>OX415244.1:7144935-9644935 GCA_948330725.1 Sherardia arvensis
AAGACTTCCTGTGTAGAAATGAATAAAAAGTTAGTCTGTCATGCCATCATGTGTGTTGTCGCCTACTGCTCATCAGCCAGTATGGAGATGTATTTTCAGTACTTTGATCCTTGTGATTTTTTGTTCAATTCATGTGCCTGTTTGCAGTGCAGTTCATAGTAAAAGTCTAATTGGAAGATGTAGTTCTTTGCCTTTCCTGCTTCTCTTAGCAAAATCTGGTTACATGAATCGAATACTTCTTTTGTTTTCCTTATTTGTGGGATTGATAAGACAGATTTCTTTTAGTGAGGCTAAAACAAAGAAATTGGGGTCATTTGATGTCTAGTCTTCTTCTGGCTGTTTCATGTGTCAATTTTGCCTGACTTCAGTTGCTGGTTTTATGAAATGCAGCAAAAGGTATTGGTACAAAAAGAGGAGGAGGCACTCGAGGTGGATGTTTACAATCAAGGAATGCTGAAAACTGAAATGTGCAACAAATGGCGAGAGACTGGAGCATGTCCATATGGAGAGACCTGCCAATTTGCTCACGGGATAAAGGAGCTGCGACCCATCATTCGCCATCCACGCTTCAAGACTGAAGCTTGCCGCATGATTCTCAATGGCATTCACTGCCCCTATGGACACAGGTGCCACTTCCGCCACGCTCTTTCTGATGAGGAGAAGCTCATGAGGTCCATGAGGGGTCTGCCAGGCCTCTAATGCCGAGGAATCATTAAGACCATACAAGGCCGCTCAGTTAAGTCTTTGAAGATGGTTTTTTCTGAGGATCTCTAAATGCCAGGTAAATACGCAGGAAACAGCCTAGCAAGTATGATAAGTAATCCATCATCAGGCTGCGAAAACCTTGTGTGAATAAATAATAACTATGGTTCGAACCTAAAGTTAGATGGTCCACTAGGTACAAGGTGCTAGCATCATACTCCTATATATTGAGAAGTATATATTAGTAGTATTCGATGTGATGTCGGTCTTCTTGTTAGACTTTACTGCCAGTTTCTGTACAAGATCATGATCTCAAATCTGTATTGAAGATGATGGTCTTGTCCTGTTATTAGACTGTTAAACTCTAATTTGGCTAATCTGTTTAGTCTGTACTCAATTCTCAGTTGTTTCAAATCTGTACTCTCAGTTGGTTTACCAACACTGTGAGATGCTACAGGTGAAAGCATTAATGTAGCAAGCATTTTTGTATGGTCTTATTCTGTGGTGGTTTATGATTCATGATATTGAATGCAGCAATTTCATTTGTCATCTTGTGAATGTTTTAAGTTTCAGTTGATCATATTTCTAAACCTGAAAGGCTCACTTGATCAGTTTACCAAATCCAGGGACTGATGTGGTAATTAACCATTCTTAAACTATTAACACTTTAGGCCTCTTTTGTAGTAATTTCTTCTATTTATAGCTAAACCCTACCAAGTCTTAGCCGCAAAAATCTGGAAACACACATCCAAACCAAAGGAATAAGAGGGGAAAGGAGAGCGGAGTTCTTCATGAAATTTTTGGTATGAGCGTCCAAGGCAAGGAAACTGTTTTGGCACGATGATGAATTGGTATCCTTGCCTTGACGTCCCATACCTTTGATTCCTTGGTGCTCCTCCTTTTCCTTTTATTGCTCTTCCATGGCTTCTTTACTGTTCTCTGTTCAAATCTATTTATTTATGTTGGTACTTGTGTGATATGTGTGGATTGAGTAGTGATAAATTAGATCTCCCTTATTGACAGTTGATGAAGAGGGGAAATTATGTGATATGCAAAATTTTGTATATGAATGGCAGAATATTGTAATGCCTTAGGTTAGCTGGTTCGCTCGAGTTTGGATATTTTGCTTATGAACTTGCAAAGTTGTAGTTTTTCTGCATCCCTTTTGTGTGTTCAATTTTGTTAAAGACTGGGGTACTCTTGATTTTCTACAAACTGGGGTAGCTTGATAAGTGTGTTAACATCACTGATTCATTGAACTTCATGAATGTTTATGTATCTCAGTCCCTAGACTAGGGTGAACCGTTGCATTTCTACATGTAAGAGTTCAGGTGCATCTAGGAGTCCCAAAATAGAGGTTTCCCAGCTATTTGGGATAAAACTTATTTCTGTTTAGCTTACCAAAGCTTTTCTTAAACTGGATTATTGGCACTATATTTTCTGGATTTTGTGGAAGTAAGGAACTCTCATCAAAAAACAAAACTGCTTTCTCACAGATTACTGATCTTTGCAATTTATCTTTGTCAGCATTCAGCAAACTCTGTTCATGGTTGTGTCAAACCAAAACGACTTTTACTGGTTAAAGAACCACTTTCTGCTGCATCGTTTTACTCTGAGAACAGTTATTCAGCCATAGGGATAATCATTAGGAAAGCGGTCGTGATCTAGTAAAAGCATTTAACAATAAGCAATGGCAACCTCATCTTTGCAAGCTGGAACAGTGGCCATCAAATCTGTTATTCCAATGGTTTTGAAGGAAATATTAAGTTGTTTTGTAATTGAGAGTGACTGGTTGAATTAAGTGTATAGCTAATCTATTCTCAGCTCATGTGCATATCCAACACAATCACAGGGGCTGATCATAGCAAAATATGGATCTAATTCATTTTACACTCTGCTCATAGATAATAAACTAAAGGGATTGATCAGACTGGACAAATCACAAGTGCCCTCCATAATACTTGCTTGATTTGTTTTCCAGCCTACTGGCCTTTTAATATCTATTTTTGGGTCGGAACTTCTTTTCT
Source organism: Sherardia arvensis (assembly GCA_948330725.1). Lineage (NCBI taxonomy): Eukaryota > Viridiplantae > Streptophyta > Magnoliopsida > Gentianales > Rubiaceae > Sherardia > Sherardia arvensis. The sequence continues at coordinate 7,147,665 of OX415244.1, forward strand.
TTCCATACTGCAGGTGGAGAGTGCTGAAATGGTGGTCCGGCGCTTCAATAGTGATCCTATTACTTTTATGTGTTAAGATAAGTAGTTCATCAATGGGGCAGAACTTACAGTCGCTACACCAGCACAACGTGCACATACTCCTATTATTTTGTATTCTAGGCAATACCGATCTTAGACTTTTATGCTAGTTGGTGTTCAAGATGTTGATCTTATTCGACTGCTGACTTTTGTGCTAGTTGGTATGCAAGATGCCGATCTTGTTAGACCTTCTCAGTAGTCTCATTATGTAGCATTTTATTTTAAAGTTTCAGCTGAAACTGATCTTCTCAGTAGTCTCATTATATAGCATAGATCTGGTTAGACTTTTATGTTTGTTGGTACTCATTGAATGCATATATGTAGCATTTTTATGGTCATTCGTGTGTCCTAGGTTACGTTTCATAAATCCAGTAACTTCTCTCCCTCCTTCCTTCTTGCTCATGTCCTTCCAGAATATATATTTCATTCATTGGGTGTTCATCTTTCTCAAACCACTAATACTACTAGTACTGTATAAATTATGCACACATTCAGATTCTGCTAATATAGTACAAACGATCCATGAACTATAACTTCTCACTTTGATGCAAGGCTTGCACTTTGATGATTAGCTAGAGAAGATGGCTTTCATTCGCGTACAAAAAGGATCAAAGATCAAAGGTTAAGCTAATGATGACGATCAGTTCTAATGATGACATCAAAGTTTTCAACCTGTTCTTGAAATTCTATAGCAAGAACCTGCTCTTCTTTCCAAACATATTTGAGACCGTAATGTTTCCTGCTCATGTATTGACGTGTTGCGAGAAAATCCAGTGAGGTCATCAAAAGGCCACCGAAACATCCTAGTTGTAATTGAACAGCCTCATTGATGTAGGCTAAGTTCATCCATCTTCATGCACAGAAGTTCTTCTGTTTGTGGATATTGCTGAGACCTGCAATAAAATTGAAAGATGAGCATAACTGGAAAAACACAAAAACAAACCTATCAACAAAGCCATACATAGGACAGACAAACTAGTTTTTGCAAAACAAATAGTGAGCAATAACCAAGTGAGTTCCAGAAAATCAATGACTAAGTTAAGAATCTTAAAGAGGGATGTGTTTACTTACAGATTAGTCCTAATGATGACATTAACGCCTTCCACCTGTTCTTGAAAATCTTTAGCAAGAACCTCAATAGAGCTACTACAGTAATGCATCTCTAAGTGATGCAGAGAGCCAATGGCATCGATGTAAAATGGGATCTCCTCCAAGTTCGAGCAGAGCTTCAGGACTAGCTTTCGAAGGCGTGGAAATTGGAGAACAGTGGCATCCCAATGGACCAAATCAGAATTAGCAATCAGCAAGCATTCCAAGTTAGGAAAGCCCTCTTCTGCCACCAGCCATTTTGGTCCATGGAAAGCATGGTTTTTCAACTTCAGCACCTGAAGGTTGGGAAGCCTCGAAATATTGGGCATATCCTCCCATGGCAAATAACTCCAACTCAAACTCAGGTGTCGAATACTTTTTGAGAAAGCATCCAAACACGACATTACTCGAAGTTCTTGATTCCGTGGATAGAAGCAACACTTCAGAGTGACCAGTTCTTGCAAATATACAAGGTTATTGAGGAGATGGCATGATCTATCATTCATGTAGTCATCTTTCGTTTCACACAAATGCAGTTTCTTAAGACTGGGCATGATCTCAAAAACACTTCTTCTACAACTTGAAAATCTTATTACTGAGAGGGTTTGGATATATTTTGGAGCATATGGAGACAGAAGGTCCTCATCTTTGATAAGAGGCTCCATTAATTCAACTGGCACACTAGTATGGAGATGTCTCAATGAAGGCATGAACCAATATTTCATGTTAAAGGTTGGGAAACTATCGAGTTCTGGACTCAGCCAGGGACCTTGAATGACAAATGTTTGAAGATTTGTCAACAACGACATACGATCAGGAAGTTTGAAAGTGACATTCAGTGCTAGGTACCTTAAATGAACTAGTCTTAGTATAAGTTCTGGGAAATGTTCAAATTGCAGATAGTATACGTCTAGTACCCTAAGCAATTTGAATTCTAATTGAAAGAACAATATGTCTGGTACTATAGTCGAGCCCAAAGAAAAACAAAGGAAAGATGAAACCTGTGGGAGTGCAGGTGCTTCTGGAACATTGTTGTAGGGATCCAAGTGGAAACTGAGGCGCTGCTGATTACGTAGGCTTACAGATGAGTTTTCACCATTTCCTCTTCTTATTACATTCATAAAATTCTCCTTTCGAGCTTCTATCAAGCACAATTCCCTTACAAAATCGTGAAGACGGCATGTTTTGACTCTTCCACCATAGGATCTCTTTTCAACCATGATTAAGTTTCTGCCAATCAGGTCTTCCAAATATTCCTCTGCAACCTGCTCTAGATTTTTTTGATGCCTAGAAAACAAAAAACCCTCTGCCACCCATAAATTGATCAATTTCTGAGCTTCAATCTCACAGTCATCAGGAAAAGCTCCCATATACAGAAAACAGGCTCTCAGGCGAAATGGCAAGTAAACATAGCTCAAAGCAAGTATATCTAGACATTGCTCGGGATCTTGAACCACTATTGAGCTCAAGTTCTCAGCTATCTGAGACCAAGATTCAAGGGTCATGGGATTACTGCAGAGAATTCCAGCAATAACAACAATAGCTAGAGGCAGTCCACGGCATCTTTTAGCTATTTTCCTTCCAACTTTCTCCAATTCAGAGGAGCAAAATGCATTCCTACAAACCAACTTTTGAAGCAGTTCCCAACTTTTCTCAGTATCAAATAAATTCATGAAATGAGGAGGCTTATGACTCACCAGGTTTGCTAATTTGATGAACCGGCTGGTAACTATAACTCGGCTGCCAGATTTGTCATCCGGGAAACATCTTTTAACATCATTCCAAGCATCAATACTCCATATATCATCCACAACAATCAAATACCTCTTACATTTCAAGCTTCTATACAGATACTCACATAATTCAGCATTGCTCTTCTCAGATATGTTTTCAGATTTATGAGCAAAGAAACTTATCAGAGCCAACAATAAATCCCTCACAACATAAACTTGAGATACGGTGCACCATGCTCGACAATCAAAATGGAAACCAGTATAAGAGTGATCAAATAGCTTTTTAGCAAGAGTAGTCTTACCAATCCCGCCCATGCCTACAATGCTCACAACTTCTAATCCAGGTTGTGTGTCATTAGTAACAAGTCTCTCCAAGATCAACTCTTCATCCACAACATCCACCACAATTTCCTCTTTTGGGTCTCTTAGCGGAATGCCATGTGATTTCATACTAGGCACCTTTTCATCTACATTTCTTTGCTTGCTACTAATCTCCGCCTTGATGCATTTGATTTGTTCCACAGCCTGCGCAAAATCTCCAGTAATTCCACCGCCTCCATTGAAAACTGACATCACCTTGCTCTCAATCCTTTTGAAATTCATTCCACAATCTCTCTGTGAAACGAAGATTGTAGGGCTCCCAGCCTGGAAATATATTGTACAGCCTGCTGCCAGATGAGCAAAGTTCTTTTGAGAGCTCACAGCAGCCTCTTCAATGGCTTTTTTCGCTTTATCCGACTCCAGTTTGATACATTCGAGCATACCTTCCGACACATTCAATGAATCGTCAAGGTACGTCAGCAAGTAACAAAGATCTGCAAACAGAACCTTTGCCTGCCTATAAACTCTATCTACAGATATAATCTCCATTTTGAATTTATGACAGTCCAGAATGAATTTCCTTACTGCATTTTGCTGGTTTTCGGGCAAATGATACAGCCCATTCTCATCCTGAAGCCTAATCAACAAAGCCTGTGAACTCAAATCTTGCAGCGATTCAGGCAGAATCCCATGAGTTTGAGGCACGAACTTCCACACGGTTTCCGTCCCAGTATCGTACTCCTTGGCATCTACAGGTTCTCCCCTGGGTTGGTACACAATCGATAGCAGAGTCTGTAAATCTTCTAAAGCACTTTGGATTTCATCCATCTTACTATCCCTAACATGATTGAGAAGGATAAGTTGATTTTCTTCACTAAGCTCATCAAAGTTAGGGAACACAGTTGGAACATTTATCCTTTTCCTTACAAAAGAACGAGCTTCAGTTATCATGAAATCCAAGATACCTGGGGAGAATTTGATGAGGTAGTCCAGACTCTGCAACAGAGAAGAAACAGCAGCATAAGCCATTTCCCAGCAGCAGCAGCAGCAGCAGCAACAAGGGCCCGAAGAATTATGGTGTAAAGGAGCCTCCTTTGTTGACTTGCTTAAGCTGCTTCTAGTGTTCCACACTATTTACTTCAGTAATCCACTCCACCATGTAGATCTTGTTCACTAGTATTATCCTTTGAGTCTTTAATTGCCATTGATTCAGGTTTAGGTTAACAATGCCAAACAAAAACTAGCTTTTTTGGATCATATTTTGTAAAATAAATAATAATATGGCACTTTAAATATATTATCAAATGCAATTATTACAACAGGATGATTACTATAAGAATTAACTATTTTCTATGACCCCTAAAAGCATCAAATATATTGTTTGTGACCCCTTAAAAAAATGCAGTGTTTCTGGCCCTTAAAAATATAAATTGTACTACTCGTGGCCCTTTGCCATTTTCCGTCACAATGCTGGGGCTAGTTTCAAGTTTGCAGGGGTAAAATGGAAATTTGATAGCATTCATCTCCTTCTTCTCCATCCAAATCACCATCACTGCCACTCACGGTTCACCATCACGCCACAACCCCTCCCAAAAACAAATCTACGCGCGATCAACACTCACGGTTTCCAACCCCACTCTCACCATCTCCGATTATCAACAAACTGCATCATCGACGGCACTTGGAACGGCGGTCCTCTCCAACCTCGCCGAAATCTATTCATCGCCGCTCTAGGCCTTATGCAGTTTTCACACACATAAATCATCAACGCCGCAGTCCCGGTGAAGTTCTCCAAGGAAACCATTTGCATCTCCAAAAACAGCGTTTTCATTGATTTTGGTGAGTTTTGTCGTTTAGGCAATTTGTCGAACATTTAATGTTCATTCTTATTCAAGTTCCGCTCAATTTCTCAGACGGCGGGACGTTACATTCGCTCCTCCATAAAATGGGGTTCGATTCTCTGGTTTGCAGACATTGGAAGCAGGGTGATGAATATTGAATTTGCAGGCTCTAGAATCACTGGAGTTGAGCTGTACAATGAGCGGGTGAAGAGCGGTGATGTGTTGCATGTGGTGAAGCCGGTGGCAGAGAGCGCCAGAGTGGGGTAGCCCGATAGTTATTGATTGGCCGGCGGCGTAGTGGTGGAGTCTCGGCCGGCCGGTGTCGGATATAGGGTGGCAGTCGGACGGAAATTGGTTGGTGTACTTCTGCTAATTCTCTGGGAATGGAGGTTGGATCTAAGGATGTTGATTAGCAGAAGAACTGGTAGAGACGATGATAAATAGATGTAAAATACAATTATACCCCTGGGCGTAAATGAGTTAACGGCACCGTTAGGTTTGGGGCTATAAAACATACTATCTATTCTTTAGGGGCCATAAACCATGCATTTTACTTTTAGGGGTCACAAACAATATATTTTGAACTTTTAGGGGCCATATGCAACAGTTAATTCTTATTATAAATATAGTTCTAGACAGCAGGCTCTAGGCTGACTATAACCGATGTGGGATAACTATAATACAGAATATATAGTTAAATCTCGATAAATGAATACTTTTAGGACCATCATAAAAATATTCATTTAGCGAGGTTATTTATTTATCGATAAATGAATAATATATCATTTAGGCAGTGGTTTTACATGAATTATATGTATGTGTACTAAGTCCAAAATTGTACACATGTGCATTGTATATAAAACTACTAATAAGATACATAGTATGCATTGTATGGAATATCTAGAGTCTACAACACGAGCAGAATACTCCTGAAATTTTGTATGTTCTAGAAAAAATCAAGCATGAGATGAATTTTGGCGGGAAAAAAGAGTAAAAACTATAGACATATTTTTTTATTGTAAGGGAATGATTTATTTATGAAAATTATTGATTAGAATTTTTTAATACATATATACCTTATGAAATGTGGTGATTATTCATTTATATTTACATAGGGTCTTTAAGGATTTTAAAATAATTATTCATAAATGTATTTAGCGAGGTTATTCATTTATCGAATATTCATTTATCAAGGTTTAACTATAATAGGAAAATGATTATTTCATACACAAGTAAGGACCTAATGTCCATAATTAAATATCTCTAATATATTCCTTAACACCCTCCCTCAAGTTGGAGCATGATGATCAAGAATGCTCAACTTGCGAAGAAGATCATGAAATATTTGTCAAAAAGAGCACACCACCTCATTAAAAAACTTAGTGAGAAAAAGAGTATAGTTTAGCTCCACTTTATAAGCTCCAAGAGTAGCGAAAACAATAATATCAACAGCGGAAGAAAGATTTAGTAGATTCCAGCCATCAGAGAGAGAGTCGGTGGTCCGAGTGAACGAGCAGCATCATCGCAGTCCATTTCGCCTCCGCAAGTGCAAGGTATAGGTTGTAGGCACATTGCACTTGGACATAGTCTAACAAAAAATAAATATAGTCAAGGAGCGGGAGTTCGGTCAGTCTGAGAAGGCCGGAAGAGTTCGGCTGAAAAAATATTGATAGAGTCAAGGACCAGAAGTTCGGTTGGATAAAGAAGGCCGAAAGAGTTCGGCAGAAAAATAGTGCTAGAGTCAAGAACCGGAAATTCAGCCAGAGCCCGAAGAGTTCTACAAGAAAAAAATTTAGACGTCAAGAATTCATTGTGGCAACAGTTTGAAGTAAAAGGCAGCGGCGAGGACATGAACCCATATAGTAGTGACGCGACTGTAGTTAGAAACAGATGGCAGCAATAAGGAGGAAGTCGATCAGGTTCCGGAGAGAAGGCGATCAGGGTTCTAGGAGAAGTCGATCAGGGTTCCAGCAACAAGGAGGAAGTCGATCAGGATCCGGGTAGAACTCGATCAGGATTCCGGGATTGAACCACCTTTGATACCATGTAAAATAAATAATAATATATATTATATGCACTTTAAATATATTATCAAAGGCATTTATTACAACATGATGATTACTATAAATATAGTTCTAGACAGCAGCCTCTAGGCTGTCCATAACCGATGGGGGATAACTACAATACAGAATATAATAGGAAAAAGATTACTTCATACACAAGGAAGGACCTAATATCCATAATTAAATATCTCTAATATATTCCTTAACATATTTATCTCGAGAAACAATTAGATAAGGCAGCCTTATGGTAAGGCAGAATTAAGACAAATCACTTTTTGGGCCAAAATACAATTATATTTTGCTCGGTGCTAGTTTGTAAAAGCCGTGTAAGTTCAGGGACTATTTTGCAAAAATGCAAACTTTTATCCCTAAATCTGAAATTGAAAGTTCTATGAGGGGGAGATGATCTCTGGAGGGCCGCCAACGATCGAACACGATTACGGCGATGATCAGAAACGGAATCGATGGCACCGCCGCCCGATGGTGGATATTTCGCATGAGAGCAACACAAATACGCTGGCGTCGCCGCCCGATCGTGGTGGCCTGAGAGCGAAACGGATCAGATGGCGCCGCCGTTGCCCGATGGTGGTGATTGCGCCTGAGAACAAGACGGTCGCCACCGATTGTACCGGAGATTAAGACGGTTCAGATGATGAGGATGATGATTTCGATAATGATGATGATTTCGATTTCGCCGGAGAACAAGATGGATCGATGATGATTTCGATTTCATGAAGAAGAAGATGATGATGATGATTTAGATTTGATGAAAGATAGTTTAGATTTGATGAATGATGATTTCGATTTGAGTATTAACACAATGATTTGAATCATTTGATGGTGATGATGATAGTGGTGGGTGGTGGTACGGTGGTGATGCGGTGGTGGCTGGTGGTGACTGGTGGTGGAATAGTTGGGTTGATGATGATAATTTATTAATTGATAATTTATTAATGATAATGATTATGCTATAATTGATGATAATAAAGATGATTGATTGGATGATTTTATGTTTATGATATGATTAGTGATTTAATTTTCATGATTGATAATTAATGTAGCTTATATAATTAACGCCGCTTAATGAAAACGAGGTCTATTTTAGTTGATAATTTTATATTTATTGATGATGGCTATGATATAATTGATGATAATAAAGACGGTAGATTTGATAATTTTATGTTTATGCTGTGATTTGACGATGAACGACGATGATTTGACGATGAACGATGATGATTTGACGATGAACGATGAAGATTTGATGATGAACGACGATGATTTGACAATGAATGATGAATATTTGATGATGAACGGTGATAATTTGATGAAGAACGATGATTTGATGATGAATGTCGATGATTTGGTAATGAACGTCGATGAATTGATGATGAGCAACGATGATTTGATGATTTAATATTGATTATTGATGATAGAAATGATGAATAAGGAGATTAAATGTGTTATATAATCTTATTACAAAATGATCCCTGTGTTTTATTAACATTTTAAGTACTAGCGCCGAAAAATAAATATTTGTATTCTAGCCCCAAAAGTATTTTGCCCCTGAACGTAATACTCATTGCCTTACCATAAAGTTGCCTTATCAGAGACTTTCTCATTTATCTCAGTTGTATTGAGATTAATTGTTAAATAACTAATTAAAATTTAATTAGTTATTAAAAAATTGAGGAAATTAGCTAAAAAGCTGCAAGTGCAGCTGTAAGGGATAAGTTGGATATGTGTTTGTATTTTATTTATTTATTTTCACTTAGAAAAATGAAAATAATTTATGAATAACAATATTGTTGTAACAATAATTTATTTTTTTGAAAGTGGTACTATTGGTCTCTAATTACAACGACAGAATCAAGTATAAGGATCCTACAACTATTCTAACCCTACTCTACTCTAATCTATTATATTTTACTGATCCCGTACGCTGAGTTGCCGAGTTTCTCACCCTAATGCTTTGAGTGGAGTGAAGATTCCACTTACAACGGCCTGTGATGCTCCCTATGCTCTGGACACCGTCGATGCAGCTCCCGGCTCGTTGTATGAGCAATTTGAGAGACTTGACCAGGGAGATCAGAGGAAATGCTTTGGAAATGATGGTTTAGAGGGGAAGATTGTTGTAGTTATTTATTGGGGAATTACAAATTTTAACATCTCATGCAAGTGAATTCAATCAAAAGAATAAATAAGGTTAATTTGTAGTAGAATTAAACTGCACCAACTTTCAATATAAAACTCATTTCATTTCTATTTCTTATGTATCATAAATAACGCCCTTGGAATTTGCAATTAAAAATGAGAAATATAATAAACCATTATAAAATTTGGACTGTAGAAAAATAGAGTGGATTTGAATGAAAAAGGGTACAAAATACGAAAAGGGGGATGATAATAACATTCTACAAGCATGGTATTGGTTGACTGGCACTGGCAAAAGTCTTTTCCACAATTTCTTTGATGCTTCCACACCACAGAGCGTACACAGAAACAAGAAATTGTTCTGAAACTGCCGAGCAACCATGAAATGCTGCTGGTGAAACCCAGAAAGAGTTAGAGAATTTCTGAGCTGACAAGGGATATAATACCCATCCTCTTCTCTCTGGTTTGGTTGGTAATATGCTATCCTATAATCCTGTAATCTTTTTCACTTTTTAAGGATTCATTAGTAATGACACTAAGGGCTTGTTGCTAATTTTCCATGATCATCCTGTTAAATTTTGATGTTTAAAGAGTTAAAAATGATATCTTTAACAGACTTAGGGAATAGCTTGAGCTTGATATACAAACAGGCCTTCTATACGCAGTCCGTATTTTGCTTGCTTATTTGCAGTCCGTATTTTTTTTAAATATTCATGTATACAATGATTCTAATATATAACTGAATTGCAAGTGTATGCAATAGAAGTAGTATATATGATGCATATGTCTGATATACATAATTATTGACCATATCATATATATCGAAGACGTATTTTTATTTTGGACTGCAAAATAAGCAAAATACGGACTGCGTATAGCATGCCCCACAACAAATGGTAGAACTATTGAGTAGTTCTACAGAATATGTTAATATGGAACTATTTGGGCTCTAATTTAGGCTTTATGGCTGTGTTTCTGCCTTTCTGTTAATCTTTTTGTGTTCTGAATTGGTTTAAGGCCATAGAATAAGGATCAAACTTCTGTTGGTCAATAGTTATAAATTTCAGTTGCATTTCTATTTGGTACTTATCAGATTATTCTATAGGTACCAACTGGTGAAACATGGCAGATGCAGTTGTGGAATTTCTCTTAGCTAATTTAAAAGAGTTACTTCTCTACCATGTAGACTTGGTTTCCGGAGTGAAGGATCAAGTTGAATCTCTTCACAGGGAGCTTAGCTTGTTGAAGGCTTTTCTCAAGGATACCAAGGAGAAGCGCAATGAATATGAATATGTTAGGGAGTTGGTTCGACAAATTACAGATGTAACTTTTGAGGCAGAAGATATCGTTGACACTTTTGTAGTCAATGCATCGATGCAAAAGTCAAGGAGTACTTTGGGAAGAGCCTTTCATGCTTTAGATCATGCTCAAATGCTGCGTAGTGTTTCTGAACAGATCAGAGTTATCAAACTGAGGGTGAAAGAGATTTATGATAATAAAATGTTTGGGATTGAAACCTTGCATGGTGGGGACTCGGGTCGGAAAGCTGCAAAGAAGAAAAGAGCACCAACAGTGGAGGAAGAAAATGTGGTAGGATTTGATGAGGAGGCAAAAACAGTTGTTGAGCGACTCACTAATATCGGAGAGCAACTCGAGATTGTATCAGTGGTGGGAATGGGAGGACTTGGTAAAACCACATTGGCTAAAAAGGTATATGCTGATCCTTCTATAGAATATCATTTCTACAACCGTGCATGGGTTTATGTGTCGCAGCAGTATACTAGGAGAGAAGTTTTTCTTGGTATTTTAGATTCGATGGACCTTGCAAGAGAAGAAGTACACAAAATGAATGAAGATAGGTTGGCTGAGGAACTAAGTAAGCATCTGAGTGAAAATAGATACCTCATTGTCATTGATGATGTTTGGACATCAGAGGCTTGGGATGACATCAAGATGGCTTTTCCCAAGACTAAAATGGGGAGTAGAATACTCTTAACTAGTCGAAACACCGATGTGGCTCTCCATGCCAATCCATATAATGATCCTCATCATTTGCGTTTCTTGAAGGATGAAGAAAGTTGGGAGCTGCTTTCCAAAAAGGTTTTCCGAGAAGGTAGCTGCCCTTCAGAGCTGGAGGAATTGGGAACTCACATTGCAAAAAAGTGCTATGGATTGCCACTTGCTATTGTTGTAGTTTCAGGACTTCTCTTGAAAAGGAAATCACGCGATTGGTGGAACAAGGTTGCAGATAGTGTGAGTGGATATGTTGGTAGAGATCCAAAGCTTTGCATGGATATCTTGGCATTGAGCTACAAGCACTTACCTGACCACTTAAAGGTATGCTTCATTTACTTTGGTGCTTTTCCTGAAGACTTTGAGATCCCTGTCTCCAAGTTGATGAAACTATGGGTAGCAGAGGGGTTTATACAGAATAATGGACAAGAATGTTTAGAAGACATTGCAGAGGAGTATTTGATCGACCTAGTTGATCGAAATCTTGTTATAGTGGCAAAGAAGAGAGCAAATGGTCGCATTAAGTCTTGCCGTATTCATGATTTGCTACGTGACTTGTGTGTTAAAGAGGGTGGTGAAGAAAAGTTTTTGCAGGTGTTGAAGGGTATACCAGCATCTGCCACTCTGAGCTCAGTCCCAAATTACTATCGACGTGTTTGTGTTCATTCCCATATTCTGGAGTTCATCTCTTCCAAGCCTTCTGGTCCTCATGTTCGAACTTTGTTGTCTTTCTCTACGGATGAAAAGGAGGTTCCAAGGGAACATACATCATCCATTCAGGAGGCCTTCAAATTAGTGAGGTTAATGGATTTGAAGTCTCTTTCATTTTCGCGCTTTCCCAGTGAGATCACACTGCTAGTTCACTTGAGGTTCCTATCACTATCTGGCAAGTTCAAGGTTCTCCCTTCTTCCATATCCAATCTTTGGAACTTGCAATCTTTGATGGTTGTGACTACATCTCGCAATCTGGACATTCAAGTAGATATCTTTAAGATGATGCAGTTCAGGCACTTGCATACAAGCGGATTAAGTCGCTTGCATGGGCCCCGCGCTGAAGCAAGAAAGGGCAGTGAAGATCCATTCGTGCGAAGAAATATTCAAACGATTTGTACAATTGTGCCTGAAAGCTGTACAGAGAACATTTTAGCAAGGACTCCTAATCTGAAGAAACTCGGTATCTGTGGCAAGCTGGCTACACTCATGGAGGAAAAGTCAGGAGTGAGCTTGTTCGATAATCTTGCTAAGTTAGAACAGCTTGAAACCTTGAAGTTGTTAAATGAGACATTCCCTCTTCATCCTTCTCAATGCATTGTCCCAAGCCTTCCACAGTCCTATAAATTTCCTACTAACCTGAAGAAGATAACCTTATCAGGCACCATGTTTGATTGGGTTCATATGTCTACTTTGGCAATGCTGCCTTATCTAGAGGTGCTCAAGTTAAAGCACCATGCATTCAAGGGGAGTAGATGGGAATCGCTTGATGGAGGGTTTCGCTTGCTAAGTGTTTTACATATTGAGAGATCAGATTTGGTGAATTGGAGTGCTTTCAGCCATCATTTCCCTCGGCTTGAAAGGTTGGTGCTTAAACATTGTAGTAGTTTAAAGGAGATACCTTTTGGGTTGGCAAATGTATCGGCTCTACAGAATTTGGAGCTGTATTGGCCAACATCTACTGCTGCCTCATCAGCTAGGTTCATTCAGAGGCACAAACAAGAGACTCCAAAGATGGTTAATGGTTCATTCAAGCTATTTATCTATCCTCCTGATGCTTAGTGTGAGTCAAAATCGCTAGCTTGATTGTCATGAGAGGGAACTACAACTTTATATAGCCTTGTAATGTTTGTGTGCAAGTCATTATAAAATGTTGGTTCTATTTTGATATAAGTCGTTTCGTTTCTCATCCAAATGTGGTCATAATGAATTTTGTCCCAGAAAATCTGCAAGTAGCAAAGTGTAACATAGTTCTGCACTCAAGGAACAGATGACTTCCTGCATCCAAAAACGATGATGATAGTGAAAAGACAAAGCAGCACTGGTTTTGCTTAAATTTAAATATAAAACACCACTTGGAGGTGAATGGTGAGGAATGTTCATTTGGTTTTCCACATGAAGAGTGGTTATAGTCTTTACAAACAGAACTAGTGCTTTTATCAAAAGTGAGTTTCTGAAGTTGGAACCTCCACCTCGCGTGTGAGTTTGAATCCCACCACGCGTCAATAAGGTTCCAAACTATCAATCATCATTACCAGAAACAAGTTGTACAAAAGAAGCCCTTAGCAATACAGAGGTAGGGCAAACCATTACACCAAAAAGTACTTTCAGGTCTGACTCTCATCTTGCAAGCCTCAAAGTGTCTGACGAGAATGATCCCAGCAAACTGTCAAAGGGAATACAGTCAGTTCAAAATCACTGCTTTTGAGTGCAGCACCAGTATTTGTGATCTGATAGAAAACGTTCAGAAAGTGGTAATACTAATATACGTCCCCAAGGCTCACTTGAAATGAAGCAGTAAGCATAAAGGCACTTTAACAAAGAAATATTAGTTTGCCAATCAACACCTTCCACATATTGAATTTCTGTACCAATGATCTTAATATTGCCAAAATTCACCCCCTATCAGATCCTTTTTGCATCCATTAAGTTTCCATCCAAGATAATTGGAGCAGGTATACATCAGAAACATATGATCACGATTAGGACTGCAACTAACAAATATATTCGTTTAACTTTTTTTGAAGGATACAGCAGACTAAGGTACCTTCATGAAAACAGCAGACTAAGGTTCAAACAGCTACCTTCATGAAAATTGACGGAGTCAGCAATGAAGGTTGAGTTCACTCAACCTCACTTGGAATAGTCCTTCTGCTGCATTTTTCTGAACACTGTAAAATTGAAGGGAAAAAAAAGTCATCACTGGAAAAACATGAAATCAGTATGTGAACAAGCAGCAAAATTCAAGCAAAATGTGCTAAATTAAGTAACTTAGAAATGAGATATGTTTACTTACTGATCAGTCCTAATGACAATATCAATGCCTTCGATCTGTTCTTGAATATCTTGAGCAAGAACATCCATAGAATTACTGCAGCAATGCACCTCCATTTGCTGCAGAGCCCCGAGAGCATCAATACTGAAAGGGATCTGCTCCAAGTTCTTGCAGAGCTTCAATACTAGCTTCTGAAGACATGGGAACTGACTAACTTTGGCTTCCCAGTGGACCAAATTAGTACTACCGATTAGCAAGAATTTCAATCTGGGAAAACCATTTCCTGTCATCAGCCATTTTGGTCCTTGGAAAGCAAAGTTTTTCAGTTTAAGCACCTCAAGGTTGTGTAACCAGGCAATCATGGTCATATCCTCCCATGACAAATAACACCAACTTAAACTTAGTTGTCTAAGAGTCCTTGGGAAAGCATCCAAACATGACAAAATTCGAGGATTTCGATTTTGTGCATAGAAGCAACATTTCAATATCTCAAGTTCTCGCAACATGAGATGTCACTGCTGTAATCATCTTTTGTTTCACAAATACTCAGTCTCTTAAGACCACACATGTGCTTAAGAACACTTTTTTTGCAGCTCAAAAATCTCATTGCAGACAGCGTCCGCAGATATTTTGGAGCAGGGAGTAGCTGAAGATCCTCTTGTTCTATGGGGGGTTCCATAAATTCAATAGGGACACTAGTATGGAGATGCCTGAGTGAAAGCATCCTCCAATATTCCAGCATAAATGCCTGACTTAGCCACGGACCTTGGATCACAAAGGTTTCAAGATTCCTCAATCGGGACAGTGTTGCAGGAATTTGGTAGGTGACATTGAGAGCCAGGTATCTCAGATGTATGAGCTTTGGTATCACTTCGGGGAAATATTCAAAACATAGAAAATATATATCTAAAACTTTGAGTATAAGTGAAAGAACAAGATATCGGACACTACTTTTGTGCCAAGAGAGAAACACAAGAAAGATGAGATATGTGGGAGAGAAGGCGCAGTACAAACATCACAAAATGGATCCAAGTGAAAGCTGAGACGGCGCTGATATCGCAGGCCAGCTGAAATATTCTTGAGTTTTTGTCTTCCAATTACATTCACGAAACCCTCCTTCTGAGCTTCTCTCAAGCATAATTCCCTCACAAAATCATGGAGGCAACATGTTTTGACTTTTCCACAAGAGTGTCTTTTATCTACCATAACTAAATTTCTGCCAATAAGATCTTCCAAGCAATTTTCAGCAATATGCTCCATATTTGCTTGAGACTTAGAGAACCCCTCGGCCACCCATAAATTGATCAACTTCTGAACTTTAATCTCACAATCCTCAGGGAAAGCTCCCATATACAGAAAGCAGGCTCTCAGGCGATAAGGCAAGTACGCATAGCTCAAAGCAAGTATATCTAGGCATTGCTCGGGGTCTTTTGCAACTATGGAGCTTAAGTTCTCCGCTATCTGAGACAAAATATAAGGGTCATGTGAGTACTGCAGAGAACCCCAGAAATAACAACAATTGCTAGAGGCAGTCCACGACATCTTTTAGCTATTTCTCTTCCAACTTCCTTTAATTGAGGGGAGCAAACTGCATTCTGACACACCAGCTTTTCTAATAATGCCCAACTTTGTTCAGCATCAAAAAGATTCATGAAATGAGTATGGGTATTAGGACTTACAGAGTTAGCTAAACCTACTAGGCGACTCGTTATCAGGATTCGACTACCAGTTTTATCATCTGGGAAACATCTCTTGACATCATTCCAAGCTTTAGTTTCCCACATGTCATCCATGACAATCAAGTACCTTTTACATTTCAAACTTTTATACACAATTTCAGCCAATTGAGCGAACGAGTTCAACAAGTGCAGTAACAAATTTCTCTTGTCATAATTTTGGGATACTGTAATCCATGCAAGACAATCAAAATGGTAGATGACATACTGGTGATTGAAAACCTTTTTAGCAAGAGTTGTCTTACCAATGCCTCCCATCCCCACAATGGTAAAGATTTGTAGTCCTGGTTGTGTGGCATTGTTGACGAGTCTTTCCAAAAACAAGTCTTCGTCACCAAACCCCACCATGATTTCCTGGTTTGAATTTGTTTGGGGCACCTGATTATCTATGTATCCAGGTTTGCTGATAGTCTCTGGAAATCCATCCTTGATGCAGTTTATCTCTTCCCTTGATTGCACCAAACATCTATGGATGCGCTGTATATCATCCATCCTGATCGCTTCCTGCAGGTTCCTGAAAAGATGGAGTGAATCCACTTGAGCTACCCCCATATGAACTGCATACATTAGTTCAACACTCATCAGTTCCAATGCCGGCTCGATTTGGCAGTGCTCAAGGGACTCTTCAATAACATGTTTTGCTCTATAGGAAACTTCCTTAACACGTTTGAGCTGTTCCTCATCTACATTCCATGAATCATCAAGGTATGACAATAGGGACCGAAGATCTCCATACAGAAAAGCTATATCCTTATAAAAGGCACACAATGCAAGTACAACCTCATTAAATTTGCGATATTCCAACACAAATTCCTGCCCTTGTGTCAAAGTTTTTGAACTCAAACATCTAATGCCATCAAGAAGCTCCATCAAATGCTTCTCCTGATTTGTGGCAGCATTGTAACTACACTCACCTTCAATTAAAGGCTGGTCCCTTGATCGGTGCAGAAGAGAAGACAGAAAGGATAAATCGTCCAAACCCATTTGGCCTACACAAAGCAGAAACGTATACAGTTGTTTTCCGGCAATGCCAATAAGTGGCTCGACAGAGACCATATGCAGTAACAAAGACGATTCAATGTGTGTACAACAGAGACTGAGTAGCTGTGTTGAGTCTGCCTCGGTATGAATCTTCGTTACAAAACGATGAACTCTGGGTTTGTTAATCTCAGAAAATCGAATCAAAATATCAATCAAATAATCTAAGGTTTGCAACAGAGAAGCCACACCAGCATAAACCATCTCTCCTAGGCCCTAGCATATACTGCAAAAGTTAACACAGGGACTCCTAATCAATACTATACTCCGACTACATCAATACTAGAAAAATACAATTATATCAGTATTTATATTTCTGAGAATTATATAAAGACTTACCCAGGGCCAGAAAGGAAGGAGGAGGGCAGCAGCAAATAGAAACTCGCTCCTGAATCTTTGAAGATAAACTGGTGGGTTATCCTTATTTCCCTCCTGGTGGCTTATCTTCAGGAAACAAAGATCAAAACTCAAAAACTTGGAAAACACCTGTTTTGCTAGGATGGCTGTTTTCCAACCAATTGGGATTTGTTATTTTCTGGATTAATGTAGTGGAATTAGATGTAGTTCAAGCAATCAGCACAAGTGGTGTCCCGGCCTCATTTATGGGGCTTGATAGACATGCGGTGTGAAATAACATTAGGTCTTTTCAGTATTTTGTTAGTATGTCGGTAGTACCAGTAGGAGATTTTAACCAAGTTCTGAGCCAGCAAAACAAGAGAGGGTAGTGAGTGTCATTGCCAAGCAACCTCTCTACTGAATTACATAGCCTAATTTCTGAGCAAAATCTGTTTGAGGTTAAGAATAAAGGCCTTTATTTTACGTGGTCAAACAAGAGGGACCCCAGAATCCAGATACTATTCTGGAGAGATTAGAGAGAGCTTTCAATAATTAGACATGGAGTAGACAATTCCACTATCTCGGGTAAATATTTTACCGATGGTGGCCTCGTCATAGCCCTATTGTCCCGGAACTCAAGGCTACATAATGTAGGAGGGAAAGAAGGATGAGATTTGAATCATTTTGGCTAGGATTGAACTTGTAGACTGAGTATGGAGTTTTCAAAAATCACAATGTAGGGGTCACATGACTTCTCATGTATTTTAATGTCTCAATGAAACATCTGGAAAAGCAGATTAAAGAGATGTACAAGAGAGTGGAATGTCAAAAGGGAGCCGGTGATCCGAGATTTCAGGAGTTACTGAAAAAGGCCAAAAGCTATTAGACTACTAGCAGCAAAGAACCAATGTGGCATGGATGGTGCAAGGAGATGGATACACTTATTTCTATCATAAATGGGCTACTAGGATACGAAATAATAATGTGAGTCGGGGCATTCAAGATGAAAATGGAAATTGGGCGACTACTGAAACAGAAATAGTTCAAACTACTACTGAAACAGAAATAGTTCAAAATATTACTGAACATGTGAGAATAATCTTCATCACACCGAAATAGTAATCGCCTAGGATTGAGGGAGATATAGGCATTTCTGTTTTCATGGAGTGCAGCAACAAAAAGCTCAATAGTCAGCAGGAAATGAATCTCACGAAATATTTCTCAAGCTCTGAAATATGGCAAGTTATTAAAGAGATGAAACCATGGACATCTCTTGAGGAAGATGGAATCTCTGCTGATTTTTACAAAAGGTATTGGATAATCATAGGTGAAGATCTTTCAAACAACTTGCTGAGCATTTTAAATGGAATATCATTTCCAGATTCATGGAATAAAACTCAGCTAGTAATGATTCCTAAGAAAAAAGTTCCTCAAATAGCAGTTGATTTCATATCTATTGCTTTGTGCAATGTCAAGTACAAGATTATAACTAAGGTGTTGGCTAAGAGATTGAAAGTGTGCAATGGAGATCTAATTTCTGACAGCCAAAACGAGTTTGTCCATGAAATAAATATATGTTCTTCTAGCACATGAGGTGCTACATTGCCTATCACACATAATACAAGGAAAGACTGGGATAGCAGCAATCAAGCTATGTGCAAAGCATATGACAGAATCTTATGAAACTTTCTATAACTGTCCTTAGGTTCTATAAGTTTTCCATAAAATTAGATAATCCTCTTAGTGAGTAGCTGAAGATCGGGCACTATATTCAAAATAAGGAAATAATTACGCAAGCGAGCCTTTAAGCTATCTTTACCTGCCTTATCGCCTGAGAGCCTGATTTTTTATACATGGGAGCTTGCTAGTTGTTAAAGAACCGAGCAGTGTCTAAGGATGCTAGATACCAGTCAGAGATGCTATTAGCATGTTAGCTTGTCATGTGTATCTTAATAAACTGCAATAATCTAAGTGTAGTTTCACTTCCACACAAAAGTTCTTTGCATAGTTAAAATTTTAAAAGTTCTAAGTGTACCCATGGTGGCACGCTTAGCTAACTGCTTTTCTGCCTGTAGTGCACGCTGCTGCAACTGTGACAGGATCAAACATATTCAAAAGATCATGCAACTGTAAACATAAACCACCAATATAACGAGAAACCAATTGAGTAGGAGATTCCATCAGATTGGTGCGAGCAAGTAGCTGATAAAAATCAGCGGTATACTCATCAACAGAACGAAAGCCCTGCCGAAGCAACTGAAATCGCTGGTACAATTCGCGCTCATAATTATATGGAAGAAACGCAGTCTTGATGTGTTTCTTAAACTTTTCCTAGTCATTAATCTTTTCCATACCCAGCCGAACACGATTCTGTTTCAATTGTTGCCACCAAGCTTGCGCACGACCACACAAACGAATAGTCACCAAAGGCACACGGAGATTATCAGGAACCTCCTTGAACTTTAGGATCTCCTCGACCTGTGCTAGCCAATCAATGAACTCGTCAGCTTGAAGGCCAGCATGAAACTCAGGAATTTCAACCTTGAAACCATTCTCCCAACGGCGAGCATTACGATCAGGGGAAGGGTCGCGACGTCCAAAAGGATTCACGTCATCTTCCGCAGCCGATTGGTCGAGAGCATCCAATCGTTGTGTCAACAGTTCGATTTGTCGCCGCAGATCAGCAGCGTCATCCATGGGTCTGTCGCGAGCTCCTCTATGTAGACGGGGCGGCATAACTGAGGACCGTTTTGGAATCTGATACCACTCTGATGCAGCGTGCGTGAGACAAATAACAAACTATCAATCAAATTCTAGTTAAATTAATCAAAACAACTGAGAATTGACAGGTATGGAGGAAAAATCTCAATTTTCATTCAATATCAAAGCCATCTTCTGAAAAAGACCAGAAATTGTTTATATAGCAACCCTAGTTGCCACCAAAAATAGGGGCGTGCATTTGTTATTATCCGCCCCGCCCCGCCCCATTACTAAATTATCCGCGGGGCGGGGCGGGGCAAATTATCCGTGGAGCGGGGCGGGCCAAATTGCCCACGGGGCGTGGATAATTTTATGGGTCGATCCAAAACTTTTTTTTGAATTATTATTTTTAAATTTTAAAATTATTTAGTAATAGATCAAATTTTATTTACGAATTTAAACTTTATTTACAGATTTATAATAACGGTCATTACCCTAAATTTATCAATGGTTAAAACAAATAATAACGCTCTTAAATATTATTCATTCTAACGATCATGTGTGTTAACATTATTATATTTAAAAGTGGCTATAAATGCATTAGCTAAATGGTAAATTTTATAACATTGCTGATTATAATATTCATACAGTTAAATAAAATATTTTAACAAATGTGCTATCCATAATAATCTATAAATGTCTTCACGTTATAATTTAGCTAACCGTAATTGATTTGGGCGAATCATATAAAGAGGGAAACTATCCATGAATATATTTCAAATAAAGGTAAACAGGCGTGAGTATTACATGTAATTTTCTTCAATATATTTTAATCATGTATAACAGTCATTCAATAGCATTTATAATTTTTCATGAATATGCTGAATAGTAAATATATCAAATTTAATTTAATTGAATGGTCCAAAATTACATAATTTTCCAATTCAATTGAAACAAATTGAAAATCAGGAAATAATGACGAAAACATGTCTAACTGAATCTGAATAATACATAAAGAATCAAGCAAAAGTAAGTTAACATTACTAAAATAGTAAAAGAATAAAATTATAGTATGATTGGGAGAAAAATTCCAATTAAAAATAATTAAAATTAAAATAATAAAATTACCTACTAATTAAATTCTAATTAAATATATTATGAAAACTTGTATTTTTATTAGGGTGTATGTCAAAAGGCAACCGTTACCGTACGTTCATTACCCTAACTGTGTAACTTGAAGTCCTAATTTGTTTGGAGCATGGGACGTAGCCGCGTATGGATTTTATAAACATGGGGCAAATGAATTTTTAATGGATATTATTCATGTTTTTGCCCCGCTCTGCGGATAATATAATCCGCCCCGTTCCGTGGATATTTTTAAATGGGGCGGGACGGATATTTGGATCGATCCGCGGGTATACTAATGTGTGCACGCCCCTAACCAAAAATAACAAATAACAAAAAGGTCCCCGAATATCCAAAAACATTATTGAAAATTCTGGAATAAAACAGTAAAACGCGAATTTAACCCTTAAGACAAAGAAATTCGCCCAAAAACCAGCAAGGATCATGCCTAGCATGAGTTATTATTAGAACGCCGTTTCCACTCAGAATCCTCTACTGTTTTGTCAAATTCTAATACTGCGGTAAAAAAATATCAGAACTTACGAAGAGTGTTCGTGTGATCCAACTTCTTCATGTAACTTTCCGCCACATCAAGATATTAGTCAAATGAGGATTCTTTTCATAGGATTCAAGCAATCCAACAATCAAAAATTCATTGAAGAAACTTGATTATTACATGAGTAGAGGATATTGACTTCATATTTATGCAGTATCTAATTAACAAATTACTCGTCATTTAATAGTATAACGATAATAAAATTATATAATATATCAAATAATATAACATAAAAACTTGGCCAATAACATAAATGAATTCATTCAAATATATAACATACCGTAAATAGAGATATTAGACAAATGAGGATTCTTTTCATGGGATTCTAACCATCCAATAACATAAATAAATTGAAGAAACTTTGATTATTACATAATAGGGGATATTGACTAAATAACTTCAAAATTTTAGTATATAACAATTTTAGTATACATATATATACATACGTGCTAATTTCTTTCATCTTCACATAGTCTAAAGGAAATTCAACTATTATCATGTCGAGTCAAAAACGCTTGCTGAAATTATGTTGATCATCATTCTTATTTTGATTTCTGTAAGTATCTCTTCAGACTCATAGTTTATTTATTAAAATGGCAAAAAAAAATTTGTAGGACAGTTTAATGAGACACAAATCAACTAAGGTTTGATGGTGTGGGTGGATTTCTTGGCGTAATTTCAAAAAATGCATTATATAACAATTCATTTGTTTAAAAAAGCAATAATATTACGAAATAATAGGGAGGTTATGCTTATCAGGATATACCCATGTTTTATTCTTATTTAAAACAAATTAAGTATCATGGTTATAATTTTTTCCGCCTTGATATATAAATTTATGTTATTGTTCATATACATGATTCCAATTATTAAGAATGAAGTTATTTTATTTTTTTGTTGTTGTTAATGATTTATAGATGCGTGTGTGGAAGCGGCAGCGGATTGCTCGAACCCAACGAAATATTTCAGTGGTTCTTGCCTTAGAAAACCACTTGTCAGACAGCATGCGTAACTAATTTTGTAATGATGGAAAGTGTACACATATTTTTGGCAAATACAAATGCTGTTATCCATGTTTATTCTAGAAGCATTCATCTTTGTAACTGGAATAATTAAGTTTTAAATAAACTATATAAAATATATTCCTTATCTTCATACTTACATAACTTTTAATGTTCATGTTTTATCTCTTTGTACTTCTACTTTTTACTAGTATGGTTCATGTACCGATGCAAGGATATCTATTTAAATATTATAATTATATATCTGTAGTTAAATAATATTTTTATTTAAAAAACAAAAATTACATATCCATGTGAATTTTATAGCCTTTGAAAATTATTAAAGTTTCGACGATTTAACGTGTATGGAGACTGTCAGTCTAAAAATTATTATATACATATTTTCCTCAATAAAAATCAAATGAAATCCTACTATTTATGTCTCGGCCTATAGTTGATTTTTTACACTATCCAACAAACATTTTTGACCAACAGTATTTTTGTTTCTTATATTATCGAAAAATTAAAATTTGATATTTGAATACTATATGTTGCGATGAATCTAACTATACCAATTATGATAATATTAATGATTACATATTTATTTAAATATGCGGTCAAAGTTGAATAATAAATAGTGTCAAAAAGTAAGAATGCGGATTCAAGTAATACGTAGGTAATACTATATTAATTAATAATCATATTAAAAAGTAGCTAGTTAATATTACAAATAATTAAGTATGATACATTTTCACTCAAATACTGGAGTGGATGATTCTTTTTCCAGCTCAAATGTCAATTGGATCAGATGAATCTTTCTTCAGCATTTTTTTCTATCATCTATATGTATGAGCATAGATTATGCACAACTGCAGCAACCAAACACAGATAATCAGTAAGATATAAGAGCAACATTTATGCTAACCTAAAAAACAAAAATTAAAGAAGCACCTTTTTTTTAATCAAAACAATAGATTGGTACCAAAAGTAAACATAAAATATCCAAAACTTACATCATCCAATAATCGTTAAATCACCTTCCTCATCATCAAATCATCAGAGTTCTAAGATTATACTGATGCATTTCAGGGACAAATACAAAAACAAACAAGTGACTACTGACGTGAAAACATTTCTCTCAAGCCGCACATTGAACAAATATGCATAAGTTCCATCTGATATCTTGCAACGATGGCAACGAAACATCCAAATGAAGTGGAGTTGGTTTATTCACAGAATTAGAGATGCGAGCAAAGGGCAAACTTCTAGCTGAATATGTACAATAAAATAAAGCTATCATGAGTTTGGCTTGTTTTCCCTACAGAAGCTAAGCAAGAACGTCATTCATCAGTCATAAGAAAAAGTATTTTTTAATTAATTGCAGATAGATAAGTCCTTAATAATTTAACCATGGTGAAAGTATGTCAATAAGAAACAACTGTGCAACATTTTCTCCTATCAAAATATATATATTTTCAAACTCGATAAGGAATATGATCAAACTCTGATATGAAGCAAAGTTGCACATATATAATTTGGTTTATGGTACTTTCAAGCTCAAATTCAGGATTAAAAAAACCAAATCGTAGTCTTAATTTTTACTTTCAAGGAAGTATATATCATGCACCTGAAAAATACTGTGCACCAGAGTTAGCGGGAATCTAGAATTAGATTTATTATTGAGGACACTCTTATTATCTGTAGGTTCTGACTCCACACACTTCATTTGACAGTTGATCTTCCATTTTCCTAGCATAAAGACAAGGAAAGTGGTGATTTTTAATACGCTAAAATATATACCAAGGAGATGAACAGTGTGTGTATCGAAAAGAAGAAAAAAAAAGATGGCCAATGTGTGGGATAATCTGTTGGATTTGTTGTAACTTCACACTTGCCAAACTGTGTAACATGCAATCACAAATACTCTAACAAGTTTTAATCTTAATTTTAGAATCATTGTAGATGTAATAATGTGTTTATGCCTTTTGAAATTATGTTTGCTTTCTTTTGAGAAACTATTATCCGGTTATTTAGAATGTACGATTTTCATGTTATACTAAATGCAAATTAACCATGTTTCCCATTATATTGCAGTGCTTATGTGAGCTCAATGAGTCAGCCTTCACTTAGATGCCTGCACAGATTTATGTTTGTTTCTTTGCCTTTATTTTGTATTTGATTCTGTGTAGAATTTATAGCAGGGAATGAAGAATTTGATTCTACCTGTTTTAATATATTTTTTGTTTCATGTTGGACAGAAGGGAGCTCTTGAAAAAATTGGATGGAGGAGACTATTTGAGGTCAATTTGCATAAAAAAGGGAGCTTTGATAAGACTGTAAGATGCTGCCATGGCTGAAGCATGACGGTTCATGTTCTAAATGATGCCAATGTGGTGGTAAGTCTAGCTTTCGAGGCTATGTTCGTTTCACCTTATCTGCATCTCTATTTATTTAGTTAAGTAAGGTTTGATTCGATACAATTTAGCTTAGTTAGTCCTACTATCACTGTCTTCATTATACTTAGTATTTTTCTATTTTTTACAGTATAAGTTAGACGAAGAGCATCATATTTGTTATAATTTCAGATCTGATTTCTATGGAGAGAGAATATGATAGAGGGGAGAAGGAGACTTGAGGAAGAAGAGAATATCAATTATCAGCTAAAAAACTTAATTAAAACTGTAAACAAATCCAAGGCTTTATAGCCAGTACATGGTAAATTTAAAACTAACGGTCTAGTAAATGTGTTGGAATTGCACTTAGGTAAAAACAGAAAATAGCAGAAAACGACACCGCATCAGAGAAAAATCACGCGCTACACGCGCCTGCATTTTTGTACAGCATCATGGTGACGTCATGGTGATGATATATTCTTCATCCCCCCCCTCAACCTGGACAGAGGTGAAGAACTGAAATCCAAGCTTGAACAGAATGGCCCGAGAGGCACGGGTAGATAAAACTTTGGTAAAAATGTCAGCTAACTGAACTTTAGTGCTGACCTGAGTGGGCATAAGGAAACCAGCAAGGTAGTAGGTTCTGACAAGATGACAATCATTCTCCAAGTGTTTAGTTCTCTCATGGAAAACTGGGTTCTCACAGATGTACAATGCAGCCTCATTGTCACAAAACAAAGGGATAGGACCCTGAGGAGGATGATGAAGGTCAATAGCCAAGAAAATAATCCACTTGAGTTCTCTGGCAGTGAAAGACATAGCTCTATATTCAGATTCAGAAGAGGACATAGAAATGGTGGACTGTTTCTTGGATTTCCATGAAATCAATGCAGAGCCAAAGAAAATGGCAAAGCCAGCAACAGATCTCCTGGATTCCTTGCAAATGCTCCAATCAGCATCACTATATTCAGAAATAGAAGGCTGGGACTGAACTGGATAGAATAAGCCATGTGAGGGAGTAGCCTTTAAGAATCTGACAATGTGCAAGGCTGCCTTAAGATGATGCTCAGTGGGATCCTGCACAGACTGACTGAGTTGTTGAACAGCAAAAGTAATGTCAGGTCTGGTGAAGTGAAGGTACAATAATCTGCCAATAAGCCTCCTGAAAAGACTTGGATCAAAAAGGAGTGGAGAGGAATCATCATGCTTCCAGGAAAGGGGTAAAGGGGTGGCAGTAGTTGTAGCATTGGATAAACCACAGTCATTGATGACATCAAGGATGTATTTAGTTTGGCTAAGGTATAAACTTGAAGAGGACCTTGCCAGCTCAATGCCTAGAAAGAATTTTGCCTCCCCTAGATCCTTGATGGTGAAGGCACTATGTAGAGAGGACTTGATGGCAGTAATGGCCTCCAGGGAATTGCCAACCAGTAGCACATCATCTACATACACAGCTGCAGCCAAAAATATGGAACCAGAAACTTTGATGAACAGGCAGTAGTCATTGACAGACTGTGTGAAGCCTAAAGATTGTAGATTAGATGTGAACTCCTTGTTCCATTGTCTAGAGGCTTGTTTGAGACCATATCGACTCCTGTTGAGTTTACAAACAAGATCAGGTGAGGAAACAGGGACACCAGGAGGGGGAGCCATGTATACATCATCTTCTATGCTGCCATGCAATAAAGCATTGTTGATATCTACTTGGTGTATATACCAAGAGTGTGCTGCAGCCAAAGCAAGTAGGAATCTGATGGTCACGGTATGAGCAACTGGAGAAAACACCTCAGTGAAATCAATTCCATGCAACTGACTGAAACCTTTAGCCACAAACCTGGCCTTGTATCTAGCTACTGAACCATCAGGGTTGCATTTAACTTTGTAGATCCACTTACAACCCATGGCCTTCTTTCTAGGTGGTAAAGAGACAAGATTCCAAGTGTGGTTGGTCTCTAAGGCTTAAAGCTCTTCTTCCATGGCCAGAATCCATTCTTTCTGAGAACAAGCTTGTTTATATGAGTGAGGTTCCTGCACACTAGCAAGATTAGCAACAAAAGCCCTATGTGTAGTGGAAAACTGGGGAAATGAAGAAGGATCTTCTATGGAAGAAAGAACAAATTCTTTTGTCCATGAACGAGGTTTCCTGATTCTGGGAGCTAGAGAAGTGGGTGTAAGATTAGGTAGGGGGACAATGGAGATGTATTAGGTGTTGGAGAGGGAGAAATATTTATGATAGGCGGAGGTGTAGTAGTCTGAGGTGAAGAAAATGTGGAATCCACATTTTTGGATGAGGGGAGAGAAGAGTCAAGCATAAGAGGTACATGTATTGGTGACTATATGATTGGAGAAGCTTGAGTGTATGTGTGTAAGGGTGTTGGTATGACAGAATATGGAGTAGTACTGGAGTTGGTGTTTAGTGGTGAAGAAGTATCAAAAGGTAAAGATGAAGATTTGTCACAGTGAAAATTGTTTTCATGAAAAATAACATCCCTAGAGTGAATGACCTTGTGATTGGTCATGTCATACAACTTATAAGCTTTTTGGCCTGGTGGATATCCAATGAACACACAAGGGAAGGCTCTAGGGCTGAACTTTTCTTTGCTGGGAGAAACATTAGAGGCATATGCTAGACAACCAAAAACTCTCAAAAGGGAGTAATCTGGGACTTTGTTAAATAAGCACTCATAAGGAGATTTCATGTGGAGTACTGGAGTTGGAAGTCTATTGATAAGGTATGTGGGTGTGAGGATGGCATCACACCAAAAATATTTTGGGAGATGAGATTGGAAAAGCAGTGATCTGGCAATTTGAAGCAAGTGTTGATATTTTCTTTCAACTATGCCATTTTGTTGTGGGGTGTGAGGGCAAGATCTGTGATTTATAATTCCAATATCTGAAAACATCTTAAAACAGATAGCATTCAAGAACTCTGTGCCATTATCTGACCTGAGGGTCTTTACAGTGGTTTGGAAGTGGTTTTCAATCATTTTAAAAAATGTATGAAGCACTGAGGGAGTTTGATCTTTGGTTTTGAGCAAAAAAGTCCATGTGGTTCTACTGAAATCATCTACAATGGTTAAGAAATATTTTGAACCATTCAAACTAAGGACTTTATAAGGGCCCCATAAGTCAACATGAATTAATTCAAAAACAGACTTTGATTGAGTATTACTTAATGGGAAAGGCAGTCTATGCTGTTTTGCCAGAGGACAAACATTACAGGGTTCAACATGATTACACTTCAAATTTAGAGAATGCAGTACATCCTTAGAAGGATGACCTAATCTATAGTGCCAGTTGTCCCTAACTGCATCAAGAAACTGATGGCTTGATGGAGAATGAGGGATGAAGAAGATAAGACTTGACTGAAGTTTGGAATGTATTTGAGCTGGATGGAAGGAGTGAGTGGAGAGTATGTAGAGTCCTTTGACCTCTTCTGCTACTGCAATCACAGCATCAGTTTTGAGGTCCTGTATGAGGCAACAAGAAGCAAGGAACTTTGAGTATACATTGGAGGTTTTTGCTAACTTATTGACTGAAACTAGATTGCATTTGAAATCAGGGATATATAGTGTATCTGACAAACTTAATTTGTTGTTTAGGTTGACTGAACCTGTGGAATGCACAAATTTGACTGAGTGATCAGGCATATATATTGGAGTGAGGCAATTGACTGGTTTAGGATTAGCTAGGAAAGAATTCACACTACACATATGACTAGTTGCACCACTGTCTAGTATCCAAGAATCACAATCAAAAATAAAATTGCTACCAGAAGAATGGAAAAGAACACTACCTGCAAAATCCTGGTAGTAAGCAAAGTTGATCCCTTCTGAAGTTGGTGCAGATGATGAAGTAGGGCCATCCAGTTTTCCTTTTCCTTTCAGCAACATGTCAACCTGCATTTGCAGACTTGTCATCATCTGTTGAATGCCCTCCATTCCACCTGAGTCTAGAGGACTATAGGAGACTTCCTCGAACCCCGTTTCCTGGCCTTCTTCTTGTCTCCCTGGATTTTATCAGGGAGGGCCCAATCCCGGTTCGGCTTCAGGAAGCTGGACATGGATTTTGACCGAGAAACGTCTAGCAGGTACGAGTACGTGATAGAGGGCCACTGCCAGACAGAACCATGAGCCCCCCGCACAAAATTCCCTCTCTGAAGGTAAATCTTCTCCTTCAAGAGCTCCTCGACGATGCCCTTTAAGTGAACAGGAATATTGAAGACCCTGTCACGAGCTATAGCATCCTTTGGCTTGGGATTTAAATCAGGGACCTCGTACTTACTTCGGTTAAAAGTGAAGCGGTCAGCCTCCCACTCACCGATGTTGTAAGGGAACATAAAGGGTTTGACCTTCCGTGGAGTAAGGGTGATGTACTCTTGTTTCTCGAAAGAGAACAACTTGTACAAGCTCTTGAATAAATCCAGCCTCGGTTCATAATTTTTCCGAGCACACCAGGATATCACAGCCATAATCAACACCACCACGTTGGAGTGAATCTGGCTCGGATGCAGCTGATGATGCTGCAGGAACTCGTGAAATAGAGGGGGAAAAGGAAAACTTATTCCCTGCTGCAAAAACCTCCTATAAATTACCCCCGTGTGGGGCTCACTAGATTTTCAATTGGGGTCTCCCCGTCCTCGAGCCTCAAGCCAGCATCGATGGGATACGACAACCTGCATGACCGCAAATATCGCAGCGTCTTTTCATTGACCATCTTGGTGACGCTACTTACATCACCGGTAACTAGAGCCCGTTTATCAACTTGGGGCTCCATATTTGGGTCCACACCCGACCCAGATGCACCATCATCCACCACCGCAGTCACAGCCTGTAGCGGCGAAGCAATGGTCACCTCCATCAACTCCCCATAGTCAACCTCCAAGAACAGAGTACTTAAGTCACGAGCTGCGGGGGCTCTTTCTTCAGCAACATTCTCTACATTGCCAGGGGGAACGCTGGAGTTTGTTGACGACATGGCAATATAGAGAATGGGGGGAAGAGAATATGGATAAAGAAAAGAAGATAAGTTTTCTGAAGAGAAGAGTTCTTTTTCTGAGATTGGAAACGCAAAATCACTTGGATGAACATTGATGATAAACACAAGGAAAAATTACTTGGTTATATAGCCAGTAATTAACACGCATTTAAGCGAAATAATAATCTCGACTCGCGAAACGATGCAGGTGTCCCAAGGAAAAATTACTTGGTTATATAGCCTCGGGTGTCTCGATGATTGTTTTGCATATCAGTTTGTGAGTTGGGTTCGTGATCAAGTGCAGGTCATAGACATCCATCAGAATACACCATAGAATAGACTCAGTGAGCCCTGGGACGTTCGTAGTAGCTCCCTTCTTCTTCTCCTCCACACATTCTTTCCAGGAATTCAATTAGCAATTGGGGTTTTTTTTGACTAAATTGCATTTTATTTATACCTACATTACTCGACTTGTATTTTGATAACTAGGTTGGTTGGGCCGTGCATCGCACGACATAATAAATTTATATTTCGGCTAAATAGAACATAACGTGAAAACATTAAGCAAAACAAGATTTAACAAAAAAAAAGTCAATTTTTATTTTTAAACAAATGAAATAGAGTATGAAACGAAATATAAATTCACAACGCCCTTTTCATAGGAGGGCAAAACTGATGATTTTTCTCAACTGGAGTTCTGAATTCGATCCATTTCAATTTAGACATATTCATCCGATCAAATTCAGATCACAGATGACCTGTCCGAAAATTAATTCTTTTGCTTCAACAGCGGGTTGCAGAGCTAATATTTTTCATGATCAGTAGTGTTGACAAAAAATTGGGGGGTCTTTCGAGACCTAATCAATTTATTTACCTTTCCATCGGTTCTTTTATTATATATTGGTATTGGATTTGTCAAATACTTTTATTCATAATGTTACATATTTGATGTGAATGGTAAATTTGCAAGTTTTATAGTAGTTGAAAAAATAATACTAAAATATTTGTAGCTACTTATATAACCGCAAATATAGATTACTATTTTATATATACATTTTAACATTTCAGTTGAGCACGATTTAATTTTAACTAAAATGGACATTTATGGTCTACGTGACATCATAATTCTATGAATATTTCGTCATCATCTCTCCAAAACCTCTCTCCAAAAAGAACCCAACCCAGAACTACTTCGTCGGAGGCCGCCGGTGCTTCCACCGGCCGGCGGCCTCCCCCACACCGTTTATTTTTTTTCTCTATCCCCCCTCCTTTCATCTCACACCCTAATCCCTCTTTTTTCTGTCGAAAAACTACAGCCCAAAAACTATCCGATCCGGCCAAATTTGTGGTGGGTGTGAGCGGATCGCTACCGCTCGCGACCCGACACTTCCGTTTCCATCCAGGTCGCTCCGGGAAGCGGTATCTTTGGGTCAACAGCCATTGGATCGGAAAGTCAATGGCTTTCTAGATCCGGGCGATCGCTGCAAGTCGACGGTCGAACGTCGATCTACAGGTCTCCGACGAAGGATGACCGAGAACAGGCGAGCCCAGACGAACTTCAACCCCGAGTGACGGGATCCGGTGACTACGACGAACAGGTCGCTCCGGGAAGACGGATCGACAACAGGCCCATGAGCTGATGTTCTGGAGAGTAGGCTGGGTCAATTCATGGGTCTGACTGCTTGCTCGGTTGGCTCGGGTCGGCTGGGTCAGATCGGGCTGGCTCGGGTCGGCTCGGCCGAACAGGTTCTGATTGGTTATTGGAGCTGGCTCAACTAGACTGAGAAGATAGGTTTTGGTCCAATCTGCCAACAGTTTGACCTCATCAGGTCCTTTGGGGTACTCCACGCGCCGCCACAGCTACTTCACGCTCCGCTGCCAGGCTTACCAGTGTGTCCTATATCGGTTGCCCCACACGGATGCTTATGCGCTACGCCGGAGCTTCTTTTGAGTGCCGCCGTCAGGTTTATTCTGGTGATGTCTTTTTATCGTTACTTTTAGATTGGACAGGAGTGTGGATTAGTGATGATCATGGGGCGGGTTTGGGTCTAATTTACCTATATCCGGCCCCGATCCGTATAAAAAATGTCGGATCCGAATCCGACCCATATCCGCATGGTCTAAAATTTCAAAATCCGTACCCATATCCGCAGGGTCTTATGGATCTAAGGGTCTTAAACGGGTCATAAATGGGTCTACTAAGAAATTGATTAATTTTTTAAATAGATGTTGAAATTTTCATAATGAATACAAATATGCCCAAATTTGTTTATTTTTATTACCATAAGCACAAATGTAAGCATATATATGAATTATCAATCCACAATACACATCAAAATGCATCAATTCATTAAAATCGAAATTGTAATTTAGTACAAGAACGTAGTAGGTGCAACAAAAAACGCTATTTTCTATGGTAGAGCATAATTATCGGTATCAGGAATTTGGAATAATAATAATAATTATTATTAGAGAGAAGAAGAAGATGATGAATTAAGATTAGAAATTAAACATTATATTTATTATCATATAATAATAATATATTACTAATTATATCTTATAATAGGTTAATGGGTCTGGATATGGATATGGATCCGGGTCTGGATCTTAACACCATATATCCGTATCCATACCCGTTTACTAAAACCTAGATCCAAACCCGATCCATATCCGATGGATCTAAAAAAATTGGATCCAAACCCGACCCACAGGGTCTAAATCCGCAGGATCTGGAGCGGGTCCGAGACCCGTGATCATCCCTAGTGTGGATTGATTCTTTTTTCATTATTATCTGTTTTCTTAGAGTTTTTAGATTTTAAGAGATGGGTGATTGAAACTATGACTTTTTGCAAAATTGCTTTGACAAAATTGCAAAATTGCTTTGACAAAATTGCTACTATGGCTTTAGTACCTGCTTCAGATACAGAGAAGGTTTAGAATTGTTATATCATTAGAAACCTCTCTATAATCTTACAAATTGTCTCTCATAGAGGAGATCATTGTATTTTATTTTTATGTCAATTTAATCGTTTGAGGATGCCAAATATCATATCCTTCCACTAATGCTGGTTTGCTCAAAAAACAATTCTATGAATATATATTAATGCATTATTCCCCTGCCACCTTGCTGAGAATTCGGTGGTCTTAAATTTACAGGTTGAGATGATGTCAAATTTTCCTGAATATTTTGAGGCATATCATAACCCTCCCTCATTGCTTCACATTCGTCCATGAGTAAAATTAGAATATAGCGACCGAAATTATGAATTAATTCCAAAATTCCAAGAAACTAATATATACCATCAGAAAATGTTACGTGTAAATTCGTTGTGTCGTTAAAAAATATAGTAGTGGTTTATATATTAATTACATAGAGATTAATATTAACCAATATACTTTAACCAGTATAACATCCATTCAATACCATTCATAATTTTCTATGAATATGTTGAATAGTAAATATACCAAATTGAATATAATTGAATGGACGAAAATTACAGAATTAATCAAATCAATTGAAAATCAGGAAATAATTACGAAACAGGTCTAATTGAATCTGAATGATACATATAGAATCAAACAAAATAGTAAATTAACATAAATAAAAATAGTAAAAGAATAAAATTAAGATAAAGTTGGAGAAAAATTTCAAATAAATACAATTAAAACTAAAATTACAAAATTAATTACTAATTAAATACACTACGAAATTTTTTTATTCTTATTAAAGACGTAGTATTAGTTGGTACAAATTTTGGGAGGACATCCGGTGGATCCTACATAACTACAAGTTACGATTATGATGCACCGCTAAATGAATACAAAACATTATAAAAAGCTTGACATATTTGTTTAACATATAGACAAGGTAAAAAACGAATGTATTTTCAAAAATAACACTATAACTATCCATGAATATATTTCAAACAAAGGTAATTATATGTAATTTTCTTCAATATATTTTAATCATATATAACAGTCATTCAATACCATTTATAATTTTTCATGAATATGCTGAATAGTAAGTATACCAGATTTAATTTAATTTAGTGGACCAAAATTACATAATTAACCAATTCAATTGAAATCAATTAAAAATAAAAAATAATAACGAAAACAAGTCTAATTAAATCTTAATGATACATTTTTTTTTGAAGTAATTAAATCTTAATGATACATATAGAATCAAACAAAATAGTAAATTAACATAATTAAAAATAGTAGAATAATAAAATTATGGCATGATTGGAATATATTTTCAAATAAGAACAATTAAAACTTAAATTACAAAATTATCCACAAATTAAATTTTAATTAAATGTCTAATCAGATCCTAATTAAATATACTACGAAACCAAGTATTCTTATTAAGGTTGACTAGCGAGGTGGTACCGCGCGATACGCGGTGAATTTTGTCTAGATATATCGGAGAAGGCAAAAACCTTGATTAAAGGGGGTTGAATTTTTGGTGATACAACCATACCGTAGTGTCTAATATTAATTCAAATAAATTTGGATACACCATTGTCAATGTAAGGGTTGTAGACTGAATTGATTTGATTAATAATGCGGAGAACTTAATTGAACTGACTTAATTGAACCAAAAGAAATTAAAAAACAAATCAATGTATTGTTTGAAATAGAATGAATATTGCAACCATATCCAATGAAAATCTCTATTTAATGGTAGAGAAATGTCCAGTTTCGGCCGAATATCAGTGCGATTGATTATCCTCATCGTAAGTATCCTCATCTTCACTCTCATGTCTTGACTCCTAGGCTCATGGTCGTCGCTCCCTTCATCCTCATCTTCACCGCCATTAGTTTGATCATCACTTACGATCTCGATTTGGTTTGCAAGTGTTTTTTTTGCCCCTGCATGATGCTATTATATGAGACACTAATGTTGAATAAATCGTTTAAATAGGAAGTGTTTGTAGCAAAGTCTCTAGAAAGTCCAACTTTCCTAAATGTTATAAAACTACCACTATATGTTTAAACTCAAGTGGTACAATTTTGCGTTAAAACATTGATCATGTTAAAATAAACATTTAGTAAAACATGTTTTAATGCGTAAATTTAAGAAATTTTACATAAAAATTGAAGTGAAAATATACAGTTCAAATTGAAAGGTACACTATATAAGTTAAAACGTATAAAGACTTTCATGGAAAGTCTGGAAAGTTGGAAGTTCAAGAGATTTTCTGGACCTCTCACATGATTAAGTAGAAGTCTTAAATAGTATCTTTCCCCTTCCCTTGGGCTAACAGCTACTAATCGTCCAATGACTGTTTTATTTCTTCTCTTTGTCCATCACCTGTCGAAGGGTATTCATACAAAGTGTTCCGAAAACTCCTTGTATAGTAAATTTAAGGTGTTGGCATCATCATTAAATTTATTTATCAGGAAGAATTCTGTTAGTCTCGTTCTCTTCGAAAATTCATTTGGTACAACTCTTTCAAGGTCACAATCTTTTATGAAAGTTATAAACTGTTGTCCTGGTAGATGCACTTGCAAGGTGTACACAGCAGGGTTCATGTAATTTAGTTTAAAAGTAAAGACTCTGGGCTGCTTCTGATGGACTAATCCAGCGAGCATCTTGAAAAATTTCTAATCTAATCAACTGCTTCATTATCTTTGTCATTATCCTTATCAGTTCCAAGTGCACAGCTAATTTTGTCACACCCTTTGAAGATGTACTTGTGGATATATTTGATGAGTTTAATGGTAGAACATATTTCAACATTGATGTGGCATCGATAGGTTGCAAGTAAATATCGATTATACCATGCTGCCCAGTTATTGTCCATCTCAAGGTTTCGTATCCGAGCAGTTCTTCCGTTGTCTCTTCTTCTGTACAATGGATATCCATCTTCAGGATGACATGTTGTTTCCTGAAATGGTTTAGGAAATCCAAATTTACCCTTCCCAGTCTTAATTGTACATGGACAATTTGGATTATACTCCCCACATGGACCGTGCATCATATTTTTTTAACCAGTTCAGATAAGTGGGGTTCTTTGTCAGGATCTGGTATCTCGGCACAAAGAATTCGATCATATCCATCTGGTCCCTAGGGTTTATTACCAAGTTTTAAAATCACCATCAATTTAACATGTGGTAATCCTATTTTCTGATATTCAATGGAATATATAAGGGAATCCACAGGACCAAAAATTTCTCTAGTTACTAAATCATTTTTCAAATCCTCAACTCTGACTTTAAAAACTCTAGCACACAGAGCAGGTCTATCATTGGTAGATTCTCCATATCTCAAATTTCTTTCAATTTCTGACCAAGATGTGTTGCAAGTCATTGTCAAAAACACATCAGGCTTACCAATTTTTTGTACGATGGCCATTGCATCAAGGTAACGTTGTCGCACACATCTCTAGGACCACCTATAAATGTGGCGGGTAAAAAAACACATGTACCAACCTCATTACCAATTTCCAACCATGCCTCTACACCATCAGTAATACCTTGAACCATCTCAGTTCTGAATTCGGCTTGTTTCTCTCTCAAAAATTCCAATCCGCTGGTCTCAATTTTGATACACATATCAACGATACATTGTTGAAATAATCTACCAAAGTGTATTAGCATTGTCTTATCATCCTCTCTCATCTGAAACTTGTAAGCATAATATTCTCTGGCAGTAAGTAACAGCATATTTATTTTTTTCCCATCTCTCACAACTGATTGGGGGAAAAAAGAAGAGTTCATCATATAAAATATTGCAATTGCTAGGCCATAACTATGTAAATCGAGTATTTTCTTAGAATAAAAAAATGCATGTGTTTTTAAGAAAATTAAATTAATTAAAATACCTCTCATTTCTTCATCAAGGAGGCACTCGGAAGAATCAAATTGTATTGTTTTTCCCCTCCTTCTCCTTTGTCCTTTTTCATAACGTTATGATCCCATCCAGGCTGACCGTGAGGAAACATAAGAGGGTATTGCATTGGATCATAACAATTGTAATATTGCTTGATTGTATAAGAATTTTCATTTTTACCAGTTATTTGAACTCTAACGGTTCTTTCTCCATCTTCTTTTCCATTATCTACACAGATTCCTCCAACGTGACCAACACTGAGGGGAGTTGTATCTTCTCTGATCTAAATTGAGATTCAAGTTGAGGATTATTTTTTTGGTAGGAAGATCTTGCTCATTCTTGAGACCTCTGGAAAAAAAAAACTACGATATGGATTCTCTTCTAGGTTTTCATTAAAATCTCCATAGTTTGTTTGTCATACCAATTGCCCACCTCCATCCTTTCTTTTAATTCAACGTCAACTGTCGAAAAATTAGAGTTGAACTCCAATCGTACTAAATCCATCATATTTGCCTCCCTGATTTTTCTCCAATGGATTCAGATAAAAAAGATATACTTGACCTTGCATTCGGAAAGTATATATTTCATTTGTATTTGCAGTAAGTGTTTTGTCATACGGTGTGCCAAAACTGGTGAAAGCAAGGTTTTTATTGTATGACTTAATATTATTCCTAAAATGTATAGATTGCTCTGCTTCTCCAACTAATAATAAACGCAACTTCTCTGGTAACTCATACCCATTAAATTCAGTTTCACCCTTGCAACAACAAAACACAGATGACTCTCCTTTAAACAGCTTAGCCTTGCAGTATTTACAATCAGGAAGAGTTTTAAGAATTCTACAACAATTTGGAGCACTCTCCAACAACCCAACATTTTTCTTTATCCTTTTCTATGATTGACCTAAATAAAAATTATTTCTTTCAAACTCCGATATTTATAAGAGGGTAATATGTAATTTAAACAATATAACATATTCAAATCATCATACTCAAATATTAATACATGTTGTGTATTGAAACAAACCCGTATTGTTATCGATAGTCGGGTTAGCTTCGCTCTCTTGAAGTTGCTTTTTTTGTTTATGTTCATCATAATATTTTCTCCTCTTTGCATTTTTTTCAACTTCACCCACTGCAGAAATATGAAGTTTAAAATCATAAAGTTAAAATAGAATAATATATTGTACTTGAGTTTCAAAACTATATACTAAGCATCAGGAATACAAAAAAAATATAGTTAATACAATTTATAGTGTTAAACATTGTATATTTAAACGAACCTGTATTATTGTTGGTAGTTGGGTTAGCTTCTCTTTCTTGAAGTGATCCTTTTTGTATATTTTTAGTTTAAACTTTTCTCCTCTTCGCATTTTTATCAACTTGGCTCTCTGCATCAATATAGTTTCAAATAAAAAACACAAAACTATATACTAAGCATTATTAATTCTAAATTAACAATACCATTTTTTTGATGAATAATTAACAATAACATTTTCAAAATTAATAATAACGTTAATTAGGGCAAAAACTTATAAACGACCCCTAAAGCATAAAAAATTGCTGATAAACTACAAATTACTTGTGAATATAAAAAGATCAAATAGTAGTGCACCGCAATTCAGTTATAAATGTTTCACCTTTGCAACAATAAAACACAGATGACTCTCCTTTAAATAGTTTAGTCTTGCAGTATTTACAATCAGGAAGAGTTTTAAGGATTCTACAACAATTTGGAACACTCTCCAACAACCCAACATTTTTCTTTCACCTTTTCTGTAATTGTCCTAAATAAAATTATTTCTTTCAAACTCAGATATTTATAAGAGGGTAATATGTAATTTAAACAATATAACATATTCAAATCCTCATACTCAAATATTAATACATGCTGTGTATTGAAGCAAAGTTGTATTGTTATCGATAGTCGGGTTAGCTTCGCTCTCTTGAAGTCGCTTTTCTTTGTTTCTTTTCAGCATAATGTTTTCTCCTCTTTGCATTTTTTTCAACTTCACCCACTGCATCAATATGATGTGTATAATCATAAAGTTAAAATAGAATAATATATTGTACTTGAGTTTCAAAACTATATACTAAGCATCAGGAAAACAATAAAAAAATATAGTTACTACAATTAATAGTGTTAAACGTTGTATTTTTAAACAAACTTGTTTTATTGTTGGTAGTTGGGTTAGTTTCTCTTTCTTGAAGTGTTCTTTTTTGTTTATTTTTAGCAGAAAATTTTTTCCTCTTTGCATTTTATCAACTTGCCCCCCCCTGCATCAATATAAAGTTTCAAATTAAAAACACAAAACTATATACTAAGTATTATTAATTCTAAATTAACAATAACATTAATTAGGGTAAAAAATTATCAACGGCCCCTAAAGCATAAAAGTTGCTGATCAACTACAAATTACTTGTAAATAAAAAAAGATCAAACAGCAGTGCACCGCAATTCAGTTATAAATGTTGTATATTTAAACCAGCCTATATTATTGTTGGTAGTTGGGTTGGAAAACATACCGACAAGGGGATCTGTTGTTGGCATCCTGTGGCGCGGTTCATGAAGAATATATATGACTTCAGTAACTTAAAATAAATATAAAACTATATAGTATAAAACTCATAACACAAAAGTAAGTACATTAATGAACATGCACAATACATCAATTTATGGTCATTCACTTGTAAGAATGAATGGTAATTCAAATCGCGAATAACATGTGGACTTTCATACTAAACTAAAGAAATTCACTCAACATCTTACTTGCAAGTCTTTTTAGTGTGACCCAAACCCTAGCATTTGCTACACTGTCGTTGAAGTTTCATCTTTGATTTTTCCCCTAATTCTGTCTTTGTTAAACTCCCGAGAAACGATCCCAATCAAATCTAACATTATCCGTAATACCACTAACAGTAATAACATAAGCAAAGAAATAGTGTATTTCTTGAACTTTCACACATTTACCTGATTCTGTTGAAACACTGCCTCGCTACAATTGAGGGAGTCACGATTCCTACACTATTCTTACATCTGCACATTCCCATTTTTCCCTCTACGATCATTCCACCTGTATATAAAACAATGAACTCACTTATCATAGAAAAAATAACATTAAAAATACAGATCAACACACACACACTCAAACAGAGACACACAACAAAAAGACCGAATACTCGAACTAAACTCTAGGTATCACAACCAATGAAGTTTGTTTAATGCCAAGGGATTATAGATCTTACTAATGAAAGTTGTGCTAATAAATACCGAAATTCTCAAAGGCAAGTCATCTAGCAGACCATAATTAATATGATTTCAAAAAATAAAAATAAAACAGAGCATAATTAATATGATCAGTATTACGACATGTGTAGTGCCGTATTTTCCAGCTTTAGAATAGACTATATGGATAATTTTCTTCAATATATTTAAACCATGTATAACAGCCGTTCAATATCATTTATAATTTTTCATTAATATTCTGAATAGTAAATATACCAAATCCAATTTAATTGAATCAGTCAATTATCCAAATTAATTGAAAATCAGGAAATAATTACGAAAACAGGTCTAATTGAATAAGCAAAAATATTAAAAGAATGATATTATGGTATTATTGGGAGAAAAATTCTAAGTAAATATAATTAAAATTAAATTAAAAAACCACTGATTACTAATTAAATATACTACGAAAATTTATATTCTTATTAAGGTGTCATGTCATAAGGGAAAAGGTAAAAGTTTATCCAAGAAAATGAAGAGAAAAATAGAGGAAGAAACTTAGGACGAAAGAAAGAACTAAAATTTGGTTTAAAAAAAAGCGAGAATAACTATTTAATATGGAGGACGAAAAACTCTTATAAAGTAAGGAGGGGAGGAAGAAAGAATATATTAAAAATATATTAGAAATCAAGTTTGAAATCAATTAGGAATTAGGTTTTTATATAAAGAAAAGCTAAAAATTTGCCCAAGAAAATAGGAGAAAAAATACGGTACCAAAATCGGGTACCAAAATCTGGTACCAAAAAAAAAGTGAGAATAACTTTTTAGGCTAAAAATTTGCCCAAGAAAATAGGAGAAAAAATAGGGTACCAAAATCTGGTACCAAAAAAAAAAGTGAGAATAACATTTTAGTATTAGTATTAATATAGGGATAAGGGATGATGAGTAAGGGATAAAATAAATTAAGATCCACTGAGTTGTGACATGAAGGAAAAGAAATGGTATTTTTATCAGCTACGAGATGTTTTACAGTGGACTACAAGGAACCAAACACTCACAGTATACATTATACAGTAAAGATTTCAGTTCTCAGCTATTTTGGATGGCCCTTCCTCTTTTTCGAAACACCTTTCTCTTCTAATGTTCTCAACTTCTGATCTTTCCTCGCTTTTACTTTCTCCTCAAATCCTTCATCCATCAGCTTCATCGTCGCAACACGTCTTGCCTTGTAAACCTAACAACATAAACCAAGAATGAGTATGTTTCACGTAGCAGTAAGCCAGTAACTAATTTGGCATGATGATTTTACCTTGGTTATCACAGCAAGAGCGTCTTTTTCACTGCATTCAAATTTCTCTAGTTTTTTTCCAAGATCGGCTTCTATTTCGTGAATTAGATCAACATCGTTCTGTAAAGCGTATCACCAAACAGCACAGCACACATAAATCATAAATGCAGCCCATATATTCAAAATCAGAAGAATAAAACATGTTCAACTTCTTACCTGTGTGACAAAACTGACAGCAAGCCCCCCTCTTCCTGCTCTAGCAGTACGCCCAACACGATGAACATAATCCCGAGGAAACCTATGTCATATTATAACCATCTCAATCAGCATTCATTCTATGTTAGACATTTTACACTAAAGCACACAAACAATACTAGAATGGTGACCTTGGAATATCATAGTTGATGACAAGATCGACGGTTGGAATGTCTAAACCACGGCTGGCAACATCAGTTGCCAGTAGAATAGGAAGCTGCCCGGATTTGAATTTGTGCACTGCAGCAAGCCTCAAAGCCTGGGATTTATATGAATGCAGTGAAGCAACTTCAACATCAAGTACATGCAGCAAGGAACTCAGAAGGTGACAACTCCTGTTCAAACACCGAAATCAAAGATCAAAGTCCATACAGCAAAATTTCAAGCAGTGAAAAGCTAATCGACATGTGAGCAAGGATGTACCTGCAGGTAGACACGAAGATAATGGCAGATCGAACATTCATGTCTTTCAATTTAGAAAGGACATGATAGAGGTAAACATCCTTCACACTTCTGGGGATGAATAAATACTGCTGTTTCAGAGACTCGACTGTCTTGAACCCTTCATAAGCCTCATAGAAGTATGCTTTATTTGCAGAAACCTCAATCAGAGTCTCTAAATCACGAGTCATGGTTGCGGAGAAGAGCAGAGTTTGTCTATTCTTCGGTAGGCACTGGAAAACTGCCTTCAGTTCATCTTCAAAGCCAACATCCAGAAGCCTGTCTGCCTCATCTAGAACCAAGAACTACAAGACAACAAAATCAGGAACAAAATGCTCCATTGCAAACTCAAAGCAAACAAGAATGGATCAAGTAGATGACTCCTTACGAACCAAGACAAAGCATTCACAATTCAGATTTCTTTCATGGATACTAAATGCACTCAAACAAGTATCAAAATCCTCTCATTTATCACTAATGTATAATATTCACATAAGAACAACTTCTTAAAGAAGCTTCTTTTCATGGATTTCTTCATGTTTGTTAGATTTCATCTACTGGGATGAATAGCAAAAGAATGAATTTACCTTAGTTTTAGCGAAAATAGCTGGAACATCATGACTTGGATTGTCATGAATGAGAACCTTAATCCTGCCGGGAGTGGCAATAACGATGTGAGGGCGGAGCATAAGGGCCTGCGCCTGAGTTATGATATCCATCCCACCAACAATGACAGCTACCCGCAGCCGCAGAGTCGAGCCGAGTGCCCGGAACTGCTCGGCAAGCTGGTAGGCCAGCTCCCGGGTGGGCGTCATCACCAGTGCGAACACGCCGTAGGGGTCCTCCGCGAGCTGGTGTAGTATGGGAAGCGCAAACGCCGCGGTTTTGCCGCTGCCGGTCTGAGCTATGCCGAGAACGTCCTGACCGGCGAGGATTCGGGGTATGCAGTGGCGCTGCACCGGAGTTGGGGTCTTCATGCCCAGCTCTTTGCAGGTAGTGCAGGCCCATTTCGACAGCCCTAGCTCGCCGAAGTCAGTTATGCTGCTGTTGTGGGATGG
The DNA here is from genome assembly GCA_948330725.1 of Sherardia arvensis. Lineage (NCBI taxonomy): Eukaryota > Viridiplantae > Streptophyta > Magnoliopsida > Gentianales > Rubiaceae > Sherardia > Sherardia arvensis. The sequence continues at coordinate 7,190,907 of OX415244.1, forward strand.
GTTGGAGTCGGTTTCTTTCTCGACGGAGTCGGAGAGAACCTCAGCAGCAGCCGCCGCCTCCGCCGCTGGATTGGGGATGGAAGATGATCGATTAGCACGTTTTGATTTGGAGAACAATCTGAAAGCAGGAGCTCCATCATCCATATTGGCGGCGCCGCGATGATACGTAGTTGCGGGGGGTTATATGGGATGTGCCCTAAAACCCTTAGCCGCCGACGTTTCCAGATTTACAGTAAGAACTATTTCGCGTCTAAAGCGTAATTACTTTACTACCCCTGATATGATTTTAATTACACTTTCAACCTTCATGAAAATTGCAGTACATTTCAGCAGTGAAGGTTGAGTTCACCCAACCTCGCCTGAACAAGTCCTTTCATGTGTGTATATTTTGCTGAAAACTGTAGATTTTGAAGGCAAAAAAGATGTTAGAATACGAGCAAGCAGCAATTTTTATTTGTACGCAAAAAATTATGAACAAGAAACAATATATATAGTAAATTATGTAACTGAATGAGGGCATGTTAACTTACTGATCAGTTCTTATGATAACATCAACGCCTTCGACCTGTTGTTGAATTTCTCGAGCAAGAACATCCATAGAATTACTGCAGCAATGCACCTCCATGTGCTGCAGGGCGCCGATTGCATCAACGCCAAAAGGGATCTCTTCCAAGTTCTTGCAGAGCTTCAGGATAAGCTTCTGAAGACAAGGGAACTGACCAACAGTGGCTCCCAGTGGACCAGATTAGTATTATCAACTAACAAGTATTTCAGTTTAGGAAAGCCCTTTCCTGAGACTCAGTTGCCTGAGTGATGTTGGGAAATTTTTCAGACATGACAACCGTCTAGGCACTCGGTTTTGTGCATTGAAGCAGCATTTCAATGTCTCAAGTTCAGACAAGTATACAAGGTTATTGAGGCGATAGCATGAAGTGTCGCTTCTGTAATCGTCTTTTGTTTCACATATACTCAACCTATTAAGAGCACAGATGCGCTTGAAAACACTTCTTTTGCAGCTCACAAATCTCATTACAGAGAGTGTATGCAGATATTTCGGAGCAAAGAGTAGCTGAAGATCCTCTTGTTCGATGAGGGATTCCATTAATTCGATAGGCACACTAGTATGGAGATGTCTGAGTGAAGGCATCCTCCAATATTCCAGCATAAATGCCTGAGTCAGCCATGGACCTTGGATCACAAAGGTTTCAAGATTGAACAATCGAGACATGGTTGCAGGAAGTTGGTAGGTGACATTGAGAGCCAGGTATCTCAGATGAATGAGGGTTGGTAACACTTCAGGGAAATATTCAAAACGCAGGAAATATATATCTAAAACTCTCAGCATCTTGAATCCGAACTGAAACAACAAGATATCAGACACGATATTTGTGCCCAGAGAGAAACACAAGAAAGATGAGATATGTGGGAGAGAAGGTGCAGCAGAAACATCAAAAAATGGATCCAAGTGAAAGGCCAACTGGAATATTCTTTAGTTTTTTTCTTCCAACCACATTCATGAAACCCTCCTTCCGAGCTTCTCTCAAGCATAATTCCTTCACGAAATCATGGAGGCGACATGTTTTGACTGATCCACAACATTGTCTTTTTTCCACCATCACTAAGTTTCTCCCAATAAGATCTTCCAAGCAATTTTCAGCAATCTGCTCCATATTTCCTCGAGACTTAGAATGCAAGAACCCCTCAGCCACCCATAAATTGATCAACTTTTTAACTTCAATCTCACAGTCCTCGGGGAAAGCTCCCATATACAGAAAACAGGCTCTCAATCGATAAGGCAAGTATATCTAGACATTGCTCCGGGTGTTTAACAACTATTGAGTTCAAGTTCTCGGCTATCTGAGACCAAGATACAAGGGTCATGGGTGTTGCTAGAGGTAGTCCACGGCATCTTTTAGCTATTTTTCTCCCAACTTCCTCCAACTGAGGGGAGCAAACTGCATTCTTACAGACTAGCTTTTGTAATAGTTCCCAGCTCTTTTCAGCATCAAACAGATTCATGAAATGAGGCGTCTTATTTGGACTTACATAGTTAGCTAAGCGACTCGTTATCAGGATTCGACTACCAGTTTTACCATCTGGGAAACATCTCTTGACATCATTCCAAGATTTAGTTTCCCACATGTCATCCATGACAATTAAGTACCTTTTACATTTCAAACTTCTATACACGCTCTCAGCCAATTCAGCGTTGCTCTTCTCAGAGACTTTATCAGACTTATAAGAAAACGAGTTCAACAACCGTAATAACAAATTTCTCTTGTCATATCCTTGGGAAACAGTGATCCATGCAAGACAATCGAAATGGTAAACGACATAAGGGTGATTGAAAAGCAGTTTAGCAAGAGTGGTCTTACCAATGCCTCCCATCCCCACAATGGTCAAGATTTGTAGTCCTGGTTGTGTGGGATTGTAGATGAGTTCCTCCAGAAACAGCTCTTCATCACCAAAGCCCACCATGATTTCCCGTTTTAAATGCTTTTGCTGCAATTTTGGTTTGGGCACCTGAATATTTATGCATCCGTGTTTGAATGTAGTCTCTAGAATTCCAGCTTTTATGCAGTTAATCTCCTCCCTTGCCCGCACCAAACATTTACGAGTGCATTGTATATCAATAATACTGATCGCTTCCAGCAGGTTCCTCATACGACCGACTGGATCCACTTGAACTCCATTCATCAGTTCAACACTCATCATTTCCAACGCAACCTCGATATGAGACTTCAGAATGGACTCTTCAATGACATGTTTTGCTCTCTCAGAAACTTCCTTCACAAATTTGAGCTGATCCTCATCAATATCCCAAGAATCACCAAGGAATGCCAATAGGAACTGAACATCTCCATGCAGAAAAATCAAGTCTTTATATACATCACAGTATAAAAGTATAACATCGTTAAATTCACGATACTCAAACATAAATTCCCTCGCCCAGTCCCGAAAACATTGTTTCAAAGTTTTGGAACTCAAAATCTCAATGTCATGAAGCTCCATTGTGGCAGTACTGGAACTACACTCACCTTCAGTAAAAGGCTGTTTCTTCGAATGGTGCAGAAGAGAACACAGAATCGATAAATCGTCCAAACCCATCTGGCCTATACCAAGAAGAAACCTATACTCAGTTTCTCTGGCAAGAAGTGGCTTGGAAGAGACCATAAACTGTAAACAGTAAGATCCAAATTTCCTCCCTGGTAAAAAGTTCCTCAGTAATTTCCTACTAAAGAATCTGATTAGATCCGTTGTGTCTGCCCTGGTACGTTCTTCCTCCATAGCAGTTAGGACATGATGAACTCTGATTTTGCAGATATCAGAAAACAGAATGAAGAGGTCAATCAAATAATCCAACGTTTGCAACAAAGAAGCCACACCACCATAAGCCATTTCTCTCGAGTCTTAAAATATACTGCACAAGTCAATACAAGGATTAAATACTAGGAAGATACAATTAGTGTTATATTATATTTTCTGACAACAAAACACTTACCCAGGATTAGGAAGGCAGAGCCAAGAAAGAGATTTTGTTCCAGACTTGCCTTCGACCACAGATAGTCAGAGACTACTTCAAGTCTTCAAAAGTCAACCAGCGATGAGAAAAAACTCTTTCATTATACTTTAAAAAATCTATTTATTCACGAAAAAACAAAAATCCATTGTGTACACAGTAGACTCAGACTCAGTCACAGGCTTGGTTGATTGTATTTGAATCTTGGATTTTCCTTTTATTGAGTTTTTTGGTAAAAATTTGATGACAGTTTAACATTTATTTATCTACTGACTGAATCTTCGTTATTCATCATAGTCAGAAACCTTGTGATTTTTATTTGAAATTATCCTTATTTACCACACCTGTAAAGATACTCAGGTTTTAATTTTTTAAGGTTTCTTGTATGGTTAAATACTCTTAGGTACATGAATCAGATTGCTGTACTATAGTTTGAAAGTTGAGATTTTAATCTTACTGATCATCATGACTGATTCGTGACAAAGTTTCGGTAAACTGGTGCTAGTAAAGATTAGTCCACACAGAACCAAAGAAATGTAATGCATGTTCAAAGTAACAACAGAATCCTTTCCATGTTTAATCACCAGTCAGACACTGGATAGAAATCTTTCGAAGACTGCATACACATGTTCATTTCAGAAGCCTCATTTCCCAAGGCCAAAACGAATCAGTGGCAAATAACTAGACTATCGATTTTACTGTAAGAGGCAATGTCTTGAGAAGTGAAGAAGATGGTCTGCGCACAGTGTGATTGAGGAGAAGCATGAAACTTAGAAGCATTAGAGCTCCAGCTTGATGAGCCGTGCCAAGCGATACTGGCACATAACTTAAAAGTGTTGATACTCCCAAAGTCACCTGCAGAGTTGTGGTCGCCAGTCAAAACATTATTCAGTTAATAATGCAAAGGCGGAGAAAATAGTTACAAACCTGAAGAGCAGCCATGCCTACTGTGGTTCCAATTATTGACCGTACAGCTGGATGTAAGTCCAGTTTGCGAGTCGCCATCCATAGGCCACCGATTGCAACCAAAGTTGAAGTGGCAAGTATGCGATGATCCAACTGTCAAATAAATGAATCTAATGAGTATACACATTTGAACAGTGAGTGGCAATTGAGTACTCATAAGAATCATGTATCATGCTAAATTGAGTGAGTTTAAGACTGTACACAAAAGAGTAAGAAACTAGGGTATTAAGAATTACCTGCACAGTAGCTGTATTTTCAAAGAAGTTCCTGAAAAGGGGTTTCATGCTAAGAATATCTTCTGGAATCCAGTAATCACCCATTTTAGGGAAAGTGTTGAAAGCGCGACCCTGGTAATTATAGTGAAAAGGTCAAAAGTTACGACTCTAAGAACGTCAAACAATTCTTAATTATGACTATTTACAGCATATGAAACTAGAGAGTGAAGAGCAGTGGTACACACAGCATCATTTCCTGCAACAAATGCTCCTGAGACAGCAGTGATCCCAACGAGAATGCTTACAGGAAGCGCAATTCGCTTAACTTTTGCAGCACCCTTAACCCATGTGAGAGATTCAGCAGGAGGCTCAGGCATCACAACATTAAGAGCAGTCCAAAACAGTCCACTGTAAATCGCAAACGCTGAAGTAAGATGGGCAGCAAGGCGGTAGGGGCTAACTCTTGGTTCAGCGTGCTCAGACGGGGGCTCCTACGAAAGATAAATAAGAATTTCAGATAAAGTACGTGCCTTTTCTTCCAAAGTGCATTAGTAACACAAGTACTTTTATACCTCTAAGCCACTCTTAACCATCCACCAACCTATAAGTCCCTGTCCAGCACCAAGAGCAAATAATCCAGATAGCCTCACTCCAAGGTTAAGTGTGATATAACCTTTACGAAGAAAAATTGAAAATGGCAGAGCAAACATGACACCTAAAGCCCTTCCCCACATTCGATGTGCATATTCCATCCAATATATGAACTTGAAGTCTTCAACACTCATACCTTGGTTCATTCTACAAACACATAACATTACATATAAAAAGGACCAGCCTACTGATAAGTGATAGGATCAGTATAATGCATAATGAGTTCCTGGACATACCGTTTGTATTCAGGTGATTGTTTATATTTGTCAAACTCGACCATCCAGTCTTCATCTGATAGAGGAGGAAGGCCGCCAGTGAACTTCCAGTCAGTCATCGAAAGTCCTGACCTGGTTAACCGTGTCATGCCGCCAAGCACAACCATACTGAACACCCAAGCTGCAGAACCAAAGAGCCACAATCCAACTAATTTCTGTGCACGAGGTCCACCATTAACAAGGAGCTTCAGTCCACTGTTGCTTCTTATAGAGGCAACTGTCGTGGTGGAGAAGCTCCTAAAGGAGGACCCACGGTATCCCTGCTTCAAATCAACAACAACCTACATAACATTTCAATTCTCAAGCCACACTAACAGAAAGAAACGCACAACGATACATATTATCATCACCATTTATTTAGCCACAAGATCAATACTTTTTTCCCTTTCACTGCTACTTAGATTCATTCATGTTTCCATGAGTTGAAATGTTTCTTGCTCACCAATTCTGGGAACATAGTGGGTGAGAGAAAGCATAATATGCAATAGCATAAAAAAACAGTACAGTGAAACAATCTGTAAGACCATATACTGCTAAAACCAAAATCATTCAAGCCAATACAAAAAGGGATTACCTAATCAAATTAGTAGATAGATCTGGTTCATTACAATCGCAAATTGGAAACTTCAAGAATCAAACGAACCTTATAATTGCCGAAATGGGGGCGAAATGGAGGCGAAGCAAGGCGTCTGAAAATACCGGTCGGTTGCGAGGTGAACTTGGACTGATTTGAAGCGCAGAATCCAGCCGGTGAACTGGAAAACGTGATTTTGCCCTTTCTGAGAGCTGAGATTAATCTTCTTCCCAACATGATCAAAATTTCGCGGGCTTCTTCTTCTCAGTTTTCTGTTCCGAGGTTTAGAACAGGGTTTAAGGATTAACCACAAATTAGCCGTGGTTTTAAGTTGGCCGCATCACTGTTTATGTGGGCAGGCCGCTGCCTCTCTTATTTTAGTTCTTGCATCGAATTTTAGCGCCTTTTCATCCCTTTTTTAGTCATGGAATATTTATACTTCATGAAATTTTTAGTCACTACAGTTAAACCTCTATAAATAAATACCCTTGGGACCATTATAAAATTATTCATTTAGCGAGTTTATTCATTTATCGATAAATGAATAATTTATTCATTTATCGAGATTTAACTATAAAAATGTGATGGACGTCGAACATCTTTTGAACTATCCAAACGAGAATGATGTTGTTATGGAATTGCCAACCGACGATGAAATTATTGAGTATGTACTGAATGATGAGAATGATCCAGAACCAGATGATAGTAGTGTCACACCAAATGTGTCATCCAAACAAGCATATCAAGCGATGATCACCTTGCAAAACTATTTGCTACAACACGAGCAGACTACTCCTGAAATTTTGTTTGCGTTAGGAAAAATCAAGTATGAGATGAATTTTGGTGGGAAAAAATAACAAAAACCTATAGACACTTTTTTTGTAAACTGATTTATTATATGAACATTATTGATTGAAAAATATTTTTTTAATATATATATATATGTATGTATATATCTTAGGAAATGTGGTGATTATTCATTTATATATACATAGGGTCTTAAAGGATTTAAAAAAAATTATTCATTAATGCATTTAGCGAGGTTATTCATTTAGCCCCTTAGCCCAAGTCGGGACCGGGAAAAATTATTCATTTAGCGAGGTTATTCATTTATCGAATATTCATTTATCGAGGTTTAACTGTAGTTAAAATTAATAAAAATCCCTCCATACAACCAACAATTGCAATTTTTCATTTTTTCACATTGATGTCACAAATATTTTGATAGATAATATTGTTATTAGTTATGTTTAGTTATGTGTAATAAAGTTTTGATATTTGTGAAAATACACAATACAATAAATCTAATAAAATCCCATATAATCATATTAAACTAAACTTTTATTTCAATTTAAATGTTAAAAATTTTCAGGTTTGACTAAATGCTAAATGAATATTTTGCAACTTTTGGTGGGGCATAGAGGTAATATTTAAGAAGCTAAAATAATGAGGTCTTTTAAGAATACTATACTAAGTGGATCGGGCAATGCTCGTTATATTTAGAATTTTAGAGTGCTAAAACAAATAAATAGATGTGCTTTTCTGCGGAAAAGCCAACACCCGGTGTATTTTGAGTACTTTTGAGTTAATCTGGGTAGTAGAGACCTTCTTGGACATGTGAGATTAATTAGAAACAAAGGCTTTTGGTTTACGCGGTCAAACAAGAGAGACCCTCAGATACCATTCTGGAGAGATTAGATAGAGGTTTCAGTAATGAAACATGGAGTAGATAATTCACTCTAGCTCGGGTAAATAATTTAGAGGTTACTGTACGCAGTCCGTTTTTTACTCTTATAGCCCAAATTATGATATATATTTATGAAATATTTTCACTTATTAGTTACATTGGAAAATTTAGCAATATTCAAGGGGGCGGTATTGTAATTTCAATAGTATTTTGGATTACGTTGAGTAAAATATTGAAGTGCATATAGCATTTCATATAATTTATCTATTGTGGGCTCAGATCATAGCCCTACTGTTAAGGGTACAAATTAAAGGATATAGAAAGTAGAAGAGAAAGAAGGATGCGGTTTGAATCATTTTGGGCTAGGACTGAACATGCTGAGAAATTGTAGACATGGTATGGAGTTTTCAAAAATCTCAACTTAGGGGTCACATGACTTCTCATGTATTTGAGGAAAGCCTGAATGTGTCATTGAAACATCTGACAAACTGGCATTGGAACACATATGGACATCTGGAAAAGCAGATTAAGGAACTTTACAAGAGAGTGGAATGTCTCTAAAAGAGGGCTGGTGATCCAAGATTATTGCAAAAGGTCGAGTTAGCTTTAGATGATCTTCTACAAATGCAATCGGATTACTGGAAGCAAAGAACCAAGGTGGTATGGATGGTGCAAGGAGATAGAAACACTTCTTTCTATCATAAATGAGCTACTGGGAGACGATATAATCTAATCCAGGGCATTAAAGATAGGAACGAAAATTGAGTAACTACCGAAACATAAATAGTTTAGCCTATTACTAAACATGTGAGGTCAATATTCATCACACCGGAATGGTACCCGCCTGGGATTGAAGGAGACATAGGCATTTCTGTTTTTTTTATGGAGTGCAACAACAAAAAGCTCAATAGTCAGTAGGTAAGGCATCTCACGAAAGATTTCTCAAGTTCCGAAATATGGCAAGTTATTAAAGAGATGAAACCATGGACATCTCCTGGGAAAGATGGAATCCGTGTTGGTTTTTACAAAAGGTATTGGAAAATCATAGGTGAGGACATGCCAGACAACCTGCTAAGCATTTTAAAAAGAATATCATTTCCAGATTCATGGAATAAAACTTGACTAGTAATGATTCTTAAGAAAAAAGTTCCTCAAACAGCAGCTGATTTCAGACATATTGCTTTGTGCAATGTCAAGTACAAGATTATAGGTGAGGTGTTGGTTAAGAGATTGAAAGTGTGCATTGGAGATCTCATTTCTGACAGCCAAAACTGGTTTGTCCATGAAAGAAATATTATAGAGAATGTTCTTCTACCACATAAGGTGCTACATTACCTATCACACAGGGAAAGAATGGGATAGCAGCAATCAAGGTTGATACGAGCAAAGCCTATGACAAAATCTCACGGGACTTTCTATAACTGGTTTTAGGTTCTATAGGTTTTCCCAAAAAATTGGATAATCCTCTAAATGAGGTGTATAAGGTATGTTTCTTACCAAGTGGTGGTTAACGGGGTCACCTCTACTACCTTCTTTCCAAATAAAGGTATAAGACAAGGTTATCCATAATAACAGTAAAAGAATAATATTATGGTATGATTGGGAAATTTTTTTCAAATAAATACAATTAAAATCAAATTTTTATAAAATTAACCACTAATTAAATTATAATTAAATACACTACGAAATATTATATTCTTATAAGGGTGTGAGTAAGGGATAAATTTCATATTTCAAGTCATGGGTACCATTTTAAATTAATACAAATTTTGACACCTCTTCATCTCAAGTATACAAATAGGGTATGGAATCATAAATTTAGTAACATTCTGAGTATATATCATTAACTCTAACACAACATTATTCATTATTATTTAGATGTGTGTTCGCGTGCATATGCACACATGAGTAGACGCACGTGGGTAGGCGCGTGCGTGAGTACACCAAGCATCAAATCAAATAATTTTTCTTGCATATCAAATCGTGGATTTTAGGTGCAGGGACATTTTGATTTTGCAGGTCTGATATTGACTTGAAATACCCCTGGTTTGCTGATGCAGGTCTAGGTAATAGTGTAAAAATGAGGGTAATTTTGTCTTTTTCAGACCTGCAAAATCAAATTGTCCCTGCACCTAACACCGGCCTATCAAATGGGTCATACCAAAAGGTTAAAAAATGATATATTTATGAAACTTATACTACATTTTTTTCAGATTAATTGAATTTCCACGAGTTTTTTATATTTTCACTATCTTTTTTTAATAGAAATGATAAATGGTACTCTTTTCCCACCTCTTTTTTCCACCTCTTAGTTTTTTGAGGAAAATTCCAATCCAAATAAAAGACAGAGTCAAGATATTGCAATTGCTGTTGGAATGGACCCAACTAAAGTGAAATATTGATTCTAATACAAGCGTACGCAATTGAAGGTAAACAGAATTTTACACCAATCCAAGAATCATGTTAACATATATATCAGCATTTTATTATTTTAATTATATTGATTGATTGATCATTAATGTGCATTTTTAAATGCATACATATTCTATAAAATTATCAAACTATTAAAAATAACAATTGTATTAACATCACGATGTACTTGTATCTAATGTGACAATATACATATATTATATATGTGAACAAATTTAAGAAGAGTTTGTTTCCCTAGCTCGTCTAATTTTTTTTAAGTTTAGTTCAGTTTTAATGAAATGAAGTTTTATCTTAATTTAGTCAAACCATTATCATTATAATTTAACATACCATTAATAATCATTAAAATAGATGTGTGCGTGCATATGTGCATCCGTGCATACGTGAATGTGCATGGGGTGAGCACTTGCCGATCTATGTCAAACATCAAAACATATATATTTTATCGCAAATGAAGTCATACCACAATTTAATGAATTATATGTCTATTTATATTAAAATTTGGAAGGCACATGTTTATCATAAATTAAATGCATACCTCATTTCGCAGTTTAATAAATTCTGATTCTATTGAAAAATTCTTTGCACGTGGTTTATCATCACATAGAGAGTGAAACTATTAAAAAAGTATAAAACGTGTTCATGAAAATTCTACTAATAAAAAAAAAACCATAAACTCCATCGGAGCAAACTAGATGTATGCTATATAACAAATGAATTAGATGTTTTGAATTTGAAAAAATATCTATGATAGTATAAATCTAAGAATTCTACCTGTCAGTTTATGGTGATCGGTTTATAAAATTCAGGTGAGTTTGTATAGAACATAAAATGATTGCGTCTAATATTTCAACCTTAATGCGGTTAATTCCATCCCTTTCCCGCGGCAGACATTCATGAAGTTAGTATCTTAAAGAGTTTGCGATCATTTCTGGTAAGTTGAAAAGACGGAATGTATTCACTCGTTCAAATTATATGAAAAGACGGAATGTATTCAGTTTAGCCATCAGTAAAGTACTCATCATTTCCAATGCCAACTCAAAGACAACCTTTGCTCTTCTAGAAACCTCCACAATACATTTGAGCTAACACTCGACAATATCCCAAGAATTACTAAGGGCATCTCCAATGGAACTCCTTAATGCACCTTTTTTTAATAAGGAGTGCTCCTTATTCATTTTTTACCATTGTTGATTTTTAAGGAACACTCCTTATTAGGTAGCTATTCCTTACTTAAATATCACTACCTAATTTAATGTGGATCATTTTAAAGCTTTATTTTTCTAATTATTAATTAATGATGTGTAGAACTTAAAAATGATACCATTGTTGAGTTTGCTCCTTGCTTAGATTCTATCAAAAGTGATGATGTGGAATTTAAAAAGCACTCATTATTTTCTTAATAATGAGTACTCCTTATTTATTTTTTACCATTGTTGATTTTTAAGGAGCACTCCTTATTAGGTACCTACTCCTTACTTAAGAAGTGGTACATAATTTAATGTGGCATATTTTGAAGGTTTAATTTTGTTGTTATAAATTAATGATGTATAAAATTTAAGATTCATACCATTGTTGTAATTGCTCCTTACTTATATTTTACCAAAAGTCATGATGTGGAATTTAAAAAGCACTCCTTATTTTCTTACCATTGGAGATGCTCTAAAGGCCTGTTTAATACGCCTGAACTAAACTTAACTGAGCTGAAAAATACTGAATTGAACTGAAAATACTGAACTGAACTGAAAAATACTGAACTAAAATTCATTTGATTTTTTATAAAATAAATTTATGTTCAAAAATTTGATTACAAAACAAACTATTGAAATATATTGAATTGAATTTAACTAAACAAAACATTTTAGAAGAAACAAATCATTGCATTGGTATAACTATATTAGCTAAAGTTTATCAAATTATAATTCATCAGAATCGAACTTCATAAAATGATCTATATATTTAACAAAATCGAGCTGAATTATACTGAACTGGACTTTATTGAACTGAATTGATGGAAAAAAAAAATCAATGTATTGATATAACAAATTATGCTATATTTTATCAAATCATATTTTATCAACACCAAACTTTATAAATCAAATCTAGATTGATAAACTTAAAAGAACTGAAGCATACTGGAATTGAACTAAAACAAACTTAATTAAGTTGAACTTACTAAAGCATGTATTGAGGTAATGAAATTAACAAAATTTTATCAAATCATATTTCATCAGTTATGAACTTAACAAATTGGACCTAACTTATCAAATTAAATTAAACTGAATCACACTGAACTGAACTTAATTGAATTGAAATATATTGAATTGAACTAAGTGTAACAAAAAGAAATTGAAGAAACAAATCAATGCATTGTTTGAAATCAAATGAATAATTCAACCAAATCAAATGGATATAGCAAAAAGAATTTGGCAATCTCTACCTAATGGTAGAGAAACAATTAGGAAATAGAACTGAATTGAACCACGATTAACTGAAATGAACTGAATTGAACTACACTTAACTGAAATGAACTGAATTTTCAATATAAAGTTAAAATAATTAAATTACATTTTCATTGAACTGAATTAAATTATATTATATATTCTCTTAATTGGGTTGAAGTGAACTGAATATTTAACATTTAATTTGTTTTTAAAAAATGAAATGTATAATGCACTTATCTGAACTGAACTGAAAAATACTAAAATGAACTGAACTGAAAAAATACCGAACTGAACTGAACTAAACTAAACTGAAAAATACTGAAGCGAACTAAAAAATATTCAGATAAATTGTATTAAACAGACCTAAGGTGCACAAATATGAGTTGAAGATCTCCATACAGAAAAGTTTTTTTTTTTTTTTGATAAACATACAGAAAAGTTAATTCTTTATTACCATCTCGATGTCCATGTATGGAGGGTAATATAGGAGCAAAAAAAATACAAATAAGTATAACTACTAGTAGTAGCAAATAATTACAAATCACACATTTAGGGACATTAGTGCAAGAAAAACACTCAGAATGATTCCACTGAGTATATCTCAGGAAATAGAAACCCCTCTAAGCAAATAAGTAACCCTCCTTCGTTCCAACCATTAAGCCCACATCGGAAACTCAGCACACCGAAACTCAATATATTATTCCGAACATTCACTGCATTGGGTACGACCTTACTTGAACAGGATCTGTTCTATAGGCTCGTACCTCTGAATCCTATAGTTCTAAGGAGACAGGAAATCAAGTCTGGTTGATGACAAATGACCGCTCGACTAGAGCGTGATTAACAGCCTTGCGACGCCAGTGCGGCGGCGCCGGTGCCGTAGAGGATCGTTCTCAGCCCGCTTCGGCGGCGCTGGGGTGGTCTTGCGGTTGTCTGACAGACCTAGCCCCCCTTTTTTTTTGCCACCGCGGTTTTCCCGCCAAAAAACACTTGTTTTTATTTATTTCAGTCTTTCAAGAACAATAAAGACTCCAACTTTTTGCGTTTTATTAGTTATTTCACTTTGTTGCTGTGTAGAATGAAAGGGTTGATGGAGTTGAGGGAAATGGCGATGAAGTTCGTGTGGTCGTTGCGCCAGGTAAATATTAGGGGTTTGTGTTCTTGTTCTTGAATCAGCTTGGGTTTTATATCATTAGATTGATTTTGATTTTGTTTTCTTTTTAGATTTGCTTGGTTTCTAAAGGTTGGGATTTTATTGATGCAGACAGTGTTTTGAATGCGAATGAGTCGGGTTCTTTCCTGTCACTCCAGCATCCTAAGTCTGGTAATCTTGCTGCCTCTTTCTCATATTCCCTATTGTTTTTCAGTTTTTTCTTCTGTTGCTGTTGGAGTTTATTCTATGGAGCAAGCATTTGTTTGCTGCTGGAATTTGTTCTATAAAGCAAGAATTTGTTTGCTGGAATGCTGTTATGGTTATTTATGTTCGGTGAGTCAATGTGGAACAAATGTAATGCTGTATAGAAGCATTGTGTGATTTTTCTTTCTCATTTGGTGTCATGGAGATATGGTGGAGTTGTCGTTATTTCAATTAGCATTTGAGGTTGTGTTTCCTGGCCTTCTGTTTTTGGTTATTCGTCTTTATGAGATAATGTGAAACAATCTAGGTGCTGTATAGAAGTACATGGTGATTTTCCTTTATAATTTGGTTTCATTGAGTTGTGGTGAAGTAGTGGCTTTTATAGTTCAAGTAGCAGTTGAAATTGTTTACTGCCCTTCTGCTTTTGTTTTTCGTGTTTATTGAGATAGTATTGTTTAGAAGTATTTGGTGCCATTGAGATATGTTGGAGTTGTCGTTTTTATTTTATCCCAAATGAAGGGAGATTTTGTGCTTTAGAGGCTTATGGTGTTTTGATTGTGTAACAGGGAAAAAAGCATGCTATATGTATGCTGGTGAAGAAATTATGGAGCTAAACTGGTTTAAGCAATCTTACGGGTCCTGGTTTCTGGGTGAATACGTTGCCGAAGGTAAACTTCAGTTTTTTTTTATTGGAGTTATGGAGAATTTCTGAAGTTTCTGTCATGCAAAAGTGCCATTTCTTTGACAAAAACTTATGCGAGAAAACATAATTTGGAGCATTTGTGTTGAACCAAGCTGTTTTCTCTGAGTGGATGTCCAGGTACTGTGTTTTTGGCTGATAAAGAGGAACTCTGACGATGTTGTTTGTGCTGATGTATCTTCATTTCCTTACAGATGGGCGCTTATGCCGCCGCCACTCCAGTCGTTCATCTTGATGCCTTTATTTGATGAAGCACGAATGAAGGTCGGATATTGCATAATGGTTTTCTTTCTTGAGTTAGGACTTGGGGATCTAATGTGTTCTTTCATTTGTGTGATACTTTAGGTATCAGATTCTATCAATATCTCTCTTCTGAATGGACCAACCAATACATGATATTTAAAATATCTAAGCTTGAGCCATTAATTCTTTGTATTATTTTTAGTTCCTTGAAACCTTGTACTGGGTTCTTAGTCATTCTTTATGTTTCTGGATATCCTGGTTATCAACAAATATCATCTATTGCTGAGAAATCAATGCAAATACTCTGTGATTTTAAAGGTAGCTCATGTATCTTTTCTTAAAGCCACATATTTTATAAGATGCATCGCATTGTTTTGAGCTTCTTTTGCTTGATATTACGCCTTGAAATGACAGAAATTGGTGGAACGATGTTCTTTAGGCTAAATGACTCCAAGATCTTATTGTTAAAAGATCACATTGTTAAGAAGTTTGAAATATCTGGATTCTGCAATCTGTAGGTGCACCAGTTAAGCAAGACTCTGGCTACGTTGGACAAGAACTATGCTGCACCAGTTAATCTGTAGATTTTCCTTGATTTTCTATATGTATCATTCTCATTCTTAAAGATATGTGATTTTAACACAATGCTCTAATCTTAGTATATCAAAGAACAGAAAACCAACATATATACATTACACTTTACAATGTATATTTTCAAATACACAAACTGATACATACAAGAAATGAAGTCTGGACAATGCAATCTGCAACAAACAAACAGCACAGAAAATCACACAAACTCAGGTACTGCATTAGGGTAACTAGTAACCTCTGCAGACTACCTTAGGCCTACCATGCTGCTCTTCAAATGTCATGGCAGATCTCTTAGCCGACTCGCTGCAATGGTGCAGCTCAATCACCCGAAGAACGCTAAGCTCCCCTACACCTGAAGGGATCATCTCGAGAAACTCACACGACCTAAGAACCAGTCGTTCAAGGCATGGGAAGTGATCAGTACTCAAAACTTCCCAATGCACTAAATCTGTATGGTCAATCAGCAAAAGTTTCAAAGAACTGAATAACTCTCCGGTTAGCAACCACTCAGGTCCTTGGAAAGCATAGTTTTTCAACTTCAAGGTCTCGAGTTTTGGTAGCATCGCGAGATACTTCATTTCATCCCATGATAAGCCGCACCCGCTCAAGGTCAGCTTCTTGAGAGTAGCTGGCAGAATATCCAGTCCTAAATTTCTTGCTTCTCCACTTCCTTTGTAAAATGAACACTTCAAAGTTTGGAGATCAGTCAAGAAGGAAAGGCTGTGAAAGCATTTTGTCAGTTCATCATTCTCAAAATCTTCTCTTGACTCAGAAACTCCTAACTTCTTGAGATTTGGCATTAGCAGGAAAAGCTCTTTAGTGCAGCTAGAAAATGTCACCATGGAAAGACTCTGGAGGTTACACCCTGCTGGGGAAACATCGGCTATCGGTCCAAGAAGGTAAGGATATCTCAAACGACTCGGCACTTTAATGTATACATTTTTCAACCATGGCATCTTCCAAAACTCTAAACAAATAGCTGGACTTTCATCATCTTCTCCAATGACCCATGGACCATAGAGAACCAAGGTCTGAAGCTTTGAAAACTGAGATATTCTTGCATCAAGTTCAAAGCTTACATTGAGTGCAAGATACCTTAAGTTCACCAAATTCAGAATCTGTAAAGGGAAACTATTGAAAGGCACGAAATAGATATCCAAAACCCTTAGCCATTTGAACACTGAGAATTCCAGAAGAACTTTACCAGGTGCAAAATCTGAACCGTGGTTGAGCCAAATGAACGAGCGAAGATGTGGAAGTAATGGCAACAGCTGAAAATCCTCCAAGTGATCGAAATTCAGAACAAGATGACGTATATTCTCCACAGCTTCTTGCACATTGGAACCTGCCTCTAAAACATGCATGAAATTTTCTGTTCGAGCTTCTCCCAAGCAAAACGACCTAACACGTGCATGAACAAAACATGTTTTCACTTTTCCATCCAAACCTCTCCTTCCGATAGAAATCAGATTTCTTCCAATCAGATCTTTCAAGTACTTCACCGCCTCAGATTCTGAGTCCGAGAAACCACTGGCAATCCACAAATTGCACAGATACTTTACCCCAACCTCGCAATTTTCAGGGAAAGCTCCCATAAATAGCAAACAAGCCTTCATCTGATGAGGCAAGTAGCTAAGACTAAGTGCTAGCATGTCAAAGCATGGCTCATCAGCAGATAAAGATGAACTTAAATCATCCATAATAATCTGCCAAGAACTAAATGAGCGTGGAATATTACGAAGAATACCTGCAATAACAACAATGGCCAGGGGAAGCCCTTCACATTTTTCAGCAATAACCTTTCCAACATCAACCAATTGGACAGGACAGCTTTCTTCTCCAAAAACCAATTTTTCCATAAGCTCCCAACCTTTAGGCTTATCTAAAGATGTAATATGATGAGGAGGATTCGTGTGAATAACACGAGTGGTTATCAATATTCTGCTTCCTAACTCGTCATCGGGAAGATATCTCTGCACAGCAGTCCATAACTCAAAATTCCACAAACCATCTGCTACTATAAGATACTTTCTTCCTTTCAGACTTCTGTACAAGAGTTCGCCTTTTTCATCAACGCTTTTTCCATGAAAGTCTTCACGGACAGCAATTCCGCGCAGAATATGGGACAGAACTTGATCAAGGCTGGAAATGGTACTCACCCATACAAGGCAATGAAAGTGATTAATGACACTTGGGTGAAGAAACACCTTTTTGGCAAGAGTAGTTTTACCAATGCCACTAATTCCTGAACATATTGTCACAGTTGATAGAGCAGGAAATTTTCCAGTAAGTTCATCAATGATTTTAGTCGTCTCATCATCAAAACCGACAACAATATCTTCATGCGATGCTTTCCACGAGCCTTCGGGTATAACACTACTCAACAAAACACGGCTACCTAATTTATCATCAGGAAAGTAACTTTGAATCACATCCCAAACCTGGAAATTCAGTAAACCAGTCAGGATAATAAGATACCTCTTTCCCTTTAGGCTTTCACACAACAAATCGCCTATCTCCTCAATGCTCCCTTCATGAATTTCACCACTGAATGGAGCAACCGAGCGTAAAACATCAGATAGCACCTGACAAGCGTTGGATGCACCGTTCACCAATGCCCGACAACCAAATTGGCGAACAACTCCTCTTAGACAAAATACTTCCCCAGCAAATGTAGCATTCCCAGTGGCTTCATAGATTTTCTTTGTTGCTAGTCCAGGTGAGGGTTTAGTAAGCTCATCAATCACACTTCTTATCTCCTCATCGAGATCCTCCTCAAAATCATCCCATTCTTCACAAGGGATAGTTTTTTCCCCTATTGAACCCCTCAGGGAATGTTTAAGACTTTCATCTCGCTCGAGCTGAATGGAAGTGAATTGAAACTTTTCTTCATTGGAAGAACACAGATTGGCTATCATCTCCAGACATTTATGAAAGCATCCTCGAGGATGTTGAGGTTGTAAGCTTAGCGAACTTCTAGGCTCCAAACAGCTGGCTGAAGAATCTGTACTCTCCACCTTCAAACCATGGTCTGAATCCATAGCACTGTTCAGCAACCGGTTAACATGGTCTAACAGATTCTGAATATCCATGTCTTCAACAAAATCCTTCTTCTGAAACAAGAGATTTCCCCTTGCCGACAAGAAATCCTCAATACAGTCTCCAGCTTCATCTGCAGCAGCTTTTACACGATTCGCAGCTTCCTGATCACATCCCTCTATCTTCTGCAGCAAGTTCAAAACTATATCTTCAAGAAACTTAGCATCACCAACCAACCTATGAAAGAATCCAATCACCATTCTGAATTCATCATGTGTGGCTAGCAAACAATTCATCAACTCCTGATGTAGAATCAGGCTCAGAGCTGGCTGGCGATTCACTTTCGCATCCAACTGGCGTAAAAAACTTTTCAAACTAGAGTGCAAAAGATAGAGCTCAGAACGAAGAATATACTGGATTTTTGGCATGATCCCTCGGCTATCGAGCTGCAACTCGGGTGAACCAGCGGCTTCCATCAAGTCCTCATTGACTGTGAGTGACAGGGGCTCAGAGCCTTTCTTCAGTGCAAGCACATAAGAAGATGGCACATCGTTTAAGGCCTTGAATTTCTTCAGTTTGTAGAGGACTTTTGTAGCTTTGAGGCAAAAAGCTGTGGCCTTTTCTTCCTCGATTTCCAGAAATCGACATGAGAACTGAATCATTTCCTCGTCTAGCAGCTGCTGCAGATGGACCAGTGCAGCATGAGCCATCTTGCCTTCTGTCAGAAAACCAAACCATACAAAGATTATATAATGAGTTATAAATCCTGAAGATCGGAAAATTGAAAAACCAAAAGTACCTTGTAAATTTCTAGTGACAGTGAAGAAGGTGGAGGCAAAAACCAAATGAAGTATATGTGCAATATTCAATCATAGCTCAGTTGGCACTGATGCAGAAGGAATAACGAGTGGCTGAGGCCATGAATTATGTTCAACAGTGAATAGACGTGAACATGTATATTAAAATAATAATCAGTGAACATAAATAATGGTCTATAACATATATATTTTCTAGTAACTTGTAACTATATTTAAATTATTATTATAGATTCATGAATTGTCTATTTGTAAAAGTGTAATAATTATAAAATGATTCTGAAAGTTTACTTCTTAACTTATAATAAAAATGAATGGCCTTAAAAAAATAATAAAAATGAATGGACTAACTATTAAAATATATTATGTATATGCACTAAAATGGTTCCATCAATACTGACTACTGACTACATTTATTTTCAAATAATTTGTGATAGAGCAAAGGTTGAAAATTTTGGTTATTTTAATGATTTCAAATCATTAGAAAATAAAGTGCCGACATGGCGGGTGAAACTTTTGGGTCACTATCTTACCGACATGGTGGTGCTTTCTGGCCCATTTCACACTACTACTGTGGCTTATTTGAGCACATCTGAATTGATTTGACATAAAATTGAAGTAGAAATTAGCAGTAAGTTATACTTCCTTAACTGAACTAATCTTTTTCAAATACACTGAGAGAACAAGCCCTAAATGACTTTAATTACATGGCCTTTTCCCTACTCTTTTTTGCCTTGACATTTCAGAAATTATCCCTCTCCAAATCTGCCTGCTCGAACGCTTTGCAAGAGTTTAGTGCAAATGTTGAGCTGCAAGGATGCTCAAACGCTGCTTAGGTACCACTGTAACAAAATGATTTTCAGTTCTGCAATGAACTCTGGTTACTGTCCAGACTTCATGTTATATTCACTGTTGTTCCTGAAAGTTAATGGCAAGCTAGTGTTGTTATCAATGACTATGGTAGCAATGAATCAATAGAGCATTTGTTAATAGTTACCTAGAAACGGGCTCTTACGACTTAACACTATTGCACGGAAGGCACCTCCTATATCCTGTCCAAATTCAATTGATTGCTGTCCTCCTGTGACAAGTATGTTTATCATTAAAACATTGAGCTTTACAGCAATGCAAATTCTGCCAACTGGGATTATGAGAAGGGATCTGCAGGACCTCAGTTCAAGGCATGGAAAGTTATGAAAGCCTCCATCTTCCCAGGACACTAGATCAGTTTCATCAATCAGCAGCTGCTTCACACATTTAGTTCCCATTCTTGTCCTCCAAAGGCGTAATCTTTTAGTTTCAAAGTCCCAAGTTGAATTAATGAGCCAAGAAGCCCAAATTTGTCCCAGGACAAGCAACTTCCACATAGAGTCAACTTTTTCAAGCTAAGTGCCAAAAGATACAGGACTGAATTTCTATTCGGTATTTCTGAGCCTAGACTGTCTCCTTTGAAGAAGGAGCACTTTAATATTTCAAGCTCGGTCATGGATTGCAAACTTACAAAACACTCCATGAATGCTTCATTCTTGGTTCCAATAATTCCAAGCTTCTTAAGCCTTGGCATGAGGGAGAGCACTTCTGCTGTGCAGCTAGAAAATTTTATCGTCGATAAACTTTGGAGGTCACTCACTACAGAAGAACCGTCTTTCAATCTTTGAGGAAGGGTAGAGTATTTGAAATAACTAGGCAGCCTAACACTAACATTCCTCAACCAAGGCATCTTCCAACAATCCAAGTATCCAGATCGGTCTACCTTGGGTATCCATGGACCATACACAACTAAGGTTTCAAGTTTCCATAAAAACTGTGATATGCCAGCATCAACCATGTAAGTCATATTAAGGGCAAGATATCTTAAATTCACCAAGTGCAATATTTTTGTCGGGAAAGAATCCAAAGGCAGAAAGTACATATGCCCAGCACTCTCAGCCTTGTACAGCTTGATAAATGCAAAATTAGCTCGTCCGGTGAAGCATGATGAGGTGTGAGCAATATGAAAGATTGGAGATGGGGATTTGAATGCAAGGAATGGTATGAAGACATCTGCACATTGGAAATGAGATGGCATTGCTTGAGGCCTTCCTTATAAGCTTTTTGCAAGCACAAACGGTGCAGGAGGTCATGCATGTAACACGTTTTGATCTTCCCATCAAAGTTCCTTGGCCCAACCAAAACTAAGCACCTACTTATCAGATCTTCCAAGCACTCCTCCGCGACCTTTTCAGCAGGCTGTGAGTGCGTGAGGTCCAAGAAACCCCCAGCTACCCATAAATTGAATAACTTGTTTGCATCAATTTCATTATTTGCAGGAAAAGATCCCATGAAAAGAAAGCAAGCTTTCAAGTGATAAGGCAAGTAGCTATAGCTTAGAGAGAGAACGTCCAGACACGAATCTGAATTAACATATACATCTGACTTTATGCTGTGCAGAAAACTACTCCAAGATATGCATGACCTTGGAATGCTGAGGAGAGTTCCAGCAGTAACAACAATTGTTAGCCGTAGTCCTCCACATATTCTAGCTATTGCCTTCCCAGTGTCCACCAAGTCCGAAGGGCAACTTTCTTTTCCAAACACCAACATTTCCAGCATATCCCAACTTCGACTTTCATTCAGGAGTCTCAAACAATGAGGAGATTTTTGGGGTATAGTTATGAGGAATTTCTTGGAACGACTCGTTGCTAGTATTCTGCTGCCTACCTTGTCATCCGGGAAATATTTCTCAATCTTTATCAAATCAGTATTCCACAAATCATCCACGACTACTAGATACCTCTTTCCCCTCAAAATTCTCCATAAACTTTGGCCTTTGTCTACAATGCTATTGCCACGAGCTTCCTCAGTCCCTTGTTCCAGAGACTTATCAACAGTCGTCTGAATAGAATTCAAAATCTGGGACAATGCTGCACCAATAATATAATTGCCAGTGACCCATGCTGTATAATCAAAAAGATGACAACTCTTTTATGACCATATACTTTTCGAGCAAGAGTGGTTTTACCAATGCCCCCCATCCCTGCAATTGTCACCATTGATAGTCAAGCTGGTGGTCTAGTAAGTTCATCGACTATTTTGGTTACATCATCATCAAGACCCATCACAATTTCTTCCCTTTTGATTGATGATTTTCTTGAACCTTCACCTGGGTCCTCTTTATCCTCAGTCCCATTAATTTGCAAATGATTGGCTTCTGGAAAGCTGTCTTCCTCACACTCTGGACGGATGCTAAACAGGTGCTGCCATTTCAGAATCCATGTCCGTGGTCGATGAAGTTGTGACCTGCAACGACTCTCAGGTTCCTCAATACGTATGCAACTCAACCCATCGAACCCATCAATAGCTTCTTTGAAGTCACCAATATTATTTTTGACCACCATCAGTGATTCAATATCAATGTCCCACTGATTGCCCGCTTTCCCAAGATGTCCCAAAAGATACTTTGACAAAAGATCTTCAATTTTGTCTCCAACATGTCCTAAAATGACTTGTATCTGATTGAGAGCTGAATCATCATTAGCATTCTTGACTTTTAGCAGAAAAGTGCCAAGAATGTCATGGAGAGATATGGCATCCTCTGCCATGGTATTAAGTAAGCTAACAACCTCTTGAAATTCATATAACAAGGAAACCAAGAGGTTCACAAACTTCCTGTAACTTTCCAGTTGCATTTCAGATGAATGGCTTCTAAGCCTGAAAACCACCACTTGGTGTTCCAGGAATTTGTCTAAAATAGATTTAACTTCAACTAGTTGATCCATAAGAAAGGGCACTCTATTTAAAATATCACGGTCATTTAGCCGTACCTCGTTGAACAGAGATGCATAATCATCTAAGTCCACGTCAAGAGTTTTGGGGTGAAAATCACCAAAGCGGTCTTGTATATCGTCTGGAAGTAAAGCTGGAATAACAGATGTACTTCCCTTCAGTTCGTTAAGGATTCCATTAACTTTGGAATGAAAAACTCTGATCTTTGATTCCTCAAATTCACGGATTCTGCAAAGTATATGAATGAATTCTCGCTCCACAAGTTGCCTCAGATACACGGCAGTAGCATAAGCCATCTTAGCTTCTCTCCCTCTGAGTCCCCAATCTGTAAAATAAGGTCATTCAGACTCACAAATCAAAGAATTGATCATTCAAATGAAACGAAATTGACTGTTTACATGACAGCATTCATCTATACAAGTAAAATATTGTTCCAGGAAATAAACTCAATACCTGAATTTGAAATGCAAAAATTGGATGGAATCTGGTAAGCCAACTAATGGAGGAATGCAAGTGATGATAATTGATAACAGTTGACTTCTAAGTTCCTCCAGATTGGATAAGTAATATATGTAGTCCAATTTATTGTGTTCAGACCAAGTGACAGGCTGTCCATAATAAGTCTGTAGCCTAGCACGGCAAATACAGAAATAAATTGTTTTTCACATATCCTTTGTAGGACCAGCAATATGTGCACATATTATAATCGAAACAAACTCATTTTGATACCATAAATGAAACAAAACCAAAGCCAACAAATGATGGTTATTGTTTGCTGGACCTGACTATAAAAACTGGCGTGCGAAACATATAACATGTGATCAGAATCAGATCCTGTGAGGGTAGACTGGCTAGTTGACAGATTTGTATTGAAATGTTGCAAAGGAGACTGCCAAAAAGCCTAATTCCTTGTAAACCATAAACAGACTAAGCAAGGAAACTGAGCATCCACTGGAAAAAAGAAAAAAAAAACGATGATTCCACCTTTGGATGGATGTATTACTAATCCTCTGGACAATCAATCTCTAAATCAAGATAGTAATACAATAATGAAGGAAGTTAATATCTTCCATAAATCCAAACAAGAGTGCACACATGAGACAAAATAAAAAGTTTCCTCTTGGGGTGAGACAGTGGATGTGATAAAGAAACATTGAATAATGTTTTAAGAGGTGTACCATAGATAGTTCACTAACTGCTTTTGGCCTTCCATATTGCTCTTTATAACTTTTAGCTGAGCTCGTTGCCGATTAACTTCAATGGTACAGATCTATTACCTCAAGGAATCCAAGTTCGGTAATACTCATGGACCCGAACAAACAGGACTTGTGCTATAAAGATGATTCATCACCTTCACTTCTCATTTCAATTGATTCTCCACCTCTCTCCCCCACTGTCCAACAGGTGAAACGTGAGTACCATTTCCACATCCACATTGATATATACTAGAGATGGATATGCCAAAATCTAAACAAAAACAGTACCAACTATTTGTATATTATAACATGGGAACAGGAAAGTAGTATCTCTAAGGACTACATCCAAATCAATAAAACAGCTTGACCACATTAGTTGCCACGTGACCAGTTCAAAAAACTCCACGTCCAGTAAAGGATCAATGCAACAGCAATGTAACTCAAAATACTACTCCACAGCAATAACAACAACAACAACAACAACAACAAAAAGCACAAAATAGCATGAGCTTCAATCATCGCCATCTCGAAGAAAGCCGTCTTTCTTCCATTCAGATATATTTATGTACTACCAAAAGAATTGAACATGCGTAGATAACTTAATAGTCAACTTCATCATTCCAACATGAACAGAACACTGTATGTCCAGATTGATATATGGGACCAAAAACAACATCAAAATGATCAAGACAAGCCAAACAATAACATACATAGTAACAAATTGAAGAGTTGAGATGTACAGTTTCATTACATCAATATGCTGCCTGAAAGTTTCATTACATTGAAGAAGTTCATTAATTTCTCCAAACAAAGATTCTCAATACTGTCTGAAAGTAAGATTTAGTCTTCCAGGCCTAATATTTGTCTCAGGACTCAGGAGATAAACCAGATACATTAATTATATTTTGCAATATTTATTATATTTCCTTGAACACAAATACTGATCAATAATTGGCTAAGTCATCAAATACAAACACTAATTTTCAACAACAGAAGGTAACATCACTCACACTTGCTCCTTGCAGTAAATTTACATCATCATAAACTAAAAGTCAATAAACATATTAAAAGATGGAATCTTGACTCATATCTGTCCAATATAAACTAAGTTCACAATTAGCTGTGCCTCCGATTTCTAGTGAAATTATTCAAATATTCTATGATGAGATGAGATTAGTGATAATCAAGGGCGAAGTATCATGGAGTCCAGCTTTGCAGCCTAAACACAGCATTTTCTGGATGCTGCTCAAACCTCCGACAGCTGATAGTCCTAACTTAGTGTGTGTCTTGAGCATGAAGGTGAGAAACCTCCATCATCTGTTTTCAATGTGAGTTTACTAGAATTATATGAAGCATGAACTTGCAAAGTATCAGGAATGTAAGAGAGTTGAAAAGGAGGCTGCATTGATGGAAAGATGGAAGGTACAGAACTAAGCAGATGATCTACATTCTACACTACCACCGGGTACCAGAGATGGAGGGAAAGGAATATCAGGGTGTTCCAAAACAGAAAACAGAACTCAACAAGCTGAAGGCACTGATTCTGGAGGACTGCAAATAGAGGATGGAGAAAGAAAGGCAGTTGATTGCTGTAATTATTAGATAGTAGTTTTTGTTAGTTGCAGTACTTCTGAGTAAGAGTAAAGTATTCAGAGTGAAAGCTACAAATGTCCAAGGTTTGGGCGATTCTAATTAAATGAAAATGCATCCTCAATATATATATGTATGTATATATATAGCTACAAATGTACAAGGTTTGGGTGATTTTAATTAAATGAAAATGCTTCCTCAAAAAAAAAATACACACACACACGCACTTATATGTTAATTTTGTTAATTTATTTTTACTCCTAAGTTATTACTAGTACATTTGTTAGTTCAAAATAATGTTTAGTCATCATATATTATAAAACTGAATGAGCATTATTTTATTTAGCATCAAGTTTTGGTTATACTGTAAATTTTCCAATTCGATCACTTTGTTATTGTTATATACCTTAGTTAATTTCTTAAATAAATATTTATTTTTAATTGTCTTTTATGAAACATTTTATCAAAATATTGACAATTAGTTTCTTGTAAGAGTGGTAAAATTTTTAAGGGGTAACTCTAGTAGAGTAACGAATTCACAAAAGAATCATTTTAACATACAAGGTTGCTAATATAAAAAATTGCGATTATTATTATATATATATATATATATATATATATATATATATCATATCATTGTTACAACAACATTAAATATGATGCAAGGTTAGATCATGCATCACAGCCACAATAACATTCTCTGCAAAAAGCTACAATTCCTATACACATGCATTCTCTACGTGATCACGTACAATCACTTTTACAACAAAATGCTAAGCTCAGTTAGATTTTATGAGCAAATCAGGTGATTGTTAAAACTATGTCTTTCTTTAAGCCATTGGACGGGAGGATTAATTCGTGTGCAAGTATTCATTAGGCTTTCCCAGATTAACCTATTCAGTTCACTTTTGTTATTATTAGGACTGAATTTCAGATGGCTTAAGTAAATTGTTTTTCACATAGCCTATGTAGAACCAAAAACATGTGCACTTATTATTATGATAAAAAACAACTCGTATTAATATCAGAACGAAACACACAACAAAAAGGCAACAAATGATGCTAGGCCCTGGCTACAGAAACTAACTGTGAAATACACAATTGTGAGGCTAGTTGACAGATTCGTACTGGGATGTTGCAACGGACACTGCCAAAAAGCCTAATTCCTTGTAAACCACCATATACGCCGCAAGATGAAATTTGACTGAACAAGGTTAATTTTAAGTTTTCTAAATGAGTTCTGTAGATTGTGCATCTGATTAATTCTTCTGATTGATGTGATAGGAAGAAAGTGTTTGAAAAATGACAAGTGAAGGCGAGTTGAATGCAATAAGTGAATGAGTGTTCTAATCATTTTAAGTGTCAATGTTTTCAATAATATCACGTGCTTGTTTGCACCAGGTGATTATTGGATTGATCAGTTAACAATTACTCTTCAGTTGTGATGAGAATTTTGAAGATATGTAGTTATGAATATCGCTGTGTACATGAATTTTTAAGTATAATAAAACTATTTTTCATGAGACTTCTTATCAAAGATATTAATAAGGTTCCCTATTCGACTGCTAAAAAACTAGAAAGATCTGTAAAGACTTTGTTTTGTTTATATTTTATATTTTCAATGGTATTTATGTCCAATAGTTTCCTGAGTTTGTAGTAAGAGGATAATGAATAATCGCTTACAGGTGAGTTTGAGTAAAGAGAGGAAGAGGATAACCAGCAATAGAGTTGACGTGTTAACAGAAGATTTTATTCTTAAATGAGCATTTGGAAGATACAAACAAGGATATTAAAACTCAAGGCAAGTAAAACGAGAGTGTAATATAAGAAAAAATGATTTTATTAGAAACAGTATATACAGTACAATACTGTTACAGCAACAACATTATATGTTGTTAAAAGGTTAGATCGTGCAACTAAAGAGTCACAACTATACATTCTGTGCAAAAGCTGCAAGTCCTACACATTCTCTACGCAATGTTAAGCTAGTTGAATTTTATGAGCAAATCGGGTGATTATTGAAACTATGTCTTGTATTAAGCCATTGAACTGGAGGATTAATTCTTGTGCAAGTATTCGTCAGGCTTTCCATGATCAACCTATCCAGTTCACTTTTGTTATAATTAGGACTGAATTTCAGATAGTTTGTTAAAGGCTTCTTCTTGAATGTTTGTTGCTTCCTAGCTTCCAGATTGATCTTCACCTTTACCTCCAACTTCTTCGTCTGCATGGTTTCTTCCCAAGGATCAGCAGGAAGGTCTGAATAGTTTTCCTTCCTGAAAGCTTTTCGGATTCTTAAGTTAGCGACTAGAGAAACATGGTCAGATGACCATTGAGGCGTTGGGAGCTGCCTCTTCTTCCCTATGCTTTCGTAGAAAGGAAATTCTAGAACCCCATTGACTTTCAACTTATTTTCAGAATAAAATATATAATCCAATGTTTCATTTTCATGTTCATCAAGTGCCCCTGAATATGCATTAGCTAGATTCATGGAATGATTAAGTTTTAGATGCTTAGATATCCCTAAAACATCTTTCTTCTCCTGTCTAAAATAGCCAATTTTACCTTTTGTGACAAATTCATGAGTATCACTTCCTGGGGCAGAATTCATATCACCACAAAGCAGAACAGGAATACCTAACGAATCTATCTTCTGGAGCCCTTGAATCAGACTTATAACCTGAAACAACCTAACATCGGACACACCTTTACCACTGTGTAAGTGAGTATTCGCTACACAAATTCTAGCACGGCAACTTCCTGTTTCTTCTAAGATTAGTACAGTTGCAATGTTATCCTTAACAAGACGATTAACAGCTTCATTTCTTTCCAAAATTGTCTCGAATCTTAGCTTATTAATCATATTTTTCGCCATTTTTTCAAATTCAACCTCGTAATTTTTAACCAATCTAAACCTATCAGAGCGGAAAAACGTAGCACACCCATCAGTCACATAATCTTTCCCACTACACAAAGCTTTCATCTTTCCCTTGTACACCCCAGAGTATCCAAATTTAGCAAATTCAGGTTTGAAAAAGTCGTTAAAATGATCGCTCTGCACCTCTTGAAGGCACAGAACATCAGCATCATATGATATCATTTCAGCAAACAGGTTCTTCCTCCTATAAGCCCAAGTAAGCTGATCCGCAGGACAGTGACTATACTGATCTCTACCAGTTTTAACATACACATCAGCTAGCAAATTATACGACAAAACCCTAAATTCCAAATTATCCATACAATTTCTTGGTTTGATTAATCTTTTCAATCCAGAAGGGGTTGGAACAAGAAATCGGGGCGATTGACTAATAGGCCTAACAGGTTGAGTAACAACAACAACAGCAGATGTAATTTGAGCTCCTTTATCATTGATGATGTATGAAACTAACCTCAAGCAATGGCCGACGTCTTCCCTCGATGGAATGTAAGTTGCAGAAGTTCCGATCACGGTCCAGACTTTGAGCGGCGATTGGATAAACAGGTCCCTTGACCAGGCGTTGACCACCGTGGAATTGGGCGGAGTGATGGTGACGCCGTTGTAGATCACGGCGGCGGCCGGTCGGAGCTCGACACCGACCTCCGGGAAGGGGCGGTTACTCAGCATCTTGATTTCTAACTTCAACGGAGAATCCATAGCTTCGATTGATATGCTTAATTGAAATGTCTAACCAAAATGAAATGGTTTTGGTTGATGAGTGGAAAGATGAATAGACGGTGCTTTATATAGAGGAATGAAAGCGGAGAGGGTTTCGATTTATTTAGACCAGAAATTATTCCCTGATCATGTAGGGAAAAGGTTTTATTTTCCCTTTATTTTGACTTTTTCTTCGGAAGACGCGGTTTTGACATTTAATAAATGATCGGTTTTGACGTTTAATAAATGATGGGCTAACCGAACCGCACGTTGCGCGGTTTGTATGATGTAATTTTAAAATGAATGATAAAAAATCGGAATTTCTATTTGCAGGTTTTGTTTTACTAATGCAGTCTGTATTTTGATTAAAAGTGACAACATTGTCCTTATTGATTTATCTTGCTCAATCTTTAACCACTTGATCAAAGATGTATTAGTTTTTCCTGAAAATAATACGGACGGCAAAAGTAAAATACGACCTGCAAATAGCATTGCTCTAAAAAATATGTCAAATGAATCCATCTATACTATTCTAGGTCGAAAGTGCAAAACAGCGTAAGGTTATATGAAAATAAAGTAAGGAGATTTAACGCAATTCTGTAAATTTGAGAGTTTAAATGCAATTCAGGTGATATTTTTGCTCATGTTTTGATGATTCAATCTTCCTCTCTGTTGGTTATATTTTAACATTTATACAGGTCCGGCCCAATAGGTTAACCATGTGAGATCTGCGCTTCAGGCCCCAAAAAATGACCCAAAAAAAATCTAATTTTTATAAAAGAATTCAGATTTAGTATCTAAAAAATGTAATTTTTTAAAAATAGGTCCAAAATAAGAACCTCGTTTTTTAAAAAAATCCATAATTTTAATTTATTTTCTCACTAAAATATTAAGAATTTTTCGTGCCCTCTATTAAATTTTTTTAAAAAAAACTAATAGTTTCAAACCCCAAAAATTATGGGGCGGCCCGCATTTATGCCGCCTTCAAGCTGGCTATCCTTTATGCTGCGATGATTAGGTCAGTATATTTTAAACTCTTTCCAGGTTTTTGGATATGTAACCGGAAAATAAAGTCCGACTCTGGATCGTTTTTGTCTGATACACATTGATAGAATGTAAAGCTCATAATGATATATTAGATGCATGAAGCAGAAAACTCTATCTATTTATATATTAGTACGTAAACTATTTTTTTGCGGTCTTAATACACTTTAGCAATATTAAAAATTCGTATTTTATCACACATGCATGCTACCAAGCATCTTTAAATACTGTATTAATATTGAGAATCATCTATCGCAACATTATTCCTTCCAATTTCACACCCTCCATCAATCGCCAATCATTTTTATATTAAAACATGGATCATTTTAAAGTAAATATGTAGTAACACATGTTTTAATGCAAAAAATTTTTTTAAAAAAATTTAAGAAAGAAACCTTTGAATATATATATCACACAAAAATAAAGATTCAATAAATTCGTAACATAACAAACTAAAACCCTCTGTGAAACAATATTCAAATCTAACAATTAATTTCTTCATTATTTATATATGTAATTATATATGAATGCTGATGGCTCGTGATATGCATATATATATTGTTTCCCATTAATATAAAATATATAAATCACCTTTTCCAAACTAAACCAAAAGGTTACAACTTTCTGCCAATCATAATTATAAATAAATTATACGCCAACACATCAGTATTCAACACTAATCTTTTGAAAATTCCTGAACCACTTTATATCTCTCCATAAAATTGCGGATAATTCGATGCCTCGCCTCATCTCAATTAGCCTTGCATGTATGTAATAACGGATCGATGTTTAGTGAGCATTATACCACATAACTTAGGAAAAGGCTGATCTTTGCCGCTTCGTATAAGTAGCTCGTCAGAGCAGCGTGTTATGCATAACTGCCACTCGTCAAAGAGGGTTCCCATGAACAAAGCAATTCAGACCCTTAATTTCTGTTGAAAATAAATAAATAACAAAACATTAAAGCACTGGTTTAAAGATCTGTCGTTTCCACCAAACAGTCTAACTCGCTCACTATCAACGATGAAATGCAACCGTATCTTTAATGATTGCCAAATTTTCATCTTGCAGCGGTTCCATCTCACTCGTTGTAACGACGTACGTGAAGAAGAATGCCACGCACGAAATACACTGTCATAGTCAACCTTGTTCTCCCGTTATTCAACGACTCGATGAAAAGCTGTTATTCAACGACTCGATGAAAAGTTGAACTGTCCATCCTCTTCCAATACAAACCCGATAACCCTATTCTTGTGTTTATATATATATATATATATATAAGGTGAAGTTTAGTTATATAAGGAATGATTTGATTTGGTTTCCAAATTAATTCAACGTGGCGTAATTAAAGAAATAATATCTTTTTTATACTAATTTGTCATGTAAAGGAAAATATTTTATTCTATATAATATTCTATATATAAGATTGATTTGATTTGCTTTCCAAATTAATTCAACGAATGCGTAATTAGAGGAAAAATATATATATCGAAAATTAATTAGCCATAAAAAGAGCATATTTTATACATGAAATTAATATAAGAAAGCCATAAATGAAACCATAACCATATAGTTCACGCCAATATATATGTTAATGGTATCAATATATGTTAATAATGGTATAATAATGATAAGAAAATTACCGCCCTTCCATATATAGAGCATATACTCCCTTTTTTTATATTTTAACATACTACTTTGCAATGCACCGGCCGACGGCTCTAAACGCAAAATATCGTGCGTTTTATTTGAAAATTATTCATACGGCGGAGGCATGGAAGGAAAATAATTATTAATATTTTTATGTTGCCACTTTTTGCTTTTTAATATTATTATATACCTAGTAAAAAGATTAGTCTTGGAAGTGACGGTCACTATATAGTGACGGGGTTTATATGCAAATAAGTTTGGGACGAGAGCTTTTCTGTAATTTATGCAAATTGCATTCACGCGCGTGAGTTTTTCCTGCAATTTATGCAAATTGCATTCACGCGCGTGAGTTTTTCCTGCAATTTATGCAAATTGCGTTCAGCATGCTTGAATTTCACACTTGAATGCTTGTTTTTTAGACCAATCAGATTGTTTTTAGAACATGCTTGAATTTCGCACTTAAATGCTTGTTTTTTAGACTAAACAGATTGTTTTTAGAACATGCTTGCATTTCACACTTAACAGGTTGTTTTTTAGAGAATGCTTGCATTTCACAGTTAACAGATTGCTTTTTAGAGTTCATGTATTTTGAAGCAAAAAAAGATGGCCTTACAGAGCATGCTTGAATTTCACCCTTGAATGCTTGTTTTTTTAGACCAAACAGGTAGTTTTTTAGAACATACTTGTATTTCACGCTTAACGGGTTGCTTTTTAGATTAAAATGCTTATTTTTTAGACTGTGTGGATATGTTTGCTAACGTCTATTTTTAGACTAAAATGTTTGTTTTTTAGACTGAGTGAACATCACGCGTGTGAACAGTGCGCGTGAGTGAATAGTGCATTTTTGTCAAAATTGCAAATAATGACCTCCTTCCTTCCATATTCCAATATAGTTCTTCGTCATTATATAGTGACCGTCACTCAAGAGACCAACTCTTTAATAAATGATCGGATTTGACATTTAATCACAGTTTGTATCCTGCATATAAATGATTGGTCGGTTAAAGATTTGATCGAGATTGTTCATTTTATAAATAAATTCATCCTGATCAAAATTTTAAAATCGTTTATAAATGAACAATTAACGATCATGAACATCAAAACTCGATTATAATCGCGAACAAATCGATATGATGATCGATCGATAAAATAATCTCTTACTCACACCTTAATATGAATACAAATTTTCGTAGTGTATTTAATTATGATTTAATTAGAATTTAATTAGGATTTAATTAGTGGGTAATTTTGTATTTTAGTTTTAATTATTTTTATTTGGAATTTTCTCCCAATCATAACATAATTGTATTATTTAACTATTTTTAGTTATGTTAATTTACTATTTTGTTTGATTCTATATGTATGATTCAGGTTCAATTAGACCTGTTTTCGTCATTATTTCCTGATTTTCAATTGATTTCAACTGAATTGGTTAATTATGTAATTTTGGTCCATTCAATTACATTAAATTTGGTATATTTACTATTCAGTATATTCATGAAAAATCATTGATTGATTGTTATATATCGTTAAAATATTTTGAAGAAAATTAATCACGAAAGTAAACCTTTTGGAAGTGCTCCTCTAATAAGTGGTAGGATATGGGAAGAGTTGTCTCTCCTGATGCTAACCACTATTGTGGGGGGGGGGGGGGGGGGGGCAATTATATTGGGCTTCCAAAACCTCAAAAAACAGACTATGATACAACTAATGCCCCGAGAACAGGTAGAATTTGCACGGAGGTAAACTCCAACAACATTGGTAAATGCTTTTCAAAAGAATAGGCTCTAAAACTCTATACAATAAAATGAAGCTATGTGTTTGTTAGGACCTATTAGAAGATTGCTAAACAAAACTCAACACGACCCCAATAAAACATAGCTTACTGATTTGGCTAAACTATTGATTAGATCCCTCTTTAGATACAACATTAAGGATATGAGCGAAACAATGTGATAAAACTGTACTGGTGGTCCAAGCTTCCATCTTAAGTAGTGTTCTTCTGTCGCAGAAATGTAGTATTGGTATCTTGACTGTTGTAGGTAGGGACTTGTTCTCACTTCTGTGTGTGCTTTCATCTGCAAGTTAAGACATACAGAAGGAAATGAGAGTAGTATCAAATCGAGGGGGTGCAGCCTTAAGGTAGGGGTACCCTCCCTGTCAAGTATGTATAGTCCCTTAATAGAATGTGGCAATAACTGTACAAGATCAAAGTTAAAAGATTGTTTTGCTCTAATGGCATGTTTTACCGGTGCATCTGCAACAGAGCTGCCCTCTCTAAAAATGTGTTGAATTTTAGTATTTGGGCAGGCATGTGCAATGTCATGAATAAGAGAGTACAACCTCCATGGGGCAAGATCTGGATTTTTGATCATATTAGTTGCTTGCTTACAGTCAGAGTCATATAATCCTGGTAGGTTCATTTCAATGCTTAACTGTATACCCATCCCTATTGCTAATAGTTCAGCATGCAAGGGTGAGAGTGACTGAATATAAACAGCCTTAGCAAGAACTAATCATCCCTCTGAGTCTCTTATGATTACACCTAGACCAGTGTCATGGGACATGAGCCAAGAAGCATCTGTATTGACCTTAAAATGAACTACAGGTCTAGTCCAGGTGACTCTGATTATGGCTTGCTTTGGAGGTTTAAGACATTTAGGAAAGTAATCATTGGCAGCCAGGCCAATGTCATGAACCAGAATGTATGTAGAATGACTTAGCCACAAAACAGTCATAAATCATTGCTTTGATCTCATGGAGGATTCCAGAAACTGTAGAGTTTAGATTATCAAAGATATATCTATTTCTAGCCTTCCATAGTATCCAACTTGAAGAAAGAGCAAAATTATGGATCATTTGGGATTGGATAGCAGTAATGCCAAGTCTAGACAGGTAATAGGAGTTTCTGTTCCATATGGTTGAGAATTGTGGAGTCTTGACGCCTATAAAAATGTTCACCCCTTCCCAGATCTGAGCAGCCAATTGACATTTATTGGAAAAATGGTCCAAAGAGTCGAAGTTATTGCAGAAGCAACATTTAGATACAATATCAGTTATTCTTTAGCAACAACTACCATAACCTCCGTTGGATTAATTCTTGCACCAGCCACTTATGCCTCCTTGACCTTTATCATTGAGTATCCTGATATTTTGTGAGCTATATTGCAGGTAAGAAAAGTTGAAGAGATCAGTGATCATCTTCTTTCATCTCTTAAGGCCCCTTACAATAACATTTCAATAAGAACACAATTTTTCGTAGTATATTTAATTAAAATTTAATTAGTGGTTAATTTTTTAATTTTAATTTTAATTGTATTTATTTGAAAATTTTCTCCCAACTATACCATAATTTTATTCTTTTACTATTTTTAGTTATGCTAATTTACTATTTTGTTTGATTCTATATTGTTTAATTAATTATATGTTATAGAAACGGTGGTCAATACAATATAATTAATAAAATTTTAACTCCTCTTGATTTCATATACATTCAAATTGGGTGTTCGAGATATTAAAATTGTGCATTCAAGATGTTTGTTGAAATGTACGAGAGAGAGGCTAAATGTTTCGAAATTTTGAATATGGACCTTCACCTTTCGTGCAATTTAAACTATGATATAGATCAAGTCTCAAACTATTCTAAAACTCATATAATATGTAGTTGATTAAATTTATTAAAATATATGGTAAATGTTACTATTTATTGTTGATAATTAAGACAACCAACCTAGTATAATATAATTATATACATAAATAATGGGAAAATATTTTAATTTTAATTTTTTTATGTATGTCTGTAGTTTGTTGTGAACTTTCATTAATTTAATCATTTATGTGTTTTCACCTCTTTTTAATTAACTTTTAAGTTGATCGATTATCTATAACGAGTCGATCACGAGCCGATCATGATCATGAATTATTTTGATCGGTTCGATCACGATCGATTATGATCATCTCAAAATTTAGACGATCCGATCATGAACCTAGTGATGATCGTGATCGGATCGGCTCGCTATCACTCCTACCCAGAAGCGGATATACATGGGGACTTGTGAGTGCTCAAGCCCCCACTTGTCAAATAATTAGGACAATTTTTTTAAATTATTTTTATAAATATAATTATATTTTACCTAAATTTAGTATATTTTTACTAAAATTAGCACTAAATTCACTTTCTATTTTGTGTAAGTGCAATTTCAGCCCTCACTAAAAATATTTTCTTGATCCGCCCCTGCCCCTACCTGTATATAAACCCAGGTTGACCCGGTTCTGCTCTAAATTGGGAATTTCCGTCGAGGAGCTGGTGGAAGGACGGAAAAGGACTTTCCTCATACTCAAGTGTGTGGAAATCCAAAACGTCTTAAATGAATTTCCACATATGGCTATAATATCTTCTAGTGTATCGAAATTGTGAATTTTTATTAAAATATACATGACAATTAAAATAAAACTTGACCAGAGTCATGGAAGGTGTCATTTCTTTTTAATATTAAGAACCACTAGTATGATGTATACCGCGTGATACACTATTTTCAGAATTAAAAATCGGTATTTTTAATATGTAAATCATTCGGTCAAAGATGATAATTCATTTAAATATATATAAAATTAATTGTGTTCGAGTTTTGACCGAGTTGTTCACGAGCCGTTCGTGAACCACTCAGCTTGTTTACACCCCTAATTTGGGATGAGGCTGAATTAGTGCTAATGGGTCTAAAGCTAAGGGACTGATTACTAGTATGGAGAATTTTGAATTTGTATTTTGTATGTTCTTAATGAAATATTTGTTGGGAATTACAAATCAGTTGTCCATTGCCTTGCAAACAAAGAGATCAAAATATTGTGATGGCTGTGAGAATGATTAGTAGAATGAAGTCTGATTTAAGAGAATTCAGAGAGAGTGATTGTGAGAAATTATTGGAAGAAGTCATCACATTTTGTGGGATGCATTAGATCACATTAGATGTGATGGAGGCACATCGGAGAATTCGTAATCGTTCTCAACGACATGGAGACCAGTCCACCAGTTATTATTACTATCGAGGTGATGTTTTTGTTCAGGTATTACTGTCATCTTTTGTTTATTAATTCTTTAACTAGTTTATGCATTTATCTAATTGTATAATGTTTTATATGCTAGAGTGTTGATATGATGATTGTTGAAATGGATTTTCGATTAACAGAGGTTCTCACTTGTATGGAATGTCTTGATTCTAGAGATTCATTTTCTATGTTGGATGGTAGTAAATAAGTTCGTCTTGCTGAAAATATCCAAGTGATTTCTCCCAGTTGACTGTCTTGAACTTGAGCAACAACTTGGTACTTACATTCGTGATGTAAGAGAAGATGATGAATTTTTTCCCATTGAGGATCTTGCATGTAACTTCATTGAAATTCCCAATAAAGGACCCGGCCTGAGATATACTAAAATCAACCCAAACATTCGCGAAAAGTACATCATCAAGAGGAAGAGAAATGAGAAGTAGCAAGCAATATATGATCTATTCTCTATCTCTATGATTCTCTGAAGTTGAAGATGTTTATAATTGAAGCAAAGTGTATGTTGAAATAGTGAACTCAGTACAAACTGAATTGCAGTTGAACAAGCTTCCCACGAGCATAAAACACAGTTGTTACCATGGTTGGTATCCATGAAATGCTAACCAAACAATAAATGTACCTCTACCATATCCTCTATTCATAGCCACAAAGAAACATGCACTTGTGCTATAAGGCCCTTCACTTCACTAGATCAGATAGATTGATATCAACTGGGATTGTAAAACTAGAGACTCCTGAGATTAACTTGCAACAGTGTCACATCCAGTCACAAAAGTAAGACATTAATTAATACTTAGTAACTCCACAGGAAATTATCACAATGATTGGGCAGTAAACTAACCTTGCACTGGCAGTTCGAATGAGAACTTTGGGCTCTCATATAGATCTTCAAATGCTCGGGCTGAATGCTCGGCTGATTTGCAACAAGAGTGCAGTTCAATCGACTCAAGTTTACTGAGCTCTAAAACTCCTAGAGGAATACTCACAAGGGAGTG
This sequence comes from Sherardia arvensis, assembly GCA_948330725.1. Lineage (NCBI taxonomy): Eukaryota > Viridiplantae > Streptophyta > Magnoliopsida > Gentianales > Rubiaceae > Sherardia > Sherardia arvensis. The sequence goes on from OX415244.1 coordinate 7,229,355, forward strand.
GCAGTGCCTTAGAACTAGGCACTCAAGGCGCGGGAAGTGCTCATTGGTTTCAGTTTCCCAGTGCACCAGATCTGATTTGTCAATGAGTAATTGCTTCAGTGCAGGAAACACCACTTGTTCAGTTAACACCCACTCTGATCCTCCCATAGCATTGTTTTTGAGCTTTAAGGTCTCGAGATTCTGCAACTCGGCAAGATTCTTCATTTCTTCCCATGATGAACAACACCACCTCAATGTCAGTTTCTTGAGATTGCATGGAAAGTCGTGCAAACCTAAATTCCTCGCGACCTTGTTCCCTTTATAAAAACAGCACTTGAGTATTCTAAGTCTTTCCATAGAGGACCAGTTTCTGAAGCATTCACTTGCCACGCCTTGCTCATAATCTGGTTTAGTTTCACAGACTCCTAATTTCTTAAGCTTGTCAAGCCTACTGCACAATATGGGGCTCGAAAATGTCACCATGGATAGACTTATAAGGTTAGACACCATACCCGAGGTTCGTGAGCTTAAACAAATAGGGACCATAAAATTTGCATGCGATAAACAAAGCTTTAACTACAACGTCGGATTTCCCTCAATCTCTCCAGGGATCCACGGGCCATAGACATTTAAGGTCTGAAGTTTACTAAGGCTATAAAGGTGGGTTCCAAGCTTGGTGACCTCTGTCACATTAAGGGCAAGATATCTTAAATTCACCAACTCGGCTATTTGTGTAGGGAATGTATCAAAAGGCAAAAAGTAAACGTCCAAAACTCTCAACCATTTAAGACCTGATAAGTGGAGAAGTACCATATCTGGAGTAAAATCAGATCCCATAGTAAGCCACATGTAGGATCTGAGATGGCGAATTGGAGGCAATGTAGGAACTTTAGCACAATCATCAAGAATGAAAATAAGATGGCGTTGTTTCTCTAAACGTTCTGTCACATCCGCAATGCAATTTCCATCAATAACATGCATGAACTTTTCCTTTTGAGCTTCTCTCAAACATAATTGACGTACCATATCATCAATGAGACAAGCTTTAATCTTCCCATTGAAACTTATCTTGCTCACTGAAACTAGACTTCTGCGCGGATAAGTTCTTTCAAGCACTTCTTTGCCTCATTTTCTGCATGGTCTCGGTTTCTGTCGAAAAAGAAGCCATCAGCCAACCATAATTGGACCAGCCTTTCAACCCGAATCTCATAATTTGAGGGGAAAGCTCCGATTAAGAGAAAGCAAGGCTTCAAATGATAGGGCAAGTAGTTGTAACTCAAAGCAACTATATCTAAAAAAGACTCCGGGCTAGCACACACAATCGCTGTGATGTTTTCGATAACACTCAACCAGGAGGTGTATGACCTGGGGAGATTGAGTAGAGTACCTGCAATAAAAACTACATAAGACAAATCAGGACGGGTAATCGTCAAGTACTGCAGTGCACCAACGAGAGATCGATAGAGTTTGGGATTGGAAAACACAGGACTAGAAGAGCTGACAAGCTGCGAACCCGGAATAAACGGGGTAGAGACAGAAACAGCATCAGTCATTCCAGCTCGCTGAAGGACCTCCATAGCATACTTAGCCTGTCCCAAAAACAATCCGGCCGAAGAGCGAGCAACCTCAAACCCAGAAAGTAGTGAAGAGAACCAAGATCCTTTACAGCAAACTCAGCATCAACACGAGCAACAAACTTACGAATAAGAGCAGAATCATTGCCTGTAAGGATAATGTCGTCAACATAAACCAACAGATAGAGTACAGTCGATCCACGAGAGAACACAAACAAGGAAGTGTCCGTCAAGCAGCACTTGAACCCCAAAAGCACAAGAAAGGAGCTAAACCGCTGAAACCAAGCCCGAGGGGCTTGCTTGAGTCCATAAATGGCTTTCCGAAGACGACAGACAGAATCCGGATGAACAGGATCAGAGTAACCAGCTGGCTGTTCCATGTAGATCGGTTCATCCAGAACTCCATTTAGAAACACATTTTTAACATCCAACTGATGAACCGGCCACGAAAACGTCACAGCCAGAGCAAGGATGATGCGAACAGTGGAAGCTTTGACAACAGGACTAAAAGTATGAGTGAAGTCAAAACCAGGAAGCTGAGTAAACCCTTGAGCCACCAGACGAGCCTTGTATCTATCAACAGAACCATCGGGACGATGCTTGATCCTATAAACCCACTTGGAACCGACAACATTAGCATCAGCAGGACGCGGAACAAGATCCCAAGTGTGCTGTTGGCGAAGAGCATGCATTTCCTCATCCATGGCAGAAGTCCAGCGAGGGTCCTTCATAGCCGAGCGAAATCCACGCGACTCAGTCTCAGCTAGCAAAGCAGCAAGAAGACCAGTCATCTCATAATCACCAAACCTACTATTTGCTGTAAGACTACCAGTTTGCAAACGAGTAGTCATGCGTCGCGGAGGAGCAGGCGACAGATTCGGAGAAATCATTGGAGTAGGAGGCGAAGGAGAAACCGGTGGAGACAAGGGCGGTGAAGCAGAAACTGGTGAGGAACTGGCTGAGGAAGCAGGCGACGAAACTGGAGGTGCAGTAGGTGAAGGCGTGTCTACCAAGGGAGGTGGAGTAGAGACTGTACCCGAGACAGAATCATCCAAATCCACAAAAACCGAAACATCCAAGGTGTTAGGAGCAACATCAGCAGCAGGAGTCAAATCTGTAGCAGACGGAAAAGAGGTCTCATCAAATCGAGCATGACGAGTGAGATAGACCTTCTTGGATGACGGATCAAGACAACGGAAACCCTTATACTGAGCACTGTATCCAATAAAGATGCAAGGTACACTTCTTGGAGCAAGTTTATGAGGGGCAAAAGGTCGGGTATAAGGATAAACTCTACATCCAAAAGGGTGGAAATTAGAGTAATCAGGAGGACGACCATAGACCAGAAAGTGGGGTGAGACATTTTGAAGCACCGGTGTAGGAAGACGATTGATGGTGTAGACTGCAGTAGCAAACACAACATCCCAGTATGATGATGGTAGCTGAGAGTGCATGAGCATCGAAAGTCCCATCTCCGTAATGTGCCTGTGTTTGCGTTCGGCTCTACCATTTTGTTCAGGTGTAGCAGGACAAGAAATCTGATGAAAAATTCCTTTGTCTGAAAATGAGCCCGCAGACGCGAATTTGTGAATTCAGTGCCTCCATCACTTTGAAATATTTTTATAGAGCAGGAAAACTGATTCTCAACCAAATTCTGAAACCGCACAAATGTCTCAAAAAAATCTGACTTCCGCTTCAACGGATAAAACCAAGTAAAGCGAGAGAAATCATCAACAAATATAGCATAGTATGAAAAACCACTTTCTGATAAAACTGGTGCAGGACCCCACAAATCACAGTGTACCAAAGCAAGTAAAGAGTCAGCCCGTCTGGGATTATCCATAAAAGAAAGCCGTTTACCCTTAACTCGTTCACATGAAGATCATAAAGAGGGTTTAGGCGAAAAAGAAACAACCTTAACCAGGTTCAACTTATTTAATAATGAAATAACAGTTAGGGAAGTATGGCCCAGTCTGGCATGCCATATGTCGAAAGACGCCCTATGTTTGCTTGAACATAAGCAACAAAAGCAGCACCACCCTGCTCCAACACATACAGACCATTCTCACAGCGACCTCGGCCCACGATTTCCTTTGTGACCTTTGTCTGAATAACAAACATATTCTCATCAAAAGAGATCACAGATTTCAAATCCATGGTCTGTTTACTAATGGAGAGAAGGTTTTTCGTAATATCCGGAACTACCAGCACATCAGTTACATAAAAATTACGAGAAAACCGATGATGACCAACATGAGTAATATTAACAGGTCTACCATTAGCAAGAGCAACAGAACGATTACCGTTATAGGGAGCACTGTCGTCCAGACCAGAAGATGTGGTTTCCATGTGATTGGTTGCACCAGAGTCTAGGTACCAGTCCGAAAAGTCGTCGAGAGACACATTGGACTGAAACGCATCAGCAAGATTGGACTCAGGCTGGGGATTCGTGCATGTTTTGGCAATGTGACCAAATTCTTCACAGAGCTGGCATTTGGGATTCCACTTCTTGCGACCACGACGATTTCGGCCACCTGAAGACTGACCACCACCGGAGGATTGACCACCAGACCTGCCACCAGAAGAGTTGTCACCAGAACGGCCGCGCGTGGCAGTCGACGCGCCAGAGGGCGGCGCGTGCGAGCCACGCGCCTAGTTAGGGTTTGAAAAAGTGCGCTGGGCTAAAACGGCAAAAGCTACGGGGGGCGATTCAGACACCGGAGCTGCACCATAACCACCTGTTGACATCAAGATTTCATGACTGCGAGCCCTAGCGACGATCTCGGCATAGAGCGGGAGAGGAGACGAGGCAAACTGGATGGTGACGAACGTGTCGAAACCGGCGCCGAGACCTCGAAGAAAGTGGAGAACTTTATCCCTGTTGGCCACCGGAGTTCCGATGGCAGCAAGACCATCGGTGATAAGCTTGAACCGGCGGTGATATTCCATGACGGTGGAGGAGCCGCGGCGGGCCGAGTGAAGCTCGTCGTGAAGTTGGATTTCACGAGCATCGGAAACGCTGTCATACGCCGCTAGGAGAGCTTCCCACATGGCGGCGGCTAAGGAGCAGTCGATGGTCTCCATGATGGAGTCATCGGTGAGAGAGGCTCGGAGGAGAACCTGAACTAGCTTGTCTTGGGCGATCCACGATTCCGGCGTGAGGCCCGAGTCCGACGACGCGACCGGATCGGCGGGGGACTTCAAGGCCGCTGCAGACACGTCGGTGGAGGAGCTTGACTCGGCCGGAGCAGCGACGAGCGGTTTGACGAGGGATCCATCAAGATAACCAAAAAGTCCCGTCGACTCGAAGAGCGTTTGAACCTGTGACCGCCAAGCCATGAAGTTGCCGGATCCAAGTTTGATCGGCAACATATGGATCATGGTGGCGTAGGAGAGGGTCTTACCGGATTCCATGAGTTGATCGGAGAAACGGGAAGAGCAACGGAAGAGTGACACCTAGAGCAAAGACTAGGGTTTGAGGAGTGCACCTAGAACGGCCGAGAATCCAAGGATTTGTTGTGGCGGCACCTGGATACGGCGGGAAGCTAGGGTTTTGATCGGAGAAGAAGCACCTAGCTGTCGGCGGTGGCGGCTAGGGTTTAGTAATGCACCTAGAGCTTTGACGGCTAGGATTTAGTAGGTTAGGGTTTAGTGCACCTAACACTATTTTGGGTAATAATTTTGGAGATCGATAACCAAAACTGATACCATGTGAATGTGAAATTCAGAATGATTGTATTGATCTGAGAGTGTACAATATATAATACAAGAGTCCTAAACTAGGTAACTTTAAACTAGGAATGGATATATTCTACAACAATACAAGAATACTTTAAATTAAATTAAGATATTCTATTAAGAACAATAGCATGAGGCAATCCTCCACACTTTTCAGAGATTTGCTTTCCAACTTCCTCCAATTCAACTGGATATCTTTCTTTTCCAAACAACTTATTCTCCAACAGTTCCCAGCTTTCAACTTCATTTAAAGATGTCATAAAAAAAACAATGAGGAGGGATCTTGGTAACATCTTTCCCTGAGTTGCTGGGAAACTCCATGACACTAATGGGGATGGAATGAGGATTCCCCAAATAAAGATTTGCTAAACAAGTTAAGCACAATCGCACAGCGGAATAAAGATTTCTCAGCTGAAAACACTCGGCCCGAGCGTTTTGGGATGAGACTGCAGACAAAGGTTGACTCACATGGTTATGTAGATTCACATGGTATCAGAGCGATGGGTTGCACGATCTTGTTGGCCTCTCGAATTTGTTTGAACCTTCCATGAAAGAAAGTTGTTTATTTTTCGGGTTAAGCTGCGCAGCTGTGGTAGAATTCGGATTTCTCTCTATAGACGTGTCAACCTTTCATAGACGTGTTATTAGACGTGTTATTTTCCTTTCATAGACGTGTTAATTAGTATGATGGACTGAAATTACCGTGTAAATTAGCTTGTAAATTAGAATTTTAAAGGTGGAATGAGTTGTATTTGTAAAAATAGAAGGTGGAAGTTATTTAGTATGCTATAAAAATTTGCTATAATATATGCATACCATATATTATATATATTGAAATATCCAACCGCATATTATATATGATTAAAAGTTCGTAGATTAAAGGAAATAAAAATTAAAAATGAATATATAAAAATGGTAGGCGCCGGAATATGGTGAACTTGCGGTGGTTATGTGGTGGTTTCATTCAAAACTACATAATTTCATCCTTTTTAATGTTTTTATTAATTTATTTATTAACTGGAGCAATAACTCTTCTAGTTCCCTTTAGGATTAACCACTAATTAAATACACTACGAAACATTGTATTCTTATTAGGGTGTGAGTAAGGGATAGATTCCATATTTCAAGTCATGGTTACCATTTTAAATTAATACAAATTTTGACACCTCTTCATCTCAAGTATTAAAAATAGGGTATGAAATCATAAATTTAGTAATATTTTGAGTATATATCAATAACTCTAACACAATACTATTCATTATTATTTAGATGTGTGTTCGCGTGCGTATACACACATGAGAGCACCTTCAGTGGTAAGCAAGATGATGGTGTAGCTTGACTTGCCATGTCATTTTTTCAAGCAAGTGACTTGTCAAGCTAGTGTTTCAATTAGTGGTAAGCTAGCTTGAATATTGGGTATTGTGGTCCCACATATGCACAATATCTATCTAGTTCTATTGAATTAGTGATGTAGGACCCACACAAGCTAGTTGCTTGTGAAGGCAACCCTTCCTTGAGAAGGCTGATGACGTGGCAAAAAACAATGGTAAGCAACTAGTTTAACTATTTAGAAAAATTGCAAGTAAGTCCAAAAAACCAACCATTGGAGATGCTCTGAGTAGACACGCTTGGATGCACACGTGGGTAGGCGCGTGCGTGAGTACATCAAGTATCAAATCATATAGTTTTTCTTACATATCAAATGGGTCATACAAAAATGTAAAAATGATATTTTTATGAAACTTATACTATCGTTTTTTCCAGATCAATTGAAATTCCACGAGCTTTTTATATTTTCACTATCTTTTTTTTAATAGAAATGATAAATAGTACTCCTTTTCCCACCTCTTGGCACCTCTTGATTTTTCGAGGAAAATTCCAATCCAAATGAAAGACAAAGACAAGATATTGCAATTGCTGCTGGAATGGACCCAACTCAAGTGAAATATTGGTTCTAAAACAAGCGTACGCAATTGAAGGTAAATAAAATTTTACACCAATCCAATACTGGAATCACGTGAACATTTTATTATTTTAATTATATTGATTGATTAATCGTTACCGTGCATTTTAAATGCATACATATCCTATAAAATTATCACTATTAATAATAACAATTGTATTAACATCACGATGTACTTTTATCTAATTTGACAAAAATATATATATCTGAACAAATTTAAGAAGAGTTTGTTTCCCTAACTCGTCTACTTTTTTCTTCAAGTTTAGTTCAGTTTTAATGAAATGAAGTTTTATCTTAATTTAGTCAAACCATTATTAATATAATTTAACATAACATTAATAATAATTAAAATAGATGTGTGCGTGCATACGTGCATACATGAATGTGCATGGAGTGAGCGCTTGCCTATCTATGCCAAACATCAAATCACATATATTTTATCACAAATGAAGTCATACAAGAATTTAATAAATGATATGTCTATTTATATTAAAATTTGGAAGGCACATATTAATAATAAATTAAATGCGTACCTCATTTCGCAGTCTAATAAATTCTAATTCTATTGAAAAATTCTTTGCACGTGGTTTATCATCACATAGAGAGTGAAAATATTAAAAAGTATAAAATGTGTTCATGGAAATTCTACTAATGGAAAAAAAAACCATAAACTCCACCGGAACAAACTAGATGTATGTTATATAACAAATGAATTAGATGTTTTGAATTTGAAAAAATAGCCATAATAGTATAAATCTAAGAATTCTACCTGTCAGTTTATGGTGATCAGTTTATAAAATTCCGTTGAATTTATATAGAACATAAAACGGCTGCATCTAATATTTCAGCCTTAATGCGGTTAATTCCATACCTTTCCCGCGGCAGACATTCATGAAGTTAGTATCTTAAAGAGTTTGCGATCATTTCTGGAAAGCTGAAAAGACGGAATGTATTCACTCGTTCAAATTATATGAAAAGACGGAATGTATTCAGTTTGCCATCAGTGAAGTACTCATCATTTCCAATGCCAACTCAAAGACATATTTTGCTCTTCTAGAAACTTCCATAATGCATTTGAGCTGACCCTTAACAGTATCCCAAGAATCACTAAGGTGCACAAATATGAGCTGAAGATCTCCATATAGAAAATTTAATTCTTTAAAACCATCACGATATCCATGTATGGAGGGAGTAATAGAGTAGCAAATAAATACAAATAAGTATAACTACTAGTAGTAGCAAATAATTAAAAATCACACATCTAGGGACATTAGTGCAAGAAAAACACTCAGAATGATTCCACTGAGTATATCTCAGGAAATAGAAACCCCTCTAAGCAAATAAGTAACCCTCCTTCGTTCCAACCATTAAGCCCACATCGGAAACTCAGCACAACGAAACTCAATATATTATTCCGAACATTCACTGCATTGGGTACGACCTTACTTGAACAGGATCTGTTCTATAGGCTCGTACCTCTGAATCCTTTAGTTCTAAGGAGACAGGAAATCAAGTTTGGTTGATGACAAATGACCGCTCGACCAGAGCGTGATTAACAGCCTTGCGACGCCAGTGCGGCGGCGCCTGTGCCGTAGAGGATCGTTCTCAGCCCGCTACGGCGGCGCTGGGGTGGTCTTGCGGTTGTCTGACAGACCTAGCCCCCTTTTTTTTGCCCCCGCGGTTTTCCCGCCAAAAAACACTTGTTTTTATTTATTTCAGTTTTTCAAGAACAATAAAGACTCTAACTTTATGCGTTTTATTGGTTTTTTCACTTTCTTGCTGTGTAGAATGAAAGGGTTGATGGAGTTGAGGGAAATGGCGATGAAGCTCGTGTGCTCCTTGCGCCAGGTAAATATTAGGGGTTTGTGTTCTTGTTCTTGAATTAGCTTGGGTTTTATATCATGAGATTGATTTTGATTTTGTTTTCTTTTTTAGATTTGCTTGGTTTCTAAAGGTTGGGTTTTTATTGATGCAGACAATGTTTTGAATGCGAATGAGTCGGGTTCTTTCCTGTCACTCCAGCATCCTAAGTCTGGTAATCTTGCTGCCTCCTTTTCATTTTCCCTATTGTTTTTCAGTTTTTTCTTCGGTTGCTGGTTGGAGTTTGTTCTATGAAGCAAGCATTTGTTTGCTGGAATTTGTTCTATAAAGCAAGAATTTGTTTGCTGGAATGCTGTTATGGTTATTTATGTTCGGTGAGTCAATGTGGAACAAATGTAATGCTGTATAGAAGCATTGTGCGATTTTTCTTTCTCATTTGGTGTCATGGAGATATGGTGGAGTTGTCGTTATTTCAATTAGCATTTGAGGTTTTGTTTCCTGGCCTTCTGTTTTTGGTTATTCGTGTTTATGAGATAATGTGAAACAATCTAGGTGTTGTATAGAAGTACATGGTGATTTTCCTTTATAATTTGGTTTCATTGAGTTGTGGTGAAGTAGTGGCTTTTATAGTTCAAGTAGCAGTTGAAATTGTTTACTGCCCTGAGTTATTGAGATAGTATTGTTTAGAAGTATTTGGTGCCATTGAGATATGTTGGAGTTGTCGTTTTTATTTTATCCCAAACGAAGGGAGATTTTGTGCTTTAGAGGCTTATGGTGTTTTGATTGTGTAACAGGGAAAAAAGCATGCTATATGTATGCTGGTGAAGAACTTATGGAGCTAAACTGGTTTAGGCAATCTTACGTGTCCTGGTTTCTGGGTGAATACGTTGCCGAAGGTAAACTTCAGTTTTTTTTTTATTGGAGTTATGGAGAATTTCTGAAGTTTCTGTCATGCAAAAGTGCCATTTCTTTGACAAAAACTTATGCGAGAAAACATAATTTGGAGCATTTGTGTTGAACCAAGCTGTTTTTTCTGAGTGGATGTCCAAGTACTGTGTTTTTGGCTGATAAAGAGGAACTCTGACGATGTTGTTTGTGCTGATGTATCTTTATTTCCTTACAGATGGGCGCTTATATGCCGCCACTCCAGTCGTTCATCTTGCTGCCTTTATTTGATGAAGCACGAATGAAGGTCTGATATTGCTTAATGGTTTTCTTTCTTGAGTTAGGACTTAGGGGTCTAATTTGTTCTTTCATTTGTGTGATACTTTAAATGGACCAACCAATGCATGATATTTAAAATATCTAAGATTGAGCCATTAATTATTTGTATCATTTTTAGTTCCTTGAAACCTTGTACTGGTTTCTTAGTCATTTTTATGTTGATGATGTATGCAGAAACAAGGTGAACCGGGGAAATTCAGGCAGCTAGATGAGATACTTTATGTTTCTGGATATCCTGGTTATCAACAAATATCATCTATTTCTGAAGTTTCTGTCATGCTTAAGTGCCATTTCTTTGACAAAAACTTATTCAAGAAAACATAATTTGGAGCATTTGAGTTGAACCAAGCTGTTTTACACTCTCAATGAATGTCCAGGTACTGTGTTTTTGGCTGATAAAGAGGAAATGTGACAATGTTGTTTGTGTTGATTTATCCTTATTTCCTTAGAGATGGGCGCTTATATGCCGCCACTCCAATCGATCCTGTTTTCATCTTGCTGCCTTTATTTGATGTAGCACGAATGAAGATCTGATATTGCTTAATGGTTTTCTTTCTTGAGTTAGGACTTAGTGGTCTAATGCGTTCTTTCATTTGTGCGATACTTTAGGTATCAGATTCTATCATTTCTCTCTTCTGAATGGACCAACCAATGCATGATATTTAAAATATCTAAGATTTAGCCATTAATTCTTTGTATTATTTTTAGTTCCTTGAAATCTTGTACTGGTTACTTAGTCATTTTTATGTTGATGATGTATGCACCATTAAGCAAAACTCTGGCAACGTTGGACAAGAACTATGCTGCTCAAAGCGAGAACGCTTCATGTATGTTTTCTTCTCCTTTCTCATATGTAAAACATGTCGCTTTGCAGACTCAAATTTATGAAAGTATGAAACCGTATTGTCCTCTCTATGTTTCTTGTTAGTGACCGACGCTGTCTCAATTATGGGCGAATACATGAAAGAAGAGCCATGGTTGAAGCTTCTTTGTGGTGAATTGAAGTAACTATTTCACCTTTTTCTCTTCAGTGTTCAGCAGAGCATTAAGAAGGAAAAACTGAGAATCTGTCAACTTGTTTTCTGATTTTCCTTGATTTTCTATATGTATCATTCTCATTCTTAAAGATATGTGATTTTAACACAATGCTCTAATCTTAGTATATCAAAGAACAGAAAACCAACATATATACATTACACTTTACAATGTATATTTTCAAATACACAAACTGATACATACAAGAAATGAAGTCTGGATAATGCAATCTGCAACAAATAAACAGCACAGAAAATCACACAAACTCGGGTACTGCATTAGGGTAACTAGTAACCTCTGCAGACTACCTTAGGCCTACCATGCTGCTCTTCAAATGTCATGGCAGATCTCTTAGCCGACTCGCTGCAATGGTGCAGCTCAATCACCCGAAGAACGCTAAGCTCCCCTACACCTGAAGGGATCATCTCGAGAAACTCACACGACCTAAGAACCAGGCGTTCAAGGCATGGGAAGTGGTCAGTACTCGAAACTTCCCAATTCACTAAATCTGTATGGTCAATCAGCAACAGTTTCAAAGAACTGAATAACTCTCGGGTTAGCAACCACTCAGGTCCTTGGAATGCGTAGTTTTTCAACTTCAAGGTCTCGAGTTTTGGTAGCAACGCAAGATACTTCATTTCATCCCACGATAAGCCGCATCCACTCAAGGTCAGCTTCTTGAGAGTAAGTGGCAGAATATCCAGTCCTAAATTTCTTGCTTCTCCACTTCCTTTGTAAAATGAACACTTCAAAGTTTGGAGATCAGTCAAGAAGGAAAGGCTGTGAAAGCATTTTGTCAGTTCATCATTCTCGAAATCTTCTCTTGACTCAGAAACTCCTAACTTCTTGAGATTGGGCATTAGCAGGAAAAGCTCTTTAGTGCATCTAGAAAATGTCACCATGGAAAGACTCTGGAGGTTACACCCTGCTGGAGAAACATCGGCTATCGGTCCAAGAAGGTAAGGATATCTCAAACGACTCGGCACTTTAATGTATACATTTCTCAACCATGGCATCTTCCAAAATTCTAAACAAATAGCTGGACTTTCATCATCTTCTCCAATCACCCAAGGACCATAGAGAACCAAGGTCTGAAGCTTTGAAAACTGAGATATTCTTGCATCAAGTTCATAGCTTACATTGAGTGCAAGATACCTTAAGTTCACCAAATTCAGAATCTGTAAAGGGAAACTATTGAAAGGCACGAAATAGATATCCAAAACCCTTAGCCATTTGAACACTGAGAATTCCAGAAGAACTTTACCGGGTGCAAAATCTGAACCGTGGTTGAGCCAAATGAACGAGCGAAGATGTGGAAGTAATGGCAACAGCTGAAAATCCTCCAAGTGATCGAAATTCAGAACAAGATGATGTATATTCTCCACAGCTTCTTGCACATTGGAACCTGCCTCTAAAACATGCATGAAATTTTCTGTTCGAGATTCTCCCAAGCAAAACGACCTAACACGTGAATGAACAAAGCATGTTTTCACTTTTCCATCCAAACCTCTCCTTCCAATAGAAATCAGATTTCTTCCAATCAGATCTTTCAAGTACTTCACCGCCTCAGATTCTGAGTCCGAGAAACCACTGGCAATCCACAAATTGCAAAGATACTTTACCCCAACCTCGCAATTTTCAGGGAAAGCTCCCATAAATAGCAAACAAGCCTTCATCTGATGAGGCAAGTAGCTAAGACTAAGTGCTAGCATGTCAAAGAATGGCTCATCAGCAGATAAAGATGAACTTAAATCATCCATAATAATCTGCCAAGAACTAAATGAGCGTGGAATATTACGAAGAATACCTGCAATAACAACAATGGCCAAGGGCAGCCCTTCACATTTTTCCGCGATAATCTTTCCAACATCAACCAATTGGATAGGACAGCTTTCTTCGCCAAAAACCAATTTTTCCATAAACTCCCAACCTTTAGCCTTATCTAAAGATGTAATACAGTGAGGAGGATTCACGTGAACAACACGAGTGGTTATCAATATTCTGCTTCCTAACTCGTCATCGGGAAGATATCTCTGCACAGCAGTCCATAACTCAAAATTCCACAAACCATCTGCTACTATAAGATACTTTCTTCCTTTCAGACTTCTGTACAAGAGTTCACCCTTTTCATCAATGCTTTTTCCATGAAAGTCTTCACGGACAGCAATTTCGCGAAGAATATGGGACAAAACTTGATCAAGGCTGGAAATGGTACTGACCCATACAACAATGCAAGTGATTAATGACATTAGGGTGAAAAAAAACCTTTTTGGCAAGAGTACTTTTACCAATGCCACTAATCCCTGAACATATTGTCACAGTTGATAGAGCAGGAGATTTTCCAGTAAGTTCATCAATGACTTTAGTCGTCTCATCATCAAAACCGACAACAATATCTTCATGTGATGCTTTCCACGAGCCTTCGGGTATAACACTACTCAACAAGACATGGCTACCTAATTTATCATCAGGAAAGTATCTTTGAATCACATCCCAAAGCTTAAAATTCAGTAAACCAGTCAGGATAATAAGGTACCTGTGAGGATCGTGGGCCAAGTCAACGGTCATGTGGCCCGGTCAAGAGCAGGCCAAAGCGGCCCAATGACACAGCAGGAACGGACGGCTAACATGGGCTGGCATGGGCAAGTGCCATGACTGCCAGAGGCCCATCAGCGTGCCAGAACCCTAGGCAATAGACCTTGGCATGAGATATAAAAGGAAGGGGAGCAGAGCAAGAGAGGTAAGCTCACAAATACTGTTGAAAAAGATAGATCACAAACACTGTCAACCGACTGACTTTGGCATCGGAGCGGGAACGGCTATCGCCCTCCCCGTGCTGACCCAGCCATTCTTTTTCCCTGTGCAGGTAGCCCGTTGACAGTACCGTTCAAGGAGAAGCACTTATTTGTGACCGTAACATTGGCGCCGTCTGTGGGGATCCTTGTTATTCTTACAGCCCACGCACTCAATCGATGAGTGGAGAAACCAGCAGTCAGATCCCGCCCATGACCGATCTGACGGGACGCGAGGACGATGAAGATGAAGAGCTCGACCAATACTCGGTCAAGCATCCCGCCGCTCGCCGGCTGTCGAGCCAAGTGGTGGGACCGGAGTCGACGCCGAACCCTACCCTGGGGGAAGCAAAGGAGAGCATGGATCTGCTTCAGCGCATCGTCAACTCCCAAGAGCGCATGGCCAGCCAGATCCACGAGCTGCAGAGTCTGAGCGCTAGAGCGGGAAAGATCACCCCGAAGCGCCTGTTCCAGGGTGTCAACGCGATGAAGCAGAAGGCGCCCGACGAGTCAGAACCGCCGGGGCAGGGCGTGGAGACAAACCCCATCCCGATCACCCATGATGGTGAGGACTCAAGGGAAGACGAAGACCCGGAGCAGGTATGGGCGACCTCATACATTCACAAGCCGAAAGTCCCGCCGCGGGTTCCTGTTGACCGGCGCCTCGCCGTGAACTGGACCCGCCGGAGGGAGAGAAACTCCGAGGAAGCCCGTTCACCTGGTCGGTGATGGAGTTCGTGGCCGACTCGAAAATCCGTATCCCCCCCAAACTTGGGGTCATATGACGGTTCGACGGACCCGGCCGACCACATCCATACCTTCACGACGTCCATGTTGACGTACAGCACTCCCGAGCCGATCTGGTGCCGGGCGTTCGCCACAACCCTCAAGGAGGCGGCGAGACTGTGGTTTGCCAATCTGGAAAACGACAGCATCTCCAACTTCGCGAAGCTGGAGGACCTCTTCCTGACGCGGCTCATGCAGAAGAAGAAGTTCGCCCTCACCACACAAGACGTGCTGCGGATCAGGCAACGGTCGGGCGAATCGCTCATGGACTACTACGAGCGGTTCATCACCGAGTGCAACAAGGTGGAGGACAGGCTGGACGAGAAATGGCTGGTCGAGATTTTCGTGCAAGGGTTAACCCACACCCTCTTGAAGGTTCGGCTGTCGAAAAAGCCTGTTTTCACGTTATACGAGCTCCACATCAAAGTCGAGGAGTATCACAGAGGTGACAAGGCCACCAAGGACATCACTTCTGGAGGGGAGTCAAGGAAGGACAAGTCGAGAGGGTCCGTGAAGGATAGGCTGGGCAGCAGAGAGGAACCATCGAAGGACAGGTCTTTCACGCCTTTGACCAGGACCCCGAAGCAAATCTTCATGGCCGTGGCGGATCAGGGAATTCTCCCGGTCCCCCGCAAGATGAAGTTACCGCCCTCCAAGAGGGACATGAGCCTCTACTGCGACTACCATGAGGATCACGGCCACGACACCGACGAGTGCATACACCTCAAAAAGGCCATCGAAGCCTGCCTCAAGCGAGGGCATCTCAAGAAGTATGCCAAGGAGGCCCGGGAGTACAACAGGGAAGAGTACTCGTCGCGGTCAGGTGAACGACGGACTGAACGAGGAAGCGAGCGTGGAGGTGAACGGTCACGCGATCGGTCGACTGGACCTAGGTCCAAGAAAGTCCAACGGGCCGAGAAGAAGGAAGAGTCGGGAAAGAGGCGAAGGTATGAAGACGTTTCTTCGCAGGATGAAGAACCAACCACTCCCACCGGCGCGATACTCGCCATCATCGGGGGGAACGCAGGAGGAGCCACAGAGTCTCAGAGGAAGGCGCGTTGCCGCAAGACGCCCGAGCCGATGCCTATGTCAAGGAGGTTGACGCTGGAGAGGTGATCACCTTCAGTTCCGAAGATCCTGTACCCGACCGACCTGCTGGGGGTGACGCCGTGGTCATCACGGTGCAAATCATGGACAAGTTGGTGCACCCCGCGTACGTTGACGGTGGCAGCTCGGCGGAAATCATGTATTGGCACTGTTTCGAGAGGCTGGATGAGAACACGCGCAAAGGATTGGCCCCGACGGCAACGCCGTTGGTCGACTTTGCGGACCGGACTGTTTGGCCCGAGGGGATCATCACCCTGCCGGTGGCGGTCGGTACGGCCCCCCGCAGGAAAATCGTGGACCTTGAGGGATCAAGGCGCACAGCCCGTACAACTTGATACTCGGCAGGCCGGTATTGGCAGCCTTGAAGGGGATCGTGTCCACCCTCCATCTGTTGCTGAAGTTTCCCACGAGGGAAGGGATAGCGACGGTGCGGGGCGATCAGCAGAAGGCTAGGGAGTGCCATCGAGTGGCCCTCAGAAAGAGGAAGAACCCCGAGGAACCGTCCGGACAACCGTCGGGCGGGACATCCGGCAGAACATCGGCTCGAAGGGTGCAAATGGTATCCCCGAAGGAAAGAACCATCGTCAAAGAGTTGGGAAGCGAGGTAGAAACCGTATACCTACATGGGGACCAAGCGATGCCCATACAGGTCGGAGCGAGCGTTCCCGACGAGGTGAAACTGTCAATGATCAGGGTGCTGGAGAAATACGGGGACGTGTTCGCGAGGAAACCGTCGGACATGACCGGGATTTCCCCAGAACTTGGAATGCACTCGTTGAATATTAACCCCTCACACAGGCCGGTCATCCAGAAAAGAAGGCCCTTGTGCCGCGAGAGGATTGAAGCAGTCAACAGGGAGGTCAATGAGCTCGTCAACGCGGGAATTCTTGTGGAGGTACCGTACCCGATCTGGCTGGCCAACCCTGTTTTGGTTAAAAAACAGGACGGCAGTTGGAGGATGTGCGTCGACTACAAGACCCTCAACAAGGCGTGCCCGAAGGATTGCTACCCAACCCCGGCCATCGATCAGAAGGTGGACGCGCTCGGGGGCTTCCCGATCAAGTGTTTCTTAGACGCGTACAAAGGCTACCACCAGATCCCGATGAAGCCCGAAGACGTGAATAATACCGCCTTCATCACCGAGAGAGGGGCTTTTGCTTACAGAATGATGCCGTTCGGACTGCGGAACGCGGGGGCCACTTATCAAAGGGTGGTCGATCGCGTCTTTCGGGAACAATTAGGGCGCAACGTCGAAATCTACGTGGATGACATGGTCATCAAGAGCAAAAGTTTCGATGATCTGATCAAGGATGTGGACGAGACATTAGGCAGGCTGAAGGAGATAGGGATGAAGCTGAACCCGGCCAAGTGCCAGTTCGCCGTCGGGTCAGGGAAGTTCCTAGGTCACATGGTTTCGAACAGTGGCTTGAACGTCAACCCGAAGAAGGTACAAGCGGTCGTGGACATGCCCGCTCCCAGGACAGTGAAGGACATCCAGAGCCTTTCCTGGACAGCGGCGATCCGAGAGTCGTGGCCGGCGATAGCCTCCTCAGCGCTCTGCAGCTTGGCGCGCATCAGATCGAGCATCTCCAGCTGAGCCTTGGCCTCCTTCAGCTTCCCGCTAGCCGAGTCCCGTTCAGCGACGGCAGCATCGATCTCCAAGCTCAAGTGGACGAGTTGACCGCGTCTGTCGCCGCTCTAAAGGTGGAGAAGGATGCCGCCGTCGCTGAACGGGACTTGGCTAGCGGGAAGCTGAAGGAGGCCAAGGCTCAGCTGGAGACGCCCGATCTGATGCGCGCCAAGCTGCAGAGCGCTGAGGAGGCCATCACCGGCCACGACTCTCGGATCGCTGCTGCCGTCGCCAAGTACAAGTGGGCCATCGAGGTCGGTCTCCCCGATGTCTTCCTCAAGGTGGCTTCAAGTGACAACGCGCGTCGTCGCTTCCGCCGGGCGGTCTACCGGGCCTTCGACTTGGACGAGATATACGAGGGTGATGCCTCTCGGTTCAGCCGTTCACTGGATGAGCTGTTTTCTGTCTTTGGTAAGTACCCATTCGCAGAATACTTCTTTGAGTTGTCTGCGGAGATGTCGCCTGAGGCGATCGTGGGGTGGACTCCCCCCCAGCGCTCTGAGCCTCAGCCGCCTTCTGCCGCGTCGACGACTCACCCGTCCGGCCAGGGTCCTGTCGAAGGGGTTGCCATGACCGCTGAGAAGGACACGCCTGATGACCTGTTGGACGACCTCCAGGAGGCGGGATTGGTGGGCGAGGCACCGGCGCACGAGTCGACCATGGAGGGTGACGGCGAGAAGACCGGCGGCAACTGAAGCATCTGAATGATCCGCCCTGCGTGGCGTTGTTTTGTGCCATCTGTGGCTTTGTCTTATTTTTCTACTCATAACAATATTTCTTACCTTCTGCACTATTCAGATATTGTCCACTTCGGGCTATTTTTATTCTGGTATTGAATCCTTTGCTCTTCCCCGTTTCTCCCTTACTTGTCCATAGACGTGGGTCGACGGTGTTCGGATGTACCGATACGACCGTTCATCCGGACGTCGAGTTGGTCGTCCGGTGCGGCCGTGTCCTCCATCGTCCCGAGGGCTGCGGGCTTGGCCGGCGAGGCTAGCGGTGCTATTAACTTAGCTGTGGGTTGTCTCGACACCTCAAGGAACTCGCCGTGGGGTTTACCGCCGAGCTTCGACCGCCCGTATCATCGTCGGATCGGCTGGCGTGGCCGAGCCCTCAGGTCGCTCGAGGGCAGCGAGCTCAATTATGCCGAACAGCGGACTGGATTAGTTAAGTGTAGCTCCAACAACCCACGACGCTCGCCGTCGGGTTCACCGTCGGGCTCACCTGTCCATTTGTTCCATCGGGCGACTGAGGCGGCTGAGCCCCCAGGTGACCTTTGGGGGCAACGAGCTCAGTTATGTCGGACAGCGGCTAAAATTAGTTAAGTGTTGCCTCGACGCCCCACGGAACTAGCCGTCGGGTTCATCGTCGGGCTCACCTGTCCATTTGGACGTCGGGGCGACTGATGCGGCTGAGCCCCCAGGAGGTTCTTGGGGGCAACGAGCTCAGTTGTGTCGCCTAGCGAACGAAATGAGTTAAGTGTTGCCTCGACACCCCACGGAACTAGCCGTTGGGTTCATCGTCGGGCTCACCTGTCCATTTGGACGTCGAGGCGACTGGTGTGGCTGAGCCCCCAAGAGGTTCTTGGGGGCAACGAGCTCAGTTGCGTCGCCTGGCGTGTGCACAAATAACATTCATATCGCTGAGCCTGCTTTGCATTACTTGCTACAAAAGAGGAAAGCGAGTCCCCTGACGATCATTTCCCCGCTGAGCAAGCGAACAGGGCAAGGTGATCGCGTCGGGAACCCGACCAAAAGTGTTTCCTTCACCCACAGGTTAAGGCGTACTGTCTATATACATACATAAATATCCTGGCTGATACCTGGTTATCCGTAGAACTTTTGGAGGTTGCTCATGTTCAAGGTGCGGGGAACTGGTTCTCCCGCCAGAGTGTTGAGCTTGTACGCCCCGTCGCCCAGCACCTCTGCTACCTGGTATGGGCCTTCCCACGTGACGTCCAGCTTCTTCGTTCCCTCGGCACGGCTGGTCTCATTCTTCCGAAGGGCGAGCTCGCCCACCTTTAACGACCGGTCTCGGACGCGGCTGTTGTATCGCTTCTCGACGTAAGACTTGTACGCCGCCTCAGTCAGCGCTGCCTTCTCCCTCTGGTCCTCAAGCTCGTCCAGGCTGGCTCGGATTTCTTCCTCATTCTCCCGTTCAGCCAACGGCTTGGCGAGTCTCGGCGACGGCACAATCATTTCCGGGGGTATGATCGCCTCGCTCCCATAACACAAGCGGTACGGCGATTCCCCCGTGGCCGCCCGGGGTGTGGTCCTGTATGCCCACAGTACTGACGGGAGCTCCTCCACCCAGTTCCCTTTGGCCTGATCCAGTCGTCGCTTCAGTCCCTGGACGATTATCCCGTTGGTGCGTTCCGTCAAGCCGTTCGCTTGGGGGTGCGCCACCGAAGTGAACTTTTGCTCGATCCCCAGCTGGGAGCACCATGACTTGAACGGCTCCCCCTCAAACTGCTTCCCATTGTCGCTCACGATGGTTCGGGGCAGTCCGAACCGACACACCACATTCCTCCATACGAAGTTCGTCATTCTCTTGCCGGTGATGCTCGCCACCGCCTGGGCTTCCGCCCATTTGGTGAAGTATTCTACCGCCACGACGAGAAAACGCCTCCTTCCCGTCGCCACGGGGAACAGACCAACTATGTCTATTCCCCATTTGGCGAAGGGCCACGGGCCTGAGATGCTCTTCATCGGCACTCCGGGGGAATGCAATACCTTGTCGTGGGCTTGGCATTTGACGCACTTCTTCACCAGCTCGTCGGCGTTGGCTCTCATGTTCGGCCAGTAAAAACCCGCTCGCGAGGCCCTCAAGGCCAATGTCCTCGCCCCTTGATGGCTCCCACACGTCCCTTCGTGCAGTTCCGCCAACAGCCTGTCCGCCTGCTTAGGGGAAATACATCTCAGCCAGGGTTGCAAATATCCCTTCTTGTAGAGCACTCCGTCCTTCAAGGCGAACTCCAAGGCTCTCCTCTCAAGCTGTCTCGCTTTGCCGACGTCGTCCGGGGTCTGTCCGCTGAACAAGAACTCCCTGATCGGGGTCATCCAGCTGGGAGGTTCGGTCGAGATGGCCAGCAGTTCCTGGCCCTCCGTCGACCTCACGGCCAACGTTTCTACCAGCACCCCCTTCGACAGGTGACTACTGGCGGTCGAAACTAGCTTGCTGAGCGCGTCGGCTCGAGTGTTCTCCGAACGGGGGACCCGAGTGACGTCGAAACCTTCAAACGACGTAGCCAGCGCCTTTACCTTTGCCAAATACTTCTGCATCGACGGCTCCTTCGCCTGATAGGTTCCGCTGAACTGGTTGGCCACCAAGGCCGAGTCACCATACGCATCCAGCTTGTTCGCTCCCAATCTCTTGGCAATCTCCATCCCCGCTATCAACGCCTCGTACTCAGCCTCGTTATTCGTTGCCGGGAACTCAAACCTCAGAGCGTAGGTGGTCTCCTGTCCGTCGGGGTTTGTGACAATTAGACCGGCTCCCGCTCCCTCGACGCCTGACGCGCCATCCACGTGGAGTTTCCACCAATCCGTCCTGTCCTCCCGACGCCGGGTCCGGATCGGGACGTCCGCTGCCTCCGTCGCCAAGTCCTCGATCGTGACCTTCGTTGTCGAGAGGATTTCCGCCAAGAAGTCTGCCATCACCTGTCCTTTAATCGCCTTCCTGGGGGCGTACTGGATGGCGTGTTCTCCAAGCTCAACGGCCCACTTGGCCAATCTCCCCGATTATTCCGGCTTAGCTAAGATCGCTTTCAGAGGCTCATTTGTCAAGACGACCACAGGGTGGGCTTGGAAGTATGATCTCAACCTCCTTGCCGAGTGGATGAGGGCGAGGGCCAACATCTCCTGATCAGTATACCTGGTTTCTGCCCCCTGCAACGTCCTGCTAACGTAGTATACGGGGCGTTGCACTTTGCCTTCCTCTCGGACCAACGCTCCGCTGACCACTTCTGATCTCGCGGCCAGGTACAGAAAAAGGGTTTCTCCGCTTTCTGGGGGCGACAAAGTCGGCAGCCCCTTGAGGTGCTCTTTCAGCTCTCGAAATGCTTCGTCTTCTGCGGGCCCTCACTGGATGGCCCCAGCCGCGCCGACGCATCCCTTGAGGACCTTCAGGAAAGGTAGCGATCTCTCCGCCGCCCGAGACAAGAAACGGTTCATCGCGGCCAACTTCCCGTTGAGGCTCTGGATGTCCTTCACTGTCCTGGGAGCGGGCATGTCCACGACCGCTTGTACCTTCTTCGGGTTGACGTTCAAGCCACTGTTCGAAACCATGTGACCTAGGAACTTCCCTGACCCGACGGCGAACTGGCACTTGGCCGGGTTCAGCTTCATCCCTATCTCCTTCAGCCTGCCTAATGTCTCGTCCACATCCTTGATCAGATCCCCGAAACTTTTGCTCTTGATGACCATGTCATCCACGTAAATTTCGACGTTGCGCCCCACTTGTTCCCGAAAGACGCGATCGACCACCCTTTGATAAGTGGCCCCCGCGTTCCGCAGTCCGAACGGCATCATTCTGTAAGCAAAAGCCCCTCTCTCGGTGATGAAGGCGGTATTATTCACGTCTTCGGGCTTCATCGGGATCTGGTGGTAGCCTTTGTACGCGTCCAAAAAACAATTGATCGGGAATCCCCCCAGCGCGTCCACCTTCTGATCGATGGCTGGGGTTGGGTAGCAATCCTTCGGGCACGCCTTGTTGAGGGTCTTGTAGTCGACGCACATCCTCCAACTGCCGTTCTGTTTTTTAACCAAAACAGGGTTGGCTAGCCAGACCGGGTACGGTACCTCCACAAGAATTCCCGCGTTGACGATACCTCCATAGGTACGGTACCTATTGACTGCTTCGTTCCTTTCGCGGCACAAGGGCCTTCTTTTCTGGATGACCGGCCTGTGTAAGGGGTTGATATTCAACGAGTGCATTCCAAGTTCCGGGGAAATCCCGGTCATGTCCGACGGTTTCCTCGCGAACACATCCCCGTGTTTCTCCAGCACCCTGATCATTGACAGCTTCACCTCGTCGGGAACGCTCGCTCCGACCTGTATGGGCATCGCTTGGTCCCCATGTAGGTACACGGTTTCTACCTCGCTTCCCAAATCTTTGACGATGGTTCTTTCCTTTGGGGATACCATTTGCACCCTTCGAGCCGACGTTCTGCCGGATGTCCCGCCCGACGGTTGCCCGGACGGTTCCTCGGGGTTCTTCCTCTTTCTGAGGGCCACTCGATGGCACTCCCTGGCCTTTTGCTGATCGCCCCGCACCGTCGCTATCCCTTCCCTCGTGGGAAACTTCAGCAACAAATGGAGGGTGGACACGATCCCCTTCAAGGCTGCCAGTGCCGGCCTGCCGAGTATCAAGTTGTACGGGCTGTGCGCCTTGATCACAATGAACTCAAGGTCCACGATTTTCCTGCGGGGGGCCGTGCCGACCGCCACCGGCAGGGTGATGATCCCCTCGGGCCAAACAGTCCGGTCCGCAAAGTCGACCAACGACGTTGCCGTCGGGGCCAATCCCTTGCGCGTGTTCTCATCCAGCCTCTCGAAACAGTGCCAATACATGATCTCCGCCGAGCTGCCACCGTCAACGTACGCGCGGTGCACCAATTTGTCCATGATTTGCACCGTGATGACCACGGCGTCACCCCTAGCAGGTCAGTCGGGTACAGGATCTTCGGAACTGAAGGTGATCACCTCCTCCGGCGTCAGCGTCCTTGACATGGGCGTCGGTTCGGGCGTCTTGCGGCAACGTGCCTTCCTTTGAGACTCCGTGGCTCCTCCTGCGTTCCCCCCGATGATGGCGAGTATCGCGCCGGTGGGAGCGGTTGGTTCTTCATCCTGCGAAGAAACGTCCTCATACCTTCGCCTCTTTCCCGACTCTTCCTTCTTCTCGGCCCGTTGGACTTCCTTGGACCTGGGTCCAGTCGACCGATCGCGTGACCGTTCACCTCCACGCTCGCTTCCTCGTTCAGTCCGTCGTTCACCTGACCGCGACGAGTACTCTTCTCTGTTGTACTCCCGGGCCTTCTTGGCTTACTTCTTGAGATGCCCTCGCTTGAGACAGGCTTCGATAGCCTTTTTGAGGTGTATGCACTCGTCGGTGTCGTGGCCGTGATCCTCATGGTAGTCGCAGTAGAGGCTCATATCCCTCTTGGAGAGCGGTAGCTTCATCTTGCGGGGGACCGGGAGAATTCCCTGATCCGCCATGGCCATGAAGATTTGCTTCGGGGTCCTGGTCAAAGGCGTGAAAGACCTGTCCTTCGATGATTCCTCTCTGCTGCCCAACCTATCCTTCACGGATCCTCTCGACTTGTCCTTCCTTGACTCCCCTCCAAAAGTGATGTCCTTGGTGGCCTTGTCACCTCTGTGATACTCCTCGACTTTGATGTGGAGCTCGTATAAGGTGAAAACAGGCTTTTTCGACAGCCGAACCTTCAAGAGGGTGTGGGTTAACCCTTGCACGAAAATCTCGACCAGCCATTTCTCGTCCAGCCTGTCCTCCACCTTGTTGCACTCGGTGATGAACCGCTCGTAGTAGTCCATGAGCGATTCACCCGACCGTTGCCTGATCCGCAGCACGTCTTGTGTGGTGAGGGCGAACTTCTTCTTCTGCATGAACCGCGTCAGGAAGAGGTCCTCCAGCTTCGCGAAGCTGGAGATGCTGTCGTTTTCCAGATTGGCAAACCACAGTCTCGCCGCCTCCTTGAGGGTTGTGGCGAACGCCCTGCACCAGATCGGCTCGGGTGTGCTGTACGTCGACATGGACGTCGTGAAGGTGTGGATGTGGTCGGCCGGGTCCGTTGAACCGTCATATGACCCCAAGTTTGGGGGGATACGGATCTTCGAGTCGGCCACGAACTCCATTACCGACCGGGTAAACGGGCTTCCTCGGAACTTCTCTCCCTCCGGCGGGGTCCAGTTCACAGCGAGGCGACGGTGATCAGGAACCCGCGGCGGGACTTTCGGCTTGTGAATGTATGAGGCGCCCATACCTGCTCCGGGTCTTCGTCTTCCCCTGAGTCCTCACCATCATGGGTGATAGGGATGGGGTTTGTCTCCACACCCTGCGCCGGCGGTTCTGACTCGTCGGGCGCCTTCTGCTTAATCGCGTTGACACCTTGGAACAGGCGCTTCGGGGTGATCTTTCCCGCTCTAGCGCTCAGACTCTACAGCTCGTGGATCTGGTTGGCGATGCGCTCTTGGGAGTTGACGATGCGCTGAAGCAGATCCATGCTTTCCTTCGTTTCCCCCAGGGTAGGGTTCGGCGTCGACTCTGGTCCCACCACTTGGCTCGAAAGCCGGCGAGCGGCGGGATGCTTGACCGAGTATTGGTCGAGCTCTTCATCTTCATCGTCCTCGCATCCCGTCAGATCGGTCATGGGCGGGATCTGACTGCTGGTTTCTCCACTCATCGATTGAGTGCGTGGGCTGTAAGAATAACAAGGATCCCCACAGACGGCGCCAATGTTACGGCCACAAATAAGTGCTTCACCTTGAACGGTACTGTCAACGGGCTACCTGCACAGGGAAGAAGAATGGCTAGGTCAGCACGGGGAGGGCGATAGCCGTTCCCGCTCCGATGCCAAAGTCAGTCGGTTGACAATGTTTGTGGTTTATCTCTTTCAACAGTATTTGTGAGCTTACCTTCCTTTTTCTCCTGCTCCTTCCTTTTGTAGCTCATGCCAAGGTTCTGTGTCTAGGGTTTTAGGCACGCTGATGGGCCTCTGATGATCTCGGCACGTGCCTATGCCAGCCCATTCCAGCTGTCCATTCCCGCAGCACCATTGGGCCTCTTTGGCCTGCCCTTGATCAAGTGGCATGATCGTTGACTTGGCCCACGATCCTCACACAGACCGATGGTATGACGGCACCGCTCCCGGAAACCGTCGACGTCGCCGGCCGTCGTGGTACTGCCCAACCCGGGTCTCATGCGCCGGAGAGCCATCAAGGACAGACCGAGGGAGCGGGGAAGGTCGGCTGAATTAAAGAAGTTGCAGAGAAGGGAGAATACCTGAAAGAGGGCAGGAGAGCGCAGCGATATGGTGGTTCGGAAATGAGACGGAAGAAGAAGATGAAAGGGGGAATTGCTTTCAAACAAAAGAAGGCAGAGGAGAATTAAGACTGTGTGGGGAGTCGTGATCGAGGCGGGCCCACGCACCATCGAGAAAAGGAGTCGGGGGACACGCGTTCGACATGCATTAAAGGGGAAGTTTAAAGCTGCGCGCGTGAGGTTACCGCGGCTAGAACCTCGCCTCTTCAGTTCTTCGCCCGCGTTTGGCAACACGGCCTCGCACTTGGGGGGACTTGTGAGGATCGTGGGCCAAGTCAACGGTCATGTGGCCCGGTCAAGAGCAGGCCAAAGCGGCCCAATGACGCAGCAGGAACGGACGGCTAACATGGGCTGGCATGGGCAAGTGCCATGACTGCCAGAGGCCCATCAGCGTGCCAGAACCCTAGGCAATAGACCTTGGCATGAGATATAAAAGGAAGGGGGAGCAGAGCAAGAGAGGTAAGCTCACAAATACTGTTGAAAGAGATAGATCACAAACACTGCCAACCGACTGACTTTGGCATCGGAGCGGGAACGGCTATCGCCCTCCCCGTGCTGACCCAGCCATTATTTTTCCCTATGCAGGTAGCCCGTTGACAGTACCGTTCAAGGAGAAGCACTTATTTGTGACCGTAACAGTACCTCTTTCCCTTTAGGCTTTCACACAGCAAATCGCCTATCTCCTCAATGCTCCCTTCATGAATTTCACCACTGAATGGAGCAACCGAGCGTAAAACATCAGATAACACCTGACAAGCGTTGGATGCACCGTTCACCAATGCCCGACAACCAAATTGACGAACAACTCCTCTTAGACAGAATACTTCCCCAGCAAATGTAGAATTCCTAGCTGCTTCATAAATTTTCATTGTTGCTAGTCCAGGTGAGGGTTTAGTAAGCTCATCAATCACACTTCTTATCTCCTCATCGAGATCCTCCTCAAAATCATCCCATTCTTCACAAGGGATAGTTTTTTCCCCTATTGAACCCCTCAGGGAATGTTTAAGACTTTCATTTTGCTCGAGCTGAATGGAAGTGAAATGAAACTTTTCCTCATCAGAAGAACACAGATTGGCCATCATCTCCAGACATTTATGAAAGCATCCTCGAGGACGTTGAGGTTGTGAGCTTAGCGAACATTCAGGCTCCAAATAGCTGGCTGAAGAATTTGAACTCTCCACCTTCAAACCATGGTCTGAATCCATAACACTGTTCAGCAACCGGTTAACATGGTCTAACAGATTCTGAATATCCATGTCTTCCACAAAATCCTTCTTCTGAAACAAGAGATTTCCCCTGGCTGACAAGAAATCCTCAATA
Organism: Sherardia arvensis; assembly: GCA_948330725.1. Classification (NCBI taxonomy): domain Eukaryota; kingdom Viridiplantae; phylum Streptophyta; class Magnoliopsida; order Gentianales; family Rubiaceae; genus Sherardia; species Sherardia arvensis. Next base: position 7,256,382 of record OX415244.1, read on the forward strand.
CAGTCTCCAGCTTTATCTGCAGCAGCTTTTACACGATTCGCAGCTTCCTGATCACATCCCTCTATCTTCTGCAGCAACTTCAAAACTATATCTTCAAGAAACTTAGCATCACCAACCAACCTATGAAAGAATCCAATCACCATTCTGAATTCATCGTGTGAGGCTAGCAAATCATTCATCAACTTCTGTTGTAGAATCAAGCTCAGAGCTGGCTGGCGATTCACTTTTGCATCCAATTGGCGTAAAAAACTCTTTAAACTAGAGTGCAAAAGATAGAGCTCAGAACGAAGAATATACTGGATTTTTGGCATGATCCCTCGGCTATCGAGCTGCAACTCGGGTGAACCAGCGGCTTCCATCAAGTCCTCATTGACTGTGAGTGACAGGGGCTCAGAGCCTTTCTTCAGTGCAAGCACATAAGAAGATGGCACATCGTTTAAGGCCTTGAATTTCTTCAGTTTGTAGAGGACTTTTGTAGCTTTGAGGCAAAAAGCTGTGGCCTTTTCTTCCTCGATTTCCAGAAATCGACATGAGAACTGAATCATTTCCTCGTCTAGCAGCTGCTGCAGATGGACCAGTGCAGCATGAGCCATCTTGCCTTCTGTCGGAAAATCAAACCATGCAAGATTATTCAATGAGTAAAACAAAAACTATAAATCCTAACTAAAGATCAGAAAATTGAAAACTAAAACTCTAAAAGTACCTTGTAAATTTCCAGTGCCAGTGAAGAAGGTGGAGGCAAAAACCAAAAGAAGCTTATATGGCTCAGTTGGTACTGATGCAGAAGGAAAAAGGAGTGGCTGAGGCCATCAAAATTATGTTCAACAGTGAATAGACGTGAACATGTATGTTAAAAATAAGAATTAACTGTATCACATGGCCCCAAAAGTCTCAAATATATTATTTGTGGCCCCTGAATACAAAGTGTCTAGTTTATGGCCCCTTAAAGTATAAAGTGTATATTTCATGGCCTTTGGTTAATCTCTGTTATCTAACTGCCATTAAGCCATCCACATTTAGGGGTAAAATAGTAACTTGCAATCTTCTTTTTCACCACCATCTCTTCGGCTCTTCCCCTGTCTCTCCATCTTCTCCGGTTGCCACCACCGCCACTGTAAATTCCCATCACCATTTATGGGTCTATTTAGTTATGTAAACAAAATTTAAATTCTACCATGATTTAATCTTTCCATCCACTTCTTTGAACCCACTCCTAAAATTCCCCTCCTCCCTCATCTTTCACCCAAATCTCTGATCACCAAAATCAAATCCCAATTTCCCCCTAAAATCAAATCAATGGATTCATTTTTTATCGCCCTCCAAGAAGCAGTCCAACAATATATTCCAGAACTTCCTCCCTCTGATGATGGATGGAGGCGCTCGATGGGTTATACAACGGATTACGACTGCTCTCCGACGGCGAGAAGGGGTCATCACATTCGAGAAAAAGCCGGGCATACATACATCCTAGACGCCACTTGATAGATAAGATATATGTCGTCCCCATAATCCTTGTCATCAGCGGCCGGTATGCTCTGATCGCGTCTCAGCTCGGCCCGCCGAACCCGAGGTAGAGAGACCTAGCGATACCTATCCAACCGGACTCTGCTGCCACCGGGTTAGACCCGCAAATGGGAGGACATGGAACTATGTTGTCGTTCGAATGGTTACGGGCGGTGATGGTGTTCGAATGGTTACGGGCTGTTCATCGATTTGAGCAGAATCGGGTTTACCGATGAGTTCTTCAAGGGAACGGATCCCTTATTCGCCCGCGGACACATTTTAAGCAGCAAGATTGTTCCTTTTTTAGCATATTAAAATTCTCACGAATGGTAATGATGATATCCTTTTGATTTAAAATCCCACAAATAATGATTGTGAAATTACAGCAACTGTGACGGCAAGCAACTGGAGAAGCTAGAGAACAGAGAATAGATGGTGGTGAAGAAGATAATGATTGAGAAAAGACAATTTTACCCCTGAATATGGGTGATTTAACAGCAGTGTTATAACAGAGGCCATGAAACATACACATTATACTTTCAGGGGCCATAAACTAGACACTTTGTATTTAGGGGCCACAAACAATACATTTGAGACTTTTAGGGGCCATGTGATACAATTAATTCTAAAAATAATAATCAGTGAACATAAATAATGGTCTTATAAAAAAAAATGAATGGAGTAATTGATAAAATATTGTACGTATAGTATGCGCTAAACTGTTACTATCAATATTGAGTACATTTATTTTCATGGAGTAGAGCGCATTTTTTTTCTTCTTTTTGTTATGATTTCAAATCATTTGAATATAAAGTACAGACATGGAGCGGGGTCACTGTGTGTACCGACATGGGGGTGGGGTGTACAACCGGTTGGTTTATCGGTTAACTTTTAAACGGTTCGATTTCTACTGATTTTTAGTATCGTGGAAGAAATTTATTAATCAATCTATTATAATAATGGTTCGGTTTATATCGGTTTCAGTAAATTTTAACGGTTATACGGTTTTAATCGATTTGATTATTTGAACATTAAAATAGAAAAATTCACCTAATAATAATAATATAAGAATTTGTGTACATAAATGAAAAGAATTGAATTCCTACTAAACAGGTATAATAAAATTGTACACGTCCAAATTTACAAAAGAAACTTCAAACAGAAAAATAAAGATATGTTTTATAAAAAAATCACGTATTTATCAACATATTATTTTGATAGTTCAATTAGTAAATAGTTTCTAAGTTTTTAGTTACTAGTTTGTAATTAGTTTTGTCTCAAAATAAATATACCAATACCTAGTTTGAACTTTACAAATTTATGGAGAATATCGATTTGTAAAAATGTTGTTAGAATATAAATTATTAATTAATTAATACATTATATGAACAACTAAACGGTTAAACGGTTATACCAATTTTAAAATATATTTTCAATTTTTTCGGGTATATATTTTTATTGATGTTTGTACTTAAATATTGGATTGAATGTGATATGCTAATCTTAGTTTTCTGACGGGTCCTTTTGCTCAGTTAAACTTTGATTAGTTTTCGATCTGCACTATCAGAAAAACACGGGCTCGTTTCAACGAACTGTGAACTTTTCGTCGATATGTAGTGCGTTTCAACGGCTATCACTGTTCATCACTCGAATTTTCATGGGTCAACAAAAATCTTTCAACCGACCAAAGGAGACTTGCTGACATGGCAGAATTGACTGAAAGGAGAGTTGAATTATTTGAGGGTCCTAAACTAATTTCAACGAATCTGATATCAATCGTTGATATCCATAAGTCTGACCAAGGCAATCATTCAATATGTTGACTGGGCTCAAAAACTTTTGTTGGGTTTGATGGGTATTGAATAGCGGGCTTTTGCAATTGGCATGGCCCAACATATATTTTGGTGCAAAATAGCAACAGTTAGCAACTGCGATGGTCAATTAAATTTTGAAATTTGTTTGATCCTGGACCCACCAAAATATTGTTTCAACGTTTCAGGTTATAATTCATTGAAATAATAATTTGGGTTTTTGAGTATGTTGATCGGCCTCATTTTGAGACCAGTAATTTTGGATTCTTAAGTGGGTTGGTAACGGACTTTTGTGCGAAAAAAGCCCATTTTCAAATTTAAACACCTGTTAAGTTGAGGAAGAGGCACGTGGCTCTCGTTTCAACGATATAGTTAGCGTTGAAATGTATAAAAAATTGAAAATGGCATAAAACATCAAATTTTTACTTTTAAAACTGATTTTTTCTATGATTATGCAATTATGTAAAAGACACTACTTAAGTAAATTTACTTTGGTATTAGTTCAATGAAAGGTACGTGTAGTGAAAATTATAGTATTAAGAATCTGAGAAGCACTACTAAGACTATACCTTGTTACCTAAGTATATATACTTTAGAGTCATATTTAGTTGTGATCAATGTACTTTCATTACTAAATATGTTTAAGTATATTTGAGTGTTTTGGAGACATTCTAACATAAGAGTACATGAAATAACATTAATATGAATGTTCAATTCTATATAAAATTGAAAAATGGCATAAAACATCAAATTTTTACTCTTAAAACTGATTTTTTTATGATTATGTTAATTTTATTATGTATAAGACACTTTCTAAGTAAATTTACTTTGGTATTAGTTCAATGAAAGGTAGGTGTAGTGAACATCGTAGTATCAAGAATCTGAGAAGCACTTCTAAGACTATACCTTGTTACCTAAGTATATATACTTTAGAGTCATATTTCCACCATTGCTGTGAACAATTTATTTTATTACTAAATACATTTAGGTATATTTGAGCGTTTCTGAGATATTTTAACATAAGTGCCTGTGAACTAGCATTGATATCAATGTCCAATTCATTAAAAATTGAAAAAATTGTCATAAAACATCAAATTTTGACTTTTAAAACTGAATATTTTGATGATTATGTTACTTTTATTATGTATCAGACTGTTTTTATGTAAATTTACTTTGATATTAGTTCAATGAAATGTACTTGTAGTGTAAACTTTTGTATCAATAGCTTGAGAAGCACTACTTATACTAGAACTTGTTTCTTAAATATATATACTTTAGAGTCATATTTCCACTAGTTGTGATCAATTTATTTCTATTAATGAATGAAATTTAGTATATTTGAGTGTTTCTGATACGGTCTAACATAAAAGTCCATGAAATAGCATTGATATGAATGTTCAGTTCAATAAAAATTTAAAAAATGTCATAAAATATCAAATTTTGACTTTTAAACCCACATTTATTATGACTATGTTAATTCTATTACGTATAAGATATTTTTCATGTAAATTTTCTTTGTTATTAGTTCCAATAAAACACGTGTAGTGAGAAATTTAATTAGTATCAAGAACTTGAGAATCATCGCTAATGATATAACTTGTTACTTAAGTATATACATTGGATTCATATTTTCATCATATTTGTGATCAGTTTATTTCCATTACCAAATGAAATTAAGTAAATTTGAGTGTTTCTGAGACATTCTAACATAAAGTCCATGAAATTGCATTGATATGAATGTTCGAACATTCATTATCAAGCGTATAAGTTAGATTTTATATTGAAGTCATGATATTTTCAATGCTAATATCTCATTTATGATGTACTAAAATCAAATATTTGTACTACTAATCCTCATTATGTGTGTAATGTTCACATTATCATTTCTAAATGACTTAAAAAAATTATAGGGGTAAATTTACAATTTTAACAAAATTTCAGTTGAGAGCTTTCCGTATCAATGTTTCCGTTATATTCTGCATGAATCGTGTTATTTGAAGTATACAACCAATATCAATGTTGGATACCAATCATTTGTGTTTATAATAACTTTTTTTATAAAATATATAGTCCATTATTAAAGCATATAAACATTGTTGGGTTAATATGCAATTTTTAAAATTTGTATGTTGCCATAAAAGCAGCTTGTAGCGGCTGCGGATTTTTCATAAATTTATAAAGTGTAATATTAATTCGAATTTTTTTATAAACATAATTTATTTTGTATTGATCTGATCCGTTAATTACTTCAATCATGTCAATCTGAACCATTGATTCTTTACCTATATAATTTTAGGGTCTGAACCTTATATCCTTCCTTATCCTTTTTGGATCCGCAATCCCTCTTCCGACCCTTCTTCCTAAATCTTGCAAATCCCTCTTCCGATCTAAGTCCCGCCGCCTCTTCAACCCTCCGTCGCCGTCTCCGAATCCACAGCGCCGAATATCGGAAAGTCTCTCCAGGCCTCTCCCGATCCGTCATGAAATCTCTTGAGCTGATGTGGCGCGTTATGGGCTTGCGACGTGGCCGAGTTCTGGCGTTAGAGATTTTCGGCGGCATTGATTATTGGAGCCGTCAATATGTATCAGTGAGGCGACGGTGCTTCTCTAACCCGAGCTGACGAAGACACAAACCCCCCTTAAACAGGTACGAGATTGTTTTTCTGCTTCAACAAAGTTACCACGTTTTGCTTTCTTTCTGAGTGAATCCGCTCTTTTAATAATTTTTTTCTCAGTGTTTTTTTCATTCCTGTAATTCTTTATCTGATTTGTAAGGAATAGGGACGAAGAAGAGGGCCTTTTATATACAGGCCTTCTATACGCAGTCCGTATTTTGCTTATTTGCAGTCCGTATTTTTTTTAAATAATCATACATACAATGATTCTGATATATAACTGAATTGCAAGTGTATGCAATAAAAGTAGTATATATGATGCATATGTCTGATATACATAATTATTGACCATATCATATATATCGAAGGCGTATTTTTATTTTGGACTGCAAAATAAGCAAAATACTGACTGCATCTACCATGCCCCTTTTTATACTCCAGTTTCACCTGTCTATTTTGTGTCCTTGTTTTTGGACTAAACAATGTTTTGGCACTATGGTTTATAGCCTCTTGTTTTCTTGTAGTGAAAGAACATTCAGTGGATTTTTGTTCTCTATTTTCTAGTGCATAGGTTGATGTTGACCCATTTGGGATTGGTGATGTGCTGCTTCTTACAAAATCGGATTGATCTGCTCAAGAGTTGTAATTTCATTCTCTACATTCAGGTATCTGCAAATTACTTTGTTTTGTTTATTTGTCTTGTTTTTTTGCAACGATAACTATTGTTTCGATTATGAAGTCTTGATTTTTGAATACATTTGGTTTAGAATTATACAGTTGATGATGGCCTAATTTTAAGTGGTGTTCCCTGTGGTGGTGGTGGTATGAGCTTGCAGGCGGTTGATGTATCAGCGCTATACCTCGAGGCGACAGTTTCAGTGGAGTCGAAGTGGGTCGATTGTGGGAAGGCTCGGAGGTAGGAGCATTGGTTTGGAGCTCTAGGAATTAGGTAAAGTTCTATTCTTTCTTAGCAAGTACGAGTCAAGTTTGTAAGGCGTTGTGCAAGGCAATTTTTTTGCATGTTTGATTTTGGATGGAACAGGGCAGAGAACCTGCAGATATGAACTGGTTAGTACAGTTAGGAGAAATCCAAGTCACAATAGTTTTGAAACACTATTGTTGGCGATACTGATACTAGATTTGTAGACCGATTAGGCTTTAACCTTATATCGAGTTAGATTACATTTGCTCTATCCAGTATTTGGCCACCAGCCAATCAGATCAGGATTGGTAGGGATTACTTTAGTACCGATATTAATTATATATATATACACACACACATATGATTAGTCTTGAAAATGACGGTCACTATATAGTGACAGGGTTTATATGCAAAAAAGTTTGTGACAGGGTTTTTTCTGCAATTTATGCAAATTGCATTCAGCATGTTTGAATTTCACACTTGAATGCTTGTTTTTTAGACCAAACAGGTTGTTTTTTAGAACATACTTGCATTTCACACTTGACATGTTGTTTTTTAGAAAATGCTTGCATTTCACAGTTAACAGGTTGCTTTTTAGAATTCAAATATTTTGAAGCAAAAAAAGATGATTTTATAGAGCATGCTTGAATTCCACCCTTGAATGCTTGTTTTTTAGAACATACTTGCATTTCACACTTAACATGTTGTTTTTTAGAAAATGCTTGCATTTCACAGTTAACAGGTTGCTTTTTAGAGTTCAAGTATTTTGAAGCAAAAAAAGATGATTTTATAGAGCATGCTTGAATTCCACCCTTGAATGCACCCTTGAATGCTTGTTTTTTAGACCAAACAGGTAGTTTTTTAGAACATGCTTGTATTTCACGCTTAACGGGTTTTTTTTAGAATAAAATGCTTGTTTTTTAGACTGTGTGGATATGTTTGCTAACGTCTATTTTTAAATTAAAATGCTTGTGTTTTAGACTGAGTGAATTGTGCATTTTTGCCAAAATTGCAAATAAGGACCTCCTTCCTTCCATATTCCAATATAGTCATTCGTCACTATATAGTGACCGTCACTCAAGAGACCAACTCATATATATATATATATATATATCCATTTTTTAGATTTTTGTGATTTTCTTCTTAATGTTGCGCTGTGGAATATCACCTTATAAGAGAAATTTTTATAGCAATCTCTAGTTAGGCTCTTGATGAAGCTTTCCTATTAGTATTATGGCTTGATAGAACAACTCGGTATGCTTTACATACTACTCTGCTGTCCAACCTTGTGAAGACTTGCTATCTTCCGGTGGTCAAGAGGCCACCGGGCTCAATGGATAGTCGGTTAAGGTTCAGGTAGAGAGTATTTGTTATCATAGAACCGAGTTTTCTGTTTTGACTGTGAGAAAGTGGGATGGTGAATTCTTACGAGTTCTAGAATGCTATACCTGGTGATGTCTATACGCAACGGAAGGAGGGAAATCAGATTTTAGCTATGTTGTGACCGGCATCGATACTTAGATGACTTAGTTATTGTAATATTTTTAGACACATCTCTGATATCTCACTTTGCTTCCGATATTAGATAGGAGTATAGCATTCGGGCAACAAATTGCCACATTAACCCCAAAAGGGTTTCATGTGTAATATTGAGTTTATCAAATCCAATCATGTAATTCTATTGCTTTTATTAGGGTTGAGAAGCCGTGAATAATTCTCCCGTCCGGTTTTTTTTAATTTAAATTAAAGCCACCCTAGAGTGGGGGAGATTTTATTAGGCATCCCAAGCTATAAAAATGCCATTGAAATGGCTAGAGTTTACATCAACTAATTAAGATGACAAAATGTGGACCAGAGGTCCTATAACATAGGAATGCTATAAAAAATGGGCAGAAGCTATGTCTAGCCCTAAAACTACTGTACTGAACTATACAACCAACTTCTTGAAACCTATTAGGGAATTGCGATGCAAAACCCAAGGCGGTACCAAGAGAAAGCTGAGAGTCCATTGCTGAGTAGCTGATGATTATCTGTTCAGTTAGGTCCAGGATCAGTGAAGATGATCTGCTCCAGTTTACCATCTGTTTATCATATCTGCACATGTAGCAAAAAATTAAGAGCACCTGTTTACCACTCTCAATGAGGGAGTACCAATTCTATCAGGATGCAAAGCACCAGAGATTGAAGTTGGCAGCTCAGACTGTGTATAGTCAGTGGAGGACTTAGTCAAGTAAGCCAGTTTAGCAAGTTTATCAGAAGGGATATTAGCCTCTCTGAAAACATGACAGAAACAATTTTTTGCCTCATTGATTTCAGATGCTAAGTTAAAACACGACCATGGTGCCTTGGATGGTTCTAACTTAAAAAATACAAAAAAGTTAAACGGTTAACCTATTAAGAAAATTTCAAAACCTAAAACCGAATCATTAAATCGACTAAATCTATTAATCGAACTGTCTAAAACCTGTTAACCTATTAACGAATAACCGATTATCATAACGGTTCGATTTCCGCCGGTTAACGGTTTTTGTTTTGTTTGAACAACCCTACACGAGGCTGTTTCTCTGGCTTCTTTAAGCACATTAAATTCATTTTTAATGTGAACTAAAACTAGAGTAATTTATATAAGCTAGTAAATGATTTGCGTTGAATTAAATTTCATTACAACTCAAATGCATTGAAATTAAAAAAAATTCAAATATGAGGAGAACAATCATGACATCAATTACAGGTCACCGCTTTTTAATATAGTATTTTTCACCACACATCAATTCTAATTACCACTTTATAATTTAAATTGAGAATGTTGTAATCCCTTTGTTTTTTCATAATTAAACACTATTTTTCATCATAAAATTTATTGTAAATTTGATCAAACAATTAAAATTATTATATGAGTTATATTATCATCGTATAATATATTTTTAATAGGTTTTATATGTGTATTTTTCATATATTAAAATTTTATATTAATTAATATAATAAAAATTGTTGATGGTCAAAATTATTGTCAAATTTTTTTACGATCAACTGTACCATTATAAAACAAATGGAGGAGTATTCCATTAATTGAGTTTATAGATCAGCGCAGTTGAGTAAATTTTATCAATGATCAACTCTTCAAAACAAGACAAAATCAACATTAACCAATCACAATTAATTAGTTTGCACAACACTTATAATATTTATGTAATTTCTGTTGGTTAGTATCATCATTAGGTTGGGTAATCTTTCAAGGAAATTTAGATAACCTAGTTGATACAATATCACAATCATTTTGAGAATAATTGTGATTGATTTGTATATATTCACTACACTAAAACTGGCATTCAGCGACAAACTGTCACCAGGGGTCGTCACTAATGAGGGTCATTTGTAACGACAATAGCATATCGTCACCAGATTTTCGTCAACTGTGTAATGCATGGTGACGAAAATCCATCTCGTCGCTAATAACCCATTTAGTGACGATACTAGTGACGCAAATCATTTCCCGTCAAATTATTGCCATTTAGTGACGACTTTAGTGACGAAAAAATTGAAAGTGGCGAAATTTTGTGACAAAAATTTACCGACGAGAATATTTTCGTTACTGTTTCTTTAGTGACGAAAATGGTATTGTTACTAAATAATCAGTGACGGAAATGCTTTCATCATTAAAAGCTACGGCGACGAAAAAATATAAAGGAACAAAAATGAGTCATTGAGACTTTAAAATAAAGGATGACAGATGCAGTTTGTATTTACCATTCAAAATAAATACTATGTCTTTAATGTATATGTCGTGATGCATATTTATTTATATCAGACATATGCATAATATATATTACTTTTATTACATATAATTACAAATCAATTGTATATCCAAATTATTATATATAATTATATAATAAGAATACCGATCGCAAAGAAGCAAAATTCGGACTGCGTCTAGGAGGCTAGCCTGGGCCAAAATTTAGCAAAAATGTAATTGACATTTGATAAAATATTGGAACAAAATCTGAAAAATGTGTGTTTGGATATTTAAAATAATATAATGTTAGAAGTTATGTCAAAATAATTTCATCCAAATTATTCCCGCCCTTGTGCTCCCGCCCTTTATTAATATTCCTGCCAACCATATTCTTTCCAAGTAAATATATTCCCGCCAAATACATGACCATTTTCCCTCTTTTTGTATTAATCCAAGCTTTATTTTTTTAATAGGTTTAATAACTTTTATCTTTCTTAAATTAATTTTTAATTATAATATACATTACATTAGAGTTGGTATCCAAAATCTTTCAAGGAATCGTTTATGCATTTCAACTTAAACGATGTATCAATAAACTTGAATAATAAATTTGAACGGTATAGTTTTGTAACTTTGAAACTATTATTTTTTATAAAATATCTTGCGTTAACATTAAAATATATTTTATCATATATTTACCTTAAAGTGAATAATGTTTTGATAAAAAATATAGTGTTTGAGCTTATATGTGTAATGGAAATCCACAGCGCTATAGAAAGTCGGACTTTCAAAAAACTTAGGTAATATGAAGCACGTCCTTAATATAATTTATTTTTCAACCTTATTTATAAAAAACTGAATGGAATTGAACTAAAATAAAAAATAATACATTATGAAAAGATAATAGTACAAATTAAGAGAATTTTTTATGGATGTCCGAAACACACGCTTGATCACGAACCTAACTCACGAACCGATCTGCAAGACAAAGCCCTGGTAGTAGTAGTTCATAATAAAATATATACTCCCACTAAAAAAAGGGCTGGGGCACAACCATTTTCTCGCCAACCATATATAATTGTGATAATAGTCGGCATCAGCGGCTCTTTCAACCAAACCGGGTCAAACTGGCTGACTGCAGACTGATGGTGATATCGGACGATCCCCTAAAACCCTAGTCACTCCAACCTCAGTCTCTTTAAACATTGATGATACCCCCTCATGCCAGTAGGAGACCTTCTTGGTTGCTTCTAGAGAATTAGGGCATCCGTATGGTGCCTAACGCGAACCAGACTCGATAATCAAATGATGAAATCCCTCGTGTCTACAAATCTGATCTAAATGAAACTCCGGAAAGTAAGTAGAAATACTACAAACCGACTTGGATTTATCTTGTCATATACAACATCAGATCGAAAAGCCAACTTGTTCTACCAAGTGCATATTACTTGGCTAAACTGAGTTTAACTAATAATCTGTCAGATTTTACTTAACTTTATACTAACACTACTAGATTAGTATAATAACTAATCAAACGTCATAGTTGATTTATTGTAAACAACTATTTGTAACTAATGAAAGATCTTACTTGACATTCTATACACTCTGACTAAAATTAATATAACCAACCAAATCTCAAATTTTACTTGACTTTTTATAAATACTTACTAAGTTCAATATTATACTACTCAAAGATCATATCTTATTTGACTTTCCAGCTAAATTGAATATAACTAACCGAATGTAAAATCTTACTGGACTTTCTATAAACACTAACTAAATTGAGTATAACTAATCAAAAGTGAACCTCACTACAAACACCGACTATAATTGACCAAAGATCGAATCTATATTGACTTTCTGTAAACTCTAACAAAACTGAATATAACTAACAAAATCTCAAATCTTACTTGACTTTCTGTAAACTCTGGCTAAACTGAATATAACTAAGTAAATGTAAAATCTTAGTTGACTTTATATAAACACTACATAAACGGAGTATAAGTGATCAAAAGTGAAACTGGGTATAAACACTAACTGTAACTAACCAAACATCAAATCTTATTTGACTTTCTGTAAACTCAAAGAAAACCGAATATTACCAACCAAATCTCAAATCTTATTTGACTTTCTATAAACTCTAACTAAACCGAAAATAACTAACAATATGTAAAATCTTACTTGACTTATCTTATTTGACTCTTTATAAACACTAACTAAACTGATCTGTGTAACTAATCAAAAGTGAAACTCATTATGAATACTAACTATAACTAGTTAGAGATCAAATATTACTTGACTTTCCTTAAACTCTAACCACACTGAATGTAACTAATCAAATGTTAATTCTTAATTGACTTTATTTAAACTCTAACGAAACTAAATATAACTTACTAACTGTCTAGTATTCTTACTTGAGTTTCTATAAACTCTAACTAAACTAAATATAATTAATTAAAGATAAAATCTAATTTAACTTTATATAACTCTATCTAAACTTGTATATCTAACCAACTGTCAAATCTTATAAGAGATATATTTTAAATGAAATTCTTGTACTCATATCAAATGAATCTCTCGTACTGATTAACATTATCATAAAAGTTGTATTTTAAATGTGATTATAATAATAAGTAAAAAAATTTCTTTTGAGTACAATAATCTATTTGTTTCTGAAATGTTAAAATTATTTTTTAAGTATAATAATATATTTATTAATTTTGGAGGTTTTAAATATATTTATTTCTTTTTAATCTGAACCGTCAATTTATTTCTTCTGTTGATCTCAGCCATGAACGCCTGAGGCCCATCTCTAACACCTCACCTTATCCTTCTATTTTCCACCACGATCAATCTCTGGATCAGGAGGAGGCTACCACCACGGGCACCGCCTCCGAGCCTTCCCGATTTCGATTCGCCCCGACGCTGTCGACCGGCGTTTCTACTAATCCACCCCACGGCCGACGACCTTGATTCTGTACCACCCATCACCGATAGCCTCGCTCCGATTCTCTGTCGGCTCAGCGGCACACCACCATCCACGCCTCCATCTTCCCCGGCTCCGACGCCTTCCACCTCTTCTCCCTCCCATGCGCCGCCGCCAAAGTAATCACCCACGAGGCCAGCCTCCTCGCCGCCGCTGCCGTGGAGGGCTGCGCCGGTTGCGGCGTGTTCCACCTGGCGTCGCCGTGCACGCTGGAGGACCCGGTCGACCCGCAGAAGGAGCTGGTAGAGCCCGCCGCGCAGGGGATGCTGAACGTGCTCACCGCCTCCGAGTAAGCCCCCTTTGATTCTCGATTATTTTGCTTATTTGATTGAATGGAACTGATTGTATGCCTTGGTTTAGTTTTGCATAAGCTTATGATTTCACTGGATTTTAGTATTAATTTGTGCTCTAGGGTTTTGAATTTTATGTACTCGGTGATTCTGTAGCTTTGGATGTAAGCAATATCTCTGTTCTTATTGGATTGCTGTTTTTTTTAAAGATTTTTTTATGTTGATACTGATGAAACTGTTGATTATGAAAGCTAGGTTGAGTGAATGATGGAGGAGGTGAAGGGCAAGCATATTAAAACAGTCAAGGTATTGATGTCATGTGGATTCAAAAAGTTAGATACGCTAAGTTTTTGATGTGCATGTCTTTTTGTTTGATGAAGAGTGTATCTAACTTGTGAATGTTAATATATTCTGGTGGTGGAACTCTATGTTTATGTGCTGTTTGTGGTTTCTTTCTCAATGACTGCAGTTGCCGAATCTGATTCCTAATTCTAACAAAGTGAGAATCTGTTCCATTTCATTTCTTCCTATTTGATTATAATAAAGTGAGAAGTTAAGTATATCCCAGCTTGAAATTTTTGCCTTTTTTACTGTATAGACAGACAAGGCATCAATGTTGGATGAAGCCATTGAGTACCTCAAACAACTTCAACTGCAAGTTCAGGTCATTATTTCCGTCCCTCTATTTTCATGTTTTACTCTGATGGGATGCTCATTGTGTTCAAGTCACTATCATTTCTAATGTTCCATTGATATTTATTTATGAATATTGCATAAAAGGTTATGGGACTAAACATATTTGTTCGCTAGGAGTCCTGACAAAGTTTAGCTGTGCAATTGAGAAAATTAGAATTGGAAAAGAATTATATTGATCATTCCACACAAAATTTTCTGTCAGTACTTGTTGGGCTTATAATTAAATGTTGAAGTTTCCTAGCAATGTTATCGTTGGATTACTGAGCCACTTGCTTTCGTGTTAGTACCACATTCCTTGCCATGAATTATCCATTTTAATACTGTCTTTAGTATTACAAAGTGCCATCTTTTCTCTGGACAGGGAGTTAGGGGGTAGTATTTGTATGCGGTTTAGTTACACGGTGTTTTTAAATTGAATGAGTAATGAAGCTCTACTTGTGTCGCCGTGCTTTTTCACTTGGTTTTCACTTTTTTAGTAAGTACTGGAAATAAAAGCTTTGGAGACATTCTGTATAATGTGATGTTTTGACATAACATAAAACAAATTGGTCTGTTTGTCTTTTACTGCTTAGAATATGTCCTCGGAATTCCTTGATTCAGACACAGTTACATAAGGATATGCTCACATTTTTTATCCTTCAGTTTCAGCCTCCATTAATTTTGATACTACTTTTTTTTTATAGAAAACTTTCAGGTTCTACTTGGCGATATAAGCATGAAGTGATGATGGTGAAAGAAGCCTGCCAAAACAATCTTGAGGATCTGAGAGGTGGTTAATCTAGTATAAATTTAGTTTCATATACTCTTTTAGAAGTAGAAGTAGAAATAGAAGTAGATACTTAGGTAGGGTGCTTTGGATGTAGGAAGATTAGTGTATGAATATTATTATTATTTATATAATATTTTTTCTGCAATATTTATTTATTTCTGCAATTTAATTTATTTTTGTATTATTTTATTATAATTATATTGACAGTCCAATTTCGTCACTAAACTGCGTCACTAAAGAGTTTGACTGTTAGATAAACGTTGACCGTCTCTTATTTGTGACGCTCAAGTATTGTCACCAAAGGATTAATTTAGTGACCATTAAATCTGGTCGCTATTTCTTTGTCACTAAAGGTTACCCATTGGTGACGGATCGGCTCCCTTTAGTAACGGGTAATCAGTGACAAATACGTGCGTCACTAGGCTGGTGACGAAAATATAATCGTCGCCAATGACACACTTTTGTGACAGATGAACAGCAAAATCGTCGCCCCACCCTTTGGCTCCGATGTTTTTGCAACGCGAATTTGACGACACTTATTTTCGTCGCTAAAGCATTTAGTGACGAAAATTGAGGCTTTGGTGACGCTTTTGGCTTGTCAGCGAAGACCCGATTTGGTGTAGTGATTTATGTACCATATTTAAACTAGTCTAGACACATCGTATTTGTACTCTTGTAATCCTATATATTTGACATAATACAGACATACCAACTACGGCGAATTACATTTTCTCATGGTATCAGCCTATTCGATCCAATAACCTGTAAATCCGTCAAAAATTCAATTTCGATAGATAAATCCCAATCAATTTCGGTGCTTCTTCGAACTTTTGATTGTGGTGCTTTCGTTTTGGTGTTTCTTCCACCTTTTCTGCTGCTCAGTTGGTGTGCCGACATTCCCGTTATCCACGATCTTTCCCGTGGTTGTTTGAAAAAAAAATTATGTATCGGCCAACGTCAGCCCAGGCGCGTGTGAAACACGCACCGCCTTCAGCGCAGGCGCGTCTGAATCACGCGCCGCCTCCAGCGCAAGCGACTTCAACCTAGGCGCGTGTGAAACACGCGCCCACAACTGGGACTCCCACTCTCGCAGCGCGTGTGAATCACGCGCCGACAGCAGGCCATCTGACGTCACTAGCGCGTGCACAACACGTGCGGGACCCTCCTCTGGCGCGTGTGTTACACGCGCCCGATGTTCAGCGGTTGACTCAATAGGCGCGTGTGGAGCACGCGCCTTATCGCCTTCACTCGTCTGCCTTGGCGCGTGTGAATCACGTGCCAGTACAACAACCTACAGCTCCATGGGCGCGTGAATTCCACGCGCCACCCGTAAACAATGCCTCTCTGGCGCGTGTGTTACACGCGCCGCCACCTCCGCCGCCGCGCCCGACTTTTTATGCTCGCCGGAAACGATGGAACCCAAGGTGTCAATTTTGCGATGAGTTTGGACATACCGCTCGGATTTGCTCCAGTCCACCTATGTCGGTGAATGTGGCCGATGCTTTCCGGTCTTTAGCTTCTTTGAAGGACAAGACTTCCAGTTGGTATGTGGATTCTGGTGCTACTAATTACATGACCTTAGCATCTTTTGGTCTTGATCGTGTTGCTCCTTATACTGGTAACCGTTCTGTCTCTCTTGCTAATGGTCGTGATGTTTCCATTACACATGTTGGCCGTCATCATTTTTCTCATAATTTATTATTATCGGATGTTTTGGTGGTTCCCGATGTTACGAAAAACTTGCTCTCGATTAGCAAGCTCACAAAGGATTTAAAAGATGTAGTTTCTTTTGATGAATCTTCGTTTGTGATTCAAAAACGGTCAAACAAGGAAATTTTATGCCGGAGTAGATGTCATCATGGTCTTTATGTGCTTGAACGGAGTGGTGCTGCCTTTGTTGCTTACGTTCGATCAAATAAAAGTACAGCTTCTTTTGATATTTGGCATGCTAGGCAGCTAGACTGGGTCATACTTCTCATTCAGTCCTTTCTTTATTAAATAAACTGAATCTTGTTAAGGTCAATTCTCTGTCGCCCAAGTCTTCTCTTTGTTCAGCGTGTGAAAAAACTAAGGGAAAAAGACTTTCTTTCATGGACAATCCGAAGCGAGCGCAATCTATATTTGATTTAGTTCATTGTGATTTGTGGGGGCCTGCACCAGTCTTATCTGCCAGTGGCTATTCTTATTATACCATTTTTATCAATGACTATTCGCGATTTACTTGGTATTATCCACTGAAGCGAAAATCGGATTTTGTTGAGACATTCCTGCAGTTTCAGAACTTTGTGGAGAATCAGTTCTCTCGCACTATTAAGGTGTTTCAAAGCGATCGTGACACTGAGTTTACAAATGCACGGTTGCGCTCTCACTTCGCAGCTAGGTACTTCTTTCATCAGATTTCCTGCCCGTATACTCACGAACAGAATGGTAGAGCCGAACGGAAGCATCGTCGTGTGACAGAAATGGGATTGTCGATGCTTCATCACTCTCAGATGCCAGCTTCTTATTGGGATGCCGCATTTGCCACTGCTGCCTACACCATAAATAGGCTTCCTACGCCTGTTCTGAACAATGTCTCGCCGTTTTATCTGGTTTATGGTCGTCATCCAGACTTTTCCATCTTTGATCCATTTGGATGTCTGGTGTATCCCTATATACGGCCGTTCTCTCAGCACAAGCCGACTCCTCGCAGTACACCTTGCGTCTTTCTTGGTTACAACTCTCAGTACAAGGGTTTTCGGTACTTGGATCTGGTCACTAAGAGAGTGTATCTTATACGCCATGCTCGCTTCGATGAGACTTCATTTCCATCATTGGAACGTCAATCCTCCACGGCCCCTGAGTCTTTGGATGTCTCTACATTTCTTCATTCAGATTATGATGATGCTCTGGCTTTGACATCACCTGATCAGCCTTCACCAGATCAGTCTATAGAGGCATCTCCACCATCACTTGTCTCTGGATCACCACATATGCCTGATTCTGGAGCGTCATCGTCATCTAACCCTTCTCCAGAACCAACTCCAGCCCATTCTTCATCGTCATCATCACCGCCACCGCCACCACCACCACCGCCGCCTCGCCATCGCATGAAAACTCGTTCTCAGACAGGCAATCTCACTACTAAGGATTACTCTGATTATGTTGTCACGTGTTTTCTTGCGGCACTTTTGGCTGAAACTGAACCTCAGGGTTTTCGTTCTGCTCTTAAGGATCCTCGTTGGGTGGCTGCTATGGATGAAGAGATGCATGCACTGCGTCAGAAACGTACTTGGGATCTTGTCCCTCGTCCTTCCGGAGTTAATATTGTTGGTTCCAATTGGGTTTACCGGCTCAAGCATAGACCGGATGGCACTATTGATCGTTATAAGGCTCGTTTGGTTTCTCAGGGATACTCTCAAATTCCTGGCTTTGAATTCACTCACACGTTTAGCCCCGTCGTCTAAACTTCCACCGTTCAGATCATTCTGTCTCTTGCCACCACTTTTGGTTGGCCCCTTCATCAGCTTGATGTTAAGAATGCCTTTCTTAATGGTCATCTTGACTCCCCGGTTTACATGGAACAGCCGTCTGGATACACTGATCCTCGCCATCCAGATCATGTATGTTGTCTCCGGAAGGCCATCTATGGCCTAAAATAGGATCCTCGTGCATGGTTTCAACGTTTCAGTTCTTATCTGACTCGTTTAGGTTTTCGGTGCTGTTCGTCTGACACTTCCCTGTTCATCTTTATGCGTGGCTCAAAGGTGTTGTATCTTTTGGTCTATGTGGATGACATCATTCTCACTGGAAATTATCCTCTTCTTATTCGGAACTTTGTCGCTCGCACTGATCATGAGTTTGCTATTAAGGATCTTGGCTCTCTTCATTACTTTCTAGGATTAGAGGTCTCTCGCTCTTCTTCGGGGTTGTTTCTTGGTTAGGCTAAGTATGCCATGGAGATTGTTCAGCGCGCTGGCATGACTGACACAGCGCCTGTCTCTACGCCTTTTGTTCAAGGTACACAACTCCTCACTTCCTCTAGTCCAGAGTTTTCAAATCCCAAACTATATCATCCGCTTGTTGGAGCATTACAATATTTGACCATTACTAGGCTTGATCTAGCCTATGCAGTCAATTTTGTTAGCCAGTTCCTTCAGTCACCTCGTGACGATCATTATCAGGCGGTCACTCGTGTTCTTCGATATGTTCGTGGTACTCTTCATCATTGATTTTTCTTTCGACCGTCTTCCAGCTCACTTTCAGTGTTAGGGTACTCAAATGCTGATTGGGCTCGCTGTGTTGAAACTCGACGTTCCACCTATGGTTATACCATTTACCTTGGTGGTAATATTGTCTCTTGGAGTGCTAAGAAACAGGCAACGGTTTCCCGATCCAGCTGCGAATCTGAGTATCGTGCTATGGCCAACACTGCGGCCGAGCTTGTTTGGTTGTGCAATCTGCTCAAAGAGTTTTGTGTTCTTTTGAAGTCTTCACTCTTACTGTTTTGTGACAACAGTAGTGCTATTTTCCTTGCTCAAAACCCCGTTGCTCACAAACGGACTAAGCATATTGATATTGACTACCACTTTGTTCGAGAGTTGGTGGTTTCTGGCAGGGTTCGTGTTAGTCATGTCCCTACTTCCTTGCAGATTGCTGACATAGTCACCAAAGGTCTCCCTGGTCCTCTCTTCACATTATTTCGATCCAACTTTTGTGTGGCTTCTCATCCGACGTTTCGCTTCAAGGGGGTGATAGAATATCACAATTATCTTGAGAATAATTGTGATTGATTTGTATGTATTTATGTACCATATTTAGACTAGTGTAGATACATTGTATTTGTACTCTTACTCTTGTAATCCTATATATTTGACATAATACAGACACAACAAGTACGGTGAATTACATTTTCTCACTGGTCAAACTCTACTGGCTTCGATATTTCTCGAATTGGTCTGGAAAGTCACAGTACCGAATTTCTATTCCCAAAATTTCCACTCTTCAACTTCACAAAAGAAAGAACTAGTATATATATTCTAATACCTAAAAGTTTTTAATGTCATTTTAACGTCATGGATAATGTAGTCAGCTGGAATTAGAGCTGACTTTGCCAAAATTCCGGCATATTTTAACTGGCAACTTGGTGATATCTGGCGTCAGGTATGTGAGAATTATGTTATGCTCAAAAGATGTGGAAATTTGAAGTCAATGGCTAGATGAAACCACAAACCGAATCATCACTTGCAGACTCATCAAGAGCGTTCTTCATTTGTCCAGGTACCTAGTTCAGCTTCTGTTGATGATGAATTATAATATCTCCTTTCTTTTAAATTTTTTGTTTAGTAATTGCATGTGCATGTATTATGTCTGAACTTGATTTCTTGATCAGGTTTGAGAATTATGTTATGCTCATCAAAAGGTGGAATTTTGGAGTCAATGATTAGATGAAACAACATATCCAAGAGCGTTCTTCAATATTTGTCCAGGTACTCAATTCAGCTTCTGTTGATGCTGATTTAGTTTACCCTTCCTTTGTTAAAATGTTTGTTTAGTTATATGTGAATATATGGAAGCCTGATAAGATAATTTGTTTTTTGATTTTAAATAGTTATATATCTCTGAACTCTGAATGACCTGATTTCTTAATCAAGGTTTCTGATAGGGATTGAAATCGTGAGTATAACTAGATTTGATCAATTATCAATATAGATTAAATAACCAGTCACAGTTCTTGACATTATAATGTCCTGGCACAGTTAGGTATTATAATGTCAAATGCGAAATTGAAGAACACATCAATTGGTAACGCAGTTCGGTGAAATTCACCTACATCTGCGGGGCTGCTCTGCCCAACTTGAAAGATTCACTAGAATGTCCGGTAACAGTACAAAACGCTTTTGCTACTTAACCCTAATTCTAGTGTGAGTTATCACATCAACTTCTCAAGTTGTTTTAAACAAAAGCTGCCTTCAACTTTGTTGTCGTTGTCGATCAGTTGAGTGAACCTCGGAACTTGACTCATCTTCTATGTCGATTCTTCAGTGCAAAATCTCAAACACGCAGTTTTGCTTCTGCTTCAATACTTACTAAATCGATGTAGAATAACGCAATGAGGTTCTCCTTATATAGTGCTGGTTGCGATTCATCTTCTGCCGGATTCGACACTCTTAGAGCAAGTCCAACGTCTTTGCTATAATGGAGATTTTGCTTGAATATGGAGAATTTCTCCATACCATTCTCCATAACAGGAAATTTGAAGAGAGAGAAGATTTGCTTCCTCAAATTTGGAGAAGGAGAAATTTTTTTTGAAGAACCAACATTTATTGCTACTTGGAAAGTTTTTGATTATTTCATTCATCAATTGTTTCTCTTCAATAATTTTAAATGATAATATCTTAAAATAATTACAACAAAATTTCATTCTAAAAATATGCATAAGAACGATTGTAATAAGATCCCATATGACTATTTTACATGTACAAATTTATTGATATTTAATAATCTAATATAATCTATTTTTAAATATAAATTTACTAAATTTTAAGGTCATAAATATATTTATTTTGACGTTATTTTATAACTAATAACGTCTAAACAAAATCTTTTTATAGCAAACATTTTATTTCTAATAGTTGAAAAGAATAACTTGTAACAAATAAGTGAAAAGAGATGAGTCTAATTATTCATAATACATTACAAAAATAATATATAATAATTCGTAACGTGTTAGTTTTGTAAAATGTATTTTTATCATTTTATATTATGGAGTGAGTAATTTTAAATATGAAATGTTATTGTAATGTATATTATAAGTTCATTATCTTTTTGATCATTATTATTTAGACTTATTGAATATATGGTTTAAAAAATAGAAGACAATTGAATAAATATGTAGTATTAAATCTCAATAAATTTTAGGGAATGAAAATTGGAGAAAGTGTTGGACTTGAGGCAAGAAAATATGGGGATTATGATATTTGATTCCCTATTATAGTGAAATAGAGAAACTGTTGGACTTGCTCTTACATTCCTTCTCTGAATCTAATTACTATATTCCCTATAGTCTAGAAAATGAACGACAATGTTATAATATATTTCTAATTAGGAAAATACCATATATAATTAGATCTCTTTCCTTACATGTTTTAATCTAAAGATCTAAAATAATATACATAGAATACAGATGAACACGGTTGGATATTAACATTCCATAATATTCTGATCAGCCATAATAAACTTCCTTGTTTGTTTTTCTGAAACCTGCGTCTGCTGGACATTTTAATGTCAAAATCGTCGTTCATAAAATTGCCAACTTCATATTTCTGACTTTACAATCTCCCCCTTTGACATTTTTGTGAACCCTACACTTCTTGACTTCAAACATATCTTAATGGTAGCACAAGTGTAGATTGAACTCCCCATGAATCCTAAAACACGGCTTGATATAGAATACCAGAAATTCAGAATCCATCAAAAGTTACAAGTCACGCAGTGGACATTAGAATGTCCAGAAACATCAGAAAAATACAAGGAAATGAACTAAAAAGTTAAGAAGTCCAAGAAATCCAGCCTATTCTCCTCTCGGGGACATTAAAATGCCAAAGCCACCTTGCAATAGGGTAAAAAACAGCATCTTCACCATAAAAACTGCAAAATTGTGCTTCATATGAACACCAAAATAGCAGATCCTTCAAATCCCAAGAAACTTCACTTCTTGAGAGCAGCAATGTCCTCATCAGACTCAGTTTCTTCATCCTCATCATGAGCATATCCATCAGATTCTTCATCATCTTCTGAGCCTTCAGTGGATCCATCAGAACTGGAACTTGACTCCTTCTCCACAGAAGAGTCTTCACCTTCACTAGACTGTGAAATCCAATAATCAGCTGAAGCATTCTGTCCTTCAGCAGCAACAAGAGTTTCAGCTAGGTTTCCTCTTTCATCCTCAATCAACCTCATCTCATGATTGAGTTCCTCCATCTGAGCTGCTAAAACTGCATATCTAAAGTTGAAATACTCCAGTCTTGCTTCATTCCTCTGCAAATCAGTCAACTCAACTTCTTATGCTGGTAATATATAAGGTAAATCCACTATTCTCCCCTTGTTTGTCACTTTCTGGGTAGGCTTGTACTACTTAATCTTCACAGACTTGTTAGTTTCCAGTCCAATCACAGAGAATAGCCTTGTGATCAGTGTAGGGTTGATCAACCTCTCATTCCCTAGAAGAGCTAGCACATTTGGCTATATTCTGAAACATCACAGCTCCAAGATTGACATCTGTCATGGTCCCCAATGCATACAACATGTGTCCAAGCTCCTTTGTGACCTATGAGATATCTGATGTGGGCATCCAGATGTAAATTCCCATCTTGAACAGAAAGAAGTACCTCAAGGTCAAAGTAGAGGCTGGGATGTACTTGCCAGACCGCACCATTACTCCCTGATTTGTTATCTCAGCAGCAACATCATTAATAAAGAAGGCAAAAATCAAGATGGAAGGATAGATCATTGTTCGATCTCCCTAAAAGGTAATCCTAGTACCTCTCTAACCTTTCTAGGAGAGAATTCTAGGGTTTGGCTTCTAATCTGGATCCTTTGAAAGTATTGGGACTCATAATCATTTATGCCATCATGTATAGGCTCATAGAATATATACATTAAACCTTCATTGTATGAATCAAAACCCTGAACAATACTAGCACATCCAACATAATTGAGAAAGTCAGAAAAACCTGAGCTGATGAAGCTTCTCTGATCAAATGCCACTTCTGGCCAAATGTTTCTCTCCCTTGTTGGCTTTGTTGGCTTCTTCCTCCTTGATGCAGTAGCATTTCTCTTTTGTCCAGTAGCCGGAGCATTCTCATCCTCTTCTTCATCCTCAGAAGTTTGCGGCCCTCCATCTTGAGCAGTTGGACCATCTGACATTCTAATGTTGCTGTCAGTAGCAACATTCTCCTCTGTAGCAGCAGCTTCTGGCTTCTTTGAAGCTCTCCTGTTCCTTTTATTGGATATTCTGAACTGGGAAAGAGGCACATCATTACTGGAACTAGCATCCAAGCTCTCCAGTTGGAGCAGTTTATGGCTCCATTTCAGTTTGATCAGCTTGTTGTCTCACTGCTGAAATAAACTTGTTGCTTCCAGTCTTCATAGAAACACTTGAATGTGACCTCTTCTTGTACACCTTAGGAATAACCACATTCTCTCCCTCATCAACCTGCCTTGAGCCAGGTGACATTAGAATGTCCTATCTCACCTGTTCGTTTTCAGGTAGATTTATAGAATTTTACATTGGAATGTCATTCTGGGCTTGATTAGCAGCACCCTCTGCAAATGGTCCCTGCTCATCAGATGCAGTAGGACTCAAATTCTCTGTCAAACAAGCAATGACAGGTAGCACGTCCAATGGATCATCACTTCTTGCAACCTCTTCAATCACATGCTCAGAAGACTTCAAAGCCTCATTCAATTCACTAGGATTCAAGCTTGATGACTCACTCTTGTCCATCTCCTTCTCTACATCAGTAGCGGGTTGGTCTTGGACATTATATGACCACCACCAGCACCCATGTTTGCCTCACTAACAACCTCCTGCTCTCCAAGTTCTTCAAGTGCATCCACTAAGTCCTCATCTTGAACCGATGCACTAATCTCCTTGGTTTCAATCCGCAAATTAGGGTTTTGATTACTCTGATCAGCAACCGCCTCAACAATTGGAGCCTATGGAACTTGATCCTCAACATGCAACACATGATCTGGAATCTCCATTGGGTCTGGAATGTGTTCTTGTCTTGTAGCTTGAGCCATCACTCGATGCATCTCGGATGGAGTTGTTTTTCTCCGTGTCTTCTTGATCCTCATTATTGTTGTGCTTGATTCTTGCCCCCCTCAATCAGAAAATCCCCAAAATCACAAGTGAAACTGTGATTTGATTGGTCGACGTGATTGAGATAGATATAGAGAGAAATGAAAAAGGTAACCATTCCCAATATGCCATTTATGGCTCCTCTAACGGTCAGAATAACCGTTTCATTTGGCCCGTCTCAGCCCAAGCCCAAAACCTTCATCTTCAAGTGCAGATCAAATAGACATTATAATGTCTAACCATCCTTCAACTCTTCAGCACGACTCATAATATACATCTAACTATTTTTGTATTTTTTCTTTTATAATTTTTGTATTTTTGTTTTTATAGAAAATATTTACATAAAAGCTGTAAATCTACACTATTTAAATGTATGAAAAACATACCCCAATCCCGCACACACTTAAGTGTTGCCTGAGAGTTTCAAACTTTTCGCCATCAAGAGGCTTGGTGAAAATGTCAGCATACTGTTCCGAGGTAGGCACATGAATCAAGATGATCTCATTCTTCTCCACAAATGTCAACGTGCTTAGTTCTTTTGTGCTGAACTAGATTCTTTACAATGTCAATTGCACTCTTGTTTTCAATTAGCCCAATAAGAGTCACATTCTTGAATCCATAATCTCTCATCATCTATCTCATCCAGAGCGTTTGGGCACAATAGTTAATAGTAGCAAGATACTCAGCTTCAGTAGTGGACAGTGAAATAGAATTCTGTTTCTTACAATACCAAGAAACTAAATTATCTCCAACACATCAAAGTTGTATCTACTCCCCCTCGTTTGTAACCTTTCTTAATCAGAAATTGTGTCAAACGTTCTTACCAAGCCCTGGAACCTGCTTTAATCCATATCAAGGCCTTCTTCAGTTTGTAGATATGATCTGGAAAATATGGATCCTCAAAACCTTTTGGTTGTTCAACATAGACTCCCCCCTTCACAATTTATTTGAGAAATGCAGTATTCACGTCCATCTGATACAAAGTGAAGTCTAGAATACAAGCAACGTCAAGTAATAGCCTGATTGCCTCAAGTCTTTCTACAGGTGCAAAAGTTTCATCAAAATCCACACCTTCAACCTGTGTATAACCTTGAGCAACCAATATTGCCTTGTTTCTCACAAACTGTCCATCATCATCATCTGATTTATTTTTGAAAATCCATTTGGTGCCAATGACATTCAAATGTGTAGGTCTTGGAGTAAGAAACCAAACATCATTCCCGGTAAAACATGATTGAACCTAAGAACATTCAACTTTTATCATAAGACATTCTATATCATTGAATTTCATTGAAATTCTATGAATTTCTATGATATTCATGTTTTCTCTCTATGATTTAGAGAAACTGTTCTTAGGTTCAATCATAGAGATAAAACATGAATATTCATGTTTTGGAGAAATTTCTAGACAAAAGAGCCACATCTTCACTGCAGTCATCATCACTTAGACAGTCTTCAACTTCCCTAGATGCAGTGTATCTGAAAGCCAAATTTTTCTTGATCTTTTTCTCAAAACCACGATGATATTTAATATCATAGGCTTGTAAAGTTTCAACCAACTCATTCAAAGTCAGCTTAGTTAGATCTTTGGCGTCCTTTATAGCTTCAATATTGGTAGACATCTGAGGAATTTCATGACCAGCTTTGATTGCTTGTGCTTTTTCCCAAAAGTCACCATTTTGTTCATAAGATCTCTGAATCGAATATTGAACTGAGCTATACATCTTCATTCATAAGTAATAGTTCAAAATGTCTAGTCAACACACTCAATTTGCTTTCGCTTGCCTTTGCATCCCCTTCATGTACGATTTCAATAATGTCCCAAGCATCTTTAGTTGTGGTGCAATTTGAGATGAACTTGAACTGTTCAGATTCAACAGCAGTAAATATAGCATTCAAAACCTTTGAGTTATCTTGACATGCTCTTAGTTAAGAAATAGAGTAAAAGTTTTTTCTTAAGGTGCCTCATTTGCTCCAGCTTCTTCACTCTCTGGTACAACAGGTGGAGACCAACTTTTCATTACAGCATCCCAAACATAGTCATCTACTGCATCAATGAAGACCTTCATCATTGTCTTCCAAAAAAGCATAATTGGCCTCTCCTTTTAGCAAAGGTGGCTTAGTAGCAGTACTCAGTCAGAATCTCACTCTCCTTGCAATCAAGGGCTGTTAAGTGACTGCTCAGATACTAATTGAAATTGTGAGTATACCGAGATTTGATCAATTATCAATTTAGATCAAATAACCAGTCACAGTTCTTGACATTATAATGTCCCGGCACAGTTAGATATTATAATGTCAAATGTGGAATTGAAGAACACAACAATTGGTAACGCAGTTCGGTGGAATTCACCTACACATGTGGGCCTGCTCTGCGCAACTTGAAAGATTCACTAGAATGCCCGGTAACAGTACAAAATGCTTTTGCTACTTAACCGTAATTCTAGTGTGAGTTATGGCCGCAACTTCTCAAGTTGTTCTAAACACAAGCTGCCTTTAACTTTGTTTTCGTTGTCGATTAGTTGAGCGAACCTCAGAATTTGGCTCAGCTTCTATGTCGATTCTTCAGTGCAAAATCTCAAACACCCAGTTTTGCTTCTGCTTCAATGCTTGCTAAATCGATGTATAATAACGCCATGAGGTTCTCCTTTTATAGTGCTGCTTGCGATTCATCTTGTACCAAATCCATCTTGTGCTTCCTTCTCTGAATCTAATTATTATATTCCCTATAGTCTAGAAAAGGAATGACAATGTTCTAATCTAATTCTAATTAGAAAAAGACCATATTTAATTAGATCTCTTTCCTTACACGTTTTAATCTAAAGATTTAAAACAATATATATAAAATATAGATGAACACGGCTCAATATTAACATTCCATGATATTCACCATAATAAACTTGGTTTGCTTGTTTGTTTTTCTGAAACCCGCGTCCGCTGCACATTATAATGTCTAAGTTTTGAAGAACTACCGCCAAACATTATAATGTTAAAATCACCGTTCATAAAATTGCGAACTTAATATTTCTGACTTTACAGGGATATTGAAATGGAATATGGTGAATTGGGGCATCTCTGCCAACTTCTGGAGGAAGATTTTATAGAATTCTTATGTAGAAGTTACATACATGCGGAAAAGCATGTCCAAGCTATACAGGTCAACGTAGGTGATGTTCTTAAAAAGCTTAATGCTCCTGCATCAACCTCTGAACCTACGATTCCTGAGAAATTACCCTTTTTCTTCAATGGTCTTACAAACATCAGGGTCTCTGATAACGCAGCTGGTGCTAGAAGACTTCAGCGTCGCTGGTCTGTTGATCATCCTTATAAGATGCCTGAATACAATCGGGATATTTTTAACAGAAGAATTTCTATTGTGCATAAATTAGATGAAGCGCTTGCTAGTTTGGAGATTTATCTGGATCAAGATCCTGGTTCAAGCAGCCATTCATCTGCATTGTTCGAAGGATACAGCAGAAGGGAATTCGCAGACTACCTGCTTTCCTTGATTAAGAAACATCGGGAGCTTGTATGCTTACTTAATAGCCTGGCAGAAGAAGCCATTGCTCTCCATGATACTCTTGGGAGTTTGCTGCTACAACTCAAGGTTTCTAATGATCATCCAGCGAATGAATCGATTCATTATGATCTCTTGTGCGTGGGAGAGCAACTAGATCATTTTATGGAAGATCGTGATGATAAGTTTTTTAAGGTTGATGTTGAATGTCTCGAAACTGCCAAGTGTAGAATTGATGATTGCAGAAACGTTGTTTACCAATTTGTAAGACGATCATCAACTGAACTTGAGAGGAAAAAAATCGTCACTGATCTAAATGATGTTACTGCAAGTACTGTTGATCAACTGCCTCTACCTCCACCTAAATCCAAGCTATCATCAGTCACAGTGGCAGGAATGCACTTGCTGCACAGCTTCCCCGATTTATCCGGCTTGGGTGCAAAGAATGAAGCTGATGGTAATCATGGCACTAGGCATGAAAACTTTCCATCAAGCAGTTCTTTTATGAATCAGTCGCTTCCAAAGGTTCACAAGGATTGTTTTGAGGTATCAAAAATTATTTTTGGTCTTGATTCTGACGAGCTTCACATTATTGATTTACTTACAAGACAACAGGTTAAAAAACTGTCCATAGTCACAATTGGAGGAATGGGTGGCATTGGTAAAACTACCCTTGCCAAAAGAGTATATAATCACCAAGCTCTGGTCTACAAATTTCAATATACAGCATGGCTAAGTGGTATAACTAGTGCTGATCAAGTATTGTCCCATCTTTTCCACTCTATCAACTCTACTTCAGATGTGGTGCAGAGAGCAAACAGTGATTCAGACAAAGTCGAAAATTTGTGGAAGAGTTTGAGAGGAAAGCCGTATCTAATAGTGTTGGATGATCTGCAGAATCTCGATGCCTGGGAGGCTATTAGTAAATATTTTCCAGATGACCAAGTGGGAAGTCGGATATTAATAACCAGTCGTTCCATGGAATTCCCGGATCCTATCCCCAAGGAACCTGCGCATTGTATGAAACTATTGAATGATTTTGAAAGTTGGGAAATGTTACAAAGGCTGGTATTTGGAGACAGATGTTGCCCTTCAGAATTAGTGGCCACAGGTAAAATGATTATTGAGAAATGTGGAGGTTTGCGAATCACGATTGTTGTTATTGCTGGTATTCTACTTAGCATTCCAAGGTCTTGTGATTCTTGGAGAAGTGTTATGGACAGTGTTCAGTCTATTGTTTCGGACAATCCAGAGCTGGACATTCTAGCTTTGAGTTTCAAGTATTTGCCCCTTCATTTGAAAAGTTGCTTCCTTTATATGGGGCATTATCCCTCAAATTATGAATTTGATGCAGAAAAGTTATTTGACCTATGGTTAGCAGAAGGTTACTTGTACTCCACGGCCCCAAATCTTCCTGAAACAGAAGCTCAGCGGTACTTGGAAGATCTTATTCATAGATGTTTAGTTATGGCTGGGGAGAGAGGTTTTGATGGGAAAATAAAAACATGTTCCATTCATGAACTTCTGCGACAGTTGTGCATCAGAGAAAATGAAGACACGAAACCATTTAATGGTCGAACAGGCTCAGATCAGCGGCAACTCATTCTCAATGAAACTAATGAGAACGGCCTACCTGAATTGTCATCTTATCGTTGTCTACGATCGTTCACAATGCTCAGTGGCAGTGCTGGAATTGGTAGTTTCCCGGTTTTCAGAATGTCTAGCTATGGATGGAGGAGACTGAAAGTACTTGACTTGTACTGTCTGTCCTTTGAAACACTGCCTTCGGACATACAAAGACTGCTCAATCTAAGGTATCTCGCCATCAATGTAGCCTCTGTGCTTGATAATTCTTTTTCCGCATTCTGGAAACTTCAAACCTTGGTCATTTATGGTCCATGGGTATCTTCAAAGGTTGATTTGCCAATATTTTTCTTGGATTTCTGGAGAATGCCTCTGTTGAGGAGCGTAACTGTTCGTGTGCCTAGTTATTTGAACTTCTATCACGCTCCTGAAGAATTGCCAGATTGTGAACCCGTTCCATGTAACCTCCACACATTGCAAACAGTAACATTTTCCTGCTGCAAGAATGAAACATTTCATTTATTGTCCAAGCTTAAGAAGCTAGGAGTTTGTGAAAATAAAGATGATTATGAGAGTGGCGCCTACAGAACATGCTTTGAAACTCTCCTATTGCTGACTGAGCTTGAAATATTGAAGTGTTTCTTTTCCAAATTTCGTATGAACATGTCAAATAATTTTAGTCTGGATGCTCTGCCATCAAACCTCAAAAGGTTGACTTTGTGTGGGAGCTGTTTGCCCTGGGATAATATGAAGCTTCTTGCTTCGCTACCCAAACTAGAGACCTTGAAACTAAAAGATCATGCTTTCAGAGGAGAAAAGTGGGAGCTTACTGGTGTGGTGTTTGAATGTCTGAAACACATGCTCATTGAAGAAAGTGACCTGGAATTGTGGGAAGCTGAGAGTGACGATCACTTTCCATGCCTTGAGCGCCTGGTCCTGAGGTCCTGCAGATGCCTGCTCAGCGTCCCCTTCGAGGCATTTAGTACCCTCCAGCTAATCGATTTATACAAGTGTAACGAATCAGCTGTGGCTTCCGCTAAAGAAAATGAGAAAGATTATGGAAAGCCGGAGGTTACTGAGACAAAAAAGTAAGTCACCTGTTGATACTTTGATTGTGGCTCATTCTATTTCTGTATTAAATCATTTTGATTGTGTGATTCCTTCAAACAACATTGCATAGTTTCCATTCCTTGGTTTCAGTTTCTACATAAGTTACGTAGATTGCATTTGATCAATGATAAACTCATGTTCTTCCTTTGTTGTGATAGGAAGAAAGTGGTGGAGAAAGATGGGAAATCGATTATTTACGAGCAGTGAAGGTAGTGGAAAGCATTATTTGATGATGTAAGTGTGTAAATTTGTCTATGCATGAGGAATAATCTCTAATTTTTTATTAAATCATTTCGAAATTTAGCAGCTTATGTGGATCATAATACTTCTATCTCATTTAGATTGTATGGTTCCATTGAACTAATATTGCATAGTTTTTTCATCAGTTAGTTTCAGTTTTCTACGTCATTTATGTAAATTTCATCTGATAAATGAGTCTCCTTATTGATGTGATAGGAAGAAAGCAGTGAAGCAGGTGGGGAATCGCTTGTCTAAAAGCAGTGAAGGTGAGTTGAACGCAATATGGATTAGTGTTAAGATCACTAGTGTGAAGCTTATCATAATATCATATACATGTTTTTATCCAGGGGAGTTTATCAGATCAATTGATTACAAATTACCTTTCAGTTGCGTGTTGATGTTTGGATGAATTTGTTTCAAGGGTGCCATGGATCATGAGTGTGAGCTTTACTGTACTATTTCATCATCTCAGTAGATGTGTTTCTGAAACTATAATATGAATTGTATATGTTGTTATCACCTTCTGGAAGCTGTGTAATAAGAGAGATGCTTATGTTGTAAGCCACTGAAGTGGTCAGGGATTTACACTGTACTATAAGCTAAATGTTGAACTATTCATTTTTTAATATTGCCCGGAGTTTAATTTCCATTTAAACAATCTGCTTTTTTTCCCTAAGCCTTTGAAGATTCTATAAATCAACTGAAAAGGAATATGAACAAGGATGAATATTGAAAATACAGCAAATATTATTTAAAAATATGGAGGATTTTACAGTAATTAATCTACAGCCTGTAAGGTTGGACGATCATGC
Organism: Sherardia arvensis; assembly: GCA_948330725.1. Taxonomy (NCBI): domain Eukaryota; kingdom Viridiplantae; phylum Streptophyta; class Magnoliopsida; order Gentianales; family Rubiaceae; genus Sherardia; species Sherardia arvensis. The sequence continues at coordinate 7,288,814 of OX415244.1, forward strand.
AAACTACAGTCACTACACTACACTGTTCAGAAGCTACAATTCCCACACAAGCTACAATTCCTACACATTCTGTACAGAAGCTACAATTTCACACAGTCTCTACCCCGCATATAATCACATACATTGACCCTAAGCCATTGAACAGGAGGAGATCCTGCATATGTATTTACTAAGCTTTCCATGATTTACCTATCCAATGCATCTTTGATGGGTAATTAAAAGTTTCAAGGTTTGTGAACTTCCTATAACTTTCCAGTGCCATCATTTCAAGACTGAAAAGTGAAAACCACCTCTTGACATTCCAGGAATTTTTCAAAAATAAATTTAACTCCAATTAATAGCTCCGTAACAAAGGGTACCTCTACATAAAACAGTCATTTAGCCGTAGCTTATGCATAATCAAGAGTTTTGAAAATCACCAAAGCAGGTGTACTTGCCTTGAGTTCGTTGAGGTAACTTTGGAATGAAAACCTCTGAATTTTTTCAAGGATTCTGCAAAGGATCCGAATGAATCCACAAGTTACCTCAGATACACGGCAGCAGCATAAGCCATCTTAATTTCTATCCTTCTGAGGCCCCAATCTATATAAAATAAGGTCATTCAGATTTCAGACTCACAAACAAAATTGACTGTTCACAGGCCACATTCGTCTATTCAAAGTAAAATATTGATTCGGGAAGTAAAACTCAATACCTGAAATTCAGAAATGGATGGAATCTGGTAAGCTAATTCATGGTAGGGAAAGCAAGTGATGATAAATGATAACAGTTGACTTCCAAGTTCCCCTCCAGATGAGGACTACTGGACTAGTAATATATGTACAGCAGTCCAATTCATTGTGTTCTCGCCAAGTGACTGTCTGTCCAGAATAAGTCTGTAGGCTAGCACAGATCACCCCTGTAAATAAATTGTTTTTCACATAGCCTATGTAGAACCAAAAATATGTGCACTTATTATTATGATAAAAAGCGACTCGTATTAACATCAGAAACGAAACACAAAACAAAAAGGCAACGAATGTTGCTAGACCCTGGTTACAGAAACTAAAGTGTGAAACACACAATTGTGAGGCCAGTTGACAGATTCGTACTGGGATGTTGCAACGGAAACTGCCACAAAGCCTAATTCCTTGTAAACCACCATATACATCGCAAGATGAAATTTGACTTAGCAAGGTTAATTTTCAGTTTTATAAATGAGCTATGTAGATTGTGCATCTGATTAATTCTTCTCAATTGATGTGATATGACGAAAGTGTTTGAAAAATGACAAGTGAAGGCGAGTTGAATGCAATAAGTGAATGAGTGTTCTAATCATTTAAGTGTCAATGTTATTGGATTATTGGATTGATCAATTAACAATTACTCTTTAGTTGTGATGAGAACATTGAAGATATGTTATATGTAGTTATGAATATCACTGTGCACATGAATATTTATTTTTTAAGTATAATAGAAACTATTTTCATGAGACTTTTTATCAAAGATATTAATAAGATTCCTTATTTGACTGGTAAAAAAACTAGAAAGATCTGTAAAGACTTTGTTTTGTATATATTTTATATTTTCAATGGTATTTATGCCCAATAGTAAGAGGATAATGAATAATCGCTTACAGGTGAGTTTTTGAGTAAAGAGAGGAAGAGGATAACCAATAATAGAGTTGACGTGTTAACAGAAGATTTTATTCTTAAATGAGCATTTGGAAGATACAAACAAGGAAATTTAAAACTCAAGGCAAGTAAAACGAGAGTGTAATATAAGAAAAAATGATTTTATTAGAAACAGTATATACTGTAGAGTACTGTTACAGCAACAACATTATATGTTGTTAAAAGGTTAGATTGTGCAACTAAAGAGTCACAACTATACATTCTGTGCAAAAGCTACAAGTCCTACACACTCTCTACACAATGCTAAGCTAGTTAAATTTTATGAGCAAATCGGGTGATTGTTGAAACTAGGTCTTGTATTAAGCCATTGAACTGGAGGATTAATTCTTGTGCATGTATTCATCAGGCTTTCCATGATCAACCTATCCAGTTCACTTTTGTTATAATTAGGACTGAATTTCAGATAGTTTGTTAAAGGCTTCTTCTTGAATGTTTGTTGCTTCCTAGCTTCAAGATTGATCTTCACCTTTACCTCCACCTTCTTCGGCTGCATGGTTTCTTCCCAAGGATCAGCAGGAAGGTCCGAATAGTTTTCCTTCCTGAAAGCTTTTCGGATTCTTAAGTTAGCGACTAGAGAAACATGGTCAGATGACCATTGAGGTGTTGGGAGCTGCCTCTTCTTCCCTATGCTTTCGTAGAAAGGAAATTCTAAAACCCCATTGACCTTCAACTTATTTTCAGAATAGAAGATATAGTCCAATGTTTCATTTTCATGTTCATCAAGTGCCCCTGAATATGCATTAGCTAGATTCATGGAATGATTAAGTTTTAGATGCTTAGATACCCCTAAAACATCTTTCTTCTCCTGTCTAAAATAGCCAATTTTACCTTTTGTGACAAATTCATGAGTATCACTTCCTGGGGCAGAATTCATATCACCACAAAGCAGAACAGGAATACCTAACGAATCTATCTTCTGGAGCCCTTGAATTAGACTTATAACCTGAAACAGCCTAACATCGGACACACCTTTACCACTGTGTAAGTGAGTATTCGCTACACAAATTCTAGCACGGCTACTTCCTGTTTCTTCTAAGATTAGTACAGTTGCAATGTTATCCTTAACAAGACGATTAACAGCTTCATATTTTTCCGTAATGGTCTCGAATCTTAGCTTATTAATCATAGTTTTTGCCATTTTTTCAAATTCAACCTCATAATTTTTAACCAATCTAAACCTATCAGAGCGGAAAAACGTAGCACACCCATCAGTCACATAATCTTTCCCACTACACAAAGTTTTCATCTTTCCCTTGTACACCCCAGAGTATCCAAATTTAGCAAATTCGGGTTTGAAAAAATCGTTAAAATGATCGCTCTGCACCTCTTGAAGGCACAGAACATCAGCATCATATGAAATCATTTCAACAAACAGGTTCTTCCTCCTATAAGACCAATTAAGCTGATCCGCAGGACAGTGACTATACTGATCTCTACCAGTTTTAACATACACATCAGCTAGCAAATTATACGACAAAACCCTAAATTCCAATTTATCCATACAATTTCTTGGTTTGATTAATCTTTTCAATCCAGAAGGGGTTGGAACAAGAAATCGGGGCGATTGACTAATAGGCCTAACAGGTTGAGTAACAACAACAACAGCAGATGTAATTTGAGCTCCTTTATCATTGATGATGTATGAAACTAACCTCAAGCAATGGCCGACGTCTTCTCTCGATGGAATGCAAGTTGAAGAAGTTCCGATCACGGTCCAGACTTTGAGCGGCGATTGGATAAACAGGTCCCTCGACCAGGCGTTGACCACCGTGGAATTGGGCGGAGTGATGGTGACGCCGTTGTAAATAACGGCGGCGGCCGGTCGGAGCTCGACGCCGACCTCCGGGAAGGGGCGGTTGCTCCCCATCTTGATTTCTAACTTCAACGGAGAACCCATAACTTTTGTTGAAGAGTCGATTGATATGCTTAATCGAAATGTCTAACCAAAATGAAATAATGGTTTTGGTTGATGAGTGAAAAAATGAATAGACGGTGCTTTATATAGAGGAATGAAAGCGGAGAGGGTTTGGATTTATTCCCTAATCATCCTAAAGGGAACTAGAAGAGTTATTGCTCCGATCAATAAATACATTAATTAAAAGAATTAAAAACATGAAACTGCGTAGTTTTTGCCTAAATCCGCCACATAACCGCCACAAGTTCACCATATTCCGGCGACTACAATTTTCATATTTTCCTTTCAATGTTTTAGGTAATAATATATTTCCTTTTTTAATAATTTTTACCACAAACAATATTAGAATTTCATTCACGGTATTTTTTTTCTTTTTATGTTTATAAGGTAATAATATATTCCTTTTTTAAATTTTTTTTACCACAACCAATGTTATTAGTGCGCAACTTGTGCAACTGTGCAACCAATGATATGCGATTAGAATTCACGGCAAATTAAATCATCACACAAAAAATAGAAAGATATATTTTGCTTTGAGTGATTATTCACGGCAATTCAATATTGTTAATCAACACTATCATATTAAAATATTCTAATTAATCAACCCTACCATTTTAAAAAGTTATAATTAATCAACACTACCATATAAAAAAAATCTAATTATAACATCACACATTAGAATGATATATTGCTTTGAGTTATTATTCAAATCACACAAAAAATAGAAAGATTTTAAACCTCCTTCTCTTTTTATTACTAAGGTGTATTACGAAACATAACTATAAATGTACCAACAGAATATGTTTTACCTTAAAAACAACATATAGGTAAATCATTAAAAATATCATTTTAATTAAAACACTTATTGGCCCAAATGATCAAAAACGTATATATAATTTCAGTTTTTAAAATAACTACTTAATCTCATTATTTTAAAAACGTATATGTAATTTCCAAAACTTTCTGATTATTTTAGGCATCCAAAAATTTTGATATATCCTTCCAGTTTTAGTTTATACTGTCATGATATATGAGCAATATTTCATACTTAATTATGGATAATTGCAACGTTCTAATTATTCTATATTTTCATTGACATACACATATTGAATATATTGTTACATATATGTTATTATTATATATTGACTATAATTTACTGATGTTTAATAACAAAAAATCACCGACACAACTAATTATAAAAGAAAAGAAATATTTCTTCAACACAACTGCCATTTCGAAATTTTTAAAATTCGATAAAAACGAACATGCCATATGTATGCAATATATTCATGCCTATTACTAAACTCGAATGTTTTAAAATTCGATAAAAACGAACATGCCATATGTATGCAATATATTCATGCCTATTACTAAACTCTGACTTATTTATGTAAAAATTAAAATTTTACAAGGTATCATTCATGTATTCATGCAAAATAACACTAAAATAGTTAAACTAAATAAATCAAATATTATAATCATCATCAAGAAATAGAAAATAAAATATTTCAACAACAAAATCTAAGGTTAATGATCCTTAATCAATACGGCCATTACAATGTAATTTACCATGTAATAATTGACAATTCATATTCTCCATGGGAAAAAAAAAATGCATACATATAGTAAAACACAATTATTTTTGATAAATAATAACACTCAAATATTTAACTTCCAAAAATTTTCTAATCATGTATTCCATTATCAAAAATAAACAAACAACACAACCATTCTCATCATCATCATAGTATAAATATTAATAGTTTCATCAACACTTTCACATATCAAACAACAAAACCATTATTACCACCACACAAATATTTTACACCTTTCTGCAATGATGATTATAAATTCACTCAACGGTAAAACGGAGAGGAGGATCCATGATTTATCCAATGCGCACAGACCATGGGTTCGGACAATTACAGTCAAAGAGAAATTCGCCCCTATTTCAAGCAAGTTGAATCCATCTTCAAAGACACAAAGATACATTTTTGAAGACGAAGAGGTACATCATCAAACTATATTTCATATATAATGTCATATTTTATTAATATTGCAAAATAATTACAATTTATTTATAGCTTGGCTTATTATTTTAAATTTCAGGGTTCTAAAGTTGCAGGCATTACATTCAACAACGCATTTCTTGCCATGGCAGATAGACTGCATGTACATAAGAAATACAAGATTTCCAACGCTGAAATAAAACCGATAGCAACACAATATATCAAACATGGTATTTCTTCACAGTGGATAATCGATACAAGCACAGCTATCGAAGATGTTGAAGGAGACAACATAGAAGAGAATTATGTTCCTTTTGACCAAATCGGAGAAAAACTCCAAACTGATGATAAAGAAGTTGGTAAGAATTTAATCTATTTATGAAAATATATCCAACTGCACTCTATACTATATAATAATATTCTTCTGATTTTTTAAATTTTTTATATCAGATATTATAGGTATCGTCACAGAGTTCGATCATGAACGTGTGGCAAGCGTACGAATGGGATCCAAGAAAAATATCAAAAATTTGTTATCATAAACGACAAGTAAGTTTAAAATACATTTTTCATTAAAGTTCATTATTTATTTATTTATTTATAACATTTATGTTTTCAATACAGGTTTCAGAAAATGACTCTAACCATTTGGGAGGAAATGCTGGAGCCATATGCAAGATTGTAGAGGGAAAATATCACAGATTGCCCTATAATAATTGGTAGAAACTTGAGGGTCGACTACTACAATGGTAATCAAACTTTTATTTATTCACAGACAATCTCTTTATTTTTTATTTTACATATTAAGCTAACACTTTTATTTTTAATATTAAACAAAACCCCCGGCCAAATTATTTTTATTTCACAAATTACTCGGATTAATCAAAATCCCCGGCCAAATTCTCATTTTATCATTTCATTTAATATCTAATACATTATTTTTCCAATATATTTCATATACATTATTTTATCATTTTTATCGCAAATAAAATCAGTTTATAAAAATATGATAACAAAATTGAAAACGCATTACATCATTTATTAGTTTTTATTCTATTAATCTCTTTAAATATATTAGGATTATGAAATATTTTCTTTCATCTTTGGCGAGATTGATTATCAGGATCACGTTTCAAAAAATATTTATTTAAAACCCACACCATATATATACAAGGTTTTAGGATTTAAATTAACTTCTTTTCATATTTACCTTCTTTGATTAATTTAATCGGTATACTTATTTTTGGAAAATATGAATACTTTTTAATTTTTATGAATATTTGTGAAAATTTATATATTTATTCTTTAATTTTTAGTTTAGAACATAATAGTATATTTTAAATATTCAGCCTTCTTCTTAGATACCGCGCAACTGCGCGGTCCATCATGCTAGTGTATGGAAAAGGTTTTCTTTTCCCTTTCTTTGACTTTTTCTTCAGAAGACGCGGTTTTGACCCGGGTTGGTTTTAATTATGATTATATTTTTCCTCTTTACTATATTTTGATGAGTTGTTCTCTTTAGTGACGGTCACTATATAGTGACGAAGAACTTTATTGGAATATGAAAGGAAAGAGGTCCTTATTTGTAATTTTGACAAACATGCACTATTCACTCAGTCTAAAAAACAAGCATTTAATTCTAAAAATAGACGTTAGCAAACATATCCACACAGTCTAAAAAAACAAGCATCTAATTCTAAAAAACAACCCGTTAAGCGTGAAATACAAGCATGTTCTAAAAGACTATCTGTTTGGTCTAAAAAACAAGCATTCAAGGGTGAAATTCAAGCATGCTCTATAAAACCATCTTTTTTTGCTTCAAAATACATGAACTCTAAAAAGCAACCTGTTAACTATGAAATGCAAGCATTCTCTAAAAAACAACCTGTTAAGTGCGAAATGCAAGCATGTTCTAAAAAACAACATGTTTGGTTTAACAAACAAGTATTCAAGTGTGAAATTCAAGCATGCTGAATGCAATTTGCATAAATTACATAAAAACCCCTGCGCGTGAATGCAATTTGCATAAATTGCAAAAAAAAACCCGTCCCAAACTTCTTTGCATATAAACCCCATCAATATATAGTGACCGTCACTTCCAAGACTAATTATATTTTGATTATGATTTGAATTTTTTTTGAAAGTTAGTATCGAACTGAACTCAAATAAGCATAAATTAAAATTTATTGAGAAAAATTGGGAGATTGCATAAATTCATAATACTATTTAGTTTCATTGATGTTCTAGGGGCAAATTTAATATTTTGCTGCTTTTGACCTCGTCATTCATCAGACATAAACATTGCGGAATACGACCAAATTCCGAATTTGTATAGTGAAAATACAGCCAGGAACATCAGAGTGGTTTATCATCATCCCACGTTAATAATTTAACAGTTAAGATTTATCGAATTACACAAACATATCGCCTTAATAAACCGCACGAGCACGATTTACCATATTAGTAATGTATATAAAAAATTCCTCGAGATAAAGTTAAATATACCGTTACCAATTTTTAAAAACATCAACATAAAACAAAGTAACAGTTTAAACTTCAAAATAATCAATATAAACATCACGTTCTCTGATGCACAACTGATGCAGGAGTTCATGAACGCAACATGTTTTTATTTTCCCATCGAAACTTCTCACCCCAACCATTAGTCCATTACTAAGCATCTATGAATTAGATCTTACAAGTACTGCTGAGCTTCCATTTCATCTGAGCAACATGTTTTTATCTTCCCATCGAACCCTCCAAAATAACCTTTAGATATCTACGGACTGCCCTTCACCAGATGCCAGAATCGTGCCAAGAGGCATCGACATTCAGTTTAAATTCTGTGGGTGGTCTGTACCATTTAGCTGTCAGAACCCAGCTGGCCTAAAGAAGGAGAATGCCTCCTAAGGTTAGTTCAATATCAATGGGGTTTGAGATGAAGAGGGGTTTTGCTGAATATGCACTAAAATGTAAATCGAAGTAACAAAATTTTGATTTTTGACAAATATGGATTACAATGAATTTAAGTAGGTCTCATACAACATTATTCAAGTTCTAGTCAATATAGCAAGTTCTTCAACCATAGATTAAGCTTTCTTTGGCAACTCTATAAACGTATCATATAACCATGGGATCAAGACAAAGACATTTCAGTACCACCATTATTTCAGTTATCCCAGACTTTCTAAATCTACATTAAGCACTTACAGTTCCAGTCAAAATCTTTTTGCTATGCCAAATATGTTTCTGTATCTTCAAATGGTGAACTATATCACAGAGTCCTAAAATGCACTCACAATAACTCCCATCATCAAGAAACATCTCACAAAGTCTACATTAAGAGTATCACCATATGATTAACTTCAGGGTAACAAAAGAAATCTATTGATCATATTCAGTCACTTGATTCACCAAATAAGAAGCCACTTATCAATGAAATTAAGACACTATATCAAATGAATACTGGTATAACATTCAGATCACCTTTCACTCAGTGCTCGTACTCAATTGCTTGACCACCCTTCTCCATCACTACCCTCCTGCAATATGAATTGGTGGATATTAGTATTTTGTTGACACCATGCACTAGTTAATACTGGCCTCTAAAAATATATACAACACGTCAAAACTGTATAAGATGCAGTTTTACTCACTTGTTTGTTGTAGTGACCCTTAGGCTTCCATATTGATCTTGGAATTCTTCCGCGGATTTTTTGACCTCTTGGTTACAATTATGCACATCAACTATTGCGAGGGCGCCAAATTCTTCAAAAGGTACATCACGAAGTGATGTGCAGGACCTCAGTATGAGGCGCTCAAGGCGTGGAAAGGGATCATTGCCTTCAACTGTCCAGCTCTCTAGGTCAGTTTTATCAATGAGCAGTTGTTTCAGACGTCGAAACACAACTTCACTAAGATGACATATTTTTCCTTGGAAAGCATAATCTTTTAGCTTCAAGGTCTCAAGACTGGGTAACGAGGCAAGAAGCTCCATTTGATCCCAGGATAAACAACTCCCACTCAGAGTCAACCTTTTGAGGCTAGCTGGCAAGGCATCCAGGGCTAAACTCCTAGACGACTTTTCATTTCCTTTGTAAAAGCAACACTTCAATGTCTCAAGTACAGTCAGGGAGCGCAGATGCTGAAAGCATATTTTGTAACTGCCATCCTCATGGTCTCTTTTTGTTTCGTGAACTCCTAGTTTTCTAAGCATGACCATTGAGTAAAAAAATCCCTCCCTACAGCTGGATAATGTTACTGTGGATAAAGACTGGAGATCACTTGGAGCTGGCTTATCATCCAGCAATGAAAGATAACTGGGTACCCTAACAACTACATTCCTCAAACAAAGCATTCTTCCACAATGTAAGAATATAGTAGGGGAATACTCCAGTTTTGGGCCTACCCCAGGTATCCATGGACCATAGACGACTAGAGTTTGAAGTTTCTGAAACCATGAAATGGAATCATCAATTACATGACACAAATTGATGGCAAGATATCTTAAATTCACCAAGTCCAGTAACTGTGAGGGGAAACAACTCCAAGGTAAATAATACATGTCTAAAACACTCAACCAAGTGGAGCGTGACAACATATGAAGCAGAACATCTTGTGAAATATCGGAACTAGGAGTGAGCAACATAAATGTTCGGAGATGGGGAACTGAAGGCAACAAAAGAAGATCTGCATCATTCAAGGAATTGAAAATGAGACGACGTTGCTTCTGAATTATACCTGGAGTTTTTGTGCCTTCTGGAAAAACTTGCATAAAGTCTTGTTTAGAAGCTTCTCTTAAGCAAAGCTGTTGCAGCAGTTCATGAATGAAACATGTTTTGATTCTCCCATCAGTACTTCTTTGGCCAACTGCAACCAAGCATCTTGAAATTAATTCTTCCAAATACTCGCCTGCCACCTTTTCAGGATAAAGCGGGGAGTCCAAGAAACCCTCAGCCATCCATAAATTGAATAACTTCTTCACATCAATTTCACAATTTGTGGGGAAAGACCCCATAAATAGGAAACAAGCCTTCAAGTGATGAGGCAAGTAGTTAAAACTTATATCAAGTATGTCTAAGCACGGCTCCAAATTATCATGAACAATTGATTCTGCATTCTTCATAACATCCCTCCATGATGTGCCTGTCTGAGGAATGTATAGAAGAATACCGGATATGATCGCAATTGTTAGCCGCAGTCCTCCACATTTTCTAGCTATGAGCTTCCCAGGAGCCACCAGTTCAGATGGGCAATTCACTTCTCCAAACACCAACTTTTGCAGCATTTTCCAGCTCTGAATATCATTTAGGAGTTTCATGCAGTGAGGAGGAGTTTTTGGAATGTCTGTGGGGAACTTTTGGGAACAACTGGTTATTAATATTCTGCTGCCTACTTTGTCATCTGGAAAGTATTTCTCTCTCACCATTGCATTCCAAACATCGAAATTCCATACATCATCAATCACTATAAGATACCTTCTCATCCTTAAGAGCCTCCACAAAATTTGGCCTTTCTCTTCGCTGCTATGCCCCAGAAATTCAACATTTTCTTCTTCACTTCTTTTCTTTGAAATAGAATGCAAGATATGGGACAGTGCTTGGTCAATACTACACAGGCCACTGACCCAAACTGCAAAATGAAAATGATAGGTGACATTCTTTTGATGATATATTTTCTGGGCAAGAGTAGTTTTACCAATGCCACCCATACCTGCAATCGTGACGAGCAACAGTTCAGGTGGTGGTCTAGTTAGTTCATCAACAATTTTTCCGATCTCTTTATCATCATCTAGATCGTCGACTATATTTTCCCCTAAAGGAAGTGCTGAGCTGCTTGAACCTGCCTCTGCTTGGTGAGGAAAAAGGACACTGATGCCTTTCTGAATCACTGGACTGATGGACAAGTGGTGCCTTTTCTGAAGCCATTCCAGTGGACGTTGAAGCCGTGATCTCTGTTTCAGCTTCTGGTCCCCTCTCGTAGACATTGTGCTCCACTCAATCTCATCAAGAACTTGTCTCAATTCACCAGTAATATCTTTAACCTGCTTGAGGGCTTCCATATCTATCTTCAACATTCTGAAAGCATAGGTTTCATGAAAATCTAAAATCTTGTCTCCAACACATCCTATAACTTTTATCTGATTCAGTTCTTCACCATCTTTGCAGCCCTTGACCCTTTCCAACAGAAAGCCAAGGACATCACCCAAGTGTGTGGCTTCCTCTGCCATAGCAAATAGTAATCTAACCATGTTTTCGAATTCCCGTATCAAGGAAGTTAGATCGGCGGTGAACTCTTCAGATGAATGACCACCACTTAGACTGCAAACTAGCTCATGGTACCCCAGGAAATCAACAATAATAAGGTCAACTTCTTCAAATTCATTGCATACATCCCACAACCTATGGCGGTGGATATCAGATAACCCGTACATGCTTGAATTAACGAGCATTAAATGATTATATGTGTAACTTACATCAGGTTTGAGATGTATATAGTCTTTAATTTCCTGCAAAAATGAAGTGGTTGAAGTAGAGGCAGAAGCCCTGAATTTTGCAATGACCTCTTTTGCTTTTGCACCCAAATTCCTCGCCTTTGTTTCCTCAAATTCAAGCGTTCTCAACAACAGGCGAAAAAATTCTTCATTCAAGAGTTGCCTCAGATAAACTACCTCGGCATAAGCCATCCCAATTCGCCTCCAATCCAAACTATATGTAATTCAGACACACACATCAATAATTGGACACCCAAAACTAAAGTAAAATGATCAAGATTGTTTTTTTTTTTCCGATATTTTTCAATGATAAAAGGAAAAGCTTTAAACCTACAATCAAAACATCCACACCGTACCTGAAACTCGAACTCAGAAATGGAGTTGCCCAAGTGATTGTTGACAGACTATCAGTAATTCAACATTTGTGTTGAGGCGTTGCCCTTATAGAGTACAGATGAAAATGAAGGATGCTCTTCCGAAGCTTTTGGATAGTGTCCCAGACGACCCGAAAAAATGGAGTCAATGGACTGTGCCAGCCGGCTACTTAAGTCACTCATGTGTCAAGTACACATCCTCTTACTCAGTCCCACGCTAAAATACCCCTCATTACCTTTTACTATTTACTTTTACACTTCAACAATAACATTATCATTTGGAATATCATTAGATTCATCGTCATATATATTATTCATATATCAAATTTTAAATATCATTAATTAATATAATTAGATAATTACAATCAAACTTTACATTAGCAATCATAAAAAAGATTTTGGGCAATTTAATTTGGAACCGAGAGAGTACACTCTTATTTTAATTTTTTAAAGTAAATTTTTTAAAAAATAAATAAATCATATTTCAAACCATGTAAATGTCCAAAATCGATTGACAACAAGAAAACTAGCGGGTTATGTCAGTCAATTCTATCTACTACATTCAATCTCGCATATGCAGCTATAGAGTGAGTTAATACATATACTATTATCTTGCGAAATCCAAAATGATACATTCAGGTTACTAGTACGCATTTGAATCTGAAGTGCCTCTACCACCTCAATACATAAAACTGACGGACAATCCAAACCTTTGATCATTCTAATTAAACCAAGGCAATCTCCAAAAAATGCTACTCTACCCAACAGTAGCTCGGTTACCAAACCAATTGCTACTTCAAGTGCCTTCGCCTCCACGTATGTTGGATCAGTTATGCTCACCAATGTCTCTACACGTGCCTTTAAAAAACTCCCATAAGCTCTTACAGCAATAAGTGCAATGCTTGTACGACCCTCATGGATGCCAGCATCAAAACAATTTTTGCACCAGTAGGTGATGGTCACATTAAGAGATCCTGTTAGGCCACAAGTTTTCATTATTAAAATGGTTTCATGTCCGACGCAACATATACAACAATATACACCCTGCTTTCAATTTTTTAATAAATGAGTATGTATATGTGTATATATATATATATATGCAGAATTATTAAGTATCTACATGAATTCAAGGCCATTTTAGTATAACACAAGAATCATTAGGGTATGCATGCATTTTACTTCAGAGTCAGCAATGCTTGATGCTGAATGCAAACAATCGTGCAATGTTTGTGCCAATTATATTTTCGTGCATCAACTGTGAGAAACCTATCATGAAAAGAGTGCAAATTTATTAGTTTTGTTTAAAATATTCCTAAATTGTCAAGCAATATATTTTACTAAAGTTTTTATTGTATTTCTAATTTTTTTTTGAAGCCAAAGACTATCCAGTCAATCCAATCGCACCAAAACTGAAATGAATTTCAGATTGTACGATCTACTAATCTGATTCAAGAGGGAACACCATGAGATATTCAAACTAGTTTGACTCAGATTTCTCATGCCCAACTAAATCAGATTGAAAGTCAACAAAGTTTTAGCCAAGCAAAAGTACTCATCGGAAAACTGTAAATTGGCAAACCAACAAATTCGACCAAACCATATCAAAAGCGACCTATTAAGAACTTATACCTTTACCTATTTCTAATAATAAGAACTTGAAGAAAAAAATAATTAAAATAAAAGGAAAAAGAGTAGAAACCAATGTGAAAGAGTTCAGTGGAATAGTTACTGCAGCGCGTGAAGTCACGCTCGAAGGCGATTACGCAGGCACGCGTGCGTGGGGACGTGTGAGATGCACGCTTTGCGAGAAGCGCGTGCAGAAACTCTCACACGTGCTTTGCGCACAGCACTCCCGTTTTCTAGTAAACTTGTAGAGTCTGAGCCCACTCTTCACCCATCTAACTTGGCCGGAATGTAGATTCCAATATGGATTTCTACCGATGTGCTCGTTCCCATCCATCTCAACTAGCGAGAAGAAAAGTGTAATCACACGATATGGAGAAAAGGGGCCGATGCTTAAGCCCCTTAGAAGGGGAGCACTACGTCTAACCTCCGGTTAGACCAACCTCCATGGGGCCATCAGACACGTGGGCCAATAGCAAATGCATCCAACATGTCTAACCCTTTATAATTTAATATTTATCACATCCTTTGTAATACTAATCTCACTTAAAAATTTCATCAGTTTAGTATTTTTAATTTTTCTTAATTCAGTTCAGTATTTTTTTTTATCAGTTCAGCATTTTTTTATCTTTTTCAGTTAAAATTAGTGTTTTTTTTATTTTTTCAGTTCTATTCAGTATATTTATATTTTTCCAGTTCAGTTCAGTAAATTTATATTTTTTGAGTTCAGTTCAATATTTTTATATCTTTTCAGTTTAATCTAGTTCATAAAATTATTTTATATTTCTTCAATTTATATATATTTTTTAGTTCAGTAAATTTCCTCTATATTTTTACTACAGCTCTACAGTTTTTTCAGTTCAACTCAATTCATTTAATTTGGTTATGAACATATGTATGTTCAATACTATCTATTATAATTCGGTTCAATTAATGTTTACTAGATAAATACAAGTTCATTATTTGTGAATACGACAAAATTGAGCAATCTTTGTACGCTAGTGTTCTATCATATTCTGAATATTTTTGAATCAGTTCAATTTAATTAAAATTAAAATTTCGATCATGTACAAGTGTATATTGATAAATTTCAGTTTACTTTAGTCATGTTGTTATTGTTTTGAATACATTAAACATTACTTCAGTTTAATCCAATTTATTTATAAGTAAATGTGATTTGATATAATATAGTTGCATTAAGTCATTATTTCAATACATTACACTCTATTCTGTTCCCATTCTATTCAATTATGTACAATTCAGCTCATTTTATTTGTTAATAATGAATTTTTTAACTATATTTAATTTTTTTTCAATTCAGTTCAAAAAGATTATTTAATTTTTTTCAGTTCAATTAAGTTCAGTATACTTATATTTTTCAGTTCAGTTCAGTTTAATTATATTTTCAATTCAGTTCAATATTTATATTTTTTCAGTTCAGTTCAGGATTTTTTTAAAAAAATCAGTTCGGTTCAGTATTTTTTTCAATTCAGTTCAGTTCACTTCAGCAATAAATAAACTCTAACAAAAAGGGTCGAAGATGGTGACGCTGAAAACGGGTAAAGATATTTTAACACATGCCCTATTTGCAGAGCCACATTCCCTATTTGCAGAGCCCAAATCCAACAAAAATACAAAATTGCCCTCAATAAATAATAGTTCATTTTCTTTAATTTTGACCCACTTGTTCCACTTAATTTCATTTGGGAGAAATTCTCAGAAAATTTTGCAAAAAACCCGAAAATACCTAAATCCTCAAGAACACCATCCTCTGCTCTGATTCACGTTATGTGTACCTAGGGATCTGAAAGCCCGCCCCCCATAACCCCAGATTCCCCGAAAAAATTATCGAAATCCGACGAATTTGGCCGCCGATCGGCTGAATCAAAATCTGGCTGAAAAAGTCAACCATCACCGCCACCGCCGTTCGGCGGTGATTCGGCTCCGGCCGAGGGCAGATTCGGGTTCCCCGCATCCTCGGCAGCAAAACCCATATCATGAATCCCAATCCACCGCTTCCGATCGATTGCTCCATCACGGGTATAAATTTGTGTGCCAATGTGTTTTTACTGTTTGTGTGTGGCAGTGGAAGAAGAAATGGTCAAAATTGGAGAAGGACTGCTCAAATTACAAAGCTGCTTTTCCTCTTCTTAAGAAGGTTACGGCTCTTGCGGATACCAGGGAGAAGGAAATCAATAGCTTGCAAGCTGAAATTCTTGCTTCGGAAATTAAGTGGAACAAGTGGGTCAAAATTAAAAAAAATGTACTATTATTTATTGAGGATAATTTTGTACTTTTGTTGGATTTGAGCTCTGCAAATAGGGGATGTGGCTCTGCAAATAGGGCTCCCCTATTTTAAAATGGGTAAATCGGCGGTTTAGACCCGTGCACCTGTACCCGTATAAGTCCATTGACCCAGCCCATTCTAACCCGTATTGTTAAATTACTCATTTATACACATACCCGTTTTTGCCCGTATTTATATGAATAAAATTTTAATTTCGTTTTATCTGCAGATAACAGGTAAAAGTTGACAGACCTAATTAATTATTGGAGTGCTTTTAAAAGGTCCAAAATTTTAAAAGGCAAATTTCTGCTTAAGTAAATTTATACATGAATATTTTAATAATCAATTTGAATCAAATTGTGGAGAAATTGACATGTGTACAACCGGTTGGACAAACCACCGGTTGTACGTACACTTTTCGCCTTAGAAGTGACAAAACCCACTTCAAATTATTAAATTTGAAACGACGAGATAGATCTGGATCCACTATCGACGGGCAACTTCAGACGAAAAGCTTTCACGAAACCCATTTCTAGAGTAAAATAAGATCCCATAATTAGCCACATAAGACTAAAATTGACCACTAAGTGTAGAATTAACAATTACCAACAAATTAATGTTACATTTTAAAAAGAGCAATATTGTGTTTTAGGAAATATACATTTTTTAACTAAAAATTCCAGAAAGTATTTTTTTTACAGAAACAATAATAAACTTAAAATTGAGATAATAATGAAATGCCCTTAATAAAAGTAGACTTAACTATTAGCATCTAAGAGCATCTCCAATGCTATGGATGTCATCCATGTTTTTAGGTGACAAATGTCATGATATTATAAAATTTTAAAGTGACATAAGCACATAATTTTTGAATGTTGACATTCTAAATTTTTTGATTTCCAATGCAAACTTCTTTTTGGACATGTTAATTAATATTTTAACCATTAACTTATATTTATTCAAAACACTCATTTCAAATAAAATTGAAAGTAGTGATATTTGTTTATAATGTCAATTAACAGTTATTATAAAATAATTTATAACATACTATTAACATCCAAGTAATTTTAAAATTTAGCATTTGAAATCCAATTTCAACTAAATTCAAAATTTTATAAGCAACATATAACTTGAATATGTTTAGAAGTCATTACTATAATTTAGAAGTCGTTACTATAATTTTATTTAGAATAAATTGACAATTATATTCAAGTAGCATATACATAAAAAGTGAAATTTATACTAACCATGTTTTATGAGATAGAGTATATTAGATTTTTGAATAATTTATATTTGGATGAACTCATAAGAAAAGGAAAGTTTTTGATAATTAATGTCAAATTTAATATAAGACAATGTGAAATTGAGTGTCAAGAAGTAGAAGTTCTCATTGACATTGTCTCTTGAAAATTTTAACACATAGGATTGACTATATTAAATGAGGATTGCATTGGAGACATGATTTTGTATAGAAAGTCTATCATAATGACGTGTCAATCAAAATTTATTAAATTGACAATCACATTGGAGATGCTCTAATTTTAATGGGCAAAGTTAACGGAAGTATGTAAATTTACGTTTTTGGAATGTTGGGCATAGCTAGGTTTTGAGCATTTTTAATGTTGGACAGCAACTCCACCAAAGCACAATACCATTTATTTACAAATAAATGTATATATCTAAGGGTAGAATAATTCTTCCAAATCCATTAGGATAAAGCATGTGTAGTATTTGAATTATACTTGAATTATCATGAGACTGCGGCCTGTGGCTCTAAATATTTTCTTAAATAGTTGTTTGGGTGTTTTTGTTGAAGGTGGGTTCCAAGCTTGTTAAAATTAACTTAACTGAAATTAGCTTAAAACATTATTACTATTATTATTATTATTATTATTAATTTGAGTTCAAACATTCAATTTCAGATTTATTTTGAGGTCTCATACCAAAACAATTACAGCATCAAATACATCGCCGATATTAAGACAACCAGGGAAAAGTGTATCTCCACCTCTGTTAAGATCAACATGACACATAGTTGTCATCTAGTTCAAACATTTTCCAGCCGAGGTCTGATGAGAAATTTATAGTATCAGGTTCTTCCATCTCAAAAAGGAGATATTATTACAACAAATCAGAGCAGTTATAGAAATCTAAATGAGTAAAATGAGAAATTACTGAAATTGCACACCATTCATGGGAAATAAATGAATCCATCCTTAGGAAAAAGAAACATTGGAAATCGAATCTTTATAGCCACTGCAAACCACCTTTGGCAATCCATATTGCTCTTCATATTCTTTAGCCGAGGTTTCCGCGGATTCACTGCAATGGTGCAGCTCAATAACCTTAAGAACACTAAGCTATGACATTTTGTACCCAAAACAAACGCGCTACCAAGCTGCGTTACATCCCTTCGATTGTTCTACGCTGTCATTGTATAGAATTACTGTATTATTTTTCATATTGTAATTTTTTTTATTGATATACATAATTTTCTCTCGTTTTAGTCTTTTTTTTTGTCTCATTTAAAAACCTATTATTTAATTACATTTATATTAAATATATATACAAAACTAAATGAATATTGTATTTTTCGTAAATGCGCGTCAACATATTTTTTCCTTTTAAGGTTTTAGAAAAATCTTATTTAACGGATGATAGTACAATTCAATTTTAGTCAAGGATTAGGTGTCTAACTTTAATCGGTCCTTAGCTACACACGCGTTTAATCATATATGCATTAGCTTTATTTTTATTTTCTGTATTACAATTACAATAAATAAAACAAAAAGGGAGGTTTTTCAATGCGAGATTTAAAAACATATCTCTCTGTGACACCGGTACTAAGTACACTTTGGTTCGTGGCTTTAGCAGGTCTATTGATAGAGATTAATCGTTTTTTTCCGGATGCATTAACATTCCCCTTTTTTTCATTATAGTTTAAGATTAAAGATACAATCAAATATCCGTGACTAACCGCCTTTCCTCTCTTTTCTGCTTAATCTTTTCTGTTTTATTTGATTATATCTTTAATCTTCTTTACCTTTATTTTTATAAGGAAAGATAAAAAACAAAAAAAAGGGTGGATTCAACATCTATGAGACTCGATCTCAAGTTTGAATTCGCGAATTAAATTATATCTAAATGAATATTAATTCATAGAGAGCTAGGTTTAGAATGGAAACTACGCAAAATATAAAGAACGGTTATTCGAACCAAGATATTTAAATGAAAAATAGATTGTACTTCGATTTCAAATAGCGTTTATAAATTTTTGTATTACTTATTATTTTACTATTACTTTTCCAACTAAGATATTTAAATGAAAACGAGTTTTATTTACTATAAATAGTTGTTATGATTGGATTTTATATTATTAACTTTGATTTTATCCTTCGTTTCTTCTTTGTTAAGAGTTAAGAAACAGATTGAACTTAGTATCTGTATGGTACTCTTTATACTGAAGGGAATCTAAAATAACTAAATTGAATTTAATTAGAGTAGCTTTCATTTTAAAATGAATTAGAATTAAGAAATAGGATTTTCGAGATACAGAATAAACAAAAACAAACAAACCATGGATAAATCCAAGCGATCTTTTCTTAAATCCAAGCAATCTTTTCGTAAGCGTTTGCCCCCGATTCAATCGGGGGATCGAATTGATTATAGAAACATGAGTTTAATTAGTCGATTTATTAGTGAACAAGGGAAAATATTATCTAGACGGGTGAATAAATTGACCTTGAAACAACAACGATTAATAACTATTGCTATAAAACAAGCTCGTATTTTATCTTTGTTACCCTTTCTGAATAATGAGAAACAGTTTGAAAGAACGGACGAGTCCATTGCTAGAACTACATGTCTTCGAATTAGAAATAAATAGGCTTAATCTTTCTTCACTTGACTCATGACTCATTATAATTTTTAAAAAATCCGAACTCAAACGCAGATTCGTGTTTTTCGATGATCTAGATTTTATTATCATGTGGTAAGAAAAAAATATATCGGCGAAAGTTTTTTTTTTTTTGAATGCGTTCTTTTACTTTGATTACTTTAATCATATTTTATCATAGGAATTTTGATTCTACTTTCCCGGGGAAGAAACTCCGGGAAACACCGTTTAAATTGTTTCGGTAGATTTTTTATAATCTACTTCTTTTAGTATTTCATTCGAAATCATCGAAAGACAATTCTTATTTGATATAGCTATGTGTGCAAGTATTTTACGATTAAGAAGTAACCGCCCCTTGTGCAAATTATGTATAAATGTACTATAACTATAGGATACGAATCTTTCGCGAATTGCTGCGTTTATCCGAATGATCCACAAACGACGAAAATTTCTTTTTTTATTATCCCGATCTCGATGAGCCAAACTAAAGCTCTTATTTTCTGTTGAGTAATAGTTCGAGTAAGTCTTGAATGTGCCCCCGAAAGTTTGACGCAAATAAACGAATTTTTGTTCTACGTCTACGAGCTATATATCCCCGTCTAATTCTAGTCATTGAATAGATGAAACTTTAACGAATAACTAATTGATTTCTTTTCTTTCAGTTAGTCTTTTACCCTTTCCTAATTTAGTAATAACAAAACGGATGTTTCCAATGTATAAACTAAAAATTCCACCGGCTTTGGCTGCTATAGCCTTCCCAGTGACGATTTTTTTTAGGCATTTCACTGCGAAACAAGAAATTGTATTCTGTGATAAATGCAAAAAATAGAGTAAATAAAAACGATAAATAGATAAAGAGAAAGAAATAGTGGGTTCCATCATTTCTATGGTGCCTTTTTAAACGCTGAGGTCTTCTCTGTACACCGGAGCCTTTGCCTTCGTTGAATCAACGCTATTGGTAACTTGTATAGTTCATCCTTTTTGGCTCTACCTATGAATTATCTAGTAATAGGTCTTTCACAACGAGATTTAGCTATACAGTAACGGTATTTAATTATGAAAATTAGCTGGGTAGCTGACCCTCTTCTTCCGTTCTTGCCAGAGTAGGAATCCAATTTTTTTTTCAAGTTTTCCTCCGCTTAGTGGATAACCTTTTGTTACCAATGGAAAATCGCTTCTCATCTTGATTGGATTTGCATCAAGAGAAACCATAAAATTCATCCATAATCCAATGGAAGGATAGGATAGAGTTTTTGATTTTTATTTATAGTGAATGTAGTCTTTGCTTTTGTTCTATCTTATCCGCTGTTGCCGATCATTGATACTGGAAATTACTTTTGTGCCAGATCATGATATAATCTAAACGAGTCGCGCATACACCCGAGTACATGTTCCTCGACGCTGAGGGCATCCCCGAAGAGTGGGGGATTTCGTGACCTTTCTTATTGGCTGTCTTGTATTTCTAATAAGTTGTTTAATAGTTGGCATACTTAATTGTATACATAATGGAATGGTTTAGATTGATCCTAACCGGATGATTATGAATTGCTTTAAATAAACGCAGAGATAAAATAGCAAATCATAAATTTGCGTGAGATTTATGTTATTTTCATTCAACCGCTACAAGATCGACAATTCCATAAACTTGTGCTTCTGTTGCAGACATAAAAACATCTCTTTCCATGTCTTCAGATACAACCCATAAGGGTTTGCCTGTTCTTTGTACATAAACCCTTGCGAGGGTTTCACGCAGTTTTAGTAGCTCTTCCGCTTCCAAGATAAATTCTCCTGTTTGTGCCTCATAAAACGAACTGGCAGGTTGATGGATCATTACCCTGATGATATAACGTCCCTCTATCTCGTGGGATGATGACGTCAAGAAAAATAACAAAGAATAGAAGAAAGATAAAATTAAATAACCGTACGAGCATCTTTTGTGCATTGGATATGCATACGGCTCTGTACTCAAATTGACCTCTCTGTGCCATTAATTAAATAAAGAAAGAGACGAATATATTAGACCTAGATGGTCAAATGATCAAAATACCACCCTTCTTTTTTGTAATAGTTTAAAATACTATAAAATACTATGATGGCTCCGTTGCCTTAAATAGAATATATTAATTTTTTGTTTGTAATTCAGCAATCCCAAAGTTTCTTTTTGATCAAATCAAATAAAAATAACTAAAACTGAAATTTTTTGTTTTTTACTACTCTTTACCTAAATATAAATAGTAAATATAAATAGTGTTAAGACCAAAAAAGAAAAGAGCTTGTGACGCTGAATCGGACGCCCGATAAATAAGAAAAAATCGGAAATATCCTTTATTTCTTTCATACTACCTTCTTGATACCTAATCTAATTTTTTGTTTTTTGACAATGCAAAAATTTATCATATCGAATTCGAAGTGCCATGCTACTATTACTTAATAGTCTATTATTACTTACTATTCATATTTCATAGGGCGAAGGCATAGTCTTCTTTTTTATTTTTTGTCTCAAAAAAAACCATTGGCGCCAAGCGTGCGGGAATGCTAAACGTTTGGTAATTTCTCCTCCGACCAAGATAAAAGAGCCCATTGAAGCGGCTAACCCCATGCATATTGTGTGGACATTTGGACGCATAAATTGCATTGTATCATAAATAGTTACTCCGGGTATTACCCAGCCCCTAGGAGAGTTGATAAACAAATACATATCTTTGTTATCATCTTCAATACTGAGATATATCATAAGACCAATAAGTTGATTTGAGATCTCGCTATCAACCGCTTGGCCTAAAAAAAGTAATTTTTCTCGATAAAGTCGGTTGATTAGGGTCCAAGTGTATCCCTTAGAAACCGTACATACACCTTTTGATGCATACGGTTCAAAACATTTGCGAAAAAAAGAATTAATGTAATCAATGTATAGATTCCTATCCTCGTTCTTTTCTCATAACATGCCAGGCTTTTTCACCAACACCCCATGGGATCTTCTCAAGCAACTTGCACGACCTTAGAACTAGGCGTTCCAGGCACGGAAAATTCTCGTGCTTTCGACTTCCCAGTTCACAAGATCAGTGTTCTCAATCATCATTTGTTTCAAACAACCAAATACCAACTCTTCATCCACAACCCACTCTGGTCCTCGAAAGGCATAATTTTTCAGCTTTAAGGTCTCGAGTTCGGGTAGCAATGCCAGAAACTTGATTTTATCCCATGACAAACCACCTCCATCCAATGTTAACTTCTTGAGACTAACTGGCAGAGCATCAAAATCTAAGTGCCTCATTTCTCTATTTCCTTTGTAAAAGGAACAATTCAACGCTTGGAGTTGGTTCAAGAAAGAGAGATTTTGAAAGCATTTTATGAACTGACCATTCTCAAAATCTTCTTTGGTTTCTGAAACTCCCAACTTCTTAAGCTTCGGCATTAACAAGAGAAGTTCTCTGGTGCAGCTGGAGAATGTGATCACGGAAATGCATTGGAGCTTACTTGGAGCCTGAGGAACATCTAGTACCGAACTCAGGAGGTAAGGGTATTCCAAACAGCAAGGCACTCTAATTTCAACATGTCTCAGGGACCTCATTTTCCACAACTCCAAAAAGAGAGCTGGCCTGGGAATCCAAGGACCATACACAACTAAGGTCTCAAGTTTCAAAAGCTGAGATATTCTTGCGTCAAGTTCATAACTGACATGGATTGCTAGGAACCTTAGATTGACCAGATTCAGCAAACGCAATGGGAAAGTCTCAAATGGCAGAAAATAGACATGTAACACTCTTAAACCCTTACAAGAGACTAACATTTGAAGAAGTGCCTTACCAAGTGCCAACTCAGAACACAAGTGAGGGTGCAAAACCAATGATTGAAAATCATCCAAGTTATCCAAATTCGATATGAGATGTCGCTTATTTTTGTGAACTTGGGCATTATTGGTTCCTGGTTCTAAAACCTGCATGAAGTTTTTCTTTTGGGCTTCTTCTAGGCACAACTGTCTCACAAGTGGGTGAATGAAGCAAGTCTTGATTTTTCCATCTAACCCTCTTTTTCCAATGGAAATCAAGTTTCTATCTATTAACATAGTCATGCACTCCTCAGCCTCAATCTCTAAATCGTTATAATATTTTGGTTCCAGGATGCCACTGGCAATCCATAACCGGAGCAAATATTCAACCCCTATCTCAGCATTTGCAGGAAAAGCACCCATAGAAAGAAAACAAGATTTGTAGCTAAAAGAGAGAATATCCATACATCCATCTGCAGATATGGTCTGAACTATATAACTCTTAACACTCCCCCAAACATTTAAGGAACTTGAGCGAGTACTGCAAAGAAAACCTGCAATAACAACAACTGCTAAGGGTAGTCCTCCACATGCCTTAGCGATTTGCTTTCCAACCTTCACCAGTTCATCAGGACAACTTTTATTCCCGAACACTAATTTTTCTAATAGCTCCCAGCTTTCATCCTTATCCATGAGTGACATGGAGTGAGAAGGGTTCTTATGGATATTGGAACAAGAGGAAAATTCTGTTATTCGAGTGGTGATCAGTACTCTACTACCCATTTTGTCATCAGGTAAAAAGCTCTGGACATCATTCCAAACATCAAATTTCCACAAATCATCAACTACAATAAGATACTTTCTTCCCTTCAAACTTTTACGCAAAATTTCACCACTATCCTGAATGGTTTTTCCTTGAATTTCTTCACCGCATGCTGAAGAAAAATGGTGCAACAGATGGGACAATACTTGATCAATGTCAGATACATTGTTGATCCACGCAATGCAGTGAAAGTAAAGAGAAACAGAAGGATGATTGTAAACATTTTTGGCAAGAGTAGTTTTACCAATTCCACCCATTCCTGTAATGGTCACCATCGATAGCTTAGATGGTGGTCGAGTAAGTTCATCAATGATTTTACTCATCTCTTCATCAAGACCAGCTACAATGTCTTCACGTTCCATAGATAATTTCCATGATTCTTTAGGGTTTAAAACGCGACTTAACAGCACTCGACTGCCAACATTATCATCTGGAAAATAACTTTGGATAGCATCCCAAATGTCAAAATTCTGTAATCCATGCAGGATTAGATACTTTTTCCCTTTCAGACTCTTATGCAACAATTCTCCTTCATCCTCAATGCTGGGGATGACAGGAAGAAGATAACTGATTTTCCCTTCCTGGAGAATGCATCTGTTGGAAACAAATTGGGATCGAATATCAGCTAACACTTTGTCAGTACGAATCACACTGCTAACCAATGCATGCAATTCAAAGTTTTCAGCAACAGCAGGGAGGTTAAATATTTTTTCTGCAAGAGTAAGATGGCTTCTATCCCTGCCTTCCCATATTCTCACATCTTTCAGTTTCGCTGGCAATTGAAAGAGTTCACGAATCACCTCAGCAGAATCATCAACAGTGTTGGCTAGATCCTCCCTACGTGATACCGAAGCTTCTGTTTAACCAACAAAAGTACATGTCATATCTTTCATTATTGATTTGGCACTTTCTATGAGAAGCTCCTCATCTGACTCTTTACTGCGGCTTGAACACCTGAATATCTTCAATGTTTCGCACTTTCTGCTTCCAGAACACTTCGTACAAAACATATAACTTGCTCCTCCACTATGTGCTTGAGATGAACAAGCTCAAAATAAGCCATATGGTTAAGTCCTCTCTGCGATCTGAATATTTTTTTGTTGGAACAAGAAAGAAAGAATGATGGTTAATCCAGAAAATAGACCCTACTCAGTTATACAAAAAGAATAAACAATGACCATTGACATGCTTTTCCATCTTTCTACTGTAGTAGGAGTACTGGACTACACAAACATATATAAAAAATGTTTACAGAAATTGAAAGCTGGTGATATATCTCAATCATTTTTCAGTAGGTTTGTCTTCTCTTTTTTGTTTGCTTAGTCAACAATGAAAAGAAAAATCAAATCAGTTCTACTATATAGTTGAGATTAATTTTTTATTATACTAATATCTGTCTTTTTATCACAACCACTCCCAAATACAGTTAAACCTCGATAAATGAATACTCTTGGGACCATTATAAAATTATTCATTTAGCGAGTTTATTCATTTATCGATAAATGAATAATTTATTCATTTATCGAGTTTTAACTATAGAAATGTGATGGACGTCGAACATCTTTTGAACTATCCAAACGAGAATGATGTTGTTATGGAATTGCCAACCGACGATGAAATTATTGAGTCTGTACTGAATGATGAGAATGATCCAGAACCAGATGATAGTAGTGTCACACCAAATGTGTCATCCAAACAAGCATATCAAGCGATGATCCCCTTGCAAAATTATTTGCTACAACACGAGCAGACTACTCCTGAAATTTTGTTTGCGCTATGAAAAATCAAGTATGAGATGAATTTTGGTGGGAAAAAATAACAAAAAACTATAGACACTTTTTTTTTGTAAGAACTTGATTTATTGTATGAACATTATTGATTGAAAAAATATATTTTTAATATATATATATACCTACATATATATATCTTAGGAAATGTGGTGAGTATTCATTTATATATACATAGGGTGTTAAAAGATTTTAAAAAAATTATTCATTAATACATTTAGCGAGGTTATTCATTTAGCCCCTAGCCCAAGTCGGGACCGAGAAAAATTATTCATTTAGCGAGATTATTCATTTATCGAATATTCATTTATCGAGGTTTAACTGTAAGTTATACCTTTTCATGCTGCAGAATTTCTAAGCATCTTCAGTACTCACCATTCATATAATCTTCTCTTGTTTCATAAATTTCAAGGAAAAGAGTGGCATGTGACTTCATTAAAATTCCCAATAAAGGACCCGGCCTGAGATATACTAAAATCAACCCAACATTTGCAAAAAGTACATCATCAAGAGGAAGAGAAATGAGAAGTAGCAAGCAATATATGATCACTTCTCTATCTCTATGATTCTCTAAAGTCGAAGATGCTTATAATTGAAGAAAAGTGTATGTCGAAATAGTGAACTTAGTACGAACTGAATTGCAGTTGAAAAGCTTTGCATGAACGAAGAAAAGTTACCATAAAACACAGTTTTTACCATGTGTAAACTGTATCTGATTGCTTGATTAGAATAAGGCAGAAGCATGCCTATATATAGTTACATACAAGGGCCTAAAACTAAATACTGAAGCTAGCTAAACCCTAGACACATAAGTGCAATATACAAAGTACATACATAATTAATAAATCAGTCCTCCAATTCTTCTTGTATTGTCACACCCCCCTTCAAGCGAAGCGTCGGATTGACTGAGACGCGAAGTTTGGACCGAAAGAAGTCAAACAACGCACGATTGAGCCCCTTGGTGAAGACATCCGCAACTTGTAAGGATGTCGGAACATGACCAACTCGTAGTTTGCCAGCACTAACTAGCTCCCTCACAAAGTGATAGTCAATGTCGATGTACTTAGCTCTCTTGTGAGCAACTGGATTCTCCGCAAGAAAGATAGCACTGTTATTGTCACAAAGAAGCACCGGAGATCCCTGAAGTGGGAAGCGCAGATCCCGAAAAATATGTAATAGCCATACTACCTCCGAAGCAGTGTTCGCAAGAGCTCTGTACTCCGATTAAGAGCTTGACCGAGAGACTGTAGGCTGCTTCTTCGCACTCCATGAGACCAAGTTGCCACCAAGGAAAACTGCATATCCATAAGTAGAGCGACGTGTCTCCAAGTAGCGCGCTCAATCAGCATCAGAGTAGGCTAGTATCTCCGAAACACCATCGGCAGTGAAGGTCAATCCACAATGTTGCGTGCCTCGAACATATCTGAAATGCGAGTAACTGCAGCAAAATGATCATCCCGTGGATCCTGAAGGTATTGACTCACAGAGTTGACAGCAAAGGATAGGTCAGGACGAGTGATGGTGAGATATTGAAGTGCACCTACAAGAGAACGATACAACTTTGGATTGTGAAATGGTCCACTGGTACTGCTGTGTAACTGAGATAACGGAAGAAACGGTGTGGAAACCGACGTAGCATCCAACATCCCAACTCTCTGAAGAATATCCCCAACATACTTAGCTTGACCCAAGAACCACCCGGTGGAGGTGGGTGTAACCTCCAAGCCAAGGAAGTAGTTGAGGTATCCGAGATCCTTGACAGAGAATTCCCGATCAGCCCGAGCTATGAAACTCTGAATAGCAACCTTATCATTCCCGGTAAGAATGATATCATCGACATAGATGAGAAGGTAAAGGATGACTGAGCCACGGGTAAACACAAACAGAGACGGATCCGATAGACTGCCAACAAAGCCAAGACCCTTAACAAAGACACTGAAGCGATCAAACCATGCCCTATGAGCTTGCTTAAGAACATAGATGGCTTTCTTCAAAAGACATACATGATTAGGACGTGCAGGATCCTGATATCCAGCTGGTTGCGCCATGTAAACTGGACCGTCAAGAACACCATTCAGAAAAGCATTCTTTACATCGAGCTGATGAAGCGGCCATTTCCTCATAGTAGCAATAGCAATCACTGTGCGGACAGTGGCAGCCTTGATAACTGGACTGAAGGTATGATCAAAATCAAACCCCGGAACCTGTGAGAATCCTTGAGCTACCAGACGTGCTTTGTACCTCTCAATAGAGCCATCCTGTTTGTACTTCAATCGATAGACCCACTTGGAACCAACCACATTAACATGTGGAGGGCAAGGCACCAACTGCCATGTCTGTTGCCGCTGAAGTTCATCAATCTCCTCATCCATAGCAGTAACCCATCGGGAGTCCTTGACTGCAGCCTTGAAGTTTCTCGGTTCCTTCTGTACTAGTAACTCAGCAACTAAACCTGTGGCCACAAAATCAGGTCCAAGACTGCGAGCTACTCTTGTTCCATCCTGATGACGAGTGACCATCGAGTGAGCTCTAGGAGCAGGTGGGGCTGCTGGAACCTGTAGAGCTGTGGAAGCAGGAGGAGTCAAAGGAACACTTGCAGACGAGACTGAATCACCAGGTGAATCGGAAGAACTCGAGAATACTGGAGAAAACTCTGGAGTGGCTGGTTCAGGTTCATCGGCGATTGCTGCTGATGTAGTCGAAGAAGGCTCATGACATGCCGTACAAGGCTGTTGTGGTGGAAGGACCTCGACAGAAGATGTCTCTACATCAGGATCAGTGGGGTCAACAAAGGAAGAGACATCCAAAGAGGAGAAATGAGCCTCTGTGGATACTCTCGAGAATGGAAAGTGACCCTCATCGAAACGAGCATGACGAGACATATAAATACGACCAGAGGCAGGATCCAAGCACTTAAATCCTTTGTAGTGTGCACTGTAGCCCAAAAAGATACATGACAGACTGCGAGGGGCTAATTTATGTTCAGATGTAGGCCGAACATAGGGAAACACACGGCAACCAAAAGGATGAAAGTTCGAGTAGTCTGGCGAGCGTCCAAAGAGTGCTTCAAAAGGAGACTTGTTATCAATTACTGGTGTTGGCAACCGGTTGATCGTGAAGACAGCAGCACTAAATGCATCATCCCAGTGAGACAGCGGTAGGTGTGAATGAAACAACATGGAGATGCCCATCTCCGTGATGTGTATGTGCTTGCGTTCTGCTCTACCATTCTGCTCAGGTGTATATGGGCATGAGACTTGATGATGAATGCCACGAGTTCCAAAGTGAGACTGCAACCTGTTGTTGATGAATTCAGTCCCTCCATCACTCTGGAAAACTTTGATGCGAGATGAGAATTGGTTCTCTACGAATGCTTCAAACTGGAAGTAGACATCGACGAAATCTGATTTGCGACGAAGAGGGTAGAACCACGAAAAACGCGAATAATCACCCACAAACAAAGCATAATAGGAGAAACCATTTCCCGAAACAACCGGAGATGGCCCCCAGAAATCACAATGAATCAAATCCAAAAGATTCTTAGCCCGTCTGGGGTTCTCAAAAAAAGACAGTTTGTGGCCTTTAGCCATAGCACACGGTTCACAAATACCAGGTTTTGGAAGTACAGAAGTAAAAGACAAAAATCCATGCTTTTTCAACAAAGAAAGAGTAGCAGAGGACACATGTCCTAATCGAGCATGCCACACTTCAAAAGATGCTCTATTATTGTTCTTCTTCACCACTGAAAGAAGTGCTGTCTCACCACGGTCCAGCACATACAGCCCATGCTAACTGTGTCCCTGCCCCAGGATTGCCCTGCTGAGCTTGTGCTGAATAGTAAAAGACTTGTCATCGAAAGAAATAACAGCACATAGCTCCTTGGTAAGCTTACTAATTGACAATAGGTTTTTAGTAATAGCAGGCACAACCAAGACATCAGATATATGTATAGAAGGGCTAACTCTAGCAACACCAACAACAGTAATAGGAAGAGAAGCACCATTACCAACAGAAACAGAGATATTACCATTATATGGAGCCAGAGCAGTCAAGTTCGAAGGGTTGGCACTCATATGGTTGGTAGCCCCTGAATCAAGATACCAGTCTGAAGCTGTAGGAGCAGTAGCGGGCTGAGTCTGAGGAGCCTGGTAGGGAACGTACTGTGGTGCATACACAGGTGGCTGAGGAGCCACTACCGCAGGAGCAACATGAGCAGCATAAGTCTGAGCAACAAGAGCCTGAAGAGCCGATGGAGGCTGTGCCGGCTGAGGAACATAAGTCTGGTACTGCTGCTAGCCATAGGGCTGTGGTGATGGAGTCACATAACTCTGTGTAGAGTTTCCACAAAACCTAGAGATGTGCCCGAAGCCTCCACACGTGTAACACTGAATCTGAGCACCCAAAATACCAGATCTGGACACACCAAGACCTCCAGGAGCTGCCCAGGGACGACGACCGCCACGGCGACCGCCGAACCGGCCGCGCGTGGGCCCCACGCGCCGCCGCCACGCGCGTCCTGTCCAGTCGCGTGAGCCCACGCGCCACCGTCTGGATGCTGGGCGGCCGGGGCAGTCTCCTGGGCGGTCGCAGCAAAGGCTACCGGTCCCACCGGAGCCTGTACCTGCACATTCGTTTTCTCCAAATTCGCCAAAAAAGCCTCATAGCCCTTGGTTTGATCCACAACAGTTATAAACGGGGGCAAGGGATCAAGAACAACAGGTGCACTAAAATTTGAATAAGCTTGACCAAGGGCAGTGAGAAACCACATAAGTTTGTCGCGGTTATCCGCAGGTTGGCCCATAATACTCAATTGATCAAAAATTTTAACCAGAGACAGATGAAGATCATGAATTGTACCAGTCTTGCGAAGGAGATTAGCCTGCTGTCGGAGGCTGAAAACGCTAATCGAGGTGCTGTGTTGATAGGTGCTGGCAAAAGTGTCCCACATCTCCTTAGCGGTGGTACACCCGCTGATCTCATTCAACGCATCAGCAGTGCATGAGGAGAGGAGCACACTACAAAGTCTCTGATCATCCACGATCCAGGATTTGTAGGCAGCAAGGGCAGTGTCGTAAGCGGCCTGCTCCTTCTGAAGAACAGCAGAGTCCGGTGGTGAGGAGGAGGAAGAGGCGGCCGTTGGCGGCACGGGAACGAGAGGGCGAGGAGTAGAGCCATCCAGATGGCCAAACAATCCTTGAGGCATGAACACATACTCTACCTGCTTCTTCCACCGCAGGTATGTCGAAGCTTCCAACTTGGTATTGAGAAGATGAACCATCGTGTTGATTGTAAGAGAATCATCCCTGGTAGCAGCCATCGTCGTGTGAACAACAAAAAAGAGGGCAGAAAATTTTTGAACTGAGAGGGGAGGGCAGAAAAAAAAAATTCGTGCGTGTGGGAGAGAAGAAAAAACGGCGGCGGCGGCCAAAGAAGGAGAAAAGGGGGGAGAGGGTTTAAGAACCCTAGGGTTTAAGGAAAGAGGACCGTCAGGCGACTGATACCATGTAAACTGTATCTGATTGCTTGATTAGAATAAGGCAGAAGCATGCCTATATATAGTTACATATAAGGGCCTAAAACTAAATACTGAAGCTAGCTAAACCCTAGGCACATAAGTGTAATATACTAAGTACATACATAATTAATAAATCAGTCCTCCAATTCTTCTTGTATTGTCACACCATGGTTGGCATCCATGAAACAATAACCAAACAATAAATGTACCTCTACCATATACTCTATTCATAGCCACAAAGAAACATGCACTTGTGCTATAAGGTCCTTCACTCCTTGGTCTCAATTAATTGTCCACCTCTCTCCCCCACTGCCCTCCTATGATAAGCAACACATGAGGAATGAGTATACCATTAAATGTAAAATTAGCTCGTCTGGTGGAACATCAAAAAATCGAGCAACATGAAGTTAGAACACAGCACTAAAATCCACAAAGCAACAAGGAATGAAATAAACAAAGAATGAATTAGAGCCTGAATACATATGCATGGCTTCCACAAAATGTTATTATTCATTCTGCAACAAATTAACAATGTAAAGTAGAGAATTTTTAACACTACCTGTATCACTATTAAACCTTGATGACCACTTTCGGGAATCCATTTTGCTTTTCAAATTCTTGAGCTGAATCATTTGCTGATTCACTGCAATGGTACAGCTCAATAACCTCAAGAACACTAAGTTCTACAATGCCTGAAGCGATTTCTTCGATGTTCTTGCAGGACCTCAGAACTAAGTGTCTCAGACAAGGGAAGTTGTCAGGACTGTCAACTTCCCACTTCGCTAGATCAGAGTTGTCGATCATCAGTTGTTTCAAAGAACCAAACACAACCTCTTCAGTTACTGCCCAGTGTTGACCTTGCAAAGAATAATTTTTTAACTTCAAGGTCTCAAGTTGAGCAACGAGGCGAGGACATTACCTTTATCCCATGACAAACCACCCCCATTCAAGGTCAAGTTCTTGACATTTACAGGCAAAAGATCCAATCTAATACTTCTTGCTTCTTTGTATCCTTTATAAAGAGCATTTTGCTTCTCTCAGTCATAGCTCCCTCAAAAGTGCATGAATGAGGCATGTTTTGATTTTCCCATCTAAACCCCTTTTTACAACCGAAACTAGGTTTTACCAACTACATCTTCCAAAAAACTTTCTGCAAATGTTGGAGACCAAGAAAACATTAGCAACCCATAAATTGAGAAGATATTCAACTCCAATCCAAGTAATTTCATGTTCTTTAGTTTTAGTTATAGTTAAATTGGTTAGGCAAAATAGAGTTTAACTATCAGGCTATGTCCATTGACAAATTCTAGTTTTAGAGCTTTTTTCACTGACTAATTGAATAATTCTAATCTGGGGATAAATGTTGGCACATTGTAATTCCAATGGTTCTTATCATTAAATCACTTGAACATCACTATGAACTGAGTCACACTTAGTCCTATTACGATATCACCAAACGATAACTTGATCAGGTGTAAAAAAGGATGTTGCTTTCATAAACATCTTAACAAGAACATGCCTATATATTCTTTTTTACAATGGAGCAGTATCATCTGATTCAGAGTTCATCACTTGACTCATCAACAAAGAGGGCACTTATCAATAAAAGACACTAACTGAATCACTTACATGATCAAATGTGCTCCATAAAAGGTCACCTTCCTCAGTCTCAGTGCTCATACTCAATTGGTTGACCACTTTTCTCCAGCAACATAAAATGGCTGGACATCATGAGTATCTCGACCGCTAATTACATTCATGACACTGACATCTTGTTATAGAATGATAACAATGTATCAACAACTCCCATCATAATTAAATTAATATGATACAAGATCTACCACTCTCGTCATCTAACACATCTGCAGAAAGGCACATCCAATCAAAAACACTTTAAGTGAGATACTAATGTGTAATGCATTGATTTCATCTTAATCAGATGAAATCTATTTAAAAAGCTCAACACAGTGTTGGTTTAAACGAATTAATATAAATTGAATTTGAGCTAGCATAGGATGATCCACATCAGAGTTTGGTTATTAAAAAGCAAAAAAACAACAAAAATGAGTATGGACTGCTTAATAAAATCAATCACTGACTTACTATTTTCTCAAAATGACCTTCAGATTTCCATAGAGTTCTTGGTATTCTTTGGCAGAAGTCTCAAGTGCTTCATTACACTTGCGTAAATCAATTATCTCAACCACTGAGAAGACGCCAGCAAGACTTCAGAACTAGACGCTCAAGGCATGGAAAGTGATTGTCGTCTGTAGCTTCCCAGAACTCTAGGTCAGTTATTTCAATGAGCAGGTGTTTCAAACATCCAAACACAACATCAGTAAGCCTCCACTCTGCTCCATAAAAAGAATGATCTATTAGTTTCAATGTTTCGAGTTTGGGTAACAATGCAAGGTGCTTCATGTTATCCCAGGACAAGCAACTCCTGACAAAAGTCAGCTCTTTGAGGTTTGATGGCAAAACATACAGATCATAACTTCTTGTAGCTTTTACACGTTGTTTATAAAATATACAAACCAATATTTCAAGCTCAGACAGTGATTGCAGAGTTTCAAACAAAATTTTGTAGGCACCATACTGATAATCATCTTTGGTTTCGCAGACTCTCAGCTTCTTAAGTTTGGGCAACAGATGGAAATTTTCCTTCTTGCAGCAGGAAAATGTTACTGTCTGCAAAGTGTGGAGGTTACTTGGAATGGGAACATAATCTGGCAATTGCTGAGGAGGTGTGTAGAATCTGAAATGACTGGAATATCGAACAGAAACACTCCTCAGCCAGGGCATTTTCCAAAAATCCAAGAAATGACTAAGGTTTGAAGTTTCCAGAAAGCAGAGAAGGAGTTGTCGAGCACATAAGTTACATTAATGGCGAGATATCTCAGATTCAGCAAGCGTTGTAAATCCCACGGCAGTACTTCAAATGACATACAATACAAGTCAAGTACTCTCATTCTCAACCAACCATAGTCAAACAATTTGGAAACCATTCGATTTGGTGAAGGACATATACCATCACTGCCTCTGGCTCTGAGAACAATGAAAGATTGTAGACGAGTATACGAAGGCAACACAAGCACGTCATTCTCATGGATTTCATTGGTAATGATATCCCGCTGCTCTTTGTTAACTAGTCCCGATTTATCTGTTCGGAGAATCCGCAATGAGTCTTCCTTACCTAGCTCTCTGAGGCACAACTGTCGCAGGAGATCATGAATGGAACATGTTTTTATTTTCCCATCTAAACCCCCTTTCACAACCGAAATTAGGTTTTACCAACACATCTTCCAAAAACCTTTCTACCATGGATTCTGAATAGCTTGAAATGTTGGAGACCAAGAAACCATTAGCAACCCATAAATAGAGAAGATATTCAACTCCAATCCAAGTAATTTCATTTTACTTTGGTTAATCAAAATAAAGTTTAACTATCAGGCTATGTCCTAGCATATCGGATCAACATGCAACATTTTTTCCAAATTGGCAAATTCTAGATTTAGAGCTTTCTTCACTGACTAATTTAATAATATTCTGATCTATGGGGATAAATTAATGTTGGCACATTGTAATTCCAATGGTTCTTATCATTAGATCACTTGAACATCACTATGAACTGAGTCACATTTCAATAACTCCTATCGCGATATCACCATACAATAACTTAAGGTGTACAAAAAGATGTTGCTTTCATAAACATCTTAACAAGAACATGTCAATTCTTATGCAAAGAAGTTTTTACAAAAGGCCGGACTGGAAGAGTGCAATCCATGCGCGGCACCAATGGAGGCACGGCTCAAACTAAGCAAGACGGGAGACGGGAGACCGGTGGACGCCACGGACTACCGCAGCTTGGTGGGAAGCCTCAGATACTTAGTTCATACTCGACCAGACATTACTTTTGCAGTTGGTTATGTTAGCCGATTCATGGAGCAGCCAAGAGTTGAGCATATGGCAGCAGTGAAGCATATTCTACGCTATGTGGCGGGAACTCTAGAGTTTGGAGTTTCATATGGAAAAAGTGCTGGACCTTTACTCTTGGCAGGTTATAGTGATGACGTCAACGATAGGAAGAGCACGACGGGGCTAGTTTTCTTCCTAGGTCAATCTCTGGTGAGTTGGCAATCACAGAAACAACGGGTAGTGGCACTCTCTTCGTGCGAGTCCGAGTATATTGCAGCTGCCACTGCCGCTTGCCAAGGTGTTTGGCTTAGTAGATTGCTTGGTGAAATGCAAGGTGAACAGCCACAAGCACCAACGTTACTGGTGGACAACAAATCGACAATCGATCTTAGCCGAAATCCAGTTTTCTGCACAACATCATTGTTCTTCTTTCTCCTCTTCTCAGCTTATCTATGTGAAAGCTAACAAGTGGTATCAAGAGTTTCAACGATCCTATGGCGGACGCATCGAGATCATCGGCACGAACGGAACCACGGGGAGGACGAGGATGCAGCAGGCCACGACGCGGCAACGGCGGCGAAGTTGTCATCCACGAACGTGTCATCCAAGAACGTACCAACCTTGGCGCCAACATTGTGTACCCCACGTTGACGGCAACGAACTATATCGAATGGGCCCTCGTGATGAAGATAAACCTACGAGCACAAGGTTTATGGGAGGCCACTTCCGGCGTTGGAGAACCGTCCGAACGGGAAGACATGGCGGCCCTCTCGGCTTTGATTCGGGCGGTGCCACCGGAGATGGTACCGGCGCTAGCTGTCAAAACGTCGGCACACGAAGCTTGGGAGGCAATCCGGATGATGCGAGTCGGCGTGGATCGAGTGCGTGAGGCCACGGCACAACGTCTACGCAAGGAGTTCGAGCAAATCGCCTTCAAGGACGGGGAGTCACTCGACGCCTTCGGCATGCGGATTACAGGTATCGTCAATAACTTTCGTTCTTTAGGTGAATCTCTAGAAGAGATCAAAGTGGTCCAAAAGTTCTTGCGGGAGGTGCCGAGCCAGTACGCCCAAATCGCTTGCTCGATCGAAACGTTGCTCGATCTGAATGGCATGACAGTGGAGGAACTCATCGGCAGGCTTAGGTCAGCAGCAGATCGGTGCTCCATCAACACCACGAACAACTCCAACGGCCAAGTTTTGCTCACGGAGCAAGAGTGGATCGCACGAGGACCGAGCTCTAGCTCCGGGAACAAAGGCAAAGGCAAGGGTTTTCAGAAAGGGAAGAAACCGAGCCACAAGGGAGACGGCAGCCAACGGGCGGTGAGCGGTGACAGAGACTTGACGAATTTGAAGTGTTACAATTGTAACAAATACGCTGGCCACATCTCCAAGGACTGCCCCGAGCCACGGCGCGAACGAAAGGGACGTGCCAACCTCGTGCAAGCTGAAGTGGATGAACGGACGCTCCTCGTAGCAAGGCTTCACTCACTCACGATCGGGAACTCAGCCACCAAGGAGCACGTCCTGCTCAACGAGACGCGATCTAAAGCACGGTCAACGAAGGAGCCCGGGCAGAGTGACACATCATGGTTCCTTGACTCCGGTGTGAGTGCCCACATGTGCGGAAGACGGGAGTTCTTCTCCGAGCTAGACACGGATGTACAAGGCTCGGTCAAACTGGGAGACGACACCTCCGTGGAAATAGAAGGCACTGGTACGATCCTTTTTACGTGCCGGAACGGCGAGCACCTAAAGTTGGACGATGTGTATTACATACCACGGCTCCACAGCGGCATCATCTCACTCGGCCAGCTGGATGAGGACGGCTACGACACGAGGATCCAGCACGGGTGGCTCACGTTACGGGAACAAGGCGGACGCTTGCTCGCACGGGTGCCAAGAGGCCAAGGGCGCCTTTACCTCCTTCATCTGAGTTTGGCACGACCAGTGTGCCTTGCGGTGCATGGGTGCGAGGATGGGTGGCAATGGCACGCGAGATACGGCCACATGAACCTTGAGGCCCTTCGACGCATGGCCAGGAACAAGATGGTGGACGGACTCCCGCTGCTCGATGACGTTGAGCGCTTGTGTGACGCCTGCCTGGCCGGGAAGCAGAAACGCAGCTCGTTCCCAAGCCAAGCCAAGAACCGAGCGACCGAACGCCTTAGGCTCGTGCACGCCGATTTGTGTGGACCCATCGAGCCACAAACTCCTGGAGGTAAATGATACTTTCTACAAATGGTAGATGATCTTAGTAGATATATGTGGATAGTCTTGCTGACCTCGAAGGATCAAGCGGCGGAAGCCATCAAAAGGACCGTGGCAGCAGCCGAACGACAAAGCGGGTGCAAGTTGAAGACGCTGCGGACCGATCGTGGAGGTGAGCTCACGTCTCAAGAACTCAGCGAGTACTTTGCCGACCACGGTGTGCATCGACAAACAACGGCGCCATACTTGCCCCAGCAAAACGGCGTGGTCGAACGACGAAATCAAACGGTGGTTAGCATGGCACGTTGCCTCTTAAAGGCCAAAGGCATGGCGATGAGATTCTGGGGAGAAGCAGTGACAACGGCGGTCTACCTTCTGAACCGGGGAATCACGAAGAGCGTCAGCGGCAAGACACCCTACGAAGCATGGCACGGGCGCCGGCCGAGCGTGAGCCATCTCCGGGTGTTTGGGTGTGTCGCCCATGTCAAGGCCACGCAGCCAGGGCTGAAGAAACTGGAGGACCGGAGCAAGCCGATGGTGCTACTTGGGTATGAAACTGGAACTGTGGCGTACCGCGTCTACGACCCTGCCACAGACCGGGCGAAAGTATCACTAGACATCGTCTTTGATGAAGACACGGCATGGGACTGGACCATATCGACACAGCAACAAAACCACGGGCATGATGAGGATTCCAACTTCGACCGTTTTGTCTCTTTTGGTGTAGATAGCGAACCAGCCCAGAAAATCCTTCGTTCAGACGATGAGAATTTCACCAGAAGCAGGCCTAGAAGTGAAGTTTCAGTGTCAAGTCCACGAACCCCAAGTGTATCACCACCACCCAACGTGGAATTTGTGTCACCTCCGGCAAACGCATCGGAACCACCCTCCGGAGTTGAGGCACAACGACGGTATCAAACCATGGAGGACCTTCTCAACGCCACCGAGAAGATTGAAACTGAGGATGAGGAGCTTTGTCTTCTCACAGTCGACGAACCAACGAGCCTAGTTGAAGCCGAGAAGGACGAAGGATGGCGAACGGCGATGACTGAGGAACTTGCAAGCATCGAGGCAAACCAGACTTGGCGCCTCACCGATCTACCACCGGGACACCGCGCCATCGGACTTAAGTGGGTCTTCAAGCTCAAGAAGGACGCGAACGGGGAGATGGTGAAACGAAAGGCGCGGTTAGTGGCAAAGGGCTACGTGCAACAGCAGGGGGTGGACTACGAGGAAGTGTTCGCTCCAGTTGCGCGAATGGAGACGGTGCGGGTTCTGATCGCGCTCGCTGCACACCACGGGTGGCCAATCCACCACATGGACGTCAAGACCGCGTTCCTTAACGGTGATCTGATTGAGGAGGTTTATGTCAAGCAACCGCCGGGTTTCGAAATTCAAAGCAACGAAGGCAAGGTTCTTCGGCTTAAGAAGGCTTGGAATGCCAAACTTGACAAGAGTCTTCTCGACTTGGAGTTTGTACGATGTGAAGCCGAGCACGCGGTGTATCGCCGGAGCAACGGGAAGGAGCAACTGCTAGTTGGAGTTTATGTTGATGACTTGATCATCACCGGAACTTCAATCGAAGAACTGACGAAGTTCAAGAAGGAGATGACGAATCTATTTGAGATGAGCGACCTCGGCGAACTGAGTTACTACGTCGGCATCCAAGTGCAACAACGGAAGGGTTTGGTCACTCTTTGCCAATCATCTTATGCAAAGAAGCTTTTACAAAAGGCCGGACTGGAAGAGTGCAATCCATGCGCGGCACCAATGGAGGCACGGCTCAAACTAAGCAAGACGGGAGACGGGAGACCGGTGGACGCCACAGACTACCGCAGCTTGGTGGGAAGCCTCAGGTACTTAGTTCATACTCGGCCAGACATTACTTTTGCAGTTGGTTATGTTAGCCGATTCATGGAGCAGCCAAGAGTTGAGCATATGGCAGCAGTGAAGCATATTCTACGCTATGTAGCGGGAACTCTAGAGTTTGGAGTTTCATATGGAAAAAGTGCTGGACCTTTACTCTTGGCAGGTTATAGTGATGCTGATTTGGGCGGAGACGTCAACGATAGGAAGAGCACGACGGGGCTAGTTTTCTTCCTAGGTCAATCTCCGGTGAGTTGGCAATCACAGAAACAACGGGTAGTGGCACTCTCTTCGTGCAAGTCCGAGTATATTGCAGCTGCCACTGCCGCTTGCCAAGGTGTTTGGCTTAGTAGATTGCTTGGTGAAATGCAAGGTGAACAGCCACAAGCACCAACGTTACTGGTGGACAACAAATCGCCAATCGATCTTAGCCGAAATCTAGTTTTCTGCACAACATCATTGTTCTTCTTTCTCCTCTTCTCAGCTTATCTGTGTGAAAGCTAACAAAAAGATGTTGCTTTCATAAACATCTTAACAAGAACATGTCAATTCTTTTTTACCATGGAGCAGTATCATCTTTATTCAGAGTTCAGTCCTAATCATGATTCAGATACTTAATTTGGTATCACTAATAAATTGTACACAGTAATTTCACTTCAATTGAAATTAGTTTGATTCAGTTCAATAAAAGATTAATGTATAGAATAAACTCAAACGCTTTAAACTGGCCATCTTAAAACTCTGCTATACTTTCCCATGGAAACATGTCCACAGTAAACTACCAGTTAAAACTTAAAATACGTATAAAAAAGTTACTATAGGTAAAAATCTGACGAGAGATGAGGGTTTTCCCCACAGAAATTGACTAATTACCTCGTCCATTAAATCGAGACGGAGGGCGAAGCCGAAACGAAACTCAAGGTCAAGGCAACACAGTATTCAGCCACAGGGCATCGAAAGCTAAAATCACACACTCTATAAAAGAAGAGTTGCAAAATTCCAATCATGATTAGTTAATTAAGTCGTGCTTTCGGAAATATTCAAATTGAAATGTGTACCTGAGTCTGAAGCATTTGTCCAGATAAATTTCTTTGTCCGGACTCCGGAAACATGACGAAGGACGGTTGGGCGGAGTATTATAATCTCATTTGACTGGTTTAGTAAGGGGCATGCTATACGTAGTCCGTATTTTACTTATTTTGCAGTTCAAAATAAAAATACGCCTTCGATATATATGATATGGTCAATAATTATGTATGTCAGACATATGCATCATACATACTACATCTATTGCATACACTTGCAATTCAGTTATATATCAAAATCATTGTATATATGATTATTTTAAAAAAAATACGGACTGCAAATAAACAAAATACGGACTGCGTATAGAAGACCTGTTTAGGAAAGATGAAACATAAAATAATGAGTAAAATAATCTTCTATCCTTAGAATACTTGATTACGTGCTCAATATCTCTGAATTTTGAGAATGTGTTAATTTATACTTTGTTTGAAATTTGACTTTCCAAATTCATATTTTTAAAACGTTCAAAGGTAATCCGGTTGAATATTTCGTGTATTCGAATGACACAAAATATCAAATTCAAGTTTTTCTGAAAGTTTTAGTGGTTCGAATTAAGAAATCCTACATCGGTCAAAAGGTACGAGGGCACTTTCTCAAAAATTAGGGATACATGAGCACGTAGGATGATTCAGGAATATGCGAGCACCTTATTCTAAAATCATTCCTACCGAAAGAGAGCCTAAAATAAGTGCGTTTAGGCCGTTTTTCTTGATGAGTTTAATTCATAAACTATTGAAAGTCAGTAACATTTAATTGTATTGATTCTATTTTCAATATAATTATTTTTACTTTAATCTAGTTTAATTAAATAAAGTAAGATAATTTTAGAAAATATAGTTTTCTTACCTTTGCAACACCAAAGACTCTCCTCCAACATTTTCATGGACTGATTTTATTGATTAGTTCAAAAGTTGTATTTCTCAATAAGTTTCCATCCAATTTCCATACTAGTCTTGATTAGTTAAAATTTTAAAGTTGAGTAACAAAAATAGAGATTTGAGATTCCAGTCTCTGTTTTATAAAATATTAACCAACTCTCTTTGACTTGCTCTTAAAAATGAAAAGGTTCCATCATAATCCATGAAATTTGAGGGGACCTGTGAAATTTAATTAATGATCAATTAAGATGAAAAATAAGACGGTTGACTTTGACTTTTCAACTTTCGTGCATGATCAAAATT
Source organism: Sherardia arvensis (assembly GCA_948330725.1). NCBI lineage: Eukaryota > Viridiplantae > Streptophyta > Magnoliopsida > Gentianales > Rubiaceae > Sherardia > Sherardia arvensis. The sequence goes on from OX415244.1 coordinate 7,331,235, forward strand.
CAAAGCATGACTAGTTAAGGCCAACGCAAAGAAGAAGACATTACCGCAGACCACATGAAATTAATTAATTAGCTAGCGCACTTTTCTTTTCTTTGACTATATAGACACACATGGTAGAAAAAAAATGAAATTTAAGCAAAATCTCCATTTCTACAATCATTCATCTTCACCAGAAATTCAAATTTCAGAGAGGGAACCATTATGGCTTATGCTGCGGTGGTACATCTAAAACACATACTGGAAGAGGAAGTTATATCCTTTCTGCGCAGAGTTCTGGAAGTGGAAAAGGCTAAGGCGGTGGAGTTTCAAGCCAAAGCAAACGAAGGTCTCAAAAGCCTGAATATTTCCCGGAATCCGATCGATGATGGTTGCAGGCACCCCTTTTTCAAAAGCATCAGAACGCGGAAAGGATTAAGGTGCAGACGGTGTGATGGATTAGAAGGGATCCGTGGGGAGCTGTTATTGGAAAGCATCGCTGCAATCTTGAAAGATCTGGATGACGTCAGCTCCGTCTTGGAAGGGTTTCTTCAGAGATTGGATAGCAGTTCTTCCTCAGAGCAGCGGGAGATTGCTAATGATCTTCTTTCCGGTGATCAGAAAATCCGAGCTGGCCTGGCCTTGTGCAAAGAGGCAGCTGAAGCTGCCATCTCTCTGCGAAAAACTGTTGGCGGTTTGATAGAGCATGATGGATGGCTGTCAATTGATGAGGTGTCGAGTCGCGTACATATTGCTGCTAAGAAAGGGGCAGATTCCATTGAGGATTTATTCATAGGCCTTCAGGAAGACAAGGTCCACAAGGATGGATATGAGAGATTGAAGTATATGGGTGATGAGTTGAAACAAACTGGCGAATTTTTGCGATTGAAGGATGATGAAGATAATTCAGTATTGGAGATCATGATGGAGGAGATGATGCTATTAGAAGATCCTGAAGCACCATCATGCCGAGTAGGTAAGTGTATACATGATTCCACCTCTACGCATTAAAACATTTCAATCATGTTTTAAGAAATGTGTTTTGAAAGACTCAACTAATGAGTTGGTTTTACATGATTTTCAATTTTTTAGTATCTCACGGGCTATCACATAGGGAGGAACTTGCAAAGACACCCGAAGAGAATGACGCCAGCCTTCCGGATGTGATTGATGATGATAGCCTTGGCGACGTACTTGATGCCCTTGTCGGGCAGCCACAGAAACTAAAAGTTGTGAGAATCAGGGAATGGAGTTCAGAGAATAAGGATACTGCTCTTGCTCATGAAGTATATAACCATCCTAATGTGTCTCAACACTTTGATTGTCGTGCAAACGTCAATGGTGCATGTAGCACTGAGCAACTGTTATCCAAAATTCGGTCCTCTATTTTTGGGTATAGTCGACTCCCTGACTACAACATTGAGGATGAAGGTGAATTTTTATACAGAAGTTTGAAAGGGAGGAAGTATCTAATAGTGCTGCATGGTTTACAGGATTTTGAGATTTGGGATGCTATCCAGAAGTATTTTCCAGATGATAAAGTAGGTAGTCGAGTTCTGTTTCTTGGTGTTTTGAACCCTGAAAATTCTTGCAAATCTTTACTGGAACATGAAGACGACGTGGTAGGTCTTGGCGAAGAGTTGGGTAAAATCATTGATGAACTTACTAGACCACCATCTACACTATCAATTGTGACAATTGCTGGAATGGGTGGAATCGGTAAAACTACTCTTGCCAAAACCCTTTTCAAGCATCCTTCTGTTTCTCATTACTTTCACCGCCTTGCATGGCTCAATGATATATCTAGCATCGATCAAGTACTGTCTCATCTGTTGCACCATGTTTCCTCGATATGTGCTGAAGAAATTCAAGGGAATAGCACAGAGGATAAAGGTGTACTTCTGTATAGAAGTTTGAAGGGAAGAAAGTATCTTATAGTGGTGGATGATTTGTGGAATTTTGAGGTTTGGGATTCTGTCCAGATATATTTACCAGATGACAAAGTGGGAAGTCGAATATTGATCACCACCCGAATGGCTGAATTTCCAGCTTGTAGCAATATCCGAAAGAACCCTCCTCACTGCATGGAACTCATGGATAAGGATCAAAGTTGGGAGCTATTGGAAAAATTGGTGTTCTTGAGAAAAGGTTGTCCTAGTAAACTGGTAGAGATTGGAAAGAAAATAGCAAATGCATGTGGTGGACTGCCCTTAGCAATTGTTGTTATAGCTGGTTATCTCTGTAGCATTTCTACAAAGTCAGCAATAGTTTGGGGAAAGATTATGCGAAAAGTAATACCAATAATATCTGCTAATTCTGAGGTATGCATGAATATTCTCTCTTTTAGCTACAAGCAGTTGCCTGGTCACCTTAAAGCATGTTTCCTATATATGGGTGCTTTCCCTGCGAATGCAGAGATTGAGGTTGAATATTTGCTCCGCTTATGGGTTGCCAATGGTTTACTAAAGTCCAAGTTCTCGAACTATTTAGAGATTCAGGCTGAGGAATACTTGAACAATATAATTGGTAGAAACTTAGTTTCCGTTGGGAAAAGGGGTTTGGATGGAAAAATCAAGACTTGCTTCATTCACCCACTTGTCAGACAGCTTTGCCTAGGAGAAGCCTTAAAGGAAAATTTCATGCTAGTTTTAGAACCAAGTGTCAATGGCCAAATTCAGGATTATAAGCAACGACATCTGATTTTCAATTCGGATAATTTGGATAATTTTCAATCACTGCCTCCACATCCTCATTTGAGTTCGATTATATGGATCAATCGTGGTTCTGACTTCACACCAGGTATGGTACTTCTCCAAATGTCAGTTTGCAAATGGTTAAGAGTTTTAGATATCTATTTTGTGTCGTTCGATACTTTCCCATTAGAGTTGCTGAATCTGGTCAATCTAAGGTTTCTAGCAATCAATGTAAGTTATGATCTTGATGCAAGAATATCCCAGCTTTCAAAACTTGAGACCTTGATTGTGTATGGTCCCTGGGGTTCAAAGCCAGCTCTATTTTTGGAGTTCTGGAAGATGTCAAACTTGAGAAATGTGGTTATTAGAGTGCCTAGTTGTTTTCTGAGTCCACTAGCAGATGTTTCTGAGGCTCCGAGTAACCTCCAAAACCTTTCTGTGATTACATTTTCCAGCTGTACAATAGAGCTTTTCTTGTTAACGCCGAATCTCAAGAAGTTGGGAGTTTCTGAAACGAAAGAAGATTTTGAGAAATACGAGCTTCGAAAATGCTTTCACAATCTCTCAATCTTGAACAAACTCCAAGCATTGAGGTGTTCCTTTTACAAAGGCAAAAGAGAAATGAGGCACTTAGATTTGCATGTTTTGCCAGTATGCCTGAAGAAGCTGACACTGGATGGAGGTGATTTCCCATGGGATAAGTTCAAGCTTTTGGCATTGCTACCAGAACTTGAGACCTTGAAGTTAAAAAATAATGCTTTTCAAGGACCTGAGTGGGCTGTAACTGAGGATGTGTTTGGATCTTTGAAACATTTGCTGATTGAGAACACGGATCTTGTGAATTGGGAAGTTGAAAGCACGGAAAACTTTCCGTGCCTGAAACGCTTAGTTCTGAGTTTGTGCAAGTTGATAGAGAGGATCCCTGAGGGTGTTGCAGAACTTAGTGTTCTTGAGGTTATTGAGCTGCACCATTGCAGTGAATCAGCAAAGAACTCAGCTCAAGAATATGAAGAGCAGTATGGATTTCCAAAGGTGGTTTGCAGGGGTTAAAGCAATCTACTATCAAGTCTGTTTTTCTCAACTCTATCTAACTATTTATTTTGCTGGTTTTTGTGTTTTGCCATTTCTATTAAGTGGTACAACTGGATTGATTGTATCTAGGCCTGTGGCCTTCAAATATCTCTATAAACTCAGTGTTTGTAACTCCTCCACTTTTATGGAGTGATTTTTGAATATGAAATTCATAACATATACTAGTCTGTGATCGCACTTTTTAACTTACCATGAATAGTATATAATGATGCATAAACATCATAGTGTTACTGCCATTGCTGTAAGATTTGGTAAGAAGAAGCTGAGAAGCTGAGAACAACTAACATTTTCATTAAGTTTCATGCTAATATTCCAGTATAAAATCTGCATTTCACAAACTTGCCAATTTAAAATCACTTCCCTTGCATTTTCTGATGGTCAGGTTTTTCTCTAATTTGCAGAACTGTCCTGCTAGAAAATATGGTACGGTAGACTCTTAGAGTAGTAATTTTGATAGGATTTTGAGTTCCGGTGATGAACACCAAGAACACATAGTGAGTACACACAGTAGAATTGGGAAAAACTCCAATCAGTATATTATTGTTATATCCTTCTGAAACTGTACATCCAACTATATAAACGTGCTAACAGAATGAGTTAACTAGCTAACAGAATGAGCTAACTACCAAGCAGTAACAACAGTAAAAACTTGACTGTAAAATAGTAAAATAGTAAACTGTAAAACTGTAAAAATCTTCAAACTTCAAACTTCAAATGCTGCTTTGTTCTGTGTTGATGGAGAGATCAGTGAGTGATTTTGTCATTCCCCCCTCAAGATGAACTTGGGGTAGATGACAGAAGTTCATCTTGGACAGTAGCAGATGAAAGGAAGGTGGAGGCTTTGTGAATAAGTCTGCCAGCTGCTGAGAACTGGAGATAGCAGAAGGAATAAGAAACCCTTCTTTGAATTTATTTCTGGTCACATGGCAGTCTATTTCAATATGCTTGGTCCTTTCATGAAATACTGGATTCTCCACAATGTCCCTTGCTGCCTTGTTGTCACACCAAAGAGAAACAGGCAACTGAAGTGGAATCTGAAAATCAGATAGAAGATAAGATATCCACTGTAACTCTGTGGTAGTGAGAGCCATGCTCCTATATTCTGATTCTGCTGATGATCTTGAGACAGTCTGTTGCTTCTTAGACTTCCAAGATATCATAGCAGTCCCAAGGAAAATACAGAAACCACTTATGGAGAATCTTGTAAGCTTGCATCTCCCCCAGTCAGCATCACAATAAGCATTCAGATCCATTGCATTAGTACTAGGGAAGAAAAGACCTTTGGATGGATAAGTATTAAGATACTTAACCACATGAAGTGCACCAGCCATCTGATGCTCAGTAGGAAGCTGCATGAACTGACTCAATTGATTAACTGCATAGGTGACATCTGGCCTAGAAGTATTGAGATACAGCAGTCTACCAACTAATCTTCTGTAAGGACTACCATCTGACAAGAGTGGTGAAGGTGCATCAATATCCCAGTTAGCTGGAAGAGGGGTGGAGCAATGAGATGAAGTAACACACCCTGAATCTCTGACAATGTCTAAGATATACTTGGACTGTGAGATGTAAAGCCCTGAATCTGATCTTGCCAATTCCAAACCCAAAAAGAACTTAGCTGGACCCAAATCCTTTATAGTAAACTCATTGTGCAAGAAATCCTTCACAGACTGGATAGCATGATCAGAAGAACCAGCTACAAGGATATCATCTACATACAGTACAAGAGCCAACTGTAATGTTTCTGTGGAAAGAAGAAACAAACAATGATCATGTGAGGACTGTATAAAACAAAAACTCAAGAGCTTCTTAGTGAGCTCAGAATTTCATTGCCTGGAAGCCTGCTTCAAGCCATATAAGGATCTTCTGAGCTTGCAAACCTCACCATTCTTGGCTTTGGTGTACCCTTCAGGAGGCAGCATAAAAACTTCCTCATCCAGGTATCCATGAAGGAAAGCATTATTAATATCAAGCTGATGCAAACTCCATGATTTTGCAGCAGTAATGGCAAGAAACAACCTGATTGTAACAGTCTTAGCCACAGGAGAAAATTTATCAAAATAATCAACCCCCTCAATCTGGTTGTATCCCTTAGCAACTAATCTTGCTTTATATCTATCAACAGTACCATCAGCAAGACATTTCACCTTGAAAACCCATTTGCAACCAATAGGTCTCTTCCCTGGTGGTAAAGGCACTAGATCCCATGTGCCAGTGTTCTCAAGTGCCTGCAATTCAGAAGACATAGCTTCCACCCAATGTGGAGATAATTTTGCAATTTTATAAGATTGAGGTTCAACAATATTTGACAGTTGAGCTAGAAAAGTCTTATGTGAAGTAGTGAACTCAGGAAGGCTGTGAGGATCATGTGAGCAAGACAAAACAAAATCATTTTGCCAAACAGGTTTGTGCAACTGTCTAGTACTCCTTCTGAGGAAAACAGGTGGTGGAATAGAAGATGGAGTGGGATGATGAGTAGAAGAAGGTAAGGGTGGAGACCTATATGATTGAGTGAGACTAGGAAAGTGTGTTTCTGACAGATCAAGAGTAGGGGATGGAGAAATATGATCACTGGAATGAGGTGGATGGCAGGCATTGTCATAAGAGGTTGAAGTGTAGTGATCTGGAATGTGAAGGTCAGGTTCCATATATAGAGTAGGAAGAGGGGCCTTTTGGTTGGGTATGTGAGTGGGAGAATAAGGGAAAATGGATTCATGAAATACAGCATCTCTAGATACAATGATCTTTTGATGTGTAATATCAAAGAGCTTGTAACCCCTTTTATCTGGTGGATAACCTATCATAATGCAAGGATTAGCTCTTGGAATGAATTTATCTTTGTGAGGTGTGTGTCAGTAGAGAAACACAAACAACCAAAAGTTCTCAGAAAACTATAATCTACAGGCTGTTGCATTAAAAGTTCAAAAAGAGTTTTCCAAGCTAAAACAGCTGAGGGAGTTCTGTTAATGATGTATGTAGATGTAAGAATTGAATCACCCCAAAACCTTTTAGGAACTGAAGATTGAATCATGAGAGACCTAGCAACATTTAACAAGTTCTGGTGTTTTCTTTCTACCACCCCATTTTGCTGTGGGGTGTAAGAACAAGTTTTCTAATGAAAAATGCCTAGTTCAGACAAAGTTTCCAACATAAAAGCATTGACAAACTCAGTGCCATTATCTGTTTTAATGGTTTTAATAGTGACTGGAAATTGATTATGAATCAAGACAAAGAAGGATTTCAGAATGTAAGGCACTGACTCTTTTGTTTTGACAAGTACTGTCCAAGTGTATTTAGAGTAATCATCTACAATAGTGATAAAATAAGATGAGCCTCCAATAGAAACTGTTTTATATGGACCCCACAAGTCTATATGCAACAAATCAAAAAATATGCTTAGAAATGTTGTCTCTAACAGGAAATTCAAGCCTTTTCTGTTTAGCAAGAGGACAAATATTACAAGAGTAAGAATGAGGTATGGTAAAGCCAATACTATTCTGTAAATGTTTAACAGCACTCTCAGAAGGATGACCTAATCTGCTGTGCCAAACATGAAAGTCAATGCTTTTAGGTTGATGTGAGTAGAAACAGTGATGAGAATCTTTGATGGAGGAGATATGTAGACTGTGTAGGGCTACTTGTATGGTGGCATCATGGAAGGAAGTATGAGATAATATGTAGAGACCCTGGCTTTCCTTTGCTACTGCAATGACCTTTCCAGTCCTAAGGTCCTGCAGTAAGCAAAAGGATTTAAAGAAATCAACATGTATACTTGTGGTACTGAGCAATTTGCTAACTGATAACAAATTGAACTGGAAGGTGGGTACATGAAGACAATCTAACAACAGAATTTGATTTTCTATGTTGACTTTTCCTGTAAGTGTGACTAACTTAACAGTACTGTCTGGCAGATAAACAGGTGTTGGAAGGGTAGTCTTTTGGTAGGTGGTGAAGAGATTCAAATTACTACACATATGACTACTAGCTCCATTGTCAATTATCCAAGAATCAAAATCTTTTAAAATGACAGAATTACACACATGAGTAAGAATGCTACCTGAAAAATCAGTGAGATGAGCTAGATTTGCAAAATCTGTTGGTGTTGATTGCTCCACTCCTTTTCCTTTCATGACTCTGCCTAACTCTTGCTGCATTTGAGACAGATTGGCCAACAGAGTTTGTAGTTGAAGCTGCTGCAACCCTTCAGAAGTTGGTGTAGATATAGGAGCTGATTCTGATGAACTGATACTGGAATTTGATGAAGCAAGGGTTCCCACAGCATTAGCATTATGAGGATATTTGACTGTGTTTCTAGCTCTGTCCTTGTTTCCATAAAACCATTCAGGGTACCCCTTCAGCTTGAAACAAGTATCAGAAGTGTGTCCCATTTACCCACAATGATCACACTTGAGATCTGGATTCCTTACCACTCTTGGTTTGAACTCATTTCTCTGACCAGCACCATAATTATTTGTTCTAGAAGTATAGTTATAGTTGCCATTCCTTACTGCCATGGCTGCAGGTCCAGTACCATCACTATCTAGTGAATAGTTAGTATCATTTTGTGACACAATTGCAGAGAACTGATGCCCTTGATGTCCACTCTGTGCAATCCTTTGTTTCTCTATCTTACCAACCATGGCTGTGACCTTAGCCAAGCTTGGCAGTGGCTCCATCAACACAATCTGATCTACAATAGCTCTATAATCATCATTAAGTCCTCTAAGGAACTTTAACACCTTATCCTCTTCTTCATCCTTTATCAACTCCTTATAGTAACCACAATGGCAGCAATCACAACACATGCATTTTCTTCTAGGCTTAACACAAGCTAAGTGATCCCAATAACCTTTCAACTTAGTAAAATACAATGCTACAGAATCAGCACCTTGCTTAATGTCACTTATGTCAGATTTTAATTGATGAATAAGAGCACCATTGTTCTCTCCAAATCTATCCTTAATCTCTTCCCATAACTCCTTTGCATCAGTTGCAAACAGAAAACCATTCACCAAATCCTTATCTAGTGAGTTCTGAATCCAAGCTATTAACATAGAATTAACTCTTTTCCATTGCCTAAACTTTGGATCATTCTGTTCAGGCTTCTGTACATCTCCAGTTAAGAATCCTAACTTATCTCTAGTCTCAAAAGTTGTAATCATAGCACGACTCCACTGAAGATAGTTATGCTCAGTCAAGGGTTGAGTTACCAGTACCTGATGTGACTGATCATTGGCATGTAGATAAAGGGGATCCTCCATCTTTGGCCTGTAATAGCTGTCTGCTTCCTGATCCTCCTCTCTCGAAGAACGATTCGCATGACCTTTTCCATTGTTGTTGTTGCGGCGAGGTGGTGCAGCACTCCCTGAGCCTTCGCCTGGATCCATCATCATTTTCCAGTAAAATTAGGCCGGATCTGGAAAACTTTTGGCAGAAAAACAAATCCCGATCACCACGAGATGAAAGTAGAGAAGCTGCTGATCGATTAGATAGCCTCTGATACCATCTTAGAGTAGTAATTTTGATAGGATTTTGAGTTCCGGTGATGAACACCAAGAACACATAGTGAGTACACACAGTAGAATTGGGAAAAACTCCAATCAGTATATTATTGTTATATCCTTCTGAAACTGTACATCCAACTATATAAACGTGCTAACAGAATGAGTTAACTAGCTAACAGAATGAGCTAACTACCAAGCAGTAACAACAGTAAAAACTTGACTGTAAAATAATAAAATAGTAAACTGTAAAACTGTAAAAATCTTCAAACTTCAAACTTCAAATGCTGCTTTGTTCTGTGTTGATGGAGAGATCAGTGAGTGATTTTGTCATAGACTAGTCTAACAAGATCTGACCTAAGCATTAATAATTGATTAATATTCTGGCGTCTGCACTTTGAATTTTGAGTCACAATTAAATATTAGTCAATTAGTTTGGAAGGAGGGGATGAGTACTGACTAATTTTTAAAAATGTTTGTTATATGCAGGTCCTGTTTGCTTTTGCAGGTCCAAAAAAAGTGGGAAAATACCATAATTACTCTTCATTCGTTTATTAATTTTTACAAATATATTTCTAAAACCCTAACCTTGAATGCATAAACCCGTCTATGTAATGATTGAACACGTGTCCAAATTATACATTACTTTTCGTGAATTATAGTAAAAAATTAAGAGGGATATTATTGTCATTTCTGATTTAATTTGGACCTGCAGAAGTAAAGTGGACCTGCATTTAGAACCAAACTTTTTAAATTATCTAGTCCTGCACTTATTGTTCAACTAACATTATCAAAACAAGTATATAACGGTTAGAGCATCATTTTCATTTCAACGTCATGACTATGTACATGTCTCTTCCATTCAATTTAATTTAGATTAGTTTGTTTCTTAATAAAATTTGATTTGATTTAATTTATAATTATCCATTTTTAACAAAGTACTCAAGCTAAAAAATTTTAAAACTTTTCATGAGACTACCATTATAAAGTACATGATTTTAACTGGACACCGATAAAAATAAGGGGATTGATAGGTGCAGTCCAACATTACCTTCGTAATCTGTATTTGTATTTAAATTTTTTGATATGCCTTCATTTATGGGAACCATGTTTACTTTTGAATAAATATTGAGGATAATAGCATGAATCAATCGCGCATTGCGCGATATCTTTAACTACTTTTGAATAATCAGTAAGTTATGCAAAAGTGCAGTAGAGGATTTTGGAGTTCTTATTCAAACACAACCCATATTTAAATAATGAATTTATTAGCATGACGAGAAAAATTGCAATGAAAAAGATTAATATCTTCAATGTTACAATAAATACTTGAGTACATTTTATTCAAAGTACCTACTTATTGTTACAAATCATAAAATTTATATGGAAAATAGTTTTAATACCTGAATATATTTATTTGATGGCAGTGTTTTAATACTGTTTATCACCAAGTAAATGACCAAATATTTTTATGAAGTGTGAATCTAAAATAATATGATTTTAGCGTTTGATAGGTTGTGCAATATGTAGCATAAAATCTAAAAAAATAACCAAACGGAAAAAAATTTACATCAAATCTAAATATTTAGATTTTGATTAACATCTCCTATTTCTGAAAGTCATGTTTGTTTTACAACTTTTAAAAGTACTAAAATATTTTATAGTTCACATGCAAATGGGGGTTAGCTGCCTTAATTAAGTTGATTTGGTCTCTTGAGTCACGATCACTATATAGTGACGAATGACTATATTGGAATGCGGAAGGAAGGAGGTCCTTATTTGCAATTTTGACAAAAATGCACTATTCACTCACGCGCACTGTTCATTCGGCCTAAAAAACAAGCATTTTAGTCTAGAACTAGACATTAGCAAACATATCCACACGGTCTAAAAAACAAGCATTTTATTCTAAAAAACAACCCGTTAAGCGTGAAATACAAACATGTTCTAAAAAACTACCTGTTTGGTCGAAAAAACAAGCATTCAAGGGGGAATTCAAACATGCTCTATAAAACCATCTTTTTTTGATTCAAAATACATGAACTCTAAAAAGCAACCTGTTAACTGTGAAATGCAAGCATTCTCTAAAATACAACCTGTTAAGTGTGAAATGCAAGCATGTTCTGAAAAACAAGCATTCAAGTGTGAAATTCAAGCATTCTGAATGCAACTTGCATAAATTGCAGAAAAACCCCCGTCCCAAATTTCTTTGCATATAAACCCCGTCACTATATAGTGACCGTCACTTCCAAGACTAATTAAATTAAGGTAGACAAACAATTAAATAAGGCAACTTTTTGGTAAGGTATCACCTGTTATATATTTTAAATGAACCTAATTTGAGTTCAAATATGAAGAATTAGGTCATTATCTTAATATAAGGACGCATTACACTAGTGTTTCTCGTTAAATTAGGCGATCGAAAAAAGTGTAAAATTCATATATCTCAATTTAAATGAAATATCCCATATGGTATAGGTATGAAGTAGTACGTAGTATAGAAGTTTGAAGAAAAGAAGCAAAACAATAAATTCTTAGTATATTAAAACACTTTTGATAATAAATTCAATTGAGAAACGATAAATAGAGAAAATTATAATAAAATAATATTTAAATTCTTTTTTATGCGAAATACTATTAATTCATTTTCCCTTCAACCAGGATGAAGGCCAAGAAATCCTTGTTTGATATAAATTTGGATTTTGAATTGAATTATTTAAATAGAAAGGAAAATTAATATTTAATGAATTAATATAGTTAACTTTTTATTTTTTGATATATAATCAATATAGAATAAATTAATTTAGTTGACTTTTTATAATTTGATAAATATTAATATTTAATGTATTAATATAGTTGACTTTTTATATTTTGCTATATATCAATATTGAAAGCATTAATTTAGTTGAATTTTTATATTTTGACTTATTTGTTTTTGTAATATGCATGACATACGTTACTTTTTTTTTTTTACATGTTAAAGAACATGACCGTTGTTTTTTAATTATGAAAGTACTTTTTTAGCTTAGGAGTAATATTTATTTTCCTTTTATTTCTATATTTAAAAAGGATTTGGGAAATTTGGGTTAAAATCCGGAACTGAAATCCGGATTTCAAATCCGCCATGTCACACAAGGATTTGGATTTCAAATGTTTTTGGTTGTTACAATTTCCTTTATAATATCTCTAGGCTCTGTGTGATTGGATTTAGGATTTGGATTTTGGGATTTAACAACCAAAAACATATGTTTTATGATATTGCAGTGTATTTGTTTAAAAAAGAATTTAAATACTACAATACACACTAAATGTAGTTAACAACTACTGTACTTTAAACATTACAACAAACACAACCAGGATCACAACAAGTGCTAGATATAAAATATATTTCTGGTGAACTCATTTGAATAGATGAAAAAATCTAAACTTAAATAAATAAATATTGTATTGAAAAATAACATTGTGGCTAAATTAACATGAAATACAATAAATCATATTTATCAATCGTAAACCAAACTGAAAAATATCAAACTAAAATAAATTAAACTTTATTTTTAAAAATGAAATGGGGAGGACAATCAGGAGATACCTTAATTCCAATAAAATATTTCTATTCTGAAAATTATAGATGTAAGTAAGTTTGTAAGTGTAATATTATGACAATTTTTATTTGAATTTTTCCTTAGTTAAAAGCACAAGGTCCATTTTCATAATATTCGTTGACAAAATTTAAATGTATGAAAGATATTTAACTATGCATCTTGGCTCGGTTCGGTCGGGTCGGCTCGGGTCGGCTCGGGCAGAACAGGTTCCGATGGTTTTCAACTGGGGATGGCCCAATTAGGTTGAGATGACAGGTTTTGGTCTGATCAGGTGTCGTTGATTTCATCCAGTCTTTCAATGCCGATGCCGATACTCCACGCGCCGCGGCCAGGCATACCAGTGCGTCCTTTACCGGTCGGACCACACGGATGCTAGCGCGCTACGCAGGGTTCTCATGTGCCACGCAGGTTTATTCTGATGATGTTTCTTTATCGATGCTTTTATTGGACAAGATTCTGGGTTGATTAGTTTTGCTACTTTCTTAGAGTTTTTAGATTTTATGAGATGGATGAATGAAACCCTGACTTTTTGCAAATTTGCTTTGACAAATTTATTGAGTATCTCTGCCCATTTGTTTGTCGCCTCCCTCTTACTTTGGGAAGACCTCTGGGCTTCAGTGTGTGCAGTTACAGTAGAGGAGAAATCCAAGTCGTGGTACTTACTAAGTTACTATCGGCGTCTCTGTGCATACACTTGTACATTTGAGCATTTAGTGCAGACTTTATGTTTCAAATTAGGGATATTACGCCTGTCAAAGCAGTTTGACGCTTTTGTGTCGGTCTTTTAGGAATCATTATTTTCATCTCTTTTTTAGGTAGCACTATTGAAGCAGTGAATTAGTATGCCTGTATCTAGCTACTAAGACTTTAGTTCCTGCTCCAGATACAGAGAAGGTTTAGAATTGTTATATCTTTAGAAACCTCTCTCGTAATCTTATAAATTGCCTCCCATAGAGGAGATCATTGTATTTTATTTTATGTCATTTAAATGGTTTGGAGATACCAAATATAATATCCCTCCACCAATGGTAGTTTAATCAAAAAAACTATGCATCATAACGTGAATCACTACAAAATATATACATAAATAATTAATCATTACTATAAAGTAGGGCTGGCAATCGGGTCGGGTTGGTGGGTTGGCGGGTTCGTGTCGACGGGTTGGCGGGTTGGATATGCTAAACCCAAACCCAACCCAATAATATTTCGGGTCACAAAATCTTGACCCAAACCCGACCCAGTAAAAATCCGGGTTACCCAAACCCAACCCGCGAAACCCATTTATTAATAATGGGACTGAATACGAGACTAAATTTTAAAATTTATGCTGCTCGAATGATCGTGTCATATGGAAACTAAATAAAAAATTACAAAATTAATTATCAATTTCATCATAAATTAGTAGGATAATCTCCATGATTTTGGCATTAGAGGATTTGTTTGCATTTATAAAGGCAATTTCAATCATTTGCATAATTAAACCTTAAATAAATGGGTCAAACAAGTTACCCATTTAACCCACGGGTTTGACCTGAACCTAACCCATTTATTTTCGGGTCACTCATGTCTAACACAATATAGACCCATGCCGTGTTTCGTGTCAACCCAAACCCACTAAATTCGTGTTCGGTTCAGGTCGGGTTTTCATGTTGTGTTCCAAATTGCCAGCCCTACTATAAAGTACACAACTATAACCTTTTTCAAATTAATTACGAAACACAAAATATTAAAATTCTAAATGAAAATAACTCTTTCCTAATATATATTCACATCCTGTCATACTACATAGCAATGGAACTCCTCCTGTGGGATGTAAATGAGTCGAGTCGAGACCGAACATGGGTATGCTCAAACTCGACTTGTAAAATATTTTTCGAGTTCGAGCTCGAGATCGAGGTGTTTCGAACATAAAAAATCATCCTCATGACTCGACTCATTAAATTTTTGTGAGTTCGAGTCCGACTCACGAGTTTAACGAAATTTGAGTTCGTATTCGAGCCAAGTGAACTCGTTTAACTCAAAAGGTTCGATTTCAAATCAAATTAAATAATATAGCTAAATAATCCTGTTAATAAAATAAAATACAACAATTACAAAATCCAAAGACACATGAAATGTATTAATTTATTTAATGGTTAGCGTGTATACAATTTATACACAAGCTGTATTACAGTCACACATATCCTAATACTTAATTTAATTTTATATTCATAATTATTTCCAAAAAAACCCTATATTAATTATATATCTAATTATATATATTTGCTCAATAAGCTCATTGAGCTTATCGAAATATAATTTAAAATCTCAGACTCGACTCGTTACATATTCGAACGAGTTCAAGCTCGAGATCGAGATTGGTCAACCCGAGCTCGAGATCGAGTTTTGACCGAGGTTCTCGAGATTTTCTTACGAACGACTCAACTCATTTACACCCCTACTCCTGTGAGCCAAAATCAGCTTTCCCTTAATGATTCCTGAAAATTCCATTTCAAGAGGGTGAAAATCAAAATCAAAATAAATATTTTAATTATTTGAATACCCATAAAAACTTATTTACGGTAAATCAAGGGACTAAAAACTGGATCAATCAAGGAATAAAAGAAAAGAAGCAAAATCGACAAACAAATATATTTAATATATTTACTATACTTAAGAAGAGGATTTATGGTAATTAATTGAATTTATTTATGGTATTTTATGATAATTAAATTAGCATCTCATGTTCAGACAAACCAAAAAGGAATGTATGAAAATGGTAGGCGCCGGAATATGGTGATTTTGCGGTGGTTATGTGGTGGTTTTAATCAAAACTATTTAGTTTAATATTTTTTAATATTATTTTATTAATTTAAATATTGAGCAGAGTAATAACTCTTCAGGTTCCCTTTATAATTAGTAGCACTTCATGAATAAATACGAATTGCATAAGTAAATATTGGATTTCATGTAACAATTCCCAAAATAAACAGATAAGTATGTCCACTTTTACAAACGCATTTTAAAGCAAAATTTCCAACCCATGTGGTATCTTGATAACAGAAATATATAGGTTACAATTATATTTTTATCTTACTTATCAAATAGCTATATAACAGAAATTCTACATTGTTTAAACTCAAATTTAATTATTATGGTTTGTAAGGTAAAGGCTAACTGCGCAATCTACGTAAGCAATTTTTAAGAATACGGCCATGTCCAGTTCAACTTATTTGGTGCTGTGTTGTGCTGATCAGTACTGTGCTGTGCTGATCTTGTGCTGAATAGTGGTGAAAGTGTTGAATAGTGTTCATTTGAATGAAGAAAAATACAATGTTTATTACTTACGAACTAAAAAGTTTACTTATATAATGTTACTTTTACAAAATATAAAAATAGTGCCCATTTAGAATTTAAATGCGCTGAGCTGAAAAGTATTGTGGTGATGAGTGATGTGCTGTGCTGATGAGTGTTGTGCTGTGCTGACCAGTACTGTGCTGTTCTGAAATGTGTTGCAATAAGTTGAAATGAACAGGGCCTCCAACTTACTATAGGAATGGATATCCTTAAGTATTAGTTCAATTATAAAAAATTTCTAACGATGACATTTTATAATGTAGTTGGACTTTTAAAACGAAATAGTTTCAATCTTATGACGCCTTGCGATTAAATAACACATATTGTCTTAGAGTAAGCAAAATTAGTAATGTCTTAGCCCTGTCCAGTTTAATTTATTGCAGCACATTTCATCACAGCACAACACTGGTCAGCACATCACAGCACTCATCAGCACAGCACTTTTCAGCTCAATGCATTTAAACTCCAAATGGACACTATTTTTATATTTTGTAAAAAAATAATAATTAAGTAAACCTTTTTGTTCATAAGTAATAGACATTGTGTTTTTTCTTCAACTCAAATGAACACTATTCAACACTTTCACCACTATTTAGCACAAGATCAGCACAGCACAGCACTGATTAGCACAGCTCAACACTCATCAGCACAGCACAACACTCATCAGCACAACACATCACCAAATAAGTTGAACTGGACAGGGCTTTAGACGGCTGACACACATACCGCTTTTTTATCTTTATTTTGTTGACAGTCACAAAGGGTGTATTTGGTTGGAGAGAGTTTTGAAAGTCTGGATTTTGTTTTGGAATTTTGAATGTTTGGGGTTTTGAGAGTCTGTTTTGGCAAAAACCTTGTTTGGTTCGATTGAGATTTCGTAAGTCTGAAACAAATTTTTTGATTGATTTTTAAGATTTTGAAAGTCTTAATTTTGAGGTCAAAAATAAGATTTTGTAAAATTTGATGAACCAAACAAGTTTTTGGAAAACTGTACTCTCAAAGTCCAATTTTCCAAAAACTCATCCAAAACCAAATGCACCCTGAGGTAAAAGAAAAAGAAAACCAAGAGCCATTATTTTTTTTGGGTGGTTTTATACGCAGGCGCACTTTACTTTTGCAGGTCCAAATTAAATCTGAAGTGACAATAATGTCCATCTTAAATATGTATTATAATTCACGAAAAAAATAATTTATAATTTGGACACGTATTCAATCATTACATACACGGGTTTATGCATTCAAGATTGGGATTTTAGAATATATTTGTAAAATCTAATAAATGAGTGAAGGGTAATTATGGTATTTTTCCACTTCTATTGGACATGCACAAGTAAATTGAACCCGCAAACAGTGAACGCTCCCCCCCAAATTCTTATCTTCTTGTATGATATTCATAATTTTTAAAAATATTGTGATAAGACTCTGATACTCAACAACAGTTTACTAGAAGTATTCAAAACCTTCGGTCTATTGTAAGCACCACCATTCTTCTTCCACGAACACAGTAGGATCGGAAAAAAAGAAAAGAAAACACAGTAGGGATCGGGATATGGCCTATGGTGCGGCGCTGGTACATGTGAAACACGTATTGAAAAATAATATCAAATCGTTTCTGGGTAAACTCCGTTGCATACATCGATATGGCCGCTGGTGCTGCTGGAGGAGTAATGACTCAGGTACCTACCTTATAACTAGCTAGTATAGTAATTTGCGAGTTGAAGCTGAATTGCATGTTTAAGGGTATAACTTTTCAATTTTATCGATTCAACTGAATATACAACTCCTTTATAACCATCTATTATTGATGCTACTAGATATTGTTGAAGAATCTGTTCTGGTTAACAATAATAAGTGCAAAAAATCTTGAAGAATTTAATTAGCTATTGGGAATAGGAAAAGAGATAAAAGAAAAATATCAAATATATTCTTTTTTTATCTCTTTCCTTATTCCTAGTACTAGCACCACGAAGAAGCATGACCACAAGGGATAAGCATGCATCTATCCATGAACTTTGATTTTGTACTCCTATATTCCACGCTTTCCTATACCATTCATAGCTAATGTGCTGGTGTTAAAAACTCAAAGAAACTCCAATAATGGTTAAAACAAACACAAAAGCAAACATACACGGTAAGAACTATATTTTTTGAATAGTGCAAAAATTAAATAGCAATAATCGAAAGTAGTGAAATATTAATTTGAATTATATTTGTATTATAATTATATAATAATTTAATATTTAAAATTATGCAAAATCAAATATTCGACAAGATTTCAAGTAATACAGTTGCGGCGGAACGATAGGCCAAGCGGATTGATCCTCATTTTCTAGGATAAAACCATCAAAAGTTATACTAATCTGTAAACTCCGACTAGCGCATACCCTGAAAACAACCTATCACATAGAACTGACTTGAAAACACAAAAAGACAGATCCATATTGATGAATACAAGAGCGGATATGAATAGTGTTTTAGAAATAAAATTGACTTGAAATTGGATTCTTCTGGCTCTCTATAATTTTTTAAATGGTGGTGCTCTACACTGAATTGAATTGTCTGATTTTAATTCCATTTACGTTCATAAAAAGGGAGCATTCATGACCATAAAAAGGAGAACTTGATTGATGGAAATTAGTTTGAGCTTAACAATTGACCTTATGAAAGTTGGTTTTTCAGGATGTCTTTTAAAAATTTTAAAATTAAATAGAAGTCTTCCTGTCAGTCCAAATATTAATATAGACGAATTTAGATTTGACCATCTTATGAAGTTCAACTAATCAACTATGAGAATCGATATCTCTCTTTCACCGTTGGTCCAATCTGAGTGTTTAAATAATATAATAAATATTACTCTAAGTGGATAAGCCAAAGATACTACTCACTCGACCCAACTCATTTCAGGTTCCACTCAAAACTGAGCCTAAAAGTTTACGATGAAATTGCGATTCCATCCCTCAATTTTTAGCATTTCCAACACATACACACATAAAATATGCTTAATTACCTTCGTATTGTAGCTATGAACACAACTTCTTGCAGAATGAAACAGTTACATATTTAGAAAATGAAACCACACCATAATGGAGTGAAATATATGGCCACCACTCATCACACCCTGAAAGTTACCATGCAGTACAAATATTCTCCAAAAATAGAGCCGTTTTTTGGGATCAGGATGAGAATCTAAAGTTATGTCTATCTATGAGCCTCCTCCTCACCCCAGGTGAATGGCTACATAGAACTTTTTGAGATTGTAAACATACGAACATTGTGGTCTCATGCCGGAAACATTTACTAGTAGGACATCATCTTATTTCTCGTGCTATGGCTCCCTATGACAGTAAGAAACATTTTAGCTCGTACACACAAAATATGGACGCCGATGAGCTACCCGCCTGCATCAAGCAGAGATGTCAAAGGCACATCTAGTTGTACAAACTACACATCTAATTCAAAGGAAGTCCCCGGGGGAGAGTCAACAGTTCCATTGATTTGGATTTCTCTTGTTTATCTATTGAATCAGATCGGAAGTCATCATAGTTTTTTCAAACAAAAAGACTAGTCGGACAAAGTACACTGGCAAGCAAGAGACCAGTCTAGTACTTTATGAAAAACCCATTTCAAGCACATACCCCTAATTAACTTGGAAACTAAAATTAAAGCACAAAAATAAAATGAAAAAAGAAGCTAAAAACACCACTTATTCCTACATGTACCAAAACCATAAGAACTTGGACCCCCCAACGAAGGTTGCAGGCTGGATGTACCCTTGAGGTTGGTATCCAGGGGCCTCTTCTACACAAGGTCCCACAAATGGGGTAATATTAGGAAAATAGTTGTCTTGATTCATATTACCGGGGTTCATTCCATAAGTGCGTGCAACCCCATAAGGGTGGCTTAGAGGCTGATTTACTCGCAAAGTGGGGAGGTTTTCTTCTACATGAGCGGGGATTACGCTGTCGTACTTTGGGATCTCTAAGTCTGGAATATTCGGCTGAGAAGGCGCCGTATGAACCATAACTGGATGGTTAGGTGGTGGGTAGGTTGGCTTCTTCCCACTTAGATGGCTTGGAAGGCATCCATCAAGTTTAAAGCTTGTTGATGCATCATCGAATGCTGGACATGCTCACCCGGAACAGGGTTCATCCCAACCTGCTGATTTGGGATTTGACCTCCTAACATATGTTGGTTCGGGCTTGAGCACTCGAGACAGACTGATTAAGGTTTGGGCCCCCGAAATGGGCGGATTCGGGGCTTAGGCCCCCCGAGACGGGCTGATTCAGGGCTTGGTTGCCTTGAGTTGCACTAGTGGAAACCGGCCGGAACACGGCGCCGTTAAACGGCGGTTCTGTGTGAATTTAATGGAATCACCGTTTATTGCATTCGGATAAGTTTTCAAGTTCGGAAATTTAGCCGGAACTCAATAAATGGCGGTTCAAAGGCAATTTTTAAGAAACCGCTGTTTATTGAGTTCTGGCCTAAGTTTCCGAGTTCGGAAACCTAGCCGGATGCTTGTTATCAAACACGAGTATCCTTATCACCCCTTCATTCTCCTTATCTCCATTCATTCTTCCTATCCCTTCACTCATCTCTCGTTCTCTCCCTTGTTGTTGTTCTTCTTCTCCCTTCTTCTTCTTCTTCTTCTTCTTCTTCTTCTTCTTCTCCTTCATTCCTTCAATGTTTGGTTTTATGAACTTCCTAGATCAAAAATCTCCACACCTCGCTCCGCAACACCAACTTCGATCTCACCCATGAGTTCTTCTTCCAGATCTGCAACAAGTTCCCCTGCTCATGGAAGCCCATCTACAAGCTCCACCAGTACGCCGCCGTGAAGCAGCCCACTTCCGCCACCTTCAACAAGATGCTCGAAGGAAAGGCCAGAAACCTCGACCTATTCTGGGAGCTTCTCTAGGAAATTGGGAACCTCGGATTAGCACACGAGGTTTTGATTTCGCTGGCCAAATTGGCCGGCATTTTTTTGTTCTATCCGGCTAACTTTCTGAACTCGGAAACAATAGACATCCGGCTAACTTTCCGAATTCGGAAATAATACACGGCGGTTTCAACCGCTGTGCAACGGTGGCGCCACCATGGACGGCGGTTAAAACCGCCGTCCAACCTCCGGGCAACCGCCGTGTTCAGCTGTATATTCCACTAGTGTTGGTTCCCTCAAGACCTGGTTAATGAACACCAGGGGTTCTGCTGGCCTTGCATATGCAGTATTAGCGATCTGTGTGGCCTCAAGGTCGATGGGAAAGTGGAATTGAGGACACCTTGCCAACTCCATCCCATCATCATCGGTGTCAGCAAAGTGCCCATCTGTTTGGTTCTGTTGTGCTGAGTAGGTGATATATGAATGGATGACTGTAAAGAGCAATTTCCCAAACTGTTTTGTATTGACATATTCATCAGTTATTTATACATACAAAGAGGGACCATAAGTAAAATTACAAGAGTCACAACTAATTATCATCTAATTTCTCAAAGTCTTATATTGTCACAATGACAATTCGAGGTGTTGGCATGCTGGATGAACGGCCTGCCGAGGTCCTGAGATGGACCAACTCCCGGGGCATTGGCCACAGAGACATTGGCCACAGGAGGATTCTTTGACGCATGATTCAGGACGAGATTTCTGACAAGGGGTCAAGAATCAGCTGTCGGTCTGGGTGGATTCATGTTGACTAGCAACTCTAGAACTTTGAGGATTTGTGTTGGCGGTCTGAGGGGGCTCAGACGTAGCGCAGCTTGCTCTGTGACTTCGCGCGGGGGGGGGGGGGGGGTCTAACGTAGGGATTGTTGGTATCCTGACCTTCTGTTGAAACTTGAAAACGGATTCGATGGCTTTTGCGAATGTTCTTGCTCGGGTCAGACATGAACTCGATTGATAAAAAAGGACACGCATGTCCCAATGGACGTGCCAAATTGATGAATATATAGGACCTATGTTTAATTGCCGTCGAGCTCACGAATTAACTAACCTGCAAAACAAATGCGGGATTGGCATGGGGTAGATACTCTGATACTTGAGTCAGTAACAGTTTTATGAAGCAATAAGCACAAGAGCGTAGCATGTATTAGATAGGTGGGGAGGTGTACCATACATTTATTTATAGTACTCTAGTCTTTACACTAACAGGGTTTGTAATTCGAGTATGATTATAATTAATTATGGTAATAATAGTTGTATTCCCATAATTAGAGAAAGTTTATTCCGTATATTTAACTTAGAATATACATAGGTCATATTTAGCCTAGGTTGGTGGACTCCCAGACCCTCCTTCCATTTATATTGAGCCCAATTCTCTCGGCACACAAGTAAGGTCCGAACAAAGTCCACAAACACCAATTATGGACTTATATATCATCCAACTAATGTATAATCAACCATAGTCTATCAACACTTTAATTTAATAAGTTCAAATTATTGTTTAATTTAGTTCTTTGTATCCGAAAAGCTCAACGATGAACCTATCTCATCAAAACATGTGAATTTGTTATGAAAGGCTCTAACTTGAATTTTGTTGGTTAGGTTATCCTATTATCCACGGGTTTATGTCCCACAGGGAGGACCTCACTATCGCGATGCTTCTTTTAACGAAAACAACCTTCGCGACGTGATTGAAGACCTGCTTGGACATTGGTCAGAACTGAAAGATGTGAGAATTTGGGAAGCCCGGAACTCTAATCTTGCAGCAAAAGTATATAACCACTTTGACAATTCTCAACACTTTGACTACTGTGACATCGTCAATGGTGATGGTGTATAAGAATTGCAGAGAAAAGATGACTGCAAAGGTTGATTTTTCATTAACTCAAGACTCCTATTTATATACAAGGATGTCCTAATAGTAATACAAAAGGAATTCCCGTAATACAGGGAAATCAAATATTCTATGACTAAAACAAAATATACAACAACTCATATACAATTAATAATAACCAATAATGATCAATCTAAATATTCTCTAATACCCTCCCGCAAGCTCATGTTCGGGCACGAATAAGAAGCTTGGAACGCAAGTCTTTGAATCTAGACGTCCCAACGGCTTTAGTAAACACATCAGCAACTTGATCAACTGAGTTAACATGTCGAACCACAAGGGAACCATCACAGACTTGTTCACGAACAAAGTGAAAATCTAGTTTGATGTGCTTCGAACGGTGATGAAGAACAGGATTAGCTGTGAGAAAAGTTGCACCCAAATTATCACAAAGAACTGTCGGAGGGCCAGAAAGAGCAATATTCATTTCCTTGAGAAGTTGTTGTAACCAGATTAATTCAGCAGCAGCAAACACAATGGCACGATATTCGGCTTCAGTACTGGAGCGAGCAACAGCACCTTGTTTCTTGGATGCCCAACTCACCAAGTTGCCACCGTAATACAAGCAAAACCCATGCTGAGAACGACAATCATCGGGATCTGAAATCCATCCAGCATCAGTGTAGCAAACAAGGCGAGAATCCAAAGCCGGGCGGAAATAAAGTCCAGCAGTGATGGTGCCTTTGAGATAGCGAAGAATGAGTTTGACAGCAAGCCAGTGCTCAGTTGTTGGTTTGTGCATGAACTGACAGACACGGTTCACAGTATAAGAAATTTCAGGGCGAGTGATGGTAGCATACTGAAGAGCTCCAACAATGTTGCGATAAAGATGCTGATCTGGATAAGGATCACCGGAACTCTGGAGCCGCGAGCCAGGAGTAGCTGGAGAAGAAATAGGTTTAGCACCAGCCATGTTGCTACGATCCAAGAGATCCAAAATATACTTCCTTTGAGACGGAAGTAAGCCTGAGGAAAGATGGTGTACTTCAATGCCAAGAAAAAATTAAGACGATCAAGATCCTTCAGAGAGAAAACCGAATTCAGGTAAAGAACGAACTCATCAATGAACTTGGAATGAGAACCAGTGATAATCAGGTCATCAACATAAACCAACACATAAATGACATGATCACCATGAGATTTGATGTAGAGGGAAGTATCTGAAACACACTACTTGAAGCCGTGTTGAAGTAGAGCATGACTGAGCTTCTGAAACCAAGCTCGGGGAGCCTGTTTGAGACCATAAAGAGACTTCTTCAACCTGCACACATAGTTCGGATGTGAAGAAGAAACAAACCCTGGCGGTTGTTGCATGAACACGGTCTCTGAAAGATCCCCATTCAGAAAAGCATTGTTGATATCAACCTGAGGAAGAGCCCAACGCCGAGTGACAGCAATACTGAGTACATGACGAATAGTAGTAGGCTTGACAACAGGACTAAACGTATCAAAGTAGTCCACTCCTTCCTCTTGGTTGAATCCCTTTTCCACTAACCGTGCTTTGTAACGTTTCACAGTACCGTCAGCCTTCGTTTTAACCCTGAAAATCCACTTACAACCAACAACGGTTGAAGTAAAGGGCTTTGGAACTAAGTCCCAAGTCCCATTAGTCATTAAAGCATCATATTCTAACTGCATTGCCTGTTGCCAATGAGGATATTTGGCAGCTTGTGTAAAAGTTTTTGGTTCAGGATGAGAAGAGTCACGATTGACAGGATATTTAGTGGCAGTTAGAGCTTTAGGTTTAAGAGAACTGGTGGCTGCACGAGTGGTCATAGGATGCTGAGAAGTGTCTGATTGTCTGAAGTAAGAAGGGACACGTGGAGAAGGAATAATGGCCAGAGAGGAAGAGGATGCAGAAGTGGACTGGTCAAAGACAGGTGAATAATCAGCTTGCTGCATTGGCGGAGACTCGGTTTGGACCTCCGGCGATGACGACAGGGACGCGGCAGACTCGGTCGTGAGGTTGGTGGACACAGCCGATGACTGAGGGCCGGCGGAGGAGGACTGAGGTGAGGCGGACGATGACAGAGATCCGGAGGGTGAGGGCACACTCTGAGACGCTAACCTAGATGAAGATTGACGGCCCGAAGAAACGGACGAGGACTGAGGTACGGACGACGACGACGACGGAGATACGGCGGGCGAGGACCCATCCGTAGACGCTTCCCCAAACAACGGCTGACTGCCGGAAGAAGAATTTCGAATGCTAGGACTGGGCAGAATTTCAGATGGAGACTGGGCAGAACCTAACAGAGACAGATCATAAACTGGAGGAATTGGGGATGGGGACTGAGCAATATGAGTAGGATAGGGAAACTGGGATTCATCAAATACGACATGGCGAGCTATGTAGGTCCTAGAAGTTGGAGCATGGAAACAAAGATAACCTTTATGTTTTGCACTATATCCCAAAAATATACAAGCTACGGAACGAAACTCAAGTTTGCTGGTACTGTATGGTCTTAAGTAGGGAAAACATAAGCACCCAAAGGATTTTAAAAATTGATAATCAGGTTCCCGTTTGTAAAGACAAGAGTAGGGAGATTTATAATCTAGAATAGGAGTGATGGTTCTGTTATTTAGATAGATGGCAGTGTGAAAAGCTTGTTCCCAAAATTCTATAGGAAGATGGGAATGAGCTAACAGTGCCAAACCTTTTTCCACAACAATACGGTTCCTCCTTTCAGAAGAACCATTTTGTTCAGGTATGTGAGGGGAAGAAATTCGATGTAAAATCCCTTGAGTTTGAAGAAAAGTTGATACATTACGATACTCACCACTCCAGTCAGATTGAAAAGCCTTTATTTTCGCAGAAAACTGAGTTTCGACCATAGTTTTGAAAAGTTGAAAGGTAGAGAAAACCTGAGATTTAGTTTGGAGAAAATAAATCCACACAAATTTAGTGCAATCATCAATGAATAAAACAAAGTAGCGATTTCCATTTAACGAAGGAACATAGGCAGGACCCCAAACATCTGAATATATTAAATCAAAAGGTTCACTGGATGACACATGAGAAGAAGGTAAATGCAACCTATGACTCTTGCCTAATTGACAAGCACTACAAAGAGGTAAAGATTTATTCGCAGAAACAGGTAGATTAAAAGCAGACAGCTGACGACGCAGAACAGACTCATGAGGATGAGCAAACCGATGGTGCCAACAAGCAACATAAGCACGTTCACCAACAAAAACTCTAGGGCTGGGAGATGATGGGGAATTCAGACAATACAGACCATTCTCAACTATTCCCTTGAGAAGTTTTTGACCCTTAGGATCCTTAACAAAACAATGATCCGCAGTTAATTCAACAGATACATTATTATCTCTACATAATTTTGAAACACTGATGAGATTTTTTGAAACCTTGGGTACAACTAAAACTTCATTAAGAGAAAGAGATTTATTGGCAACATGCAACGAAGAAAGATTACGAGTACCGATATGAGTAACGGGAAGGGACTTACCATTGCCAACAACTAAGTTGTCAGTGCCAGTGTAGGGAGATTGAAGATTGAGAGCATCGAGGTCCGCTGTAACATGGTGAGAGGCTCCAGAATCCATCACCCAAGGATCAGTGAGAGCCGATGGACTGGTGTACGCCACATGAGCCTGCTTGCGAGCTGGATTACGCTGCTTCTGACGTTCCGCTGATCGGCGATTTGTAGGTGGATAGTCCACATCGTTGAAGCGGTTGTGGCAGTTCTTAGTAGAGTGATAGGGCTTGTCGCAGATTTGACAGACAGTGCGAGGAGGATCACTTCCGGTGGCTGCCCCTTCTGACGGCTGAGCAAAGAGAGTAGAGGCACGGCAGTGAGCAACGAGCGCCGAGGGAGCCACGGAAGCACACGAATCTAGGATTCGTTGTTCCTCTTGGAGAAGAAGGCCGAGGAATTCATTGGAGGTGACTGAATCACGCATGCTGATCGCCGTCTTGAAAGCGGCGTACTCAGCACCCAGGCCGAAGAGGACGTCTGATACAAAATCATCATCAGAGACGGTTGAGAGACATTCCGCAAGTGAATCGGAGATGCCCCGTTTCTTCTCGACATACTCCATGATGGACATGGAGCCTTCGGGGAGAGACTGCAGCTGCTGTTTGAGGTGATTCTGGCGTGCTCGCGTTTGAGACTAAAACATCTGGGAAAGCATGGTCCAGACATCAGCGGCAGAGGTGGCACGAGCAACATGACCAAGTATCGGAATTGTGAGAGTGATAGGCAGCCAAAGGAGAACGAAATTGTCGTTTCATTTCCAAGGTTTGTACGCCGGATTAGGGGTCGGCGTGGTTGACTCCGAGTCTCTAGTCGGTGTAATAGTTTTGGCCGGAGTCTGGTCGGAGAGAAGGTGATCATCAAGCTCGAAGGTTTCAAGAGCCGAGCGCACAGTACCTTTCCACAGAGAGTAATTACTGTGGTCTAGGCGAATGGAAAGAGTGGGAAGCTGGAGGGTGGTGGTGGTTCCGCCAGCAGCCATGAGGAGATTCTGCGCTGAAACTGAAGACGCAGATGATTGCGATGAAGCGGAAGACGTAGACGAGGCCATCGGTAAGGACCGCGTGCTAAGCTTTGATACCATATAAGAATTGCAGAGAAAAGATTACTGCAAAGGTTGATTTTTCATTAATTCAAAACTCCTATTTTTATACAAGGATGTCCTAATAGTAATACAAAAGGAATTCCCGTAATACAGGGAAATCAAATATTTTATGACTAAAACAAAATATACTACAATTTATATACAATTAATAATTACCAATATTGATCAATCTAAATATTTTCTAATATGGTGGCACACTGCTATCCGATATTATGTCATATCTTTGTCTACCGGAGTCCAGAACTGAAAATAATGGTAATTCTTTGTATAGAAGTTTGATAGGAAGAAGATATTTAATAGTGGTGCGCGGATTAAAAAATTTTGAGGGATGGGATGATATAAAGAGGAATTTTCCGGACAATAAAGTAGGCAGCCGAGTTCTTCTAAGTGCTGTTTTAAATTCTTCAACATCATCAATGGAACGAGAAGACATTGTGGTAGGTCTTGTCGAAGATATGAGTAAAATCATTGATCAACTTACTAGGCCGCCACCAACACTATCAATTGTGACAATTGCAGGAATGGGGGGAATTGGTAAAACTACTCTTGCCAAAAAGGTTTTCAACCATCCCGGTGTTTCTCTTCACTTTCATCGTCATGCATGGATTGACTCTGTATCCAGCTTTGATCAAGTCTTGTCTCATCTGTTACTCCAAATTGATGCTTCATGTGGTGATGAAATTCAGGGGAATAGTATTCAGGATAAAGGTGAAAGTTTGTACTGAAGTTTAAAGGGAAACATGTATCTTATTGTAATGGATGATTTGTTGAATTTTGAGGTTTGGGATGCTGTCCAAAGATACTTACGTGATGATGTGTTGGAAGTGAGAAAAGTTGAGGGATGAAATGTAAATTATTTCGTCAACTTTTGGGCTGAGATTTGAGTGTGACCCATAATGATTTGTGTCGATTGAGGAGTATATTTATATTCTCCTTCACGAGTACTATAAAATTGATTATTCAAACACTCAAATTGGACCAACGGTGAATGAGATATCGATGCTCAAAGTTGGTCGGTTGAACCGGGTTTAATAGACAGTTTTCCTTTGTGTGATGTATTCCCACATTGGAAAAGGAGAAGGGAAAATATCACTTTATATACTTGAATCTTTTCTTAAGGATTAAGTAATTAAAGTTGCATATTACTCCTATAACTTTTGACTTTCCAAGAGAGTTCCGTTTCAGAATATGGAATGTTAATTTCGAATTCAAAGCTGATTAAAATCGAAATTAATTCCTTCATCAATAACGCCCTAATCAAGCTCCTTCTTTGATTTGATGAGATCGTGGAATTGGTTTAATTCAGTCTGCCTACTAGAGGGTCTAGAGCACTATAAATAGATGAGTAGAGAGTCACTCCAATGATAAAAAACCTGAGTCTCTCATATGCCTCCTAAGGAAATAATATTCTCTCTAAAACTAGGATTCATCCTTTCAGTGTTCTTTAGTTTTCCTCTATTCAGGTCAGTTTCTGCTCTTTAGTTTTCCTCTATTCAGGTCAGTTTCTTGACTTTGTCTGTGTGATAGGTTGCCTTCGGGCTGTGCGCCGGTACGGGGCTTTGCTACAGGCTAGCATAACCCTTGATGGTTTTACCCTAGGAACGAGTACCAATTTGGTTGGCCTAAATCGTTTCAAGGGCAGCGTCCGTCGCAACTCCATCACTTGAAACTCGTTGAATACTTGTTTTGCATGATTTTAAGTATTAAACTAATTTGGTATTTTAATACAAATTTGACTAGATCTTGCATATGACTACTTATATTTTCTGTTAGTAATTTTTTGCACTATTATAAAATATAGGTCCTACGTGATGAACATAGTCGAATATTGATCACCAGCCGAATGACAGAGTTTCCATCTTGTACCCATATCAGAAAGAACCCTCCTCACTGCATGACACTCATAGATAAGGTTCGAAGTTGGGAACTATTAGAAAAATTGGTGTTCAAGAAACAAAGCTGTCCTGATGAATTGGTTGAGATTGGAAAGCAAATAGCTGAGACATGTGGAGGATTACCTTTAGCAATTGTTGTTATTGTAGGTTTTCTTTGTACTATCGACTCAAATTTATCATCAGTTTGGAGGAGTGTCAAGAACGAAGTAGTTCGGATCATATCAGCTAATTTGGAGGTAGGAATGGATATTGTCAATTTCAGCTACAAGAACCTGCCTTATCACCTCAAATCTTGCTTCCTCTATATGGGTGCTTTCCCTGTGATTTCGGAGATCGGGATTGAATATTTGCTCCGTTTATGGGTTGCAAATGGTTTCATTGAAACAAATTTACACAACAATACACAGATTAAGGCTGAGAAGTACTTAGCAGATTTAATAGGAAGGAACTTAGTTTCCATTGGGAAAAAAGGTTTGGATGGAAACATCAAAACCTGTCACATTCACCCACTTGTCAGACAGCTATGCTTGAGGCAATCCCAAGAAGAATATTTCATGGATGTCATACAACTAGGAGACTGTACCATTTTGGCTAGAAAACCGTCATCGTATTTTCAATCTGGAGAATACGTTTGATTTTCAATCAATGCCCTTGAATCGGGATCCGCGTTCGGTTATATGGATCAATCGCACTGCTGACTTCACACTTGGTAAGGTACTTCTTCAAATGTCAGACTATAAATGGTTGAGCGTGTTAGATATCTATTTTGTGTCGTTTGATACTTTTCCATTGCAATTGCTGAATTTTGTCAATCTAAGGTTTCTGGCAATCAATGTAACTTATGAACTTGATGCAAGGGTATCTCAGCTTTCTAAACTCGAGACCTTCCTCGTGAATGGTCCTTGGGTTTCAAAGCCAGCTCTATTTTTGGAATTCTGGAAGATGCTAAACTTGAGAAATGTACATACCAGAGTTCCTAGTTGTTTGAAATACCCCTACTGTCTAAGTCCACTGGTAGATGGTCATCAAGCTTCAAGTAATCTCCAACACCTTTCTATGATCACATTTTTCAGCTGTACAAGAGAAGTTTTCGTGTTAATGCCGAAGCTTATGAAGCTGGGAGTTTCTGAAACAAAGAAGATTTTGAAAATGGAGGGCTCACAAAATACTTTCATAATCTTTCTTTCTTGATCGAACTTCAAGAATTGAGTTGTTCATGTTAACATATATATTAGTATGAGAGTATTGTTGTCATTTTGTATTTTCTTATTTATGTATATACTTTCTCTCTTTGTAACTCACTTGAATACTTACCAATTCATGCATGCCGATGGGTTAGGGGGTTGTGTTCTTCCCCAATATTTCTCTTATTCTTCCATTATTCAAGATAATCTACATGGTATCAGAGCTATGATTCTTGGATTTGTGGGTTCAAGGTTTGTGGGTTGAATAAGATAAGGTTGAGGTGATTGTTTGAATTTTCGTCAAAGATTTTCTGCTTCGGATTTGTCTGCGCAGCCGTCGTAGAATTGAGTTATCTTTTCATCCGACCGTTGGAAAATTCTGATATTTTGGGAGGTTGTTCGAGAGACGTGGATCTACAATTTGACCGTTCGGATCGAGTATTGGAACTCTAGAACTACTGCAGTTACTTTCGGACCGAAACTGTGAGTTTTTTTTGTTTTGAAAAAAATTTCAGATTTGGTGTTTTCAAGTTTTGTGAGTTTGTTCTATTCTTACCTTGATTAGTGGATGATATTATTGTGTGGGAACTTTTTTGTAACACTCAATTTGGTGTTTCTTGGATTTGGCATTGATTTGGCATTTTTTCGAAATCGTGGTTTTGATTTGTTTTCGATCTTTCAAGTTGTGAATTGATGAACGCTTGGGTGTTTGATTGACAAGATTATTATTGGTTCTTGATAATTTGGAGCTTGGTTTGTTTGTGCTTGGAGCCTTGTTGGAATTAGTTGTTGATTGGAGTTTGGAATATCTCGACTTGGGTGCTAATATTTGCTATTGGTTTGTTTGTGTTTTGAAATTGGTGTTGATTTGGAGTTGTGTTGATTTGTGGGAGTTTAGTTTTTTGGTGTGGATTTGGTTTGAAGTGCTAAGATTCTTGAACTATCATAATGAAAAGTGGTGGTGATCATCGTTCTCAATCTTTTAGTGTTGAATTGACTCCGTATATGTTTGAGCAGTTTCAAAAGTTTCTTGCATTTCAGCAGCCATGTGTCATGTCCTCCTCTACTGGTTTGTCATCATCGTCCACCTCACCTGTTTATTCTCCTGTATGGATTTTGGATTCTGGCGCCTCTAACCATATGTCCCCTCATTTGCCCTCTTTTACTACTCTATCATCTGCACCTGGTTCAGTATTGACCGCTGATGGCACTCCCATGCCATTACAGGGTATTGGTTCTATTGCCACCTCTAATGTCTCATTGAGTGATGTTTATCATATTCCTAGTCTCACACTTAACCTATGTTCGGTTGGTCAATTGTGTGATTCTGGCATGGGTGTTTGGTTCTCTTCTTCATCTTGTGTGGTTATGGATGTACAGTCTAAGCAGGTGGTTGGGACTGGTCGTAGGCAAGGGAAACTTTATGTCTTGGACGAGCTGAAAGTTTCAGATGTTGCTGCTTCTACCGCGGATTTATCTTCCTTTCGTTTGACTCGATCTTCCTCTGATTTTTACTTGTGGCATTCTCGTCTGGGTCATGTTTCTGCATCTCGTTTGAAATATTTGGCCTCTACTGGAGTTTTGGGTCAGTTGCACTCCCATGACATCTCTGATTGCAGTGGTTGTAAATTAGCAAAATTTTCTGCCTTACCTTTTCAGAGAAGTATACCTTCATCTGTTGCTCCATTTGATCTTGTGCATTCTGATGTGTGGGGACCCTCTCCTGTGCCTAGTAGAGGGGGTTCGCGATATTATGTTTCATTCATTGATGATTTTACTCGTTATACCTGGGTTTATCTTATGAAGAATAGATCTGATTTTCTTGAGGTTTATAGTGAGTTCAAGGCTCTTATCAGCACACAGCACTCTGCAGTCATTAAGTGCTTCCGTTGTGATTTGGGGGGTGAGTACACTTCTAATGCCTTTTGCCGGTTGCTTGCTTCTGATGGAACCATCCGACAGACCTCTTGTACTGATACTCCTCAGCAGAATGGTGTTGCCGAAAGGAAACACCGCCACATTGTTGAGACTGCTCGTTCCTTCTTGCTGTCGGCTGAGGTTCCTAAAGTATTTTGGGGGGAAGCCATTCTTACAGTTGTGCATAGGGATGATCATGGGGCGGGTCTGGATCTAATTTAGCTATATCCGGCCCCGATCCGTAAAAAAAATATCGGATCCAAATCCGACCCATATCCGCAGGGTCTAAAATTCTAAAATCCGTATCCATATCCGCAGGGTCTTACGGGTCTAAGGGTCTTAAACGGGTCATAAATGGGTCTACTAAGAAATCGACAAATTCTTTAAATAGATGTTTGAGATTTTCATAGTGAATACGAATATGCCCAAATTTATTTATTTTTATTACCATAAGCACAAATGTTAGCATATATATATATATATATATATATATATATATATATATGAATTATCAATCACAATAAACATCAAAATACATCAATTTATTAAGATCAAAATCGTAATTTAGTACAATAATGTAGTAGGTGCAACAAAAAACGATATCTTCTATGTTCTAAGAAGTTAACTGGCCAGAACGCAGAAAAGTAGAGCGCACGGAAGTATGGAACTAGAGTTTGTGCGATAAGGTGTTTCAGAATAGAGTTTGAGACTATATAAAAGGTTTTTGCCTTTTTCTATATTGTATCGGTATCGGTAATTTTGAATAATAATAATTATTATTAGAGAGAAGAAGATGAATAGTATTAGATATTACATATATATTTATCACATAATAATAATATATTATTAATTATATATTATAATAGGTTAATGGGTCTGGATATGGATATGGATCCGGGTCTGGATCTTAATACCTTATATCCGTATCCATACCCGTTTATTGAAATCTAGATCCAGACCCGATCCATATCCGATGGGTCTAAAATTTTTGGATCCAAACCCGACCCACAGGGTCTAAATCCGCAGGATCTGGAGCGGGTCCGAGACCCATGATCATCCCTAGTTGTGCATGCCATCAATAGGATCCCGACCTCACATAATTCTGGCTTGTCACCTTTTGAGGCATTGTATGGACATGCACCTGACTACTCTTCCTTGCGGGTATTTGGCTGCGCTTGTTTTGTTCTCCTACCTCACGTTGAACGTACTAAGTTGTCTCCAAAGTCAGCTTTGTGTGCCTTTTTGGGATATGCTAGTGGTCAGAAGGGGTATCGGTGTTTTGATCCTGTTAAGCAGAAGTTATATGTTGCGCGACATGTTGTGTTTTTGGAGCATATCCCGTTTTTCTCGATTCCCTCTAGTTCACACCAGTTGACTCAGTCGGATCTTATTCACATGGATCCTTTTGATGTTGTTAGCGATGATGTTCCACCAGCAGATTTGGTTTCAGACACAGATGCACCCCTTACTGCGCCTCATGCTGTTGATTTGCCTCTTGTCACTGAGACTGATTTACCCCCAGAGCCTCCACTACCATCTCCTGAGATTGTGATTGATCCTCCCCCTCTCCGTCGGTCCACTCGAGTTTCTAAATCCTCTCAGAAGCCAGACTTTGCTTACTCCTCCTATTCTCCTGCATTTGCCTCTTTCCTTGTGTCTATTCACGTCTGAGCCTACATCATAGAGAGAGGCTGTTAGTGACCCTCTTTGGCCGCGTGCTATGGCTGAGGAACTCGCGGCTTTATATCAGACTCACACTTGGGATTTAGTGCCTTTGCCTTCAGGAAAGCACACCATTGGTTCTCGTTGGGTCTATAAGATTAAGACCAAGTCTGATGGTTCGGTTGAGCGATACAAAGCCCGCCTTGTTGCAAAGGGTTATTCACAGGAGTATGGAATGGACTATGATGAGACCTTTGCTCCTGTTGCCAAGATGACTACAGTTCGTACTATGATTGCGGTTGCCTCTGTTCGCCAGTGGAAGATTTGGCAGATGGATGTTAAGAATGCCTTCTTGTATGGTGATCTTCACGAGGAGGTCTATATGACTCCTCCTCCGGGTGTAGCACATGAGCCAGGGCATGTCTGTCGGCTTCGCAGATCTCTGTATGGTCTCAAACAAGCTCCTAGAGCTTGGTTTGAGAAGTTCTCCACTGTGATTTATTCTCTTGGCTTTCGTCCCAGTCTTTATGACCCTGCTTTGTTTGTCAAACATACAAGTAAGGGTCAGATTCTCCTCTCTTTGTATGTTGATGACATGATTATTACTGGTGATGACTGTGAGGGGATTGAATTGTTGAAGAACGACTTGACTCATTGCTTTGCTATGAAAGATTTGGGTGTACTTAGGTATTTTTTGGGTATTGAGGTTGCCTCTTCTCCTAAGGGCTATCTGTTATCTCAGTCGAAGTATATAGCCGATCTTTTTGAGCGTGCCCGTCTTACAGACAATAAGACGGTCGACACTCCTCTTGAGCCTCATGCTCGCTATTCTTCTACAGATGGGATTCCTTTGTCGGATGCCACCCTATATCGTACAGTCGCTGGCAGCTTGGTATATCTCACAGTTACTCGCCCAGATATTGCGCATGCTGTTCATGTTGTCAGTCAGTTTGTCACTGCTTATTCACTGGGCTGCTGTTCTTCGTATTCTCAGGTATCTTCGAGGTACCCAGTTTCGTTGTCTCCTATTCTCTTCTTCGGTACCCTTGGATTTGCGTGCTTATTCTGATGCTGATTGGGCTGGGGATCCTGAGGATCGCAAGTCCACTACTGGATTTTGCATCTTTCTCGGCGACTCTCTCATTTCTTGGAAGAGTAAGAAACAGGATGTCATTTCTCGCTCTTCTACAGAAGCCGAGTACCGTGCCATGGCTTCTACCACCGCTGAGATTGTTTGGTTGCGCTGGTTGCTATCTGATTTCGGAATCAAACTTCCAGGTCCCACTCCATTACATTGTGATAATCAGAGTGCGATCTACATTGCTCGTAATGCAGTGTTTCACGAACCAAACACATTGAGATAGATTGCCACTTCACTCGCCATCATTTGCAGATTGGTACGATCTCATTGCCATTTGTTCCATCATCTCTCCAGCTTGCTGACTTCTTTACGAAGGCTCATTCAGTTGCTCGCTTCCGCTTCTTATCTGACAAACTCTCAATACTTCTTGCAGTAGCATCGTGAGTTTGAGGGGGGATGTTAACATATATGTTAGTATGAGGGTATTATTGTCATTTTGCATTTTCTTATTTATGTATATATACTTTCTCTCTTTGTAACTCACTTGAATACTTACCAATTCATGTATGCCGATGGGTTAGGGGGTTGTGTTCTTCCCCAATATTTCTCTTATTCTTCCATTATTCAAGATAATCTACAGTTCATTTTACAAAGGAAGTAGAGAAACAAGGCACTTTGATTTGCATGTTCTGCCGGTTAGTCTCGAGAACCTGACATTAGATGGAGGTAATTTGTCATGGGATAGAATCAAGCCTCTGGCTTTGCTGCCACAACTTGAGACCTTAAAATTGAAGAATTATGCTTTCCAAGGACCCGCGTGGGTAGTGGATGAAGAGGTATTTGGTTCCTTGAAACATATGATGATTGAGAATACATATCTTGTGAATTGGGAAGTTGAAAGTACGGAAAACTTTCCGCGCCTGAATCGCCTTGTTCTGAGGTCTTGCAAGTTGCTAGAGAAAATCCCCGAGGGTGTGGGTGAACTTAGTGTCCTCGAGGTAATTGAGCTGCACCATTGCAGTGAATCAGCAAAGAGTTCAGCTCAAGAATATGAACAGCAGTATGAATTTCCAAAGGTGGTTTGTAAGGGTTAAAAAATCTACTTCTTATGTCTGTTTTATTCAACTCTATCCTACTATAATTTGCTGGTATTTGCTTCTACCATATGTTTTAAATTTCCTTTTGATAATTGTAATGTCAATATAATGTACTTTTACAGAGTGATCCAAGTCTGGGATAACTCTTTTTATGTTTAGAGTTAAACAAGTTTGCGTGACTCTCTACCTTTGCTGTATAATTTCTTTGGTTTCTATTTCATCCAATTTGTCTAGAAAAGAACACTAACAATGTCTCATCTGTTTTGAGTTCATTAAGAACCCCTGGAACTATATCATTATCATCTGTTTTGAATGTGAAGATGCATTTCAGAAAGACCGAGCGGCATCTACATGCTAGTAGAATCAGGACGGAACACGGCGCCGTTAGACGGCGGTTCCGCGTGAATTTAAGGGAACCGCCGTGTAAACCATCCGGCTAAGTTTCCGAACTCGGAATCTTAGCCAGATGGTTTACACGGCGGTTCCGCGTAACTTTTTAAGAAACCGCCGTTTTACAACCATCCCGCTAAGTTTCAGAGTTCGGAAATTTAGCCGGATGATTGTTATCAAACACGATCTCTCCTTGCAAGTTTATGCAAGTTATCTCTTTCTCCCTCTCCATCTTTTGTTAGAACTTTGTGAACTATGGAACTAATAAATCTGTTTAGGGCCGTGAGAAGCACTGTCCTTAAAGTAATGGTACCCCCCACCACCGGATTGCTGTGAGTTAACTGGCTAGCTTACTTCCAAAATTTTCCTAAACAATAGAAAATGTGATAGCAACAATCACAGATTCTTCTGCGAACGAAAGATAGAATAAGGAATGTAACAGGACATTAAAGATCAACTCGATATCATAAGTGAAAGTTTCACCGTGTATTTATAATGAACTCCAAGCAAGATTCGTACCCTTTAGATGCATCCATTCGTACGTATCAATTCACAGTAAATAGACACGTCTGTCTATCACCACTGTTCATTATAAATAACTTTTTCATGTATAAACATATATACATAAACTTTCACCAATTGGTTATATTAATATATATAAAATATATATTCACAATATATAATCCAATAAAACTTCCTTTAACATCATATAATATACTCAATGTTAAAAGACTATTCCAATAATCCCCCACTTAGTCTTTTCAACATTATGTATAACCCCTTCCCGGCAAGTATGCATACATGTAGGTATCTTTCGATTTGACCTCCACCCAGTGTGACATTTTAAAGTAATGACGAAATCGATGAAAGCATTTGACCCACAATTCCTTGTACCACTACCGAAAATATCACACACATACTTCCCATAAAGAATCGCTCGTAAAACCGGTAGCACTTTTATGGCCATGTGCTCATCTTGGTATTCATGAACATCCAGGTATTCAAACCTCAATTTGGAGCGGCACCACTCCGATGTCCATATAGGTGAAGCCAAAAATCCTTGAACTTCATTAAGAGTATATAAAAATACTTCGTTAAGAGTATATAAAACTCACCCTCAAAACTATGTACTAACTATAATCAATAATAGTCAATACACCAATCAGTTATCAACAACTTGTTATTACCACATTGAACCTTTGGGATAGTGGTAGTTCTACCGAAAGGTTGGGTTCCCGTTGCGCCGATTAAACTAGATAGGTTTCAAACCTCATCTCTTAGGACACTTTTATATAATCATGTCCCGTCCATTACACCCAATTTTTCATTGTAAAATCTCATTACGAAATCCAAACAAACTGGGTTTTCATTGTACAATCTCAAAACATAACTTTGCTATATATAACAAGAGAATAACATTCATCCGGATGATCCTGATATAGGCCTTATCAAGCACCAATAAGATAATGACACGTGTACAATTGTAATGTTTTAGTTGGTTAAGATATTCTTAGTAATGTTCTAAAACCCTAATTTAGAATGCCTAAACCCGTATGGGTAATGATTTAACACGTGTCCCAATAATAAATTAGCTGAAAATGATGTGTCGTTATTTAATTGGTGCCTGATATTGTCAATATCAGGATGATCCTGATATATATTAAACTGATATAACAATTCAAATAAATGGTTGACATCCGTTGTGGCCACAACTTAATATCCAATAGCATATATTTCAACCATTTTATCACCATTAAGGCTATAAATTTATCCCTCCATGGTGGATATACACTATTGTTTCTTTGACGTCTAAGAAACTACTCATCCACCAAATCTTTTAAATATAAATCCAAATCACTCATGGATCACACCATTTAAAAGATATATAAAAATCCAAATCCCTCATGGATTATTATCATCGATAATATATTCAACAAATATAAACCTAGAGAGTTTGCTTGCAGCAAAATGTAGTATGCTTCAAAACTTACATCCAACTCTCTCTCCCTTGCACTTTCACGTTACATTTGTGCGATAATTCTTCTATATCCTTCTCTAACATACAAGATGTCTCAAAAAATGGGTCAAACAGTTCAAAACCAAATGCTCAACTCTATTGAACATTTTCTTTCGACAAAGTGAAATTGATTCACTAAATCACCCCCACTATCTTGTAATTTTGATGAATAATATAATATCACTTTCATATTGATTCTAAAAAATCAATCGATCATTTTTCAACACAATGAAAATGCTTAAAAACCCCCACTACAACTTATAGTGGTGATACTTAAATAGCACCATTGCATATTGATTCCAAGATCAATATACATCATCAAAATAGCATGTCAACAATAAACAAAACACATAAGTCACATTTGGATACATTCATAATTTAATATATATTTCATCATCCAAATGACTACAAACATAAACTATTATGTGTTTCATGCTTATATCATAAAATTGAAAGTAAATCCGAGAGTAGGGTCACTCAAAATTAAATGGCCTTTCACTGTTATATCATATATATAAACCTTCAAAATCATACCATCACTCACTACTTACGAGTATCATCCAATATGATAATCAAATATTATAGCCATTTTCACCACGACTTATGTAGACAATAATCACACAGTCTTTGTTAATCTTCACCAAGAATGGTAAATTAACATTTCGTGTGAAAATAATAAGAACATATATAATTCACAGTTCAAATATAACATCATTCGAACTAAATAAGTTTCATAGTAATAAACTTATCTGTCATTTACTCTATGGATTGTACTTCTCCGATGACAGATTCCGTATAAACTTTCTTTGCCTTCTGCAAAGATATATATATATATATATATATATATATATATATATATATATATAGCATAGATACCATGGCATAATTTTAAATACATACCTCATATGACCAATGTTTCTCTCACGAATAAATAAGTTCCATAAAATCGATAGAGATCCATTCTATTGCCAAAGTTCTTCAGTGGGATTCTGCATTGGAAAATACCATTACTTTAAGATTGTTAGAACTTTGTGAACTATGGAACTAATAAATCTGTTTAGGGTCGTGAGAAGCACTGTCCTTAAAGTAATGGTAGCCCCCACCACCGGATTGCTGTGAGTTAACTGGCTAGCTTACTTCCAAGATTTCCCTAAACAATAGAAAATGTGATAGCAACAATCACAGATTCTCCTACGAACGAAAGATAGAATAAGGAATGTAACAGGACATTAAAGATCAACTCGATATCATTAGTGAAAGTTTCACCGTGTATTTATAATGAACTCCAAGCAAGATTCGTACCTTTTAGATGCATCCATTCGTACGTATCAATTCACAGTAAATAGACACGTCTGTCTATCCCCACTGTTCATTATAAATAACTTTTTCATGTATAAACATATATACATAGACTTTCACCAATTGGTTATATTAATATATATAAAATATATATTCACAATATATAATCCAACAAAACTTCTTTTAACATCATATAATATACTCAATGTTAAAAGACTATTCCAACATCTTCTTCCTCTCCCTCTCCCCCTCTCCCTCTTCTTCTTCTCCTTCTCCCACTCATTCTCTCCCTCTCCATCTTCTTCTTCTCCTTCTTCTCTTTCTCCCTCTCCCTCTCCCTCTCCTCCTTCTCCTTCTCCCTTTCCCTCTCATTTTGGAGCATCTGCATTTTGGAGCATCTTTTAATGACTGGAATTTAGATCTACGAGTGCAACAATCTTTCTCTGTCAATTAATATTATTTACTAGTTGCTAATGAGCTTTATAAGCAATATATTTCCATTGCGGCTTCTTAAACAATTTATGGAAAAAAAATGAAATGCAATTTAAAATTAAGCACCAGATTCAGTTCAAAACTATTTACAACCTAGAAAGGTGAAATGCAAAGATGCCGGATCGTGTACCACAAAGACTAGCATGTGATGTAGTTTCCAAAGAAACACAAAACCAAAAAGAAAAAAACATAAGCAACAGAAACTAACCAGATGGATGCAATTGCTCCTGTGTTTTTCTAGTAGTTCTAGTAGTGTGGGATGCTCATCTCGCTCTTTCAACGAACCTTAGTAATAGCGTTGAAAACCGCCAAGTAAACTTTTAAAATTTATCTCCACAACTTTTTAGTAGTGTTAACTCTAAAAACTTCTGTTATAGTAACTCGGTGTATCAAAAACAGAAGAAAAATAGAGTGACTCAATACACAATTATATGACCTCTCGAAAAATAATAAATGGAATCCAAATACAACATTTAACATCTTGATCATACAATTGAAAGATCCGTTCGAAACACCTTTATTTTAGAAACAAAAAGAGTTGTGTTTTTTTATCCAACAAGTACGTAATAAAGTATAGTACATATCTATGGAAGGTCAGTTGATAAAAGAATAAAGTATTACTGTATGATCGGATGATCTATTGATATGAGAAACCTAAACTTATAGGCTAATAAAAGTTTAGACTTGGTAAGTCACTGCTATACACAATAAGCTACAGCTATACAAAATTTTACAAAATATTACAAAATATTACAAAATATCCTAATACTCCTCCTCAAGTTGGAGCATGAAGATCCACAATGCCCAACTTGCCAAGTAAATATTGAAACTGATGCTTGCCAAGTGCTTTAGTGAACATGTCTGCTGGTTGATCCAAAGTACCAATATGATACATTGCCACAACACCTGACTGAACAAGATCTCGAACAAAATGACAATCTACTTCGATATGCTTTGTCCTCTCGTGGAAAACCGGATTTGCCGCGATGTGAATAGCTGCCTGATTATCACAGTATAGTCTCATAGGAGCAGAATGTGAAACTCCTAAAGAGGACAAAAAAGACTTGAGCCAAATAAGTTCACAACAAACTGCAGCCATGGCTCGATACTCAGCTTCTGCAGACAAACGAGAAACAGTCGGTTGTTTCTTTGTTTTCCAAGAAACTGGAGAATCACCAAGTATTACAAAATATCCTGATAGTGAACGGCGAGTAAGAGGACAAGCCGCCCAATCCGAATCACAATAAGCAGTAAGTTGAAGAGAACTACTAGCCGACAAGAACAAACCCTGGCCAGGATGACTCTTCAGATAATGTAGAACTCGAAGAGCAGCCTGCCAATGTGGAACACAAGGAGCTTGCATAAACTGAGCTAAGGTGTGGACAGCATAACTAAGCTCAGGACGAGTAATAGTGATGTAGATCAAACGACCAATAAGACGTCGATACTGCTCAGGATTCTCAAATAAAGGACCTTCAACACGTGCCAAGTCATGATGTTGCTCCATTGGAAAATCAGTGGGTTTGGATGCTAATAGTCCCGTGTCTGAAAGAATGTCAAGCGCATACTTCCGCTGACATAAGTACATTCCATCAGTGCTTCGAGCAATCTCGATCCCAAGAAAATACTTTAAAGGACCAAGATCCTTCATATGAAACCAAGAGCTCAAATAAGTCTTGAACTTAGTCAACAAGGTCTTCGAGCTTCCCGCAATGATCAAGTCATCCACATAAACCAGAACATGTAATGTAAGAGTCCCTCGAACATACGTAAAAAGAGAGTAATCAGCCTTACTCTGAACAAATCCAAAAGCTCGCAAAGCCAAAGCCAATTTTGCGAACCAATTCCGAGGAGCCTGCGTAGACCGTATAACGACTTCTGGAGCTTACAAACAAGACCAGAAGAAACAGTATAACCATGGGGGGATGCATATAAACCTCCTCCTCAAGATCACCATGTAGAAAAGCATTATGTACGTCCATATGATGAACTTCCCAGCTCTTAACAACAGCAACAAAGAGAAACAAGCGAACAGAAGCCATCTTGGCGACTGGAGCAAACGTCTCAGTGAAATCCTCACCCTCAATCTGGCGATTACCAAGCGCAACCAATCTAGCTTTATATCGTTCGATGGATCCATCAGATTTATACTTGGTTCTGAAAACCCATTTCAAGCCAATAGCTGTCTTGCCTGGAGAAAGGGGCGATAAAGTCCAAGTACCATTACGTGCAAGAGCACCAAGTTCCTCATCCATAGCAGCACGCCAATGAGCATGCTTAGATGCTTCCGAATACGATGTAGGATCTGTACTAGATATTACGGCACACAAAAATCCAGTATGCAAAGCAGAAAATTTATCGCAATTAACAAAATCAGTAATAGGGTATGGAATACCTGAAGACAGTGACGATGGCGAAGCAGATGAAGCAGTAGTGGGGGGTTTATTAGCAGCAGTAGCGGAACAAACAAAGTCATTCAGGTATCCCGGTCGTTTCTTTTCTCGTGTACTGAACCGAACTTGACTAGTAGGAGCAGGCATGGGATTGGTATTGACCGGAGATGATGAAGCAGCAGGAGTAGGTGACTGCGAAGAATCATTTGCAACGTAAGGTTCAGATCGAAGCGTCACGGCTGGAACTGAAGGCTGAACAATCGGCATATCATCATATATGGCAGGAGAAGAGTATGTAGGTGCAACATCGGTCGAAGGTGAAGGAATCGGATCAGCAAACGGAAAACGATCTTCATAAAACACAACATCTCTACTATCAAAGAATGTTTGTGTTTCCAAGTCATAAAGGTGGTATCCTTTCTTCCCAATAGCATAACCAAGAAAGACACAACGGCGACTTCTTGATGCAAACTTATCTCGAATTCGTGGGACTTGAGAGGCATAGCAGAGACATCCAAACACACGGAGAGACTTGAAATCAGGAACACGATCATGAAGCAGCTCAAAAGGTGTGCGACCATCAAGGAGAGGCGTTGGTGTCCGGTTGATCAAATAAGCAGCCGTAACAACACTTTCACCCCAAAACTTGATTGGCAAGTTTGCTTGAAACAGTAAAGCTCGTGCAACATTCAGCAGGTGTCTATGTTTACGCTCAACTCGTCCATTTTATTGTGGTGTATCAACACAGGATGTCTCAAACAGGATACCAGATTCAGCAAAGTAGGACCTCAAAGGTAAAAACTCTGTCCCATTATCAGATCGAACTCGGCGAACACGTCGACTAAATTGAGTACTAACTAGGGCACAAAACTGTCTAAACTTAGAGGCAACATCAGATTTTGCAGTAATCAAGTGAACCTAGACAGCTCTAGAAAAATCATCAACTATTGTCAAGAAAAAAATAAGCACCGCTAGTAGATAGAGAGCTATAAGGCCCCAAACATCACAATGTATCAATTCAAAACATTCACGAGCTCTAGAAGAGCTCAGAGGAAAACTATGTCTTATTTGCTTTGCTCTATGACAAATTGAACAGGGAGCACTAACTGTATTATTGTTGGAAGGAAAGAGTGAAGACAAAACCGTTGAGGATGGATGTCCAAAACATTGATGCCAAAGACTGGAAGAAGCGGAAACAACAGCAGCATGGCTAGGCTCCAACGGCGGCGGACGGATACAGTCAATAACAAACGGTCGGTCTCCATCATCCAAAGTACGAAGCCAATAAACCCCACCATACTGTTCACCCACGCCAATCACTGTCCTCGAACTGATTTTCTGTAATATGCAAAAATCTTCTGTGAGCAAACCTAGACATTTTAATATACCAAGCAATCTAGAACATGATAACAAATTACAACGTAATTCAGGTATATAAAGCACATGAAGAAGCACAATTCCACCAAAAGTAAGGGTTACATATTCAACAGCAGAGGAAATAGTCCCATCAGGTAAAACAACATCAATATTATCAACAGTAACAATATCAGAAAGAGCACTCCGTACACCAGTCATATGATCGGAAGCTCCTGTATCAAGTATCCAAGGTAGAACAAGCTTACCTGGCATATTGCCAGAAGGATTATGCATTTTAGTGAAAAGGTTTAAAGCCATACTCAATTGTTCATCAGTC
The DNA here is from genome assembly GCA_948330725.1 of Sherardia arvensis. NCBI lineage: Eukaryota > Viridiplantae > Streptophyta > Magnoliopsida > Gentianales > Rubiaceae > Sherardia > Sherardia arvensis. The sequence continues at coordinate 7,375,987 of OX415244.1, forward strand.
AAAGCAGAACCAACAGTCGACCGATCAAAACCAGACGGAGTGACGGCTGAAGCAAATCATGGTGGTGGTGGAACAACTGATGGAGTAGTGGCCCAGCAAACGGTGTTCCCGGAGGCAATCGACTAGGTGCGGTTGCTTGAGACGGTTGAGAGCTCTTTGGTGTGGCGGCGGTGTTCGTCGCTGAGCCTCGGAACTCTTGATACCAATCGGGGTAACCAATAAGCTTTAAGCAGCTAGCCATGTCATGCCCCTTATGGTTACAATTAGTGCATAAGAGATCCTTGCGATCACGTTTGTCAGTAGCACTTCGTCCGGGAGGATTGTAAGTCTGGGTACGTCGAGCAGCAAACGCCATAACGTCAGATGAAGAATTTGTTGAACGAAGAAGTGAATTCTTATCCTCCTCCTGAACAGCAAGGGAGTGAACCTTAGAGAATGATGGAAATGGATCCATAGTCATGACGTTGCTGGTGAGGTTGCCGAAACGGTCATCCAAGCCAATAAGAAACTAAAAGACCATCTCTTTTTCCCGAGCCGCAACGACTAGAGATGCAACATTACACTGACATAGTTGACGAAGTCCAGGGCACGAACAAATCAATGGAGGTGCAAGAGCATTGTATTCTCCATAAAGCTTCTTGAGTTTGCCATAGTAGACACCGATGGATTGTCCATTCTGGCGACACGTGATGATATCTCTGTGCAATTGAAGACACTTGGGTACATTTCCAGTAGAAAAACGTTCAGCCAAATCATTCCACAAATCCCCAACCAATTCATATTGAGTGATGGAAGAGCGGATAGTTACATCAATACTTTGCACAATCCAACATACCAATAAGGAATTAACAGCAAACCAATCATTATAATTAGGATCATTAACTGAAGGACAAGGGATGGTACCATCAAGAAAGCCGAGCTTATTCTTAGCCCGATAAACATTACGAATAGCAATAGTCCACTCTCTATAATTATCACCTTTAAGACTGGTTGGACTGACATTATGAGCAGTGTTCTCAGACAGATGGAGATAATATGGAGAGTTCATCGGACGGCCGGTCGAAGGTGGCGTAGACGAGCTGCCAATTTGCAACACTAGCTGTTGAAGGAAAGTTGTTGCTGCTTCTCGGGCAGACTTGGCGGCAGTTTCAACAATCCGTTCGGAGTCCAAACGAGCGGTGAGAGAGGCAGCGGCATCATCACCAGAATTCGACATAGCAGCAGTAATCAGAGAAAAGGAATAAAATAGGCAAAAAGTAAACACTCACACGGGGCGGGCACAGGAGCAGAACGGGCGAGTGCAGGCACGGCGGAACTGGTAGGCGAAGCTGGAGCGGGCGCGTGTACTGGTGCTGGCGCGTGAAGCCACGCGCTAGGTCAGGCGCGTGGATCTGTGCGAACTTTGACCGAGCAACAGGCGACTGTGAACCGATCGAGCAGCGGCGGGACGAAGCAAGCAGCGGACGGTAGGACTTAAATTCCGACGAATGGCGGCGAGGCAGAACGTCAATAAGCAGCGTCGGTAGTCGACGGCGGCAGTAGGTCCTGGCCGGCGACGGAGAAAAAAAACAGTCGAGGATTAAAAAAAATTGGGATTTTTTAGTATGTTTCGGTAAAAGGCTCTGATACCATGATAAAAGAATAAAGTATTACTGTATGATCGGATGATCTATTGATATGAGAGACCTAAACTTATAGGCTAATAAAAGGTTAGACTTGGTAAGTCACAGCTATACACAATAAGTTACAAAAACAAAATATTACAAAATATCCTAATATCAGTGTAAATTGGGGACATAAGTATAAAGTTGGTTACTTGGTAAAGGACTCCTTTTGTTTAGCGGTCATGGATCGATTCTAGGTGGTTCACTTGTATACCCCTATTCTCAGAGTTCACATTCTGATCTATAAAATCTACTTTTCAGATGAGTTCCATAGTTTTGGACAGGACAGGTGGAACCTAGGAGGTGAATAACCATCTCCATTTTCGTACAGAACCATTGTAGCCTTTGCCATATTTTGTGTCATTCTCAGAATTGCAGTTGAAAATGGTGATTCTTTTACAGAGTCGATAATCATTTTCTTTCACGTCTCATTTCTCAAATTCAATACATATTCTCTAGCCTCTTCTTCTGAACATCCGACTTGATTCATACGGCACTGACGAGTTTTGGGCACATCACCCGTTTTCATCTCATCCTACAAGTCCATATTTTGAAAGTATCCATAACATCAGAGAAGACAAGACAATCACGTGATAAACTCATAAAGACTAGTCTAATTAAGGTAAACTAATATATACAAATCAATCACAATAATATGAAGATTATTGTGATATTCTATCACCCCCCTCAAGCGAAGCGTCGGATGAGAAGCCTCGCAAAGCTTGGATCGAAACATTTTGAAGAGATGACAAGGCAATCCCTTGGTGAAAATATCAGCAATTTGCAACGCAGAAGGGACATGACTAACACGAAGTCTACCGGAAGCCACCAACTCGCGAATAAAGTGATAGTCAATGTCAATATGCTTGGCCCGTTTGTGAGCAATGGGATTTTGAGCCAGGAAAATGGCACTGCTGTTGTCACAAAACAATAAGGGCGACGAGGACAAAGAAACACGAAGCTCCTTAAGCAGATTGCACAGCCAAACAAGTTCAGCCGCAGTGTTGGCCATAGCACGATACTCAGATTCGCAACTAGATCGGGAAACAGTAGGCTGTTTCTTAGCACTCCAAGAGACAAGATTACCACTAAGATAAATGGCATAACCATAGGTGGAACGTCGAGTTTCAACACAGCGAGCCCAATCAGCATCTGAGTACCCTATAACAGAAAGGGAGCCCAAAGAGGGACAAATGAAAAGACCATGATGAAGAGTACCACGAACACAGCGAAGAATACATGTAACCGCTTGATAGTGATCCCCTCGAGGTGACTGCAGGAACTGGCTAACAGAGTTCACCGCATAAGAAAGGTCAGGCCTGGTGATGGTCAAGTACTGTAAAGCACCGACAAGCGAACGATACAACTTGGGATTTGAAAACTCTGGGCTAGAGGAGCTGAGGAGTTGCGAATCGGGAAGAAAAGGCGTGAAAACAGGTGTTGTGTCAGTCATGCCTGCACGCTGAAGAATTTCCATGGCATACTTCGCTTGCCCGATAAATAACCCTGAAGAGGAGCGAGAAACCTCTAATCCCAAAAAGTAGTGAAGAGAGCCAAGGTCCTTAACAGCAAACTCATGATCAGTGCGAGCGACAAACTTCTGAATAAGAAGAGCATCATTTCCGGTGAGATTGATGTCATCCACATAAACCAAAAGATACAACACCTTTGATCCACGGATGAAAATGAACAGCGAAGTGTCGGACGAACAGCACCGAAAGCCCAAGTGAGTCAGATAGGAACTGAACCGCTGAAACCAGGCACGAGGGACCTGTTTGAGACCATAAATAGCCTTGCGGAGACAACAAACGTAATCAGGATGACGTGGATCAGTGTATCCTGATGGTTGTTCCATGTAAACTGGAGAGTCGAGGTGACCATTAAGAAAAGCATTCTTAACGTCGAGCTGATGAAGGGGCCAACGAAAAATGGTGGCAAGAGACAGGATAACCCGAACAGTGGAAGCTTTGACGACCGGGCTAAACGTGTGTGTGAAGTCGAAGCCAGGAAGTTGGGAGTATCCTTGAGCAACCAAGCGAGCCTTATAACGATCAACAGTCCCATCCGGCCGATGTTTGAGCCGATAAACCCATTTAGAACCAACAACATTAACTCCATAAGGACGGGGGACAAGATAACAAGTACGTTGTTGACGTAGTGTGTGCATCTCTTCATCCATAGCAGCCACCCAACGAGGATCCTTGAGAGAAGAACGAAAATCTCGAGGTTCAGTTTCAGCCAACAGAGCCGCAAGAAAACCAGTGACAACATAATCAGAATAATCCTCGGCAGTGAGACTCCCTGTTTGAGAACGAGTTGTCATACGATGTAGAGGCGGCGATGGCGGTGGAGGTGGCGATGGTGGAAGACCAGGAGTTGTTTCTGGAGAAGGACCTACAATTTCCCTTGTTACTCTTTTCTGAATCACAAATGAATTTTCATCAAAGGCAACCACAACATTTAAATCTTTGGTAACCTTGCTAATAGACAACAGGTTTTTCATAATATGAGGAACAAGAACACCAGATAATAATAAATTACGAGAAAACCGACGATTTCCAGTATGTGAAATAGAGATATCTCGACCATTAGCAAGAGTTACAGAACGGTTACCATTGTAAGGAGCGATATTGTCAATGCCAGAGGAGGAAGACGCCATATGATCTGTTGCTCCAGAATCTAGGTACCAATCAGTGTCCTCAAGTGTAGTAGCGGACTGAAACGCATCTGCGAGATTGGATTGAGGGTTGCGGCATGTTTTCGCGATGTGACCAAAACCCTCACAAAGTTGACACTTCGGAGTCCATTTCTTCTTGCGGGAACGGCCACCACCTGAACGTCCAGAACCCTTGGAACCACCAGAAACACCACCTTCAGATGCGCCACCATCAGAGCCGGCGGCGCGTGTGCTCCACGCGCTCTGTTTGGCGCGCGTGTGGGGAGCAACTTCTGCCTCACGCGCGAGCGCGTGAGGGCCACGCGCCTGGGCGCCATAACCTGCTCGCCCGACAGAAGCTCCTGAATGTGCAGAGAAGGCAGCGACGACGCCTTCGGAAGCTGATCCAGAGCCATAGTCGCGAGTTGCTTGGAAGGTCTCATGGCTCTTTGCTCGAGCGACGACATCGACATAAGACGGAAACGGAGTTTGAGAGATCGTTACCGTCTGAAATTCGTTGAAGCCAGCGCCTAAACCACGAAGAAAGATCATGACCTTGTCCCTATTATCGATCGGTCGACCGATGGAGGCGAGGTCGTCGGTGATAGTTTTGAAGCGCCGATGATACTCTTGCACCATCGAATTACCGCGGAGGATTTGAAGCAGCTCGTCCCGGAGTTGGAGATCCCGAGCAGCTGAGGAGTTATCGAATGCGGCGTAGAGAGAATCCCACATCTCTTGAACGGTTTGGCACCCAATCGTCTCAATCATGGCTTCCTCCGTGAGACATGATCGAAGTAGTGCCTGGAGACGTTTATCCTGGGCTGTCCATGAGGTTGGAGTGTATGAACCTTCAACTTATTTTCCAGTCAAAGATTCTGCAGCGGTTGGTCGAGAAGTGGAGTCGTCAAGAAAGCCGAAAAGATCTTCCGATTCCAGAAGCACCTGAACTTGAGTTTTCCATACCATATAGTTGCCAGTATGGAGTTTGATGGGAAACATATGAATTAGGGTTTGATAGCTCAAAGGTTTGGATGCGTCGGCCATGATGAAAAAGGTTCCAACAAATTTGGAGAATTCCAAGAATGTGGGAAGAGCTCCAAGAATGTGGGAACAAGGTGAATAGTCGATTAGGGTTTGATGTAGCACCCAATCAAGGCTAAGAATCATTTACGTGCGTGAGAAGAAAAGGCCAGGGATTGGCTAAAGCTGATTAGGGTTTAAAGAGAACCTAATCAAGGCTAATAGGATTAGGGTTTACACTATATCACCTAAACCAATGTGATGAATACTCGGTAGGAAGAACAGGTTTTGGATTCACCCGACTGATACCATGAAAGAATATGAATTCACCATATCTGGTGTGTCTGTATTATGTAAAATATATAGAGTTACAATGATACAAGTACAATGAATCTAGACTAGTCTAATTAAGGTAAACTAATATATACAAATCAATCACAATAATATGAAGATTATTGTGATATTTTATCAATGTACATGTGAGTGCCAATTGTAATTTAAATAATATTTTACTATATGTTTTCAATTTATACTTATATAACTGTCAAAGTAAAATCGATTTCTAATGCTATACAAAAATTGATGAAACAAATGATTAGATATGTGTTTGTTTTGTTGGTTTTATTTTTTGGAAATGAATGCAAATTAAATGGTTCATTGGTGTTTTAAGAGAATTAGTTCACCCTTTCAATTTGTTTTGTAATTATAAAATACTTCATCATATTTTTTTATGAATATAAGTCTTATTACACTATTCTGACTAATTTATGAAATGCACTTTGTCTACCGGTTTGTAAGTTCTTCTTAGCCCTGATTTTTTAGTATTATTCATATTTTTTTATCCTTTATGATCTCCTGATTTTCCATAATGGTGTATGACATTAGCTGTTCTACTTTAGCGCCTCTATGATCTCATTGGCATTAGAGCATAAAATATCATTTATTGATATATGGTTGTAGATATTCTCTACAATCTCTCAAATTGACTCCTCTATGAAGGTATTATAAGTCTATAGGTAATTATGGGTTGTTCATCATGTAATTTATTGAAAAAAGGGGTTCAAAGTGGGTGTAGAAGGAGAATTTCAGAGACTGGAAATAAAAAGAATGAGAGGTCGTTGCCTGTTTGACACAGATTAGGTTGGGCTTATTAATTAGAAATTTTCAAAAAAGACCGTCCAAATTATAGACGGGACCAAATTAAAAAAAATAACTCGTGGGGGCTTTATTTCAATGACACCAAATAAGAGGGGATTTTTGCAATTTTGTAAAATAATTATAGTATAAATATCAAAACCCTCTTTCTCTCCCCACTTTTGCATCTTCTCCAAAGCCACTCCCCTCTTTCCCCTCTTTCGCTCTCGCTTTTCCCCAAATCCAAACCCTAAATTTCTTCCCAATCTGATATGATTTTTCGATTCCAATAGCGATGCGAATGTGCGCGCTATCAAATAAAGTTTCTGATCTCTTTAATTTCGTCTGCTTTGTCGATTTGTTCGAGGATTTTGTTTTTTTGTTTTTGATTTGTTAGTGCTGTGTTGTAGATCGGAGCGTCATAGTGTTCGTGTTCATGTTTAGATGATTTGATTTGTTTAGATGTTCGTGTTCATTTTTGGAACTATAATGTTGACCTTATTTGCTTAAAACCCCATGTTCTAGTCTGTTTGAGGCATGAATGGCCAGATGTGAGGTTTCGTGTGTGAAAATTGGCTAGGGTAGCATGTGTAGATGTTCGTGTTCATGTTTGTGCCTATAATGTGGACCTTATGTGCTAAAATCCCCATGTTCTGGTCTGTTTGAGGCATTAATGGCCAGATGTGAGGTTTGGTGTGTGAAATTGGCTAGGGTATCATGTTTAGATGTTCGTGTTTATGTTTGGGACTATAATGTGGATCTTATGTGCTTTAAACCCCATGTTCTAGTCTGTTTGAGACATGAATGGCCAGATGTGAGATTTGGTGTGTGAAATTGGCTAGGATAGCATGTTTAGATGTTCGTGTTCATGTTTTGGACTATAATGTGGACCTTATGTGCTTAAAACCACATGTTCTAGTATGTTTGAGGCATGAATGGCCAGATGTGAGGTTTGGTGTGTGAAAATTGGCTAGGGTAGCATGTTTAGATGTTCGTGTTCATGTTTCTGCCTATAATGTGGATCTAATGTGTTAAAATCCCCATGTTCTTGTCTGTTTGAGGCATGTATGGCCAGGTGTGAGGTTTGGTGTGTGAAAATTGGTTAGGGTAGCAATGTTTAGATTTTCGTATTCATATTTCTGCCTATAATGTGGACCTTCTCTGTTAAAATCCCCATGTTCTGGTATGTTTGAGGCATGAATGGGCAGATGTGAGGTTTGGTGTGTGAAAATTAGCTAGGGTAGCATGTTTAGATGTTCATGTTCATGTTCATGTTTCTGTCTATAATGTGGACCTTATGTGTTAAAATCCCCATATTCTGATCTGTTTTAGGCATGTATGGCCAGATGTGAGGTTTGGTGCAGCCCAATGAACAGTGTCGTCCAATGAACAGTGCAGTCCAGTGAATTGTGACGGATCAGTGAATAGTGCAATGCAGTGAATAGTAACAATCCAATGAATTGTGCGCGTGAATAGTAACTATTTTGAGTAAATTGCAATTGAGGACCTCCTTGTTTTATTTTATCATACCATTACTATATAGTTCTTGGTGTATAACATGGACGGTCTCTCCAGAGACTTTCTCCTTATTAATATGGAGCAATGGATTTGCAAGAAGTAAGGCTTATTACCAAATCACTGGCAAATCGGAAAAATTTTACTCGTTTCTATATTGATTCTGGTTAATTTTCTTAATAAGAACTAGTATTCTTAACAGGAATGGAGAAAATATTTACACGTTTTGTAATTAGAATAAAATTTTTGATCTCTTATAAAAAGGGTATCAAACCATTGTAGTAGATAGGTTTTTATTTGATTTGATTTGATTTGATATAAAAGTTTATTGGAGTTTTCTCTTTCGTGAGGGTCGAGAGATGATTTTTGAATCTAAATTATTGATATTCTTTGAATATATAAATTTGAAAGACAATTTTTACTTAGATATTCATAACACTAAATATGTTGATTTCATTGAATTATGGTTCATTACTTTAACGACTACTGGTTACGTTTCCGCTACGTGGCAGCACCCTCAAACTCAATCAAGGTAGCGCAGAGAGTTTTCTTGAGAGCAAAGTTAGAGAAAAAGACGAGTGAGAGAGATGTTTGAAAACTATTCAAAGTTTGTTATATAGGCCCCGTTTGGGAACTAGCTGTTAGCTGTTAGCTGTTAGCGGATTGTACTAGCTGTTAACTGTTAGCAGATCGTAGTAGCTGTTTGACTAGCTGTTTTGACCAGCTGTTTGTAAATGAGTGTTTGGTAAATAATGAATAGCAGATAGCTGTTTGTTATGTTAAATGACTGAAAAGGACACTAATATAATTGTGTTTGATTTCTTATTATAAAGCATGGAAAAATATTTCTAATGCTTGCCTTTTATTTAATGAGATGTTATTCATTAACATACATAATAATTTATATATTTTTACTTATGCTTAAGTGCATTAGACATTTACTATCACCCAACCATCTTGAGTTTAGCTTTTGAGTAATACTTCAAGTTCAACATGAAAATAATGTACGCTGAAATTTTAAAATAATTATTTAAGATTCCAAATTTTATAGAATTTTCAATCAAACTTCATGTACTAAATTGCAAGAGATCTAGTTATTACACATGATTTCTTTGTCTTGGTCGTCTAGCTTCCATCAAACTTGTGGATATTTCATTACGAACTCTAGACATAACAGTAGAAGTCGAACCATCAGCTTCTCCTATTGAAGTGGTGCCATCAGTGTTCATCCCTGGTGCTTCCGGAGGAATAAAATTTTCATCTCTATCAATGATGGAAAAACCCGGATCCTCAAAGTTGCTCAATCTGATGTAGTTATGCAACGCAAATGTTGCACAAATAATTCGGTTTTGATTTTCTGGCGAATATTTAGGTACCTTTTTCAGTATCTTCCAACGTGCCTTTAGAATTCCAAATACTCTCTCAATACAACTCCTCAAAGATGAATGAGCCCGGTTAAATATTTCTCGAGACCCTCTTGGATTTGCACATCGAAATTCTGATTGATGATACCTTGTCTTTTTGTATGGCGTCAAGTACCCTTCTCTCTCAGGATAACCTTTCTCAACTAAGTAATATTTGCCTAAACATAACAACAACCAAAAATATGTAATGAATGTTATGTCATGATAAATATATACAAGCATATTAAAATTGTAATAAAGTTAAGAAATTACCAGAAGGAGGTTTTGGAAAATTTAGTCTTGGATTGCCAATTGCATCGAGAAAAATTCGAGAATCATGAGCCGAACCTTCCCAACCACTGAGCACGTACGTAAAGAGTAAATCAAAATCACATACTGCAAGAATATTAATGGTGGGAGTCTCTTTTCGTCCTCTATATCGCAATTGATCCTCCTCGCACAAGATAACATCAATACGTGTTCCGTCTATAGCTCCAATGCAATCCTACTTTGTACGTATTAACACCAAAGAACATTAGATAGTAATTTTTTTCCAACATAACAAAAGACATATGCATAATAATATATATACTATATTACCTGCAAAAATTTAACATAAATTTCTAGCTGAACCTATGAAAAGAAAAGCATACTTAACAATCACCTTAAAATGGGGCATATAGCGAGAATCGTTGACAAGCTGCGAAGGAATTTCTTTGAAGTTTAGATCTCTTGGTCTTAGAAGATCAGCTGATAAACCATCCATTGCACATACAAATTCTTTAAAAACTCTACTTATGGTTTCACCAGAATGTTGGAACCGCTCTTGAATATTCCTATTTGAAGCTCCCATACTAAGAATATAGAGAAATATACCTACTTTCTCCAAAGAGGATACACTCTCAGAACGATTCAAGCCATACTTACGTTCTAAATCCATGACTAATTGTTGAAGTGTGGTTGGTGTCATACGAAACATGTTGAAGCATCGCTTTTCATGGCCATTCAACAGTTCACGCATCCACCTTTCCCTGTCATGTATGATATAAAACATGGCTCCTTATGTACAAACTTGACATAATAAAGAGAAATGTAAGCTACTGCACATGCCACAGAATACCAAAACAAAGCACTTCTACGTCTTCTCTTTCGAATTGCATTACTTCTAGCCTGCAAATCCATTATCTATACAAAATAAAAAATTCACATGAGTACAAGAATGTACACACAAGTAAGATGTGTATCAAAATATTGTCAAACATTGGCTGCAGCTAATATAAAAATTAACAAGCTCTCAACTTAAAATGCAACTAGACATGAAATTTATAATAATTCAGTAGATGTCTATTAGTACTTATTCAAAAAAAAACACCCAGTTGTACTGAATAATAAACCGAAGGGTTCCAGTGTGTAAAGACCACACAAATTACATGCACTAACACAAAATCCTTTGTGGCAATTATTAAAACCAGAAACTGTCATTTTCTCAAACATGATCATTTCATGTTCACTACTTATTCTCACTCTTTTGGAACATATAATTTATCCACTTCAGCCTTGAATTATCGTCCGGTATACCATCCAAAATTATTCTCTTGTTGGGATCCTCGATGAAGGTGCAAGCGAAACAAAACTCCGGACTACCAGGTAGTAAACCATCAAGAGAAACTAATTTGGCCAAAGAATCAGCAATTGAGATAGACGAATCACCAAGTGCACGTGTTTCGAGGTCCATCAAGTCCATCTCCTTCTTATTTCTTTCAGTAACCACATTCAACAGAGTGTCTATTTTCTCAACTATCATTCCAGATCCTTTCTTTTTCGAGGCTTCATACTTCTGCTTCTTAAGAGTGCTTGAAACATCATGCTCATCAACTCTTTTACCTTTGTTCCTGGTAACACTAGGTTGAGTAAACTGGGAAAGAGGATAATTGATAGGAGATGCATCATCATCACTCCAAATGTCCTTCCATTCTTGCTCCGTTTGAGTGCTATTGAAAGCACTATCCCCATTGATCTCATCATCAATAACAACAAATGATGAATTACCAACATCAATGTCTACGAAGGGTGAAGGGATGTGATCACTTTTGTTATCACGTTTAAGTGGAGTAAATTTATGCGTTCCTTGAGCAACCGAATGATTAAATAGCTGCTCCATCCTAGATTCAAGTTCTGGTTCGATCCCTTCCTCTTGAAATTGTTTGTAAGCTATATTTTCATTAAAACATAAGAAATATATATATATATATATATATATATATATATAATACACATAAGAAGGTGAAGTTCTAACCTCAATTTTATATTTCCACCACTCTTCACTAGCATTTATGGTCCCCAGTTCATGATCCCATCCTAATCCTGTTTCCTGTCCCTTCAAGCTTCTATAAAGACTCCATCTTTTCTTCATCCAATCCCATTTATATTTCAGTTGGTTATGGCTATATTGTAAACTAGTCTTCTTGCGAAACTCTGGTTCCAACAACTTCCATGGCATACTTTGAGAGGTGAGTGCACCACTTCTTCCCTTACTCTTTTGAATATGTTCGATACAAAAATCACAAAATTTATATGTATTTTCTGTAGTCCAATTAGCCCGACTTCCTCCACCTTCACCTTCTTGAACCTTAACATTTTTAGTTGAGGCCATCTAAGTGGGGAAAATGTCAATACAAGACCAAGCTTTCATTAAAACATTCTAAAATCTAGCTTAATATTTGTAACTTCTTAACACCTTGAGTAACATACCCCAGGTGAAGGAAAAATAAATTTGAAAAGAATATTATGTTATAAACGCTACCACAACCACCTATTATTACTTAGATATTTAATTAATCTAGATAGGCTTATAAACCAGACTATCCAGACCAGACCAGAATTAAAAAAAAACCAGACTTTAAACCAGACCAGATCAAAATAAAAAAAATCAGACTTTAACTAATGTAAGACTTATACATACATAAAATTAAAAGCCATCACAATCAACGAACATGAAGAAAAACCAGTAGCACTTACAAGCAGTTGAAGGAAAACTTCCAAACAAGAAGATTGGTCGCTGCGGAGCAGAAAGATAAATCCACTTAATTTGTATCATTCAAAGCAAGAATGATATAAGTATCCACAATCAGCGGTTATGTAGATATCCTTGGATCAATCAAGTATTTATGTAAATGGTTATACTTACATATGAAAGAGGAAGCGTATCCAATAGAGTGGACCAGCTGCAAAAAAATACATATGAAATGAGAATGAGAATGCCTAAGGATGTCTATTTACTTAAAGGACAGATGGAAAACTAGTACTACTATTTACTTAGTTGCTACATTTATCCCTAAAGATATTTTCAATAACACCTAATGCCATGTAGTGAGAGCAAAAGGCTAGTCATATAATGAGGCATAAATATTTTAAGTTGCATAAACAATTACACAAACCTCTTGAACCTTTTTCCTGGGTATTAACATACATGCATTTTAACTGATGTTAGGCTAATATATACATAAAATTATGCAAGGTTTCCGTATAATAATTTTATCTTTGTTGCTATGATTCCTTAATGCTTGACAGAATCGATACAACTCAAGAAAGTTGTATGAGTAATTTGAGTGAAACATACTGTCAAACACCTTGCGGGCATAAGGTTTTCAGGCCAAAAAAATCATGAAAAACATAAATTTATACCAACACTGAGAACAATTAGTTCTAAACATTGATTCATCATAGAGATTTAAAAAAAAACTAACCTGGTTCAATCCATCGAAGTGCCCAGAAAAAAATTAAGGTTTTCAAAGAAGAGGCCTCTCTGACCGTTTGCCGTGCGCAAGTTTATTCTGCGTACATAAAGGGTAACAAGGGATAAAAAAGAAAAATTGTAATATTAATTGGATTAATAAGTTGGAAACGCAGCTTTTTCAAGCGTTTTCATTTTGAGGGGTTTGGATCAAAAAGCTAGATGAAAGTTTTTTTCACCAAACAGTATAAAAAACTGTTTGACTAGTCAAAATCTATTTTTGGTAAAAAAACCAAAACTCTCCTCCAAACCTCTTGAGAACTCTAGCTACCAAACGGGGCCATAATCTTCTTCTGATCTTAATTATTTAAAATCCCTAAATATATTTGTTAGACTAGAAAGAACTAGATTAAAAGTGAAATACCTAAACTCCGGGCGCTTGACCACATTCCCAATTATAGCATGTTCAATTCAACTACAACTAGCATGGTATCCGAATACACGGTTTTTCATGGTTGAAAATTGTATTATATTTTAAAATGAGAATACCTTGTAACTCCCAATTTTCCTGATTTTTTTTAAAAATATTTATACGTTTTAACTTATGTTGTGCATATTTTAATTTAAATTATTTTTTATTACTTTAAAATTTTAAATTTTTATATATAATTTCTTGAATGGTTGCATTAAAACATGTTTTATTATATATTTACTTTAAAATGATGATCAATGGTTTAATATAAATATATATAATTTGAGTTTAAATTCATAGTAGAAGTTCTATAGCATTTAGAAAAGTTGGTCTTTCAAAAGACTTTGCATAAATAGAAAAGATCTCCTGAACTCCCAACTTTCCTGGACTTTCGTTGAAAGCGTTTATATGCTTTAACTTATATGTTGTATTCTTTTATTTTGAACCGTGTATATTGTTAGATAAATTTTTTAAAGTTTGATGTAAATTTTTTTGAATTTTTACATTATAACATGTTTTACTATATGTTTACTTTAACATGATCAATGTTTTAACAAAAAAATGTATCATTTAATTTCAAATACATAGTAGTAGTTCCATAACATTTAAGAAAGTTGATCTTTTAAGTTGAATTTTTGTATTAAAATATATTTTATTATATATTTACTTTAAAATAATCAATATTTTAACACAAAAATATATCATTTGAGGGTAAACATATAATGATAGTTCCATATTAAAATTTAGAGAAATAGTTATTTCAAGATATTTTGCAATGAAGATAGAAGTGTTAACATATCGTTGATGTATCCAAATCATCCGTCGACTGAGTTAATAGAGCCGAGCAACGTATAACGTTGTGAGGGTAAGCGCAGTCCAATGAGCTCCTAAGTACGTCGATCTTGATGGGATCGACAATGGCATACATATGCATGGATAAGAGTGCGATACCTGTAGCAACAGTCGCATTAGGAAGGTACTCCTTCACCGACCGCTTATATCCATGGTGGTACCATCTGGCTTCTTGCATAAAAGCGCTGCATCCAATTGCCCACTACATTTCAAAGTAAATATTAATTAATTTATCAATAAATTGATAACGTCAACTTAAAAAACGCTTGCATATATAACACTTGGTTGAGGGAGTTTGCACTCCGTGCAACTCAGAACCGGATTTTAGGCAACCTAGTTAGAGGTTATTTTAAATTTCATTCACATAAATATATGTTTTTTATTTTATTTTTTTCCGTTTTAGTTCGATTCTACATACACAAATGATCTTCTAAGGCATACCATAATCTTTTAGATACTAATCATAAGCAGTTAGACAAAAGCCAAAATAAATCTGCATCCACATCTTCAACAACATAAACGTTCAAGATAGGAGTAGAAATCTGCAGATTCAGATTCTGTAAAATATCAAGCCAGCGCATCTAAACAGAAACCAGGCATCATATGCATCAATTTCCAATAACCTTAAAAGAATCTAACAATATTCATACCAGGAGCGGAAATCTGCATTTTCAGCTCTGCATCTACTGAGGCAGACCATAAATACTAAACATAAACAGTTAAACGGGTTTTGGTAGCAAACAACTGATGATGAGCATGTTGAAGTTTCTTTCTAGAGCACGGTTCGGAATCCTAAGTTGATGATGGGCATAACGTGATCCTGCCACACAAAACCTTCTATTGTTTTCGTTGGTCTGGATATACATCACATGTTAATGTCACTTTTCGTAGCACAGATGAAATCTGTGTGGGTGAAAGCAAAGCTGAGAATTACAGACACAAAGCAACTGTAAGGACACACAGAACAAAACAAAAGGGTCACACTTCATAGTCATAGGAACAAGGAAAATAAAAACCAATACTCACAACAGATGCTAAATCATGCATGCTGAACAGACACACATTCAGAAAAATGTCAAAGACAGACATCTATAAAACAACAAATCCAATGTAGCAATGTTAGAAACAAACAAAAAAATATAATCACAATTAAATGAGAAAGTGAAACTTTGTAACCTGCATTATCAAAATTTATGTATGATGTACAAAGACGCAAAAAAATCGAGAAAATTAGAATCCGAGCAATTCTGTATGCGGAAAAAATTTAGGCATGTGAGCTTGTCATTTCTACCTCTATCAAAGTTTCTTTTAAGATACCAAAACCTCCGCAACTTGTATGAAAGTGAGTTATAGGCCTCATCGATTCCAGTAAAAGTAATGCAGAAAAGCGATAATCATAAGTGTTCAACAATTCAAACACGTTAACAATGTTAGAAAATGGAATCAGGCCATGCAAACAAGAACACACACACAAAGACAGATACAAATAAAGCATATTGTCAAACCTCACCAGTCGGACTAAAAGGATTTAAAGAAAGACACTCCTGACAAAGGCTCAGCAACATTCGACCAAAGGTTCAGACTTTCAGACTAAATCGAAGCCCTAATATGAGCAAATCCATTAAAAAAAACAACAAACCACCTTTGAATATGATCAACAAAAAATCCCTATAAAACATACCCCGGGGATGGTCAGACCTGAAGGAACTGTGACGCATATGAGGAACTGTGACGCTCTTGGACCTATTGTACAAAGTGTGTTCACAAAAATCACTTTACGAAAGCATAAAGCAAAGACAATATAGATAAGAAGATGTCAAAGAACAAAAAGCTAAAAAAATATCCAAAAATCAAGGAAGGGGATGCAACATTGATGCAGATTCTAGATGAAATTTCAGGGGAATGTGTACAGTGGTACAAGGAGCTGGTAACAGAACAAGCCTGAATGTGTACAGTGGTACAAGGAGCAGAGTTGGTTCAGAAGAGCCTGAATGTGGAGAAGAATTTAACTGATCAGTTTAAACTTCCTGCCTTTGTGGAATTCATGAAAATGATCCACATGTTTAAACTTGCCAATTCCTATGTTAATGCCAACAAGGACTTGGTCTATGAGTTCTACTCAAATCTGAGGAAGGGTAACAATGATCCTGCATCCCCATGGTATCGCAAGATCTACATCAGAGGCAAGCTGTATCATTTTGATCCCTTTATTATCAATTTGTATCTTGATTTTGATCTAAGAAGAAGTACATATGGCGCTTATCCTGAAGAGTTCATTCTGAACTATGATGTAGTTGCTGTGGAACTATCTGGTGGTAGTTTGGCTGAATGGGGTGATGCACCAACCATTCTTGCATCTTCTCTTACCCAGAAGTACTTCTGTTTGTACAGGATAGTGAAAATATGTGGGAAATGTCCAAAAATGTCTCCAGAGTAACTGAAGAAATAGCAGGGATCATGTATTGTATTGGGATCAGGAAGCCTTTCAATCTGGGTTGGTTTTTGTATGAGAGGATTCATTTTAAAGTCAGAAATTTTGAATGCCAGAAATTTTGAAGTCTGATGAATATCTCATCTATCCTGCACTCATACTGGATTTTTAGGTGTGCTGGAGTACTTGATGCTGAGGATGATGCTATAATCCAGTGCCCAGTGGTTCAGGTAAATCAGACAGTGCGTGCCAAGAGGAATGATCTGACAGATGCCGTGTTTGAGGAGGATTCTGATGTGCCACCTACAGAGGGGAACTTTGCTAAGACCAGGATTGCAGAAATCAAGGCTCAACTCAAAACTCATCGTCTCAAGATTATTGACCTGAAATCCGAGCTAGATACGTTAATTGAGTCTGATGACAGTGGTGATGACAGTGTTGGATCCAAACAGTTCTAAACTTAAGTTTATTCTCTCTCTCTCCCATGATCTTAATTTTATGTTGAATTCTGACATTTATGGGAATTATTTATGTTCTTGTGGGATATTTTTGGTGCAGGTTTGGCACATTTTATGTTCCCAAGGGGGAGAATATTTTGATGATGGATGGCCATTTATTTTGGATGTTTTTGATCGATTAATGTGTCCATTTAGTTTGGAACATTATTATGGCCATGGAGCATGTATGACTGTCTCAATCTACGTCTAATGAGTAGGGGGAGCTTAGTTGATGTTGCATGCTGTTTCTGATGATTGATGCTCGTGTGAATGAAGACCTGGATTTCTAAATGAAAGGGGGAGTTATGTATTGTCATGCAACAAAATAAAGTGTATGGTTCCACAAAATGTCAAAAGGGGAGATTGAAAAGTCCAGGAGACTCATCATTAATTTGTTGGCAATTTTGTAGAAGTTGACTATGTTTAAACATGTTCTTATGTTTAAACACTTGCTCAAGAAGATCAGAAACCGAGCAATAGTCTTTGAATTGAAGTACAACTCAGATGCGATCAAACAAGATATTCTGACGAATCAAGATGATATTTGAAGAATGATTTGGTTCTGATTTAATTAGATAAATAATACATTTGTGAGTTGTATTCTATTTAGAATTAGTCTTAATTAAGGAAATAATATATTTCTTATCATATAGCTATAGAAGTAGAATATAACTAGAAAACTAAGTGTAGCTGTGACATGCTGGACGATAGGATCAGCCTTACCGTGATTGAAGGACCGAGATGATCAACATGGAAGCACGGCTGTGAACTATAAATAGAGAAGAAAGCTGCGACAGAATGCATCCAACTTGTGTGAAAGTATTCTGGAGGGCAGAATAGCTTTACCTTTGGACCAACGTTTGATTTGAGAAATCAACCAGGCTTTTGCCATCGTCAAGAGTCTGAAATCGGCAAGGCGCAATACTTCTCGGAAGTGGTCATAGAAAGTTGAGTGAGGAGCTCGACCTAGTCAAGTGAGGAGCTTGATATTGACTGGCTGTGAGGGGAACTCACCGATCCACACAAGAGATAAGTCATAGATAGTTAATTGTTGTGTGAAACTTTGTAACGTATCTTGATTATCTAGTGGATGATTTTCAGACTGGGCAAGGCCCCGCAGATGTAGGTGTTTTAGCACCGAACTGCGTAACCAATTCTTGTGTTCTTACCTTCAGTGTTTAAACTCTATCTCATGTTTAAACATAGTTGGTAGAGTAGAAAGATTAGTTAAGAACAGGTTGAAACTGATCGATAGTCATTTTCATAAATCATCCGTTTCGAAGCTGCCTTTGCTACGATCGAACATGTTTTTTAATAAACTGTTAATCTGAGGCTCAAAGAGATATGCTATTCCCAGCCTTTCCAGATTATCAACGAGTTCCACACATTCAACCAGCTGCATCTCTCTCCCCAGCATCACCTTCACTTTTGCCTTCAAATTCTCAGCCCTCTCCGCGTATTTTGCCTCCTGTATTTACACACAAACATATGTATACAAATATACAAACGGCTTGTTGGAATCAATTAAATGGCTTGTTTGATAGTACGTACCGAGTATTCACTTTTGAGTGATTGAACAAAATTGAAGCTAAAAGGTGAAGGGGCGAAGTTCCCTGGTCGTCTAATTAACGATCACCTTCTCATCAGGCTTCCGTTCCCCGTTGACGGCCGTAGATGCTGTACAACGCAAGACTGGGCAAGCATAGGTTAACGACACATGCTGGCGGTTGTGTCGGCCGGAGATCCATGGTTTCATATCGCGTTTCCTCTCTAATCCCTGAAATGGTGTTTTCAAAGGAGAGAGGAAATTGGTAATGGCCATATTGTACTTGTCTGATATTCAGCTCTCAGATGCATAACTATGCAATGGATATTTAGTTCCCTTTGAAATATGCATTATTTTTTAAGTTTCGATTTCTGGTCGTACATGAATTTTTAGCACTTTATTTTCAGTTCAAAAGAAGCCCGACTTCAGAACCAAATTACGGATCTAGTTTGTACAAAGTGCAAATCCAACAGCTTAGTACAGAATTATTGGCAAATACATAAATCTGTGTCGTGGTTACTTGATTATTCCGGAATATGAGATATAGTACTAGGAAACAATAATCGAAGTAGAGGAAGGCAATTAACATTGAGAAAACAGCTCTACCGCACCAGACAAAATCCCTCTGAAGGACGTTGACTAATATAAGCCGCCCATGCGTGACACTGCACGATGGCCTAATTCCCAGATTCCGTGGATCTTCTCGTGTCTGGAAATTTTATGCAAATATTTTAACATTTTTATTAATATTATACGAGATATTTTAGCAAACAACTTAGAACATCTCCGGTGTTACCCAAATTTTTGCAAGTTATAAAACGGTCTGTTTGGCTCCTCTTTTAAGCCGTTTTGAAGGTATTTTTCGTACATGTTCAAATATAAGATATTTTTAAACATAGCTATTCATATATTTTGTATATGAATTTACTTAATAGAAATATCACATAATTGGAAATATTTATACCAACTTAAGTAAATTAGAAGGAGATGCAATCATTGTGTGAATACTAATGTGCAGTGCACGGGAAGAAAACGTGAGTAGTAATTGACATATATAGTGTATAAATTGGAGCTGGTAATAAGGCGTTAACCCCTTACCATTCAAACGGCTAGTGAGTTAGTCGAATTACATACGTCATCATGTACTAGGATGTCACTGATTAGGTAACATGACTAACATCTGTATTGCTTCACTAAGAGATAAATCTCAAATACACAGAACATATTCGTCAAGTTCTTGGTCACAGTAATTTGCAACCCGCCCAACGAGTTGGACAAGTTACAGAAAACATCATGTAGTGCTTGGATAAGAGACAAGTCTCAAATCACAAGCATGTCCTGACTCCTGAGACCAACATGTATTGCCTGGCTAAGGGATAAATCATTAGTCCAGAGCATAACTATCAATTCCTTGGTCACATTAGCTTGCAACCACCTGACAAACCAGGCAGCTGCAGAAGGCATCATGTATCAAACAAACACTCCTCCACTAAGGGCATGTTTAATACGCCTGAACTGATCTGAACTGAACTAAACTAAACGGAAAAATACTGAACTGAACTGAAAAATACATTTGATTTTTTATAACATATATGTATATATAAAATTCTTATTATAAAACAAGCCATTGAAGTATATTGAATTGAACTTAATTGAACAAAACTGAATTGAAGAAACAAATCACTACATCGACATTAGCTAAATTTCATCAAATTTATATTTCATCATTATCATAGAAGTTAAACATAATTGAACTGAAATATACTGAACTGAACTTAATTGAACTGAAGTATACTGAACTGAACTTTATTGAACTGAATTGATATGGCCAAATTGTGCTATATTTTATCAAGTCAAATTTTATTAGCACCAAACTTAATTAGGTTGAACTTACAAAAGTATGCATTGATACAATTTAATTAGAAAATGTTTATCAAATCATATTTCATCAATTCTAAACTAACTTGAACTAAATTGAACTAAATTGAATTGAATTATACTGAACTAAACTTAATTGGACCAATCCAATTAAACTTAATTGAACTGAATTATACTGAGGTATAATTGAACTGAATTAAAGAAAACGATCAATGCATTGATACAACTAAATGAGGTTGTATTTTTTCAAGAATATAAAACAGAACTGAATTGAACTACACTTAACTAAATTGAACTGAGTGAACTGAATTAGACTACACTTAACTGAAATGAACCGAGTTGAACCACACTTAACTAAAATGAACTGAATTGAACTACACTTAACTGAACTGAACTGGATTTTCCATATGAACTTAAAATATATAAACTATATTTTCATTGAACTGAATTGAAGAAAACGATCAATGCATTGATATAACTAATTGAGATTGTATTTTATCAAGAATAGAAATAGAACTGAACTGTACTACACTGAACTGAGTTGAACTGAATTGAACCAACTGAACTAAATTGGACTACACTTAACTGAAATGAACCGAGTTGAACCATACTTAACTAAAATGAATTGAATTGAACTAACTTAACTGAAATGAACTGGATTTTCAATATGAACTTAAAATCATAAAATTATATTTTCGTTGAATTGAATTGAAATAAACTATATTTTTTCTAAACTAGATTGAATTGTGTTGAATTATTAACATTTAATTTGTTTAATTTTTTTAAAAAGTACAATGAACTGAACTGAACTGAAAAATATTGAACAAAAATAAAGTTGATTGGTGAAATATTATTGATTTTTTTAGTGGTATTTAATTTTAATTAAGTTATGCAAAATAAAAATTTCCTTTTTAAATTGAATTATAAAAAATAGAAATGCAACGTTTTAGTCACTATTATTTTATAGAAAGTTTTAGTAACTCTCTTGAATAGTCGAACTTTTGTTGTTATACATGAAAAAACTTTAAACATTGTTGATTAGTTTTTGTAGTGGCCTAGTGAGGACAGATAGTAAGGGTATATTATTTCCATCTTACTAGATATTTTTTAGTTTAGATTCATTTTAAAATAAAACAACTTAGAAAGGTGGGTGAATTTTATTGGGCTCACCAAACCCTTAAAAAATTGGTGAGCTAAAAAAATTGAGTTATACAATTGTTGTAGTAATAGAAGTATAAGAGTGAAATTTAAAATCTCATGTCTACTCTAGCAAGCAATTAAGTCATTGCAAAGCGAAAACCAACTCTACCGACTTGAGAACACGTTACTTGCAAGTATTTTAGGGATAGCTATATGAAACCCAACTCTGCCGACTAGCACGGGGATTAAATAACACCTCTAGACTAGGAGTACATTACAAAAGACATCATCTAAATATTATAATATAATCTCAAGTTTAACTCAATATCATTCATATTAAATAACAACTATTTTGATATATTATATTAAAATAGTTGTCAATATTTATAATTATTATTTTTTTACTTAACGTACGGTGCAACGCACCGAAAGCTAATCTATCATTTCTAATATATTAATTTTTATACCGGTTTAGTTCAATTCAACTCAATTTAACTAAAATAAGATTTGGAGAACATCCCCTAACTAATTTTACTCATCACCAAATTCCAGATAAATCCATAAATTGGATACATAAGGAGAGCTTCTATAAATTACCATGAGACCTACTTGTATTATGCTCAGTCAGACAACTAATTAATGGCTCTTTCAAATTTCCTCTCTCCTTTGAAAACACCATTTCGGGGATTAGAGAGAAATTACGATGTGAAGTCATGGGTCTCCGGCCGTCACAACCGCCAGTATGTGTCGTTGCCTAATGCTTGCACAGCCTTGCGTTGTACATCCACGGCCGTCAATGGCGACCGGAAACCTGATGAGAAGGTTATCGTGAGACGATCAGGGAACTACGTCGTGCCTCCACCTTTTACCTTCGATTTTATTCAATCACTCAACAACGAATACTCAGTACGTACTTTCAACGAACCGTTTCAGTTTAATTCCGATACTCAGCACATATCCTCAGTTTGTATCTATGTATAATGTGTGTGTATCTGTGCAAATGCAGGGGGGGAAAATATGCGAAGAGGGCTGAGGAATTGAAGGCTGAAGTGTGGGTGATGCTGGGAAGAGAGATAATCCGGAAAGGCTGGGAATAGCTTATCTCTTATCTCTTTGAGCCTCAGATTAACAATTTATTTTAAAAAATGTTCGATCGTAGCAAAGACAGCTTCGAAATGGATGATTTATATACTGCCGCACTTACAGTTCGAGTGTTCACTGGTATAATGGCTATCACGTTCCTCAAGGTACCATACTTTTATTTATTTATTTGCCAGAAAATTTAGCAATAAAGTGTCTCTGGCCTTACTCAACTATCTGCGTACGTACTTGTTCCAGAGATTTTTAACCCTTTCATGAACGAAAATGGTGAATTTCATCCGAGTCTGGTGGAAGATACGAAGGGAATGCTTGCATTATATGATGCATCTTTCCTTTCCACGGAGGGGGAGACGAAGCTGGATTTGGCGAGGGAATTCACGAGGATGCATCTGATGATGAAAACGAATCAAAATACATGGTATTAGTCGCGTGACGATCCTCTTTCCTTAAACCCTAGGATTCTTAAACCCTCTCCCCCTTTTTTCTTTCAGCGGCCGCCGCCGCCTTCATCCTCTTCCTCCTTCACGCACGCACGCAAATCCTTCCCTCCCCTTTCAGTTCAAAAATTTTGCTGCCCTCTTTTTTGTTGTTCACACGACGATGACTGCTACCAGGGATGATACTCTTTCAATCAACACGATGGTTCATCTTCTCAATACCAAGTTGGAAACTTCAACATACCTGCAGTGGAAAAAACAGGTAGAGTATGTGTTCATGCCTCAAGGATTGTTTGGCCATCTGGATGGCTCTACTCCTCGCCCTCCCGTTCCCGTACCGCCAACGGCCGCTTCTTCATCCTCCTCACCACCGGACTCTGCCGTTCTCCAGAAGGAGCAGGCCGCCTACGACACTGCCCTTGCTGCCTACAAATCCTGGATCGTGGATGAAAAGAGACTTTGTAGTGTGCTTCTCTCCTCATGCACTGCTGATGCGTTGAATGAGATCACCGGGTGTACTAATGCTAAGGAGATGTGGGACACTTTTGCTAGCACCTATCAACACAGCACCTCGATTAGTGTTTTCAGCTTCCGATAGCAGGCTAACCTCCTTCGCAAGACTGGTACGATTCATGATCTTCATCTGTCTCTGGTTAAAATTTTTGATCAATTAAGCATTATGGGCCAACTTGCGGATAACCGCGACAAACTTATGTGGTTTCTCACTGCCCTTGGTCAAGAATATAAAAATTTTAGTGCACCCGTTGCTGTTCTTGATCCCTTGCCCCCGTACATTACTGTTGTGGATCAAACCAAGGGCTATGAGGCCTTTTTGGCAAATTTGGAGAAAACGAATGTGCAGGTTCAGGCTCCGGCAGGGCCGGTAGCCTTTGTAGCGGCCGCCCAGCAACCTGCCCCGGCCGCCCAGCAACCAGATGGTGGCGCGTGGGGCCCACGCGCGGCCGGCGGCGCCCGGTTCGGCGGTCGCCGTGGCGGTCGTCGTCCCTGGGCAGCTCCTGGAGGTTCTGGTGTGTCCAGATCTGGTGTTTTGGGTGCTCATATTCAGTGTTACACGTGTGGAGGCTTCGGGCACATCTCTAGATTTTGTCCTTACTCTACGCCGAGTTATGTGACTCCACCACCACAACCCTATGGCCAGCAGTAGTACCAGACCTATGTTTCTCAGCCGGCACAGCCTCCATCGACTCCTCAGGCTCTTGTTGCTCAGACATATGCTGCTCTGGTTGCTCCTGCGGCGGTGGCTCCTCAGCCACTTGTGTATGCACTGCAGTATGTGCCCTACCAGACTCCTCAGACTCAGCCCGCTACTGCTCCTACAACTTCAGACTGGTATCTTGATTCGGGGGTTACCAACCATATGAGTGCCACTACTTCGACCTTGACTGCTGTGGCTCCTTATAATGGTAATACCTCTGATTCTGTTGGTAATGGTGCTTATCTTCCTATTACTGTTGTTGGTGATGCTAGAGTTAGCCCTTCTATACATATATCTGATGTCTTGGTTGTGCCTGCTATTACTAAAAACCTGTTGTCAATAAGTAAGCTTACCAAGGAGCTATGTGCTATTATTTCTTTTGATGACAAGTCCTTTATTATTCAGCACAAGCTCAGCAGGGCAATCCTGGGGCAGGGACACAGTGAACATGGGCTGTATGTGCTGGACCGTGGTGAGTCAGCACTTCTTTCAGTGGTGAAGAAGAACAATAATAGAGCATCTTTTGAAGTGTGGCATGCTCGATTAGGACATGTGTCCTTTGCTATTCTTTCTTTGTTGAACAAACATGGGTTTTTATTTTTTACTTATGTACTTCCAAAACCTGGTATTTGTGAACCGTGTGCTATGGCTAAAGGCCACAAACTGTCTTTTGTTGAGAACCCCAGACGGGCTAAGAATGTTTTGGATTTGATTCATTGTGATTTGTGGGGGCCATCTCCGGTTGTTTCGGGAAATGGTTTCTCCTATTATGCTTTGTTTGTGGATGATTATTCGCGTTTTTCGTGGTTCTACCCTCTACGTCGTAAGTCAGACTTCGTCGATGTCTACTTCCAGTTTGAAGCATTCGTAGAGAACCAATTCTCATCTCGCATCAAAGTTTTCCAGAGTGATGGAGGGACTGAATTCATCAACAACAGGTTGCAGTCTCACTTTGGAACTCGTGGCATTCATCATCAAGTCTCATGCCCATATACACCTGAGCAGAATGGTAGAGCAGAACGCAAGCACAGACACATCACGGAGATGGGCCTCTCCATGTTGTTTCATTCACACCTGCCGCTGTCTCACTGGGATGATGCATTCAGTGCTGCTGTCTTCACTATCAACCGGCTGCCAACTCCGGTGATTGATAACAAGTCTCCTTTTGAAGTACTCTTTGGACGTTCTCCTGACTACTCAAACTTTCATCCATTTGGTTGCCGTGTGTTTCCCTATGTTCGGCCTACATCTGAACATAAATTAGCCCCTCGCAGTCTGCCATGTGTCTTTTTGGGCTACAGTGCACACTACAAAGGATTTAAGTGCTTGGATCCTGCCTCTGGTCGCATTTATATGTCTCGTCACGCTCGTTTCGATGAGGGTCACTTTCCATTCTCGAGAGTATCCACAGAGGCTCATTTCTCCTCTTTGGATTTCTCTTCCTTTGTTGACCCCACTGATCCTGATTTAGAGACATCTTCTGTCGAGATCATTCCACCACAGCAGCCCTGTACGGTATGTCATGAGCCTTCTTCGACTGCACCAGCAGCAATCACCAATGAACCTGAACCAGCCACTCCAGTGCCTTCTCCAGTATTTTCGAGTTCTTCCGATTCACCTGGTGATTCAGTCTCGTCTGGAAGTGGTACTTTGACTCCTCCTACTTCCACAGCTCTACAGGTTCCAGCAGCCCCACCTGCTCCTCGAGCTCACTCGATGGTCACTCGTCATCAGGATGGAACAAGAGTAGCTCGCAGTTTTGGACCTGATTTTGTGGCTACGGGTTTAGTTGCTGAGTTACTGGTACAGAAGGAACCGAGAAACTTCAAGGCTGCAGTTAAGGACTCACGATGGGTTACTGCTATGGATGAGGAGATTGATGCACTTCAGCGGCAACAGACATGGCAGTTGGTGCCTTGCCCTCCACATGTTAATGTGGTTGGTTCCAAGTGGGTCTATCGATTGAAGTACAAACAGGATGGCTCTATTGAAAGGTACAAAGCACGTCTGGTAGCTCAAGGATTCTCACAGGTTCTGGGGTTTGATTTTGATCATACCTTCAGTCCAGTTATCAAGGCTGCTACTGTCCGCACAGTGATTGCTATTGCTACTATGAGGAAATGGCTGCTTCATCAGCTCGATGTCAAGAATGCTTTTCTGAATGGTGTTCTTGACGGTCCAGTTTACATGGCGTAACCAGCTGGATATCATGATCCTGCACGTCCTAATCATGTATGTCTTTTGAGGAAAGCCATCTATGGTCTTAAGCAAGCTCCTAGGCCATGGTTTGATTGCTTCAGTGCCTTTGTTAAAGGCCTTGGCTTTGTTGGCAGTCTGTCGGATCCGTCTCTGTTCGTGTTTACCCGTGGCTCAGTCATCCTTTACCTTCTCATCTATGTCGATGATATCATTCTTACCGGGAATGATAAGGTTGCTATTCAGAGTTTCATAGCTCGGGCTGATCGGGAGTTCTCTGTCAAGGATCTCGGATACCTCAGCTACTTCCTTGGCTTGGAGGTTACACCCACCTCTACCGGGTTGTTCTTGGGTCAAGCCAAGTATGCTGGGGATATTCTTCAGAGAGCTGGGATGTTGGATGCTACACCAGTCTCTACACCGTTTCTTCCGTTGTCTCAGTTACACAGCAGTACCAGTGGACCATTTCACAATCCGAAGTTGTATCGTTCTCTTGTAGGTGCACTTCAGTACCTCACCATCACTCGTCCTGACATATCCTTTGCTGTCAACTCTGTGAGTCAATAACTTCAGGATCCACGGGATGATCATGTTGCTGCAGTTACTCGTATACTCAGATATGTTCGAGGCAAGTAACATTGTGGATTGACCTTTACTGTTGATGGTGTTTCGGAGATACTAGCCTACTCTGATGTTGATTGGGCGCGCTGCTTGGAGACACGTCGCTCTACTTATGGATATGCAGTTTTCCTTGGTGGGTAACTTGGTCTCATGGAGTGCGAAGAAGCAACCTACAGTCTCTCGGTCAAGCTCTGAATCGGAGTATAGAACTCTTGCGAACACTGCTTCGGAGGTAGTGTGGCTGTTACATATTCTTCGGGATCTGCGCTTCCCACTTCAGGGATCTCCGGTGCTTCTTTGTGACAATAACAGTGCTATCTTTCTTGCGGAGAATCCAGTTGCTCACAAGAGAGCTAAGCACATCGACATCGACTATCACTTTGTGAGGGAGCTAGTTAGTGCTGGCAAACTTCGAGTTGGTCATATTCCGACATCCTTACAAGTTGCGGATATCTTCACCAAGGGGCTCAATCGTGCGCTGTTTGACTTCTTTCGGTCCAAGCTTCGCGTCTCAGTCAATCTGACGCTTCGCTTGAAGGGGGGTGTGACAATACAAGAAGAATTGGAGGACTGATTTATTAATTATGTATGTACTTTGTATATTGCACTTATGTGTCTAGGGTTTAGCTAGCTTCAGTATTTAGTTTTAGGCCCTTGTATGTAACTATATATAGGCATGCTCCTGCCTTATTCTAATTAAGCAATCAGATACTCTTTACAAAAATGCGGACCAAAAGTATTTGAATTCTTTAGTGCAGCATTCACTGGAGCTTCCCCTAGCGTGGATGGTACCAAGAATAGAAGTAAGATGGTACATATCTACGTACGAGACGAATCCGAACAACAATCCTCTTCTTCTTGAGCTTGCAAAGTTGGATTTCAACATTGTTCAAGCCATTTATCAGCAGGAGCTTAAACAGGAATCGAGGTTAATTAGTTAAATCTCTATTGAAATTTACTATCGATCAGTTTCACAACGTTCTTAACTAATAGTTCTATTCTAGCAAGTATGTTTAAACATGCAATTCAATTTAAACAATAAAAGTAAGAACACAAGAATTGGTTACACAGTTCAGTGATAAAACACCTACGTCTGCGGGGCCTTGCCCAGTCTGAAAATCATCCACTAAGATAACCAAGATCAGTTACAATGTTCCTCAAACAATTAACTATCTTAGACTTATATTTTCTTTGTGGATTTGTGAGTTCCACTCACTGCCGGTCAACAACTCCTCATTCCTGTCTTGACCACTTCTCCCGAAGTATTATGGCTTGCTAATTTCAGATTCCTGGCGATGGCAAAGGCCTATTGGACTCCTTCCAATATGCTGCTCCAACTATAAAGCTATTCTGCACTCCAGAATACTTTCACTTGAGATGGATCCTTGTTGTCTGCTCCAACTATAAAGCTATTCTGCACTCCTGAATACTGTCACTTGAGATGGATCCTTGTTGTCGTAACTTATCTGTATATTTATAGTTCAATACTGTGATGCCGTCTTGATCTTCTCGATCCTTCCATTTCAGCAGTGCTGATCCGCTCGTCCAGCTAATCACAGCTACAAGTAGTCTCCTAACTATACTCTACTTCTATAGCTAATCTGAGGAAATATAATCTTTCCTTATTTGATACTAAACCTGACTAAGATACAACTCTATCATATATTCTCTAGCTAATCAAATCAGCATCAAATCACTCTTCAAATTTATCTTGATTTGCTCGAATATCTTCCTTGATTGTATGCGAGTTGTACTTCAACTTCAACACTCTTGCTCAGTTTCTGATTCTGTTGGAGCAAGTGTTTAAACATCAGTATGTTTAAACATGGTGACTTCTACAAAATACCCAATTATATTATGCTGAGTCTTCTGGACTCTTCATCTATACTTTGGAAACTCGCCTGCTAGATGTAATAAGTATTTTGCTTATTTACAGTCCGTTTTTTATTATATTTCGTATATACAATCAATTTGATATATAAATGATTTACAATTATATGTAATAAATGTAATATATATATGACACATATGTTTGATATAAATAAATATGGATTAAAATGTATATATTAAAAATGTAATTTTCATTTGGATTGTAAATAAGTAAAATTCGGATTGATCTAACATATTCCCTTGCAAACGATCAATTTTGTGTCATGATTTTTTTTATTGTTTTGAAGGTGGTGGAAGGACACGCGTATTATTGAGAAGATAACTTTCTTAAGGGACAAAGTCGTTGAACTTTTCTTTTGGTCACTTAGGGCAAGTCCAACAGATTATCTACTCACATTCTCCATAATAGGGAATCAAATTCCATATTCCTCATATTTTTTTACCTGAACTCCAATAGTTTTTTCATTTTCCATTCCCTATGATTTATTGACATTTATTATTATACATTTATCCTATTGTTTTCTATTTTTTGATCATATATTCAATAAGTCCAAATAATGATGAACAAATAAATAATTAACTTAAAATACATATTACAATAAAATTTCATATTTAAAATTACTTACTCTAACTTATAAAATGATAAAATTACATTTTATAAAAATAACACATCCTGAGTTACAATATAACTATTTTTGTAATGTATTATGAATAATTAGACTCATCTCTTTCCAATTTTTTGTTACAAGTTATTATTTTCAACCATAAGAAATAAAATGTTCAGTAAAAAAATTTAATTTAAACGTTATGACTTATATAAAACGTCAAAATAAATATATTTATGACCTTAAAATTTAGTAAATTTATATTGGAAAATAGATTATATTTGATTATTAAATATCAATAGATATGTACATGTAAAAATAGTCATATGAGATCTTGTTACGATCGTCTTTATGCATATTTTTAGAATATGTATTTTTGATAAAATTTTATTTTAATTATTTTAAAATATTATCATTTAAAATTATTGAACAGAAACAATTAATGAGTGAAATAACAAAAAACAATGCAGATAATATTAAATTTTGGTTCTCCAAATCTTCTCCCTCATTCTCTAAATTTGGAGAAGCAAACCTTCTCTCTCTTTAATTTTCCTATTATGGAGAATGCGATGGAGAATCTGTTGGAGTTCAAAAAAGGATCAAATTCTCCATATTTGAACAAATTTGCTATTATACCAAACCTGTTGGACTTTCTCTTAGAACGTCGTGGGAACCTCAATACTCGGGTTCTAGGAGTTCTTTGAATTCGGATCCTCTACGCAATATTCTCTACGCAATTCATACGCAATACCATTTACGACGTAGTTTTGGTTATCTTTAAAGTAAGATAATATACACCACGTGATAATAATTTTACGGTGAAAGTAAAAAAATAACGTGTTAGCCATGTTATTTACCTATTTTTATACACTAAATTACATTATTAGTTTAAAATTATTTTTTGAAAAGAAGAAATCATTTATTAATAATATCTTAAACACATATATTTAGATTCATATAATTTAAAATATATTATTCATAGTTTTGTAAATAAATAAAATTAAAATGTATATATCAGTTAAAAATAATTTTATTTTCATAACAATTATTATAATGCAATAGATATATTAAATCCGGCTATAAAATTAATCTATATACATGTTGTAAATGATAAACATTTTTTCTCATATGAAATAATTAAATCATGTTCGAGATTTATTATACAAATTTGTTTATAAAACATCTTGTTTGAACTAAAATTCAATAAGAATCGTATGTTGCACATACTTTATTTCTGTTTTTGTTTTTAAAAATAATCATAGCAAAATCAATTTAATGATGTAATTTATGTGGAAAATATAAAAAATACTAGGTACCATAGGAATGAAATTGTTACAAAAGTTACATTTAATCAATAAACATTGAGTCGTAGAATATGAATAACAACCTATGTTTAACACATAGTTAAAACTACGTCGTAAATGGTTTTTGCGTACATATTGCGTAGGGAGTTTTGCGTAGAGGATCCGGACTCGGGTTCTAGGATCATGCTCGCCAATCTGTCATGGTTATTAACAATTATTGATGACTTGTATGATCTTCATGGAACCATACCAGAATTGGAACTCTTTACTTTTTTTTTTTTTTTTAGTACATTACAACGATCTAATCGAATACATATATGGATCCTAACTAAATCTAATCTAGCCTATTCTACTGATCCGTACGTCGAGTGGCCTGAGGTACTCACCAACGCTTTGAGTGGGGTGAAGTTCCCACTTACACCGTCTGATGCACTTCGCCGTTTCGCACTTCATGCGCCAGTTGATGTAGCTCCGGTAACTCCGAACTGTTTTGAGTTGAGCACACTATTGGAGACTTTTTTGGAGACTGGGAGAAGCCACGGGGGGCTTGTTGGAGGGGGAATCGAACCCTGAAGCTCTCCCCAGGCAAGGCTCTTAACAAGATGTCTTTGCCCAACTGGGCTAGCCCGCTTGGTTTTGGAACTCTTTACTGATTCCATTGAGAGGTTGGTAAATTATAAAAAAGTTATGAAATTTAAAAATTTCACAGTTTTGCACTACTAACCAAACGACCTCTAAAATAAACTGGTGATATTTCCTGTGTTCCATCATAAACTTCATATATTAAACTTTTTAGATTAGTCGGAAATGTTTTTTAACCTCAATATCTTTATTTGATATTATAAAAATAAATATCTTAACGAATCTAATTAACTATATCTCATAGTATCATATTTGATTAATAATACTATTTCAATTTAAACATTGAAAATACTCAATTTTGACTAAATGAATAGGAATTTATGCCTTTTCAGGTGAAACGGAGAGAGTATAAAATAATAACATTACAAACACATACGTACGTACACTTAAGTTATACTTATGAAATTAAGTATATTCAAAGCATACTTATATAATTTAAAAAAATAAATAAACAAAAAAAGAAATTGTACTTGTATACAAAAACAAAACAAAAAGCTTACATACTAGCATGAGATATATTATAATCCATATATGTTCATTTGTTTAGTTGGATTAATATATTTGTATTATTAGCCTTGTGTTATAACTACACCTAACATATTTATTTATTTAAACGAACTTTTTTCTTCTTCTTTAAAAGTTATTAGCTCTTGTAGAAACTTAGTGTTAATGAAATAAACAGAAGGATTCATTTTCATATCACAAGTACATAATTAATCTAATATTCTGACATACATGATTATTTCAGATGGGATGTAAAAGCCATGGAAGAACTTCCAGACTACATGAAAATGATATACCTTGCCATTTTTAACGCCGTCAACGACTTGGCCCATGATGCTCTCAAATAACAAGGCGTCCTTATAATAAAATATCTGTCCAGTGGGGTACGTGCTAATTTTATAGTACAAAGTTTTGATTAGATCGTCCTATCATAATCTTATAATAGGATGTATGATTTTTCATATGTATATTAGATTAATTTTCATGTTCGTAACTTTTGTTTGTCGTTTTAACTCAATTAGTTCATTAACTATATTTAAATAAATTAATAACATTAGTGAACATGAAAAAATTAAATTTAATTAAATTGATGACACAAACACTTGAACATATAGTATATAATTATATATACAACATTTGAATGAATTGTCTTAAAGGGAACTAGAAGAGTTATTACTCCGGCCAATAAACAAATTAATAAAGAACATTAAAAAGATTAAACTACGTAGTTTTGACTAAAACCACCACATAACCACCATAAGTTCACCATATTACGCCGCCTACAATTTTCATATATTCTTTTTTCACCCACATTGTCGTTCTTTTCCTTGTTTGCATATGTTCGGCGCCGCAATATTACATGGAAGGTTTCACCTCTTCCTTAGCGCTGATTATTTCAGTCTTATACATGGTATTAATATATTTGTTTTGCATAAATGAGATGGTATTAGAATATTTGCTTGGCATAAATGGGATGCCTAGACGCGTCTAAAGTTAGTATATAAAGGATGAAAGAACTCCCGGCTCTACCACCATAACTCACGCTGCCCTTCACCGTTGAGTTGGCAGTCGTGGAACTGGGATATCATATGCCGATCAACTGAAGCAAATCGGGTGCATGGAGCAGTTGAAGACCGTTGATAGCCTCTGTGAATTCATGTGATCCGTAGCAAGCGCTTCACCGTCGGATTGCTGGAAAACTATATAATTTATTCTTGGGCTAGCTGCTTGGATAAAATTATTTTAAAGGTCGGACTTTCGATCACGCATTGTTTCCACTCGGGTGAGTTTATGGAAAGTAGCCGTGTAAGTGAAGGGGAAGGAAGATGAGGTGTTTTAAGGGTATGATCAGTTGACAATGGGCAATGGTAACGGTGAGTTGGTGAAAATTGTAGGGCTTGTGGCTGCACTTCTTCTGCCAATACTGCTTCTTGTGCCTGAAGATATGACAGCTTCTGAGGTATCATGAGAGCTAAATAAAGAAAATGGTTGTCTACCAGCTCATAATTAGCCAAGATACATCTCGTTTTCATCTTGCTTAGCCAAGTTATAATTAGCCAAGATACATGCTTACCGATTGAGGATGAGGATGATGATAAATGTAATATAACCTTCCAGTTATATGTCTTAAGTGTTGACTATATATGGTTAAGGAGGGCCAAAAGTCTCTTCGATTGTTTTTTAATTCCAATATTTTCTGTGTTGCAGGCTTGCAGCTCATACTTAATTACCGATTCACTAACGTTTTTTTTTCATACTTCATTCTGACAGAAAATAGTATGCATGCCCAATCAAACTAATTGATTTTATTCTTGTTGATGTCTTGTGACCGGGCACCGATGCGACAACCAACTCTGCGGCTTGGCCATTATTCACACTCTTCTTGCAGCGTTTGTTGTTTGAGGAGCATAATTGATTTATGCATCTTTTTCTTTTAATTTGAGTTGCAATAGAATGAGGTGGAAGAAGAAGTCTGTGATTTTTGTGCTACAATTTCTATTGGATAACTTATATATTATCATACCAGCCCAGCTCATATTACATATAGGTTGGTGGGCTCTTGAATGGATTTCAGATTTGTTGATCTATTCCATATCTATATTTTTGTAATATCAATCAAAGATACTTTGGAATATATGGTTTATTGAAAAAAAAAAGAAAAGAAAAGAAGAGTTGTGTATGATTTATTCCATGTAAATGGAAGTTGTACATGCACACCTAAAAGAAATATATATCATACTTAATTAGATGATTCCTTTATTATCACAGAGAGATGAATATAGTGTGTTTAATTAGAGAAATACCATATTTTCTTACCTTTTAAGCTATAGAGAAACAACATTGGGATAGTATCAATTAGTATCAGTTAAAATGTATATGTATTTCGTAAAAATCCTTAAACATGATTAACATTAAAACTATAAACTAAGTAAAATTTTTGTATTTGCTTAACTCAAAATATATTTGTAACATATTAATTATGTACTGTCATAATTAGGTTAAATAATACATCAATAAATATTTAAAACGTTGGATTATTTTCTTTCCAATGAAAATGTCACGTATAATGAAAATCGGTTTGTCTTTATAAATTATAATGTGTATTTTAGGTTTTGAGCGTTTTTTTCAAATTTAGTTTGTCAAACGTTACTAAATTTTCATCATATGCAATGATGTTTTACCAAGGTTTCCTAATTATGATTTTTTTAATAAATAAAAAATAAACAACTTATGATGACAATCGTGTTAGATATTGAACTTGAAATTTTCTTTATTAATATCACAAGCATATATACGATGATGTAAAAGAGATATTACATTAATTAAGTAGAACATATAAGAATATTTTTTCATATGCGAGCTAATTGATAGATATTACATTAATAAAATATTCCTTTTATATTTAATTATCAAATATCAACTACTTCAAATTATTGATGATAAAATAAAATATTTCATCACCACGGATAACTACTCAATTTATTATGACAAATTTTTTGTTAATGACTAAAATATAAAAATAAATTAAATATATTAACCATACAGTAAATATTTTAACATCAAAAATTTTAAATCATTTCTTTATTTGGAAGATTATTTATACTATATACAAATTTCATGTATATAACCCAACAATCATCTCATGTGCATTAAAATCACTTGCTATTCTACTTGAGATTTGATATCTGTATTTTTTTTTTGTTTTTGTTTTTTTTAGGAATGCAACTTTTGGAATTTATAACATTGAGTAGTGTTTTACTGTTTTTACAAATTAAATATTTAGGGTTTAAAAATTGTATCATCATATTTTGATAACATGATTTCTTGTTACACTAATATTAATATTTATTTTAATAATATCTACACTGAATTATACACATAAGGTATACACTTTTCAATGTGTTATTCACAAAAAAATTTTATTTGAAAAAGAACTGAATAGTTTTGATCTATCTGAACAAGTCATACAATTTTAGTTTTTAGTTCAGACATAATAATACACTTGCAAATATTCAAACTTTTTCTAACACACCGCGCAACGCGCGGTCCATCATGCTAGTTTGTTAGAATAAATAATTAAAAGTAATATATTAAGAGTCTATTAATACAAACACATAAATTTATCACACTGAATTATATCATGTAAAAAATATATTAAATATGCTTAAAATAATTCTTTTATTTCAGTGAGAATTTTTAATTATTTACAATATAAATATTCACAATACTAAATTTACTCTAAACTAATAAATATTAAATAAAACTTAGATAATAAACAAAAAGTTGCGAATTGTTTTTTGTTAACTCATTTACACAGAAACTTCTTTCGATATTCATAATCAAAAGTAGTTTAAAACTTATTTCGTACATACTCATCCTATGAATCAGATAGATTGGCATTGATACAAGAATGAAAGTACAATTGGCGCCACCAAAGATCGTATGAATTCATCAAAAAAATTTAGAAAACTTACATGCAAAATTTTAGAAGAAAACTAAATTTCGTTTTTTTGCCTAATAACGTTACTCAAATATTAACATTTATATCTTATCTAACATTAAAAGTAATCAAATCGTGAATCCAACTTTTTAATATTGCTCAATTTTTGTCCTCTACTTAACATAAAGTTGAAGCTATTGTTTTAATTGTTACCTCAAGTTATATTGGTAGTTTTCACTTAATCTAATTTTGAATTTTTAAAATATTTAATTTTTTTTAATAATTATATATATATATATATATATATATATATATATATATATCAATTTGAAAGATTACAATTCTTTAAAAAGAAAGTCTCTGGAAAAACTGATTATATTATAGACTAAGGCCCAAGGTGTAAATAGTGCAAAATAATTAAAAACTCGCCGGTCAAATTGATTAAAAACTGGGTCATAAGCTGACCTGGTAGTCCGGTAACACTCACACGCGGAAAATCCAAAAGCAGCCCAACAACTTCACTCACGCGCCACTCTAAGTAAAATTGGAAGTGTACGCATGATACTCCCTCCGTCTCAACCAAAGTGTCTTACTTTCTATTTTGGGATGTACCAATCAAAGAGTCTTACTTTCAATATTTCCTCATTTGGCAAAAAAAACAGAGTCTATTGTTAATTTTACCCTTAATGAATCTCTATACTTTTTTGAATCATACTTATGGGGGTTAAAATAGTTTTTTACCATTTTTTTGCCCATGTGTCCCATTTCCACATCATTTTTCTTAAAAATTAAGCCTCCATCCCTGCAGACACTTTGGTTGGGACGGATGGAGTATGTCTTAATTTATGTAGGTTTTTAAATCTGGGGCCAACAGACACTCTTTTTCTCCCGCAATCCAAATGCTTTGTGCCAATTAATTTTTGCATGCACAGATTTTGTTTAAAACAATTTTTTTAATTATAAACATAATATTTTAATTTTAAGTAAGTGGTATATTAAAATTTGAAGGTTTTTAATTAAAAATAAAATGTTTGACTTTTAGTATATTGTACATAAAATTAAGAAGGTTGTTAATTTAAGTATGATGTTTGATTTTTATAGATTATCTTTTATTAGGTATATATTAAAAAGGAGAAAGTGGCGGCATAAATAATATTTACTTTTGTATCTCCGCCGGTTAATTAATATATTCTACACTAAACGCAAGATTTTGTGCGTTTTGAACTCCCTGCCGCCCACGTCAGGCCGTCCCAGGGCTACAACTATTATATATAACTAGCATAACTCCACCGTGCGTTGCACGGTGAGTTAAAACACTTTTGTAACTCAGGGTTTTAAACACTTTTGTAACTCAGGGTTTTAAACACTTATTATTATAATATCTCTAAAAATTCATATGTTACAAATTTTCCTTTTAAGATGTAAACAATGAAACTTTAATAAATATCATACACTCATACATGACTTATATGGGTTGACACATTTGTGTGCTTGTACATAAACAAAACGGATCAACTAAATCTGTAATTAAATTTTGTCTAAATTAAACAACCTCTTCGTATATATATTAGTCTAAATTTACTTTGACACAACTTGATAATTATTCAATCCCTAATATTGGTAACCCATTTGTTACAAAAGCCAATTAAGATATATTTTAATATATCATCACAATAGTAAAGACATAAAGAACAAAAACTAATTAAGAAACATCATTGTTAATGAGCCCGTGTAAATTATTCCAATAATACTCGTACCTTTCATGCTTTATCTTTTTCATTGACGGTTTAATCGTTTAATTTTTATAATGAAAATGTTTATGAAAATAAAGAAAAATTGAAAAAGATCTATAGATAGACTTATCAACATTCAACTGCACCATTACGTAAAAGCTGAATAGTTATACACGGAAATTATTTCATGTAATGTCGATTAGCAACTGAACATATATAGTTCGATGTCCAATGTTAGAAAATATTCACTTGTCAAACCAAAAAGTATATTAACCTTCATTTTAACCCTAATCACGGTGAAGCAACCAAGATCATTAGCTAAGCATCCTCTTATAAATTGAGCAAAGATGACCATAAAAATAATTATAAAACTAATTACCCAATAGATTGATATATCAACCTATACGAATATTTAAAATCCCCTACATTTCAAGAGATGTATGGTGAATTTTGCAGTTGCAACCAAAGAAATTTACAATGATTATTAAACATAAAAACCCAACATATAATGGTTTCCACTAAACTGAGCTACGTGTAGACATAGTAAATTTACGTGGATTTTAGGTGCAGGGACACTTTGATTTTGCAGGTCTGATATTGACTTGAAATACCCCTGGTTTGCTGATGCAGGTCTAGGTAATAGTGTAAAAATGAGGGTAATTTTGTCTTTTTAGACCTGCAAAATCAAATTGTCCCTGCACCTAATACTGGCCTAAATTTAATAATAAAATCAAAACTAATTAAGTCCAACAGTTACAAAACTTAACAAAACATAACGTGCTGAACTGAATTATTGTTAAACTGAGCTTAATTGAAAATGCCCAAAATAAATTGAGGTGAACATGACTGAAACTGTTCAGAAAAAATATGATACTCGTATTTGACAAACATGGCAAGTTTCGTAGCAGCTCGAAAGTGGAGCTCGTGTGTAGTTCTTGGTCAAGCCCGTTATTCTTTGATTCCCTCATGTATGGTGCAATTTTCATGGTGCTCTACTAGTTGAAACCCTTATCAAATTTTGTGGCTACTCTCCAATTTCGATGGAAATCAGATATATCGTCAATCTTTATGTCTCTAACGACGCTGCCGATTTTTGCTAGACGTTGCTGTTAATGACATCGACTTCAACTCAATGTACCTGCTAATGCTCCCATCAACGATGGGTTATTTTTGGGTTAATCCATGGACGTTAACTTATAAACCCCATAAACATTAATTAGTCAACCACCTTTCTTGTTAAAAATCAATCGATCTTGAATTGCCACCACCGATCCTTCATATTGAATATTAGCTTAGGATTCGAACAACATGACGACATATAATTGCCTCCCTACATATGGATATCCAACGAATTGCATAGATTTTTTCACATATGAAAAGTTTATAGGGTTTGAAACTCTTCACGGTAGAGAAGGATGCGTGATAACATTATATAAAAATTCTAAATGACGTTATTTTGGTATCATAGTAAGATATATTAATATCATAGTATATTACGTTGTAGCACTAATAAAAGGAAAACAAAATATACATATTTCATATTTCCATATATGTACAAAAAAATACTAAAAAATATTTAAGTGGAAAATAAAATATGCATAACAATAATTTAAAAGTAGAGAAGGAATATATAACATACTAAGCTGAAGAAAAAAGGAAGTTCCAGTAATGCTAATTAAATACATGAACATGTCATTGTGCTGCTGTTCATTTATAAGGCACGTTTGAGCTGTGTTGCGGAAAATACAACACTATGTGGGAAAAAAAATCTAAATGTA
Organism: Sherardia arvensis; assembly: GCA_948330725.1. Taxonomy (NCBI): domain Eukaryota; kingdom Viridiplantae; phylum Streptophyta; class Magnoliopsida; order Gentianales; family Rubiaceae; genus Sherardia; species Sherardia arvensis. The sequence goes on from OX415244.1 coordinate 7,415,898, forward strand.
TATTAACTTAAAAAATATATAAATATTAATATTTTCAAAATATGTTTTAAGGTAAAATTTTAATTGCGAGAATATCTTAGGGGAAAAAAGCATGAGGTTAGAGCTGCTAATATACAGCACAATGTTGTATATTTTTTAAGTTAATATACTCACCGTTTAAAATACAATTATAAATCGCTGGAGAAACATTACAATACCATAAAAATGTAATGATACCATTCGTGAATGTATTTATGCCAAACGTGTTAATTAGCATGATGAAGAATGAAACAATAAAATTAAAAAAAACAGAAAAAGGAATATATAAAAATGGTAGGCGCCGGAATATGGTGAACTTGCGGTGGTTATGTGGTGGTTTTGGACAAAACTACGTAGTTTCATCCTTTTTAATGTTTTAATTAATTAATTTATTGATCGGACCAATAACTCTTCTAGTTCCATTCCATTTAGGATTATATATTTATGGTATGTATTAATACGACTAGAGTTTTGTTTTGTTTCCAAAACAACCCTAACTTTTCAAAACATACAAATCAATTAATGCACCTTTATTTTGAGCTTTGTTTTGGTTATTTTTATATGCCATAATCAAATTTTTATTTACTTTAACATATACCTTTATTTGAAATGAATAAAATTTCAATAAAATTACACTTACATATACACCTTTCAGATTTGAAACAAATTAGAAAGTAATTGATATTACAATATTATTGTTTGTATTAATAAGAAAAATTAACATTATTTAAAAATATCATTTTAGTACTACCTGTCTACCTCTGTCTCAATCAAATCAGTACAGTTGACTTTTCACACTATCCAACACACATATTTGACCAATTGTATCTTTATTTACTTTATTGAAAAATAAAAATTTGATATTTGAATACTCTATGTTGCGATGAATCTAACGATACCGAATATGATAATATTTATACTTATATATTTATTTAAATAAGCGGTTAAAAATTAAAAGTAAATAGTGTCAAAAAGTCAGAGTACACGGAGATGGAGGGAGTAACTGATTCTGTGCTTAATGCATTCTTGGATTAAGATTTTAAAATAAATATTTTCCTGTCAAATTCCATTGTTGATTTATGATTTGTTGCCCATTATTTTTGCTAAATGGAGTTTATCTTTTATTTTTTGCCCATTATTTAATTTATTACCGTTTCCATATGTATAGCATGCCCTCACTGTTAATCTTTTTATAACAACTTAACGCCACGATAGAATAAAATAATTGAGGCAAATAATTGTGCTTTGTTCATAATATTAGCCGGTTAAGCCTAAAATAGATACATCCCAAATCATTCCCTATATATTAATTATAATCCCCACCTTAATTTACCAAATCAAAAAAAATCAAATCATTCCTTTCCAAATCCCACGTTGAAATCATTCCAAAATATATTATGGAAGTTTTGCGCCAAAATTTCATATAAAAAATGCGTCACAATATTCTTTATATTTTTACTGGGTATATATCAAAAAATAGAAAATGACGGTATAAAAATATAAATAATTATTTATCTTCCATGCCGCCGCCGTATGATGGAATAACTTTCAAATAAAACGCACGATAGTTTGTGTGGTCGGCTGGTGCATTGCAAAGTAGTATGTTAAAATATAAAAAAGGGAGTATATGCTCTATATATGGAAGCGCCGTAATTTGTTTATCATTATTATACCATTATTAACATACATATTGATACCATTAACATATATATTGGCGTGAACTATATGGTTATGGTTTCATTTATGGTTTTCTTATATTAATTTCATGTATAAAATATGCACTTTTTATGGCTAATTAATTTTCGATATATATATTTTCTTTTAATTACGCATTCGTTGAATTAATTTGGAAACCAAATCAAATCAATCCTATGTATAAAATATTATATAGAATAAAACGTTTTCATTTCCATGACAAATCAGGATAAAAAAGATATTATTTTCTTTAATTACGCCACGTTGAATTAATTTCGAAACCAAATCAAATTATTTTATATAAATAAATTCCACCTTATATATATATATATAAACACAATATTAGGGTTATCGGGTTTGTATTGGAAGAGGACGGACAGTTCGGCTTTTCATGAGTCGTTGAATAACAGCTTTTCATCGAGTCGTTGAATAACGGGAGAGCAAGATTGACCGTGACGGTGTATTTCGTGTTGGTGTTTTATGAAACACAATCATTTAAGTATAATTGGATTTGAGTATTAGTGAGCTCGGGACGTTATAACAAGGTTGGTGGTGCGGAGTGCACACTTGTATAAACCCATCCACGAGCTCACAATTCTGGAATAATCATGTTTGTATGATTAATTCGGAATAAAGTGTTACATTGATACTAATGCAGAAATGTATATGTATATCAATTAACACGTGTGTTGGGGTCATATGATTGGATGATTGTTTTGGTACGTACGTATGCATGCAGTTATTCCTATGGATTAGATTGGATGCATGCATGCAGTTAACTCACCGTTGTGGATTGGATCGGGGTGTGTTCTGTGGTTACTGCAGTTGCCTCTTGGCTGTGTAGTTACTGCAGTTGCCACTTGGTTGTTCTGTAGTTACTGCAGTTGCCTCTTGGTAGGTTCTGTGGTTACCTGCAGTTGTTCATCCCTATCTGATACGGTGTGGTTTGGTACCGATGGTTTTCCCTATAAATACACATGCTCTTGGTGCATGTAAAGACACGGAATCACAGAACAGTAATTACAGTCCTTAAACAAAATGTTCAAAGGCATTTTCTTGTTTCAAGCCTAGAAGCAAGAAGGTTCGATAGTTTTATCCTGCGAGGGAATTCGTGAAACCCAGGCTATAAGGGTCGAATTATTCTCAAAGGAAAGCGAGCCTACGTGACTCTATCGAAATCCAGATACATCACAAATACCCTTTCTCTTTACCCAACAATCTTTGAGAATAATTCGTTGTCATTGTGATGATGGATTCTGTACGTGACATGACTTCTAAGTTTATGAAGTTAGAGAAGTTTGTAGGTGTGGACTTTCGCAGGTGGCAGAAAAAGATGCACTTCCTCCTAACCACTCTCAAGGTGGTGTACGTCTTGTCTACTCCGATCACCGAACCAGCAGAGGATGAACCATTGGAGGAGACACGCAAGAGAAACAAGTGGGAGAATGATGACTACATCTGTCGCGGTCACATCTTGAATGGTATATCTGATTCACTGTTTGATATATACCAACATGTTGAATCTGCAAGGGAGTTGTGGAATTCTTTGGAGTCAAAGTACATGGATGAGGACGCTTCTAGTAAGAAGTTCCTTGTCAGTAATTTTATGAATTACAGGATGTCAGACTCCAGGCCAGTGATGGAGCAGTACAATGAACTGCTTCGGATTCTTGGGCAATTCGCACAACACAAATTGGAAATGGATGAATTTATTTCTGTGTCAAGCATAATCGACAAGCTTCCATCCACTTGGAAGGATTTCAAACACATGCTTAAGCATAAAAAGGAAGAGCTATCTCTTGTTCAACTTGGGAGCCATTTGCGCATAGAGGAAACTCTAAGGGTGCAGGAAAATGGCAAGCCCAAAGATAAAGAAACAGTGGTATCTTCTTCTATCAATGTGATGGAAGATGGTGAAAGTACTAAGAAGAAAAAGGGCAAAAAGCGTCCCTTTGTCAACAACAACAAGGAATCAAACAAAAAACCTAAGGGTTCATGTTGGATTTGCGGCAAGACGGGGCACTTTAAACGTGACTGTCGTGTCGGAAAGAGCAAGAAGGGAGTGGTATCAAACCATTCTGGGCAGGGGTCTAAGGACCAAGGTCCACCAACTCAAGGTCAGTATTTTGACAATGATTTAATTTTTTATGAAAATTATGTCACACTCATTCCTGAAGCATTTTACATGCAGGATGATGAAGTTGCGTGGTGTGTAGATTCAGGTGCAACCAAACATGTTTGCAAGGACAAAAAGTGGTTCAAGTCATTCGAACCGGTTACTAATGGTGCCATTATTCATATGGGAAACGAATCTACCGCCGATATTCTTGGTCGAGGAGAAGTTGTGTTGAAATTCAGTTCTGGGAAATATCTTCATCTAAAGGATGTATTATATGTACCTAGAATTAGAAAGAACTTAGTTTCTGTTGGCATTTTAAATAAGTGTGGCTATAAGCAAGTGATTGAATCTGATAAGTATGTATTGTCGAGGTATTATGTGTTTGTAGGGTTTGGATATTATTGTAATGGTATGTTTATGTTGAATTTGAGTGATAATTTTAATTCTGTAAACATGGTTTGTTCTGGTGTTGATTTACCATCTTTATGGCATGCAAGACTAGGACATGTTCATTATAATCGCATGTTTAATATGTCCAAAGAAAACTTGATTCCACCTTTTGATATAAATGTGCAAAAATGTGATACTTGCAAGTTGACTAAAATTGTCAAACAACCTATGAAAAGTATTGAAAGGACATCAAGTTTGCTTGAACTCATTCATAGTGATTTATGTGATTTGCATGCAACACCATCTTTGGGAAATAAAAAATATTTGGTAACATTTATAGATGATTATTCTAGATTTTGTTACATATATTTGTTACATTCTAAAGATGAGGCAATTGATAAATTTAAGATTTTCAAAAATGAAGTTGAATTGCAGCAATCTGTTTTGATTAAAAAGTTGCGCACTGATAGAGGAGGTGAATATTATGATCCTGTGTTTTTTGAATCTTGTGGCATAATTCATGAAGTTACCGCTCCTTATACACCACAATCAAATGGTGTGGCTGAAAGGAAAAACAGGGTTCTCAAGGAAATGGTAAATTCCATGCTATCCTACTCGGGCTTGAGTGACGGATTTTGGGGTGAAGCCATGTTAACGGCTTGCTATTTATTGAATAGGGTTCCAAATAAAAGGAACAAGAAAACTCCATATGAATTTTGTTGCAAAAAGAAACCAAACTTGATTTATCTTCGAGTTTGGGGTTGTCGGGCGGTCGTGAGACTTCCTGATCCCAAAAGGAAAACATTGGGGGAACGAGAAATTGATTGCATCTTTATTGGATATGCCATGCATTCCAAGACTTATAGGTTCTATGTTATTGAACCTAATGATTTCATTTCGGTTCACACCGTAATTGAATCGGTAGATGCTATTTTTGATGAAACTCGATTCTCCTCAATGGCAAGACCAAAGGATATAGTTCCAATTTCAAAAAGAACTATAGAGGGAGATGAAATCTCACCTGATAAGTCACTTGAACTTCGAAGAAGCAAGAGAGGAAGGATTGAAAAGTCTTTTGGTCCTGATTTCCAAATGTATTTGGTTGAGGGATCAAGAGATGAGATTGATAATGAATATTCGTATTGTTATCATGTTGATGAGGATCCTAAAACATTTTGTGAGGCAATGAAATCACGAGATGTTGCTATCTGGAAAGAAGCGATAAATGATGAGATGGATTCCATCATGGGTAATAATACGTGGATTCTCTCTGATCTACCACGTGGTTGCAAACCATTAGGTTGCAAATGGATCTTCAAAAGAAAGATGAAAGTCGATGGTTCTATTGACAAGTTTAAAGCCAGATTGGTTATCCAAGGCTTTAGACAAAGGGAAGGTGTTGATTACTTTGATACATATGCCCCAGATGCCAGGATCTCCACTATTAGGTTGTTGATTGCCTTGACTGCTATCAACAACTTAGTGATCCATCAAATGGATGTCAAAACAGCATTTTTAAATGGAGATCTTGAAGAGGAGGTTTACATGAAACAACCAGAAGGGTTTGTTATGCCAGGAAATGAGCATAAGGTTTGTAAACTGGTTAAATCATTGTATGGGTTAAAACAAGCTCCTAAGCAATGGCATCAAAAGTTTGATGAGGTGGTTTTGTCAAATGGTTATCAATTAAACCAATATGACAAATGTGTATATAGCAAATTTGATAATTCTGGAAATGGAGTTATTATTTGTCTAAATGTGGATGACATGTTGATTTTTGGTACAAACCAAAATCAGGTTGACCTTACAAAGACTTTTTTGTCTTTAAGGTTTGACATGAAAGACATGGGGGAGGCGGATGTTATTCTTGGCATTAAGATCAAACGAGAGAATAATAAAATCTCTCTGACACAATCTCACTATATTGAAAAATACTCAAAAAGTTTAATTGTGAGAATTGTTCCCCAGTTAGTACTCCAATTGATACAAGTGTGAACCTTGTACCTAATAAGGGTAAAGCAGTATCACAACTCGAGTACTCTCGAGTAATTTGATGCTTGATGTATGCCATGACAAGCACAAGGCCAGATATCGCTTTTGCGGTTGGCAAGTTGAGTAGATACACGAGTAATCCTAGCACCTTTCATTGGCAAGCTGTTAGGCGTGTGCTCAAGTATTTAAAGAAAACCAAGGATTATAGTTTGTGCTATGTGGGATTTCCTTCAGTGTTGGAAGGTTATTCGGATGCTAGTTGGAATAATAGCAGAGATGCTAATTCTTCTACTAGCGGTTGGGCATTTTTGCTTGGTGGAGGAGCCATTTCATGGTCTTCAAAGAAGAAAACTTGTCTTGCTGACTCGACATTGGAAGCTGAATTTATTGCTTTAGCCGCAGCCGGTAAAGAGGCAGAATGGTTGCATAATTTGATCTATGAAATTCCATTGTGGCCTAAGCCAATTTCGCCTATCTCAATTCATTGTGATAGTCTAAATACTTTGTCTAATGCTTATAAGGAAGTGTACAATGGAAAATCCAGACACTTGGGCATCAGGCATAGTGCGGTTCGTGAGTTATTAACTCATGGTGTGATTTCAGTTGATTTTGTAAGAACACAGAAAAATCTAGCAGACCACTTGACGAAGGGGTTAGCTAGGGACTTGGTATTTAAGTCGGTGATCGGGATGGGTTTAAAGCCTATTTAAATCTTTGATGGTGGTATACCCAATTTCGCTCTAGTACGACGCTAGAGTCAAATTCAATGTGGAAGGCCTATTATTTAAGATTGAAACATATAATTTTATATCCCGAATGGTATATGTTTGGACATGCATGAAGACCAGAGGATGAAGTTTAAACTTCTTAATGGATTTTTTGAAAAAATACATATGCATGTGTATGATTAAAAAATCTCACCTATATGAAGAGCGAAGTGTAGCCGCTTCAAGAAGTTAAGGCTTGGCTTTGTATGCACCTCATGAATGGATTGGGACACATGGCTTGAATAGTGTCAGTTTAGCTTTTGAGTTGTATTTTGAACTTGTGTGTGTATTATCTTCAAGTGTTCAAATGGGTTGAAGGGTTCAATCTTTTAGACACCCCGATTCTCGAGCATTTGGAATGTGTAATTCACTAAGATGAAAATTCAATCTATAAGACATTTTCATTTATGCACTTGTTTGGTTTTGATAGATTGTTGTTTTTCCAAATCAAGGATTATACTTAAATGGGGGAGGATTGTTGGTGTTTTATGAAACACAATCATTTAAGCATAATTGGATTTGAGTATTAGTGAGCTCGGGACGTTATAACAAGGTTGGTGGTGCGGAGTGCACACTTGTATAAACCCATCCACGAGCTCACAATTCTGGAATAATCATGTTTGTATGATTAATTCGGAATAAAGTGTTACATTGATACTAATGCAGAAATGTATACGTATATCAATTAACACGTGTGTTGGGGTCATATGATTGGATGATTGTTTTGGTACGTACGTATGCATGCAGTTATTCCTATGGATTAGATTGGATGCATGCATGCAGTTAACTCACCGTTGTGGATTGGATCGGGGTGTGTTCTGTGGTTACTGCAGTTGCCTCTTGGCTGTGTAGTTACTGCAGTTGCCACTTGGTTGTTCTGTAGTTACTGCAATTGCCTCTTGGTAGGTTCTGTGGTTACCTGCAGTTGTTCATCCCTATCTGATACGGTGTGGTTTGGTACCGATGATTTTCCCTATAAATACACATGCTCTTGGTGCATGTAAAGACACAGAATCACAGAACAGTAATTACAGTCCTTAAACAAAATGTTCAAAGGCATTTTCTTGTTTCAAGCCTAGAAGCAAGAAGGTTCGATAGTTTTATCCTGCGAGGGAATTCGTGAAACCCAGGCTATCAGGGTCGAATTATTCTCAAAGGAAAGCGAGCCTACGTGACTCTATCGAAATCCAGATACATCACAAATACCCTTTCTCTTTACCCAACATTTCGTGCGTGGCATTCTTCTTCACGTACGTCGTTACAACGAGTGAGATGGAACCGCTGCAAGATGAAAATTTGGCAATCATTAAAGATACGGTTGTATTTCATCGTTGATGGTGAGCAAGTTAGACTGTTTGGTGGAAACGACAGATCTTTAAACCAGTGCTTTAATCTTTTGTTATTTATTTATTTTCAACAGAAAATAAGGGTCTGAATTTCTTTGTTCATGGGAACCCTCTTTGACGAGTGACAGTTATGCATAACACGCCGCTCTAACGAGTTACTTATACGAAGCGGCAAAGATCAGCCTTTTCCTGAGTTATGTGGGAATGTGGTATAATGCTCACTAAACATCGATCCGTTATTACATACATGCAAGGATATTTGAGATGAGGCGAGGCATCGAATTATCCGCAATTTTATGTAAAGATATAAAACGGTTCAGAAACTTTCAAAAGGTTAGTGTTGAATTCTGATGTGTTGGCGTATAATTTATTTATAATTATGATTGGCAGAAAGTTGTAAGCTTTTGGTTTAGTTTGGAAAAGGTGATTTATATATTTTATATTAATGGGAAACAATATATATGCATATCACGAGCCATTAGCATTCATATATAATTGCATATACAAATAATGAAGAAATTAATTGTTAGATTTGAATATTATTTCACAGAGGGTTTTAGTTTGTTATGTTACGAATTTATTGAAACTTTATTTTTGTGTGATATATATTCAAATGTTTCTTTCTTTAAAATTTTTTTGAATTTTTGCATTAAAACATGTATTACTACAGTTAAATCTCGATAAATGAATATTCGATAAATGAATAATCTCGCTAAATGAATAATTTTTCCCGGTCCCGACTTGGCCTAAGGGGCTAAATGAATAATCTCGCTAAATGCATTAATGAATAATTTTTTTAAAATCCTTTAAGACCGTATGTATATATAAATGAATAATCACCACATTTCCTAAGATACATACATACATATATATATATATATATATATATTAAAAATATATTTTTCAATCAATAATGTTCATATAATAAATCAAGTTCTTACAAAAAAGTGTTTATAGTTTTTTGTTATTTTTTCCACCAAAATTCATCTCATACTTGATTTTTCCTAGCGCAAACAAAATTTCGGGAGTAGTCTGCTCGTGTTGTAGCAAATAGTTTTGCAAGGTGATCATCGCTTGATATGCTTGTTTGGATGACACATTTGGTGTGACACTACTATCATCTGGTTCTGGATCATTCTCATCATTCAGTACATACTCAATAATTTCATCGTCGGTTGGCAATTCCATAACAACATCATTCTCGTTTGGATAGTTCAAAAGATGTTCTACGTCCATCACATTTCTATAGTTAAACCTCGATAAATGAATAAATTATTCATTTATCGATAAATGAATAAACTCGCTAAATGAATAATTTTATAATGGTCCCAAGGGTATTCATTTATAGAGGTTTAACTGTACATATTTACTTTAAAATTATCCATGTTTTAACATAAAAATGATTGGGCGATTGATGGAGGGTGTGAAATTTTGGAAGGAATAATGTTGCGATAGATGATTCTCAATATTAATACAATATTTAAAGATGCTTGGTAGCATGCATGTGTGATAAAATATGAATTTACGTACTGATAGATAGAGTTTTCTGCTTCATGCATCTAATATATCATTATGAGCTTTACATTTTATCAATGTGTATCAGACAAAAACGATCCAGAGTCGGACTTTATTTTCCAGTTACATATCCAAAAGCCTGGAAAGAGTTTAAAATATACTGACCTAATCATCGCATCATAAGGGATAGCCAGCTTGAAGGCGGTATAAATGCGGGTCGGCCCAAAAGTTTTGGAAGCTTGAAGCAATTTTTTTTAAAAAAAAGGTTTTAATAGAGGGCACGAAAAATTCTTAATACATTAGTGAGAAAATAAATTAAAATTATGGATTTTTTAAAAATTGAGGTTCTTATTTTGGGCCTATTTTAAAAAAATAACATTTTTAAATACTAAATCTGAATTTATTTTATAAAAATTAGATTTTTTTTGGGCCATTTTTTGGGGACCTTAAGCGCAGATCTCACATGGTTCACCTATTGGGCCGGACATGTATAAATGTAAAAATATAACCAACAGAGAGGAAGATTGAATCATCAAAACATGAGCAAAAACACCACCTGAATTGCGTTTAAACTCTCAAATTTGCAGAATTGCGTTAAATCTCCTTACTTTATTTTCATATAGCCTTACACTATATTGCACTTTCAACCTAGAATAGTATAGATGGATTCATTTGACATACTTATTATTATTCATTTTAAAATTACATCATAAAAACCGCACAACGTGCGGTCCGGTTAGCCTAGTTAATTAAAAATACGGAGTCTATTCATTAAAAGCATGTTTGATTTTTATAGGTTATTGATCAATATACTGAACTTTTTAATTAAAAGTAAAATTTTTTATTTTCAATAAATTGCAAATTAAAATATGGAAGTTCTAAATTAAAAATATCATGTTTGATTTTTAATTTGTTGTATATTAAAATACGGAGAATTTTAATTAAAAGTTGAATGTTTGATTTTGTAATATTTAATTTTTAATAGGGTGTGAATTAAAATACGGAGGTTTCAAATAAAAGTGGAATGTGTGATTTCAATAGGTTGTAAATTAAAATACGGAAATATTAAAAATAGAATGTTCAATTTTATATAGATTGTAGATAAAATATAGAGGGTTTTAGTTAAAAGTTGAATGTTCAAATTTTAATAGATTGTAAATTAAAATATTAATTTATTTAATTAAAAGTAAACATTATTATTTAATATATTTTAATAGGATGAAAATTTGGATGTTTTAATTTGAAAGTAATATATCTTAATTTTAGTAATTTAATATTATAATAGGATAGAAGTTTTGAAAACGGAAAAGGGTTGTGCAGAGAAGAACGGAAATGGAAAGAATGGCATGCCACGGAAAAACAAATGAAAGGAAAAACAAAAAACGGATTAAATGCGCGCGTGTTAGGCGCGTGATTTTTTCAGGAACGGTTAATTTATGTTAATTGCAACATAAGGACCTGCTTCTTTAAATTATAAATCAGTTCAGTCTATAATATAAACGATCTATTTCGAAATTTTTTATTCTTTAAATTTAATTCAGATATTTAATAATGTGTACATTTTAAATTATGTTAAATTCTTTTAAACCCAAATATTTTAAAACTTGATTTTTTAAACTCAAATTAGGCTAAAAATTACCAAAGTACCTCTCTAGTAAAACAATTAAACAACTTTAAATTTAAATTAACATGAATACATATTGAACAATATTAAAATATTAGGTAAAACATTATAAATGTTTTGAATGTTAAGTGGAAAAATTAACATTTTTGAGCAAACGTTGTATAAAGAAATGCAATCAATTTAGAAGGTGAAAATTAAATAATAGCTCTCACTTATACAGTATAATTTAAATATGTAGTGAAAAAAAAGTGTTCTTTCACTTGTAGTGGGCAGATGCATGCAATGGTTTTTTACAAGAGGCAAGATGGTGCCACGATGGATATACGCCGTCGACGGAGGAATACCTTTCAAATGCAGTTTTTACCACAGCTATCCCCCTCTTATTCATGCATATGTATGCCCTTGTCGACCCATCAAGATCGACGTACTTAGGAGATCATGGGACTGTGCTCATCTTCATGGCGTCGTACGTTGCGCAGCTCTACTAACCCGGTTAGCGGATGATTCGGAAATAATACCGGTATGTTAATTTTGTCTGTGCATATTTTCTTCGTTTTCTTATAATGACACATTAATATGAGTGATTCTATTTACACCACCCCAATTGTTAAATACACCCACCTGACTCACTTTTATTTAAATTAATGTGCATCTCTTACTCAAGTTGATATTTATTACTTGTTAACTTTTAGGCATAAATGGTAAGGGTTTTTGGGCAACCCCTCTCTTCATTTAATTTAGTATCTTCTTATTTATATTCATTTAAAAAAATCACAATACACATATTATCTATCTTATCTGAAATGATTATCTGACTATGTTGTGTATATATGAATTTAGAAGTGAATTTCTTCCTTCTTATCCTAAAGGGAACTAGAAGAGTTATTGTTCCGGTCAATAAATAAATTAATAAAAAAAATTAAACTACGTAGTTTTGATGAAAACCACCACATAACCACCGCAAGTTCACCATATTCCGGCGCCTACCATTTTTATATATTCTTTTTTGTTTCTTTTAGTTAAAAGAGTTTTGATGGAAATTAAATATATATATCCATTTTTAAACTTTATAAAATTATTTGATTGGATATTTTAGGATCCTTAGCGCACTAATCAATATTCTGTTACAATTTCTAAAATTCATTACTAACTTTAAAAATATTAATATGATGTACCAAATTATAAAATGTGAAAGTATCATTATTCTTTTGTGTATCACTAACCAAATATAAATTTTCTTGAAATATCAAAAAATCATTACTACCTAAAAAGTATTAATAAGATAAGATGTGCCAAATTATAAATAGAAATTTACTTATATCTCATAATCATTTTTTTATAAAACTAATCAAACATACATTGTTAAATAATCCAAGATTCATCACTAACTTAAAAATATTAATTTGATGTACCAAATTATAAATGAATAATTACCTCTTTGAAAAAAATATAACAATTTACTATTACTCTTATTTTTATAAACACATCTATATAATCAAATTATTGATAATAAATATATTCTAACAAGTAAGTTAGTCTATTGACACATTCAATTTATAATTCTAAGTATTTATAAAATATAGATATTCTATTATGATGAAAATATCAACACTGAAACCTCAAAAATGTCCAGTAATTATAAGTATAACTACAAATTTTTAAATGCTTACAGGAACCTGAGTCTATTCTTGGTTATATCAGGCTATTCACACATTCAATTTATTATTCTAAATATTTATTAAAAATGAGTATTCTATTATGATGAAAATATCAGCACTAAAACCTCAAAAATGTCCAATAATTATAAATATACCCATAATATCCAACTTTTATGATATAATCAAAGTTAAAAGTTGTGTTTGATTTTACATTTTTAATAATATCATATATATTTATATTCTTTAATATATCATATTTTTTAAAATTGTGTTATTTGTTCAGAAGATATCATGCAGAGTGCGATGAAATTTAGAAAAACACATACTTATGGATCATTCACTTTCGAAATTAATATCTATATAGAAACCGTGTATTTTTAAAAAATTTGCTTGATTTTGTAATAATAAATTGGTCTGTTTGAACTAAAGTATATTGAAATACATTCAACTAAATTAATTGCATGCATGATAAAAATTCAATCCAATTAAATCTAATATTCAAGTTCATACCTAAAATTTAATTTATACTTTGGGCCAAATTAAATTCTTTTAAAAGTGTACATAATATACCGCACAACGTGCGGTCCAACAAGCTAGTATATATAGAAGAACTTTCACCTGTAATTTCAACGGATTAATTACTACTGACATTATCAATAATTTTAAACACAATTCTCAATTTTTACCGTCCAAAACAACCAATATTGTTAGTGTACTAATATTGACCTGACCAATTTATTTTATAATTTAACTTTCATATATATCGCTGATATTTCCAAGAAATTTGAACACAAATTTCTATTTTACGTCAAAACAAACCAATCTAACCATTCTTTAAATTATTGACCTAATTATTCTATAATTTTTTATATTGAACGTGAGTTGGAGTTGGTTGGGTGAGACTAATCATTTTTTGTAAAATCTTTATCAATATATTAACATGTACTTTTATTAATTTTCTATATTAACGTGATTTAAAATGTGGTATCAAGTAAACTTTTTAAAAAATATATTCAAAAATACATAATTTACCTGACATAATAATTTACCTGATACCATCATACCCTAATCAAATATAATAAGTATGACACATTTTACTATACACGTAATAAATATAGTAGGTGCAAATAGCATTTTATTCTATCTACACCACATGGTCCACCAACTTTTTATCCTAACGAGATTATTTTCACCACTAGGGTGGTGTAAATTGCAACATCCCATTACTATTCGTCATAAAATTTATTACAAATTTGACCAAACAATTAGAAGTATAAATATGAATAGTATTGTTATCCTATAATGTACTTTTGAAATATTTTAAACATGTATTTTCAATTATCAAAATTTTAGATTTTGTTAATATACGTTACAAAAAGTTATTGATGATCACACCGTTAAATTTACTGTCAAAAAGTATTTTTATTCAATTGTGTCAAACCTAGTGACCTGGAGGCAGGCAGTATAGAAAACTTATTTATAATTTGCACCCACATGCACATGTCTTTTCTGATATTATATGAAATCGTAGGATGAGAAGAAAACTGATGATATGCCAAAAATACTTGAGTGCCGTATGAAACAAACTGGATGTTCAGAAGAGGAGGCTAGGGAATACGTTTGGTGTTTGAAAAATGAGACATGGAAGAAGATGATTACCGACTCTGCGAAAGAATCATCCTTTTCAACTCCATTTCTGAGAATGGCACAAATTATGGGGACAGCTACAGCAGTTATGTACGAAAATGGAGATGGTTTTACTGAAATTTCCAATAATTCCGATGCCTCGAGCAGTCCAAGGCCATAATTATATCCCCAATTTACATTGACCTTCCATAGATATTCTACTGTTGGATATACACAGAGCGCAACTGTATTTCTAAAATGGAGGTCTTTTGGACAGATCAAATGTATCAATAAATTTTCATTTATTTGAATTCTCATGTTTTTTTATGTTTTGTGGATGCTCTAATATAAATATTGCAGAGAAAAGATTATTGCAAAGGTTGATTTTTCATTAACTCAAAACTCCTATTTATATACAAGGATGTCCTAATAGTAATACAAAAGGAATTCCCATAATACATGGAAATCAAATATTGTATGACTAAAACAAAATATACTACAACTCATATACAATTAATAGTAACCAATAATGATCAATCTAAATATTCTCTAATACCCTCCCGCAAGCTCATGTTCGGGCACGAACAAGAAGTTTGGAACGCAAGTCTTTGAATCTAGACGTCCCAACGGCTTTAGTAAAAACATCAGCAACTTGATCAACTGAGCTAACATGTCGAACCACAAGGGAACCGTCACAGATTTGTTCACGAACAAAGTGAAAATCTAGTTTGATGTGATTCGAACGGTGATGAAGAACTGGATTAGTTGTGAGAAAAGTTGCACTTAGATTATCACAAAGGACTGTCGGAGGGCCAGAAAGAGCAATGTTCATTTCCTTGAGAAGCTGTTGCAACCAGATTAATTCAGCAGCAGCAAACACAATGGCACGATATTCGGCTTCAGTACTGGAGCGAGCAACAGTACCTTGTTTCTTAGATGCCCAACTCAACAAGTTGCCACCGTAATACAAGCAAAACCCATGCTGAGAACGACAATCATCAGGATCTGAAATCCATCCAGCATCAGTATAGCAAACAAGGCGAGAATCCGAAACCGGACGGAAATAAAGTCCAGCACTGATAGTGTCTTTGAGATAGCGAAGAATGCGTTTGACAGCAAGCCAGTGTTCAGTTGTTGGTTTGTGCATGAACTGACAGACACGGTTCACAGCATAAGAGATTTCAGAGCGAGTGATGGTAGCATACTGAAGAGCTCCAACAATGCTGCGATAAAGATGCTGATCTGGATAAGGATCACCGGAAGTTTGGAGCCGCGAGCCAGGAGTAGCTGGAGAAGAAATTGGCTTAGCACCAGTCATGTTGCTACGATCAAAGAGATCCAAAATGTACTTCCTTTGAGACAGAAGTAAGCCTGAGGAAAGATGGTGCACTTCAATGGCAAGGAAAAAATTAAGACGACCAAGATCTTTCAGAGAGAAAACTGAGTTCAGATAGAGAACGAACTCATCAATGAACTTGGAATGAGAACTAGTGATAATCAGATCATCAACATAAACCAACATATAAATGACATGACCATCATGAGACTTGATGTAGAGAGAAGTATCTGAAACACACTGCTTGAAGCTGTGTTGGAGCAGAGCATGACTGAGCTTCTGAAACCAAGCTCGGGGAGCCTGTTTGAGACCATACAGAGACTTCTTCAACCTGCACACATAGTTCGGATGTGAAGAAGAAACAAACCCTGGCGGTTGTTGCATGAACACAGTCTCGGAAAGATCCCCATTCAGAAAAGCATTGTTGATGTCAACCTGACGAAGAGTCCAGCGCCGAGTGACAGCAATACTGAGTACAAGACGAATAGTTGTAGGTTTGATAACAGGACTAAATGTATCAAAGTAGTCTACACCTTCCTCTTGGTTGAATCCCTTAGCCACCAACCGTGCTTTGTAACGTTCCACAGAGCCATCAGCCTTCGTTTTAACCCTGAAATCCACTTACAACCAACAACATTAGAAGTATAGGGCTTTGGAACTAAGTCCCAAGTCCCATTAGTCATTAAAGTATAATACTCTAACTGCATTGCCTGTTGCCAATGAGAATGTTTGACAGCTTGTTTAAAAGTTTTCGGTTCAGGGTGAGAAGAGTCACGATTAACAGGATAATTGGTGACAATTAGAGCTTTAGATTTAAGAGAATTGGTAGCTGCACGAGTGGTCATGGGATGTTGAGAAGTGTCTGATTGTCTGAAGTAAGAAGGGACACGTGGGGAAGGAATAATGGCCAAAGAGGAATCAGAAGATGACTGGTCAAAAGCTGTTGACTGGTCCAAGGCTGGTGGTGAGCTGGAGACAGGGTGGGACCCAGTGTCGGCGGATGTTGGTGAGTTGGAGACAGGGTGGGCCCCAGTGTGGGCGGCTGTCGGGGAAGAGGAGACAGAGTGGGACCCAGTGTCGGCGGCTGTCGGGGAAGAGGAGACAGGGTGGGGCCCAGTGTCGGCGGCTGTCGGGGAGCTTGAGACAGGGTGGGGCCCAGTGTTGGCGGCTGTTGGGGGACAGGAGACAGGGTGGGGCTGGACAGAATCTAACAAAGAGAGGTCAAAATTTGGAGAAACTGAGGATTGGGATTGGGCAATGTGATCAGTATACGGGAATTGAGACTCATCAAACACAACATGGCGAGCTATATAGGTCCTAGAAGACGGAGTATGAAAACAAAGATAACCTTTGTGTTTAGCACTATAACCCAAAAAAATACAAGCAACGGAACGAAACTCAAGTTTGCAATTATTGTATGGCCTTAAATAGGGAAAACATAAGCACCCAAAAGATTTTAAAAATTGATAATCAGGTTCTCGTTTATAAAGATAAGAGTAGGGAGATTTATAATCTAAAATAGGAGTGATGGTTCTGTTATTTAGATAGATGGCAGTGTGAAAAGCTTGTTCCCAAAATTCTATAGGAAGATGGGAATGAGCTAACAGTGCCAAACCCTTTTCCACAACTATACGGTTCCTCCTTTCAGAAACACCATTTTGTTCAGGTGTGTGAGGGGAAGAAATTCGATGTAAAATCCCTTGAGTTTGAAGAAAAATTGATAAATTACGATACTCACCACCCCAATCAGATTGGAAAGCCTTTATTTTCGCAGAAAACTGAGTTTCGACCATAGTTTTGAAAAGTTGAAAGGTAGATAAAACCTGAGATTTAGTTTGGAGAAAATAAATCCACACAAATTTAGTGCAATCATCAATGAATAAAACAAAATAGCGATTTCCATTTAACGAAGGAACATAGGCAGGACCCCAAACATCTGAATATATTAAATCAAAAGGTTCACTTGATGACACATGAGAAGAAGATAAATGCAATCTATGACTCTTGCCTAATTGACAAGCACTACACAGAGGTAAAGTTTTATTCGCAGAAACTGGTAGATTAAAAGCAGACAGTTGACGACGCAGAACAGACTCGTGAGGATGAGCAAACCGATGGTGCCAACAAGCAACAGAAGCACGTTCACCAACAAAAACTCTAGGGCTGGGAGATGATGGGGAATTCAGACAATACAGACCATTCTCAACGATTCCCTTGAGAAGTTTTTGACCCTGAGGATCCTTAACAAAATAATGATCTGCAGTTAATTCAACCGATACATTATTATCTCTACATAATTTTGAAACACTGATGAGATTTTTTGAAACCTTGGGTACAACTAAAACTTCATTAAGAGAAAGAGGTTTATTGGCAACATGCAACGAAGAAAGATTACGAGTACCGATATGAGTAATGGGAAGGGACTTACCATTGCCAACAACTAAGTTGTCAGTGCCAGTGTAGGGAGATTGAAGATTGAGAGCATCGAGGTCCGCTGTAACATGGTGAGTGGCTCCAGAATCCATCACCCAAGGATCAGTGAGAGCCGATGGACTGGTGTATGCCACATGAGCCTGCTTGCGAGCTGGATTGCGCTGCTTCTGACGTCCCGCTGATCGGCGATTTGTAGGTGGATAGTCCACATTGTTGAAGCGGTTGTGGCAGTTCTTAGCAGAGTGATAGGGCTTGTCGCAGATTTGACAAACAGTGCGAGGTGGATCACTTTCGGCGGCTGCCCCTTCTGACGGCTGAGCAGAGACAGTAGAGGCACGGCGGTGAGCAACGAGCGCCGAGGGAGCCACGGAAGCACACGAATCTAGAATTTGTTGTTCCTCTTGGAGAAGAAGGCCGAGGAGTTCATTGGAGGTGACTGAATCACGCATGCTGATCACCGTCTTGAAAGCGGCGTACTCAGCACCCAGGCCGAAGAGGACGTATAATACAAAGTCATCATCAGAGACGGCTGAGAGGCATTCCACCAGTGAATCGGAGATGCCCCGTTTCTTCTCGACATACTCCATGATGGACATGGAGCCTTTGGAGAGAGACTGCAGCTGCTGTTTGAGGTGATTCTGGCGTGCTCGCGTCTGAGACTGAAACATCTGGGAAAGCATGGTCCAGACATCAGCGGCAGAGGTGGCACGAGCAACATGTCCAAGTATCGGAATGGTGAGAGTGTACGCAGCCAAAGGAGAACGAAATTGTCGTTTCGTTTCCAAGGTTTGTACGCCGGATTAGGGGTCGGCGTGGTTGACTCCGAGTCTCCCGTCGGTGTAATGGTTTTGGCCGGAGTCTGGTCGGAGAGAAGGTGATCATCAAGCTCGAAGGATTCAAGAGCCGAGCGCACAGTACCTTTCCACATAGAGTAATTACTGTGGTCTAGGCGAATGGAAAGAGTGGGAAGCTGGAGGGTGGTGGTGGTTCCGCCAGCAGCCATGAGGAGATTCTGCGCTGAAACTGAAGACGCAGATGATATCGATGAAGCGGAAGACATAGATGAGGCCATCGTTTAGAACCGCGTGTTAAGCTGATACCATATAAATATTGCAGAGAAAAGATTATTGCAAAGGTTGATTTTTCATTAACTCAAGACTTCTATTTATAAACAAGGATGTCCTAATAGTAATACAAAAGGAATTCCCATAATACAGGAAAATCAAATATTCTATGACTAAAACAAAATATACTACAACTCATATACAATTAATAGTAACCAATAATGATCAATCTAAATATTCTCTAATATCTAAAGTAAAGCCCTGTCTAGTTCAGGTTCTTGTAAGCAGTTTTAGCAACTAGCAATTCCAAATACGTCGAGCAGTTTTAACAGTTAGCTAGCAAGCAAAACAACTGGACAGAGCCTAACTCTTGTGTATTTTACTATTTTACGTAAATTGATTATGTTATAACTTGCATAACTCTGGTATAAACAAATGTTCAATTTTATAATATTTTGTTGGTTAATTATAAATTTTAATAAATAGCTTTTTTTTAAACACAGTACTATCATTTGTACAATTAGTACTTGTTTGCTTTCATCTTTTATTTTCTATAAATTACGATTTGTAGCTCTAGATGAGGCTTAATTTCTTTTAACATGATTTCTCCTATATTTTTATTAGGATAATTTGCATTTTTGTGACCATTGTTTATGGTTCTTACTCAATTAAATCATAATAATTTTTTGCTTCTTGAAATATGCTGCCATTCCTTTTTCACAGCCTATCCTTCCCCCTTCTTCTCCAAAACTTCAATTCCACCAGCCACCGTTCTCCCCACACCTTTATTTTATGTCTCTCACTGCCCTTCCTAATATCACACCCGAAATCATCTTTTTTCTTTTAGAAAATTACAGCCCAATAACACACAAAAATATAGAAAACCAAAAATTACAGCCCAAAAGTTTTCTTTCGAATAATTTTTCCTTGAGTTTGATTTGAATTTTCTCTGCTTAATTATGAGACAACCGTATTTCATCTGTTTGTAAATATAGAGAACCTTTGCAAGTTTTCATATAGCAGTCAACTGTCTAGCTGCATTTCAGGAGACCGAGCAGCATTTACAAAATTGTCACTGATTGTGACTGACAGAGGTTCCGATGATCACATTAGAATCGGGACCCTTGTTTAAAGTACTACTTGAAATTGAAGAGGTTTCAACTTGGATACTGATAGCAAAAGAAAACCAGATAGGTATTCATGTAAAAGCATATCAGTGACAATTTCCAGATGTGCACCGGGTGGATTTCACTCAGTTATCTGCTAACACCAGAGAGCACAGAGCGGGTACATGCATTAATGGGACTTAGCATCAGCCTCGCACAGAACTTAGCTCGCAACTCATTACTAAAATCAACCTAAAACTGTTTGAAAACAGTGTTAATTTAAGCGCAAAATGTGAATGGAATTGTAACAATGAGAAACCTAGGAAGCAGAAAATCAAACCTTCATAACAGGAGACTCGTCAATATCATCTCTTTTGCCAGAAAAATTGCCCATGTGGTACATTGCATACACCCCGCTGTCATGATCAGTCTCACTAGTTCTCCATTTGCCTTCTATTGTTTTCACCTCATATTTCTTAACTGCTTTAGCCTCAGGGTGTTGGTGATGCTCCAGAAAGACTGAGGAGGACACAAATAAACATAAAAAAGCAAAAACTTAGAAAGCAAGGTTGACGTAGTTCACCAGTAATTGAATACTTCCACGGGAAGGAGATGGATTTGCAGATAGGATCCAAAATTACAGACTGTTGTTATCATAATGCCTAGAAAAACAGAATACAACTAGGGCTACAATAACAAACATAGGGGCCTATAGAAACTCTTCAGTAAACCCTAGACGATGGGCCCGAAAACAAAACTTTCTACCCATGTCACCAATCGCCCCAATAAAAGGGTAACACACATACCGTTGGGTCGGGATGGATACTCCCCGGATCCCCCAAGGCCAGATTATTCTCCGTTCCTGGACCCCAATTCTAAGTCGCAGTAATTAATACTACGGCATTCAATACATGTTAAAATCATGAAACAGATCGAATAAGGTAAAAATAACACATCTTCCAACAACGAGTGAAGAATAAAAAAAAATTAAAACGTTTAAAGGGAGAATGCTCTCCTCCCGCTACATATATAGCAGGGAACAGAGAGTACTCCTATTACATTTCCAAACAAGAAACAAAAACAAAGAAAGTTGCGTTATGTATGCAACAAGTAGAATAAAGCAGTGCTATGGAAGGTACACGGGAATCGGGGCAGTAATTACTGCCATCGCTAACTCGGATGCCTCGGAATTGGCCATGGCACCAAAACCATCTCCATTTTCGTACATAAACGTTGTAAGAATTGTCATATTTTGTACCATTCTCAGAAATTGAGTTGAAAAGGGTGATTCTTTCGCAGAGTCGGCAATCATTTTTTTCCATGTCTCATTTCTCAAACACATAGCATATTCCCTGGCCTCTTCCTCCGAACATCCGGTTTGTTTCATGCGACACTGAAGTGTTTTGGATACATCACCCTTTTTCACCTCATCCTGCACGTCAATATTTTAGAAGTAACCATAACATCAGAGAAGACGAGACAACATGGTGACAAACTCATAGAGAAATGTGCATTTGGGTGCATATTATTTATAAAACAGTTCTTATACCATATCCAAGGGGTATGTATCCCCACTTTTGATGTGTGTACTACAACTATATTTGTGCATTCTATTTGCATAAATTATTTATAGAAATTATAAGTAAAAAATTCTACAATGCACATTTATACACATAAAAATACACATATTCATATTTTAAGACTAAATTCCAAAAAATGACCCTAACATTGGTAAAAATGTCAATTTTAGGACCCAACATTCAAAAGTGTCAATATTTGGTACCCAACATTCTGAGAATGTCAATTTTAGGACCCAACATTCAAAATGGTCAATATTTGGTACCCAACATTCTGAGAATGTCAATTTTAGGACCCAACATTCAAAATGGTCAATATTTGGTACCCAACATTCTGAAAATGTCAATTTTTGGACTTTCATAAAATTCACATGTTAGATCTATTAATTTCAAGGGCATTTTTGTCATTTTTCTCTACTATAATATCCAGGAGTATATCGATGTCCAAAATGTATACCATCATTGGCGCATCTTATAGTTAGACGAGACCTGAATTCATAGATTTGAATTTATGGGAAACATTTCATTTTCGTCTTGATGGATAGGATAAAGATGTGGGTAAAAAAATGGTACTATTACTAGGCTCCGGTAGTGACGAGGTAATGGGGGCACATGGCTAGCGGTGGAATTACAAAGAGAGTTAGTCGAAAATGTCAATTGGGATTTTTGGGGAAGATGAGATGAGTGATTTTGGTGGATTTATAAATTTTAATTTTTATTTATTATGAAAGTCCAAAAATTGACATTTTCAGAATGTTAGGTACCAGATATTGACCATTTTGAATGTTGGGTCCTAAAATTGACATTCTGAGAATGTTGGGTACCAAATATTGACACTTTTGAATGTTGGGTCCTAAAATTGATATTTCTACCAATGTTAGGGTCATTTTTTGAAATTTAGTCATATTTTAAAATGCACGTGGGGATATGTACCCCAGGGGTATGGTATAATTTGTTAAAACCGATTTGATATAAAAATAATTTTGAAACGAATGATCAAAATCATGCGTTTGTTTAGTCAGTTTATATGAATGCAAATGAAAAGGTTTATAATTAGTGTTTTAAAAGAATCGTTGTAAAAACATGAAAGTAAAGAAGTCGTGCCACCGCAA
The DNA here is from genome assembly GCA_948330725.1 of Sherardia arvensis. Classification (NCBI taxonomy): domain Eukaryota; kingdom Viridiplantae; phylum Streptophyta; class Magnoliopsida; order Gentianales; family Rubiaceae; genus Sherardia; species Sherardia arvensis. Next base: position 7,439,276 of record OX415244.1, read on the forward strand.
AAGTAAAGAAATTGTACAAATAATACAGATTTAATAATAAGCTTAATAATATATAAATAAATAAAATTAACATATATATATATATATGTATATATATAAACAACCACTCATGTCACATAAAATTTAAAATTAACATATATATGTTAAAATGATCTTCTTCAAAATTCTATTACAAATGAACTAGGTAACCTGTGAAAAATCCTCTTTCTAGCCCTTCCCAACACGATTTAATAAAAAGGTAAAATTATTTTATTATTTAACTTTTACCCTTTGTAAAAATATTAAAAGTTTTATACTTTTGGTAGAACTTCACTTTGTATTATACTGTTTCATGCCCTGTAACTGATCTGCTAGATGCAGTCCGTATTTTACATCTTTGCACCCGTATTTTCATTATATAATGATGATATGTACAATAATTTTGACCTACAACTAATTTGCATTTGCTTGTAGTAGAAATGATCACAAATTATACCATATACCTGGGGTATGTATCCCCAGGTGCATTCTAAAATTTTATTATGTGTATTTTTATGTGTATAATTGTGCATTGTAAAGTTGTTTTCTTACAATTTCTAAAAATAGTATATGCAAATAGAATGCACAAATTATAATTGTAAAACACACATCAAAGGTGGATCAAAGGTGGGGATACATACCCCTTGGGTATGGTATAAGAATTGAGAAATGATATATAGGATGCATATGTCTGAATTACAGCGTACATATGTTTTAACAGAAAAATTAGAGGAGTTTGAACTGTTAACATACCGTTGATATTTCCAAATCATCCGCCAAACGACAGAGTAGAGCTGAGCAACGTACGACGTTGTGAGGGTGATGGTTGTCCAATGAATTTTTGAGTACATCCATGTCGATACGGTCGATGACGGTATAAGCATGCATGGATAAGACTGGGATACCTGTGGAAATAGCTGCATTTGGAAGGTACTCCTCCACCGATGGCGTACACTCACTGTGATACCATCTTGCCTGTTGCATATGAACATTGCAATAAACTGCCCACTGCATTTGAAAGTAATGCATCGATTTATCAGCAGGCAATGAAGTAAATCTACACTATAGTTAAACCTCCGTAAACGAATATTTTTGGGACCATCATAAAAATATTCATTTAGCGAGATTATTCATTTATCGATAAATGAATAATTATTCATTTAGACAGTATTGAAGAAATTATATTAGTATTACATGAATTGTATGCATACGTACACATGTGCATTACATTTATAACTACTAAAAAATACATGGGCATCGTATAGAATATCTAGAGTGTTAGAAAATGTATTTAACCTACATTTACAAATTAAGGTATGTATATGGACTAAGTGCATATCAAGCAATTATCACCAGAATTGTATCAAGCAATTCACAAGAATATGAATTATCAAGCAAATAACTCTTCACTTATTTACTATAAGTGTCAGTTTCAACAGAATTATATGCTACCTTGAATATTACGGAATTGATAAGTGCAGTTCAACATTATTTTCACAGTCCGAATCTGTATTTAAAATACCTGATATGCCCTTATTTATGAAAATCATATTTAAATTTAAATAAATACGGACTATATAAGTACTGCCCCTAACAAAATTAGTAACCTGAAAAGGTTAGAAGAAAGATGCAGCAGATGCAGATGAAAGGGTTTAGAAGCATATATGGAAATTGATGTTGAACAGAAAGAATCAGAAAATTTTTTCGGGGGATCGAAAGCTATCAGGAATTTATAACATCTTCAATTTATGTTATATAAATATTCATAAAATTATTATCACATACCCCCTTGGATAGATCCTTGATTATATGGACGCCTTGTTCTTTGAGTGCATCATAGGCCCAGTCGTTCACAGTGTTATACATTACAAGGTAAATCATTTTCATATAGACTGGTAGTTCATCCATGGCTTTAACATCCCATCTGAAACGGTCAATATTGTGAGATGAAAAATTAGTTTCATTTCATTCACGCTTTACTAATAAAAGTATTCCTCCATTTATACTCCTTCCGTCCCAATCAAAGTGTCAAACTTTCTATTTTGAAATGTCCCAACCAAAGAGTTTTACTTTCACTATTTTCTCATTTGGCCAAAAAAATAGAGTCTATTGTCCATTTTACCCTTAATGAATCTCTATATATTTTTTGAATCACAAATTTATGGGGGTTAAAATAGTTTTTTACTATTTTTTTGCTCATATGTCCTACTTCCACATCATTTCTCTTAAAAATTGAGCCTCCGTCCCCGCAGACACTTTGGTTGGGACGGAGGGAGTATAAATTAATATAACTACATGTATAGTAACAAACAGCTATAATAATATAAACAATTAAACAATTAAATATAAATCAAAATATATGGACTATAATTTGTCTGAACTTATGATATAGGAGTAGTGTATGTATATATGTGTGTGTTATTTATGAAGCATATATTATAGTACAAGTAATTCATATTTCTTTATTTATTTAAATAAATATATATATATATGTATGTGTGTGTATATATATATATGTATCAGTATATTTTGACCGAATTGAACTCTATACTTTTATTAATACATGTTGTAATAATTAATTACGAACCTGTCGATGGCATCGGTGAAGAGTTCCAATTCCTGTATGGTTCCGTATCTATCATACAAGTCATCAAGTACTGCTAACAGCCAGCACACCTTGGATAGCACTATCCTACAAGTCGAGTATTGAGGTTCCCAGGCCGTCCCAAGTGACCAAAAGAAAAGCTCAACGACTCTCTCCCTTGCAAAAGTCAACTTCTCTGAACCAAGTTTGTCCTCCCACCAGCTTTCAAATTAACAATCAAAAATCACGACACAATAAAAACAAAATTAAATTCATCGTTTCCAAAGCAGAGATTCTAACCTTGATACGTGTTTAAGCTCTTTCTGATAAGCGGCTTGAACAATGTTGAAATCCAACTTTGAAAGCTCCAGAATATCAGGATTCTTGTTGGGGCTCGTCTCGTACGCAGATATATACCATCTTGCTTCTATTCTTGGTACCCTCCATGCCAGGGGAAACTCCAATGAGTGCTGCACTAAAGAACTCAGATACTTTTGGTCCGTATTTTGATTCGTTTTCATCATCAGATGCTTCCTCGCGAATTCCTTTGCCAGATCCAGCTTCATCTCGCCCTCCATGGAAAGAAATGAAACATCATACAGTGCTAGCATTCCCTTCGTATCTTTCCCAAGACTCGGATGAAATTCACCATTTTCGTTCATGAAAGGGTTAAAAATCTCTGCATCAAATACGTATGGTATTGAGCAAGGTGAAAGAGTACTCATTGTATATGTTTTATCTGAAAAACAAAGGTAATTGATAGGTGTGGTTCATGAGATGTCCGTATTTGTATTCAAAATATCCTATATATCCTTATTTATGTGAACCACATTTACTTTTGAGTAAATATTGAGAATATTAATGACATCTCATGAATAAATACGGATTAGATAAATAAATATGGGACTGCATAAAACAATGCCCAAAACAAATAAACAAAGTTTGGTACCTTGAGGAACGTGATGACCATAATGTCTCAACACTCGAAATGTAAGTGCAGCAGTATACAAATCATCCGTTTCGAAGCTGCCTTTCCTGCGATCGAACATGTTTTTCAATAAGCTGTTAATCTGAGGCTCAAAGAGATAGGCTATTCCCAGCCTTTCCAGATTATCAACGAGTTCCACACATTCCAGCAGCTGCATCTCTCTCCCCAGCATCACCCTCACTTTAGCCTTCAATTCCTCAGCCCTCCCCGCGTATTTCTCCCCCTGCATTTACACACACACACGCATTATACGCACTGAAACGTCTTATCTGAATCAAACTGAAAAGGCTCGTTTACCGAGTATTCATTGCTGAGTGATTGAAGGAATTCGAAGCTGAAAGGTGAAGGCAAGTGGTCCCCTGATCGTCTCACCATGACCTCCCCATCAGGTTTCCGGTCGCCACTGACAGCCGTGGCTGTACAACGCAAGGCTGGGCAAGCATAAGTTAATGACACATGCTGGCGGTTGTGTCGGCCGGAGATCCATGGCTTCATATCGTGTTTCCTCTCTAATCCCTGAAATGGAGTTTTCAAAGGAGAGAGGAAATTTGAAAGAGCCATTAATTAGTTGTCTGATTGAGCTCTCTGTATAACTAATATTCTTCAATGCCGAGTTCGGATGTGCAAAAAACAATGTAATGAATTTATAGAAGTTCTACGTATTCATGTAATGAATTTATTTGTAATTAGGTGAAATGCTACAAAGTTACCGTCCATTGACACCAGAAAATTTTGTCTATTAATAAATAAAGTATGTTAAAGTGGGGCTCAAATAAGAGGCTAACACGTGGCCACTCATCCGTTCCGTTTCATTTTTTCTTCTCCCCGTATTTTTTCTCTATTTCCATTTCTGACCCCTCTCTTTTTTCCTTTCCTGATCCTCTCTTTATTTTCATCCGCTCAACGAATCTGCCCACTCTTCTGCGCTCAATATTACTCTTCTGCGCCGGCGATGGGAATGGCCAGCGGGAGAATTTCACGGACTGGGTGCCTGGCTTTGGATCAGGCCCGACCCTCACCGTACGCAAGTTACATGCTTGCGTGAGGCACCATTTTTCTTTTGAAAATTGGGGCCTCATTTTTAGGAATGTTAAAGGGTAAAAATATGGATATTTTATATTTATGCTATTCTAATTAATATTAATTCCGATTTTAAATATTTAAATTTGGAAATATAATATATTCACATATTTTTTAACTTTCAAACAAATAAATTATATAAATAAATATGATAATATTTAAGAAAACTATAATAACATTTGTATTAAAATGTTAAGGGTCTCAATTTTTAAATTTTGCTTAAGGCCCCTATATTCGTAGGACCGGCACTGCTTTGGATTTTCCAGAGGTGGAATTTGCCAAGGCCATGTATCAGGTGGAGGAAGCAATCGTGCTTCGTTATCTTCTGCCAGACTTTGTTCTGAAGCTTCTGAGCTTGCTGGGGATGGGAGCGATGAAGACAACGGCCAAAGCTCATGCAACGCTGAATAGGGAGGTGAACAAGTACATCCTCAGGAAAAGAGAAGAGCTTCAGTTCACGGGAGGCCAGGCTGCTGGATATGCTGCAACAGATGATGTTCAGGCGCTTCCGCTCGTGAGTACTTTCTGGGGAATAGTTATATTTGGGGAGTACAGAAGATCATCAAGGAGGACTTATTTGTCGCTTGGAGGTATGTTGTTTATGTTCATTGTGGCTTTTGGTGTTGTCATGGCATCCTCAGGGCATCGAAAATAGACGTGTACATATTTAGCTACAATTAGGATAAGGCTACTCAGTGCACTCGATGTTTACACAAAAATTATGTGTATACAACATTCTTCTGCTAGTTCAATTCTTTTGCATTTCTGTCATTTCAGACCATTTTCATCTATTTTAGCTATATGGTTGTCATATATTGTAAACCATCAGAATCCTGTTGTTGCTAATATGAAAGGTTTAGGCCCTTTAAGGGTTTATTATGACATCTCATATTGCTTTTCATCTAGATCCCATGATAAAATGTGGCTCTTCTTGTAAGAACATTTGACAATATATACCTCTACAAAGGCTCCACCTGAAACACCACTTTTCTCCTTGCTTCTCTTCATATTTGTTCTAGCTAAGCAGTATGCTCATCAATGTCACTACTACTAGTGCTAGTATTGCTTCTGTTGATTCATTCATTTCAGGCCAAGGAAGTAAAGCCGTGGTGCCACGACTCCTGTGGAAATGTGACAGTAAAGTATCCATTTGGCACAGGACTTGGCTGTGGCCATCCTGATTTTGCCCCATACATCAGATGCCCCATTTAAAATATTTTTAAAAAATTAATGCATGATCATTAAGTGGAAGTTAAAGGTAGAATTATTAGTCTAACTAAAAGTAAATAATAAAATTTGTAAAAGGGAAAGTAAGATGCTGATGTGTCAACTCCTCATTAACCATGAAAAAAAAATTCAAAAAGTTAAGGAAATGACACATCATCTTTTTCCATCTTGTTTTAAAGAGTAGTATAGATTACATGAAGTGCTCAGTGTTGCGTTGATGAGTATTGTACTATGCTGATGAGTGATAAGTCCATGGCTCGCACTCTTAGGCTTCGTTCAAACTCGGACCGAGACCCGAGAGGGCCTGAGACTCGAGAGGGCCTGGGGCTCGAGATACCCGGAAGATGGGTTTACGGGTCAATCGGTCAAATCCATAAGGATTGCGTATATTCTGAATTGCCTGTAAGAAATACACTTTCATCAAAGTGTATTAGATCAAGAATTAGACAAAGTGTATTAAATTAGTCACTTTGTCTAATTCTTGAGGTATTTTTTTTACTATTTCTGATCGGCCTCTGAACGTACAGATCGGAATAAAATGCCAGCTGAGTGCAGAGGAATTGGCTCAGCATATTCAGCTAACTTTTTGCTAGTTCAGGCAACCTATGCATGCATCAGTGGCGGATCTATTCATAGTCTAGGGAAAGCGTCAGCGTATCCTCAGATCCGCCAGAGTACAAGACTGTGAACAGTAATTTTCGACCTCACTGTAGCGTCTTCTTGATCTGTCTAAGAGTAGTATGCCTAAGAGTAGACTAAATAGTAAGCCTAAGCAAATTTAAATAGTATGCCTAAGAGTAGCATTTGGCATCAAAGGATGGGGACACCCCTAAATAGTATGCCTAAGCAAAACTTTGGCATCTTATTTCAGAAAAAAATTCGATTACTTACTGGTTAAAGCAAAAAAAGAGTTTGGGGCTTTTGAGAAATAGCAGTTGAACAACGTCCTCTATAATTTGATTAGAAGATTGAAGTGAGGAAGACAAACAAATATTTCGGAGATATAACCTAAAATTAAACATCATTTAAGCGGGTAATTACCTTGATCCGTGTATCGATGCAAGCAAGTGGAGCGGTGGGGAACAAACCGCCATCTACATCAAATAAATACACGACACATGTAATCGGTTTTCAGAATTGAAAATGGAATAAACTCAGTCGTCCCAGTGTCTAGATAGAATGCGAAACAACTTGAAGATAGATATTCAGAAGAGTCAACCCGAGTGGTCAATCCGAGAGCATGCCCTGAGTTAATGCTTTGAGATAATCCGGGGTGATTTTGGTGGATTTATAAATTTTGATCTTGTATTTATTATGAAAATTACAAAATGCCCTTGAAATTAATAGGTCTAACAGCTAAACTAAACGAAAGTCCAAAATTTGTACATTTTCAGAATGTTGGATACCGAATATTTATCATTTTAAATGTTGGGCTCTAAAATTGACATTTCAACCAATGTTAGGCCCATTTTTTGTAATTTTGTATAAGGCAAAGTGTAAAGTCAGAAATATTAAGTTGGTAATTTTATGAACGAATACTGTTAGACATTATAATGTCCGGCGGCAGTTTTCCAGAACTTAGACATTATAATGTCCAGCAGACGAAGAATTTAGAAAAACAACAAACAAGGAAGTTCAAGTTTAATATGGCTGAGCATAATATTATGGAAGGTTAATATTCAGCCGTGTTCAATCTAGATTCTATGTATTGTTTTAGATCTGTAGAATAAAACAAGTAAGGAAAGAGATCTAATTAAATATGGTCTTTTCTTTTCTAATAGATTAAATAGGTTATAATTAGATTAGAACATTGTCTTTCCTTTTCTATATTATAGCAAATATAACAATTAGATTCAAAGAAGGAAAGTAAGAGTGTTTAATCCGGCAGACCATGGATCGCAACCAGCTCTATAAAAGGAGGACCTCTTGGCGTTTTTCACCATCGATTCAGGAGTATTGAAGCAGAAGCATAAACCAGTTGTTTTAGGTTTTGCACTGAAGAATCGATGCAGAAGCTGGGCCAATTGTTGAGGTTCGCTCACACTGATCTACTACAACATCGATCACATTGAAGGCAAGTTTGTGTTTGGGACAACTTGAAGAGTTGCAGCCGTAGCTCACACTAGGATTAGAATTTAGTAGTAAAAGAGATTTTTGTACTGTTAGCAGACATTCTAGTGAAACTTATCAAGTTGGGCAGAGTTGTCTCGCAGATGTAGGTGGATTACACCGAACTACGTCATCAATTGTTGTGTTATTTAAATTCCGCATGCTAGACATTATAATATTCTACTGCCTGCAAGATATTATAATGTCCAGAACACAATGACTGTTTATTTAATCTTAGTTGATAAATTGATCAAATTTAGATAGATTAACGATTTCACAAAGGAATGTCTATCGTGCAAGACAAGAGAACTCAATATATTCTAATATGGGGTGATTACTATTAAATGCATACAGTACCTTAGTCGTGAGTCATGTTATACATAATTATTGGCAATATTTAACTCCGTGCAACCATATCGTGCAAGCAATAATAACTAAATTGACTTCAGTATATAAATATGTGCTCAAATGTGGCGTGGTTACTATTAAATACATAACTCAGACGTTAGCCATGTTATACGTAGTACATAACTATTGGCAAATGACAATATAAAATCTGTAGTGCAACAATATTAGAATAATGGTGTGGAAACAGTGATTGAAGGCATTAATTGAGAGAAACAGCTCCACCGTAGTACCAAACGATCCCATCTCAAGGACGCTGACTAACCTAATAAGCTGCCCATGTGTGTGAGTGTGATGACCTAATCACGCAGATCATCTTGCGTTACATTCATAATGTGGAGTACTCTATTTCTACTCCCAACTCTCTCGGACTTTATTTGTTACACACTTTAATATTTGTTATTACATTTTAAAAGTTATTATATACTTTATTAGGAGCAATTATTATAAAGAAGAACTTAATTAGAGTTTTGTTTTAAAATAAACTAAATTTCATTTTAAGATTTTGAAAATTGTCAAGAAACAAATGACAAAAGGTTTGGAAAAGAGATCCATACGTTAATTAAGAACGGCAACTTTTAGTAGTTTGCTAGTATAAACATAAAATTTTGATTTCTAAGAATTCAGGGCCTGATATATAATTCCTATTTAGCATGAATTTAATTGTCAAAGTGGTAATTTTTTTATTATTGCTAGAGGTATTTAATCAGACAATTTTATCAATTTAAAAACTTCGTTACTTTTGTATTGTTCAATATATTAAAATTTACTTCGTTACTTATTCTGGCGAGTGAATGGGTCAATTTTTTTTTCCAATCAATTACAAGATTCACTCAAGCCAGGATTAAACTAGAGCCAGATTTGTCTGGTTTTTTAATTCTGTTTTCCTGGATTAAACATGTAACTTAATTTTTCTTTACCTAGTTTTACCAGAACATAAACTTAAATTACTATATCTATAATAATATGATATAATTGTGGTAGGGAACATTATCTTATATATATAATATATATATCAAGTGTATACATGTAAAATGTTTTTAGTTTAATCTGAAATGAAGGAGTAAATCATTAGAAAAGAACGTCGCGGTGACGGACAGAGGTTTAAAACACAAAGACCATACAAAAACAAGATTGGGAATTGGGATAGGATAGTAGGGGATTATTAGATTCAAACACCTTTAAATTGTTTAAACTCATTTAATATGTATAGTTATCAAAAGCAACACCTTATTGCTGGTTAATTATTAAATTATTTTCGAATTAAAATTTTATCTTCCAGTATGATTAAGTATTTGCTATATACATGTTTAGTTTACTTCTGCAGATCTAATGAATGTGGAAAAATACTATAATTTTACTTCATTTGTTTATTAATTTTTATAAATATATTTCCAAATTCTAACCTTGAATGCCTAAACCCGTTTATGTAATAATTGAATACGTGTCCAAATCATAAATTACTTTTTTCGTGGATTATAATACATATTTAAGAGACATTATTGTCACTTCAAAACCAACCTATGATATGTATTAAGGACTTAGGGTCTTTTTAATACGCCTGAACTAAACTGAACTATTTGAACTCAACAAAAAATAAAATAAACTGAACTAAACTGAAAAATACTGAACTGAAAAATACCGAACTGAATTGAACTAATTAAGTTCAAGTAATTTTTTATATAAAATATATTTATATTTTTAAAATTATTACAAAAAGAGTCATTGAAATATATTGAATTGAACTTAACTGAACAAAAATGAATTGAAGAACAAGTCACTGCATTGATATAACTAAATTAGCTACATTTATCAAGTTATACTTCATTACAACTGAACTTGATAAAATGATCCTAGATATTAAACAGAATTGAACTGAAGTATATTGAACTGAATTGATATAGCCAAATTGTGTTGTAATTGATTAAATCAAATTTTATCATCACCAAACTTAATAAATCGAAGAACTTAACTGAACTCCACTTAACTGAAATGAACTGAATTGAACTACACTCAACTCAAATGAACTGAATTTTCAACATAAACTTAAAATCATAATATTATATTTTCGCTGATGTTAATTGAAATTAATTATATTTTCCGTGAGTTGGATTGAACTGAACTGAATTATTAACATATACTTTCTTTAAAAAATTTCAAGTATAATGCACTAAATTGAACTGAACTGAAAATAGTAAATTGAGTTGAACTGAACTGAATAATACTGAACTGAACTGAAAAATACGGAACTATTTGAATTGAAAAAATATTGAACCGAACTTAAAAATATTAAAATAAACTGTACTAAACATACCTTGTAATTAAACAATTATGTTCAATTATTGGATTTTATACTGTTATCAAACCCATGTAATTTACGGTCCACATTTAACAATTTTTAAAATTTCAGAATATACCTATTTTTTTCCCCGGATTGAAACATGCCAGCGATATTTAATCACAATTGGGTTTGATTATAAATAATAGAAGGTCCAAATATAATAGAAGACCCAAATATAATAAGTGGTTTGGAAATTGACACGTGTCCATGGATTGCACGTACACTTTTCGGAATGGTAGATTCATGTTTGTACTTGTTGGTGGAGGCTTTGATATGTTTTTCACTATTTGGCACGCCTAGTGGGACCCGAGTGTCGATCTTTATCTAAACAACCTCCAAACTCATGACTGACCCGGTTGAGAACCTTTGTGGGAGCACACGATCCCGTTCTTCGGCCCCGATAGGAGTAAGAAGTACCAACATTAACCAACTCCATGACCACAACGAGATAAGCACCACCGCCAAGCAGGGAGCAGGAAGGAGCATCAATGGCATACACCGATCGCCAGAAGAAGTCTCTCCCTGGGAATGTGAGAGTAACAGATCTCGCGTAGATGGAACTGTTATTTTTTGAATTTTAATTTAGTTTACATTAAAAGAATTCAATTCGGTTCAATTTCTAGATTTCTTGAAGTTCATTTAATTAAAATATTGGTTAATTTAAATCAAATTTAACACTTCAATCCCAATTTTAATAAGTAAGTTTAGGTTTATTAAGTTTGCAAAGATTCAATTTCCCATAAAATTTTAATTTTAAACTGAATTTGAAAAATAAAACTTGATGAGCGGTAGCCCATATCATCAGATTTAGAAAAGAATATTCATAGCTTATGCTACCAAACTATTCGAAATTGAGTCCATTTCTAATTAATGCATGGATATGTCTTCCAAACTTTTTTTTCATTCGTTGTTTGGACAATTTTTAAAATGTTGAAATGAATATTATTTTGTGTTAAAACAAAACTGATCTTATTAAGTTCTTTATAATAATTGTTCCTAATATATATAATAACTTTTAAAATGTACAATATTAAAGTGTTTAACAAATTAAGTCCGAGAGATTTGGGAGTAGAAATAGAGTACTCAATGTAACGCGAGATGATCCGCGTAATTAGGTCATCATACTTACACATGGGCAGCTATTAGGTTAGTCAACGTCCTTCAGAAAGGGATAGTTTCTCAATAATGCCTTCAATTAATTATGAGTAACGTCTGAGGCATATAATTTTAGTAGCAACCACCCCATATCTGAGCACGTATTTATATATACTGAAGTCAATTTAGGTATTATTTCTTGCACGATATAGCTGCACATATTTTTATATTGCCAATAATTATGTATCGCATGACTCAGAAGGGCCCAGTATATATCTGGCATGAAGTTAACTGTTGAAGTCGCAATTTATTTACTATTGCTCGAGGGATTCAATCAGACAATCATATCAATTTCAAAACTTAATTTTGTATTATTTAGTATACTAAAATTTACTGTATTACTTAGGCCCTATCCAGTTCAACTTATTTGATACTGTGCTGTGTTGATGAGTGTTGAGTTGTGCTGATCAGTGCTGTGCTGTGCTGATCTTGTGCTGAATAATGGTGAAAATATTGAATAGTGTTCATTTGAATTAAAGAAAAAACACAATGTTTATTACTTATGATGAACTAAAAAGTTTACTCAATTAATATTACTTTTACAAAACATAAAAATAGTGTTCATTTAGAGTTTAAATGCATTGAGGTGAAAAGTGCTGTATTGTGGTAGGCAGTGCTGTGATATGTTGAAATGCGGTACACTATGTTAAACTGGACCGGCCTTAATCTGGTGGGGAATGGGGTCAATTGTTTTTTCTATCAATTACAATATGCACTTAATTAAGTGCTACGAATACTTCAAGTCTTCAAGCCAGAGTTGAACTAGAGCTGGAATTTCTGGTCTTTGTTTCTGTTTTCCTGGATTAAAATGTAACTTTTTCCAGAACAAAAATTTAAATTATTATCTCTACATAATAATATGATATTATTATGGAAACTAACAATGTATTAAAATTTTAATATATATCAAATGTCTACGCATAAAATATTTTTAGTTTAATTCAAAATGAAGAAGTAAAATATTAGAAAAGAACGTCGCAGTGTCGCAGTGACAGACAGAGCTTTGAAAGACAATGTGCTTGTACCATGTACCTTGCACTTGCGGCGAGATGCATGGACTACGATGATTGCTACTCGCTGCTTGGTCCTCGTTCACTCGAACTACCGACTCTCTCTGATGGCTGAAATTTACTATTTTTTCTTCAGTTGCTGGTATGATTGTGATTGCTATTCTTAGAGCTTATGAAGTAGAGCTACACTACACATATTTTCTCACTGAATTTTTTAATGTGGTGATGTGCTATTTCTGACAGATATTTCATGATTTTTTTTCGCAAATTAGACATTCTTGATCATCATGCAGCTCCAAGTTGAGGGAGGGTGCTAGTGAATGTATTAGAGATATTTAATTATGGACATTTTGTCCTTTCTTGTATACGAAGTAATCATTTTCCTGTTGTACTCTGTATTGTAATTATCACACATCGGTTATTGACAGTCTAGACGCTTTTGTCTAGAACTATTAATATTGTAATCAAACTCTTGTCTTGTAATAATTAACTTTGATAATATATTTGAATTGTCTATTACATATATTATTATTTATTTTAGAACAAGTTAAGTAGAATTCTAACAAATATAATTTTAAAAAAATTAATAAGAATAAAGTCTTTTTTAAACTAATCAAAACTCAAATGCGTTTAAGAGAAATATTAAAGTTTTCACACCTCGAGTAACAATTCCAACTTGATTACGCTCATTAAAGGTCCAAAACACCTTTGAAACACATATATAGTATGATGTACTTTAACTAAATTCTTTCTGATTAGTTTAGTTAATTTTGAACGGGTTATGGACCCAGGAAATGTAGGTTAAATTCTACAAACTGTGAAGTCTTGCCCTTTTACGTTAATGTTTTAACATGTACATTGGTGTACTTTAGTTAGTTGATAAGTGTATATCATTGGTCTATGGATCAATGTACTTCTCTGGCGAGTTCACGCCCACCTACGTCACCGTCTGGTTGCCGTCCTCGTACGTGGAGCCTTCATTTGCGGCGGGGACACCGCGGATTGACCATCTAATGTATCTTTATCTTGGTTATCAGACTTTCAATTAGCTACGATTTAGTATTCGGTTCCAACTTGTGACTTTCATGATCGGTACTGCTTTTCCGGTCAGATTTTTATCAGTTTTATCAAATTTCGTTGGGGTCTAGTCCACATTCGGATTCATTCGCAGTGAATTGGGCATTTGTGTCTTCGAATTTAAATACAGACAGTTTTCACTGCTGATCTTTGAAATTATACACCATACACATGTTTATTTACTTCATCACAGTATAATCCCATACTGATGACACTCTAATAAGTATGTAAGTTTTCGTGATGCATTTTATTATGATTTAATTAAAATTTAATTAGTGGTTAATTTTATAGTTTTAGTTTTAATTGTATTTATTTGGAATTTTTCTCCCAATCATATCATAATTTTATACTTTTGCTTGTTAATTTACTATTTTGTTTGATTGTATATGTATCAGTCATATTCAATTAGACTTGTTTTCGTAATTATTTTCTGATTTTCAATTGATTTTAATTGATTTGATTAATTATGTAATTATTTTCCGTTCAATTAAGTTGAATTTGGTATATTTACTATTCAGCGTATTCATGGAAAATTATAAACGGTATTGAAAAATACGCTATTCAGTATAAGATCAACACATCAGAGCATATAATAACACTGACCAGCACAACACAACACAGCCCAACATAGGAGGATTATATAAGCTCAACTGGACAGACCAAAGAAGCAATATAATTAAGCACTGTTAATGGAATTTTAGAAACTAAAAAGTAATCGAGTTTTAAATCCAAACTCTTTAAATATCTCCTAATGAGAACCACAACCCCGGCCACAAGCTCTTCTTAACAAGTTTCCGTACTCAAAAAAAAAAAAAAAAAAACTATTCTTATCTTCGCCAATCATGTCTTCGTTCCTTCCACTATCCGGATCTACCCACGTTGTCGTATTCAGAAAGCATCCCAAAATGCATTCCTCTGTTTCGTGCATGTTACGGAACGACCTAAGGTTTCATTACGCGTCTACTATGTTGCTGCCTAGGGCTTCTGGGTTTAGATCCGCATCTGCTGTAGGTTCTGGGATTTCAGCTCATGAAACCCTTAAAGAGCCATTACCATCGGAACATAAAATACCTAGGCACGTGGCTTTTATCATGGACGGTAACAGAAGATGGGCCGACGAGAAAGGGTTGCCGGCGAGAGATGGCCATAACGCGGGACTGAAGAAGTTGAGGGAGATGCTCCCTATGTGCTACGGATTGGGAGTAAGGGTCGTTACCGTTTTTGCATTTTCATCGGAAAATTGGAGCCGCAGCACAGTAAGCACCCATCCTCTTAAATATTTTCATGATTTTCAATCCACGATCAGTAATTTCCCTTTAAACTATATGTTTTTGTGTTTCCTTAAAATAACACCTCTCTCTGCTATATAGATTAAAAACAAGTCAGATACATCATAATTCAGACAAAATAATATTAATTGTAAATTATAATATACTATATACTTATTGAATTTTGAAGTGGCATATAGATCACATACAAACCAATATCCAGAAATAAATGAAAGAATTGGGAGGTGTGAAAATGTGGTATATACATATATCAACATGCATACCTATTTCATACATATGCCCAGATGAATTTGTATGTATAGATCCCTTCTTAAATTAGTTGTCTAAGTAAAATTAATGAAAAGTTGACAATGTTAAAAATGTGTTAAAAGAATTAAATATACACCATGGAGTATATATTTGATTATTACCCAGAGACGGGGAATTTTTTATATCCTAATTGGATATGTTCTTTTCTGATTATTTTAAAATATATTTGACAAAATAAAATTGTGATTGATTTCATTTCAGTTTAATATTTATAGTTTAATGGTGAAATATAGATTGATTTAGTTATACTATTATTATTTTCAGTAATTAATTTTGTATTTCATTTTGATTTAATATTTTCAATTACGTTTAGCTCAATTTAATTCAGATAATTTAATTTAATTTTGCAGGAAGAGGTTAACTATTTAATGGCCCTGTTTGAAGAATTTGTAGCAGGATTCCTTGGCGATCCAGATATGCAGTATGTACAAATACGTCCAATGTTTTTTAAAGCTATAAATTATGCTATAACTGATCGAATTCAGTATGTATATAATCGAACCTTGTATTTCTGGCAGAGATAAGGTGCGATTCTCCGTCATCGGAAACATTTCGAAGCTTCCAGAGTCCCTTAAGAGACAACTCAAAGTGACGGAGCTGGCTACTCAAGGCAATGAAGGAGCTCAATTCGTAATGGCACTCAACTACGGAGGAAGACAAGAGATTATTGAGGCCACAAAACAAATTGCGACAAAGGTGATGGAGGGTGAACTGTCAGTGGATGAAATTGACAAGGAGGTATTTGAGAAAGAGTTGCAGACAAAATGTATGAAATTTCCGTGTCCAGATTTGATCATACGAACCAGTGGGGAGAAAAGACTGAGCAACTTCCTGCTCTGGCAAATGGCTTACACCGAACTTCAGTTTGTCGATAAGTTTTTCCCAGATCTGGGAGTGACTGATATTGTCGAGTCCATGCTTTCGTTTCAGGGAAGGAAAAGGCGTTTCGGTGGCAACTGATCATATCTCATTTTGGGGCGCCCACAGTTTCTCTCTCTTGCTTTTACAGTGTGTTTATCTTCAAATAACTATACTCTCTTTACAAGAGATTATAATCATATTTGCATCAAGTCGTTTTGAACAGTCTCATCAGTGTACTTCCGACCCAGAAGCCTCCTTGCATCTGTCAAACAGTGTTATATAAAATCAATCCATAATCTTGTTTGACACAATATCATGTTTTTTAACTCTTTTCCCTACAACTTGAATTTACAAAATCTTTGTGACTGATTTTTAGTATATTTTTAATTACTCATGTTTACGGTGCCTTAAGGCTTTTCATTTTGAAGTACCCGACCCGATCCGGCTCGACCTGAAAATTCTGGGCCAAGACAAGTCCCGTCTGAGTCAAAATGGGTCAATGATAATCGGGTTGGGTTGGGTCGCGGCCCGTTTGACCCGGGTTTTTTTCCTTTATATATTTTTTTGATACTCATGAACATTTAGTTATACTAAAATTACAGAAAAAAATTCAAATCAAACCCTGATAAAACTTCTTGCTCAAGATGTAATTAATATTACAATAAATAAACAATCACACTGTACTCTAGAATCTAGATTATAATTAACAATGTATTGGAGTTTGGATGAGCTTAAGAATCACAGACCAAACCTTTGTGGCTGATCAAATCTCCTCACCAAAGACCAAACCTGTTAAAAGGATGAAAACACAAACAACACTTTTAGTATACTGGTTATACTGAAGCGGCATATATTCGATAAATTATTATTTTTTAATTTTTAATTTTAGTTAAACCATCCAAGTGGACGGGAGGATTATTCACGGCTCCTCAACCCTAATAAAAACAATAGAATTACATGATCAGGTTTGAAACCCAATATTACACATGAAACCCTGTCGGGGTAATTGTGGCAATTTGTTGCAAAATAAATTATAAATTATATAAAGAACTGATATTAATGAATTATATGTTACAAAGAATTTGATAATATAAAATATGATAATATTTTTAGTTTCCTTATTTATTCAAGACTAAAATTTCCCCCCTAAGTTATTCAGAATGATGTAATACGGCCCCTAAAAGAACAGTGCAACATTTGTGACCACTTAACCATTTTTTATTTTGGTTTCGCCAGTTCCGATTCGTTTATGGGTCGATTTTTCTTATGGTTCTTCATGGGCTGACACCGTTAGAAAGATACGGTGGTTTACTTAATTTATTTTATTTTTTAACTAGATTTTTAGATTTGTGGGACGTTTGCATGATTTGGGAATTTTGCAAAATTATTTAGACTAGTTCATATGAAGTATAGTGCCTATGTTTGTTTACCTTCTGAACCGGATTAACTGGACGCGAGTAAATTTATGGGCTTCCACTCTAATTCTAAACATAATAGAAGAGAAATTCAAATTGTATGGTTTTGATAACTAATTATTAGCGACTCTGTGTTTGGATTATGGATTAGATTAGTAGATTTCAGTCATTTTTTACTAATTTGAGTTATGAATGCTATACTAGTCGGACAGTTTGATATTCTTTGGTATTTTTGTCCCTAGGATTTCTTAGATCACCCATTTCTTTGAAGAATTAAGTTGCACCTCTATGGATTTTTTTTTTTTTGAATGGTCTATGGAAATTTTCTTGGGTATTAGATTGCACACATTACAGACCGAGTTTGCGACGGAGAATATAATTTGAATCTCTGTACATGTTTTCTCTATTACAGGGTCATTAACATTGAAAAATTCTTAATCTCTGTATGAATTTTCTCATTTAAATCTCAAATATAGTTTAGTCCTCATACTAGTGGACGCAAATGGCAATCACGGCGCACAACCCACCCCTATGACGGCGTTTCTGACCGCCGTCGGTGGCTGCGACGTGGTAGGGGGTCACTCGTTAGCGGCGTTTCATGGAACTGCCGTTTATAGGTTCCGATATCGAAACCTAACTAGATCAGGTGTTCCGATACCGAAACTAGTTAAGAATTCAACTAAAAAAATCTGGGCTTTCCGATCGAAATCGGAAAACCCAGATGAGCACGAAGAACACGAAAAAAAATCAGATGAACATGAAAAACACATGAAGAATTTCAAGAACAAATCCATCCTAACAACACCAAAGAATAGATTCATCCTAACATAAAGAAATTTACCTACAAATCACACTAACAACTTCATACTGAAAAACACATTCATCAAGATTAGATTCATCAACCAAAAAAAAGTTCATCCTCAAATCAATCACAAAAAACTAGTCTTTATGTAAATTCATCAACAACAACACATTTATAGAGATCCATCACTAAGATTTTATTCTAACACTTCAATAACAACAAATTCATCGATTAGATACATAAATTCAAAATGGGTTCCGAAACAAGAAACTAAAATTCACAAAAATATCAATGAAAATTACAAACTACCTCTGTATGATTGAATCTCCATGGAAAAGAGTTAAGAGATCAAGGAAAATATTTAACATTTAGAGAAGAGAGTGGTTGGGATTGAGATTTTGAGTAGAATCAAAGATAGAAATAAATGGGGAGAAAGTTGAGAGAATTGGGGATGAATGTGAGAAGATATGATTGTGGGTAGAAAGATAGCATCTAATCCATTGACTGTGATTATATATCAAGTCGTGTTCCTCAATCGGAACCACATTATTTTCAACCATATAAAACGAGATTTCTCGTTCCACCTTAAATATTATGACTTCACAAGTGGGACCCGCTCAACGCAAACACAGATTCTAATTAGTTCCGATTGCGGAACCTACACAGAGAACGGCGTTCTTGGCAAACCGCCGTCACACAAGCGCCGTAAACTAATTTCTGCCGTTAACTGTGCGGCATTTAGGTCCCATACGCCGTATATTCCATTTGCTTAGCTACATCACCAATCTTCCGATATCGGAACATCATCAGATACGGCGTTTTCGAGAAACCGCCGTATATTGGCGCCGTGAAAGGCTCATTCTTCACTAGTGGCCTCTTTGAAAGTTATTTACTCGTGTTTTGTAATAGTATAGGATCACTTGTAATTACCTATCTGATAATTTATCACGGGTTGGGGAACCTAATAAATTTCCCCTTATCGCTTGACAGTTTAAACTAAAAATAAAATATAAAAAAATATTCTTATCCTTGACAAACCTATAATATGGATTCCTTGGATTTGTAAACCTGTAATATGGATTCCTCTGATTTTGGATAGTAAATCAGCATGCTGATTTCCTTCCCTCATTGTGTGCATTAAAGTACAGGACTTAAGCATTCTATGTATATCATCTAAAATATTATATAGGGTCCAACGCCAAGTAGAGGGGTTAAGAATCATGGAGATAGCTTGCTGACAATCAGACTCAATATAAGCAGGCTGCTTGGTATGCACATATAAGGGACATTTGATAGCAGTTTGGATGACATATATTTCAGCTTGCAGTGGGGAGGATGCATGAATAAAAGAAGTTTGTGCCTGAATCAATTTCCCATAGCAATTTCTAATGATGATAGATATCCCAACCCAGTTTTGCTTCCAGGAAGCATCACTATTAGTCTTTATGCCTGTTCTAGGTTTGGTCCAAAACACAGGGATGATATTTGGCTTTGGAGGGATATAGAGAGGAGGTATACAACCTTGTTCAGCTAGTTCTCTATCAACTGAGTTGCATATGTGTACATGTTTTTTAATTACAGATAGGTGTATGAAGGAATGGAGCTCTTTTTTCATTAGATCAATATCTGGAGGGATATTTTCATATAGTTTCTTATTCCTAGCACTCCACAGAATCCAACATACCATAATAGGAGCACTATGATTAAGCCTAGAATGCAACTTAGATAGACCTGTAAAAGACCAACTAGAGGCTAGCCTATCCCATAAATTTGAACATGTGAAAGTCATAGAACCACACAGAAAGTGCATATAGTTCCACAAGGACGTTGCCACAGGGCAGTCATTATAGAGATGATGCAAAGTGTCAGAATTGTTAGAGAAACAACATTTAGAGCATTTTGTGAACCAAATTGCTTCAAAATGTCATCAAATGGGGTTAGGCAGTTCATAAGTCTCCACATGAAAACTGACCGTTTTTTCTGAGTTTAAGAGTTCCAAATTTTGGATAGAACCGGACGGTTACTTGAAACTCCTCTCAGTTTAGCATATGCAGATTTCACTGAGAAGTTCCCCTGCAGATCAAGCTTCAATACCAGTTTATCTCTTCTGTGCTGAAGTATGACTGTGTTTGAGATGAAATCAGTCACAGAAGAGGGGGAGCACCAGTTCCAACATAGGCATGATATAGTGTTTCTTGGCAACAAAGTCAGAAACTGTGAGGGCCAGGTGAGATTTCATATTAGGCTTTAAAAAATCTATCAAAGATCCCATGGCAGTCCAATTGGAGGCCCAAAAATTGCATTGGCCATCACCATGAATGACCTTTGAATTTTCTTCAGCAAAGGTGTTGATTCCACAGATCCTCTTCCAGTTTTCTGACTTTCTGTGTGTGATAGGGAGAGATGCCAGAAAGCTTGTCCACGGTGCATTGCCTAGTTGTTATTTCCTCCAAAGCTTGCAAGAATATGCCTTGATTGTTGCTGGCAAGGATCTGATTCCTAACCCATTTTGTAATACTGGATATCAAATGAAATTTCATTTCCTCCATGACTTCTTTGGTTCTGTGTCAGAAGATCCCCAGAAGAAAATGGAAAGTCTTCTTTCGATTTTCTTTATGATGCATTTTGTTGGCTCCATAACAGCCCAGATATGTACGCTGCTACATATAAATTCATTCGGATGTTATGATTTGATAAATATTTATCTTTAATCACGTGTTTCTCTTAATAAAGCAAGTTAATTATTTACTAAAAACAGATTTAAATACTTAAACCTATTCTCCATTCTCTGTCCACGCCCTTCTGGAAAAATAATTGTTTAATGAAAAAAAGATTTTATGAAAAATCTATATTTTCATTTGTTGGACCGCACGATTTGCGGTATATTTTGAACATTTTTGAAAGATTTTAATTCGGTACATGGTGTAAATTAAAACCTAGGTATGAACTTGATAATAAATTTGATTGGACTGGATTTTTATCATGCATACAGTTAATTTAGTTGAATTTATTTCAGTATATCTTAGTTCAAACATACCCATTTATTATTACAAAATCAAGTAAAAAGTTTAATATAATACACGATTCCTACGAGGATATTAATACTTGAAAATCTATTTGTTCAATGTATTTGAAACACTTGTAAATGTTAAATTAAATCTTGACTTAGATAATGTTACTATGTCCTCGAAAACATCTTAGTCACCAAACTCATGTCAATATTGTGATTAACCGCAATATCTTGAATTTTTCATGCTAATATTTTTTCATAAGCTCCGAATAGTTAAAATATTAGTTTTTGGTGATTTTCACTATGTCCGAATCCGAATGTGTGATAGGGTAACAATACCGTTTTAGATGGCATATTTGATCTGTAAAGGAAAGATATTTATGTGTGGAAACAATATATGAAAGGGAATATATGAAATAATTTAAAGAAATCAAAAAATAATATATAAAAATTGTAGGCGTTGGAATATGGTGATCTTGTGGTGGTTATGTGGCGGTTTTAATCAAAATTAGGCTAACCGGACCGCGCGTTGCGCGGTATTTGTGAAGTAATTGTTGAATTATAATAATGAGTACGTCAATACAAAGTAATATTTGATACAAATATTATTGTAAATAAATTATTGCTTGATATTGATCATAACCCTGCATATTTGTTTTTGTCAGTAAGTGAATGATTTTAAAATACTGATGGATAGATTTAGATAGTGTACCAAATTCTCAATTTATTTGCTTCATTTCCATTGTCTTCTAACAAAATTGACGTAGATTTGTTTGTCATAACTCCAATACCCGTGAATAAGATAGA
This sequence comes from Sherardia arvensis, assembly GCA_948330725.1. Lineage (NCBI taxonomy): Eukaryota > Viridiplantae > Streptophyta > Magnoliopsida > Gentianales > Rubiaceae > Sherardia > Sherardia arvensis. Next base: position 7,461,763 of record OX415244.1, read on the forward strand.
TGTATTAGAAATTGGTCTGTGATAATGAAATGCTTGAAATAAGTAGTATAAAGTTAAAAAGATTACCATTATAATATTTGATTTTGAGTCGCCTAGCAATTACAATTGGTAATTTATTAACATTTTTCTTTAAGCATCTAGCATTTTTTTCAAATTACCCCCAACGTGTTAATGTTACCTTCTCAAACCTATATATTGAGGTTGTAGAATCGATTATTATATAAAATCAGTGATGATATGTGCATGTAATTGTGTATGAAAAATTAATTGTAAACGTTAACAACCCTTAATGTACTAAAAAGAAGTTTGAGTATGTACGATAAATATATATATAAACACACTAAAAAGTCAAGAAAATTGGTTTTCATTACACATATCGATAGAAAATTAGCCTTTACTCATATAATTCAAATACATGTAACATGAATTCTAATGCGATGTAAACTCAAGCTAGCAAACGTCTTTTAATCTATATAAGCATATTTAACGATAATAAAAAATTGAATAATATAAAAAAATACGCATAAATGATAAATATAATATGTAGTTATGAGACAAAAATGAATTAATTAAAAATAATTATAGTAATTAGATTGTGATAATGCATGATTAAATTGACATTATAAATATATTATCTTTCGTATAAATTATCTATAATATTTTATGTTTACTTTATTGATAATCCGTTAGAGGAATCGGATTGTGATGATGCATGGTCAATTAAAAGTTATTTTGCATTTTTTTTATATGGGTCTAGAATGAGCAACATTTCAATACCAAATCTTCATGTTTTAAAAAATAGCTGAACAGGGAAAAGTTGGTGAATAATACACCGTAAAATAATTACAAAGCAAACCAAATAATATACAGTGTACTAAGTAAAATAATAATGTCTATTTAGCAAGGCACCATTTATTAATATACAGGCTAGTATGACACCACTTATTATTTTGCAGAATATTTGTTAATTTGAACAGATTTGTCTACAACCTATAACTAATTAATCACATTACCTTTAATTTTGAAATTTTTAAAAAACTATAATCTCTGATGCATAAGATAATAGGAGATGACAACTATAATGTAATAAGATCATTATAAACTCTAGGTTAATCTTATCTTTATCTCATACTTCAAATTGGAAAATTTTTAAATTTTAAAAAGACTATAAGCTCCGGTGCATAAGATAATAGGAGATTACAACTATACTCTAATGAGAAGATCTTCTAAACTCTCAATTTTCCTGACTTTTTATAAAAAAATTTATATATTTTAATTCATATGGTAGTGTCTTTTTGAATAAAATAGCCAAAAAAACTATTTTGATCATAAATCATTTCAAAAATGAAAGTGAGCTAGCCCCACTAATTATGAATGCGAATTTAAATATTCACTCACATATCTCCTCAATTAAAAGCTACTTACATATCTCCCGAATTAAGAACCTGTTTATTTGAGATTATTTTATATTGATTTAAACTGAACTGAATTGAAATAAAATGAAGTAAAATTCATGTATTGAAAAATCGAATCAATATGTCTAAATTTACCCCAGTCCAATCAAATTATATTTTTTTGAACTGAACTGAATCGAATTGAACTAAATTAAACTGAATTATATATAAGTTCTAACAAATAGGACCTAACACTAAATCAAGTAAATATATTAGTCATTATTTAAATACATTTACAAATATTCGTTAAGGTATGTAAACAAATATTTTTCTCTTCCAATAAATATATATTTTCCATATATTTCAAACGATGAGTAAATATTTTGAAACTATTGTAAATATGCTTCCGAAAAATTGACAATATTACTCCAAAAGAAACCTAGTCCAAAATCGAAGAATACAATTCCAAAGACAAATCGGACACAAATAATGTCGTGCTCTTCTTTTATTTAGCTTGTGCAATAATTAAATTTGTTTATAAATCTGTAATATTATTTATGTAAAATATGAAACTGCAAAAGTATAAAATATTCGTATTTGTACTGAAATGTTTGTAAGATATTCATTGAATAATTTTTTATAGAGTATTTCATATAAAATAAATGTAACTTTATATCTAACTTTCAAGAATGGGGGATAAGAGTGAGATTTTATCGGAGATCATTTTGAATTATTACAAAAAAACAAAAAACTCTATATAGAAAAAAGTCAAAACATACATATATATATATATATATATATGAAGATGCATCCTAATCTTCAAAATCACAATATGTGTTCCATCGATTATATCTCATGTTGAACTGCTATGCAAATTGCATCGTTATTTATTTTTATTTTAAATAAATTACGCATCATAGTTGTTCAATATTTATTTTATCACTTTCAATTACTTTTTTTATTCACCCACTTTCAGTTATATTTAATTTAATAATAGAGGGAGAATATCCAAAAATTCCAATACATTTACAACTTTGTCAATAAAATTTTTCTCAAAACCTGAATCATGTCCATCTGCATAACAGTTGCAATAGAGAACATATTCAAGCAAATTAGTTTTAAAAATCTAAATTTTTAAACCAAGTAACAGTGAATTGACATTGAAGTGTGGGTGAGAATGATCATGTAGTACCTAATTCACTAAACACATCTATACTGAAAATATTATGTCCATCTCTTCAAAATAACCCTAATTAACTAGGGCCAAATATAAATGACCAAAATTGTAATTCTAGGGATATTCATCATGTTTGTGGTCATGTAATGGTCCGCTCCTAAAATATTATTCAAAAACAATGCATCGTATACTTTCATGTATTTAGTTAAGGCCCTAATACTAACCTGGTCGGAAGCCCCGCCAACACAATATTTTCAATGACTTCGGAGTGGAGTTCATGTTTGATTCTCTGGTCACTGATATGCAGACAACATCGATTCAACAGTCTAAAATAGTAGAAACGTTTTCGGGATCTCTCTTTTCACAGCAGCTGGAATTAACAAAATACTTTCACTGATTTCGGAGTAGAGTTCATGTTTGATGCTCAGATCACTGATTATGCAGACAACATCGATTCAACAGTCTAAAACAGTAGAAAAGCTTTCGAGATCTCTCTTTTCACAACTGGAATTAATGCAAAACTTTCATTGATTTCGGAGTAGAGTTCATCTTTGATGCTCTGGTCCTGATTATGCAGACAGCATTGATTCAACCGCCTAAAACAGCAGAAAAAATTTCGGGATCACTCTTTTCACAGCAGCTAGAATTAATGCTCATGTCACATATACCACTCCAACGCCTCAAGAAACTCTTCTCGGCCTTCTCGAATGCATCCCTGTGATTTTTTTTATACGTATTTGTCATATAAGGGAAAACAATATATACGGTATATAATGTTCTATATGCAAGAATGATTTGATTTGGTTTCTAAATTAATTGAATTATTAATATATATATATATAAGGAATGATTTTATTTGGTAAATTAATTTAACGGAAACGTAATTAAAGAAATAATATATAAGGTGAGGATTATTAATATATATATAAGGAATGATTTGATTTGCTAAATTAATTTAAGAGTGACGTAATTATAGAAATAATATATAAAGTGAATTTTATTAATATATAAGGAATGATTTGATTTTTGATTTGGTAAATTAATTTAACTGAAATTAAACTTTGCTAATTAATTTTCAAATGCATCCTTTAGTAAGTACCAAAATTAAATATATTACATGGTAATTATTTATAGAATAATAAATAGTATTTGGTTAAAAGGTAAATACCACTACTACAAAATTGTGGCATTTAAGACGGTTGGTCCTTCATGTTTCAAGGAATAAAACAAATGCCTTCTCTGATTATGTCTTAAATGAGAAAAATCATCTAAGGCGGTTCTTCTTCCGCCTTAAATGTTTTCAGTTTTAAGGCGTTTATTTCCGCTTTAAACGTAACTTGTGAGTTCGCAAGGAAGCTCATTTTTTTAAAAAAATCCTAGCAAGCGGAACAGCTTGCGAAGTCTCAAGTCAATCTATTACAGCAAGCTGGACAACTTGCGATGTCTCATTCTCCTCGATAAAAAAAATGAGCTCTTTGATCCATTTGAGCTCCGTAAACATGAATAAATACTTTTCATCTCAAAAAAACTATATTGTTGAGTTCTTTCTATTCAAAAATACAACAAAATCTCTATATAAAACTAATGCAATTTATTACACTTGTGCATTAAAACAACCGAAAATCTCTATACAAACCTAAACACAATATTAGACATAAGAAACTGCATAACCTTTGGATAAAGATAAGAGATGGCAAGAACCTCAAAACCCAGCCATTCATCGAGCGAAACGCGGAGCCTTGCATCAATACAAGCCTTTGCATCTCGAAATACAAAAGGACCTGTTGCAGTATCCCATTCTCAAACTTCTGATGTTCCGCCTTCACCACCCTATATGATCACAAAGTAAGAGATTTAGCAGCAGTACAACGAAAATACTACTTACCAATTGATGCAATCATATACCTAAGTGCTTCTTCGATCTCCTTTTTACCAGGTTCAAGCTCCAAAACCTTAGAGAATTCATATGCTGTTTTCTTATAATCCTTACCAGAAGAAAACATACTTAGTAGTTCCTCATTAACTTTCAATCATCTTCAAGCAGCTAATGAAAACTCCCAAAATATCCACGAGGCCTTGTAACTCTCAGAAAAAAGAAGCAATACGACTATCAAATGATATAAACCTCGCAATAGACAATAACTCAAACAAAATATACTAACCTTTCCTTTTCTCCATCCATTCAAGCCTATCAACAGAAAGTTGCATCCCAGTACAAGAAGTATACGATTTCACTATCCGACCGAAGCAATTATGCACTAGATAAGATAAAACAACTTTGTGGACATCACTTTCCTTCATTACCTGTCAACAAAGCATGAACAAACACATAAGCAAAACTGCAAACTTTAACTCATTCACTTGCATAAATTTCAAGGCCCAACCAACTAATGATCTTAACATTGCTAAACAAAGAGTTGAACAGAAACCAATGTAACTGTGCATAATTACATAGCATTAAATACCCAAAAGGTAAACTGCACAAGAACTGCAGCGTTAAACTATCCAATTCCACAAAATTCCAACTTTCCTCAACATTATAAGGCTTAAAAGCAAAGCCCTCACTTTTAACATTCCCACCGCGGCCAACATTAAGGTGAGCAGCAAGGGCTGCCTCAACAATTTGATGAGGATAATCAAATTCATGCTCCAAATCATCAAACTCATCCTCATCTTCATCACCTTCCACTCTGGGACTCCCTGAAACCAGACGAACAATCATCAATTCAATTGCTAGAGCATAATTTCAAACCATAAAAAGTAAAGTCGAAGATTCATTGTACTGCCAGTAAGAGAAAGGATTACCTTTTATACGCTTGTATCTGGTTTTGTATTGAGGGCAGCTGGAAATCTGACAAATATGTCCATACAATTCCCTCACAGAGGTGACCTGCAAGCAATAAGAGAATCAAACTATACACACATCAGATCAAGAAGCCATAATTCTCCACCATCTAATCAACAACCAACTGAGAAGTTTCAAATTAGGCATACAGGAGCCACATTCTGGAACTTAAATCAAAAGGGCAGCACTTTTGTAACACGGCACTACTTGCTGCATGTTTCATCCAGAAAGGCTCCACGAATAGGGGATCTCCCCTGCATTAGATATTATTATTTTATCACTATCATTATTCTACAACTTCAAAGCTTAATTCAAGCAAATTCTTGTTCATGCATTTCAGTCAGGTAAATAAAAAGATAAATATATAGATAACTTACCCATCAACGTCCGCAGGGTAATGAGATAAAAACTGAGAGCAATCAGAGCCCTGAAAATAGCTATTACACTCACAATAGATTGTAGATTGTAGATTATGCGAGCCTTCACATCTTCAGGAAGTCCGGCGACGAAGAGAGTGCAAACCTCTTCAGGAAATCTGGAGGAGCTCGACCACAAGTCCATCGGGGAGACTGTCCAGTGGTTACTCGAGCGAGCCGATCCGGAAATCATCAGAGCGATGGGGACCGGCATGATTCAGGCCATCGCGTTCTCAGTCAGCACCGCGCTTACATCCCCTCCGAGCCGAGCCGCGCCCCCGCAGCGGGAACATCGTTTTCTTTAACCCAGATCAAATTGGCCACAAGATTAATTTGGGGAAAACTCATCCGGGTTGATTAGTTGGTGTTTATAATGAGATAGTGTATTTATTTATTTCCTTAGCTAATAAGGATTGCTACTTCCGAGTTCGGAAGATACTTTTATTTACGTCGTTAATTTAAATGCTTTAAATCAATTTGTAAACGCCTTAACTTTTCTTTTTTTACGAACGGAAGTAACTTGCGAAATCGCAAGTTAGTAGTAAGGCGGATAATCGACCGAGGTTGCCAAACGTCTTATATAAATGTCTTAAATGGAGGCATTTGTACTAGTGTACGGCTTTTTACATGGTAACTACAGAATACATTTTCATTGTAGAATAGTAAATATATTATTTGATTGGTAATCATGGAGTTAACATGGTAACTATAGGATGAAGGCGGCGGACGTCGGACATAATGGTGGGCAACGCAAAATTTGACGTCGTTTTATATGTTATAGAAGTTTTTTCCGGCGCCGTATTTTTATTATATTTATATTTACGCCGCCACTTTCTGCTTTTTAATATATACCTAGTTAAAAGATTATGTAATTTTATGCTTTTAAATTTATTTTATTAATTTATATATTGAGCGAATTAATAACTCTTCTAATTTTCTTTAAGAGAAGGATGATAGTATAAAATTTTAAAGGCATTTCAATGATTATGGCAGTCAAACTATGTTTGCAACTAGTTAAAAAGACCGCGTAACGTGTGATATAATTATCGTAGTTAATTATTATGTCGTTTTGCCACCATTATGGAAAAGTATGTCAAACTCTCTTGAAAGTCCAACTTCCATAAATGTTATGGAACTATGATTATATTTTTAAACTCGAATGATACATTTTTGTATTAAAACATTCATTATTTTAAAATAAATATATGTTAAAACATGTTTTAATACAAAAATTAAAGAAATTTCATTTAAAAATTAAAATATTTCAAGTTATAAATTTTACAGTTCAACTTAAAAGGTGCACGGTATAAATTAAAATATATAAAAACTCTCATGAAAATTTAGGGAAGTTGGGAGTTGCAGAGATTTTCTCAAGAAGTATTTTATTTTCATTATAATAAGAAAATCAGACACCAATGGCTGTTACAGCGTCGCTAGAAATACGCGTGCCAAAGGATGCGTGAAGGGGAAAACATGCAACAGACACATCTATTAGCCCTAAATATAATATAATAACCACTTTTTAGGTTCAACTGTGAAACACCTTTCAAACAAAAAAACAATTCGAACTGTGATGTGATACGATGATGAATGTTTAGGCCCAATTATTGCTAGCAAGAATTATTGGTTTTGAGTTGAAAGTTCACCTAATATAAGTTAAATGTTTTTTTTCTTCAGTAACAGCTACATGTTATTGCTAGAATAACAAACAGCGATTGTGATTTGTGTGAGTACTACATCCGACTCGCGAGGACAGAGTATGCTAGCTAATCAATTCTGAAGGGAAGGTGCATTTGGTCAATCCTTAACAATTTACAACAGTGAGAACGTGCATATATAATCGAAGTTATTAAACATATGGATTGATTAAAAATTGACTGGACTATTCATAGAATTTATCTGATCAGAGTCAAGATCACCTCCGACAGCACCACCATGGAAGAGATGATAAATGCATGGCCTGTGCCTTGAGTTTCGTGCGGACTGTGTTTAATTATATGTTGAAATGTACCGGCTCGGTATATATGGGAGGTGAGCTGAAAGGTCCACCGACTTGACCTAAATATGATTTATGTATATCTCGAATTGAATTTATGGTATGCACTTCCTTCAATAATGAGAATACAACTATGATTGCCATAAACATTGTAATCATACTCGAATTACAAACCCTGTTAATTATCTAAAGATTAGGGTGCTATAAATATAAGGCCCGATACGCCTCTATCTATCTTACATATACTGCGCTCTTATACTTATTTCTTCCTGAAACTATATACTGACTTAAGTATCAGAGTGTCTGCCCCCTGCCATCTTGAGATCTGTTTTGCAGATCAGTTCGTGAGCTCGGTCGAGATCAACCGCAAGTTCTAAGACATCCATCAATTTGGCAAGCACGGTGGGACTTGTGTGTCCTTTGTTGATCAATCGAGTCCATGTCTGATCTGAGTGAAAACTTTCGCAGTAGCCAGTGAATCCGTTTTCAAGCTTCAACAGGAGGTAGGGACACTGACAATCCCTACGTTAGGCCTCATGCGCGTAATCACGGGGCAAGTCACGCCACATCCGAGCCTGCTCGAACCTCTAGCGCAAATCCTCAGAATTTTGTCTCTATGATTAGTGCCTCAGGAGCTGCCCCCGCAAGGGTTGGTCCACCTCTAACCTACAGAAATCCGCCTCGGCGATCAATACATTAGGAGTTGGTCCTTCTGGAGCTGTCCCCTCGAGAGCTGATATCTCGGGAGCTTGTCCATCTCGGGGCTCACTGGGACCTTCATCTAGTAGGGAAACACCTAGAGTGGTTATCCGATCAGATCTCGCTTATTCAGCAAAATCGGAGGGATGGACACTTCACCGACACAGACGACATAATGGAGCCACTATCAGCTTGGATACCCCCAGATGAAACTACCAGACAAAGGACTATGAGGAAATCAATACGGAGTTAGACAGGCTGCTCGGGCCGCAAGGACAAGAACCCCGCTCCCCTTTTTCAAGACACATGAACCTCCCTCATGATAACACTAAGAAGGTGCCCGATCACTTGCCTAACTATGACTGGACTAGTGATCCCATAGAATTTCTAATAGTGTTCTTAGAGACTATGGTATCTCTAGACTTCCATGAGATCGACATATGCAAAATCATCCCGAGTTACTTAGGGGTAAAGCATAGGATTGGTTTAGTAAGACCCCTTCGGAAAGCCTGTTTTCCCATCGATGTTTCGAGATGTTCTTGCTATCTGCCTTATTCCAAAAGAAGAAATTTACTCGGACAATGAGTGACCTTTGCAATGTGATTCAAAAGGCCGATGAATCCACTAAAGCTTTCTACTATTGGCTAGTTGATCTGGCACTGGAATGCCACGATAGAACCGACAACCTGATTATACACCAGTTCCGCATAAATCTTACTGATTATGGTCTGGTGAGGAGTTGATATCAAACCAGCCTACAAACCTTGCAAGCTATTGAGGAAAAATACGCTAATAGCGAAAATGGAGTCAAGAGAAAGAAGGATCTAGACTGTCACCATGAGACTAAAGGCTACGAGCCTAAGATGAAGTCTTCAAAGATAGAAAGGGATGAGGGCATCTCTAAGCCCACCTTCGAGTCTTACACTCCACTCACTCGGACGAGGACCAAAATAATGTCGATACATCGACACCTCTTTAAGGATCCCCGCCTGAGAGAATCGGCAAAACTCTGGAATCCTTTAAATTCTGCGCGTGCCACTAAGACCGTGGTCATGACACCGACGATTTCTACCAGTTGAAGAACGAAATTGGAAAATTGATTCAACAAGGCGATTGTAAAGTTGGAGCCCTAATAGCTCCTCCCAAAACTACAACGGATAAATCAACTCCTAAGAAGAGTGGAGGAAAATCTTGGTATAAGAAAAAAGAGGATCAGAGATCAAATAATGAGGGCCATGGCTCAGGAAATTGGGGAGGACGAGATAACTACCGAGATCCTCTGCCTTCGCCACCAGCCGGAGTAAACAGGGTCATAAATGGCATGCATGGGATAACGGGGAAAGAAAGCTCTCTGACCAAGCTGAAGGCAAGTTTCAGGGCGATCCCTCAGACGAAGCCGAGAAATAAGAGATTACGTCCAAATGAGACCATCACTTTCTCCGAGGAAGATGCGGTTCCCAACCAAATCCTTCATTATGATCCCTAGTTATTTTTGCCACCCTCAATCGCACATTGGTTAAGCATGTCTTCATTGATGATGGGAGTAGCGTTGAAGTCATAACCTTCGATTGTTTTGAGAAATTGGGCCTAAGTAAGAATGACCTTAAACCTACAGGTTCGATTTCACGATTCATCGAAATTCCCGTAGCACCATTATGGGAGATAACACTACTCATTCAGGTGGCGCATGGCCATCGAAGGTTGACCCTTAACTGCTCCTTTGTAGTGGTCGATTTAGTAACACTCTTAAACATCATACTTGGTCGATCTTGGATATGCCGAGCTAAGGCTGTCTGGTTCCCTTACCACCTTGTCATGAAGTTCCCCACAAGCCAATGAGTGGCTACTATATGATGAGATCAAGGGATGGTGAGGACGTGTATGATTTCATCCATCAAAGATGCACGGCAGGGAAAGATGTGTTGTTTGTACATGGAAAAGTAGACTACAAAGATTCTGAACCGACACAACCGAATGAACCTCGGGTTGTAGAGATTGCTACTTTAGAAGCCAATGCAACGATCCATGAAGTCAAGGATAAAATCAAACACTATCGTGACCGGAGAGTTCGTTGGCCAACATTTGTACCAGGAGACTTAGTTATGTCGCTGAACATGAAAAACAAGAAGGCAATGGAAGGGAAACTAGCCCCGAGGCGGGAATGTCCTCATCGGGTCCTAAAATCCCTTTCAGGGGGATATTACCTCTTGGAACTCGAAAGGAAAAGCTCATAACGGGAAAATGGAAGATGGATCTCCTCTGAAGATAGCTCAGACTATAAAGAGCAAATGCTTCGGGGGGAGGGGGGATATCTCCCCCAACACACAAAAGCATTTTGTTAACCCTTAGAGCATGGAAGAGATAAAGTTTATGCAGTTCTTAAATAAAGCCGTTTGTCTACGTTTTCATTTAATTTTTGCATCCGAGTAATAAAATCGAAGACTTTTATGTTTTGTTTTAAACTCGAGCTACAGGCTCGTAGAAGCATTTGTTTTCATTCATACATCTTCCTCTTTTATTTTTAAGGCAGTCAATATCTCTTTAAAATAATGAGATGTTAAACTACGACTGCTACTCGGGATAATATACTTGAAAACATATATGATTGATGCTTATACTAAATAAGTTTGAACAACAAGTTCGGATGTCAATCATCTTGAGAAAAATAATGTTTCTACAAACAAAGGGAGGCAAAATCTCGGGATATAACGTACTTGAAAGAGTATATGGTTGACATTTATAAAATAAGTTATTTGAAAGATAAGTTCGAAAGTCAAACATCTCGAATGAAATCTACATCAGACTAAATTTTACATCAAAAGATATTATTGCTTCAAGAAATTATTCTATCTATACAGATCAGAGAAATTCACCCCTCTTGAACCTTGACCTCGACCTCTAGAAGTGGTTGAAGGAGACCGACCTCGATTAAATTGGATATTACTCCCTCGAGGGTTAGGATCTGCTGCTTGCCTTGCCCTAGGGGTCGAAGAAGATTCACCTCAATGCGTTACAAAAGGTGGCCCTGAGTTAGGTCTTGGGATAGGAGGAGCGGAGAATAACCCTTGGTTGGGTAACTCTTGGATTGTGCGGCATAAGCAGCACATTGTTCCTTCCAGATTGTCAGCTCCTCATCTGCACAACTCAGCTTGTGAGTGGTTTGAATTTCTTGATCTCTAAGTTGGAGGATCTTCAATCCATTCTCTTCATTTTGGAGATTAATAAAGCGAGGACAAACATTGGCAAGAACTGTACAATGAAAAATAGTAAAAATAAATCGTCAATACATGAGGTACCAAAGATGAAGTGAAGGTTACAAAGGGAAAACTTAAACATTAAATTCTAAGAATATCCTATGAGTAAGGGCTCTGGGAAATTACTTGAGTAGGGGTAGCGGTGGCATCAACCTCTGGTTCATTCATTTCTTCACCATCACTGGGTACTTTTTCCTCATGATTCTTCTTCTCCTCCTTGCTTGCCACCTTAGCGAGAGGCTCTTGTACCTTGTACTCTGATCCTACATCTCGAATCATGATCTCGAATCATAAAGGTTGGGGTACATGGCCGTTATCATCCCCATTAGGTCCTCTGAAACTATCATCTTTGTAGGAGGCCCCATCTACAACAATAGCTCAATCTTGAGAACCCCATGTTATCGAGAATTGGCTTGAAAGATGGCTAGCTCTTCCGCTATCATGGGTTGAGAAAAGTCCCGAGACAAAGCTGATCTCTCTTCTTCATCCTCGCACAACTCGGAAAATAATCTCCTACAAATCATAGAGTTTCGAGAGGTAGACTAAGTCATAATACTTCTTCCGGAGCTTACTCATCTTAGGGCAGCACATGCTTAAATCCCTCCATAATTCAATCAGGTTGCGCTGCTTCACAGGGAAACCGTACATGTTCTGCTGGCGCACTAGCTCCTTGATCTTTTGGGCTTGACCTCGAGCCAACATCCTCGGACCATAAATCAGCCTCAGCTGTATTTTTGACCTGTGTCATTGCCTCCAGTTTTCTCTTTAGCTTGGAGTTCTCAGCTTCCTAGCGGCTAGCCGCTAGAGGCGACTCCTTGGACTTAAGATCGGCCACCTGAGCCTTAATTGTCTCGACCTCGACCCGAGGGGCGTCTTTCTCGACACCTTCCCTTTTGAGGACCCGACAGAAAGCATGCAGCTCAGAAGTGGAGCCATACGGGCGTATTAATCGAACGGAAGCTTGAAAAGCTGCCCCGATCATGTTTGCCAGCAACTGCGCAAGAATATCCTTTAGTCAGAACAACCCTAATTAGCATGGCTTCAAACTAGTTAAGAGTACAACATACTGAATGAAGTACAAACCTTAGACATCAAGGGGTGCTCCTCGAAGTGTTAAACGCCTCCGATCATCATGTTTGTTCCTTCTTGCAGCGCTAGATAGCTATCCAGCTGTCTCAGAGGTTCGACCTCCTACCTCTTCTTCTTCGGGCTCGACAGCTTATCACCCATGGCGGAAGAAGAATACCCCTCAACAGTTTTCTTTTGTTTAGCCAAGAGGGCCTCTTGCTCTCTTTGCCTCTTCTTCTCCCGTCGGATCGCCAGTGCTTGGGCTGTTCCGGAAGAAGGGGTGTCGCTGTGTGCAGATGAAGACACTTCAAGTATAGAAGACATATTAGATTTCTGGACAACAACAAAGGTAGCGAAACAGAAACATATAAAAATTCATTAAAACACACAATGGGGGATGCCCTCATTAAGGATATCTTCATCTTCAGCTAGAACCGGAGAAACCTCTTTGGTCGTGAAAATCCTAACTAGAGGGACCATCTCGACCTCCTCCTCGAGAGGATCGAATCTTACTAGCTCGAGCGGAGGTTTCTCGAGCCTCTGGGGAATGGATTTCATGGGGCTCCTAATCAACCTCTTTAAGGGGATTTCAGCAGCTACATTTCCAATGTCAGCAGGCTTTTTCCCTCTCGATGTCCCTAATACCTCCTTCGGAGCCGAGATATTCATAACTTGAGACTCTCGCTTCTCAACAAATAACCTAGCACGAGCAGCCCTCCTTGCTGCTTCAGAATCCTCCCTATCCAGCACGACAACTTCCTACCAGTAGGGGTGATAACGAGCCGATCCGATCACGATCATCACTATGTTCATGATCGGATCGTTTAAAATTTAAGGTGATCACGATCAATCGCGATCGAAGCGATCAAAATAATTCATGATCGTGATCGGCTCGTTTAAAAATCACAATGATCGTGATCGGTTCGTGATCGGCTCGTTATAAATAACCGATCAAATGATCAATGATCGATAACGATCGATCGCGATTAAAAGTAAATTAAAAAATAAAAAATACATAAATTATCAAATTAATAAAAATACACAACAAACTATAAACATACATATTAAAATTAAAATATTTCCCCATTATTATTAATGTATATAATTATATTACCGATCGATCTCGATCACCTTATCGATCTGTTCGCGATCATGATCGATCTTTTATGTTCATGATCGTTGATTGTTCATTTAATAAACAATCATAAAAGTTTGATCATGATCGGTTCATTTATTAAATGAACGATCTCGATCCGATCTTTAACCGATCCGATCTCGATCTTTTTAACGAACGCTCGTGATCGTTCTCACCCCTACCTACCAGACCACATTTCTACCCCCTTTGGCTCTTCCAAAAACTCAGCCTTTAAGTAGCTGTAGCTTTCGAGGATTCTATTTTGAATTTTTTCTAACTCATAAGCCTTTGAAAGCCAGTGCGACCACAACTGATGGTTCCCGGTAACCTTCTTATGGTTTTGAAACTTGATGTCCTGGCGAAGCAGTTTCAAAACCACGCCATCCTAATTGGCGGGGACCTTGAAGTCTATTTTCCTCCCGGTTCTAACACCCGAGTTCCAGTTGGGGACCTCATATTTGGCCCGATCGAAGGTTATTCGGGTCTCGGACCGGGCCCTACTGTTGTTAGGAAATTCAAAGGGTTTCCTATCTCGAGGTGTCACAGTCATTGAGGTTTTTGTAACCAACATAGAGACTATGGAAAAGACCTAGACTCGGCTCTATCTTTTCTTGTACACACCATGAAATCAGAGCCATGATGGCCACCACGATGTCTCAATGCAGCTAGTAATGAAGAAGGAACTCTAAGAACAGGGGAGCAAAATGGAACGTAAGGCCTTGCACCAACATTCTCCCAAAAAGAATCCCCCAGCTCGGGGTTACCAGAGCCTAGGTTTCTATTACATCATCGGCGTACATCAGATCACATTCAAGGGGAAAAGACACCCTACATCCTTCAACGTAATCTCGGGCCTTCTACCGATCCTCTTGCACGTCAGCCGAAAACCCGCTCGACCTCTCTAACGCAGTGATGAGATGTTCTTTTTTTTGATGGGGCTTTGTGCCCCGAGAGGCCATTAGCTTGGATATTTTCTTCTCAGGCCTCAGAGGAACTGACTGCAAAGGTCTCGCGTCTCTATTTACATCCTTGATACTAAACAGATCTGGCCATACAAGGGCATTCACTAGCCCGATATTCTTGCCTTTCCCTTTATGGACGGGAGTATTCGAGATTTCAGCCTGGTGCTTGACGGCGGCAATAGTGGCCCAATGAATGTTCCCTTTTGTCGTGAGTCTTTCCAGATCAACTTTTTCATCCTCTATGTCATCATGATCGGCGCTAGACTGGGCCTAATGCTTGGACCTCGAATGAGACATGATAGCCAAGAGGATGGGGTGAATATGCGATATGTAAGAAAAAATATAAGAAAATAAGTAGGTTTATGTAATCCGAGAAGGAATTTAGATACTTAATGTTGATTGGATGGAGATTTTAGGCCTCTTATAAGCAAAAGGATGAAATCGGAGAGATGATTGAAGTGTCTGCAAATCTTACGAGACAAAAGAGGATAAGTGAGTACAAAAGGAAATTATTTGGGTATATAACCCAAAATTAAACTTCATTTAAGCGGGTAATTACCTTGATCCGTGTAACGATGCAAGCAAGTGGTGGAGGGGGAATAAACCGCCATCATTACCGTATAAATAGGAAATGCGTGTTTCCAATTTTAGATTGGAACTGGATTCAAACTCATCCGTCTACGTGCCACGATGGAATATGAAACATCATAAAGCTAGATATTTGAATGAGCCAACCCGAGTGGTCAGTCCAAGAAGATGCCTCGAGTTACTACCCCGAGGTAAACCCCTCAAGTTCACACCTGACCTACCCTCGAGTGGGAGCCCCGAGAGCTCACCCGAGATAAAATCTCAAATATTTCACTTCTATCTTGGGGTTACTGATAAGTCAATGGATCACGCACATGAGTTTCATTCAGACCGTTTTTGTGAGCCGAAAGATTCGGACTCGGTATACATGGAAGGTGGGTCTAAGGCTCCACTAACCTAGCCTAAATATGATTTATGTATATTACGAATTGAACATATGGAATGCACTTCCTTTAATAATGGGAATACAACTAGGATTGATGTATGCATTATAATCATGTGAATTACAAACCCTGTTAATCTAAGGATCAGGGTGCTATAAATATAAGTCCTGGTACGCCTCTCAATCTATCTTACATACAATGCACTCTTATGCTTATTGCTTCCTAAAACTGTTTACTGACTTAAGTATCAAAGTGTCTACCCCCGGCGACCCTGACATCTGTTTTGCATATCAGTTCATGAGTTCCGTCGAGATCAACCGCAAGTTCTAAGACATCCATCAAGCGATCTGCACATGAAGAGCGCATTAAACCAAGGAATATGAGGGATGGAGAAACTCAGTATTGACCCATCCTAACTTCTAGGAGATTTGTTTGCTAGAACTGAAGTTACTCATACGGGATATTGATAATTAGAATCACGATAAGGGTGTGTGTTGGTGGAGCTGTGCTTTAAAAATGGTTGGGTGCTTTTGACTTCTGTTGTGGCGAAAAGCAGAACTTGCTGATCTGCTTTTGGGTCATTTTTGGGCCAAAAATGCATTCTGCTGATTAAATAAGCATTTTTTTTGGCATATACCAAACACTAAAAACTGATGTGCTTAAACCACAGAAGTTGAAAAGCTCTGCCAAACACATGCTAAGTTGTTCATATTCACCTTTCAATTGGTATTGGTTTAGTATATATATAACGCGTTGAAAATTTTCTCAGATTTCATAATACTGAATTTGGAAATCTTTTCTTGGTGGAACAGGAATTAACTGACAATCCTTATGAAATACGATAATTAAGGAGGTGTTTCCTATTTCTGTGAATATTTTCAATAGTTCATCAAGAGTCTATATAAGATTTTGACCAGTTCAATAATATTGTGCGATATTCTGTGAAGTTAACTCCAGTCAAAAGATCTCATCACAATTATGTGAGCATTTGGGAAAGAAATGATAATTAATATTAAAAGGGTGTGAGGTTTTGTTTAATCATCATAAATTTTTTTTTGCTTATATTAGTTTGACTAGATAACACCCGTACATTTTTACAGATAATTATTAAAGTATTATTATTTATCTGAAAAGTTTTGTGTATGTAATTTATATGAGTTATTTATTTTCTTCTTATTACAACATATTTCACATAACTTAATAAATAAATATGTTTAGATGATATAAATTTTATAGGATTTGAAAAATTAAGTTTTGATGATTTAATAATAAAATATTTTGATACACAAAAGTAAATGAAAAGTTAAGTAAAAATGTTTTAGCTAGGTACAAAATCGATTAATCATGATTTTTTATGTTTCAAAGCGCTAAATATATTCATCCGCAAGAGTAAGTGTTTAATCTCTTATAATTTTCATCGTATTACAATTAAATAGTTTAGCTTAGCAAAATTATACTCTAGATATGCGTAAACTGAATTTATGAAAAAATGATAAATCATAAATACGGTTAGTAAAAAGAAATTTTATTCAAAAGTTTTTGATAAGTTTGGTGAAATTTTGTGAGACTGGCACGTGGCAAAAATGACATCTATTAATAGTGATTAAGATTATGTAAGGTATATATCATTTTAGGTTATAACAGCACGTTAAAAATTACTTTCGTTAACAACGTTATTGCACTTTATTACATTCATTTTTCATGTAAACATTTTCGTTTTAGTTTGTATTTTATTTATTTGATATGAATTTCTCATATCCTGTTTTTTTATTTTGCTATAGTTAATTTTTAAATGTCAAAACTTTCTCTTATCGTATCAAATAGAGTTATTGAAATAAAAAATAAATATATTCAGTATTAGTATTATATTATAAATAAAAATATTTATATTATATTTTTATGTAGTAAGTTATATCATAAAATATCCCACATCGATTGTGGACATTCTAGAGACGGATACTAATTTAGTTCTAATAAATATTGTAATAATTCTCCCACATTCAAGCAAAAGCTCTCTAAACCTTCTAAAATACTAACCTGCTGTTGATTTACTTTAAGTTTACGAAGCCAGCGCGCGTCTTTAGAGAATGACAGTCTGTTATATTAAAAAAATGAATAAAAGGGCTTAAAATGATACTGAAGAATAAAAGAACACTCCCGGCCGATAGCAGTATTTGTCTATACTACTAATCCGTGAAGTACGGATCTGTATTATTACAACAAAGCAGTAGTTGACTTAGAGCAAGAGACAAGAGTAACTCTTGCCACGAATTCAGCACTTCTATTCTATCTGAACAGATTAGAAGTTTGAAATTTGCATTATGTGTATGTTTATCGTTTTAAAAGTGTAGCGCAGAAATCGAAAGAAACGAATATTGTTTACGCAATTCCGAATAAATAACTTTGACTTGCTCTCTATAGTGACCGTGTATATTATGGTTATATAGACCAGGGATTATACTGCAAAATATAGCAAAATGAGTAAATTCTCGCGGGTCAAAATCCGGGTAGGAACCGGTTTATAACAGGCCCACAAGTGATGTTCACGCGCCATATTTATAGACGCCAAAAGCAGAAACAACGCAGAAATTCAGAACCTCCAACTTTCCCCCAAATCCACACACCCTTCAATTTTCTCCCAAATCATAGAAACGCAAAACGAGAGATCAAAACGCGTTCGATTGAGTTGATTTCACGGATCAAAACGCGATCGATTCTGCTAGGAGCATGGATTTGAATTTGAGGCAAAAAAACTGAATTAAACTGTGGTTTAAACTAGGGGCATGGAGATCCAAAACAAGGTGAGTTCCCGATTGAATTTAGTTTCGATCAGTTTCGATGTATACAATATTAATCTGATGCATCGAATTCTCGCTAAGTGGAAAAAGAAAAACTTTTTCAATGCATGTTTATGAAAAGGTGGTTGTTTAGGTTGGAAACTGATGTGTTTACGATGGTTGAAATCTGATGTCTTTAGGTTAGAAACAGGTGTGATGGTTGAAATCTGATGTCTTTAGGTTAGAAATAGATGTATTTTTTTTTAAACTGTTGTATTTATAACTAGTGAAAAATAGGTTGTTTAGAATAGAAACTAGCATGTTTAAAAATATGAATGCTAAAGTGTTTAGTTTAAAAACTGATAACTTTTGTTTCTTGTATTAAAACTCTTTTGTTAAAACTGAGAAGAAAGAGTTTACTGGTTGAAATCTGATGTCTTTAGGTTAGAAACAGGTGTGTTTGTTTTGAAAACTGTTGTATTTACAACTAGTGAAAATGGTTTATTTAGAATAGAAACTAGCATGTTTAAAAATATGAATGCTGAAGTGTTTAGTTTAAAAACTGATGACTTTTGTTTCTTGTATAACTCTTTTGTTAAAACTAAGAAGAAAGAGTCTACTGGTTGTAATCTGATGTCTTTAGGTTAGAAACATGTGTGTTTGTTTTGAAAACTGTTGTATTTACAACTAGTGAAAAATAGGTTGTTTAGAATAGAAACTAGCATGTTTAAAAATATGAATGTTGAAGTGTTTAGTTTAAAACTAATGACTTTTGTTTCTTGTATTAAAATTCTTTTGTTAAAACTGAGAAGAAAGAGTCTACTGGTTGAAATCTGACGTCTTTAGGTTAGAAACAGGTTTGTTTGTTTAGAAAACTGTTGTATTTACAACTAGTGAAAAATGGGTTGTTTAGAATAGAAACTAGCATGTTTAAAAATATGAAGGTTGAAGTGTTTAGTTTAAAACTGATGACTTTTATTTCTTGTATTAAAACTCTTTTGTTAAAACTGAGAAAAAAGAGTCTACCGGTTGTAATCTGATGTCTTTAGGTTAGAAACAGGTGTGTTTGTTTTGAAAACTGTTGTATTTACAAAAGGTCTTGCAGGTAATATTATGGTGACAATCACAACAGCTCCAATTGAAGAAGATGACGATTATTGATGGCCCCCACCAGTTTGTTCATGACAATTTGCATTGTGCCCAGGCGCCCGAGTAATACAAAACATGCGGGTATCTTTGACGGGCGCGTGTAAAGCGCATGAAATAATAAATATAAATAAGTTTTGAAAATTGCAGTATAAGGACATCCTTCCCAATATTCTTTATAATTTCATCATTCCTTCCTAATTTTCTTTGTAACTAGGTCCGGTCTATATTATACCTATAATATAGACGGTCTATTTCAAGACTAATTAAATAACTTTTACATTTGCGGATTAGCTTTGCCAAACTCAAAATCTTCGCTAGAATAGCAGTTAACTCAATAATGAGTTTCTTTTATTGTATCTAATTTTATTCTATACAAAGTTTTGGGTGAGACCGTCCTACCATAAAGGTTATGGTAGGACGTATGATTTCTCATATGTATATTAGATTAATTTGCTTGTTTGTAACTTTTGTTTGTCGTTCTAACTCAATTAATTCATTTACAATACTTGAATAGGTTAAATAAACTTAGTAAACGAAAAAAATGCTACAAATATAAACTAATGAAAGAAACACTTGAACAAAATGTATATTCGTATTTACAATATTTGAATGAATTTTCTTTTGATAAAAATAATCAAAAGTGTTGCACTAAGAGTGTAATAATACAAACACATAAATTTACCTCCTAAAAATATGAAATAAAGGACGGTCCTTTCATAAGTTTATGATATGACCGTCCTACCCAAGACTCTCTCTTTATTCTAATGAGCTTGCCAACATTTTGGTTTATATATTCAATATCGCAGTATGTCTTGTATATTTTATGACCAGATAGTCCGCACTGTACCAAACACAAGCTGTCGTTCCGGTCGATTAGTCTCTTGATGACTTAAATTCAGGACCTTAGCCGCCGGCTCAAATTCTCCTCAATTCTCCTTGCAAAACCTCAAAAATGGTTTATTTCGCTTTGAATGCTCTCATAATCGATGCCGAATATTGCCGATGGTCCCTTAATTTTATAAATCTGGTTGTGCGTCAATACTTTTCATGCGCAACAAATTACAATTCGTATTCTACTTTGGTTTCAATAATTACAAAGCTATAGAAAAGTAATAATAAGCTATTCTAAATCTATCTAGGAAAAGATCACATCAACCCTAGATCTTTTTCCTTTTATGGTTGTATTTGAATTACAACAGAAATAGGAATAGTACGGCTGACCTGAACTGTACCATAATTAGAATATTTAGCCATATTTACTTGGACTTTTCATTATTCTTCAGTTCTTAACCTCATATATTAAAATATGAGTTTTTGATGCAACTAAAAGATTGTTATTACAATAACACCGCACTTCACAAAACTTGCCAATCTGAAAATCTGAATATCTACAGATACATCTGATGCCATATTTTGTATGGTGTTCCATAGTGAGTATCTCATCAATTTTTGCTTTACCAGTATTCAATCTACGAATTGAATTCTCAGCATCATCAACACTCCATGTTCCATGTTTCGAACTTTATTCTCAATTTCAAGTTCACATTTTCCTTCTCAAGCAACTCAAGTTTAGGCCGTTTAGCAGATGATAATTTAACAATGCCTCATTCTCTTGAATTAGACTCACATTTCTTTCTTCACCTCTTCCAGTTTGACTGATGAACTCTTTTAAACTTTTGAAAATGAATTAACATTAACTAAAATGACTGTTTTTTTTTTTTAAATGGACTCTTATTTTGAATCATTTCTAGAAAATATAGGATATTCAAAAACAACTTAAAATATCATACTGAATCTGAATTTTTTCTATAAAAACGGAATCCTATATTAACCAATTTTTTGAGGGTGTGAATCGCATGCCTTATTTAATTCACCTACTAGACTTGCGACAATACCCTTATTTATTGAAAGTTCCTGATATATGCTTATTTATGGGAAACACATTTACTTTTGAATATATACTGAGAGTATTAATGACACTTCATGCATAAATACGGACTGTATAAGTAAATACTGGACTGCTTAATTATAACAATGCCCTATATATAATAATTCCTATTTTTAGGAATTTATATATATATATATATAATAATACTTAAACATGTGAAATTATGTAAATAATAGGTGTACGAATAATAACAGGTTATATGTTATTCGTGTTAAACAAAATAAAATAAAAACCCCACTGTCGTAATTTTTAAAATATAAAGAAAAAACATTTTGGCTAGTAAATATAAAAACCATTTTGGTCGAATGCATTTGCACCCACCACATTCCACCTGAAATGGCCCGTGAATCTTACTCCGTCTCTGATGAAGTCAGACTCACCGCTGCAGATGATTATGGAGGAAACGGCGGTGTGTTTATCGCGTGGGAGGACTTATGGGTCACTGTTCCGGTCGACGGGAAAACTGATGAAAGGAAGAGACCCATTTTGGGAGGAGTCACCGGCTACGCTCGACCCGGTGAACTTCTAGCGATCATGGGTCCTTCCGGTTGCGGCAAATCCACTCTTCTCGACGCCCTCTCTGGTAATTAACTTACATATTTTATGTGAATTTTGCCAGAATTTGAACCATTTCCTATATTGTATAAGTACGATCATAGGTTGACTTTTAATTTTCTTCAGCAATAGTGATGCCGACCATCATGTGGAACACTTTCATCATCAACCAAATATGCTTAGGTTTATTTATCTATGAAATCAATCAGCTCGATTAACAAATGCTCTGGGTTTAATATCCTGCTCAATACTATACAGTAGCGGATTTAGGAATTAATGTTAGGGTAGGCGGTAATACAGAAGCAAGATGCTATAGTAACTGTTAGGCTGAAAAATGAAAAATATTGTTCATAGACTTGTTCGACGGATCCAAAAGTAGGTTGGCGCCTGCCTTAAGTTAGGCATAGATTCGCTTGTATGCATTTATTAATTCTTTAGACTATTACATATGCTTAGCGAAGAAATGAGTAAGAATAGTTTTCACGGAAAAAAAAAAAAAGAGTAAGAATAGTTGGGATGGCCTATTTTTATGAAATGTTTATGCAAAAGTAATTATCATACATATAACAACTATATATGGTCTATTTTCTAGAGATTATTTTTTATTTAACTTAATTTACTTAAATTGAATTGAACTGAAACGAAAACACATATATTGAAAAATAGAATTGGTATAACTAAATATGTCTAAACTTCATCAAATCTTCATTTTATTAAACTAAAGTAAATTAAAACTAATTTATTAATAAGCTCCACAAAACATGCACTAATTTACCATTTACACTTTACATTACAAATTACACAGGTAGGCTGGGGCACGGGACAACGGAAAGTGGAAATATTATGATTAATGGCAGGCGACAACCGCTGGCTTATGGAACATCAGTAAGAGATAAATTATTATTTTTAAATAAATCAGCTTTAGTTTCATCTAAATCTTATGCTTGACTTTGATAAGCCATTGACATATATATATACTTTCTTCAACCCAGATTGGTCGGCAAACTTTTAGTAAGCATTTAGAAATAAGAGTCATTTATACTGTAATTAATCGTCATATTATATATTTTATCCTGTTCAATATTGTATGAAGTATTTTCGTGTTTTGTTTTAAATATGTTTAGTTATTAATATCTTTAAAATATATCAAAATATCACATAACAATTGATGTGTAATTATTATGACGAATCCGATAAGTATATTATAAAAAGTTAAATATATAGGAACAGAAAAAAAATACATCCTTAATTTTTTATTTATTGTTCATATATAATATTAAGCTGTGTAAAAGTTTTGGCTCAACTATGTTTGCAAATTGTTCATCAAGATGATGTTATGATGACAGCCCGAACTGTTATAGAGCTACCTGTTAAATTATGATGATGCTGGCCAGATGGATTGGCGTTTCCTGATCTGTGCTACAATGTTTATCAAACCCAGGCCTATCTGACACAGGATGATGTTATGATGACAACCCTAACTGTTAAAGAAGCTGTGTACTACTCAGCTCAGCTGCAGCTACCAGGCTCCATGTCAAAATCAGAGAAGATCGAACGGGCTGAAATGATCATCAAAGAAATGGGGTTGCAAGGTGCAAAGAACACAAGAATTGGGGGGTGGGGAGAGAAGGGCCTTAGCGGAGGGCAAAAGAGGAGACTCAGCATTTGCATTGAGATTCTTAACCGCCCTAAGCTTCTCTTTCTTGACGAACCGACCAGCGGCCTCGACAGCGCAGCTTCATACTACGTGATGAGCAGAATTGCAAGACAGAGAAAAGGAAAGACCATAATAGCTTCAATTCATCAGCCAAGTTCTGAAGTGTTTAGCCTTTTTGAAAATGTGTGCCTTTTGTCTGCTGGGAAGACGGTATATTTTGGCTCTACACACTCTGCAAATAAGGTGAATTTAGCATGCATTTCAATCTTTTATCTTCTGTTTTTGTTATTACCTTTTGGTTTTACGAAAAGCTTTCAATATCTCTGAAATTTGGTGCAGTTTTTTTCGCTGAATGGGTTTCCTTGCCCGACTCTCCAGAATCCATCTGACCATTTCTTGAAAACAGTAAATAAGGACTTCGACGACGAGGTATGTGTACGATCACGTATTTTAGCTTGACTATGGTAGGTGTAGGAACTGCAGCTAGGGCTCAGAATTGAAATTCTTGACCCGTTAAACAATCCTGGCCCTAACTGCAGAATTTGAACAATGCCTGAGTGATATTTCATGAAAATAATAATGATTATCCCTTCAATCCTAAAAGCATGTGTTACTCATGAATCATGAAGCAGGAAATCGCAGAAGGGGAGGCTGAAAGGAGAATGGGTACGGAGGAAGTCATTAGTATTCTTACAAACTCCTACAAATCATCTGAACGATACAAAGAGGTCCAGAACCAGATTTCTGAAGCATGCATGAGAGTGAGTAATTAAGCACTCTATATATGTATGATAATTAATTGCAATATCTTTCAAAATTAATTTAGACCGAAGCATTTTTTAACAGGAAGGTGAAGTACTAATGCCAATAAACAGTACAAAGGTAAGTTTCATCGATCAGTGTATAGTTTTAACCGAGAGATCATCGCTGAACATGTTTCGTGATATTGGCTACTACTGGATGAGGTTGGCTGTTTATATCACACTTGCAATTGGTCTTGGCACCATGTTTTTCTCTGTGATTGGTCCCAGTCAATCCTCAGTTCAGGTGCGGTCTTATTATTGTGTTGTGCTACAAATATATACTCAGTTCCAGTTTAAATCCCATCGTAAAACAAGTGAAAAAATAAAATAAATGAGCTTATTAAATAAAGAGAGAGTGTAAATCGAAGTGGAAAAACCAAATAATAAAAATGTACCAACAATCTGGGATATAAGTTTTACATATCACAACAATTTTATTGTGGGAATTACATTATATTTTACTGTGATATGTTTTTAGGCTACAGCTTCGATGCTGACGTTTGTGTCTTCATTCCTTACATTTATGGCTATCGGTGGATTCCCTTCCTTCGTTGAGGATATGAAGGTATGAAGTAATGCTAGTTTCGTCTCATGTGTTTTTTTTTAAAAAAATAAAACCATCCTAATGAAGGGGAGGATTATTCATAACTCCTCAACCCTACATAAAAGCAATAGAATTACATGAATTGAGTTTAAAACCCAATGATACACATGAAACCTTTAGGGGTTACTGTGGCTATTTGTTGCCCGAAATCTATATTCCGATCTAATATCGGAAAATATTACAATAACTAAATCATTTTTGTATCAATGCCGGTAACAGCATAGCTAAAATCTAACTTCCCTCCTACTGCTGCATATAGACATCACCAAGTACAACATTTTAGAACTCGTAAGAATTCACCTTCCCATTTCTCACAGTCTAAATAGAAAACTCGCTTCTATTATAATAAATACTCTCTACCTGAATCTCAATCGACTACACATTGAGCCCGATGGCCTCTTGACCACCGGAAGATAGCAAGTCTTCACAAGTTTGGACAGCATTGTAGTATGTAAGGCATACCGAATTATTCTATCTAACAATAATACTAATAGGAAAGCTTCATCAAGAGCCTAATTATAGATTGCTATAAAGATTTCTTTTATAAGGTGATATTCTACAACACAACATTAATAGGAAAATCACAAAAATCTAAAAATAGATATATGTAAATTAATATCGGTATTAGACCAATCCCAACCAATCCTGGTCTGATTGGCTAGTGGCCAAATACCGAATAGAGCAAATGCAATCTAACACGATATAAGCTTAAAGCCTAATCGGTCAACAAATCTAGTAACAGTATTGCAAAAAGTAGTACTCAATCTACTCTGACTCAAATTTCTCCTAACTGTACTAACTAGATCGGAAGCTAGTCAAAGTTTATCTGAGCAAAGACCCGTCAGAAAACTAAGATTAGCAGATCACATTCAATCCAATATTTTAGTACTAAAATCAATATACATATACCCGAAAAAGACTGAAAATAAATTTTAAAAAGGGGAAAAAAGAAGTAAAACCACCTTCTCAATCTAATTGTGCCAATTCAAGAATAAACCTGTCCAAATCTGCCCGGCCCGACCCGACTGAGCAGAGCCGACTGAGCCGACCCGACCCGACTGAGCAGAGCCGACTGAGCCGACCCGAGCCGGCCGAGCGTTGACCTGCCAGAAACTTCACCTCTGCCCGGATTGGAGTCCATGGATCTGTTCGCCTTGGGGGGTGGGGTCTCGTCACCGCGCGTCTGTCGGCGTCATCCGGCTGATCGGATCAGAGCCCATCGCCCCTGCGCGCGTCGGCGGTTCGGCTTCGTAGGCGGCGCTTGTTGCTCTGCTCCTGAAACGTTGATCCGATCTGTACTCCATCGTCGGAAGGGCAGCGTCGTTGGCGGCGTCAGGGCAGCTTCGTTGGCGGCGGTTTGGGAGTGGTGGCGATCTTGCTACCGGCCCGGATTGTGCTCGTGTTGTCCGGCGGCCTGACACGAACTCCGGGCGGCCGGATTGTGGCCGTTGACCTAGCAAACTCGATCTGCAGCTTTATGATGGTTTCGGGTAGAGAGGTTAGAAAGGGGTGGTTCCGATATTTATTGGATAGGGGAGAGGGGGGAGGGGAGGTCACCTCCGGCCCTGCGAGAGTCGCCGGTCGGAGCCTCCCCGACGGCGAATCTGCGCAAAAAAAGGGGGACGGGTTGGGAGCTTTTTTCTGGAGAGAGAAAGAAGGGGACGAAAAAGTTGAATTTTTTTCTATCTCGTGAGTTTGGTTTCGTCTCATCTTAGTTTACACCAATTGAATTTTTTAGATTGATTAAAAATAATTTTTTATCGTCTATATATTTATTTATGTGTAATTTTGTGTGATCAAGTTTTTTTTAAAAAATTAAAACCTATCATAGGTTGGGATATTTATTAGGCTCCTCAAAAACAAGCAATTTGTGAGATTATATATAAAATAAGTTGAGAACCTAAAATGTATCTAAAGCGCGGATACATGTTGTTCCTAAATCTGCAAAGTGCGATGAAATACATATGAACATTCTAAACTCTAATGTGCGATAGCATCTAAGTATCTGGCAGGTAAAGTATCAATAACTTGCACCAACCCTAACATTAAAGTCAAAGTCAACCAAATCTACCAGTTTAGATTCATTTACAGCGTCGCCAGAAATAGATAGTCGAAACTATTCTGACTTGTATTTCTCCTGCACTGTTAACAGAATAGAGACTAGAAACCTAGGGGACTTTCCATAACTCGGCTAATCCGGTTACAAGGAAAACAATAAATAGGCAATGAAAACTCGATAAACCAGTCCAGATAATTATGCAAATAGACCCAAGTGAAGCACATATTCCATATTAAATAAATAAATGGAAACCATTCATCTGCAACTGGGATCCATGAAGCTGTCGGTGGTGGGAGGATGCTAATTATGCAGACACGTGCCGGAGCGTTGCGTCAAATTGAAGGCGAGTTTTCCCGGCGAAGGATATGAGATCCGATGATACGCCGTCCTGTTTACGTCTCCGACGGCGCGTGGAGGTGCGTGCTTGCTGGATCGGCCGCACGTGAGGCGCGTGAGTATGTCTCCATGCCCGATCTACTCTACTAAGAACTGGATCTGTTGACCCCTTATATTTCCGGCAGCTAAAGCGGCTGTTGTGACGGTCCGTCGGTAACTCCAATGGCTGGAGACTGTAGAAAACTATCTTTCAGACTTCCTCACGCAACTGCGAGGAGGAGATTCACGGTGAACTTTCCATCGTCGTGGTGGATCGAGGTGGCGGCTTTAAACTGTTGTCGTTGACGGGAAGATGAATGTTTTTAGGCGAGGGGTAGAAGGGTTGGCTGGGTACTGAAGGAAAAGGTATGGTGGTGGAAGGGGTGATCGGCCTGTGGCGAGGAGCGTCGGCTAGCACCAACCACCCCTCCTATCGGAGATCGGGTTTTGGGGCGCGAGCCGAGGGAGGAGAGAGAAAGGAGAGAAAAAAGGGAGTTCTAACCATGTGTGATTTAAGTTTTGGTATTATGAAAAATGCACGTTATAACGAACTAAAAATATCTTGTACAATCATGTTAGAGTACTAGTTCAGTTTAAAAGTTTAAAAGTTTAAAATTATCAAGTTTAATAAATATATAAATATATACTTGTGCAATTTGTTATAATTATACGGTTTCTGTTACTATAGGTATGAACACATACTGAATTTGGTACAAGTATAAAATTTTGGGTGTTACTATTTGCACCACCCTCTAGTGGAATGGAATAAATGTGTAAATAATCTCGTGGTTGTATAAGGTTAGAAAATCATAACGGTGTAAATAGAGAAAAATGTTATATGTACCCACCATTAGTCTAACTTTAGTATTTTATTGTATATGATTGTTTACGTTCCAATTTTATTTTTAAATGATATTTGACAACTGGAATGATTCAATACCCGTATCAAAGTTTGTTTTTAAATTTTTATTTGTAAA
Organism: Sherardia arvensis; assembly: GCA_948330725.1. NCBI lineage: Eukaryota > Viridiplantae > Streptophyta > Magnoliopsida > Gentianales > Rubiaceae > Sherardia > Sherardia arvensis. Next base: position 7,490,584 of record OX415244.1, read on the forward strand.
TATACAAAAAAATTGTTATTATTACCAAACTTATATCCAATTTTTATAAAGTTTAAGAATTTTATATGAATCAGTACTAAACAATCAATAGAAACTATTTGAATTCATAAAATTATGTATCGCTAAAATTAGTTAGTGAAATCCAATAAACTTATAATGAAATTTTTGAAATTTTTTTTTATAAAAGTAACTTTTGAAATTGTTTCATGTGTAAGGTAAATATTTATCATTAATTATTTTAACATTTAAATTTATTGTACCTAATTTCTGACTAATTTTTTACTTGTGTATTTTAATAAAATTTAGACTTTAGTGTTTTATTATTTTGCATAAGTGGGAGTTTATGTAAATCACAAGGTTTCTAAATAAAATGTTGGATGAAAAACAAATTAAGTTGACAAGGATTTATTTTTCAAAAGAAGAAGAAGGTAATGAAGGTGATTATTAATGCACATTAATTTTAGTAATGTGAGTCGGATGAATATTAGGGTGGTGCTATTCACAGCCCCATTTAGCGGGTGAAAAAAATCTCGGAGTAATAAACATGAGTTGGGAGGGTGTAAATAAATTAGAATAAGGTGCCTGACATATCCAATGGAGCTCTTTAATGCAATTTTTCTTAATAAGGAGTGTTTTTTATTCATTTTTACCATTTTTGATTTTTTAGAAGCACTCGAGCATCTTCAATGGTTGATATTTTGGAATTGCTTGCAATTTTTCTAAATAGTTAAACTAGTTGCTTACCATTATTTTTTGCACGTCATTAGCCTTCTCAATGAAGGAATGCCTTCACAACCAACTAGCTTGATATAATTTATGTGGGTCCTACATCACTAATTCAATAGAATTTGGTAAATATTGTGCATATGTGGGACCATAATAGCCAATGTTTAAGGTAACTTACCACTAATTTAAAATTTAACTTGAAAAGTTAGTTGCTTGAAAATATGACGTGTCACCCTAAAATACAAGAGAGTTTGGCTTACCGTTGAAGATGCTCTTAGGTAGCTACTCCATACTTAAGGAGCACTACTTAATTTAATTTTAATTGACCCCACAAATTTAAAAATGGGAAAATTTTGATTAAATGCAGTATAAGTTTCATAATTTGAAAGTGGGGTGTAACTATTACATAATTTCTAAAAAGGACGGTAATTTATTATTCTTTATTTATGTAATTTAATTCTTGAATTAAAGATATTTATACCCTTATTTTATAGTTAAAATTCAGTTTATATTTATTTAATTCTATTCAATTCAGTTTGGTTCGAGCTCACTAACTTACTCTAATTCAATTATGATTATTTTCAACTCCATCTATATATTTTAGATTAAATTCAATTCATTTCAATTTAATGAAGTTGAAATAAATAAACTAATTTTTTAATAATTATTTAGTTAAGTTTATTTTCATTAAGTTTTCTCAAATTCCACTTAAATAATTAAAAAATATTTAAGTGAATTTGATCAAAATTTTTGCAAACTTAATAAATCTAAACTGAATTATTAAAATGGGAATGAAACACTAAATTTAATTAAAGTTAACCAACATTTAATTAAATGAACTTCATGGAATTTAGCAAAATTAAACTGAATTGGATCCTTTCAAGGTGAACTAAATTGAATTCAACAAATATTAAAAATACTAGCCAGGACTGAGTTAAATTTTAATCAAATTTAGAGTCCACAAAATTAAACTAAATTTATTATATATTTTAGACTACAAAAATAAGGGTATAAATGTCTTTAATTCAAGAATTAAATTACATGAATATAGGCTAATAAATTACCGCCATTTTTAGAGATTATGTAATAGTTATACCCCACTTTCAAATAATGAAACTTATACTGCCCTTAATCAAAATTTTCCCTTTAAAAATCAACAATGGTAAAAAATCAATAATGAGTACTCCTTAACAAGAAAAGTGGTTATAAAGGAGCTCCATTGGAGCAAGTCCAACAGTTTCTCCATCCATATTCTCTACAATAAGGAAGCAAAATCACATATTCCCCATATTTTCTTACAGCAAATCCAACAGTTTCCCCATTTTTTCATTCTCTAAAATTTATTAACATTTGTATGCTATTGTTTCTATTTTTAAACCATATTTTCTATAAATCCAAATAATAATGAACAAACAAATAATAAATTTATAATACACATTTAAATATTGTATTATATAAAAATACTCATTATAATAAAATATTAAAAATGGCCTTTCATAAAAACATACATTACGAATATTCTTATTTTATAATTTATTATGTATAATTAGACTCGTCTCTCTTTAATTTTTTATACAAATTACTCTTTTCAATCATTAGAAACAAAATGTGTGCTAGAGAAAAGATTTAGACGTTATGACTTATAAATTAACGTCAAAATAAATATATTTATGGCATCAAACTTAGTAAATTTATATTGGAAAGTATATATTATTTGATTATTAAATAGCAATGGATGTGTACATGTAAGCATTGTCATATGAGATCTTATTATTTATGTATATTTTAAAAATATGTATATTTTATAAATTTTTATTATAATTATTTTAAGATATTATTATTTAAAATTTATATTTATAAAGTATATTGAAGAAACAAAAATAACGTAAGTAGATAAAGATAGGCCATTAATATACTAATAGACTATCAAGTATATGCAAGTATGCAAGTATATTTATATGGTCGTACTTAATTTGAATATTAGTTACAACTGATTAGCATTCCTCAAAAAAATATTTTACGATTGATTAGCAAAGATATTCTCTCAACTATGGTGGCTTACCATTAAAAAAAAGGTTAGCAAAGATATTGAAGTAGTAAAAATCAAATTTTCCCGTCTCACTAGTAGTTCTTTTATTAGTCCATGCATCACACTCATTTTATTCAATTTCTTCTATTTTAAAATTTTGAGTTAGACCCGAGCAAAACAAAAATTTCCCAATTATTTACTGAATATTGTATGGAGTATGTTTTATTCAATATTCGATTTTTGATGGAATATATATTTATTACTATATATAAAACCACTGATATATATAAACATTCAACAACAGGTTTTCCAGAGAGAGAGATTAAACGGCCATTACAATCCAGGTGCATTTGTCATCGCAAACACGCTATCTTCTCTGCCATACTTGCTACTGGTATCCTTGATTCCAGGTTCCATTGCTTATTTTCTAGCCGGACTTCAAAAAGATCTTCAACCAGGGCAAGTGATCGACCACTTCTTCTATTTCTCCGCAGTTCTGTTTGTCTGTATGATGGTAGTTGAGAGCTTGATGATGGTTGTCGCAAGTATGGTTCCTAATTTCCTCACTGGAATCATTGTCGGTGCCGGAATTCAGGGCCTGATGGTCCTTGGCGGGGGGTTTTTTCGGCTGCCGGAAGATTTACCTGGGGTGTTCTGGAAGTACCCACTGTATTTCATCTCCTTCCACAAGTACGCATACCAGGGTTTGTATAAGAACGAGTTCCTTGGCCGGACGTTTCCTAATTTTCCGGGAGGGATCCCGGCTAGTATCAGCGGTGAGAGTATCCTGAAAGACAGATTTGAGGTGGAAATGAGGTATTCCAAGTGGGCTGATCTTGCAATTTTATTTGGGATGGTGGCTGTTTATCGACTGATGTTCTTGGCCATAATCAAGGCTGGTGAAATTGTTAAGCCTGCGATCAGAGGATTATTAATGTCGGTACAACAAAAGCATGATACACAAATCACGGCGGTCACTGGCGTAACGATTTCGGCGGGAGCTTCACCCTCGACGTATTATGATCATGTATAATACTCTCCTGACTTTTATAGTATCAAACTACTCAATCGCAACATAAAAATCCACTGAGAATGAACGTTAAACTAGCCAATAATAAACGTTATCATAGACCACTCAAGTAATAAATTTTTTTGTATTCAAAATAATCTGTACTTTCAAGTTATTATTAATTTTTCTAATAAATTAACAAAAAGTGAATACCGCGATCAGAGAGAGATGATCCGTCAAGAATTTTAGGCTACTCGGGTGTTGGGAATTGAATTGAATCTTAATCCTAGTCTGTTTTGGATTTATTAATTATGGTAAATCTAATTCTGTTCCGGAAAAGATTGGGTAGTCCCGTTCCACATCTGTTTAGGATTCTGTCTGGGTATTATATATATCATACGCTGCCAATGTGATCTGTGTGCAAGGTACACATCTTCCACCATCTGTTCCGTTCTGTTCTGTTCTGTGTGTGAGGTTGGCATCTCTCACCATCTGTAATATATCTGTAATCTGTGGTGCATTCAAGAAGATGTCTGAGAAGTCGTCGATGACGTGATTCAAGAAGATATATGAGTATTAGCACATCTGTATCTGTCTATGGAGCGGTTCAAGAAGGCGTCTGAGAGTTCATCTGACTTAAGACTACGTCTGAGAATAGTTCATCTGTTATCTGTCTGTAATCTGTAATTTGTCTGTAATCTGTAATCTGTTCCGATATTAATGATGTTTGTGTTTCTGTCGTGGATGTAGCCAATTTGGTGAACCACGTTAAATGTTTGTGTTCTGTGTTTTCTTCTTTGTTATCTTGAGCTGCGCAATGGGATTGATTTCCCACAAGTGGTATCATGAGCATGGTCAGATCTCTGGGAGTTGCGGTCAGGAGTTAGGTCAGGGATACCAGCAAACTGGTGTTGGAGTCTAGTTCATCGGTCAAGATAATGGAAGAAGAAAGTCTGAATATTGCTCTAGTCCGTTGGCGAGTCTGGAGAAGAAATCTGGTCTGTAGTGTTGTACACAAGTTGTCTGTCTGTTCCGCAAATCTGTTTCAAGAGATGCAATCCGGATGTGGACAAGGTCTACTGCTGTGGTTGAGCACAAATTTCAAGGAGGGAATATGTTTTGTAGCTGTTGCATCTACTGTTCTGTGTCGTGCTGTTCTGTTCAGTGTTGTTCTGGAAGCAAGTCCTTTCTTGGTTGGATTTGTTAAATCTGTTTACCCATTTGTTGTTGTCGCAAGTTCTTTCCGGGTTGAATTTGTTGAAGACAGTTCCGTTGGTGGTCTGGGTACTTCGGTACATCTGTTTGGCAAGCGTATGTAGCACTACTCTCTCGGTGCATCTGTTTCTGTCTGGTACATCTGGCACAACCACCGTGCATCTGGTACATCTGATTCGAAACTTCATATGTCTGATTCTGTGAGATTTTAATTCAAGGGGGAGATTGTTGGGAATTGAATTGAATCTTAATCCTAGTCTGTTTTGGATTTATTAATTATGGAAAATCTAATTCTGTACCGGAAGGGATTGGGTAGTCCCGTTCCACATCTGTTTAGGATTCTGTCTGGGTATTATATATACCATACGCTGCCAATGTGATCTGTGTGCAAGATACACATCTTCCACCATCTGTTCCGTTCTGTTCTGTTCTGTGTGTGAGGTTGGCATCTCTCACCATCTATAATATATCTGTAATCTGTGGTGCATTCAATAAGATGTCTGAGAAGTCGTCGATGACGTGATTCAAGAGGATATATGAGAATTAGCACATCTGTATCTGTCTGTTGAGCGGTTCAAGAAGGCGTCTGAGAGTTCATCTGACTTAAGACTACGTCTGAGAATAGTTCATCTGTTATCTGTCTGTAATCTGTAATCTGTCTGTAATCTGTAATCTGTTCCGATATTAATGATGTTTGTGTTTCTGTCGTGGATGTAGCCAATTTGGCGAACCACGTTAAATGTCCGTGTTCTGTGTTTTCTTCTTTGTTATCTTGAGCTGCGCAATGGGATTGATTTCCCAACATCGGGATCGTTCGGTACAGATAATGCCATCCGCTCTGAAAGCTGGCCCCAGACGCCTACGGTGCATGGTACTGTTTTTTCCGATCGCACTTTTGAACTGATCGATCCTACTTTGTTCAGTTCTGTTTCTGTCCTGTCAATCCCAAAATTAGTATGCATGAATCTAGAGCCTGTCAATCTGAACCTAGAAATATGCATAATCCTGTGGTACCTTCTAAATTGGATACAAGACATGAGAATGTGGAAGCTAGGTATGCTCTTTTTGATAGGAATCCCATGGAAATCGTCAATGCTCAGTTTGAGCATGTATTCATGGGTGACAACAGGGGTTGGAGGGAGAGACTTGGTAGAGGAGCTGAAATCCAAAGAGTTAGAGTTAATCTTGAAATTTCTTCCAACTTAGTTTGTCAAACTTTCAATGCTAATCTCGTGTCTTAGTCTAACATTTAAACCTGTGTTTAAACATGTCAGTAGTAATGTTTAAACATGCATATGCAGAAACGTAAATGTAAAAGGACACGAGAATTGTTCACGCGGTTCAGTGCTAAAACACCTACAAACGCGGGGCCTTGCCCAGTCCAGAAACCATTCACTAGATAATCAATATAATTACAAAGTCCTCAACTTTAAACTATCTATGACTTATCTGTCTTGTGAATTTGTGAGCACCCCTCACGTGCCGGTCAATGTCAAGCTCCTCACTTGACTAGGTCGAGCTCCTCACTCAACTTTCTATGACTACCTCTCCCGAGGTTTCAAGGCGTGTGGTTTCCAAACTCCGGTGAAGGCAGAGGCTGTTGGTTGGTCGACTCAAACTCCTTCAAATGTAAAGCTATTCTGGATGCAGAATACTTTCTATGAAGTTCGACACTTTTCTTCTAAGCTTGCGTCCTTCTTTTATAGCTCGATGTCGTGCTCCCGTGTTGATCTTCTCGTTCCTTCAATCACGGTTGTGCTGATCTTCTCTTGAAGATAATCACGGCTGAAATTAGTCTCCATGCTATATTCTAATTCTACAGCTAAACCATATATAGGAAATATGTTCTTTCCTTATTTCTACAGACTGAGACTAATCCTAACTAAAATACAACTCTATAATATATTCCTAATCTAATAAGATCGGAACTGAATATCTTTGAATATCTTCTTTGATCTCACAAGAGTTGTACTTCAACACAACGACAGTGACTCGGTTTGTAGTCTTCGATTCGCACAAATATTCGAAACCATGAAGGACTATGTTTAAACATGCTTCGCTGTTTACCCATAATAACACCCGAATATTCTTCTTCCATATTTACCAAATCATTCACTCCTCATGATTCATGATTGGATGACTGCATTCAACCTTCATGGGATATTCCACATCAGATATGGTATTGCTTAACTCACCTATTCATCACATATAAAGCAAGATCTTGTCTTTCCAAAAGACCACGCTTTGCTTTCCAAAATCTGATATTCTTTTCCAACTATATCAATTCATCCCAATATTCTTTTCTCGTAATTACTGAATTGATCTTGGATTCTGACCACATTCATCCCATGATAATATTTCATTGCTTAAGATAACTGATCTTCAAATATTGTCCAACTTCACAACTTTCCAGCCTAGTTGTGAATGTCCACGAAACTGACAACAAACAAAGTCGAGGACTTTACAAATCTGATTCCTTTTAATGGAGATAACCCTAAGGACTGGCTGAGTAGATGACAAACTTTTTTCACCTACTACCAGATTCCTAATCAACAGAAAATAGCTGCTATTGAACTTTATTTGATTGATAGAGCTAGGGTTTGGTACCAAAGCCATGTTGTTGGAAAATGAATACAGTATTGGGATCTCTTTGGTTCCTTGCTACAAACAGAGGTACTTATAATCACACCAAGATTTTAATAATGTGATTAAAAACAATTAGTCACACTTATTTAGATTTCAGTGTGATAAATAATATTATTAATCACAAGTAGGGGTCATAACGAGTCGATCCGATCACAATCATTACTAGTTTCATGATTGGATCGTTTAAAATTTGAAGTGATCGCGATCGAAGCGATAAAAATAATTCATGATCGTGATCAGATCGTTTAAAATTTACGATGGTCGTGATCGGCTCGTGTCGACTAGTTATAGATAATCGATTCAACGGTCAATGATCGCTAACAATCGACTTGATCATGATCGATTATTTGATCAAATTAAAAGTTAATTCAAAAAAGTAAAAAAAAACATATATTATCAAACACATATATTAAAAGAACTAAAATTAAAATATTGAAATTAAAATATTCCCCATTATTATTATTAATGTGTATAATTATATTATATTATTTTTATCGATCAATCTCGATCACCTTATTGATCGATTATCTTATCGATCCGTTCGCGATCATGATTGAGTTTTTATGTTTATGATTGTAGATCGTTCATTTAATAAACGATCTTAAAATTTTGATCATGATCGATTCATTTATTAAAAGAACGATCTCAATCCGATGTTTAACCGATCTGATCTCGACCTTTTTAACAAGCGCTCGTGATCGTTCTTACCCCTAATCAGAACTTATGTGACTAATGTAAATTTATTCACATAAGGTATAGTATTAAATTTTGACTTTGAGTAATTAGTATTGGTCACACTGATTTTTAAAATGTGGTGTGATCAATAATTTAAATCATTTCATGAAACTCACATAATAATTAATAATTATCAGTGAATATAAAATTATTGACGAAACTAAACTAACTGAGGGCTAAACTGAACTGCATGGGGTCATTTTCTCGAGCTTACTAGTTAATCCAAACCCAATTTTGATAATTAGGGATTTTATCTGAATTTAGCGGGCTAGAATTTCTTGCATGACGACATCGTTGGAGCTGTTTCACACTCGCCGGTCGCGTTCTGGCCGGAGTGGCCACCTCGAGCTCGTCGGGATTGGAGAAGAAGAGCCGGTGCCGGTGCCACACTCTGATAGGATTCCTCATCGTCGCCACCGGCGTTCAAATCACCACCACCACCACAATCACCTCCCTGCTCTGGCGGCTTCCACCGTGATCCTAACCGGCTTTCATAGTGGACAATCCTTTCCATTGTCGCTTCTGTGGCACCGGTGATGCTCTGTCGACCAGTTTTTTCACCGAATTAAATCAACAACTTCCGATTGTTCGTCGATTAACTGATTCCTGCAACCGCCGATTGATCGCCGATTTAATTTGCTCGCTGATTGATGGCCGATTCAACTTGCTCGCCGATTCATCGCCTTTTCAACGCCAAACAAGATGCTCAAAATCTTCTGGTAATTTTTCCTAATCTGCTTAATTAGGGCTTTGAAGATTTTATTTTTTGAATTCCGTGTTTGTTTTAATTTGTGCGTATTGATTTGGAATGAGCTAGTTTATGCTATTTTTGAGATTGATGATGAAGTAGAGTAGGGGCATAACTGATTGTACAGTTCAACTTGACGTGTTTTCATGTTTTTCGAGGATTCTGAAGTATTGCCCTGTGTAAACATAGTTCTTGCTACTCTATGCTTTTGATGTTTGTTATTATATTTTTGTTGGATTTCGTGTTTTGATGTTTGGACTGAACTTTGTAGGTGAATGCTTATTTATTTTAGCGTCTGGATGAGTGTGTTATATTCACAGAAAGTTTCTCTTACCCGTGCACGGTGGAACATAAAAGGTTCGTGAAAAAAGAAATATATATTGATTATTGATCTCACATTGACCATTTGTAATATATATTTAGTATCAATACATTGTACGTAGTTTTAGATTCATTATATCATATATTTTCATAGTATTTTTTTAAAATTTTATAACACGTACAAATGAAAATATTCATGGTCAAAATCGAGCCATTTTAAATTTGAAAATTAAACTAAGAAATTTTGGGTGGGACGGAGGGAGTAGTATTTTAACCACACCAAGAGCAGCAGTTAATTGTTGCTTTTTTTTACCATCAATTTTTATCCATTTTGATATTTTAATCAACGTACGAGCAACGGTTCTTAGCTGCTCTTTTGCCACGCATTTCATTCGTTCTCAATAGTAACTTATTGGGTATAAATCCAGGGACAAGTTCAACCCAAAATCACCATTAAAACCCACAGTGGGCTCAAAATCGAGCCAATGTACAATCAGCAAATGTTTCAGCCTATTATGATAACAGCATTGCAGCGTGCATGATTGCAGCGTGCATGGGTCTACCAAAATAATTCTACATGAACTTTAGTCAAAACGCCAAGTCACCATTTAGTTCAGCGGAAATATTACTACTGCTGAAAAGATGGGGCTCTCATCTCTCTTTTTCAACGAACCTTCGTAATAGCGTTAAAAGCCGCTAAGTAAACTTTTAAATCTTTTGAACAATACAATATTCAGCGCTGAAACTTTTGCGTTTCAGCGTTTTTATCCATTTCTTTCAATGATTTTACATAATACCCCTGGAAAACCTCCGCAACTTTTTAATAGTGTTAACTCTACAAACTTCTGTTTAAGTAACTCGGTGTATATAAAAAAGAAGACAAATAGAGTGACTCAAAACACAATAAGACCTCTTGAACAATAAGTGGAATACAAATATAATAATAAACATCTGATCACACAATTGATCCATCCATTCGAAAACACCTTTATTTCAGAAACAATAAAGGTGTGTTTTTTTTAATAAAGTAGAGTACATATCTATTGAAGGTCAATTGGGGAAATAATTATGGCATTCGTCTGCCCGTAGGCATCTGAATTGGACATGGCACTATAACCATCTCCATTTTCGTACAGAACCATTGTAGCCTTTGCCATATTTTGTGTCATTCTCAGAAACGGAGTTGAAAACGGTGATTCTTTCACAGAGTCGGTAATCATTTTCTTCCACGTCTCATTTATCAAACTCAATACATACTCTCTAGCCTCTTCTTCCGAACATCCGATTTGATTCATCCGACACTGACGAGTTTTGGGCACATCACCAATTTTCATCTCATCCTACAAGTCCATATATCGAAAGTAACGTCCATGGCATCAGAGAAGACAAGACAATCATGTGATGAACTCATAGAGACATGTGCACGTGGGTGTCAATTTATACTTACAGAACTGTCAAAAGTAAAATCGATTTCTAATACCATACAAATCCGGCTATATTAATTTATCATCGATTAACTGCTTAGACGCTAACCTAGAGCCTAGCATGCTTATATGTGAATATATAATTTCATATATTTACTTCAAAATTTCTCTAAATTTATAAATTTCACAATTTATACTTAAATTCTTTGTTAATAATATATATTTTACCAGTCATACAATTCCCTCCGTCTAGGTTAACTGTACCAATTCACTCAACTTACTAATTATACTAAATCACATTTTTATGTGGCATATGTACAAAGTATAAAATTTAGTGATATTTTATATGATAATATTATTGATATTAATTACAGTTTAGTGATACATTATATGATATTTTAATATTATAAAATTTAGTGATATATTATATGATAATATTATTTTTCATATGTACAAAAAAGTAAATTATAAATATAAAGTATGATGAGATGTTTTGTAATAGTAGGAAAAGAATAATAATAAAAGTGGTAAACGAAGTAATTTAATGAATGAATTTAGAAGTGTTAATTAACATACCGTTGATGTATCCAAATCATCCGCCAACCGGGTTAATAGAGCTGAGCAACGTACAACGCTGTGAGGATAAGCGCAGTCCAGTAAATTCTCGAGTACGTCAATCTTGACGGGCTCGACGACGGCGTAATTATGCATGCATAAGAGTGTGATAGTTGTGGCAACAGTTGCATTAGGAAGGTACTCCTCCACCGACGGCGTATATCCATCGTGGTACCATCTCGCCTCTTGCATGAAAGCGCTGCATACAATTGCCCACTACATTTCAAAGTAAATAGTTAGTTTATCAATAAATTGCTAACGTCAACTTAAAAAACCCTGGCATAGATGTAACATTACCACTTACCCCTTTGGATAGATATTTTATTATATGGACACCTTGTTCTTTGAGAGCATCATAGGCCAAGTCGTTGACAGTATTAAAAATGGCAAGGTAAATCATTTTCATGTAGTCTGGAAGTCCATCCATTGCTTTAGCATCCCATCTGAAAATCAACATTAGTATATCTGTGTTGGCTCATCTTATAGCTAAATTTAGTTCAAAGATGGATTTTTATGAGATGGCGGAATCCGAAATTTATTTTTAAAATAGGCTCAAATGACAACAAAAATAAAATAACGGGCAGAAACACAGGTTCAGAACAGCCGTCTATCCGGAAAACGGAAAGCCCCAAATTTAACCGGTGAACAGTAATATAGACTGTGTTTCAAATTTTAGGGTAGTCCCTGACCTGGGTGTAGTTCCCCCTACAACTCTGCTTAAAACACAGTCAAGCATATGCTGTTGAGCTCAGTTCTTAAACACACCTCTGAAGGGCTTTCAGATATCAGAATTTTAACATTCTTTTCAAAACCATGATCAAAACAGTAACACTCTAGACATTCATCACTGTAAGTATATATAAGATGACAGTGACTTCAGTTGACACTAATTTGCCTTGACTAATTTGCCTTGAGGAATTTTACAGTAACCAATTCACAACAGAAAGCAATCTACTAGAACCATGTCGATAGATCGGAAACAACGACACAGTTCTGAACTCAGCAAAATTGAAAGTTGCCTACTGTAGGCTTATAGGATTATTCTACACAAACTTTACATGGAAACACCTGAAAGCTCTGAAGGTCTTTCAGATTTCAAAGCCATGATCAAAAAACTGTATCAACAGAAAAGCAATGAAACTGTGAACATATTGCAGCACTGTCAACCATGCTCTTCTGGACTAATCAATCTCTAATGTATATGAAAGTCACTACAATTGACATTAGTCTTCCTACAGAAATCGTAACGGAAACATTTCCACAGTAACAATTCACAACAGTCAATATTCCACAGTAGCAGCCCATCTATGAGTTCATCAAAATAAGCTACCATTTACTCAATTTTATTTGCTTTAGCATCTCATATGTAAACAGTCAATAGTAGGATGAAAAATTAGTCCAGTTATAAACACATGACATGATCATTCGTCTAGATATAATGTATATTGAGATGATTTGATGACAGAAATCTCTGCAGAACAAAATTTTCTCAAATCAAAATGATGAACCAAAGCAAATGCTATAATATAATTTACGAACCTCTCAATAGCATCGGTGAAGCGTTCCAATTCTTCTATGGTTCCATATACGTCATACAAGTCATCAAGTATTATGAGCAACCATGACAGCTTGGAGAGCATTATCCTAGAGCTCGAGTATTGAGGTTCCCACGATGGTCCAAGTGACCAAAAGAAAAGTTCAACGACCCTCTCCCTTGAAAAAGTCAACTTCTCCGAGATACGTGTGTTCTCCCACCAGCTTTCAAATTAGCAAAAAGGAATAAAAAGTCATGACACGATTAAAAACAAATTAAAATTCATCGTTTTCAATGTAGAGATTCAAACTAATTAATTAACCTGGATACGTGTTTAAGCTCCTTCTGATAAGTGGCTTGAACAATGTTGAAATCCAACTTGGCAAGCTCCAGAAGATCAGGATTCTTGTTCGGGCTCGTCTCGTATGCAGATATGTACCATGTTGCTTCTATTCTTGGTACCCTCCATGCCAGGGGAAGCTCCAATGAATGCTGCACTAAAGAATTCAAATATTTTTGGCCCGCATTTTGATTCTTTTTAATCATCAGATGCTTCCTCATGAATTCCCTCGCCAGATCCAGCTTTGTCTCGCCCTCCATGGAAAGAAAAGATGCATCATATAATGCAAGCATTCCCTTCGTATCTTCCCCAAGACTCGGATGAAATTCATCATTTCCATTCATGAAAGGGTTAAAAATCTCTGCAACATGTTCAGAGACACTTTATTGCTAAATTTTCTGGCAAATAAATAAATAAAACTTTGAGGTACCTTGAGGAACGTGATAGCCATAATGCCTGAACACTCGAAACGTAAGTGCTGCAGTATGTAAATCATCCATTTCGAAGCTGCCTTTGCTATGATCGAACATGTTTTTTAATAAACTGTTAATCTGAGGTTCAAAGAGATATGCTATTCCCAGCCTTTCCAGATTATCAACGAGTTCCACACATTCAACCAGCTGCATCTCTCTCCCCAGCATCACCTTCACTTTTGCCTTCAAATTCTCAGCTCTTTCCGCGTATTTTGCCTCCTGTATTTACACACACAGGCACACATATTTTACCCAAACATATGTACAAACATACAAACGGCTTGTTTGATAGTACGTACCGAGTATTCACTGTTGAGTGATTGAACAAAATCGAAGCTAAAAGGTGAAGGCGCGAAGTTCCCTGATCGTCTAACGATCACCTTCTCATCAGGTTTCCGGTCCGCGTTGACGGCCGTAGTGGCTGTACAACGCAAGGCTGGGCAAGCATAGGTTAACGACACATGCTGGCGGTTGTGTCGGCCGGAGATCCATGGCTTCATATCTTGTTTCCTCTCTAATCCCTGAAATGGAGTTTTCAAAGGAGAGAGGAAATTGGTAATTGCCATAACTTGTTGTCTGATTGAGCTCTCTTGATAACTAATTAATGTTCTTCAATGCCGAGTTCGGATGTGCAAAAAACAACGTACGTCTCAAGTTAATTTATAGAGGGTGTCGCTATTTACACCAACTGGTGTTTAAAATAAAAAATTGGTGGGCCATGTAATGTGAATAGAATATAATTTTATTTGCACCTATCATAGTCAACACCCTTTAGAGCATCTCCAATAGTAAGAAAATAAGAAGTGTTTTTTGCATTCCACATCATCACTTTCCATAGAATCCAAGTAAGGAGCAAAGTCAATAATAGTATAATTTTTAAATTCTACACATCATTAATTAATAATGGCAAAAATAAACCTTCAAAATGGTCCACATTAAATTAGGGAGTGCTCCTTAAGTAAGGAGTAGCTACCTAATAAGGAGTGCTCCTTAAAATTCAACAATGGTAAAAAATAATAAAAAGCACTCTTTATTAAGAAAAGTTGAGCTAGGAGCTCCATTGGAGATGCTCTTAGTAATTATTACATGTAGAAAAATATGTATAGATATTTTATTTGATTATGATGAATACAATATTTTGTTTGGGTAAATGATGTACTACTGCATATTTTTTATAAAATTTTATTTGATACCATATTTTAAATCCTCGTTATCAAATATATATATATATATATGTTACATTATTATATTGATAACATTTTACAAAAATTGGTCAGTATCACCCAACCAACGCCAACCCGCATTCAATATCCAAAATTATAGAGTAGGTCAATATTTAAGAATTGTTATTGATTAGTTTTGCCGGTAAAATAGGAATTTGTGCTCACAATTATTGTAAATATCAACAATAAATTTAAATTATGAAATCTCAGGTATAATATAATTCGGTCAATATTAATACAATGATTTAGATTGGCAGTTTTGGAAGGTATAAAATTACAATATTAAAATAAGTCGGTCTATTCTAATTAAAATGTTTCTAAAAATGTGTAATTTTTATCACGGATATTAATAGTTTATACTTCATTTTATACGGTATGTTGTTATTTTTTAAAAAATAAAATGAAGTATAAACTATTAATATTAGATAACAGGTCTTCTATACGCAGTCCGTAATTTGCTTATTTGCAGTCCGTATTTTGCTTATTTGCATTCCGTATTTTCATTAAATAATCATATATACAATGATAATGATATATAACTGATTTGCAAGTGTATGCAATAGAAGTAGTATATATGATGCATATGTCTGATATACATAATTATTGACCATATTATATATATATATCGAAAACGTATTTTTATTTTGGACTGCAAAATAAGCAAAATACGGACTGCGTATAGCATATGCCCCTTAGATTATGGTTTGTCGACTAGTCATGTCTAGAAGTTAAAAAAATAATTATTATATATTTTACGTCCTAATAATACACATTAATTTCAGTAAAAGTGTGTCAGATGGGTGTATATAGCAAGTGGGGCGTTGTAAAAAAAGTAAGCCTTTATAGAATTTCTACGTGTTCAAGTAATGGATATTTATTTGTAATTACGTGAAGTGCTACAAAGTTACCGTCGATTCTCACTAATTGGAGTAAGAGCATGCCCAACAGTTACTCTATAATAGAGTTTTTAGTCAAATTTACCCTATTTGCCTATATTGTGGCTTCCAACAACTACTCTATCCCATACTCTAAAACAGAGATATGGTAAAATTGGAAGATTGAAAAGGCATATGGGCATACTTCTTTCATACTCTAAAATTTAATGTTATCATTGATTCTTATATTTTCTTTCCTTTTTTTATTTTATATTTTCTTAATCATTTGTATCTTTACACACATAAATATATTAAAATCATAAATTTGCAAATAAAATTAATACATTGTTTGCCGGAGCTTATAAATAGAGAATTTAGTTTAATTCAACTCAGTGCAATTTAGTTTAATTCAGTTCAATAAAATATAATTTGATCGAATTCAAGTAAATTTGATCATAAATAATTTGATTATTTCTGATTATAATTTTCAAAACATGAATTTCACTTCATTTCAGTTCAATTCAGTTAAATTCAGATCGGTAAGAAATAACCTTAGACAAAAAGACCCTAATTGTGTGCTCTTGGAAGTCTCAAATAGAATTAAATATAGCTATTATTATTTATGGTAATAAATTCATGGAATGGTAAAATAGAGCAACTGTTGGATGAACACAAAATAATTATGGAGTTTTTGAAATTTGGTACTCTATTATAGAGATTGTTTTAGAGTAGCTGTTGGGCTTGCTCTAACTCGCTTCAATGAAAACAAGAGATGAAAAAGTTTGGAGTATGTGTTATATTTTGGATGT
This sequence comes from Sherardia arvensis, assembly GCA_948330725.1. Taxonomy (NCBI): domain Eukaryota; kingdom Viridiplantae; phylum Streptophyta; class Magnoliopsida; order Gentianales; family Rubiaceae; genus Sherardia; species Sherardia arvensis. Next base: position 7,507,306 of record OX415244.1, read on the forward strand.
GTTTGGTTGGGAGTATTAGGAGAGGTTAATGGGTTATATTAAGGTGTTTGGTTGAGGTTAATGATTGAAGAGGGCCCACTTTCATTACCCAATATTGTCCAATGAGTCATTCCTCCCATCAATGACTTCTATGAGTTTGATTAAGGACTCTATACTATTTTAAGTAAATAAAATACCATTTATACTAAAAGTACAATCCATTCCTTACTCAACCCAAACAACAATTATATAATGATTACCCTATTATCATTCCTCTCTACTATCATTCTCATTCCTAATCCGATTCTCTCGTATCAACCAAGCAGGCCATTTGAGGAAGGACTTGGTATTCAAACAAAGTGAAAGTAAAGTACGGCCAGTGATTTTATTTGAAGATGTAAAACATACACTGTTTAAGTTTTTTTTTTCTTTTTCCACAGTGTTTGAAATGTTGATTTTTTTAGATAATTTAGTGTGTTTGTTTTCTTTAAACTAAGAGCATCTTCAATGATAATCAACAATCTCATGTAACTTAGGGTGATGCGTACGTCAAATTTTCAAACTAGTGTATTTTTAAGTTAGTGTTTAAATTAGTGGTAACCTACTTTAAACATTGCCTATTACATATACACAATATTTATTAAATTCTGCTGAATAGTGATGCTGATACGAGTATAAATGGAAAAGTGGGGTAATTATGAATTATTCTCTTACCATGAATTTTCCTATAAAAATGTGTTTTAATTCTAGTAAGAATTTAATTATTTTCCATTATAGTGATAGAATTATATTTATTATTCTCAGATTAATGTTAGGATTGTGATTTTATTTGAGGTTATAAATATAAGCCTCAACCTTGTAATTTTATTTAGAGATTTGTTATAAAGAAAAAGGAGGTTTTCCGAATTAATTGACAGTTGTTCAATTTCAAGATTCAGTTGAGTCGCACAGGACAGGTGTTCGTGGTTTCCAGGTAATTGGCTGACAGTTGTTCAAGCGATTTTCATATCCCAGCAGCAATTTATATATATTCCGCTGCAACAACGTGAACTATTAAGAAAATACGCATCAAAGTGGTATCAAGAGCAAGGCTTTCATGAATTCTTTTTCACGAACGATCATGACAGGCAAAGAGAGTATGATAACGTATGGTTTCGTTGGCAAAAGACATGGCGCTTGTGCTAGAAATTGAGAAACAAGATTTTAAGTTGAATTACCCAAAAATTCGGAGACAAAATTGATCTAGAGTATTATATGAATTAAGTCCGAAACATGGATCATATATTTGAGTTTACAAAGTATGATGATCGCAACGAGGTGCAAGATTGCTATACAACAACTCAAAGCGCGTGCATTCCTTGTGGTATGATCTTTTGGAGTTCAAACGAATGTTTCAGGGAAAATCAAAAATCAACTCGTGGATTAAGTTGAAAAAACATCTTGATCGTAGATTCTTACCTTCTACCGATATGTTAAAACAATAGTCTCATTCTGTCGTTGAACTTGTGGTGAGTAAGGAGCAATTCGAGGCAAAGAATGATGTTGATGGATGTGTTGATGCATATGTTGAAGATGTCGTTGAGGATGGTAAAGAGGATAATTCTACTTCTCTAACTGAAATCAAGAATGTTAATGATTATTCTACTCCTCTGATTGAAACCGAGAGTGTTATGTACTCAAAATAATGATACCCGTATGAGACCAATAATAAATGCCGGACAAAAAAATAACAATAAAAAAAAGAAAAATAAATGCCGGACTGTATTTTCCGGCAACAACTAAGGTCCCTCACATATGTTAGCATGAGAGAGAACAAGAAGATGAGGGAAGAGGTCACGTGACACTATTTAATTCAGAAATTGTATTATACTAATTGGTGGAACACATAATAGAAAATGGCCCCTTTCATTTTTGTCTTTTAGTGACCGGTTGAAAAAACCAGTGGTTTAAAATAGCATTGCCCCAGTTGGTTAGAGTAGTCTCTAGCTCTACGCCCTTACCCTACATATATACCGAGTGACTCGCGTTTCATGTAGTAAACCCATGTCCAGTTGAGACAAAAAATTAAAAGAAAATTCCTTAATCAAACAATATTAAAATGTGAAGTCTTCATAAAAAAATTTGAAATGTGAAATAATAAATCATTCGCAAATTATTACATACAACGGGGGTACGTACCCCCAAGTGCATTTTAAAATGTGAAAATCTTCATTTACATAAGAATAATTGTGCATTATAATTTTTATTGCTATAAATAGTATATGGACAATTGTTAGTACATATTAAGGTGGATACACACATAATAGAGGTGGGGGTACATACATCTGTTGTACCATATAGGAACTGTAAATCATTAACTTGAACTAAAAGATATGGCTAGACAACCAGGATCTAGGCACTTTCTCTCTCTAAAACTTTGAGAGAAATTTTCTCACTTTAGAGTTTCTTCAAACCTTGTTCAATCAATTCAGGATCAGATATGTAAGATCATGATCACTGTTTTGGGGTTTAGTCTTTTCAAGGCAGCAAGAAGTACAACGTGGCAAGAAATCAGACATGCATCAGTCTCATTTATAGTGAAAGCGTTTGGCGGTTTCTGTTTGGAATAGAGGCAAAAGCAGAGATTTGCACAGGGAGTGGACGGAGGAAAGGAACGAGGTTGCTCGGTGTTCTACTCAGATGCAACCTCCATCTAAAAAGGTGAGTTTTAGCGTGTATTAATAGTCTTTGTGAGTTCCAATGCATAAATAAAAAATCCGGTGGAAGAGCAAACCTTTCATTGGGAGGAAGTAATTATTCCACCACGACACAAGCTTCGTAAGTGGTGAGATATAATCAAGTATAATCATGGCCCTCTCGATTTCCAAGAGAAAATTCAATTCAGTCTCATTTAGCCGAGAGGAAGGAGAAACGTTAGTTTCAAATCACACGCCTATAAATAAGAAAGGGAGAAAAGAGGAGGATCAGAACATAAACCAAGAAGCAGAAGAAAAAAAACCTTCCTCTCTTGTCCTAAATCTGAAATAAAAATGGGGGATACTCCTTCATTGACCTCCATAGAACGTGCAAGATCTCCGAGAGGCTCGAATTACTCAGAGGAACACAGAGATCCAAGAAGCAACGGCATCAATTTCAGCCAATTCGCCCGCCCAATGACATCAATCTCGGACGCTGTTCAGGTAGAGCAAAACTGCTTACTTGCATACTGGATGGACGGCAGACCTTTTACAGCGGCGGATCTCGATGAGTACTTCAACCAACACTGATCGATTCCGGCGAAGGTCATACACCATCATGGTCAGTTTTTTGTGGTTAAGTTTGAATCTAGAGAGGAAGCACTTATGGTCTTGCATAGAAGCCCATATGCCTTAGCAGGAGGTATGTTAGCTTTTAGAAGATGGGGCTCTGGTATAGTGTTGAGGAGTGTTATAGTGAAAAAGTTAAAGTCAGAGTGCAGCTACATGGACTACCGGCGGAAGTTTTCGCCCCCATGACAGCAATAAAGGTGGCCAATATGGCGGGAGAAGTTATCTTGGTTGATATTGAACCACCGCCAGCAAGGAACGTCACTTATTTGGGAGCCACTATGTGGGTGGTCCCAGGCGAACCACTGGTCACAGGTTTGTATGTTGATCTGGAGTATATCAGCCTCCCGGAGAACAGAAGAATTTGGGTGGATGTCAAGTATGAGCGCATGTATAGGTATTGCAGAAGATGTGGCGTTATCGAACATCCAATGCACAGGTGCCCAGTTGTCAGTGATGTGGTGCTGGATGAGCTAATTGAGCACAAGATGATGAGGCAGCATTTCAATGAGCGGGGGGTAAATATAGTATACGGTCCAAATAGAGAGACGTCCGAGCATACAATCATCACCGCCGCCATAGGTATACAAATATCCCCACTGATTACCTGGAGACCAAGAGACTCAGATACCTGTATATGAGAGATGAACATATACAAGTAGGATTTCTGATCTCGATGCGTCTAGAACCAGGGAACAACGACAGGTGACGGTTGGAGATCGACCTTGGGAGAACTTGTTTCAACTCAGGAGACCAGTCTTTGACCCATATATTGGAATCACGCGAGAAATCCCAGTGGAAAATATGGCTGGTCCTTTGTGCCAATTCCCATTTCAAACCATTCCAACGGATATGCAGATAGACCAAGCTCCATCACCGCCTCAAACACAGCCTTCTGGCCAGAACAACATGGGTGATTGGATAAGGCAGCAGGAGAGTTTGGAGACTGCAATGTTGGAGGAAATGCGTACGGTGACCATAGATTTAAGAGATAATGTGGCTGCGGAAAACATACTCACGTCGGTTCTGGATGCAGCGCTCGGGACTGACAGGGAGAGAGTTACCATAGGGATAAGAGTTCAGGGAGCTTCAGCTATCCCAGGATGGAGAGGATCAATTCCAGAAAGTCCTCCTCGGGCCACGGAACCAGTGTCTGATTCCTGGACAAGAGTAATTGTGGAACCAAGGGTGGAGGAGCTGATTGTATTATCATCACATGATTCAGATTCTGATTCGTCAGCAAGCCAGGAGACCTCAAGTGAAGATGAGGTGCCACGTGGACCTGTAATTGTCATTGGGAGGTAGAGAAGAAATAAGAGAATCAGAAGAGATGAAGATGAAAATGAGTGAAGACAGAAAAAGAAAGCAAAAATGCAAGATAAGCCAAGAAGGAGATCCAAAAGAGAAGGAGCATGGTTTTTACTCTTAGGAGGGCTAGGCCACGTTTTGAAGTTGGTCAGTCTTCAAGGCCAGTGAGAGGAGAAGCAACTGAAGAGGAGGAGCATCAGAATGATCCAGCAGAAGGAGAAATGGTGGGAATGAAGTTCAGATAACAGAAGATCTACTTGCGCAACAACAGGTGGGAGTAACAGAAGAAGTGGTGGATTTGACTTATACTTGGAATGTGAGGGGAATCCACTGAGATACTTCTGAGCCAAACACTCAGACATCCATGCGCCAAGGAGGGAAGAGAACAAGATCCGGCATCATCAGGACCACAGAGGCTGTTTACGCCAACTTTCTCCCCACAAAAGCGTGCCAAGATTATCCACAATCATGTCATAAGAATGCCAACTGAGTCCTAGACTCGGGAAGACAAGCAGGAGAGTGGTGTGAATGGAGTGGCAAAGGCTCTGGCAGAAGTTGTGGTTGTGTCAGATTCAGAATCAGACAAGGACAAGGAGCAGAGTCAAATGGAGGAGGAATCCGGTGAGGGGAGGGGGGGAGGAGGTGTCTTCCAGGAGACCTTCTACACTGCAAGGGGAAGGAGTCCCCGCTAATATAGGTCTTTTGGTGGTTGAACCAAATCAACCACCCGAGTAGCCATGACGACAATTGCGTGGAACTGTAGGGCCTGCAACAACGCCCCTACAATGAAGGCAATCGACCAGCTGATTTCAAGACACAAACCTGACATGTTGTGCTTAATTGAAACTAAGGCCATGAAAAATCATTTTGCTTGTTGGCAGGAAGGCACTTACTTCAGAAATTCTAAAGTCGTTGAAGCAACTGGAAGATCGGGTGGCTTAGCTCTATTTTGGTCCAAAAAGTTAGTAGTTAATGTAAAAGTATTAACTAGCAATTGCATTGTTAGCTTAGTTACTAATGCCTCTGGGAGGACATGGTGCCAAATAGCTATTTATGGCCCTCTTCTAGTTCATCAGGGGCTGCAGTTTGGAATAATATAAGTAGTTTGCATTACTTTAGGGCTTTTCCCTGCATCATCATAGGATATTTCAATCAAATCATCTATCAGGATGATAAAAGGGAGGTATCACTTGTACATATAACCCCCCAAAATGCATTTGTAAACCTCATCAATCAACATAGGTTGAAGGAACTGGAATGAAGAGGACTTTGGTTTACATGGACAAATTCACAGGAACAGCCTCACACCATTGTGGAAAGAATGGACAGGGCTTTTGCAAATGATTGTTGGATCAAAATTTGGCCAGATGCAAAGGTAACAAATCTCCCCTTTTCTCACTCAGATCATAGTCCCATACTTTTACAGTTACAACAAAAGGAGAAGAGAGCAAAAAAGACAATGAGATTTGAGTCCATTTGGGTGAGTATGGATCCACCTCTTCAGATTCTTAAGAAGATATGGTCAACTGTGCATTGTGCATCAGTACAACTGAATGATGGGGATGTCTTATCTACAAAACTACAAATCCTGCTGATACATCTCACCAATTGGCACAAGAAAATATTTGGAAAAATTGAGAAGGAGATTGCCAACAAAGAAGAGACTTTGAAGAAGTTGCAGTAAGGAATCGATATGTTTGTAAATGCTGATAAGATTAAAAAAATAGTAGCACAGAAAGAGATCTTGGAGCAAAAACTATCTGAATACTGGCAACAAAGAGCAAATGTTAGCTGGATAAAATAGGGAGAGAAGAACACCAAATTCTTCCATAAATGTGCAACAAGGAGAAAAGAATCAAACACCATACAAGGTCTTCTATTGCAAGATGGCAGCTGGATTTCATATCAAAATGGAATGTTACAGGAAATGACAACACATCTGAAAAATATACTCACTGAAGACTATGGGAGACATGTTGTAAGTAGTGAAGATCCTAAATGGCAGGCAATGGCACAAGCCAACCAAAAGGTATTATCAGCAGATCAGGTAGCAAAGTTAGAACAACCTTTCTCCAGAAAAGAAATTTGGGAAGCATTGAAACAGATGAAACCATGGGAAGCTACAGGTGAAAATGGTTTCCCTACTGGATTTTACAAGCACTACTGGGGAGAGGTGGGACAAGAGTTATCTGAGATGATTCTGAAAGTGACAAATTCAGGATCCTCTCCACTACATTGGAACAGAACACAAATCATATTGATTCCAAAAAAAGAAGTTACCTAAGACAGTATCAGACTTCAGACCAATCTCACTGTGCAATGTAAAATACAAGATTCTGGCAAAGATGATTGATGTAAGGCTCAAGACACACATGGAATCCTTAATTGCATCCTCACAAAATGGTTTTGTGCCAGGCAGAAAACATCTCAGAAAGTGTGAGTTTGGCACATGAAGTGATGGAACACATTAGGAAGTATAAGTCTGCAAAGAAAGGACTGGCTGCTGTAAAGTTGACATGAGCGAAGCCTATGACAGAATCTCCAGGTGTTTCCTAGAAAAGGTCTTAGTAAATATCAAAGTTCCAGATGCTTTGGTTAACACCATCATGATGTGTGTACAAACTGTTACATATCAAGTGGTAGTAAATGGAGTATCCAACTCAGTATTTTCTCCTAATAGAGGCTTAAGACAGGGATGTCCTTTATCCCATACCTGTTCATCCTGTGTCAATAATTCCTGTCATCTGGTCTAGACAAGATGGTGCTGGAAAACAAGTCACTGGGTATACAAGTCTCAAGAGGGGGACCTCATGTATCCCACATGATGTATGCAGATGATTGCTATCTATTCACAAAGTGCACCCCACAGGTTGTGCAAGACTTGAAACAGATGCTCATCTCATACACTTCCTTAACAGGTCAAAAATTGAACAATGATAAATGCTCCATCTATTTTAGCCCTAACACCCCCTTAGAAGCTCAGATATACATGAGGGAACAGCTTCACATCCAAAATCAAGGGATAGGAGGCACTTACTTGGGCAATTCTATCCTTTTTTATCAAAGTAAGTCAGAAATATTCAGGTACCCGGTAAGCAAGTTCAAACAGAAATATGATTCATGGAAGACAAAGTTGTTAAACCCCCCAGGAAGAGTAACAATGGAAAAACATGTTCTGCAATCTTTGGCCATTTATCCCCTAGGAATATTTAGAATTCCTGTTGGAGTGCTAAAGAAGCTAGATGCCATGACAACTGCATTTATATGGGGAGGTGAGATGGATGGCAGGTCTATACATTGGAGATCTTGGTCATACATGAACAAAGCCAAGATAGAAGGTGGCTTAGGACTGAGATCTACATTGGGAATGAATAAACCACTGCTAGCCAAACATAGTTGGAATATTCTCTCAGACAAACAATCCCTTCTCAACCAGGTATTAACAGCTAAATACCTGAGGCAGGAAACAATTCTAACTATAACAGCTAAACCTGGAGATTCATGGGGATGGAGATCAATTGTTTGGGCTACAGATCTAATTAAGAAGAACTTATGCTGGAGGGTAGCTAATGGCCAAAACATCAACATACATGATCAATGGATCCCTGGCTTCCAGAATCCAATTCAGATTTCCAATGTACTATCAACACACACCAATTTAAAGGTTTATCATCTCATTGATCAGGAAAATGAAGTCTGGAGAGCTCCTCTCATCAGATCTATGTTCCCACAACACATTATTTCACATATTCAGGCAATTCACCTGGATATTGGAGGCAAGGATGAACCTTTATGGAAATGGAGCAAGGATGGAGCATACACTTCCAAGACAGGATAGCATATAGCAATGGAAGAAATAAGACAATAATCAACACAAAGACTGAGCTCTGTGGCAAGAAAATTCTGGTCTAGGATCTGGAATCTAAAAATCCCACAAAAACACCTGATTTTTGTATGGAGACCACTCTCAGACTGTCTGGCAACAGGATTCAATAGACAAAAAGAAGATTGGAGTATAATGTGGTATGCAAGAGATGCCAGCAGGCGCTTGATGATGAAGCACATCTTTTTCTCCAATGTAATGTATCCAGATTGATATGGACAGCTGCAGAGGTCACATTAAATTTGCCTGGCAACCCTCCTTTCAATAATTGGTTTTTTCAGATGGTGATGGGAACATCAGACACAAAACAATTGATAAAGATCATTATGTTGTTATGGGGGATTTGGAAGAGCAGAAATAGCACAATTTTCAGACAACAGGATATACCACAAGTGCAATGTGTTCAACAGATCCAAGCAGAAACTGAGCTGATCCTTAGAGTCTTTAGAAGGGATAGGTCTTCAGAGGAAATGGAACCAAGAACCTCATCACAAACTGACACATTGCCTCAACAAGAGATAACAGTGCAATCCATCAGAAGAGATGAGGTAACAGAAGGAATACCACAAGCATGTGTTAAAAGTTTCGATGCCTCTTATAGAGAAAGACTGCGTGTTGGAGAATCTGGAAACCATGCTGGAATTTAGAAACAGATATCTTGGGATCGGACTTTTTTACAGAGTCATCGCCATTACAAGCTGAAGCAGAAACTTCTTGGCGCGCACTTAAAGCAGGAAGAAGAAATGGAGTACAAAGAGCCAACCTGGTGAGGTGACGGATTCAGTGCAACTCAAACAATCAATCATGAATCCTTTGTCGGCGCCGATTGCGATCAACAGAATTATAAGAAGCATTAGGCGACTTACATATTCCTTAATGGAATTTGCAGTAATTAAGGTTAACCGTCCCTTTCTGCAAAAGGAACATAATTTAGCCTTTAACCTTAGTAGGAACCTATGTAATAGTATTAGTCATTCTACTTACTTTCATTAATATAATTTACATGAATTTCAAAAAGAAAAAAAAAGAGAAGATATGGCTACTTGCCAAATAGTTTAAACATTGATTTCTTTCTTCGTTTTTTTTACTTGCTTTTATTTTTATAAGCAAAGCCAGTTTTTTGTTGGTTTTCTTTTTCAAATGTACAATTCTGCTCTCTACTAACATCACATTATGCTTTAAATTTCTTTTATAATTTTTCATTCCAGGAATTTGGGCCCTATGTGTTCTGGGTTTCTGTGTGATTTGGATCTTGAGTTTCTGACAATGTATAAATCCTTTGATTTAGAGTGGATTTTGCAAAACTCATATCTGGCAAACCTTTGTATGGTATCAAGATTTGGTTTTTGGGTTTTGCAATTTATTTATAAGATAACAGTATTTGTAAGTATTTGTATTCTTCTTTTTGAAGTAGTTATTTTGGAGTAGCTGAACTCAAGATTTGTGAAAGTTATATCATAATATAATTTTAAGAAGTATAATTATATTAAAAATACAATTTGTTTTACATTTTGGATCAAGACAAGTTTACATATTTATTAAAATTGGATGGGTTCACAAATTATGACCTAGTCACTTTATTTTAAAAATAGAGTGGAGCCGGTGATTTTGACTTGACCCATTTCAAAATTAAATAATTGTATATATAATATTTCAAAAATATAAATATCACTTTCGATTAATTATAATAATATTTTTAACATTTCAATTTCAATTCAAAAGTAAATATCAACATAAATAATATAATTAAATATAAAATAAAAAATGTAGCAAAATTTGGTTGGATTTTGCGTTTTACTCGAAAGTTCCAAAAACCCAAACTTATGCAATTAAAACATACAAAGTTTTGGATATTGACGAGCAAATCCCAAATTCCTAAACCCCAAAATCCTAGCTAGAACACACAGGGATTTAGTCCATGTTCTTTAAATCATTTATGAATAATTAAAACCATTAGAGGCGGAGGGTTTTAATAACTTCCCCAAGATTTATTATAATAAAAATTGATATTGTGTCATTACAAAAAACAAGGAGAAAGAGGGAATGTCTATGAAAGAAAGCACTAGTGGGGAGTTGCACCTACAACGGCGCTACTGACCCCTACAACAGCGCTTATAAATGATGTGGATGGTCACGCCGTATACGTATTTTTCGCCACAGCGGTTTTGCAAAATGCTTTGTATTTTCTTTGTTCCGATACTATGAATTTGGGCACGTGTCTCCCATCATCAATATTCTCTTATTAAATAAGGAAGGTGATAAGTTCATGGTTCGCATCCTAGGACCTTGTTCAGTTTCGGACCCGGGTCCGAGAAGGGTCATGGGCTCGAGTTACCCGTGAGATGGATCCACGGGTCTATCGGCCTAAATCCCTATAAGTAATGCGTATATTCTGAATGTTTTATAAAGAATACACATCTTCTAAACATGGTATTACAATGGTTATCTCCATAAGAGTTGTATTCATACCATAATCACACATCTTACCAATCTACAGATGGTAACTCTATAAATACCAAAGGTTTGGTAGACGTCTCTATCAATTATCTTACATACACTGCGCCTTACGCTTACAAATTTCTCTAAGCTGTCACTGATTTAAGCATCGGAGTGTCTACTTTTGGGCCACTCCGGGAGTTTGTCTTGCAGATCAGTTTTTGAGTTGGGTTAGTGATCAAGTGCAGGTTCCGAACATCTATCAGAAGGCACGTTAATTATTGTACAAGTTAATTTATGCACACTGCTTGATTGAATCAAATTTTGTTCCTTAATTAATTAATTAATTATACTTTCAAAAAAATTAATTAACTAATTAGAACGTTTTGTTAAGAAATTAAATATTTGATGTTTAAAATTTTCAAGTAAGTATTTACAAGAATATTATTTTCAAGTAAATATTTGATACGTTTCCTATATGTTTATATTTTTACATTCAGTCACATTTTATTATAAATAGGAATTAACATACACAATGCTAATAAAGATAAAAATAATATTGTAGGTGAATTGAATACAAATAAAAGTAACATGCATTCAACATGAATTTATGCAAAATCGTTTTATTTAATATAAGTACATTATTTTATTTTATATTGCTACTTAAGTTTTTTACAACAATCTAGTAAAACCAACTCACAGCAACAACCACAGACAATTGTGGAGAGGCTAGATAGAGCTTTTGGAAACTTGGCATGGTTCAGTTTATGGAACTCAGCAAAGGTAACTAATCTAGCCTTCTCACACTCCGATCATAGTCCTTTGTTGTTAAAGCTAATTAAGGCAGTACCAAAAGTTCAAAAGCAGTTGTGATTTGAAGCTATGTGGGCTAACATGGATCCCCCAAAGCAAATACTAGATAGAATTTGGGATAATCCCTCTTTACAGTGCTCAGTGTTGGGAAATGAGGATGCCATCTCAGCCAAGCTAAAACTAGTGTTACTTCATCTGAATAACTGGCATAGGAGAACTTTTGGTAATATGAAAAAGAAGTTGGCAAAATTGGAAGGTGATCTACAGAAATTACAAGCAGGGAGTGGACTGTTCTTAAATACAACAAAAATCCAAGCCTTGGATGTGCAGAAGATGGAATCAGAACAAAAAATCTCTGACTACTGGCAATAGAGGGCTAAAGTAAACTGGATGACTCAAGGGGAGAAAAACACAAAATTCTTCCACAAATGGGCAACCAGAAGAAAAGAGTCTAACATAATTCAAGGATTACTGTTGCCTGAGGGAGAGTGGATTACAGATCAAAAAGATATACTGCTACATATGACAGATCACCTAAAAGGGATCCTAACAGAGCAAATAGAAGTATCCAACAATGTTTCAAGTGCTACTGAGGCAGACTGGGATTCTCTTCTACAAGCAAATGACAAAAGACTGACAAATATTCAAATAAGCCAATTAGGAAGAGAGTTCACTAGAAAGGAAGTATGGGAGGCACTGAAAGACATGAAATCATGGGGAGCTCCAGGAGAGGATGGGATCCCAGCTGGCTTCTACAAGAAATACTGGAACAAGGTGGGATCAAAAGTATCATCAACCATACTAAGAATTTTACAAGGTCAGAACTTCCCCCTGCAATGGAACAAGACACAGATAATTCTGATCCCAAAAAAGAAGATCCCAAGATATGTCACTGATTTTAGGCCAATATCCCTGTGCAATGTGAAGTATAAGATCATGGCAAAAATGCTTGCAAGAAGGCTGAAAACACACATGGAATCCTTGATTGATCAGTCACAGAATGGCTTTGTGCCAGGGAGACAAATAGCTGAGATTGTTTTGCTGGCTCATGAAATGATAGAACATATCAGGAAATATAAAACAGCAAAACAGGGCCTGGCAGCTATAAAAATGGACATGAGCAAAGCATATGACAGAGTGTCTTGGCAATTCTTGGAGAAAATACTCAGGTTTATAAATCTCCCTATGAATCTGGTAAATGTCATTATGCTGTGTGTGCAGACAGTGTCATACCAAGTAGTAGTGAACAGTTCAATGAGTCCTACCTTCACTCCTACAAGGGGACTCAGACAGGGATGCCCCTTGTCTCCCTACCTCTTTATCCTCTGTCAACAATTCTTGTCAGCAGATCTAACATCCTTGGTGTTAGATAATAAGTCAATATGGATAAGGGTTTCCAGAAATGGACCTCAAATCACTCATGTCATGTATGCTGATGGCTGTCTTCTATTCTCTAAATGCACTCAACAAGCAGCTAGGGATCTTTGCAGGATTCTACACATATATACTTCAGCAGCAGGTCAAAAACTCAATACTGAGAAGAGTGCTATCTTGTTCAGCCCCAACACAGGCCCTGAGGAGCAGCAGTTCATGAGAAATCAATTGAATATCCAAGCTCAAGGTATTGGTGGTACCTACTTGGGTAATAATATATTGTTTGACCAAAACAAAACTCAGATTTTCAATCATCTGATCTCCAAGTTCAGACATAAATATGAGTCATGGAAAGCCAAGCTGCTAAATCTTCCAGGGAGAGTAACAGTGGCCAAACATGTATTGCAATCATTAGCAATATACCCTTTGGGAATTTTCAGAATACCAACAAAGGTCTTAAGGAAATTAGATGCAATGACTGCAAATTTCACATGGGGAGGCAAGCTGGATGGAAGATCACTAAACTGGAAAGCATGGAAATATATGTGCAGAGCAAAATCAGAAGGTGGCCTAGGCTTAAGATCTGCCATTGGAATGAATAGGGCTTTGTTGGCTAAGCATGCATGGAATCTCATTTCAAATAAAGACTCCCTGCTTGGAAAGGTTTACAGGGAAAAATATCTTAGAAATGAGAGCATACTACAGTTTGTGACAAAACCTGGGGACTCATGGGGATGGAAGTCAGTTCTATGGGCTGCAGATTTGATCAAGAAAAATCTGAAATGGAGAGTAGCTGATGGGAAGGATATACACATACATGAATAATGGATTCCAACAGTGCAAAATCCCATCCAAAATGCATCAGTAGTATCAACTCACACAAACCTAAGAGTTTGTCATCTGATTGATCAACAGAATGCCACATAGAGGCTACTTCTAATGAGGCTAATTTTTCCACAACAAACAATTCCACACATACAGGCAATTCATGTTGATCCTACAGGTAGAGATCAAGCCTTTTGGGGTGGTACAAAAGATGGTAAATACACCCCAAAATCCGGATACTGCAAGGCAATGGGAGATTCTGATCAAATCCTTCATCAAGTCAGACTGAGTCCTATGGCCAGAAAATTTTGGGGAACAATTTGGAAACTTAATATTCCTCAGAAACTCCTTATTTTTATCTGGAGACTGCTCACTGGCAGCCTAGCTACTGGAGTAAATAGGGTTAAGAGAAAGCTAGATATAAATTCTACATGCTGCAGGTGTTTAAGTGGACAAGAAGATGAAAACACTTATTTCTGGAGTGCAAAATTACTAGGCAGATCTGGACAGCATCTGGAGTCTTATTAGACCAGACACAAGCCCTACAGTCTCCCCTCAACAGCTGGTTTTTCCAACAGGTAATGAATGCACAGCAAGCTGACCAGGTGATTAAACTCGTAGTGACCCTATGGGAAATCTGGAAGCAGAGAAACCTGATGGTGTTTGAACATCAGGACATCTCCCCGGTTCAATGTGTACAAAATGTACAGGCAGAATTAGATTTCATACAAAGGCATGGCCATTACCACCATGATCCTGCTAGCTGCCAACTAAGCCAGGGACATGATACGGCACAGGCTGAAGGTAATCAACTCTCCATAAGGACGATAAGGGAGGGAATTTCAACTCAAGCTTTACCTCAGGCATGTGTAATTAGCTTCGATGAATCGTTCCGCCAACAGATGAATTTGGGAGCTGGAGGCTGGAGAATCTGGAAACCAGGCTGGAATGTTGACACTGATATTTCAGGCTCTGATTTCTTTACGGCGGTATCTCCACTCCAATCAGAAGCGGAGGCTTGCTGGAGAGCGCTCAAGGCAGGCAGAAGACAAGGCATTCAACGTGTGAATCTGGTAACGAACTCAATACAACTGCAACAGGCAATCAAAAATCCCGACTTGGCTCCTTTAGAGATCAAAGGGATCATCAACAACATCAGGAAATTACTCGACTCCGTCATGGAATTTGAAGTAATTAAGGTCCATCGTTCTTCCCTGCTAGAGGAACATAAACTGGCCACTAGTCTCAGTAGAAACTTGTGTAATAATTTAAGAACCTTATTTTAATTTCCTAAGTAATGAAGTTTGGTTTTCATATATATATATATATATATATATTGTATGGTCATTATTTTATTTTATGGTCTTTGATTTTGTTACTTAGATTTTTTTATATAACAAATCGTTGTTCATGTAATACTAGCTATTTTTATCATTTGTATTTGTGTTTTTCACAATATACTTTGAAGTTAAATAAATAATGATTCTTTTTATTTAAATTCATTCTATTATTATACGTAATTACAAATTTTATATAGTTATCACTAAAATCTTATTTAATTATTGTGTAATTATATGTATAGAATAGAAAATGATTATATTAATGAGAAAGAAATTGAGGCGGGGTACAGAAAATATGATGGAGAAGTTTTTGAGAAAGTCTCTGATAAGGCAACCTTATGGTAGGGCAGAAGTATTAGGTTCAGGGGAAAAATACTTTTTGGGCAGGAGTATAAATATTTATTTTTCAGTGCCAGTACTTCAAATTTTAATAAAATCAGGGATCATTTTGAAATAAGAATATATAACACATTTAATCTCCATATTCATTATTACCATCATCAATATTTTTTTTGATGAACCAATTTTGCATTAAAAACATCAGTTCCAACTTACAATATATTGGCCTTCTCTCCCAGCCAAACAAAGCAAATGACTAACAAAAACAAAACAACATAGATTTTCTATCTATCAACTATCACTAAAATAACTGTCTTCCTTTGCACTCTGCTTGGATCTGGCTTGCTAAAATAGTGGTTGTCAACACAGAATTCTGGAAAATTTTCTATTCCTTTCAAGCCATACTTCATATAATGCAGTGAGATGCAGCATCAACTTCTTCCAGTTCTTCCTCTTCCTCAGTTGCATGAAATACTTTTTCAACATTCTCAGATTCAGTATTGCTGGTAAATTCAGAACCTGCAATATAGTGTTTAGAAAGGTACAGGAGCAGAATAGGTGGACTGCAGATTCATCCATCTGATTACACAAGCAGCAGGGGGGCTGAGGCCCTAAAATCTTGAAGCTTTGTAACCTATCAACAGTAGCAAGTCTGGAGTGCAATAACATCCAGATAAAGTACCTGTGTTTAGGAAGCACTTTAGGATGCCAAATCAGTTTAGCCAAATAGTCTCTTTCATCACCTCCCTTCTTCATATTGTAAACTGCCCTGATGCTTAATTTCCCAGCCTTAGTCAAACACTCAGTTCCTCTGGTTAATATAAGATCTCTTTCTTGTATCAAACATTTCCATCCCCAATTGTGGCCTACTGTTGCTTTGCACTGCTTCAAAGGCTTGCCTTTTACATAGTATGCATGCATCCATTTCACCCACAACACATATTTCTTGGTGTGGAGGTCCCACAAAAGGTTATAGATTGAGGCAGAATTCCACAAAGATGGATCCCTAACTCCCCAGCCACCAGATTTTTGAGAAAAACACATTGAGTCCCATGCCACTGGTGTAAAACCTCTATCTCCTTTTTGTCTGTCCCATATATAGTTCCTGCATAGACTGACAATTTTCTTCATCAGATTCTCAGGTAACTTAAAAACACTGGTCCAATAGCTAGAGATGCTCAATAAGACAATGTTCACCAACTGTACTCTCCCTGCATAAGTCAGGTGCCTAGACTGCCATGTTCTGAGTCTGCCAGCCATCTTCTCTATCAGTTGATCCCCAGCTGTCTTTTCCTATTTATAAGAGGTGAGTGGAAGCCCTAAATAATGAATGGGAAAAGATCCTTTAGCTATGTTTAGTGTCTGAGCAAGCAAGATCTGATCTGCCTCTTCCATCTTGGAGAAATAGATCTGAGATTTCTTATCATTCACAGCTAGGCCTGTGGTAGCCTGAAAAACATCCAAACTATGCCTTACACCTTCCATAGATTTTTGTGAAGCCCTGCAAAAGATCAGTAAATCATCTGCAAATAAAAAGCTGTGCACTCCCACTTTACCACATCTTTGATGATATTCAATGGCCCCATTTGTATACTGCAACTCCAACATTCTACTAAGATATTCCATACTTAGCACAAAAAGTAGGGGTGAGAGGGGATCACCTTGCCAGACCCCTCTTTTTCCTTTTAAAGAATCAGTGAGGACTCCATTCAAAGAAATACAAAAAGTGGACTGAGTTACACACTTCTTGATCCAGTGAACAAATAGACCAGGTAATCTTAAACACCCCAACCATTTAAACAAGAAATCCCAATTCAAACTGTCAAAGGCCTTTGAGATATCTACTTTTATGAGACAGCTAGGAATCATACCTGGCAGCTTATACTTGTGCAGTAGT
The DNA here is from genome assembly GCA_948330725.1 of Sherardia arvensis. Classification (NCBI taxonomy): domain Eukaryota; kingdom Viridiplantae; phylum Streptophyta; class Magnoliopsida; order Gentianales; family Rubiaceae; genus Sherardia; species Sherardia arvensis. Next base: position 7,524,805 of record OX415244.1, read on the forward strand.
TCCTTGGTGAGCAGAATATTATGTCCAATGTGCCTTCCTTTCACAGAAGCACTCTGGTTGTTACTAATCAGAACTGGAAGTACTTCACCAAGCCTGTTACATAGAATTTTGGTGATGACTTTATAAAGTACTGAACAACATGCAATTGGCCTGTAATCAGAAGCTGTTTGAGGTTGAGGAATTTTTGGGAGAAGGGTGATCACAGCTCTACTAAATTCTTCGGGTAATTCTCCAGAACCAGTAAAAAAAGATTGGATTGCATGAGTAAAATCATCTCCAATAACTGCCCATGTGTGCTTGAAGAAATGGCTTGTGTAACCATCCTGTCCTGGGCTCTTACTGGATTTAATGCCTTTCAGAGCTGAGAAAATTTCATCATTAGATATTGGCAAAATCAATTTTGCTTGCTGAGGAATTGTCAAAACATTTCCCCTCTGTACTATCTCTTCATTTATCCCCATGGTAGGTTCACATGCCTTACCCAAGTGTTGTTGAAAAAACTGAGTAAGGTGTGCTGCAATCTCTGATCTGCCTTGTATCATCTCACCATCTTGCTGTTTCAAGCTAACAATGTGATTTGAGTATCTTCTGAGTTTCAAGGTGGCATAAAAAAGAGTAGTAGGCCTATCATCATCCTTCAGCCATTGCACTTTAGCTCTTTGTTTCAGAAATCTGTACTCAGCCAACTGTAATTGTTCAGCAGTTTTTCTTGCATCAGTTTCAGCACTCTGCAGGGAAGGATTGAGAGGATTTAGATTAAGCTGAGATTGAGTTCTTTCCCATGCCCAGTGTGGCTGCCTTTGACCTGGCTTCAATGTCAGAGAATTCTTTTCTGTTAAGCTTAGAGAGGGGCTTCTCTAACTGTTTTAGCTGCATGAAAAGATCATGAAGATTACAATTCTCCATGTGCTTCCAAACAGATTGAATGAGTGGCAGAAACTCCTTTGAAAGAGACCACATATTGAAGAATTTAAAAGCTTTCTGTTGTAGAGGCGCACTGTTCTGAATTTGGACTAACAAAGGACAGTGATCTGAGGTTCTATCCACTTTGATGCTACAAGTGGAGTCAATAAAATTTTCCAGCCAAGCTTCATTCACCACAGCCCTATCAATTTTACTATAAATTCTTTCTCCAACTCCCCTTCTGTTTGACCATGTAAAGTATGGACCAAAAGTTTTTAAATTTTTCAGCTCCTGAATGTGCATCAGAAACTGAAAATCTTTTACTTCTGCTGGATCAACCATGTCACCACCAATTCTATCTTCAAAATGCAAAGGGGCATTAAAATCACCCATGATCACCCAAGGTTTGTCTCCATATCTGCAAGCATTCAAGTGTTCCCACAATGGCTCTCTTGCCTCCAATTGATTCATCCCATACACAGCAGTTACCATGATACTAGTGTTGAGCTCCTTCAATTGTACCAATACATCCATCCACTGTGCTCCTTCACTTATCACTTGTACAGAGAAGTAATCTGATCTCCAAGAAATCCAAATCCTTCCCTTGTCTACCACAGAACCATTTGTTTCCACCAGCCAGTTCAATCCCATTGAATCCCATGTTTGACTCTAGTTTCCAGAAAGACAGCAAAACCAACATTGTGAACTAAGCAAAACTCTCTGACAAGTTTCTGCTTCTCCACTTTATTAATACCTCTCACATTCCAAGATAAAGGTTTACTAGTCATCAGGTGGATCAGTTAAAAGTTTAAATTGATTACCTGAACCACTAGGAACAGCTTTGTCTTGCTCTGATGCTACAGGAAAAAGGCTTTCAATCACTTCCTTCCCTTTGTCTGAAGCTTGCACAACATTAACTTTCCCTGAAACCACAGTAAAACCATCTTCATCTTGTATAGGTTTTATGGACTTCTTCCTTACTGTCACATGCATATTAGGCTTCTCTGTCACTGTCTGTACCACTTTAGACCTGTATACCTTAGTTACTTGTTTAACTTGAACTGGCTGTAACTTCTTCTGGCATTTTTGTTCCTCATGCCCCAAAAAATTGCAGAAATTACACCTTACTGGCATCCACTCACATTGCACTTCCTGATGTTGTATAGTGTCATTTTCATCCATCCATGGAACCTTATCAGGAATCCTTTTCCCCATTTCTACTTCAACCAAAATTTTGGCAAAAATAATTTTTTCCACTTGCAAGGTAGCATCATCAAGCCTTAGTGGTTTACCAATTGGACTTACTATTCTGCTCAGCAAATTAGGTTTCCAATAGATCACATCAAAGCCTGGGAGTCTCAACCAGACAGGGACTTTAGTAGGAATGGTAACATCCAGATTTTTGGACCAAGCTTGCACAATAACTGGCTTACTTTCAAACAAAACTATCCCAGCAACCACAGCTTCATCTCTATTGTTCTTGTGCACAAACCTCACCAGAAATACCCCTGGTTTTACCATCCAAACCCTCTGAACCTGTTTGCTACCCCAAATTCTTCTAAAAAATCCCTCCATGACTGCTAGAGGTGGGAAAGAACCAATAATCTTACAAACTACTGTACTCTCCAAATCTTTTATGCTCTCCTCAACCTCAACCTTTGGAATTTTCCCCATAACCATGCCCTTTACTTCAATTGTATCATAGTATTGTACACCAGCTGGGGGATTGGCAAACAATTTCCCCCAATCTGGAGTACTAACAGAAACAACATCCTTAACTATAGTCAAAGGGGATGGGCATACCTCTTTGATCACACTTGAATCTGAGTCTGAATTGGCCTCGTCTGCTGTAGATCCCTCTCCGATCATCTGCTTGGAGCCACTCCCGACCACCAGATCCCCTTTCTGAACCACAAAACGACTTGCTTTTCCAGGCGTTTCCTGCAATCCAGTCACCACACCTATTTGCTGTGTCACCCCTTTTGCTACTGAAAAATCTCGATCCAGACCATGTTTCCTACCTTTTTTGTTGCCCTTACTTGCTGACTTGCTACCCATCGGCGGCAGAAATCGACCGGCGAACGGCCAAAGACACCAGAAAGTACTGAAATAAGGAGCTAAGAACGAGCCAGGAAAATCGCACACAGTGAACGTGTGTCGTCACATAGTAAATGTTTTGTCATCGTCGCTCATCATCAATTCATCGACGTTCATTACCAAATCATCGACGTTCATCATCAAATCATCTTTGTTCATCAAATTATCACCGTTCATCATCAATCTTCATCGTTCATCGTCAAATCATTTGTCGTTCATCATCAAATCTTCGTTGTTCATCATCAAATAATCAAATATTAGTTGTTCATCGTCAAATTATCGTTGTTAATCGTCAAATCTTCGTCGTTGATCGTCAAATTTTCGTTGTTTATCGTCAAATCATCGTCGTTCATCATCAAATCATCGTCGTTCATCATCAAATCATCAAATCTGTTTGATCATCAATAAAAAATCATCAATCATAAACATAAAATCATCAACTAAAATATACACATAATCAAATCGATAAAAAATCATGAAACTAGATTCTCGTAGAAACGTAGCTCGGATCATCAAATATACCTCGTTTCATCGTTCTCTTATATATATATATATATATATATATATATATATATATAAAATTACTCATCCTCGTCATCAATCCGATCGTCAAATCCGTTTGATCATCAATATAAAATCATCAACTAAAATATACACATAATCAAATTTTCGTCGTTTATCATCAAATCTTCGTTGTTCATCATCAAATCATCAAATCTTCGTCATTTATCATCAAATTATCATCCTCATCATCAATAATTATAAAATCATCATCAATAAAAAATCATCAATCATTAAAATATTATAACCGACATCAATCGCCAATCAAAACTCAATAATCATCAAAAAATAATAATCAATCACCGACATCAAATCATCAATCGATCATCTGATCCACCGTCATCATCAATCATATCATAACCATCATCAATCATAAACATGAAATCATCAACTAAAATATATACACAATCAAATCGGTAAAAAATCGTGAATTGCGGCCAATGTGAACTGCGGATTAAATCTAATCTTTCTGTGACACACTAGAAATAATTCTAGCAACATCACGAGACTCCTCCCCAAGAAACCAACACTCTCTCCGCCCTTTCTCCCTCACACACGCACACACTCTAAAAAACCAGGTGCCACAATTTTAATCACCTCGATTCCTCCGATGTCGGATTTGTATGGAACCGATGATGCTCCTCCTTCGAGCCTTACTCCGAGCCCGGGTAGGAATCCGAGGATGTGAGCTTCTTCTACAACCTTCTCCGGAGCTCGTCGGTGCTGCCGGGCAGCGTCCGATCTTCTGCGCATAATAATTTCTGGGGTTCAGCAGCCTCGATGATTAATTCCTTAAACAAAGACATAGTGCAGTTGCAGAAGTCATTGATCTGATTTGGGGATAAAACTTTGATAATTTTCAACATAGCCCCTGAACTTATACGACTTTATACCGTGGGCACCGAAAAAATAATATTGTTTGTTTGGCCAAAAACTCATTAAAACATGGTTTGACAGACCATTTGCCTTACTATAAGGCTGCCTTATCTAACTGTAGCTCGAAGTTTTTATGATAATAGAGAATAGATTCTGAGATACTCTCTAATAAGGCAACTTTATGGTAAGGCAAAGGGATCTCATATGGTTCATACAAAACTCTTGGCGTCAAATAGTAATTATTATATTTTAGTTAATCAATTCATTATATCAACCACAAATCATCTTCCTCTTCATCATATCATCATCGCTCATCGTCAAATCATCGTCGCTCATCATCGAAACGTCATTGTTCATCAAATTATCACTGTTCATCATCAAATCTTCATCTTTCATCATCAAATCATCATCGTTCATCATCAAATATTCATTGTTCATCATCAAATAATCAAATCTTCATCGTTCATCGTCAAATCATCGTTGTTAATCGTCAAATCTTCGTCGTTCATCACCAAATCATCGTCGTTCATCATCAAATCATCAAATCTTCGTCCTTCATCGATAAATCATCGTTGTTCATCGTCAAATTTTTGTCGTTTATCGTCAAATCATTATCGTTCGATCATAAATCCGCTCGATCATCGATAAAAAATCTTCAATCATAAACATAAAATCATCAATTAAAATATACACATAATCAAATCGTCAAATCAAGAAACTAGATTCTCGTAGAATCGTAGATCTGATCATTAAATTGACCTTGTTTTGGTCATATATATATATATATATATATATATATATATATATATATATACTTGGACACCAACGTCACTCATCCTCGCATCAATCCGATGGTCAAATCCGTTCGATCATCGATAAAAAATCATCAATCATAAATAGGGATGATCATGGGGCGGGTCTGGGTCTAATTTAGCTATATCCGGCCCCGATCCGTAAAAGAAATGTCAAATCCAAATCCGACCCATATCCGCAGGGTCTAAAATTTCAAAATCTGTATCCATATTTGCAGGGTCTTATGGGTCTAAGGGTCTAAGGGTCTAAAACGGGTCATAAATTGGTCTACTAAGAAATCGACAAATTCTTTAAACAGATTTTTGACATTTTATAGTGTATACAAATTTGCCCAAATTTGTTTATTTTTATTACCATAAGCACAAATAGTAGCATATATATGAATCATCAATCCATAAATACATCAAAATGCACCAATTCATTAAGATCAAAATTGTAATTTAGTACAAGAATGTAGTAGGTGCAACAAAAAACGATATCTTCTATGGTCTAAGAAGTTAATCGGCCAGAACGTAGAAGAGTAGAGAACACGGAAGTATGGAAATAAAGTTTGTGCGATAAGGTGTTTCAGAATAGGGTTTGAGAATAAATAAAAGGTTTTTACTTTTTCTATATTGTATCAATATCATGAATTTGAAATAATAATTGTTATTACTAGAGAGATGAATTAGAATTAGAAATTAAACATTATATTTATCACATAGTATTAATGTATTATTAATTATCTTTTACTAGGTATATATATAAAAGCAGAAAGTGGCGGCGTAAATAAAAATAAAAATAAAAACACCGCCGCCGGCCGCCACCGAAAATTATAATTAATACATGAAACTACATCAAAATTTGTGTTTTGATATCTCCGCTCGGTCGGGTGTTTATGGAATAGACAAGCCGCCCATATATTTATGAGAAAGTCTCCAGAAAGTCCAACTTTCCTGACTTTCCATAAGAGTTTTTATACGTTTTAACTTATACATTGTACCTTTTAATCTGAACTGTAAAATTTGTTATTTGAATTTTATTAATGTTTTAATGTAAATTCATGAATTTTTGCAATAAAACATGTTTTACTATATGTTCACTTTGATACTATCAATGTTTTAACACAAAATAGTATCACTTGACCTTAAATATATAGTGGTAGTTTCATAACACTTAGGAAAGTTGGATTTTCTAGAAAATTTGCATATATTTATGGCATAAACACATCCGTATGGAATTGATTGTTTTTCCTTTTCAGGTATCAGATTTATGGAAAGAATTAAGGGAATTCGTTTTCTTTAACCACACACATATTTATGGAATCAACAACCTCATTTGGAAAAGATTATGATTTCTGAAAATTCGAATATACGTATTTTTGAATTAATGGAAACCAATATTTCAAACGAAAACTTACTATATAATAGCAATAATTATTTGATTAACTGAATTAAAACTTTTTGTGAGGATATTTTAAAATGATTTGACATATTCCAAGAAAATTAATAATTATCTTAAATAATATAATTCAGATACAAATTAATTTATATCTACATTAATTTATTTATATCTTAATTGATTTGTTTTATATCTACATGATATATATAATTATTATCAAATTAAGTATATTAATTTACCAAATCCCTTATACTAACCATAGAAATACATATTTTAATTTCGGTTAAATTAATTTATCAAATCAAATCAAATCAAATCAAATACATTAATTTATAATTTCTAAATCCATACTTTTTATAAAACCTGCTCAAAAATTCCCAATATACATATAAATAGGTTAGGGTTTCCACCGATCAAACCATCGCCTACGTGAGAATAGTAAGAATCAAATCGCCGAGAATAGAAGAAATCATGTCGAAAGTTTTGACATTGACCAATCGAATTTACAGGGATCGGGATCGGATTTCTGATGATCGTAAGCCTTTGAGTACCGAGATTTAAAGCAATTTCCAGGATCGAGATTCTATTTTTCATAATAGGTTTCACGCAAGCTGTTGTGTTAAGCCCCTTTTGATATATATTGATTATGTGACAGAATTTCTTGAAATAGTTTTCTCGCCGTTTTTTCCTCATTCACCTTGCATGGAAATTTCGACCTGAATGGATTTTGAATAGTTAAGATATTTGAAAACATTGCATGTATTAATACTATTTGATATGCTTTGTGTGAAATTAATTAATTGGGAGTTTTTGGAGGGTTATAAGAAGTTTATGATACGTGGGTGTACAATAAATTGCTGATATTCGGATTGTACTGCTTAATCTCTATTGGTTCCAATAACGTTCTTTTCTTGCTGTTCGTTTATCTTTTTGGATTCGACTTTTTTATATATTATAATAGGTTAATGGGTCTGGATATTGATATGGATCCGGATCTGAATCTTAATACCATATATCCGTATCCATATCCGTTTATTAAAACTTAAATCCAAACCCGATCCATATCTGATGGGTCTAAAATATTTAATCCAAACCCGACCAACCGGGTCTAAATCCGCATGATCTGGAGCGGGTCCGAGACCCGTGATCATCCCTAATCATAAACATCAAATCATCAGCTAAAATATATACATAATCAAATCGTCAAATCGGGAAACTAGATTCTCATAGAATCGTAGCTATGATCATCAAATTGACCTCATTTTGACGGTTTGATATGTGTATATTTTAGTTATGATTTTATGTTTATGATTGATGATGGTTATGACGTGATTGATGATGACGATGGATCTGATGATCGATTGATGATTTGATGTTGATAATTGATTGTTAATTTTTGATGATTGGTGAGTTTTGATTGATAATTGATGTCGGTTATAATGTTTTGATAATTGATGATTTTTTATTGATGATGATTTTATAATTATTGATAATAAAGATGATGATCTGATGAAAAACGATCGATGATTTGATGATAAACGACCAATAAATTTGATGATTTGATGATGAACGACAATGATTTGATGATTAACGACGATAATTTGATGATAAAAGCTGAAGATTTGACGATAAACGACGTAGATTCAACGATTAACAACGGTGATTGACGATGAACGATGAATATTAGACGATGAACGATGAAAATTTGATGATTAACGGTGATGATTTAATGACGTGGGGTGATTACTATTAAATACATAGCATTTGCAAGTCAAAAGGAGCTATACACCCCCACTTTGTCATAAATTTTCAGCCTTTCAATTTTCAACTCACAGTAATACAGTCTGCCACATTATCATACTATATGACAAAGTGTGGCGATTACTATCAAATACCTAGCATTTGCAAGTCAAAAAGAGCTACACACCCCACTTTTTCATAAATTTTCAGCTTTTCAATTTTTAACTCACAGTTATACAGTCTGCCACATTATCGTACTATATACACATCATATTCAAAGTTTAAGTTTTGAACTCCAACAATGCTTTTAATAAAATGTTTTTAAATAGCTACAATTTTAGAGTTTTCTAATTCAATTGTGGCAAACATATTAATTAATCTCACAATTTAAAAAAATGTTAAGTCATTATAATCACTATTTAAATAAATTATAAATATTAACATAAATTTAATTACATAAATAATAATAATCATTATATTCTGGTTTATTTAAAAATTAGTATAAAGTAATGAGTAACAATTAGACAAGGCAGTCTTATAGTAACTAGTAAGGCTAGTGGCAAAATAAACTCTATTTAAATAAGTTTTGGGGCCAAAAATCAATTATTTTCGGTGCCATCATGTGAGTAGTACATAAACCCAGGACTATATTGCAAATGTTGAAAATCACAATAACCCTAAATCATCTTCTTCTCGTCATCATCTTCTTCGTCTTCGCCGCCCCAAATTCAGATCGCGTGAAATTTAATCAATCGGCCATGATAATCCTTTCATAGTTTGACGTCCCACCGATCAATCCGACTTAGCGAAGCAGGCTGACGGCGCGGTGAATTAGAGCGGGATGGTCAATCAGTGTAGGCATCCGGTGGTGGTGCGGTAAATTCGAAGCAGGTCGACAGGGTGCAAACTTGGTTGGTAAGTTTTCCGACGATGTTGGGATCGTCGGCGTTTAATTCAGCAGCGAATTCATGAATTTATCCGTGATATTGACGAATTTGATGATTCGCCCATTGGTACTAATGATCGACTTATTTGATGATTCGACCATCGGTGTTGATGATTCGCTTGACGGTTCTGATTATGGTGGCGGCGGTGGTGCGGCGGTTTTGATTATGCTGACCGCCGGTGGTGCGGTGATGACCGGTGGTGGTGATTTAATAATGTTGATGACAATTTATTAATGATGATGATGCATGAATTATGATTATGATTATGATAATTTTATTACTAATGGTGATGATAATGATTTATAGTGATGATTTTGATGATAACGACAAAAATTGATGTTGGTGATGATGACGACGATGACCGATGTCAGTTATAATGATCTGGTGATTTGACATTGATGATGGATGATTAAAGTCGGTTATGATGATTTAATTTGACGATTTATGATATATGATTGATGACGACGATGATGATTGGAGCTATGGATCTCCGAGAATCTAGTTTGATGATCCGTGCTGCGTTTCTACCATAATTTAGTTTCACGATTTGACTGTTTGATTAGATGTATATTTTAGTTGATGATTTTATGTTTATGATTGATGATGATGGTGGATCTAATAATCAATTGATGATTTGATGTTGATGATTGATTATTAATTTTTGATGGTTGGTGTGATTGATGATTGTTTTGTTATAATGTTTTGATCATTGATGATGATTTTGTAATTAGTGATGACGATGATGATGATTTGATGATAAACGACGAAAATTTGATGATGAACGACGATAATTTTATAATTTGATAATTTGGTTTATGATGTTTTTATAATAATTTGGTGATTTTTGGTTGATAATTGATATCGTTTATGATCAATTGATGATTGTTGATGAATTGTTGATGAATTGATGATGATGGAGATGATTTTCTTGACTATGAGGCGATGTTAGGCAAGGAAGGGACCAAAATTTGGGAAGGAACATATAAAATATACACTATTGCAGAATGATCCCTGTATTTTTGTGAAATTTTTCAAGGCATCAAAATAAAATAATTATATTGCAGTCTCTAAAATTGTTTTGCTTGATCCTGACAGGTCATGCCTTACCATAAGGCTGCCTTACCAGAGAGTTTCTCTAATAAATATTTTATCAAATTTTAGAATGATATAATAGAATTATATTTCATAAATATTTAAATTTCCAAAACCAAACAAAGTTTAAATGATTTTAATACAATTACAATCATAATAATAAATATTTAAATTTGAAATAAAAGTATAAATTGTTTAAATACAATTGTAATCATAAATAATTAAATATATAAATTTGTTACAGACCAAAAAAATACTCATGAGAAATAATGTTACATGGCCACGTGTGCCAAAATAAAACAAGACCTTGTCCAGTTCAACTTATTTGGTGATGTGTTGTGCTGATGAGTGCTGTGCTGTGCTGATGAGTGCTGAGTTGTGCTGATCAGTGCTGTGTTGTACTGATCTTGTGCTGAATAGTGTTGAAAGTGTTGAATAGTGTTCATTTGAGTTGAAGAAAAAATATAATGTTTATTGTTTAAGAACTAAAAAGTTTACTTAATTGATATTATTTTTACAAAACATAAAAATAATGTCCATTTAGACCTTAAATGTGTTGAGATGAATAGGTGTTGTGCTGTGCTGTGCTGTGCTGTGCTGTGCTGTGCTGATGAGTGTTGTGCTGTTCTAATCAGTGCTGTGCTGTGCTGCAATAAGTTGAACTGGACAGGACCCAAGTAACTCCATTTGACTCGTCCAACTCATAAAAATCATGGACTTCCAACAGCTTTTTAGTCTCAATTTTTTTAAAAAGCCCAACTAAAAACTTATCATTATGAGTGGATATTGATTTCTTCGATCATAGATCCTCCTCAAAAACCTTTCACTGTCGTGGGTCATGTTATACATAATTATTGGCAATATATATTCAACTCCGTGCAACCCAATCGTGCAAGCAATAATAACTACATTGACTTCAGTATATAAATATGTGCTCAAATATGGGGTGGTTACTATTAAATACATACCTCAGACGTTAGTCATGTTATACATAATTATTGGTAATATAAAAATTATGTGCAACAGCTCCACCTTACCAAACTATCCCATCTGAAGGGCATTGACTAACCTAATAAGTTGCCCATGTGTGAGTGTGATGACCTTATTAATTACGCGGATCATCTCGCGTAACATTCAGAATGTGGAGTACTCTATTTCTACTCCGAAATCTCTCGGACTTAATTTGTTAGACACTTTAATAATTGTTATTAATTATTACATTTTAAAAGTTATTATATATTTTATTATTAGGAGCAATTATTATAAAGAAGAACTTAATTAGAGTTTTGTTTTAACACAAAATAAAATAAGTATGTTATATATGTTAGAAGATTATTCAATTGCGAACCTTTTTTGGTTGATTTCGCAAAGATCCAATGTATTCTGCTCTGATAAAAACGAATTTTTATGCTCTCATATTTTAAAATGATTTTTTAGAAGAGATTATTTTACATGTTATATTTTAAATTTTAGAGAGCAAAAGATGAACATTACTTATAATTATTTTATATGTAGAAACTTATTAAGAGTAAATGTGTCGTTTCATAGTTATATTCTTTGCCACGAAGGGACAGAATAGAAAGTAAGAAATTTCTGTTGGGACGGATCAAAAAAAACAGTTAGAAATTTTAGTTGAAATCGAGGAATTATGAATATTAATTTGAATTATTTCGTCCGTCTAAGTTAAAGTTATAGAGAAAGTAAGAGTTGAATTAATCAAAATAATTTAAGTGGAGAAGCTTGAGTCTGAGAAATAAATTTAAAAAAGCAGTAGAAAAAATAAATGATTGCATTTATCATAAAAATAGAGGGTGCATTTTGAATTTAAGACATAGAAATATGTCGATGTTGCATGATTGAAGGTGGTCACCACTCACCACAATAGCATCTCATGTTCCAGGTACGATTGTTGATTTCGACTTCTATCGTTATGTATGGCTAGAATAGAGTCTCAAAACTATCAGATTATAAAACTTCATTATGTTTGATAGATTCAACTAGTTAGCATGTTTAGACGTTAAACATAGTTGGATCAATATTTATTAAATTATTGATGAAAATATCTTTTGAAAACGTATTCTCAACCCTCATTAATTCTCTTAATAGGTTGGTCATATAGCAGGAATTCGCAATCGCTCTAGGGATTGAGTGTGCTAGTGGTTTAATTCAGAGGTCCTGCGTTCCATTCTTATTCGGAGCAAGGGAGGTGGGAATATTTTTTTTGAAGGTTCACTGCTTGAATTATTACCCAATTCTTTTTTAAAAAAAGTTGGTCATACCTCGCAATGCGTGGCTCATTAAATTATATCTGTTTGACTAAATAAGTGAATGAATTATACTGATTTCATTTTCAATCCTCAGTTATTTACCAAAAATGGTTAAAATCCACAGATTAGGCTAAACTACTTGAGCGTAATTGAACTAATTTTTTTAATTAATATAATAATTTATTCAACTAACTTTTAGTTTTATTTTATTTACATGATACTTGAACTAAATTTATTTAATGTGTATTCAAATTAAATCTGACTTAAAATTGATGTAAAAAAAGAAATAGAAAATTTATAACGCTCGTGATTCCAAAATATATTAATGAGACTAAATATATAATGGTAGGACACCTTTTGGATTTCTAACACGAATTTCAACTTTTCTTTGAATCAAAAAAAGATTTCATGTATATTATAATTTATCAAATTTTACTTTAATTAAGTCAAAATCAATATAAACCTCAATCAAAAATCAAAATTGGAGAAAATTCACATTATTTGAAAAATTCAAAAACTTAATATCTCATTCTGATATTAAAATTCACATTATTTGAAAAATTCAAAAATTTAATAAATCAATATCATATTATGAAAATTCAGATACTGCAACTATAATAAAAATGATGCTCTAATTGTAAACAAACTACTAATCTCTTGCTGAAGAAACCTTAAATGTTCGGCATCTTCAAGATTAAAAAAAATAAAATAATGAAACTAAAATAAAATAAATATTGTAATGGAAAACAAAACTACTGATGTTTTGTTGAATAATTCTTAGATGTTGGTGTCTTCAAGTTTCATTTGATTGGTTATCATCTGCGGCCTCTTTTGTGGTTGATTGGTCGCTATTTTCGTCATCATCATTAGTTATCTTTAGACTGTGTCTTGATTTCTTTGCATCTAATCCTGAGAATATGAGATGAAGAATAAATATCAAATTACAACAATAATTATTATATGAACAAATAAAAGATGATGCACTCGTATAGTTGTTAATCATTACCCGAAGAATAATTTTCCAGATCTTCAATATCCTCGTTTTCTTCAAACGTGTCCTGTTTGAATTTTATGATGAGTACCTTCTTACGAAACTTTATGATTAGTATATTGCCTTCTGAATCTAAAATATTGTGGATGGTTTTTCTTTTTCTTTTCGTCTTCTGCAATTATGGTATTCTTCGAACCATTAATACTCATCAAGGGATACAATCATATACTTCTGCACTTCTTCATCTTCCATTAATTATTTTGAGCACTTTTATGTATAACCAATTCTGTAACCAAAATGTTACCATTCTTCTTAATATTCAAACACAGTTCGGTCTTAAATGTTTCCACAAATCTTTTGAACTTTGAATTTTACGGAACGATAAAAAAATTGCAAATAGAGTTTTAAGTATTTGTCAAAATGATAAAATTAAATCATTTATAAAAATAAAAACACCAATGCAGAAATTAAAAATATCATATAACCCAAGCCTTTAATGTTTGGGTTATGTTTCTCTTATAGAGCTTGTATTATTACGTATATTACATATTTAATTTTTGCGATGCGTGGCATCCTTTATCAATAGTAGATAGTAATCCTTATTTTTCAAAAATAAATAGATAGATTTTAATTTGTTTGGTTAATTATGTAATTTTGATCTATTCAATTAAATTAAATTTTAGTAAACGTTGCTTTAATAGCTAGGTTTAGGGTACCAATCACAATGACGTGAGCCGTTATTCTCCATTTTTACGTGCTTGTATTTATCTTTCTTAACTGAAACCACGTAACATGGGGTTAGAGTATTTATAATTTTTTTCCAAACTTTATGAATATCAATCACAGTATAGGTACTGTCAAGTTCAGCTTAAATTCTGCACATTTCAGTTAAGTTAAGCAGACTTCAGCAGACTTTAGCGGACTTCAGCGGACTTCAGCTAAATTTAAAAAAATATCCCTATTTTCACTAAATTGTTTTAAAATAATTTTTCCTACAATTCAAAAATGTCAAGGAAATACTTTTTTTTTATTTATCAAATGAAGTTAATTGAGAACAAATGTTTCTTCAATGTATTTTGTTTTAATTTATCAAATAAAGTTATTTTTAACAGTTCTAATTTATATTCAAAATTAACAAATTCAACAATAAGAGCCTGTTTAGTACAACTTATCTGAATATTTTCAGTTGAATTCATTATTTTTCAGTTCAGTTCATTTTAGTTATGTTCAATTCAGTTCAGTAGTTTCAGTTCAGTTCAGTACATTATACTTTAATTAAAATTAAAAAAATATATATGTTAATGATTCAGTCCAGTTCAATCCAATTCAGAGAAATTGTAATTTATTTCAATTCAACTCCCTGAAAATATAATTTGACGATTTTAAGTTTATATTGAAAATTCAGTTCATTTTTGTTAAATGAAGTTCAATTCAGTTCATTTCAATTAAATGTAGTTCAATTCAGTTAAGTGTAGTTCAATTCAGTTCTATTTTCTGTTCTTGAATTTCTTTATATCTACCATTAGATACAGATTTCCATTTGATTTGGTGCAATATTTATTCGATTCAATTCAGCTCAGTTCAGTTCAGGCATATTAAACAGGCCCTGATTACGAATATGTCCATTAACAAACAAAATAATTATTGCGAGATATTTATTATTTGATCAAATAATTACTGCGAAACAAAGTATTTCATTTTTTTATTTGTATGATATGTGTCATTTTTGAAAACCCATTGTACAAATAAAATAATTACTTTAAAATCTTTATTATTTGATCAAATTTGAAGTTGAACATTTGAACTCAAATTAATAATATTATTATTATTATTAATGTTATTATTATTATTATTATAAAATTTTGTAGTTAATTTCAACATACTTCAGCAAACTTCAGCAGAATTCAACGAACTTCAGCAGACTTCAGCAGACTTCAGCGAATTTCAGCGAATTTCAGTTAAGTGAATTTCAGTTCAGCTGAATTTGACAGGGCCATAGTAGTGCAAATTATTTTAGCTATTTTTGTAAAGTCAGTTTTAATTGTGTTTTTTTAAATATTTTCTTCAATATATTTTAATCATGTATAAATCCGTTCAATACCATTTATAATTTTCCATGAATACGCTGAATAGTAAATATACCAAATTCAACTTAATTGAACGGACAATAATTACATAATTAATCAAATCAATTAAAATCAATTGAAAATCAGGAAATAATTACGAAAACAAGTCTAATTGAATATGACTGATACATATACAATCAAACAAAATAGTAAATTAACAAGCAAAAGTATAAAATTATGATATGATTGGGAGAAAAATTCCAAATAAATACAATTAAAACTAAAACTATAAAATTAACCACTAATTAAATTTTAATTAAATCATAATAAAATGCATCACGAAAACTTACATACTTATTAGAGTGTCATCAGTATGGGATTATACTGTGATGAAGTAAATAAACATGTGTATGGTGTATAATTTCAAAGATCAGCAGTGAAAACTGTCTGTATTTAAATTCGAAGACACAAATGCCCAATTCACTGCGAATGAATCCGAATGTGGACTAGACCCCAACGAAATTTGATAAAACTGATAAAAATCTGACCGGAAAAGCAGTACCGATCATGAAAGTCACAAGTTGGAACCGAATACTAAATCGTAGCTAATTGAAAGTCTGATAACCAAGATAAAGATACATTAGATGGTCAATCCGCGGTGTCCCCGCCGCAAATGAAGGCTCCACGTACGAGGACGGCAACCAGACGGTGACGTAGGTGGGCGTGAACTCGCCAGAGAAGTACATTGATCCATAGACCAATGATATACACTTATCAACTAACTAAAGTACACCAATGTACATGTTAAAACATTAACGTAAAAGGGCAAGACTTCACAGTTTGTAGAATTTAACCTACATTTCCTGGGTCCATAAAATAAAGTTTACAGATTCTATACTTAGATCGTTTGGAGGAGTTAAAAGAATATTACTTGATGCTGCCCGCCTGGTCGGTCCGAATGATCCCCTTCGTCCCTGATCCGATACCTAGCCCTGCAAGACAGAGCCCCGGGAGGTACCCGAGCGTAGACCCTCCGGCGTGATGATGAAAGATGGATCCCGGGAGAGAAAAGGGGTAATCACTTGAATAGTGAGAAGATACTTACTTGGAATAGTGCTGAGGAGCACTATTTATACAATAACCCATGCTTCCCGAGTGGTCCATGTTCCGAGTGTCCTCTAGTGTATGTCGTTGTCCGAGTTGTACGAACCCGGATACTGCCAAACTAGCTTTATCCTGTGACGGGCCAAGCCCATACTATCAAGAGGTATTTGGGTTTGGACCCGGTATCACCACTAGCCCCCCGGAAGCCGATTCTTCCGTCCGAGGGTATGAACTCTTCTGATCCGAGGGCGGGAGGATTGGCTTTTTGTATTCGCCCCGGCCCGACAATAATGAGACGGGCGCGCTCTTTTCAAGAACGATTAATGGTTGTCATCATTGTTTTCTCGCGTCCCAAGCCCATTTAATTGTCGCTTTTTCGCCTTCCTTTTCTTGCTTTCTATAAATAGGCCTTTTTCCCCAATCATTTTCACAGATCGCTTTCAACTTTCCAAAGCTTTGCTGCCATTTTTTCTCTCCAAATCTTCATATTCTCTCTCCTCTCCAATCACTATGGCATCCAACAATGCTCAGTCCTCCAATGACAATCAGTCCGATGCCGTTGTGACTTACTCTCTTCAGAGTACTGCTCCTCCAGCTTCAGCTTCCGTTGGCTCATCGGCGTCCTACAAGCCGATTCATCTTTGCAGCAACGTTTCTCCTTCCGCCCCGACCTTCAAACGCTCCAAGAACCGGGCTCAGAGGGAGATTGACACTGCCCGGGCTCGCTCCCTTCAAGCCGACGTCTGGACTGTCAAATGCCTCAGCGGCATGGGGGTTCCCATCCCTTTGAATGCTCGGATAGCCTCTGTGTCAGCCGAGGAGTCCGTGAAATCTGTCCGGTGTATCCCCCGTATTCACTTCATGTGGGGGTTAAGTCTTCCTTTCCCCCCTTTGTACGCTCGGTTCTTGGAGTTTTACGAGATCTCCCCGTGTCAGCTGCATCCGAACGTGATTGCCGTGATGATGGGCTTTTTGGTCAGGAGCCTTCGATGCAAGATTGACCCTTCCTTCAACCTGTGGAGGTCTTTCTATATGCTCATCAGATGTCCGGGTAAGGAGATGATCTACACCGTACAGGCGCGGTCCGGCGTCCAGGACTTCATCCTCGGCAAAAAGGACTCGGCGAAGAACTGGCAACAAAAGGGGTATGTGAAGGTCAACCCCAAACTCTACGAGGTCCCTGCTTGGAACAATAGTGTCACGCTCGACGCCCGGGAGGCATTCCTCCCTGACACTCAGCTTGCGCACCATACCACCCTGGCCTCCGACACTCTCAACCTTGACCAGTACTGGCTCGCCGGGAACTCGCTTTATCTCTTCCCCCATGCCATATACCCGGCCAGTGCTTTCCGGGACAGCCGTTGGGTTGTTTCCTGGCCTGTTTTGGGTAAGTTTCCTGGCTTCTATCCTTTACTTGCTTTTTCTTAATTCAAACTCTGACCGACTTTTTTCGTCCTTTCAGCTCCTACTGTGGAAAACAACCCCGACGTGCCGATCCCCAAAAAGAAGGGTCGGAAGGGGACCCCAGCAGGAACTGGGGCCGATCCTGAGCCGGCTCAATTGGAGAGGAAGAAGAAGGGTGGCCCGCACAAGCAAGCGCAGCCGGATCCTCTGGTCGAAGCCAACCCGCAGCTGAAGGGTCGGCAAGCTGAGGATAAGAATAAGACAAAGGAGGGCGATCAGGATCACCATGTTGGTCCTGACTCGCAGCAGGGGCGCCAACAAGACAAGAACAAGACGAACAAGACCGTTCAGCCTCCTCCCCATGGCTCGGGACCCCTCAACCTTGGTCCTATTGATATCATTGATATCACGCCCGAGCCTGAGGTTAGCCGAGGGCATCCGGAGGTGCCCGTGACCGAAGCGACAGCTCAGCGGGAGTCCGATCGAGATCCTGTCGAAATCAATGCTGCTGTTGTCCCAGCTGAAACCCTAGGCACTCCCGTGCTTATCCCGAGGCCACCTCTTGGCCGAGGGATGCTCCTGTGGCCCCCGGCTAGAGATGGCAGGTCACCTGTGTCTAGGTACACTACCATCCCCGCCCCTGAAATCCCTCCTCCTCCCCCCTTCGTTCCCGGCAAGCGGAAAGGGGAGAGCTCCGATCATGGCGGGAAGAAGCATCGGATGAGTGGATCTCCAACTCCATCATCCTCTGTCAATACTCCCCAAATTTCATCTGCCAACCCTAAGGTATCTTTCCTTTACTATCTTTCTTGTTTTTTTTTTTAACTCATCTATTATGCAGGTTCAACTTCTCAGTTCTGAGTTCGCTAACTCCCCTGCTTTTCAAGCCGCCCTTGCTTCCTTCCTCGGGCATCATCTCGAAGGACGAGAGGAAGAACTGAGGGCCGAGAAGGAGAACGAGCTCCGGGCCGAGAGAGAAGTCTCGGCTCAACTTCGAGCCAGGGTGAGTGCCCTGGAGAGAGAACTGGAAGCTGCTCGGGCGGCGAACTATAAGGATCGACTGGAGTTCGCCGAAGCCGTTGTTGACAAGGTCCTGGCTAGCCAGACTCTGTCACTCCGTCTTACCGAGCTGAACATGGCCGCCAACGCCCACCAGTGCCATAATACCTACATGCAAGTTCGGGGCTGGTTCCCCCTTCAATCCGAGCGTCTTTCAAACGGCAATGGTATAACCCGAACGCCGAGGACCAACAACTGCATCTGGTGAATACCCTCCAGAAAGGTGGCATGAAAGGCCTCTCTCCCAAGCTATGGGATGCGTTGCGGGAGAAGCAAATGTCGACTGAGGATGTCCGAAGCTGGTCGAATGATTTGGTTCGGCTTCCTGGCCCTCTTCCCCCTGCTCCAGTCTCCGGAGCCAATCTGCCCGAAGACGAGAACTTTCCTCAATACTGCACCGTATATGGGCATTACAGGGGATTGTTCGATCCAAAAGATCTTGAGGCTGAGACCTCCTCATCCCTGGAGGCCGGCCAGGCGAACCCGGGGACCGCCGAGACCCCTCTTTCCCCTCCTCTACTCTTCTCTGATGATGGTTCGGACAATGACAGTAGCGATGACGGGGACAACCAAGGAGGAGCAGCTCAGAATGTTAGTTAGATTTTTCCCTTTTTTTCATTATTCAGTTTTGTAATTTCCTTCCCGGATCTCCAACCCCGGGCCCTCATTCGATTAATAAAAATACTTGCAATTTCTATTGACACCGTTGCTTCTATTTATTGCTTTTTCTTGTCCTGACTCGATCCTGTTGCCATCAGGGTTCTTCTAGAGTCCTTAGCACCCCAGTTCTCCCCCTGGTTCCAGTTGGAGCCGGCTGTCCGAGTCTGACCGATCTACTATCTGAGGGAGGACTCGGCCCCCTGATCTCAGAGTTTCCCGATACCGATTGTCTGCTCACCTGCCTGCTCCAGATCCAAGAGGACTTTGGTTCCCTGCCGAAGTGCTACAGACTCGCTTTCGAGAGTATCGACAAGGTCCTTGAATTCGACCTTGTTCTATCGGAGCAGAAGGCCCAGCACCACAATTTCCAACTTCGATTCCAGAAGGAATTGGATGAGGTGTGGCACGACCTCCGGCTGTACTACAGCAAGTGTATGAGAATGCAGAACACAACCGACCTTCGAAAGCATGCCGCCAAACTTGAAGTGGAAAACGAAAAGCTTGCGACCCGGAACCGAACTCTCCAGCAGCAGCTTGTGTTAGTTCATCTATCATACCATCTTCTTGGACTGCGTCAGGGGGCGGTCAGCATACCCCTGCTGACCGATGTTCCCCGGGCAGTTGACGATCTGATCGCCTGGATGGAGAGCTATGGACGGACCTCTGGCGTCTGGGCAGCGTCCTATCAAGCCGCAGTTGACTGGAGGAAGAACATTCTGAACCGGATCATCGTACCTCCCTCCGTGTCTCAAATACCTCCTCTTGAAGATGTTGATTTGGCTTATGAGCGTTACGAGCATACCCCTGAGCTCTTAGATCTTGAGGCCTCCGAACGACGCTTAGCCAGACTTCGAACCATTGCTGCCCGGTTCCGCACCCAATTTCCTGCTTCAGAGAGTACTCCGGCTCCTGATCAACCTTCCGGTCCCTCTCCTGCCGCGGGCTCTCATTCGGCTCGAAATGACAAAGGGAAACAAAAAGCTGCTCTAACCGGGAGTAACCCAACCAGGCCGCGAGAGGGGCCAGTCCGAATAGGAAGTCGGGGTGGTCGTGCCGGCGTTCCCCAGCCTCCAGTCCGAATAGGAGGTCGAGGTGGTCGTACCGGCGCTCCCCAGCCTTCAGTCCGAGTGGGAGGTCGAGGTGGTCGTACCGGTGTTCCCAACCCTTCCTCCAGATCAACCGCCGAGCCGGAGGGCGATAGAAGCGAGAATCCAGATCTCCCCCAGACCCAAGACGAGGAACAACGCATGCTGGAGCAAGCGGTCCAACGGAGCCGACGCGAGACCCGGGGGGGTCCTCCTGGTGAAGCCTCTACGTCAGGGGCCCGTAGATAGGATCGGACTTCGTGCCCTGTTGTAACCTTTCATTTTATTTCAGATGTATAAAAATTTTCAGTTTATGACATCTCTTTCAGTTATAAAATTCTAATGCGCGCATTCATTTTCTTTAAAATCGGTCAAAAGGGACACACCCTTGCTACAAAAAATCTCTGTTTCTAGGATATTCCTTACCTACCCCTCGGTCATCCGACCTCTAGGTTTCTATCCCGGGCTCCTGCTGCCGGGGACCTATCCTACCTAGGCATCTAGTGCCAGAGGCTATCCTACCTAGGAATCAAGTGCCAGAGGCTATTCTATCTAGGCAACAAGTGCCAGAGACTATCCATAGAACCGCCTGAGGTTTACTATGTTCCACCTTCGGGGGACTCCCTTCCCCGATGGATCTTCCAGCACATAACTCCCGCCCGGGTGGGCTTCTATCACCCGGTACGGTCCCTCTCAGTTGGGTGCCAGCTTGCCTTCCGGCTCCTGGTGACTCTTGTCGTTTCTTCTCATAACTCTGTCTCCTACCTTAAACTGCTCCTTCCTCACCCTCCTGTCATGATACTTCTTAACTTTCTCCTTCACCTTAGCCTCGTGCAAGGCCGCCCTCTCTCTTCTTTCTTCCAGCAGGTCCAGATTTGTTCTGATCTCCTCTTCATTCTTTTCTTCGGGGACCGGCTCTGCCGTCCGAAGACTGGGGATGCCGATCTCAGCCGGGATCACTGCCTCAGATCCATACGTCACACTGTAGGGGGATTCTCCGGTCGCCAAACTTTCCGTAGTCCGATGGGCCTACAAAAAACTCGGGAGCTCGTGCACCCAGTTACCCTTCGCTCCTTGTAGCCGGGCCTTAATCCCACTCACGATCGTCCGGTTCGTCACCTCCACCTGGCCGTTAGCTTGCGGATGATAAACTGACGTAAGCTTCTGACTTATCCCATACTTCACACACCAAGACTTGAAAGGATCATTTTCAAACTGCGCTCCGTTGTCGGTCACTATAGCCTTCGGAACTCCGAATCGGCATACAATGTTCCTCCAGCAAAACTTCACGCAGGTAGCCCCCCGGATGTTGGTTAAAGGTTCTGCCTCAACCATCTTAGTTAAGTAATCTATAGCCACAATCAGGTACATCAAGCTGCCAGGGGCAGTGGGAAAAGGTCCGACCAGGTCCAGTCCCCATCTGCTGAAAGGCCAGGCACCTGGGTATGTGCACTAGCGGTGCGAACTTCTGGCACTGAAGGCATGAGCGAACCCTATCCTGCGAGTCTTCAAACATGGTAGGCCAATAGTACCCCATCCGCAAAATCTTCCTGGCCACAGTTCTGGCTCCTTGATGACTACCATTCGGGCCTTCGTGAACTTCCCGGACCAGGTACTTACCCTCCTGCTGTTCCACACATTTCAGCAATGGCTGGAGATAGCCTCTTTTGTACAGTGCCCCTCCTGGAGTGTATACTTCGGTGCCTTCACCCGGATCTTTCTGGCCACCACCCGGTCGGCGGGGACCTCTCCCGTCAGAAGGTACGCCCGGATCGGAGCCATCCAAGAGTCTTCCGGCACCACTTCCACTACCAGGATCTCATCACCCTGTTCGTAACTTCTCCTCTCCAGTGTCTCCCTTCGGAGAGGCGCTTTCTGCCCTGGCTTCAACTTCGAAGATGCCAACTTGCTCAACGCGTCGGCCTTTTCATTCTGTTCTCTCGGCACCCGCTCCAGGCTGAAACTATCGAACTGCCGGATCATGGGTTGAACCAGCTCCAAGTACCTCTGCAAACTTCTCTCCTTTGCTTCGTATTCCCCGTTCACCTGCTGAACTACAATCTGAGAGTCGTTGAAGGCCCGGATCTTTCCTATCTTCAATTCCCGAGCCAGTTTGAGTCCTGCTACTAACGCCTCATATTCTGCCTCGTTATTTGTGGTTTTAAAGTCGAAATGCAACGCATAGTGGTACTCCTCTCCTTCCGGGGATGTCAACAATACCCCGGCTCCGCTGCCTCCTGCATGTGCTGACCCGTCGACATGCAACGTCCACTTCGGGCTTGCATTGGGCGCTCCCTCGGCGGCCGTATCTGGCCCGACCATCTCTGTTAAGAAATCCGCCATTGCCTGGCCCTTAATGGCTTTTCTCGGCTGATATGTTATCTCGTGTTCCCCCAACTCTATTGCCCATTTCATCAAACGCCCAGACGCCTCTGGCTTGAGCATCACCTGCTTCAGGGGGTGGTTGGTCAGGACCACAATCGGATGGGCCTGGAAATACGGGCACAATCGTTTTGAGGCATAAACCAGTGCCAACACCAGCTGTTCCAAACTTGTGTACCGAGTTTCCGGACCCTGCAATGCCCGGCTGACAAAGTATACCGGACACTGCCTCCCGTCTTCCTCTCGGACCAATACCGCACTGACAGCCGATGCGGATGCGGACAAGTATAAGAGCAAATCCTCCCCCTCTTTCGGCTTCGAGAGGGTCGGGAGCCGGCTCAAATGTTCCTTCAGATCCCCGAACGCCTTCTCACACTCCTCCGTCCATTCGAACTTCTTTGCCTTCCTTAATATGTTGAAGAAGGGAAGTTGTCTCTCAGCACCTTTCGACAGAAATCGGCTCAAGGCTGCCAGGGAGCCCATCAGCTTCTGCACTTCCTTTACGTTCTTCGGCGACTGCATCCGGCTTATTGCCTCCACCTTCTCTGGATTGACGTCTATACCCCGGCTAGACACCATATAGCCGAGGAACTTCCCAGCCGCTACTCCTACCACGCTCTTCTCGGGGTTCAGCTTCAAGTTGACCTTTCTCAAAATACCGAACATCTCTTCCAAGTCTTCTAAGAAACCTGGGTAGCTCCGGCTCTTCACCACCATGTCGTCCACGTATAGCTCCATGATTCGGCCCAGCTGATTTCGGAATATCGAGTCTGCCATCCGCTGGTACGTCGCCCCTGCGTTCTTCAAGCCGAACGGCATCCGCCTATAACAATAGGTACCGAACTCTGTAATAAAAGCTGTCTTCGGCTTGTCCTCTCCCGACATTTGAATCTGATGATAACCCCGGTATGCGTCGAAGAAAGCCAAAGCCTCGTATCCGGTGATGGCCTCCACCAACCGGTCTACTGGGGGAAGGGGGTAACTGTCTTTCGGGCAGCACTTGTTAAGATCGGTGAAGTCGATACACATTCTCCAGGACCCATTGTGCTTTTTCACTAATACCGGGTTGGCCAACCATTCCGGGTATATAATTTCCTCCACTACCCCGGCTTCCAGCAACTTCAACACCTCCTGCCTCACCACCTCGGCCCTATCTCCTGCCAGGGCCCTCTTCTTCTGTTGAATCGGCTTTAACTCGGGGTATACGTTCAGCTTGTGGAGAGCTAACTCCGGGGGTAAGCCTGTGAAGTCCTTCTCTTCCCATGCGAACACATCCTCATATTTCGAAAGCAGGGATCGTAGCTCCTCCTTCACACCAACTGGCATCTTTCTCCCGACTTTGATCATGCCTCGGCCCCCGACCTGCATGTCCTCCACATCTCCCGGACCTACTTCTCCCTGTACTGCTCCAACCGGGGCCCTTCTGGCCTCCTAGAGGGCTGTGAGCATGCAACTTCTGGCCGTGGACTGGCTTCCTCGAACCGTCGCCACCCCCTGACTGGTTGGGAACTTCATGGTCAAATGGTACGTCGAGCAAATGGCCCTGGCTTGAGCCATCCATGGTTGTCCGATGATGATGTTGTATGGGGACGGAGCGTCTATAACCGCGAAGTTGCACCGGACCGATGTCCTCTTGCTCCTGTCCAGGTCATCGATCACTGTTACTGTTAAGGACACCACCCCCAAGGGATGTTCTGTGCGGCCGGTGAACCCCGACAGGGGAGAGGTGCTCGGGCGAAGGTTGTGGCGGCCTATTCCCAGCTGGTCGAAACAAGAGGCAAACATGATTTCTACACTGCTTCCATCATCAATGAACACTCGCTTGACCGTGAATCCTTCTATCTCCGCTGTGATCACCATCGGATCCGTATGGGGCGTTAGACTGGGCACCAGATCCTCATCCGAAAAGGTGATGACCTCGGTGGGGTGCAGTCTCTTCTCCCTGTCCTCGCCAGCCGGAACATACCGACTCCGGGCCTTGGCCGCTGCGTGGGACTGGGGCCCATCACATACTTCTCCATGTATGACATTTATCATCCGGGGAGGGACCTGATTAACCGGTTCCGGGGCCATAACCAGGGCGCTGCTCCCGGCTGGGCAGCCGGTGCAGGAGCCCCTCGCTGGTTGTCGTTCCGCGGCCTGTTCCTCCAATTCCTCTTCCTTCCCGCTCCGGCCTGCTGCCCAGCCGCCGGACGCTGGTTCTCCTGGCTCACACAGTCTCTTAATTGCCCTCTCTCGATCAACTTCTCAATCTCCACCCTTAGGCTTCGGCAGCCATCTGTTGTGTGTCCATTAGACTTGTGGAAAGCACAATACTTAGCTGCATTCGCTGGGGTCGGATTTCACGGTATGGGGGCCGGGTCTTGAAACAGGTTCCGATGAATCGTTAGGATTTCCGACCGGGTTTTCGTCAGGGGAGTAAACATTTCAGCCCGAGGAGGGTCTGCCCTCGGCCTTACTGGAGCCGGGCCCGCATCCCTCCTGACAGGATCAGCAACCCGAGCCTTATCACCTTTTCCACTCCCCTTGTCCTCGAAGTACCCTTCCTCCTTCCTCTTCTTGCTCCCTTCCAGAAGCGAATAGTACATCTCCACCTCAAGATCCAGCTGATGAAAAGTGGTCGGGATATTCTCCATAAGCTTTGCCCATAACACCTCATCTCTCAACCCTGCAATGAATCCTGCTATCAGGGCCTTCACTTGAGCGTCTCTGTCAATTACCTTCATAGAATCGTCCATGTACCTCCTGTGGAAACCCCGAACCTCCTCCTTTGCCGACTGCCGACTATAAGCCACTTCGGCCAAAGGAAGGTACTTCTTCCTTTTGGTCTCATATCTATGCATCAAAACCCTTGAAAAATCGTAGTAATTTCTAAAACTTTCCGAGGGTTGTGCCTCAAACCATGACAGACAGCTTCCCCTCAGATACGAACTCACCAGCTTGCACATAAGCTCCTCCCGGATGTCACGTGTTCCCATGACATTATGGTACGTCCTGACAAACTCTTCCGGATCCGTCTCCCCGCTGTAGGTCGGCACCCCCTCCGGGACTCTCATTCCCATCGGCCAGGGGAAAGTGCTGATGTAACCTATCCAGGGGGAGGTAGGCCTTCCACCATTCCTTCTTATCAATCGATCCAATCTCTCCTCTACCGAGTTTAGAGCCGCCGGAGCTCGGTCTACAACCACTGGGTATGTGCCATAGGTTCCTGCGACTGGGGCCGGTTGGGCGATGGCATATCCAGCCATCGGTGCTTGGCTCTGCATCCACACCGGTCCTTGAATCCCGGGGGCCCAGCCCCCCGAGGCTCCAGGAGGTTGGGCGTAATACCCTCCTGGTGCCGGGGGGTACCCCTGATATCCGTGTTGAGTCATCCCGTATCCTGGAGCTCCATATCCGGGATAGCCCCCACCTTGACCATATCCTGGCACCATAACGGCTGGTTGCCCTATACTCCCGACCGGCCTTTCCAAATCTATAACAATCGGAGGCCGAAGACTCTCCTGCCCGAGCACGGCAGGGGGTCCTCGGCTGACCACCTCCGCGGCCAACGGAGGTAACCCCGCAGTAGGCCCCATCGGGGTCGGGTTAGATCCTGACCCAGGTTGAACCGGGGGTACCCGAACCTCAGTCACCGGAGGGTTCGACTGTTCTTCAGTCGGTTTCGTTCCCGATCCCAATCCTTGCTTTGCCGCCAGCCAACGACGGTACTCCTCCTCCTGAGTGGCAGCAAACTCCCTTCTGTCGCGGTCGTCCTGCGTCATTTCCGGTTCCCTCTCTCCTTCCGGCTCTGACTCCCCATCGGAGGCGTCCGGATCCGAATGCGCCGGAGCCTTCCCCTTGCGCGCTCGATCCCTCATTTGACGCAAAGTAAGGTCCTCCTCTACTGCTTCCGGTCTTCTTCCTCCTCTACCTCTTCGCGGCGGCCGACCTCTTCGCGGCGGCCGACCTCGGGGCGGCATCTTAATGCTTTTGTGAACACAGATCGTATCCCACTGGGCGTGCCAACTTGATGCTGCCCGCCTGGTCGGTCCGAATGATCCCCTTCGTCCCTGATCCGATACCTAGCCCTGCAAGACAGAGCCCCGGGAGGTACCCGAGGGTAGACCCTCCGGCGTGATGATGAAAGATGGATCCCGGGAGAGAAAAGGGGTAATCACTTGAATAGTGAGAAGATACTTACTTGGAATAGTGCTGAGGAGCACTATTTATACAATAACCCATGCTTCCCGAGTGGTCCATGTTCCGAGTGTCCTCTAGTGTATGTCGTTGTCCGAGTTGTACGAACCCGGATACTGCCAAACTAGCTTTATCCTGTGACGGGCCAAGCCCATACTATCAAGAGGTATTTGGGCTTGGACCCGGTATCACCATTACTAAAACTCAAGTGAAATATATCCTCAAAATTCCAACGATTATATATGTAGTATCGCATGGTGGAAGTAAGGATGAGCTACGTCTCAGAAAAATTCCGAAATTAGTTCATGTCCAGAAATATCTTGTTCGTTGGAAGTATCTATGAAAGGGATATCCTCGTGGACAATATTTAAGGTATACAGATTTGGAACTTTCTGAGGTAACTTATGATTTTAACTCGCAAGGATTCGAGTTTTTCAAGCGGGTGAGAATGGTGAGGAATGAGAAGTGATTATTCATATAATCTAAAAATGATATCTATGGTTTTAAAAAGTTTATTTTAAGTATGTTTTTTTGTTTCTTTTTAAATTTAGGAAATTATTATTATAGAAAAATAGAGAGAATCCTATTCCTCTTTTGGAATTATTATTTTTAGGTAATATATAATGTGATCTCCGTGGAGAATTAATCAGATAGTTGATATATAAAAATTATTTGCGACAAAAATCGTAATTTTCAAGTGCGAGCGACTCAAACTTACATGACAAGCCTGACGTTTGACGGACCCTGAACCTAAACGTGGAAGGACAAAATCATTACTCTACAATTTCTAACCGATTCTACATCTTCTTATACATTCACCAACTGCCATTTATCCAATTATTTACCACGTTCGAACCGTAGAACCCGTTACATCAAACCCACGCTATCCTTTAAAATATTGTATGAGGCGGTGATTGGAGACTGTGTGAATATTAAAAAATAGAAAAAAGATTAATTAAAGGTAATGAGTTTAAAAGGGTTTTATAACATTTTATGTAGTAATTTTTGAATAAAGATAATGAGACTAAATATAAAGATACTAAAATGCTCTAATAAAGTTGAATTTTCTAAACATATATGACCTTGGAGTTATATATTGATCAACTTTATTTGTTAGAGTTATAAATAGTGCAATTTATATATTGGAATTAAAATTGTCCTTTTAACATTTGTTGGGATCGATAAATCAATTTATTCATAATATTCTTAAATTGTCATAACATGTAAATGTTAATTGTAAATTACAAATAGTAGTCAAATATACATATTTTGGTGATCGTGTATAAACATTGTCTTTTGCAGTATAAAAATACAGGGCAGAGGAATATATATCGTGCAAGAGAACCAATATATTCTATTATGGGGTGGTTACTATTAAATACATACCTTAGCCGTGAGTCATGCTATACATAATTATTGGTAATATCTAAATCTGTGCAAGCAATAATACCTAAATTGACTTCAGTATATAAATATGTGCTCAAATATGGCGTGGTTACAATTAAATAATACCATGTTATACATGATCCAGGCCTCATTAAGTTCAACTTTTTACAAACAGCTCCAAGCATCATGCAGCCCAAACAGTCCCACACAGCTTACTTCATCCGATTTGATTTTTTTTGAAAAGAAATAGAATATTTTGAAATTTAGGTACTAAAGAGGTTATTTTAATTGTTGTTCATTTTGAACTTGTCTAATTACATTTAAACCACATACGAATATTCATCCATAAATAATAAAATAATCCAAGCAGGTCAAGCAGCTCCAGACAGTTCACGCAGTTTTAACAGTTATCAAGCAGTTCCAAACAGGTGAACTTGACAGGGCGTTATTGACAATAATAAAATCTGTAGTGCAACAATATTAGAATAATGGCGTGGAAAAAGTAATTGAAGGCATTATTGAGAGAAACAGCTCCAACGTACCAAACGATCCCATCTGAAGGACCGTTGACTAACCTAATAAGATGCCCATGTGTGTGAGTCTGATGACCTAATTACGCGGATCATCTCGCGTTACATTGAGTACTCTATTTCTACTCCCAACTCTCTCGGACTTTTTTAAACACTTTAATAATTGTTATTATTACATTTTAAAAGTTATTATATACTTTAGGAACAATTATTATAAAGAACTTAATTAGAGTTTTGTTTTAAGAAAAACTAAATTGAGTAAGTTCTAAAATAAACTCAACTAAATAGAACTGGATAGTTATCATAATTTGCTCAATTTTATAATATTAACATTGATCAAGTTAGTTGAAATGAATGTGAAACATAATCATGATTTCATCTGCATTACATAACAATGATTAGCAAAACTGTTTTTCTCAAATGGAAGAAGAAGAAAAAAAATCAAAGATCTGGTTACATTCATGAACTATTCTTCAAAAATAATGAGATGCAAAATAAGTATATATTTTTCTGAAACTGTATTATGGAATATTATTTCTTACTAAAGTGAAATTATATTCAACCTTATCAACTTTTGCTAAAGAAACTGTAAGATGAATCAGTGATTGATTTTTTCTTAATATATATTATTTATTCAATAAAATAACAAATTCACTTAATTAATTTTTTTTTAATTAAACCACCCATCAGGTGGGGGAGATTTTTATAGGCTTCCCATGCCATCAAAATGCCATAAGAATGGCTAGAGTTTTACAACTGTGAAAATCACAGAGGCCATCAGGACCTATAGCATGAGAATGCTATCAAAAAGGTCATAAGAACTAAACTAAGCAGCCCATAACTCCAACGCTAAAAAAACTATCAGCCTTGCCCTTGAAACCTGTTAGGGAATTGCAATGCAAAACCCAAAGCGGTACTTAGAGGAGGCTGAGAGTTACAAAAGAAAACTGTTACAGAAACAAGGAACTGCTCCGGGGCTTGAGTGTATCCAGCCTTAGTCCAGGCTGTGAGTGAGCAGTGAGTTGTTTGATGCCTTCCTTCAGTTTTGATGTCTTGGTACTTTGATTCTCTGCATCTGAAACACTGAATCAAAGATATAAGCAGCACCTATTCATACACTAATTCTTAGGCTGGGAGTACCATTTCTATCGAGGTTAACAAGACTCCGAATTTTGGGAGGGAGCTGGCAATATTGAAAAGATCCAGTATCCCTAATTTCAAAAGCATATTTTGCTAAACTATCTGCAGCCTGATTGCATTGTCTAAAAATATGTGATAAGTGTATGTTTGGAGCCAAAAGGCAGGAAGCAGCCAGGTGATACAGTCTCCATGGAACTGTATTAGGGTCTTGTACAGCCTTAATTGCCCTAAGGCAATCTGATTGTATAAGGCATTTAGTGGTGACAGTTCTAGCCTTCACCAGAGCCATCTGGATGGCTATCAATTCAGCTTCAAGAGGGGAGTTAGAGTCAACATATGAGAAGTAAGACTCTATCATTCTGCCCAATTGATTTCTTACCATAATACCAATTCCTGCTTTATTGTTGTTGTGCCAAGATGCATCAACACTGAAACTAAGGCCTATATCAGGTGGTGACCATTTAAGAGCTGTGATGGAAGGCTGGGGGGGTCTTGTGTGTGCTGGGAGAAAACCCAATGTGGTTAACTCCACATCAAAAGGTGAGTTTGAGAGAATAGGCTTTGCACTGTAAGCATAGAATATCTGATCTCTTAAATTACTTTTCAGGCTTTTAATATTGGGCTTAATATCCTCAAAAATATATGAACACCTAGATTTCCATATCAGCCAACATATTGTGCTAGGTACTGTTTTAAAAAGGTTATTGTGCAGTTTGGTTGAGCCTTGAAAAGATATATAGTATGATATTCTATCCCAAATATTTTCAAAATGACAGTTCTGTGTACCCACCATATATTGAAAAACTGACCATAAAGCTAATGCAAGAGGACAGTTATTAAAAGTATGCTCAATGGTGTCTAGATTATTGCAGGCAAAGCATTTTGATGGTAGATTAAAGCCCATTTTCATTAGAACTTCAGGAAAAGGCAAAAAACCATTCAAAAGTTTCCACATGACACTGCTGGAAAGCAAGGCTACAATGGCGCCCGAAAACGGCATTTTTCCATAAACGCCGTTCTTCTTAACGTTCCGATATCGGAACGTTGGTGATGATGAGGGCCAACCAGAATTTACGGCGTATGGCTCATAAACGCCGCACAATTTACGGCGGAACTTGTTAACGGCGCTTGTGTGACGGCGGAATTCCAAGAACGCCGTTCTCTGTGTAGGTTCCGCAATCGGAACTAATCAGAATATGTGTTTGTATTGAGCGGGTTCCACTTGTGAAGTCATAATATTTAAGGTGGAACAAGAAAGCCCGTGTTATATGGTTGAACATAATGTGGTTCCGGTTCAGGAACACGACTTGATATATAATCTCAGTCAGCGGATTAGATGCTATCTTTCTACCCACAATCTTATCTTCTCACATTCATCCCCAATTCTCCCAACTTTCTCCCAAATTTATTTCTATCTTTGATTCTACTCAAATTCTCAATCCCAATCACTCTCTTCTCTAAATGTTAAATATTTTCCTTGATCTCTTAACTCTTTTCCATGGAGATTCAATCATAAAGAGGTAATTTGTAATTTTCATTGATGTTTTTGTGAATCTTAGTTTCTTGATTTTGATTGCAACGGAATCCATTTCGAATTTATGTATCTAATCGATGAATTTGTTGTTGTTGAAGTGTTTGAATATAATGTTATTGATGGATCTCTATAAATGTGTTGTTGTTGATGAATTTACATAAAGACTAGTTTTTTGTGATTGATTTGAGGATGAAGTTTTTTTTGGATGATGAATCTAATTAATGTTGATGAATGTGTTTTTGAGTATGAAGTTGTTATTGTGATTTGTAGGTAAATTTCTTGATGTTAGGATGAATCTATTCTTTGGTGTTGTTAGGATGGATTTGTTCTTGACATTCTTCATGTGTTCTTCATGTTCATCTGAGTTTTTTTTGTGTTCATCTGGGTTTGTTCTTCGTGTTCTTCGTGTTCATCTGGGTTTTCCGATTTCGATCGGAAAGCCCAGATTTTTTTTGTTGAATTCTTAACTAGTTCCGATATCGGAACACCTAATCTAGTTAGGTTCTGATATGGGAACCTATAAACGGCGGTTCCATGAAACGCCGCTAACGGGTGAACCCCTACGACGTCGCAGCCACCGACGGCGGTCGGAAACGCCGTCATAGGGGTGGGTCTTGCGCCGTGATAGCTGTATGCGTCCAGTAGTGTGAAAAGACTAATCTTTTTTTGTAATCTAAAATTCCAGAGCTTTGCAAGAATGTCAGAAGTACCTTTTACCGGGCTACTGTTTTATATGCAGATTTAAATGTGAATCTTCCTTGTTCATCTGGAGTCCATATTAGCCTGTCATCTCTTTCTGGCATACATAAACCTCCCTGCAAAACAGTAAATAGTTCTAGATGAATACTGTCACTTAGTTGGGGCAAAAATATGTCTTTTCCATTACAAAAATCAGAGACTGAGCAATCCAGTGGTATGTTAGTATCACTTGGATTGCAGAGTTCTGAGATTGCCCCAAATTCAGTCCAGTTTGAGTGCCAGAAGCTGACCAGACCCCTACCATGTAACACCCTAGTTAGAGACTCAGCTACTGGGGACATTTCTTTTATTCTTTTCCAGTTAGGGGAGTTCCTATATGAAGGGGGTAAATTCCATAGGAATTTGGACCAGAGAGTTTCCCCTATTTGGAACTTCCACCAAAGCTATAGTGAGCTAGCATCAACAATAGCTTGGATTGATCTAATACCAATGCCATTTTGATCTATTGGATAGCATAGTTCACTCCATCTCCTCCAAACCTTTTTAGGCTTCAAAACCGTCTCCCCCCAA
This sequence comes from Sherardia arvensis, assembly GCA_948330725.1. NCBI lineage: Eukaryota > Viridiplantae > Streptophyta > Magnoliopsida > Gentianales > Rubiaceae > Sherardia > Sherardia arvensis. The sequence goes on from OX415244.1 coordinate 7,558,270, forward strand.
AAGAACTTGGATAGTATTTTCTCAATATTTTTAATGACAGTCTTTGGAGGTTTCATAACAGGCCAAATATGTTGGGGTATTGAATAAAGGCAAGATTTGATCAAAGTAAGCTTCCCCCCTAATGATAGCCATTTTTTCTTCCAGTTGGATATTTTATTATCCAACCTTTGGATCAAAGGCGTAAAATATTCATTTAGGACTCTCCCCTTGAAAATCGGAACCCCCAGATATTTGAAAGGAAAGGTGCCATGTTTCATTTGAAGACCATCTTTTACCTGAGTAATTTTACCTGGGGGTGCATGTCTGCTAATGTAGAAATTGCTTTTTTCGAAGTTGACCTTCTGACCCGTAGTCTGCTCGTATGCTTTAAGAAACAGTTTTAGTGTTTTCAGGTCTTTTTTTGAGGATCTCATGAATATAATTGTGTCGTCCGCATAACTGAGGTGAGAGATAGGTGAGGGGCCTGTCGGTATGTCATAGTACTTCAGCAGCCCTGTAGAGAACAAATAGGACAAACCTCTAGTGAAAGCCTCAGTAAAAATATTAAAAAGGAATGGTGATAAGGGGTCACCCTGTTTAATGCCTCTGGTAGATTTAAAAAAGCCATTAGGTTTTCCATTGACAAGAACTGAAAAGTGTGCATTTTGACGGTTTTTCATGATAGCATACACAAATTTCCTATGGAAACCAAAGTGTAAAAGTACTGAATTTAAAAATCCCCAGTTGACCATGTCAAAAGCCTTTTTTAGATCAAGTTTAATAACACAGTTAGGGTTCCTACATTTTTTATCCAGGAATCTCATCATCTCTTTTAGATAGATAATGTTATCTGAAATATCCCTATTCTGTAAAAAGGCTGATTGATTAGGGGAAATAATTCTAGGCATGATAGATTTCAGCCTCTCCATTAGAATCTTTGAAAAAATCTTGTTTGTGAAATTAGAGAGGCTGATAGGCCTATAATCATCAAAAGATGTTACAGTATCTTTTTTGGGAATTAGAGCAATCCATGTTGCTGTAATACCAACTGGAATTTCTGAAGAACTCAGAAAATCTTGTGTGGCATTTAGCAGATCCTCTTTTATAATGTCCCAGGATTTTGTGAAAATTTTTGAAGAAAAGCCATCAGGGCCCGGACTACTGTTTTTATTCAAGTTAAAAACAGTGTGCCTTAATTCTTCCATGTTAACTAGTCTGATAAGCATCTCATTTTCAGAATCAGTTATCAATTTTGGGATCTTGCTTAAAAAATGGTCATAGTAATCACCATTTACAACATTTGGAGGTTCAGTCAATAGGTCAGAGTAATAATGTATAGCTTCTGATTCTATTTCCTGAATGTTCTCCAACCAGTTCCCTTGTGAATCCTTAATCTTGGTTATACCAAGTAAGGATCTTTTTTCTTTCACTGTATTGAATTTCACTTAATTAATATTATGTTTACAACACATAAATATAAGTGTCCGTTAGAGCTTAAGGGTGCATTTGGTTCATCAGGTTTTCAAGAGTTTGGATTTTGTTTTGGGTTTTTTAGAGTTTGGGTTTTTGTTTGGGATTTTGAAAGTCTGGTTTGCAAAAACCTCGTTTAGTTGTGTTAAGATTTTGTTAGTTTGAAACAAAATCTTTGATTGGTTTTTAGGATTTTGCAAGTTTGGACTTGAGGACCAAAAATAGATTTTGCAAAATTTCTGAACCAAACAAGTTTTTGAAAAAATTGACTTTGAAAGTCCAATTTTCCAAAAACTCACCCATCCAAATGCACCATAAATGTGTTGAGCTGAACAGTGTTGTGTTGATGAGCATTGTGCTGTGAGTGATAAGTCCATGGCTCGCACTCTTAGGCTTCGTTCGGACTCGGACCGAGGCGGGAGAGCACCCGGGGCTCGAGATACGCGGAAGATGGGTTTACGGGTCAATTGGTCCAATCCATAAGGATTGCGTATATTCTTAATTTCCTGTAAGAAATACACTTTCTATAATTATGGGAATACAACTATTATCACCATAAGAGTTGTATTCTTATTCTAATTACAAACGATGCCAATCTACGGATTGGAAACCTATAAATACAAAGGTTAGGTAGACCTCTTTAATAATTTTACATACATTACGCCTTACGCTTATAAACTTCTCAAAGATGTCACTGACTTAAGCATCAGAGTGTATACCCCCGATCACCCCGGGGCTTTATCTTGCAGATCAGTTCGTGAGCTCGGTTCGAGGTCAACCGCGGGCGCCAGAAATCCATCAATCTGTCACACCCGGTGGGACTCGCATGTTTATTTTGATCTAACTGATATCGATCTCATGACTGATCCGGCTAAGGACCCTCGTAGGGGTACGCGAGTCCGTCCTCTGGCCTCGACAGGAATTGGAAGCGTCGACGTCAGGTCTCTCCTCAATGACGAAGGAGAGAACCTCTGTCTCGACATTGACCTACTCGAGAAGAAGAGGGCCAATGCTACCATCCACGAGCCCAATGTCAAAGAAAGAGTCAAGCGCTACCACGAAAAAAGGGTTTGTTTGGAAACATTTACTAAGGGAGACCTAGTAATGAGGTTGAATGAGAAAAGCAAGAAGGAAGTGGAAGGGAAGCTAGACCTGAATTAGGAAGGTCCTTATCGGATCCTAGAATCTCATCTAGGGGGAAGCTACCTCTTGGAAACAATGAAGGGTGAACCCATACCACGAAGATGGAACGTGGTAAATCTACGAAGGTACCATGGAAGATAAAGCTCGAGCCAGACCAATGAACGGTCCGTGGCAGCCACAAATAAATAGCACGACTAATCTGTGTTCTTAAGCTCGGTATAAAACTCGAACGCTTATTTCTCTTATTTTACTTTAAGCCACGAGTTTGAATAAAACATATTCTACTTGCTTCTATCTTTATCTTTATTTTAAGCAGTCAAAATTCATTTCTTAATTTTTTTTTTGAATGGAAAATTCATTTCTTAATAAGAGGAATGATATCATAAGCATAACTTTGATTGCTAATCGTAAGTAGTATGCTTGAGGAAAATAGTTGTTTGAATGAAGAATTGAAATGTCAACCACTTTGAGTAATCATGCCTAGTATAACCTTCGATGTCAATATCTGCTCAGTGGAACCCAGCTGGGCCAAGAGCTCTGTCCCAGGAACTCCATGCTGATGAGGATCAGATAAGAAAGGTGCCAGCTCCTTAGAAGCGTCAGGATGACTAAAAGTAGCAGTCACACCTACATTTTCTTCGTTGGTCTCGCACAAATTGAGAACGTCACCCAACAGCTTATCCAACTCGGAGAGATGAAGCAACCATTCATACTCCTCCCTCTGACTCCTCATCTCGGGAGTACAGGCGCTGGACTCACTCCAAAACTTGACCAGTCACCGCTGTTCCAAAGGATCACTCAGCAAGACCCGCTCTTGAGTTAGCTCTTCGATTTGAAGAGTCTGCCTCTTGATGATAACTCTGCTGATGCCAGCCTAGAGTCCGCCAAGTCCTTATCCAGCTTAATAACCTATGTCTCCCCTTTGAGCTGCTTCACTTCGATCCCAAGCAATCGACCTCCACAGAAGCAGCAAAAGGTAGAGGTGACGCCTTCACTTGAGCGTTGAAGGCATTGACCTGGGCCTGGAAAACATCTCTTTCCTCGGCCACTCCTTTGAGAGTTTTACATCGAGCATACAACTTGGAGGTGGATTCATATAAGTTCAACAGCCTGGCTATGGTTTGGCCGTTCAACTTAGTCAAACCTGTAAGCGGTTGCACAGAGATATTTATTGAGTAATACACACTACTATACATGATAAAGGACCCTAACTAGGGGGAAAATGTTACCTCGGACATCAGGGGACACTCCTCATAAGGCTTAAGAGCCCGCCGAGCCACATCCTTCTTGGGCTCCGTCAGGTAGTAGTCGAGCTCCCTCAAAGGATCCTTCTCTGTGCTGGGCTGCCCAGAGTTGGAGGTATTTTCCTCGAAGTCATCCTCGAACTCGGACTTAGGAAGCACCACTTTCTAGACATGTTAAGCTCCATTCGATGCTATTCCCCGTCATTCCCCTCGGACGGGGGAACAGATGTCTGAAGGCTCGAAACACCTATCTCTGTTGATATGGCAACTTCTGACCCAATAGACCAAGTTCTAAGGAAACTCCCTGTTCGCCGAACTTTTCATGGTCCGATAGGCCTAGAGGATGCTCGACAGCTCATGTACCAATTGACTTTTGACCCCTGAAGCCGAGCCCTTGAAGCCGTTGAGAATAGTTCGATTAGTGACCTCCACCTGTCCATCAGCTTGCAGATGGTAGACAACAGTTAGCTTATGATTGATCTCATACTTCTGGCAAAATGATTTAAAGGGATCGTTCTTAAACAATACTCCATTGTCCGTTACCATGACTCCCGGAACCCCGAACCTACAGATGATATTCCTCCAACAACAAATTTCACATGTATCCCCCCAGATGTTGGCTAACAGCTCTACCTCTGCCCATTTGGTGAAGTAATCGATGTTGATGATTAGGTACTTCAGACCACCGGGTTCATTTGGAAAAGTACCAGGTCCAAGCCCAACCGGACGAATGGCCATGATTCGGTTATCCACATCATCTTCTCTTGCTGGACATGTATTATCGGCGCAAATTTCTGGCATTGCAAGCATTATCGCACTCACGCCTGCGGACCTTCAAACATGGTCGGTCAATAGTAACCCATCCTTAAAATATTCCTTGCTAACGTCTGCGCCCCCTAATGGATTCCGTTAGGCCCCTCGTGAACCTCTCGGACAAGGTATTTACCCTCATGCACCTCTAAAAAGTTGATCAATGGTTGAAGGTATCCTCGCTTGAAGAGCACCCCGTCCTAGAGCACGTAATTTGACGCCTTAGCCCTGACCTTGCGGAGCCGCCACCCGATCTTTGGGTACCCCTCCTGTCAGGAGATATGTCCGAATGGGGGTTCATCCAAAGGTCCTAATTCTCCACTGCTCCGACCATCATGTCTTTTTTCCTCATAGCTTCGCATGTTCAAGACCTCCCTCAGTAGGGCTTCCCCTGGACTGGGTTATAGCTCGGATGATGCCACCTTGCTTAGGTCATCGACTTTTCCGTTCTCTTCCCGAGGTACCTGCGTAAGGCTGAAGTTGTCGAATTCTTGGATTATAGGCCATACTAGCTCCAAATATCTCCATATGCTCCTTTACTTGGCCTCATTCTCCCATTTAACTATTGCACAACAATTTGAGAATTACCAAAGGGCTCGGCTCATCCGATCTTAAGTTCTCAGGCCAGCCGAAGACCGGCATCAAGTGCCTCATATCCAACTCATTATTAGTGGTTTTTTTAAAAAAATGCAACGCATGGAGTTGCTCTTTTCCATCATGGGACATTATTAGAACACTGCCCCACTCCCACCTGCATGGGCCGAGCCATCTACATGGACCTTTCACCCCAGACCTCCTTTCGGTGCCGCTCCTCCGGTTACCACCCTCGCTTCCTCTTCAGCCATATCTACCAAAAATATTCGTCAAGCCTTGACCCTTGAATGCTTTTCTAGACTGGAATGCTATTTCATGCTCCCCTAGCTCCACAAGCCACTTCATCATACGTCCCGGGGTCTCGGGCTTGAGCATCACCTGCTTCATGGGTTGGTTGGTAAGCACCGCGATAGGATGTTCCTGGAAGTAGGGCCGTTACCTCTTTACTGCATATACAAGGGCCATGAACAACTTCTCCAAGCTAGTGTACCTTATTTCTGGGCCCTTGTAAGGCTCGGCTCACAAAGTACATCAGGTGCTTTCTTCTTTCCTTCTCCCGAACAAGGACCGCGCTACGGCTGCTACCGACACTGGGACATACAAGTATAACACCTCTCATACCTTGGGCTTCAAGAGAGTCGGTAGTTGGCTCAAGTGATGTTTCATCTCCTAGAACACCTTTTCACATGCCTCTGTTCACTCTATGTTCTTTGCCTTCCTCGAGATGTTAAAGAATAGAAGCTGCCTCTTCGCTCCTTTTGACAAAAAACGGCTCAGTGCTGCCAAGGACCTTGTCAGGCACTGCACCTCCTACATGTTACTGGTCAAGTCAATACCATGCGTTTTATAGCTTCAATCTTATCCGGGTTCACATCTATCTCTCAGCTTGACACCATTTAGCCGAGGAACTTTCCCGTGCTTACCCCCACCGTATGCTTCTTCACTAGGTTAAACTTCAAATTCAACTTCCTTAAAATGCCAAACACCTTCCAGATCATCTAAGAAAATTGGGTAGCTCCTGTTCTTGACCACCATATCATCCACATAAATTTCCATATTCCTTCCTATCAGGCCTCAGAACAACTTATCCGCCAGAAGATGATAGGTTGCCCCTTCATTTTTCAACCCAATGGCATCTTCTTATACAAAAGGTCCTCAAAGTACGTGATGAGGGATGTTTTAGATTTATCTCACTCTACCATCCGGATCTGGTGGTACTCGCGATGTGCATCAAAGAACGTCACAATCCCGTAGCCTGTGATGGCCTCAACCAGCCGATCGACCAAGGGTAAGGGGTAGCTACCCTTCAGGCAGCACTTGTTTAGGCCAGTGAAATCAATGCACATTCTCCACGTCCCATCATGCTTTCTTACCAATACCGGGTTAGCAAACCACTATGGTAGAGAATGTCTTCTATCACATATGATTCTTTCAGCTTCTGGACTTCTGCCCGAACAGGGCTCTATCCGATCTCCCGCCAGCGCCCTCTTCTTCTGTCGAATGGGTTTCAGGTTAGGATTGACATTTAGCCTGTCCACAGAAACTTCAGGGAATTCCCGCAAAGTCCCCTATTTCTGAGGCGAAGACACCTCAAATATAGCTAGCAAACCATGCAGTTAACTCTTGACCTCTTCCGGCATATGCTTGCCAACCTTCACGGTTGCTTTCTCCCCGATCCTTTACTTCCGCGGAGGCCACCTCCCCGTGAACCGCTCCAACCAGAGCCTTCCTCACCTCCTGCATTGTTGCCAACATGCAACTTCTCGTCGTATATTGGCTTCCCTAACCATTGAAATTCCTTGCAAAGTTGGAAAATTCATGGTCTGGTGGTAACTGGTAAGTGGAACATATGGCCCTTGCATGGGTCATCCATGAACTACTAATGATGATATTGTTTGATGAAAGAGCATCTATAACCGCGAAATGGTTTATGAACAAGGTCCTTTTGCTCTGATCAATATTATCCACTATTGTCACCGTCAGAGGGATCACCCAAGGGATTATCGATCTGACCTGAAAGCCCTGACAGAAGGGTGGTACACAGGCGGAGATTCTGCCTTCCAATGCCCAGTTGCTCAAAATATCCTACAAACATAGTCTCTACAATGTTGCCATAATCTATGAAAACCCTCTTGACCATAAAGCCTTCTACCTCGGTAGTGATAACCATCGGATCCGCGTGCTGTGTCTGGTTCAGAACCGCGTCCTCCTCAGAGAGCGTTATGACTTCACTCGGGCACAACCTCTTCTCCCTAAGCTCCCCTGCTGGTATATGTATGTTTCTGGCCTTCACCGCCGTGTTAAATTGGGGTCCTTTCCCTACCACTCCTTTTATAACATTAATCATTCGAGGAGGCGCTTGGTTCACTGACTCCGGGGACATGACCAACGTTGCAACCCCGGCCTGCCCTCCTCTAGCTGGGCTGCAACCACTCGGGGATTTTCACCCCTAGGCCAGTTGCGCCAATTCCACTTCCAACCACCTTCTGCGGGCTGGCCGCTGCCCCTCTGGCATCACACAATCAATCTAGATGGTTCCGCTCAATCAATCTTTCTATCTCCACCTTTACGCTCCGACAACCTTCTGTAGTATGACCATTATACTTATGGAAGGCGCAATACTTACTTGCATTTGCCAGCGTGGGGGTGCCCGGTATGCATGTAGGGTCTTGAAACAAGTTTCGAGGGATGGTGAGAATCTCCGTTCGATTCTAGGTGAGGGAGTATAAGTTTCTCCTGGGGAGGGTCCGGCCTCGATCGTTGTTGTACTGTGCGGCATCCCTCTGAGCTACCTACGAGACCCGAGCTTTATCTCTTTTGTTGCTCCTATCGTCAAAGTATTCTTCCACTTTTCTCTTCTTACTTCCTTCTAGCAAAGAACAGTGCATTTCCACCTCCAGATCTAGCTTATAAAACGTCGTTGGGATGTCAGCCATCAGATTCTCCCATAGCACATTGTCGCACAATCAAGCTATTATTCTGGAGATTAGGGCATTCGCCTGTTTCTCTCTGCCTACCACCTACATAGATACATCCATATACCTCTGGTGATACTGCCGAACATCTTCCACAGCCGCCTGCCTGTTGTGCGCCACCTTAGCCGGGGGAGATACTTCTTACGCTTGACATTTGTACCTGTGCATCAATGCCCTCGAGAAATCATAGTAATTCCTGAAGTTTTCTGGAGGCTAGGCTTCGAACCACGACAAGCAACTCCCTTAGAGGTAAGAGTTGACCAAGTTGCACTAGAGCTCTTCACGAATGTCCCTTATGCTCCACACATTTTAGTATGTCCAAACAAACTCCTCTGGATTTGTCTCCCCGTGATACGTTGGCACTCCCTTTGGAACTCTAGTCCCCTGCAACCAAGGAAACGTGTTGATATGTCAAATCCAAGGCGACATTAAGCGGCCATAATTCTGGTCGACCAACCTGCCAACCTTTCTTTGATAGAGTTCGGAGCAGGTGGAGCTCGATCCACCACCACCAGGTACATGCCACAGGCTCTCAAAACCACAACCACAATGGGAGTTGCATAGGATGCTCTTGTCACCTGCCTAGATGCCCATACGGGCCCTTGCATACCGGTAACTGGTGCCCAACCTTCTAGATTCACCAGCCGGTTGTATATTACACCTTTGGGCGAGCCTCGGTATATCCTCTCTGATGAACCCCGAGTACCCCACGGGCTACAGCCACGTGGTTGAGCCATATCCATACACGTACGCGCCTCCTCTTCAATCATCAAAATCCTCATAGGGCATTTTTTGGTCTGAAAAGTAATGCATTGGTCTAGTGCGATTAGAAGGCCTCGTAACTCCTTGCGATGTACCCAGCGGGGGACCCGTACTGCCAATTCTTGAGGCCCGAGGTGGTATCGTGCTTGTGGCTCCTGACACCAGGGGTTGTCCAGTCGCGGCTACTCGCGATAAAGGAGTAGTAACCGTCCCTGGTCCTCTCTGCAGGATGCTGGCGATAACCGAGGGGGCGGCGGACACTCCTGAAGTCGGAGCACCTGCCAGGGGAGGCCCATGTCTATGTGCCAACCATTACCTATACTCTCCCCCCTTGCCTCCACAAATTCCCGCAGACTTCCATCCTGCTCATTCTCTTCATCATGTCGTTCACCGTCATCAGAAAAGGTCGGCGACCCTTCGACAAATGGTCCCTTTCCAGTCTGATGGTGGTCCCACATTTACTTCAGCGTCGGGTCTTCATCTGTCGGTCCCGCCCTTCGTCCTCCCAACCGGATAGCGACAGGTGAAGAGTTCCTCACACCTCTCTTCGGCGGCCTACCTCTAGGCAGCATCATGTTGGATTTCAAGACTCACAACTCGTGTCCCACCGGGCGTGCCAAGTTGATGCTCCCTTTTTGGATGGCTAAAATACACACATAATCAAAAATTGTCAAATCGGGAAACTAGATTCTCGTAGAATCATCAATAAAAAATCATCAATCATAAACATCAAATCATCAACTAAAATATACACATAATCAAACCGTCAAATCGGGAAACTAGGTAGTCGTAGAATCGTGGCTCGGATCATAAAATAGACCTCGTTTTTGTCATCCTCGTCATCAATCTAGTTTCACGATTTGACGATGAGAATTCAGTTTCACGATTTGACGATTTGATTATGTGTACAATTTAGTTGATGATTTGATATTTATGATTGATGATGGTTATGACATTATTCATGATAACCGTGGATCTGATGATCGATTGATGATTTGATATTGATGATTGATGATTGATGATTCATGTCAGTTATATTGTTTTGATGATTGATGATTTTATAGTGATGATGAGGACGATGATTTGATGATAAATGACTGATGATTTGATGATGAACAACAAGGATTTGATGATGATCAACGATGATTTGATGATGAACGATGACGATTTGATGATGAACGGTGATAATTTGATGAACAACGATGATTTTATGATGAACGTCAATGATTTGGTAATGAATGTCTATGATTTGATGATGAGCGATGATGATTTGATGATGAAGGAGATGATTTTTAGTTGATATAATTAATTGATATGAAAATAACTAAAATATAATAATTATGATTTGACCCCAAAACTTTTGTATGAACCATATGAGGTCCCTTTGCCTTACCATAAGGCTGCCTTATCTAATTGTTTCTCATTGATTGCATTCTAAATATATCATGAGTCCAAACCCAAATCCACAAAAACCCCTCTAAGAAGTTTTATTTACGGAAGTGCCCATGGTCAACCAAAAAAGGCAAAGTCTCTAGAAAGTCCAACTTTCCTAAATGCTATGGAACTAACACTCTATATTTAAACTCAAAATATATAATTTTGTGTTAAAACATCGATCATATTAAAGTAAACATGTAGTAAAACATGTTATAATACGAAAATTCATGAAACTTAATGTAGAAATTTAAAAATTTCAACTAACAAAATATACGGTTCAAATTAAAACGTACACTGTATAAGGTGAAATGTATAAAGGTTTTCACAGAAAATCAGGAAAGTTAGGAGTTAAGGAGATTTTCTCCCAAAAAAAAATGTATTCTCCCACATTATAGTGTCATGGTAGAATGATGGGATAAAAAGAAACTTTTTATGAATTATATTTTGACAAGGTTATCTGTTGTAATTTAGATCTAACTCAAAATTCTTTCCAATCCATGATGATCGATAATCATCCATACCTTTAGAAATTTTCATATAAATAAAGTTCACCTTCTCGTTTTCATAACCTTCTACATCAACGAACGTGAAAATAAAGTAACTGGCAAAATAAAGTTGATTGGTAAAATATTATTGATTGTTGTAGTGGTATTTAATTTTAAGTTATGCAAAATAAAAATTCTTTTTAAATTGAATTATAAAAAATAGAGAATCCAACATTTTAATCACTATTTTATAGAAAGTTTAGCAACTCTCTTGAACAGTTGAACTTGTTGTTATACATGAAAAGACTTCTAACATTGTTGATAGATTTTTTTATATTTTTTATAACGTTGATGGAAATCTTGGTTTTCATTAATAATACTGAAGATATATAGTTCTTGTAGTGGCCTAGTGAGGATAGATAGTAACGGGTACGTACTTTCCATCTTACTAGATTATTTTTTAGTTTATTTTAGTTCAATTAGTTTAATTTTATATAAATAAAATTTAATAAAATTTAACTTAATTTACTTATTCTATTAGTATATCTAATATAATAATTTTTATTACAGTTCAGTTCCGTTCAACTAAATTTAGTAAAAATATTTTTCAAAAAAAAAAAAAAAAAAAAATTTAGTAAAAATAAGATTTAGAGATCATGCCCAAACTACTTTTAAATCCATGAGTTCGATCCGTGTTTCTATAAATTACCATGAGACCTACGTTGTATTTTGCTCAATCAGACAATTAATTAATGGCTCTTTCAAATTTCCTCTCCCCTTTGAAAACACCATTTCGGGGATTAGAGAGAAATCACGATGTGAAGTCATGGGTCTCCGGCCGACACCACCGCCAGTATGTGTCCTTAACAAATGTTTACCCAGCCTTGCGTTGTACAGCCACGGCCGTCAATGGAGACCGGAAACCGGATGAAAAGGTTATCGTGAGACGATCAGGGAACTACGTGCCTTCACTTTTTACCTTCGATTTTATTCAATCACTCAACAGCGAATACTCAGTACGTACTTTCAACGAACCATTTCAGTTTAATTCCGATACTCAGTACATATGCTCTGTTGTATGTATAATATATGTGTGTGTATCTCATTGGTAATGCAGGGGGAAAGATATGCGAAGAGGGCTGAGGAATTGAAGGCTGAAGTGAGGGTGATGCTGGGAAGAGAGATGCATCTGGTTGAATGTGTGGAACTCGTTGATAATCTGGAAAGGCTGGGAATAGCTTATCTCTTTGAACCTCAGATTAACAGTTTATTAAAAAACATGTTCGATCGTAGCAAAGGCAGCTTCGAAATGGATGATTTGTATACTGCCGCACTTACATTTCGTGTGTTCAGACATTATGGCCATCACGTTCCTCAAGGTATCATACTTTTATTTATTTCATTGCCAGAAAATTTAGCAATAAAGTGTCTCTGGCCTTACCCAATATCTTGCAGATATTTTTAACCCTTTCATTAGTGAAAATGGTGAATTTCATCCGAGTCTGGGTGAAGATACAAAGGGGATGCTTGCATTATATGATGCATCTTTTCTTTCCACGGAGGGCGAGACCAAGCTGGATCTGGCAAAGGAATTCGCGAGGAAGCATCTGATGATGAAAACGAATCAAAATACGGACCAAAAGTATCTGAGTTCTTTAGTGCAGCACTCATTGGAGTTTCCCCTGGCATGGAGGGTACCAAGAATAGAAGCAAGATGGTATATATCTGCGTACGAGACGAGCCCCAACAAGAATCCTGATATTCTGGATCTTGCAAAGTTGGATTTCAACATTGTTCAAGCCATTTATCAGAAAGAGCTTAAACACGTATTCAGGTTAATTAATTAGTTTGAATCACAATACTTTGGAAAACGAAGAATTTTATGTCATGATTTTTTTATTTTTATTGTTTTGAAGCTGGTGGAAGGACACACGTATTACTGAGAAGTTGACTTTCTCAAGGGACAAAGTCGTTGAACTTTTCTTTTGGTCACTTGGAACGTCGTGGGAACCTCAATACTCGGGTTCCAGAATCATGCTCGCCAAGCTATTAGAGTTTCTAACAATACTTGATGACTTGTATGATCTTCATGGAACCATACCAGAATTGGAACTCTTTACTGATTCCATTAAGAGGTACGTATTGAAAATGTTCCTTGTTTTATTAATTAGAATCGATTTCAAATCTGTGTTTGGTTTGCAGATTTTGAGAGTACTAAACTTCCAGAGTCCAGTTCTTTTAAACCTTTGTTTGGTTTCCAGGACTTCCAAAGTCCTTGCCAAGTCTTGGATTTTGTACAATTTTTTGTCTAAGTCTTAATTATTAATTTTATTATCATAAAATTTATTAATTTTATATTTTAGATAAGTTATATTAAAATTTAATTAATTTTAGTCTATAAAATAAATTATCTGAATTAATGAATACCATAATTTAATCATGTAATTATAATAATATATTAATAATTAATTAAATTATCAAATATTGATATTACTAATAAAAGTTTTAAATAGTTAAATCATTACTTTTTATACATAATTGATATGTTTTTTTTAATGTTAACTCGTCTGATGAGAGATACTTAGAAGTTTTTTGTTATCAATATGTTTTGAAAATCAAGTTGTTTCAAAAGTTATTTTGATTAAATAAAAATATATATTTAGAATAAGTTTTGGTAACTTTATAAACCAGAGTTTAGCCCAAATTCTTGATTTTGCAGGACTATATGTAATTTAATTAACTTTAAGATTTTTGAAAATAATTTAAAATTACAGAACAATACTCTATCATATTTAAAACAATTTATAATCATACATAATAATTAATATTCATTAATCATTATTTTAATTGTTTATTTTTTTCTTCTAGCGACATTGGATGTTGTTTTTTCAAAAACTCAATAATATTTATTTGAATCTATCTAGCTAAAATATTTTAAGTTATGTAATAATTTTCTTTTAATTTTATATTTAACAACCAATTCAAATAGCCATAAAAATTTGTGAAGATAATAAGCAAAACAATTATTTCAATTAAATTGTCATTACAAATTTAAAATAATCAATTTCCATTTTAATTCAAAGTAAACAAAAAAAAAAGTCAACTAAAAAAATCGCAAATCTAATCATGCAACCAAACAATTTTTTGTTACAAACTTACCAAATCTCAAACAAATCAAAAAAAGTTTTTGTAAGCCAGAATTACAAAATCTAAAAGAAAAACTCAAACTCTCAAATTTTTAAATTTAAGAATAAATCCACAAAGTATAGCCGATTTGTAAGATTATAAAGAAATTTCTGAAGAATCGTCTCTATATCTTGATCGAGTGGTAAGTAAAAGTCAGAACGACCTATCTAACTTTAATCTAAAATGGGAAAAGGGATATGAAAAGTTAGTGGCAGTAACCAGTGGTACTTTCAACCAATCCGAGTTTGACTAACCGAATACAAGTTAGTTACAGTATTGGATCTGCTCCCTGAACCTGAAATACTTTCCCAGATTTATAGACGTTATTCGGATTTTCCCCTCGTAGCCAATAAGAGACTATCCGAGATAGTTTTGAAAATTCAGGACATGTGAAAGTTTGTTCAACTATAACAAATTAAACTAGAAGAACAAATGGAACTCCAACTCATGTAATCAACAAGTGTCATAAGGTAAGTAATACTACTCCCTCTGACTCGGATTTCTCTTGTCCTCATGTAATTCAGATCGAAAGTCAACTAAATTTTAACACATCAATATGACCCATAAAAAAAACCTAGATGGCAAACAAACATACTCGACTAATATTCTAGTAAAAGCAAACCCATTGAGGTATGTATCCCTGAAAACTGTTTCCAAAAACTAACAAAAAGAATAAAGAAAAAACTTAATAAAAAACTATGGAAGCAATAGTGAAAAAAATGAAGCAGATCACCAAAATATAGAAAATAACCCCAGTAAACAATCGCCAGATAATCTGGGTCACCTGACAGGAATGGCCTGCAGTGGTGGCGGCATGACTGTGGTGCGCGACGACTTTCATAGCGTGGGAAGAAATCTCCTTGTGTGCCCGGCGCATTAGTCTAAGATCCACCCCTCTGGCTGGTGGCGTGTGATGCTCTGCCCGTTTAGAAGGTCTAATTCCCTGAGATTCCGTTCAATTTGAGATTTTGATTTTGCTTGGAAACAATTGTGAAAGAAGCTCTCTGATTTCCAGCCGTCTGTTGGGACGAGGTTGTTGCACTACCACACATGTCTCCAAGCTTCCTCCAATGCGGTAGCTGTTGGGACTGCCGAGCCCACCACAGCTCAAACTAATATGATATTATCCGCTTTGGGCCAGGTGCAAAGCTCACACGGTTTTAAATAATAGATCAATCCCCAAAAGGTCTCATACTAGTGTGGTTGGACTATTCCTTATAAGGAGAGGAATGACACCCTCCGCTTCCGTGATGTGGGATTTGGGTTGACCACACCCAACAATCTCCCCTTCAAACCAAGGACCACAAGAACAAGTGTCTTTCACCTTGGACCGTCTTGCACCGCCGCCAAATAGTTGCGGGACACGCCACCTGACAAATCCTAGGTCAGACAGACTTTCGACACAAGGGACAAATTTGCCTCTCTAAGGGAATAAATGAGGGTCTCCTCCACATCAAGCAACAAAGGCAGTCCCTTCTCGAGTGTAATCAAGCTCTGAAACCACTTGTTGGGACTGCCGAGCCCACCACAGTTCAAACTTGCATGATATTGTCCGCTTTGGGCCAGGTGCAAAGCCTGCGCGGTTTTAAACAATGGGTCAATCCCCAAAAGGTCTCATACTAATGTGGTGGGACTATTCTTTATAAGGAGAGGACTGACACTCCGCTTCCGATGTGGGAGTTGGGTTGACCACACCCAAAAGTAGCTAATCGTGGCAGAGGTGAGGCGACAGAGAGCCATTACTGCAACGACGGCAACAAACTAGACTTATATGGAGAAACCATCTTGCATCAATACGATTGGATTTCGGCCGACGATGACCAACTCTCGGAATCATATTGTTGGATCTTCGGATCGTAAATGGTCAACGAATTTGGTGGATTCGGTGAGGGGATTAAGAAGAGTGGTATGCCGCTCAAGATATTTTGAGGCCTGAATCTTTTTTTTTAAGGTCCTAATAGAGCATAATGGAGAAAATTGGTCGCGAAAGAATTTTAATATGTAAGGAAAAAATGAAATTAAGATTAATTAAATGATGAATTTTTCAAAAAATTGGGTCCTTATTTTGGCCAATTGTTTTTAATATTGGGATTTAAAGAACAACTTTTTTAAAATATATACTAAATCTGTTTTTTTTAAAAAAAATAGGACCCTATTTAGCCAATATTTTAGAACACGAGATTTCACATGTTTCACCTGTTGGACCAAGCCTAATGATGTAGATCACAATTATTTGGTGAGGTGAGAGAGGGAATTAGCACGGTGGCGAGGTCGTCCGCTAGTAATCCCCTCCTCAGAGACGAGCGGAGAAAAAGTCTTGTTTTTATTCAAAATAACTTTAAAAATGAAGTGCCTTTATTAAATATTAAAACAAGCTGGTGGTACTCACTCTGTTCCATCATAAACTTCACATATTGAGTTTTCTAGATTGATCGGAAAAATTTTGACCATCAATATCTTTATTTGATATTATAAAAATACACGTTTTAACGAATCCAACAATATATTATCCGATCATATTTTGATTAATAATACTATTTCAATTTAAACGTGAAAAATACTAAATTTTGACTAAATGAATATGGACTTGTGTAGTTTGATGTGACACGGAGGGATTATAAAATAACATTACAAAACACATGTACACTTAAGTTCAACTTATGATATATAAGCATATTCAAAACATACTTATATAATTTAAAAAATAAATAAACAAAAAAAATGAAATTATACATGTATAATTTCTGAATGACTAACTTACATACTCCTATATTTCACTTAAAAAAAAACATAGCTTACATACTCCAATACTACCATAAGATAAATTATAATCCATATGTTCATTTGTTTAGTTGGACTATACAAACTAAATTATAAATTATAAATTACTGGATCGCGCGGTGCGCGGTTTTATGATGTATTTTTAAAATCTTAAATTTTTATATAATATTTGCTTTTGGAATGAGGCGTGTAATTAATCAATTTATCAATTACACGAATAGGAAAATTTTATATTATTATCTATTATCATGATCAGGAATACCATATTAAAAATATAAATAAGAAAAAAGTCTTACACTTCATGATATTTATATCAAGTTTTAAAAATCAAAGATTAAAAATGGATTTTTTGTTAGAAGGGAGTTTCTTAGATAACTCAAAAAATATTTTGAAAATAAATCATATATGTAATAATATTTTTTGAATTATTTGTAGAGGTCTTTAACCATTTATAGAGGACTTTATAATATTTGGATTTGGATATCACACCACCTACAAAAGTAAATGAGTATGGTTCTCATCCTACCGAAAGCAATCACTTCATTGTGTTTTGCAAAAGAGAGGCAAAATATGAGTTTGGATTATCACAAAAAAAGAAAAAAAGAAAAAACAGACTGCATCATATATAAGTTAATAGCTACTATATGAACAGAAAATAGATACTTCTAACAAATATATATCGTGTGGCCTGCGCAACAGTGTGTGTATCACGGCTCGCCACCAAACCTGACCAACGCCACCAACTAACAAAGCCTGACCAATAGCTTGCTTAACTTACCGATCAGCTGCTATGCCGGTTTCGATATACATCTCCTTGAAAGTAACGTATCTCAAACCTATGATTTTAAAATTTACCCACGTTTTATTTCAAACAAAGAATTGAAAATCGTTCCAATTGCACATACATGTATAATCAAGCCACGGCTAGCAAGTTTGTGACATATCTTCTCACAATTAGCAAGTTTGTGAGAGAGGTGAAGTTAAACATATAATCTTCTCTTCAACCCAATCATACATGCACCATCCTACGAAGGACTGAATTCCTCAATGGCCAAGTTTTGGCAGCTAGCTGATGAACTATACTCTTCTTCACCGTTGATGGCACAGTTATAGCATCAAATCTTGATGTTTGGATTGCTCGGAAAGAACTCCGTGAATCAACCCATTTTGTGGGGGACAATCTCCCGTAACGTCAAAACCTTCACATGGTTGCGTCTATTGATTGGTGGAAATTCTAACTAATTTGTATGTATATATAGGGAATTTGTAGGTTTTTATTTTAAAAATAGTAAATTAATATATTTGATTTGGTTTTGTTTGATTTTTGATTTGGTAACCGAAATTAAACCATGCATTTACATGATAAGTATAGTGAATTTGGTAAATTAACATATTTGATTTCATTTGATATGATTTTATTTTATCGTTTAATTCCCTACATTAACGCATAACTAAATATACATTAAGGTGATTAGTGTTTCCAAATAAGGTGAGTTTGGTTAAATTAGCAGCGCCGTACATGAACATGAACAAACTATATATATAGAGTAACGAAACAAAAAAGGTGGAAATTAGTTAAATTAGTTAATTTTGGGTACCTACTATAATTAATTAAACGGCGGAACTGCCGGGGTAGTTGGGGGCGTGGAGACAAAACGCACGGGGTTGTGTCGTTTTACTCAATATTCATTTTATTTAGTTCAAATTCTGGGACGGTTCCGGAGCGGTGTTTTTTTTTATTATTTTTATGCCGCCACTCTCTATTTTTTAATACACATAGTAGATAGATTAATATATTTGTATTATTAGCCTTGTGTTATAACTACAATTTATTTAAACGAACTTTTTTCTTCTTTAAATGTTATTAGCTCTTGTAGAAACTTAGTGTTAATGAAATAAACAGAAGGATTCATTTTCATATCACAAGTATATAATTAATCTAATATTTTGATATACATGATTATTTCAGATGGGATGTTAAAGCTATGGATGAACTTCCAGACACCATGAAAATGATATACCTTGCCATTTTTAACACCGTCAACGACTTGGCCTACGATGCTCTCAAAGAACAAGGCGTCCTTATAATAAAATATCTATCCAAGGGGGTACGTGATAATTTTATAGTACAAAATTTTGGGTGAATCGTCCTATCATGTTGGTAATTTTTGCTTGTCATTTTAATTCAATTAATATTATTTCATTTACAATATTTACACAAATTAAAAACATAAGTGAACAGTAAAAATGAAATTAAATGAAACTAATGACACAAACACTTGAACTTAGCATTTGAAAAAAATTGTTTTGTTGAAATAAATAATTAAAAGTAATATATTAAGAGTCTATTAATACAAACACATAAAATGTAAACTAAAAAATATCTCACCATAAACTTATAATTAATAAGACTATCCTACCCTATACTCTCTATCATTTTATAATTTTGTAGAAGTTTGCTAGAGTTTGAAACCATTTAGTTTTATTTATTGAAACTATAAATTTACAATATTTATATAGCAAAACAATTTGAACTTGACAAGGAAATCAAAAGCGGTTATATTTTTTTTACTGAGAGCTTGAAATTGATATCAACATATGCTAAATGATTTTTTTTTTTTACAATGGGAAAGCCTTTTATATTACTGTCCTATCTGAAATTTGTAACTGAATCATTATTATTTATTTTACCTATTAATTATTGGATTAATTTATTTGTTTATTTCATTATTATGATTTTTTTATGATTTACTTTGAAAAACAATTATTTATATCAAAAATATGTCTCTTTATCTAGTTTATGTGCCTGTTTAGTTATTTCTCTAATATTGTAATTCTTTAATTTGGTGTACTATTTATTTGTTATTTAGATATATCAAATAAAATAATTGAATAAAAGTTAAACATGTTATAAATGCAACATTCTAATAAATATGAGAAATAAAACTTAGATAATAAACACAAAGTGGCGAATTGTTTTTTTGTTCTTTTTTGTAGGAAACTCACTACAGTAACTTCTTTTGATATTCATAATCAAAATTAGTTTAAAAGTTATTTCATACGCATATGTATTCACACGTGCGAATCCAGAAATATATTTATGGTCTAATAATATTAGACATAATAGTTACAGTAACTTAATAAATTACAATGTCTATTACAAAACTTTGTTTGACACATACTATCCCTCTTAAAGAATTTATAAAAGTTTTATAGAAATCACAAAATTTATGAAACTCTTTTAGAATTGAAATCCTAAAACCCTAATTCAACTTTAAATTAAATTTTTACATAACATACTCATACAAATCAGTGGAGTTGCCGACTTATCGGACTAATAAAGCAGCAGAGTATTAATTTGTTAACGCAGAACTAACCAAAGAGTCGACGTTACTTTGATTTATATTTGAAAAATAGTTTTTTTTTCTACTGGTCAAAAGGTTGATAACCTTTTTAAAATTTTGGGTAAATGTTCTGTGTTTTGGTTTTTTTTTTTTATGTGTGCCTTGTTATTTGTATTAACTTGTTTTTGTTAAATTATCTCTCTTTTTCTAATTAATAGAAAAGTAATTTTTTTACTGCGTGATTTGTATTGGGATCTGGTTAAATTGATATCTAATCTATCGATAGAAGAATAATATTTTTTACATGAATAACATATATTAATATTAGGTAAATTCTTTTTACTATGGAATAACACTTGTTATCCCATTCGCCTAACTGCCTCCGCCCCTGCGTACTCATCCTTTGAGTCAGATAGATTGGCATTTATACAAAAATGAAAATACATTGTATTTATTGGCGCCACTAAAGATCATATGAATCCATCTAAAAAATTAGAAAACTTACATGCAAAATTTTAGAAGAAGACTAAATTTCAGTTTTTGTTACCTAATAAAATTACTCAAAATATGAACATTTATATCCAAACATTTAAGTGATCAAAATGTGTATTTAACTTTTCAATATTGCTGAATTTTTGTACCTCGTGTTAGATTAAAGTTGAAATTATTGTTTTAACTATTACACCAAGGTTATTTATGTAATTTCACTTAAGCTATCATCTTAAAAAATATTTACTTTAAAAGATTTAAAATTTTTCAATATATCAATTTAAAAGATTATAATTCTTTAAATTAAATTCAGCAGATTTAATAATGTGCATTTTAAAATATGTTAAATTCTTATAAACCGAAAAAATTTTAAACTTGTTTTTTAACTCAATTTGGGCTGAAAGTTACCAAAGTACCTCTAGTAAAATAATAAAAACAACTTCAACTTTAAATTAACACGAGATTTAAATATTGAGCAATATTAAAATATTATGTAAATATTATAAACATTTTGAATGTTATGTGAAAAAAGTAGCATTTTGCGGAAACGTTGTACAAAAAAATGCAATCAATTTAGAAGGTGAAAATAAAATAATAGCTCTGACTTATACAACACAATTTATATATATATATATACAATGAAAAAAAAAAGTCTTCTTTTCGTGGGAGTAGAGAATGACTTTAGTACTAGGCCTCTGGTAGATTTACTCAGAAGTACTGGGTTCGACTCTCGGAAAAGGGGGAAAGGATGAGATTTTATTGGGATTTACTCAGAGGTATTGGGTTCGACTCTCGAAAAAGGGGGAAAGGATGAGATTTTATTGGGATTCGTTTGATATACCTAATTAAAGAAAAATATGTCTTTTTTGCTTATTTAAGTTGACGTTACCTAATAAATTAATTAATTACTTTCACGTGTAGTGGGCAGATATATGCAGCGCTTTCATGCAAGAGGCAAGATGGTACCACGATGGATGTACGCCGTCGGTGGAGCAGTACCTTCCTAATGCATCTGTTACCACATCTATCCCACTCTTATCCATGCATGCTTACGCCGTCATCGACCCCATCAAGATCGACGTACTTAGGAGCTCATTGGATTCTGCTCATCTTCACAGCGTCGTACGTTGCTCAGCTCTAGTATCCCGTTTAGCGGATGATTTGGAAATAATAACGGTACGTTTGTTAACCCTTTCTGTGCATACTGCCTTCGTTTATTATGGGGTTTGCTATACGCAGTTCGTATTTTGTTTATTTTACAGTTCAAAATAAAAATATGTTTTCGATATATATAAGATAGTCAATATTTATGCATATCAGACATATGCATCATATATACTACTTCTATTGCATACATTTGCAAATCAGTTATATATCATTATCATTATATATATAATTATTTAATAAAACGGACCGCAAATAAGTAAAATATGGATTGCGTATAGAAGGCCTGTTTATTATAATGACACATTACTATTTATTATAAAATTTATTGTAAATTTGACCAAACAATTAGAATTATTACATGAATAATTTTATTAGTGCATTGTTATATGCAGTCCAGTATTTACTTATGCAGTCCGTATTTATTCATGAAGTGTCATCAATACCTTTAATATTTATTCAAAAATGAATGTGGGTTCCCATAAATAATTAAATACAAATACGGATTGTAAAAGTAATGTTGGACTGCATCTATCAATTACCTTTTATTATCATGTGGTATACTTTTGAAAACATTTTAAACATGTATTTTAAAATAATAAAAATTTTAGTTTAGTTAAAATACATAATTAAAATTATCGATAGCCAAATTTATCTTCAAATAATATTTGAGAGTTCAAATGTGTCAAACCTAGCGACTAGAGGTAGTACAGAAAACAAACTTATAATTTGCACCCACATGCACATGTATTTTCTCTATGATATCACATCAATATTGTTATTTGTCTTGTCTTGTCTGATATTAATTATATGGAAATCGTAGGATGAGAAGAAAATCGATGATTTACCCAAAACAATTCAGTGTCGCATGAAACAAACCGGATGTTCGGAAGAAGAAGCTAGGAATATGCTCTGTGTTTGAAAAATAAGACATGGAAGAAAATGATTGCCGACTCTGCGAAAGAATCACCATTTTCAACTCCATTGCTGAGAATGGTACAAAATATGGTAACAGCTACAGTAGCTTTATACGAAAATGGAGATGGTTTTACTGAAATGTCCAATAATCCCGATATCTGCGAGCAGGCCAAGGCCATAATTATATCCCCAATTCACATTGACCTTCCATAGATATTCTATACTGTTGGATATACAGAGCGCAACTGTATTTCTAAAAAGGAGGTCTTTTGAACGGATCAAATGTATCAATAATTTTTCATGTATTTGAATTCTCATGTTTTTTATGTTTTGTGGATGCTCTAAAGTAACTCTTCTGTATTTTATGTAAATTGATTATGTTATAACTTGCATAACTCTTGTATAAACAAATGTTCAATTTTATAATATTTTGTTGGTTAATCATAAATTTTAATAAATAGCTGTTTATTTTTTTTAAACCACAGTATCATCATTTGTACAATTAGTACTTGTTTGGTTTCATCATTTATTTTGGGTGTATTTTACTAAAGTACGCCCTTAAATAGTAAAAATACGTATACAATGATTAATTTTCCTTTATTTTTTAAAAATAAATATTTAATTCTATTAAGTGTTTGGCCGTGATCAAAGTGGCCGGAAAAGTGGAGAGAACTCTTTCATTCCACCAAAATTAACTCTCCAAAAATAAAGGATTTTCTTCGGAAACAAATCTCTCGAGAGCCCATCTAGGCTATATTTTGTGAAACTAGGCTATATATATTGCTTTAGCATTGTGAGATTTGGGAATTATACGGGTAGAGGAATAGGAGTACTAGCGATAGGTCGGGATGAAGATGGATTAAATTACATCATAAATAGTAAACCTCAATGGTGTAGGGTGACACTGACGGTGACGGTGGCTGTTATAGATGGTCGGAAAACCTTGATGATTGTGTTGGCTGACGATCGCTGCTTTGGATTGACGGGATATTTTGGTAGGAGTTGTCGCTAGCGAAGGGCGTAGCATAGCGCAGGAGGTTGGGTACAAAATCGATTTACTCGCTAGCGGAGGGCGACTGCTTTGGATTGACGGGAATATTTTGGCAGGAGCCGTTGCTAGCGAAGGGCGTAGCATAGCGCAGGATATTGGGTAGAAAATCGATTTATTTGCTAGTGAAGGGCGGCTGCTTTGGATTGACGGGATATGTTGGTAGGAGCCGTCGCTAGCGAAGGGCGTAGCATAGGACAGGAGGTGGGGTATTTCCTCGCTAGCGAAGGTATCGCAGAGGGTAGATTGTCATAATCCATAGATGATAAAGTTTATGTTCCGCTAGCGGTGGGGAAGGGTTGATTCAGAGCCATCGGGTAATACGATTTGCTGGGCTTCACCGGCCATTTCTCAACCATAAATCCCCGAGATTTTAATATTATCAGTCAAATGTAATTTTCATTTTGATTTATTTTAAACATAATATGAAATAGTATTACAAATAATATAAATACAGGCGTGATTAAGTAAAATATAGGATGTGATATAGCAATTCACTTTATTTTCTGTAAGGTACGATTAATTTGTACCTCTAGATGAGGCTTAATTTCTTTTAACATGATTTCTCGTATATATATACTGAGATCAATATTATTAGTAACATATAGAGCACCGTGTCAATGGGAAACATTAAATATTATTTAACACTAGATTATTGATCCGCGCGTTGCGCGGTATGTTAGAAAAGCCTTCAAACTTAACCATCTTACTTGTTTGCAAACTATAATTCAAATATATTCAATATATTTGAGTTTGTTTGGGTTTAGAAAAGTTTTTTCATAAAGACTCATCCTTCAATATATTCAAATTCGGAAAGAAACCATTTTACTGTATACAAATATTATATTTAACAAAGCAGTTAACTTTAATGTGTAGAAATATTGCTCAATACAATCCTTATATGATGCATGCTGATTTTTTGTTGTTTAGTAGCTAATAAGAAGTATCATTAAAACAAAAGTAGGAGTACTTTTTATATTATGTAATGTGACTAATGTCATGAGATCAGTTAATAGAAAATATATTTCAATTAATAAAATATACTTTAGTGAAAGTATACTTTTTCATAAGATTATAATTTCTTGAGTTTATTATTAAATTCGTTCAATTAAATTTAATGAAAATTTATTCAGTTCAGTTCAATTTCATTGATGAAATTTAATTACAATAATTCTGTTTTTTGATACATTGACTTTTAATTCAGCTCCAGATTATCAAAAAATAAAATAGTAAATAAACACAACACACTGGCCATAAAAACAATCAAGATTAGTATTAAGGAGCTAGTACCGTAAAAACTGTACCAATATTTGTGGATAACTGAAACTAATGCCGTCAACAATATGTGCGTCGACACCAATCGGAAGCTTTTACCGATTTGGAATCATGGACAAATTAACATTCGATTTGATCAGCTTATGTCATAAAGATGTGATGCCAATAAAATTATTTATTTTCGCAGGAGTATAATATACAGTACTCCTCTTCCGTCGATAGGGGCCTCTCTAAAATCTCCTAATATTTTTATATCCTACATTAACAAATAAATTACAAATTTTAAAGGTAAAGAAATATTATATAGCTATTAATTAAAAATCGTTCCTTTCCTCTTGATAAAGAAAGGGAATCACCTAATTAAATTAGGTTCAATATCCAAACAATCAGAAAGAATGAAAGACAATCATAAATTGATCTCAATAATGCTATATATATATATATATATATTGTGATTTTTAGAATAATCGCTACCATGCAAATGTTGCTATGTTATCCCAATACTTTTTCAAGCTCCGGACACCGTCCCACCTTGCAATTTACATGTAATAATCACACACCACATATAATATATATATATATATATATATATATATATATATATATATCTATCATGTATTGAAGTGAAGGCTCCTGTTAGAAGTTGAAGGTTTCAAGAACATAAATAAAACATTAGAAAAGTATGGCGCAGCTCGATCACCGAGTGTGAGCAACATACATAATTAAAAAAATATTTAGGGATTGAATAAGAGCTACATACCAACTTTTATTCTGAATAATGCTCGATGTCAAGTCCTAAGCAATGCAATCAAACACACTTTCATAGTCTGAGAATTCTTTCGAATTCCGTGGACCTCAAAAATTAAACCCCGCTGATAATCCAAATGAATATTGGTTATAATTTGATCTGCATACTAAAATGACCACAACTTTCAAAACATAAGAACACGACGCCTCGATGATCATCGAACATGCTCGCGCGAGGCTGTTTAGAATCCCGAGATGTTCTCGACAGTGGTGGTCATTGTGAACAAATACACACATGCGGGGATATTATAATCATCTTCATCAAAACTAATAAAGAAAGAAAATATCTTTGCGGTCAAGAAGTCAGATCCTATATAATATAGGACTCCTATTATAGGAGAATAGAATCATCAAGCGAGAGGGAGTTGTTTAACTGAAATGTCTTTAAATCAGATGTTGTAGCACAATACAAAACCCTAGAATAGCAAAAAGAATTACAAATTCTTTGATAAACCTAATCCAATAAACATCATCCAATACAATGAATTCCTTCGTTGCTGAGATCAAGAAAGGACGGTGCAAACACGCTCACACCTGGATAACAATAGTCAATATCAACCAACAATCTCAAAAATTAAAATCTTTCAAAAACATCAACCAACAATTCTAATATCCAGCAAATTCAACCAAATTAGAATAAAAAACAAAAATTCTAAAATCTAGCAAATTCAACCAAATTAGAATAAAAACAAAATCTATGAGGATGTATGTTAGTCGAGCTTACCTCGGGTGCAACTTGAAACTAACAAACCTAAAAATCCTCTGAAACCTAGACCTAAAAAACATTCTGCACAATGCAACTAAAATAAAAACAAAATACATGAGAATATATAGTAACCTTGAGTATGGTGTAAATTCAATGCCTGGAATATACATGGTGTAAAGAAAACGTGTTCTTGTCCAGAGGTTCCGTGAAGAAAATAAAATAACATAAATATAGATATTAAAAGGGAAAAAGCGGCAGGAAATGTATAAATGGTAAGGATATATATTTCGAAGAGTAGGGAAAGGGAAAAACATATATTACTTAGAAATAATTATGCCGTCGTACTTTATAATAATCGGAATGAGTTGTATTTGTGTGTAATTGGTGTTAATATAGAAGGTGGAAACACGTTAATAATATAGAAGGTGGAAATACTTTCGGTAAAAAAAAATGAAATTTAAAGAAACCAATGAGAGTATAAGAAAATGAGAGACACCGGAATATGGTGAACTTGTGGCGGTTATTTGGCGGTTTTAGGTAAAAACTACGTAGTTTCATGCTTTTTAATTCTTTTAATTAATTTATTTATTGACCGGAGTAATAACTCTTCTAGTTCCCTTTAGTATGATGAATATTATTTATTAGGATAAAATTGTACCTCTAGACGTCAGGGAAGAGTTCATGCTCCTTTTGGGACGCCTAATATCTTTATTACGTGAAAACAAATCGGAATGTCTGTTACTGAGCTCAAGGGGGAAATTTCAAATAATGTCTAATGAGGCTGACTGGGGAGTGATTGCAGTTTAGGGGTATTATGTCTGGTATTATAGGCAGCTTGTATTCAGTTAGTTTGACTCAAATTCGTTGAGAGGGCAGCTGTCTACGACTTTGATTTATGCCGGACACCAACACTTCAACGACGAACCAGACTCTCGAACTGATCTGCAAAACAAAGCCCGGGTGCCCCGAGGGTAGGATCTCCGACGCTCAAGTCAGTATATTTCTTAAAGCGTAATGTATGAAGTATGAGATTAGATCCAGAGGTCTACCAAACCTTTGGGTATTTATATGGTTACAATCCGTAGATCACCAAGATATATATTTATGGTATGACTACAACTCTTATGGGAATAATAGTTGTATTACCATGTATAGAGGAAGTATATTTCGGTCATGGTTATATTACCATGTTTAGGAAGATGTATATCCCTTGTAGAACATTCATAATATACACATTCCTTATAAGGATTAGGATTGATGGACCTGTGGATCCACCCTCCTCGTATCTCGAGCCTACGACCCTTCTCGGGCCCTGGTCTGAGTATGAATGAGGCCCGAATACGAACCATGGACTTATCAGTAGCCCCAAGGTAGATCTTCAGAATATAGAGTGCTCCGTCTCGAAGGTTGAAAGAGAGATATGCTTCTCGAGGGAAGACCAATAACTCGAGGGAGAATAACTCGGGGTGTTAAACTCGGGATATCCTTCTAGGACTGTCCTCTCGGGCTTGCCTTCTGAATATCTAGCTTAAAGTTCTTTCGTATTCCATCAAATATGTGAACGGTTGAGATTAGCTTTCCTTTGACATCCAGATGGGAAATACACGTGGCGTGCATTTATTGGAAAACAGAGGCGGTCTGTCCCCCATCTCTCTAATTACTTGCATCGGAAACAGAATCGAGATAATTGCTCGGCTTTAATGTTATCTGGGTTTGGATTAAATCTCCCAAATCATTCCCATTGTCTTCTCTTATTCGAAAATTTCTTCTTTCCAAGTTCAGAAGACGCATCAGTTCTTTATCAATTTCTGAAGCCCCAAATTTCTGTTTTCTGCTTCCATCATCAGTAAGTGCTATCTTCTTTCTCTGCACATTTGCTTGTGTCTGTTTTTTCCTTTATCTCTGTGTGTATAGTTTCCCCCATACTCTCTGTAATCATGAGTAATGGTAGTAAAACAATTTCCATCCCCCATCAAGATGAGGGAGAGTATGTACATGCTCAGGCCGAGGAGAGTAGCTCCCGTGACCGCCGCAGAGCCGAGGTAGCAAGTGGGAAAAAACCTGTAATTCTGAAGAAGAAAGCCTCCGAGGAAGAGAAGAGCTTGAGGGCGATGGCTTGCCCATAAAGGTTATAGTCCCAGTCTTGCCTTGTTGCGGACCATGTATAAGGTTTCCGTAGCTAAACAAATTGTGACTTTGACTTATCGGGACACTTCCTTAGGTAAGCTTTTTATGCTTCCTGTGAAATGCGGGGAATGGGATAAGGTAAAACTAACCTTTGATCGGACAAAGTATGAAGTTCCTCATTGGAACAAGGAGATCAAGAATGAGATCTGGCATGAGGTTGAGTCTTCCCGTAAACTGCTAAATATAGCTGGAGAGTTGGTGAGAGATAGGATTAAACTTAGAGAGGGTAAGTTTGTATCAGGAGATCACCAAATGGGTTGGCAGTGGCCTATTGAGACTTATAGTTGGTTGAATCAACTGTTTGGCCGAACTCTTCAAAATTGTAGCTACTTGAGGTTGACACATTTTGATCAGCCAAAGGGTGTTGAGATTGACTGGTATGAAGCCCTTCTGTCCATGGAACAGGATCCAGTTGGTGCAGCTAAGGCGTTGCAGGCCTCTATGGCACTAGAAGAGAGATCTGCTCGAGAAGAAATATCCGAGAAGGAAGTAGATAGGAAAATCTCAGGTCTGATGATGGACGCTCGACATGGGCGTCGGTTCAAAAGGTTGGTTTAAGGACCCAAGAAGACTCAATCACGACTTAAGGTGATTGAGGAGGCAAATTGCCTATTTGTTCCTGTGGCTTTAGATCCGTCAGATGAGGGAGAGGATGAGGGTTCTGCCCTAGTTCGATGTCCGAGAAAGGAAGTGTCTCGGGCTTCTAGCGTCCTCCCAACCATGTACTGTAATCCTGAGGGAGCTATGATGATAACTCCTATAGTAGGTTCGGATATGTTGCACGAGGGTATTTCTTCTTGGTTATGTATGATATTTTCGTCCATATTGTGCCAGTCTTTCTTAAGCTAACTCCCTTCCTTTTGCATGCAGTGGGTGCTTCCAAGACGAACAGGGCGGCAAACTTGTTGGCTTGGATAGTTGAGTCGAGGGGACTGCCGAGCAATACTGATAAAAAGAGGGATTTTGAGGCCTCATGGAGCTCTGCCGACAAGTATTCAAAAAAACCAAGGCTCGAACTCGGACCACTAGAAGAGTTCGAGAAGTATGTGTCACCTCCTCCTCCCGAGGCCTTGATCGAGATGGTTCCAGGATGTCCTGAGATTAGCTAGGTATGATCAACTTAGTGTTGGAATTATGTCCTTTAATCAATGTGCACTTTCCTAATATAGTTGGAGGTTACGTTAATTACGGAGATAATTAATTCAGTCATTTAAGTGATTAGAATGTTTAGCTGGAAACCGCTTCTATCAACTAGTAGCAGCTTATTATGACTGAACCTGTAGGGTCACACAAAAGGCATGAAATTGGGAAAAACTAATTATCAATTAGACTTAGAGTCTGATTATAATTATATGAGATAAGTCATGGAATCCAATCGGATTAGGATTATCTTATCCAGTAGGATAGAGATTATCTAATCCAGTAAGATAGAGATTATCTAATCCAACTGGATTGGGATTATCTAATCCAACTGGATTGGGATTATCTAATCCAACAGGATTGGGATTACATGGACTAATTCAGGTTGGAAACTAATTCAGTTTAACCAGTATAAATAGATGGTACTGGGTTAAACAGAATATATAATTTATTCTAGAGTTCATGTGTTGAACAAGCAGAATAAATAAACTCTGAAATTCTCATAAAACAACCTCATCGTAAATCGGAAGAAGGAAGGCGGTCACCGGTCCTGCTTGCTGATCCGTTCTAAGCTGACAACGGTGTAGGCGTTCTGATCGTGCTGTGTGGATACTTATAGAGGAATCACACTTGAGGTTCTTGTCTCCGGAGTGGATTGCACCTGAAGGAAGAACACGGTTGAAGAAAGTCCTTTGCTCCGCACAGATTTATTCTGTTCTACAAGGTAATTCTAAACACTCACTCAGATTCATATTAATGACATGCATGTGATCTTTGGTTTGGTAATTGATATTCCGCTAAATTAGATTTAATCAATTCCATCAGTGGTATCATGAGCTACTTGCATGTATTAATTTGATCTATGATTATGTGAATTAGATTTGCATGATAGGGGTGTTTATGTTATGTTCATAATTTTAAATCAAATAAATTATTGGATGATTTTATTTGATTTATTCCACTCAAAATTTTTTCAGTTTTATTATGAATATTAGTGGACAGATTTAGGGTTTAGAAACTCTAATTTGATGGGCCAATTTTAGGCATTGGGCTAGGCCCATCCCTAATTTTGATTTTAATAATCTGGTTGGACCAGATTTTCCCAACATGCTTCAAATCTGTCTGGGCCGGGCCGACTGGGCCGAGCCGAACTGGGCCGGGCCAAACTGGGCCGGGCCTACTGTTCAATTTTTTTTTTTTTTTTAAAAATTTAAATAATTCTGAAATTGAGTGGGAGTAATTTTGACTTTGGAAGTGCAAAATTAAAATTTACGAATATGAATTTTAATTAAGGTTGATGATTTTAGAAATTCATTAACTTAATTAAATGCTTTGATTATGCATATGTATGTTAAAATTGTAGCATGTATTACGTGAATTATATGTTAAATGCATGTGAATGGTTCATGTATGGGAATGATTATGCGATTGTTCACTAATAATCATACCAACATGATGAACCATATATAGTCCCAAAGGAATAATGAGCTATATTGTCTTTCCGAAACAAGTAACACCCATTAAGACTTCGATCAAAAGTGATAGATTTTGCTAAAGCGATGGTGTCACTTTTAATCTTGGGACATATGCGGGTAGACCTAGACTAAGGGGTCTACATGTTAGTTTTGGTTTGCTCATCAATATCGGCAGAGGAGTCCTCGGATGTTGAGACAAAAGGTGATAGTGTGTGCATTGGATGTGTACTCTATCAACCAAGAGTAGTATTGGATACTATTAGCAATGGGATTGCTTACCTAAAATCAACGGATTTAAGACAAACCAAAGTATGCTTAAGTTCTTATGATTTTGAGGGTCTTGGTAACATTTTATTCATGGGACAAAATTTGGAAAAGAATAAAATGTGTAAATAACTTGTATGCTTGCTTGTATGCTTCTTGCTTGTTATTTATTTAAATGGTTTATTTATTGCATTTTGTTTCATTGTAGTAATCATGGCTGGTAATAATAACAACAACTCGTTCAATCTGCGGTCAATCCTTGAGAAGGATAAATTGACCGGCAGTAACTTTCTTGATTGGCAAAGGAACTTGAGGATAGTCCTTATGCAAGAAAGAAAGGAGCATGTGATTTATGAACCAATCCCTGTACTCGCGGAAGGTGCAAACAATGAAGCGAGGGATGCACGAACCCGGTGGGTTAACAATGCGACTGATGTCAAGTGCCTTATGTTGGCAAGCATGAATTCTGATTTGCAAAAGCAATTTTTGAATTCGGATGCTTACACTATCAATTTGGCGCTCAGGAATATGTTTCAAGAGCAGGCTAGAATTGATAGGTTTGAAACCAACAAGGCTATTCTCGATTGTAAGCTTGAGAAAGGGAAACCAGTGGGAGCTCATGTTTTGAAAATGATTGGATTATTTGATAACATGGAGCGACTTGGTTTTCCCTATAGCCGCGAGTTGGCGACTGACATCATTCTCCATTCACTTCATGATGGCTTTAATGCTTTCAAGTTGAATTTTAATATGAATGGGATGGAGAAGAGTTTGACTGAGCTGCATGGGATGCTTAAAACGGCTGAGTCAAATGTCGGAAATGAGAACAAGACAGATGTTCTCATGGTGCAAAAGGGAAATGGTTTCAAAAAGACATGGAAGAGAAATCAAGTTGCAAAGGGAAATGGAAAGGGCAATGACAAGCCAGTTGTCAATGCACCTAAAACGCAACCCCAAGCTAAGAAGCGCAAGGTTGGCAACCCTAATGAGTCCCAATGCTTCTACTGCAATGAGACTGGTCATTGGAAAAAAGACTGGCCCAAGTTCTTAGAGGACACGAAAAAGGGAAAGGTCGCCGACATTGCAGGTATTTTCGTTATTGACTGTCATTTTGTTGACTCTACTTCTTGGGTATTGGATACCGGTTGTGGTTCTCACATTTGTACGAATGTGCAGGGACTAAGAGAAAGTAGGAGATTGGCAAAAGGAGAAGTGGATCTACGTGTGGGAAATGGAGCAAGAGTTGCTGCATTAGCCGTAGGAATCTATAGTTTATCATTGCCTTCAGGGCTTACTTTGGATTTAAATAATTGTTATTTTGTTCCAAGTGTAACCAAAAACATTATCTCTATTTCTATGTTGGACATGGAAGGTTTTCAGTTTATTATAAAGGACAATGGTTGTTCCATTTATTTTAATGAGATATGTTATGACTCAGCTAAATTAGACAATGGTCTTTATTTGCTTAATTATGATAAACATGTCTTTAACGTGAATACGATTAAAAGGGCTAGAACAAATGATTCAAATCCAACATACCTCTGGCATTGTCGATTAGGCCACATCAACACGAAACGCATACAGAAACTCCAACAAGAGGGTATACTGAAATCTTTTGACTTGGAGTCAATTGATAATTGTGAATCATGCTTGATGGGGAAAATGACAAAAACACCATTTAATGGAATGGGTGCTAGAGCAAATGAGCTATTGGAACTAATCCATACAGATGTGTGTGGACCAATGAGTTTAGATGCAAGAGGTGGATACAGCTACTTCATAACCTTCATGGATGACTTGAGTAGATATGGATATGTCTATCTAATGAAACACAAGTCGGAATCCTTTGAGAAATTTAAGGAATTTCAAAATGAAGTAGAGAATCAACTTGGCAAGAAAATTAAAGCACTACGATCGGATCGAGGTGGCGAATATTTAAGCCAGGAATTTGTTGATCATCTGAAAAGTTGTGGAATTCTTTCACAATTAACTCCTCCAGGAACACCGCAGTGGAATGGTGTGTCTGAAAGGAGAAAAAGAACCTTATTAGATATGGTTCGTTCAATGATGAGTCAAGCCGATCTTCCAATATCTTTTTGAGGATATGCTCTTCTTACAGCAGCCTTCACACTGAACCGGGCACCGTCAAAAGCTGTGGAAAAGACACCATATGAGATATGGACAGGAAAGGTTCCTCATTTGTCTTTTCTTAAGATTTGGGGTTGCGAAGCATATGTCAAAAGGTTGTTGACCGACAAGCTTGCACCCAGGTCTGACAAATGTCTTTTTGTGGGATATCCAAAAGAGACAAAGGGGTATTACTTCTACAACCGATCTGAGAACAAAATTTTTGTTGCTCGAGAAGGTGTCTTTTTGGAAACGATTCATCTTTCCAAAATGACAAGTGGGAGGAAAATAGCCCTCGATGAGGTTCGAGGCGAGCAACAATCAGAGACGGGGACATCTACCCATTCAGAAACTCCTGTTTCAGATGAAGTGGTTACGATGAATCCTGAATTTGTCGTAGAGACAACTGATGAGGCTCAACCCCTACGTAGGTCTCAAAGGCACAGAACTCTACCAAGAAGGTACGCTGATGTACTTATTATGACTGGGAACTGTGAAATCATGCTTTTAGAAAGCGATGAACCTAATACCTACGGTCAAGCTTTGATTAGCCCTGACTCCGAAAAATGGCTCGATGCCATGAAATCCGAAATGGACTCCATGTATACAAATCAAGTTTGGAACTTGGTTGATTTACCAGATGGGGTAAAACCCATTGGTAATAAGTGGATCTTTAAGAAAAAGATTGATAAAGACGGAAATGTTTCTATTTTTAAAGCTAGACTGGTGGCTAAAGGTTATAGACAAATCCATGGGGTGGATTATGATGAAACCTTTTCTCCAGTTGCAATGCTTAAGTCTATTCGGATTCTCCTAGCAATTGCTGCATATTATGATTATGAGATTTGGCAAATGGATGTCAAAACCGCTTTCCTTAATGGATTTTTGGAAGAGGATGTGTACATGACACAACCTGAGGGTTTTATTGACAAACATAATGCTGGGAAAGTATGCAAACTTCAGCGATCTATTTATGGCCTGAAGCAAGCATCTAGGAGTTGGAATCTACGTTTTGATGAAGCAATTAAGGAATTTGGCTTTCAGAGAAATGTAGAGGAATCTTGTGTATACAAGAAGGTCAGTGGGAGCAAGATAGTATTTCTAGTCCTTTATGTCGATGACATTTTGCTTATGGGAAATGACATTCCTATGCTTAAGTCTGTAAAGGCTTGGCTTGGAAAGTGTTTCGCAATCAAGGACTTAGGAGAAGCAGAGTACATATTGGGCATTAAGATCTATAGAGATAGATCTAAGAGGATGATTGGACTTAGTCAAAACACTTATATTGATAAGGTGCTTGAGAGGTTCAATATGGAAAACTCTAAAAGAGGTTTTCTTCCCATAACACATGGCACCATTCTTTGTCAAGATCAGTGTCCGAAAACACCTGATGAGAAAGAAAGAATGAGTAGGATACCCTATGCTTCAGCTATAGGATCTATCATGTATGCTATGACATGTACTCGCCCAGATATCTCATTTGCTTTAAGTCTAACAAGTAGATATCAATCAAATCCGGGTGAGGCGCACTGGTGTGCGGCCAAGAATATTCTAAAGTATCTGAAGAGAACTAAAGATGTATCCCTGGTTTTTGGTGGGCAAGACGAGTTGGTTGTTGATGGGTTTACCGATGCAAGCTTCCAGACCGATAGAGATGAATCTCAGTCTCAATCGGGTTATGTCTTCTGCCTTAACGGAGGAGCAATTAGTTGGAAAAGTGCCAAGCAAAGTACTGTTGCTGATTCTACATGTGAATCTGAGTACATCGCTGCTTCTGAGGCTGGAAAAGAAGCTGTTTGGATTAGGAAGTTCATTGCTGAACTTGGTGTAGTTCCTAGCATAGCCAATCCGATGATTCTGTATTGTGACAATAACGGAGCCCTCTATCATGCTAAAGAACCAAGGGAACACCACCGAACCAAACATGTACTCAGGAAATTTCACATTATTCGAGAGTTTATCGAAAGAGGTGAAATTACGATATGCAAGGTGGGAACGGATGACAATGTTGCTGATCCGTTAACTAAACCTCTTACGCAGACTAAGCACGAGGCGCATATATCTGCAATGGGAATCAAACAATTTAGATAACTGTTGTGATTTCTGTAATGTTTATTTATGATTGTTTTTTCATATATTAACATTGAAGTTTAAACCATTTATATTATATATGAATTTTATTTTCATACTCATTTAATTTTGGTTTAGTGTTAAATCAAAGTCCAAAACAATTTACATTTCCAAATAGGTTATCAAGATAAAGTCTTGGATAATGAAACCCTATTTAGTGAACTGGAATGTAAAATTGTTTGAGTCCCTAGTCCAGGTCATTGAGAGTGGATGCTAATGACTAAAGAAGACTAGTTTGCAAGGTGATTCATAGCCCTGTTTCTTGGGCTCAAGGACATGAGATGTCTGAATCAATTGCATGGATGCAAGTTGGGAACTTGTATTGGACAGACCCACCATGAGAATACTTTAAGATATATGAAATGTTATAAGTATTTCTCATTGACTATGGGAACATACTCCTCAGACCTGAGTAATTCATTGTTTACTTATTTGTGGATTGGACATTTTAATTTCTGTCAAACGCCTTGCCGTAAAAGGGGGTTATAAAGACAGCTATTGGATTGCCATGAATCAAGTAGAGAAAACTTGAATGTACAAGATTGGGATTGTCCTCTCATTAACATGAGATTGTTGTCTTATAGGCCTCTCGGAGAGTTGAGACTATAAAACGCATGGCCATGCTCAGATGGATTAGAGATTAATCATCTGTCTTTAACAGTTCACTCTGGAATTCGAGAAATGCATTTGAACTTGATAAGGATAACATGTTATCTTACCTTATGTTCGAATGAAGACATTAAGTGACAAGGGAATATGAGTGCACACTTGTCTAAAAGGACAAGTGGGAGATTGTTGGAATTATGTCCTTTAATCAATGTGCACTTTCCTAATATAGTTGGAGGTTACGTTAATTACGGAGATAATTAATTCAGTCATTTAAGTGATTAGAATGTTTAGCTGGAAACCGCTTCTATCAGCTAGTAGCAGCTTATTATGACTGAACCTGTAGGGTCACACACAAGGCATGAAATTGGGAAAAACTAATTATCAATTAGACTTAGAGTCTGATTATAATTATATGAGATAAGTCATGGAATCCAATCGGATTAGGATTATCTTATCCAGTAGGATAGAGATTATCTAATCCAGTAAGATAGAGATTATCTAATCAAACTGGATTGGGATTATCTAATCCAACAGGATTGGGATTACATGGACTAATTCAGGTTGGAAACTAATTCAGTTTAACCAGTATAAATAGATGGTACTGGGTTAAACAGAATATATAATTTATTCTAGAGTTCATGTGTTGAACAAGCAGAATAAATAAACTCTGAAATTCTCATAAAACAACCTCATCGTAAATCGGAAGAAGGAAGGCGGTCACCGGTCCTGCTTGCTGATCCGTTCTAAGCTGACAACGGTGTAGGCGTTCTGATCGTGCTACTTATAGAGGAATCACACTTGAAGTTCTTGTCTCCGGAGTGGATTGCACCTGAAGGAAGAACACGGTTGAAGAAAGTCCTTTGCTCCGCACAGATTTATTCTGTTCTACAAGGTAATTCTAAACACTCACTCAGATTCATATTAATGACATGCATGTGATCTTTGGTTTGGTAATTGATATTCCGCTAAATTAGATTTAATCAATTCCATCACTTAGCTCTTAACAGAACTGGAGGTGTAGTTCTCTAACTGTGTTTATTTTCTTTCACAGTCTCTAAATCATGTGAATATATACGACTCCATTCGGACACTGTATAGCCGTTCTCAAGAACAGGCATTTGAGTTGGAGCTGTTGAAGGAGGAGATTTCCAAGAGATCCAAGGAGCCTTCTGATATGGTAAGACGCCTCCAGGATGAGGTGGCACAAGAGAGGACCAAGAGAGAGGCCTTGGAGGAGGAGAACCAGGCTTTAAAGAAGGAGAAGAGGTTGACTGATGGTTCCTTCCTAGAGCTGAAGAGGAGGATGGCCTTTGTGGAAGAGGAGAGAGACCGATATGCTGATCCTACTTGTCAGAATCGGCTAGTTCGACTGATAATAGATTTCTGCCTTAACTGTCCAGAGATGGAGGCCCATCGCCAAAAGTATGGCAAATTTTACCATAAGTCCGAGCTTTCGGAGATGTGGGCTCATCTTCAAGGAGTTCTCAGCGAGGAGATTCAGGGATGGTTGGCTCCTGCTTATACTTGGCCGGAAGTACCGGGGGATTTGAAGAAGTTCCGAGCAGAGTTTAGCCAGATTGGGGGGGTTTGAAACTAGTCTATTAACTAGTTTGGAATCCTTGAAGAAGGCATTAACTCTTGAGGAATTTCAGGACAAGCTGTGTAGTTTGTATCCTCAGCTGTCATTCCTGATGGAGAAGCCGGCTGCGGAGACTTCAATTGAGGGCCAGAAAATTCCAGATGAACAGGAAAATATTGTAACTCCTTAGAGCCTTATCTTTTACTCAGAGTTTTTCTCTTTCCACCAGATTTTGGCGTTTCATGTATTCTGAATATTGTGCCTTATTCCTGGAATTGATTGGTCTTTACCTTCCTTTATGTCCAGTGTTGCCTTGCCGCTTGTGCTGATTTGCAGGTCAAATATGAGGCATGTTCTTCAAAAGAGCAAGGAGCTGGAGGAAGATTTGGATGATTCCAAGGGTTGTTTTAGCCTCGTGCGAGAAGAATGTGATAGTATTCGCGGTGGGCTCAAGGAAGCTCTAGAGTGGAGAGCTGAGCTGAACCAGCAGCTGAGTGTTCTTCAGACGAGGTATAAGGATCTAGAAGATGAACATAGCAAAGCCTTGGCCGTCAATAAGGACTACGACCGAGAATGGAGGAAAGTCAAGAGTGACTTAATGAAGATCAAGGGTGAGAGTCACGAGAAGGATCTTCGTATCTCTACCCTTCAGAGCGAAAATATCGTTGTGAATCATAAGATTGCCTCTGTCATAGATGACTTGAAGATGTGTCAGGCCGAGCTGAATGCTTGCAGGTTCCAAATAAAGGAACTAGAAGCTCAAGGTGTGTTTGTCACGCCTCAGTATCTTCAAGGAGGGAGATAGGTGGGCCTTCCTCAGCCCCGAATTCAGGACCATTGATAAGGTTTCGTGTCCGAGGTGGTACATCTCGAGGGATGGTAAATCCTCCAGAAGGGACTCCATATGGAAGGGGTAGAGAGGCGCCACCTACTCCTAGAGCTCGTGGCTCAATTGACTCTCCTGCTCGACCTGCAATTACAGAAAATAGAAGAGGATCTCCTACCCCCTCTCAGTTGATGATGATGGCAGAAGAAAGTGGTTGGGGTCATGGCCTTCATAATGGTAGAGGTCGTGCCTCTACTTCTTCTCGCGGTCGGGTCGTACCCATGTATTTAAAGACCTTCACGAGGTGTAAGAAGTTTTTAGTATAATAACACTTTTTGATTTTGCCTTTATAAAGGTCTTTATATTGCAATCCTTGAGAAGATTGACTCTCAGACTTATGAATAGCCGGAATAAATAGTGATGTATACCTTTAATAGGTGTATGACAAAAAGAGTCGAGTTCCAAACTTTGTGAGTTTGTGTGACTCATATTGTGTTGGTGTTAACCATATACACCTTTTGTAAGTATACTATCTTATTTTGGCCTAAGGTGATTGTGGTTCGGACACGTAGTGCAAACAACTCATATTAGATAAGCATCAATCACACGCTTATAAGCATATAAATCTTAGGCAGCAGTCGTTACTTATGTTTTGTAAGGCATAGTGTCTCTTTGTATTAGAGAGTGCTGATTGCTTTCAAAATAAAATTAAGGATATATATTGAAAAGAAATTATATTCTTCGAACTTGAGAATTCGGTAAAATTATAAAAGACAACCCCGAGTTTGGGAGCTCAGGTATGAAAAAATAAAAGATGAAAAGAAAAGAAGTTTGGCCCATAGGCCTTATTGAAGTAGTTTCTCCTTATTTGGAGAAGGTCTACTTGGTTTTAACTCTGAGGTACCTGCGCAGAAAGGGAGCCATGATGACAGGGTCCAAGTGCTCTCCTTCGCGTGTTTTCAAGAGGTAGAATCCACCGAATTGTGCTGCGTGGACTTTATATGGTCCTTTCGTCCTTGGCTCCAGCGCTCCTCCTAGCTTGTTAGTGCACCACGGGCCAACTGGCATTACCAGTTCTCTCACTTGAAAGTTTTGGTGGCGTCGTTTGTGGCATAGTGGAGTCATCTCGTTGTAGGCCTCTTCCTCGAAGTGAAACACCATAGGTTGTTCGAGATCGGGATCGGGGACCAGATCTCCTAGGATAGTGTTGACGGCCGAGATGTTACTCACTTTTCTAGCGTCACGGATAGCCGTGATCATGCAGGAACGCGCCACTCCTTGATCTCCTTTGATTGAAGCTACTCCTTGCGGTGTTGGAAATTTCAGCATCAGATGATAGGGAGACCATACTGCCTTAGCTTGGCACATCCAAGGTCTACCAAGGATAATGTTGAAGGGTGTGACGGTGTCGACTACCACGAATCTGCAGTAAAGGGTTAAGCTCTTTGTCCCATCTGCTACTGTGACTGGGAGTGTAATCTCCCCGAGAGGCATTACTGGATTTCCTGTGAACCCCGAGATCGGACCCGTAGGTTTGAGGTCATCTTTGGTAAATCCTAGTTTCTGGAAGCAATCTTGGAACATTACTTCTACCCCGCTTCCGTCGTCTATGAAGACTCTTTTTACCAGGGAATCTTGTATGGTTGCCGAAATGAGAGGATCAGAGTGAGGCATATGATTTGGTACGGCATCTGCGTCCGAGAAGGTAATGGTTTCCTCGGGGCGAAGCCTCTTGTTGACTGGCTCGGTATGTGGTATGGCCCGCACACTATCCTTCAGATTAGTCAAGGAAATTGCTTCTCCGGTATAGCCATTGATGCCATTGATGACCCGGTTGGCTCCATTTGGCGGTGGTGGAGGTGGATCTTGAGGATTGTTGCCTCCGCCGCTATGGTTGTTATTGTTATTGTTGCGGGAGCCATCATTCTTCTTCTTCCAGGGTTTTCCCCCATATCTCTTCTGGGTACCATGGTTATCACCGGCTATCGAAGGTGCAATTTGTTGCACGATTCCTTGACGAATCAGCTTCTCGATCTCGTTCTTGAGCTGATAACACTCCTCAGTATCATGCCCCCATCTCGGTGATATTGACAGAACTTTGGGGACCTTTGGCGCTCGGCTGACACCTTCATGGAAGGTGGGTCCCTTGGAAGGTGCCTGTGAATGGATAAGATCTCAGCCCAAGATCTAGCCAGAGGAGTGTAGGACTCGAAGGTTGGTTTGGGAGTGCCCTCAGTTTTCTCAACCTTTGGTATCTTTATCTTGGGTTCTTTTCCTTTATTGTCAGGGTCTTAAGGTCTTTTGCCTATTATTGCATCTGCTTTGCTAGCGTACTTCTCCATGATGGCTTGGAGGTGTTGAACAATGATAGGATTCTTCGTTGCCAACTCCATGCTCAGAGTGTCGTCACCTATACTTATTCGATACAGGTTTATCAAGAGGATTTCATCTTAATCATAGCATCTTGTGGCGAGATCCATATATCTGTGATAGTGTTCTATCATAGACTCTCCTTCCTGATGTCTTTCGAGGATTCGTCGATCCCTTTGTGCTCTTTCTTTCCCAGACGAGATCGAGTCGGATCCGCTGTGTCCCCGCTCATCCTCTTGGTCGAGGTCTTCCGGATTGTTGCCGCGATCACTGTGATTTATGTCAGTTTGGGTTACTATCCTTGGACCAGAGTTCGGTACTTCAGATCCAACATGGTTTGATCGAAAGGGTGGTGTTGTTCGATCTCCTAGAATAGAGACTTGATTTGGGGCCTCATGTATCTGGGCACGTAATGGTTGACTTGAGTTTATCAGAGATGCAACGAAGTCAGGATATTGGTAATGTAAATCTCTCATCAGTGCTCAGACATCGTCAAGGATCGTTCTTGGGGGAGTGTCCGAGATGAGGTTGACATAGGGCGGCTCAGAGCCCGGCGGGTTATGCCATATGGTTTGATCTAAGGTTTCCCTAAGATGTCTTTGTCTTTCCTCCTCCTGTCGTCTTTCTGCGAGGATTTGTAGATCCCTTTGTGCTTGTTCTTCCACGGAAAAGATCCGAATCAGATCCGCTGTACCCAAGCCCGTTCTCTCGGTCAAGGCCGTCTAGGTTGTTGACGTGTTCGATGTAGTTCATGTCAGTCTGGATCGAGACTCTCTGACCTGAGTTCGGTACTTCAGATCCAACAGGATTCGATCCAGAAGGTAGCATTCCGGATACAGCAGGATTTGGACCGGAGGAGGGTGCTCCGGATACGACGGGGTTTGGACCGAAGGAGTTTGGAATGCTGGAGTTTCCTGCCCCCACGGTAGAGCTTGATGGTGGTTCAAAGGTAGAGCGCGTACCCTCTGGGTCGACCGCGTCCTCGTCCTCGTCCTCGTTCTTGAGGGGGTTGCTCTGCTTCTGGATTCTCCTCCGGATTTGCCCTTGCACGCGGGCACTTCGTCTGGCCTACTCAGCGTCAGACATGTTGTTGGAGGATTTTTTCTTCAGGTGCGCTAGACCAGATCAGAGACGAGGTTCGGCGATGTCGTCAATGGGCGTGTGGTCCCACTGGGCGTGCCAATTGATGTATGCTGGACACCAACACTTCGACGATGAACCAGGCTCTCGAACTGATCTGCAAAACAAAGCCCCAGGTGTCCCGAGGGTAGACACTCCGACGCTCAAGTCAGTATATTGCTTAAAGCGTAATGTATGAAGTATGAGATTAGATCCAGAGGTCTACCAGAGCTTTGGGTATTTATATGGTTACGATCCATAGATCAACAAGATATATATTTATGGTATGACTACAACTCTTATGGAAATAATAGTTGTATTACCATGTATAGAGGAAGTATATTTCGGTCATGGTTGTATTACAATGTTTAGGAAGATGTATATTCCTTGTAAAACATTCATAATATACGCATTCCTTATAAGGATTAGGATTGATGGACCTGTGGATCCACCCTCCGCGTATCTCGAGCCCACGACCCTTCTCGGGCCCTGGTCCGAGTATGAATGAGGCCCGAATACGAACCATG
The DNA here is from genome assembly GCA_948330725.1 of Sherardia arvensis. NCBI lineage: Eukaryota > Viridiplantae > Streptophyta > Magnoliopsida > Gentianales > Rubiaceae > Sherardia > Sherardia arvensis. Next base: position 7,601,240 of record OX415244.1, read on the forward strand.
GACTTATCAGACTTTTCATCTCTTCATATTGCACTTATCTTTTGTTTTTTTAATTTTTGTTTTATATTTTGATTAGATATGCTATTCTGACATTAACTATTAGTTTCAGATGCAGAAATAATTTCATTTAGAAATTTCCCTGTAATCTTACTCATTAACTCTTTGCGTGAAGATATTGTACTCTTCTCACCTCCTTTTACGTAGATAGTTTAATAGGGTTTTGGAGTCTAATAAATATCCCTCTGCCTTTGGCAGTTTAATGTTTTTTTTTAAAAAAATGCTCCTTTAGGGATGGTAAAAGCATGTATTATGGTAAATCACTTCTACCATTTCTTCCCCAAAAATCACTAGTGGAATCTGTATAGGAACACGGCGGTTCTGTGTGCATTGGACGGCGGTTTTGACCGCCGTCCTTGGTGGCGCCGTGCAATTGTCGCCACCGTTACTCGGCAGTTGAAACCGCCGAGTAATGTTTACGAGTTCGGAAACTTACCCGGATGGGTACATTTCCGGACTCGTAAACACCCGCTGCTAGCCGGAGGCTTCACCGGCCGTTATGAAGCCGGACGGTAACCCGGAGGTACATGTTTACTGACCCGGACGGTTAGCCGGGAAATATTCCAGCGGGGGCAGTAATCCGGCCCCCGTGAAATGGTGGCGGAAAATAGGTAGTTCCGGGTAACGTTACAAAATCGGATGCTAACCCGGGAACCTGTCGGGAAAATGGGTGAAAAGAGGGTAATTTCTTCCGGGTATATATTTTTCCGACACCGAAAGTCTAGCCGGAAGAATGTTGAACTGTCCGAGTAACATTCAAATTTCGGAAAACAGTGCCGGATAAATTATTTACTAAACCGGACGCTTACCCGGGAACCCGTCGGGAAAATGGGCGAAAAGAGGTTAATTTCTTCCGGGTATGTTTCCGACACCGGAAGTCTAGCCGGAAGAATGTTGAACTGTCCGGATAACATTCAGATCTCGGAAAACAGTGCCGAATGATTAATTTAAAAATAAATATTTTATTTATTTCGGCTTTTGAATACAAAATAGAATGTATTTAAATGGTGCTAGTGAAGAATTATATTTTTCAAATGTTTGTGATGTATTAAGAATGAATGTATAATGTAATACATCACTTGAATGCGCTAAATACACCAAAAATTGCCAATAACACATAAACATGTGTCAATTTATAGCTAGAGCGGATTCATGCGAAGTTACGACAAATGATGCAAGACTACTCCTTGGTCGATTCAGTTCTTCGGGTGAGTAGGGGTTTGTATCCTCTTCGAAAATCTGTGCATTAGCAGACAATATATGACGCAGACATATGAATATGTGTACGGTAGATGCCCTTATAGATTTGAAACTTACGGGCTCAAGGTCGTTGTCGAATTCGTTAAGTTCCGCTACCAACTTGAGCCCATACAACATAACGTAGAAACCGCATTCCCAGTCGCTACCTTGTCTCTTGTAGTTTAACACCAAAGGTAGATCACATTATTAAATACAATCGATCGATGTCGATAATACTAGTGTGATTACTGAGGGAGAAACGTGTAGAGTACCTTGATCTCAGTCATTCCAAACACCCTTCTAGAGGGATTGACATGATTTAAAGCTTGTCTAAGGAAGTGTTCGAAAGACGGGATTGGCGGACGATGGAGAGGATCTATCCAATAAACTTCTTTGGTTTTTTGTGGATCAAAACCAATCTCCAGTGCTTACTAACAAAAAATGCATATCCATTTGTCAATAATGAGAATATAAAAGTTAACATGAGATAAGAATGTATAGAATTAATTACTTGATATGAAAAGCTTACCCGGAAATGAGTGGTGCTAAGAAGAATAGTTTGTCCTCCACATCGAGAGCCGTTTTCATGTAGCTTAAACGCTCTGTATCAGTATGACCGAATTCTTGGATTCGCTCGGGGCATAGGAAGCCTATCCATGGCTTAAACCATTTTTGAACTAGTTGATATAAGGAACTTAAGGAAAAAAATGAATGATTAAAACAACGGGGAGAACGGCGGTTGAAAACACACAACTTAATATAGTCTCGACATTAAAATGACTTACAGTTGGAATAAGGACATTAGAGGCTCGGTTGCCTTGTCACCCTTCCATATATCCTCAAAATCACCCCAACACATTACAATTTGCCTTCCAATACCACCAAATACTTCTGTTGGAGCCAGGAATTCGTAGTATCCAAATTTGCAATGTGCATACAACTTGTCATACAACACCTTCATAGTCGGTGTTATAGATTTAACTACAACATCTTTTGGGGCGGTCAAAGGTTTGGGAATTTGTTTTGAAATTTTTGGATCAACCTTGCGTGCAACGCCCATAATTGGGTTGTATAGGCTAGCGGGTTGAGTCTCTCCTAAAATATCGACAACAATTAGTCTACGAGGCCAAAGTAAATACATACCTTCCGCCGGTCCCACAACCTTACACGGGCCTTTGGGTATGGGAATTCGAGCAGTTAAAACCAAAGCTTTTTTCAAGCAAACCTCCCCCAAACCTATTACAATTTTATTGTTGCCATGCATCTTCACCGACCATTGAAAATTCCATTTGCAACATGCATAGTAGGCTTCCTCACTCCACCATCGATATATAATTTGCATGGATATGTGACATCGACCTTGACCTAATTAAAATAGGGGATTTCATTTTTAAAGTATCGTCATAAACATGCTAAGACTATTAAGAAAACGAATCGAGAATTTGAATAAGAATGCGATCGAAAAGTCAGTTAGTGTGTTTACCTTTTTAGGTCGGTAAGTTATCATCACATATGTTTGGTTGTGGCGATGGTGGATTGCCTTGCACCTCACAAACATCGGGTGAGTGACGTGAACCACATGAAGGTGGCTACCAATCGTCGCTTAGATCATTCAAATTTGGTGGGAGAATTGCGCCCGTTTGCTTGGCTATTATGTGGAGAGCTATGTCCCTTTTCTTCATATTCTTCACGGCCTCATCAAGCTCCTTCTTGGTATCACCGAGCTCTTTTTTTGTATCCCCAAGTTTCTCTTGCAACTTGTTATACTTGGTATGTCTTGGTGGTTTAGAAGGTTTCGGTTTGCCGATGAGATCTCTTTTCACTACATGTGATGCATATCCACGAACTCTACCGGGGTGTTCCTTCCGTTCCGTCGCCTTACAAAGGATGTCCTCTTCTTGTGTGGGAATAAATTCTCCCGAAACAATTGTATAATATTAGCTCAAAATATTCAAAGAAAAAACTTACAATATCTTTTATCAACTTCTTGTTTCCCTCGTGTGTGTATTCGCCTTTGCTATCTTGTCGACCAATCAAGAAGCAAGTGACTTTATCGAACTCTTTAGGATTAACCACCTAGGTTCTCTCCCGTGCTTCCTCTTCCGTCATCCCATTATCCATTTTCTCTTGTACCCCATTTTCTTGTTTATTTTTTCCATGTTTGATTAGTGTGATAGTATATCCCGCCCTACTCATTGTGTGAGGTGTTGTATTAGTCTTCACATTGGTGCTATTCGTCAACCTCAAACCCTAACACATAAATGAATTTAAGTTATGTGAATGAAGGAGTAATACTAGAATGGTAGGAATTAATCTTACTAGTCTGTCATTCTCCAAGGTACGTGCTTTGAAAATTGCCCAACTTTCTTGTAGAATATCGGTGTAAGCCAACCAAGGGTCCTCATCCTTAAAATCTCCATAAATGTAATGTTTAGACAACATTGCTCTATGATCCCGTGCCGCCTTACTCAAGCGAAACATGGTTGTGTCAAACAATTTCTCCATATTTGGGGCAACAATTTTGAATGGTACCTACATAAGATTGATATAAAAGTTGGATAATATCTCATTCATGTGTACAAAAATTAAAATAACTTAAATGAATGTAGAGACTTGCCAAACACTCCTCCCATAATTTAGTCTTTTCCTTGCCGGGGACCTCGTGCCAAGACTCATACTTTATATCCACACGAGTTCGACCGATTTTTTCCAACCCAACTCTTCCATAAATAATACTCTTCTGATATTGGTTCCCCATCATCGTTGAACGTAATGCCGTCAAAATATTTTTCTTCATCCTTCTTTGTAGTTCGGCACAATATGTCCTAGGACGCCTCACCCCCTTTTTTTTAACACCTCCCGCGGTGCTAGGGGTTTTAGGGCTTTTGGGGATTCCTACCTTCTTCTTTGGTGGTGCCAGAACTCCTCTACAAATAATAAGTTGCATATATTAAATAACCTCACTATCAAGAAAGAATAATTATATGCTAAATTAATGGTAAGTAATCATTTTTAGCTTTTAATTAAACGACCATCATAAAACCCCTAATTGTTTGTAATTAAATTAGTGCATATATATGACATACTTAACCCTAGATTTGTAGTAACATAACTAGTGACCATCAAGACTAATGAAGAATATAGCCCATAATCCCAATTGATTAATCAAGAATGTAGCCGATAAAACAAAGCTAGTTTGTAGTAATAATTAAGCAAATAAGAAAAATTAACCAATAAACAATATTGATTATAAAAATGAAGAAAAGTTCCAAGAAGTACCTTTTCAAGTAGTACGAAAACCCCAACAGTATGGATAAAGAAGCTACTTTCTTGTTCTAGAACTCAAGAAATGGGGCCAATGTGATTAATGGTGTTCTTGGTGGTTGGAGAAGAAGATTTTGTTGGTGGAAGAGAGTAAATGGGTGGGAGGAAAGTGATATTTTCGTTTGTATGTGGGATGAATGGGTAGAGGACTAGATAAGAAAATAGTCTAAGTGTTACTTATTCTGATTTTTTGTACAGTCCGGCTAAGTTTCCGAAACCGTAAAGTTACCCGGATAAGCCAAAAAATAAATAACCTTACATGGCTATGTTTCCGATCTCGTAAAATCTAGCCGGAAGTTTTAATTATAAAAGGGGCAGACGGGATTTTTTTTCACAAATCAGCAAACCCTCCGCAACTTCATCCCCAAACCAGTCCGCCCCTCCACCAATTTTTCTGTCCAATCTCCCACCATGGTTAGGACTAAAAATCCCTCCACAAGCAAGCAAGTCGAGGAAATCAAACGACAACAAGAGGTAGTGTACGAGTCCTCTTCTGAGGAGGAGGTAGAGTTACCTCCAAGAGCCGAAGATCACGTGGGTGGGAGGCGATTAAGCAAGGCCGGATCGAGGAAGACCAAGCGGCAAAGAGGGCATGATAGACCTCCCGAACCAACGGCAAGTAGGAATTTCTTCAGTACGAGGACGGAGGCCAACTATGTCGAGTGGTGTGGGAGGAAAACTCACACTACCAAGGTGATTTTCCATAGCTCTATTGAACATTTGTATTTAGGGTATGTGATTGCTAATTTTGAGGCTAGTTATTTGGATAAATTGTTGATGCTTCAATCCCCATGCATCCAAGATGAGGTTGTTCAATTTTATGCAAATTTAGGAGAGTATGAGTCGAATCGAATGTGCACTAAGGTGAATGGTAAAGTGATTCTAGTCACTAAGTATCATATAAATGAGGTCCTAGGCTGCCCATGGGTTGATGACTCATTCTTGCGTCCTAATCACCCCGATGGCCCTTATGAGATTTATAATTTCAACAAATTTCCGGAACAAATTTGGCCAAACCAACCCTTAGACCTTCAAGCCATGGGACGTAAGTACTTCAAAACTACTTGTGAGGGTGCGGGTAGTTGTCCGGGTGATTTTGATGTTGAAGAGCTTATAGTTGAGCAGAGGATTGTATTTGACTGGATTTGTCAGAATGTGTATCCATCGGGGGGTCATAATTGTGAACCAACTTGTGGACGTGTTCTGATGTTCTATTACTTGATGGAAGGGTTGAAAATAAATCCGGGTCACTCCATAGTTGAATACATGTTTAAGGTGGGGAGAGGGTCGAAACAATGGTTTCCATATGCCAGACTTGTCACTGAGCTAATTAAGAAGCAAGGTGGAGCTCTTGTTGATCGTGCTGACCCTTTAGAGTACTATGATGGTGATTGGATTGACCATAAGAGTTTTGCACTGGATCCAGAAAGTCATAGGTACATCATGAAGGTCTTACCTCCGGGTGCAGCAGGAAGAGTGGCTACGCGAAAGAAACTAGAAGCTAGAGTTTCAAGTAAGTGACTATCTATTTTGCCTTTGTTGTTTAAATATGTTTGTTTTCGAAGCCTAATCATTTGTTTGTTTCGTAGGTGAGGGGGGATGGTGGATGTGTAAGCTCTCGAAGATGTGGGAATGCTTCACCGGACAGGTCGACAAGGCTAAAGAAGAAGTAGCAATGCTCCGTGCCGAACAAAGGGCTTATATTGACCGGAAGGGACTTGAGCTCCAACTTAGCCCTGAATTGAATGAGCCGGATTTCGGTCGACTACCATCCTCAAGTGAAGAAGATGTGGCCGGGGGACCATCCAGCAGTAGGGCGACAAACTCACAGGCTCCTGGACAGTAGGTCCACACAATGTAGTTTGCCATTTTCAAAGAATGTACTTTTAAACAAATAATTTGTTTTTTTCGTGTGTGAATCTTATCTACTCTAGTACCTTATTCATGTTTATGTAAACTAGATTGATTTTAAGTATTTAAGTACTTTAAGTTGCTGTTGTTTAGTTTCTACAAACAAATGTGAGGTAGTCATTAATTTTGTTTATATGTAGAGCCAAATAAGATGGTAAAAATGGCTTTTTGTGTAGTTCTAGCTAGACTTTCCGAACTCTGGAACCGAAGCCGGATAAGTATGACTTCCCTTTCCGAAATCGGAAAGTTACCCGGATGTAGAGTTGAAGAAGCCGGATAGTAATCCGGGAAACCTACGGGAAAACTAGTCAAAAAATGGGATTTTTAATAATAAATTACGTCCGGCTAGACGTTTCCGAGTCCGGAAAACCACCCGGATGGGGATTTTCAAAAGCCGATTAGTAATCCGGGAAACCTTCGGGAAAAATAGCCAATAAATGTGATTTTTAATTAATTAGTTCCGGCTAGACAGTTCCGAGTCCGGAAAACAACCCGGACCATTTAATAACCCCATCCGGCTTGGTTCACGAGTTCGGAAACGGGCTTATATATATGCCTGGTTGACTTTTTACAGATCAGAAATCACAAAACTCTCCCAAATCCCCCAAATCAGAGTGCGGTCGTCCAATCTCTTACCACAAAACACCAAATCAGTTTCACCACAACAAAGAACCGAGCAACCCATGGCATCGAGAGGCAAGTCCGTGACGAAGAAGAACCCTCCAAACTGGTGTGATCCTGAAAAGTTTGTCAATATCGAATCTTATAAATAGTATGGTAAACTTGTTAGCAGTGCGGTTGTACTAGACTCATTTGTGTTGGATAGAGATAGAGTTGAGGCACTAGGTTTAGGCCCTATGGTTGAGAAGTTTGTTAGCCAAAATTGTGAGGCCCTATTGTTCGATGTTAGTGATCCAACCTATGTGGATGAGGTGTTTCAATTTTATGCTAATTTTGATGAACCTAGTGATGGTAAGTACACTACCATGGTTAATGGGAAAAGGTTTGAGTTTGATTGTTGAGTGATCAATGAGTTGTTGGGGAATCCTATCAAATCTGATGTGGACATTCATCCCAAGCTCGAGCATGGTCCACTTAATATCTTCTATGCTAATGGATGGCCGGGAATAGAAATGATTAAGCTACCTTATTTGAATTATTTGAATTTAGGAAATCACTATTTTGGTCGGTCCCTATATGATGAAACCTCAGCCGATGGGTGCAATATGAGTTTATGCCCCATTGATGATCGCATTGTGTACGAGTGGGTGCATAGAAGTTTTGTACCTACAGGTGAATATGTTACCGAGCCTAATGTTACCACAGTTATGACATTTTACTATGTCGTGAAGGAGGTTCCTATCAATCCCGGGTATGCAATTGGTAATTGGATGAGAAATGCGTGGCTTAATGAGAGAATTAAGAAAAACCTACCCTACGGGAGCCTAATCACTAAGTTGATCAAGAAATTGGACCCAAATTTCCTATTTGAAGATGATCCCACCCCTTGCAAGCCATACGACTACCACTACTTTGAAAACCATAGGCCAAAATGGACTTTGGTCGATGGAAAATGGATTGTGATGCCTCCACAAGAAAAGACTAAGCGGGCTAGGACATCAAAAAGTAAGTCATCTTCACCTCTTTACGGTACAAGTTAAGCCCAGGTCAATTTATGCTACTTTTTATCATTGTTTTATTCAAACATGTATTTTCATTTTATAGGAAGGGAGGTACCCGATGGAGAGGCTTCACCGCATGTTTCCAAGATGAAAGATATGTACGCTAGCATGAAGAGCAAGGTGCTCACATTGTTTAGCGTTAGGAAGGACACGTATGAGGCAAGGAAGGAGTTGAGAGCCCTAAAGCGTGCAGAAGATGAACAAGATCGTAATGGTGGCAGCGGACATGACCATGACTACGACATGGGGCCTTAATTTGAATAATCTGTTTTGATTTTTTAGCTAAGTATGGATTTGCCTTAGGATCAACCGATATTTACATTTTAAATTTATTTCATTAACTTTTAAATGCTATAGATTGGTTTGTGTGTGTGCATTTACAATTTCTACAATTATATGCACTGTCAATTGTATATAACTACTCATTAGTGCGTGCGCGCACGTTTGCGCCAAAAAAAAACTCCCGGCTCATGTTTCCGATATCTGATATCTTACCCGGATAAGGCAATCCTAATTTACTAAGCCGGATGCCTGTCCGGGACACACATTTCCGATATCGTAAATCTACCCGGATAAGGCAAATCCTATTTACTAAGCCGGATGACAATCCGAGAACCCTTCTGCAAGTTGAATAAAAAGACTGACCACAAACAAAATACTTCCGTGTTCCATTTTACGAAATCTGAAACACAACCCGGATCAGCTTGGAAAACATTTCCTTGCCCAGATGGTTACCCGGAAGTATTCATTCTAAAAATAATGCTATCCGGGAGTTGTTTCAGATTCCGGAAAACTACCCGGATAGACTAAAAAATGAAATTTGAAAACTTCCTTTTTTTCTAATGGCTTGATTATACATAGGTTCACCCAAATATTTACATGAATTACAAATTCAAACTAAGTTTGGAAGATTAGTAATATGAGTATATGATAACACAAACTACTCTGACTAACGCTTGAACTTAGTCTTTGGTTTAACTTTAAAAATCAACTTCCTCTTCCGTTCGTTGCCTTTGCTATCTATCACTATGCATTGACAATCATGTGATTTTAACCCAAATAATTTTTGATCCTTAACATTGACACAATTACCAATGTTTGAGGAAAAATTAGAGGGTACCTTCATATCTTTCAGGCACAACAAATATTTTGTCTTCTCAGCTGACGACATATTGTAGCAAGCTGGAGGTAAGAAAGTGTTCCCATCCTCGGTTACAGGAGCCAGCTCCTTTCTAATACCCATTCTTTCCAAGTCTTTTCGTGCTTGAAGGCCATCTTTGCTTTTTCCAGGAATATTCAGTATCGTACCAAGCAAACTATCACAGCATTCTTCTCAATGTGCATTACATCTAAACAATGTCTAACAGCCAAGTGCTTCCAATATTGTAAGTCAAAGAAAATGGACCGTTTCTTTCAAGGGCCGGGGATGGGCATCTTCCTACGGTTTTTCCCAAAATCATTGTCAATATCCTTGATTTTCTCGAATACCTCCTCGCCACTGATAGGAGGGGGGTGGTGCATTCTCTTCCTTCCCATTAATCCAGTTCTTAGCCTTACGAAGCTCATGACCACGTGGTAAGAAACGACGATGTCCTTGATAAACTGTTTTTCTACCGTGTTTTAATTGAGAGAAACTAGTATTCTGCTCACAAACAGGACAAGCTAGATGACCTTTGACTGAATAACCAGCTAGATTACCAAGTGCAGGGAAATCGTTCATGGTGCAGAACAACATTCCTTTCAACTTAAACCATTCCTGACGATATTTATCCCACGTCCAATTCTCTTCGAACCACAGCTTCTGAAGGTCGTCAACTAAAGGTTCTAGGAGCACATCAATGTCATTACCAGGCTACTTTGGCCCTGCCATCATCAACGACAAACATCACATATTTCCTCTTCATGGTCAACCACGATGGTAGATTGTAAATAACAACCATCAAAGGCTAAGAACTGTGTGTACTACTCAAATCTCCATACAGATTCATACCATCAGTGGATAAACCCAACCTTACATTCCGAGCTTCCTTCCCAAAGTCAGGATACATTTCATCAATTTTCTTACACTGATCACCATCTGAACAATGTGCAATAACATCATCATCTTCAACCTTCTCTCTATCTGTGTGCCATGTCAAGTTCTTAGCTTCTTCTTTGTTAGCAAATAACCTTTGAAGCCTAGGTATAATAGGGAGATACCACATGACCTTCGCGGGAACACGTTTGTTGGTTTCCTTAACAACATCTCCTCCTAAATCCACTTTTTGTTTCACAACTTTGTAACGTGACTCGCCACAAACGCTAAAATTTTACAATTTCATCTAATCTTCCCCTCTAAACAACATACAATCATTAGGACAAACTTGAATTTTCTCAAGTTCCATACACATTGGACACAGTATCCTCTTTGCAGCATATGCCCTATCAGGCAATAAATTTCCAGTGGGAAGCAGCTGTCTAATCAACTCCAGCGCCTCTGTTAATGCCTTATCTGAAAGCCCATGCTTGGCTTTTAATTCATCAACAACAAGGTCGCTCTTAGAATAGTGTGGATTGACCCCTCATACAAAGGGGTCTGCTTATCATTATACATCGCTTCAAGCGCCTCAGGTTTTTCAAAAAAATGCATGGCAACATCATCTACCAAGTCATCCAATTTATCGTCATAATTACCAACCATTTGGTTTTCTCCTACAACCTCCATTAATGGTTCATTAACAACAACAGTGCTACGTTCTTCACCATGCCATACCCACGTGGTATAAGTATTTTGGAAACCCCTAACAATCACATCGTTAGTGCAATCCTTACAAGGGCATCGCATGGCCGACTGATTTTCTACTCTTGCATTATCAGAAGCAACATCAATGAAATATTCAACCAGTCCCATATACTCTGGTGAGGTCCGACGATTCTCCCTAATAATCCTACTACGTTCCATAACACTTGTGTACCTATTTTTCATAAATTTTAGCAAATATTAATGAATTCATTCATCTACATCGTACTAGTTGACAACATATCAAATAAAATATGGTTTCATAAACACAAGTAACTACGAATCAACACGCAAGTTCATATATTCTTCAATGAAATTAGGGACACACATATATATTCATGCTTGAAATTAACAAATATCCGCCCATCAATACTAAATTTAGCGGGAGATTACCTCATCGTGGCCTAGAATTCAGCGAGCCCAAAGATTGGGAGATTCTCTGCGTCCTTCAACCCGAAACAAAGATAGGATAGTCTAGATAGAACAAAAAGATCCGTTTCTCCGTTTACACTCTGTTTTAGCTCATCCGGGTAACTTTCCGAATTCTGAAATATGGCCCGGAAATATTTGGCTTATCCGGACACGTTTCCAACTTCAAAAACTTACCCGGAAATTTCTGGATGTCGATGGAGCCATAAGGCAGCCTTCATAATAATGGGCGGTGCCCATAATAAGACTTTTAACAAATACATGACCTTTTGTGAAATAAATGAAAAATAACCCTCCCTTTACATACCTCTCATTACATTATCTCTCCTCATTCTCTTCAGAAAATCGCTTGGCGACGTTCTCGCGATTTAGGCGTTTCCCGGCTACTAGAGGTACGATCAACTCTATTTCCGTGATTAATTCTTTGATCTCAATCTCCGTCTTGTTATATTTCATCTGCGTTTTTTCATCCTAGGGCTCTCACAAATCGGTTGCGGCTGCGGATCCGGCTAATATAGGTAGTATACTCAATTTGATTGAGGTTTTACTTGATCTCAATTCATTCATGATTGATTTCGATTTTCTGTGTTTTCTCATCAGTCGGAATGGGGAAGGAGAAGGACAATATAAACAAACAACTCAAACAGCTTCCGGCTCATCAAGGCGCGAGGGAAAGTAAATGCTCCAGCTGTCGAAAATCAGGCCGAAACCGCCAACACTGAGACCGAAGTTCCGGCCAAAGCTCTTACCAAAGCTCCTCCTATAAACTTCGGCCAAAGCTCAAGGTTTATAATGTTCTTTGTTGTTGTTGACGATTTTCTGTAGTTTATTTGTGAACTGATGTATTATTTGTTGTTATTGATGATCTAGTCATATGTATTGATGTCCAGTGCTGTTTTTAGTTGATTTTATCTGTGTTTTGATGAATTACATGTTATTTTTGATGATCTAGGTCTAGTTGTTGATGTCCAGTGCCATCTTAGTTGATTTTATTTTGTGTTTTGATGAATCAGTTTTTGTTGTTGATGATCTAGTCCTATGTGTTGATGTCCAGTGCTATCTTAGTTGATTTTATTTGTGTTTTTGATGAATTAGTTATTGCTTTTGATGATCTAGGTCTAATTCTTGATATCCAGTGTTATATGAGCTTAGTTTTGACGATCTAGTCATATCTGTTGATGTGCAGTTTTGTTTTAACTAGAGTTTTGATGACATTGTTCTATTTTAGGTTGAGTTGTTGATGATATTTGTCTAGTTGTTGATGTCTTGGGCTATATGTATTGCGTTTTGATGATCTAGGTCTAGTCGTTGATGTCCAGTGCTATCTTAGTCGATTTTATTTGTGTTTTTGATGAATTATTTGTTGTTTTTGATGATCTATGTCTAGTTCTTGATATCCATTGCTATATGAGCTTAGTTTTGATGATCTAGTCTTATCTTTTGATATGAAATTTTATTTTGAATTGAGTTTTGATGATATTGTTCTATTTTGGGTTGAGTTGTTGATGATCTTTGTCTACTTGTTGATGTCTTGTGCTATATGTGTTGAGTTTTGATGATTTAGGTCAAGTTGTTGATTTCCAGTGCTATCTTAGTCGGTTTTATTTGTGCTTTTGATGAATTATTTGTTGTTTTTGATGATATATGTCTAGTTCTTGATATCCAGTGCTCTATAAGCTTAATTATGATGATCTATTTTTATTTAGTTGATGTGAAGTTTCATTTTGACTTGATTTTTGATAAGTCCATGGTTTGTATTCGGGCGTCATTCATACTCAGACCAGGACTCGAGAAGGGTCGTTGACTCGAGTTACGCGGAGGATGGATCCACAGGTACATCAATCCTAATCCCACTAGTGGAATAAGGGACGGAACACAGCGGTTCCGTCCCAGTTGGACGGCGGTTTTGACCGCCTTCCTTGGTGGCGCCATGCAATTGGCGCCGAGTTCGGAAACCTACCCGGATGGGTACATTTCCGGACTCGTAAACACCCGTTGCTATCAGGAAGCTGGGCGCTAGCTATGCCGGCCGTTACGTGTCCGGACGGTTACCCGGAGGATCATGTTTGCGTAGCCGGACGAGTAGCCGGGAAATATTTCGGCGCGGGCAATAATCCGGCAGCCGTGAAACGATGGCCGGCAGTTGGTAGTTTCGGCTATGTTCACATAACCGGAAACCTAGTCGGGTAAATAAATTACTAAACCGGATGCCAACCAGGGAACCCGTCGGGAAAATGGGTGAAAAGAAGGTATTTTCTTCCGGGAATGTTTCCGAAACCAGAAGTCTAGCCGGAAGAAATTTGTACTGTCCGGGTAACATTAAGAACTCGGAAAACAGTCCTAGTTGATTTGTTTAAAAATAAATATTTTATTTATTTCGGCTTTTGAATACAAAATAGAATGTATTTAAATGGTGCTAGTGAAGAATTATATGTTTCAAATGTTTTTTATGTATTAAGAATGAATGTATAATTGAATACATCACTTGAAGGCGCTAAATACAACAAAAATTGCTAATAACACAAAAATATGTGTCAATTTATAGCTAGAGCGGATTCATGCGAAGTTAAGACAAATGTTGCAAGACTACTCCTCGGTAGATTCAGTTGTTCAGGTGTGTCGGGGCTTGTATCCTCTTCGAAAATCTGTGCATTAGCAAACACAATTCAATATATGACGCAAACATATGAATATGTATAAGGTACATTCCCTTATAGATTTGAAACTTATGGGCTCAAGGTCGTTGAACAATTGGTCAAGTTCCGCTACCAATTTGAGCTCATACAACATAACGTAGAAACCGCATTCCCAGTCGCTACTTTGTCACTTGTACTTTAACAAAAAAGGTAGGTCACATTGTTAAATACAATCGATGTCGATATATAATACTAGTGTGATTACTGAGGGAGAAACGTGTAGAGTACCTTGATCTCAGTCATTACAAACGCCCTCCTAGAGGGATTGACATGATTCAAAGCTTGTCTAAGGAGGTGTTCGAAAGACAGGATTGGCGGACGATGGAGAGGATCTATCCAATAAACTTCTTTGGTTTTTTTGTGGATCCCAACCAATCTCCAGTGTTTACTAACAAAAAAATGCATATCCATTCGTGAATAATGAAAATATAAAAGTTAACCCAAGATAAGAATTCGGTAATATGAATTGCTTACCCGGAAATGATCGGTGCTAGGAATAATGTTTTGTCCTTCACACCGAGAGCCTCATTCATGTAACTTAAACGCTCTGCATCATTATGACCGATTTCTTGGATCCGCTCAGGGCATAGGAAGCCTATCCATGGCTTTAACCGTTTTTGAACAAGTTGATATAACGAACTTAAGAACAAAAAAGAAGAATGGTTAAAACAACGGGGAAAACGGCGGTTGAAAACACACAAGTTAATATAGTCTCGACATTAAAATGACTTACAGTTGGAATAAGGGCATTAGGGGCTCGGTTTCCTCGTCACCCTTCCATAGATCCTCAAAATCACCCCAGCACATTACAATTTGCCTTCCAATACCACCAAATACTTCCGTTGGAGCCGGGAACTCGTAGTATCCAAATTTGCAATGGGTAGACAACTTGTCATACAACACCTTCATAGCCGGTGTCATAGATTTAACTACAACATCTTTTGGGCGGTCAAAGGTTGGGGAGTTTGTTTGAAATTTTTGGATCAACCTTGCGTGCAACACCCATAATTGGGTTGAATAGGCTAGCGGGTTGAGTCTCTCCTAAACTCTTGACAACAATTAGCCTACGAGGCCAAAGTAAAAACATACCTTCCGCCGGTCCCACAACCTTACACGGGCCTTTGGGTATGGGAATTCGAGCAGTTAAAACTAAAGCTTTTTTCAATAGAACCTCCCCCAAACCTATTGCAATTTTATCGTCGCCATGCATTTTCACCGACTCATTGAAAATTCCGTTTGCAGCATGCATAGTAGGCTTTCTCACTCCACCATCTGATGTAGGACGAATTCGCGATTATTGTCAGTGTTCGTCTAACGCCAAATCCCTTTCCTCGAAAGAATCGATTTACAAGGCTTCCTTAAATAGTTTTATTATTTTCCCTTTAAGAATTAGAATAGTTTTTAATATTCAGTTTTAGTTTTACATTAGGTTTTCTAATAAGAATTAGTCTTAATATTTATAGGGATTTTGTAATCATTATTTGACAGCTTTCAATTATCAAATATATATAATTTGAAGAGTGTTATCTCTTATTTGGTGGATTCCAATAACAAACAGACAAGGAGGCAGCGTTGGCGACTTTTTACAAATTCAGATTCGTGCTGGCGGATCTTAACTGATATCTCAGCTGCGTCAAGTGGTATTCAGAGCGTGGTTTTCTCCCGTTCTTTACCGTCGGTTATGATGGGAGATCAAGATTTTTGTGCATACTTGAATAAATGGGGTGAGGATTTTGCCTCAACCATGAATTCACTGTTTGAGGCGTTGAGAAGGGAGTTTAGAAACTATGATGTGGTGACGGAAGAGGTGGAATCTGAATTGCAGAAAATTCTATTATCATCCAAGGATAAAGTGCAGAATGTGAATATTTTCAGAAGTTATTGTACGATCAACAAGAAAGTTTTCAACCTAATTGTTGATAACGGTAGCTCCGAAAATTTAATCTCTCGGAAAGCAGTAGATTATCTTAACTTATAAACCGTGCCGCACAAGAAACCTTATACACTAGGATGCGACGTTAAGGGAAATCAGATTAAAGTTTCGTTTACATGCAGTGTGCCAATTTTGATTGGAAAACATTATTAAGAGACTGTGATCTGTGATGTTCTTGACATGGATGTCTGTCATATTTTGTTGGGGAAAACTTGGCAGTATAATCACGAGGTTAAGCATAGGAATGGTGGTAAGGTCTGTTGTTTACATGGGATATGCATAATACTAAAATGGTTTCTATTCCAAACTTTGAACCTCTTTCCGCAAGTAAGAAGTCAGAGTCTCATGTTATGATTAAAAAAGAAGACGAGATAAATATAACGAAATCTGACAACTTTTATCCCGTAGCGATGAAAGAGTTGATGAGTGATGAGAATGGGAAGGTTGAGATTATTTCTTCCAATATTCAAGCAAACACTGAAGAAATTAGATTGGAGGAGAGAGATGTCTTTAGTATGGATAACCATAATTCAAGTTCTAAAGAAGTTGTCTTAGAGGTAGAGTTGTGTGATTTTCCTTGTAACATTGAGATTTGAACACCTCTATCCCAGTGCTTGATGAAATCGAAGATGTGAAAGTCGAGGTTCAACATTCTGTAAGCTCTGTAGAAGAATCTCAAATCTTTGAAGGTATTATCTCTTTGGATGAACTATTCAAGGATATGAAGATCGAAGCTTATATCCATGAAGGCTCCAATAAAGAAATTGTTCCTTTGAGAGATAAAGATGAACATCTAAATATACAGTATGGAGTTGGAGATGGCATTGCTATCATTGTTACTCCTGGGGCTGATGGAGTTGCAGTCAAAGTTTTTGAAGAAGTTAACACTGATAATCATATTTGCGAGGGCTTTATTGAAGATATAGTTCATTTGAGAGATAAAACTAAAGATACGAGGATATTGTCTAGTGAAGGAGGAGATGCTCATTTTGAAACTGGTATTACTATATCTGAAGAGAAACATCGCCGTCATCATATAGATATTGTTAATATGACTTATCAAATCCAACATGTTGCATGTACATTAGTCGATTTTGCAATAAAGGCTGGAGCTCTTGACGGTGAAGGGGTGAACTCAGGGCGAGTTCTTTTGAAAGTAGAAGAGAAAAATGAAGGAAGATATTATGTTAGAATTGGAGATAATTCCTTCATCATGAATGTTCAGCAACTTCCATACATATGTATCTGTAAATGTATGCATCGTACTGAGAATATTCCGAATCTTAGGATAATACCTAAGCTAGTACTTCACCAGAAATCCAAGATGCGCTGGAAGTATCTCGTTCGTTGGAAGGGGCATTCTCGTGCTGACAATATCAAATTGGTTGATTATGGATTGCACCATGTGAGTCTTAATATGGAAGATATGCAGGAGAGGTTCAAGACTAATGGTGGAGAGAGTGAACTCGGGACGAGTTCTTTTGAAGTGGAAGTGACTGATGTAGGACGAATTCGCGATTATTGTCTGTGTTCGTCTAACGCCAAATCCCTTTCCTCGAAGGAATCGATTTACAAGGCTTCCTTAAATAGTTTTATTATTTTCCCTTTAAGAATTAGAATAGTTTTTAATGTTCCGTTTTAGTTTTACATTAGGTTTTCTCATAAGAATTAGTCTTAGTATTTATAGGGATTTTGTAATCATTATTTGATAGCTTTCATTATCAAACATATATAATTTCAAGAGTGTTATCTCTTATTTGGTGGATTCCAATAACAAACGGACAAGGAGGCAGCGTTGGCGACTTCTTACTAATTCAGATTCGTGTTGGCGGATCTTAACTGATATCTCAGCTGCGTCACCATCGATATATAATTTGCATGGATATGTGACATCGACCTTGACCTAATTAAAATAGGGGATTCCATTTTTAAAGTATCGTCATAAACATGATAAGACTATTAAGAGAACCAATCGAGAATTTGAATAAGAATGCGATCGAAAAGTTAGTTAGTGTATTTACCATTTTTGGTCGGCTTAAGTTATCATCACATATGTTTGGTTGTGGCAATGGTGGATTACCTTTCACCTCACAAATATCGGGTGAGTGACGTGAACCACATGAAGGAGGCTCCCAATCAACGCTTAGGTCATTCAAATTTGGTGGGAGAATTGCGCCCGTTTGTTTGGATATTATTTGGAGAGCTATGTTCCTTTTCATTATATTCTTCACGACCTCATCAAGCTCATTCTTGGTATCCCCGAGCTCTTTTTTTGTATCCCCAAGTTCCTCTTGCGCATTGTTGTACTTGGTATGTCTTGGTGGTTTAGAAGGTTTCGGTTTGCCGATGAGATCTCTTTTTACTACATGTGATGCATATCCACGAATTCTACCGGAATGTTCCTTCCGTTCCGTCGCCTTATAAAGGATGTCCTCTTCTTGTGTGGGAATAAATTCTCCCGAAACAATTTTCGCTTTGACATCATCCTATCATTTAATACAAAAAAAAAATGAAGTAGAAAGAAAAATAGATAGGAATAAGAATTGTAATAATATTAGCACAAAATATTCAAAGAAACAACTTACAATATCTTTTATCAACTTCGTGTTTCCCTCGTGTGTGTAGTCGCCTTTGCTATCTTGTCGACCAATCAAGAAGCTAGTGAGTTTATCGAACTCTTTAGGATTAACCACATCGGTGCTCTCCCGTGCTTCCTCTTCCGTCATCCCACTCTCCACTTTCTCTTGCACCCCATCTTCTTGCAATTTGTTTGCATGTTTGATTAGTGTGATAGTATATCCCGCTCTACTCATTGTATTAGGTGTCGTATTAGCCTTCACATATTCACTATTAGCCTTCGCATGAAAGAGATATATTATTCGGAGTACATGGTTGCCAAAAGTTGGGCAAAAGGAAAAATTCCTAAATAAGAAGGGAAGGCTCTAAGGAATTACAATCTTTGGCTGTCCATCTTGGACTTCCTGACTCCAGTTAAAGCTCCCACAACTGGCTTCTCCACCAAGAAAGACAACTCAGGGTACATACCACAAAGCTTCTCCTGAAACTCCTCCAGAGTCAAATCCTTCTCCAAGGACTCCAAACTAGCTAGTAAACTAGTCTCGAACCCTCCGATCTGGCGGAACTTTGCCCGAAACTTCTCTAGATCTCATGCCACTTCCGGCCAATTGTAAGCAGAAGCCAACCATTCCTGGCTATCCTCGCTAAGGACCTTCTGAAGATAGACCCACATGTTTGGAAGCTCAGACTTATGATAGAGTTCGCCATGCTCTTGGCGATGGGCCTCCATCTCGGGACAATTCAGGTAGAAATCTATTATCAATCGAACCAGCCGCCTCTGGCAATCGGCATCAGCATATCGGTTCTTCTCCGCCTCCACCATGGCCATCTTCCTCTTCTGCTCTTGGAAGGAACTATCCGTCAGTCTCTTCTCCTTCTTTAAGGACCTGACTTCCTCTTCCAGGGCCTCTCTTCTAGCCTTTTCCTGGGCCATCCCGTCTTGGAGATGCTTCACTACTTCAGAAGGCTCGCTAGATATCTTGGCCATCTCCCCTCTCAACAGCTCCAACTCAGCCGCCTGTTCTTGGAAGCGACCATACAATGTCTTGATGGAACCATACATATGCTTCATATTATTAAGAGACTGTGAAGAAAAAATAAGACATTTAGATGATTACACCTTCAATCCCATCAAAGGCCGTGTTAATCATACCTGGCTTATCTCAGGACATTCTGGAGCCATCTCGGTCCTACCCTCTGGAGGAGGAGGCATCACATACTTCTAGAACTCCCCAATCGGTTCAAACTCAAGCCTAGCCCTCTTTGGAGACTTATTGGAGACATTCGCGGAATTTCCTGAGGCCTCTGCATCCCTCTTCTTACTTTCATGGTCCTTCAGCTTCCTGGACTCGAATATCTGAGCCAGCTTATTTACCGCCTTCTCGGTCTTGGAAACACCCATTGTATACAAAAAGAATGGAGTTAGCATCAGGAAAAAATGATATAGTATGGATGAGAATGTCATACATAACAAAGAAGAAATTCTCTTATGCAACATATCAGAGACTACTACAGAAGTTAAAGACTCTTCATTCTCGGCCCTACCGGACATGATTTGTGGAGAACCAGAAGTCCGGGACACCTCCCTTCTTGGACATCTGACTAGGGCTAAACCCTTATCCTCCTCTTCATCTGACAGATCTCGGGAAACAGGTACGAATAGACACTCTGTCTCATAAAGGACCTTAGCCTCCGATCGAGTATTCTTAGGTCCTTGGACCAATCTTTTGAACCGACGCCGAGCATCAGGCATCAATCCAGAAATTCCCTATCCCCAGGAGCGTTGTTCTCGAACATCTCTTCTCGAACTGCCTTCTCTTCTATTGCCCTAGAGGCCCGAAGCGCCCTGGCTGAACCAATGGGATCCTGCTCCATGGATAAAATGATTTCAAACCACTCAATTTCTACACCCTCTGGCTGGTTGAAATAAGACAACTTCAAATAACTGCCATTTTGAAGAGTTCGGCCAGGCATTTGGTATAACCACCGATACGTCTCGACAAGCCACGGCCAACCCATCTGGGGATCTCCTGACACAAACTTGCCATCTCTAAGTTTGATCTTGTCCCTCACTAACTCCTCAGCTATATCCATCAATCTATGAGAGGTCTCAACTTCATCCCAGGCTTCATTACGGAGATCCTTTTTCCAATGGGGTACTTCATACTTGGTCCGGTCAAAGGTTAGCTTCACCTTGTCCCATTCTCCACTTTGCCGAGGGAGAACAAAGGCTCGACCCATGGAAGTATCTCGGACAGTCAAAGTTACAGATTGCTTAACAACATACACCTTATATAAGGTCCGCAACAGAGCAAGTCTGGGTTTATAACCCTTACGAGTACACCAAGTTATCAAAGCCATTATGATTACTATCACATCAGCGTGCAGTTGCCCTGGATGCACCTTATACCACTGAAGAAATTTACTCAATAGTGGGGGAAAAGGAAATGCTAGCCCATGCTGCAAAAATCTCCCATATATGACCCCCGGGTTGGAGTTATTAACTCTAATGCAGACTTATCCTCCCCAAAATACATGAGATCAGCATCAGGGGGAATCGAAAAGGGAAATCTTTCAATGAAGATAGCAGCATCAGCACGAGCTTTATCCTCCTTCATGGACCTCTTGCTACTACCTTCACCAGGATGGTCTACCTACGGCCGCATGCATTACCATGGGGCTATTCCCCTCTATCTGAGCCCTCCTGGCCATGGCCATTAATCTCTTCTCTTCTTCAGAGGCTTTGTTCTTCAGAATCACAGGTTTTTCCCTCTCGCTACCTCGGCTCAACGGCGGTCACAGGAGCTATTCTCCTCGGCCTGATTACATGCATACTCTTCCTCATCATGATGAGGGACGAAAATCATTTTGCTACTATCATTCATGATCACAGAGAGTCTGGGGGGAAATACACACACAGAGGAAAAAGAAAAAGCAAACACAATAAAACAACGGAGAAAAAATAGCACTTACTGATGATTATGGAAGCAGAAATTGAGGTTTCAGTGATTTGATAAAGCACTGATACGCTTTCTGAACTTGGAAAGAAGAAATTTTGAATAAGGAAGACAAGGGGAATGATTTGGGAGATTTAACCCAAACCCAGACAATATTTACGACGAGTAATTATCTCGAGTCTGTTTCCGATGCAATCAAATGGAGAGGCGGGGGACAAACGGCCTCTATTTACCAATGAACGCACGCCACATGTATTTACCATCTGGATTTCAAAGGAAGCTAATCTCAGCCGTCCGTATTTTGGATGTAATACGAAAGAATTTGAAGCTAGATATTCAGAAGGTTAAGCCCGAGAGGATGGTCCTTGAAGGAAGCCCCGAGCTTAACACCCCGAGTCATCCTCCATCGAGTTATTGGTTTTCCCTCGAGAAGCAAGCCTCTCCTTCAACCTTCGAGATGGATCACTCTAGGTTCTGAAGATCTACCTTGGGGCTACTGATAAGTCCATGGTTCATATTCGGGCCTCATTCATACTCGGACCAGGACCCCGGAAGGGTCGTGGGCTCGAGTTACGCGGAGGATGGATCCACGGGTCCCCATCAATCCTAATCTTTATAATGAATGCGTATATTATGAATGTTCTACAAGGAATATACATCCTCTTAAACATGGTAATACAACCATGACCGAAATATACTTCTTCTATACATGGTAATATAACTACTATTCCCATAAGAGTCGTATTCATATCGTAAATACATATCTCGGTGATCTACGGATTGTAGCCATATAAATACACCAAAGGTCTGGTACACCTTTTCTATCTCATACTACTTACAATACGCCTTACGCCTCATACTAACTTGAGCGTCAGAGTGTCTACCCTCGGGACACCCGAGGCTTTGTTTTGCAGGTCAGTTCGTGAGCAAGGTTCATCGTCGAAGTGCTGGTGTCTGCCATACATCAATTTTATTTATGTTTTGATGAATTATTTGTTGTTTTTGTTGATTTAGGTCTAGTTGTTGATGTCCAGTGCCATATTAGTTGAGTTTTGATGATACAGTCCTATCTATTGATGTGCAGTTCTATTTTGAGTTGAGTTTTGATGTTATTGTTCTATTTTTGGGTTGATATGTTGATGGTCTAGGTCTACTTGTTGAAGTCTGTTGTTGCTGATCTAGTCCTATTTGTTGATGTCCAGTGCTATTTGAGTTGATTTTATTTGTGTTTCGATAAACTCTTTGTTGTTTTTGATGATATAGGTCTAGTTGTTGATCCTAGAGCTTGATGAAATAGTAAGAAAGGCGACGAGGAAGTCAATTTCAGCTGTCATTACTTCTCCATTTTTTCTCTTGGAATTGAAGGTTTGGATGATTCAAATTCTGGTCCATATGTCCAGCCATCAGTACATGTTTTGAAGAAGAATGACAAGAAGAAGCATTGCAAAAAATAGATGCATGTTTGTTAGTATTTGACTTGATATTTGAAGTATTTGGCTGGATATTTGTAGTATTTGACTGGATTTTTTTGAAGTGCTTCAGACTCTGTAGATATTTAGATGTTTTTGGTTCCTGAATTGATGTTTCATTGTTTTGAATGGATATTTGAAGCAATTGCAGATTCATTACATTTTTAGTGCTTTTGAGTTAATTTTTCAGGGATTTTACCGGATATTTTAAGCACTTGCATAATATTAAGATGTTGTGAATTTGTCATGATCTCCCTTTTATCATTCTCATCAAAATGCAACCATACATGCATTAGAATTATGTTTTCACATTCACCTTTATTCAATTTTACCTTATCTGGATGGATAAATATATCATCTGCTGCATAGTTTACTGGTTTCTTAGGGGAGGACCAATCTGTTTCTTTTTGAATTGGTAGTTGTAACATGCTAGAGCCACTAATAATGGTAGTAAATTGGTTAGTCTGTAAAGTGTCTTCAGGCTGGGTAAGCTCCAAGTCAATCAGATCTGCATCATTATCTGAATAGCTTTTTTGGTTTCTGTGGTTGGGAGGTGGAATATAGGTGGTGTCCTCAGTGACATGTTGTACTGGCTCTTTGTTGGGGGCTTGGCTGGAGACTGGAACATATGTGAGCTTCTGTTTTTGAAGGGTGGCCAATTTATCTTTGGCAGAAGTACTAGAGGAGCTAGCAGTATTTGGTTTGTGCTGTTTTTGAGATGTAGGAGGGAGTTTGGTGGTAGGTGAAGGCTTCAGGGGTTGTAGTCTGACATAATAAGTTTAAGCTCAGGGTGAAGAACTCTGCAGTCATGGACTTCATGCCCCAATCTTTTTACAGTGCACAAAATAGTATGGAATGAAATCATACTCTACTGGGAAATCAGCAACCCCCCAGAAAGATCTTTGGTCAAAGTAACTGAATTATGCAGCTTATCCCTCAGGTCAACCTCTATGCACATTTTAACTGCTGAAAGTTTAGTTAACATGGAGGTAGCTGCATCTAATTTGATAAATCTCCCTATACTGTTACCAATTTCTTCCAGCATAGCAGTGTTATACCAGCAAAGTGGGATATTTTGTAATGTGATCAAAATTGGAATAATTAGAGTTTCAGTATTGAGGGAAAAATCAGGGGACCGTATGAATACCTTCATAACAATGCCTTTGAATGCCAATTGAGTCTTCATCCAGCATCGTTGATAATCCTCTGTTTCTTCAAATATGATCAGGATGTGCTTATACTCGATGGAGCCTAATGGATATCGTCCTTTAAATCCTACTGATTTGAAAGCCTCGTTCAGAAACTCCATGGACGACTTCACTCTCGGGAATTTTCCGATCAACGCATTACTGTAATGCTCAGAGAGCTGGGCAACTTACTCGGGGATGATGATACAGGCAACTTTCCCTTTGTAATTGGGGTTGGGCTTGATTGAGGGAGTGGAGGGGAAAGACAGAAGAGCGGGGAAGGTCTGGAATTCAAGGCTTGTGCAAAACTCTGATTAGCGGTAGTTCCACCGCTGTCAAGCGGCAGCGCCGCCATGAAATTGGCCGTTCCTGACTGGAAACGGTAATATTCTGAATAGTAAAGTAAGAGAGAAGGAGGAGCATTTGTTTAGAGAGAGAAAACTCCAGACTTGAGCTGATATTTAGAGAGAGTAAATTAATTGTGAAAGTTTGTATTTTATTAGTCTATATTCATGTACTTTAAATCTTGAATTAAAGACGTTTTTTTTAAAGTTAAAACCATCCAAGTGGACGGGAGGATTATTCACGGCTCCTGAACCCTAATAAAAGCAATAGAATTACATGATCAGGTTCGAAACCCAATATTACACATGAAACCCTGTTGGGATAACTGTGGCAGTTTGTTGCCCGAAGGCTATACTCCGATCTAATATCGGAAGCAAAGTGAGATATCAGAGATGTGTCTAGAAATATTACAAGAAAACTAAGCCATCTCTGTATCGATGCCGGTCACAACATAGCTAAAACCAGACTTCCCTCCTCCTCCTGCGTATAGACATCACTAAGTACAGCATTCTAGAGCTCGTTAGAATTCACCATCCCACTTTCTCACAGTCAAAATAGAAAACTCGATTCTATAATAACAAATACTCTCTACCTGAACCTCAACCGACTACCCATTGCGCCCGGTGGCCTTTTGACCACCGGAAGATAGCAAGTCTTCACAAGGTTGGAGAGGAGAGTAGTATGTAAAGCATACCGAGTAGTTCTATCTAGCCATAATACTAATAGGAAAGCTTCATCAAGAGCCTAACTAGAGATTGCTATAAAGATTTCTCTTATAAGGTGATATTCCACAGTGCAACATTAAGAAGAAAATCACAAAAATCTAAAAATGGATATATATAAATTAATATCGATACTAAAGCAATCCCAACCAATCCTGGTCTGATTGGCTGGTGGCTAAATACTGGATAGAGCATGATAGGGTATGGGCTATAAAGCCCATACAAGGTCAAGTAGCCCACACAAGATGAGGACCCCCACCTTGCTTGACAGCTCACACAAAGTACGCACACGTGAGACCTCGTGCTCAACACGTGCAGAACGCATGGAGACGCTCACACCGGATGAGGTTCCCAACAGGTATAAAGGAAAGAGAGTTTTCTCTCTCTTTCCTCAGATTCTCTCAACCTGTCACTTAGATTTCCTCTCTCTAAAACACCCCAAAACTGACTTGGGCGTCGGAGCGGGCGACGGCTAAACGCCGCCCGCCTGAGCTGACTCTGCTCTTTATGCAGGTACGAGGAGAAGCACGTCACCTCGCCGGTAACCCGAATTACACCAGAAAAACAAGACTATATCATTGACGCCGTCTGTGGGGACGCAATTTCGATTGCTCACGCAGCTTGACCGCTGATCGGAATATCGATCAAGATCCCATAACGCCGGAGAAATTCTGATCTATATCATCCGCTCCGATTCGCGTTATGGGTAGTTGGGGATCTGAAAGATCATCCCCAATAATCCTAGAATCCACGAAAAATCATCAAAATCTGTTGAAATTAGCCTCAGATCGAGCAGATCAAATTCCGGCCAAAAATTCAACTCTTGGCCGCCGGAGCTGTTTTCCGGCGATTCGGCACCGGCCGACCGGAGATTCCTGCTCCTCTCAATGTCCGCAACAAAACCCACTACAACACTGGCCTCGAATCATCACCTCTAAGGAACCCTTCACTGTTCATTGGTGGTTTAAAGTTCGCCAGAAATTTCAGAGCTTCTGCAGCTCCCTCGCCGGCGAATCGATGATAAAGGGCCTCACTTTCTTGCTCCCTGGAAAATTTGCATCAAAGCCCACTAAGAAATGACCGGTGAACTCGCCGGAAACCAAAATCCGGCGAACTCGCCGGAAATTCCAAGCTTCATCGACTCTCTTGTCGGTGATTCGATGCAATTGGAGGCAATATTCTTGTTCCCGTGCTCATGGGCGTTAAAAACCCATTAAATTGCGATTGCCGATTCATTCTATAGCCTGAGATTGAGATTTGGAGGTGAACTCGCCGAAATTTGCAGGTTCCGGTGTCAAAGTGCAGAAGAATCTGGTGCAGAAGATGACGCTGCACGAGTTCACAAGTTGAGGGTCTTCAAAAAGTCGAAGGTCTTCATCAAGTTAAAGGTCGTTAACTTGTCAAGGGTCTTCAACAAGTCGAAGGACGTCCACATGTCGAAGGACGTCAACATGTCGAAGGACGTCAACATGTCGAAGGACGTCAACATGTCGAAGGACGTCAACATGTCTAAGGACGTCAACATGCCAAAGGACGTCAACATGTCAAAGGACGACAAGATAAAGTCGGCAAAAAAATGAAGCCGGCGACAAGATAATGTCGGCAACGAGTAGAAGTCGGTGACAAGAAGAAGTCAGTGATAAGATGAAGTCGGCAACAAGATGAAGTCGGCGACAAGAAGAAGTCGGCGACGAGATGAAGTCGGTGATAGGGTATGGACCATGAAGCCCATACAAGGTCAAGCATACCACACGAGATGAGGATCCCCACCTTGCTTCACAGCTCACACGAAGTACACACACGTGAGACCCCGTGCTCAACACGTGCAGCACGCATGGAGGAACACAACTGAATCCATGGAGACGCCCACACCGGATGAGGCTCCCAACAGGTATAAAGGAAGGAGAGCTTCCTCTCTCTTTCCTCAGATTCTCTCGTCCTGTTACATGGAATTTCTCTCTCTAAAACACCCAAATCTTACTTGGGCGTCGGAGCGGGCGACGACCGAATGCCGCCTGCCTGAGCTCACATTGCTCTTTGTGCAGGAACGAGAAGAAGGTCATCACCTTGTTGGAAGTCCAATCCACACCAGAAATCCAGAACCATATCAGTCGGGGACAAGAAGAAAGTCGGCGACGAGTAGAAGTCGGCGACAAGAAGAAGTCGGCGACAAGAAGAAGTCGGCGACGAGATGAAGTCGGCGACGAGATGAAGTCGGCAATGAGTAGAAGTCGGCGACGAGAAGAAGTCGGCGACGAGAAGAATTAATTGACAAAAAGAAGTTGGCGACAATAAGAAGTCGGCGACGAGAAGAAGTCGGCGTCGAGTAAAAGTCAGTGACCAGTTGATATTCGGAAACAACAAGAAGGCCGGCAACAAGTCGACATCTTCAACAAGTCGGTATCATCAACAAGTCTCAGAGACACGCCGAGTGCATATTGTATCGAGCATACCAACCGCTTGACTTTATTACAGAGAGAGGAGCATTTGGATACCGGATTATGCCGTCGGGACTCAGGACTGCTGGAGCAACATACCAACGTGTGGTCGACAAAATATTCAAGGAGCAGATAGGACGCAACTTGGAGGTCTACGTCGACGACATGGTGATCAAAGCAGGGACTTCAACACGCTGACTGAAGACGTGAAGGAAACCCTGGAGCGTTTTCGAAGCACAGGTCTAAAACTCAACCCTCTCAAGTGCCAGTTCGGGGTCCAAGAAGGATGATGCTTGGGCCACATGGTCACAAACCAGGGGGTACGAGCAAATCCAGACAAGGTCAAGGCGGTGCCGGACATGAAACCACCAAGGACAGTGAAGGAAGTATAAAGTCTGAACGGCAAGTTGGCGGCATTGAACCGTTTCCTGTCAAGAGCAGCTGAGAGCGCACTCCCTTTCTTCAAGGCGCTTAAGAACAGTGTCAACAAGAAGGGAGATGTCAGCTGGGGACCTGAGCAAGATGAAGCTTTCAACGACTTGAAGAAGCACCTGCACAGCTTGCCCTTGTTGACATCGGCCCAACAGGGTGAAACCCTCTACTTGTACGTATCGGCCGGAGTGGAGACCGTCAGTGCAGCCCTTGTACGAGAAGAAAGCAAGGTACAGAAACCTATATACTTTGTAAGTAGAGCTTTGCAGGGAGCAGAAACAAGATACACTGGAGAAGAAAAGCTGGCCCTGGCTGTGGTACATGCAGCTCGACGGCTCAGACACTACTTCCAGGCGCATTCCATGGTGGTGTTAACAAACCACCCCATGAAGGCCATCCTCATAAGACCAGAAGCATCAGGCCGGTTGGCTAAATGGACGGTGGAACTTGGCGAGCACTCCATCGAATACTCACCAAGAAAGGCCGTCAAGGGTCAAGTTGTCGCTGAATTCCTAACAGATGTGCCACCAGAAGTGAAGAAAGCAACACCCTCACCAGAAACCAGTGCAGCTGGAGAAAATAGGAAGCGAGCTCCAAGTGACAAGTGGCAGTTACATGTGGATGGAGCATCCGGTGTGGAAGGTGTCGGCGCGGGTTTGGTCCTGACCGACCCAAGCGGAGTTGAAGTCACTTATGCATTGCGATTCGAATTCCCCGCATCAAACAATGAAGCTAAGTACGAGGCCCTGATTGCGGGAATTGAGATAGCAAAGAAGCTTGGAGCGAGGAAGTTGATGGCACATAGCGACTCAATGCTTGTGGCGAAACAATATGAAGGAGCTTACCTAGCTAAGGACCCTTGCATGATGAAGTACAGGGACAAGGTGAGATTGTTGGTGTCAGAATTTGAGGAATTCGACATCAGCAACGTACCAAGGTCAAAAAACACCAGAGCTGACGCCTTGAGCAAGTTAGCATCCTCAACGCGGGCACACTTGAACAAGGCAGTGATGGTGGAAACCCTCACACACAGATCAACTGACAACAAGACGGTGGGAGCTGTCGATGTTGTTGAGGGAACAAGCTGGATGAAACCAATGATGGATTTCCTTGCCAACAGAGTGGTCCCTGAATGCAGTAAGGAAGCCAGAAAGCTGAAACTCAACGCTCCTAACTATGCGCTGAAAGATGGATTTCTGTACAGACGGGGTTTTCTAGAACCTTGGTTGAGATGTCTCACCCAGTCAGAAGCAATGCGAGTGGTTCGAGAGGTACGTGCAGGATGTTGCGGAAGTCATCAAGGCGGCAAAGCACTCGCATTGCGGATCACCAGAGCGGGTTACTATTGGCCTCGCATGAAGAAAGACATCAACCAGATGACCAAGAGCTGCAAGAAATGTCAAACACATGCAAACGTACCAAGGCTGCAGAGTGAGAAGCTGACGCCCATACAGTCTCCGTGGCCCTTTGCAATGTGGGGAATTGATATTGTCGACCCCTTCCCAGCTGCAACAGGAAGACGTCGTTTCCTTGTTGTGGCAGTTGATTATTTCACCAAGTGGGTCGAAGCCGAGGTACTGGTGACCATAACAGAGCGAAGGATGACGAGCTTTGTGTGGAAGAATGTGGTCTGCCGCTTCAGGATCCCGCAAGTACTGGTCAGTGATAATGGCACCCAGTTCGAAGGAGAAGTGTTCAAGGACTGGTGCAGCAACATGGGCATCAAGCAGAAGTTCACATCAGTGGCTCACCCACAAGCCAATGGGCAAGTGGAAGTCACAAACTGAACCATCGTGCAAGGACTCAAGAAGAAACTCGAGCAACGCAAGGGAGCATGGACAGAGGAGCTTCACAGTGTGTTGTGGTCCTACAGGGTGACTCCCAGGAACAGCACAGGAGAGTCCCCCTACAAACTGTGTTTTGGCACTGAAGCCATCATACCACCTGAGATGCTTGTACCTACCGTGCGAGTGGAAGATCCTCTGCCAGCTGCAAGAAACGACGAAGGGTTGAGGCAGAACCTGGAGGAGTTAGAGTATGAGCGGGAAAAGCGTCGCTCAAAGAGGCAACCTACAAAGTCCTGGATGGAGCAAAGATACAACAAGCTGCGACCTCGCAGCCTGAAGGTTGGTGACTTGGCCTTGAGAAATAATGAAGCATCAAGAGTGGAAGGAAAACTCAAGCTGGATGCTAACTGGGAAGGTCCCTACCGTGTTGTTGAGGCACTGGGAAAAGGAGCGTACAAGCTGGAGCACTTGGATGGGAAACCAGTTCCAAGAACTTGGCACATGAACAACCTCCGCAAGTATTACATGTAAGGAGCAATATGGATCTCGTCTCCTCGCCTTAATTGTGGTCTTTTTCTTCGTTTTCTTCTTTTTCTTTTTGATGCAGTGGAGGATCCCAACAGAGGTCAGGCAACTCATTTAGAGTATGCAAGATGATCTTGAGGGAAGCCTCATGAAATGAAAAAAGCCCCCAACAGAGGTTAGGCAGCCTGATAAGTTTTGCAAGATGATCTTGAGGGTGACCTTTGTAGTCCCAGAACTTACAAGATGAAAGCAATGAGAAGTATTTTTAAGTAAATCTCACCGAGGCACGAACCAGTCATCTGGTAGATGTGTCTTTTCTCATTTTTTCTTTAATTATGCACTGACACGAACTAGTAAACTGGTAGAGGCCATTCTACTTGCTATCTTTTTTATAAAAATGAAGTGACAGCAAGAGCAAATATGGCTTGAAAGAGAAGTGCAAGAAAATGAAGTTCAAAAAACAAAAGAATCCAAAATAAATGCAAACAGTTTCAGAAAAGAAACTTGCATCTAAAAAAGGGCCTATAATGCCTTAACCATAGAAAAAAAGTTGAAGTCAGTCTTCAACTTGTTACATGGTGCAAAGGGCTACATGATGGAGACGTCCATCATGCCCATAAATTTGCAACAAATAAAGCTTATTAAAGCAAGAAAAAAACAAGTAATAAAAGCTTGTGCTAATTAAAAATATCCCAGAAATACGAATTCAAAATATTCAAAGGGAATAAAAAGATGGCACAAGCGCCTTAAAACAAAGAGCATGCAAGCTCATCAACAAGTCCAGAATAAAGCAAAAGAAGTAAAACACTATCACCACCTTTTCTTCTACTTGTTATCAGAAGAGGAGGAAGCTGGCTAGTCTGGCTGCCACTTCATTAGATCCTCCAAAGTCAAGTCAGGACCAAGGGCGGAGAAGTATTCCTGGAAGTCATACTGCTGGAAGGGGCGTGCACACGACCAAGTTGGATCTTCATCTCAGAATCATCGGGCACATTGGCCATGATGTGATCAGCTTCAGTTAAGGCCTCATCTAGAAGACGCCTCGCCAACGGGCTCTGATCCATACTGGCCCTGATCTTGCTGAAACCTTCATCTCTGAGCCAAACCCTTGTCCTGAGGTGCTCCCCAATGATAGAATCACGCTGGTCCAGTTGACCACGCAGAGAAGAAGTCACCCCACGCTCTAACTCCAAGTCTACATCCAGAGATTTGATCTTGATCGCGAGGTCCTGGTTAGCCGTCATTGCCATGTTCAGCTTCTCGTTTGTCTCTTTGTTCTTGTCAGCAAGACGAGCTACCTCCTCATTCAGACCCAGCTTGGTCTCAAGCAGCTTCTCTTTATCAGACTGAAGTTGGGCAAGAGTCAGATCCTTCTCCCTGGCCAGCTCACAAATCCTAGCAATGTTGGCATCAGTCTTGTCGAACATCTCCTTCGCCTTGCCAAGGTCACCCCCAAGATCCCTCTCCCAGGCTTGGATAGCAACAACAGCACACAAACCCTGTGCAACAAGCAGAAAGGAAGTAAAAAACAAGAACATAGAGAAAACAAAACAAAGATAAACAGAAGAAGCCAGGGGATACCTCCATAGCTGTAGCAGCCATCCTATCTCCTATACTGCTCACCCCTGACTGGTTGATGAGTGGGTTGGCACGCCAAGACTGCATGTGGTCATCAGGGATGGATTGCACCAGGAGCTGACGAAGGGAGGCTGTAGGACAAACCTGGGTCTCGGGGGCAGGATCCTAAGGCTCCTCCCCCGACACACGCCCAAGTCCTCCCAACAGAGAGGCTACACATTCCTCTAGATGAGAATCCTTAGCAAGGTGACGCTGCTCACCTTGATCCACCTCCGTCATATCCTCTGACTTGGTTGCTTCCAGCATGTTCGGCATCTTGTGCTCCTCCAACATCTTCTCTGTCTTAGCACAAGCCTGCTTGCCACCAGTATCTGATGAAGAAGAGGGCCTCTTCTTGGAATGAGATGGTATGTCGCTAGTCAAGTCGATCACTCCAACAGGCAACCCCTCTCCTGCTCCTCTACCCAGGCCCCGACACAGACGAGACGCCCGACGTCTGGTTCCCGCAGAGGCAGGAGGTTCAACTTGAGTAGGGGAAACTACATTACAAAAAGAAGGAACAAGATAAGAATTCAGTAACTGTACAATGACATTAACAACACAAAGGTGAGATACTTACACACAATGAGAGGCTCCGTCACTGTTTCGCAAGCCATGGGAAGGAAGGAAATCCCAGATCCCTGCAAAAGAGCATCATAGCACAAGTAGTAAGCGGGAGTGGGATTCTTCCTCAACAAGTCGACGGAAGCGCACAAAAGGACCATTTCTCCCTCATCAAGAGACTTAGTGCGGCTGCGGAGGGGCCCTGGCGGGTAGATGCCTGGGTTTTCACCAAATGCGAACTTGCGAGTCCAATCAACCTGAGTCGGCAACTCGGTCACCACCCTGGAACCCTCTTAATTCTTCAAGAAGAACCAACTTGGTGGCTCCTTGCATGGATTGTAAAAGGCGCGGAACAGCTGGTAGGTTGGCTCAACCTTGTGGACCCTGCACAGAACCTCGAAGCCCACCAAGATGCGGACCGAGTTTGGGGTTAGGAGTGAAAAGTTCAGATCGTAAAACCCTTGGACCGATTGGAAAAAGGGGGAAAGCGGGAAGCGCAGGCCACAATGGTCAAAGCATTCCAAGTAAATCACGCAGAACCCATCCTTACCATGGTCAGCCGATACATCAGCCGCCGGCAAGATCCACCTGAACAGGATCTGCTTCCTCAGGAAGAAGGGCATTGGCCTGCATAGAGGCCACAGATTCGCAGTGATGGCGAAAAAGTGATGATATGGTTCTGGATTTCCGGTGTAGATTGGACTTCCAGCAAGGTGATGACCTTCTCCCTGTACCTGCACGATGAGCAACGTGAGCTCAGGCGGGCGGCGTTTGGCCGTCGCCCGCTCCGACGCCCAAGTAATATTTGGGGTGTTTTAGAGAGAGAAAATCTATATAACAGGTTAAGAGAATCTGAGGAAAGAGAGAGGAAGCTCTCCTTCCTTTATACCTGTTGGGAGCCTCATCCGGTGTGAGCCTCATTCGTCTTGGCAACGTTCTTGCTTCTTCTCTTGTTGATCCCTTTTGCATTTATTATTTTGTTTGGCGGGATTTTAAGAAAAGCCGCGCCTGTTCTTCTTGGGAATGTCAGCGATACGTCTTTTCATCAATTTCTCATTGATGGGACGCGTCTTTTCAATCTGAGAAAGGCATAAATTACCTTGCCTATTTATACCATCTCTTCTTTTTAATCTTTTTCGTTTACCTTCATCATTTCTGCTATTTTTTTTTACTTTCCCCTTTCAATCATGAAACCGGCCATTGAGACTCTGTTCTGCTCTGTTTCTGCGGAGGAGTTATCTCTGTTTCAGCGTCTTTGTGAGGTGGTTGCTTCTGCTCAGGCCACTGCGCGAGGCCCGGCCGAAGCGGATCCTGTGGATGTTGATTTATCGAGTATTTTATAGTTGCCTGCTGCCAATGTCTCTGCTGGTCAGGTTCCAGAGGATGTATGTGTGGTTTATCTGGAATGGTTTGATAGCTGTGGGTTGCGTTTTCCCCTTTCGCCTTTCTTCTAGTCAGTTTTAGGGTTTTTTGAACTAGATGTGTCCTTGTTGACCCCTAACTCTGTTCGTAATCTGGTGGGTTTTGAGGTGCTTTGTCGAATTCATCACCTAGACCCAACTCCTCAACTGTTTAAGGCCTTTTTCCATCCATGCGAGGAGCCGTCGAGTTGGTACTTTCTGAAGAGCTGGGAGGGGATAAAAGTGGTGATAGATCTGCCTACCCGAGTTGAATGGGCTCGGAAGTTTGTCTTTGTGAAGAGGTCTCTGGTATTCGGTGATAGCCCAGCTACATTTCCTTCTGGTTCTGTTCGCAGCTGCACCAAGTTCCCTGACGATGGAGAGATGATTCAGCTTCGAGCTGCCTTTGATATGTTAAGTGCCAGCCCTGCGCCTTTCCATCTGCTCTCTTATGAGTCTAACCTTCAAGGGTCTGGGATGTCGTATCTTCCCATGGGTTGTGTGCGCGTGGCAAGGCCTTCTGTTGCGGGTACGTGTTTCAGACTGTCTCTCCTTTTGTTGTTTTTCCATGTTGTTTTGGGATTTTTTATTTATTTCTGGTTTTCTTGGTTTTGAAGTTGCTTCTCCTATGGTTGAACCTGTTACTATGGTGAGGTCTTCCCGTAGGCCACCTCGTTTGAGTCGAGGTTCTGTGAATGGATCTGGGGGTTCTACTGCCACAGGTGGCAGCGAGGTGATTGATTTGACTGCAGATGGTTCCTCTAAGGGGAGAAAACGGCAGTTGTCTCCTCCTGACCATGGTGTTGATGATGCTGAAGGTTCGCGTCTTAAGGTGGAGAAGATATTTGATGCTATGGCGAAACGTCTTGCACCTCCCGAGGAGACTAACGCCGCTCGGAAGTCTGTCCCTCCTTCAGTTGGGAGCTCACTGCCTGCATCTGATCTACCGGGTTGTTCTCCTGCTGAACTGCGTCGCCTCTTATTGCAGTCGATCCTGCAACCCTACATGGAGTCTTGGCTAGCTAACCCGCTCACTAACCTGTCTGGGGTGAGCAATCGGGAGATAGGCTGACTGCCTCAGCTGTGGAGGTATTTTTATTTACCTTTTTTTTTTTTGATGAGTATGTTCTTCTGGATTAGTCTCATATTGTTATCACGTGTAGGGCTTGTGTGTGGCTTCTGCTGTCCAATCTTGGGAGAAGCAACTTGGTGGAGATTTTGGCAAGGCCAAAGAGTTGTTGGATCAGGCTGACGCTAGCATCGTTAGGATCAACGAGCTAGGTGCCAAGAAGGATCTTGATTTGGCTCAACTCCAATCTGACAAGGAGAGTCTTCTTGAATCCAAGTTGGCTCTTGTTGAGGAAGTTGGCCGGCTCTCTGGTAAGAACAAAGAGATAGTGGACAAGCTGAGCATGGCGATGATGGCCAACCAAGATTTGGCGGACAAGATCAAGGTCCTTAGTGCAGATTTGGAGTAGCGTGATGCTGTCATTGGAGAGCACCTCAGGATAAAGACCTGGTTTAGGGATGAAGGCTTCAGTCGGATCCGGGCTAATGTGGATCAGAGTCCTGTGGCTAAGCGTCTTCTTGATGAAGCTCTGACTGAGGCTGATAACATCATGGCCACTGTGTCAGATGATGCAGAGATGAAGCTTCAACTTGGACGTGTGCATGCTCCTTTCCAACAGTATGACTTCCAGGAGTACTTCTCCACCCTTGGCCCTGAATTGGTTCTTGAGGAGTTGATGATGTGGCAACCAAGTCTGTCGGTTTCACCTGCTAATCAGTGAAGATTTTTACTTTTTGATGAGCTTGTATGCTCTTTCCTTATGGCGCTTGTGCCATCTTTTCATTCGCTTGGAATATTTGGGTTGTTTTTTTAATTAGCACAAGCGTTTATTACTTGTCTGTTTTTCTTGCTTTAGTAAGCTTTATTTATTGCAAATTTATGGGCATGATGGACGTCTCCATCATGTTGCCCTTTTGCACCATGTAACAAGTTGAATTCAGTATTTCAACTTGTTATCTATGGTTTAAGGCATCATAGGCCCTTTTTTAGATGCAAGTTTCTTTTCTGAAACTGTTTGCACTTATTTTGGGTTCTTTTGTTTTTTGAACTCCATCTTCTTGCACTTCTTTTTCAAGCCATATTTGCTCTTGTTGTCTCTGCATTTTTATAACAAAGATAGCAAGTAGAAATGACCTCTACCAGTTGACTGGTTCGTGTCAGTGCATTATTTAAAGAATAAAATGAGAAAAGAGACATCTACCAGATGACTGGTTCGTGCCTTGGTGAGATATACTGAAAAATACTTCTCATTGCATTCATCTTGTAAGTTCAGGGACTACAAAGGCCACCCTCAAGATTATATTGCAAACCTTATCAGGCTGCCGGACCTCTGTTGGGGGCTTTTTCCATTTCATGAGGCTTCCCTCAAGATCATCTTGCATACTCTAAATGAGTTGCCTGACCACTGTTGGGATCCTCCACTGCATCAAAAAGAAAAAGAAGAAAACGAGGGAAGAAATCACAAGTAAGGCGAGGAGACGAGATCCATGTTGTGCCTTACATGTAATACTTTCGGAGGTTGTTCATGTGCCAGGTTCTTGGAACTGGTCTTCCATCCAGGTGCTCCAGCTTGTATGCTCCTTTTCCCAGCGCCTCAACGACACGGTAGGGGCCTTCCCAGTTGGTCTCCAACTTGATTTTTCCTTCCACTCTTGATGCTTCATTCTTTCTCAAGGTCAGGTCACCAGCCTTCAGGTTGCGAGGTCGTAGCTTGTTGTTGTATCTTTGCTCCATCCAGGACTTGTAGGTTGCTTCTTTGAGCGATGCTTTCTCTCGCTCATATTCTAGCTCCTCCAAGTTTTGTCTCAACCCTTCGTCGTTTCTTGCAACTGGCAGAGGATCTTCCACTCGCAGGGTAGGTACAAGCATCCCAGGTGGTATGATGGCTTCAGTGCCAAAACACAGTCTGTAGGGGGACTCTCCTGTACTGGTTCTGGGAGTCACCCTGTAAGACCACAACACGCTGTGAAGCTCCTCTGTCCATGCTCCCTTGCGCTGCTCGAGTTTCTTCTTGAGTCCTTGCACGATGGTTCGGTTTGTGACTTCCACCTGCCCATTGGCTTGTGGGTGAGCCACTGATGTAAACTTCTGCTTGATGCCCATGCTGTTGCACCAGTCCTTGAACACTTTTCCTTCGAACTGAGTGCCATTATCAATGACTAGTACTTGTGGGATCCCGAAACGGCAGACCACGTTCTTCCATACAAAGCTCGTCATCATTCGCCCTGTTATGGTTACCAGTGCCTCGGCTTCGACCCACTTGGTGAAATAATCAACTGCCACAACAAGGAAACGACGTCTTCCTGTTGCGGCTGGGAAAGGGCCAACAATATCAATTCCCCACATTGCAAAGGGCCACGGACATTGTATGGGCGTCAGCTTCTCACTCTGCAATCCTTGGTACATTTGCATGTGTTTGACATTTCTTGCAGCTCTTGGTCATCTGGTTGATATCTTCTTTCATGCGAGGCTAATAGTAACCCGCTCTGGTGATCCGCAATGCGAGTGCTTTGCCGCCTTGATGACTTTTGCAACATCTTGCATGCACCTCTCGAACCACTCGCATTGCTTCTGACTGGGTGAGACATCTCAACCAAGGTTCTAGAAAACCCCGTCTGTACAGAACTCCATCTTTCAGCGCATAGTTAGGAGCGTTGAGTTTCAGCTTTCTGGCTTCCTTGCTGCATTCGGGGACCACTCCGTTGGTAAGGAAATCCATCATCGGTTTCATCCAAATTGTTCTCTCAACAACATCAATAGCTCCCACCGTCTTGTTGTCAGTTGACCTGTGTGTGAAGGTTTCCATCATCACTGCCTTGTTCAAGTGTGCCCGTGTTGAGGATGCTAACTTGCTCAAGGCGTCAGCTCTGGTGTTTTTTGGCCTTGGCACGTTGATGATGTCGAATTCCTCGAATTCCGACGCCAACAATCTCACCTTGTCCCTGTACTTCATCATGCCAGGGTTCTTAGCTAGGTAAGCTCCTTCATATTGTTTCGCCACAAGCATTGAGTCGCTATGTGCCATCAACTACCTCGCTCCAAGCTTCTTTGCTATCTCCATTCCCGCAATCAGGGCTTCGTACTCAGCTTCGTTGTTTGATGCGGGAAATTCGAATCGCAATGCATAAGTGACTTCAACTCCACTTGGGTCGGTCAGAACCAAACCTGCGCCGGCACCTTTTACACCAGATGCTCCATCTACATGTAGCTGCCACTCGTCACTTGGAGCTCGCTTTCTCTTTTCTCCAGCTGCGCTGGTTTCGGGTGGGGGTGTTGCTTTCTTCACTTCTGGGGGCATGTCAGCGACAACTTGACCCTTGATAGCCTTTCTTGGTGAGTATTCGATGGAGTGCTCGCCAAGTTCCACCGCCCATTTAGCCAACCGGCCTGATGCTTCTGGTCTGGTGAGGATGGCCTTCATGGGGTGGTTGGTTAGCACCACCACAGGATGCGCCTGGAAATAGTGTCTGAGCCGTCGGGCTGCATGCACCACAGCCAGGGCCAGCTTTTCTTCTCCAGTGTACCTTGTTTCTGCTCCCTGCAAAGCTCTACTTACAAAGTATATGGGTTTCCGTACCTTACTTTCTTCTCGTACAAGGGCTGCACTGACGGTCTCCACTCCAGCTGACACGTACAGGTAGATGGTTTCACCCTGTTGAGGTGATGTCAACAAGGGCAAGCTATGCAGGTGCTTCCTCAAGTCGTCGAAAGCTTCATCTTGTTCAGGTCCCCAGCTGATGTCTCCCTTCTTGTTGACACTGTTCTTCAGCGACTTGAAGAAAGGGAGTGCGCGTTCAGCTGCTCTTGATAAGAAACGGTTAAATGCCGCCAATTTGCCGTTCAAACTTTATACTTCCTTCACTGTCCTTGGTGGTTTCATGTCCAGCACCGCCTTGACCTTGTCTGGGTTTGCTCGTACCCCCTCGTTTGTGACCATGTGGCCCAAGCATCGTCCTTCTTGGACCCCGAAATGGCACTTGAGAGGGTTGAGTTTTAGACCTGTGCTTCGAAAACGCTCCAGGGTTTCCTTCACGTCTTCAGTCAGCATGTTGAAGTCCCTGCTCTTGATCACCATGTCGTCGACGTAGACCTCCAAGTTGCGTCCTATCTGCTCCTTGAATATTTTGTCGACCACACGTTGGTATGTTGCTCCAGCATTCCTGAGTCCGAACGGCATCATCCGGTATCCAAATGCTCCTCTCTCCATAATAAAGGCTGTCTTCTCCACATCCTCCTTCTTCATGGGGATTTGGTGATAACCTTTATACGCATCAAGGAAACACTTCACCTTGTACCCTGCCAATGCGTCCACCTTCTGATCAATCATTGGCAGCGGGTAACAATCTTTAGGACAGGCCTTGTTGAGGCTGGTGTAGTCAATACACATCCTCCACGATCCGTTTGGTTTCTTAACCAAGACGGGGTTGGCGAGCCAGGTGGGGTACTTCACCTCGACCAGAATACCCGACTTGATCAACTCGTCCACTTCCTTTTTGACCGCCTCGTTCCTGTCCTGCAGAGTGCTTGCTTCTTCTGGACGAAAGGCTTGTAGTCCGATGAGATCTTGATTGCGTGGCACCCAATCTCCTCCGACACCATGTCATATCGCTGGACTCCCAAGCGAACACGTCTGCGTAATCCCTTAGCATGCGGCTAATCTCTCTTTTGCGTCTTCCGATAGAGACACTCCAACCTGTACGACCTGGTTCCCCTTGCGCCCCAGTTCGACAGGTGCAGTCTCGCCTACCGGGTCTTCTTCCTCGCGTAGTGCTGCAGTCGTCACCATGGCCACAGCACGTCGGCGATAACCTAGACCTGCTTCTTCACTCGTGCCATCCACATTCCTCTTCTTGTTGCTAAGAGCAATGTGGTGACACTCCCTTGCTTTCTGCTGGTCTCCTTTAACCGTAGCGATGCCTGCCTTGGTTGGAAACTTGAGTAACAGGTGCAAGGTCGACACTATTCCCTTCATGAGTGCTAGCGCAGGACACCCAAGTATCATGTTGTAGGGACTGCTGGCTTTCACCACAATGAACTCCACCTCGATGGTTTTCTTATATGGGTGTTCACCAACAGTTATGGGGATGTAAATTGTACCTTCTGGCCATACCTCCCTGTCCGCAAAGTCCACGAGCGGGGTGGCAGTAGGCTTCAGCTTCTTCTTCATGTCCTCGCCCAGTTGCGTGAAACAGTTCCAGTACATCACCTCGGCTGAGCTGCCCCCATCCACATACACCATGTGAATGACCTTATCTGCAATCTGGATTTGGATTACCACCGCATCACCTCCAGCAGGACGATCTGGGATTGGGTCCTTTGAGCTGAACATGATGACTTCATCCTCCGTCAACTTCCTTTCTCTCGGTGTTGGTTCTAGCACCTTCCTACACCGAGCCTTCCTCTGGGATTCTGTCTTGCCGCCTGCACTTCCACCTATGATGGTGTAAATGTTGGTAATGGCTGACTTCCTTCTGTTGTCGTCCGGGGTGTCTTCCCGGTCTGCACGCTGGCGCTTCTCATAATGCTCGTCCTCATCTTCCGAATACCTCTCTACTCGTGCCACCTCCTTCCCCTTGAAGCTGGGACGAGAGAGTTCTGGAGTTCGAGCTCTTCCTCTTGTATCTCTTCGAAAATCTGTCCGTCCAGATGCTTCGGTCGACCAAGTGGCCTTGTTGTGGGCTCTGGCCTCCTTGGCGAGGTGGGCTAGTTGTCCGGATCTCACACACTTCTCAATTGCAGCAAGCAAGTGGTAACAATCGTCGGTGTCGTGTCCATGGTCATTGTGGTATTCACAGTAATACGCCTTGTTCCTTATGTTGGCTGGCTTCTTCATCCTGCTCGGAGCATCTAGCAGGTTCTTTCCAGCTACCAAGCTGAGGATCTCACGTGGTGATTGTGTCAGCGGGGTGAAGGAGGTGTCCTTCAACTTGATGAACTTCTCACCTCCACCCTTTTTTGACGGTTGCGTGTTGGAACCAGTGTTCTTCTTGTTCTTGTTACGTGCGACATAACCGCCATCATCCCTTTCCAGATTCATCTCGTCAACACGTGAAAAGCTTTCAATGCGTTCCATCAACTCCTCCAGGGTATTCACCTTGCGGAGATAGCACTCCTGCTTCATCTCCTTGTGAATCAACCCCTTCACAAAAGAGTCGATCATCAGCTTCTCGGTGAGGTTCTTCACCTGGTTGGCCAG
Source organism: Sherardia arvensis (assembly GCA_948330725.1). Lineage (NCBI taxonomy): Eukaryota > Viridiplantae > Streptophyta > Magnoliopsida > Gentianales > Rubiaceae > Sherardia > Sherardia arvensis. The sequence continues at coordinate 7,642,575 of OX415244.1, forward strand.
ACTCGAGGCCCGTTCCCAATACTCGAACAAACTTTCTCCTCTCTTCTGGCGGATTGACATGATGTCGGTGCACTCCTTAGTGAACTGCTTCCTCTGCATGAACCTGCGCAGGAACTTCTCCTCCAACATCTTGAAGCTGGCGATGCTGCCATCTGGCAGAGCCTTGAACCACAGACGCGCTGCTCCAGTGAGGGTGGTAGCAAACGCCTTGCACCAGATCGCCTGCGGGATGGCGTAAGTTGACATGTTGGTGATGAACGTATACATGTGGTCCTCGGGATCGACAGCACCGCTATACGTGCCCAGGTTCTGGGGGATCTTGGTCTTGGGATCGGCCACAGCGAGCCGGATCTTCTTCACCCACGGTGAACCTTTTTCGATCTCTGGAAGGTGATCTTCATAATCTCCACGCCTCCTGTCATCCACGTGAACTTCTCCGGCGTTGGAATAAACATAGCCCGATTTCCAGTCGTTGAGATCTGGATCTTGGCCTCTCCCTCCGTGCTGATAGGATCCGCGCCCATCCGATTTGGCTGCGTCGTTGTTGCTGCCTTTCTTCTGGGTTTGCTTCTTCCCCGGGAGGTGCGACGCTGCTTCTTGTTCCTCGCCGTCGAATTTCAGCTTTGTCGGCGCAATCTTCTGGCCGAGCTGTCGGGCTTCCTCCTTCTCTTCCAAGGATTTCAATTTTGACAGCACCCTCTTTTTGAATGCTAAGAACGGAGCCATCATGACCTGAAACATCTCCGGAGTCATGGGCTATTGGTTAGTGTGCCGCACGGGTGGGATTGCCGGCGGCGTGACATCAAGGATGGTCCCCTCTATAATCGAGGTCTGGTCCATCGAACTTCAATCAGTGAATCGAGCTGCTTGAGCGAGATAGATCGGCGCTCACCACTGACGGCGCCAATGATATGGTTCTGGATTTCCGGTGTAGATCGGACTTCCAGCAAGATGATGACCTTCTCCCTGTACCTGCATGATGAGCAACGTGAGCTCAGGCGGGCGGCGTTTGGCCGTCGCCCGCTCCGACGCCCAAGTAAGATTTGGGTGTTTTAGAGAGAGAAAATCTATGTAACAGGTTGAGAGAATCTGAGGAAAGAGAGAGGAAACTCTCCTTCCTTTATACCTGTTGAGAGCCTCATCCGGTGTGAGCGTCTCCATGGATTCTGTTGTGTTCCTCCATGCGTTGTGCACGAGCTGTGCACGGGGGGGCTCACGTGTGTGTACTTGGTGTGAGCTGTCAAGCAAGGTGGGGGTCCTCATCTCGTGTGGTATGCTTGACCTTGTATGGGCTTTATGGTCCATACCGTATCAAGTGACAACTCCGCCTCAGTGGTGGTGCAGAAAAGGGTTTCAATGGTACTCTTCATCATGGAGGGAGAGAAAGAAAGAAAGGTAAAATCTTGGGGAGAAAACAGAAGTAAGAAGAAAGAAATAAAAGCTGAAAAGGAGCTTAAATAGGTTGAAAAGAGGTGTGCCTTTTCATTACGAAAAGACACGTCACATCAATAATAGATTGATGGGAAAATAGGCTAATAAATGATGCCTTTTCTCGAAAAAGACAGGCCCTTTCTCCAAGACACGCCAAAACGACATGACCGTTCAGAAAAGATGAACCGCCAAAAAAGAAGCAAAGGAAATCGCCATCAAGATGAAGCATGTCAACATGTCCTACTACTCCAACATGCTCAGAAGCTTCATCATGAGTTCCACAAAGCCATAGCCGCTTAAACACATCAGACCTACGCCCATGAACAACACAGCAAATAGTCCTGCACCATGAGAACCATGGACAGGACTAGGGAGGACTTGATAGGGTATGGGCCATAAAGCCCATACAAGGTCAAGCATACCACACGAGATGAGGACCCCCACCTTGCTTGACAGCTCACACGAAGTACACACACGTGAAACCCCATGCTCAACACGTGCATCACACATGGAGGAACACAACAGAATCCTTGGAGACGCCCACACCGGATGAGGCTACCAACAGGTATAAAGGAAGGAGGGCTCCTCTCTCTTTTCTCGGATTCTCTCGTCCTGTTACTTGGATTTTCTCTCTCTAAAACACCCAAATCTTACTTGGGCGTTGGAGCGGACGACGGCCGAATGCCACCCGCCTGAGCTCACGTTGCTCTTTGTGCAGGAACGAGAAGAAGGTCATCACCTTGCTGGAAGTCCAATCCACACCGGAAATCCAGAACCATATCAGTCGGCGACAAGAAGAAAGTCGGCGACGAGTAGAAGTCGCCGACAAGAAGAAGTCGGCTAATAAATGAAGTCGGCGACAAGAAGAAGTCGGCGACAAGATGAAGTCGGCGACGAGAAGAAGTCGGCGACGAGTAGAAGTCGGCGATGAGAAGAATAAGTTGACGAAAAGAAGTTGGCGACAAGAAGAAGTCGGCGACGAGAAGAAATCGGCGTCGAGTAAAAGTCGGTGACCAGTTGATATTCGGCAACAACAAGAAGGCCGGCAACAAGTCGACATCTTCAACAAGTCAGTATCATCAACAAGTCTCAGAGACACCCCGAGTGCATATTGTATCGAGCATACCAACCGCTTGACTGCTCCAGGTTAGTAACAATTCCACACACATGCTAACAAGTTGCATGCTCGAATTGGTCTTGTTCATTTTTCTTTTTAGGGTATTGCATATAGAACTAATAAATATATGACAATACTAGAGAAAAAAAAGAAAAAAAAAACCTTTGTGACATAAGGCTAGTCACTTAGGAAGACAACAAAGTTGCATGAAACACTAAATTAGAATATTTGGTGAAAGTGGGTGTTGAATAGACATAACTATATCAAGAGTATTTTATAAACATGCTATTATCACCCATTAAAGTAGAAATAAATGAACATGATTGTTCTAAATGGTTAAACTAACCATATACGGTTGGAAATGCTATTGTTATTTCCTTGTTTGCACAATGTGTTGTGGTCCTACAGGGTGACACCTTGAACAAGTACAAGGGAGTCACTCTACAGGTTGTATTTCAGAACGGAAGCAATCACACCACCAGAAGTGCTCATCCTGACTTTGCGAGTTGACGACCCGCTACCTGCAGCCAAGAATAACGAGAGCCTATGGTAGAATCTTTAAGAGCTGGAGTATGAGCGGGTGAAGGCGTCACTCAAAGAAACAACATACAAGTCATGGATGGATCAGGAATACAACAACAAGTTGCACCCATGCAACTTGCAAGTTGGAAACTTGGCCTTGCGGAAGAATGAAGCTTCAAGAGCAGAAGACACACTCAAGTTGGATGCCAACTGGAAAGACCCCTTACCGTGTTGGAGCATGTGGATGGAAAAATTGCGCCAATAACTTGGCACGTGAACAACCTCCGCAAGTACTACACGTAAGACACCATGCGGGCCTTACCTACTCATACCCCTTATGTTTGTCTCTCCTTGTTTTCTTTCTTTTTGATGCAGTAAAGGAACCCAACAGAGGTCAGGCAGCTCAATAGAGCTCGCAAGATGATCTTGAGGGAAGCCTAATGAATGAAAGAACCCCCAACAGAGGTCAGGCTGCTCGCTAGAGTACGCAAGACGACCTTGAGGGTGATGCTTGTAGTCCCAGAATTTACAAGTTCATTATGCAATGAGAAGTGCTTTGGATATACTACGCCACGACACGAACCAGTCATCTGGTAGCTGTCTTTCTTCTTGTTTATTATACTATGGCACGACACGAACCAGTTATCTTGTAGCTGTCTTTCTTTTGTTTAATATACAATGCACTGACACGAACCAGTCATCTGGTAACTGTCTTTCTTCTTGTTTTTTATGTCTAAACAACAGCAACAACAGAGATAATGCTGCTGACAGGCTCAAAAAAGAAACAAAAAGGAGTTCAAGAAAAACGAACCCAGAAAAAATGACAAAAACAGGCTTACAACGCCTAAGTCATAGAAATATGCAAAACAGTTTCAAGAAGAAACTTGCATCCAAAACAACAAGAGAAATGGCAAGTTCAAGCAGGAATCCACCTTGCTACTGGTTGCAGAGAGCTACATGTTGAAAACATTCATCATGCTTGACACTTGCATCAGACAAAGGTAAACAAACTCATCGTGGCTACGTGAAGCCAAGTATAAAGATGCGTCTCGCACCAAGGTGAACGAACTCACAAGGCGAGTAAAATCCGAAAAATAAGGTGAACAAACTCACCATCGCTACGTGAAGCCAAGTATCAAGGTGAGTCTCGCACCAAGGTGAACAAACTCACCAAGGCGAGTAAAAGCCGAAAAACAAGGTGAACGAACTCACCAAGGCGGGTAAAAGCCGAAAAACAAGGTGAACAAACTCACCGTTGCTACGTGAAGCCAAGTATCAAGATGCGTCTAGCACCAAGGTGAACGAACTCACCAAGGCGAGTAAAAGCCGAAAACAAGGTGAACAAACTCACCGTGGCTACGTGAAGCCAAGTATCAAGGTGCATCTCGCACCAAGGTAACGAACTCACCAAGGCGAGTAAAAGCCGAAAAACAAGGTGAACAAACTCACCGTGGCTACGTGAAGCCAAGTATCAAGCTGCGTCTCACACCAAGGTGAACGAACTCACCGAGGCTAGTAAAAGCTGAAAAACAAGGTGAACAAACTCACCGTGGCTACGTGAAGCCAAGTATCAAGGTGCGTCTCACACCAATGTGAACGAACTCACCAAGGCGAATAAAAGCCGAAAACCAAGGTGAAAAAACTCACCGTGGCTACGTGAAGCCAAGTATCAAGGTGCGTCTCGCACCAAGGTGAACGAACTCACTAAGGCGAATAAAAGCCGAAAAACAAGGTGAACAAACTCACTGTGTGATGCAGCGTGCGTGGAAGAAATAACGAACTATGAATCAAATCCTAGTTGAATTCATCAAGACAACTGAAGAATTGACAGGTACGGAGAAAAATCCCTCAATTTCATTCAACATCAAAAAGCCGTCTTACAAAATAACCATAAAACTGTTTATATACTAAACCCTAGCTGCTACTAAATATAATAAATAACAAAAAGGTCCTCCCTAACTTAAAATATTATTTTAAGTATCCAAACATAATAAAACACGATTTTGACCCTTAAAACAAAGGAATTCGCCCAGAAACCAGCAGTGCTCATGTATAACATGTGTTCTTATTATAATGGCGTTTCCAATCATAAAACACTACTTATTTGTTGAATTTTGAGACTGCGACAAGAAATATCAGAACCTGCAAAAAACTCTTCGGCTGCTCCAACTTCCGCAGGTAAGGTTCATGCCACATCACTGTGGCTACGTGAAGCCAAGTATCAAGGTGCGTCTCGCACCAAGGTGAACGAACTCACCAAGGCGAGTAAAAGCCGAAAAACAAGGTGAACGAACTCACCAAGGCGGGTAAAAGCCGAAAAACAAGGTGAACAAACTCACCGTGGCTACGTGAAGCCAAGTATCAAGGTGTGTCTAGCACCAAGGTGAACGAACTCACCAAGGCGAGTAAAAGCCAAAAAACAAGGTGAACAAACTCACCGTGGCTATGTGAAGCCAAGTATCAAGGTGCGTCTCGCACCAAGGTAACAAACTCACCAAGGCGAGTAAAAGCTGAAAAACAAGGTGAACAAACTCACCATGGCTACGTGAAGCCAAGTATCAAGGTACGTCTCGCACCAAGGTGAACGAACTCACCAAGGCGATTAAAAGCCGAAAAACAAGGTGAACAAACTCACCGTGGCTACGTAAAGCCAAGTATCAAGGTGCGTCTCGCACCAAGGTGAACGAACTCACCAAGGCAAGTAAAAGCACAAAAACAAGGTGAACAAACTCACCGTGACTACGTGAAGCCAAGTACCAAGGTGCGTCTCGCACCAAGGTGAACGAACTCACCAAGGCGAATAAAAGCCGAAAAACAAGGTGAACAAACTCACTGTGTGATGCAGCGTGCGTGGAAGAAATAACGAACTATGAATCAAATCCTAGTTGAATTCATCAAGACAACTGAAGAATTGACAAGTACGGAGGAAAATCCCTCAATTTCATTCAACATCAAAAAGTTGTCTTACAAAATAACCATAAAACTATTTATATACTAAGCCCTAGTTGTTACTAAATATGATAAATAACAAAAAGGTCATCCCTAACTTAAAATATTATTTTGAAGTATCCAAACATAATAAAACATGATTTTGACCCTTAAGACAAAGGAATTCGCCCAGACACCAGCAGTGCTCATGTAAACATGAGTTCTTATTATAATGGCGTTTCCAATCATGAAACACTACTTATTTGTTGAATTTTGAGACTGCGACAAGAAATATCAGAATCTGCAAAAAACTCTTCGGCTGCTCCAACTTCCGCAGGTAAGGTTCATGCCACATCACTGTGGCTACGTGAAGCCAAGTATCAAGGTGCGTCTCGCACCAAGGTGAACGAACTCACCAAGGCGAGTAAAAGCTGAAAAAAAAAGGTGAAGAAACTCACCGTGGCTAAATGAAGCCAAGTATCAAGGTGCGTCTCACACCAAGGTGAACGAACTCACCCAGGTGAATAAAAGCCGAAAAACAAGGTAAACATACTCACTGTGGCTACGTGAAGCCAAGTATCAAGGTGCGTTTTGCACCAAGGTGAACAAAACTCACCAAGGCGAGTAAAAGCCGAAAAATAAGGTGAACAAACTCACCGTGGCTACATGAAGCCAGGATCAAGGTGCATATCGCACCTAGGTTAACGAACTCACCAAGGCAAAGAAAAGCCTGAAAACAAGGTGAACGAACTCACCATGGCTACGTGAAGCCAAGATCATGGTGCATATCGCACCTTGGTAAATAAAATCAGCGTGTCGATAAAAACCAAGTAGTGCATCTCGCACCAAGGTGAAAGAACTCACCATGGCAAGAGAAGCAAAGTATCTTGGTGCATCTCGCACCAAGATGAAATAACTCACCAAGGTGAGGTAAGCCAAGAAGCAAGGTGAACGAACTCACCATGGCTATGTGAAGCCAAGATTATGGTGCATATCACACCATGGTAAACGAACTCACTGTGTTGATAAAAGTCAAGTAGCACATCTCGCACAAAAGTGAAAGAACCCACCATGACGAGAAATGCCAAATAGTGCATCTCGCCCCAAGGTGAACTAACTCACCATGGCGAGATAAGCCAAGTATCAAGGTGCATCTCGCACCAAGGTGAAGCATCACCAACAAAGCAAGCAACGCCAAAAAGGTGAAGCGGCACCAACAACTCAAACAACACCATCAAGGTGAATTGACACCAACAAGTCAAAACAGCGCCAACAAGGTGAATTGACATCAATGAGGCAAGCAATGCCAATAAGGCAAGAAACGCCGATAAGATGAGATGACATCAACATGGCAAGAAACGCCAAACGAGGCAAAAAACGCTTATAAAACGATGCTTACAAACAACAGGCTATAGTCCTGCACCATGAGAACCATGGACAGGACTAGGGGGACTTGATAGGGTATGGGTTATAAAGCCCATACAAGGTCAAGTAGCCCACACAAGATGAGGACCCCCGCCTTGCTTGACAGCTCACACAAAGTACGCACACGTGAGACCCCGTGCTCAACACGTGCAGAACGCATGGAGGAACACAACAAAATCCATGGAGACGCTCACACCGGATGAGGCTCCCAACAGGTATAAAGGAAGGAGAGCTTCCTCTCTCTTTCCTCGGATTCTCTCAACCTGTCACTTAGATTTCCTCTCTCTAAAACTACCCAAAACTGACTTGGGCGTCGGAGCGGGCGACAGCTAAACGCCGCCCACCTGAGCTCACTCTGCTCTTTGTGCAGGTTCGAGGAGAAGCACGTCACCTCGCCGGTAACCCGAATTACACCGGAAAAACGAGACTATATCAGAGCAAATGCAATCTAACTCAATATAAGTATAAAGCCTAATCGGTCTACAAATCTAGTATCAATATCGCCATCAATAGTGTTTCAAAACTATTGTGACTTGGATTTCTCCTAACTGTACTAACTAGATCGGAAGCTAATCAAAGTTTAACTGAGCAAAAGGACCCGTCAGAAAACTAAGATTAGCATGCATATCACATTCAATCCAATATTTAAGTACAAACATCAATAAATATATACCCGAAAAAAACTGAAAATAAATTTTAAAAAGGGAAAAAAGAAGTAAAACCACATTTTCAGTCTAACTGTGCCAGTTCCAATATAACCTGTCCAAATCTGCCCGGCCCAACCGAGCCGATCAAACCGACCCGAGTCAAACCGACTGAGTCGACCCGAGCCGACCTGAGCCGGATCGAGCCGACCAAACCGTTGACCTGCGAGTCTCCCACGGATCTCGATCGAGCAGCCCCAGATCTGCTCTGCATCTCCGGTCGCGGCCTCCCGGATCTGGCCGCATTGGTCTTCGTCGGAGGCGCTCTCTCTGCACTGGATCGGTTCTCGCCACCGCGCGTCAGGGTGGTTCGTTGGAGACGCTCATCCTCGACTATCCTGCGGATCTGGCCGATATGGATTCGGTGGATGGTCCCGTCGGACGGTTGATCTCGCCGGATGTGGGCTTCCAGTGGCTGAGACAAGCGGTGGCGACCCGCTCGAACCGTCAAAGGAGGTGTGGTCGGAAAAGTCAAAAAGGAGATGTAGTTTTTCGACTGAGATGGTGTTTCGGGTTGGGGGTTGGGATTGGGGTGGTATGGACTTTATTGGGTTATGGGTGGGGAGGTCACCTCCTGCCGGTAAGAGGCGCCGGCTGGAGCCTCCCATCGCTGGATTAGAAAGGGGGGGAGGTTTTCGGGAGAGAGGTTTTACGGGAGCCCTTCTCCAACTGGGGAATTAATTTCCCGGTGAGTGAATTTTTGAATTAAAGATGTTTATACCCCTATTTCGTAATTATGACTCAGTTTATTTTCTAGTCAATTAAGTTTGGTTTGAGCTCACTAACTTACTCTACTTATATTAAGATTATTTTTAGTAACATCTAAATATTTTAGATTAGTTTAGTTTCATCAAGTTTTTTCAAATTCAATTAAAAAAATTAAAAGATATTATTTAAGTGAATTTAAATCAAAATTTTTGAAAATTAATTAAACTGAACAAAATTATTAAAATTGGGATGAAACACTAAATTTGATTTAGGTTAACCAACATTTTAATTTAATGAACTTCATTAAATTTAGAAAAATTGAACTGGGTTTAATTCTTTCAATGTGAACTAAATTGAAAAACAACAAATTTTAATCAAGTGTAGAGTCCACAAAATTGAACTAAATTTATAATAAAATTTAGATTACAAAATAGGGATATAAATATTATTACTTCTAGAATTATATTAATAAATATAGGCTGATAAACAACCACATTTTCTATAGAAATTATATAAAAGTTACACGTCAAAAGTATCAAACTTATACTGCTCATATTTCAATTCACACATAAAATATGTTCCCATCATTAAGTCGCATTATTATTTGGAGGGAGTAGTACATCTTGAATCGCGACGATCCGCATATGCAGGGAAGATCTGATTTGTCGTCATCATATATCCTGTGAGTCTCACACGGTAGCCTTATTCAACTTCCATCGGTCTGGTTCTGTGGAGTACACGGTAGAGCTGTTTTCTCAATAATTCTTCAATCATAGTTTCATATAAAATCATATCACATTCCTTGAATCATAAAAAACCATTATTCACAGCTATTAACCACGACACATCGTTGCACAGATCTAATTATTTATATCGTTACACAGATATTTGGCGATAGTCGGATCACATCACTCAAAGCCTTAGCTATATTTTTATAATAATAATCATCGCTAGTTGCTTTAATAATAACTCAAATGAGATTCACAGGAATGAAGACGACAAATCAGATCTTCAGATCTTCAGGATGACAAATCAGATCTTCACAGGATGACGACGTTATAATTTTCATGATGTTCTGTTTTCTAATACAGTTCATTGAATTTTAACTCAATTCAATTTAATCAATTCAGCAAAAAATAATTAAGGTAACCTTATCATTGTTTATTTTTCTCCTCCCCTCTCTTGTAAAACCCTAATACACATTCATCTTCTTCAATTAAATCCTAAATTTTGGGGAGATAGGAGTCAATATTTAATTACATTTTATTGATTTATGTTCTTGAATAAGAATGGAAATTTCCATACAAAACATTTAGATATTTAGATATTTCAGATATGAGATTTATCATAAATTGTTTTTTTCTTGTATGAGACTTTTTTTAATCAGAACCCTGACGATCTGTCTGATCGAAACCCTAATTCAATTATTACTTTGAAACTTTTTAGATTCAGTTATTCACTTTTTAGATGCTTGATTTCGTGTTTTACATGCGTCTACAATTTGGATCATTATGTTTATGCAACACATATATATGTGTTATTTATATAAAGGAGCATAAGGTCTGGGACTATGTTGCAAATTGTAAGAGTTTTATCCCAAATCAGGTCAAGGGCTTCTGCAATTGCACTCATCAACGATGACTCTATGACGTCTCTAGTGACTTTCAAATCATCAAGCACGAGAGCTTCTAATTTTGATTTTCCGGGCTATTATTGAGGTCTTCGATCACATCCCCATAAACCTCCTTTCAAATTCCCCACTCCCACCTAGATAAACCCGTTAGGGAACTAGCTTTTAACTGTTAGCGGATTGTATTAGGTTTTAGTTGTTAGCTGATTGCATGAGTTGTTTTGATTAGCTATTCTGACTAGCGGTTTCCAGATGATTGTTTAGCAAATGATAAATATTTGTTAGTTGTTTATTATGTTAAATGACAGAAAAGTACACCAATATAATTTATTATTTTTATTTTAGTGTGCTATATCTTAATTTAAAGTATTGAAAAATATTTCTAATAGTTATATTTATATTCTTTTGAGATGATATTCATTAATATATATATATAAGAATTACTTTTTCCTCCCCTCCCTCTACAGAGCCCGAAACGCATATCTACTTTCTTGAGGGGTGACCGCCGGTGCTCAGCAGCCAAACTGGTCACCCCTCCCACCCCATCTACCTAGATAGCTTTATGGACTACCCCTCCTAACCCCTCAAACGGAAACTCCCTTTTTGGTCGCCAAGCTACAGTCCATAGAAACCTTTGTTTTTCCGGCCACACTTCGCCCACTCCGAGGACTTCTTGTGGATGGAGCGGATCTTCTTCGTTTGAATTTCCGGCAAGTAGCGGGTCCCTAATGCAAATCGCCGAGCAGAAGATCGGATCGGAGACGGCATCCGCTCAGATTTGGGGCTGGTTTCGATCAATTGATGTGGATCAGATCGCCCAGAAAGAGAAGAGTTTGGGTCTAGTTTCGATCGGTGGATCTGATCGGGTCGGCCGGCCCAGTCAGGTTGGGTCATGTCAGACGGCCGGTCGGGTCGGATCAGAAGGCCGGGTCGGGTCGGGTAAGCCAGTCGGGACGGTTCGGTCAACCTGGTTCAGACAGGTCTCTATTGGAGCTGGATCAATTAGATTGGGAAGGTAGTTTTACTTTTTTTTAAAAAAAAAAAAATTTATTCTGGGTCCTTTTTAGGGTATATGTATTGATGTTTTGTACTAAAATAATGGGCTGATTGTGATATGCTAGTTTTAGGCTCCATCTGATAAAACTGAAGTCTGAAATCTGAAGTCTGAACGATTAAGTGCTGAATACTGAAAAACTAAAAATAGTAAAAATCATATGACTGAATCTGAAGTCTGAATGAGAAAAGTAAACTAAATTTTCTAAAAATAGTAAACATTTAATCAATTAAGTGATAAGTGAAAACCAAATCACTTATTTGGGAGGGTGCTTTTGTACTTGACAATTAAGACCCACTTTTTCATTAATATGTCAATTTTACCATTATCACTGTATTCTGACGGGTCCTTTTGCTCAGTTAAATTTTGATTATCTTCCGATATGGTTTGTACAGTTAGGAGAAATCCGAATCAAATTAGTTTGAATACTTACTCTTGGCGATACTGCTACTACATTTGTAGACCGGTTGAGATTCAGCTTATATCGTGTTATATTACATTCGTCTGTCCAATATTTGGCCACCACTCAATTAGACTAGGATTGGCTGGGATTGCTCTAGTACTGATATTAATTTACAAATATACATTTTTAGTGGGATATGATTTGGAGTGGGTCTTTTTACAAAACGATTCAATAATTTATGGAGTATTCTTGCCTATTTGTTTGTCATGTCCATCCTAACCCGTGTACTTGGCGGGAGGGAAGATCCCCTGAGATTCGGTCTATCCATGTTTGTGTATATATAGACTCTATAGATTTTGAGTATTTATACTACGAATGAAGTATACCATACTTGTTAGGTAGTTTAGATACCTTCGGGTATTAGACCTAGATTTTCTTACGATGTATCCCTTTTTTAGTAATACATGTAGCCACCCCGAGGTAGAGTAGTAGTACGGCTTTGCTGGAATTACTCTGCACCTCACTCAAATTGACACATAAATCTCAAAAGGGTTTTATGTGTACTATTGGGTTAACCATACCCGATAGGGGTGTTCAAAAATACCCGACCCGGCCTACCCGCCCCGCCAATCCGTCGACCCGACATAAAATAACAGGGTACTTTCTTATATTTTACGGACGGGTACCCAAACCGTTAATTTTGTAAATTACCGGGTCCGGGTCACATAAATTTCATTTTCCGGGTACCCGAAAATCCGGTATAATATGTATTTAATTAATTATTTATAATTTTAATTATAATTTTACCTTTTAATATTGACATTTTAAAAAATTAAATACCAATTCATCCTAACTAGACTCAACCTCTTAAGTTTCCAATCCACCTCTCCAACCATTTAGTCTTTTGCTTTGATATTGCTGCTTTTTCTTCAACACAAGCGCACAACCGCATCCCACACTGCATTGGAGTACATCCACTAATTTGTCTCGAATGATAATTATTCATAACTTAATTGATATTTTCATATTAAATAGTATTTAATTAGTTTTGGACTTTTATACTGATAAAGAATATTTATTATTAAATAATTAAATGTAATTTGTATCACTTTTTATAAGTAATAAAATAAAATAGGGTACCCGGTAACCCGGCACGCATAATTGGGGTACCCGGTTGTACGGGTACCCGGTATTTCCGGGACGGGTCACGGGCCGCATTTTCAACTACCCGCATGTACGGGTACCCGGTTTTACGGGTACCCGGAAGTACGGGTATCCGGTGTTTGAACACCCCTAATACCCGATCATGTATTCTTATTGCTTTTACTAGCATGATGGACCGCAATGTAAGAAAAGGTTTGAATATTTTAAAGTGTACTATTATGTCTAAACTAAAAATTAAAGTTGTATGATTATTTTTTTCAGATAGATTAAAACTATTCATTTTTTCCAAAAAAGAAAAATTACCAATTAAATTAACCAAAGAAGGTAAATATGGCAAGAATTGAATTAAAATCTTAAAGCCTTGTGTATATATGGTGTGGCTGGCAATCAAAATAGTTTTGCAGCGTGATCTTGATAATCAATTGTCAAAGATGAAAGAAAGTATTTCATAATATTTTTAAAGAGATTAATAGCATTAAAACTAATAAATGATGTAATGCCCTCTCAATTTTGTTATCATATTAATAGAAAGTGAATTTATTTGTGGCAAAAATGATAAAATAGTGGATATCAAATATTTTGGAAATAACGTAAAGCGGAACAGATACGTTGTGACTTAAAATAGACAGTAATAGATATTAAATTAAATGATAAATAGTAAAGAATGTGTATGTAAGTATGTTGTCTAAATAAAAACAAGCATAGTAGAATTATAATATATTAAATCAAACAAAATATTAATATACCAATTTTAGTTTAAATAATAATTAATAATACATCATGATTATACACTCTCATTGCAATAAAATATTACAAATTTAACCTATCTCCGGTGTCTACATTTGATTTACCAGTTGTAAATGTTGTGGTTGGTATATATGTAATTTATGGTGTGGTAATCAAAATCTGGACACGGAAGTATATAGGATTTTATAGGTGGAACCAAATGGACACTATCAGAAAGTTGACCCCTCATTTCAACGGTTTTACGCATATTAGCAGCGCTTTCTTATGATAAGGTAGCGCCCTCTAAGTGGCCGGTGAAACCTTATGATAAGAGGCGCTGAAAGGCCCAATAGAGGGACCCGCTATGTACACGTTGACAATGATGACTTGGCAATGATGACTCGGCATTCCACTTATTCTGCAGCCACCAAGATTGACCAAACTCTTTCAGCGGATCATAAAAGCGCTGTTACGCTCAAATATTGAAAAATTAAAATATAGGGAATTGAAATTTTTGAATTTCAAATATCCCCAATTTTTGAATTAAATTACATAAATAAATTAAAAATTAAAAATATATTAATAATCAAGAATGTTACACCAATGTCATAACACTAATCCTTATACTATACTAAACTAAACTAAACTAAACTAATCCTATGATCCTATACTAAACTAAACTCTTCTTGAAGATTTGCAGAAACGTCGACCTATTTCAAAACACCCATTAAACATGAATCAGAACCACAAATCATCTCCATGAACTGAGCACAATAAGCACAAATTTGCCAACTGAGCACAATATTTCCATGACTTGAACAAAATTTCAACCAAATCAGAGGAAAAGACCATCCAGAAAGGATACAAATCTCATACTCCAATCTATAATCACGAAAAAGTAGAGCATACTGCAGCTGATAAGTTATGAATCAAAATAGGCATGAATCACCAACAGAGCTAGAGCTTTTAAATGCAGAGAAGATTTAGACTCAAGGGAAACTAAAACTACATGAAACGCGATGAACATCAAACTAAACGAGCTAAAAGACAAGCAAACTTCAACTCCAACTGACTAAACCAATATTCCAGCCGATTCAACAAACAGAGCACATAAACAACACATGCACATATTCAAAACCGCATTGAGAATGCAAAAAGATTCATATTTTTCACTCGAATTGGGAGGGGGGGGACAGCAACTAAACAATTAATTGAGAGTTGACAGAATATAATACTTACGTTTTAGCAGCCTGCCTGCCTTTTCCAATTAAAGTGTCAAAGTACCTCTACAATAATATCCACAAGAGATCAACATAATTTTTTGATTTCCAATAACAAAGAAATAGAAGGCAAAACAGAAACCAAACACATATTTGATTTCATAAATCTGTCAAGATTAGCTTTAACACATGTACCACTTTGTTTATAGCACATGTGTACTACCCATTCCCCAGTCTCCCGCACTGCTCAAGTAATCATACACAGCTAAATAGCTAAGTATAACATGCCCTTTTTCTCATACCTCTAAGTATAGCATGGCCTCTATTTTATTTATACATTCTTTCAACATGCTGCAATAATTCTAGGTCTACTTATCTTTACTTATTCCTACTAAATTGCATTATGCACAAAACAAGCAAACTCTAATTTAAGGGTTTAAACTCACATGTGAAACACCAGAAGGTTCAGCCATGTACAACTGCGGACCATCTCTGTCATAACAGCGATAAGCATTCTCGTAAGAATCGATTTTAAGTGCAGCAAACAGTTTAGTAGCCTTCTATAAGCTCTTACCAACAACGAAAACCTAGCAAAAGTCCAAACCAACCAAAACAATATTTTTTAAATTCAAAATAGCAAATAGCCTCTAGTTCGATCCCCACATATGGCCCTAATTACCAACAAACGACCATATGGCACAAAAGCTGGCCAACAAGAGATTATATGCAACACATTACGGATTCACAAACCACATCCTAAACTTCTTGCTTTGAATAAAACCTGGTAATTCAGAATTTCACATTAGATAACTGATTGAGAAACTTTACCGTGTTTGACCCTCAGAAGAGAACATCAGAAAAACAAACGAAGCTCAAGCCAAACCCTTTACCCAAAAACCTGAAATTTACCATCATCAAACATATTTATATCAATAAAACCTTAAATCGAACACCTAAAATCAGCAAAAAAAAAAGGAATTTCCGTTAGTTCCTTTAGTACCTTTGCCTTCCGGATTAGCAGAATATGCTAAGAATATTGCTTGCATCCATCTTAACCAATAAACCCTAAATCTCTTGTTCTCAGCCAGCCATGGAAACAATGGTCTCCGCCTAGGCTTCACTCTTCCCAAGAAGTCGACGAATTTCATCGTGAAAGTCGAGAGAAGCTCACCACACGCCGCCGGGTGAGCCTTGACCACCTCGTTCGATGGCGAGAATGTTCGCCATTTATTTGGACGAGGACTGCAGCTTCACAATCCAGAGCTACCAGTTGAAGTACAAGAAGAAGATCACCGGTGTGATTTCTTACCAGAAGATCGGAAGTTTGACCGGCGTGCAGGTCAAGACCCTGTTCATCTGGCTGGGGATCGGAGAATTCTCCGTCGACGGCGGCGATATGGACTTCTCCGTCGGGATTGCGTCGGCTGATTTTCCGGTGGACGGGTTTACGAGAGTCCGCAATGCGGCTGCGGGTTTGACTGCGCCACCGCAAACGCCGCCGTTGACACTGACTCGAAGAAATCGGAGAGCTTTCTCTTGCAGGTGGGAGCCCTCACCGGAGGAGCCTTCCTCGGCACCGTGTGGTGAAAAAGGGAAAGATCTGAAGAATATATGAGGGTTTAGCGATTCACAGCCTTATCCTTTGCTTATATATATACAAGGAAATTTTAACGGCTGAGATTTACTTGACAAAGCTGATTGACGGATCAGATTAATTCAAAATAATGCATGTTTATGGTAAAATTTTTTCTAATTAATACTTAGTTTATTATTATTACACAAATACAAGTATATTAATTTTATAATCTATGTAACTGTATAGTAACTTATACACATATTATTAAATTATACATTATTAATATAAATTAAAAACAATTTATTATTTCTTAATATATTTAATTACTCAAAAGGTTCACAACATAATTATGTAAAATATAAAGAATATTAATAACTAATTTTCAATTAAAAAATTATAACTCTTTATCACTATATATCTTCAAACTTTTATTTTCTAAATTAAAATTAGTTATTGTATAATGTAATAGATATTGTTTACTCAGTTACACTATATAAAAAATTGTGTGAAAATTAAAGTAATGATTGAAATCTGGCGAGTACATAAAAGAAGTTGTAGAGTTGAATTAATTATAGTTAGCGAAACCCCCAGACCCCCGACTCGCTGACGGTAGCGGCTATTACGGCATTCAAGGCATATACCAACAGTCTTAGTAGTGCTTCTCACGTTCTTGCTATTAGAGTTCTCACTACACGTACCTTTCATCGAGTCAATACCAAAGCAGATTCACACCAAAAGTGTCTTATACATTATAAAATTAACATATCATCAAATTATTTATGTTTGAGAGTCAAAATATGATGTTTTATGACATATTCAAATTTTTACTCAACAGAACACATTCATATTAATGTTTTTCATGGACTTAATGTTATAATGTCTCAAAACACTCATGTATACTTAATTTCATTCAGTAATAGAAATAAATTGATCAAGACTAAGGTTGAAATACGACTCCAAAGTATATATACTTAACTACATGTTATAGTCTTAGTAGTGCTTCTCAGGTTCCTACTACTAAAATTCTCACTACACGTACCTTTCATCGAACTAATACCAAAGCAAATTTACACAGAAAGTGTCTTATACATTATAAATTAACATAAATCATTAAAAAAAATCAAGTTTAAAAGTCAAAATTTGATAATTAATGACATTTTTCAAATTGTTATACCAATAACAACAGTTCGTTGTTGTTTTGAATGCCTAGAGCAATAGTTCGTTATTGCTTTGTATACCTAGAGCATAATTTTTATATGACTTTGGTCCACCAAGTCAAACTTTCAAATTGATTGTCATTTTAATCACACCAAGAAACCATCGTATGATAATAAAATTATCATAATCATAAAAAAACTAGTATAAAAGTCAAAACTTGATGTTTCATGACATTTTTTCACATATTTATAAAACTAAACATTCATATCAGTGATATTTCATGGATTTTATGTTGTAATGTCATAGAAACACTCAAACATACTTAATTTCATTCAGTAATGGAAATAAATTGATCACGACTATGGTTGAAATATGACTCCAAAGTATATATACTTAACTACATGTTATAGTTTTAGTAGTGCTTCTAAGGTTCTTGCTACTACAGTTCTCACTACACGTACCTTTCTTGGAGCCAACACCAATGTAAATTTACACAGAAAGTGTCATATACATTGTAAATTAACATAAATCATTAAAAAAACAAAGTTTAAAAATCAAAATTTGATAATTAATGACATTTTTCAAATTGTTATACCAATAGCAACAGTGTGTTCTTGCTTTGAATGCCTAGAGCAACAGGTTGTTGCTTTGAATGCCTAAAGCTTTGTTATTTTAATCACATCAAGAAACAATCGTATAATAAAAAAATAATCTCATAAAAAACTAGTTTAAATTGAAAATTAAATGTTTTATGACATTTTTCAAATTTTTATACTAAGTGCAACAGTTAAATGTTGCTATGTATACCATAAATTTTATATGAATTGGGTCCCACCAATCAAACTTTCAGTTCATGTGATATTTTAATCATACGAACAAAATATCATATACAAAGTAAAATTATCATAATCATAAAAAACTAGTTTAAAAATTAAATTTTGATATTTTTAAAAATTTTACACCAATTGCAGCAGTTAAGTGTTACTATATATACGAAGAGTATATATGAATTACCTTCATTCATTGTAAAACCACCAATCTCAGCTACCCCCCTTCTCTGGCTTTAATGCTGCTGAAAACCTCTCTCAGTTCGATCGAGGCATATATATGTATACTCCTTTTTTTTTTGCACTCTGTGGTAGGTGAGTGCATTCAATGCAAATGTAGCAGCGCTTTTATTATTGTTTCGTTGCAACAGAGAAGCAAAATTATTTAGATCCCACAACGTCACAAATTTAAAATTTTATTTATTATTATTCAGGTCGAAAGCAGCAACTCGCTGCTGCTATTTTGGCCACCAGATCAATGGACTTTAAATTAGTCAGACAAATACAAAGAGCCCAACCCAATAACATGCCAACAACCCATAATTAATGGGCTAAAATATGAGCCCAGGTACAGTCAGCAAACATTTCAACGCTACATGAATAAAATGGTGAAACGTATGTGGGGTCTATCACAAAATTTAACGCGGACTTTAGTCAAAATGCCATGTCACCAATTATTTCAGCAAAATTTTTAAAGGCGTTGAAACACTGGTCCCCTCGTCTGTGGGGTCTATCACAAAATTTAACGCGGACTTTAGTCAAAATGCCATGTCACCAATTATTTCAGCGAAAGTTTTAAAGGCGTTGAAACACTGGTCCCCTCGTCTGGCTATTTCAGCGCTCTTTAATAATAGCGGTGAAATCCACTCAGTCTACTTCCAAAATTCATTGACCAGCACAGTTTTTAGCGCTGAAACTCGTTCCCTTCAACGCTTTTATGCCCTTTTTTCAGCGGAATTCAATAATAGCGGTGAAAAATCGCCTCAACTTTCTGATAGTGGGAGATAGTGTATGAAATTTTATATGGTAGTATACGATATTATAAGAGTTGGAATGAGTTGTATTTGTGTGTAATTGGTATAAATATAGAAGGAGGAAACACTTTCAGCAAAAAGAATGAAATTTAAAGAAATCAAAAAGAAATATATGAAAATTGTAGGCGCCGAATATGTGATTTTGTGGTGGCTTTAAATTATTTTTAAATCACTATTTTATTAGACAAAAACATAAATACAACTCCTACTTAAATAATGAATTTGAATATCAAATTGAATTGGATGAATATAGATATTATAATTATTCAATTCAAATATTATTGGACATGCTATTAATTTAATTTTTTTTCTTGAGCTAAGAAAAACCCAATTATTGATAACATATCAGAAAATGTTTTTAAAAAAAGGATGATTACTTTCAATACCTAAATTTTTAATGGAACAAATAGTTTTAATATCTAAATGTTCATGGTATTGTATTGAAACTGATTCTGATGAAGTGAATGACAAAAGTTAATGGTTTGTTTGAAGAAATTTTTTAAAATAATAATTTTCATATAAATATTTTGATTTATAATTAAAAATATTAAAATAGTAAGGGTGTTTAAGGTTACATACGATTGAGTAAATAGAGTAGTTAAAATATAGCATATTAATATTTTTGTTATATCAATATATTAATTGTTACTCATGTAATTCAGTTTAGTTAAGTTCAAATTTGAAAAGTAAAATAGTTTTTCAAAAAATTTTAGTTCAGTATTTTTCAGCCCAATTCAGTTCAGTTCAGCATTGTAATAAACTTTTCACTTCAGTTCAGTTCAATATAGTCGTATTAAACATGCCTTAAATATTGAATAATATAGTTCTAATAAAGTTGTATAAATGTTTCTAAGAAATAAATATTTTATTAAAGTCATCGTATGCAAGAAAATATATATTATGAAAGTTATCTTTTAAGAGATTTTGCAATAAAGGTAGATAACATTAATCTTTGTTTCAACTTTAATTAATTTATTAGCCTGTAAAAAAAATCTACTTTATTAAAATATTCGGTTACAACTTCCACCCTGACACAACATAAATATTCATGGAACTTATTCCGGTCTATATTCATGACCAATTTTGCATTAAAATGAGTTTTTCCTTTCTCACAGTTCTTTCATCATCACCTAATTATAAAGTAATTCTCATCAAAAATCAAAGCTCTATACATACATATATATATATATATATAAACTTAATTTTAGAAGGGAAAGTTATGGAATAACTACGACTATTGAAGGATCCTCGGTTGGTATGCTTGGAGGTGGTGCCTCATCTTTGCCATATTTTATTGATGAGATGATCAAATTCAATTTGATGCGAAGACAAATGGAGTGAGTGAGTAAGATGTTTTTGTAATTAAATTTAACAATCCTTGCAATGTTAGTACAATAGCACACACTAAAAATAATGTAAAACGACCTAAACCTCTAAGAAGTTGGAAGATTGCTCATGAAAAATAAAATAGAGGCATAAAATATGAAAACAGAAAGCAAAGTTAATTCACTCCTGCAAATTAAACATATAAAACAGGTTCAAGTATATCCAAACCTTGTAGTAAATTAAAGTATTTATACTCACCAAGGCGTAATTGGAGTGTTGTTGACAACTGCATCGTTAGTATTACCGATGTACATTTAGGGCATCATATAATTCTAGAAAAAAAAAGAGAAATAAAAATAATACATAAATATGATCTTGTCATATCTTTGCATATATTGGACAACTGAATAGAACACAGATCGGTTTCGAAAATTAAAAAAACAAAGCCCCTGCAGAGGGAGAAATTAATGAGCGTTTTTAAGACTTTACATGCACTTGAAAACTGGAGCATCTTCATCTTCTTAATCCTTGTTCTGGCAGAGGGCAACTTCAAGAAACCTGGTGTAATACCTGCATGGAACATTATTAAAAATACCTGCATGAAAAAATATGACCGCCTATTAACTGATAAAAACCCCTAACAACAGAGAAGATATAATCAAAAACGAAATTGGAAGCAGCACCGGCCGCAGATGTGAACTGATGGACTTCATGCTGAATTGCCAAAGAAACAAAAGGCTTCACCTATCTTATAGACATCTTGTCATTAAAGTTTATGAAAATTTTTGAATAAAAATATACTAAATGCAAGTTGTGGGCTAAGTATCCTTAATACACATGATATATAAGACAACTTTAGTACTCGCCAACTTTAATATTCTTATTAAAAAATGATGATAATAAATATATATGTATATATATACTATATATATACACACACACGTCTGATTAAAGTTGGAAATATTTTTTTTTTTTTTTTTTGAAATGGGAAAACTTTTGTTCTTAACCTAATACTACAAAATAATGGTGGCGCATGTATATTCTAAAAAAACGCCGAATACATAGAAAGTATGTATAAAGTTGGAAAAAAGTTCTTTCTTAAATAAACTATAAAACATCGGCCGTAGTATGGTGGTCCGGTGGGTAAAACAAAAGATGAAGTGGGCACCGGAAAATTAACACAAAAAGGAAAATAATTTAATTATAATAATATTGTGGTGGTTATGTGGTGGTGTTTAGTCAAAACTACGTAGTTTCATCTTTCTTAATGTTTTTTATTAGTTTATTATTTATTGACCGGAGTAATAACTCTCCTTTAGGATGAAGAATTGAGAAACCGTGAATAATTCTCCCGTTCATTTGGATGGTTTTGACTTAAATAAATATATATATATATTTATATTTATATTTATTTGTTAATTACTTGAATTTAGATTTATCACCCCAGCACATAAAAGATAATTACTCTAAAGTCATTATCTAAAAATAAAAATGATTAAAATAAAAATCAGTACAAATCAAAAGTATTAATTATGTGTAAGTGGAAAATGTTTGATTTTGCGTAGTATGTACAAAGAAAATTTTCCAAAAACAAATTACGTACAAAAGAAAGGATAAAAGAATACATTACTTAAGGTAAAGTAAGAATTAAAAAGGGAAATTTATAGCATTTATCTTGTTACATGAAAAATTTTCTCACCAAACACGTACAGTATCTACTTGACCAGTCAATATCAATTTTTGGTTTAAAAAAAAAAAACAAAACGCAGCTGCGAAACGGGGCCATAATAATTACCCCAAATCACTTTTTTGCTAAAAACACCACCGCCTGACCGCCATGATCACCACCACCACTCCGCCCATCACCTGCCATCACAGACCGCCGCCACTCTGGCAACCAAGCCACCACCCATTCTGATTACCATCCACCATCATAAAAAATGAAATAATGATTTTGTTACTTTTTTGAAAAAAAAAACTAAATTTTCACTTATTTTCTTTCTTTCATCTTCCTTTAACGATTTCTTTATGTATCTCTCGTGTGAATCAAATGACCTCTCACTCTCAAAGTCAAATCAAAGTTAGGCAATTAATTCCGTCCCACGTGGAAATAACTTCGTTATTCAATTGTTATCCTGTTTTGATTGGGGAGCCCTATTTGCAGAGCCACATTCCCTATTTGCAGAGCCCAAATCCAACAAAAATACAAAATTGTCCTTAAAAGTACATTTCGTAACTCTAGTTTACAGAAAGCTAAGCTTGCTTGTTTCACAGACACAGACCTTTTCCCCCACCGGCCGTAGCTCCGTCTGCCAGCTCATCTGTTTACCCGAGCTTGCTTATACCGCTAGCAAGAAGCAATCCTTACCTTACTTACAGTGAAAGAAGGCTACTAAGTAGGCTAAGCGAAGCGAAGCAACTAGTTTACTTGCTTGAAAAGGTGCGGCTAGCCAGGAGTCGAACAGAAGCATGAGATCAGTGGTGCAAGACCATCGCCGCCGAACGGCGGTGGTGGCGGTGGTTGACTTTTTTGGCCGGATTTTGATTCACCCGATCGGCGGCCAAATTCGTCGGATTTCGATGATTTTTTTGAGGAATCTGGGGTTATGGGGGGCGGGCTTTCAGATCCCTAGGTACCCATAACGTGAATCAGAGCAGAGGATGGTGTTCTTGATGATTTAGGTATTTCGGGTTTTTTGCAAAATTTTCTGAAAATTTCTCCCAAATGAAATTAAGTGGACAAGTGGGTCAAAATTAAAGAAAATGTACTACTATTTATTGAGGACAATTTTGTATTTTTGTTGGATTTGGGCTCTGCAAATAGGGAATGTGGCTCTGCAAATAGGGGCTGTGTTCAATTAATAGCGAATTCTCAATTCAAATCCGCATATTAGAGAAGGGAGTAGGAAAGGGGGTGCAATCAGATCGGAAGCGCTGCTCACAGTGATTCAATCACAGCCCCGACTATTTGTTGAACAAATCCATGTCAAAATTTCAATTTCAAGTACAAAATCAGATGTTAAACATCTCTTGATCACGATTTTGTCTTTCTTAAACTATCAAATTTCCAAAATCCAATTCCAGATTCATCCCTACGTACAAAGTTAAAATTCAAGATAGACCAAACTACGTATAACTTATCTATTCTATTTGTATATTATCATAAACACCTATACGTAGTCATCACAAATCTTAATCCATAATGTTTATGAATATTATTGTTCAATAAAAAATAAAAATAAAGGAATAAACTTATTATATATTGTTCAATGTAATTTAACTCAACTACACGACTATATTTTTACATCTATTTCACCAAGTGGATATACTGAACTATTCTCACAAAATATATTCCGATCAAATATTTTCTTCAATTTTCTAAAGTTCATTTCATACATTAGAAGACTAATTAAATATTGAGAAGAGCTTCTTATTCTTAGCTATGCAAATTCAATACTAGCATGATAGACATCATACAAATTAAGTGGATGTTTATTTAATTCAATCAATTTCAGTTCAGTTCAATTTAATTCAGTTAAGTTCAATCATTTTAATTCATTTACAAACAAATGTAATTTGATAATTTTCAACTGAAAAATTACTACGTTCAATACCATAGATTCTATTCGAGTTTTACTCGATTAATGCAAATTTAATATTATTCGTGAACATGATGAAATGAGACAATTCTCATTTGCGAGTGGTTCAGTCATTTATCTGAATATTGTTTGGACCATTTCATTTTAGTTATAAACAAATCTAATTTAACCAAATTCAGTTTAATTTATTCATAAAATAATTGTCTTCAATATATTAAAAAAAAGTTCAGTTTAATTTAAATCAGCTTTTAATTAATGTGATTTGATGAGATAAAGTTTTATTCAGTCATACTATTATTTCAATTCATTAACTTGATTTCATTTCAATTCAATTTAGTTTGATACAATCCAATTCATTTCATTGCAGTAAATTTAAATCACGGAAAAAATATATTTAAATATATTTCAGTTTAGTTCAGTTTAAATATTTAAATTTTTATACAGTTCAGTTAAATGTAATTAAAAAATATTCAGTGAAATTCAGTTCACTTTGCATATAGTCTAGTTTAGTTCATTACATTTACATTTTTTTCCAGTTTAGTAAAAAATAAGTTTGGAACTATATATTAAAAAAAGAAATAAGCTTAGCAGAGAACAGGCTTAATAAAGAACTCTTGGGCCTAGGGACAATGGACAGTAACTTTGTACTTCACCTATCGCTAATTACAGCTAAACCCATTGGATACGTAGGTAGATCTTCTATAAATTACTTGAGAAGAACGTCGTATTATTTACATTTGAACTAGGTGTTGAACAGCATTAGTTATATCCAAGAGAGCTAAATCAGGCAACTAATGGCCATTACCGATTCTCTCTCTCCTTTCAATACTCCATTTCCTGGATTAGATAGAAATCACGATGTGAAGTCATGGGTGTTTGGCCTACACAACCGCCGGCGTGTGTCATTAACTTATGCTTGCCCAGCCTTGCGTTGTACAGCCACGAAGGCCGTCAATGGCGACCGGAAACCTGATGAAAAGGCCATCGTCAGACGATCAGGAAACTTCACGCCTTCACCTTTTGGCTTCGACTTTGTTCAATCACTCAATAGTGAATACTCAGTACGTAATTTCAAACCTGCCGTTTCAGTTTAATTCCGATACATAAAGCCTGTATATATATGTATACATGTATATATATGTATGTATGTGTATATATATAGTGTGTGTGTGTGTGTAAATGCAGGGGGAGAAATACGCGAAAAGGGCTGAGGAGTTGAAGGATAAAGTGAGGGTGATGCTGGGGAGAGAGATGCAGCTGCTGGAATGCGTGGAAGTCGTTGATAATCTGGAAAGGCTCGGAATAGCCTATTTATTTGAGCCTCAGATCAACAGCTTATTGAAAAACATGTTCGACCGCAGAAAAGGCAGGTTCGAAATGGAGGATTTGTATACTGCTGCACTTACATTTCGAGTGTTCAGACATTATGGTTATCACGTTCCTCAAGGTACATGCCAATCTTGTTATATCATTATTTGCCAGATAAACCGTAATGAGTCCTGGGGGCCGGGGCGCTTAATTCAATATTATATGTGTATTGTTGCAGAGATTTTTAACCCTTTCATGAATGAAAGCGATGAATTTCTTCCCGGTGTTTGTGAAGATACAAAGGGAATGCTAGCATTATATGATGCATCTTATCTTTCCATGGAGGGCGAGACCAAGCTGGATCTGGCAAGGGAGTTCACGAGGAAGCAGCTAATAATCAAAACGAATCAAGATACGGAGCAAAACTATCAGAGTTATTTAGTGCAGCATTCACTGGAGCTTCCCCTGGCATGGAGAGTACCAAGAATAGAAGCAAGATGGTACATATCTGCGTTTGAGAAGAGTCCGAACAGCAGTCCTCTTCTTCTAGAGCTTGCAAAGTTGGATTTCAACATTGTTCAAGCTGTTTATCAGCAGGATCTTAAGCACGTTTCGAGGTTAGTTTGTTAGAATCTCTTCTTTAATTTGTTTGATTTATGTTTGTATATCTCCTTCTTCATTTTGTTTGTAGCTGGTGGGAGGAGAAACGTCTGTTAGAGAAGTTGACATTTTCAAAGAAGAGAGTCGTTGAACTTTTCTTTTGGGCAGTTGCAACGTCGTGGGAACCCCAATACTCGAGTTGCAGGGTAATGCTCACCAAGCTCGCATGCTTTAGCTCACTACTCGATGACTTGTATGATGTACATGGAACCATAGAAGAACTGGAACTCTTTACAGATGCCATTCAGAGGTTTGCAGTCTATTATATTATAAAAGTACAGAATTCAATTATTTATCAAACTGATATTTTCTTCCGTTCTTCATTCAGAATATTGATTACATTCTTTTATTATGTTACAATCATTAATTGTGTTCTGTGCATGTGGAAGAAAATATCAGTTTTGATAAATAATTATTTTGGAGTAGAAATAAGATCAGAAGAAGACGGAAAAAGGTTATCATAGATTTTGAAAAAAAAAAAAGATAATAGAAGAAAACTTAAGAAATCTGATCCAAAAACTAAAATTTGTGTAAAACTAAGTGGATCTCTTTCCTTATTTGTTTAGGTACGTACAAATGGGGTATCTGGTCTTTTATCAGGCTGTGGATAACTTAATAAATATGTCTCTGCTCGTGAGCAGATTAAATTTTTTAATAACAAAACAAATTACATACAAATGGTTTACTTTCAAATAATTTATATTAATTGGTGAGACTCTCTATATTTTTATGGTGTGCACAGAATGGACCACATTCATATTAGTTAACGGTGTACATTTATTTGCTTATACGAATTTTTTACTTGATTATTGTAAATTATTACCAAATATTAAACGTGTAAACTACTTTTTTTGAAAAATCTAACAAATTTTATTATGCTAATGAATTGAATAAATGGACTAATTTTTTATCTCTCATGGACTAATTTTCTAATTTAATTTCAGATGGGATGTTAAAGCCATGGATGACCTTCCAGACTACATGAAAATAATATACCTTGCCATTTTTAACACCGTCAACGACTTGGCTTATGATGCTCTCAAAGAACAAGGCGCTCATATAATGAAATATCTTAGCAAGGGGGTACGTGATAATTTTGAAGGTTTTTTTACTTATAAAGTGTTTACACCTGTCAATTTTTATCTGTTACTCACGGGCAAAATGAGTAGTTTATATTTACATATGTGGGTACCGGTAAAATACGGGCACGGATAAAACGGGTATAAAAATAAATAGATAATATAAAATACGGGTCAAAACTGGTCGGGTGGGATCTAACCCGTGGATTTACCGATTTTGATATAATCTTTACCGTTTTACCCGCGGGTTATACCCGACCTGTATTTTACTCGACCCGTTTTTATCCATATTTTACCCGTTTGCTAGTCCTAACAGTGTGCATTTTAACAAGACCCTGACAAAATTATCATTCTTGTTTTATTAACTTCAAATTTCAGCAATTCACAATCAAACATATTTGTCTTTATCAAAAATAATACAGACAGTAAAAGTAACATCCAACCTGCCACTAGCATAAATAAAAACTAACTAACTTCAATTGTAGTGGGTAGATGTATGCAATGCTTATTTACAAGAGGCCAGATGGTACCACAGTGGGTATACGCCGTCGGTGGAGGAGTACCTTCCAAATGCAATTGTTACAGGATTTCTCACAGTCTTATGCATGCATACTTACGCTGTTATCGATTCCGTCGAGATTAACGTATTTGCTGATTCATTGGACTGCGTTCACTCTCACAGCGTCGTAAATTGCTCGTCCCTCTTGGCACGTTTGGTGGATGATTTGGAAACATCAACGGTAGGTTAACGCCCCGAATTTATCTACTTTATTCAACTATTTTGGTCCCATCTGAATACGTACTTTATACAGAGCTATTCTTACAATTGTGATTTAGTTGATTAGTTAAGGATGAGATATCAAAAATTGACTGATTGGGTAACTTGATCAAAATTGTAAAAATAATCCAATAATTATTAAAATTATGGAAAAATTATGAAAATAAGTTGAAAAATACCATAACCAAAAAAAGTAAAGTAAGAATTATGGTATAATTAGGGGAAAAAATTTCGAATCAATAATATTTGGACCGAAACTACAAAAATATTCCTATAATTGATACACTACATAAGAAATTATAATGTAACTATCATTGTGGGAGTAATACTTCATAGAGTATCTACCGCCTCCTCCCCAATTTAGGTCACGTTTGTTTGAGTTTGTAAATATATCAGTTCATTTCAGTTTAGTTTAGTTCAATTCAACTCATTTATGTTCAACAAAAATATAATTCGATGAATTTAAATAAATATAGACACACTTATACTATTTTCAATACATTAATTTTCAGTTCAGTTCAATTCTATTTAGAACAGATCCTTAATTATCTTATCTTAATCATCTCAATGATATTCTATTGTAATTTACTTTGTTTACTAAAAATATTGAAGTATTATAAATAAACTAATTGTCTTAGAAAGATAAATAAATCTTATAAAAACACCAACTATTCTAATAATCATAAAGTTTTGATAGAATGTTCTCACTCAAAAGCTTTGTATAATTAATTCCGTATTGTTCGTACTTTTATTTGCTTATAAAAAAAACTTCTTTACGTTTATGTTCTTATAAAAAAAATTGAATGTGAACTTATTTTTTTAAACACTTATGAACCTTTTAATTTGCATTCATAAACACCTAAATTAACCAGACAAACGCATAAATAATCATTCATCTCACCTAATGTGGTGAATTGGTCTTTTTTAGTTTGTATATATTATCTGATTGCATAATTCGACATTGGAATTACAATACATTATTGAAATATAATCTCATGTTAAAGGAAAATTATATTATTTATGATATGCACCAACATGTACATTTCTCTATAACATGATTGTATCCTCCGATTTATGTACTTTACAAAAACGCACTTGTAGGTTGAGATGAAAAGGGGCGACGTACCCAAAACACTTCAGTGCCTTATGAAACAAAACAAATGTTCAGAAGAAGAGGCTAGGGAATACGTTTGGCGTTTGATATCTGAAATATGGAAGAAAATGATTGCCGACTCTGCGAAGAAATCACCTTTCTCAACTTCATTTTTGAGGATGGCACAAAACATGGCAAGAATTGCAATGGTTGTGTACGAAAATGGAGATGGTTTCAGTGCCATGTCCAGTTCCAAGGCCTGCGAAAACATGAAGGCCTTAATGTTTTCACCAATTTACACTGGACTTCTATAAATATCATGTACTGCTCTAAATACTTGTTCGATACAGAACGCAAAATAAAGCTTTTGTTTCCGAGCGGATGAAATCAATGAATACAAAATGTTGTGTGCGACTGTTCTACCGACTACCATTGAGTAGGACGCATTATTTTTTATATATTGAATAGGATAATTAGTGTATTTATAAACTTTGTTTATCGTTGAAAAATTTAATTAATTCATTTACAATATTTATAACAAGAGGCAACGAATCACATCTCTCTCTAGAAATTAATGCTATGACGATCTATGCACTAATTCTCACAAGCCACCATTTTTCATGTTTTTCCACATCATTTATTACTGTTTATAATTGTTGTAGTCTGACACAAGCTCATAACGAACAAATAACTGCTCTCTTATGGGGGAACTGCCGCCCCCACACGGCGGCGACAATGCCGGAAAATCCTTAGCCTCAAAACCAAACCCTCTCTTCACTTCGCTTCCATCAAATTCAGAAATCAAGCCAATCACTACCTTCAATGGAAAAGTGGCTCGTATGTATTCCACCGGCAAAGGACAAATTCTGGTTAGCCATTGATCAGTAAATTCACAAGAGCAAATCCTTCAATGGATGTGATCCAATCGGCCTTTAAAGATCTGGGATTCAAATCCAGATATCAGTTGGGATCACTGGACTATAAGCACATCCCTCATCAGTACTAAGACAAAGACGACTTCCAATGCTGCTGGCTGAAACCACTGTGGACAATCTCGGGAGCTCATATGAAAATCCTCAAATGAATGCCGGAATTCTCACCGAAACATGAGTCTCCGATCTTCCAAGTCTGGGTTACGGTAAGGGATGTCCCTCTCTATTACTGGAACTATAAAATGATAGAAGATATTGGTAGTCAATTGGAAAAATTCATCAAATTAGATGTTTCTATCAACCTTGTTACTAGACCATTTGCTGTAAAGATATGTATAGAGGTTGATATAACAGGTGACTTGATTCCCTCTATTTAAGTTAGGAACCCTAGTAATTACGGAGATTGCCAAGTGGAGTATGAAAATCTATCTTGATACTGCAAGCATTGCAGGAAACTTGGTCATGAAGATGCTAACAGTATGGTGCTTCATCCTGAGTTGAGAAAAAACTGGAGGAAAAGTGGGTACTTTCAACCAGCACAGCAGGCTCCTATAATGTCACCAACAACTGAGGAAACTAGTCAACAAGCTCAAATGAATAATGTACCAATGGGCAACTCAAAATCTAGCTCATCTAAAAAACTTAACTCAAAGGACAGGGGATATAATGTTCCGAAATGGTTTAAAGTATCAAAAAGAAAAAGTAAACTGTTAGTATTGTGATTGAGGACTCCTCTAAGATGCTGGTGCCATATGATCACAATCAAGCTAAGAAGAAAGCCACCCTAGCTTATAGTGAGGCTAATTAACAAGCACACTACTATTGAAAAGCAAAACAGGAAACAAGGCAATTCACAACACAAGGAAGAGCCACACAATGTTGTATGGAGACAGGACTCCTTCCCATTCATAAATCCATATCCTTTATGTATTCACTCATATGATGATATTGATGTGTCAAGTAGGAAAAAAATAACAAAATGCACATTTCACACTTGCATCTTCCTAAAAAGGACTTCCATGTTGGCATTTCCACAATCTTAGCTTTAATTCCTTGTCAAACAGTGCAGCTGTCAAACTCTTTTGCTATTTGCAGGAAGAATCATATGGGGATGCAAAGAGTGAAATCTACCATGCTGATAGACAGGATGAGCAAAACTCCACAAAAATAAGTGACTAGTCATCAGCAGAAAAGCAAGACACACTAAAATATCAAACAAACAGTGACACCCCATCCATACAGGATTCATCAAAAGGTAAAAAAGTCAAATTATCTGAAAGTGTGAGTAGGATTATCATACCTGAACAAAAAGTCAACTACACTTTTAAATGAATAGTCACAAACTTATATGCAATATGTTAGTGTAGAATATGACACATCAACTGATAGACTTAAAACTTTACTAGCTTTATACCATGTCTCTTTTCTGTGCCTAATTGAACCAATGTATGATAGATCTATGATTAGAACCTTACAGTTTGAACTTGGTTTTCAACATAGCTATGCTCCACAGAATGCAAAGATATGGCTCCTCTATAGGGACTCACTTGTATAGTATGAATCTGATCAATTTATTCATGCCAAAATTTTGGATAGATTGTCTCTGGTTGAGTGGAATTCTGTGTTTGTATATGCTAAAACAACTAGGACTCATATAAGGGACTTGTGGTAGGATCTTGTTGGTTTACCTCATGCACCATCCATTTTTGTGGGGGGTATCAATACTATAGCCAGTACAGATGAGTATAAATGTAGGAACCATCCTCCATTTAGCAGTATGAGAGAATTTAAAGTAATGATTGACACTCTTAGACTGCAAGAAATCTCAACTGTTGGAAACTGCTTACTTTGACCTACAATAGACTTAAGGAAGACAGATTGTTGCAGAGATTGGATAGAGGGCTGTGTAACCATGATTGACTATCAAAATTTCCCCATTCATCATTACAAGAACTCAATAGGACAACCTCTGACCACAATCCACTCTTGTTATCAATCCTAGATGCTAATGAGAAACTACCAAAACCCTTTTGGTTCCGACACATGTGGCTACACAGACCAGAGTTGAAAGGACTAATTCAAGATAACTGGGAGCTACCATGTCATTTTACAGGGATGTATAGGTTCGTATTTAAGCTAAAAAGGATCAAGAACTTGCTCAAGCAATGGAATAAGACTACTTTTGGCAACGTTTATCAGAACCTGATTGATGCAAAAAATATGGTTTCTGCATTAGAGGAGAAATATCAGGACACTGTTAAAGAGAAAGACCTTATCAACCTTAACAGAGAGAGGGAAATACTGATTAGAGTTCCATAAAGAGACCACCTCTTTTTGGAGACAGAAATCCAATGTGAAATGGCTTAAGGAATGAGATGTCAACTCACACTTCTTCCACAACTCTGTGAAAGAGAAGAGAAGTAAGGCCAATATTACAAAAATAAAAATAAGAATAGGTGAGCGGATTACAAATCCTCAATTGATCAATGATGAGGGAGTCAGCTTCTTTCAAGATCTACTTAATGACTCTAAAGCTAACAAAATTGGAAAATACTTAGATTAATTCAAATCTCAAATACCTAGACTCACAGAGGAAAAAAATGAAGCCCTTCTAGAACAGATTGACATGGATGAACTCAGAAAGGTAGTTTTTTGAACTCAACAAGGAAGGGGTTTCAGGTTCATATGGTTTCTCATGCCATTTTACACTCATTGCTAGGACATAACCAAGCAGGATTGATGTATGGTTGACACCGGCGCTTGACGACGAACTTGGGTCATGAGCTGACCTGCAAAACAAGGCCTCGGGTGTCCCGAGGATAGACACTCTGACGCTCAAGTTAGTATGATGTGTAAGGCGTATTGTATGAGTTATGAGATAGAAAAGGTGTACCAAACCTTCGGGTATTTATATGGCTACAATCCGTAGATCACCAAGATATGTAATTATGGTAGGAGTACAACTATTATGGAGATAACATTTGTATTTCCATGTATAGAACAAGTGTATTTCGGTCATGACTGTATTTACTAGGGGTCAGGGTACGGGTCACATATTTTACTACCCGAAGGTGCGGGTACACGAAAGTGCGGGTACCCGGTTATGAACACCCCTAGTATTTACCATGTTTAGAAGGATGTATATTCCTTATAGAATATTCATAATATACGCATTCCTTATAAGGATTAGGATTGATGGACCTGTGGATCCATCCTCCGCGTAACTCGAGCCCATGACCTTTCTCGGGCCCTGGTCCGAGACTGAATGAGGTCCAGAATACGAACCAGGGACTTATCAGTAGCCCCATGATAGATATTTAGAATTCGGAGGGCTCCATCTCGAAGGTTGAAGGAGAGGCTTGCTTCTCGAGGGAAGGCCAATAACACGAGGAGAGTAACTCGGGGCATTAAGTTCGGGGTGTTCTTCTAGGACCATCCTCTCGGGCTGACCCTTCTGAATATCTAGCTTTCAAGTTCTTTCGTATTCCATCAGAACACGTGGACGGCTGAGAGTATCGCTTTTTGAAATCCAGATGAGAGATACACGTGGCGTATATTCATTGGAAGGTAGAGGAGGTCTGTCCTCTGTCTCTCCAATTGCTTGCATCGGAACAAGAATCGAGGTAATTACTCACCTTAATGTCGTCTGGGTTTGGGTTAAATCTCCCAAATCATTCCCAATGTCTTCCTTATTCAAAATTTCTTCTTTCAAAGTTCATAAGACGCGTCAGTACTTCATCACTTTCTAAAGCCCCAAATCTCTGTTTCCATAATCATCAGTAAGTGATATTTTCTTTCTTCGTTACTTTCCTAAGTCCGCTTCTCCTTTTTCCTTGTCTGTATGTTTCCCCCTATACTCTCTGTGATCATGAGTGGTAGTAGCGAAACGATTTCTATCCCCCATCATGATGAGAGAGAGTATGCATGTGCTCAGGCTGAGGAAAATAGCTCCCGTGACCGCCACAGAGCCGAGGTAGCGAGTGGAAAGAGGCCTGTAGTTTTGAAAAAGAAAGCCTCTGATGAAGAGAAGAGATTGTTGGCTGTGGCGAGAAGGGCTCGGATGGAGGGGAGTAGCCCCATGGTGGCGCGTGCGCCCGGAAGTGGACCCTCTGTGCATGGTGAGGGCAGCAGTAAGAGGTCGGTGAAGGATGATAAAACCCTTGATGACGCTGCTGTATTCGCAGATAAAATTTTAAAATCTTAAAAGTAAGAGGGCAGCAGTAATAGGTCGGTTCATTTGTAAAATTTTAAGTTTTGCTCCACTAGTTTTTAAAAATTACATATAATTTTGACAAGCGATTTCCCACGTCGTTAAACGGGACTCCGCGAGATCAAAATACTATTTATAAATCACCTACAACTTCTAACTATTAGAAAGTAGATAGTGGGAAGTAGGTGTCGAACCACAAGGAGAAGGGACTTATAAGAGTGTTTTAAAGTAAAAAATAAGCATACTTATATATTATATAGAAAGTAATGTAAATATGGGGGGGGGGGTTTGATATTGGTTTTTATTACACTACGAAAGGAAACTAAACTATCATTAGCTAAGCTAAGGGGAAGATTCTAAGATTATGAGGCCTTGGGAGGCAAATGACTTCACTTTCCAACTATCGACTTATCACCGAGAAAATGAAATTACAAGGAAGTTTAGACCATTTGTCAAGGATGAAAGCATCATGTTCTCTCGAATGTAGCCAGAGAGGATGATAACACCAATCAAAAGCTCTCATTGTTGATTCACCTAGATGATAGCATCATAGATAACTCAACAATGGTATTAGGATTAGAGAGTGACAAACTTACTCACACACCCGCGGTAGTGAGAGCATACAAATAAGACATTTGATAACGAGCAAGAACCAAGACGATGATAGCATATACGTCTCGACTCCTACTTTGCTACTTTATGATATTGGAGTGAACGATCGCGTTCTACCCACAAATCTAGTTATTCATTGATAACAATCATACGTTAAAAAGGAATCTTCAACTCAAGTATACAATCACATATTAGGGGGACCAATGATAACATTCAATCCTTACCTAATCACATAACTGATTAATCATGCAAGTTCATAAGATTTCCACTTCTAACAACTTATATTTATCATGGCATTCCTTAATTACAATCACACAAAAAGGGGAAGAACTTGTCATCACTCAACCCATTCCATAGTCATTAATCTAACAACTAGAGATTACACTACCATTATTCTAAGTCACCGTCATCATCACATTAAATTACTCTAACCAAGCTAACCTAATTAATGACTATGGAGCATGCAATTGATATAAAACACAAAGCCCATAAAATATTATGCGAGATTGAACAACATTCATGCACAAGAATTCAAGTACATCAAATGATAATCCAAATCCAAAGTTTAAGCATACAAGGCCCTCAAAGTTTCAAGGGAAGTGAATTCAAATGCTCCCAAGGATCAAACTAAGCTCTACTACAATACATGGAATCAGACTACTAATCTAAGGGGAAGGAATGGAAGAAAAGGGAAAGAAAGATAAAGAAAAATGGAGATCTACATGGTCTTGGCCGTCTTTGCTCTTGGAGGAGATAAGGGGTATTTATAGAATGTAGTGCACGGGCCGCGCAGCACTTGACGCACTTTTGTGAAGGGCCATGCACTTTAACTGTTGATCCGATTTGCATCTTCTAGTAGTCCATTTCGAAAGTCTTGACGAGAGGAATCCAATGGTATAATCCATGTGCTCTAATTACTTTGCGAACATTTCCAAAATTAAGTTTCAAAACATTATTGCATCACTTGTTCTTCAAAATGTAACTTTGACAAGTTTAAAACTCCTTACTTTGCACCAAATGCTACCCAAATTAGATCTCAAATGTCATAAAACAAGAGTACATTTAGGGCTCATAAAATATCTAAAAAATGTCAAATAAAACCCATAAACTTTTACAAAATATATGAATATTTAGTTCATTATATATATATTTTTAAAATTTGTCAAAAATTGCCCCACCACTCCATCAATCCTAACTCCGCCGCTGGATACAAGAACCTATGGTGAAACTGGACATGCAGAAAGCATTTGACATGGTCTCTTGGTCTTTCCCTAACACATTTATGCTGCAGTTTGGATTCCATGGATCCTTTGTCAAATTAATTTTGCAAAATTTAAAAGCTGCATGGTTCTTAGTCTTGATCAATGGAGTGACATCATGATTTTTTAGTTCTAATAGAGGAATAAAGCAAGGTGATCCAATTTCACCTTTTCTCTACAATTTAGTCACAGAAGTCTTCTTTAGAGGTATTAAGAAAAGGTTCACTATTTAGTACTTATATAGTTTCATAATGCTTAGATCAATGCAGCCCCTATCTCACCTAATGCATGCAGATGACACGGCCATATTCCTCAGTGCTAGAAAAAGAAACTTGAGAAGACTGAAAGCTTATCTGGAGGCCTATAAATCTTGTTCAGGACAGAAAATAAATTTCAATAAATTAGACTTCTTTGTGGACCCCAATTCCAGTGTCCACCATATCATATCCATCACTAGGATACTAGGAATGAGGAAAAGGTGAAATGCCCTTCACATGCTTGGGAGCCCCCATTTTTGCTGGCAGAAATAAGGTCATTCATTATCAACCAGTAATAGAGAGAATGGAAAGGGCATTTGCTAACTGGAAAAATCATTGGTTGACAGCAGCTGGAAGAATGATATTGGTAAACTATGTCCTAAGAGCCATCCGTACTCACATCTTCTCTTTCTTAAGTCCTCCCAGAGCAATAGTTGGAAAAATGGAGAGAATTGCATCAAATTCTTTTGGGGCCAGTGTGAATTTGGACAGAGAAAGAGTTGGAGGAGGTGGAGTCACTAGGGGAAAAAGGCAAGAACACGTCGCCAATGGACGGCGGATCCGTGTGCATTTTGGGAAACTGCTGTGCATTGCATCCGGCTAATTTTCCGAACTCGGAAACTTAGTATGAACTCAATAAATGGCAGTTCCGCGTGAGTTTTTAACAAACCGCCGTTTATTGAGTTCCTACTAAATTTGCGAGTTTGAAAATTTAGCCAAATTTGTAATAGTGCAAATTTGTAATGTCTATAACATGCACGTTATCAAACACGATTCTCCTTATCTCCCTTCATTCTTCTTCATTCTCCTTCATTTTCCTTATCTCCCTTCACCCATCTCTTCTTCATTCTCTTCCTTCTTCTTCTTCTCCTTCTTCTTCTTCTTCCTCTTCTTCTTCTACTCCTTCATTCCTTCAAATTTGATATTCGCCTCGGATCTTCACCAGATTTGTGAATTTAGGGAGGTTGCGCTAGATTTTTCTATCATGGAGTATGAGTTCGTTGATGTTTGGGGTCGAATCTACAACATTGAACAAAAAGTTGACTTAAAATTCAATGTTTTCTTCATATGATTTAGGCCAAAAATCGATAGATTAGGATGATAGTTCATGTGTTTTTGAGATTTTTGGATACGATCTAATTGATCCACAACTACCCATTATCTGGGGGTAGACTTTTTTTTATACTGGTTTTGATTTTGCTGGCCAAATTGGCCGGCGTTATTTTTTTATTCTATCCGGCTAACTTTCCGAACTCTTAAACTAATAGAAATCTAAATAGATATTTGAACTCGAAAACTATACATGGCGGTTTCAACCGCCGTGCAACGATGGCGCCAATTGCACGGCGCCGCCATGGACGGCGGTCAAAACCACCGTCCAACCCCCGGCGAACCACCGTTTTCCACCAATGATTCCACTAGTGAGTAAACTAGCATTACCTAGAGAAGAAAATGGATTAGAATTTTGCAAGACATTTACCTTCAGCCTTGAAGTATGAAGGAGCAACCGCTTAAATCCTCTGTTTTTTAGTAGTGAAGCTTACGCGAGTTAAACAATTTTGAACTTAAAAGATAAAAAGATTACTCCCTCCGTATTATTCTAATGTGCACTCTAACTTTTTGACACTAATTGCTTTTAAACTTTGACCACTTATTTAAATAAATATATAATCATAAATATTATCATATTTGGTATCGTTAGATTAATCGCAACATAGAGTATTCAAATATCAAATTTTTATTTTTCGATAATATAAGTAATTAAAGATATGGTTGGTCAAAGATGTGTGTTGGACAATGTGAAAAGTCAACAGTGCTGATTTGAGTGAGACAGATGTAGTATTATTTTTTTAAAATTATTGTAAACTAAATCATTTAAATAAAAATATTAATAATTAATAACTACTTTAATCCAATCAAATCGTCTAAGTTTGACTTTTATAGTCAACTCAATCTAATTTAAGTATTTCAAATATGCTAATTTATATGCAAGACTAATATTTTTAATATTTTGTTTGACTTTAAAGATACTTTGAAGCTATATTTTTTAAGAATATTTTCATGTAAGCAAATAAAAAAGACATTGATAATTATGTAATTGACCAAAACAAAGATATAGTGTCGGGCGGATTCTGAATTTTACCTTAAAAGAGGCCGGACTTATCACAAGAATTTGAGTTCGAAAGAATTAATAAAATTATAAAAAATAACGATATTAGTATATGTCTTATTACTTATATGTTATATGATTAAGAAAATATTATTAATATTCTTTTAAAAAAATTACTATTATGATATGTTATAAGAATTATAAATTAAAAAAATAAAAACAAATACTAATAAAAAACTAACAAAATGTGTGGTTCCTACTGATGGTCCACTACTTTTATTAGAATTTTAATTTTAGTAAACTTTTCTACTCTCTTTACATTAATATATTCTGTTTTTCAAAATAAAAAGACCACCAATTAATTTTTTTCAAAATATTATTTAATGCGAAATGAATAGTATATATATGCTATTTATAGACAAAATTATGGGATGGACCCGACTCCTTTTGAACCCATAAAATCCGCCCCTTGATACAGTCGTTTGTATATAAACCGCCATATCTCTCTTAATCGGAGCATATATATATATATATTAATCAATTCTGAGATCGTGTAAAAATATATTTTGTAGTTTGGCCAGTAGACAGAGAGAATATATATCGTGGAGTGTATGTATGAATCTAATCACTAATAAGGAGTGTATATACACATATGTGCACGATCAAAAAAATTGTTGATCTGTGCAGCGACATTGCCTAATTAAAAAACAAACCGGCATTATTAGAAGTTCAGTAAACAGCTAACTGGATGTTGACAGTCCGTGTGCCAGACCGATATATATTGACCTGCATATGCGAATCGATTCTCATTAGAGGGAGTCCAACAATTATTGGAAAGTAATAATTATAAAAAATTTCGAATAATTTTATGTTTTATTGATCTTTGAGATATTATGAATGATGAGAAACACTTATAAAAAATTTCGAATAATTTTACGTTTTATTGATCTTTGAGATATTATGAATGATGAGAAACACTTGTATAATGTGGTCTTATGGTATGATAATGATTTAATTCATAATATTTTGGATCCAAATTAATAATGAAATATATTTTTCAATAATCAATAACTTATGCATTATTATATGATCGTTTTATTTAATTATTTGTCATTATGCATATCTTTTTTTTAAAAAACTTACATTAATGAAAATTACGAACCAGAGTCAATACAAAGGAGTATACTATTACAAATTAGACGACCTAACCTATGAGCTTTAACATGAACCTGATCCTCTAGCAGTGAATGATGGATCTTAGTAATAGTAAACAACATAAGGAAAAAAAAAATCAAACCTAGTTTGGTTTTGATAAGATTTATATGAAGACAGGAGATGAAAGATTTATATAAAGACAGGAGACGAAAGAGAGAACCCAGATCTACTTTGCCACCGAGGCCGCCGGTGCTTCCACCGGCCGGCGGCCTCCCCTTCACCTTTTCTTTTCCGTCTCAAACCACCCCTTCTTAACCTACACCCGAAATCATTTTCTTTTTCGTCAAACTACAGTCCCAGTAGTATCCCCTTGATCCGTCCGTGCGAGCGGGTCGCCACCGCTCGCACGCCGCCACAGCTCCCAATCATCACCGCTCGCATCCGTGGGCCGCTGCGTAGACGACACTATCCTTGGGCCGCTGAGCAGACCGAACGCTGCTCACCCAGACGCCGCTGGAATATAGATCGGGCTCGCCGGAAATGAAGGACCCGCAGTCTGCTCCAGACCCACGGGGTTCACGGGAAAGGTTCCGCGCAGCACCGCCCAACGTAGGTCAAGTCGGCCCCAGCCGGCCTCCGCGCAGCAATCCGACGCGAGGGCTCCGATCTACGAGCGAAGCAACGCCACCAGCACGCGGTGGCGAGGATCCGGGCGAGCATTTGGGGGAGAACTAGATCCGCGACTTCCGGGTAGCAAAAATGGAGTTTGGCAGGTCAACGGCTCAGCCGGGTCGGCTCGGCTCGGATCGGGTCGGTTGGCTCGACTCGGGTCGGGTCGGGTCAGGTCGGGTCGGGTCGGGTCAGGCAGATTTGAACAGGTTTATACTGGAATTGGCACAATTAGACTGAGAAGGTGGTTTTATTTCTTTTTCCCCTTTTTTAAAATTTATTCTCAATCTTTTCGGTAATATATTTATTGATGTTTGTACTAAAATATTGGATTCACTGTGACATGCTAATCTTGGTTTTCTGACGGGTTCTTTTGCTCAGTTAAACTTTGATTAGCTTCCGATCTAGTTAGTACAGTTAGGAGAAATCCAAGTCACAATAGTTTTGAAATACTATTGTTGGCAATGCTGTTACTAAATTTGTAGACCGGTTAGACTTTAAGCTTATACCGAGTTACATTACTTTGCTCTGTCCAGTATTTGGCCACTAGCTAATCACCAGGATTGGTTGGGATTTCTCTAGTACCAATATTAATATATATATATATATATTTAGGTTTTTGTGGTTTTTGATAAGTCCAGGGTTCGTATTCGGGCCTCATTCATACTCGGACCAGGGCCCGAGAAGGGTCGTGGGCTCGAGATACGTGGAAGGTGGATCCACAGGTCCATCAATCCTAATCCTTATAAGGAATGAGTATATTATGAATGTTCTACAAGGAATATAAATCCTCTCAAAGATGGTAATCCAGACATCCTAAACATGGTAACACAACCATGTCCGAAATATACTTCTATTATACATGGTAATACAACTACTATTCCCATAAGAGTTGTATATTCTTACCATAAATATATATCTTGGTGATTTACGGATTGTAGCCATATAAATACCATAAAGTTCTGGTAGACCTCTCCATCTAATCTCATACTACATACTTTACGCCTTAAGCAAATATACTGACTTGAGCGTCGGAGTGTCTACCCCCGGGACACCCGGGGCCTTTGTTTTGCAGATCAGTTCAAGAGCCTAGTTCGTCGTCAAAGTGTTGGTGTCTGGGATACATCAATTTGGCACGCCCGGTGGGATATCTCACACTCATTGACGACGTCGCTGAACCTTGTCTTTAATCTAGTCTAAAGCGCACCTGATAAAGCAACTCCCCAAACAACATGTCTGACGCTGAGCAACCCAGACGAAGCGCCCGAGTACTAGGACAAAACCGGGAGGAGAATCGAGAAGCAGAGCAACCCCCCAAGGACGAGGACGAGGACGCGGTCGACCCAGAGGATCTCGTACGCACTCCACCTCTGAACCGCCATCAGGCTCTACTATGGGGGCAAAAAACTCCAACGTTCCAAACTCCTTCGGTCCAAACTCTGTCGTATCAGGAACACCCTCCTCCGGTCCATATCCTGCTGCATCCAGAATGCCACCTTCTGGATCGAATCCTTTTGGATCTGAAGCACCGAACTCAGGACCAGGAGTCTCGATCCAGACGGACATGAACTACAGCGAACGCGTCAACAACTCAGACGGCCTCGATCAAGAGACTGGGCTTGGATATAGCGGATCAGATTCGATCTTTACCGTAGAAGAACAAGCACAAAGGGATCGACAAATCCTCGCAGAAAGACAGCAGGAGGAGGAAAGACAAAGACGTCTTAGGGAAACCTTAAACCAGACTGTACGACATAACCCCCAGGCTCTGGGCCATCCTATATCAATCTTGACTCGGACACCCCTCCGAGAATGATCCCTGAAGACGTCCGAGCACTGATGAGGGACTTACATTCCCAATATCCTGATTTTGTTGCATCTCTGATAAACTCAAGTCAACAACTCCGTGCACAGACGCATGAGGCCCCCAATTGAGTCCTATCTCAGGAGCTCAAACAACACCACTTGCTGATTCTACTCAAGAGCGAAGACTCCTAAATGATTTATCTAGGGATCTACCGCCTTATAATACTCAAAGCAATCTGCCACCACCTCCTAATCCAACTAATTACCAAATTGAAGGCGCGGGATTAAGTAGGGAGGAAGTACGGAGGATGCGCATCAACAACATCGAGGAAGAGCTCAGGCGCGAGAAGAGGGAGCGAACTAGGAGCGAATGGCAAAATAGTGCCGATCGGCCCTTCACTCAAGAGGGAATCTACCCTACTCAAGGTAAATACGAAGTCGATCAAGAAATCACACGTATTATCGGACCCAGAGGACAGTCTGCTCGTTCTCCTTTCTCGTGGCATATTGTGAACCTCCCCTTCGATAACCACAAGAAGGTCCCAGAGCACTTACCCACATACGTGGCACTAGCGATCCTAGAGAATTTCTCTCGGTCTTTTTTAAGACTCTGGAAACTAGGAATTTCCACGAGTTGGAAATATGCAAGATCGTTCTCAGTTACCTCCGAGGGAAAGCACAAACATGGTTTACACAGACAAAACCAGAAAGTTTGTTCGATTATTGAGATTTCGCTGAGTTCCTTCTCCACGCTTTTTTCCAGAAGAAGAAGTTTACCAAGTCCCTCGGAGATTTGGGATATGTGGCCCGCCTTGAAGGTGAGACTGTGATAGAACACTATCACATATACATGGTTCTAGCAACTGAATGCTATGATCGAGTTGAACGCCTCCTGATCAATATGTATCGAATTAGTGTAGATGATGACACTCTGAGATGAA
The DNA here is from genome assembly GCA_948330725.1 of Sherardia arvensis. Taxonomy (NCBI): domain Eukaryota; kingdom Viridiplantae; phylum Streptophyta; class Magnoliopsida; order Gentianales; family Rubiaceae; genus Sherardia; species Sherardia arvensis. The sequence goes on from OX415244.1 coordinate 7,685,996, forward strand.
GCTAGCAATAAAAAATCCAACAACCATTCAGCATCTCCAGGCCATCATGGAGAAGTACGCTAGCAAACAAATGTTGTAACAGGCAAGAGGCCTCCAGACTCCCATCTGGACATAAAAGAGCCCAGAATGAAGATACCGAAGGTCGAGAAGACGAAAAGCGCCTCCAAACCTACCTTCGAGTCATATACTCCTCTAACTAGATCTCGGGCTGAGATTTTATCCATTCACAAGCACCTTTTAAGGGACCCACCTTCCATGAAGGAGTCAGCCGAGCGCCAAAGATTCCCGAAATTCTGCCAATATCACCAAGATCGGGGGCATGACACTGAGGAATGTTATCAGCTCAATAATGAGATCGAGAAGCTAATTTGTCAAGGAATCGTGCAACAAATTGCACCTTCGATAGCCGGTGACAACCAGGGTACCCAGAAGAGATATGGGGGAAAATCCTGGAAGAAGAAGAAGGATGGCTCCCGCAACAATAACAATAACAACCAGGGCGGCGGAGGCAACAATCCTCAAGATCCTCCTCCACCACCGCCAAATGGAGCCAACCGGGTCATCAACGGCATCAATGGCTATACCGGAGAAGCAATTTCCTTGACTAAGCTGAAGGATAGTGTGCGGGCCATACCACATACCGAGCCAGTCAACAAGAGGTTACTCCCCGAGGAAACCATTACTTTCTCGGACGCAGATGCCGTAACAAATCAGATGCCTCACTCTGATCCTCTCATCATCTCAGCAACCGTACAAGATTCTCTGGTAAAAAGAGTCTTCATAGACGACGGGATTGGAGTAGAAGTAATGTTCCAAGATTGCTTCCAGAAACTGAGATTTACCAAAGATGACCTCAAACCTACGGGTCCGATCTCGGGGTTCACAGGAAATCCAGTAATACCTCTCGGGGATATCACTCTCCCAGTCACAGTAGCAGATGGAGCGAAGAGCTTAACCCTATACTGCACATTCGTGGTAGTCGACATTGTCACACCTTTCAACATTATCCTTGGCAGACCTTGGATGTGCTAAGTTAAAGCCGTATGGTCTCCCTACCATCTGATGCTGAAGTTTCCAACACCACAAGGAGTAACTTCAATCAAAGGAGATCAAGGAGTGGCGCATTCTTGCATGATCACGGCCATCCGTGGCGCCAGAAAAGTGAGCAACATCTCGACCGTCAACACTATCCTATGAGATCTGGTCCCCGATCCTGATCTCGAACAACCTATGGTGTTCCATTTTGAAGAAGAGGCCTACCACGAGATGACTGCGCTATGGCATAAACGCCGCCACCAAACCTTCCAAGTGGGGGAACTGGTAATGCCAGTTGGCCCGTGGTGCACCAACAAGCTAGGAGGAGCGCTGGAGCCAAGGACCAAAGGACCATACAAAATCTCCGCAGCACAATCCGGTGGATTCTACCTCTTGCAAACACGCGAAGAAGAGCACTTGGACCCTGTCATCATGGCGCCCTTCCTACGCAGGTACCTCGGAGCTAAAACCAAGTAGACCTTCTCCATATCAGGAGAAACTACTTCAATAAGGCCTACGGGCCAAACTTCATTTCTTTTCATCTTTTTATCTTTTCATACCCGAGCTCCCAAATTCGGGGTTGTCTTTCATAATTTTACCGAGCTCTCAAGTTCGAAGAATTCAATTTCTTTTCGATATATATCTTCTATTTTATTTTGAAACAGTCTATACTCTCTATATACTAAGAGAAACTATGCCTTATAAAGCATAAGTAAAGACTGATGCCTAAGATCCATACACTTATAAGTGTATGATTGATGCTTATCTAATATGAGCTGTTTAGACTACGTGTCCGAACTACAATCATCTTAGGCCAAAATAAAATAATATACTTATAAAAAGTATATGGTCAAAGACCAACACGATGTGGGTCATACAAACTCACAAAGTTTGGAACTCGACTCTCCACGTGATACTCCTATTAAGGTACACATCACTATTTATTTAGGCTATTCATAAGCCTAAGAGTCAATCTTCTCAAGGATTGCAATATAAAGACCTTTATAAAGGCAAAATCAAAAAGTGTTATTACACTAAAAAACTTCTTACACCTCGTGAAGGTCGTTAAATAGGGGGTAAGACCCCGATCGCAAGAAGAAGTAGAGGCACGACCTCGACCACTTTGGAGGCCACGACCCTAATTACTTTTTTCTGCCACCCTCATCAGCTTAGAGGGTGTAGGAGATCTCCTTCTATTTCCTATAATTACAGGTCGAGCAGGAAAGTCAATTGAGCCACAAGCTCTAGGAGTAGGTGTCACCTCTCTGCCCCTTCCACATGGGATCCCTCGAGATATACCCTCTTGGACATGAGACCTTATCAATGGTCCTGAATATGGGACATAAAAAGGTCCACCTATCTCCTCCTTGAAGATCCTGAAGGTGTGACAAACACACCTTGAGATTCTAGTTCCTTTATTTGGAACCTGCAAGCATTCAACTCGGCCTTACACATCCTCAACTCATCTATCTTGGAGGCAATCTTATGATTCACGGTGATATTTTCATCTCGGAGGGTAGAAATACGAAGGTCCTTCTCGTGACTTTCACCCTTGACCTTCATTTATTCACTCTTGACTTTCCTCCATTCTTGGTGATACTCCTTATTGGCGGCCAAGGCCTCGCTGTGTGCATCTTCTAGATCCTTATACCTCTTCTGAAGATCGCTCAACTGCTGATTCAGCTCAGCTCTCCGCTTCATAGCCTCCTTGAGCCCTCCGCGAAGACTCTCACATTCTTCCCGCACAATGCTAAAACAGCCCTTGGAGTCACCCAAATCTTCCTCCAGTTCTTTGTTCTTTTGAAGGATAGCTTCATACTGAACCTGCAATTCAGCACAAGCAGCTACGCAACACTGGACATAAAGGAAGACGGGGAACTATCAAATTTATGAAAGAAACATATTATTCGGAGTACATGGATATCAAAAGACCGAGTAAAAAGAGTAATTCCCAAATAAGGAGAGTACATGGATATCAAAAGAGTATTATTCTAAGGAACTACAATCTTAGGTTCCTCCTTCCAAGTCTCAGTATTCTCAGTGGATGCTTCCATAGCCGACTTCTCCACCAAGTGTGTCAACTCAGGATACAGACTGACCAGTTTATCCTGGAATTTTTCAAAAGTTAATACCTTCTTCAAGGATTCCAAACTAGTCAATAGACTAGTTTCAAACCCCCCAACTCGGCTGAACTCTACTCAGAAATTCTTGAGTTTCTCCGGTACTTCCGGCCAAGTATAAGCAGAGGCCAAACATCCCTGAACCTCCTCGCTGAGAAATCCCTTAAGATGAATCCACATCTCAGAAAGCTCGGACTTATGGTAGAAATCGGCATACTGTTGGCGATGGGCCTCCATCTCCGGGCAGTTAAGGCAGAAATCCATTATCAGCCGGACTAGTCGCCTATGGCAAATGAGATCAGTATATCGACCTCTCTCTGCTTCCAACAAAGCCATGCTCCTCTTCAGCTCCGAGAAAGAACCATCCACCAACCTCTTCTCATTCTTGATAGCCCGGTTCTCATCCTCCAAGGCCTCCCTCTTGGCCCTCTCCTGTGCCACCTCATCCCGAAGGCGCTTTACCACATCAGAAGGCTCCCTCGACCTCCTGGACATCTCTTCCTTCATCAGTTCTAGCTCAGATTCCCGCCCTTGACAATGGTCATATAAGGTTCGGAGGAACTCGTACATATGCTTCATATGGTGGAAGGACTGAGAAAGAAAATAAAGAACGGTCAAATAACTATACCTACAATTATATTAAAGGCCAAGTTGATCATGCCTAGTTAATTCCGGGACATCCTGGAATCAGTTCGGTCAGTGCCTCGGAGGGAGGAGGTGACACATATTTCTCGAACTCTTCTAGTGGTCTGAGCTCGAGCCTTGGTTTCTTTGGAGACTTGTTGGAAGAGTCCCCAGAAGTCTCAAAATCTCTCTTCTTATCACTACTGCCCGGCAGCCCTTCTCGACTGTGCTAATTCAGCTAGCATCTTCGATTCTCTTTTATCCTTGGTAGCACCCACTGCATACATAAGGAATGGAGTCAGCATTGGAGCAAATAAAATGGTATAGGCGAGAATATTAAAAATATCAGACACTAATATGGAAGTTAGAGACTATTTATTCTTGGTCCTGCCACACAAGATTTTTGAAGAATCAGAAGACCGAGACATCTCCTTTCTCGGACAGCGAACTAGGGCACCCTTATCCTCTTCCTCATCTGATGGATCTAGAGCCACCGGAACAAATAGGCAATTTGCCTCCTCAGTCACCTTAAACTGTGATTGAGTCTTCTTGGGTCCTTGAACCAGCCTCTTGAACCGACGCCCACGTCGAGCATCTTTCATCAGACCCGAGATTTCCTTATCTACTTCTTTCTCGGATATCTCGTCTCGAGCAGTTCTCTCTTCTAGTGCCCTAGAGGCCTGTAACGCCTTGGCTGCACCAACTGGATCCTGCTCCATAGATAGAAGGGTTTCATACCAATCCATCTCAACACCTTTCGGCTGATCAAAATGTGTCAACCTCAAATAGCTGCTATTTTGAAGAGTCCGGCCAGATAGTTGATTCAACCAACTATATGTCTCAATAGGCCATTGCCAACCCATCTGATGATCTCCTGATACAAACTTACCCTCTCTAAGTTTGATCTTATCTCTCACCAACTCCTCAGCTATATTTAGCAGTTTACGGGAGGATTCAACTTCATGCCAGATCTCATTTTTGACCTCTCCGTTCCAATGAGGAACTTCATACTTTGTTCGATCAAAGGTTAATTTTACCCTATTCCACTTCCCGCAGTTCACAGTAAGAACAAAAAGCTTGCCTAAAGAGGTATCCCGAGAGGTCAGGGTCACATTTTGTTTAACAAGGGAAACCTTATACGTAGTTCGCAACAAGGGGAGACTGGGATTGTAACCTTTACGAGCACACCAAGTTATTAAGGCCATAATGATTACTATCACATTGGCATGTAGCTGCCCTGGATGCACCTTATAATATTGAAGAAAATCATTCAATAGTGGGGGAAAAGGGAAGGCTAACCCATGCTGCAGAAATCTCCCATATATGACCCCTCGGGTCGGAGTTACTAATTCAAATGCAGACTTGTCTTCTCCAAAGTACATGAGATCAGCATCAGAAGGAACCGAAAAGGGACAACCTTCTATAAAGATAGCAGCATCAGTGCGTGCTTTATCCTCCTTCATCGACCTCTTGCTACTACCTTCGCCATCCATGGATATTCTACCTCCGGATGCATGCACTACCATGGGGCTATCCCCTCTATCTGAGCCCTCCTGGCCATTTCCATCAACCTCTTCTCTTCCTCAGAGGCTTTCTTCTTTAGAATTACAGGTTTTTTCCCACTCGCTACCTCAGCTTTGCGGCGGTCACGCTACTTTTCTCTTGTACATACTCTCCCTCATCATGACGAGGGAAGGAAATTGTTTCACTACTACTACTCATGATTATAGAGAGTATGGGGGGAAATACACACAGGGAGAAAAGGAAAAAACAGACAAAACAGCAGAGAAAGAAGATAATACTTATTGAGGATGGAAGCAGAAAGCAGAAATTTGGGGATTCAGAAATTGATGAAGTGCTGATACGTCTTTTGAATTTGGAAAGAAAAATTTTTCGAATAAGAGAAGAAAATGGGTATGATTTTGGAGATTTAATCCAAACCCAGACAGCATTTGAAGACGAGCAATTACCTCGATTCTGTTTCCGATGCAAGTAATTGGAGAGACGGGGGACAGACCGTCTCTACTTTCCAATGAAGGCACGCCACGTGTATCTTCCATCTGGATTTCAAAGAAAGCTAATCTCAGCCGTCCATATATTTGATGGAATACGAAAGAACTTGAAGCTAGCTATTCAGAAGGGTAAAGCCCGAGAGGAGAGTCCTCGAAGGACACCCCGAGCTTAACACCCCGGGTCAATCTCCCCCGAGTTATTGGTCTTCCCTCGAGAAGCAAGCCTCTCCTTCAACCTTCGGGACAGAGCACTCTATATTCTGAAAATCTACCTTGGGGCTACTGATAAGTCCAGGATTCATATTCGGGCCTCATTCATACTCGGACCAGGGCCCGAGAAGGGTCATGGGCTCGAGATACGCGGAAGATGGATCCACAGGTCCATCAATCCTAATCCTTATAAGTAATGCGTATATTATGAATGTTCTACAAGGAATATACATCCTCTCAAAGATGGTAATACAGCCATCCTAAACATGGTAACACAACCATGTCCGAAATATACTTCTATTATACATGGTAATACAGCTACTATTCCCGTAAGAGTTGTATTCATACCATAAATACATATCTTGGTGATATACGGATTGTAGCCATATAAATACCCTAAACGTTTAGTAGACCTCTCCATCTAATCTCATACTACATACTTTACGCCTTAAGCAACTATATTGACTTGAGCGTCGGAGTGTCTACCCCCGGGACACCCGGAGCCTTTGTTTTGCAGATTAGTTCAAGAGTCTGGTTCGTCGTCGAAAAGTTGGTGTCTGGGATACATCAGTTTTCTTCTTAATGTTGTGCTATAGAATATCACCTTATAAGAGAAATCTTTATAGCAATCTCTAGTTAGGCTCTTGATGAAGCTTCCTATTAGTATTATGGTTAGATAAAATGACTCGGTATGCTTTACATACTACTCTACTGTCCAACCTTGTGAAGACTTTCTATCTTCCGGTGGTCAAGAGGCCACCGGGCTCAATGGGTTCGGTTGAGGTTCAGGTAGAGAGTGTGTTGTTATAATAGAACCGAGTTTTCTGTTTAGACTGTGAGAAAGTGGGATGGTGAATTCTTATGAGCTCTAGAATGCTATACTTGGTGATATCTATACGCAGTAGAAGGAGGGGAGCCAGGTTTTAACAATGCTGTTAACGGTATCGATATAGAGATGACTTAGTTATTGTAAAATTTTTAAGCACATCTCTGATATCTCACTGCTTCCAATATTAGATCGGAATATAGCTTTCAGGTAACAAACTGTCATAGTAACCCCAACATGGTGTCATGTGTAATATTGGGTTTTTCCAAACCCGATCATGTAATTCTATTGTTTTTTAGGTATGTTGAGGAGCCGTGAATAATTCTCCCGTCCCCTTGAATGGTTTCAACTTAAAAAAAAAAAAGAAGTAAACAACATAAACGACGTCAACAGAAATGAGATTTCACTATGATACTAATTTAATTTAAAAAAACTAAACACAATTTGATGTTTAGGAAATTAATAAAATAGTCTTTTACAAAATTTTAAATTAGACTCCATTAAAAATTTATATATGTTATAGTGTATAGTACTCGTACTATGCATGATTCTAACTTTAATACTACTATTTATAATAATTTTAAAATAAATAATTGGTTGTACAGAGAAATAAATTATAAATATTATAAAAAATATATTTATTTGGTATTTTATTTACATGCATAAAATGTATACTATATTTTTAAGTGGTTTAAATATTTACTATTATATATAAGTTGAGGTGATCACTAAAATATATACTAACAAATGTTAGTGTATGCAAAATAGAGTAAGTTTTGGAGTAAGAGTAAAATAATTACAGAGCTTGTATATTTTTAGCCTCTATTTTAGACATTCACAATCACTCTGACAAGTATAGAGTTCAAGTCACACACTTGACAAAAATTATATTCATGATGGTGCAATTGGTGGTTCTGATTTTGCAGGTGGTGCTATGTCTTCTCAGGGAGGTATCTCATACCAACTCAATTGGATGGATTATGGAGTGCAAGATTTCACTATACTTAATGGATTCAATGACGGTGTCTCGGAATATAGTGCTAGATAGGATGTTTGTATGTAATAGACATGTTGAATGTGAAAAACAAAAACAAACCTCTGTTTTAGAGTATATTTTACAATAGTTGTTGGTTTTTAGAAACAAACCAATGGGTTATTTTACATCCAGAGGAATTCAAAAAAAGTGATCCTCTTTCACCATTCCTTTTTAAACTCTTCTCAGAAGTTTTCACCAGAAATTTGTCCTTGGTTTTTGACACTGGAAAAATACGGCACTATAGCCTACCCAAAAACGCAATCCCAATATCGCATCTTAACAATGCTGATAATATCATTGTCTTTTTGAAAGCCTCTAGATAGAATCCATCAAAATTAATTAAAGCTTTCTTGGGTACACTTGAGAAAATCACTGGCCAAAAGATAAATTATGAAAAGAGTGATTTTTATGCTAGTAGACATGCTTCTGAGAATAAGGTCAGACATATTAAATCTATCATGGGCATGAAACTAGGTAGCCTACCAATTAAATATCTAGCATTACAGATGTTTTTGAGGAAGAATCCTCCGTATTCACTTTCAACTAGTTCTGGAAATGATTGAGAGGTGATTAAAGAAAATATGACTTTCCACCGGTGGAAAATTGACACTTAGTCAGTCATGCATGTATTACCTTCCACAACACATATGGCAGTCATGGTTTCCCCAAAACAAATATTAAAATGATTGAGAGACTGTTTTCAAAACTTTTTCTAGGAAATGACTGAAAATGGTCCAAAACAATCATGGAGAAAGTGGGATCAATTTGTTATCATACTTTCCAAAATGGCTTAGGACGTACTTAGATCACTTTCCACCATAATTCAAGCATTTTCATGCAAATTTATGGTGGAAATATCAAACTTGTATTGCTTCTTGGACTCAGTTCATTGCCTCATTGCCAGTTTCAAGAAGAAATTCACAGACATGGAAAAGGATCTGCAAGATTAATCTTTTTGTTGAATCCAGTTCAAGGGTGATACATGGTGATGGAGAGTACTGCAATTTCTGGCTATCTAACTGGACTAACTTTGGGCCAGTGATTGACTATGTAGAGCCAGATTTGGAGGACCATTTATCTAACACCGTGGCAGATTTCGTTGCAAACAAAAATACTTTCTTCCAATGTTTTCCGTTGTCCTGCCTCTTAATATCATACAATTTCTTCAGTCCTCTGTCATCTACCCACATAGACCAGATAAGCTACTTTGGAAACCATATAGGCTAGGAAATTTCACTTCCTAATCTGCATATCACAGTTTGAGATCTCCTAAACATATCCTCACTGCTATGTCAACAATTTGGTCCAAAATGATTCAGAAAAAGGTGTCTGTCTTTATGTGGAGATTGCTCAATGGCTTTCTTTTGATGATATTTTGGCTCAGTTTGGATTCATCCTACCCTCTAAGTATTGCACCTGTAATAATGTTTTCTCTCTGCAACATTTTTTTTAATAAATATGATAATAAATGGGAAATTTCTGTTAAACTGTGGAGAATGATGCATGGTATATGTGTTTATGCATATCTAGAGTATGAAAATCTTTAGGACGGATTAGCCACAAATTGGGAATTTACAGGTTTATCTAGATTGCATACCTCTCTGAATTACTAAATTGTTTTAAAATAAAATTTCCTACAATTCAGAAATGTCAATGAAATACTTTTGTTTTGATTTATCAAATGAAGTTAATTGTGAACAAATGTTTCTTCAATGTATTTTGTTTTAATTTATCAAATAAAGTTATTTTTAATAGTTCTAATTTATACTCAAAATTAACAAATTCAACAATAAGGCCCTGTTTAGTACAACTTATTTGAATATTTTCAGTTCGGTTCATTATTTTTCAGTTCATTTTAGTTCTGTTCAATTCATTTCAGTAGTTTCAGTTCAGTTCAGTTCATTATACTTTAATTAAAATTAAAACAAAATATATGCTAATGATTTAGTCCAGTTCAATCCAATTCAGAGAAATTATAATTTATTTCAACTCAGTTCCCCGAAAATATAATTTGACGATTTTAAATTTATATTGGAAATTTAGTTCATTTTTGTTAAATGAAGTTCATTCAGTTCATTTCAATTAAATGTAGTCCAATTCAAATAAGTGTAGTTCAATTCAGTTCTATTTTCTGTTCTTGAATTTCTGTTTCTCTACCATTAGATAGAGATTTCCATTTGATTTGGTGCAATATTTATTCGATTCAGTTCAGGCGTATTAAACAGGTCCTGATTACGAATATGTCCATTAACAAACAAAATAGTTATTGCGAAATATTTATTATTTGATCAAATAATTACTGCAAAAAAAAGTATTTCATTTTTTGATTTGTATGATATGTGTAATTTTTAAAAAACCATTGTACAAATAAAATAATTACTTTAAAATCTTTATTATTTGATCAAATTTGAAGTTGAATGTCTGAGAGAAAGTCTCCTGAAAGTCCAACTTTCCTGACTTTCCATAAGAGTCTTTATACGTTTTAACTTATACAGTGTACCTTTTAATTTGAACCGTAAAATTTGTTATTTGAATTTTATTAATGTTTTAATGTAAATTCATGAATTTTTGCATTAAAACATATTTTACTATATGTTCACTTTGATACTATCAATGTTTTAACACAAAATAGTATCACTTGACCTTAAATATATAATGATAGTTTCATAACACTTAGGAAAGTCGGACTTTCTAGAGATTTTGCAAATGTCTGAACTCAAATTAATAATAATAAGAATAATAATAATTATTATTATTCTTATAACATTTTGTAGTTAATTTCAGCAGATTTCAACAAATTTCAGCGGACTTCAGCAGATTTCAGCGAACTTCAGCGGACTTCAGCGAACTTCAGCCGATTTCAGCAGACTTCAGCGAACTTCAGCGAAGTTCAATTAAGTGAATTTCAGTTCAGCTAAACTTGACAGGGCCTATATTCTCTTCACAGTCGGCTAGTTAATCTCCCTTGCTATTTATCTGCATTCGAAATTTAAATTCAAGTTCTTTTCTATCCTCAATTTAATTAAATCAGTTTCACGGTGGGTGTCTTCAATTCTTTAAATTGGTAAGAAATATGAAACCCTAATTTCTTAATTTTCTTCATAAATCTCCGACTTTTTTACCGTTTCAAAGTTTCTTTTTTTTTGATAGTGATTATGAATTAATAATGATGAACCATCAATTTTAAAAAAAATCCTTAGGGAGAAATCATGTATTTACAATATATTTGTTAAAACTATAATTTTTTTATCTGTTTTGTAAAAAAAATGAAGTTTTTTCCTTTCAAATAATAAATGAATGTATGATTTCAGTTGATTTCAATCATTAGGGTTTTTGTTGTTTTTCTCTTTTTTTTTTTTGCTTCAGAAAATATATCGTATATGTATGCTTCATACTTTAATTTGTGTATTTGTAGACTTGTAGTGAATTTAAGAGGTTGGTGTGGAGTACTGGTTCTGGAATCATTCAGATAGTTTACACCCTAACTGAAGTTTAGGTTGCTCCACTATCCATCCTATATACGTATTATTTTTGAGGGTTTTAGTTTAACTCCCCTCTATTTTATAATATTTTAATATTTTAATAAAATGTAACAGGTGTGGGGTGAGCCTCTTAGCATTGCACTTGGCTAGGTTCCAATCCCCTATTATATATATATATATATATATATATTATTCTTAATCAATTAATAGCATATATATATATATCTATATTTATTTTTGAAAGAAAATTTGTATGTCATACTCAAGGTGCTGGAAAACGTCCAGCAACGTTTGACAAGAGGAACTGTGGAGTATAAGTCCACTCTACATAATCCGAGCTATCATTTTTCCCTATGCTAGCTACCAAATGGGCATCCGTATTTTCGTTTCTTGGTATCCAGCATGGCAAGTTAAGATCTTGTTGCACAAATTCTGCTCGAATCTCCTCAGTAATTGAGTGGCATAATTCTGGGGCATCCAGGTCTCCATTTATGATCTGCACTAGGCTCAATGAGTCTCCCATAATGCCACATCGGTCCATTGGAGATATGGCGCCATTCTCAGCGCTTCTCTCAATGCTTCTGCTTCCGCGAACATGGGGTCTCTTACATCCATTATCTTTCTGCTCACAGCCCGTACAAAAGATCCATCCGCAGCCACTGCCACTACCCCCAATCCCGCGCAGTCCCTTGCAATACCAGCATCAAACAGAATCCTTCTTCCCACATCTGGCGGTCTTAATAAGTTACCTGTAGAAAGAACTTCTGAAACTCTCTCAGGCCAAGCATTTGCATCAGCAAAGGATATCAAGGTTGAACGGATTGATGCAGCCAATAAACTAGAGTTTATGCTCTTGTCTTGAAACAACTTCGTATTTCTCTGGAACCACACCCCATCGCAGACCATTGCCATTAACTCTCTCGTCTTATCATCGTTGTCGATCAGCAATTGTCTGAACCATCCATCACCTCTTTCTCTTTCACTCCCCAGTAGTCTATGCTTTAGACCTAGAGCTCGCCAAACTCCTTTTGCATATTCGCATTCAAAGAACAAGTGCCTTGTCGTCCCATCCTCGGTATCACAGAGTTGACACTTCAACGGGACTTGTACCTTCCTATACCTGACATTCTCCGATGTTGGCAAAGAGTCCATGCATAATCTCCACACACAGTGTTTTGCTCTTGATGGTATGCGCATTCTCCATAGTCTCGGCCAGAAATCATCAGCCACTATCGCCGGGCCACCGCTGTTGTGGTAATAAGCCGATCCCTGGCTCTCTTTCAGTGTATGGTACATGGATTTCACAGTGAACTTACCATTGGGGCCATTGTTCCAAACCCAGACATCTCTCCCTTCTTGTCCCCTTAGCTGGATTGATAGTATATCGTTTGCGTCCTCCTCAGCAAAGCTATTTCGAACAAGCCGGATATTCCAACCTCCCGTGACCTGGTCAATCAGGTCAGAGACATGCTGTAGGTGTCCTGGCACATGATCTGGATCTCTGATTCTGAAATTGCTGGTTGATGGTAGCCATGGGTCCTGCGTGATGCTGGTATTCCTCCCACTCCTGATGTGCTTCCGGCTCCCTAGCTTCAACGCCTCGATACCCTTTGAAATTCCTTGCCAAGCGGCTGACGGCCGAGACCCCTGAACGGCCTCCATGATTGTGCCGTTGGAGAAATATCTGTCTTTGAAGACTCGTGATATCAGCGTCGTTGGGTTAGTTAATATCCTCCATGCTTGTTTACTGAGCAGCGCCATATTAGTTTCCCTCAAGTCCCTGAATCCGAGTCCTCCCTTGTTCTTTGCTCGAGTGAGCTTAGGCCATGAAATCCATTGTATCTTTCCTCTCGAATTCTGCTCTCCTCCCCACCAAAACTTGCAGATCATCACTCTTATCTCCTCAAGTAACGTTGCAGGTAACTCAAAACAACTCATCGCATAGCTCGGAATTGCTTGCAATACTGATTTAATCAAAATCTCCTTTCCTGCTTTGGACAGATGCCTTTCACTCCAGCCATCCAACCTGGACCGGATTCGTTCTTTTATATACTGGAAGATGTGCTTCTTCTTTTGGCCTATCTCTGATGGTAGACCTAGATACTTGCCATGTGATTCCACTTCTGGTATTTTCAGCACATCACATATCCTCCTTCTATCAGCTTCCCCTGTGTTGGGACTGAACAGAACCCCTGACTTGTCCGTATTGATCCTTTGCCCCGAGACTTCCTCGAACAGGGCTATGGCCCATTGCAGGTACCTCGCTTCCTCTTCTGTGGCCTCACCAAACAGTAACGTGTCATCCGCAAAGAAGAGATGACTAATTTTCGGTCCAAATCTCGATGCTCCCATACCGTGTATCTTACCAACAGCTTGTAAGTCACTTAACAACATAGAGAACACCTCGGAGCAAATAATGAAGAGATATGGAGAAAGAGGATCTCCTTGCCTGATTCCTCTCTACGGCTGGAGGTGACCTAGTTCATTCCCATTTAGGATAAACGAGAAAGATACTGTAGTCAAACAGCGTTGAATGAGCTGTATAAATGATGGAGGGAACCCCATCTTCCGAAGTACTGCCAACACAAAGCTCCATTCCACTCTGTCAAAAGCTTTACTCATGTCCAACTTGATACTCATATGTCCTCTGCTTCCCGTCGTCCTCCCCTTCATAGCATGGTGGAACTCATGAGCCACTAAAACATTATAAGTGATGAGCCTACCCGGAATAAAAGCAGACTGGGATTCTGAGATGATCTTTGGTATGATTGGTCTGAGCCTGCCTGACATGACCTTGGATGCAATCCTGTACACCACGTTGCAGAGGCTAATAGGTCGAAACTGCGTGATCAACTCTGGTTTCTCTGTCTTCGGAAGAAGCACAATGTGTGTATAATTCGTTTTTGGCTCGAAAATACCCTCATTCAGGAATCCAAGAACAGCTTTTGTGACATCTTTGCGGACCACCTTCCAAAATTTCTGGAAAAATACTGGGCTCATACCATCCGGACCCGGAGACTTGTACGGATGCATACTCTTCACTGCTCTCTCTACCTCCACTGCCGTGTATCTCTTTGTGATGCTGTTCGCCATGTCATGAGTGACCTTCGGCTGCAATCTACTCAGTACTGTCTCCATCACCTCAGCAGACGGGTTGGACGAGGAGAAAAGGCCTCCGAAGTAATCCAGCACTATCCTTTCTATGCTTTCCTCATCCTCTTTCAGCTCCTGATTTGAATCCCGCAAGCCCTGGATCTGGTTCGCTTGTCTCCTCTTTGAAGCCCACTTATGAAAGAACTGAGTATTCTTATCACCCTCCGCGAACATGGGGTCTCTTACATCCATTATCTTTCTGCTCACAGCCCGTACAAAAGATCCATCCGCAGCCACTGCCACTACCCCCCAATCCTGCGCAGTCCCTTGCAATACCAGCATCAAACAGAATCCTTCTTCCCACATCTGGCGGTCTTAATAAGTTACCTGTAGAAAGAACTTCTGAAACTCTCTCAGGCCAAGCATTTGCATCAGCAAAGGATATCAAGGTTGAACGGATTGATGCAGCCAATAAACCAATCGCTTCATCCTGCGCCAGCACCTCATTGAAATCTCCCAAACATATCCATGACATGTCTGAATCGTTTTGTAGGCTCTCCTTAAAGGTTTCCCACCATTGCCTTCTTCGTGATACATTAGGCTCCCCATAGATCCCAGTAACTCTTATTTCTTGTCTATTCAAATTAACATGGACATCAATATAACGAGAACAAAAAGTTTTCAAATTAACCAAAATATCTTTGCGCCATAACAGTGCTAGGCCACCAGATTGGCCTTGCGACGCCACACACACACCAAAGAAACCTAACATATTTTTTATTTTTTCCATATCTCTATCTAAACACTTTGTTTCACACAAAAAGATAATAGATGGTGATTTCAAGCGTACCATGGTACGCAATTCCTGAACTGCCTGAGCTCCCGGGCCCGAGCCTGACAACCTTCGGCAGTTCCAACTCAGGATATTCATTGGCCTGGGCAGGACTGGGAACCAGTCTCTTCCTGTGCTTCGCCTGAACCTGCCACGGTTGAGGTTGTTTCAGTGTGTGTAATATCTGCTGTCTTCTGGCCATCGTCCTCCAGAATGTTAACTTCTTCTTCTGAGAACAGCTTCCTCTTCAGTGCTGTGTTTGGTGCAGCTACCCTGGGCTGGAAATCATCTTCCTGGTCACTGTCTTCCTCAATCGGTTCTTGAATTCCATTTGATCCCATCATTCTAGCTCTTTTCTTGAGTGATCTCAGATTTCTCGGCCGCCCAAGTCTAGTTGGCGGTGTGATCATCAGCTCACCTCCCGTTTCCTTCTTCTTTCCAGCCAAATTTTTCAATATTTGCTGCGAGCTAGCTTTCTTACCAGGCTTCCTGTGACGTTTAATTTTTGAAATGCGTTTTGCCAAGAGTCTGGATGGGGTATCGTATTCGATAGGAATTTCCTTCAGAAACGGGCTCAGGGGAACCCGTGCTGAAGCTGCCACCTTTTCCTACACCATCAGGCCACTTGTCAATTCCCCCACGGCCACATGATTGCCACTTCCTTCTCCCTTATTTCTCTCCTCCCAGCCGACCCCTCCTGCTCGTGTGTCCTTCACCTCCAAGCCCCCCTTTTCTGTCCCCTTGTCCCCCCAACCGACCCCACCTGCTCCTTCATCTCCCTCAGCCGCCATTTTCATTCTCCCTGCCGTCCCCACCTTCCTCATTGTCCCTCAGCCTCCATCTCCTTTTCCCTTGTCCCCCCTACCGTCCCCACATGTCCCCTTGTCCCCCCAGCCTCCATCTCCTTTTCCCTTGTCCCCCCTACCGTCCCCACATGTCTCCTTGTCCCCCTAGCCTCCATCTCCTTTTCCCTTGTCCCCCAGCCGTCCCTACTTGCTCCCTTGTCCCCCCAGCCGCCAGCCATTATCTCACTCTCACATGGCATCAACGTGTGTCTCCCAGCCGCCAACCCTTGTGCCCTTTCCACTTCCCCATATGCATGCAATCCTTCCCGCTCCTTTGCCCTCTGTTCATCGTCGCTTTCCTGTACTCCACCCCTTTTTTCCTGCATCATTTTCGTGTCCTTCTCCAGACTTCCTTGTTGTACCGCGCCTGCTTCCGTATCTGCTTCATCATTCACGCCACCATGTACATGTGCAGGATTTCTAGCTACCACCAATGCGTGCTCTTTAGTCCATCTAACGATGATATCTTCTTCTTCTTGAGTCGACGCCTTTGGATCATTTGTCAAATCGATAACTTCCTCCGGTGCGCTATCCGCTTGGGCATTTTCTTCAGTTTGTGTCGCCGTATCCATGACATCTTCTTGAACGATTATAGCATTCGAATCCATGCCGGAAACAACCTCGACACCCCCGTTCATGATTCCTTTGCCTCTTGGATCCTCCCTGTTTATCTTAACTCCCGCGAAGACCGAAAATTCATGAAACCACTTTCTCTTGGCTTCCTTGAGCTCTTCCGGTGTTGCACTCTTAAAGTCTTGCACGACGTGAGATGTTCTATCCATTCTGCTTCTTTCGAACCGTTCGCGTCTCGCCAAGTCCTCAGCGTGCCGCCTATCATTTAGTTCATCTTCGGCTTCCTGCCAAACTATATCCAATTGTTCACGAGTCATTCCCATCGAAGATTGTTTTGCCTTAGGTTCGGTTTGTACTATATTCTGTCCGCCGACCTTGTTTGCTACTGGCACTTCTTCCATCCTTGTATCCTCCACTCTGTCAATCTCCATGTGGTCTTTCTTTCCCCTTAAAGCCTTGATCTTGATAAGTTTATCTTTAACATCTCCTTCCAAGTCACTTATGGGGTTTTCTAAATCGATTTCCTTGACATATTCCCTCATTATTGCGCGATCTACCGACGACATATTTCGTTCCTCCGTCTCTTTGATCAATTCTTTTCCATATCGTCTGACAAATTGCCTTATTTTCGTATCTTCTCTTCTCAGCCTGTGGTTAGCATTCAACAGCTCATGCATATTCTTGTGCAAATTCGCTTCTGCTACTCCTCCCATTCGGGCCCCCGTGGCTACTTTTGCATTCGCTCTAGGGTTCCTTCCATTATCCCCGGACTGGTTCCTTCTCCATTGAGGGTTACTAGGTGGTGGTCCCTGAAACCCTACTCCTCCTTGCCAGGGTTTCCTGAAAGGAGACTGATTTGATCTTACACTGTAACCATCTGAATAGTGGACTACATCGCGCTCTTCCGCCGGGGAATTCCAACGAACCATGCAATCCTTCCTGTGGTGTCCAATCACGCCACAGAACTCACATATACTTGGGAGCTTCTCATACCGAAGTTCTAGCTTATGATCTATACCCTTTAGTGCCTGTACCCGTTTCACAGGTTTTGTGATATCTAGCTCACATCAAATCCTCAGGAACTGGCCTACCAAACTTCCATCAGAGTCTCTGTCCACCTCGATAAATTTTCCAACTCAATTACCTACCGTTTCCGCCACCGGGACGGTGAAGAAACCTGCTGGGACCTTGTGAGCGTGTACCCAGAATTGCGCCCTATCAAACTTCATCTCAGAGGCAACCATGCCTGCCCTCGGCTTCTTAAGCAACAATAAATTCCCATCCATAAGCCAAGGTTGAAGCTCGAACACCCTCTCCCTTTCCGCAATATTTGGAAACTCGAATTGGTAAACATTATCATGCAATAGTCTTACCTTCAGTGACTGTCTCAGGTTCCAAACTCCAGAAAATAGTCCCGGAGGAAACCTTGTATCCATGGATGGAATCTATGACCGGTTCTTGCTATGGAGTCCGTACGGGTGTTAGTATATTATGTTGCACATCAAACAACCAATTATAAAACTCTTCGAGATCATGAGCCGAATCAATGGTTGGAGCTTCTTTCCCATTCCTATGACGAGGAAGAGGGGTTTGAAATCCCACCGGTGTTGCATTGGAGTTCTTTGCGAAACCGTGAACTCCTTCTGATTGGTCTAAGTTTGAGCGGTGTAGCGTCGTGTGAGACTTTCAAACGTAACACCTCCTGTTAACTCAGCGAGCCAAGACCTTCATCGTTGAGTGGAGGTTGTTCTCCTCTGCCGTTGGCTGTCCCAACATTTTTGCGCTTATTGTTGTTGATGTTGTTCAACATCGTTGCTGAATTTCTCTGAAAGTGTTTCTGGTTGATCTAGGATATCGGAACATGATGACCTTAGAGGTCTCACCAGGTGTGCTACTTAATGGATGGGTTGACGAGTGTTCCCGCCGCTAATTCTTGATCACTTGCAATGAGTTAATGACCCGGGGGTTTTCTGGGGTAGCGTTTCTAACGCTCAGAGCAGTTTTGAATTTGAGAACGAATTAAGAAGATGTCGTTATACATAATTAAAATGGGTAAGGGTGGGAGGTGTGTGAATTTGAGAACCAAAAAAATAGCGATATAGATAATTAAACTTGGTAAGGGTGAGACGTCGATGGTCACCAGCCAGATTTTAGATTAATAAATAAACAAGAGAGATGAAACTTGGTTGAGAAAAAGGATTATACAATGAGAGAAAGGATTAAACAATTGATACATAATAGTAATTATCCACTTCATCGACAAATCCATTAATATAGTAATACACAATTTTAAACATTTAGAGAGAATTATTCATGACTCCTCCCAACCGATAGTAATAAAAAGATACAGCATCAAACTCAATACTCTTAATTAGGAGACAGTTTGTAAGATTATAGGGAATTTTTTATCGATACATCATTACAATGCAGTCCCTTATATCAAATACTCTAATAGCGGCAAACTAAACAGGAATGGTTATAATAAAAAGGGTGAAAGCAAAGGTAGAAATCACTAATGGGTTAATCCATCTGGCAAATATTGGTCTCTAACACTCTGATTTTGCAATCACTCTTTGGGTCATCTGGCAAATAATGTTGGACTGCACCTAATTGATTCAAAATTACTTTTGCAGTCCGTATTTGTATTCAAAAGGCCAGATACACCCTTATTTATGGGAACCACATTTGATTTTGAATAAATACTGAAGATATTAATGTCATTTAATTAATAAATACGGACTGTATAAGTAAATATTGGACTGCATATAATAATTCCCTTTACATACAATAGAATATTATCAAATCGTAACAAAATATTTAAATATGAACATAATTGAAACACGACATGTAAAAGTACCTATCATAATAGAAATACAAATACGGACTGCAAAATAGAAATACAAATATGAATAGAAACACGACATGTAGAACCAGATCGAGCATAAAATGCGGTATTTATTTATGTACAAAAAAAACATACAATTTTAACGCGGTATTTAAACGCGATAAAATTTTAACGCGGTATTTAAACGCGTGATATAAGAAGGAATAAAAAAAAGAAGATACAATTTGAACATGGGTCGAGACGTTGGAGATCAACTCTCGACTTACAAGAAGTGAAGAAAAACAAAATGCTGACATGCATGTTTAATAATTTCCATGATGGAACCAGTGTGATTACCCAATAATGGAGTAGTAAACAATTATTAAACCTTCAAGATGTAGAGCTGTGCGCAGAACCCAAATGTAACGGATTAAAGTAGCAACCACCAGAATCATGCATGAGCTGACTTTGGCATCAAGAGAAGGTTTTTTGCTCGTACTAGAGTTACTCCCATACCCTCCGTCATGTCCAGTTGATTAGGTTTGAGGTCATTTGGGAGTTCCCAGTCAAAGTGGTAGAGCAGAAGCGCTAGAACAAGATGAACATTAGCAAGACCAAAATTAAAGCCTGGGCACATCCTTCTCCCTGCACCAAATGGAATATATTGGAAGTGATGCCCTAAAAAGTCTACATCGCTGTTCTCAAACCTCTCAGGGACGAAGCTATCAGGATCGGTCCAATACTCTGGATCTCGCCCGATAGCCCAGGCGTTGACTATTACTCTGGTTTTATCCGGAATATTATAGCCATCGATCTGAGTTTCTTGCATGCTTTCTCTGAGGAAAAGCAATGGACCTGGAGGGTGTAATCGCAAAGATTCTTTCACCACTAATTTTAGGTATTTCAAATCCTGGATCTCAGTTTCTTCAATTGATGTTCTCTTCTCCCCAAAAGCAATCCTTACCTCACTCTGGGCCTTGGCCATTATATCAGGGTGCCTAATCAACTCAGCCATCGTCCACTCAATGGCTGTGGATGCACTTTCAGTTCCAGCGAAAAACATGTCCTGTAACACATATATTCACAGACCTTTAATAAATAATTTAAAACTTGAGAACAAGAATAAAGATTCTAATCATTCAAAAACAAAAAAGGATAGAGATTCTAAAGTATAGCTTATAAGATGGGTACTTACAACCAAAATAACCTTGATTATGGTCCTTGTGATAGAGATTTTAAGGTCATTGCTTTCTTGAAGGTTGAGTAGAACATTAATGAGATCTTCACAGTTGTCTTGATTGCCCACCGGCTCCTTGGATCTTTCCATCACGTGCTCATCAATTATCCCCTCAACTATTCTATCCATATCGTCATGAATATGCACCATTTTACCCTTGAGAGAGAAAAACGGGTGCAGAAATTTCAGTGACGGGAAGACGTCAGAAATTTCCACAAAACTGCTCAGTGCAAATACTTCCGAAATCAGGGAAATAAATGCATCCTGGTCATCTTTGCTAACTTTTCCCAGCGTTGTTGTCATCACCATTGAACTGGTGAACTTTGCCAGTTTATGACTCAGATTTATTGGTTCAGAACTACCAACCATAGCTTTGACAGATGTGATCAGATCCATAGCCTTTGCTTGCCTTATTCTCCCAAAGGATTGAACTCTTTTAACAGTGAGGAGTTCAATAGTGACTAATTTTCGCAATTGTCTCCAATGCTCCCCATACGGAGAGCATAGAGTATCAGTCGAATTGTAGAATATGGCATCCCCTAACAGAACTTTCGGCCGACTTGCAAATATAAGATCTTGAGTTTTCATTATCTCCTTGGCCAATCGTGGTGAAGACACTAAAACAGCGGGAATCTCTCCCAGCTGTAAGTGAATCAGATCACCATATTTTCGAGATAGCTTTCTGAAAGAACGATGGGAAGGAAGTCCATCTGCCAAATGATGCAGATGACCTATGATGGGAAGCCTCCAAGGAGAGGGCGGTAGAGTTTTTTTAGGTTTTCTTGATCTCTTAAGGATGGCTGTTGCTGTAAGAATGGCTACTAAAAGAGAGATACAGATGAAATACATGATGCTGGCCATGGATCACTGCTCTCTCTTCTACATCACTGACTGATACCCCCTCTCCATTTATACACGCTTGAGTCTTGACGCTTTATTATTGATGACAATGACTTGAAAAATGGTGACCATGCCAGTATATTAAAATGCACCCATATGGTATGAATCTGATTTGAACAATATATATATATAAACGAATATGTAGATCATCTGGATATACGAATATAGGGTAGACTAAGAATATTATGATTTTGTGTGAGTTCGTTGGTAGGTAACTTTAATTTTGTTTAATTAATATATTAATAATTTAATTTAACTTATCAAATATATAATGTATGGTATCTATACAAATACATATATATATATATATCAAAATATTAATTTTCACTTTATTTATTTTGTTCAGTCTATCGAAAGTGTATAAATATACCACTATACATAGTACCATCTAACTTCTATATGTGCGTTTATCTGCTAACTGAGTTTAAAATAATAAAATTAATAATAAACTGTTTATAAGATTGAGGGTAATAAATTATGACGGATATGTGCACCAGTGCCGTTCTTTAATAGGTGCGATCACACTAGTTCTCAAATTTAAGGGATTCAAAATATTTATATTATCTATATATTTCGTCATAGATGAGACATAATTATAAAATATTTT
The DNA here is from genome assembly GCA_948330725.1 of Sherardia arvensis. Classification (NCBI taxonomy): domain Eukaryota; kingdom Viridiplantae; phylum Streptophyta; class Magnoliopsida; order Gentianales; family Rubiaceae; genus Sherardia; species Sherardia arvensis. The sequence goes on from OX415244.1 coordinate 7,708,252, forward strand.
TAGATATTTAAAAACAATCGAGAAAGAAATTGAAGTGGAGAAAAGGAATCTTAAAATTTTATATTATATATTTCGTTATGCGCAAGATATAATTGCAAATGATTTGCAAAATTTTAATAAAATTGAGAATGAAATTGAATCTAAGAAGAATTGAAGGGTCACCCTATAAACCTAGTATACATATCCTTACCACATCCCCAACCCTCAATTCAAAACCCGATCTCAATCGAACAATTACATCCCTTTTTTGAATCTCCGACCACCTCTCTACTGGCGGTTTTGAGCGGGTCGCCACTGCACTGAATCGCCTCTGCTCGGCGAGTTTAGCCTCTGTCCGGCCGGAAACGCCGTCGGAATTCTCTGAGGTGAACGCCGAACAAGCCGTTTCGCAGGTCTCGATCGACGCCAGGAGCCGCCTACACCGATCTACACGTCGAGGGTCTCCGACCTCGAATCCGGCTTCGAACCGTCCGGGAGGACTCCGGAAGGACTTGCCCGGTCACGATGAGCCGCGGCACCGACAGTCGGGATTCGGAGCTACGATGATAGATGAGCCGATCTACAACGCCGAGGGACTCCCCCGACCAGGTGGAGACCACGGATCCAGCATCGACGAGGCTGACTCCGGAGGACTTCACCGACACAGGCCATCGTACCGCAAGGGGCTCCGAGCAGGGTTCCAGGAGCTGTTTTGAGGCTATGCCGGATCGGCTGGGCCTGGATCCGACGGATTCGGGTCGGGTCGGGTCGGTCGGGTCGACTCGGGTAGGACAGGTTCGGATGGTGTCAACTGGAGATGGCCCAATTAGGCTGAGATGACAGGTTTTGGTCCGATCGGGTATCGTTTGACTTCAGCCGGACTTTCAAGCACCGCCGCCGGTACTCCACGCGCCGCCGCCAGGCATATCAGTGTGTCCTTCACCGGTAACCCCACACGGATGCTACCGCGCTACGCCAGAGTTTTCCATGTGCCACACAGGTTTATTCCGGTGATGTCTTTTTATCGATACTTTCATATTGGACAGGATTGTGGGTTGATTCTTTTTTCTTTTATTCAAAATTTCTGTTTTCTTAGAGTTTTTTGATTTTAAGGGATGGGTGATTGAAACTTTGACTTTTTGCAAAATTGCTTTGACAAATTTATTGAGTATCCATGCCCATTTGTTTGTCGCCACCCTCTTTCTTTGGGAAGACCCCTTGGGTTTCGGTGTGTGCAGTTACAGTAGAGGAGAAATCTAAGTCGTGGTACTTTCTTTAATTTACTATCGACGTCTCTGTGCATATACTTGTAGATTTGAGCATTAATTAAGTGCAGATTTTATGTTTCAATAGGAAAATTATACCTGTCAAAGCAGTTTGACGCTTTTGTGTTGGTCGTTTAGGAATCATTCTATTCATCTCTTTTTTAGGTAGCACTATCGAAGTAGTGAATTAGTATGGCTGTATCTAGCTACTAAGGCTTTAGTTCCTGCTTCAGATACAGAGAAGGTTTAGAATTGTCATATCTTTAGAAACTTCTCTGTAATCTTACAAATTGCCTCTCATAGAGGAGATCATTGTATTTTATTTTATGTCAATTTAATGGTTTGGGTGATGCTACCAGTAAGCTCCGAGATACCAGCTCTGGTACAAGTAATCCGGGAAGAGCTGGAATACTAACCCGCGGCCAATCTCTCACCTAGATCCTGCAAAACAAAGCCCCCGGGGTCACCCGAGGGTAGACGCTCCGGCATGATGATGAAGATAGGGCTTTATGCAGAGGAGAGAGAATATGAAGAAATACAGAGAGTATTTAAGTCTGATAGAACATACCTATTACTGTTGGTCATTCCTCTATTTATAATGGTGAGGATCAGAGAGGGCTTAGGCTAAGTGGTCCTCTTCTTGTCGCACATCCGGGGTTGCGGGTCATTATCATTTCCTTTTGTGTACCCGGGTGTGTCCAAGATAGCTGACGTCATGGGAGAACCACTGGTGGGCTTGACCCTCTCTTCTCCTTTGCCAATATGTCCGCCGAGCCAGTGTATGGGCTGAGGCCCATATCACCACTAGCCCCCCGAGACCCTGGCTTCCGGGGCTTGGCCCGGTAGGCTGGGTCTCTAAAAGGAATCCAGCGGGTCACAGCTTGTATAGACCCGTATCACCACGCGCCAAGCGTGTGTTTTCAGCGTGTGCGCCTCCTTGCCGTCCGTGCCTTAATTAATGCTCATTATTGCTTTTTCTCGAACGTTGAGTTTACTTTTCCTAACTTCAAGAAATTCCTTGTATCCTTCTCTATAAATACCTCATCAAAACTTCACTTTCACTTCTCATAAACAAAACACTGTCAATTTCTCTTTTCACAACATCTTTTTCTGCTTACACCCATCACTTTCCATCTTTCTGATATGAGCCGCAACGCTTCTGCCCCGGTAGACGATCACTCCTTAGACATCGAAGACCTTCCCCTCCCCCATCCGTCAGGCGGAAAAGGACTGATGACTTCCAAAGTGACGGTGACTTATGGTGCCCCGGAACCTGCTGACCCGAAAGATCCCGGGATGACCCCGGTTAGCGAGGCGGTTGAGGAACTAGTGAAGAAGATGTATGTGCCGTTATCTTATGATGCGGGACTCTAGCCATTTGCCGGTTATATGTCATCTCGGGCTTGCATCCCCCGACATCATTTCCTGCACGGGCTTACCTTCCCTCTGCCTCCGTTATACATGGAGTTTTTGAAGTACTACTCCATATCTCCGGCCCAGGTGCATCCGAACGCCGTTAGCGTTATGATTGCCTTTCTCTACTCTTGTCATCAGGACGGGATAACCGGGACCGTGGAGATATTCCGCAGCTTCTACTACCTATCCGCAACCTCCGTCCCGGGTGTGTTTAACGTCCTGCGCCGGAACAAGATAGCGGCCATCTGCTCTGGAAGGCTTGATTCCGTAAAAACAAGCGATTGGATGAACAGCTACTTCACCTTTAATGAAGAGAAGTACCCAGTCCCGGGGTGAAATCAGCAGCGGGCCGCGGAAACGAAAACCGCGCTTCCCCTGGCTCAATTCCGGCAATTGTCCGAGAGCCATAACCAGATTGTTGGATTCTTCGTCAAGCTGAAGGACTATCAAAGGGTGGGGGGTTACGACTTTCCCCGGGAGGTGTATCCCGCGGAAGTGTTCACTTGCCGCCGCCTATATGCCAAACGGAGCCTTGATAATTTTCACTTACTGCTTGTATTATTTCTTCTGTGTTCTTTTGGCTAACTGTGTTATATGTATCAGCCGTATCTCCTCGGACAGTGATAGACCCACCCGGGTCGAAGTCCGTCGAGGAGGGAGGCAAGGATGCTCCCGAGAAGTTAAAGAAGACCAAGGCTGGGACCGAAAGAGCGGTCTCAGAAGCAAAGAAAAGGAAGTACGGGTAAGACAAATCTGGGGGAAAGGTTGCCGAGGCTTCCAGTGTTGTCGGGTCGACGGGGGTTCCCCCAATCGAAAATCGCCGTTTGGCATTTACCGTTCCTTCCTCCGGGGGCCCTCCCCACAAGAAGAAAGAGACCGAGCTTCACTCCGAGGGCTCGTCCCGGATTCCCCGGAAGGAGGAAAAGTCCACCGCCGATAGAAGCCTCGGACCGGTGAAGGAGAACAAGGAAGGCTCCTCTTCCCAACCCGTTATTCTGGACGACTCTCAGGTAAATGTCTCCCTAACCTTTTCATTCTAATTCTGTGTATGGTACATTGGTTCTAAGTATTTTTACTTGTGTAGGACCATGTCTCCAATCTTTTAGGGTTCCCCGGGTTACGGGAAATGGTCAACCAAGCTTGTGACTCCCTGTCCGAAGACCTTTCCCGGGAGATTGACCAGTTGAGGTCGCAGAATGCCTCTTTGTACAAGGAGTTGTCCGATACTCATAAGGAGCTGTCCCGTGCGAAAAAGGACGGCAAGCGTGGTCAGGCCCCCGCACAAGAGGCTCTCTGCCGGGCCTTTGTCAACCGGGTTTTCAAGAGTCAGTCTTTCGAGGAAAGGATGCTGGCTCTTTGTAACGTTTCCAACGAGGCCGCCTTGCACTCTGCCTACACATCCATCCGGGAGTACATCCCCCGGGAGAACAGGAAGGTGTTCCGGGATGCCTGGTATCGACCGAAAGCTGATGATCGATTCAATTATGCGACGGACAGGCTGATGAAGAAGGGCATCGACGGGATTACCCCCGGGGTGTTGTCTATTTTTGGGGGAGCTCAGAGCGTCGATCCCTGGGATATCAATGCTTATGTTGGCGATGCTGCCAAACTTGCTGAGGACAGGGCGGATCCCGGCCCAGATGACTTGAAAAATCTTGCTACCCTCGAGACCCCGGTGACCTCAGAAGTAGATGATGAGGACTCTGAGGAGGATGGTGACAAATCCCCTGCCCCGAAAAAGCAGTTCAATCCCGTGCATGAGGATGAGGAGCAGCTGTCCCCGGAGAATGGCGAGGACCAGCAGGAGGAGCACTCTCCCCGGGACGAGGATGAGGACACCGATACTGAAGTATAACCTAGATACTTAGTCCTCTCTTTTCGTTTATTTATGTTTTTTTTGTTTGCTTTTATTTTGAACTATTGTTCTGCCCCGGGCTCCTCCCCTGAACTGTTCTCTTTTGTAATTCAGGGAGGGAAAAAGAGCTCTGGGGATGAGAGCGATGATTCTAACGATGTAAGAGTCCCTCTCTTCTTTTGTTTCCAAACATAACATTTATTCAAGTTTTCTTTTTAAGTTATGATTGGTTGTCGTTTTGGCATTCTTTATTCTTCCAATTTTTGTTAAGTTTGCGTTCAAATTTTCTTTCCTTTCTTGCCCCGGGATGATCCTCCCGGTACTATTCCTTCCGGGGAGATTCCGGACACCGAGAAGTTGTGCCCCCGGTGTGAGGAGTTAGAAGAACAACTAAGTCGCTGGCAATTAGACGGCATTCAGACCCGTTATCTTCTTGTTCAATCCGGGATCGGGTCGGTGATAGATGAGTTCCCGGATGTCACTTCATTAGTAACAAAACTTAGGGAAATATCAAATCAATTCGGATCCCTTTCCCGGTGTCAATCCCTGGCTCGGGATCGGGTGAACGCCGTTTTGGATGCAGACAAGACCATTTCGATGCTGCAAGCTGAATACGACGCCTTTAAGTCCCGTCTCCGTTTTATTGCGACAAACTCAAGTGGTTGGAGAGAAGGGGCGATCCCCTCAGAAGGAATCTAATGCTGGAGAGGGAGAACCGGGAGCTAGCGGCCCGGAACCTCATCCTCCGGGAGAATTTGGTCACCCTGCAACTTACCTATCATTTGACCGGGTTGCGTTTGGGTCGAGTTTCTCCCCCACTTTATACCAACTTTCCTCGTGAGGTCGGGGCGCTGTTAGTACGTATGTTTTGTATGGGCTGGAATGACCCCGAGTCTTGATACCGGCCTGCTTTCGAGGATACCGCCGCTTGGTGGCAGCGTCAAAGAGAGGGGCAATGGATTTTGATCTCCCTCCGTCCTTGGTACTCATTCCAAGTCGAATTTCTCTTGATTTTACTGTCGAGAGGTATCTCGGATTCCGTGTTTCGGTTGATCCGGAGGAGTCTGCCCGGAGAGTGTCTAGGCTCCGCGAAGATGCTGCCAGAATCCGGGCGTTTATTGCTTCTGAAGACACCGCTAAAGAACAAAGGCTTTTGGCCCGAGAAAGGAGCAAAGGGAAGAGCAAAGTCGTGGCCACAAAGAAGAAAAAGTCTCCCCGTGCTCAAGGGCCCGTTATTATTGGAGCTCCCCGTAGGATATCATCACCTGAGGTTTCATCCTCAGATGATGATTTCGATCCATATGCCGAAGCTGGCACTTCGGGGGCCGGCCCATCTGGTTCTCACCCAGCTGAGGAGTCAAATGTCCCGGGAAATACTGTTGCTGACAATCAACCCAGTCATCATGTCTCTCAAGATGATCAGGGATCTCCTATTAGCTGGGATGGTCCTCCTTCCCTTTGTTAGTTCAGTTTGCATAATGTAAGATCTAAAGTTGTAAATTTTGTAACCATCAATCATAAGTTAATGATATGTGTGGGTATGTTATTTCCCGATACTTGTTCAAGTATTTGTTTCAACTGTTTCCCCGGGTCGCTTATTCAAGCGTGCCCGGGTTGTCTTCCGGGTGCTTGTTCAAGCGTTCCCGCTACTCTTGCACTAGCCCCCCGGGCGCTTGTTCAAGCGGCCCCGGATCGACTATACTTATGAAAAATATAAACTCGCAAAACAATCTTCATAAGCAAAATAATAGAATGCAAATGCGGGCCATGGGACAACCTAGGCTCAACCCTGGCCAGAGGTTCCCGTGCCGCTCTCTTGCTACCGTCCTAGGCATAATCCTTGCCAGAGGGGTAAATACAGAAAATAAGCCAGGCATAGTACCTACGTAAATTTGCAATGTTCCAGTGCCTCGGGACCTTCTTCCCCGGCCTTGTCTTGCAATTCATAGCTTCCCCCGGGGTGGGCTGCTATCACCTTATAAGGCCCCTCCCAGTTGGGAGCTAGTTTCCCGCTTGCAACCTGCTGGCTCTTGTCGTTCCGGCGCATCACCCACTCCCCCGGGGTGAACTGTTCCTTGCGCACCCTCCTGTCGTGATATTTCTTGACTCGTTCCTTTACCCGGGCCTCGTGTAGGGCTGCTTTTTCTCTCTTCTCTTCCAGTAAGTCTAGATCCAGCAGCCGGTCGTTCTGGTTTGCCTGCTCGTCCGGGAACTTCGATCGGAGACTGGAAACTCCAACTTCAGCCGGGATGACCGCCTCCGCCCCGTAAACCAAGCTATAGGGGGACTCGCCCGTGGCGGAGCTCTCCGTCGTTCTGCTTGCCCATAAAACACTTGGGAGTTCGTCAACCCAGTTTCCTCTTGCTCCTTGGAGACGTGTCTTGATCCCGTTAACAAGGGTCCTGTTGGTTACTTCAACCTGCCCGTTAGCCTGTGGGTGGTAGACCGAGGTCAACTTCTGTTCAATCCCGTACTCCTTGCACCAGGATTTGAAAGGATCATTCTCAAACTGTGCTCCGTTATCTGTCACTATGAACCGGGGGATTCCGTAGCGACAAATAATGTTCTTCCAGCAGAATTTTACACAAGTACTTCCCCTAATGTTGGTCAGGGGAGCAGCTTCTACCCATTTGCTGAAATAGTCAACCGCCACTATCAAATACTTGAAGCCTCCGGGAGCAGTCGGGAAGGGGCCTACCAGGTCCAAACCCCAACGGATGAAAGGCCAAGTTCCAGATATCCCGATCATCTCCCCCTGCGGCACATGGATCAAGGGTGGGAATTTCTGGCTCTGTTCACAGGAGCGGACTGCTTTTTGGGCATCCTCAAACAGCGTAGGCCAATAGTACCCCGTGCACATGATCTTTCGAGCCACAGTCCGGGCCCCTTGATGACTTCCGTTGGGACCCTCATGCACTTCTTTCAAAAGGTGGCGTGCTTCCTCCCCATCCACACACTTCAGCCAAGGTTGAAGATATTCCCTCCGGATTAACTCCCCGTCCAAGACGGAATACCGAGGTGCTTTGACCCGGATTTTCCGGGCTTTTACCTTGTCATCCGGCAGCGTTCCATTCTCCAAGTACTCTAGAAGGGGTGTGATCCAGGACTCGGTTTCCCGCACCATTGCAACTTGGCTGGGTTGCTCATATCCCCGGGTAGTTATCATCTCCATGTACAGATTCCGGTCTTGATCCGGCTTGAGCTCTGACGAGGCCAACTTACTTAGCGCATCCGCCTTACAATTTTCCTCTCGAGGGATCTGCGTCAGCGTCACCCGGAGGAAACCTTGCACCATTAGCTTCACTGCCTCCAAATATTTCTGCAAACTTCTTTCTTTGGCCTCATACTCCCCATTGACTTGTTCGACCACGATGGCCGAGTCGCTATGAGTTTGTATAACTTTGGCACCTGTCTCCCGGGCCAGGCGTAACCCGGCAAGGAGGGCCTCATACTCGGCTTCATTGTTGGTGGTCTTAAACTCAAACTGCAGCGCATACCGATACTCCTTGCCACCGGGACTGACACACACGACCCCGGCCCCGCTTCCCCCGGCATGGGAGGAGCCATCCACGTGCAATTTCCACTCCGGCTCACCTTCCCCCGGGGTTTCGACGGCATTGTCCGCCATCTCAACTAGGAAATCAGCCAAAGCCTGCCGTTTGATAGACTTCCTCGCCTGATAAGTGATCTCGTGCTCTCCCAACTCGATCGCCCACTTCATCATCCGGCCAGATGCTTCTGGTTTCATCATGACTTGCCGAAGTGGGTGATTTGTGAGGACTGTGATAGGGTGGCCTTGAAAGTATGGACGAAGTCTCCGGGACCGTGCACTAGTGCCAGCAGCAAACGTTCTAGTGAAGAGTAACGCATCTCCGGTCCTTGAAGAGCCCTGCTCACAAAATACACCGGGCTCTGTGCCCTTCCGGACCCTCGAACCAAGACCGCACTTATAGCTTGGTCCGTGGCTGCCAGATACAAGAACAACTCCTCCCCCGGAACTGGCTTGGACAAGGTCGGGAGTTTCCCCAAGTGCTCATTCAATTCCTTGAACGCTTGCTCGCACTCGGGAGCCCATTCAAACTTCTTTGCTCGCCTCAAAATGTTGATAAAAGGCAGCTGCTTCTCCGCTCCCCGTGACAGGAATCTGCTCAACGCCGCCAAGGACCCGGTTAAGCGCTGCACATCTTTCACCTTGCTCGGAGAGGGCATGTTCAGGATTGCTTCAACTTTTTCTGGGTTCACATCAATACCCCGGTTTGACACCATATACCCCAAAAACTTGCCTGCCGCCACTCCGATGGTGCTCTTCTCTGGGCTCAACTTCAGGTTTACCTTTCTTAACACAACGAAAACCTCCCGGAGGTCATCCAAGAAAGCATCATATGTCCTGCTCTTGATCACCATATCATCCACATAGACCTCCATGATTCTCCCTAGCTGGTTCTTGAACACCCGATCCACCATGCGCTGGTATGTGGCTCCTGCATTTTTGAGACCAAATGGCATTCTCCTTAACAAAAAGTACCAAAGTCAGTAATAAAAGATTTTTTCGGCCGATCCTCCGGGGCCATGACGATCTGGTGATATCCCCGGTGTGCGTCGAAAAAGGCTAGGAGCTGATAGCCCGTTATAGCTTCCACCAGCTGATCAATGGATGGCAACGGGTAACTGTCTTTAGGACAACACTTGTTCAAGTCCGTGAAATCGATACACATCCTCCAGGATCCGTCATGCTTTTTCACCAGAACCGGGTTGGCAATCCACTCCGGGTAAGTGATCTCTTCTACCATCCCCGCGTCCAGCATCCTCTTCACCTCCGCCCGGACGAATTCTACCCGATCTGCTGCCAAGGCTCTTTTCTTTTGCCTTATAGGCTTCAAATCCGGGTAGACATTCAACCGGTGTATCGCAAACTCTTCTGGTATCCCCGTCAAGTCTTCCGTTCCCCACGAGAATACATCCTCGTACTCCTTGAGTAACTTCCGGAGCTCCTCCTTCACGTTCACCGGGAGATGCTTCCCGACACTCACCTTCCCCCGGGATCCTACCTCCATGTCCTCCACTTCAAAAGAAGCCGGGTCACCATGCACGGCTCCTACTGTGTTATCCTTCCCGGAACACTCCCCGGGCTCCAATGCGTTTGTTCTTTCTGAACCTCCGTTCTTGGCCTCCTTTATCGCAGTGAGCATGCAGCTGCGGGCGGTCGTTTGATTGCCAATAACCGAAGCAATTCCTTGGTCCGTCGGGAACTTCATGGTTAAATGGTAGGGTGAGCATATCGCCTGAGCCTGCGTCAACCAGGGACGACCTATGATCATGTTGTACGGGGAGGAAGCATTTATGACCGCAAAGTTACACAGGACGGTGCACCTCTTATTGATATTCAAATAATCAACAAGGGTCACCCGTAGTGCTATAACACCTAGCGGGTGGACTGTGCGACCCGTAAAGCCTGATAGCGGGGACAGGCATGGCTTCAAGTTCTGTCGGCCAATGTGCAATTGATCGAAACAATCAGCGAACATAATCTCTACGCTGCTCCCATCATCCACAAAAACTCGCTTTATCACCACACCTTCTACCTCGGCGGAGATCACCATCGGGTCAGAGTGAGGCACTTGGGCCGGGACCGCATCCTTCTCTGAAAAAGTGATTGTCTCATCATGTTTAAACCTCTTTCCCTGGATCTCCCCCGGAGGAACATACCTACTCTTGGCCTTCACCGCCGACAGTGTTTGCGCTCCATCTCCCACTATACCGTTGATCACGTTTATCATCCGGGGTGCTTCAGGTCCCGGAACTCCCGGTCTAGGAGCTTGCGGGGCGGGGTTAGGAGCAATGTTGGCTTCCGCCGGGCGATTGCCGCCTTGGCCTCGGTTGTTTCTCCAGTTCCGTTTCCTTCCCTGTCCTGCCGGAGCAGCCACCGGGTGTGCCTCCCCCGCCACACGGTCCCGGAGCTGACCCCGCTCCACCAACTTCTGAATATCCGTGCGCAAGACGCGGCAGCCTTCTGTAGTGTGACCATAAGACTTATGAAACTCACACCATTTTTGAGCATTGGCCGGGGCCGGGACCCCTTGTATAACGGGGGGGTCCGTGAAGAGACCCCGATGAATGGCCAGAATCTCCGTTTTTGTCTTGGAGAGTGGAGTATACGTTGGTCTCACTACCAATGTCTGCCCCCCGGCGCAGGTGCTGCTCCCTGAACCGGGGGACGTCTAGCTGGCTCCTGGCGAACCCCCTAATGAGGAGTCACCCGGAGCGTGGTTGTCTGGGTTGCTGTGGCCGTAATCACCCGTTGCTCAAAGAAACCAACCGTGTTCATCCGGGTATGGTTAGCTTCATGCACCGTACAATGCATTTCCACTGTCAACTGGAGGTGGTAAAAAGTTCCCGGCATATTCTTCATTAACTCGATGTAGAACATCTCGTCTCTCAACCCGTTCACAAAGTTGCCTATCAGGGCCTTCTCGTGTAAGTGCCTATCCTGAACCTTCATAGACTCAGCAATATACCGGACATAATATTGCCAAGTAGATTCCGTCTCCAACTGTCGCATAGCCAAGACCGTCGCCAGGTTGACAAAGTTGGTCTTCATCGCTGCATATCGGTGTATCAGGACTGTAGCAAAATCCCAGAAAGTCTTCAGTGAGCCCTGGGGAAGACTCTTGAACCAACTCAAGCAGTTGCCCCGGAGGTAAGAAGGCAACAACTTGCACTGCAACGGCTCGTCAATGTCCCGGGCACCCATGACACTGAGATAGGTGTGGACAAACTCCTCCGGATCCCCGTCACCATTGTACGTCGGAACTCCATCGGGCGCTTTGGTACCTACCGGCCACTTGTAGTTTAGCACCTCTGGAACCCACGGGGAATGAGGAACCATCCCCTACCTACCAATCAGCCTGGTCAACTGGTTTTCAATGGACCCGTTGTTAAACAGGGTGTTGTATCCACCATAAAATGGTTGAGCTTGCGGGTTTAAACCGCCTGAAAACTGCTGATCCGAATACTGCTGCTGTCCCGGAAGAATCTGCTGACCTGGAGGCATCTGCTGACCCGGGGGCATCTGCTGACCCGGGGGCATCTGCTGATATCCGGGTCCTCCTCTTCCATCCTTCTCCAAATCCACTAACTCGGGTACCTTGTTATGGGCCGCGGCCTTGGCCGCTTTCCATGCTCGAAATTCTCCGAATTCCTCAGCGTTGGTATGAATCGTTTCCGGATCTCCGCGCTCCGGGTCTTCTTCTCCGGAATCAAAATACTCCGGTTCGGATTCACCACCTTCCCCGAACGCCTCTTGGTCCCGCCTCTCCTTTTCTTGCCGGGCCTTCTCCCTCTGCTCCTTCTGCATCTCCCTGAGGGTACGCTCCGGCACTTTCTTCTTTCCTTGGCGCTTCTCAGCGGCCACACGGGCAGTCTCCTTGCGCTCTCGCTCCTTCTCCTCGGCCGACTTCCGCGCCGCCTGGGCAGCCGCGGCCCTCTTTGTCTTAGGGCCACCTTCTGCATGATTAGCTTTGGCGGGGGGTTCTTCCCCTGTCTTTTTAGGTCTGCCGCGGGGTATGACGAAGCAAGGTCCCACTGGGCGTGCCAACTGATGCTACCAGTAAGCTCCGGGATACCAGCTCCGGTACAAGTAATCCGGGAAGAGCTGGAATCCTAAGACGCGGCCAATCTCTCACCTAGATCCTGCAAAACAAAGCCCCCGGGGTCACCCGAGGGTAGACGCTCCGGCGTGATGATGAAGATAGGGCTTTATGCAGAGGAGAGAGAATATGAAGAAATACAGAGAGTATTTAAGTCTGATAGAACATACCTATTATTGTTGGTCACTCCTCTATTTATAATGGTGAGGATCAGAGAGGGCTTAGGCTAAGTGGTCCTCTTCTTGTCGCACATCCGGGGTTGCGGGGTCATTATCATGTCCTTCTTGTACCCGGGTGTGTCCAAGATAGCTGACGTCATGGGAGGACCACTGGTGGGCTTGACCCTCTCTTCTCCTTTGCCAATATGTCCGCCGGGCCAGTGTATGGGCTGAGGCTCATATCACCATTGGGGATGCCAAATATAATATCTCTCCACCAATGGTGGTTTAATAATAAAAAAAAAGGGTCGCCATTTTGTTTTTTAGACTAGACCCCGAAATTTACAGGGACGGCTCTGTGTGCACCTCATATGGTGTGATTTTTTTATTACATTTAAATAGTTATAGGCTCTGTTTGGGAACTAGATGTTAGCTATTAGCGAATTGTTTTAATTGTTAGATGTTAGCTGATTGTATTAGCTGTTTTGACTAGCTGTTTGACTAGCGATTTTTAGATGATTCTTTTATAAATGATAAATATATAGTTGTTTTTTATGTTAAAGAACATAAATTGACATCAACATAATTTAAAATTAAATTTTATATTTTTGTGACTTTTATTTTGAAGCATAGAAAAACATTTCTACTACTTGTATCTATAATTATTTGTATTTGTTTGGGATGATATTCAACATATATAAGAATTTATATATATTTGTTAAATTGTACTCTAAAATTTTAAATTAATTAATTAAAAATAAAAATGATAAAAATAAAAATTAGTACAAATCAAAAGAATTAATTATGCATAAATAAATTGGTTGGTACTATGTGATACCTTCAAACGAAAATTTCAAAAACAAAGTTACGTACAAAAGAAAAGATAAAAGAAAATTACTCAAAGTAAAGCGAAGGATATTAGAAAAATGTAATATTTATCCCTCTATGTGGTGAGGAAAATGACATATATCCCTCTATTTTATTTATAATAACTAAAAATAATCCATATATACTCTTTGAAATAGTTTAGAGAATTATTAAGTAAAACTCAATATAACTGTCACAGGTATTCACTTCCTGAAGTTGGGCGAAACACAACTTAACCAAAAGAAGGGATCATTAATTTTTAGAGCTTTATTGAGAGTGAGAAAAACATTGTCTGATGTAGAATTATGCTCTCTCCAAGACAGATGAGATATTCCGGCTTCATTGCTTGTATTCTGTTACATCTTTGGCTTACCTCTGCCTTTTTTATGTTCACCAACGTCAGTCTAATAAATGTCTCTGCATTGCATCTGTCCATCCACTGCTTCATAAAGGCTTTGTCAAGTTAGATTAAAAGATGAAAACAAAAATAAAATGTCCAGCAAATAATCACTATAAGTTATAATATTGGGAAACTCTTATTTATCTAATGCAAATAAGCCCTTGATTTCTCTTGCAGTGACTGATGAATACATGTATAGTTTCTTTTCTTCTTTGCTTGCTAATATAGGTACAAGATCAGCTACAGAATTAGCATCTCTATAAGTATGAGCAAAGGATAAAGAAACATCATCTTGAAGTTCTCTAATGCTTCTCAGTTTCCATGGAATTCTAAAGTCTTTCCAGATTAGTTTAAGCAAAGTTATGGAATCTATTTCCACTTCTATCTCCTAAGTATCATGACAATAAGGCAGTTTGTAGTCCTTCCACCAGGGCCAAGGTCTCCACTTCTAAACTGTTCTTTACTCCCAGAATTGTTGATTTTGCAATCACAACCTGTCCTGAGCCGTCCAGAGATGGATCATTGGAGGAATAAGGGGCCAGGCCCACCCCATGATATTGCTAAGAAATAACCTATATATATTATTATTTCCCTATTAAATAGTATTTTGTAAGAAAATTAATTTGTGGCCTTTTTTTATAATGCAATGTGTATACACACAAGAGAGTAGAAAAACTAGTTAAAATTAGATTTCTAATAGAAGTAGTGGACCATCAGTAGGGACCATACATTTAGTTTCCTACTAGTATTTAATTTGTTTTTGTTTTTTTATTTATAATTTTTATAAGATATGATATTAGTAATTTTTTTAAGAATATTAGTAATTTTTTCTTAATCCTATAACATATCTGTAATAATGCATATTTATATGTATGATTCTTTATTTCTAAATAAATTATTTTACTATACCGTTATTTTTATAATTTCATTAATTCTTTCATACAAATTTTTGTGATTAGTGCGGCCCCTTGTAGGTAAAAATCCTGAATCCGCCCCTGGAGCCGTCTCTCATAACTATTCCAACACCTCCAAATCTTAGGTTCCTAGTTAACTTTCATCTGTATTCAACTTATATTGTTTTCATTGAAGTCTCCACCTTACTTGTATATATTGTCTTGAGGACAAGATTGTCACTAGAGTTAGGCTCAGTAGAGTTTAATGTACTACTCTAGCTTCAACTTGTTTCCATTGCAAGATGTGTACTTTCAAAACACTTTTCAAAAGGTTAAGAACATTTTTCATGATATGCAATCTTGGCTTTATCATCCTTTATCATTGTATGTTATATTTTTCAACTAATGATAACAAATTATTGTAAAATTTTCATTTTGTTTGTAAATGTGTGTTTACCTTGAAGCTTATTCATAGGAATTATAAATCGAGATCGGACGGAGAGGGTATTATAACTAGCTTAATTGTTGCAAACATTTGAATAGAGTTGCTATTTTAAAAATCATGATAACATTGCAAAGGCAATTTTTTTCCCTGCATACACTACTACAGAAACTCTCATCTAAAGGATAAGTTTAAGGCGTTTGTGAGAAAAGAACGGATTTTCACCTTGCTAGTATGTTGCGAACTTGCAAGTTAGTTTCACTTGGGTAAAAAAAATTTTTAAGACAGAAATGACCTTTTACAATTTTACGGCGGAAAATTTTTATCCGCCTTAATATGTTTATGTCGTTCCGAAATCATAGCCGTTCAAATAAGAGAAACATAATTGTTCTGAATTCGCAACGCATGATTGATAGTAGTTGGTTAAGCGAATATTTGACTAGCGAAGTCGTCTTCTATCATCATACGTATTTGAATTAGGCGAGGATATGTTACGATATAACAACTAATTTCGTTAATGTGAAAAGGAATATATACTAGACTAGCTACATTCGTCTTGTATTCAATGTTTTGATTCCACATGTAAATTGGTCACCAACATTACTTATACTCGTCATTAATCCGAACGTCAAATCCGTTCGATTATCAATAAAAAATTATCAACTAAAATATACACATAATCAAATCGTGAAACTAGATTCTCGTAGAAACGTAACTCAGTTTATCAAATTAAACTCGGTTCCATCATATATATATATATATATACTCGGTCATCAAATATTACTCATCCTCATTATCAATCTGATCACCAAATCCGTTCGATCATCAATAAAAAATCATCAGCTAATATTTATACATGAATCAAATCATCAAATCCTGAAACTAGATTCTCGTAGTCGTAAAAACGTAACTACGATCATCAAATTAACCTCGTTTTCCTCATCTTCTTATGTATGTATACAATTAATTAATTCCGTCACCAACATTAATCACCGTCGCCATCAATTTGATCGTCAAATCCGTTCGATTATAAATCAGAAATCATCAATAATCAAATCATCAAAAGTGACTTTAATTATCAATCATGAAAATTAAATCAATCGTATCATTAATTATCAATGGACGATCTGATTTGTCATCTTCAAGATCTGAAGATCTAATATGTCGCGTCTTCATTCCTGTGAATCCCATTTGAGTTATTATTAAAAATATGCATGTTTAAAAAAACAACTAGCGTGATTACTATTATAATATACCTAAGGCTTTGGGTAATGAGATCCGATGATCGCCAAATATCTGTGCAACGATATAAATAAATAGATATGTGCAATGATGTGTCGTGGTTAATAACTGTCAAATATACTTTGAATAATGGATTTTTATGATTCAAGGAATATGATATGATTTTGTATGAAACGATGATTGAAGAATTATCGAGAAAACAGCTCTACCGTGTACTCCACAGAACCTGCAGACCAATGGATGTTGAATAAGCTGCCCCATGTGAGACTGATCACAGGATGACGACGACAAATCAGATCTTCCCAGAATATGCGGATCGACTCGTGATTCAAGATGCGACTTCACGATGTACACTGATTTTATGTGTGAACTGAAATAGAATAACGGATTCTCATCCCGTCAGATTTGATATCGAAAGTTGAAAATTTATACTCTCTTTCTTAGAGCATCTTCAATGGTAACGTAGAACCTATTGTATCTTAAAGTGTCATGTCATCGTTTCAAACTAGTGGCTTGACAAACTACTTGTTCCTTTAATGGTAAGGTACAAAACACATGTAGTTTGATTGGGCTCATGTATCTTTAATATGAATAAAAATCTTATTTTAAAAATGAATCACATTCTTCTATTGTAATAATTATATAATTATATGTTATTTTATAATAATGGAAAAAATTAAGTAATAAAATTTAATAAATACTCAATGAATAACCAATGTCTTGATAGTAAAAAAAAAATTCAAGAAAATTTATATTTGAAACATCTTGTTCAAACTGAAATTCAATAAAAAATTTAAACAAAATATTGATTCAATGGTTATAAAAAAATTCAATTGCATGCACAACTTAAATTATTTTTTAAAACATTTACGATAAAAAATAGAATTTATGAGGTAATTCATACAGGGAAAAAAATAATTGTTATAAGTAAAAATGAAATTTTTAGAAAGTTATTTCACTAGTAGAAAGACCTTCATCTAAGACACTTATTAAAGGCGTTTGTTTGTTTTTTCAATAAAACGCCGTAAATATAAGTTACGAGTTCGTAACTGAGTTTCTATGGTTCCAAAAAAAAGTTCAAGACGTTTACAAAATTATTTACGACATTTAAAAACGCAGTTAAATATATATGGTAAGTAAAAGTATGTTCCGAAATCGTAACTTAGCTTCGATGGATAAATCTATATCCCAAATTAAAAGATAAAATGCCCACAACCATCCATCCCAAAAACGTACAACACCCACCTCACAAACATCACCACATCTCAACACCGTCGAAATCGGCCGATCCACACCAACAAATGGCGTTTCCAATCGATGCCGTCTATAGGCTCATGGTTTTGGCGAAAAGATGATTCTGTTAGGCGTGGTGGGTTTTTCAGGTTGTGAGAAGAATTAGGGCTCAACGGTGAGTGGTGGGTGGTGATCGGTGAAAGATAGCAGCGGCGCGCCCGGAGATGGGGTGGGTTGGTGGCTACGGTGAATGGCATTGGCTCCTCGACTACCGCGGCTCGAGTAATTGGAGATGGTGGCAATGCCCTGTGGTAACTAGACTGAGCTCAGGTATGATTCTGTATGGCTTTTAATTCAGCGGATTCTCTAGTTAAGTTTTGATCGTAATCTGTGGCCATTTTGTTTGTGTAAAATTGGCAGATTAGAATTGTAGAATTACAGGGAAATCGCTGCAAGGTTTGAGTAGAATGTCCATGCAGCTACAACAAGCCAAGTATGCCATCCAAATCTATTGCATATCTGGTATTTGAGTTTTGTGTTGTTTTAAAATGATAACTGATATCTCGTGATTCCACTTTTGTCTTTATTATTGACTGTTTATCTGAGGAAGACATCTATGAAGATACTTGTTGTTGAAATGATAGACATTTCTTTAGTTGTTGCCTTCTTAGATTCATGCCAACTGCTTCAACAAATATGAAAGATGCCTCTCCTGCGGCACCGATGCTATTACCTGAAAGACCTTATTAGCAGGTACCCTTACTATTGTGTGACTCTTTCTTGCTTGCTCTACTGAATGCTGGTGTAATAAAGTTGTGACTTGAATTTGATGCTAATTTTCTCTACGATGGTGTAGAGAATGTGTGTGTTTATAACGTATGATTTTGTGTAGTTTAAATGTGAAGAATCTGGGTGGAGTCACAGCTTCAATATGTTTCAAGGTTGTGGAATTGTTTGGCGGTTTTCGTGCAGAAGCCTAATCTAGCGCTCATCACTAGCGATGTAGGAGCCATGGCTGCTTCCTGGTATGTTTTGTTATTTAAATTCAAGAATGGCATTTTGGAGAATAAAATGATACTACTTGCTAGGGATGATGAACTTGTGTTTATTTCTTGCTGGGGAATTCAACAAAACTGTGATTTAACCATTATCAATACACATGAAATAGTTTAAAGTTCAATTTTAAATTTTCTGCAGGTATATGTTACTGGAATAGGATAAGAATTCGAGCTGCATACTTAAGATGGCTTTGCACTCATGTTTTAGCAAGTATCAACTGACAAAGTTTGTCTGAATGTCAATATTGGTATGAGATGTGTTGCCATGAATCTTCATAGCAACTGTCTTGTTTATAATAAATTTCCTTGGATACATGTATTTTTTTTTTTTTGATATAACGTAATCAGCTTACGATTTCGGAACTAATTTTGTTACCCTTCCGTAGTTTAAGGCGTTTCGTAGAACCGCCTTTAACCAAAAATTAATTTAAGGCGTTTGGTGGAACCGCCTTTAACCAAAAATTAATTTACGGCATAACCGTAGAAGGCGGAATGGTTCCGCCTTCCTTCCTTCTTAATGAACCGCCTTCCATGGCATAATTCTGTAGTAGTGTTTGGAGAACCTCATTTATCAGTAAGATGTGATTTAACGCATAGCATACTTATACCATATGAAACAAAAACTACGCAGAGGATCTGATCCCATGTGAAATCCACTTTCTGTGTAATGAAATATTTAATAGCATTCAATGCGTACGATCTGAAGCAGACCTGCTCCCGCAAGCAACAACTTCCTCCAAGCAGTATACGCAAACGCAAAAACAATGGTAAGCAGTAACGCTATCATTTTTGAAAATTTGCCAAGCAAGTCCAAAACAACACCGTTGGAGATGCTCTTAGGCGCTTTTACCATAATGTCTGCTTTGACTTTTTGACACTATTTATTTTTAAACTTTGACTGATTATTTAAATAATTATATAATCATGATTATAATTATATTTGATATCGTTAAATTAATCGCAACATAGAGTATTCAAATATCAAGTTTTTATTTTTTGATAATATATAAATAAATAAAGATACAGTTAGTCAAAATATGTGTTGAATAGTGTGAAAAGTCAGATATATTGATTTGGCTGATACAGATATAGTACTTAATTAGTATACATTCAACCACTACTAGAATATCAAGCCATCTAAGGCAGTTCATCCTTCATGTGTTAAGGCAGAAAACAAATGCCTTCCCTGGTAGCGACTTGAATGAGAATAATCATCTAAGGCGGTTCCTCTTCCGCCTTAGATGTTTTTGGGTTTAAGGCGTTTGTTTCCGCCTTGGATGTAGGCTTATACGCCTTGCTAAACGCTTACGAACTCGCTAGAGTGAACGTCTGTATGATATGAATTGGCTCGTTGCGAAACCGTAACTAGCAAACGCTAGTCCCAACAAATGGTTGATTGTTATGTTACGACAGCAGCTTACGGATCGCCAGATGAAATACTAACGACTTCGCTACATTGAAAAGCCTAGACAGGTTACGAGACTGGTTACGACTTCCAGCGTGCGGATCGCTAATATTGGTTACGATCTCGTAGGTGAACCTAGTTTGTCATATATTTATCTGCTGACGAGACTGGTTACGACAAATAGGGGCGAATCGCTCGGTCATAAGTAGCGAACTCTTTACAAGCCAAGTTAAACCAAACGAGCCAGGTTACGACAGCCACTAGCTACTCGCAGGTAACACCGTAGCGAGGTCGCAACCGAACAATTGTTTTTCATAAAAATTGTGAAAATGATATTATAAAAATATCATAAAAGTAGTTGGTTCGAGAGAGTTAACAATTTCGTAAGACAATCGCTTATGTGTGTTGTGACGATGTCGCTACAAAACTCGCTAAAGTTAAACAGCGTCGTTTTTGCTCTGGGTGAGCGAGAAAAAAATTTTACGTTACGAGTAAGCTAGACATTCGCCTGGCATTGGCGTGTATTGTTACGAGCTCGACAGAGATTAGATTGGAGAGGCAGAGAAGAACGAGCGATTGGGTAGCGAGGGCGCAAAAACTAAGCTCAGAAATATAATTCGGGCGATTAAAGTGGCGATAGTACAAGATGATCACAACTATTTTAATGTTACGGGCGAGAGAAGTAACGATCTCGCAGGCAATTCGTAAGTGTCACAAAATTATAGGATTTGAGCCATTTCCACCCATTTCCACTAAAATTGGGTTTCATTTTAATTGTCTAAGCTGTCAATTGCAAGATGCATGGTATCTAAGCACAAAACATGAACATGAAACACTATCAAGCCACATTTTATAAACTTATGGAAGTAATGGAACTCAAAAGTAAATATATGCATCCATTTGACAAAAAAAGAAACTAGCTTTTATTGGGAATGTGAGGCCTAGAGATGTACCAAGATCTAATAAGGACCAAGTGTCTAGCCAATGCATCTCTACCATCCTCCAACTCCTTCTTGGTGTACGGTGCATGATTTTCCTCGATAATCTAAGAATATGAAATGTTTTTTTAATGCTATTGAATGCAACGTAGATAGTAATAGGTACAATAAGTAAATTATAAGAATGCTTACGCGATGTAATTCCAAATTATCTTGAACAAGGCCAGCTACACACTCGCTTGCGTACAACATCATATAGTAACCGCACTCCCAATTTGACAATTGCTTTCGGTGCTGAAAGCGAAGAAGTATAACAAATGATTTGAAATGAAATCATAGTGGAAATAAATGAGCATTGGATTTGTATAGTCACCTGAATCTGTATAAGGTTGACCTCTTGGTCGGATTTTTTGGCTTGGTTCAATGCTATTTGGAGTTTGGATGGTTTAGGGTCTTTGCTACTACGTTTGATACCAAACGCCTCTATTTGAGTAACATAACCACCAATTCCCTTAGCTCTTCCCGGATGCTCGGCCTTCCCAAGTGCCCTACGTAGCACATCGTGTTTACCGACAGGGATTAACAAGCCTTCTTCAACTTCACGCTCGACCTCGTCCTAAAAAGGTAGTATAGTAAATGAAAAGTTATTATCGTAATCAATTGTTGTGTTTGATTGTTTGATTGTAGATACTAAAATGGAACATGGTATGGCGTAGTAGGTTAAGCGTACCACTCGATTAGCCACCCTTTTTGCCTCATCACTTGAGAAAGTCCCGTCTTTTTTAATTCTACCCAAGACGAATAATTGTTGTCTACTATATGTTGTAGGGTCTTCGGCAATGACTAGCTTGTTCGCCACTTCCGCGTCCATGCCCCCATCCACTAGCTTGTTAGGTATAAAGCACTAACCGAAACAAAAATATTTGGCTAATTCGCATGACACTATTATTGCAAGATGTAGTAAGTAAACTAACCTTTGCGTCATTTTCTAACCATCGTTTCTTGAATGCCTCCCAAGTAAGGGTTACAATGTGATTGTAACGCGTACTTGGATCTTCCCCAAACCTCGTGCCCTTCGGTTTGATATAATCCTTGGCAAGGGTATATTTGTGTTCTCGATGAGCTTTTGATGCGATTTGAAGAGCCTTCTTCTTCACTTGATCATAGGATGTTGCCTCGATAATAAAGGGGCGCTACAAATGTGATCATAAAAATAGTCACACTCACAATTTTCAATTGAAATTAAAAATAACAAGTACCACACTAACCTTGCATTCCTTCCATATATTCTTTTTGATTTCGACCATCGCGTGACATCATCGTCGGGTGAAATAGCAACACCAATGTCATTAAACTTGACATGTGTTAGTATTTTGTTATCGATCCTAATCTCTAATTCGCGACAATGTGTGAGGAGTTGAGCTTCTTTCGATGCGCGAGTCACTTCTCGTTGTCTTCTAACCTCACTTGAACCGCCAACAACATTTTCCCCCCCACTTGAGTCGGAGTTAATGGAACTCGAAGGGCTCTCCATTAAGCTTCCTTTGTATATTGAAATTTGTTAATGACTAACACAATACTAATAAATCAAAGTTGTACTTTGTAGTAAAAACATTATATTTCATAATCCTAAAATTTAGGGATAAGCAAGCTATGGAGAATTTTAAAAGAAAATCTTGATTTTCGTTCAGGACATGCTTCTGACATGATATTTAGTAATAACATGATAAATGGAGGCACCATGTACAAGAAAATCAAATTTTTAGCAAATAAGAATGAAAAGAATCGTACCTTTGGTATATGACAAAGTTGTGTCGGTAGAATTGATTATTTTGGTTGGGGATGGTCTACCTTGTTTGTCCCTCTCCTACCCATAACAAAGGATGTTACCAAATTGAACAAGAACAAATAAATATTGACATTAATTGAAAAAACCAAACCCTAAAAATGTGGTTGAGAATTTATTGCAAAACTTACCAATCTTTTGCATGCAATTAGTGGCTAGTTCCACTTTGTTTTGACACAATTGATGTGAGAAGATGTATGGGATGGGTAATGGAGATTTGATGTGAAGAAAGTTGAGGAGATTTGAGAAGATGTGCAAAAGTTTGGACTTTTGGAGATGAAACCCGTAAGAAGTGAGGATAAGATGCCAAAAGTGTTGTGTTTTTCTGTTCTATAACGTGTTTACTTTATTCTAGCTTACCTTGTTGCAAAATTGGCACTCTCTCGTTACACCTGACGTGGATAGTTACAAAGTCGTTACGTGCTCATGTGATTGCCTTTTATGCTCTACTTAATCCTTCTAGCGACATCGTAACTGAAAAGCTGACATAAAGTATGTTACTAGGATGTTGCGACATCGCTACAAATGAACCCACGAACCCTACTTAAGATTTTATTTTGTTTTTTTAATGCACTCATACATTTTTAAATCACGATTTAAACGAAATGATGGTATAAGACACTAATCATTCTATTTTAAGAATAATTTTCATTTGTTCCGTCGTATGCTCATGTAGAACGGGATAGGGATTTGGTCACTTAATCTGCAATTACATAATTTGAAAGAGTTTTAAGAAACGTAGTCTTTAATTGTAAGACAATAAGAAACTCTACACATCATGTGTACGCTTGAAAACGCTATCCATCGCTTACCTTTAGAGACAACAGCATAGTAGAGCTTCACACATGAACTACATATATATATATATATATATATATATATATATATATATATATATATATATATATATATGCGCAGTTCAAGTGCATTTCATTAGAGATACTTAGTTTATTACAACTCATTTATGTGATTACAAGCACGATTATTGAATTAAACAAAGTTTCATGCACACGTTCACTCACCAACTGTCATCACTAATCATACTACCGAGTATCGCTTAATAACATTGTATGCTGATGTACTAAGATGTACTCTGCTTGACATAATGTGATGTTCGATATTTTCCAAATTGAGTATTATAGTGTTTGGATATAAAATGTACATATTTAAGAATATGATATTGCGTTTAAAAATTTAAACCGAATTATTGATGTTTTAAATAGAGTTATGTCATACTGCTTATGTACAAAGATGTACTCTACCTGAGTGAATATCATGATGGATATTTAACAAATAGAGTATTGTACTGCATCTATATAAAATATATATATGTTAGAATGTGAAAATTGCTAATAAAAAATTAAAAAGTTTTATTTTCTAGTTACAATCTAATTAGCTTGTGTAGTAGCGAATTCGCTAGTATACACGTTACCACAGTTAAACCCTAAACCCTAAACCCTAAACCCACAAACCCGCAAACCCACAAACCCACATAACCCAGAAAACCAGTTGGCGACGGGGTTGCGATAGCGCTAGTTAGTAGTTCAAATAAAAAAAAGACTTTTTGGGTTACGACCTCGCTACTAATTAGAATGATTCTTCTGTAGCGAGTTCGCTACTTGAACGCTTGCCTGGCGAGACTTTTTAAGACTCGCTACTAGATACTCAGGCTTGAGCGAGATATTAACGACTTCGCAACATAGAGATGCGTGTGAACTAGCGATCTCGCAACATATAGAAGCGTATCGGCTAGCGATATCGCAAGTACTTTTACTATAAATAAAAAAAAAGGGGATCGGGCTAAAATTAATTAGCCCCAAATTGAAAAACCCTTCTCCGGCGACGAAACTGTAAGTTCTCCGACAAAATGCTGCCAAAGACCAGAGGAGTTGTGCGAGGACGGGGTGGTAGAGGCTCAGACAGTGGATGGGGAAGTGGTCAGGCGGTGGGAAGTAAACGGCGTCGGACTGAGGAGCCTGCGGTTCAGGCAGAGATTCTAGTCGCCCCGCCGCCGCTTCCAGTCGCCCCGCCGCCGCCGGAAGTTCCAGAAGTCTCTGCCGCCGCTGCTGCTGCGGGAAATGATGGTGGGGAAGGGCCCAGCAGTTCCAGTGAGGAGGAGGACACTCCTGAGTTCTTCAACAACGCCGCAGATGCTAGGTATGAGCGTTGTTCCTCTCGGAAACTTGTCAATAATAATGTGTTTGATAGTACTGTGGTGCCTTCGCTGCAACTAGATTACGTGCTAGACCATTTTAGGGCACAACATCTAGATACATTGCTTATGTTGCCTGAGCCTGTTTACCATGAGGAGGTTGTCCAATTTTATGCAAACCTAGGTTTAGAGGAAGGGGTGGAGGAAATAACTACATTGGTGCGGGGTGTTAAGTTTACAGTCGATAAGTTTAGCATCAATGAAGTTCTGAAATGTCCGTATCTGTCTCGTACCGACCTGAGGCCTACCAAAAAGGATGGTCCGTACGAGGTACATTACGAGCAAAGGTTTCCTTCTGTTAGCCCGAAGCAACCGTTGAATGCCGGTGAGATGGGTCAGAAGTGGTTTAAAAGGACTTCTGATAGGCCGGGTACAGCTAGGTTTTACCCGATCCACAGGCTTACCGAGGAGCAGAGATTAGTTTTTGAGCTAATCTGCGGTAATGTGGTCCCGTCCCTAGGGCATGCATGTGAGCCCACAGTTTGCAGTCTCATGGTGTTCTACTATATCATGGAGAAGTTTCCGATCAACCCCGGCTTCACAATTCTGACCCAAATGATGAAGATGGCCAGACACAAGAACGCCGCGCTTCCGTATGGCAATTTGATTGTAGCTCTGATCAGGAAAGCGGGTGTTTTTCCAAGAGGCCGTCCCATGCCGCTCGACAAATACGACAAGGAGTGGCTCAACCACAAGAGGTTAGAGTTGAAGGCCGATGGGAAGTACGCGAGAAAGAAAGAAGCTGAAGAGGAAGCCAGAAGGGCAAGGGGTAGGATGGGAGTATCAGGTATGATTCTAGCTTGTTATTAACTGTAGTTGGTTCTAGTTGTTTAATTTGTTAATGTTTGGTTCTTATCAACCTTGATTTGTTTGTGTAGATGCTGTTTTTGATGCCCGTGGTAGGCTTGTGGTGTCTATGGGCCAGTTATTGAATGAGATTGAAATGGCCGAGAAAAGGGCATGTGCTAACAACGAACGGCTCGGCGAACTGATATCCAGCGGGGTAGTGGAGTGCGATCTGAGCGATGAGGAGGAGGTACCTGATTTCCGCACCATATTTCCCAAGCAAAAAGACACCGCGGGTCCTAGCGAAGATTTGGCTACAGCCAGCGGGAAGGAGCCATCCGATGGGAAGCTTGTTGCTGATCATGTAAGTGATGCGGATGCGGATAGTGATGATGGTGATGATGGTGATCATCATGACACCGACTCTGATGCAGAAGATGACCTGGCGAGGTATGAGATGATTAGGAAAGAGAGGCTGATCGGAGAACCCGACGATGATGTTGAACCGGGCCAAGGCAAAGAAGAGAACACCTGCATCGAGACTGAAGCTCAACCAACTGGCCAGAACGAGCAAGACAAGCAACAAGAGGGAGAAGGCAGTTCGGGGGAGAAGGCCGAAGGCAGCGACAAGATGTGTGTTGATGACTTGCATGATATGTTAGTCGCAGGCCTCTGATTTCGTAGTTTAGTTTGGTTTAAACATTTACTTTTTTGAATATTAACTAGTTTTTGGGTTATGATCACTTGTGTACGCGTCACCAAAGATGCCGTTTTGGTTACATGAATGTGGTCAATAACTTCAACAATTTTTAAATGTATGTTGTTCAATTATTTTTAGAGTTGTTACTTCATTTCAGCAAAATCAAGTACTTTTGGTATAGTGCGTGCTCCTAGCGACATCGCTTGGTACTCGCTCCTATTTACGTGTAACGTGCGAGATCGCTACGTGTCGTATTCAGTCAACAGAGCCAAGTTGGCGACTCACTAGCGAACTCGCTAACTGTGTAACTGAAAGTAGCGATCTCGCAACAAGTCGTATTCAGTCAACAGAGCCAAGTTGGCGCCTCACTAGCGAACTCGCTACCGATTTAACTAGTGAGTCGCTAAGTAACTTATTGTAGCGATATCGCTTAGTAGCCTGTATGGTAGCGATATCGCTAGTGTTCACGTTATCACAGTTAAACCCTAACCATAAACCCACGAACCCACAAACGAATTCAATACTTTCAATTTAGTTTAGTTTGATTTGATGAAATAACATTCAAAAAAATTCAGTATAACCTTTCAAATTCCATAAGGAATTAACTTTTTTTTGGGGTTTGCATGAGGATATCTTGAAAAGGTAAAAATGCCTTTATTTTTTTACTAGGAACTCTACAATCTTTTTCATAAATAGAGCACCTGAACCCTATAAATTTCCTTCATTCCAACATTCCCTTCTCCCTTCTCCTATTGTTTGCCTTTTGCTTCCCATGGATTTGTCTATATTCGAAGCCCTCCCAAATGACATGATAAATCTAATCATGATTCGTGTTTACTTCGACTCGGTTCTTCGTGCGTACGCGACCGCAACAGCGACAGAATGGCATAAACAGTGGCTCACCGACGCTTCTGCACTAGGTCACACAGAATCGACCTATGTCTTGGCCCTATTTGCAATATGTTGCGGGGGTGACATTCAGAGAGGCATGAATGTCATCACCACCCTGAAGAGAACCGATAAGAAAGGCCTCCGGGAAGCTCGAGTACGCGTCATCAGAGCCGGTTTGGGTAACGCTTGGGGTTGGGCGCACTACTACAGGTTCCTCAGAGATGGAGTAGTCACGCCCAGGCCCATCTGCTGCGTGGAACATGCTGCCCTCAATCGCAGAGTGAGGTACGATCGCTGGGAGAGACTTAATCCAGCGGACATCTCATGTGATGCATGCACCTGCGATCAGGAATTGGTTCACGTCCTCGGTCCTCGTTTAGGCTAAATGTTCTAGTATTTTTGATTATGTTTTTTTACCATTTTTGCCCAAATTTGGTATGAGTAATAACATTTTGTTTGCCATTTTGGCACATTTCATTATTTAATAAGTTTTTTTTGTGATACCTTGTCCTTTACAATTTATGTAAGTTTATTAATTTTTATTAATAAGCGATTTCGTCACTGTCACGTTTCATGATGATTTATTAGTAACAGAACACCGAGCGAAATCGCAACTAACAAGCGCCTGTGTACGACGTCCTAACGATATCGCAACATGTCGTATTCAGTCAACAGAGCCTGGCTAGAGATTCTGTAGCGAGATCGTAACAACAATGATTGAAAAAAAAAACTCAACATTGCCGTGGCATGAAGCGAGTTCGCTACATGGTAAGAACCCATCAAAAAAGGGTTTTTGGGTTTGGGTTTATATTGGGCGTATAGTGTTGGGCCTTAGCCTGTGTAAGTATTGGGCCTTAGCCTATGTAAGTACTGGGCCTTAGCCTTGGTGTTTCATGTTCAGTTTGCGCTGGTCGGCGACTTATCGAACCCTTGTGAAATGTAAGTGTATATAAACTGAAAAATCACCTTCTAATCAGCCGATGTGGGACACATGGTGGCGATCTTTGTTACGACTTCGCTAGCTGTGTATCTTATTGTAGCAAACTCACTACGAGTCGTACTCATTAGACAGAACCTAGCTTGAGATTCCCTAGCGATTTCTTAACGACAAAGCTTGACACACCTGGCAAACAATTGTAGCGCTTGGAGAGTAGCGATATCGCTACAGTATACGGACCCATCACGAAAAACCTTTGAAATTCCATCAGTAATTATTTTGGTTGGGGATGCCAACTTGGTCAATGAAAAGGTGTGAATGCCATCAGTAAAAACCTTTGAAATTCCATTAGTAATTAATTTATTTTGGGGGTTTGCATGGGGTGTCCATGGAAAGGTGAGAAAATGCCTTTACATTTTCCTTCCATTAATACCATAATGACTGCTTTTTGTCTAGGAACTCTGACAGATTTTTGAATAATAGAGCACCTCAACCCTTTAAATATCAACCCCTTCTCCATTTAGAACCTCATTAGACCCTTCATTCCCACATTCCCTTCTGCCTTCTCATATTCCTTGCCTTCTGCTTCCAATGGATGTGTCTCTATTCAGCGCCCTACCAGATGACATGATAAATCTGGTATTGATTCGTGCTGAGTTCGACTGGGTTCTTCGTCGCTACGTGAGCGGAAGAGCGACCGAGTGGGCTCGACAGTGGCTCACCGAAGCTTCTGCAGTAGGTCACACACCGTCGACCTATGTGTTGGCTGTTTTTGCAATCTGTGAAGGTGACATTCAAAGAGGCATGAATGTCATCACAACCATGAAGAGAACCGACAAACAGGGCCTCCGTCTAGCTAGGCAACGCGTCAGAAGAGGTCTGAGATACGCTTGGGGTTGGACACACTACCGCAGGTACTTCTCAGAAGCAGCAGTTAGGCCTAGGCCGATCTACTGCATTCCGCATGCTGGCCTCAATGACTTTGTGAGGTACGATTCCTGGCTGCCCCTTGATCCGGCTGACATCACCTATGATGCATGCACTTGCGATCAGGAACTGCTTCATGTACTCGGTGTACGAATCATCTACTAGTATTAGTTGTTCGTTCTTTACAATGTATTTTTGCATCACCAGTTTGTTTCGAATGTAATGAAGTTGTGTTTTCCATTTTGGCACATTTACAATTAATTTTTTCTTGTTTTGATATATTGTCCCTTACATTTTATTTATTCATCCTAAGAGCCCATATCGTATCAGCAAAATCATTCACTTTTTGTATAGTGCGTGGACATAGGGATATCGTCACTGTCACGTTTCATGATGATTTATTATGAACAGAACACCAAGCGATATCGAAAATAACTAGCACCTGTTTACGAGGTCCTTCCGATCTCGCAACAAGCCGTATTCAGTCAACAGAGAACACTACAATTGATAACCAACACGGGAACAATGAGACCTCCGAGAACACTACAATTGATCACCCTTCAATACCCACCTGTTTAGACCCTTTTAAAGTTTTTGTTTTTGGAGTTAGAACGGCCAGTTCAGCCTAAATCTGTGACCCATACAGACGCCGTTGCGATATCGCTAAAACGTCGCTAACACCTTTGGATAACCTGCGAACTCGTAACATTTCAATCACCCTCACATGCACTGTACATTGAACAATGACAAATTTGACGTGCACAAAAGCGATACCGTAACATCAAACGCAATATACTACCGTCCCAGTTACGACATCTCCCACATCCTCGCCTGCTAAAATTAGGGTTTAGCAAAGCTTACGAGATCGCAATGCACAAACCTACAACTAACGAGCTAACCTACGAAATCGCTACGGACACGTTTATATTACTACAAAGGTTACGAGATCGCAACAACCAATTCAATTTAAGGCGGATACATTTTTTCCGCCTTGGTCAAGCATTTTTTAACGTCAAAACTCATTTTCGCCTTTAACTGCCTCTTTCCGTCTTAAATGTAATTTTTTTTTGCTAGCTTGAAGAGGTAGCGAACTCGCTACATACCATCAAGGCGTAAAAAAACACGCCAGGCTTAAACGCGTTAAATATGTGTCTTGCATCTACCCCTTTGTTGTAGTGAACACCAAAGATTAAATATGTTCAGAAATTGAAAATTTTATGATTATCGTTATTATATACAATTAACACATAAAATATCCCCACAATACTAGGATTTGTTTATACAGATGAATGAAATGAATTAAACTGAAGATACTGACATGAAAATTAACAAATTGTAAATACTAACAATATATCTTATTTAAGATCAATTTCATCAAATTATATTTCATGAAAGTCGAACTGAAATGAAAAATATTTAGAAAAATATAATAAACATGCCATCTAATCCTCGATTTTTCTCTCTCCAAATAATCATTTTTTCTTTTACATTATTATTATTATTGTATCAAATATAATTATCACAATACTAGTATAAAATTTTAAGTGATAATTAAAGAAAATTTTAACATTATGTAGAGTAAGAAATTGAATTTAAATGATATGAACTATTTATTTTACTTCAAATTAAGTACATATTAAGTTGACTAATACTTTAATTATACCTGAAATTAGTTAAGTTGGTTACTGATAAAATGTTATGTTTTAGACCCTGTCCAGTTCAACTTATTGCAGCACATTTCAGCACAGCACAACACTGATAAGCACAGCACAACACTCTTTAGCACAGCACAGCACTGGTCAGCGCAACACCTATTCAGCTCAACACATTTAAGCTCTAAATGGACACTATTTTTATGTTTTGTAAAAAAAATATTAATTAAGTAAGCTTTTTAGTTCTTAAGTAATAAACATTGTGTTTTTTCTTCAACTCAAATGAACACTATTCAACAGTTTCAACACTATTCAGCACAAGATCAGCACAACACAGCACTGATCAGCATAGTTCAGCACTCATCAGCACAGCACAGCACTCATCAGCACAGCACAACACCAAATAAGTTGAACTGGACAGGGCCTTAGTCAACAAAATGAAAGGTTAGTTGAGGCAACTTCAATTGAATTAGACCCTGATAAAGGAGAGTCATGCAAGTTTTAGAGAACGTTACATTTTTGTAATTCCATGTAAAAATTCTTCACATGATTCATGGTGGGAGTCAAGAAGTCCCAATAGTTAGTCAAAATCCTTTGGCTTTCAAATTATCATGACATGTCAAGTTCAGCTGAACTGAAATTAACTTAGTTGAAATTCGCTAAAATTCGTTGAAGTTAGCTGAACTTCGCTGATCTTAGTTGTAATTTGCATAAATTAGCTGATATTAATTAAAATATGTTCTAATAATAATAATAATAATAATATTATTATTATTATTATTAATTTGAGTTCAAACATTCAACTTCAAATTTGATTAAATAATAAATATTTTGAAGTAATTATTATGTTACTTTGTGTTTCAAATTTATATTTCGATTGATGCTTGCAATTGCATTCATTATTGGTTGCATTGATTTTTTTTTTAATTTAGGGCCTATTTTCCTGAGTTTATTTCTTACTGATCTGAACTAAACTGAATTGAATTGAACTGAAATGAACATTAATGTATTGAAAATAAAATCACTGTCTAAATTTACCTGAGCTTATTTCTTAATGATCTGAATGGAATTGAATTGAATTGAATTGAATTGAACTGAAAATTAATGTATTTAAAATAAAATCACTATGTCTAAATTTACTTGACTTTCACTATCAGAAAGTTGACCCCTCCATTTCAACGGTTTTATGCATATTAGCAGCGCTTTCTTATGATAAGGTAGCGTCCTCTAAGTGGCCGGTGAAAGCTTATGATAAGAGGCGTTGAAAGACCAAATGGGGGACCCGCTATGTCCACGTTAGCAATGGTGACTTGGCAATGGTGATTCGGATCAAACCCTTTTAGCGGATAAGTGTTGATACATTTAAATTTTGAAAAATAAAATAAAATTGAGAACTACAATTTTTGAATTTCAAGAATTTCCAATTTGACTGAAATTTTAGTTTCCCGCTCCACGGTGAAACCAATTTTTGAATTTATTTAATTAAAATAAAACAAATAAATAGCATAAAATATAGAATTGCTAAAAATTAATTAAAAAATCAATAATTATATTAAAAATCAAGAATGTTACAATCCAATGTCATAACACTAATCCATACCATCCTACACTAATTCATATCATCCTACACTAACCAAAAATCTCTTCTAACATTGCATATGGAGCATCATTCAGCACATTAGTCGTTTCTCATAACAAAAAATCACACTGACCAGTGGAGCTGATAAAATTCAACCGATGAGAGTTCGGGTCTGGCTAGGGAGTCCTTAAGAGTAGCAAGGACACTCTGACGACTAAGCCTCCACGGCAATGCTGCAAACTTGGTTGCCACTGTAATTTCCACTCCTGGATCCTTCTCCCTACTTTCCTTTATAAACCTTAAAATAATACATTGTACACTCCCTTCAGGATACTCAAAAAGGATTCATGAAAAAAGACAGTAACTTGTCGAAACATTTGTGTGAAAATCCATTTTTCAAATACAAAGTACACTCAAACATGAAAAAGACAGTAACTTGAATACAACTAGGCACAAACTAACCTTCCTAGTAGAGTTTCAGAGTTGATAGCACCAAGAGAGAACTACTGCAAACAATCAGAAAGTTACATTTAGGCACTAACATGTCACACTAACTAAAGCAAACAATGACACATCATTACCAGAGAGCCATAGAGACTTCAGCGGTATCGAAACATGAGATACCACAATCGATAATCATATCGAACGCTCCCTTTGCAACTTTTATCATCATGTCTGCACAAATACACACACACACACAAGAATATGAGATCAACAATAACTTTATCAGTCGTATTGAACTAAGTAAAAATTGAGAATCCCACGCAGTAGGAAGAGTAGGTGAACTCAAAATAATATAGTCTCTCCAGATCACAGTCACTAAAAGGCACATAATCATTCTACTTTGAAACCACAAATAGAATATCTCCCTTCACAAAAGCCATGAGCAGATCAAATATCTTATCTACATGGAAATCAATTATAATTTACACATGCTTGAAGCAGTCATAAAAGCAAAGCAATTAAAGAGACATAGTATACCTCAAGTTCATCTAATTCCCAATTAAATTCACAGACCACCTGCAATGTAAAGATGAAAGCTTAAACATCCAAGTCCAACCAAATTCATATATGTACACTTAACAACTAAACAAACTAAGTTGCAAGGCACAACTGTTATTACTAATAAGTAAAGCATCGGTAGTTATAACTAATCATAATGCTTAGCAGAGCTAATGTTGAGCAAAATCCTGGTTAATGCTTAGCAGAGCTAATGTTGAGCAAAAAGTGTCTTATATATTATAAATTAACATAATAAAAAAAAAGTCAAGTTCTAAAGTCAAAATTTAATAATTAGTGACATTTTTCAAAATTTTATACTAAGAGCAATAGTTAATTAGTTGTTGCTATGTATGCCCAGAGCAATAGTTCATTGTTGCTTTGTATGCCCAGAGCAACAGTTCGTTGTTGATGTGTATACCTAAAGTATAATTTTTATATGACTTTGGTCCACCAAGTCAAATTTTCAAATTCATTGTTATTTTAATCATACTAAGAAACCATCGTATGATAATAAAATTATCATAATCATAAAAAACTAGAATAGAAGTCAAAACTTGATGTGTTATGACATTTTTCAAATTTTTATTAAACTAAACATTCATATCAGTGATATTTGATGGACTTTATGTTCTAATGTCATAAAAACATTCAAATATACTTAATTTCATTTAGTATTTGAAACAAGTTGATTACGACTATGGTTGAAATACGGCTCCATTGTATATATACTTATCTACATGTTATAGTGTTAGTAGTGCTTCTCAGGTTCTTGCTGCTAAAGTTCTCACTACAGGTACCTTTCATCGAGCCAATACCTGAGCAAAGTTACACAAAGAGTGTCGTATACATTATAAATTAACATTATCATTTAAAAAAATCAAGTTTGAGAGTCAAAATTTGATATTTGATGGCATTTTTCAAATTTTAATACCCAAAGCAACAGTTAGTTGTTTCTATGCATACCAAAATCAACCATAAGTTGTTGCTATGTATACCCCGAGCACAATTTTTATATGAATTTGGTCCACCAAGTCGAACTTTCAAATTCATGTGTTATTTTATTCAAACCAAGTAACTATCGTATACCTAATAATATTATCATATTCATAAAAAACTAGTTTAAAAGTCAAAATTTGATGTTTTATGACATTTTCCAAATTTTTATTAAACTAAACATTCATATCAGTGATATTCCATGTACTTTATGATATAATGTCATAAAAACACTCAAACAAACTTAATTTCATATAGTATTTGAAACAAATTGATCACAACTATGGTTGAAATACGACTCCAAAGTATATATACTTATCTACATGGTATAGTGTTAGTAGGCTTCTCAGGTTCTTGCTACTAAAGTTCTCACTACATGTACCTTTCATCGAGCCAATACCTGAGAAAATTTACACAAAGAGTGTCGTATACATTATAAATTAACATTATCATATAAAAAATCAAGTTTAAGAGTCAAAATTTGATATTTGATAGCATTTTTCAAATTTTCATACCCAAAGCAAAAGTTAGTTGTTGTTATGTATACCCCGAGCATAATTTTTATATGAATTCGGCCCACCAAGCCAAACTTTCAAATTCATGTGTTATGTTAATCACACCAAGAAACAATTGTATAATAATAAAATGATCATATTCATAAAAAAACTAGTTTAAAATTGAAAATCACACCACTCTTTTTTTTTGCACTTTGTGGTGCATTCAATGCAGATACTTCAACGGTTTTATTATTATTCCGCCGAAACAGAAATGCAAAAGTAATCAGGTCCCACAACGTCACAAATTCAATTTTTTTATTATTATTATTCATGATTGGAGCAGTAATGCACAGCTGCTTTTTTGCCCACATATTAGTGGACTTTAAAATAGTCAGACCAACATAAATAGCCCAACCCAATATTACGACAACAACCCAAAATTAATGGGCTCAAAATTGAGCCCAGGTACAGTCAGCAATCATTTCAACGTTATATGTATAAAACGGTGAAACGTCTGTGGGGTCTATCACAAAATTTAACGCGAACTTTAGTCAAAATGCCATGTCACCAATTATTTCAGCGAACTTTTTAAAGGCGTTGAAACACTGGCCCCCTCATCTGGCTGTTTCAGCGATCTTTCATAATAGCAGTGAAATCCACTCAGTCAACTTCCAAAATTCATTGACCAGCACAGTTTTTAGCGTTGAAACTCGTGCCCTTCAACGCTTTTATGCCCTTTTTTCAGCGAAATTCAATAATACCGGTGAAAAATCACCTCAACTTTCTGATAGTGTTTGATCAAGTTATATTTTGATGAAATGAACAGAATTGAACTACTCTATTTATAAACTCCAACAAACAGGGCCTTAGTCGTATGTTAATCTGTTAAATTCACGATTTTCCCATTGTTATGCAGAATGGATGATCCACTTCTCCAGCTTGCACTTTTAACGGTGTTAGAAGAATTGCACATGTGAATGCAGGAGAAAGCTGCACATGATTTAGAAAAACTTGATTGACATTCCTATTGTAGATCACGAGTCTACACAAGAAACTAGTGATTTCACTATGTTTGATGAACATCGGAAAATGGTTACGGTAGAAGTTCGTGAAGGTATAACCGAACAGATTTGGAATTCGGTACGTGGTGATACTAGTGAAATTGTATCAACAGATGATACCGATTAGTAATGGATGTAATTGATATACATTTTGGGATTATATGGACATATTCGTAATTGTTGTTGAATTTGTTAATTTTGAATATAAATTAGAACTATTAAAAGTAACTTAATTTGATAAATTAAAACAAAATATATTGAAATTTTTTTTTGTTCACAAGTAAATTCATTTGATGAATCAAAATAAAAGTATTTCATTGATGATTTTGAATTATTGGAAATTTTATTTAAAAATAGTTTAGTGAAAATACGGATTTTTATTTTTGAAGTTAGTTGAAATCAGCTGAAGTCCGGTGAATCCAGCTGAAATCTGGTGAAGCCAGCCGAAAACAGCTGCTGAAATTAGGTATGTCTGCTGAAGCCAACTGAACTTTGCTGAATTCAGCTGAACTCTGCTGAAACCAGGTATGTCTGCTGAAGCCAACTGAACTTTGCTGAATTCAGCTGAAATCTGCTGAACTCAACTTAATTTAACTAAAATGTGTAAAAGTTAAACTGAACTTGATAGGGACTCAATCAGGAAATATCCATAAGAATCTCATCATAGTCCGTGCTTTTACTTGATTATTGCGAAAATGAGTTATATATTTAGATCCTTTTTCTTTAATCAGAAAAATCCCCCAGAATCTCATCACTGTACACGAGCGCCCTTATTTGATGACTGCAAAATACTCCCTCCTTTCTATTTGAAGTTGTACAACTTCTTTACTCGGGTGTTCGAATTCAAATTATATATATTTTATATGACAATGTTATTTTATTTTCTTCCATTAATTTTGTAAAGTCCATACTTTTAAGTTGGCATTTTTGTGAAGAAGGGAAGCATGTTTTAACATGCTCAGGAAAGTTATTTATGGATCTTGAATCTTTGTATCCATCGGATTACATGGTTATGGAAGAACGATTTATTTTCGGTTATTGAAGATTAAATACAGAAGATTCCAAGTCATCTATTTTCGTCCAATTCAATTATGGAAGATTAAATATTGCCTACGAAATTATTATGGAAGAATTAGTTAGGCATAACTTTATAATTGGAAAGAGATGTAGTCTATTACTTTTTCTATATTGTAATTGGAAATTGTAATATTCAGTTATAGAAAGAATAGATTAGGGTTGTACGTTATTTAAGGTACAACATGCACTATAAAAGAAGAACGAAGGCTGCGAATTCAACTACGGATTTAGACATTAAAAATCCTGTCAAGGATACCTTCGTGTGGAGCAGTTGCAGTTCAGCAATCAACCGCAACGGGATCTTGTTCATCGGCAAGTCTAGAACCACGGCCATAATATCCTCGGGAGAGGTAGTCATCAGAAAGTTGGGTGAGGAGTTCGACCTTGTCAAGTGAGGAGCTTGACGTTGACCGGCAAGTGAGGGGTGCTCACAAGTTCACTACTAGAGGTAATCATAGATAGGTAGAAGTGAGGAGCTTTGTACACTATATTGATTATCTAGTGAATGGTTTCTAGACTGGGCAAGGCCTCGCAGATGTAGGTGTATTCATCACCGAACTGCGTAAACAATTCTGTGTTATTGTCTTTAATTTTCATCATGTTATAACATGCTCGATACTGCCACCATGTTATAACATGCTCGATACTGCCACCATGTTATAACATGCTCGATACAGTTAATTAAAACACAGAATTAGACGTAATGTTATAGTAGATCTACTGATAGTTATTTCAATTGGTATCAGAGCAAGGTCACTACAATCCCTCTTACAAGGGTAGTGAGATCGGAGCTATCATTATGTCTACTCAAGAGAAGCTCGGCACATCAACAGCGAGACCACCGCTACTGGATGGAACGAATTATCCTTACTGGAAGGCGAAGATGATGGTGTTTATACACGGTCTGGATGATGATGCATGGAAATGGATAGAAAATACCTGGACTTCACCACTGTCTGAGGCTAAAACTGGAACAAGCGAGAGATCGGTGAAGCCATTAGAAGAATGGAGCACGACTGAGAAGGCTAACAAGAAAATCAACAACAAGGTGCTATATGCTATCTACTCTGCTGTAGATCAAAAACAATTTCGACTGATCTCTACATGTACTTCGGCAAAAGCAGCATGGGATAAACTTCAGACTCACTATGAAGGAGATGCTAAGATGAAGAGACTGAAGCTTCGAACTGTAACAACCACATTTGAGACAATTGTGATGGATGAACATGAAACCATTGGTGACTATAACATTCGGATCAGTGATCTAGCTCACACAGCAGACCAATTGGGACAACCATTCACTGATTTCCAACTGGTTCAGAAAGTTTTGAGATCCCTTCCTGAACGATTTCACAACAAGGTAACAACCATGGAAGATGCATTTGACACTTCAACGATGACTCTTGATGAAGTTATGGGATCACTTGGTGCATTTGAGATGAGGCAGCAAGCTATAAAGAGACAATCTAACTTGGCCTTCAAGGCAGGAATGAAGAAAGAGCAATCTGGTGCTAGAGCAGCTGACCAAAGTGAACATGTAGATATCAATCAGCTAAGTGAAGAAGAAGTTGCAAATATCTCGAGAAATTTTGCTAGGATGTTGAAGAGAACTGGTCCAAACAGAAGTGATAATAGAGGACGAAATCCATCACTTATAAGTAGGGGAAATTCAGGTCAAGATGAGTCTAAATCACTCACAAAACCATTCAAGCATGCTGGAAAGGTACAATGTAGAGAATGTGAAGGTTTTGGTCACATTGAGTCGCAATGTCCTAGTACCTCTCCCAAGGAAAATGGGAAAGCATATGCAGCTACCTGGAGTGATGATGAGGAGGAACATGTCAACAATCATGTGTCGTTTGGGGCAACACTGATCGAAGAATCAGAGCATGCATGTTTTTTAACATGCCTACTGACTCAGCATGTTTAAACATGCCGTCTGAAATCATTACTGAAGCAGAAGAGGAACCAGACGTGGAGGATGTAACTAAAACTGATCATGGAGATGATATCTATGAATCATATAATAAGCTGTACAGAATGTGGATCATGGCAATGGAATCAATCAAGAAATTGAAAGCTGAGAAGGTCATTCTGAAAGATGAAAGGGACAAGATCAAGATCATGAATGACAGCTTGGAATTAAGTGTAAGGAAAACACAAGATGATTTACTGAGTATGACCAAGAGGACAGAAGATGCAGAAGGAACGATTAAACGACTCAACAAAGGAACTGCTGTCTTGGATGATCTGTTGGAAATGGGAAGAGCATCGGGGGACAGACATGGTCTAGGATATGTGAACCAGGCCATACCCAAATATGGACTTCAGTATGTGAGTACTTCTGCTCATGTAAATCAAGGGTTGAAGCCTATGCAAGGATTCAGAAGACAAACACATCAGATCTTCAAGAAGAAGAGACCAACCATTAAGTGCAACTATTGCATGTTTCAAGGGCATTCAGAGAATCAGTGTTTCAGACTTCTAAGGGATATCATGCGTGGAAAGGATTTCAAGACATGTTATAACATGAGTCCGTCACTTCAAGCAAATCTGACCAGGAAGGTATGGGTGCCAAAATCTAAACTTTGTTATGTTGTTCATACATGTTTTAGTGCTTATGCTAGAGATACGTGGTACTTTGATAGTGGATGCTCTAGGCATATGACTGGGTCTCGAGATTTGATTAATAATGTGGTACCTTGGACTGGAACTGTAAGGTTTGGTGATGGAAAGATATGCAGTGTTATTGGAAAAGGTGAATTGCAGATAAAAGGATTTCCTGTATTCCATGATGTTTTGCTTGTAGATGGATTAGAGGCAAACTTGTTAAGTATTAGTCATCTCTGTGATAGCAAGCTGATTGTTCTATTCGATGATAAAACATGCACTGTTAAGAAAGGTGAGAAAGCTATTCTGGTTGGAACTAGATCTTCAGACAATTGCTATGTGTTTGATCAAAACATAAGCTGCCTCAAGGAGAACATTGGAGAGATGGACGTCATGGAAGATGAGGATGATCAACAACTGGAGAATGGATCTCGTACTACTAGCTCACCTATTTCTGATGGAACTACATCTTCACCAGATCATGTTATAACATCCCCTTCGATAGTCCATGTTATAACATGCCCTCAAGACAATGCTGAGACTGAAGCTATTGAACCGAGGAATTACAAAGAGACGTTAGAAGATGAGTATTGGATTTCAGCTATGCAAGAAGAGCTTCCAAATCATGTTTGCAAATTGAAGAAAGCTCGGTATGGATTAATACAGGCTCCACGTGCTAGGTATGACCAATTCACCCAGTTTCTATTGAAGAAAGGTTATCATCAAGGGGGAGTAGATCGCACGATGTACATGTTTCAACATGATAGTCATAAACTGCTGGCTCAAATCTATGTAGATGACATAATGTTTGGGTCAACGTCTCAGACGCTTTTTGATGATTTTGTATCTATGGTGAAGAGTGAGTTTGAGATGAGTACGGTTGGAAAGTTTACATACTTTTTGGGTCTTCAAGTCAAGCAGAAGAAGGAGGTTCTACTCAAGCATGTTTCTACAGCTGAACAATTTGCTGATATCTTCACAAAGCCATTAGATGCTGCCAGATTTGAGCTGTTGAGACAACACCTTTGTGTTTGTTGGATTTGAGGTACCATGACATAACCTTTATGTTGTTGTTGTAGATTTTTTTCTTGTATCAGTGCTTTTATTCTTTTATAAAAAAAAAAAATAGAAAAGTGAAAGAAAAAGGATGTTGAGATATAGCATGTTATAACATGCTGTCTGGATGAGTATGAGAAGCTGTTGAAAATTTTCTGGGCCTTAGTGCGAGTTTATGGAGTTGAATAACCTATTGGGCCGGTGTGAAATTTCTTGAAGATGTTACGGGGGCAGTTGTGCTATTTTGAATATTTGCAGAATGAGAGGGAAAAAGGGTTTTTCTTATTATACTTTTGGTTTTTCCATTCTCTACTTGGGTTCTGTTCTTTGTCTCTCTCATCGAACTCACAAACACCAAGATTTCATCTGCTCATGGAGTTCTAAGGTTTTGGTTCTTCACGATCTACATGATTTTGGCTGCCAAGTTTGGATCTTTGTTGATGTATTAAGCGCACAACATTCAACTGAACCTGCAGAGTGTCTCCAACAAATTGATCTACATGCACAAGGTATTCTTTACATATCTTTGCTAAATATCAGTGTTGTTTTATATATATATATTGAAGGTTGCAAGTAGCCATTGAATCTAGGGTTTTGATTGGATTGAGATTTGTTGGAGTTTTGGTAAATCTGCTGAGTGTGTGTTTAAACTTGAGATGGCTAGCTCAAATTCTATCGGCTCTGATTTAGGGGGAGTTATTGGTGATGATTTAACTGTTGTGACTGGGTTGTTAGCCTTAGGCAGTGGATTGGATTTGACAGTTGAGATGCCCCAATCTAAGTTGAAATCCCCTAAAGCTTTTCATAAGTTGAAGAAGCCTGTGAGTGATATCAGTATTAATGATGCTAATGTGTCAAGCCTGAACTCCAATATTGCTTTTGGAGCTTTGTT
Organism: Sherardia arvensis; assembly: GCA_948330725.1. NCBI lineage: Eukaryota > Viridiplantae > Streptophyta > Magnoliopsida > Gentianales > Rubiaceae > Sherardia > Sherardia arvensis. The sequence continues at coordinate 7,749,767 of OX415244.1, forward strand.
TCCCTCTTTGGGCAAGAAGAAACAGATGAAGAAGAGTAGGAAATCAGCTACTAAAGAAGATGAATTTGATGAAGTACAAGGTCCATCTGTGAGGTCTAAATTGAGAACTGACAATGATAATTCTCTGCTGAGAGTTAGATTTTTCTGTGAAATTTTATAAACAAGGAGGGTTATCATGCTTTGTGGTCAAATAAGTTGCAAATGGAAAGTAGAATGACAGAGAAGTTTGTATCTGCTGTTGTAAGATTTATGAAGGATATTGGATCATTTGATGCAGCAAGCTCTTATGTTAGTTCTAGCAAGACAGCCATTCCGACGAAAGCTTTTAACTGGAGTTGCACATGTTATAACATGGTGCTATATTTGTTTCGGAAGCTACTGGAGTTGCACATGTTATAACATGGTATTTAATTTACTTCAGATGCTACTTTGGCATGTTATGACCCCAAGGGGGAGATATTTTGATGACTTTATGATCCATTCTGAATTTTATTTATTTCGGATGATTCTAATAACTTTTCCTGGATATTTTGGATTTCCCTTATGAAGTGATTTGAAGTTCTTGGAAGTTTTTGGTGTTTTGATATTAAGGGGGAGTTGTGTAACTCGATATCCTGACATCAAAATGAAGATGGGTTCACAAAATGCCAAAGGGGGAGATTGTAAAGTCCATACTTTTAAGTTGGCATTTTTGTGAAGAAGGGAAGCATGTTTTAACATGCTCAGGAAAGTTATTTATGGATCTTGAATCTTTGTATCCATCGGATTACATGGTTATGGAAGAACGATTTATTTTCGGTTATTGAAGATTAAATACAGAAGATTCCAAGTCATCTATTTTCGTCCAATTCAATTATGGAAGATTAAATATTGCCTACAAAATTATTATGGAAGAATTAGTTAGGCATAACTTTATAATTGGAAAGAGATGTAGTCTATTACTTTTTCTATATTGTAATTGGAAATTGTAATATTCAGTTATTTTCTATCAACTACAAGATGCGTTTACATGCTACGAAGACTTTTATCCAATCATTCTCACAATGATGAATTCGTAGCAAGCACAATTTTAATTGGTGATTTGAATGGATCATTTCCACCATTGTGAACTAATTTTGATTTTTGAATTTAAATTGAACATTCTCCCATTCTACTTTTGAATTGAGGTGATATGATTAAAACTGATCTTCATTGGATTAAAATTAGATGTACGAAAAGGGCAAAAGTACTTCTTAATTAAGTTGAATATGATACAGACACATTTAATCAAAACTTAATTGATCTAATTTGAACTAAGTGGATTAATTTGAGCGAAAAAGGTATATTGATTTGAAGTATTAAAATAGTATTACAATCCGCATTAGGTTGAATAGCATAAACGAACTTTAAAAATTATAATTTGAAATTTGCTAGATTGATCTAATCTGCATTGAACTAAAATGAAGCAAAAGTAAATATTCTTAAAATAGTGTGACTAAATTAATTTGGATAGCACCACATCACTTTTTTTAAAAAAATTTTAACTTAACTGGTTTATGCATCTAAATGAACTGAAAATATTTTAGAGCACTATATTTAAACAATATGGAGGAATGATTTGGAAATATAAAAACAAACAATTACATAAGACGTTATTATTGTAAGACATTAGTTATTGAATATTTAAAAATAAGTTTAATTACTAATTTGGGTCCAAAACATGAAGAATCAAACTATTGTCTTACCATAAATCCGTCTTATACAAGTGGTTCTCAAATATAAGTATATATAATTCAATAAACCGAGATGAATTAAAAAAGTATAAATATATTTATTCGAACTGAACTGAACTAAAAATTTATAAATATGATTAACTGAACTTAACTAGACTGAAATTATATATATATATATATATATATATATATATATAATGAACCAAAATGATAATTATAAATAGATTGACTTTTACATAAAAATAAAAATTTATTAAATTGAATTGAACTTAAAAATATGAATATACTTCAACTAAAAAGCTCTAACATTTCGGGTCAAAAGTTATGTAACAATTTCAACAATTTAATATTTATCAGATCATCCCGATACATACACGTGTCAGACAGCAATTAATTAAATAGCGACATACAATTTTGAAATTTTATTCTAACAAATCTAATTAAACTGCTTTTCCATGAGCCACAAAACCACAGAAATCGAAATCAGCTATTTTACTTACAACCTGAGATACTATTCCGGTGACTACCCACAATCATACAAGATTGTGGTCACCATATTGGGCGGAGTAGCAATCAAACAAAAAAATTCATACACATTGCGTGTTTCCTTCTATAAAATCGCATTGTACTCTCCCCGTTCAAAAAGTATGTGCACATTTTTATTATTTGGATGTCTCGATTTAAAATTTTTTAATAGTAAATATTATTTATTTTTCTCCAACCATTTCACTCGTATTTAATTTTCAAACTCAATTTTCTTCACTTATTTCAGTGTGATTAATTCAACTTTCACTTGAACTTGGATGGAAGATGTAATTCATAATATTCATCCAAAGATCAGTTACTAAGGAATGTAATCATTGGTATGGAATTTTAGAAACTCTTTAAATACCTCCGGATGAAAACCACAACCCCTGCCACACACTTTCTAAAAAAGTTCTTCTTAACTAGTTTCCATAAAAAGGTCTAAAAAAGCTGTTCTTGTCTTACTATTCATATCTTTGCCAATCATGTCTTCGTACCTTCCAATATCCGGACCTACCCACGTTGTCCAATTAAGGAAGCATCCCAAAATGTTAGGGCACGACCTTACTACATTGTTACCTAGGGTTTCTCAGATTAGATCCTTCTCCACCACCGCATCTGCTGTAGGTTCTGGGATTTCAGCTGAAACCCTTAAAGAGCCGTTACCATCAGAACATAAAATACCTAAGCATGTAGCTTTTATCATGGACGGTAACAGAAGATGGGCAGATGAGAGAGGGTTGCCGGCGAGAGATGGCCATAACGCGGGACTGAAGAAGTTGAGGGAGATGCTCCCTGTCTGCTACGGATTGGGAGTAAGGGTCGTTACCGTTTTTGCATTTTCATCAGAAAATTGGAGCCGCAGCACAGTAAGCATCGATCGATCCATTTAAACTCTTTCTTGATTTTCAATCCACGATCAGTTTTTATTCAGACAATTTTGTGTTCCTTTGAAAGAACATGTCTTCCTGCTGATATATATTAAACTAACGTAAATACATCAGAAGTCAGACACAATAATATCGTTTGTTATAATACATTACTGCTGATAATTATTGAATTTTGATGAAGTGGGATATAGATCACATACAAACCAATATCCAGTAAATAAATGAAAGAAATGGGCATCAGAATTCACGATCAGTACACTATTTCCTATATATATATGCAAAGATGAAATGTAAAATATAGATCTTTTAAAATTAGTTGTGTAAGTAGAAATAACGTAATGTTGATGATGTTAAAATATATGTTATAACGATTATACACCTTATGGAGTGTATCATATATTTATTTATTACCCAATTGGATATACTATTTTAAAATATGTTGGTTTCAATTATTTTTTAATTCAATGATAAAATATAGCTTTTATTTCAATTCACAATTATAAAAAAATTAATGCTATGAAATAGTTAAATTATTTAATTATCACTAAAATCAATTAAAATAAACTATTAATTTTATTATAATAACTAAAATAATAATTATTAATTAATAAATCATTAGTTTGTATTTTTCTTTATTATTAATATGATTACTTAGATTGGAAACGCATGTTCATGGAAATGAAAATAAATAGAAATGAAAATGAATAGAAGTAGATATTAGAGAATAAGGCAATTAAAAGAAGGATAAATATATTACATAAATAGTACAATCGACTCTTTAAAAAGCTATACAATTTGTCAACTTTTCAAAAATAGTTTGTTGGACTTAATCAGCTATTTCAATAAGTTCGTCACCAAACATCTCTAATTAAGTTTTGGCGTTGATCAAACAGAGTTAATGTGTTTAAAAAGTTAATTTTGCTCCAAAAAATTGTTCACCAAATTAACACTCATTTATCTAGGACAAACAATTAGATAATTAACATGATTTTATGGTAAGACATTTGTTATTGTGTATTTAAAAATTGGACTAATTACTAATTTGAGTGCAACATATAAAAAATTAGACCATTGTCTTATTTATGTTTGTGTAAAAAACTTATTTACCTTTTAATTCGGTTTTCCATTTTGCAGGAAGAAATTAACTATTTAATGACCCTGTTTGAAGAATTTGTAGCAGGATTTCTTGGCGATCCAGCCATGCAGTATGTACAATTGCATTCAAATTTCTTAACCTATAAATTAATTATGTTATAACTGATCGTAATTCAGTATGTATATATATGGTCGAGAATGTATACTTAAGCCTTAACCTTGTATCGGTTGCAGAGATAAGGTGCGATTTTTCGTCATCGGCGACATTTCGAAGCTTCCAGAGTCCCTTAAAAGACAGATAAAGGCGACGGAGCTGGCTACACGAGGCAATGAAGGAGCTCAGTTTGTAATGGCACTCAACTACGGTGGAAGGCAAGAGATTATTGAGGCCACAAAACAAATAGCGACCAAGGTGATGGTGGGTGAGCTGTCAGTGGATGAAATTAACAAGGAGTTTTTTGAGAGTGAGTTGCAGACAAATTGTATAAAATTTCCTTGTCCAGATCTGGTGATACGAACTAGCGGGGAGAAAAGATTAAGCAGCTTCCTGCTCTGGCAAATGGCTTACACTGAACTTCAGTTTGTCGATAAGTTTTTCCCAGATCTGGAACTAGCTGATATTGTCCAGGCCATGGCTTCATTTCAAGGAAGGAAAAGGCGTTTCGGTGGCAACTGATATCATTTTGCTGTTACAGCGTGTTTATCTTCGAATAAATTATTCTCTTTGCATCTATATATAGTTTAATGTTTGTTATATTTATATCTTTTCACTCACTTTGTACAGCTTGAATTTATAAAATCTTTTATAAACAGTAAATCATCCTCTCAAACCAAATGTAGATACGGGGAATCCCCGATGGGCTCCTTTTCCGGTGATCTCCCCGCACCCTAATTAACTTTTAGTCTCTATTTTCTAGACCACCCTTTGTAAAGTGTATCCGATTGCTTGATTAGAATAAGGCAGAAGCATGCCTATATATAGTTACATACAAGGGCCTAAAGCTAAATACTGAACCTATCTAAACCCTAGGCACATAAGTGCAATATACAAAGTACATACATAATTAATAAATCAGTCCTCCAATTCTTCTTGTATTGTCACACCCCCCTTCAAGCGAAGCGTCGGATTGATTGAGACGCGAAGCTTGGACCGAAAGAAGTCAAACAACGCACGATTGAGCCCCTTGGTGAAGATATCCGCAACTTGTAAGGATGTCGGAACATGACCAACTCGTAGTTTGCCAGCACTAACTAGCTCCCTCACAAAGTGATAGTCGATGTCGATGTGCTTAGCTCTCTTGTGAGCAACTGGATTCTCGGCAAGAAAGATAGCACTGTTATTGTCACAAAGAAGCACTGGAGATCCCTGAAGTGGGAAGCGAAGATCCCGAAGAATATGTAACAACCATACTACCTCCGAAGCAGTGTTCGCAAGAGCTCTGTACTCCGATTCAGAGCTTGACCGAGAGACTGTGGGTTGCTTCTTCGCACTCCATGAGACCAAGTTACCACCAAGGAAAACCGCATATCCATAAGTAGAGCGATGTGTCTCCAAGCAGCGCGCCCAATCAGCATCGGAGTAGGCCAGTATCTCCGAAACACCATCGGCAGTGAAGGTCAATCCACAATGTTGCGTGCCTCAAACATATTTAAGAATTCGAGTGACTGCAGCAAAATGATCATCCCGTGGATCCTGAAGGTATTGACTCACAAAGTTGACAGCAAAGGATAGATCAGGACGAGTGATGGTGAGATACTGAAGTGCACCTACAAGAGAACGATACAACTTCGGATTGTGAAATGGTCCACTGGTACTGCTGTGTAACTGAGATAACGGAAGAAACGGTGTAGATATCGGCGTAGCATCCAACATTCCAGCTCTCTGAAGAATATCCCCAGCATATACTTAGCTTGACCCAAGAACAACCCGGTGGAGGTGGGTGTAACCTCCAAGCCAAGAAAGTAGTTGAGGTATCCAAGATCTTTGACAGAGAACTCCCGATCAGCCCGAGCTATGAAACTCTGAATAGCAACCTTATCATTCCCGGTAAGAATGATATCATCGACATAGATGAGAAGGTAAAGAATGACTGAGCCATGAGTAAACACGAACAGAGATGGATCCGATAGACTGCCAACAAAGCCAAGACCTTTAACAAAGGCACTGAAGCGATCAAACCATGCCCTAGGAGCTTGCTTAAGACCATAGATGGCCTTCCTCAAAAGACATACATGATTAGGGCGTGCAGGATCCTGATATCCAGCCGGTTGAGCCATGTAAACTGGACCATCAAGAACACCATTCAGAAAAGCATTCTTTACATCGAGCTGATGAAGCGGCCATTTCCTCATTGTAGCAATAGCAATCACTGTACGGACAGTAGCAGCCTTGATAACTGGACTGAAGGTACGATCAAAATCAAACCCCGGAACCTGTGAGAATCCTTGAGCTACCAGACGTGCTTTGTACCTCTCAATAGAGCCATCCTGTTTGTACTTCAATCGATAGACCCACTTGGAACCAACTACATTAACATGTGGAGGGCAGGGCACCAACTGCCATGTCTGTTGCCTCTGTAGTGCATCAATCTCCTCATTCATAGCAGTAACCCATTGGGAATCCTTGACTGCAGCCTTGAAGTTTCTCGGTTCCTTCTGTACCAGTAACTCAGCAACTAAACCTGTGGCCACAAAATCAGGTCCAAGACTGCGAGCTACTCTTGTTCCATCCTGATGACGAGTGACCATCGAGTGAGCTCTAGGAGCAGGTGGGGCTGCTGGAACTTGTAGAGCTGTGGAAGCAGGAGGAGTCAAAGTAACATTTCCAGACAAGACTGAGTCACCAGGTGAATCGGAGGAACTCGAGGAAACTGGAGAAGGCTCTGGAGTGACTGGTTCAGGTTCATCGGCGAGTGCTGCTGATGTAGATGAAGAAGGCTCATGACATGCTGTACAAGACTGCTGTGGTGGATGGGTCTCAACAGAAGATGTCTCTGTATCAGGATCAGTGGGGTCAACAAAGGACGAGACATCCAAAGAGGAGAAATGAGCCTCTGTGGATGCTCTCGAGAATGGAAAGTGGCCCTCATCGAAGCGAGCGTGACGAGTCATATAAATACGACCAGAAGCAGGATCCAAGCACTTAAATCCTTTGTAGTGTGCACTGTAGCTCAAAAAGATACATGGCAGACTGCGAGGGGCTAATTTATGTTCAGATGTAGGCCGAACATAGGGAAACACACGGCAACCAAAAGGATGAAAGTTCGAGTAGTCTGGCAAACGTCCAAAAAGTACTTCAAAAGGAGACTTGTTATCAATCACTGGTGTTGGCAACCTGTTGATCGTGAAGACAGCAGCACTAAATGCATCATCCCAGTGAGATAGCGGTAGGTGTGAATGGAACAACATGGAGAGGCCCATCTCCGTGATGTGTCTGTGCTTGCGTTCAGCTCTACCATTCTACTCCGGCGTATATGGGCAAGAAACTTGATGATGAATGCCACGAGTTCCAAAGTGAGACTGCAACCTGTTGTTGATGAATTCAGTTCCTCCATCACTCTGGAAAACTTTGATTCGAGATGTGAATTGGTTCTCCACGAATGCCTCAAACTGGAAATATACATCGACGAAATCTGATTTGCGACGAAGAGGGTGGAACCACGAAAAGCGCGAATAATCATCCACAAACAAAGCATAATAAGAGAAACCATTTCCCGAAACAACTGGAGATGGCCCCCACAAATCACAATGAATCAAATCCAAAACATTCGTAGCCCGTCTGGGGTTCTCAACAAAAGACAGTTTGTGGCCTTTAGCCATAACACACGGTTCACAAATACCAGGTTTTGGAAGTACAGAAGTAAAAGACAAAAGTCCATGTTTGTTCAACAAAGATAGAGTAGCAGAGGACACATGTCCTAAACGAGCATGCCAAACTTCAAAAGATGCTCTGTTATTGTTCTTCTTCACCACTGAAATAAGTGCTGTCACACCACGGTCCAACACGTACAGCCCATTCTCACTGTTTCCCTGCCCCAGGATTGCCCTGCTGAGCTTGTGCTGAATAGTAAAAGACTCGTCATCGAAAGAAATAACAGCACATAGCTCCTTGGTAAGCTTACTAATTGACAACAGGTTTTTAGTAATAGCAGGCACAACCAAGACATCAGATATATGCATAGAAGGGCTAACTCTAGCAACACCAACAGCAGTAATAGGAAGAGAAGCACCATTACCAACAGAAACAGAGATATTACCATTGTATGGAGCCAGGGCAGTCAAGTTCGAAGGAGTGGCACTCATATGATTGGTAGCCCCTGAATCAAGGTACCAATCTGAGGCTGTAGGAGCAGTAGCGGGCTGAGTCTGAGGAGACTGGTACGGAACGTACTGCGGTGCATACACAGGTTGCTGAGGAGCCATTGCCGCAGAACAACAGGAGCGGCATAAGTCTGAGCAACAAGAGCCTGAGGAGCAGATGGAGGCCGTGCCAGCTGAGGAGCATAAGTCTGGTACTGCTGCCGGCCATAAGGCTGTGGTGATGAAGCCATATAACTCTGCGTAGAGTTGCCGCAAAACTTAGAGATGTGCCCGAAACCTCCACATGTGTAACACTGAATCTGAGCACCCAAAACACCAGATCTGGACATACCAGGACCTCCAGGAGCTGCCCAGGGACGACGATCGCCACGGCAACCGCCGAAACGGCCGCCGCCAGCCGCGCGTGGGCCCCACGCGCCGCCGCCACGCGCGGCCTGTCCAGGCGCGTGAGCCCACGCGCCACCGTCTGGCTGCTGGGCGGCCTGGGCAGTCGCAGCGAAGGCTACCGGTCCCACCGGAGCCTGTACCTGCACATTTGTTTTCTCCAAATTCTCCAAAAAAGCCTCATAGCCCTTGGCTTGATCCACAACAGTTATATACGGAGGCAAAGGATCAAGAACAGCAATAGGTGCACTAAAATTTGAATAAGCTTGTCCAAGGGCAGTGAGAAACCACATAAGCTTGTCGCGGTTATCCGCAGGTTGGCCCATAATACTCAATTGATCAAAAATTCTAATCAGAGACAGATGAAGATCATGAATCGTACCAGTCTTGCGAAGGAGATTCGCCTGCTGTCTGAGGCTAAAAACACTGATCGAGGTGCTGTGTTGATAGGTGCCGGCGAAAGTGTCCCACATCTCCTTAGCGGTGGTACACCCAGTGATCTCATTCAACGCATCAGCCGTGCATGAAGAGAGGAGCACACTACAAAGTCTCTGATCATCCACGATCCAGGATTTGTAAGCAGCAAGGGCAGCGTCGTAGGCGGCCTGCTCCTTCTGAAGAACAGCAGAGTCCGGTGGTGAGGAGGAGGAAGAGGCAGCCGTTGGCGGCATGGGAACGAGAGGGAGAGGAGTAGAGTCATCCAGATGGCCAAACAGTCCTTGAGACTTGAATACATACTCTACCTGCTTCTTCCATCGCAGGTAGGTTGAAGCTTCCAACTTGGTGTTGAGAAGATGCACCATCGTGTTGATCGTAAGAGAATCATCCCTGGTAGCAGCCATTGTCGTGTGAACAATAAAAAAGAGGGCTGAAAATTTGAACTGTGAGGGGAGGGCAGAAAAAAAAAAAAATTCGTGCGAGAAAGGGAGAGGAGTAGGCGACGGCCAAAAGAGAGAAGAGAGGGAGAAAGGGTTTAAGAACCCTAGGGTTTAAGGAAAGAGGATCGTCAGGCTACTGATACCATGTAAAGTGTATCTGATTGCTTGATTAGAATAAGGCAGAAGCATGCCTATATATAGTTACATACAAGGGCCTAAAGCTAAATACTGAACCTACCTAAACCCTAGGCACATAAGTGCAATATACAAAGTACATACATAATTAATAAATCAGTCCTCCAATTCTTCTTGTATTGTCACACCCTTCTATTACCAAACCTTAAAACCATACCAATTACAGATCCAAAGGAAATCTTGACTTTTCATGGTAACCGGCGAAGTTGCAATGGACGGATCTGCGCAGATTGGGGTTCAAAGTTCACTGGTGCCTCAGAAGTTGCCAAGCTGCAGAAGTCGGCCTTTGTCTGGCGGGTCGGATATCGGAGTCCATTGAAAGTAAAGTGATTTCAGATTGGCAAGTTTTGTGAAGTGCAGTTTTATTATTTGAATAACAGTCAGTTAGCTACATCAGAAACAAGGAAACGTCCAAGTAAAAATGATTGAATATTCTAATTACAGAAACCATGCTATTCCTATTTCTGTTGTAATTCAATACAAACATAAAAAGGAAAAACATCTAGGGTTGATGTGATCTTTTCCTAGACAGATTTAGAATAGCTTATTATTTCTTTTCTATAGCTTTGTAATTATAGAAACCCAAGTAGAAAAGGAATTGTAATTTGTTGCACATGAAAGGATTGATGTTCAACCAGCTCTATAAAAGCAAAGGACCATCTGCAATATTATGTATCGATTCTAAGAGCGTTCAAAGCAGAAGAAACCATCTTTGTGGTTTTACAAGGAGAATCGAGGAGACTTTGAGCCGGAAGCTAAGGTCCTGAATTTCAAGTCATCAAAGAGATTAATCGACCGGAACGACAGCTTGTGTTTGGAACAGCTCAAATGACGCGGCCTTAAAATCTACAAGACATACTGTGGTATAGAGTAGAAACCAAAGTGTTGGCAGCAAGATAGTGCTTGCACATTAGAAAAAAGTTAGATACAATAAGAGGAATCCATTGTAGGCTAAATTGTTATTCTAGTGAAGATTTTGAGTTGGGCAAAGTTGCTCCGCAGACGTAGGTGTTATTAGCATTTAACTGCGTAAACAATTTCTGTGTTTTTTACGTTTCCGCAATACTCATTTGATAAGTATAGACATAATCTAAAATTTCAATTGGTATCAGAGTGGTCACTTACGAGCCCTTGATTCAAGGAGAGTGAGATCGGGACTTGATTATGTCTATGGCTACAAAAGATGGAGGGTCTACTGTTAAACCTCCACTACTGGATGAACACAACTATGCGTTCTGGAGAGCAAGAATGATGGTATTCATTACATCTTTTGATGATTCGGCGTGGAATTCAGTTATGGTAAAATGGACTCCACCAGTTGATACCAAACTGAAGGCAAAGGATGATAGCACACGAAGTGGTGAACCCGAGAAAGTTCTGAAGGCTAGATCAGCATATATTCCTAACGAGAATAAAGAGTGTCTTGCAAACGCAAAAACATTGAATGCTATATTCAATGGTGTCGATCAAGAACAGTTCAAGATGATATAGTCAATTGTGACACAAATTTTGATGCTTGGGAAATTCTAAAATCCATTCATGCAGGAGAGGCTAAGGTCAGGGAAAACAAATTGCAGACATTAACTTCATAATTTGAAAGGCTGATCATGAAGAAAGATGAGTCTATTTCTCAGTTTAATAGCAGGTTCAGAGACATCATAAATAAATGACATCTCTAGGAGAAAACTTCACTGAAGAGAGGTTGGTGAAAAAGTTTCTTAGATCATTGCCTAAACGCAGGTTTGGACATAAGATTGAGGCTACCAGAGAAGCAAGAGATCTCTCTAAAGTAACTCTGAATGAGATGATTGGAAATCTACAAGATTTTGAGATGGAATATGAAGAAGATGAAGAATCAGAGTTTGAGGAGATTCTGCAAGATGATTATAGCAATGATGATATAGAAATAATGATAAGGAACTTTGCTAGACTAATGAAGAAAACTACCATCATGAGGAATCAGGAGAGGCCCAGTTCATTCAGACGAAGGAGTAAAGACAACAGAAATATCAGATTCCAGAAGAATGATCAGAATCAGCAGACTGCAAGAAAAGGATCATATGTCAAGACTGATGACAAATCTAAATGTAGAGGATGTAGTGGTATTGGTCACTGGCAAAATGAGTGTCCTACTGTGAAGAAAAGAAATGGAAAAGCACTTGCATCTTCATTGAGTGAAGATGATGAGGATGATCAAGAAAAATATACCAGCAATTTTGTGGCTTTTGGAGCTAAAATTACTAAAGTTTATGATCATGATGATTTGTGTTCAAATATTAATTCCTCCACAATTAATGTTTGATTTTTGAATACCGAACCTGAATATGATAATGAGGACTCTTGCGTTGATGAGAATGCTACTGAAAAAGATCTTTGGATCACATTTGCTAAGATGTACAAAGCCTGGTTGAAAGTGGTTAAAGATAACAAGAGCTTAATTCAAGAGAAGGAAGCATCGTCAAAAGCAGAGAAGAGTTTATTTGCCTAAATGGAAGTGCTGGAGAAAGAAAATGTGAGTCTAATTCAAGATAAGGAGGCATTGTTAGAACTAGAGAAGAGTTCATCTGCTAAACTTGAGTTGATTGAGAATGAGAATATGAACTTGAAATTGAGACTAAAGTTCGAAACACAGAGAGATAATGCTGAGAATTCAATTCACAGATTGAACACTGGTAAAGCAAAACTTGATGAGATACTCACTATGGGACAACATACGAAACAAGGCATTGGATATGAACATGGTCCATCTGAGTTGTTGAGCAAGTTCAGGAAGGAAGAGAGGAACAATGTTGAGCAAGCTAGTCCATTCAAGCCTATGAAGGAGAAAAAGAGGATTCGAACATGTACCTATTGCAGAAAATCTGGACATTCCAGAAACAGATGCTTCATTCTTCATAAAGATATGGTGCATGAAAGACAACATATTTCATATACCAATAGCGGTTATCAACAACAGAAGCTGTTCTTTCATTCCAAAAACAAACAAGCTAAATCTGGTCACAAGCCATATTCAAATATGAAATCTACAACTTTGACTAGCACTGTGAAGAAGGTCTGGAGACCTAAAGCATCTGTGAGAGGCATGCCTAAGTTGAAAGAGACACAGAAGGTAATTTGTGGTTCATGCCAGCAAGGAAAACAGATATATTACAATAAGAGTGCAATTGATAATGAAAAAAATCATGTTCAGCATCCTAGAACCAAGCATATTGATATTATGCATCACTTCATTAGAGATCTTGTTGAGAAGAAGGAAGTTATACCAACCACAGAACAATATGCAGATATTTTCACCAAACCTCTTAATGGTGAAAATTTTGAAGGCCTCAAGCAAAATTTAGGTGTCTGCAGAATGTGAGGAGTTTTTTAGTGTTTTTTTTTGTAACGTAGGTTTACAGTTTTCATGCATTTATTTTTTCTTATTAAAAAAAAGTTGGTAGATACTAGTGGAGATGGCTCAAGCAGCATAAAGGTTGTGACACATTCTCGGATTGGAGAAGAGGAGGCTACTGGTGGTGAAACCCTATTGATGACTGAGGGTGGTAGCTTAGATGTGCTTGCAGAGATTGTTATGATGGGATATGACAAGGATGAGCTCTGGAGAAAGATGGAAATTCCTCTAACTGATGATGAGGAAGATTAAAAATAAATACTTGGGGTTCTGAGGATTCTGCAGTTTTGGTGTTCAGACACAACTTTGCAGTAAGGAATTTGTGTCAGCAGTTTGAAGGAACTTGCAATTTGAGATGAATTGCTCACTCTTACATATTTATGAGGATTCTTTTGCAGCTTTTGAAGGTTTTCGGCCTTTTCTGTGAGGAATTGAAGTGGCTTTGGAATTTATATGACCCCAGGGGGAGAAATTGGACTTCTAAAATTTTCTGATGATAGCTAGTTATTCCAAAATCACTGCTTGACCTATAATAGAATTCTAGCACTAAGTTCTGGAATTCAGGGGGAGTAATTCTACACTCACAAGTTATGAAGTTTTTGATGATCCAGATGTGTAGGGTTCACAAAAATGCCAAAGGGGATTTCAGATTGAAAGTAAAGTGATTTCAGATTGACAAGTTTTGTGAAGTACAATTTTATTATTGGAATAACAGTCAGTTAACTACATTAGAAACAAGGAATCGTCCAAGTAAAAATGGCTGCATATTCTAATTATGGTACAATTCAGATCATCCGTGCTATTCCTATTTATGTTGTAATTCGAATACAAACATAAAAAGGAAAAACATCTACGGTTGATGTGATATTTTCCTAGACATATTTAGAATAGCTTATTATTCCTTTTCTATAGCTTTGTAATTATAGAAACCCAAGTAGAAAAGGAAATGTAATTTGTTGCACAGGTTAAGGATTAACGTGCAACCAGGCACCAGCTCTATAAAAGCAAAGGACCATCGGCAATATTATGTATCGATTCTGAGAGAATTCAAAGCAGAAGAAACCATCTTTGTGGTTTTACAAGGAGAATCGAGGAGAATTTGAGCCGGAAGCTAAGGTCTTGAATTTCGAGTCATCAAAGAGATTAATCGACCGGAACGGCAGCTTGTGTTTGGAACATCTCAAAAGGACGCGGCCTTAAAATCTACAAGACATACTGCGGTATTGAGTAGAAACCAAAGTGTTGGCAACAAGGTAGCGCTTGCACATTAGAATAAAGTTAGATACAATAAGAGGAACCCATTGTAGGCTGAATTGTTATTCTAGTGAAGATTTTGAGTTGGGCAAAGTTGCTCCGCAGACGTAGGTGTTATTAGCACTAAACTGTGAAAATAATTTTTGTGTTCTTTACATTTCCGCAATACGCATTTGATAAGTATAGACATAATCTAAATTTTCATCCATAACAACTACCAAAGGAGCAGAATTCAGATTGGTTATAGCAGTCAAATGAACTTTTTGGGTCGGATCATTTTTGGGACAGGTCGGGTATGACATTTTCGGGTCGGGTATGACATTTTTGGGTCAGGTCGGGTATTACTTCTTTTTTATATTTTATTTTTCTGGTTTTAAATTAACTTTTCCGTTTTCCTTTGACGTGGTTTGGATTCTTATATGATTTGAGGTTTGGAGAAATCATTGCCACATACTCTTCGGGTAAACTAGTTGATTTCGAACTACTCAAAGTCAACGTAATTTGTGTAATTCCAACAAATTCAAGTAAAATTTTGCCAATTTATGTTTGAATGCGAATATTCTGAATAATATTCTGCATCTCAATGCGAATATTCTTTCAAGGGTAGTATTCACTTTGAAGCATAGACGTTTAGATTCGTACTTTCCTTGGGTATGACTTGCATATGTTAAAATTTTGCATATATATTACACATGGAGCTTGTAACTTTAACCTGCATCTCTATGTACGTAGTTTAATTGTCCGCTTTTGAGATTTGTTTTTTATGAGAATTAATCTGATTGGATCTTTGTTTTTGTAGCACTCTCAAAATTGTTTGTTGCTCAAGTATTGTGATAGCAATAGAATCAATTTTAATTCTCTATCTGATCATATGGTTGGGAATCCATAAACACACCATGTCATAGATTGTTTAAATTTTTATAAAAAAGTAGGTCGCCCCTGAATATTTCAGAATGATTTTTTATGGACCCAGATAAGTCCATGGCTCGTGGCCGTGGGTTCCGTTCGGACCGTGTTTATGGACCGAAAGGTTTGGATTTGGTATACATTGAAGGTGGGTTTAAGGGTCCACCAATCTAGCCTAAAGATAGCTTATGTATATTCTGAGTTGGATATATATGGATTATATACTTCCTTTAATTATGTAATACAACTAATATTAATATATGTGTTGTAATCATACTTGAATTACAAACCATGTTAATCTAAACATTATGTTACTATAAATAAAGGTCCGGTAAATCACACTATTGATCTTATACACACTACGCTCTTGTGCTTATTGCTTCATAAACATATTACGGACTTAAGTATCGGCATGTTCACCCCTGGCCAACCCGGTGTTTGTTTTGCAGGTGAGTTCATGAGCTCGGTCGAGATCAACCACAAGTTCTAGACATCCATCAGACCCTAAAAGAATAGTACATCATTCGTAAATATTAAAACTTAATAGTGCGGTATATATGACACCTAAACCATTTAAAAAAAACACAACTTCCGTTGGAAGTAAAATAGTAAATCATTCATTTATTATATAAAAATTAAAACACAAAAGAAAAACAATTATCTTCATCTGAATCACGTGACTAGTGTGTTCAACCACCCACCACCACACCTTCACCGGATTTGTTCACAGAATATTCCCTCATCATCTTCAATTATCTGCCGACCAATATCATCAAAGTAATATTCTGCTAAGCACCCAAATCATAGCAATTCTTACTGGAATCATTTAGCGATTTGAAACCTTATGCTGATTCAATCGCACAAATGCTTCACTTTAATTTTTAGGGACATATTGCACTACTTCCTCTAGGGACCATAAAAAATCATTCTTGAACATTTGGGGGCAACAAAAACCTAATTTAGTCAATGTATCAGTTATTAAGTCAAAATAAAATTCCGTGCAGACTAAGGTGGCTGGGCCTTGTGAATACCATAAACTCAAAGGATTTCTGAAGTGTTGATTAGTACGGATCGTGTTAGACAGTAGTATTGAGCCCTTAACCCAATTTTTATTAGTTAGAGTTTAGCTAAGATTTATTTCTTTCCCTTTTTAACCTTGTATTTCAAATATTATTGTGAATACTACACATACACCTCGATAAAGGTTTATCCCCTACATGATATCAGATATTTGTGGATCCTAGGATTTGATATTTTGTTGGGCCGTCGCTACAGTAAACTGCTACAGTGTTTCCACTACAGTAATCTGGTACGATGTCTTCGCTACTGTGTCCGATTTTATTTTCTATTAATTTCGGCTCATAGAAAATATCAATTCCTCTCTCTGCAAGTGAGTACGGCTCCACAAACTCCTCTAAAGCTAGATTATCCACATCATCTGCAAAAGCGGTACATGCGTTCATAACGCTTTGTATCTATCTTTACGCTCATTTGGGTCAGCAACATAGTCTAAGTCAAGATAAAAACCAGGAACTAGTGGTTCACCTGGCTTCACCCTCATAGTAGCTTTGAAGTAGTCGACATTCACTGCCGTAATGGTGTGAATACCAACATTAATGATGTCATCCTCCATATTGGCCACTTTGATCGCCGTAAATGGGAAGAACATTTCCACTGAAAGACCATGCAGTTATACATTAATTTTCACCTTTTCCACCGCCGCATTTCCTAGGATGATTCCAACCCTCCACCTTTTTAGAGCCAACACTCCTCCAGCCATTGCGAGTGGACTTCGATAAAGCGTCGCCGGCGCTTCCTCATTTGATTCAAATTTGACAACCAGAAAATTCCTCTCTCTATGTAGCACTTCTGTTGTAATGCTCCAGCATTCACGAAAGTAAGTGTTGAAGGTGTTGTTGTCGAAATCTCGAACGTCCATCCAGTATCCAAGCAAACACACTTCTACCACCCCTTCAATGTCTGATTTAGTCAGAGACATAGCACCGCTTCTTCTGAAGGTTCTATTGATGTTGCGCGGGTTCAGATTGCGAGCCTCGGGGTCATATCTCTCCTCTGAATACTCAAAGCCTATTGGGGAAAAGGTTGAGTGTGGAACATCATCTGGAGAATTATTTTCCATTTTGCAATTATTACTGGTGTATATTGCGTTTGGAAAGGACGGGTTTGCCCTGCTTAGGGCCTTCATATTTATACTCATTCTCCAGGGAGCAATCCCTTGAAAATCCCCACCCTCATAGTTGTAATCTTTCCTGCCTTTAATGGTTTCAATTCTCCACATGTTATGTTTTTAAATAATCAAAGCTATGTCACCAAACATTTAAATGGGACGCCAATCGGATAATTAAACAGTATCAAAACAAAACAATGCAATTTATTAAATGGAAAAGAGCCAAAAGAATTTCCTTTACGCCAAGCTCCCTTGTGGAAGAGATTGTGCGGCTCAAGTTGAATTCCCACAATTCGGTTTCCGAGCTTCCACCGGGATAGGAATCTTTGTACTCAACCATCCTACGAGATGCTCTCGTATATCTTGACGACAGGCATCCTTTTGTAGTGGTTATGCGGTTCAAGTTGATTGCCCACCAATCCCCTACCCTTACTTCCACCGGTGGGAAGAGTGTTGTACTCTACCACCCTAAAATATGCTCTCGAGCTCTTGAAATCCGACCCATCTACTCCGTCAGTGCATGCGCCAGATCTTGATATCGAAGTGAAGCTCTCTAATCGGAGAACACGTTATTGTACTTTCCTAATTTCAACCAACTTAATTTGAGAAGGACCTGATTGAATTAGGAACTAAATACCTAGAAATTTAGGACCACCTTGTTTCCACATAATAACTTCTCTCTAATTTTTAATAGAGAAAAAGTAAAGGGTGCTGATATATTGCCAGAGCAATAATTAGCATGCAGAGCAAAAATTATATCTATTACCTAAACTATCCTTTAACAATATCTTTTAATTTTCTAACTTAATTCCTCTTCCAGAACCAATCTTAATAACACGGTTCGCGATCCATCTTTATGATGCTGCTGTATCATATCCCTAGGGCATGTACGCACTGATTGAAAAGGGCTCTTATTCGGACACATGGGCGGCATATAGAACTGCTTAAATTTTGTCATAGTTGTTTTTGGCATTGTGCTTGGATGTGACCATATCCTTCACTTTCTCGACATTGGATTTTTCCAGCATGTTTAAACACAGGCTTGAATTCTTATTGACACTATTGATTCTTCTATTTCCACTTGAAGTTTGTTCTTTGCCCTCATTTCTTCTTGCTCCAGATTTCTTCCATACTTTTGCAAAGCTTCTTGATATTTGGGCTATTTCTTCATCGTCCATATCTTCATTGTTACTTCTGGCGGTAAGTTTAGACACAGATGCCAGCTCAGCTGCCCTTCTTGTAATTGCAGTAAAGGCCAGATCTTTTTGCCTTACGGTAGAAATTTCCTTCATTTAATAGGCTGATAGTGCTCTCGTGACATCATCCAAAGTCCTGTCAAAAGTGTAGCTTAATTATTCCATGGCATCAACCTTTCCTTGAACCTGGCTGGTAAAGACTAGAGAACTTTTTGCACAACGTCGTCTTCATCAAAAGGTTTTCCTAGTTAGCAAGCTGTGTTGACCAGATCTCTAAGCTTGACACTGTAATCAGCGATGCTCTCGTTTTCCTGCATAATAAAAGTGTCAAAAGAAGATCTAACTGTCTGTAGTTTTTGTCGCATCATTTTAGCATCTCCCTCGTAATTGACTTTCAATTTATCCCACGCATCTTTTGCAGTAGAACATGTTGAAATCAGACGAAAGGCTTCTCTGCCTACGGCTGAGTTGATACATTTTAGAGCTCTACTGTTCAGCCGTTTGTCGGTCTTTTCTTGAGTGGTCAATGTCTCCATCGCTTTTAGTGTGCCAGTAGTTGAACCTTCGGTCGGTGGATTTCTAGCTGGTTTCCACTCATTCTCGACCTAGTGTCATGCTTTTTCATCCAGTGCATCAATTAAATGCCTCATTCTTGCCTTCCAGTAGCCATAGTTATTTTTGTCCAGCAGAGGTGGACGCGTCGTTGAAGATCCTTCCTTCTCTTGATTTGACATGATCGATATCCTGGATCTCACTGACCTTGTTAGAGGTAAACTCAGTGTTCAGCTTTGATACCAAATGAAATTCTTATCGATCAGAATACTAGCGTTCTACTAATACCTACTTCGTAGGGTATGTTTAAACATGTTAATAGGTTTAAATAGTAAAGTAAAGAACACCAAAAATGATTACGCAGTTCGGTGTAATCACACCTACATGTGCGGGGTCTCGCTCAGTCTGAAACTCATTCACTAGATAATCAGTATAATTACAAATTTCACAACTATAAACTATCTATGACTTACCTTTCACATGAATTGGTGAGCTCCCCTCACAGTTAGTCAGCAACTACTTTCTGCTATCGCAACCACCTCTCCCGAGGTATTAAGGCATGTGGTTTCAGACTCTGGTGAAGACAAAGGCTTGTTCAACGATCGACTTAATGCTGCTCCAATGTAAAGCTATTCTATGTAAAGAATACTTTCTATCAAGTTGGATACTTCTTCTCGCAGCTTGCGTCTCTATTTATAGCTTGATGCCGTGTTTCCCTGTTGATCTTCTTGTTTCGTTAATCACGGTTGTGCTGATCTTCTCATGTAGATAATCACGGCTAGATCTAGTCTCCATGTTATACTCTAATTCTATAGCTGTAGGAAATATAATATTTCCTTATTTCCACACATTGAGACTAATACTAACTAAAATACAACTCAATCATATATTCCTAATATAATCAGATCGGAATTGAATATCTTCGAATATCTTCTTTGATCGCACAAGAGTTGTACTTCAACATAATGACTGTTCCTCAGTTTCTGATTCCGTTTACATCTGGTATGTTTAAACATAGTGACTTCTACATAATAGCCAACTAAATCATCCATGAAACTTCTGGACTCTTCAACCTCTTACCCATAAATTATGGAAGCTCTGGCAGGGGCTTGAGCCCCCGCCCTACCCGGTCTAAATCCGCCCCTGAGAGAAACGGTATCATCTGAAGAACGAGATCATAAAAGATGATGACCCTACTGAGCAAAACCTTCTGACTCTGACTCTTCCTGCCAATAAAAATGGAGGAAAACCATACAAAAAGAAGAACAGAGCATATGGTATCAAGGGAGCAACAACAACAACAAAAACCCGGGGAATTGAGGCAACAATCACCCTCGAAATGCTAGAAATCCTCCTCCCCTGGGAGTTATCAAGGTTATCAATGTGACTGTCATGCAAATGTCAATATTGGTGCATGAAGCTCATACTAATTATTATCTAAGATTCAGCCCCTCCCCTTATTCCTTACAGTCATCAACGTGAGTTGAATATTGAGGATGAAGGTGAGCTTATATTCAGAAGTTTAGAAGGAAGAAAGTATCTTATAGTGTTGCGTGGTTAACAAAATTTTGAGATTTTAGTATGCTATCCAGAGGTATTTTCCATGCGATGAACTAAGCGTCGAGTTCTGTTAGCTGGTGTTTTGAACCCTGAATATTCTCGGAGATCTATAATGGAACACGAAGATGATGTCGTATATCTTGGTGAAGAGATGAGTGGAAAAATCATTGATGAACTTATCCATTGTTACAATTGCAGGAATGGGTGGAAATTGGAAAAACTTTTCTTGCCAAGAAGATATTCAAACTTCCAATTGTGTCTTATTATTTTCACCGACTTGCATGGATCAACAATGTATCAAACACTGATCAAGTATTGCTCCATCTCTTGCATCATTTTCTTCTACATGTGTTGAAGAAATCCAGGGACTAAGAACTGAGGATGAATGGGGTTCTTTTGTATAGAAGTTTGAAGAGAAGAAGGTTCTTATTGTAATGGATGATTTTTGGAATTTTGAGGTTTGGGATGATTTCCAGAGATATTTATCCGATGACATAATAGGTAGTCGAATATTGATGACCACTCGAATGGTTAAATTTCCCACTTCTTCTAATATTATTATATCTTAAGTACCCTCCCCACTGTATTGGGCTCATGGATAAGGATCAGAGTTGGGAACTATTAGAAAACTTAGTGTTCGTGAAAGAAAGTTGCCCTGATGGATTGGTGGAGATAGGAAAGAAAGTAGCTAAGGCATGTGGAGGACTACCCTTAGCAATTGTTGTATTTGCAGGTTATCTTTGAAACATTCCTGCAAAGTCACAAATAGTTTGGGGCAAAGTAATGGGAAAAGTAATTCCCTTAATATCTGCAAATTCTGAGGTATGCATGAACATTCTCTCATTTAGCTACAAGAACTTGTATGGTCACCTAAGAAACTGTTTCCTTTATATGTTCAGTCCCTACAAATTCTGATATCGAGGTTGAAACATTTTCTTCACTTATAGAGATTGCCAATGGTTTCTTGGATTCCATGTACTCAAACTATTTAGAGATTCAGGAAGAAGAATACTTGAACAATTTAATAGGTAGAAACTTAGTTTCCATTGGGAAAAGGGGCTTGGATGAAAAATCCAAGACTAGCTTCATTCACCCACTTCTGAAACAGTTATGCCTAAGAGAAGCCCTGAAGGAAAATTTCATGCATGTCTTAGAACCAGGTGCGCTGATACCTTAATTCAGTATGATAAGCCGCATCACATTTTTAATTTGGATGATTTTTAAAATATTCCTCAACATCCTCATTTGTCTTCGATTTTATGGATTAATCGTGGTTCTGATTATGCACATGATACGTTACTTCTCCAAATGTCAGTCTATTTATGGTTGAGAGTGTTGAAAAATTTCTCAGTTAAATCTGAGGACAAATCTCCACCGTCCAAGGCTGAGAAGTTTGAATCTGCAGCGTTGATTTGTAACGGATAGGACAAATGCTAAACCGACGTCGTTTCTGATACGCGCCAGCTCCTCCCTTTGGCGCGCGCCGCCTTATTTCTTACTTTCTGTTTTAAACTTTTGACTGTTTACTTAGGGGGTTAAATTTCTGTTGGTAAGTGAGATCCTGCTGGCACGTTTAGTTTGTGAGTATACACGCACTAACACGCTTTAAGTATGTGTGTACATATTTTTGTTTTGGTATCAAATCAATAACGAAATTTCCCCTTTTCTTCTGCTACTCTCTACTGTGTGTTTGTGGTGTTCTTGGTTCATTGCACCAGAACCCAAGCTTCTACCCTACTCAATTCTATAATTCTAAGATGGTATCAGAGCGATTATACTGATTCATCGATCTAGTATCACCTCACGAACAAACCCTAGGTACTGGATTCTGTTTTCTCTGCAAATTCAAGTGTGGTCAACCGGAGATTTCTGATGGATTCCGGCGAGAGTTCGAACAGCGGCGGTCATCGACACAACAATGGGAACAAAGGCAACGCGAACAATAGGGTGGATCGTCCCCGCGACGAGGAATATGAACCAGAAGGATACTACAGGCCTAGGATGGAGGATCCACTCTACCTACATGCTAATGACCAGTCACATCAGGTACTGGTAACTCATCCTTTGGCTGAGCATAATTATTTACAGTGGAGAAGAGCAATGATTACTGCGTTTGAAACCAGAGATAATCTAGGTTTTATAAGTGGAGATATTAAAAGGCCTGAGCTAACAGATTCTTAGTATAGGCAGTGGAAGAGAGTCAATTCTATGCTAATTGCTTGGATTCAGAATTCATTAGATAAAGAGATAGTTAATGGATTCTTGTTTGCATCTGATGCTAGAGAACTGTGGGAAGAAATTAGGGACAGATTTGGTGATAATAATGATGCTCTTATTCATCAACTTAAATCTGATATAGGAGACATTAAGCAAGGTGCAGATTCTATTGCATTGTATTATACTAAGTTGAAAGGTCTTTGGGATCATCTGGCTTGTGTTAAACCTAGAAGGAAGTGTGTCTGCTGCACTTGCTGTCAATGTGGCTATTATAAGGAATTAATGAGAGATGAGGAAGAAGATAAGGTCTCTAAGTTTCTTAGGGGTCTAAATGAGGAGTAAAGAGCTATTGTGGATCATATTGTACTTATGGATCCACTTCCTAGTCTAGCAAAGGCTACAACTATGGTTGGGAAGGTAGAGAAGCAGAGAATTGCTCATACTGGTTATCAAGTCATCAGTTTTCTGCACAAGTATCACAGATGGAGAGCTGTTATCAGTCTGATAATGATAATGGTGGTAATGATGCTATGGCAGTAAGAGGTAACAACTATAACCCTAGGGCTCAACAGTTTGGTGGAGTGCAAAGAAATGATTACAAACCTAGAGTGATAAGAAATCCTGATCTGAAGTGTGAACATTGTGGTAAAATGGGGCACATTGCAGATACTTGTTTTAAACTCAAAGGCTATCCAGAATGGTTTTATGGCAATAAGGACAGAAACTCAGTCAGAGGAAGGTATCCTCACAATGCAAATGCTGCAGGAAATCTTACACCATCTGCTATTGGCAAATCTACTTCGGAAACATCTGGTGCTTCTACATCAACAAATGAAGGGCTTCAACAGCTCCAGTTGCAGACTTTTATGGCTAATCTTGCACACATGCAGCAGGAACTTGAGAAAGTTATGAAAGGGAAAGTAGTGGATCTATCTGCACCAACAGACTTTGCAAATTTGGCTTACCTAACTGATTTTTCAGGTAGTGTTCCATCCCATGGCTTAACTGGTACTGTCACAATAGCAAACCCGATATCCCTCCTAGATTGTCTACATGTCCCTACCTTCCATTTCAACCTACTCTCTGTCAGCAAATTGCTACATACTACAGACATACATGTTGACTTTTTCAAAACCTTTTGCTTACTGCAGGACCTTAGGACTGGAAAGGTCATTGCAGTAGCCAAGGGCTATATATTCTGTGTCACACATCCTTTCATGAAGCTACCATTCAAGTTGCAATTCACACCCTTCATGTATCATACATTAGGGAGTCATACCATTGTTTGTACTCAAATCAGCCTAAAGGAGTAGATTTTCATATTTGGCACAGTAGATTAGGGCTTCCTTCTCAGTCTACTGTAAAACATTTACAAGATACTATTGGTTTTGATATTCCAGATTCTTATATATGCAATATATGTCCTCTATCCAAATAGAAAAGACTTGAGTTTCCAGTCAGAGATAAGGTTTCTGATCATATTTTTGACCTGTTGCATATAGACTTGTGGGGACCCTATAAAACAGCATCATTAGGTGGCTCTACATATTTTTCTAACCATTGTAGATGATCACTCTAAATATACTTGGACTGTGCTTGTCAAAACCAAAGAGTCAGTTCCATACATTCTTCTGTCCTTTTTCACCTTAATCCAAAATCAGTTTCAAATGCCTATCAAGTCAATCAAAACTGACAATGGGACTAAATTCTTAAATTCTACTCTGATGGACATTTTAAATGAGCTAGGAATTTTTTATCAGAAAACTTGTTCTTACACTCCACAGCAAAATGGAGTTGTGGAGAGAAAGCATCAACATCTGTTAAATGTTGCTAGGTCTTTTATGATTCAGTCTTCTGTTCCTAAGAGGTTTTGGGGGGACTCCATCCTTATAGCTACATATATTATCAACAGAATCCCCACATCCATTCTAAATTTGAAAACCCCTTATGAATTTTTGATGAAACAAACACCAGATTATACTTTATTGAAATCCTTTGGCTGTTTATGTTTCTCCACAGACACAGTACCACACAAAGATAAATTTCTACCTAGAGCAAGTCCTTGTATAATGGTAGGGTATCCTCCTGATAAAAGAGGATATAAATTGTTTGATATTACTCATCAGAAGATCATCATTTCCAGGGATGCTGTATTCCATGAAACAATTTTTCCCTATTCACCAACTCACTTACCTAGTCAAAATGCCCCTCTACCAACTTTATATATTGACCTAGAGCCATATATACCCACTCACTACACTACACATGACACTGATAATACTTGTCAAACTCTATCACCTGCTCAGATTCCCTTGCCAGACCTTGATCTATCTGGTACTGATTTTCCTAGTCTCACTCAGTCTTACAGATCTGGTGCACCTCATTCTATCTCTAGGTCTGTGTCTACTCCAATTATTACACCCTCTCCACAGCCTGTCAGGAGAAGTACTAGACAAAGTACCAAACCAGTATGCCAGACAGATTTTATCCTCACTTCTATACATGATCCTTTTACCCCTCCTGAATTCAGTGTTGCGCATAGGGCTTTTCTAGTACAATTGTCAAAAGTTGAGGAATCTCAGTCATATAAAACTGCAGTCTTATCTTCACATTGGATATATGCTATGAATTCTGAGTTGCGGGCACTTGAACTAACTAGTACATGGGAGCTTGTGCCATTGCCTCCAGGAAAGAAACCTATTGGTTGCAAATGGGTTTATAAAGTTAAATGTCTTGCTGATGGCACTATTGACATATACAAGGCAAGGTTATTTGCAAAGGGATACAACCAGATTGAGGGGGTTGATTACTTTGACAAATTTTCTCCAGTTGCTAAAACTGTTACAATCAGGTTGTTTTTAGCTATTACTGCAGCAAATACTTGGGTTCTGCATCAGCTAGACATCAACAATGCATTCCTTCATGGATATCTTGATGAAGAAGTGTTCATGTTACCTCCTGAAGGATACACCAAAGCCAAGCCTGGGAAGTTTGCAAGCTCAGAAGGTCACTCTATGGCCTGAAGCAAGCCTCCAGACAGTGGAATTCTGAGCTTACTAAGAAAATCTTGAGTTTTGGTTTCACACAATCTCCACATGACCATTGTCTTTTCCTGTTTTCCATAGAAGAGTTTCAGTTGGCTATTGTATTATATGTGGATGATATTCTCATTGCAGGGTCATCTAAAGATGCTATTCAAAGTGTAAAGAGTTTTCTGCACACTGAGTTCACCATAAAAGATTTGGGGACAGCCAAATTCTTTTTAGGCTTGGAACTAGCAAGAGATCTGAACCTGGGATATACATTTCTCAGACAAAGTATATTACAGATATTGTCTCAGATGCAGGATGTCTTAATTCTGCACATTGCTCCACATCACTTCCAGCAAATTGGGACATTGATGCATCCTCTCCACTTCAATTTGATGGCAGTCAATATAGAAGGTTAGTGGGAAGACTTTTGTATTTAAATACCTCCAGGCCTGATGTGACCTATGCTGTGAATCAGTTAAGTCAGTGTATGCAATTTCCCACTGAGCACCAGATGGATGGGGCAATTCATGTGGTCAGATATCTCAATGCTTTTCCTTCCAAAGGACTGTTCTTTCCCAGTAGCAATGATCTTCATCTCAATGCTTACTGTGATGCAGATTGGGGTATATGCAAGCTTACAAGGTTTTCAGTTATTGGATTTTGCATTTTTCAAGGTGGAGCTATGATTTCTTGGAAATCTAAAAAACAACAAACAGTTTCCAGATCTCCAGCAGAATCTGAGTACAGAAGCATGGCCTTAACCACCACAGAATTACAATGAATTTCTTATCTACTTCAAGACTTTAAGGTTGTACTGCATCTTCCAATTTCTTTATGGTGTGATAATAAAGCAGTTAGAGAGATTGTGGAGAATCCAGTTTTCCATGAAAGGACGAAGCACATAGAGATAGACTGTCATGTGACAAGAAACAAGTTCAAGGAAGGATTTTTGGTTCCATCTGCAATCACCAGTTCTCAGCAGCTGGCTGATTTATTTACTAAGCCACTCCCAGCTCCTGCATTTCACCTTCTACTGTCCAAGATGAACTTCTGCTGTTTGCCCCAAGTCCATCTTGAGGGGGGAATGAAAAAGTTCTCAGTTAAAGCTGAGGACAAATCTCCACCGTCCAAAGCTGAGAAGTTTGAATCTGCAGCGTTGATTTGTAACGGATAGGAGAGATGCTAAAGCGATGTCGTTTCTGATACGCGCCAGCTCCTCCCTTTGGCGCGCAGCCCCTTATTTCTTACATTCTGTTTTAAGCTTTTGACTATTTACGTAGGGGGTTAAATTTCTGTTGGTTAGTGAGATCCTGCTGGCACGTTTAGTGTGTAAGTATACACGCACTAACACGCTTTAAGTATGTATGTACATATTTCTGTTTTGGTATCAAATCAATAACAAAATTTCCCCTTTTCTTCTGCTACTCTCTACTGTGTGTTTGTGATGTTCTTGGTGCTTTGCACCAGAACCCAAGCTTCTACCCTACTCAATTCTATAATTCTAAGAAGTGTTACATATTTATTTCGTGTCGTTCGATACTTTTCCCTTGTAGTTGTTGAATCTAGTGAGCGTAAGATTTCTAGCCCTGCACTTATTTTCAACTAACATTATCAAAACAAGTATAAAACAATTCAACGGTTGGAGCATCATTTTCATTTCAACGTCGTGACTATGTACATGTCTCTTCCATTCAATTCAATTTAAATTGATTTTTTGTTTCTTAATAAAATTTGATTTGATTTAGTATATATAATTATCCATTTTTAATAAAGCCAAGGTATTTTTAAAAAAAAATAACATTTCATGAAACTACCATGATAAAGTACATGATTTTAACTGGACACCGATAACAAAAGAAATAGATAAGTATGTCCACTTTTACAAGCAAATTTTAAAGCAAAATTTCCAATCTCTGTTTTGAATGCATTGTTTCAGCAAAGGAAGTGTATAATGAGACACCGGAGAAGAAGAGGAAATGAACCTTCGTAACTTCAAATTGTCCATATGATAACTTGATAACTGAAATATATAGGTTACAATTATATTTTATCTCACTTATCAAATAGCTCAACTTTTTTTAATTGTTATGGTTTGTAAGTTAAAGGCTAACTAGCAATTTTTAAGAATATACAACTTACTATAGAAATGGATATGCTTAAGTATTAGTTCAATATAAAAAATTTAATTTCTAACGATGACATTATATAATGTAGTTGGACTTTTAAAACGAAATAATTTCAATCTTATGGCGCGTTGCGATTAAATGACACATATTGTATCAATCTTACGAGTAAGCAAAATTCGTAGCGCTTTTTTATCTTTATTTTGTTGAGAGTCAAGGTAAAAGAAAAAGAAAAACCAAGAGCTATTATTTTTGTTTTCAAATTCTTATCTTCTTGTATGATATTTATAATTTTAAAAATATTGTGATAAGATCAGAGACTCGACAATAGTTTACTAGGAAGTATTCAAAACCTCGGGTCTTTTGTAAGCACATTTCACAGAAGGGATCGGGAAAAAAAAACACAGCAGGGATCGGGTATGGGATCGGGTATGACCTATGGTGCGGCGCTGGTACATGTGAAACACGTATTGAAAAATAATATCAAATCGTTTCTGGGTAAACTCCGTTGCATACATCGATATGGCCGCTGGTGCTGCTGGAGGAGTAAAGGTAACTTCCCTAATTAGCTAGTATAGTAATTTGCTGAATTGCATGTTTCAGGGTATAACTTTTCAATTGTATCGATTCAACTGAATATACAGTACTCCTTTATAACCATCTATTATTAATGCTACTAGCTATTGTTGGTTAACAATAATAATCGCACAAAATCTTGAAGAATCTAATTAGGGACCTGTGTGGGAGTACAGCCGGCACTGCACCAGACCCGGCCCTGAATCTAATTAGCACCACAAGGCACAAGCATGCATATATCCTACAACTTAGTTTTTTTTTTCTTTTTTCCATTTTTACAAATAAACCGTCATGTCATTAGTTTGAGGGATTTTATTTGGCTCCCCTAACCAAAAAATGCCACAAGTTTTTACATCACCGAATTTTAGGTTAAAAAGGGATAAAAGTCCCTAGAAGCATTATAATGCTTCTCAAAATTCTTAACTATATATTGCTTAACACTCTAAAAACTTAAAACTTATAAGAGTATTGTCAAGACAAAACATAAGGCGCGAACTTTAACTTAGAGACTAAAGGAAACATTAACAATAGGAGGCACACAACACAGCTATGTTCTGATTCATCGAGTATGGAGAGCCACTTGAAATTTGTGTCCGAGCCAGACATTTGTGAAGGGTTTCCATTTGGTAAAATGCAAAGGCTTCATAAATATATATGAGCAGAATGAGTTGGTAAGTTCCAGAGCTTAAGAGATGTCTTATCTTGACTGGTCACAAAAGAACTACAATCATAAAAATAGATAATTAGCAATATCAGTATGATTTTTAGGGATTCTAACAATTGGAATCTCTGTTGCATCCATTAAGACTAGACTTCTGATTCCTAAAGGGAGAGAGACCCATGTACATTTCTCAGATAACTTGCTGCAGTGAGTCATTTTGAAGAGTGGATTAGCATACTGATTTGCCTTTCTCAAAGAAAAAACAATCTCAATCCCATGTAGAAGGATTTTGAATCATGTTAATGAATTGCGGGCAATCTGATTCAATGCATATAGGCTATATACCAAGAGATGATGCACATATTATTCCAGCTTGTATAGCAAATAATTCAGTTTGAAGGGATGAGGTTGCATTGATATAGAAACTTTCAACATGCACAAAATCCCCACAGTTATTTCTAATAAGTAGTGCAATCACATCCATATTTTTCTTCCATGAAGCATCCACTGTTACGATACCTATTCCTACTTGAGATAGGCCTTGGATAACCTACGTTAGACAGAATACCTAATCTTATTATAATAGGAAGTTATTTACTTTCCGTTTTCTAGTTTAGAAAGTTATTAGTTTTTCTTTTCTTATTTAGAAAGTTATTCATAGAGAAGTCTATATAAACTAATGTTTAGACTCCTATTTTATTATTCAAACAATCAATCAATTCATTCAATAACATTGTTTCTTCCGATTCAATAAAGATTGTTTAGATCACAAAAGTCAAAAGATCTTATCTCTATTGAGCCTTGAAGAATCAAGTCTCATCATTTGGTATTCAGAGCACGGTTATTATATATAAAAAAATCACGAAATTTTTTTCTTCTTCTGTTCGCCATGACGGTCAAGAGTATGGAAGAAACTGTCAAGCAGCAACAGGAACAACTGGAGTTACTTATCGCGGAAGTTGCAGCCACGAAAAATAGAGTTAACTCCCGGTTGAACGAGTTCAAGCATTACATGGATGTAAAATCCGATGCCCAGTTTGCGAAACTTGTTTCTCTTCTTGAGCAGCATAAGGGTCACCAGCCAGAATCATCAAAGACTAATGATACGGGGAATTCACGCCCAACGTTCCAACGTTATGGACGTCTAAATTTTCCCAAATTTGAAGGGATCGAACCTGCAAATTGGATTTTTCAAGCAGAACAATACTTTCGTCTGAATGACATTCCTGATGACAAGCGTGTTGGTCTTGCTTCTCTTCATCTTTGTGGAGATTCTGTATCTTGGTATCGCCACTTCGAACAAACATTGGGAGGCTTAACCTGGACCCAATTCTCGACTTCTCTTTGTCAGCGATTTGGTTCTCTTGAGTATAGGGATCCCATGGCCTCTCTGTCTAAGCTTACTCAGGATGGTTCAGTCAAGTCTTATATAAATAAATTTGAGACTTTGTTGAACTTAACCCACAGGTTGGTTGATGATCAGCTTCGCGTGAGTATGTTTTTGTCTGGACTACGACCTGATATTCAGGCAGGAGTTCGACTTTTGCACCCACTCAGTCTCACTCAAGCTTTTAGTATGGCACTGGATCAGGAAGATGCGATTATTGCCACAAGACAATACACCGCTTCAATCGAAAATCTTCATTATTCTTCAGGAATTACTGGACCTACTTTGGCTAATATTAGTCCTCGACCTGTTCCAGCTGATCCACTGATTTCTGCTGGTGTCAAACGTCTCTCTTTAGCCGACCAACAGATTCGCAAGGATAGAGGTCATTGTTTTAACTGCGATGAACTTTATAAACCCAGCCATAAATGTGCCGCGCGATTACTTTTGTTGGATGGTGAGGATGGTATGCATACTCCCTCTACGGAGCCTACACAGTCAGACCCGGGCTCACATGTATCCTAATACGCATTAACCGGTTCTACAGGGTCTCAACAATTACGTGTTGCAGCTCAGTGCGAGAATTCAACCCTTTCTGTTTTGGTGGATTCAGGTTCCACCCATAATTTTATTACTCCAGCAGCTGTTCGCAAGTGTGGCTTGCCTGTTCATTGTCAATCACAGACGCGTGTGATGGTTGGTGATGGGGGTTTTCTTTCCACATTAGGTGTTTGTTCTAATGTGCCTCACCAAATTCAAGAGTATCCTTTTACTGCGGATTTTTATATATTGGATGTCAAGGGTTGTGATTTGGTGTTGGGGACTCAATGGTTGCGTTCTTCAGGTCCTTTCTGGTCGGAATACGAGAAACTTGTAATTCGGTTTGAACGCTTGGGTACTACTTACACCATTTATTGGAATGATTCCACATTGGCTCGGATTCCCACAACTACTAAGAATAGTGCCGTCACTTCTGGGCCTATTCTCCCGACTATTAAGGTATCACGGGAATTTTTGGGCCTTTCTGTATGTTCTCAAAAGTTTGTGAAGGATTATGGTTTGATCACAACATCATTGCCTAAATTCAGTGGGAAGGTTCCTCTCAGGATGAGGCTACTTGGGAGGATACTACGCAGTTACTGGGGCGTTTTCCTTTCTTCAAAACTTGTGGACAAGTCTTCATTCAAGGGCGTGGGGATGTTACGATACATATTCCTACTCGAGATAGGCCTTGGATAACCTACGTTAGACAGGATACCTAATCTTATTATAATAGGAAGTTATTTACTTTCCGCTTTCTAGTTTAGAAAGTTATTAGTTTTTCTTTTCTTATTTAGAAAGTTATTCATAGAGAAGTCTATATAAACTGATGTTTAGACTCCTATTTTATTATTCAATCAATCAATCAATTCATTCAATAACATTGTTTCTTTCAATTCAATAAAGGTTGTTTAGATCACAAAAGTCAAAAGATCTTATCTCTATTGAGCCTTGAAGAATCAAGTCTCATCATCCACATTAACCTTAAAAGCTTGACTAGGCTTAGACCAGTAAACATGAGCTTTATTGGGCTTGGTGATATATAAGGGAGGGATGCATCCCTGTATATCTAGTTCACAGTCTACTGCACTACAAACATGCAATGGACTTTTCAAATGTGAAAAGTATATGGAGTTGTGGAGCTCCTTTGTCATAACTGTAATATCAGGAGGCTTATTTTCAAATATATTCTTACTCCTAGATGGGGCACTATGATTTAATCTAGTATGAAGCTTAGATAGACCAGAATATGACCAACAATTTGCAAGTCTATCCCATAGATTCCCAAAGTTAAAGAAAAGTGATCCACAGAGCTGATGCATATTTTTCCATAATAATACAGATATGGCACATTCATTATAGAAATGATGTAAAGAGTCCCTAAAAATGATATCAGGTCGACCCGCTTGATTTTGAGTTAATTTTCCCTATTTGTAACATAGTCGTTAGTGTATATTATTGTCATAATATAGACAGTCAATCGGGAGATTTGCCAACTGCATATAATAGAATTACATTCTATCTTAAACAGAGTTCTATTTCTAAATAGAATAATTAATATATATACCGGATTACCAAGTTTATTTGGTTACCAACTTTATGGGGCTGTTTGGTTCATATTAAGGAAACATACATGAAACAAGAAATGGAACCAGTGGCGGATACGTCTCTCTTTGTAGTCCAAGAATGTGCTACCGTGTTGATCTTCTCGGTCCTTCAATCACGGTAAGGCTGATCTCCTCGTCCAGCTCATCACAGCTCCAATTAGTCTCCAAGCTATATTCTACTTCTATAGCTATAAGATAAGAAAGATATTATTTCCTTATTTAAGACTAATCCTAACTAAAATACAACTCTATCATATATTCCTATGCTAATCAAATCTGCTCTTGAATATGTTCAAATATCTTCTTTGCATCTTGCAATATCTTCGTTGATAGCATACGAGTTGTACTTCAACACAACGACTGTTGCTCAGTTTCTGATTCTGCTGGATCAAGTGTTTAAACATAAAGTGTGTTTAAACACAGTGACTTCTACAAAATAGCCAACTAAATTGTCTTGAAAGCTTCTGGACTCTTCAATCTTTCCCTTTGGCATTTTTTGGAACCATATCAACTATTTTGATGCACAAAGCAACATAGCTTCCCCTTTCATTTAGAAATCCAGACTTCATTCATATACGCATCAAATTAGATAAGAAACATCATGCATATTCAATAAGCTCTCCCTACTCACTAGATGTAGATAGAGACAATCATATATGCTCATGGCCATAACAATGTTCCAAACTAAATGGACACATTAATAAGATCAAAACATCCAGAATTCCAAAATAAATGGCCATCTCACACATCATCAAAATAATCTCCCCCTTGGGAACATAAAATGTGCCAAAGTGTGCACTAAAACATCCCAAAAATAACAAAAACTCCCACAAATGTCAGAAATTCAGCAAAAAATAAAGTTCACAGGAGAGAGAGAGAGAGAGAGAGAGAGAGAGAGAGCTCAGAATTGCTGGGATCCACTGCTTTCATCACCACTGTCATCAGACTCAATCAATGCTGCAAGCTCTTCCTTTAGATCAATAATCTTGAGACGATGAGCTTTAAGCTGAGCCTTGATTTCTACAATTCTAGTTTTGGCAAAATTCTGCTCTACTGGAAACACATCAGAATCCTCCTCTACGTCAGCATCTGTCAGATCATTGCGCTTGGCAAGCACTGTCTGATTCACCTGAACCACTTGGCATGGTAGAACAACATCATCCTCAGCATCTAGCACTCCAGCACACCTTAGTATCCCAGTGATGAGGGTAGGATAGACGAGATACTCATCATACTTCAAGCTCCGGGCAATAAAATGAATCCTCTCATACAAGAACCACCCCAGATTGAAAGGCTTCCTGGTTCCAATGCAGTACATAACCCCTGCCATTTCCTCAGTCACTCTGGAGACATTTTTGGACATTGTCCACATATTAGCCACTACCATGTACATACAGAAGTACTTTTGGGTAAGAGAAGATGCCATAATGGTTGGTGCATCACCCCATTCAGCCAAGCTGCCTCCAGATAATTCCAAAGCCACTACATCATAGTTCAGAGTGAACCCTTCAGGATAAGCCCCAGATGGACACCTCCTTTGATCAAAATCAAGATATAGATTGATTGTAAAGGGATCAAAGCGATACAGCTTGCCTCTGATATAAACTTTGCGATACCATTGCGATGCAGGATCACTGTTACCCTTCCTCGGGTTGGAGTAGAACTCATAGACCAGGTCCTTGTTGGCACTGACATAGGAGTTAGCAGGTTTAAACATGTGGATATTTTTCATGAAATCCACAAAGGCTGGAAGTTTAAACTGCTCAGTCAACTTTTCTCTACTTTCAGACTTTTCTTTACCAATTCTGCATGCTTCTGAATTGTCTTCTGAGAATAGAACTTCTCATTGTATGCACCCTGCAGCAATGGATCAGCATCTCCAACCCTCAGCTTGGACCTAATGCAACCAGACATAACTTTATCACTTCTCCTGGTAGAATCAGACTCCACAGAATCATCACTGCTCTTCTCTATATCCTCAGTAGTCTTGATGACCTCCTCTTCTTCACTGTCAGGAGCAACATACTCATCAGAGAGCACCTTTTTGCTTGACTCTTGAGCAGCAGACCTCTTCCTCTTCCTTGTCTCTGGGGGAAACACTTGAATCACTGGTGGAAGATCCTCCAGCTTTTTCTTCTTAGGCTTGAGCTTAATTAGAGGTATATAATCCTCACTATTTGAGTTCTCTTGATCCTCCTTGGTACTGTTGACCAACTCTTGCTCAACAGCTGTCTGACCTGCAATACCAACTTTCTGACCTCCAGAATTACCCAACTCTGTCTTTTTCTTCTTTCTCTGGTAATACTTCACAATCTTGGGCCCTCTAATCTCCTTCTCTGGTTCTGAGTTATCTTCACTCTCAGTTCCAACTTCAGAGCTCTCATAAAAGAAATCCAACTTAGGATCCCCCTCAAAATTAACAGACACAACTATAGTTGGATTCAGACACAGTTCTTGATCTCCTAAACCCTCTGCATTCTGAATCTCAGGAACTCTAGTACCACTAGTAACAACCACCTTTCACTCACAGCAATAGGGGATTTTGGGGTGTCATTATCACTCATGTACCCTTGCAAGCTCAACAAGCTATCCAACACCCCAAGTTCAACATCATCCACTCCCAAATCATTCAAATCAACAGATTTAAAGCTACCCATAATAGTTTAGACATGGATATAAGTTCAAACATAGTACCCGACTTCACTAAGGCACAATCACCAATATCTAAAACACTGTGAACTACAGATGACTTCCTAGATCCCCAACACACTATAAAAAACCAATCTTGATCAAGAATCAAGGGTTTACCTTGTGCAAGCAATGACTCCACAGCTCAGGAAGAAAGGATGATGAAGATTCAGTCTCACCGTGCGTCTTTAATGGGAATGCTGAGAAACTAGAGAACACTGGCCGAGAAGCTTTGATCTGAGATCGGAAAGCTGATTCGCAGAGGACAGAAGATTGCTCACTGGAATTGGGAACGTCAGAGCGTAATATTTGCAGAATAAAAGAGAATATTTTCCTTCTTATAATTTTTGGCTTTTCTAAAATTCAAAACCGAACCCCAATTGGAAAATAAATCAATAATTACAGATCAGTCCACAACTTCCATAAAATCATTGATTGCCCCTCATAAAATAAGGGTGGTTCTAAATGCAGGTCTACTTTACTTTTGCAGGTCCAAATAAAATTTGAAATGACAATAATGTCCCTCTTAAATATGTATTATAATTCATGAAAAAATAATTTATAATTTGGACACGCGTTAAATCATTACATAGACGGGTTTACGCATTCAAGGTTAGAGATTTAGAAATATATTTGTAAAAATTAATAAACGAATGAAGGGTAATTATGGTATTTTTCCACTTTTATTGGATCTGCAGAAGTAAACTGGACCTGCATCTAGTAAACACCTAAAATAAATATGAGTCTAAGACTTCTATTTTTCTACCCAGTCATCCAATAAATTCAGCCCAATAGCAAAGAGTTAACTATTTTGGCCCAATAGACTCTTTTCTTCTGTTTCTGCCTAACTCTCATGTGTTTAAACACACTGATCCTCAGTGTTTAAACTTCCTTCACAACTAATTTTTTTTAGTGTTTTTCTTTTTCAAAAAATAAAAGACATAAAACAGTAAACACTAATTTACAACAATAAGAGGTGATCAGAGATACCTCAAATTCGACAAACACCTAAGTGTTGTCTTAGTGTCTCAAAGGTTGCAGAATCCAGTGGTTTGGTGAAGATATCTGCAAATTGTTCAACACTAGGAACAAACTCAATGGATAGTTCCTTCTTTTCCACCAAGTCTCTGATGAAATGGTGCTTGATGTCTATGTGCTTGGTCTTTTTGTGATCAACTGGATCATGAGAGAGATCAATAGCTCCTTTGTTGTCACACTTGATGAGTAGAACATCCTGCTTGTAGCCATAGTCCCTCAACATCTGCTTCATCCACAGTAGTTGCTGACAACAACTTCCAGGTGCTAAGTACTCAGATT
Source organism: Sherardia arvensis (assembly GCA_948330725.1). Lineage (NCBI taxonomy): Eukaryota > Viridiplantae > Streptophyta > Magnoliopsida > Gentianales > Rubiaceae > Sherardia > Sherardia arvensis. The sequence goes on from OX415244.1 coordinate 7,786,961, forward strand.
CAGTGGTAGAAAGTGAGATGGAATTCTGCTTCTTGCTGTACCATGACACAAGATTTCCTCCTACATAGAAACACCCACCAGTAGTACTCTTCCTATCTTCAGAATTCCCAACCCAATCTGAGTCACTGTAGCCAATAATTTCTTCCTGACTTCCTCTAGAATACCAGAGACCATAATCAGCAGTTCCATGTACATATCTAATAATCCTCTTGGCTGCAGAGAGATTACACTCCTTAGGATCAGATTGAAATCTTGCACATAGCCCAACACTCAGACAGATATCCGGTCTGCTTGCAGTAAGATACAGTAAGCTCCCAATTATACTTCTATAGAGCTTAATGTCCACCTTCACACCATATTTGTCATAAGTCAGTTTCTCTATTGAGGCCATTGGTAACACCAAATCTCTTAACCAAGTTTAAAGTGTACATGATTTGATTGATGAAGATACCTTCCTTGTGATGTTTGACTTGAAGCCCTAGAAAATAAGACAGTTCACCAACCATACTCATTTCAAACTCACTTTTCATCATCTCTATAAAGTTATCAACCAACTTTTGAGATGTTAAGCTAAAGACAATATCATCTACATAAATTTAAGCAAGTAGCAGATGTTTATCATGTTTAAACACAAAGAGCGTTCGGTCTACTCCCCCTCGTCAATAGCCTTTCTGCAGAAGAAATTGGGTAAGACGCTCATACCAAGCCCTGGGTGCTTGTTTAAGACCATATAACGCCTTTTTAAGTCTATAAACATGATCAGGCAGATGGGGATCTTCAAATCCCTTAGGTTGCTCAACATAGACTTCTTCATTGATGATGCCATTCGAAAATGCACTCTTGACATCCATCTGAAACAGAGTAAACTTCATAAGACATGACATAGCGAGTAAGAAACGGACAGATTCTAACCTTGCAACAGGAGCAAATATTGCATCAAAATCAACACCTTCAACTTGAGTATACCCTTGAGCTACAAGTCTGGTCTTGTTTCTGGTTATGTTACCACCTCCATCAAACTTGTTCTTGAAAATCCACTTGGTACCTATAACATTGACTCCTAGTGGTCGTGGAACAAGATACCATACGTCGCTTCTATTGAACTGCTCCAGTTCCTCTTGCATGACTGAAATCCAGTACTCATCATTCAATGCTTCCTTGTGATTTTTGGGCTCAATTGAAGAAAGAAAGCATTGCAGAACATGCAGTCCAGCATTCATCTTAGCATAGTCCTTCCTCTCTTTAGGCCGAAGATTGTAAGTACTAGCTGGGGAATGATCATTAGTAGGTGCCGATGTCGGTGTATCGGATATTGTAACATCAGAGACTGTTGTAACATCAGGCACTGTTGTAACATCAGATGATGTTGTAACATCCGGCAGAGATGGACTAATATCTGGACTGATTTGTAGGTCAGGTTCATCATCAATCCATATACCACTGCTGATATCCTTCAGATCTTTAACTACCACATTGTTGGACTCCATCATCACATTTGTACAATTGTTGAATAACCTGTAAGCCCTGCTATTTGGAGAATAACCAAGGAAAATACCAACATCAGCTCGTTTTTCAAACTTACCAAGTGGTTCACGATCTCTGAGAATGTAGCATGCACTTCCAAACACATGAAAGTATGCAACGTTTGGCTTCCTTCCTTTCCAAAGTTCATAGGCAGTTTTCTTTGTGAATGGACGAAGATAAACTCGGTTGATTGTATAACATGCAGTATGCACTGCTTCAACCCACCACTTCTTGGGAGTATCATTTTCTGCCATCATGGCTCTGGACATGTTGATGAGGGTCATGTTCTTGCGTTCAACAATACCATTCTGATGTGGTGGGATTGGGGCAGAGAACTCATGCTTGATTCCAAGGTTTGCACAGAAGTACATCATTGTAGAATTGACAAATTCCCTTCCATGGTCACTCCTAACTCGAACTACTTTCAGGCCATCATGTGATCTTTCTGTATTGACTTGAGTGATGACCTTAATAATAATAATCACTGCATCGGATTTCTCTTTTAAAAATTCCACCTAAGTATACCTGGAAAAATCATCTACACATACAAAGATATATTTCTTGCCCGAAACATTAGTTGGACTGATTGGTCCCATTAAGTCCATATGAAGCAATTCAGTCCATAAGAAGTAGTAATCTCATGAAGTTTAGAGTGTGGTGACCTGACCTGTTTTCCTTCATGACATGGTGGACAGGTTAACTCCTTTGTGTAAGATAGTAGTGGTACTCCTCTGATTGCTTCAAGCCTCGTAACTTTAGACAGTGTTTTCAGATTTGCATGTCCAAGTTTCTTATGCCACAAAAGGTTGTCATCCACACTAACTTTGAGGCAGCTTACAATATCATCTAGAATGTAGCAGTTTTCTGAAGATCTAGTGCCAATAAGGACACCTCTTTCATCCTTTCTAACTGTACACACTTTGTCATCAAATAAAACAGTTAAATTGTTGTCACAAAGATGACTTATACTGAGAAGATTTGCCTTTAGTCCATCCACAAGGAGCACGTCTTGAAATACTGGAAAGTTCTTGACTTGTAACTCCCTCTTTCCAGTTATTCTACATTTCTTCCCATCTCCAAATTTGACTGTTCCAGTCCAAGGAACAATATTGCTCAACAATTCAGGAGAACCTGTCATGTGTCTAGAGCAACCACTATCGAAATACCACGAGTCTCTGGCATATATATGAGCTATAACAGGTATGAACATCATAGCAATAGTTGGTTTTAGGAACCCATACCTTTTTTGAATGCTGAAACCTTTCTGGTTGCACCATGTTGTAACCTGCTCCCATGTTGTAACATGCTCCATTTATTGGTCCTTGCATCAAATCTCTTAGAAGTCGGAAGCAACGTCTTTTGTAATGTCCTGGTCGTTGACAATAATTGCACGTTGCCTCCCATCGTGGTTGAGATCTGTTTCTCTGTTGAGGATAGGTAGATCTATATCTCAATCCATACTTTGGAGTCTTCATGAAGTTTTTTTGAGCTTTGACCAGTTGCTCTTGTTTGGTTTGATCATGGTTAGACTGGTCCAGCACAACTTTCTTTTCTACCTGCTTGAGTGATTTCATCGTTGTTGCTGCACCATATCCCAGTCCATGCCTGTCACCAGAGGCTTTTTCCATTCCAAGAATGTCATCCAATGCTGCAGTTCATTTGTTAAGTTTGGAGATAGTTCATTCAGCTACTTCTGCTCGAATAAGAGCTATCTTCAGTTCTTCTATCATAGCATCAAGAGTGATTTGCAGTTGCTCAACTTCTTCATTCAGGCTGTGCTTGTCCTTCCTTAAGCCTTTGTTCTGTTCAGTCACCTTGACCCATATGTGCAGTTTATCATATGACTCATGAATATCATCTACATCTGAATCCATGTTTAAACTCTCACTGCCAGAGATTACAGTAGCACCAAATGCAATGTGGGTTTCTACTTTGTCTTCATCTCCACTTTGTAAGGTAACTGCTCCGAACGCTACATGATTGCTTACATGCTCATCTTCAGATTCTTCTCAATCACTCCAGGTTGCGTTGTAGGCTTTTCCCTTCTTGCTGGATGATCCACTAGGGCACTGTGCTTGAATATGCCCGTATGCTTCACATTACCGACACTGAATTTTTCCAGCATGTTTAAACACAAACTTGGATTTTGATTGATCATTGCTTGGTATTTTGTTTCCACTGGAACCTTGCTCTCTACCATCATTCCTTCGTGCTACAGATCTCCTCAGTACCTTTGCAAAACTCCTTGATATTTGAGCAAGCTCATCTTCGTTTATATCTTCATAGTTGCTTCTATTAGTATGATTAGACACAGAATTGTGTTTAGACACAAAGTTTAGTTCTTCTGCTTTTCTTGCACTTGCAGTGAAGGCCAGATTTTTTGTCTTACTGTAGCTATCGGCTTCATCTCATATGCTGATAGTGCTCCCATGACTTCATCTAAGGTCCTCTCCGTAGTATCACTCAGCTCCTCCATTGCATCAGTCTTTCCTTTGAATCTGGCTGGCAGCGACCTTAGAACCTTCTGCACGACATCATCTTCATCAAATGGCTTTCCCAATTGATAGGCTGTGTTAACCAGATCTCTGATCTTTGCATTGTAGTCTGCAATGGTTTCATTGTCGTGCATAATCATTGTTCCAAACGTAGACTTTACTGTATTCATCTTTTGACGTTTCATTTTGGCATCTCCTTCATAACTTGCCTTCAATTTGTCCCATGCGTCCTTTGCAGTACAACAAGTTGAGATCAGATGGAAAGCTTCTTGATCAACAGAAGAATTGATACAATTAAGTCTTTTACTGTTAAGGCGTTTATCCTTTCTTTCCTGAGTAGTCAGCTCCTCCTTGGTTTTCAAAACGCCTTCAATTGAGCCTGCTGCAGGTGGATTTCCTGCAGGTGTCCTTCATTCTCAACTCAGTACCATGCTTCCTCATCCATCGCATCAATATAGTGCTTCATTCTTGCTTTCCAGTATCCATAATTGTTCTTGTCCAAAATGGGTGCTCATGTGTAAAACAAACCATCTTTCTTCTGGGTTGACATGATCGATATCCGGATCTTCACTGACCTTGTTAAAGGCACAACTCAGTGAACAAGCTCTGATACCAATTAAAATTACTATCGATCAGATTATTTGTGTGCTTAAGTAATACTTCTACTTTAACTAGTATGTTTAAACATGCAATACAGTTTAAAATCAAAAGTAAGAACACCATATGTATTTACGCAGTACGGTGCTAAAACACCTACATCTGCGGGGCCTTGCCCAGTCTGAAAATCATTCACTAAATAATATAGATCAGTTACAAAGTTTCACAAACTATTAACTATCTATGACTTATCTTTCCCTGTGGATTGGTGAGCTCCCCTCACAGCCAGTCAGCAACTCCTCGCTGCTATCTTGACCACTTCTCCCGAAGTATTAAGGCTATCCGATTTCAGACTCTGGCGATGGCAAAGGCCTGTTCAATTCCTCGAATTAAACGCTGCTCCAAAACGCAAAGCTATTCTGTAGTGCAGAATACTTTCACTCAAGATGGATAAATGTTATCGCAGCATACGTCTCTCTTTATAGTCCAAGGCTGTGCTACCGTGTTGATCTTCTCGGTCCTTCAATCACGGTAAGGCTGATCTTCTCGTTCAGCTCATCACAGCTTCAATTAGTCTCCAAGCTATATTCTACTTCTATAGCTATAAGATAAGAAAGATATTATTTCCTTATTTAAGACTAATTCTAACTAAAATACAACTCTATCATATATTCCTATGCTAATCAAATCTGCTCTTGAATATGTTCGAATATGTTCTTTGCATCTTGCAATATCTTCGTTGATAGCATACGAGTTGTACTTCAACACAACGACTGTTGCTCAGATCCTGATTCTGCTGGATCAAGTGTTTAAACATAAAGTGTGTTTAAACATACAGTGTATTTAAACACAGTGACTTCTACAAAATAGCCAACTAAATTGTCTTGAAAGCTTCTAGACTCTTCACAAAATATAATCACACGCCACACAAAGTGCGGTAGTGATTTTGCTAGTCTACCTTAAAATTTCATATTTCCAACTAATGTATATTCAACCATAGTTTGTCAGCACTTGAATTTAATGAGTTCAATCTATTGTTTAATTTAGTTCTTTGTATCCGAAAACATTGAGAATAATGATAAAAAATAAATATATTCAGTCTTAGTATTATATTAGGAATACAAATATTTATATTTATATATATATATATATATATTTAGATATCCGAAAATATTCTTATGTAGTAAGTTATATTGTAGATTCTACATCGATTGTGGACATCCTTGAACCTACTGCTAATAAACCCCCCACTACTGCTTCTTCTACTTCGCCGGCATCACTGTCTTCAAGTATTTCGTACCCTATTACTGGTTTGTTAATTGCAAAACTGGATAATTTAATCAAGGAAAGGCTCAATAGAAAAGCTCAACTATGGACCTATCTCATCAAAATATGTGAATGAGTTATGAAAATCGATCTCTAACTTGAATTTTGTTGGTTAGGTTATTTGATTACCAAGGGGTCTATGTCCCACAGGGAGGACATGATCGAATGCTTCTTTTGAAGAAAACAACCTTCACGACATGATTGAAGATCTCCTTGGACACGGGTCGGAACTGAAAGATGTGAGAATTTGGGAAGCCCAGAACACTAATCTTGCAGAAAAAGTATATAACCACTTTGACAATTCTCAACACTTTGACTATTGTGACATCGTCAAGGTTGATGGTGGCACACTTTTATCCGATATTAGGTCGTATCTTTGTCAGTCCAGAACTGAAAATAATGGCGATTCTTTGTATAGAAGTTTGATAGGAAAAAGATATTTAATAGTGGTGCGAGGTTTAAAAATTTTTGAGGGATGGGATCATATAAAGAGGTATTTTCCGGACAATAAGGTAGGCAGCCGAGTTCTTCTAAGTGCTGTTTTAAATTCTTCAACATCATCAATGGAACGAGAAGACATTGTGGTAGGTCTTGTCGAAGATATGAGTAAATTCATTGATCAACTTACTAGGCCGCCACCAACACTATCAATTGTGACAATTGCAGGAATGGGGGGAATTGGTAAAACTACTCTTGCCAAAAAGGTTTTCAACCATCCCGGTGTTTCTCTTCACTTTCATCGTCATGCATGGATTGACTCTGTATCCAGCTTTGATCAGGTCTTGTCTCATTTATTACTCCAAATTGATGCTTCATGTGGTGATGAAGTTCAGGGGAATAGCATGCAGGATAAAGGTGAAAGTTTGTACAGAAGTTTAAAGGGAAACATGTATCTTATTGTAATGGATGATTTATTGAATTTCGAGGTTTGGGATGCTGTCCAAAGATACTTACCCAATGATGAAAATGGTAGTCGAATATTGATCACCAGCAGAATGACAGAGTTTCCATCTTGTATCCATATAAGAAAGAACCCTCCTCACTGCATGACACTCATAGATAAGGTTCAAAGTTGGGAACTATTAGAAAAATTGGTGTTCAAGAAACAAAGATGTCCTGATGAATTGGTTGAGATTGGAAAGTAAATAGCCGAGACATGTGGAGGATTGCCTTTAGCAATTGTTGTTATTGCAGGTTTTCTATGTACCATTGACTCAAATTTATCATCAGTTTGGAGGAGTGTCAAGAACGAAGTAGTTCGGATAATATCAGCTAATTTGGAGGTAGGAATGGATATTCTCAATTTCAGTTTCAAGAACCTGCCTTATCACCTCAAATCTTGCTTCCTCTATATGGGTGCTTTCCCAGTGAATTCGGAGATCGGGGTTGAATATTTGCTCCGTTTATGGGTTGCAAATGTTTTCATTGAAACAAATTCAGAGATTAAGGCTGAGAAGTACTTAGAAGAATTAATAGGAAGGAACTTAGTTTCCATTGGGAAAAAAGGTTTGGATGGAAACATCAAAACCTGTCACATTCACCCACTTGTGAGACTGTTATGCTTGAGGCAGTCTCAAGAAGAATATTTCATGGATGTCTTACAACCAGGAGAAAATGTACCAGTTTGGCTAGAAAACCGTCATCGTATTTTCAATCTGGAGAATACGTTTCATTTTCAATCATTGCCCTTGAATCGGAATCTGCATTCGGTTATATGGATCAATCGCACCAGTGACTTCACACTTGGTAAGGTACTTCTTCAAATGTCAGACTATAAATCGTTGAGCGTGTTAGATATCTATTTTGTGCCGTTTGATACTTTCCCATTGCAGTTGCTGAATTTTGTCAATCTAAGGTTTCTAGCAATCAATGTAACTTGTGAACTTGATGCAAGGATGTCTAAGCTTTCTAAACTCGAGACCTTCCTCGTGAATGGTCCGTGGGTTTCAAAGCCTGCTCTATTTTTGGAGTTCTGGAAGATGCAAAAGTTGAGAAATGTACATATTAGAGTTCCTAGTTGTTTGAAATACCCCGACTTTCTGAGTCCACTGGTAGATGATCACCAAGCTTCAAGTGATCTCCAAAACCTTTCTCTGATCACATTTTTCAGTTGTACAGAGAAGTTTTCGTGTTAATGCCGAAGATTATGAAGCTAGGAGTTTCTGAAACAAAAGAAGATTTTGAAAATGGAGGGCTCACAAAATGCTTTCATAATCTTTCTTTCTTGATCAAACTTCAAGAGTTGACTCGTTCATTTTACAAAGGAAGTAGAGAAACAAGGCACTTTGATTTGCATGTTTTGCCAGTTAGTCTCAAGAAGCTGACATTAGATGGAGGTAATTTGTCATGGGATAGAATCAAGCCTCTGGCTTTGCTACCACAACTTGAGACCTTAAAATTGAAGAATTATGCTTTCCAAGGACCCGGTTGGGTGGTGGATGAAGAGGTATTTGGTTCTTTGAAACATATGATGATTGAGAATACAGATCTTGTGAAATGGGAAGTTAAAAGTACGGAAAACTTTCCGTGCCTGAATCGCCTTGTTCTGAGGTCTTGCAAGTTGCTAGAGAAAATCCCCAAGGGTGTGGGTAAACTTAGCGTCCTCGAGGTAATTGAGCTGCACCATTGCAGTGAATCAGCAAAGAGTTAAGCTCAAAAATATGAACAGCAGTATGAATTTCCAAAGGTGGTTTGCAAGGGTTAAAGAATCAACTTCTTATGTCTGTTTTTCTCAACTTTATCCTACTATAATTTGCTGGTATTTTTTATCTTATCATATGTTTTAACTCTCCTTTTGATAATTGTAATTTTTTTTATCACAAAAAAACCATTTATTCAATATAATTTAATAAAGTACATTTGGCCAGCTCATCCGCTAGCTTGACCTCATCTCTAGAAACCTTACGCATTACAGTAAAACGAAATTTTGACAATAAACTCATAATATCATCAATGATACTAGCCACCTCATCAATGATACTGAACTTCAGAAGCCTACTCTTTTTGCATATCTAATACTGATCTAGCGCCCGCTGTCATATTATTATTGGTTCTATTTTCTTGCCTTCCCATATATTACCGGTTTAGATTCTTCAAAATCCACCAGATGACACATGCAGATAACTCCAATAACTCAACATCTGGTGCATTCATAATCCAAGAATGTAACCATAAAATAAAGCTTCCTCTATCTCCAGCTGTAAAATCAAAACCAAATGAATTTAGACGCCACACTCTGCAAGCTACCTCACACTCTGCAAAGATGTGTGAGACAGTCTCCACATGCATACCACAAACCAAACACAAAGGTGTAGACGAGCAATTGCGCTTGAAAAGGCCAAGCGCTGACGGGACTGCTCCAGTGCCGTCCATTGAGGCGTGCCAAACGTGCAGCTGCACTGGGCCCCAAAATTTTGGGGGCCCCCAATTTATTTTACTAGTATTAAGTATATACTTTTTAGATTTTTTCCCTCTTCCAGTATTGTAAATTATAAAATCTATACTATACTTTAAAAGATGATGGATTAGAATTTTCTTAGAATTTTGAATTATTTTTAGGATTAACCACAAATTGACACATCAGCATCTTATTTTTCCTCTTACAAATATTATTATTTACTTTTAATTAGACTAATAATCCTACCTTTAACTTCCACTTAATGATCATGCATTGATTTTTTTTAAAAACATTTTTTTATAAAGAAGAAATGGTTGAAAGAATTAAAAGTGGCTTAATTCACCACATTAAACATCTATACTATACTTTAAAAGAGGATGGATTAGAATTTTCTTAGAATTTTGAATTATTTTTAGGATTAATGAGGAATTGACACATCATCTCCTTTATTAATTATTCAATTTGTTTGATTGATTGATTTAACTAATAATCCATTCCTGATTATTTGAACTTTACCCCTATTAAATAAAAAAATAAATCAGTCTCTACAAACTTTACTCCAAAATCAGTTGTCCGCACCTAATTTTTCCGTTTCAAACATTAGATATAATTTTCCTCCAACGCACAATCATTATAATTAGCAGTCTTTACATCAACCCTTACTTCTGACAGAGTTTAATTGTATTCCGTTACTATCCGGATCCCTTCAATTTCCAAACCGTTTTTACCCTTCAACTTCCCTTCCCTTCTCATTAATGGACTTCTATGTTTAAAAGGGTGTCAAATTCGTCTTCATCAGCACACTTGAAACATGCAGACAATATTCATTGATAGGTAGACCCTCTGGCACAGAGATCAATTACAAATAACCGTTAAATCTTCTTTCAATATTAATATCATTAGATGTCAAATTGAGTTTACGACATCTGAAAATTTTTGTTCATGCTTGAATTGTCCAAGTATATCTTGATGGTCGTCTTTTTGTTTTCAATTCAGGTAGAACGTTATATGTTTTCAGGTAAAGTTGTCCTTTTGATGGCTAATCACTACTAGAATATCAAGCCATCTAAGGCAGTTCATCCTTCATGTGTTAAGGCAGAAAACAAATGCATTCCCTGATTGTGACTTAAATGAGAAAAATCATCTAAGGCGGTTCCTCTTCCGCCTTAGATGTTTTTGGATTTAAGGCGTTTGTTTCCGCCTTAGATGAAGGCTTATCCGCCTTAGACAGTACTTACGAACTCGCTAGCATGCACAGCTGGATGATATGAATTGACTCTTTGCGAGTTCGTAACTAGCCAACACTAGTACCAAACAAATGGTTGATTGTTTTGTTACGACAGAAGCTTACGGATCGCCAGATGAAATACTAACGATATCGCAACATTGGAAAGCCTAGACTTTTATGAATGTGTGCGAGATAAGTTGCGACTTTAACCTTGCGGATTGCTAACAGTAGTTACGACTCCGTAAGGTAGCTTAGCTTGTCATATATTCGTCTGCTGACGAGACTAGTTACGAGAAACAGGGGTGATTCGCTGGGTCTAACGTAGCGAACTCGTTACAAGGCAAAGTAAACATTTAGGGTTAAACAACACGAGCCAGGTTACGACAGCAACGTGCTACTCGCTAGTAATACCGTAGCGGCATCGCAACAGAAAAATTGTGAAAATATAAAATTTGTAAAACTTTAATTATAAAAATATAATTAAAATTGTTGGTTCGAGAGAGGTAACGATGTCGTAAGAAAATCGCTTATGTGTATAGTTACGGCTTCGCTACTAGTCTCGCTTCATTTACACGACGTCTTTTGAGCATTGGGTGAGCGAGAAAAACAGATGATGTTACGACTAACCTAGGTATTCGCCTGGTGTTGGCATGAATAGTTACGAGCTCGACAGAGATCAGATTGGAGAGGCAGAGAAGAACGAGCGATTGGGGTAGCGATGGGGCAAAAACTAAGCTGAGAAATATAATTCTGGCGAGTGATGTAGCGATAGTACAAGATGATCGCAACAATTTTAATGTAACTGGCGAGAGAAGTAACGACATCGCAGCGAATTCGTAAGTGTCACAAAATTATAGGATTTGAGCCATTTCCACCCATTTCCACTAAAATTGGGTTTCATTTTAATTGTATAAACTGTCAATTGCAAGATTCATGATATCTAAGCACAAAACATGAACATGAAAGACTATCAAGCCACACTTTATAAACAAATGGAAGTAATGGAACTCAAAAGTATATGCATCCATTTGACATAAAAAGAAACTAGCTTTTATTGGGAATGTGAGGCCTAGAGATGTACCGAGATCTAATAAGGACCAAGTGTCTAGCCAATGCATCTCTACCATCCTCCAACTCCTTCTTGGTGTATGGTGCATGATTTTCCTCGATAATCTAAGAATATGAAATGTTTTTTAACACTATTAAATGCAATGTAGATAATAATAGGTACAAAGTAAGTTGTAAGAATCCTTACGCGGTGCAATTCCAAATTATCATCAACAAGGCCAGCGACGCACTCGGTGGCATACAACATCATATAGTAACCGCACTCCCAATTTGACAATTGCTTTCGGTGCTGAGAGCGAAGAAGTATAAAAAATGATTTGAAATGAAATCATAGTGGAAATAAATGAGCATTGGATTTGTAATGTAACCTGAATCTGTATAAGGTTGAAAGGAAGTAGTGTGTCGTCATGTGCACTATGCATAGCAACCTCTAATAAATTTGCAAATTTTGTAGATGGACCAAAGTGTAGCGGGTCCATCCAATACACTCGCTTTAACGATGGTATCATAGCTACAAAACTCCAATGGCCATTACATATTTTAAGAAATGAAAATATAAGAACTCGTCTCGAAGATTAGAATGTTTACGAAGAGCAAATATCCAATTGTAACAAAGAAAACTAACCTCTCTAGATATGGTCCTATGTAAATTATCTTGGTCTTGTCACTAAGGATCTTAGATAGATAAGCAAGTCGTGATTTATTACTTTCATTCATTTATTGCAAGCATATTGGGTGCAAAAACCCAATGAAAGTCTTTGCGTTTAGAGCAAGGCATTGCATGTACCTAAATAAACAATAGATGGGATATGAACGTATAATAGTGCACAAGTACATGAAAATTCGTAACTTGCAATACGATAGAAGAGATGAGATCAAGTAGCTTACATTTGATGTAATATAAGGATTGTTTCGGGAAGGGTTTTATAGTGCCAGAAAAGGGCAAAGTCTTGGCAAGGGTATATTTGTGTTCTCGATGAGATTTTGATGCGATTTGAAGAGCCTTCTTCTTCACTTGATCATAGGATGTTGCTTCGATAATAAAGGGGTGCTACAAATGTGATCATAAAAATAGTCACATTCACAATTTTCAAGTGAAATTAAAAATAACAAGTGCCACACTAACCTTGCATTCCTTCCATATATCCTTTTTGATGTCGATGCTTAGTAGCCTCCAATCCGTTGTGTCTAATGGTGTGCGTATCCTACCCGTCTTAGCACACCAACTCGACCATCGCGCGGCATCATCGTCGGGTGAAATAGCAACACCAATGTCATTAAACTTGACATTTGTTAGTATTTTGTTATTGATCCTAATCTCTAATTCGCGACAATGTGTGAGGAGTTGAGCTTCTTTCGATACGCGAGTCACTTCTCGTTGTCTTCTAACCTCACTTGAACCGCCAACAACATTTCCCCCCCACTTGAGTCGGAGTTAACGGAACTTGAAGGGCTCTCCATTAAGCTTTCCTTTGAATATTGAAATTAGTTAATGACTAACACAATACTAATAAGTCAAAGTTGTACTTTGTAATAAAAACATTATAAAACATAATCCTAAAATTTAGGGCTAAGCAAGCAATGGACAACATTAAAAGAAAATCTTGATTTTCGTTCAGGACATGCTTCTGACATGATATTTAGTAATAACATGATAAATGGAGGCACTATGTACGAGAAAATCAAATTTTTAGCAAATAAGAATGAAAAAAATCGTACCTTTGGTATATGACAAAGTTGTGTCGGTAGAATTGATTATTTTGATTGGGGATGGTCTACCTTGTTTGTCCCTCTCCTACCCACAACAAAAGATGTTACCAAATTGAACAAGCACAACTGAATATTGACATTAATTGCAAGAATATAGGGAAAAATGTGGTTGGGAATTCATTGCAAAACTTACCAATCTTTTGCATGCAATTAGTGGCTAGTTCCACTTTGTTTTGACACAATTGATGTTTCGAACATTTATGGGATGGGATATGGAGATTTGATGTGAAGAAAGGTGAGGAGATTTGAGAAGATGTGCAAAAGTTTGAACTTTTGGAGATGAAACCCGTAAGAAGTGATGGATAAGATGCCAAAAGTGTTTTGTTTTTCTGTTCTATAACGTGTTTACTTTATTCTAGCTTTCCTTGTTGCGATATTGGAACTCTCTCGTTACACCTGACGTGGCTATTTATGATATCATTACGTGCTCATGTGATTGCCTTTTATGGTCTACTTTATCCTTCTAGCGAGATCGTAACTTAAAAGATGACATAAAGTACGTTACTAGGTTGTTGCGATTTCGCTACTCATGCTCGCCAGAACCCTACTTAAGATAATCAATTTTTTAAAAAAAATGCAATCATACAATTTTAAATCACGATTTAAACGATTTAAACGAAATGATGGTATGGAATAAGACACTAATCATTCTATTGTAAGAATAATTTTCATTTGTTCCTTCGTATACTGATGTATAACGGGATAGGGATTTGTTGACTTAATCTGCAATTACACAATTTGAAAGAGTTTTAAGAAACTTAGTCTTTAATTGTAATACAATAAGAAACTCTTCACATCATGTGTACGGTTGAAAATGCTATCCATCGCTTACCTTTAGAGAAAACAGCATAGTAGAGCTTCACACATGAACTCCATATATATATATATATATATATATATATATATGCGTAGTTCACGTGCATTTGATTAGAGATACTTAGTTTCTTACAACTCATTTATGTGATTACAAGCACGGATCTTGAATTAAACAAAGTATCATGCACACGTTCACTCACCAACTGTCATCACTCATCATACTACCGAGTATCGCTTAATAACATTGCATGCTGATGTACTAAGATGTACTCTGCTTGACATAATGTGATGATCGATATTTTCCAAATTGAGTATTATACTGTTTATATATAAAATGTACATATTTTAGAATATGATAGTGCATTTAAAAATTTAAACCGAATTATTGATGTTTTACATAGAGTTATGTCATACTGCTTATGGACAAAGATGTACTCTACCTGAGTTAATATCATGATGGATATTTAACAAATTGAGTATTATACTGCATCTATATAAAATATATATATGTTAGAATGTGAAATTGCCGCACCACATTTCCCAAGCAAAAAGACTCCGCGGGTCCTAACCAAGATTTTCCTACAGCCAGCGAGAAGGAGCCATCCGATGGGAAGCTTGTTGCTGCTCATGTAAGGGATGCAGATGCGGAAAGTGATGATGGTGATGATGGTGATCATCATGACAGCGACTCTGATGCAGAAGATTAGCCGGCGAGGTATGAGATGATCAGGAAAGAGAGGCTGATCGGAGAACCCGATGAGGATGTTGAACCGGGACAAGGCAAAGAAGAGAACACCTGCATCGAGACTGAAGCTCAACCAGCAGGCCAGAACGAGCAAGACAAGCAAAACGATGAAGGCAGTTCGGGGGAGAAGGCCGAAGGTAGCGACAAGATGTGTGTTGATGACTTGCATGATATTTTAGTCGCTGGCCTGTGATTTCGTAGTTTAGTTTGGTTTAAACATTTACTTTTTTGAATATTAACTAGTTTTTGGATTATGATCACTTATGTACGCGTCACCAAAGATGCCGTTTTGGTTACAAGAATGTGGTCAATGAATTTTACACTTTTTAGATGTAGACTGTTCAATTTTTTATAGAGTTGTTGTTACTTCAGTTCAGCAAAATCAAGTACTTTTGGTATAGTGCGTGCTCCTAGCGATCTCGCTTGGTCCTCGCTCCCGTTTACGTGTAACTTGCGAGATCGCTACGTGTCGTACTCAGTCAACAGAGCCAAGTTGGCGCCTCACTAGCGAACTCGCTACCTGTGTAGCTGATAGTAGCGATCTCGCAACAAGTCGTATTCAGTCAACAGAGCCTAGCTTGAGATTCTCTAGCAAGATCGTAACAACAAAGCTTGACACACCTCACAAACAATCGTTAGGCTTGGAGAGTAGCGAGATCGCTACAGTCTAGGAACCCATCAGTAAAAACCTTTGAAATTCCATCAGTAGTTAATTTATTTGGGGGTGTGAATGTGGTCAATGAAAAGGTGTGAATGCCTTTACAGTTTCCTTCTTTTAATACAGCAATTACTAATTTTAGTCTCGGAACTCTCACATTTTTTTGACAAATGTAGCACCTCACCCCTATAAATATCAGCCCCTTCTCCCTTTAGAGCCCAATCAGAGCCTTCATTCCCATATTCCCTTCTCCCTTCTCCTATTCTTTGCCTTCTTCTTCCCATGGATTTTACATTTTTCAGCGCCCTCCCAGATGACATGATACATCTCATAATGATTCTTGTTATGTTCAAACACGTTCTTCGTCGGTACGTGAGTGGAAGAGCGACCGATTGGGCTCGACAGTGGCTCACCGAGGCTTCTGCAATAGGTCACAAAGAGTCAGCCTATGCCTTGGCTATATTTGCAATCTGCGAAGGTGATGCTCAGAGAGGCATGAATGTCATCACCACCATGAAAAGAACCGACAAGAAAGGCCTCCGGGAAGTTCGGGTACGCGTCATAGCCGAATTGGCTTACGCCTGGGGCAATGCGCACTACTACGGGTTCCTCAATGTAGTAGTGCCTAGGCCTAGATGCTTCCAGGAACATGCTGACCTCAATCGCGGCTTGAGGTACCGTCGCTACACGAGGGTTGATCCAGTGGACATCGAATGTGATGCATGCACTTGCGAGCAGGAAGTGCTTCACGTCCTCGGTTCTTCTTGAGTTGAAATGTTGTAGTTTCTTTCTTATTTTATTCTGTTGTTTTTTATCTAAAATTTGTTAGGATTGTAATAATTTTTTGTCTACCATTTTGGCACATTTAATTATTGAATAGCTTTTCTCGTTTTGATACCTTGTCCCTTACATTTTACTTTTTCATCGTAAGAGTTATTTTTTCAGCAAAATCGCTAGCTAAATCACTAGCTTCATCGTAAGAGTTACTTTTTCAGCAAAATCATTTGCTATTGGTATAGTGCGTGTTCCTAGCGATATCGTCAGTGTCACGTTTATTAGTAGCATCAGGACAAGCGAATTCGTCACATACTTGCTTATATGTTACGTGGTCCTAACGATCTCGCAACATGTCGTATTCAGTCAACAGAGCGTAGTTAGCGATTCTCTAGCGATATCGCAACGAGATAAGGGCTTTTGGTAGTATATTGGGCTGTAGTAGTAGTGATAGTATAAGTATTAGGCTTTGTCTGACCTGTGACATCAGTAAAAACCTTGGAAATTCCATCAGTAATTAATTTTTTTGGGGGTTTGCATGGGGTGTCCATGGAAAGGTGAGAATGCCTTTACATTTTCCTTCCATTAATACCATAATGACTAATTTTTGTATATGAACTCTGACATATTTTTGAATAATGGAGCACCTCAGCCCTTTAAATATCAACCACTTCTCCATTTAGAACCTCATTAGAGCCTTCATTCTCACATTCCCTTCTCCCTTCTAATATTCTTTGCCTTCTGCTTCCCATGGATGTGTCTCTATTCAACGCCCTCCCAGATAACATGATAAATCTAATAATGATTCGTGTTATGTTCGACTGGGTTCTTCGTCGCTACGTGAGCGGAAGAGCGACCGAGTGGGCTCGACAGTGGCTCACCGAAGCTTCTGCAATAGGTCACATACCGTCGACCTATGTGTTGTCTGTTTTTGCAATCTGCGAAGGTGACATTCAAAGAGGCATGAATGTGATCACAACCATGAAGAGAACCGACAAGCAGGGCCTCCGTCAAGCTCGGGAACGCGTCAAAAGAGGTCTGAGATACGCTTGGGGTTGGAGACACTACCTCAGGTACTTCTCAGAAGGAGCAGTCAGGCCTAGGCCGATCTGCTGCAATCCGCATGCTGGCCTCAATAACAAGGTGACGTACGATCCCTGGGCACCCCTTGATCTGGCGGACATCACCTGTGATGCATGCACTTGCGATCAGGAACTGCTTCATTTCCTCGGTGAACGAACGATCTACTAGTATTAGTTGTTTGTTCTTCATTATGTATTTTTGTATCGCAAGTTTGTTTCGATTCTAATGAATTTGTGTTTTCCATTTTGGCACATTTAATTACTGAATAGCTTTTCTTTTTTTGATATCTTGTCCCTTACATTTTATTTTTTCATCCTAAGAGCCCGTATCGTATCAGCAAAATCATTTACTTTTTGTATAGTGCGTGGTCATAGCGATCTCGTCACTGTCACGTTTCATGATGATTTATTAGTAACAGAACACCAAGCGAAATCGCAACTAACTAGCGCCTGTTTACGAGGTCCTAACGATATCGCAACATGTCGTATTCAGTCAACAGAGCATAGCTAGAGAATCTGTAGCGATCTCGCAGCGTACTTTCTCTACCCTTGCAAATTCGTAACAACAAAGATTGACACAATAAAAAAACACAACATTGACGTGGCTTGATGCGAGTTCGCTACATGATAAGAACCGATCAAAAAACGGTTTTTGGGTTTGGGTCTATATTGGGCGTATAAGTGTTGGGCATTAGCCTGTGTAAGTATCGGGCCTTAGCCTATGTAAGTATTGGGCCTCAGCCTTGGTGTTTCATGTTCAGTTTACGCTGGTCGGCAACTTATCAGACCCTTGTAAAATGTAACCGTTTATAAACTGAAAAATCAGCCGATGTGGGACAAATGTTGGCGAGCTTTATTGCGTGTAGTGCACATGATCACATAGAACAACAAAACTTATGAATGGCATAGTAGCGACCTCGCTAGGTTAATATGAATAAAATTAGTTGCGATCTCGCTAGTAGTACTATTGAGAATTAATTTAATATGAATTTAATTAGTTGCGATATCGCTAGTATTACTGCTGAGAATTAAACCCTAGTAGCATGTTACACGGCGAAATCATTTACTTTTGAGTAGCCATCGAACTCGTAACAACACAATCAACCTCACATGCACTGTACATTCTCAACTCTCATATACGACCTATACAGTAGCGAAACCGCAACATCACTCGCCACATCCTAGCGACCAAGTTACGATACGTTGCATATTCTCGCCTGCTTAAATTAGGGTTTAGGCAACCTTACGAGATCGCAACGCCAAAGTACATACTAACGAGCTAAGCTACGATTTCGCTACATAGACGTTTAACTTACCACAAATGTTACGAGTTCGTAACAACCCTCTCCATTTAAGGCGGATCCTTTCTTTCCGCCTTAAATTTGAACATTTTTACGCCAGAACTGATTTCCGCCTTCAACAACGTCTATCCGTCTTCAATTTCATTTTTTCCCTAACCTACGATACTAGAGAGTTCGCAACGTTCAAGCAAGGCGGAAAAAAATGCGAACGCCTCAAACGCCTTATGTGTCTTGCACCAACCCCTTTGTAGTAGTGAATATTTGAACTAATTAATTAGAAGTTAACATGTTTTAATCTGTTGTCATTTGAGTGCAATGTTTAATTGTGGTTGGTATGTTTCTAAGTATTTCAACTGCTCTCTCTCTCTATGTAGGGCTTAGTGTGATATATGATCATTTTTTGACCGACTTTATTTCTTTCTTCCTGCTTGTGAGTTGCTCCAAAGTCGGCCATGTTAAAATTTCTGTACAAGTTGTAGGCAAACTTCAAGTAGTATCTAGAAGTTTTCATTCTTAGTCGGCCATGTTCAACCATTGCTTCAAGATTTCATTTGATGCGTATGTCCAGCAGACCATGACTAGATTTGTGTTGAAGCATGAGATACTTAGCGCAGTTGAAGTGTGTAATACTCATGCTCTAAGAAACTGCAAACCAATGACACCCTGACTCTAGAGATGTAAAAGGAACCAGAGTAATTGCATTTAACCTACTAATGGAATTTACCATATATATTTGTAATTAGTTTTTAATTCTAAAAATAAATTTGGAACAGTACTTTTCATCTCCAACTTCAACCTTCAAAAAAATAAGAAATCTGAAAATTTACTACATGTTGAATACACCGAATGAAAATGTGGTACATTAAATTTATATTCTATGTTTAAAAATAAGTTTCACTAAAATTAACGATAAAATCTTATTGTAAAAAAGATAAAATAATAATACATATAATTGTTTACTTAAAACCGTGCTGAGTTGCAAAATAAAAATACAAATAATTAATTAAATATTAAGAGATGAATTTTTTTTTGATGGAAATAATATTGCATTAATAACCAAACAAAACAAGTACAATTTAGGCCTTCACTCCTAGCCATTACAAAATCAGTTAAGCATTAGGAAATCTTAAAGAAAACTTCCTATACTATCAAACTTCAATTTCAACAAGTGTTCTTCTGCATAATTCTTCAGCATTCAGTTTCCTGTTCTGAAAAATTCTCCTGTTTCTCTTCAACCATAACTGATACAATGAATTCACAATGTCATGCATAGGCCCCTTGTTTACTCTACTTGCAAGACATCTGAGCAAATTCTTCAGACCTCTCATGCTTCTTCCCCATTTCAGCTTTCTGTTTTCCTAAAAATCAATAGAAAATGGACACTGGAGGAATAGATGGGCAGCAGTTTCATTCTCCAGTCCACATAGACAACACAGACTAATTTGATCCTTCAACATCCCCTTGGACTGAAGCCTATCAACTGTAGATAACCTCTTCTTCACCAACATCCAAAGAAAAAATGAATGCCTTGGTTGCAGACCTGCTCTCCATATAGTCCTTGAGAAGGCATCTTGCTGTTGCACCCCCTTGAACCAATCATATGCAGCTCTGGTATTAAAAGTACCATTCTTCCTGATGCAATTACTCAACTCAGGCTTAATCTTCTCCTTAATTCTCACTAACATCTTCCAGCCCCAACTCAGATGTGGTGAGACATCATTGTAATCCAGAAATTCCTTTTTCTTCAGGTAGTAAGCCTGTATCCATTTCACCCATAACACATCTTTTTTGCTTGCCAGATCCCATACCAACCTACACAGAGAAGCTTCATTCCATAAAGATGGATCTCTCAGCCCAGCACCCCCTCTATTCTTAGCAATGCACAAAGTATCCCAAGCTACTGGAATTAGCTTTCTTGTACCCTCTTTTTTACCCCAAAGGTAGTCTCTGCAACACTTGATTATTCCTTGATGAATGCTTTCAGGGAGAAAAAATGCATTTGCCCAATGGCCAGCCATACTGAGCAATACAGAGTTAATGAGCTGAACTCTCCCATGATAAGCCAAGTTTCTGCTGCCCCATGAGTGGATCTTCCTAGTGATCTTATCAACCAGCAGTTCACAGCTCTGCCTAGACCACCTCCCAGTAGTGATAGGAATCCCTAGATACTTGACTGGGAACTCCCCTAATACAACATTAAGTGTAGTTGTTAATAGGTTAATTTCCAGTTCAGGCATTCTAGAGAAAAACACCTCTGACTTAGCTTCATTTATAGCCAGTCCAGTAGTTCTCTTGAAGTCTTCCAACGCCTTTTTAACTCCAGCCATTGATTTCTGATTAGCCCTGCAAAATATGAGTAAATCATCTGCAAACATGAGACTTTGTATTCCAACCCTCTGACATCTCTGATGATAATCAATCTGTTTCTGCTTCATGGCAAATTTGAGCTGTCTAGTCAAATATTCCATTCCAATCACAAATAATAAAGGTGACATGGGGTCACCTTGTTTTACCCCTCTCTTCCCTTCAAAACAGCTTGTGTAGGTTCCATTGAGAGAAATACAGAAGTTAGTGTTTAAAACACACTTTCTAATCCACTCAATGAACCTGGGTGGAAATTTTAGGATAGCTAACCAACTGAACAAGAAGCTCCAATCCAGAGAGTCAAAAGCTTTCTGGATATCTATCTTTACCATACAGCTAGGTACTAGATCCCCCTCCACCTTATATTTACTTAGCAGCTCCTGAGTCAATAAAATATTGTGAATGATACTTCTACCCTTCACAAAAGCCCCTTGGTTGCTATTGATCAGATGAGGAAGCACTTCTCCAAGTCTGTTACTCATGATTTTAGTAACCACTTTATAAATCACTGAGCAACATGAAATTGGTCTGTAATCCTTTGCCTTTTGTGGTTGACTTACTTTAGGGATGAGAGTAAGTACTGCCCTATTAAACTCACAGGGAGGAGCAACTCCATTGAAGAAGCTCCTAATTCCAGTATTAAAATCATCACCTAAAATAGGCCATGCTGCTTTGAAGAACTGACTTGAATATCCATCAAAACCAGGACTTTTTGCTGATCCTATACTTGTAAGTGCACTCCAGATCTCCTTATCTGTAACTTCATGGATTAACTTCACCTGCATTTCAGCTGTCAGTACAGAGCCTTGCTGCACCACTAGGGGGTCAATAATCATTTCAGGTTGATAGCAGACTCCCAACTGTTCTTTAAAATACTGTACCAAATGTCTCTCCACCTGCTCCTGACCTGCAATCACTGAGTCACCATCCATTAGAGTTACAATATGATTGTGATATTGCCTTATTTTCATGGATGAGTAAAACAATTTAGTAGGCCTATCACCCTCTTTGAGCCATCTCTCATTTATCTTCTGCTGCAAAAACAAAAACTCAGCATCTGCCAGTATTTCTGCCCTCTTTCTAGCCTCTTGTTCTATATTCTGAAGCTCCAGGTTTGGTGGATCCTCCAGCCAATCAGCATAACTCCTCTCCCATTTTTCAGAAGCTTCCATGGACCTTTTACCAATCTCAGAAAATTCTAACTTGTTCAGCTTGTTAAGACTCAGTTGAAGGAGTCCTAATGCCCTGTACAAATCAGAAATTGAATTAATTGTATTTTGCCTCCAGCTCAGCCTAACTAAATTCAGAAATTGTGGTGAAGATATCCACATATTAAAGAATTTAAAAGGCTTCTTTTGTTTCTTCTCCTTCTTCCTCCATTGTAACAACAAAGGCATATGGTCTGACTCATATTAAGAGATGAATTATTTTCAATAATTTCAAATTTTATAAAGAAACTATTGCTGAACTTATAACCAAGAAAAACTATAAAGAAACTATTTCAAATGTTGAATACACCAATCGAAAATGCACCATTTCTTCTTTATAGCCTGCACTTTTGTCACTAAAAGCGATTTAAAACGTAATTTTTAAACCATCATGACGTTCCCTTAAATGAAAACTGCACTTAATGATCGTCACAATTTTATTGTTATTTTTGTACCGGTAAAAATTAATTTTAAAACCTGCATCGTAACGTTCATTGAAATAAAAACTACACTTAATCATCCGTACGAATTCTTTATTATTTTTGTAACGGTAAAAACTGCCTTTATAATGGCGCATCGTATAATGGGGCATCTTATTTTTGTAACAATAAGGTGTTCGAATAGCAAATTCTTTGTTATTCTTTAATCCCTAAAGTTTAATTTTAAAACCGCATCGTAACATTTCCTATAAATAAAAACTGCACTTAATCATTCTCACAAATTCTTTGTTATTTTCATAAAAATAATTCATGCACCCTTTCTGCAGCAATTATTTCAAAAACAAAATTAAAATTTAATTTTGAAACATGCTCATAACGGTCCCTGAAGTAAAATTGCGCTTAATCATCCTCAAAAATTCTTTATTATTTTTGTAACGGTAATTCATGCAACATTTCTCCTTTATAGGCTGCAATTATTTCATTAAAAATTATTAAACATTGACATGCATCATAACATCCGATGAAATAAAAATTGCACGTAATGATCGTCACAAATTCTTTGTTCTTTTTGTAACACTAAAACATAATTTTAAAACCGGCATCGTAACGTTCCTTGAAATAATACTCTTTATTATTGTTGTAACGGTAATTCATGCATCATTTCTTCTTTAAAGTCTGCAATTATCCTAAAGGGAACCAGAAGAGTTATTGCTCCGGTCAATAAATAAATTAATAAGAAGCATTAAAAAGGATGAAACTACGTAGTTTTGACTAAAACCGCCATATAACCACCGCAAGTTCACCATATTCCGGCGTCTACAATTTTCATATATTCCTTTTTGGATTTTTAAATTTCATATATTTTTTTGTCACCTTTTTTAGTTTTCTGCATGAAGATTGCTTCTTCTTTAAAAAAAATTTCTTCACGTCAATTTGCCTAATTTCCAATTTTCTACGATTACCTTTTATTTTAAGGTATAAATATCATCGTGACTTTCCGTTATTATAAATTTTTGTTTATTTTTATTTTAATCAGAGCCGGAATTTACTAGGATTATTAGTAGCTGCAAATTGTTGTCTACATATTTGATTGGTACATATATGGGATTAGTATATTCTATTTTGGCAATTATAACAATCCATCTAAAAATTAATATACCTCCAGTTTTCTATCACTACCGATGAGTTATGGCTTTCATAGGCTTCTCACAGACCTTGCGGCGGCGGTGCTGAATGAATTGTCCATCCTACCGTAAAGAAGGTTAACGAGAAGGCAAACAGGGCATCACCTGCAATTGATTTATTTTTCTAATTATAACTGTTTCTTGAATCCTTGTAGGGCATGGAGTTGAATTTCGGTCATGTATTGGCCAGGGTATGATTTTCTTGTGCTTATCGTTTACATCTGTGCCTGAATTGAAATATATGATAATTGATGTAATTTTATTAAGTATGAGGGTGAAGCAAATTGTGAGATTCGTACTCTCACTAAATTTGAGACCGACGGATGAACTTATACATGCGGCAATGTGACCATGCTCTGGTTGTTACTAATGCATCCTTCATGAAAGGTTTGTTTGACCAATTTATATATTTTTGATTGTTTCTTCTCCAATGCGATTTCTTAACCCTATTAAATACCATTGAGATTAAAGGTTCACAAGGCGATGCATATGAATGTGTCTAAGGCGCTCGAATAACTTGATTTATCAATGCTGCTTGGCCCTTGATTGTATTGAATCTAAGGCATAAAGGATTGAGACAGAGTCGATCTCTCTCAAGTCTCAACAAGTATTGGAATTGATTCATTTATTCATCTTCTCTTAATACAGTTTGCTTTAATTACGGGCCTCCGCTTGATCTTAATGCCTTTGTAGATGTGTTCATAAATCTGATTCTCTCTTTACTAGGTTGTTATATTCAATCCTTGTATCCTCAGGCGATGATGATGATCTTTTTCAGCGGGAGAAGAAGGCGAGGGTTCTAGCGCCGCCGCCTGTCGGATTCCTCGATCCGCTCAATCCCGAGGAACGCAGGGCAATGAAGCTTCATTGTCGGAATAACCCGAGTAGCTTATGAGAGTGGCGGAACAAACAACAGTGTTAATGTTGAGGCGAATGAGGCGGTGACGGTGGAGATGCGTGAAGTTTTGGAAGGCTGTGGACTGGGGAGTACGAAGCTAGCATATGTCTTTTCCTCGATCTTTCTATTTGTAAGGGTCAGTTTGAATTATCTCATGTTACGTTTGTGTCTTTGGGATTCCTCTTGGTTATTCGCGTAAAATTAATTGTAAAAATATTATTCAATTGCATTTTAAGTTTGTATTTTTATAGTTAATGTAGCACTTTTTTTCTTTTTTCTTTTATTAGATCAGTTTACATCCCTTCTTAATTGATTACCTTTCATGTTTCATGTTCTACAGAAGTCATGCAATTCGGCCAGACAAAGGAAGAATCTCGCAGATATTTCTCAATGTAACCTGATATTGTAAATAATAAACTAATATTTCTGTTCATCAAAATTAAGATCATGATCGTGTAATTATTTCTAGGTATTTCTTTCTTTATTAAGATCACAAAGATATGTTACTGTATTTTTTTCGAATATATTAATTACAAAAAAGTATTTATCTTTTAACTTCAAACTATATTTGGTAGTAGTAGATTTAAGAATATTTTACCTAATATAAAAAGATGGTATAATAATAATTACCAAAACATAATAAATCAATTACTTTGATCATTGTTATATCCATAAGTCAACTACTATATTATATTAAGTTAGACGACCTTAATTGCTAAGCCCCGTCCAATTGAGTCAGATTAGAAATTATGCTAAATTTAATGGTGCTGAAATGAATTTATTAGTATTGAAATAAGTTTATTGAAATTGAAAGTTGTTTATATATAAGTGTTAAATTGAGTTAGAAGATGCACGTACATTTCATTATTGTAGCTCTTATACTAAAATGCTCAAAGTTTTAAGAAAGACCGTGTGTGTATATATATATATATATTATACATAAATAAAATTATCTTCATCATGATGACATGTATTATGTTATAAATTGAGATTGGGGATGTCTCGGATACTTTGTAGAATGGTAATTATAATCTAATACGACTAGGATATGATAGGACCCTTGGTGCTGAATCTAATTTTTTTAAATTTTTGGATTCAATTCATTAAATATAATATTTTTTCATTCATTACATCATAAACAGTTTCAATACGGTGCCTCCAAATATTTTCATGTATTCAAACTTTTCTTCCATGTTATGTTTTCGGTTTATTTTGTAAGAATAAGTGGTTATACTTTGAATTAAAATGTAGTGAAATAATTTCAACCAAATTAATAACATAATTGAAATATAGAAATTACAATATTTTAAATTTACTATTTAAATTCATCATTTAGGTATGTTTTGGGTTTGTATAAATCTATACACATTAACATAATTTAACAATTCAAAAATGATATAAACATCCCGCGCAACACGCGGTCCTACCACTCTAGTTTCATTAAAATTTATTAAAACGTAACCTGCATTATAACGTCCCATGACATAAAAACTGCACATATTGATAGTCGCAAATTCTTTATTATTTTTGTAACGATAAAGTTAATTTTAAAACTTGCATCATAACGTTTCCTGCAATAAAAATTGCACTGAAAATATGCGTACAAATTCTTTATTTACTTTTTTTAACGGTAATTCATTCACTCTTTATTCTTTATAGCATGAAATTATTTCATTAAAAATTATCAAAACTTAACATGCATAATAACATTTCCTAAATTAAAAATTGTACTTAATCATCCTCATAAATTCTTTGTTATTTTTCGTAAAGATAATTCATGCAACATTCTTCTTATAGCCTGCGATTATTTTATTTAAAATTATTAAAGCTTAATTTTAAAATCTGCATCGTTACAGTTTCTGAAATAAAAACTGCACTTAATTATCGTCGCAAAATCTTTCTTAATTTTGTTACCGTAATTCATGCACCCTTTGTATTCTTTATAGGATGCAATGATTTCATTAAAAATTATTAAAACTTAACCTGCATCGTAACGTTCTCTAAAATAAAAACTGCACTTCATCATCATCGCAAATTCTTTGTTATTCTTGTAATGGTAATGCATGCACCCTTTCTTCTTTATAGCCGGCAATTATTTCATTAAAAATGACCAAGACTTAATTTTGAAATAATCATAACGTTCCCTGAAATAAAAATTACACTTAATGATCGTCACAAATTTCATTGTTATTTTAGAAATGGTAAAAATTAATTTTAAAACCTGCATCGTAACGTTATGAAATAAAAAAATGCACTTACTCATCCTCACAAATTCTTTATTATTTTTGTAACGGTAATTCATGCACCCTTTTTTCTTTATAGCCTGCAATTATTTCATTAAAAATTATTAAAACTTAATCTGCATCATAACGTTCCCTGAAATAAAAACTCTACTTAATCATCATCACAAATTCTTTTTATTTTTGTAACGCTAGAACTTAATTTTGAAACTTTCATCATATCGGTCCCCGAAATAAAAATTGCACTTAATCATTCTCACGGATTCTTTATTATTTTTGTAACGGTAACTCATGTACTCTTTCTTCTTTATAGCCTGCAATTTTTCATTAAAAATTATTAAAACTTAACCTGCATCATAACGTTCCTGAAATGAAAACGGCACATAATCATCCTCACAAATTCTTTGTTATTTTTTTAACGGTAAAACTTAATTTTAAAACCTGCATCATAATGTTCCCTGAAATAAAAATCACACTTAATCACTTTCACAGATTCTTTATTAGTTTTGTAGCGGTAAGTCATCACTACTAGAATATCAAGCCATCTAAGGCAGTTCATCCTTCATTTGTTAAGGCAGAAAATAAATGTCTTCCCTGGTAGTGACTTGAATGAGAAAAATCATCTAAGGCGGTTCCTCTTCCGCCTTAGATGTTTTTGGGTTTAAGGCGTTTGTTTCCGCCTTGGATGTAGGCTTATATGCCTTGCTAAAGGCTTATGAACTCGCTAGCTAGAAAGTCTGTATGATATGAATTGGCTCGTTGCGGTACCGTAACTAGCAAACGCTAGTCCCAAACAAATGGTTGATTGTTATGTTACGACAGCAGCTTACGGATCGCCAGATGAAATACTAACGAGTTCGCTACATTGAAAAGTCTAGACTGTTATGAATGTGTACGAGACTGGTTACGACTTCCTCCGAGCAGATCGCTAATAGTAGTTACGATCACGTAAGTGAACCTAGTTTGTCATATATTTATCTGCTGACGAGACTGGTTACGTCAAATAGAGGCGAATCGCTCGGTCATAGGTAGCGAACTCGTAACAAGCCAAACTAAACAATTCCGGTTAATCAAAACGAGCCAGGTTACGACAGCCACTAGCTACTCGCTAGTAACACCGTAGCGAGGTCGCAACCGAACAATTGTTTTACATAAAAATTGTAAAAATATAAAATTTGTGAAAATGATATTATAAAATATAATAAAAGTTGTTGGTTCGAGAGAGTTAACGATATCGTAAGAAAATCGCTTATGTGTGTAGTAACGAATTCGCTACTAATCTCGCTAACATTAAACGACGTCGTTTTAGCACTGGGTGAGCGAGAAAAAAAAATGACGTTACGAGTAAGCTAGACATTCGCCTGGCTTTGGCGTGTATGGTTACGAGCTCGACAGAGTTCAGATTGGAGAGGCAGAGAAGAACGAGCGATTGAGTAGCGAGGGCGCAAAAACTAAGCTCAGAACCATTAAACGACGACGTTTTAGCACCGGGTGAGCGAGAAAAAAAAATGACGTTACGAGTAAGCTACACATTCGCCGGGTTTTGGCGTGTATTGTTACGAGCTCGACAGAGATCAGATTAGAGAGGCAGAGAAGAACGAGTGATTGGGTAGCGAGTGCGCAAAAACTAAGCTCATAAATATAATTCGGGCGATTGAAGTAGCAATAGTACAAGATGATCGCAACTATTTTAATGTTACGGGCGAGAGAAGTAACGATCTCGCAGGGAATTTGTAAGTGTCACAAAATTATAGGATTTGAGCCATTTCCACCAATTTCCACTAAAATTGGGTTTCATTTTAATTGTCTAAGCTGTCAATTGCAAGATGCATGGTATCTAAGCACAAAACATGAACATGAAACACTATCAAGCCACACTTTATAAACTAATGGAAGTAATGGAACTCAAAAGTATATGCATCCATTTGACAAAAACAGAAACTAGCTTTTATTGGGAATGTGAGGCCTAGAGATGTACCGAGATCTAATAAGGACCAAGTGTCTAGCCAATGCATCTCTACCATCCTCCAACTCCTTCTTGGTGTACGGTGCATGATTTTCCTCGATAATCTAAGAATATGAAATGTTTTTTAATACTATTGAATGCAACGTAGATAGTAATAGGTACAATAAGTAGGTTATAAGAATGCTTACGCGATGTAATTCCAAATTATCTTGAACAAAGCCAGCTACACACTCGCTTGCGTACAACATCATATAGTAACCGCACTCCCAGTTTGACAATTGCTTTCGGTGCTGAAAGTGAAGAAGTATAACAAATGATTTGAAATGAAATCATAGTGGAAATAAATGAGCATTGGATTTGTACTGTCACCTGAATCTGTATAAGGTTGAAGGGAAGTAGTGTGTCGCCATGTGCACTATGCATAGCAACCTCTAATAAATCTGCAAATTTTATAGATGGACCAAAGTGTAGCGGGTCCATCCAATACACTCGCTTCAACGATGGTATCATAGCTACAAAACTCCAATGGCCACTACATATTTTAAGAAATGAAAATGTAAGAACCCGGCTCATAGATTAGAATGTTTGCGAAATGCAAATATCCAATTGTAAAAAAGAAAACTAACCTCTCTAGATATGGGCCTATGTAAATTGTCTTGGTCTTGTCACTAAGGATCTTAGAGAGATAAGCAAGTCGTGATTGATTACTTTCATTCATTTCTTGCAAGCATATTGGGTGCAAAAAACCAATGAAAGTCTTTGCGTTTAGAGCAAGACATTGCATGTACCTAAATAAACAATAGATGGGATATGAACGTATAATAGTGCACAAGTACATGAAAATTCGTAACTTGCAATACGATAGAAGAGATGGGATCAAGTAGCTTACATTTGATGTAGTATAAGGATTGTTTCGGGAAGGGTTTTATAGTGCCAGAAAAGGGCAAAGTCTTCCCATGGAACGACTAATTCCCTCGCTTCGCCGAACACCTATTTATTGGAGTAGAAATAGTAAACAGAATCCCGACTATGGTGGCCCACCAGATCATAAAACGTGCGAAGGAATCCCGGGAGTGATTTTATGAATCCAACTTCTCCCACCGACATCGGTTTCTTAGCTACCGGAAAATCTAGCGGGTCTACGACGGGTGAAGGTGTGTTTTTATTAATTGGGATAGAATTAGAATTCACATCAACGACCAACCATTTGGGCCACACAAAAAAACGGCCCAAACCTTTACCCACTGTCGTGCACTCTTGATCCGCGACCGGTACCAACGCATCCTCGACTAACACATGTAGTATAGAAACCCTAACGAAACCAATAGGTACTTTGGCTTCATGATGTAGTGCCATGTCAGGATATGAATTTCCCATTGCAACGTGGCGGGGTTGAGAATTCATCCCACATTCAGCGTACAACTTGCAAAAAGGGGAGTTCTAATATACAAATAAGGCATGTTTAATTAGGTCGAATTAGACATATTTAAAAAATATCAATAATCATGAGTTGTGTAGAATTATTCATTTGATTGAGGTGCAAGTAATTAAACGTACCTTTGGTTTAGGATCGGATGGTTGTATGTGAACTTGCTCTTTGATAGGGCCGAAGGTGTGCATATTTCCTTGTTGGGTTCAACAATAGGTTGGTCAAAAATAGGTTGGTCAAAAATAGGTTGGTCAACCTCATGTTGTGGTGGGGAAGGATGTGAACCTCTAGACGAGGGTCCATTGATTGGATCGGTGTCACAAAAATCGGATGGAAGAGGATACTTTATAAAAGAACATATATTGGCCAACATTGTTTTCAATTTCTTGACCTCTTGGTCGGATTTTTTGGCTTGGTTCAATGCTATTTGGAGTTTGGATGATTTAGGGTCTTTGCTACCACGTTTGATACCAAACGCCTCTATTTGAATAATATAACCACCAATTCCCTTAGCTCTTCCCGGATGCTCGGCCTTCCCAAGTGCCCTACGTAGCACATCGTGTTTACCGACAGGGACACTACTACAAAGGGGTGGATGCAAGGCACATATTTAAGGCGTTTGATGGGGGCACGATTTTTTACGCCTTGATTGACAGTAGCGAGTTCGCTACCTCTTCAAGCTAGCAAAAAAAATTACATTCAAGACGGAAAGAGGCAGTTAAAGGCGGAACTGGGATTTGACGTTAAAAGATACTTGACCAAGGCGGAAAAAATGTATCCGCCTTAAATTGAATTGGTTGTTGCGATCTTGTAACCTTTGTAGTATTATAAACGTGTGTGTAGCGATTTCGTAGCTTAGCTCGGTAGTCGTAGGTTTGTTCGTTGCGATATCGTAAGCTTTGCTAAACCCTAATTTTAGCAGGCGAGGATATGGGAGATGTCGTAACTGGGACGGTAGTATATTGCGTTTGCTGTTACGGTATCGCTTCTTAAAAGGTCAAATTTGTCATTGCTCAATGTACAGTGCATGTGAGGGTGATTGAAATGTTACGAGGTCGCTGGCTACTCAAATGTGTGAGCAAGGTCGTAGCGAGTTCGCAACAGACTCTGTATGGGTCACAGATTTAAGTTGAACTGGCCGTTCTAACTCCAAAAACAAAAACTTTAAAAGGGTCTAAACAGGTGAGTATTGAAGGGTGATCAGTTGAAGTGTTCTCGGAGGTCTCATTGTTCCCGTGTTGGTGTAGGTAAGGTTTAACTTGCGTAATGTACTGGCTTGTCTCTTGATTTTGGTTGATTTTATGCATAATTTTTGGTTGCATTTTGGTTTATCTTGGTTGTTTTGTTAATGCAGTGTGTAGTTTATGTGTTGATCATCTAAAGTCAGTGGGTTAGTAGTATTGTGTAGCTGTTTGTCTGATTTGTGAATTATGGACCGCGAACGAATAATGAAGGAGAATGCTCGATTATCGAAGGAGTACTTAGATTTGGTTGAACAGTTCTTAGATGTTGGGTTGCGACATTGTAGACAGAACAGCATAGGAGGGGTTAGATGTCCATGCAACAAGTGTAGAAAAAACGCCATATTTGAAGATATTGCTGTCGTGCGTGAACATTTAATCTGTAAAGGTTTTGACAAATCCTACACAGAATGGGTTTGGCATGGGGAAGGCCATTATGGAAGTGACCAGGTGGAGATGGAGGAGGGAAGAGCCGAGGAAATCCTGCAATATAATGAACAGCTTTCAGACATGTGCGACGATGTTGTTATGGAGTTTGTTGGGAAGAAAAGTATGCTGGAGGCAATGTATGACGATAAAAAGACAAGCTTATATGTTGGGGCTAAGCATTCTAGACTGGGAGCAACATTGTTGTTAATGAACCTAAAGGCAAGGCATGGTCTTTCTAATAAAGGAATGACGGAATTGTTAGAGTTGGTTAAAGAGTTACTTCCTCAGGACAACTTATGTCCTGACAGGGTTTATGCTGCGCGGAAGATATTGTGTCCTATGGGCATGGAGTTTACCAAGATTCACGCATGCCCGAATGATTGTATGTTGTATAGGGGGATTGTTGATTCCTTGAGGGATGATTGCAAGGTATGCGGTGAGTCTAGATGGAAAAAGAAGGAGGGAAAGGTCGAGGTATGTGGAGAAACAGTGACAACATCGACAAAGCAAGGTCCTTCTAAGGTGATGTGGTACATGCCCTTGAAACCGAGATTGACGCGTTTGTATGCCAATCCAGTTGATGCAAAATTGTTAACATGGCATGCCGACAGGGTTCGAGAGGAAGATGATGATATTATATCTCACGCTTCTGCTGGTGATCAGTGGAAGAAGATGAATGCTATGTACCCAGAATTTGCTGACGAACCTAGACACGTGCGCTTAGGACTATCTACTGACGGAATGAACCCTTTCGGGAACATGTCCAGCACCCACAGTTCATGGCCAGTGATGCTTGTTATTTATAATCTACCTTCATGGTTGATGATGAAACGAAAGTATGTGCTTTTGAACACTATGATCTCGGGGCCTAGGCAACCTGGCAATGACATTGATGTATATCTAGCACCTCTCGTTGAGGAGTTGGAATCCTTGTTTAAGCATGGGATTCATATTCCTGACGGAAGTCGAGGGGACGCGACATTCCAACTTAAAGCCATGTTGATGTGGAGCATCAATGATTTCCCTTCTTTGGGTAACCTTGGAGGGTGTTCTGTGAAAGGGCATTTTGCATGTCCCGTTTGTGAGAGCCATACTAGTCATTGTCAATTAAAGCACGGTGGTAAGCCTGTTTATCTAGGTCATAGACGATTTCTACCTAGAATCCATCCGTGGAGGAGTGCAAAGAAGTGGTTTAACGGTCAGGAAGAGCATGGTTTTGCCCCAGTCCCACTATCAGGTACTGAAATATTGGAAAAGGTAGCGGGCATGGAGTTTGTGTTGGGAAAGGGAAAAAAGAAAAGCGCTCAAACTACGATTTGGAAGAAATGTTCGATTTTTTTCAAGCTCGAATATTGGGAGCACTTGGATGTGCGCCACTGTCTAGATGTCATGCACATAGAGAAGAATGTATGCGAAGCTTTGGTTGGGACGCTATTGAATACACCGGGCAAGAGTAAGGATGGATTGAAAAGTAGAAAGGATTTAGTCAATCTTGGCATAAGGACGTCACTTGCTCCCGTTCAAGAAGAAGCAGGTACGACATACTTACCATCTGCTTGTTATTCCTTGTCATCTGAGGAGAAGGAGAGTTTTTGTAGAACTCTAAAATCAGTAAAGGTGCCTTCTAAATATGGTTCGAACATTAGTAGTTGTGTATCTACCGCCGAGTTGAAATTAGTGGGAATGAAGTCGCACGATTGCCACAACCTGATGCAGGATTTGAATGTCATTGCTCTGAGAGGTTGCTTGCCTTCTCACCTTGGAGACGCAGTTGCAAGGCTTTGTTATTTTTTTAAACAAATATGCCGCAAGAGAGTAAGCCGTCGTAAGTTGGATGAATTGCAGGATATGGTAGTTGAAGTACTGTGCAGGCTAGAGATGTATTTTCCCCCTTCATTTTTTGACATAATGATTCATTTGATAGTTCATTTGGTGCGGGAGGTGAAGCTGTGTGGACCGGTGTACTTGAGATGGATGTACCCATTTGAGAGGTACATGAGCATTTTCAAGCATTTTGTTAAGAATCGTTATCGACCGGATGCCAGTATAGTGCAGCGATATGTCGCGGAAGAGGTAATAGAATTCTGTACCAACTATTTACAGGATGTACCTACTATAGGACTGCCAGTCTCCAGACACGATGGTAGATTGGATGGTGTCGGACTACGCCATAAGTCTAAATTTAGTCCTTCTTCCGATGAAATATCTACAGCACATCTGTACATTCTGCGCAAGCATCATTCAGTGAGTCCTTATGTTGATGTTCACCTTAATGATACTAGGTCAGCACACCCGAGCTGGTCGGAACCTAGAGTTCTAGAAACTCATTGCAGAGACTTTACTAGTTGGCTGAAAATACATGTGCAGAATGGCGGTCAACACCCCGACGTTGTAAAATGGGTTGCCAAGAGACCCCTAGGCACAGTTACGTCGTTTGCAATGTTGTTAGAGAAACTGATAAAAACAAATTGAAAATGAAATTGTTTGGATTTGAGTACAAGTACTAGCCGACATTAACGAATGCAAATCTAATCATCATTGCTAGGAGGTGGTGTCTGTGATGGTGCTGGTGGATCCCCCTTCGATTTTTTCCTCGCACTAGCCCTTTCAATGCCACGTATCACCTTCTCCGTTAACCAGTTTTCGTGATTGATTTTGGCCACTTTATCCCTGAAAAGGTCGATTGTCTCTTCTACACCCTTGTAGTATGCCTCTGAGGGTACACCTGTTCATGTAAGTGAAACAAAAAAAGGGTGAGTATAGCAAATAAATTGTATAAAACAGAAAATAAACTGTAGGGGTTTAGTTTGGCTAACCTTCGACGTTCTCTCTGACTTCTTCAGGATTAAACTGTAGCGGT
Source organism: Sherardia arvensis (assembly GCA_948330725.1). NCBI lineage: Eukaryota > Viridiplantae > Streptophyta > Magnoliopsida > Gentianales > Rubiaceae > Sherardia > Sherardia arvensis. The sequence continues at coordinate 7,822,001 of OX415244.1, forward strand.
TTCTTGGGTCCATCCGCTACTTTCTGCCACACACGATCAATCAACTCAAACTTACCTTTCCTTTCAAAATATGACATCGTATAGAAGCAACACTCCTGGGCTATTGGAGATAATTTTATCTTGGGATGCACTGAGGTAAGAAACATGGTTATGAAATTACCGTAAGGGAGCTTCTTGACTGTCCTATTATTTTCGACCACACTTTGTCTCATGTGCTCGAAAATGACATGGCCCGGGTTCAACTGTATCTCCTCCATGACGCAGTAAAATATACTCAAAGTAGTATAGTTCATCTCGGTGATCCAACCACCCTTAGGCACGACACTCCTAGCGACCATCTCATAAACATTCCTCTCCTCACCACTAAGTTTATCCAACTTATAAGATCTAGGCACCCCTAAATCGTCAGCATCTCTATCAAAGTACTTCTTAGCATACTCTACAACTTGGGCTCGATCCAAAACCCCACACTCAGGCCATTGTTCTCTAATGTAAAACTCCGGAGGGGGTTGGTTGCTATAGTCCTCATCGTCCTCGTTAACAGCATATGACACGTTCAATGCCTTGTTAAAAAACTCCTCCCCAATCTCGTAGTCCTTCTTATTAACCCTGGTGAACCACCTACCCGTCTCCTTTTCTTCTTCAATCAACTGGTGAAAATTAGCATAAAATTGGCACGTCTCATCCTTATGTGCCGGATAATTCAAACCTAACAAGTCACCCAACTCATGAAATTGAAATATCTTTAACACATTCCCCAAACCTAGTTCTTCTATCTGATCAAAATCAACAACATAACAATCTAGCAATTGACTATGCTCCATGTAATTAGAATAGGCTTGGGATGCATCAAAACTTACAAATCTTTGATTATCATATTTGGTTGAACTTGTTCCCGCCGTCGCCCGTGGCTGAGATCCCGTCGCCCGTGGCTGAGATCCCGAAGCCCGACCTTCATCACGTCGGGCACCCTGCACAAACGGATTGGGTGCCAAATTCTTCGTCCTTGCCATTGCTCTTGTCGGATGGGTATGTGAGATTTTGGTTTGTTTAGTTTTTCTAAGCTCTGAGACGTTCGATCGATGTTTGAAATCAGAAGATCCCCAAATTTGATATTTAAAGCTTCGCGTCTTGCGATATCGTCACTGCCAAGACAGCTTATATTCAGGTTGGTTACGATTTCGTAACAGATTTACGCACAAAACTAAACGACGCCGTGTAACATGCTATTTAAGTTTTGTTGTTCTATGTGTCAATCTTTGTTGTTACGAATTCGCAAGGGTAGACAACGTACACTGCGATATCGCTGCAGATTCTCTAACTAGGCTCTGTTGACTGAATACGGCTTGTTGCGATATCGGAAGTTCCTCGTAAACATGTGCTAGTTAGTTGCGATATCGTTGGGTGTTCTGTTCATAATAAATCATCATGAAATGTGACAGTGACGATTTCCCTAGGACCACGCACTATACAAAAAGTGAATGATTTTTCTGATACGATATTGTCTCTTAGGATGAATAAATAAAATGTAAGGGACAATATATCAAAACAAGAAAAAAATACATGTACATGTGCCAAAATGGAAAACACAAGTTCATTACAATAGAAACAAACTGGTGATACAAAAATACATAGTGAAGAACAAACAACTAATACTAGTAAATCGTTCGTTCACCGAGGACATGAAGCAGTTCCTGATCGCAAGTGCATGCATCACAGGTGATGTCCGCCGGATCAAGGGGTGCCCAAGGATCGTACCTCTCAAACTTATTGAGGCCAGCATGCGGAATGCAGCAGATCGGCCTAGGCCTAACTGCTACTTCTGAGAAGTACCTGAGGTAGTGTCTCCAACCCAAGCATATCTTAGACCTCTTTTGACGCGTTGCCGAGCTAGACGGAGGCCCTGTTTGTCGGTTCTCTTCATGGTTGTGATGACATTCATGCCTCTTTGAATGTCACCTTCGCAGATTGCAAAAACAGCCAACACATAGGTCGACGGTGTGTGACCTACTGCAGAAGCTTCGGTGAGCCACTGTCGAGCCAACTCGGTCGCTCTTCCGCTCACGTAGCGACGAAGAACCCAATCGAACTCAGCACGAATCAATACCAGATTTATCATGTCATCTGGTAGGGCGCTGAATAGAGACACATCCATTGGAAGCAGAAGGCAAGGAATATGAGAAGGCAGAAGGGAATGTGTGAATGAAGGGTCTAATGAGGTTCTAAATAGAGAAGGGGTTGATATTTAAACGGTTGAGGTGCTCCATTATTCAAAAATATGTCAGAGTTCCTAGACAAAAAGCAGTCACTATGGTATTAATGGAAGGAAAATGTAAAGGCATTCTCACCTTTCCATGGACACCCCATGCAAACCCCCAAAATAAATTAATTACTGATGGAATTTCAAAGGTTTTTACTGATGTCACAGGTCAGACAAAGCCCAATACTTACAGCCCAATATACTACCAAAAGCCCTTATCTCCTTGCGATATCGCTAGAGAATCGCCAGCTAGGCTCTGTTGACTGAATACGAGCTGTTGCGACATCGTTAGTACCACGTAACATATAAGCGAGTACGTGACGAGTTGGCTTGTGTTGATTCATCTAATAAACGTTATACTTACGATATCGCTAGGAACACGCACAATAGCAACAGTAACTAATTTTGCGATGAAGCTAGTGATTTAGCGAGCAATTTAGCTGAAAAAATAACCGTTACGATGAAAAAGTAAAATGTAAGGGACAAGGTTTCAAAACAAGAAAAGCTTTTCAATAATTAAATTAATGTGCCAATACGACAGACATAAACTTATTACAATCCTAACAAATTTTACATAAAAAACAACGGAATAAAATAAGAAAGAAACTACACTACAACATCCAAAGTGGCGGAGGGGTTAGAAGGATGTGAAGCACTTCCTGCTCGCAAGTGCATGCATCACATTCGATGTCCGCTGGATCAACCCTCGTGTAGCGTCGGTACCTAAAGTCGTCATTGAGGTGAGCATGTTCCTGGCAGCATCTAGGCCGAGGCACTACTACATCGAGGTACCCCCTGTAGTACGCATTGCCCCAGGCGTAAGCCAATTCGAGTTGCACGCGATCCCGAACTTCCTTGAGGCCTTTCTTTTCGGTTCTCTTCATCTCGGTGATGACATCCATGCCTCTTTGAGCATCATGACCTTCGCAGATTGCACATATAGCCAAGGCATAGGCCGACTCTCTGTGGCCTATTACAGAAGCGTCGGTGAGCCATTGTCGAGCCCAACCGGTCGCTTGGAAGCTCACATACCGACGAAGAACGTGTCTGAACGTAACACGAATCATTATAAGATGAATCATGTCATCTGGGAGGGCCCTGAAAAGTGTCAAATCCATGGGAATAAGATGGCAAAGAATAGGAGAAGATTGAAGGGAATGTGAGAATGAAGGCTCTGATGGGGCTCTAAAGGGAGAAGGGGTTGAGTTTTATAGGGGTGAGGTTCTACATTGGTCAAAAACATGTGAGAGTTCCTAGACTGAAATTAGTAATTGCTGTATTAAAAGAAGAAAAATGTAAAGGCAGTCACACCTTTTCATTGACCACATTCACACCCCCTAACAAAATAATTACTGATGGAATTTCAAAGGTTTTTACTGATGGGTCCGTGGACTGTAGCGATATCGCTAATATTCAAGCCTAACAATTGTGTGAAGCTTTGGTTGTTACGAACTCGCTAGAGTATCTCACAACAGGCTCTGTCGACTGAGTACGACTTGTTGCGCGTTCGCTACTATAAGTTACACAGGTAGCGACTTCGTAAGAAAGATCGCCAACATTTGTCCCACATCGGCTGATTAGAAGGTGATTTTTCAGTTTATATACACTTACATTTTACAAGGGTTCGATAAGTCGCCGACCAGCGCAAACTGAACATGAAACACCAAGGCTGAGGCCCAATACTTACATAGGCTATGGCCCAATACTTACACAAGCTAATGCCCAACACTTATACGCCCAATATAGACCCAAACCCAAAAACCATTTTTTGATGGGTTCTTATCATGTAGCGAACTCGCTACGGAAGAATCATTCTAATTAGTAGCGAGTTCGTAACACAAAAAACCTTTTTTTTAATTGAACTACTAACTAGCACTATCGCAACCCCGTCGCCAACTGGTTTTCTGGGTTATGTGGGTTTGTGGGTCTGCGGGTTTGTGGGTTTAGGGTTTAGGGTTTAGGGTTTAGGGTTTAGGGTTTAACTGTGGTAACGTGTATACTAGCGATATCGCTACTACACAAGCTAATTAGATTGTAACTAAAAAATCAAACTTTTTAATTTTTTATTAGCAATTTTCACATTCTAACATATATATATTTTATATAGATGCAGTACAATACTCTATTTGTTAAATATCCATCATGATATTCACTCAGGTAGAGTACATCTTTGTACATAAGCAGTATGACATAACTCTATGTACAACATCAATAATTCGGTTTAAATTTTTAAACGCAATATCATATTCTTAAATATGTACATTTTATATCTAAACAGTATAATACTCAATTTGGAATATATCGAACATCACATTATGTCAAACAGAGTACATGTTAGTACATCAGCATGCAATGTTATTAAGCGATACTCGGTAGTATGATGAGTGATGACAGTTGGTGAGTGAACGTGTGCATGATACTTTGTTTAATTCAGTAATTGTGCTTGTAATCACATAAATGAGTTGTAATAAACTAAGTATCTCTAATGAAATGCACTTGAACTGCGCATATATATATATATATATGTAGTTCATGTGTGAAGCTCTACTATGCTGTTGTCTCTAAAGGTAAGCGATGGATAGCGTTTTCAAGCGTACACATGATGTGTAGAGTTTCTTATTGTCTTACAATTAAAGACTAAGTTTCTTAAAACTCTTTCAAATTATGTAATTGCAGATTAAGTGACCAAATCCCTATCCCGTTCTACATGAGCATACGACGGAACAAATGAAAATTATTCTTAAAATAGAATGATTAGTGTCTTATACCATCATTTCGTTTAAATCGTTATTTAAAAATGTATGAGTGCATTAAAAAAACAAAGAAAAATCTTAAGTAGGGTTCTAGCGAGCATTTGTAGCGAACTCGCAACATCCTAGTAACATACTTTATGTCAGCTTCTCAGTTACGATGTCGCTAGAAGGATAAAGTAGAGCATAAAAGGCAATCACATGAGCACGTAACGACTTCGTAAATAGCCACGTCAGGCGTAACGAGAGAGTTCCGAGTTCGCAACAAGGTAAGCTAGAATAAAGTAAACACGTTATAGAACAGAAAAACCCTACACTTTTGGCATCTTATCTATCACTTCTTACGGGTTTCATCTCCAAAAGTTCAAACTTTTGCACATCTTCTCAAATCTCCTCAACTTTCTTCACATCAAATCTCCATTACCCATCCCATACATGTTGGACACATCAATTGTGTCAAAACAAAGTGGAACTAGCCACTAATTGCATCCAAAAGATTGGTAAGTTTTGCAATAAATTCTCAACCACATTTTTGCCTATAGTTTTTGCAATTAATGTCAATCTTTATTTGTTCTTGTTCAATTTGGTAACATCCTTTGTTATGGGTAGGAGAGGGACAAACAAGGTAGACCATCCCCAACCAAAATAATCAATTCCACCGACACAACTTTGTCATATACCAAAGGTACGATTTTTTTCATTCTTATATGCTAAAATTTTGATTTTCTTGTACATAGTGCCTCCATTTATCATGTTATTACTAAATATCATGTCAGAAGCATGTCCTGAACGAAAATCAAGATTTTCGTTTAAAATTATCCGTAGCTAGCTTAGCCCTAAATTTTAGGATTATGAAATATAATGTTTTTACTACAAAGTACAACTTTGATTTATTAGTATTGTGTTAGTCATTAACTAAATTCAATATACAAAGGAAAGCTTAATGGAGAGCCCTTCAAGTTCCGTTAACTCCGACTCAAGTGGGGGGGAAAATGTTGTTGGCGGTTCAAGTGAGGTTAGAAGACAACGAGAAGTGACTCGCGCATCGAAAGAAGCTCAACTCCTCACACATTGTCGTGAATTAGAGATTAGGATCGATAACAAAATACTAACACATGTCAAGTTTAATGACATTGGTGTTGCTATTTCACCCGTAGATGATGCCGCGCGATGGTCGAGTTGGTGTGCTAAGACGGGTAGGATACGCACACCATTAGACACAACAGATTTGAGGCTACTAAGCATCGACATCAAAAAGGATATATGGAAGGAATGCAAGGTTAGTGTGGTACTTGTTATTTTTAATTTCAATTGAAAATTGTGAGTGTGACTATTTTTATGATCACATTTGTAGCGCCCCTTTATTATCGAGGCAACATCCTATGATCAAGTGAAAAAGAAGGCTCTTCAAATCGCATCAAAAGCTCATCGAGAACACAAATATACCCTTGCCAAGGATTATATCAAACCGAAGGGCACGAGGTTTAGGCAAGATCCAAGTACGCGTTACAATCACATTGTAACCCTTACTTGGGAGGCATTCAAGAAACGATGGTTAGAAAATGACGCAAAGGTTAGTTTACTTACTACATCTTGCAATAATAGTTTCATGCGAATTAGCCAAATAATTTTGTTTCGGTTAGTGCTTTATTCCTAAAATAACATAGAATTTTTAAAAGGGTTTGGGGGATAGGAAGCGCAAAGCCACTGCTGATAATGTTATGCCTTACACCGGGGGTAGGGCAGGGTACTTGGGTGTGGGGAGGAAGACCTCAAAAATAAAACATGAAACCGAGGTGAAAGAACTTGTGGATGGGGGCATGGACGCGGAAGAGGCGAACAAGCTAGTCATTGCCGAAGACCCTACAACATATAGTAGACAATAATTATTCGTCTTGGGTAGAATTAAAAAAGACGGGACTTACTCAAGTGATGAGGCAAAAAGGGTGGCTAATCGAGTGGTACGCTTTACTTACTACGCCATACCATGTTCCATTTTAGTATCTACAATCACACCATCAAACACAACAAATGATGACGATAATAACTTTTCATTTACTATACTACCTTTTTAGGACGAGGTCGAGCGTGAAGTTGAAGAAGGCTTGTTCATCCCTGTCGGTAAACACGATGTGCTACGTAGGGCACTTGGGAAGGCCGAGCATCCGGGAAGAGCTAAGGGAATTGGTGGTTATGTTACTCAAATAGAGGCGTTTGGTATCAAACGTAGTGGGAAAGACCCTAAACCATCCAAACTCCAAATAGCATTGAACCAAGCCAAAAAATCCGACCAAGAGGTCAACAAATTGAAAACAATGTTGGCCAATATATGTTCTTTTATAAAGTATCCTCTTCCATCCGATTTTTGTGACACCGATCCAATCAATGGACCCTCGTCTAGAGGTTCACATCCTTCCCCACCACAACATGAGGTTGACCAACCTATTTTTGACCAACCTATTTTTGACCAACCTATTGTTGAACCCAACAAGGAAATATGCACACCTTCGGCCCCTATCAATGAGCAAGTTCACATACAACCATCCGATCCCAAACCAAAGGTACGTTTAATTACTTGCACCTCAATCAAATGAATAATTCTACACAACTCATGATTATTGATATTTTTTAAATATGTCTAATTCGACCTAATTAAACATGCCTTATTTGTATATTAGAACTCCCCTTTTTGCAAGTTGTACGCTGAATGTGGGATGAATTCTCAACCCCGCCACGTTGCAATGGGAAATTCATATCCTGACATGGCACTACATCATGAAGCCAAAGTACCTATTGGTTTCGTTAGGGTTTCTATACTACATGTGTTAGTCGAGGATGCGTTGGTACCGGTCGCGGATCAAGAGTGCACGACAGTGGGTAAAGGTTTGGGCCGTTTTTTTGTGTGGCCCAAATGGTTGGTAGTTGATGTGAATTCTAATTCTATCCCAATTAATAGAAACACACCTTCACCCGTCGTAGACCCGCTAGATTTTCCGGTAGCTAAGAAACCGATGTCGGTGGGAGAAGTTGGATTCATAAAATCACTCCCGGGATTCCTTCGCACGTTTTATGATCTTGTGGGCCACCATAGTCGGGATTCTGTTTACTATTTCTACTCCAATAAACAGGTGTTCGGCGAAGCGAGGGAATTAGTCGTTCCATGGGAAGACTTTGCCCTTTTCTGGCACTATAAAACCCTTCCCGAAACAATCCTTATACTACATCAAATGTAAGCTACTTGATCTCATCTCTTCTATCGTGTTGCAAGTTAAGAATTTTCATGTACTTGTGCACTATTATACGTTCATATCCCATCTATTGTTTATTTAGGTACATGCAATTAATGCCTTGCTCTAAATGCAAAGACTTTCATTGGGTTTTTGCACCCAATATGCTTGCAAGAAATGAATGAAAGTAATCAATCACGACTTGCTTATCTCTCTAAGATCCTTAGTGACAAGACCAAGACAATTTACATAGGCCCATATCTAGAGGGGTTAGTTTTCTTTGTTACAATTGGATATTTGCACTTCGTAAACATTATAATCTTCGAGACGGGTTCTTACATTTTCATTTCTTAAAATATGTAGCGGCTATTGGAGTTTTGTAGCTATGATACCATCGTTGAAGCGAGTGTATTGGATGGACCCGCTACACTTAGGTCCATCTACAAAATTTGCAGATTTATTAGAGGTTGCTATGCATAGTGCACATGACGACACACTACTTCCCTTCAACCTTATACAGATTCAGGTGACAGTACAAATCGAATGCTCATTTATTTCCACTATGATTTCATTTCAAATCATTTGTTATACTTCTTCACTTTCAGCACCGAAAGCAATTGTCAAATTGGGAGTGCGGTTACTATATGATGTTTTACGCAAGCGAGTGTGTAGCTGGCCTTGTTCAAGATAATCTGGAATTACATCGCGTAAGCATTCTTATAACCTACTTATTGTACCTATTACTATCTACGTTGCATTCAATAGTATTAAAAACACATTTCATATTCTTAGATTATCGAGGAAAATCATGCACCATACACCAAGAAGGAGTTGGAGGATGGTAGAGATGCATTGGCTAGACACTTGGTCCTTATTAGATCTCGGTACATCTCTAGGCCTCACATTCCCAATAAAAGCTAGTTTCTTTTTTTGTCAAATGGATGCATATACTTTTGAGTTCCATTACTTGCATTAGTTTATAAATTGTGGCTTGATAGTGTTTCATGTTCATGTTTTGTGCTTAGATACCATGCATCTTGCAATTGACAGCTTAGACAATTAAAATGAAACCCAATTTTAGTGGAAATGGGTGGAAATGGCTCAAATCCTATAATTTTGTGACACTTACGAATTACCTGCGAGTTCGTAACTTCTCTCGCCCGTAACATTAAAATATTTGCGATCATCTTGTACTATCGCTACTTTAATCGCCATGATTATATTTCTGATCTTAGTTTTTGCGCACTCGCTACCCAATCGCTCGTTCTTTTCTGCCTCTCCAATCTGATCTCAGTCGAGTTCGTAACAATACACGCCAAAACCAGGCGAATGTCTAGCTTACTCGTAACGGCATTTTTTTTTCTCGCTCACCCGGTGGTAAAACGTCGTCGTTTATTGGTTCTGAGCTTAGTTTTTGCGCCATCGCTACCCAATCGCTCGTTCTTCTCTGCCTCTCCAATCTGATCTCTGTCGAGCTCGTAACCATACACGCCAATGCCAGGCGAATGTCTAGCTTACTCGTAACGTCATTTTTTTTCTCGCTCACCCAGTGCTAAAACGACGTCGTTTACCGTAAGCGAGATTAGTAGCGAATTCGTTACTACACACATAAGCGATATCACTTACGATATCGTTAACTCTCTCGAACCAACAACTTTTATTATATTTTTATAATATCATTTTCACATTTTTACATTTTTATGAAAAACAATTGTTCGGTTGCGACCTCGCTACGGTGTTGCTAGCGAGTAGCTAGTGGCTGTCGTAACCTGGCTCGTTTTGATTAACCGGAATTGTTTAATTTGGGTTGTAACGAGTTCGCTACCTATAACCGAGCGATTCACCTCTATTTGTCGTAACCAGTCTCGTCAGCAGATAAATATATGACAAACTAGGAACACTTACGAGATCGTAACTACTATTAGCGATCCGCACGGTAGAAGTCGTAACCAGTCTCGTACACATTCATAACAGTCTAGGCTTTTCAATGTACCGAACTCGTTAGTATTTCATCTGGCGATCCGTAAGCTGCTGTCGTAACATAACAATCAACTATTTGTTTGGGACAGGCGTTTGCTAGTTACGGTATCGCAACAAGCCAATTAATATCATACAGACTTTCACGCTAGCGAGTTCGTAAGTGTTTAGCAAGGCGTATAAGCCTACATCCAAGGCGGAAACAAACGCCTTAAACCCAAAATCATCTAAGGCGGAAGAGGAACCGCCTTAGATGATTTTTCTCATTCAAGTCACGGGAAGGTATTTGTTTTCTGCCTTAACACATGAAGAATGAATTGCCTTAGATGGCTTGATATTCTAGTAGTGCGTGCTAGTTTTATAGACGGTTAGATATTTGTTATTCAATGTTAAAATTCTTCACATGATTCATGGCGGGAGTTACGAAATCCTAATAGTTAGGTGATGTCAAGTTCACGAAATACGTCCAAATCATCATTTCTTAAATTTCATGCTATTGGATAGAAGTAGTAATGACGTTTGATCAGGCTTACTATATGGAGAAATATACTTCTGCTTAACTCTATAAGATCGTTTGGTACAGAGTAAATTACATAGGAAAAACAAAATTCTATGAATTTGATTTTGGTTGGGTTGTTTGGTTGGAAGAAAATAAGAAACATGTGGAAATTTGAAATTTCTAGAAATTTGAAACTCCCACACAACATGGAAAGTTTCTTATTTAGTTGCACCTAGGTAGATTTACAATTTCTCCATTCATCCATTTGAACCAAACAATTTTTCCTAAATCCTAGAATTTTGATTGAGAATTAAAATTCCTATGAAATAGAAGCTACTCCATCAATTAAACTCCCACATGAACCAAACGAGCTCTATATATATATATGATAAGTTAGAAGTAACATCTTAGCCTTAATTTTAAAAACATATATTATTCACCAATCCACTTCTCATTTGAACTAGTATTGTATTTTTTAGATGGTTTAAAAAAACATTAATCATTTGTAAATAATATATTACATTAATCTCAATATTACTCTGGATAAATTCATCAATTTAAACATATTTTTTGAATGTGAAAAATTAATATACGACATCAAATAGACAAACCTATATTTAATCATCCGTCCACTGTATGGTGTGTGATTATAAATCAGATGAATATAAAATTATCAATGTCCTCGTTAACATTGAATTTATTTCATATGAATTTGGCTTGAACAGCAACAGTTATCATCAGAGCTCAGTCAACTAATGGCCATTATCAGTGTCCTCGCTCCTTTCAACTGTACTCTTACACCATTTAGGGGAATGGAGTCATGGACCTCCGGCCGACACAACCACCAGCATGTTTCACTAACCTATGGTTGCTCAGCTGTGCGTTGTTCAGCCACGGCAGTCAACGGCGATCAGAAACCTGAAGATAAGGTCATCCTCAGACGATCAGGGAACTACATGCCTACAGTTTTTAGCTTCGATATTGTTCAATCACTCAACAGTGAATACTCAGTAAGTATTTTCAAACGATTCGTTTCAGTTCAATTCAGATCATTTGTGCCTGTAAAAAGTCTCTCTCTCTCTCTCTCATTGTTTTGTGTAAGCAGGGGCTAAAGTACGCTGAGAGGGCTGAGGAATTGAAGGAGGAAGTAACAGTGATGCTGAGGAAAGATATGGAGCTGCTGGAATGTGTTGAACTTTTTGATAATCTGGAAAGGCTGGGAATAGCCTATCTATTTGAGCCCCAAATTGACAGCATATTAAGAACCATGTTCGATCGTAGCAAAGGCAGGTTCGAAATAGAGGATCTGTATGCTGCTGCACTTACATTTCGAGTGTTTAGACATTATGGTTATCACGTTCCTCAAGGTAGGTATATATATTTATACACATACACCGAAGCTTTATTTATCTGTAATTTATCGTCTGAGCCTTACTTGTGTATTTGTTGCAGAGATTTTTAACCCTTTCATCAATGAAAATGGCGAATTTGATCCGATTCTTGGTGAAGATACAAAGGGAATGCTAGCGTTATATGATGTTTCTTTTCTTTCCATGGAGGGCGAGACCAAACTGGATCTGGCAAGGGAATTCACGAGGAAGCATCTGAAAGAGAATCAAAACACGGACCAAAAATATCTTAGTCTTTTAGTGCAGCATTCACTGGAGCTTCCCGTCGCGTGGAGTGCATCAAGAATAGAAGCAAGATGGTACATATCTGCGTACGAGATGAGTCCATGCCACAATCCTCTTCTTCTAGAGCTTGCAAAGTTGGATTTCAATATCGTTCAAGCCACTTATCAGCAGGAGCTTAAATACATAGCGAGGTTAGTCAAAATCTACTCTCTCTCTTTTTTTTTTTTTCTTTTTTTTATGAAAAAGAATCTATACTTTTACTTATTAATAGTCGTCGATTTACTTGGAGCTCTATCCCATTTGAATTTGTATATTTTTTTGTCAAGTTTTTCAGATTATGTTTTAGTATTGACAACTTTATTCATATATATCATCTAAAAAATTCATACTTCAAAAATAAAAAGTACTGTGAATCCGATAATATATACATAATAATAGTATTATTGAAATTTATGATCAAATATGGGCCAAATTACATTTGTGAAATAAATCGTGGACCAACTTCTTCATTTGCTAAAACTAGACTAAGATCGGTACATATTGGTTGTAAAATGAGTTATGGTATTTATTGGTAAATTTATTTATGATTCTGTTTTTCATTCCGCTTGTTAATTTGAAGCTGGTGGGAGGACACGCGTATTGCGGAGAAGTTGACTTTTGGACGGGAGAGAGTCGTCGAACTCTTCTTTTGGTCAGTGGCAGTGTCCTGGGAACCTCAGCACTCAAGTTGCAGGATAATGTTCTCCAAGTTGGGAGGTTTGGGCACAGTAATTGATGACCTATATGATGTGTATGGAACCATGGAGGAATTGGAGCTCTTTACCGATGCCATGAAGAGGTTTCTAAATTACTTCCTCCGTTTTTAATAATAATACAATTTGTTACAATTTTGACCAAACAGCAAAAAATATTTTACATAAACAGTATTGTTATTGTGTGATATTATATAAATTTAGAAAGTTTAAAACATACATTTTTCAAATGTCAAAATTTATGATTTAATTAATAAATTCATTAAAAGATGTAGATTGTAAAAATTTGCTGTCAAATAATTTTACCAAGCGTAAATCAAACTGACATCTGCTTTGATTATATATACATACTACGTACTATCAGAAGTTATTTCTCAAAACCTATGTAGAAAAATTTGTATGAAATTAAGCATCTCCCGACAACTTATTCGCACGCATGATCAAGTATTTATAATGTTGGCTAATTTTCAGATGGGATGTGAAAGACTTGGATGAACTTCCGGACTATATGAAAATGCTTTACCTTGCATTATTTAATGCCATCAACGACTTGGCATATGATGCTCTCAAAGTACAAGGCGCCCATATAATAAAATATATAACCAAGGGGGTAGGTGATAATTTTTTATAATTATATAAGACTGTTGTTATACGCAATCCGGTATTTAACTCTTATAATCTAAAATACAACGTAAAAGTACGAAAATGATCACAACTAATTTGATTTTTGAGAAATTAGTGAACTTACATGGGACGATGGTAGTGTTATTTCATTGGTATTTTGAACTATATACTGAGTAAAATACTATAGATTGTATAACACGCTTTCCCTCTTCGGGAGCCCGCGTCCCGGCGTTTTTGTGCAATAAACCCCTCCAGCCGAAGACTAGTGGTAGGTGGTCCCGCGGACTTCAGTTATATAATTGGAGGTATATCAGAGAAATCAAAAGTTGTTTTTTACTGATTAAGTTGACATTCAAATGATGAATTCATTACTTGAAATGTAGTGGGCAGATTATTGCAACGCTGGAATGCAAGAGGCTAGATGGTATTACAGTGGATATACGCCGTCGGTGGAGAAGTACCTCCCAAATGCAACTGTTACCTCGGGTATGATAGTCTTCTGCAATCATATATACGCCATTATCGATCCCATCGACATGGATGTTTTTACAGATTCATTGGACTCTGTTCATACTCACAGCGTTGTACGTTGTGCATCTCTGTTGGTCAGACTGATGGATGATTTGGCAACATCAACGGTACGTCACCATTTCAAATTGTTCTAATTCGCTAATTTCTATTAAAATATCTCATCATAAATCTTATATCTATTAACATATAAATAATAACATCATATTCTTTTTTAATTTTTTTTTAACTTTTTAACTAAAAGCAAAAAATGTGACTCACGAAGAAGATAGGGGACCTTTGAATTGCCGGGCATAGTACTAATTTATTCTATCTGACCTTAATTAATACTAGCAAGCTCAACAATTCCTCCATCCATATTCTCTATAATATGAAATCAAATCACGTATTTTCTATATTTTCTTACCTCAAATCCAACAGTTTCTCTATTTTTCATCATCATCATTCTCTAAAAGTTTTTGACATTTAATACTAACTTTTTAATGCTTTTATTTTCAACTTTTAAACCATACTTTCTATATATCCAAACAATAATGAACAAACAAATAATGAATTAAAAATTCTCAAAAGAGACCGTCCACAATTACAATTTAGATTATGCTATTATTTAATTAGGAAAATATGGAGGGACTTACTTGCAAAACACGGAGGGACTTAGTTGCAATTTTACTCCCTTCATGCTTAAATCACGCACGTGTACAAGTGGGACCCGCCACATTTTTTCCCCAAATTTTGCAAAAATCTCGCTTCCATGAAGGCTCGAACTCAGGATCTCGTCATAACGGCGGATGCCTGGAAGGAACTTACCACTTCACCACGTCATATTCGATGTCTTTCTCAACTAAGATATATATATATATATATATACATATATATATAATAGATTAAATAAAATTTATATTTTCACCTTCAATCCGTTTGTCATTATCTACAACCTATTAAAAATCAAATCTTTCTACTTTTAAACTGAAACCTCTATATTTAAATTCAAACATTCTAATTTAAATTAAAAATTTCTGTATTTTAATCTACAATCAATTAAAAACAAAAAATTGACTTGTAATTAAAAACCTCCATTTTTTAATCTACAACATATTATAAAACAAACATAGTACTTTAAATTAAAAGCATCCCTATTTTAACTGCATTCTATTAAAAATCAAATATTTTAATTTTAATAAAAAACCTCCACGCTTTAATGTATAACATATTAAAAATTAAATATTATACATTTAATTAACAACCTCCGTGTTTTAATCTACAATCTATAAAAATCAAACATTCTACTTTTAATTAACAATTTCCGTGTTTTAATGTAAATCATATTAAAAAAATCAAATATTATATTTTTTAATCAAAAACCTCGGTGTTTTAATGTACATCATTTAAAAAATCAAACATCATAGTTTTAATTAAAAACTTCGGTATTTTAATGTACAACGTATGAAAATAGGTTGAGAAATAATAATATTGGTCGTGAATAGTATTGGGCTGAGAATAGTGCACGCGTGAATATTACCGGGTCGTGAATAGTACGTGCGTGAATAGTACCTGGCCGTGAATAGTGCGTGCATGAATAGTACAAGACCGTGAATAGTGCGTGCATGAATAGTAATTTTTTAAATTGCAATTAAGGACCTCATTGTTTTTACATACTTTTACTATTTAGTCTCTGGTCTATAATATTGACGGTCTCTCACAAGACTAACTCATGATGAATTTATAATACACATTTAAATATTTTAATATATGAAAATACCTATTCTATAATACTAGAATGATGCACCGCACATTGCGCGGTGTGTAAGGAAATTTTTGAATATTTTAAAGTGTACTTATGTCTAAACTAAAAATTGAAATTGCATGACTTTTTGAGATAGATCAAAACTATTCAATTTTTCCAAGTAATCGTTTTTTGTGTGAATAATAGATTAGAATAGTGTATACCATGTGTATAATTTAGTGTCGATATTGTTAAAATAAACATTAATATGAATGCAACAAGATATCATGTCATCAAAATATGATGATATAGTTTTTGAATCCTAAATATGTAATTTGTATAAACACCACTCAATATTATAAATTCCAAAAATTTCATTCCTCAAAACAATAATAAAAACAGCAAGTGATTTTAATGCACATGAGATAATTTGTTGGGTTACATACATGAAATTTGTACAGAGTATAAATATATTAACCAAAGTATTAATATACATGAATCAAGAGCTTCTTGAGCTGATATCCTCCTCGCCGGGTCCTAAGTTAAAAGCCTGCTCAACAAATCAAACCCCGCATTGGTAATCACTGGCAGAACTTAAAATGTAATTTCAAGATAATCAGTAAGTACAACAAAAAAGATACATCATAAATTAATTTAAAACCTTGTTTTTATTTTATTATTTCAATTTTATTTACTCAATTGAAAATAGTACTGTAAGTGCAAATATATTATTTTAGTACAAAAAACATTTTATATATGTCAAAATCTAAAATTTTATATATGTTAAAAATTTATTTATAATTTTTTATATGTCGAAATCTAAAATTTTTAATATGTTAAAATTTTACTTTTAATTTTTTATATGTCAAAATCTAAAAATTTTAATATGTTAAAATTTTACTTTTAATTTTTTATATGTCAAAATCTAAAATTTTATATGTTAAAATTTTATTTTTAATTTTTTATATGTCAAAAATATGTTGATATCCCCCTCAAATATACTACAAAATTCTCAAGTTCCAAACATTTAAACACATTAAAATAAAAGAGTACAAATATTTGTGTGATGATAGCTAGAAAAATATAATATTTTGGAAAGATTTATAGAACTCACAAACACTAGTGGACATGCATAGGATGCAAGGCGGTTGCATCACATCAGGCAAAGCGTTTCCAAAACGTCTTGTTCGGTTGTGCTTTTTTCTCGGCGGTTCTGAAAACGCCGTGAACCAAGCGAATTCTTCTTACGAATTCGCCACCTGGTGCCGCCTGGTGTCAGTGATATGATGCTGGGTGGTATCGCCAGCTTCATTTCACCTGACGTAGCGAAATCGCTCGTATCTCTCGCCTATGAAGTGGTTACGAGACCGCCGCTTCACTCGCTTGCATTTTGGACAATTATTGAATGGTGGGAATTTCAAAAATCTCAATGGTTACGAGATCACCTAAAAAAATAGCCTATTGGCGAACCTGGCGGCGATATCGCCTCATGTAACAGGCGAAACTCCGTGCTATCTCGCTTCTAGAAACGGTAGACAGACCAGAGAGATTTAGGAGAGATTATATATGATACCGCCACAAGGGAGCGAATGTGAGGCAATATCGGTTTCACACTCGCCTACTTAAGTTACCAAGAGGCGGTACCGGAAGTTAGATTCGCCTGTACAGGCGATGATGGGGGCGAATTCGGAAATTGAAACGGTCGTGCCAACAGAGAGTCACTGGTGAATGGCGTGGCGGATTCGCTTGATTAGGCGAATTTAAAGGCGATTCCGTATTTGTGCACGGTTGTAGAATGTAGAGCATGAAAAATATGGTGGCGAATACGATTGTGAATTTGCCTCTAAGCGATTTTGTGGTTACGATATCGCCCACAAGTACTGTAAAATTGGCTATTATTTGAAAAAATTGCCCCGTTTCTTTCGAAACATGAAAACCTGCCAAATTCCAATCACCACCCTATACTAAAGAGGCACAACCTCATAATTCAAGTGCACATAAGTGCATTACCAATGGCAATTCCTAATAAAAACAAGCTAATGAAATGGACCAACACCTTGTCACTTGGTAGGTAGTTTCGGGAGTTGTGGCCTTGCAATGGTATAAGCACAGTTCAGGACTAGGTGGCCTGCCAATTTGTCTCTTCCATTCTTAAGTTCTTCCAAGGAGAAAGGCGTGGTATCATCCACGAATACCTATGCATGAAAGAAATGTGCATAAGAATGTTGTGATTAAGAGAAACGTAATTAAATTGTAGAAGGTTACCTTTAGAAGATCCAGCATGTTGTTTTGAACACCATCTACCACCATCAAACCAAACAGCATCGTGTAATAGCTGCATTCCAAGTCCGATGATTGCTTCCTAGACTACAATATATGCCATGGTTATAGCAATGGGTTAGGCTTAAAAAACGCAATTGAAATTACGTGATAGCATAATCATAAATAGTTACCCTAATGTTCATCAGGTGAAAGTCGAGGAGTGTTTTGTCGTTGACTTGATGACATGCATTGTCGAGGAGATCGGCGAATGTTTGGGATGGAGGGCGGTGGAGTGGGTCTATCCAATACACTTGCTTGATAGCGGGTATTAATGCAACAAAGCTTCAATGATCACTACAAATACCATGAGAAAGAATCCAAATGTTCATATTCGTTTGTAGAAACATAAAATTGTAGGAAAGCAAAAAGAATAGACAAATTTGCAAGGTTTACCCCTCGATATATGGTCCAATGAATATTTTCTTGAATTTGTCCGAGAGAGTGGAAGTCAAGTAATCCAGTCTTTCCCTATTGCTCTCCATACTCGCTTGCATATGCAATGGATGCAAAAACCCAATGAAATGCTTCCCCCGATGATAGGCATGGTGATGCAAGAAGCTGAGAATGTAGTAGACAAGAATGTCGAGCGAGTAACCATATTGTTTGATAATGGGGTATTTCATGGAAAAAAACATAATAATTGCTTACATTTGATTGAGGCAAAGAATGGTAACGGGTAGTTCAGTGCAATTCAAGAAATATTCGAAATCACCCATGGTACGATGATGTCCCTTGTCATTGCAAAGCACCTTTCATTTCCAAGAAAGGCATAACTTGCATCCTTGTCATCCGAGGATATCAAATCATACAATACTCGAACTAAGGGTGGGAGGGATTTGAGAAAATCCATGAGGGCCGGGTCATATGTTTGTCTAGCAATAGGAACGGTGTGGACGGGAATTTGAGGATTTTGTCGAGGTTGTGGTTTCCTACGGGGCATGGAGGTGGATTTTTCATCAAGCACCAACCATTTTGGCCATAGAACATGGGAACCTTTACCCTCCCCAACTCTTACCATCACGCTCTCCCTCACGGGAAGAATTTCTAGTTCTAGCAAAACTTGGGTAATGCGAACGCTATAAAATCCGGTGGGGATGTCACTACGATTGTGTTTCACCGCATTAGTGTCGCATGTGCCATTGGCGACATGGAGTGGGGTTGAATTGGGACCATGCGACACATATAGCTTGCAAGGGGGGTTCTATCATAAATAAAAGCACAAGAAAGATAATCATCTTACTTTTCTAATAAAGACATTATACTAAATGTAGTTGTAAATTATAAAATTGATACTAACCTTTTCGACTTGTTGTGAGGGAGCCACATTCAACTTGATGGGAGATGAAGGCGGGGATTGGGGCACCTTTTGGACTTGTCGTGAGGGAGCCACATTCAACTTGATGGGAGATGAAGGCGGAGATGGAGGCACTAATTCCTCCTCCATTTCAACATTCTCACCCTCATCCTTCACAATTTGAGGCGAGGCTTGAGAAGCCTTAGAAGAGGGTGGAAGATGACCTTTCCCTAACCTCTCGATATGGGGATAGTGGGTGGGTTGTGCTATATCTCTCACGACCTCTCTCAAGTCGTTCATTTGTGCCTTGGTCGCCGCCAACTCGCTCAAACCTTGTTGAAGTTTTGATGGTTTAGGCTAGCCGCAACTTCGCCTAATCCCAAAAAACTCAACTTGAGTCGCGTAACCCCCCAACACCTAATGCTCTTCCCGGGTGTTCCTTCTTATTTTCAAGAGCTAAAGCCTCACTCAACACATCTTTCTTCCCACAAGGGACAAATGTACCCTCTTCTTTTTGGCGCTCTAGAACTTCCTATTATACAAAGGAAGACAAGTATAAATGTAAGTGACTACAATATGTATTGTGGTAAGTAACAAATACTTACCACCCTCTTTGCACATTTTTCGGCCTCATCCGTTGTGAATTTACCATCCTCTTCCCTAATTCGACCCAACACGAAGAGCCGTTCTCTAGTGTAATCTTCGGCATCCTTTTCCACGACAACGTACCGAGCCTCCTCCTCGTCCATCCCCCCTAATACCAACTCCTTCACCATTTCCTACTTCTCCCTAAAACCCTCCTTCTCACCAATACCCAAATACCCCGACCTACCACCGGTGTAAGGTATTGTTTGTGAATTCGCGGATATGACCTTTTTGTCCCATTTCCCCTATGCACAAGTAGTTAGCAAAATCAGATAGAGCATCACATGGCGAACACAAAATATACTTGTTTGAAGAAGACTAGGTTAATATTAATGAATTTGATATTTGTTAATCACCTTGGACTTATTCTCAAGGGATGCTTTCTTGAACTCCTCCCACGTATCGGTTGTGATGTGGTTGTATCGGTCCCTTGGATCACAACCTAGCCACTTTCCCTTCTCATACACGTAGTCTTTTCTTAGACTATACTTGTGCTCGCGAAAAGCCTTTGAGACGATGTTGAACGCCTTCACCCTTACCACTTCCATGTCTTGAGCTTCTATTTCAAAAGGTTGCTACAACAAGTCATAGATGAAAATATTATACATACATGTTATCAAGACATTTAATATATACTAGCTAGATAGATACTTCATTCAATGGTAAAGAAGAACTCACTTGGTATTCCACCCACACTTCCTCCTTCTTCTCTTGTGGTACATGTCTCCAATTCTCGACCGTGATTTCTATAAATGTTCTTCCAACGCGGCCACACCAATTTGACCATTTTGCACGCTCATCTTTTGGTCGGTTGCATACTCCCTTGGCATTGAATCCAACGTGCGTTAGTTCACCTCTCCTCGTTCTTTTTTGTAGCACCCTACAATGGGAATGAACTAGTTTTCCCTTCTTCTTGTTACTAACACGTTTTGTTGACACCCCTTTCGACACATTTACCATGACTAATTCTTGCTTGCACATAGTAAAAACACACAATAGTTATTTGTGAGGGCCTAAGAAGTGATAATATTTACACTACCATGTCCTTCATGTAATAAATGTCAACAAAAAAGGAAACTAAATGTCCATTCAACATAGACATGAAATTTTAGACCCATAACTTACTTGTAGAAGAAGTTCTTAGCTTGTACTTGATGTCTACTTCACAAAGTTGCAAGCTTTGTTGGTTTTACCCAAATTTGAAGGGGGGTTGATATAGATTGGTGGGTTTTTAGGTTCTTGGGGTTAAGCTCATGGCACAAGAACAAGATTTGAGCTTTGAGAATGAGATTGTGCTTAGTATTGGAGGGATTTTCGGATGAGAATGGGTTTTGATTGAAAATATTTGTGCTTGAGATTGATGAGGGGATAAGGTGAGAGAGAATGGAGGGTAGATGGATAGGAATGGTGAAAATGAGGTTGAAATCTGGAAAATCCGGGTAAAATGATATATATAGCATGGTTTAGGTGGACAAACCATGCCTGAATAGTACTTCTGGTCGGGTACTGTTTTACCTACTTACGAGTTCGCCTAAACCATCGCCTACAGGCGAATAAAACATACGATATCTCCTCCTCGTTCTTGATTCCTTTTGTAATCAGTTCGTGTAAGTGCTCGGTTAATGAAATTTGTTACATTATTTGTACAGGAGAATTCAGTAGTCATAAATCTACAAGTACTATTTTTTCGCAGTTTCAAACCCGTTCATGAATATTATATGTATCAGCATCGGACTGCACATATGACATCGTATATTATGAAATGGTTAACACAACCTTCTGAGATTATGTGAATGTTTTTTCTAAATGATATCAAAAAAATATATTAAACATGATAGTAACTGATCGGTATTGGATGAGTAAGTCATTAATGGATTGTCATCTGCAGAAGAGCACTTTACAGGAACACAATATGACTAGAGTAACATAGGTGTACACATGAGATTTATAAAAGATGTGTTTACTAGTGCCGAGATGTGTCGATGAACAAATACTACAGTGTTGGCTTATACATATGTGCTACGATTAGTTGTGCTGATTCGGTCGGAATCGTATCAAGAATCTCGGATCAGATCCATTTTCATGTAAATTCAACGATGAACATGTTACAATTATCAATAGAGTATAAAATTATTGATCAATCCATGTTAGAATGGATATGGTATATATAGGGTTTATGGGTGTGGGTGTAAGTGGGTTGTGGGTTTAGGGTTTAGGGTTTAGGTTTAAGGCTGTATTCAAGCGAGTTCACTACACGATTCGCTTAGAGGCGTAATAGAAGGCGAATTCGCCTCCTGGAAGTGTCATTATTCCCACACCGATGGATTGAAAGCCAAATGATCAGTATATATCTGCTACCAAAATATAAGGAATTGATAAGTCGCCGACCAGCGCAAATTACCCATGAAACGCCACTTGAATGCAATATATATACACTATACATACATGGCCCATGCCCGATCTGGCCCATATCATAGTTTCTATGGCCTTAAGCCCAACAATTTTTTTATTGACAAGTGTCACAGGAAGCGAGCTCGCCTCTTAAATAACCTGGATGGACAGAAAGCAATAGGCGTTACTTAAAGCGAACTCGCTACACAACAGGCGAATATGGTTAAGATATCGCCTGAAAGTAGTCTGGCTGAGATGATTAAATAATAAAATATGATGAATCATTTGGAAATTGTAGATATGATATGTGATTTTATAATGAAAACATAAATGTATAGGGACAAGGGATCAAAACAAGAAATGATATTCAATAATTAAAAATGCCAAAATGGCAAACACAAGTTCATTACAATCGAAACAAACTTGTGATACAAAAATACGTAATGAAGAACAAACAAACTACTACATGTAGAACGTTCGTTCACCGAGGACATGAAGCAGTTCCTGATCGCAAGTGCATGCATCACAGGAGATGTCCGCTGGATCAAGAGGTTCCCAGAGATCGTACCTCACGCTGTTACTGAGGCCAGCATGCAGATTGCAGCAGATCGGCCTAGGCCTGACTGCTCCCTCTGTGATGTACCTGTAGTAGTGTCTCCAACCCCAAGCGTATCTCAGACCTCTTTTGACGCGTTCCCGAGCTCGACGGAGGCCCTACTTGTCGGTTCTCTTCATGGTGGTGATCACATTCATGCCTCTTTGAATGTCACCTTCGCAGATTACAAAAATAGCCAACACATAGGTCGACGGTGTGTGACCTATTGCAGAAGTTTCGGTGAGCCACTGGCGAGCCTATTCGGTCGCTCTACCGCTCACATACCGACGAAGGACAGAATTGAAGAAAACACGTATATAGATTTCATGCACCATGTCTGATGGGAGGGCGTTGAAAATAGACAGATCCATGGGAAGAAGAAGGCAAACAGTGGGAGAAGGGAGAAGGGAATGTGAATGAAGGCTCTGATTTGGCTTTGAAGGGAGAAGGGGCTGATATATATAGGGCTGAGGTGCTCCATTTGTCAAAAAAATATGAGAGTTCCTAGACAAAAATAATTAATTTTCCCACCATTTCATGATCACCCCATGCAAACCCCCCAAAAAAGTAAATTCTGATGGAATTTCAAGAGGGTTTTACTGTTGACTGAGTTTGACTCACCCAGGTAGCGAAACCGAAAGCAAGTTCGCTTGTAGACATCACAACAAACGAATTCGCCCATTAACTCGACTGGATGGACAGAGAGCAACAGGCGTGCAACCAGGCGAACTCGCCACATATAGGCTTTTTTAGTTACGATGTCGCCAGTAAGTAATATAACTCTTATGACAGAAATATGATACAGGCGAGTTAGAATGCGATATCGCCTCTTGCCTCGACTTGATGGACAGAGAGTAAGAGGCGTACCTCCAAGCGAACTCGCCACTCTTAGGCGAATATGATTGAGATATCGCCAGAAAGATATCTAGATCCTATGATAGAAATATGCTACAAAACGACGTAGTTTTGTACAGGCGATTCCACAAGCGGTTTCGCTCCCACCAATTCTTCATGGCAAATATAAGAAGCGAAACCTCTTCTGGATTCACCTAGTCTAAGGTTTCAAATTGTCGTTTAAATTCAAACATGAATAATCAGTCCCTCATATTAAAAAACACAAAGTGTGCACAAAGTTGTCATAAATTCTTAGGTTGATTCCTCTTCCGCTTCGTTGGCTTCCCGGCATCGGTGATCCAAATGCCCTCCGTGTGATCGTTCCATGCAAAATACCTTTTCAAACTCGCCTCGTCTTCAGTTAAGGTTTCGTTTGGCTCTAAACCCAGAAGGTCCCCGATATCTGTACCAAAGCTGTAATCCTCGTCGTTGCCGTTGTGAAGAAGCGCCTGCTTACCATTCACCATAACCTCCCACCTATTATCCTGTGGATCCTTCACATAAAACACTTGGTGCGCTTGTGACGCCATGATAAACGAATCACCTTCAGAGCCAAGAATACTGCGATTCACCAGGGTTGTGCCGTAATCCTCTGTCCGTACCCCGCCACTTTCCTTCACCTATTCACACTTGAACACTGGAATTGTGGCACTAATGAAGTCAATCTCCCATATGTCGGTGATGGTCCCGTAATATGCATCGCATCCATGAACGTTGGCCTCGCCCAGTACTACCACACCGCTGTTCTGGTTAGTCGACTTCTCATCCGAATTTTTAGTACCAAAAGAGTAACCGTTTATGTCGTACCCGCCAAACGAGGAAACAGTTCCTAGCGGCCTTCTGCATAACACCTTGATAATATCAGGATGGTCCCCTACCAGAACATGAGCTTGCAGCCACCTAATGAAATCGGCACGATGCTTCTCTAGGATCCTAGAGTCACCGACAGGCCATGCATTTGAGACTCTAATCTCCTCCATGTGTACGTCAACATAAGGGGTCACCGATGCGTGGTTCCTGAGGATATACAAATGTACTGCGTCTATGTCATTCGTGGTAGGACCGAACAAACTATGATGCTTAAGACCGTGCCCTTATAATCTCCCATCGTGCCTAGCATTTGGAATCCCCACTGCGGCAACATCATTCATATAGTTAGTACATAACTCAATAACCTCTTCTGCAACATACCTCTGAACAATACTAGCATCAGGCCTATATCAATTCTTCACAAAATGCTTAAATATCGCCATCTACCGCTCAAATGGATACATCCATCTCAAGTAAATGGGGCCACAGAATTTTATCTCCCTCACCAAATGGACTATCACATGGATCATGATGTCGAAGAATGAAGGGGGGAAGTACATCTCCATCCTACAAAGAACTTCCACCACCATTTCCTGCAACTCATCCAGCTTCCGCCTGCTCACTTTCTTACGACATATGCACTTAAAAAAGTAACATAACTTCAATATTGCTTTCCTCACGTGCCGAGGCAACGATCCTCTTAAAGCAATTACATTAAGCTCCTGCATAAGATTATGACAGTCGTGCGACTTCATTCCTGCCAGCTTCAATTCTTTAGTATTCACACAGCTACGAATGTTCGAAGAGTAACCTGTTGGGACCTTGACAGACTTCAGAGCATTACAGTAACACTTCTTCTCCTCCGTTGACATGGTGTAACAAGACGGAGGTAAATAGGATTTACCTTCTTCCTCTATGGGGGCAAGAGATGAACGAATTCCGAGTTGTATAAGATCTTTCCGCGCTTTCAGGCCGTCCTTTGTCTTTCCAGGGGTATTCATCAGCGTACCTACAAGTGCTTCACATACGTTCTTCTCAATATGCATCACATCAAGAAAGTGACGTACGTCCAAATGCTTCCAGTAATCTAGTTTGAAGAAGATCGAACACTTCTTCCAACTACTATTCGATGCCTTCTTCTTCTTTCCCTTACCAAATTCATGATCCATCCCAGTAACCTTTTCTAGAACCTCCTCTCCAGTTAAAGGGTTTGGGCCGGGATCATGCTCTTCTCTCCCGTTGAATCAATTCTTCGCTCGCCTCCAACAATGTCCGGTCGGAAGAAATCTTCTGTACCCGAGATACACTGGCTTACCACCGTGTTTCAATTGACAATAACTAGTCTTGCTCTCACATATGGGACATGCAAAGTGACCTTTCACTGAATAACCGCCCAAGTTACCTAATGCTGGGAAGTCATTTATACTCCACAACAACATTCCTTTCAGTTCAAACTTCTCATCACCTCGACTGCCATCAGGTATCCAGACACCGACATTGAATAACTTCTACAAATCTTCGATCAAAGGCGCTAGGTACATGTCAATATCGTTTCCCGGTTGCTTGGGACCAGATATCATCATTGACAATAACACATACTTACGTTTCATCATCAACCACGATGGCAGATTGTATATCACAATCATAACTGGCCAAGAACTATAGGTGCTAAACATGTTACCAAAGGGGTTCATGCCATCAGTGGATAAGCCTAACCTCACATTCCTGGGCTCAGCAGCAAATTCAGGGTACCGCTCATCCATTTTCTTCCACTGATCTTCATCTGAGGCATGTGAAATAATGTCATCGTCCTCCCTAGCCCTATCCGCATGCCATGTTAGCAACTTTGCATCCTCAGGATTTGCAAACAACCTCTTCAGTCGAGGAATCAGTGAAAGGTAATAAACTACTTTAGCCGGTGTTTTGCATCTGGACGGTGTCACACTCTCGCCACCTACCTCTACGGTCCCCACCTTTGACTTGTACCGAGGATCATTGCATACTCGTCACGTATCCCTCTTCTTGTCATCTCCCCTGTACAACATACAATCATTAGGGCATGCATGAATCTTCTCCATCTCCATTCCCATAGGGCATAATATCTTCTTTGCAGAACATACTCGATCAGGGCACAAGTTGTCAGTGGGAAGCAACTCTTTCACCAACTCTAACAATTCAGTCATCCCCTTGTCAGATATTTCTTGTCGAGCCTTTAAATTCATCAACAACAATGTAGAACCAAGAACTGAATGTTTACAACCCTTGTACAATGGTGTCTCTTTATCATTAACATCGCCGCTAACATGCTCGGCTTTCCTACCCAATCCATAGCCACGTCTTCCGCCATTTCATCAAGACAACCATCATAACGTAATTCTTCCGAGTCAAGCCTAGCATCAAACTCCGTATCATTATGACTTGCACCCTCTCCATGCCAAACCCATTTTGTATATGTAGGATCAAAACCTCTACAAATCAAATGTTCTCGCACTACCTCTACATCCTCATAGATCGCGTTGTTAAGGCAATCTATGAAAGGACATCATAGCCCTCCCATTTTCTTTTGTACACAATCCCTCCAACCAAAATCAATAAATTCTTTTATCAACTCCATATAATCTTTTGAAAGACGCTTATTCTCCAACATGATTTCACTACGACCCATGCTTAACACGATACTATCAACAACCGTTTTGCTAGAATCACTCAAAAAATCCCCAAACTTAGCAATCTAACAAACTCTACAAAACCATACAAACAAGCACGCACGCATGTTACAAAAAAGTTTACCCATTCCAAAAACAATCAATAACAATTCACAACCACATACCTTTGCAATGATGGGCAAAATCCTGGCTTGAAAATGTGAGCTATCTTGGAGAAAAACCACAAGGAGAGTCCTCTTATCTTTTTCTATTATTTTTCTTCCCGCAAAAAAACTGCTTTTATATACCCAGTAAAAACATTTCTACGAATTCGCTACCCCATTCGCCTGTACAGACGAACATCAATCGGTTTCGTAACACGACCCGTCTGTAGGCTTACTTAGAAGTGATATCACCAATTCTATTTCTCATGCAGGCGTTTGTAATTGGCGAACTCGCTACTAGACATGATGCCAACAACTACTGGCGAACAACTTTTCCAACCTCTATCGGGTCATAGAGGCGATTTCGCTTCCTCAGTCGCTTATTAGCGATTTTGGAGTCGATATCGCCTGTCCTACAACATTTTAAGGCATTTTCTAATACGCCTTCTATTCAGCTGGAAAACGCCATTTTTAATTTTCT
This sequence comes from Sherardia arvensis, assembly GCA_948330725.1. Taxonomy (NCBI): domain Eukaryota; kingdom Viridiplantae; phylum Streptophyta; class Magnoliopsida; order Gentianales; family Rubiaceae; genus Sherardia; species Sherardia arvensis. The sequence goes on from OX415244.1 coordinate 7,850,216, forward strand.
GTCCTAGGCGAGAGTACCTGGGCGAACTCGTAAACCTTCTTCTCGGCGGTTCCGCGCAATTTTGGCCAAAACGCCTTGAATGTGGTGCCGAGAAAGGTATGCTTGTGCCCTAGTGAAAGGAACAAACCCATGCATTAATTTATAAACAATCGATTCATGAGTTTGTAAACTCATGCATTTACAAACCTATACAGTGCCCAGAAGCTCTTAAAGAGTTTAAGAAGACAGGCAAACAAAGATTCTCCTTTATAGATAAAATGATAAAAATAAAAGCTAAATATAGATTTTACAGATAAATCCACACACACAAAAGGAAAAGCAAAACGTGAAGTTAAAAGATAAGTCATTATAGTGCAGAACTACAACAGGAAATGCACGGAAACTATCAGAGAATTCAAGAAAACATTACACAACATCAAAATAAACACAGGAAACAGATAATTCTTCTTCAACAAGACAAGATTATAATTAATAAATGAACTTTTCTTTTTCTTTTTCCAAACTTTACCTTTGTGAAATGCTCTAGGACACAAATCACAGCACAAAAGTTCTCCCGTGCATTTGCAGATAGAACAAACGTCATCATTCTGTTCCGTCCTTTCATGTTTGGAGCATCGTTTTATTGCCAAAGCTATTTCATGAAAAACCAATTTATGCAATCCCAAATCCTTGTTTGAGTAAGAAACAAAAAAGAGAGACCATAATTATAATATGGAAGATGGCAATCCATGTTTGATTTACACATTACAGACAAACAAACTCACTTCCGTGCCCTTTTTTTACTCTTTAAAGGTTGAACCTAAACATCTCAAGAACAAGAATGGCACAAAAAATACAGATAACAAGTAATTCAAGTTTCTGCTCTACAAACAAAAGAATCAAAACCCAACTCGCAAAAAAAAATGTTGTGATCAAAAGAAAACGTGCCATTAACAAGAAAGCCATTAACAACTCGCAAAGGAACCCAATCATTTTGATCGCCATGATTATGCCGTTGATTTCTTGAACAAGTGCTTGGACAAGGACCTTGCAAATCGGTGGTGAACTGAAAACCTGAAGATACACATCATCGTAGATGATGACCATCACATCAAGACCAAGAATCCTATCAAACCATCAAGCCGATGGGTAAAATCAGACGACCTTTTCACAGATGGGTAAAATCATCAATAGCGAATAAATGTTAATGATACGAGTAAATTAAAATATAGGTCTAGGGTTTATATAACATAAAAAATTATATTTTAGCATCGTATTAAAATATATTAATACCATAATTATGCTATTGTGATATATAGGAATAATTTCCAAGATTTATATGAAGATTGCATATTTAAGAAATATTTATAACATGTTGCGTAGATACCATAAATCATCATAATTAAAGGATGTAGATACCATAAATACATATTTAATTGGACATAATAAATCATCATAGTAATTATATATTTCTCTGCCCTGTGATGATTATATTACGTACAACATTCCATGAAGAAATATTTAAGAAATATTGTAGGTGCAGGAAACCAAAACAGGAATATTAAATATTATAGACACCGGAATATGGTGAACTTGCGGTGGCTATGTGGTGGCTTTAGTCAAAACTACGTAGTTTATCTTTTTTATTAATTATTTATTGATCGGAGCAATAATTATTCTAGTTCCCTTTAGGATAAAATTAAAAAAATACCTTTTATAAAATATATATTATGAATATTCTTATTTTATAATGTATTATGTATAATTAGACTCGCCTCCCTTCATTTTTTGTACATATTACTTTTTTCAATTTTCAGAAACAAAATGTGTGCTAAAGAAAAGATTTAGACGTTATGACTTATAAACTAACATCAAAATAAATTTATTTATGGTCTCAAAATTAGTAAATTTATATTGGAAAGTATATTTTATTTTATTATTAAATATCAATAGATATGTACATGTAAATATTGTCATATAAGATCTTATTATAATATATTTTATGCATATTTTTAAAATTTACATTTTTTTATAAATATTTATTGTAATTATTTTAAGATATTATCATCTAAAATTTTTATTAATATAGTAAATAAGGTTGAAGTGAACAAAAATAATGCAAATAACATTAAATATTTCTTCCCCAAAATTATTTCATCTTTTTCCAAATTTGGGGAAGCAAATCTATCTTTCTTAAAATTCTCTGTTATAGGGATTGGGATGGGGAAACTATTTCAAAAAAGCTCAAAAGTTTCCGTAATCAAGTAGAATCTCTTTTATAGGGAACTGGTGGACTTGCTCTAACTAGGCTAACCGGACCGCGCGTAGGGCGGTTTTACGATGCATGTCAACTTAAAGTAAATATTTGATACAATGGTATTGCAAATACTATATTATGTAAAATAAATAATGTTTCTAATACAAAAATTTTAAAATAAATATAATTGAAAAGAAGTAAATTACAATAATTGAAAAGTTTTGACTTCAGATCCTTACATTTAGTCTCTTGTTTGCTTCAGATTCTTCTTCTGTGTATTCTTGGATCTCCGGGGTCTTTGTGATTTTATTTGTTCGCAACTGTATTATTGGAACCTCGTGATATATACCGTGAGTTCCAAATACATCTAAACTTAATATATACAAATACGATATAATTACAAAAACAAAGTCTAAAAGATGTCATCTAGATGAATTATTATTCATTTATCAATATAAAATTATTATATTTATGAATCAATAAATGAATAATTTCGTTAAATGAATATTTTTATTGGTTTCAAAGATACTCATTTATCATGATTCTACGGTACAGTGGTGGATGTAGGTTCAGGTTTGGTATGGCTCCAGCCATACTACAATTTTAGAAATTAGTGTGAAATATTAAGGACAGGTACATTTTGTGGATTTTTGCCTATTATAGACATACCAAAATTTTAGAAAATAGAATGGAATTATTAAAAGCATGTAAAATTTGTGGATTTTTGCCTATTATATTCATAGTTTATGTGGAGTTGTCAGAAAAGAAAGTATTTAGCAGTTTATGATTAAAATTTTATTTCATTTTGTTTCCTTTCTTTAATTGAAAAAGCGTCATCAAGGTAAGTTCAAAAGAACTTTAAAAAGAGGAAAATATATATACATATAAATTAATTATTGATTTTAAGTCGATTATTTTTTTGAAAGATTTTTTTTGATGCCATTCATACATGTAATAAAAAAATTTATAGATCCGTCACTGCTACGGTATATGTACATATTATACATTTATCATATAACCAAATTAAGTACAATGTTCTTTTAATAATGCTCCTGTGTTTTACGGATCTTTTGAATTCTGCAAAACCATATTAGAGGGATCATCTAATATTTTCTGTTTTTTTGTGTGTTCGATACATTTGGAAAACAATACTATACTGAAGGCACCATTACTATACTTACCTTTAATAATTATTGTACTTTAAAAAGTTACATAAAAGATATTTGTTAAAATTTAAAACTATGAGGTCTAGTGTTAGGATATGTTAGAGATTTCATACTTATTAGATCTAGTTAGCATCTGTTTAGTACAACTTATTTGAATATTTTTAAGTTCAATTCAGTATTTTTCAATTTAGTTTAGTAATTTTCAGTTCAGTTCAATTCAGTTCAGTATTTTCAGTTCAGTTCAGTTAAGTGCATTATAAATTTAATTTATTACAAAACAAATTATATGTTAAATATTCAGTATAATTCAACCCAATTCAGAGAATATATAATATAATATAATTTAGTTCAGTGAAAATATAATTTAATAATTTTAAGTTTATATTGCAAATTCAGTTCAATTCGGTTAAGTGTAGTTCAATTCAGTTCATTTCAGTTAATCGTAGTTCCATTCGGTTCTAATTTCTATCTGTTTCTCTACCATTAGGTAGAGATTTCAAAATTCTTGTTGCTATATCCATTTGATTTGGTTGCATTATTCATTCTATTTCAAACAATGCATTGATTTGTTTCTTCATTTCTTTCTGTTCAATATGTTTCAGTTCAATTAGGTTTAGTTCACAGTGATTCAGTTCAATTTAGTTTAATAAGTTAGGTCCAATTTGTTAAGTTCATAATTGATGAAATATGATTTGATAATTGTTAATTTTATTACATCAATGCATGCTTTTGTAAGTTCAGCTTAATTAAGTTTGGTTTAGTTCAATTCATTATGCTTCAGTTTTTTCAATTTATCAATCTAGATTCGATTTAGGGTTTAGGATTTTTCGGTTTCATATTCTTGGTGTAGAGTTTTCAAGGCCTAAACTACATTCTTGGTGTAGAGTTTTAATAGTCTAATATTTAAAAGAGTGATTATTAGACTCGTTTCCATACACTTGAATGCATGATTATTCAGGTTTTAGATTATTTAAATTTCCTATTAAAAAACTTTGAATTATTGATTTATAATTTATTTTCTAGTAGTAGAATAAAAGCTTTAGTAATATCCATTAATTCACTGACATTGAATATGTAGAGTATCTTATCTTTTTACATATTTTTGACATTAAAATTAGTCAAATAATATATTACTTTTGGTCCATCAAATGCTCTCTTTTTTGGGAAAAAACTGAATAAATGAAATGCAATTCATGAACATTTTCGAATGGTACACTCCCTAATTCTAATACTCCCATGAATGAATTAACATATAGTCTCCCAAATAATATCTTTTTTAGTGTACATCTAAAATATCTAAATTAATTAATTATAATTCCTTCTAATTGTCCTTTTAATAGTGGAATTTGCTCAAAAACACAACCAAACATCAAATTAATTTATAGTTCTTTCCTCCATAGTTCATTCCTAAAGAATTACATAATAATCCTAAAAAAGAGTAAAACTTAATCCACATATGCCTTTCACTATAATATAAGTTGACATAATACGTCGGAACTTTCATTTAACAAATCTTTTAATTTATGTACTCAGCTTTAAAACATAAATAACTTATGAAAAGTTAATGGCAAAGAAATTAAGATTGAAAATTTCACTACTTTTTACAGAACAAAAAAGGTGACGCTCAATTTACCTTCAAAGTTTATCTTCATTTAGTTTGCAATTAATAGTTTGGGAAAATATGGATTAGGGGAAGTGAAACTTTGTTTATTTATAAATAGGGTGTAATTCTTACCTAATCTTTAAAAAGGGAAGTGGTTTACTTTAAAAAAATTTGCAAAACATATTTAAAAGGGAGATTACAACAATACCCTCACTTCATTATTAATAAATTAATTTTAAAAACTCAATTCAAAAATTTTAAGAACATTCGTAGCAATACTGATATATTTTAAGAACATTAGTTCATAACATCGCTGCCGCTCAAACCCAGTTTAAGAACATTAGTTCTTGAAAATACTCGCCGCCGTTCTGCATTCTCATTCTCCTCCGCAAAATCCCCGGCAAAGCTCAGAACTCCGGCAAAGGTCAGAAATCCCCGGCAAGTGTTTGTCATCACACGGAGAATTCAGAACGTCGGCAAAAATCTGCAAAATTTTTTAATGGAGTTTTTAAAATTAATTTATTAATAATGAAGTGAGGGTATTGTTGTAATTGTACAGATAATGATAAAAGCGTACCAATGTGGTAGCCCTGGCTCTCATATATATACTCAATATTTACATGGAAAAGTCTATACTAGCCTTTACCCTAATACACCCCCTCAATCTTTACGGGGTGCAATTACGGATAGATTGGATCTATGTTTACAAAACAAATCACTAGATAGACCCTTAGTAAATATATCAGCAACCTGCAACTGTGTCGGAATCGAATGAACTCGGAGACCACCATGGGCAACCATTTCTCGAACAAAATGATAATCAACATCAATATGTTTGCTACGATCATGCTGAACCGGATTGGCCACAAGATATGTCGCAGAAACATTGTCACAATAGAGAGTGACCGGATGACGAAGATAATACCCAAAATCTGCAAGCAATTGACGAAGCCAAATAGTCTCCGCCGCAGTGTAAGCAACAGCACGATATTCTGCCTCCGTAGAGGACTTCGACACAGTAGGTTGTTTCTTCGAGCGCCAGGAAATCAAATTCTTCCCCAAGAACACAGCATAGCCTGTGGTGGAGCGACGAGTGTCCGGACAACCAGCCCAATCAGCATCGGAATAAGCAATCACCATCTCCGGAGAATTTACGGCATGGAGAAAAAGACCAAACTCCATAGTGCCCTGCAAATACCTGAAAATCCTCTTCACAGCATGAAGGTGAGTAGTACGGGGAGCATGCATAAACTGAGAAACCATATTAACAGCATAAGCAATATCTGGACGAGTCATAGTTAAATATTGCAATGCACCAACCATACTACGATATTCAGTGGGATCAGCAAGAAGGTCACCATCAACAGATGACAATGTAACTCTAGAAACACTAGGGGTCCGTACAGGTTTAACTGTGTGAAGATGAAACTTGCGCAACAAATCAGACACATATTTTTGCTGAGACAAAAATAAACCCTTAGGAGTACGAGACACCTGTAAACCTAGAAAATAATGAAGATCCCCTAAATCCTTCATATCAAACTCAGAAGACAGAACAGAGATGAATTTGTGAACCAAGTCATTACTACTACCGGTGAGAACTATATCATCCACATAGAGAAGTAAGATAAGCATGTGACCTTTAAATTTAAGAACAAACATAGAAGAATCACAACTGCTACATTTAAAACCAATGGATAATAAGAAAGTGCTAAATCTGGAGAACCAAGCTCGAGGAGCTTGTCGTAACCCATAAATGGACTTACGTAACCGACAGATGTGATGAGGACGAGAAGGATCAGCAAAACCTGGAGGTTGACGCATAAAAACTTCTTCATTCAAAAAACCATGCAAAAATGCATTTTTAACATCAAGTTGACGGACAGTCCAATTAAGAGAAATAGCAAGAGTGAGAACCAATCGCACAGTAGTAGGCTTAACAACAGGACTAAAAGTTTCAAAATAATCAATACCTGCCTGCTGGTGATTTCCGAAAACAACAAGTCTGGCCTTAAACCGCTCCAATGACCCATCAGAATTGTATTTAATTTTATACACCCATTTACATCCAAGCACATTGCGATTGAAGTCGCGAGGTACCAACTCCCAAGTATTATTTTTAAGTAACGCATTATACTCATCAAGCATAGCCTGTCGCCAACGAGAATCTTTGGACGCTTGTTTGAAATTAGAAGGCTCTAATTCTACAATATCTGATTTTAAATTCATTAACCGACGAGGCTTGGAAATACCAGCTTTAAGACGAGTAACCATGGGATGAGCATTGGAAACCAACGACTGTGAGGAAGGGGCAATGGAAGGCAAAATAGGAGAGGAAACACTCGGATGGATGACCGACTGGGAAGGTACACTAGACGGTGATGGAGAGGAACTAGAGTCAGCAGATCGAAGCTCAGGAGACGCAGATACAACCGGACTATGAACCGGGCTAGACGCAGGAGATCGATAGACAGGAGAGACTGACTCAGTAATTGGGCTAGACAATGAACTCGACCTATCCACAAATTTAGGCAACACAGAATCCATCGTAACTGGAGGTGAGCTAGGAGACAACGCGGAAGAGGGCGAGATAGGATGTGACTCAACAGAACGTACTAGAGACGTGATAGGAGGAGGAGACACTGGAGAAGGAGATGACGAAAATAACGGGAATGTTGACTGAGTAGACGAACTAGATCCCGTAGACACCACAGTAGGCGACCAACCCTCAGAAAGATCAAGCGGTGAGGAAAAAGGTAAGCTCGACTGAGAAGGAAGGAGACTACGATAGGGAAATTGTTTTTCATGGAAAAGAACATGACGACTAACATAAACTCGACCAGTGAGAGGATCAAGACACCTATAACCCTTATAATCAGATGCATAACCAATGAAAACACAATGTTTTGATTTAGGTTGTAATTTGTTGATTTTAGGATCCATTAGAAGAGGAAAACAAGCACAACCAAAGACTTTAAAAAATTCATAAGATGGAGAACGATGAAACAATTTTTCAAATGGAGACACGCCACCTAAGGTCAAGCTTGGTAAACGATTAACAGTAAAAACAGCTTGAAACACGGCATCAACCCAGAATTGAGCAGGAAGATCTGACTGAACAAGCATTGTGCGCGCCATTTCAATGAGATGGCGGTGTTTGCGTTCAGCAACTCCATTCTGAGCTTGTGTGCCGGGACATGATTTACGAAAAATTATTCCACATTCAGTAAAATGTTGGAGAAGAGAAGAATTATCAAATTCACGACCTCCATCACTTTGGAAAATCTTAATTTTGCAATTAAACAGATTCTCAACCATCTTTTGAAATTTTTGAAATTGTGAGTAAACCTCGGATTTTCTACGTAAAGGATAAACCCATGAAAAACGTGAGAAATCATCAACAAACACAACGTAATATCGAAAAGACTGATTTGATAATACAGGAGATTGCCAAACATCACTATGAATCATATATAAGGGATATGGAGCAGAATGTTGAACTGGTTCAAAAGGTAAACGATGAATTTTTCCCAATTTGCAACAAACACAATCGTCATGAAATTTCGAAGTACATGAAATTTTATTACTTGAAATCAAATTCCCTATAACTCTAGAAGATGTATGACCCAAACGAGCATGCCAAATATCACCAGACTCCTTAGTGGCTAGAAAAGCAGGTACGGTTGACTGAGGACTCACAAACGCTGGTTGGATTGGATAGACACCATTCTTACTGGCCCCCTCTAGAAGCACCTCCCCCGTTTCCTTGTCCTTAACCCAAACAGAAGAATCATCAAAACTCATAATACATGCATTTTCTTTACACAACTTATTGACAGAGAGGAGATTATGTTTAAGACCGGGGACATGACAAACAGAGGATAACCTAAGTGGGCGTGAGGGTGTTTGAATTTCCATTTTACCAACATGTTTAATTGGGAGAGTGGTACCATCGCCAACAACAACAGAACTTGAACCATGATATGGGGCTGTAAAAGAGAGTGTACCTTCTTGATGAGTCATGTGCGAAGCAGCCCCGGAATCCGGATACCAGACAGAGTCATTTGCTTCACCACCAACAGACAGGGCAGCGAAGGCTCTAGTAACACTATCTTGACCAGGGGGCACAAAATTTGGATTATATCTGTGAGGACAGAACTGTGCGACATGACCTGGAGTAAGACAGAAACAACAAGAATCGGGAGAGGGAGTAGAGCTAAAATTGCCATTGGATGAATTACTTCCTGCTGAGCACGCATTATTAGTAACACAGTTGGTGAAAGGCAATAATGAACATAACAAATCAGAAATATTACTCATACCATTGTTACGATTTCTGTTGTTATTTGCAGCTCCACTGGCCACCGTTGATCCGTCTGAGCGATTTGAATTTCCACGATTATTGTTACCACGACCTCCTCTGTTGCGATTGTTTTTGTTCTTATTTTTGCCACCCCCTGAACTCTTGGATCCAGTAGACGAGGAACCAGATGACTGTAGTGCCACGAGTGCATGGGAAGAAGTCTCAGCAAGATCCTTCGAATGTTTCAGACGTTGCTCATGGAGTAACAACTTGGGACGGAGATCATCGAAACTCAGCTCAAGTGGGTAATGAATCAAAGTAGTCACCAAATGAGCATAATCAGGGTCACCCTCCACGCCAAAAAGTGTTGACTGAACCAAGTCATGATTGGAGACAGGACATTTGATAGCAGCAAGAGAATCCGCTAACATCTTAACATCACGCAAATATTCATCCATAGACTGAGATTCAGCCTTTCTTAACCTAGTTAGTCTACCCTTCAACTCCATAGATTTAGCCATACTAGCTTGCATAAAACGTGACTGTAAACGAACCCAAATATCACGAGAAGTGTGCAGCTCATGAACATCGACAAATACATTACGAGATATCGTAGCAAATATCCAAATCTTAACTTGTTGATCAACACGTAAGTATTCAGAATATTGTGAATTTTGAATCATACTCCCATTGGCATCATAAATAAAAGGAGTGGGGAGAGACATAGTACCATCAACAAAGCCGAGTAGCTGGTGTGATACCAAAAGACAAGTAATCTGAGTCTTCCAAAGCAAGTAATCTTCTGGAGATGACAGTTGAATCGTGACTAAATTGGATGGATTTGGAGCAGACAAGTGTGGAAGGGAGAAACCTTGCTGGAGTTGTTGAGACGGAACAGCTACAAACTGATTCTGCTGAAACGGAGCGGCTACAAACTGATTCTGCTGAAACGGAGCGCCATATGAGTTCGGTTGAACCGGAGCCGAGACGGCGCGTGTAACCCACGCTCCAGAGGGCGGCGGCGCGTCGGCGCGTGTAGCCCACGCGCCTGGAGGCACGGCGGCGCGTGTATGCCACGCGCCAGAGATGAGGGTCTGGTCTGGGGCGCGTGTATCCCACGCGCCTGGTAGTCTGGGCGCGTCAGCGCGTGTTTCCCACGCGCCAAAACTGTGAGCCGCGTCTGGGGCGCGTGAGGTCCACGCGCCTGACGTGTGGGCCGCGTCTGGGGCGCGTGTGATACACGCGCCCGACAACTCTGGACCTTCCGGGGCGCGTGAGGTCCACGCGCCTGACGCGTGGGCCGCGTCTGGGGCGCGTGAGATCCACGCGCCCGACAGCTCTGGACCTCCCTGTGCGCGTGAGATCCACGCGCCTGACGCGTGGGCCGCGTCTGGGGCGCGTGAGATCCACGCGCCTTCTGTTCTGGGTGCTCCTTGAGCTTCCGGTCTGGTCTGGTCTGATCTGAAGGCGCCGCTTGGAGGCTGGACAGCCGAGGTTGCACCGCTTGGAGGCTGGACAGCCGAGAATCCTGGCGATGCTGGCGGCGCAGAAACGGCAGATCGAGCCGGGGTAAACATCGGTGACACCGATTGAAGCAACGACGATGAATCGGTCAGAGCCGATTGAATTGGAGACGTCGCAGCGGCAGCGGAAGTTGATCGGGTGTCACTGGGCACTGCTTCAGCCTGATGAAGAGAACCATCGACAGGCTGATTGAACGGCGGCAGGCCTGATTCATCTCTCGACGGGATGTTTTCCATCGGAGAAGCAAAGAGAAAAAAAAAAAAAATATCGGGGTTTTTTTTTTTTTCTTCGAAACCTAAGCTCTTGATACCATGTACAGATAATGATAAAAGCGTACCAATGTGGTAGCCCTGGCTCTCATATATATACTCAATATTTACATGGAAAAGTCTATACTAGCCTTTACCCTAATAGTAATCTCCCTTTTAAATATGTTTTGAAGATTTTTTTAACAGTTTAATATATATCAGGATCATCCTGATATTGGCAATATCAGGCACCAATTAAATAACGACACATCATCTTTAACTAATTTATGATTGGGCCACGTGTTCAATCATTACCCAGACGGGTTTAGGCATTCTAAATTAGGGTTTTAGAACTTTACTAAAAATATCTTAACCAATTAAAACATTACAATTGTACACGTGTCATTATCTTATTGGTGCCTGATAAGGCCTATATCAGGATCATCCGGATGAATGTTATTCTCATTTTTTAAAGTAAACCACTTCCCTTCTTAGAAATTAGGTAATAATTACACCCTATTTATAAATAAACAAAATTCCACTTCCCCTAATCCATATTTTCTCTAATAGTTTTCAGTGCTTCACCTTCTGATAGAACATCTCTGATCCCTTGATGTATTGTATCGTCTCTTCCATAAAGAGAAAAAAAAATAAAATACAAAGATAGAGATAGCCATCTCCCTTAAAAAGAAGGCTGAACTAAAACATCAAATTATCAGTTGCAACTTCGAATGCATAATCATTAGGTCAACATAGCTCCCTAGAGCATCCTATATCGAAAACTGTAGGATTAAAAATTTTAAATTCAAAATAAATGAATATTGTTCGCACACCTTTCCAACTTTCCATAGAGATCAATGTTAAAATGCAACAAAAATGTTAATAGCAACATATATTATGAATCAGAAAAACTTAATCTTACCTTTTGATAAGGTATAATGAAGAACCGAGAAGTACTTGGCTCCTTCTTATTCACAACTCCCACACATCACATTTGACACTTTGTATCGTTTACGGTTTAATTTCTAAACCCTACAAATGTTTAAAAAATGAAGAACAATTTTAGAACATACCAGCTGTGCACTACCCAATTCGAAACTGTAGCAAGTTGGATGTAGATCCCCTGCAATTGTATTAACACCATCAAGTAAACGCCAATCAACAACTAATCATAAGAACACATATAAAGGTTCATGCATCAAATTAAACATCACATGAACTCAAACCAAGATTGTCCACAGTTAATGTCAGCATCATCAATTCATGAAGTCCAAACATAAGCGTAAAAAAAATCCCTTTAAACCAAAAAAAACCAAAGAGAGTGGTATCATAAATATAGCCTATAAACGCATAATATATAATAAAATAATATTACCATATACTATCATATATGACATACCTCTTTTATTGTCATATATACGGTATATATGGTATATATATTGGTAGTAAAGTATTTACCATAAAATTACTACAATAACTTTCAAAATAACATGTTTGGTGAATATTTGATTACTTAATGAAAATAATACTCTTTTGAAACTAAAGTAATATAACTTAATTAATCAACTCATGATATATACCCTCAAAATAAATCAATTCATATCATTAAAGGAGAGAGAATAATATGGTATAAATGATGCGGCAACCGACATATGGCATGTAATATACTTTGTTAAAATATCAAAATTTAAAAAGGAAAACAAAGTGAATTGAAAAACACATTACTATATAATTATACCATATATATTGGTAATTAATTATAAACTCGGCATTTTGAGAAACATACCATTTTCTCACCGTATATAATTATACCATATTTTATAATTATTCCATATATATTGGCATGTTGAAAACATACCGTATTAAAAATTTATTTTCCTAATAAAAAGTTATCACCGGAAAATCACAATACCGCTATAATACTACATAGTTTTGGTTATAAACCACATTTTGCCGCCACTTTTTGCTTTTTAATATATACTAGTAAAAGATAAGACAGTTTCACCAAAAATTTATGCTGAAAATTACCATAAAGATTTTTTTATGAGGTGAAACAGTCCACATTTTAAAATGTCGAATTTATGTAATGTAAATTTTAATAAAATACGAATTTGCACAAGTAAATGGACCTAATATATCACGATACCCATTAAAATACAAACCCTTGGAGCATTCTCAACAGTTATTTTATAATAGAGTTTTTGGCCAAACTTGCCAATTTTAACTATATTATGACTTCCAACATTTATTCTATCTCATATTTTAAAATAGAGATATGTTAAAATTGGAAGATTGAAAAGACATATGAGCTAGACTCATTTCATGCTCTAAAATTTAATGTTATCATTGATTATTACTTTTTCTTTCCTTTGTTATATTATACTTTCTTAATCATTCAAATCTTCACACACATAAAAATATTAAAAATATAAACTTGCAAATAAAATTAAGACCCTGTTTGATGGACCTTATAAATAGAGCATTTAGTCTAATTCAATTCAGTTCAGTTCAATTCAGCTCAGTTCAGTAAAATATAATTTGATCAATTCAAGTAAATTTAGACATTCTGATTCTATTTTTCAATACATAAATTTCACTTCAGTTCACTTCAATTCAATAAAATATTTTGATCAAATTCAAGTAAATTTAGACATTTTGATTCTATTTTTCAATGCACAAAATTCAGTTCAATTTCGTTCATATCAGTAATAAATAAGGTCAGACAAACATGTTCTAATTGTGTGCTTTTTATTATTATTTAAGGCAATAATTTATAGAACTGTAAAATAGAACAACAAATGTTTTGACGTTCACTAAGTTGATCGGTTGTATTGATTGGTTGCATCTTTTCATTCTGGCTCAAAGGTCAATGTCACTAGCATAGGCATCAACTTTGTAGTCATTTTCTTCCGGTTTCACATTTTTAACATTCTGTTGTCAAACTGCCTTTTAAGGTTTAATGGCTTTTGCCAATTTAGGGTTGGTGAGCCAAATAAAAATCACTCCACCATGGTATTGTTTAATCTTTAGATGGAGGTAAGATAATTATGGAATTTTTAGAATTTGATACTCTATTATAGAGATTGTTTTAAAGTAATTGTTGAACTTGCTCTTTGTATTAGAAGACTTAACCAAAATATATTAGGAATTATTAGTTAAAATAGAAAAAGGAGAGAGTAGGGGTGTGTTTGGTTGGGCAAGTTTTTGCAAAACTTGGACTATCCAAGTCCAGTTTTGTAAAATCTTGTTTGGTTCACCAAGTTTTCCAAAATCTAAACTTGCAAAATCCTAAAAATCAATCAAAAATTTTATTTCATACTCACAAAATCCAATCCAACCAAACAAGGATTTTGCAAAACCAGACTCTCAAAATTCCAAACAAAAATCCAAACTCTCAAAATCTCAAAACTAAATCCAAACTCTCAAAAATCTTGCGAACCAAACACACTCTAAGATTTGTAAGAGTAGAAAAATTAGGTTGGGTTGGCGGGATATCAAGTTGCGATCTAAACCTTAACTCAGTCTGGAAAAATATATCGGATTAATAATCTGAACAGTAAAAATATGTCGGACCATATCTCATTTATATTTTATTTACACAATTCCCCACAAAAAGACCAGTTTATTACATGATAACCAATTTCAAATATATATATATATGAACTTGTATGTGTAGGATGAGATGAAAAGGGGGGACGTACCCAAAATCCTTGAGTGTCGTATGAAACAAACGGGATGTTCAGAGGAAGAGGCAAAGGAATACGTTTGGTGTATGATAAGCGAGACATGGAAGAAATTGTTTGGTGGCTGTGCGAAAGAGTCACAATTTTCAACTCCGTTTCTGAGAATGGTACAAAACATGCCAAAAATAGCAACAGTTGTGTATGGAAATGGAGATGGTTATAGTGCCATGTCTAATTCCGAGGCCTACGACCACATGAAGGCCTTACTTATTGCTCCAATTCCCATCGACTTTCCATAGACGTATGCATCTATTGCTTTTATTTTTGTCTTGGACACATAATACATCTTTTATTTCAGAAACAATGATCTTTCAAATGTATCTGGATGTTTGTTGTGTTTATATTCAATGCCACTTATTGAAGTGATCAGCATGTGTTGCCAGATGTTTTTTTAATCTAAAATGTTCAATATCCTTCTATTTGGATAATACATGTATTAGTTCAGAAAGTTGAGAATATGTGAAATTTTAATTGAATAAAGTTGGATGTAGCTGATGATGTGTTAAAAATCCACAGTTGCGGCTGAAAAGTGTTGAGATATGCTGAAATGGTAAATTAAATTTATTCAAAATTGAAAAGGTCGTATTGATTCCAACCATTTAATTAGATCCAATCCAATGCTCTCGGTTTTTCTTTCTAGTTTCGTCCAACTTGAAAATTGGCTATTTTGTAGAGAATGTGTTTAATACTGTCGTGTTAAACACTCAAATCCAGAGACAGAGTTCAAATCAAACTTGTAACACATACATGAAGTTTGGTCTACCTCTACACACAGTCATCGTGTCTGATCCAATTCCGACTTGTTTGTTGCATATTATGACGATTCAATCATATAGAGCAAATTATCAGATTATGAATAGGATTAGAATTGGATTACGATTAGGATTAGTCATATTTTCTATATTCGCTACAACATTGTACTAATATTCAACTACAGATTAGCTATAGACTTCTGGAAGATTTAGAGGACTATTCCAGCCGTGAGTACGAGAAGATAGCACTGCCAAGAGCTATAAATAGAGATACAAGATGACTTAGAACTTTACCAATTTACACAGCATGTATTCTGCATGCAGAATCTCTTCAATATTGGAGCAGCTTGAGTCCATCATCAACAGCCTTTATTCTTCACTAGAGTTCAAGATCCACGACCTTTAAACCTTGGGAGAGGTGATCATTCAAGGCGGCGAGGAGTCGGCCGACTGGCTAGTGAGGGGAGTTTATAAGTCTACTTTCGAGTACTTCATAGATAGGTAAAAATGAATATTTGTATGCTGTATTGATATTTAGTGGAAGGATTTTGAACTAGGCAAAGCCACTTAGATGTAGTTGGGTGTTTTAATACTGAACTGCGTAAACAATTATGTATGTTCTTTCTTTTATGTTTGAACATGACTGTATATTTAGACCTAGTAAAAATTGAAACTAGTAAAGAGTATAAGAATTGTGATCGATAAAATTTCATCTATAATGCCCCCTCTTCTGCATCCCTTCCGAATTTTTTTATAATGTGATTTTGAAAGGCTTCTTTTTTCTTGATTGAAAATGCAATAGGGTTACTCTCTCTTCCTTTATAATATATATAGCTAGAGAAGAGCATTCTCCCAATAAATGGTTAGACTATTTAGGGTTCAATTGAAATGCAAAAGTCTGCAAACTTTGCTTCATAGTTCTGAAGGCCTAGTCCATTCAAGTTAAGGAATCAAATAGCATGTTCTCGCCACCACCTCAAGGAGTCGAATTTACTATGATGCGGCTTGGTAGGTATATATATGTTGGAAACTCGATGATAGCAAAGGATTCACTCTATGCAAAAGCTTTGGAAATGGAAAAAAAGCGCTGAACTTGGCAGAGAAATTAAACTTGAAACGGTTATTGTTGGGGATCCTTGAGCTTAGTAAACAAGTTAGAGAATGGAGGCTCTGGAAAGCTGCTTGGCCATTGTGGAATCATTCAAGGAAAACATGGAAGGAAGTGTACATAGAAAAAAGACGTTAATTGAATACCCAAATTCTGAATGTAACAGTGCAAATGCTAGCTAATTTTGTGAAATTTAGTGATCTACCGGTTCATAATACTGCTTGCGTCTTTTTCTCTCTCCCCAGCCCCACCCCATTTTCCTGAATAAACTCGTCAGGGAAAATTCGGCCCGTGCCTCTCGCCGGTCTTGTGGTGACCTCCCCACCCAGAACCTTATGTAAAGACTAATTTACTTTGGTGATATGTATTGATACACTGAGCAGTTATTTATACTTACAGAGAGGATTCTAACTGTTACAAATTAAACTCTAGTGGCATACATGCAATAAGCAAGAGTTCCAACTAATTATCAGTCCTCCAAGTCTTCTATTGTCACACCTCCCTTCATGCGAAGTTTCGGATTGATCGAAAGGCGAAATTTGGACCGGAAGAAATCAAACAACGCACGGTTGAGTGCCTTAGTGAAAATGTCTGCCACTTGCAACGATGTAGGAACATGACCTACTCGAAACTTGCCAGCTGCTACCAACTCTCAAACAAAGTGGTAATCAATGTCAATGTGTTTTGCTCTCTTGTGAGAAACATGATTCTCAGCAAGAAAGATAACACTGTTATTGTCAGAAAGGACAGACGACCCCAGAAGCGGATAATGAAGGTCCCGAAGAATGTATGTCAACCAGATAACCTCTGAAGCAGTATTAGCAAGAGCTCCGTACTCAGATTCCGAGCTAGAGCGAGAGACTGTAGGTTGCTTCTTCGCACTCAACGACACTAAGTTTCCACAAAGAAAAACAACACTACTGTCGGTATATGCCTTGAATGCCGTAATAGCCGCTACTACGAGTTAGCACGGGGGTCTCGCTGACCGGTCAGCGAGTCGGGGGGTCCAGGGGGCGGAGCGCACCCTGGCCTTGGGGGTCCGGGGGGCGGAGTCGCCCCCGACCCAACGGTACGGGTTACCTCTTTACTAAGGTGTTGGTGACTTGGGCCGAAAGTGTGTTTTCGGGCCCAGTACCTAGGGTTTAGTGAAAGAGGCTCTATAAGACTCTTTCACCTGCCGCAACCTAGTTAGTACTGTTTTCTGGGTATTAGACGATAGGAACATTGTAATCTGGGTACCTATCTAATACAATCCATCTCCTTCCCGTTGATGTAGCCAATCATTGGTGAACCACGTAAATCTCTGTGTTCTTGTTTTTCCTTTTACGTTTAGTTTGCTGTTTTCTCATATTCCGCACAACAATTACCATAAGTGGAACGACGTGTCTCCAAGTAGCACGCCCAGTCCGCGTCAGAATATGCTAAAATCTCTGAAACACCATCAGCAGTGAAAGTTAGACCATAGTGTTGCGTGCCACAAACATATCTGAGTATCCGAGTGACGGCAGCAAAATGATCATCTCGTGGGTCATGAAGATACTGGCTCACTGAATTGACTGCAATGGAAAAATCAGGTTGAGTGATGGTAAGATACTGGAGGTCACTCACGAGAGAACGTTACAACTTCAGATTGTGAAATGGTCCAATGGTGCTACTGTGAAGCTGGGACAAAGGAAGGAATGGTGTGGAGACTGGTGTGGCATCCAACATTCCTACCTGCTGAAGAATGTCCCTAGCATACATGGTCTGAACCAAGAACAATCCACACCAGTGCACAAGCATACCTTTCTCGGCACCACATTTAAGGCGTTTTGGCCAAATTTTCGCGGAACCGCCGAGTACTGAGCTTGCGAGTTCGCCTCTGTCTGCTCGCCTAGGGCAGAAAAATAAAAAATGCGTTTTACAGTTGAATAGAAGGCATTTTTGAAACTGCCTTAAAATGTTGAACGACAGGCGATATCATAGCCAGAATCGCTAATAAACGACGAGAGAAGCGAAATCGCCTGTAAGACCCAATAGAGGTTGGAAAAGTTGTTCGCCAGTTGTTGTTGGCTGGTTTTCTGCTAGCGAATTCGCCAGTCAAGAAAGCCTGTAGGAGAATTAAAGCTAGTGATATCGCCTATTAGTACGTCAACAGGCGGCTCAAGCAACGAATTCGCTTGCTCACTCGCCTGTGTCATATTTCTATCATAAGAGCTAGATTACTTTCTGGCGACAGCGTAACAATATTCGCCTATTTGTAGCGAGTTCGCTTAGTGGCACGCCTCTGTCCATCCAGTCGAGTTAATAGGCGAATTCGCTTCCTATGACGCTTACAGGCGACATTGTTTCCAATTTCGCTAACAGGACAAGTTAAACTATATACTTCAAAACTAATTCCATTCTCTTTTTCGTTTTAACACATGAAACATATACTCCAATACGAGTGGTAACACAATTTGATTTAAAGAAGAAAAGCATTGATCAAACTAATAATAAGATTGTCACAAGTAGGTAAAGATTCGAATTTGTAAAAATGTAGCATTACAGTTGAAATAAAATTCCTAGCATAATTCAACACTTCTAGCTAGGTAGAGTTGTCATTGGATGCACCGTTCTGGTCCTCTGGTGTGGCTTGGTGTGGATGCTGGCGGAGATAGTCTTTACAGAAACTCCGAAGAATGCGGCGAGTCTCCCACCCATGCTCTTGGACGTTAGCAATCTCGGTCATTACCGAGAACATAGAGTCCTCAAGCTCTTGGTAATAGGCTTCTCTTGGCGCTAGTAAATGATAGACATTGAAAATGTCAAGTTTTGTTCTAAATTGTACTAACATCACAAGTAAAAAATACATGAATAAAAAACATCTCATAAAATATCCTCCTCTCAGGGGTGAGCTTGGATAGCTTGTACTCCTTTTGCGTTCCAAGTTCTGGCTGATCTCGACCAAAGTGTGTCTTGCCATATTCCTTCAGCATCTCGTGGTAAACGAGCAACTCACTAGGCCATTCTCCCCTTGCGTATAGATCCACAGGTTTATCCTCGTCCTCGAACACAACACCGAGGGCATCATTGAACAGTTTGGGACTTAGTTCGTACTCCTTCTTGTTCACCTTGGTCTTCCACACGGCACCAATCTGTCGGAAATTAGCGTAGAACTGCATAGTCTGCTCCAGATAGCCCGACTCGTTCACCTTCATCAACTTGTGAGCTTCTTGATATTCAAGAAGTTCCCAAACCTCTCTCAAACCTATGTCGTCCACTTGACTCTCATCAACCACCATCAACTCGTTCAAGACAGCCTTGGCTTCCGTAAAACTACAGTACTTTAGATAAGTTTGTTCACTAACAAACTTAGCCTTATCGTACTTGATAGGCTCGGTCGATTCGGCAGCGGACTTTTTACCCTTATCCCTCGGAGGCATGTTTGAGATTGCCTAAAAAACCTAACAAACAAAACCCAACCTTAATCTATGATTGAACCCATAAAAAACACATTCAACATCACACCTAAATTGAAAGCTAAGCTTGTACAGAACGAATGTATAAAATAAACTAAAATAAACCAAAATAATGATTGAAAAGAGTTGAGGATGAGTAGAACTTACAAATTGGGGGAGATTGGGCCGTGAGAGCGCTGATTTTCCGGTGGAATTGACGGGTGGGCGGTGGCGGATCAGATTTTGGGGAGGTTTCTGATGAATGTGAGGGTTACAAATTTGGGGATCTGATTTTGAACGCGTCTGGTTTCAGTTGACTATTTATAGGCTCTGCTGTTTATGAGTTCGCCAACTCCATCGCTTATAGGCGATATTTCAGGCGAATTCGCTTGTATATAAAAATAATGTTGGCCTTTGGGCCTAGGAACTATGATATGGGCTAGATTATGGGCCATGTATGTATTGTGTATGTATAGTGCATTGGAGTGGTGTTTCATGGGCAGTTTACGCGGGTCGGCGACTTATCGAACTCTTCTATTTTGCCAGCACATATATACTGATCAATTGGCCTTCAATCCACCAATGTGGGAATAAGGACAGTGTCAGGAGGCGAGTTCGCCTCTTACGACTCCTGCAGGCGTGGGGAGAAGGCGAATTCAGTTGTATATACTACTATATATCCCTTTTTATTTTGGTAATAATGACACTAATTTTAATCTTTTGATCATTTGTATTTTGTAGAAATTATTATGAAAGACTGTACAATTACAAAGAACTTCAAAACATGAGTTTCATATAACAAATATTCACAACTTCATTTGAAAACATTCTTTTCTATCCTGCTGGGTTATAAATCCCGGTCCAGTGTGGTAGTTGCCTAATCAGATTTTTATTGAATTCTTATTTTATTAAAAAACATTTTTCAATTTTCTATAAGTATCTGGGTTTAAGTTAGGCGGAGTTTGGCGTCAATTGCTGGCGGAGTATGGAGTCCATTCGGCGGGTTATGGACGCTTAGTCTTCCGCCGTTCGCGTCAAATCAACTTTCCGTCGAGTCAACCTGTCATGGCGGAACCTGTAGAGCGCCAGGACGACTAGTCGTTGCCAAAATGGATGACTTTTCAACGCCGTGTATTTGGACTATATGGCAAAAAAGAAGGATTAAATATGTTGTTAACTATGAAATATTTTCATGATAAATACAGGCGAATATATGACCGAACTCGCTCCAGTTTGTTTTTATTACAAGAATGCTAAACCCTACTTGATACTTAGAAGCGATATCGCTTCTTAATTCGTTTATGTATGAAACGGCGTCGTTATTTTGTGTTCTATACTTGTGCATTTTAACAAAATAATCAACCTGGTGAGCGACACTGTAAGCTCATTCGCCTACCTGTTACGAGTTCGCCTCCACAGTCGCCTGGTAGACTCTGTCGCCTGTGGCGAGCCAGACAAAGAGTTCGCTTTTAGATAAGTTTATAGACGTTTATATTTACGATTTCGCCTATGAAGTCGCCTAGTAGACTCTGTCGCCTGTGGCGAGCCAGACAAAGAGATCGCTTTTAGATAAGTTTATAGACGTTTATATTTACGATTTCGCCTATGCAGTCGCCTAGTAGTCTCTGTCGCCTGTGGCGTGCAAGGAAGCGATATCGCTTGTATGATAAGTTTGTAGACGTGTGTACTTACAAATTCGCCTCTCCAGTTCGCCTCTCATCTTTTCATGTAGCGAAATCGTCTTCTTTATCGCCTACTCTTTGAATACACTTTGTTTACATGTAAATGTGGGTGCTTTTTTGTGTATGGTTAACATTGAAGAAATACATGAAGTTGAATTTTATTATTAAAATACCATACTACATCAATTCAATACAAAATAAAACCATTCATGAATCATTGTTCAGTGTTGAAACAAAAGAAAGCTAGACTACACAATCAGATAAAGTGAAGCGATCATTCTTCGTCGTGATCATCTTCACTATCTTCGGTTGCAGTCTTCTCAATATCTTCATCGTCATCATCTTCTTCAGGTGACTCCGCGGCTGAAGATGCTTGGATGTTCTCTGTTCGGCGAACCAATTCAAATACATCGTCGTCTCCATTGACAATGTCTTCATCTCGCTGTGGTTCTTCATCCATGAAATGATTCTCAGGTTGCTTTTCATCGGGCTCTGAAGCTGCTCCTCCCTCGCCATTAGTGGGTTCTTCATCTTCGGCCTCGCTTTCAGGTCTTGCTCGATCTTCAGGAATGTAATCAGCAATTTCGGTCATGGGAGGCAAGCGTTGAACCGAGAAATCTGGCTTTTCTTCATCATCGCTCAGATCCGGATTCAAATTCAGCATTCTACCAAATGCCAGTACCTCCTCCCTGTCTTTTGCTTGCTCCAGCTTCACTTCTACTATCTTACTTGCAAGCTGTCCAACATAGAGGACTAACCGTTCACGTCAAGCGAGATCGCGAGCTGTAAACGGGAACAAAAAAATTAGTAAACTAAATTGCTGCAAACATTTATCATATCATGAAAAGACTTATTGTATAACAATTACTTAGCTTCACTCAATTCAGTTCAGGTTCGAGAACTCGAAGCACCCATGGCCTTCTTCGTCACCACCCCTTCCGCACTGATTTGCAACCCCTTGTTGCGTAGCCAAGTCGCGTCGTAGTATTTCACTGGATCAGCCATGCTTACAGGTCGCACACCCTTCTTCTTCATCATAGCGGTTATGAGCTGCCCGTAAGGGATCGTGTGATCGGCCTTGTCCTTCGCACGCTTCAGCATGTGCTTCATGATGGTGTACCAGGGATTGATCTTCACCTTCTCCATTAGAAGGTAGAAAACCATCAAGTTGGTGATCGTTGGCTCACATGGATGACCACCCGAGGGCATGATATTAAAGCACACAAGCTCGAACACCAACCGCTCCTCTTGAGTAAGGCTCGCAATCTTATACTTCTTCGCCGTACCAGCCACCTTACTACGCGTCTTAAAGAACTTCCTACGCTCGGCCACGGGGTCTAGGACGCTCTCATTCAATGGGGTTGGGAAATTTTGCGTGTGATATATCTCATAAGGGCCATTTGGATCCAACGGCCTAAGTTGATCACTAGACAAATAAGGGCATCCTATAACCTCATTATCCAAGAACTTATCTACCTTAAATGTCACACCCCTAACCATCGTAGTCGCCTCTTCGGCATCCTTCTCAAACTTAAGATTAGCACAAAATTGAAGACATTCTTCCCTATGCACCGGCTCACTCAAAGTCAACATCCCATCTAGATGAGTGGCTCTAAAATACTAAAATATATTATCAAGACCCAAGCTAGTTATTTGAAACGGGTCAAAGACCTTAACATTTAAAATAGTACGACGAGTATATCGCTGGTACCTCGTCTCCACTTTCGGGCTGATAAAAAGGGACCGCTCCTCGTCCTCGTCAGTGTTTCCCCCGACGTTCGCAGCAGTCCGGGATGCACCAGCGGTGGCGGGACCAGGCTGGGCAGTGGTGGTGGAGGTTGGCCGAGACTGTTCAGTGGTGGCGACATCGGCTGGTGGCTGTGATGAACTCCCAGCAGCGTGGGAAGTGTCTCTACCCCTGTTACCGGTCGGAGCTCTGGCGGTTTGCGCATCCCTTCTCCCCCGGCGACTGATCTGCTCGAGGGTGAGCTCTTCCTCATCCTCCTCGTGATTCGTGCCAGCGCTTGTGGTCGGGGCGGTCCTCTGACGCTTTGGAGCGGGTGGGGTGAGGCTTTTTCCGTCTTGCTTGCTCCGGCCCATGGTGGCTCTGCAATTGATCGACGGCAATGTTAGGAGTTAGGGTTTCTGAGTTGTGGAAGTTTTGGGGATTCTGATAGTTTAAGTATTTAAGTATATAGTGTCTACAGGTTCGTGGAGAAAAGTTAGAGATGTGATATGCCACCGAAGATTCTTCAAATTAGCATTTGGTAAGAAATATCTTGTTCGATGGAAGTATCTTGTTCGTTGGAAAAGACATCCACGTAATGAATGCACAATCATTGGTTCAGATTTGCGGAGTTCCTTCACGAAGAAGATTTGTTATAACTCGTCGGAGCCGAGTTCTTTCAAGCGAGGGAGAATTGATGGGGAACCTGATTAGGATTCCATGAAGTACTTGGAATTGCTTATTTTCTAGAATATTCTATTTATTTTATATCCCTTTTGTATTAAGATTCTATTTTCTATAATAAGGGGAGCTTTTCCCACTGAGATAGGGATTTATTTTCATCTATAAATATTGTAATTTGTGAGGGAATTAGAGGAGAAGAGATTTTGAGATTAATAAAAATTCAGTGTATGAGTTTTAACCCAGTTTTCCCGGAGGTGTGATTGCCAAAGGATTTATATATATTTTTCTAGGTGTGATTGCCAAGATTAATTATATATTTTGTTACAAGTTCTTTTACAACCACGATTCATCAACGCACGAATCCTACATCACAATTCCATGGTTGAAATCATATTCCATCAACAGCAATTGGTCTTCAGTCTACTTGCATCATGTAATGAGTTTCTCTGGAATTGGAAAAGGTTCTGTATGAAATGGGTAAATAATTCTGGAAATTAGAAAAGTTTTAATTCTTTCCACACATCGATCATTTCGAGATTGTTTTAAAGGGTGTTGCTGTTTACACCCATAGTACAATGACATATGTGCTCTCCGAAGCTGACATATATATATTAGGGCATAAACGGATTTGAAATATTCCAACACATTAGTACTTGTAGATTTATGACAAATTCTTTCTAAAATACACAGACTGTAACATGTTTAATTAAACATTTTATTTTTACAAACGCATTATATATGGAAGACTGAACAAAAAAGAAGCGATATCGCCACCAATACTAGTATAGGCGAACTCGCAAATAAGTAAAACAGTAACCGACCAAAAGTACTATTCAGGCATGGTTTGTCCACCTAAACAATGCTATATATATCATTTTACCCGGATTTTCCTACTATCAACCTCATTTTCACCATTCCTATCCATCTACCCCTCCATTCTCTCTCACCTTATCCCCTCCTCAACCTCAAGAACAAATCCATTCAATCCAAATCCATTCTCATACCATTCCAATCCGAAAATCACTTCCATCCTAAGCACAATCTCATTCTCAATCTCATTCTCAATGGTCAAACCTTGTTCTCTTGCCATGAAGTTACCCTAGGAACCTAAAAACCCATCGATCTAGATCAACCTTCATTAAAATTTGGGTAAAACCAATAAATCTTGCAACTTTGTGAAGTAGACATCAACTACAAGCTAAGAGCTTCTTCTACAAGTAAGGTATGTGTCTAAAATTTCATGTCTATGTTGAATGGGCATTTAGTTTCCTTTTTTTTTTTTGACATTTATTATATGAAGGACATGGTAGAGTAAAGTTTATTACTTGTTAGACCCTCACAAATAACTATTTTTGTGTGTTTTTTATGTGCAAGCAAGAATGATGTAGTAGTGAATCCACAAGCAAGAATTAGTTTGGCAAATGTTGTGTTAGTCCACCTCTACGATCTCATATGTTTACACAAACTAGGATTGGCTAACACTTGCTCTTAAAAATCCAATAAAATATTCATTCGACCATATCTCGAGAGGTAAACCTTGCAATTTTCTCTATTCTTTTAGCTTTTCTAGATTGTATGTTTCTCCAAACTAATATGAACATGTGGATTATTTCATGTCATTTGTGGTGATCATTGGATCTTTGTTGCAATAATATCCGATTTGAAGCAAGTATATTGGATAGACCCTATCCACCGCCCTCCATCCCGGACATTCACCGATCTCCTTGACAATGCATTTCATTAGGGTAACTTGTTATGCTTATGCTATCACTTCATTTCAATTCAATTTTTTTAGCCTACACCATTGCTATAACCATGGAATATATATATATATTGTAGTCTATGAAGCAATCCTCGAACTGGGAATGTGGCTATTACACGATGCTGTTTGGTTTGATGGTGGTAGATGGTCTTCAAAACAACATGCAGGATCTTCTCAAGGTAACCTTCTACAATCTAATTCTATTACTCTTCATGACAACTTCCTAACACACATTTGTTTCATGCATATGTATTCGTGGATGATACCACGCCTTTCTCCTTGGAAGACCTTAACAATGGAAGAGACCGATTGGCACGCCTTATAGTCCACGACCGTGCTTTTACCATTGCAAGGCCACAATTCCGGAAGCTACATACCACGTGACAAGGTGTTGGTCCATTACATTTAGTTTTTTTAATTAGGAATTAACATTGGTAATGCACTTGTGTGCATTTGAAATATAAGGTTGTGCCTCTTTAGTATAGAGTGGTAATTGGATATTGGCCGGTTTTTGTTGTATCGGAATACCAATTCATGTTTCGAAAGAAACGGGTCACATTTTTCAAATATTAGCCAATTTTGCAGTGTTTATAGACGATATCGCAACAAGAGATTCGCTTACAGGCGAATAAAGAAACGTTTTCGCCACACCACATTTTTCACGCTCCACAATCTACAACCGGACACAAACACGGTGTCGCCTCCACATTCGCCTACAGAACCAATTTCGCCACGCCACTCGCTAGTGAGTCTCTGTTGGCACGATCGTTTCAAGAGGCGGGGATCGCACAGAACTTCGCCTGTTTCAGCAGGCGAGTTCGCCTTCCTGATACGCCAACAGGATTTTTTCAGGTGATATCGTAACCATTAAGGTTTTTAAAAATTCCTTCTATTCAATAATTTACCAAAATTCAAGCGAATTAAGTGGCGGGTTCGTAATCCCTTCATACGCGACTGAAATGAGCGATATCGCCTCTGCAGGCGAAATGATGCTGGCGATACCGTCCAGCATAATATTACCGAAACCAGGTGGCACTTGGTGGCGAGTTCGTAAGACTAATTCGCCTAGTTCACGATGTTTTCAAAACCGCCGAGAAAAAGTCACTTTTAAGGCACAACCGAGCAAGGCGTTTTGGTATGATGCAACCGCATTGCATCCTATGCATGTCCACTAGTGCTAGTAGAGGTATGAGTCACCTTCAAGCCAAGAAAGTAGCTGAGGCGTCTAAGATCCTTGATAGAGAACTCCCGATCCGCACGAGCGATGAAACTGCGAATGGCAACACCATCATTTCCGGTGAGAATAATGTCATCAATGTAAATGAGAAGGTAGAGGATAACCGAATCTCGTGTGAACACAAACAGTGAAGGATATGAAAGAATGCCAACAAAACCAAGTCCACGAACAAAAGCGCTGAAGCGATCAAACCATGGCCTGGGAGCTTGCTTGAGACCATAGATCACCTTGTTCAGTTGACAAACATGATTTGGTCGAGCACGATCCTGATAGCTAGCCGGTTGGGTCACGTAGACTGGACTATCAAGCACAGTGCGGACAGTTGCAGCTTTGATCACCGGACTGAAGGTGTGATCAAAATCAAGGCCATGAACATGAAAGAAGCATTAGGCCACCAAGTGGGTCTTATATCTCTCAATGGAACCATCATGCTTTTATTTCAGACGATAGACCCACTTACAACCCACCACATTAACATTGGAAGGACGGGGAACAAACTGCCACGTCTGTTGCCGCTGAAGTGCATCAATTTCCTCATTCATAGCAGTAACCCAACGAGAGTCCTTAACTGCAACCTTGTATGTGCAGGGCTCATTCTGGACCAAGAGTTCAGCAAGAAGACATGTAGCCACGAAATCAGACCCAAGATTTCAAGCAACTGTAGTTCCATCATGATGACGAGTGACCATTTGATGAGAACGAGGGTCAGGTGGAACATGAGGAGTCTGTGAAGCATGAGACACAGGAGGAGTCTGAGAGGCCTGTCAGGAAGATCCTGAATTATCACTAGGTGTGTCCGAATATCCATCAAAAGACGGACTCGAGAGTACTGGAGAAGGTACAAGTGTTGCAGGATCATGCTCATCTGGTTCAGTAGGCGGTGCTGATGAAAAAGACTCATGGCTGTAAGGTCGGTATGATCTCAACAGAGGGAGTCTCAAGATCAGGATTAATGGGATCGATGATGGAAGAGACATCAAGCGAAGAGAACTGAGCCTCTGACGATGGTGTAGAGAATGGGAAGTGGTTCTCATCAAACCGAGCACGTCGAGTCATCTAGATACGCCCTGAAGCCGGATCCATACATCGAAAACCTTTATAGTGTGCATTGTAACCCAAGAAGACACAAGGCAGGCTGCGATGAGCTAGTTTGTGTTCTGCTGTGGGACGGACATATGGAAAAACTTTACATCCAAAGGGGTGAAAGTTTGAGTAGTCCAGAGAACGCCCAAAGAGTACCTCAAAAGGAGACTTGTAGCCAATGACATGGGTTGGCAGCCTGTTGATGGTGAATATAGCAGCACTAAATGCATCATCCCAGTGAGAAAGTGGCAGGTGTGAGTGAAACAACATGGAGAGGCCCATCTCCGTGATGTGTTTGTGCTTTCGTTCTGCTCATCCAATCTGTTCAGGTATATATGGACACAAATTGATGATGAATGCCACGAGTCCCAAAATGTGACTGCAACCTGCTGTTGATGAATTCATTTCCTCCATCACTTTGAAACACTTTGATGCGATATGAGAATTGGTTCTCTACGAGTGCCTCAAATTGGAAGTAGACTTCAACAAAATTAGACCTACGGTGCATAGGATAAAACCAAGAAAATCGCGAGTAATCATCCACAAATTAGGCATGATAAGCAAAACCATTCCCAGATACAACTAGTCCATGTCCCCACAAATCACAATGTATCAAATCAAGGACGTGATCAGTACGTCTAGGATTCTCAATAAAAGAAAGCTTCTTTCCCTTAGCCATTGCACATGACTCACACAAATTAGGTTTAGGAAGTACAGAAATAAGAGATAAAAAACCAGTTCTGTTTAATAATAAAATAATACTAGGGGACACATGTCCCAAACGATCATGCCAAGTCTCGAAAGAAGCTCTGTTCTTATTTGTCTTCACACTTGCAATGAAAGTTGCCACACCACTGTCCAACACATACAACCCATCCTTACTGTGGCCCCTCTGCCCAGGATTGCCTTGCTGAGTTGTACTGAATGACAAAAGACTGATCATCAAACGCAATAGTAACACAGAGTTCCTTAGTCAACTTGCTGATCGACAAAAGAATTTTCGTGATTGCGGGCACAAGTAAAACATCAGACATGTGCAAAGTAGGGTTAATTCTAGTATCACCAATACCAGCAATAGATATAGAAGCACCATTCCCTACAGAGACTATAGTGTTACCGTTATAAGGGGTCACACTTGACAGGTTGGAGGCTGCAGAGCTCATGTGATTAGTGGCCCCTGAATCAACATAACGGGGATGTGGATCCAAAGAAGACATGGAGAGAGGAGCCTGCAGTGCTGGGTAGGTGAGAGTATAGGGCTGAAGAGGTTTATACTCATACTGAGGAGCATACTGTTGGTACTGCGGAGGAGCATACTGCCGAGGCTGCTGGGAAACATACGGCTGATATAGTTGTGCCACATTAGCCTTATGAGAGTGCATGAACAGGCCCAAATGAGCATTTAGGGGTGTTAACCATAGGGCTAGGTCGGAGCAATCACAGGACGCGGAGCAGCTCAAGGTCATTGTCGCGAAACGTGCCAAAAACCCTCACAGGTGTAGCATTGGACATTAGGACCAGATATGGACACACCGCCACAATCGGAAGACTACCAGGAGGACCTGCCACCACGGCCGCCGCCGGAGCGGCCATTTCTGGCCGCATTTGGGCGCCACGCGCGGCTCCATCATGCGCGTGGGCCCACGCACTAGTGGCCTGGTCGGTCAGGCCTCCTCCTGGCTGCTGGGTGGTGGTTCCTGGTTGCTGGGTGTCGGTCACGAACGTCACCAACCAGATCCGTTCTGTCTCTGTAAATATTTGTTCACCACAAAAGATTCGAAACGCCTACCCTCATCAACAACAGACAAATATGAAGGCATAGGGTTCCTAACAGATACAAGAGCACTAAACTGTTGAAACAGAACACCTACTGCATTGAGAAACCATATTAACTTGTCTCGATCACTTGCGGGACCACCTTGAGAGCCAACTGATCTAATATCTTCAAAAAACTAAGATGCATGTCATGAATAGTACCAGTCTTACGAATCATACCAGCCTGTTGACAAAGGTTGAAGGCGGATGTGACGGTGTTGTGCTGGTACGTGTTGGCGAAGGTGTCCCACATGTACTTCACAGTCAAGCACTGAGAGTTGACGTTCCTGGCCTCCGTCGAGAGAGAGGCCAGAAAAACACTGCAGAGCCTCTGATCCACAGTCATCCAGGCAAGGCAAGCAAGCTGAGCAGCTTCATAAGCTTCCTGCTCTTCCTTGGCAGCATTAGGCGGTGAGGAGGACAAAGACGCAGCCACCGGCGGCTGCAGAACGATGGGGCAAGGAGAGGGGCCATCAAGATGGCCGAACAAACCTTGTGGCTTGAGAATATACGTGACCTGCTGCTTCCACTACAGATATGTCGAAGCATCCAACTTGGTCGGAAGCAAGTGGATCATGGTGGTGATGGTAAACTTATCATCACTCAACGGTATTGCAAATCAAAAAGGCAGTAAATAAATTTTTGGTGGATGAGAAGGGTGGTGGCGGCCGTATGTGTGAGGGAGAAAGAGATGCGGTGGAAAAAAGAGAGAAGGGGGAAGAGAGGGTTTAAGAACCCTAGTAGGTTTTGGAATAGGGTCGATTTAGGTAACTGATGCCATGTAAAGACTAATTTCCTTTGGTGATTTGTATTAACATACTGAACAGTTATTCATACTTACAGAGAGGTTCATAACTGTTACAAATTAAACCCTAGTGTCATACATGCAATATACAAGAGTTACAACTAATTATCATCTAAGTCCTCCAAATCTTCTATTGTCACACCTTAGAATAACTATCCATACACCCCCTTTTTTTCCCCCAAAACATGACTCAGATTCGACTCCAAAAATCTAAGGTAATCCCAACCGACACAACTCGCCGTTAGACAAGATCGGCGCCGATCTGGGGCATCCAACCACTGTCAAGTTTCGAGGGAGCCCAATCTATAGTCTCGGCTCGACGCCACCGAGATCCAGATCCACCTTTGTTGATGTCTGACTTAAGAGAAGCCTGCAAACTTAGGAGTAGACAAATGGACAGAGCTAATTAGAGTGATGGGAGAGGGGAATAAGCCGCGGGACCGCATCTGTCACGCGCCACCATGCAAAGGATCGGCGTGTTGGCGACGCGCGACTCTGCCAAGAGCGTACCTCACGCGCCGAAACACTGCAGCACACTACTGGATGGGAGGCGAAACCGCGGCGGTCTACCCCCCCTAACGCGGCGGTTCAAGCCGCCGTTGAGGGTCACGCCGCGGATCAGATGGGACAATTCACGGTGTTTCGGTCAACCGCCGCTGATTGTTACGAATATGTAACGGTCTGAAACGTCGTGGTTGTGTCTTCAGGACACGGCGTTTGATATGTTCCAATCGCGGAAGTTAACCGGGAATAAGGACGAAGGTTGCAGAAACGCGGCGGTCTAGAACGCCGTGGTCTCGTCTGCAGAAAACAGCGTATGGTAGGTTTCGATTGAGGAAGTTGACTGGAATTGCGGTTGACATTTGCCGTTCCGGTTGAGGAAGGGGAAACTTGTTGAAATCGTGAATATATGTTCCGGTTACGGAAGATGGATAGTGTAATCTTGGCTTGAGTTAGTTGTGATGGCCTAAGCATGTGAACATATTGTGAGTTCCAATGGTGGAAGCACATATGTTTTTTAATAGTTCTTATTCAGGTAGTAGACATGAAGCGCGGTTGACATTTGCAGTTCTAGTTGAGGAAGTGGAAACATGAGGAATTCGTGAATAAATGTTCGAGATACGGAAGTAGGATAGTGTACTCTTGGCTTGAGGTATTTCCGTTGGCCGAAGCATGTGAACATATCTATGGTTATAATAACGGAATCAGAGTTGTTTATGAACGGTTCCTAATGAGGAAGTAGACATGCAGCGCGTCACTTCCGATGCAGGAACGTAATGAAGGTTGCACTTTTCAAATAGGTTATTTCATTCACCTTCCGGATGAGGAAGCTGTGACAAAAGGGTGTCACTTTTCAAATTTTATTCCCTCCAAAATTTGATATGTTTCGGATGCTGGTAGTTGTTCGGTGTTCGCGACTGTCTATGGTACAAAAATCCTTTTTCAGAAATTAATGTGCAACATAATTAAGTTCCGAGAAAGGAAATAGAATCATAATGTAGTTCCGTTACCGAAACTACAATATGGTAAAATGGCTACAATTAGTATCGTTTAATAGACTAGGTCATACACATGCCTTCAAAAGACTACAAGAAGATGTCTATGCTAGCAAACAGAATACACAGGAAACGGCTCGATGAACTAGCTTTGTCGCTCACAAAAGAACCAACCATGAACGGAATATCCTTGTTTTGAAATATAATGTCTAACAAGAAATACAAGCATTGCACCTTATTCATAGCTTTAGATGATGGGTATCCCAATGACATTCGAGCGGATGGACACGAGTTATGGAGCTAGGTTATTCCGCACGACATTAACCTCCCCAATTGTGTAAGGAGTGACATCCTTAGGCAAAAGCTATAGTTGAAAAAAAGAGGTCTAAATTAATGAACAAGGAATGCTAATTAGATTTAGATGAAAAATGTAGAGCAAAATGAAGCTTACGGTATGGACGGTTAAGTTGTTGGGTTGTAAAATTCGGATTATATGGGTAGCATACAACATAATGTAGTAGCCACATGACCATCCATCGTCTTGTTTCTTGTACTACACAATATTGAACTACAAATTATAATCTTAATACTTAGAGTTAAAGATTTTAAAATGTGAGAGGTAATAATAATACCTTAACTTCAACCACATTCATTTTGGTGTACTTGTCCGTGTTGACATGATCTAGAGCCCTTGATACGAGGTCCATCATCACTTGAGAAGGTTTGAGATGGAGAGGATCAATCCAATACACAACTTTTGTTCTGGTATTGATTATCATCAATCTCCAATGCCCGCTACAAAAATGAACAACAAGTTAGAGTAGTGAACTTTAAAATTTGTAAAGACGAGCTTGTGTGGATGCTAAGATGAAGAAAACACCATTCTAGGTAAGGTGCCAAGAAAAAATATTTATCTTTATTGCGAAAGGCATGTTGCATATATGATAGACGATCGTTGTCAGAGAGAGTGCTGTTGGAAATCGTGGTTGGGTATAGCATTCCAATCCAATCTTTTCCCTTCTTATTTCCCGATGCATCTAAATATCTTTATATACGCAACAAAGTTGTTAGCACTATCGAGTTGTATACAAATCAACATATACAAATTTTTCAAAGGAAGGTACTCTAGAAACTTACATTTGATTGAGATCCATAATGGTGTCGGGAACCAAACTTAGCTTCCAAAAGTCATCAAAATCTCTCCAACGAACAATTAAGTTGCGTTCATTACCAAACACTCTTTCTTGGGCCGCAAAGACATAAGTCGAGAAAGGATCGATGTTTTTCATCCAATTGTACAATACGGCCACATATTGTGGCATCGGGTGAAGAATGTCACTATCTCCAACCACCGGAGGTGCAAGATTTTTCTTCATCTTTGGTATGATTTTTTTAATTTGCCCCTCGAATTTGGGAGCACCCTCCCCTAGAGAAGTGACCCTAATTAGGCGTCTAGGCCACAAAACAAAATAACCTTCTCCATTGCCAACCTTTAAAATCTCCTTTTCGGGGATCGGAAGATTAGCACTAGGTACTAAAGTTTTGTCCAAAGATACCATTCCAATGCCTTCGGAAATTTTCTCATGATGGTGAAAAAAACATAGATTGCTCGTACAATCCATTAGCAACATGGAGGGTTGTCCCACTACTTGGACGATCAACATATAAATGACATGGTAAAGCCTATTCATCAAATTGGTATTACATGTGTCAAAAAGTAAAAATGATCAACATTTAAACGTAAAAAAAAAGAAAAAACTTTATATGTGAATACCTTCTTCATTGGAGTGTAATCAAAAGCCATATCTTCATTCTCATGTTGTGGATTTGCCATATCACCATTTACTTCTATGTCGATGGGAGAGTGGTGTGAGCCAATGGATTTAGGCTCCCAATCCATGTCAACTTCTTTCAAATCTTTGGTAGATCAATGCCATCCTTCTTGAAAAGTTTGCGGAGCAAAATATCATGAGAATTTAGGCCTTCATCTCGGATCTTGAACTCCTTCACAACCGACTTTGAAAGGGTTTGTTGAGAACCTTTAACCGTCCCATACACATGATAATGGTTCAAGAAATTACCATACCCTCGTACCCTTCCCGAATGCTCCGTTTTCTTTGTTGCCTCAACTAGGATGTCATGCTCTTTTGTAGGAAAAAATTCACCGGCTCTTTCCTTAAGTTGGTCTTCCTCCTATAGATTGAATTTCCCAAAAGTATGTGAATGCACAAGCCCAAATTAATGAATGGTAGTAGGTGAAATAAAACTCAATACAAGTAATGCACATAATTCAACTAACCACGGATTTAGCTAGGGCTTTATTTCCATCATGCTCATATTCAGCCTTTTTGTTTTGACGCCCCCTAAAAAGAAATCAAGCCTACAAAATTCGCTTGGTTTCTTCCTTTTAACCGCTTTCCTTGCTTCTTCTTCACCCATACCTCCATCCATGAAATCTTTCACCTCTTTTTCGTGATGCTCGACCACTAGCTTTTTTCCCACACCATGATAACCCGTGCGTCCTCCCGTGAACGGTGCTAGGTTTAACTTAGCCAGTCGAGACTTTTCCAATGTTGTACCCTACGAAAACGTGTCATAATACCAAGTAATTGTGTTACTATGAATGATTAGTGTTATGTGCATGTGACTTGAAAAAATGATAAATCTTACATTTGCTTCGCGAAGCTCACTCCTTGCCTTGAAGATATCCCACTTCTCTTGTTGAATGCATGGAAAAACTTCCCATACCGGTTTTGCATAAACCTTCTTCCTAATAAAGTCTCGAGATAATGCATTTCGAAAGTCTCTAGCACAATTTCATAATTTCATAAGGCATTGCTTAATAACCTCATCAATATCAGGAGCTTCAACGTCAAATGGTTCTTACACATGAACAAAATCTAAAAAGTTGTATATCCATCCACAAAATATTACTACAAGGGCATTTACAATTTAACTTGCAATCTCCCCATAGTGTAAGCTTGAAAGACATGTCCTCCTTGCGCCAATCTTTGATGGTGATGTCAATCCTTGTCCGAGCAATCTTACCAATCCAACTCGACCACATTGCTCCCTCGTTCGGATATAGCCTCACCAGAACTATTAAAAACCATAGAGGTTTTTATTTGGTTTGCCCTTCTCCTTTCAAGAACTCGACAATGAGTTCTATCCCTCATAGGAACAAATGATGGCTCCTCCTCACCACTAGAAAGTCCATCATCCAAAATTTCTTCATCTAACAAAGGTTTCTTCTTGTCATTCTTTTTCTTACCACGTGCCATTATTCCTACACAATATAATGGTGCACATTTAACAAGAATTAGACATTTGTGTGTCAAACAAACAAAATGCACCCATTATTAGCGAGCACAAAAAACTAACATGTATACATGCATGCATGTTTTAAGATGTTGAATACACACATATACTTAGCAAAGAACAAACATGTAAACTTGCAAAGGATGAACATGAAAGGCACTAATGAACACAAATTACTACAAAAGAAACTTATATCTAAATTTTTCATTAATAATAGATGTGGTTAATGGGCTATAGATTCACAAGGGATGTAAATCAAAGGATGAAGATTGCACCTATTAGAACAAGAACAACATCAAAGAAGAACAAATCTCAAGCACTTCAAAACTACATCCAAAATCCAAACTTTTTTAGATGCAAGGAAGGATCTACTACAATTTGTTGTGAAGTAGAGAGATAATGGGCAATTGAAACCAAAAAAAATGAAAGTTTAGATTTGTAGGAGGGTGAAAATGGTGGGAGAAAAAAGCCAACTCGCGCCAAAGCCAAATCTCATTCATTACCAAGTATATGTGTTATCCCACACACGCTGTCATTCTTATATAGGCCAAGTCTTTTTTTCAAACTTTTTAATACAGGTCCGGTATCGGAGGAAAATTAAGTTATGTACTTGTGTCATTATTTAACGATGCTGAAATAAATGGTGCCTAACAGCTGTTCGTTCCGATTTCGGAACCAAGTAGAAAACCTAGTGTGAACGTAATCAAAGTCAACTCTTTCAATCCATATCTAAAATCAGAAAAGCGTTTTCACAATTCTAAACTTTCCCCCAAATCGACAGGCCAAGAACACACTAAACCCTACCCAAAACTGACTATGATACAAGCTAAACCATGGTAAAAAAGAAGTTCCCTGCTCAGAGGAAGAAAGCCGAGCCACCGCTCGTCGAGCCTGTGGTTGAAGATCCGCCGTCTGAGCCCGAGTCAACGCCGGAGTCTTAGTCAGAGCCTGAGCTGGAACCTGAGGCGGAGACTGAGCCGGAAGTTGAGGCGGAGTCTGAGCTGGAAGTTGACGCAACATCTAGTCAAGCGGTCTCAACGCGTGGCAGTAAAGCGGTCTCCGGGCGTGGCAGAAAGGCGGCCCCAAGGCGTGGCGGCAAATAGGTCTCAACTCCAGCAGGTCGAGCAGGCGTAGCAACAAGCAGTTCAGCAGCTGAGGAGTCACCGAGGATTTTGCTGGGCTCGATGAAAAAATGTCGACCCGGGTTCCAGTACCAACTTTTTCAATCCACGGGCTGAAGTGAGGTACGTGAAGTGAATTAGGAGGGGTTTGGTTAAATGTAGGATTCTTGATGCTGATAAAGTTAGTGAACTGAACTTAGATTATGTTGTTTCTAAGTTTGCAAAGATTCATTTTGATGAGTTGCTAACTTTGAACTAACCTACCCACCGAGATGAAGTGTTGCAGTTCTACTCTAACCTAGGCACTGATTTGAACCACCCTGACTCAACTAAGGTCAATGGCTATGTCATTCATGTCAATAAATTTACTATCAATGAAGCAATAGGTTGCCCTTACATAGATCAATCCTTCCCGAAGCCCGATAATAAAGATGGACCTGTAGAGTTCTGGATACAGCAGGGGTGGCTTGTAGAAGCTGATAAGTATCCCCTAGACATAATTGAGATGTGTAGGAAGTACTTTGGTATTCAGGGTACAGGCAAAGTTAGTGCTGATCGCTATCCCCTCTCGTATCTGTCAAATGAGGACAAAATAATTTACGAGCTTATAGCGATATGAGTATACAGCCTTCTGGGGGGTCTCCCAGTGAGTGCACCATTGGAAATCTAATGTTGTTTTACTGCATTATGGAGGAAGTTGAGATGAACCCTGGTTATTCCATCTTTAAGTACTTGGAGAAAACTACGGGAACCGATCAGAAGCTACTGCCTTATGGTTCCTTGGTTACTGCGATGATGGAGAAGCGAGGCATCTTACCTGTTTGCAAACCAGAGCGTATGGAGTTCTATGACAAGGAATGGCTGAAGCACAAGCTCATAGAATTTGATAAGGTAACAGGGAGGTTCAAGCCTAGGGACACGCCGGGAGCTTCAGCCACGTCTGCAAAAAGGGGTCGAGATGCTGAACTTCAAGCAGGTTTTGCACTCTATCTTTTCTATTTCAGATATGTCTTTTATGGCTGATTTATTTGTTGTTAATTACCTTGTGTGCATTGTTATGTATGGGATGTTGATCAATTAGGTTTGTGTGTGATTTAGGGATACATGGGCGTTGGGTGGACAGGCTTACAAATTTCCTTGGTTTGCTGCCTGTCCAAGTAGAAGTGGCCAAGGTTGAGGTGAAAGAGACAAGGGCTGAGACAGCTTTTCTTTGTGAGCAGGGTGCATTTCAGTTGGAGCTGAGTCATGATGAGACAGAACCTGTGTTTGTCAACCGGTTCACCGAAGCTGAGCCAAGTCCTGAAGAACCTGTGCCAAAAGCCACTCCCACGGAGCCTGCTCAAGTACCAATTGGTGATCCTAATGCTATTGTGACCTCTGAGGCAACCAGCGAAGATCCAACCTCGGCACAAAAAGACGTGCATGTGCCGCTAGCGAAGGAAGCATCGACAGAGGAACCGGTGGTACAAGGAAAGGATGCCGCAGTCAATGATCAGGTGGCTCAGCAGGAAGCAGAACCCAGCAGCGACCCAATGGACACGATGGTGTAGTGATGCCTGACTTGAGTTTTATGGTTTTTGATTAAGTTGAATAAAATGCTAGAATTTCTCGTAAAGCGAGTGCTTTTGGTACCGTTTGAATGTTGGCTGATTTAGAACAAATTTCAGAACTTCTGGATTATATTGCTTGTTTTAATGTGTTGTGTTTGAATATAATCTGATCTCATATTTTCTGCACCTTAGTGTGTGTGTTTTAATGGAGCAGTCTGAAAATATATGAAATCATGTGAATGTTCAGGAGGAGGAACGCGACCAAGTATAACCACGGCTAACATTAACATGCTTCCTATATCAGCAATAGACTATTCCAGCTGATATGTATCATTGTTCCGATAGAGGAACGGATACAAATTAGGTTCAATGTGAAAATACACATGTTCCGATAGAGGATCTGAGACAAATTAGGTTCAATGAGAAAATACATGGGTTCCAATATCGTAACATTTAGAAGTGGAGTAATAACCAACCAGTTTCCGGTATCGGAACCTATATGCTTAAACTATATGACCCTGTGCTTTGGTCAATAAATTTAACAAAAGAAAGTTAAAATAATTAAGAGTGTATCAGAAAACGTTGTGTTTATGAATGTTTATGGGATTTAATGCTACATAGATGTTGCTAAAAAACAACCAGTAATGAGTGGCGACTAATATTCTGAAAGACATATACTTTATTATAAGGTGTTCAACAAATATATCCCCACATACTAGGGTGCTTATTGACCTGAGTTGTTTGCGAGTACTCGAAACCCGACTCACCACAAACGCGAGATGATCAAACGAGGTACTCGACTGGATATACTCGTGAGTAACTCAATAACGCAAATATGGTCGTTATGATTGATATTTAATTCACACATGTTTATAATAGAATAGTTTTGTGTGTTTTTACATAATGTATACTAGTAAATTAATATTTCTTGCAAAAATTACTTTCATAAATTTATCATATTAATAATTCCTTGAAGACTTTACTTGAAACAACCTTGATCGAAATAACTCGGAACTCAACTCGAACTATATACAAATTAGTGATAGCGAGTTGAATTCAAGCGATACCCGAACCTGCTCGCTCGATTAGTACCGTACTTGCTGCCAATAATAAACAAAGTGAAAAATGTGAAAAATACTTAGTGTTAGTTAAAGATAGTTAATCTTAGTTCATGACCTGCAAATCAGGACTCCCTTCATGTTTTACCTAAATTGAATGTGGGTTTTGGGTTCAGGGTTTAGGGTTTACGGTTCTGATATCGGAACATGCGGCAGTAGATTAATAATACAAAATCATATGTTCCGATATCGGAACCTTACATCATGTTATAATAATAAATTATGTTGTTCCACAACCGGAATTAATATTAAAAATTGCTTTGTCACGAATAAATCATTTGTAGGCTTGTTCCGATATCGGAACGCCCATAAATCAACTGCAAAATATATGTTCCGATAGAGGAACTAGGTATGAGGGTATAAAAGGAAGATTCGGGTATTGAAAACCCCCAATTCAATTCCTAAAACCCTCCCAATCACAGTTCACAAAAACCCTTACTCCCACCCTAACCCCAAATTGCTTCTGACAGCCTAAGCCACCGTCAGCCTAGGCCATCTTCCAATGGCGCGCACTAAAGGAGCAGACAGAAACGCCGGCGAGAAAAGGAAAAGGAAGCCGGTGCGCCGTTTTGTCTCCGACGAAGCCAAACTCGAGTTCGAACGGCTTTCTGAATCAAGTAAGTTGGTTGTTGTTCATCTGTTTGATAGTGACGATGTGATTGGAAATGCTTTGGGTAGGGTTAAGGCTAAGTTAGATGTCCAGCACTGCACCTCACTGTTTAGTTTGAACTTGCCTTCCTATCATGCAGAAACATGTGAATTCTATGCTAATCTAGAGGAATCTGACAATGGTGCTGTCACTACCCTAGTTGGTGGTACTAAGACTAAACTAGATGCTTGGAAGATTAATGAGTTGATAGGTTGTCCTTACAAGAGTTTGGCAGACTGCTATCCTGCAAAGGCAGATGGACCTCTTAATGTTTACCCCCGTAACTCATGGCCTACTCATGCTGAACCACCACTTGTTAATCCTTTACCCCTCTCCCAGCAGTACTTCAACCGAGATGACGTACATTTAGGCCACCCAGACACATAAAGACTCGACTTCCTGACGCATGAGGATCACATTTTATTCGAGTTTGTTGGAGGACGGTGATACCTTCTGCAGGCCACATTAGCGAGCCAACAATTTCCTTGATCATGTTTTTTTACTACTTTGTAAAGGAGCAGAAAATCAATCCAGGCCATGTCATTCTTCGCCATATGTTCTCCATTGCAACTGTGAACATGGAGAAGAAGAAGCTGCCCTATGGAAATCTTATCACACTAATTTTGAGCAAGGAACTGAAATACAGTTTGGTTGGGGAGGAGAGGCTCTGGAAGCTGTATGATAAGAAGTTCTTTGAAAGGAGAAGGATGATTGTTCATGAGGGCCGCTGGATTTTTAAACCCTATGAGGACACTAGCTCTAGCCAGCTACCACCGCTAGGTTAGGCTTTGTAGCTACTTTATTTGTATACTTGGTATTTTATCCATATATAGTTATTGATTTAACTTTGTTGTGTCTTCACCTTCGTGATGTGTTTTGTAAAATCTCCTTTGATTGCCGGATTTAATGCTATGTTCGACGCAATGAGGCTGATGGAGACTGAGTTGGGTGAACTGAGGAAGGAGAACTACATGGAGAAGAAGGAGGTCAAAGCGCTACGACGTATTGTGGCAGGAACTTCTCATGGTGCTGTGGACATGGAAGCTGGTCCGAGCACGCAAGCTTAGGTAGGGGTTACCAAGTACAAGACCATATTTTGCAACATGGTGCTCAATCAATGTTGATTTTTGCATGTGACTAGTGCGTTTAGCAAATACACATGATTTGATCTTGTACTTTATCAAAACTATGACATATTAGGTACTTAATTGCCATGGTAGGCTTATTTTGAACTTAAATGTTGTGATGGAGAATGAAATTATGCCCCAAAGTTGACTGTTTTCACTTGGGGATGGAATGCAAAAACCATATGAATGTGACCTCTTTGAATCTACAGATGTTCCGATACCAGAATAATTGTATTTGACACTATTTATTATGTCTTACTTGCTTCCTACATCTGCTTGTTGTTCAGCTCCAGCGACTGTAAGTTGACATTGTTTTTGTTTCCATGTCAATTATGTGTCATAATTACGTTACAATGTAGGAACATCTAATCTTAAACGTGTTCCGGACGAGGAACACCTGTACGGTGTAACTTCCTCCACCAGAAGATGACTCGGGAAATATGGTAAAAAATGGTTACCGACATGGTGTTCGTGTCCTTAACTATTTTAAGCTTGTTAGTTTACAATGTTTAACATACCATAACAAATGTAGGAAACAAAATGTGCACGTGCTTCACTTCTTATTCTTCCCTTTGCCATTCCTATTCCTTTTGCCCGTCCTTCTAGTTGACTTCTTGGTTGCGTCAATCCAAGTTCTCTCATCATGATCGGTGCGACAAAGAAAAGCATGCAAGCTGGAGTCATCTTCTGCCACATTCACTCTCTCCAAAGGGCAATTTATTTCGGGGAGGACATCAACACCAGTGCCATTAAAAAGCTCGTCGTCGCCAATGAAACTACGCTTTCCATCCAATACAAATTCCCAATTTTTAGAGTTGGGATCTTTAACATAAAACACTTATGCGGCTTGATTAGTTAGGATGAACTTATCATATTTGCTACCCTTCTTGCT
The DNA here is from genome assembly GCA_948330725.1 of Sherardia arvensis. Lineage (NCBI taxonomy): Eukaryota > Viridiplantae > Streptophyta > Magnoliopsida > Gentianales > Rubiaceae > Sherardia > Sherardia arvensis. Next base: position 7,892,383 of record OX415244.1, read on the forward strand.
CCGATCAACCAGTACGACCCCTAGCAGTTCTCTCTTTAAGCCATGTCGCAATTCAACCCAGTCACATTTGAAAACTGCCACTTTCAAACCAACAAAGTCAAGGTCCCATAATGCTAATCATTCGAGTTTGCCTCACCAAGCCCCTCAGCGAATAAAGTTACACCACTGTTCTGAGTTGTACTCATATCATCTACATGTTTTGTCATGAACGTAAAACCGCCAATGTCATACCCACCATATGAACATACTGTTTTCATTGGTCACCTTGCCAAACATTTCACAATCTTCCTATGATCACCTTTCCTCAGATATTTATTCAACCATTCTGCAAAGGTCTTTATATGATACAAATCCACATCTTTTGACTCCATTCTCGAAAAACGAGCCTCAACCTCGGCTATGTGGATATCAATGTATGGTTGCATTTCTGCATTGTTTCTTAAAACATACAGGTGGGCTACGTTCATATTAACCACTGTCGGGTTAACCAATTTACGACGCCTAACAGGTCTTCCACCAATACTGCCATAGTGTCTTGGTTCAGGGATAACGACTGAATCAATTAGGTCGAGATATGCAGTACAAAAATCTACCGACTCCTCAACAACATAAAGTTGTAACATGCTTGCATCTGGGCGGTATCCATTCTTCACAAATAATTTAAAAATTTTCATGTACCCCTCAAATGGATACATCCATCGCAAGAAAACCGGCCCACAAAACTTCACTTCTCTAATAAGATGGACGATCAAATGAACCATTATGTCGAAAAAAGAAGGTGGAAAGTACATCTCCATCCTGCACAACACATCTAAAACAATTTCTTGTAATTCATCCAATTTGCCCCTGCTGATTTCCTTCCGACAAATGCATTTGAAAAAATAGCATAACCTTGAAATGCAACCTCTCACATGCGATGGTAAGCTACCTCGTAGAGCAATCACGTTCAATTCCTGCATCAAATTATGACAATCGTGCGATTTCAAACCAGACATTTTCAACTCACCCTCTTTAACACAACTTCTTATGTTAGAATAATATCTTGTCGGCACTTTCACACTTTTCAAACTATCACAGAATGACTGTTTCTCTGCTGTGGACATAGTATAACACGCGGGAGGCAAGTATGTCTTTCCATCCTCTACGATGGGACCCAACGACTCCTTCACACCCATCTTCACATTGTATAACCTAGCTTTCAACCCATCTTTACTCTTCCCAGGTGTGTTAAGCAAGGTACCAATCAAACTGTCACATATGTTCTTCTCTATGTGCATCACATGTAAACAATATCTAACGTCCAAGTGCATCCAATATGGCAATTGGAAAAATATAGAACACTTCTTCCACCTACCTTGCATTGGTGGTTTCTTCCTATTTTTGCCAAAAGTCGTTGTCAATAATTTTCAGCTTCTCCCATATTGCTTTGCCTGAAATCGGCTCTGGGGCTGGGGCAGTTTCAACCTTACCATTAAATAATTTCTTGCATTTCCGCCAATGATGAGAACGACTAAGAAATCGCCTATGACCTTGGTATACAGTTTTCCTCCCATTCTCCAACTGTTCAAATTGAGTATTATCCTCACATACTGGACACGCATAGTGCCCTTTCACCGAATACCCTGGAATACCCTGCGAGGTTACCAAGAGCTGGAAAATCATTTATAGTGCAAAACAACATACCCTTTAGTTGAAAGCTCTCCCCACAATAGGCATCATAAACCCAATTTTCCTCGAACCATAACTTATTCAAATCGTCGATCATAGGAGAAAGGTAGACATCATATCATTCCCAGGTTGCTTAGGGCCTAATATTATCAAAGATAGCAAAACATATTTCCTTTTCATCATTAACCATGAAGGTAGGTTGTAGATGACCACCATTACAGGCCAAGAACTGTGTGTGCTGCTCATATTCCCAAAAGGATTCAACCATTGGTAGAAAAACCTAATCGTAAGTGACGTGGCTCATTCTTGAATTTTGGGTACTTGTCATCAAATTTTTTCCATTGCTCCCATTCGAAGTGTGCCTTATTACATCATCTACCGGTATCTCCCTATCATTGTGCCATGTCATATTTTTTGCATCCTTCTTATTTGCAAACAAGCGTCTAATCCTAGGCATAATGGGAAGATAGAATAACACTTTTGCGGGACTAGGTTTCCTTGGTCTATGGTCATTGTCTTTGGCTTCCATCTAGAAGCACCACAAACTCTACAATTGTCCAAATACTTATCATCATCACCCCTAAACAACATGCAATCATTAGGACATGCATGGATTTTCTGTAACTCCAACCCCATGGGACATAATGTTTTTTTGGCAACATGGCAAGTTTGAGGCAATTTATTACCTTTTGGCAAAATTTCACTCAAAAAACCCAACATATCCGTCATTCCTTTGTCTGAGAATCCATACCTAGCCCTTAAATTCATCAACAACAATGTGGTACTCAAAACAGTATGCTTCGATCCCTTGTACAATGGAGTTACCTTGTCATCCAACATGCTCTGAAGGACATCTGGCTTTCCTACAAACGCCTCCACAACATCCTCAGCCATTTCGTCCCATCCATCTTCATAATCCAACGCAATCTCTACATGCATCTCCTTGTGCAAGCCTGCATTCACACTAGCCACACTTTCACCATGCCATACCCATGTTTTGTAGTTTTTATCAAAACCACGACATACCAAATGCTCATGCAGTTTTCGAACCCCTACAAATGAATTATTCTTACAATCCTTACATGGGCATCGCACGGTACTAACCTTCTTAGCTCCTTCAAAAGCAAAAGCTATAAAATTCTCAATTAACTCGCAGTAATTTGTTGATGTTGTAATCCTTGAATCAACAATTCGAGATCGCTCAGTGCTCATTTTACCTACATTGGAGTTAGCTTAATCATCACGCTCTATAATAAACCCAAATCAATGATTCAAACACAGCCTCAATAAGTTTAGCAATCAACTAAAAACACAAACAACAAATGTTGGGGAAGACATTCAACAAAACAAAATTCACAATTGGTATGGGCTACTATGTATTGAAAACATACCTCACGTTGCAGGAAAATAGACCCTAAATGAACCGGTTCTATGGATCTCTTGCCTTGTGTTTCAAACTTATTTAATGAAAAACTAAACTTGAAATGCACTTGTATTTCATATATCCCGTAGACTTCCTCCATCGAATGTATGTTCAGTCTTTCTCAACAACTGGTTTCATACCATGTTCTAATACCTGAACAAAATTAAGATCTTCAACCCTACATGTCAATTATAAGACAGAGGCAACACCTGAAACACCGTTCGATTAAGGAAATGACTTTTTTGGCGCATTCCTCATTCGAAACACAATGCATTATTAATATTTTCTTTTTTACCGCGTTCCTTATTCGGAACACATTGCATTATTCATACATATTTTTTTTTTTTATAATTTATAAACAAAATGGACCACATCTATATCTTTGTACTTGCTAACTTCCGCTATCGCAACAAATAAAATACCACAATTGTGACCACTGATGACGTGCTTCGTAGGTTCCAACATCGGAACCTGTAATTCATTTTCCATCACATCAATATTCACTAGATTCCTTATGCGGAACACGTAATACTTATTCTTTTTTTTAGTTTAATTTATCGCAACCCGTCTATTTTATAATTCTCCATACGTTCCTCTACCGGAAGCATTAAAATACCATAACTATAATTCAAAAACCACCTAAGGAGGTTGTTACGGCCACGGAACCCTGTCTCATTGATCACTCAAATCACTGTATATTACTTCCACCAGCGGAACGTAAACTATACACGGCGTTTGACGTAACCGCCGTCAACTTACCGCCGTAAATGTAACTTCATATTACATTCCGGTATCGGAACTTAAACACTACACGGCGTTTCATCTAACTGTCGTTTCATCTTACCGCCGTAAATCCATTTCTGCCGTATACTTACCGCCGTTATTGCGTCAAACGCCGTCCGAGGTATTCGCCACAACCACTTATCCACGCTTCCGCTATCGGAACATGAACTCACACGGCGGTTTTCAAAAACCGCCGTGTATGCCAGCCGTGGTAGCCTTCCCGTCCAATAGTGGCACACTACAACAAAAAAGGGATAATAGGACACACAAAAGTGTCCCAAAAGATATGTATTAGGACGTTTTTGGTGTTAGGACACATATAATAAGTGTCCCAAAATGCGTCCCTTTATCGCGAGTCCCTATAGGTGATTATGTAACGGGTTACATTATGAAACGACCCAATAAATTACTATTGGATCACTTATATGTGACCTTAGAAGCGACCCAACACGTGCTAAGAAGACGCTTTTATGTGAATTGTTATAATATATTGAGGCACTTTTTTGTGTCCTATTATAACACAATGGAACACTTTTTTGTGACCTATTATAATAATTTGGGACGCTTTTTTATAACCTATTACAATATATTGGGATGCATTTTTGTGACCTATTACAATATGTTGGGATATTTTTTTGTGACCTAATATAGCTTATTGGGACACTTTTTTATGACCCATTATAGCATATTGGGACACGTTTTGTGACCTATTAAAAACATAAAAATTCAGTCCAATTTGTGACCTAAAGTAAGCAATAAGCTTGATAATTTGAAAGAATATGAGTGCTTGAAAGATCCAACGACAACAATATAATGATCCACGAAAGAAAAGGAGTTCGTTGATATTATATATTCAAACAATATACAATAAAGATCAATCCAAACTTAAACATTCTCAAGTCATGCTCCTGTACAAATCTAAGCACAAGCTGATGAAGTTTCTAAAGTTTTGCTCCTATTCTCAAAGTCATGCCACCAGAGCCTGCTCACAAGATTGCTGAATCATTATTGATCCTCAGCATTAGCAACCTATATAAATATATGAATCAAATTAATCAATAACCTCCCGTAAGCTGAAATCGCACACAAAATGGACATTAAAAAAAAGGTGTAAAGACATGTATATCATTAATTCATTAACACCCTCTTACTAATCTCAAAAGAAAATTCCGAGAAACCAAAAGGAAACAAAGAAGACCTACAGACAGAACAATTTTGAACTCTGTTACTAATCCTCAAGATGCACACAGAGAGACCCAATATCAAACTCTTCATAGCAGTACTTTAGCAACAGAGTTGAAGAATGAAATAAAATATTAACCTACATTATACTAAAAGCACACACATAGAATAGACTTACTTTTCTCAGTTAAATACTGTACCAAAATAAAAGAATGGACTTACCAAGTGTCGAGGCCATGCAATGCTAGTTCCAATGGCTAAGCCAACAGTGGTTAAGTTTGAATGAGGCCTGATTAACTCTTCTTCCCATACAATAGGAACATTAATGTGCACCTCACACCAATTTCGTCCTAGTGTTTTTCCTCCAACATCTCGATTTGGATCCAAACTCAATAAAGTACCTTTCGCCACAATTAACCCTTCATCAATCATGCTCTTTAAGAACACAACTGTTCCAACCTGATATTTACATGCACATAACACGAGTCAGTATGATAACTAAAACAAGATATAAAGACTTAATCATAATTCAGATAAATTGTGTTTTGCTCTCATCTTTTCCCCAATACAATGTGCAGTCATTTGGACATGCATCATACTTGCGATAACCAAGTCCCAGCCCCTGCATAATCTTTTTAGCCTCATAAGTAGACTTTGGCAGATCTACACCCCCTGGAAATGCCTCATTCAACAACTTCAATAGCGAGGTAAATATCTTATTGGACATCTTCCCCAAGCACTTGAGATGATATAAGCGCACCAAAAATGATAACACCGAGAAGTTCTTACAACCTGGCCACAACTCTTTTTGGGAATCTTCAAAAAGTTGGTAGAATCTCTTTGCTTCTCGGTTTGCCTCCTCAGTACCAATATCAGGACTATCTTCCATTTCAACATCATGACCATGTGGTATACCAAAAGCATCATGGAGCATCTGTTCCATATCATCCTCACAACACATCTCTTCTGTACTCTCTCCACTTGCATCACTTCTAACAGAATTGTTACTACATGCATCTAAACCTTCACCATGAGCTAACCACTGTCTGTAGTTCTTGATGAAACCAGTACATCTCAAATGAACTTCTATATCTTCTCTTGGTAAACAAATCCCATTTTTACAATTCTTACAAGGGCACAAGATTTTTCCTTCCATGACTGTATTCTTCTGAGAAAAGGCAAAGTCTAGAAACATCCTCAATCCTTTCATATACCCTTTACTATTCCTAGCAAGCTTCATCCAGCTCTTATCCATCTTAAACTAATCATCAAACATGCAATGCTTTTAAAAAAAGAGAACATAACTAATCATCAAACATGCAATGCTTTGAAACATAATCAATCACAACAAATATATGAATGGGAAACAACTAGAAAATTGATTTACCTGTGCACCGAACGTGTAGAGAAACTTCCAAGTTGCCCTTCCAAAATCTCCTTAACTCTGTAGGCTGCCCTCTAAAATATCCCTGCATAAAAACCTTCAAGTTGCAGTAATAGATATTCTTAAGTTGAGAAGAATTGTAGTTTAGGACTATATTTTCCTCAAATGCAAGTATAAAGAATTGCAGTAATAAAAAAATGGAATCCATGTGATCTCTCTGTATTTTGCATGACTGCAACAACCTATTCAACTCTTCTCAATTCGATTCCATTTCATTTTCATGAAAATTTTTAGAATAAAGGTACATTATAAATCCAATAATTCTATCCATAACAATGTACTGTATGCATATATATATATATATATATGACCAATAGTTTCTTTCATATTACAAGCTGGTCCAGGACTTTATCTCTATCTTTTTGTTTAATATACTACCAATCCACAGCCTTGAAAAGTGAATAAGGTTTTTCCAGTTAGTAATTTCAAGTTGGACAACTACTAGAGGCAATCTAACTGTAAGCATATTGCACTATCAAATATATCAAAGTCACACTCTTATTTTGTGCTTACTTAGCTAATAATTTCAATTTTTTGACAAAGGATCCAATAAATCTGATCTACATACTGTAGTTATTAATAAACTGAATTTAGTTAAAAGATAAATCAAATCATTTTTGTCAGATAGCTAAAATAGTTTGTATACTTATTCATATTAATAATATTTGTCTTTGGAGCTTATTATAAATTAGGTTGAAGGAATATTGATTAATTACCGCTGCTAAAAATCAATGGTGGTATACATATCTATTCACATTTCCAGAAGTTAGACAATTCATCAAGAGTATTAATGTTATATTGATAAACAAACTCAATTTCCAAGATAAATTGCTCAGATTTTACTTTACAGTAAAATCCTACTTCTATTTTTTCCTAAGAAAGAAAAGCTAGCTGAAGGATAGATCATTGAATAATACAGTTCTTGTTGTTGATTTCTTTTCTGGAAATTCAATAATCAAAGTATCCAACCGTGCATGCAGCAACATCAAGTGTACTCCAAACACAATTGTATCAAAAACTTCTACTCAAAATTGAATGATCAACTTAGTTAACCATAAAACATAAACAAGTACTACTATCATCACTGAATATTTGATAAAGGAGAGATACTTTTTAAAATAGCTTAAAAATAAAGGCCCCCTTACATATAAGTGGCTTGCTTTAAAATAGCTTTAAAAACACTCCAAATCAAACACCATAGTCCTCTAATTCTCTCTTTCTGAATCATACAGACTTCCAGAAATAAAAATACAAGTTCAACAATGAAAAGGATAGTCAATTACCTCTCCGTGGAATGATGCTCCTAGTTCTAGTGAAAGAGTATGCGTCTTCCCTTTAGTCTCCTTTTCCAGTTACTATTCTTGGCAGTGGATTCTCCCTTTGGAAGGAAAACCAAAAAAAAACTAAATAAGCTGAACATGCAGTGAGAAAAACTGAACAGTGAGTTGCAGATAAATTATCGACAAAACATTATCGAAACATAATTTAGTACTCAATTGCTTCAAAACCCCCAAATATCAAGTAGTAAAAAAAATTTCATATCTCAGTTCCAGAGACAAATCATTTTTTATTAAAGAGAGTTCTGGCAAATTGAACCTCTCATCTTCAATTCGAAAACAAAACCTAATTGCAGAATTCATATCACAAATTACCTCCTCCACACCAGACCGGAGCAAACAAGGCGATAATCAGAGTTACGGTTTACTGTACCTCACGGATGCCGGCGAGGCGGCGGGTCTCCTCCTCAATTCGCCCGAGCTTAGCCTGAAACCTCTCCCGGACCTCGAGCTTCTTCTTCTCAATCTCCTCCCTTAGACCTCCTCGCTCATGGCGCTACTGAAGTTGGGGATTCAGGCAATCAATTTGTTCATTGAGCAGCGACAATCGTATAGTGTCCGTTCTGGAGAGATTGAAACGCAACGGTGGCAATGGAAGAGAAGAATGATCTCCAGTTGGTTACGCCTGAGAAGAATATTCGGCGGCAAGTCACGATTTAGGGACTGAAGGAGAAGATTTTGTTGGTGTTTGCAAACAGGCCCCTGTAGTTATGGGTTTATATCACGTAGGCGCCGAATATAAACTATTTGTGGCCTGGCCCCAAATCTTTGTGTAAACAGATATAATTTTATTTATTTTTTTGTTGGAATACTTTATTTGTAGATATTAGGTCACTTATATAAGTCCTAAACACAATTATGCATTAGGTCATTTTTTAATGTTTTCTATGTATAAATCGGGACACTTAAATAAGTCCTACATGTATAATTTGGAACACTTAATTATAATGTCCTATTATACATAAATTAGGATACTTTTTATTAAAATGTCCTAATAAAAATATCCTAATAAATCATTTGTGTTGTAGTGGCAGCTCCCGCCTGGCCACGTGCCGCCGTCGTGCTGGAGTACTCCCTAAGTTCTGCCACTTTTTGCCTGAGTTGGGTTACTTCTATTTACAGTTTTCTTATTATTATTAACTTTTGTAAGTTTCTAGAAAAGGTTTTAAGGGATATGTACTCCAATGGGTTTGCTTTTGTTAGAATATTAGTCGATTGTTTGTCTGCCATCTAGGTTTTTTTCAAGGGTACCTATTGCTTGGTGAAAATCTAGCTAGCTTCCGATATGAATTACATGAGGACATGAGAAATTTGAGTCAGAGGTAGTAGTATTACTTTACCTTATAGTGTTTCCTTTCTTAATCAGACTTGTATATTACACGGGTTGGAGTGTATATGTTCTTCTAATCTCTTTTAGTTGGAAAAACGCTCAATTCCCTGAATTTGTAAAATTGCCGTGGTCGCGGATAATCTCTTACTGGGTCTGAGAGGATAATCCAAATAACATTTATGAGACTGGAAAAAGGATTGTAGGTTCGTGGAGCAGGATCAATATTGTAATTGACTTGTGTCCAGTTAGTCAGACTCGAATTAGTTGAAAGTGGCGCTGGTTACTATCACTACCTTTTCATCCCCCCTTTACTGTTTTAGATTAGAGTTAGACAGGCCGTTCACTTTTAATTACTACTCAATCGTGATATAGAAAGGATTCCTTAGAAATTTCTTTATAATGTTACAAATAGTATTCACTTTGTGAAGTTATTGTACTCTATTTTATTCTTTTTGACTTAAGAAGGCCTAATATAACACCGCTCATTTATATTTAAAAAATAGTGACCGGCCGGTAGAGTAATATGTGGATCCTTCCCCACGTTATTCATTACAATGCACTTTTCAAAAGTAAAAGTGAAACTTTATCATATATTTATCTTTAAGTAAACGAATATGTACGGTAATTTGTTGATACATGTATTTTTCTTGCATAAAGAACTTGTTGTTTAAAAACCTTATAATTAAAGAAAATTGATAGTTTAAAAAAAAAAATAACACTTCAATAATTTAATTGATGTGTTTTGACGTGATTAAAAGTTACTAGTAATTCAAATTATAAACTGTTAGTTATCTCGTGTTAAAAAATGTCAGTTTTTCCAAAATAAATAAAAGAAGCTATTAGATATATAGAACAAGTAACTAATTATAGAGTGATGTCGCATTCGACACTCAGGATTACACTATAGCTTGTAATGATTAATGAAAGCAGAAGAAAAGAAAAATAATGAACATTATAAAATCAATCTTGCTTGCCTCGTGAACTTTGTTAAACTTGTCTTCCCAATCTTTTGATGGATATTCTAATAATAATAGCAAAGCCAAACCGCTAACTTGCTGGAATCTGCTGCATGTGGTTTTTAATAATGATTTTTTATAATAACGTTAACCTTAAGCCACCTTTGAGGATTAGGACGGACTAAAAAAAGAATCCACCAATTATTATCAAAACTTCTTGAATAAAGTATAGAAATAATTATTCAGCTTGATCAGATCCCTGAAAAAAAAACCATTACGGTAATTTCTCCGCAACAGAGAGAGCATGACTATGGCTTCTCCAGCTGTTCAGACTCCATTATTATGGGAAGTCTCCGACGACTGTGTTGCCGGAAACGTCGACTGCAAAGGCCGGCCGGCCAATCGACGCAATTCCGGTGGATGGAGATCTGCTTCCATTATCATAGGTATATTATACAGTTAATTTCTTCACAGAAAAAACAATTCCTGAAATAAAAGTTAGGGTTTTATTAATTGATGGATTATTTGTTTTGTGTGTGAAAATGAAGGGGTGGAGATGGCGGAGTATTTCGCATTCTATGGGATAAGTTTGAATTTGTTAACTTACCTGACGGGACCACTTGGACAGTCAACGGCCACGGCAGCGGAGAACGTCAATATTTGGTCGGGAATCTCACTGTTTATGCCGTTAGTCGGTGCATTTCTGGCTGACTCTCTTCTCGGTCGTTACCGTACTGTTATCGTGGCATCCGTGCTCTACATTCTGGTTAGTATATTAAAACTTCTTTTCCTATTTTTAAACAATTTCAATTTACATGTTCATATATACTGATCCATTATATAAAATATAGTGCTAAATCTATGTAGTTTAGTATGTGTAAAAATAGTACCACTCTCTCTTTATATATATAGAATTGATAAATCTTATGTATTTTTACTTGCTCCCAATTCATAAAAATTTACATGTATATATTATTATTTTTAATTATTCCAGTTTCATTTATAAATTGAAAATAAGAGTAAATCACATATATAACATAATGTTGAGATAACCATGGTCAGGGCCGGCCCATATATGAGGCCAACGAGACACTCGCCTCAGGTCCGAAAATTTAAATAATATTTTAGGCCCAAATTTTTTAAAAATTGTAACTGATTATATATAAAAAAATTAGTAATTTGGGCTTGTTTTTAATTTAAAATCAGAGTCTTATTTGGACTTGTTTTCAATTTAAAATCAGGACCTTATTTGGGCTCATTTTAAAACTAATCAGTTTTTCAAAGTCTTTTTTATAAAAAACGAATTAAATATATAAAAACAATTAAAAAGGAAAAGAAAAATTGCATACCTCCCTTTCCTAGTTCCCTTTCGTTTGACGGTTCATCTTTTGCCTTTTGGAGTCTGAATTTTCGACCATTTTATATAGATCGTGCTCAAATTATCTTTATTTTTGTGTTCTTCCATTGAGATAAACACTCCTAACATTTCAACTTATCTAAATTTGAAAAGCAAAATTTGTGATATGCCTGGGTACAAATTTCTTGAGTTCTTCCATTGTGATTTGATGGGCAGAATCTGTGTTTTATGACTAATATATATACATTATGCATTAATATACATGATGTCTTATTTTAGAGATTAAACAATAAAAATGATAGGAGATATGCGCTGTTAGATAATTTTTGAATGCTTATGCTATATTTGTTTGTCGCGCTTATTTATTTATTTATTGTCGATTTTGTTTGATGGAAAATGCTTTTGCAAATTGATAAATATAAGTGTGCTAACGGATGGTCGAAAAAGAAGAAAAAATGGTGCACGAGAAAAATTAGTTATATTTATGAATATTAGGGGCCCTATTTTGTAAAGTCGCGTCAGACGCTAAAATAATTAGGGCCGGCACTGACCATGGTTACATTGTGTTAATAAAGCTTTTTAAATAAATTGATTAGTGGGTTAGAAGTTTTGGGAGTACTTAGGTTAGGTGGGGATTAAGGCACTAACCTTCCAATTATAAAAGAAAATGACCCTTCAAAAAATATCTATAATTAGTATATTTTTAAATAAATAAAAAATATACATATATAATACCCCTAAATTGTTTTTCGGTCCCCTTAAAATTTCGGGCCCTGTGCGGGAGCACAGCCCGCACTGCATCAGACCCGACCCTGTCTGTCATATATCAAACAAAACAAACAATTATAAATTTACTAATTACATCCAACATTTTACCTTACCTATGCATTGCTAAATTACAAATATATAATTAAGGATCTAAATATTATGTATTTGTGTGTAGGCACTCGGGCTTTTAACGATGTCAGTAATCATACCTTCATTCACGTCCTCAAACTGTGGTAACCCAGAAATTATCTGTTCTCCTCAAAGAACTCAGATCATCACATTTTTCATCTCCTTGTATATGGTGGCGATTGCCCAAGGAATGCATAAACCCAGCGTGCATGCATTCGGAGCAGACCAATTCAACTCATCGAACGAGAAAGAAAACATGGCCAAAAGCTCATTTTTCAACTTCTGCAACGCTGGAAATAATCTGGCTATCACATTGACCTTAGTGATCTGTACCTATGTTCAAGAAAATCTCAGCTGGGAACTTGGTTTTGGAATTCCTTGTTTGGTTATGGTTTTTGGTATGGTTCTGTTTCTTCTAGGTAGCATCTCATACAGGTTTCAGGTTACCAGTGTCGAAGAAAGACGCCCATTTTTTAAGATTGCTAGGGTTTTTGGCAGTGCTATTAAGAATTGGAGAACTGAAACCTCTTCTGCAAATTTATCGGTTGATGTGGAGAATAGTCCAGATGCTACTCCTTACATGGGATCTACACAATTCAAGTGAGTGATTAAATGCTTTTTAATCCAACTGAACAAATTAACTTGTTTGAAAAAATTAGATTTACATTTTACCTATGCAAGTCAAAAACATTTCATACTTTAAACCATTATAGGTTTTTAAATAAGGAAATGTCAGAAGACGGTTCAATGGTAGATGGGGCAGTTTGCAGTCCGGAGGTTGAAGAAGCTAATAAGGCAGTTCTCAGACTAGTTCCAATATGGCTATCATGTTTAGTCTATGGCATTGTGTTTTCTCAACCATCCACTTTATTCACCAAGCAAGGTCTTATGATGAATAGATCCATTGGTCGGAAATTTGAAGTTCCTGCTGCCTCCCTTCAAACTTTAACCAGTGTTACATCAATAGTATTCCTCTCTCTTTACCACCGAATCTTAGTCCCGGCCATACGATCTCTTACCGGAATACCATCGGGCATAACAATGTTACAACGAATTGGGAGTGGGATATTCTTCTCAATTTTGTCCATCTCTGTTGCAGCTCTAGTAGAAATAAAGCGACTCGAAACTGCACAAAAATTTGAATTACTAAGTGTGACTTTGTTGATTCCTCAGTACTTATTAATGGGTGTTTCTCAATCATTTACCGTTACGGGTGTGCAACAGTTTTTCTATGATCAAGTGGGCACACATATGAAGAGTGTTGGACTTGCTTTGTACTTCACGGTATTTGGTACGGGAAGTTTACTTAGCGGCCTTTTAATCGTTGTAATTGAGAATATAATGGGCGGTGAAGGTGATGGAGACGATTGGTGGTTCTCAGATGATCCAATGAAAGGTCACCTAAATTACTTCTATTGATTACTCACTTCAATAAGTGGGATAGCATTTATTATTTTTGTGGTTTCGGCAAAAGGTTATACCTACAGGAACTAGTACCCATAAAAATATTCATTAAATTTATGTTGAGAGTGAAAGGACAAAAAAGTTATTGTATTCTTTTATAAAAAAATTGATGTTCCTTGATCATTTGTATTGCGTGAAACTAAAAAATCTAACGTAAATGTATATTGCATTTGGTTGATCATTGTCAATTAGTTCATGGACGGTGTTTTGATTCTAGTTTAGTACACTAGTTTTCGATTAGAGAAAGGTGTTTCAGTTCATCAAAAAAAAGACAAAAAAGGAGGGAGATGTTTCATAGATGATTCTTTATCGATGATAGATTTTTTCACTAATTTAAATTAATTTCCGTTCATATATGATAAATTAATATATTTGATTTGATTTGATTTAGTTTGATTTGATTTGATTTGATTTGATTTGATTTGATTTGATTTGATTTGATTTGATTTGATTTGATTTTTAATTTGGTCAATTAATTCAACCAAATTAAAATATGCTATAATACTTTAGATGGTTTACGTAATTCCGGCGGGGATTATTTTCCAATTCATTTTGTAATTTAAGAAATATATATGTAAAAGGAATGAGTAATATAAGGGATGCTAATGTATATATAAGGCGGTGATGAGTTCATATATATAAGGAATGATTATTAATTTCAAATTAGTTTCGACGGTGCACGGCGACGGGCGGGTGTACTTACACAATATGATTGTCATTTTATGTATATATTATTAACATCTTGGGGCGGCATTTTGTTTAATATTTATTTGTATGCCGCCGCTCCTTGGGGTATTCAATAAAATAACATATAGCAGAAGATTAATAGGTTGGTGCAGGGCTGGTATTTCAGAAATCTGTTCGCAATTACATTCAATGTCCTCTATTACAGTATAATCCAACATCCCATTTATAACTATAAAATATGCCTGGTAAACAAATTGCAAGCTGAAAACTTTGATCTTTATCAGAATCCCACACCATGAATTTTAGGAATTTGGTCAAAACTACTCTTTTCTTCTGCTTTCTTATCACCCAACCCTTCTCTCCTGAAAATAATCACGTGCTCGCAGCTCTGAATAATTACGAAATTAGAGTCATAAGCTGGCTGCCAGACAATACCCATCTACTGAACCTTCACTGTGCATCTGGTGATGACGACCTAGGATACCATAACCTGAGTGTCGGCCAGAGTTTCAAGTGGAAGTTTAGGATGGATTATTTCGATAGAACGATGTACTTTTGTCGTTTTAAGTGGAACGGAAAAAATACAGCTTTTCATGTATTCGACTATTCGTTCACAGTGCAGCATTGCGCACAAAGGGGCGGTGGAAACACTTGCATATGGATTGTGAAAGAGGATGGTTTTTATTTTCAGGAGCAAGGGTGGGATGAGCTTCACCCCCATCCTATTGTTCCCGTTCAACTGAGAGATTGGTTTAACAAATTATGGGACATGAATAAAATTGTATCCTTTAATTAAAGCATTGTTGCGCTGAAGTATATTGTTCCATCTGAATGCAAGATTTATGTTCGGTTGAATTTGTTTTTTTATATAATAGTGTATTGAAGTATATATTGGATCAAATAGGTAGCTAGAAAAGTAATGACGTTATTTAAATATTGTTAGTTTGCTAGTTGTTCATTTATTTTTAAAATATAACAAATAAAAATAATTGATTGAAATAATTAAAATTACAAAATAGAGCTACTTATTATGAATACTAGGCTAACCGGACTGCGTGTTGCGCGGTTTTTATGATGCAATTTTAAAATATAATAATGAGTATAGCAATACAAAGTAAATTTTTGATACAAATATTATTGTAAATAATAAATTATTTAAATTTCAATAAGTGTTTGTATTATAGAAATTCTAAAAAATAAAATAATTGAAAAGAACTAATTATACCATCGTCTTCATCGTGTTGAGGTAAGTGTGACGTTGAAAAGATACCTCTCTTTACACTCTTAATATTCTTAAGTAATTTCTAAGGTATATCCGTATTTTTAAACTTAGTGAAAATAAACTCATAATTTCGTATTTTTTAATACTCTTATCTAAAGAAAAATTAATATTGTTAGTTATAAAACTGTAAATACTTAGTGTTGTAAATAAAAAGGCTAAACCATTTATTAAATTGACTTATCTCATTCAAACCCTATCAACAAAGGATTATTAAAAAAAATCAAATTTTATGTTATTTTTGGAAGGGAAATATAGATTTATTTCATTTTTCAAAAAATAATTTTTTGGAAAAAAATGGATTATCAATATTAACAGTATAATCTTACTATATATTCCATCTTTTTTTTAATCAACACCAAATTGCATGAATATTATTCAAAAAAATCCAAGTATAGTTTTCTAGCATAAGACTCATGGCATCTCAGCATAAATAACAAACTGAAAGAATTGCAATGCAAATAAAAGGAGAAACGACCATTGATTGATTAATAATAAAGCTAAATCTCCAACTTCGCAAAATAGAAGATGCCATGAGTTTATATTTAATATTATCCGTCTGTCGCCGCTAGGAATTTTTCTACACCGTCCGACAACCCCTCGGCAGCAGGGAATTTTAAGTTGTTGAAGGAAGCGGCGTTGTGCTTGGTTTTTAGGACGGTGATTTTGACTTCTCTGGATTGAAAACTTAGAAAAAACGACTCCATCGCATCCTAAGAGTTCACTATGTCACTACTACAAACACTGCCATTGAAGGCACAAATCAAAGGCGTTTGTGCCCGATCTTTTTTTTCCACCTTCACATGGAGTTATGAGATTGCAAGTCCTAATGCATGTAGCTGAAAATAAATAAGAAAGGCAGAAACGCCACGGATTAGGGCGTAAAAGTTTGTGTCTTTGAAATTTAACGTTGAAGGTGTTTGAATATTTTCCGCCTTGGAAAATAATAGATGTTACGATCTCACCAGCAACAACGACAGAAAAACATTCTTTGTGTTACGAGATCGCAACGAATATGTTTTCATTAACATATTTAACGAGTGTGGTTTACGAAATCGCAACAAGTTGTTCTCCACATTTTGTTTGTTTGTTGTTGTTGTTACGATATCGCAATGTAGCGTGACTAATTTGTTAAAGATGAATGTTTTCATGTTATTGTTTGTCGACTAAGCTAGCGAAATCTTTACTGACTTTAACATGAAATTTGAATGGGTAGTGATATCGTAAGCAGTGCTGTAAAACCTTACGCAACTTTTTAAATGAATACATGATAAACAAATGAGTAGACTAGATTGAGAGATTGAAGTTTTGGGTTAGTTGAATTAGGTGATTGTGGAGTAGGACATTGTCGTGGGCATTTCATCCAACGCTAAAAAGGTAAGTTTCGACTTCTATAAGTAAATGTGATTATATGTTGATATTTGTAGAAGAAGTAGATATTGAATATGGTTGTTTGATATTTTGTTTCTAGGTTGTTGTGAAGTGTGGGTTAGAATTATTGGTGCTATGGATCGTGAAATAATTATTAGAGGGAATGCACGTTTGTCAAAAGAGTATTTGGATTTAGTTGACAACTTTATTGATGTTGGTTCGAGGTATTCTAGGAAGAAAGACATAGGTGGGGTTAGATGTCCATGTAGGGACTGTAGGAACAATGCTATATTTGAAGATGTGGATGTGTTGCGTGAGCATTTAATATGTAGATGTTTTGATCAATTATACATCGAATGGGTATGGCATGGAGAAGGTTATTATGGAGATGAGAGTATGGATGATGTGCCATGTATATACTCTAAGTTTTAGCAGATTTAAGCTTTGTTTTGAGCACTATTTTGGTACTTAGTGTAGGGATTTAAAGTCAATTACTTGTTCAATGCTGTATGGTTAAGACTTGTAAAATCCTATATATAGTACGTGTTTTTAGAAGCTCTTGATGGAATGAATAGAAGTGGTAGAAGGTCACTATTCATTGGTGGTAAAAGCTACCCAGAAAAGTGTCATATAATCCCAGAAAAGCGTCACTGAAGTTTGAAGGAAGTGTCGCTCATGCCCAGAAAAGCGTCGCTTGAGCTTGAAGGAAGTGTCACTGAAGATGAAGAAAGCGTCGCTGCTGCCCAGAAGTGTCGCCAAAAGAGTGACTGAAGAAAGCGTCGCTAAAAAGTGTCACTAAACCAGTGGCTCACTTGCCTCCTTGAGCTGAATTTTGGGGCTATAAATACCCCCTTATCTTCTCCCTTTTGAGGAACGCCTCCCACCATGTAGTACCCTAGTTCTTCATCTTCTTTTCCATTTTCTTTGTTTTTAATTCCATTAGATTAGTAGTTTGATTCCATGAACATTAGTCTAGCTTAGTTTGATCCTTGGGAGAATTTGAATTAACTTTCCCCTTGAAACTTTGAGGGTTCTTTATGCTTAAACTTTGGGTTTTGATTATCATTTAATGAACTTGAATTCTTATGCATGAATGTTGTTCAATCTTGCTTAATTTGTTATGGGCTTTGTGTTTTATATCAATTGCATGCTCCATAGTCATTAATTAGGGTAGTTTAGTTAGAGTAATCTAGTATGGTGATGGTACTTAGTGTAATGGTAGCATAATCTCTAGTTGTTAGATTAATGACTATGGAAGGGGTTGAGTGATGACAAATTCTCCCCTTGTTGTGTGATTGTAGTTAAGGAATGTCATGATAAATATAAGTTGTTAGAATTGGAAATCTCATGAACTTGCATGATTAATCAATTACGTGTTTAGATAAGGATTTAATGTGATCATTGGTCCCCCTAATATGTGGTTGTATACTTGAGTTGAAGATTCCTTTTTAACGTATGATTGTTATCAACGAATAACTAGATTTGTGGGTAGAACGTGATCGTTTACTCCAATATCACAAAGTAGCAAGTATGAATTGATATTTGTATGTGATCATCGTCTTAGTTCGTCCTAGTTATCAAATGTCTTATTTGTATGCTCTCGTGATCGCGGGCGTGTGAGTAAGTTTGTCACTCTCTAATCTTAATACCATTGTTGAGTTATCTATGATGTGATCATCTAGGTGAATCAACAATGAGAGCTTTTGAGTGGTGTGATCATCCTCTCTAGCTACACTTGAGAGAATAGGATGCTTTCGTCCTTGGCGAATGGTCTAAACTCCCTTGTAATTGCATTTGCCCGGTGATAAGTCGATAGATGGAAAGTGAAGTCATTTGCCTCCCAAAGCCTCATAATCTTAGAGTCTTCCCCTTAGCTTAGCTAATGATAGCTTAGTTTACTTTCGTAGTGTAATCAAAACCAACTTCAAACCCCCCCTTGTTTACATTGCTTTCTATATAATATATAATATCTTATTTTCTACTTTAAAACACTCTTACAAGTCCCTTTTCCTTGTGGTTCGACCCCTACTTCCCACTATCTACTCTCTAGTAGTTAGAAGTTGTAGGTGATTTATAAATAGTATTTTGATCTCGCGGAGTCCCATTTAACGACGTGAGAAATCGCTTGTCAATGGAAGATGAGGTTGGAACCGAAGCGGAAATTCTACAATATAAGGAACAACTAAATGACATGTGTGATGAAGCAGAGCATGTTGAAGGTAATGTATGCGGATAAGGAGACGAAATTATATGTTGGTGCTCGGCATTCTATATTGTGCGCGACTTTGTTGTTAATGAATTTAAAGGTACGCCATGGCATCTCCGATAAAGGAATGACTGAATTGTTGGAATTAGTTAAAGAGTTGCTTCCACAAGATACCCGTGTCCTGATCGTGTTCATGCTGCAAAGAAGATATTATGTCCAATGGGGATGGAATTTACTAAGATTCATGCTTGCCCTAATGATTGTATGCTTTACAGAGAAGGTGATGCGCTGAGGGATGATTGTAAGGTATGTGGGGAGTCGAGATGGAAGAAGAAGGAAAGTAAAGTTGATGTTTGTGGGGAAAACGAGATATGTTCCACAAAACCTAGTCCAGCTAAAGTGATGTGGTACATGCCCCTAAAACCGAGATTGACACGATTATTTGCTAATCCTCGCGATGCTAAATTGTTAACATGGCATGCTGATAGGGTTCGAGAGGGTGTCGATATAATATCTCACGCTTCAGATGGAGACCAGTGGAAGAAGATGGATGCCATGTATCCTGAATTTGCAAATGAACCTAGGTATGTGAGATTAGGATTGTCGACTGATGGAATGAATCCATTTGCTAACATGTCAAGTACCCATAGTTCATGGCCGGTTATGCTTGTGATTTATAACCTCCCTTCGTGGTTGATGATGAAACGTAAATATGTGCTATTGAACACTATGATTTCTAGGCTTAAGCAACCGCGTAACGACATTGATATTTACATAGGACCTCTTATAGAGGAGTTGCAATCGTTGTTTGAGGTTGGGATACGGATTCCAGATGGTAGTCGCGAAAATGAGAAATTCAAACTTAAATGCATGTTAATGTGGAGCATCAATGATTTTCCTGCTCTAGGAAATCTGGGAGGGTGTTCAGTGAAAGGGCACTTTGCATGTCCAATTTGTGAAGGAAAGACAAGATTTTGCCAATTGAAGAATGATCAGAAGGCAGTTTATCAAGAACATAGATGTTTCCTTCCTGCAAGCCATCCATGGAGGCGTGCCAAGAAATGGTTTAATGGTAAAGAAGAGCACGGTGTTGCCCCTGTACCCTTATCTGGCTCTGAGATTTATGAAAAAGTATCTGGCTCTGAGATTTATGAAAAAGTATCTGGCATGGAGAACGTGTTATGTAAGGGGAATAAGAAAAGCACCTCGACTGGTATTTGGAAAAAGTGCTCAATTTTTTTCAAACTTGATTATTGGGAACACTTGGAGGTACGCCATTGTCTAGATGATATGCATATAGAAAAGAACGTTTGTGAAGGTTTGGTTAGGAACTTGTTGAATATCGAGGGTAAAAGTCAGGGCGACTTGAAAGCAAGAAAAGATTTAGTCCATCTTTGGCATAAGGCCCTCTCGAGCACCAGTGCAAGAGGAAGCAGGTAAAACCTACTTGCCGCCTGCATGCCACACAATGTCGTTAGAAGAGAAGGACAGTTTCTGTGCAACGTTGAAATCGTTTAAGGTACCGTCTAATTATGGTTCAAACATTAGTAGTTGTGTTTCTACTAAGAATTTGAAATTAGTTGGTATGAAATCGCACGACTGTCACAATCTGATGCAGGACTTGAATGTTATTACACTCAGAGGTTTTCTTCCTGGCCATGTTAGAGAGGCAATATCGCGACTTTGTTCTTTTTTAAGCAGATTTGTCAGAAAAAGGTAAGTCGAAGGAATTTGGATGAACTGCAGACGATGGTTGTTGAGGTTTTGTGTAGATTGGAGATGTACTTCCCCCTTCCTTCTTTGACGTTATGGTTCATGTGATTGTCCATTTGGTACGGGAGGTTAAGTTGTGCGGACCGGTCTACTTGCGATGGATGTACCCATTTGAGCGCTATATGAGCATTTTTAAGCATTTTGTGAAGAATCGGTATCGCCCAGATGCCAGTATAGTTCAGCGTTATGTCGCAGAAGAGGTGATTGAATTCTGCACAAATTATTTGCAGGATGTTCCGACTATAGGTCCGCCAATTAGTAGACACGAAAGGCGTGCCGATGGAATTGGACTGCGGCATAAGGCAAAATTTAGCCCTTCATCCAAAGAGTTATCAACTGGCCCACTTGTACATACTTCGTAATCACTCCACGGTGAGTCCCTATGTAGATGTTCACCTCGATGAGCTTAGGAATAATCACAGTAATTGGTCTAATCCTATGATCCTTGAAGAGCATTGTCGAGAATTCACTAGTTGGCTAAAAATACATGTGCATAATGGTGTCGATCATCCTTCTATTGTTATTTGGCTTTCTAAAAGGCCACTTGGCATAGTAACTTCTTTCAGCGGTTACAACATCAACGGCTACACATTCGGTACAAAGTTGTCAGATTCTAATTCTGTGACCCTAAACAGTGGTGTTTTCGTCCCTGGAGAGTTGTCAGTTGCTGGGAACCATTCATACTATGGTACCATCACAGATATTTGGGAAATGGACTTTGTTCATGTGCAAATCGCTATTTTTAAATGCAAATGGGTAGAGCAATTGAAGGGGACACGAACAGAGGATTTGGGATTGGTGCTTGTGAATAGACAAATAAGAGGCTCAAAGGATGATCCATTCATTATGGCTGCACAAGCTAATCAGGTGTTTTATGTTCGAGATCCAACTGACAATCAATAGGAAATCGTGGTTGATGGAAAGAAACAGTTCATCCATGGTGATAGTTTGGTTGAGGACGTAGACATAACTCCATACGACGCAATACCATCTCCCGTGTATGAAACATTGGAAGAGGATGACGATTTAGTGGCTAGTATGTTAAGAAGGATGGATCATGAAAAAGGAATATGGATCACTGCTGGTGGCAAGACTTCAGGCAGAAAAAGGAAACATCCAAGTAAGAAAAAGAAGTCGAACAAGAAGTAGTTGCCGTCGGGTAGGGCTAATTAGTGTTACATGAAATGTAATTGAGGATAAATGATATAGTTTATTGTTGTTAAACAATCATATGTATTATATATGTTTCAACTTTAGTTACTTGAAATGGTTATTATATATGAGATTCTATAGCCAGTCACAGTTACGACATCGTAACTTGGTTTATTAGGTAAGCAATATTTGTCACGATAGCGGATGTAAAATCGCTGCTACACATCATTTGCTAAGATTTTCTTTTTTAATCATGAACACATGCATGGTTACAATATCGTAAGGTTGTCAGAAACATATTTTTTATAGAAATTGTGTGATGCGATGTCATAACTGGTTCCGGCATAACTTATTTACTATAAGCGAAATCGTAAGCTGGTTTGTCTAATTTGTCTTTGTCTATCAGTTTGTTAATGTAATGATATCATAGGTGTGTTCGCTTAAAATTCTTTCATGGTTGCGAGCTCGTAAGTATGTCTCTGAATCTAGCGATCTCGTAACATACTGCGTACAAGTAGAAATATGATTTTTGTACAACAATGTTTGTAGAGTACATTTACTTAAAACTTGTACAATTACCCAAACTAGTACATTTACCCAAACTAGTACACTGAATATAATCAACCGCCTCAAAAGACGTCATTTGCTGAAATAATGAATTTAAGTTAATACATAAGATTGTTGGTATCAAATTCCAAAACTAAAACAAGGGAAATCATGTTTCTAAAACAGTTTCTAATCACATGTTGGTGATGTTGGGGGTGTGGATGTCGACACCGAAGGTGATTGTTGCGCGGGTGCTGTATCAACCTTTGCCTTTTTCCTAACTTCTGCTCTCTGAATGCCCCGTATGAAGTGTGCGGTTCACCACACCTGCTGCTTCACCCGACCAACATCTTGGCGCACAAGTTCGACAGTGCCTTCAAGTCCCTTGTAGAACAAATCGATAGGCACCTCTGTGAAACAAAATATTAGAAACTGAGTCAATAAAGTTGGGTAAGTAACTCGAACAGAACATGTATTAGAGAAAATTTACCCTGTACGTCGTCCCGGACCTCATCCTCGAGTATGTGTTGCTTATCTGCATTGGATACTTCCTTCCATCTTCCAGATTCCAACTCACACTTCATGTTCCTCATAAAATATTCTAGGGTATAGAATATGCACTCCACTGGCTCCTCCGAGAACTTGAATTTATTTTTTCTTTGGGTTAGGAAGAAGGTGATGAAATTCCCGTACAACAGCTTCTTACAATGCCTCCCATTTTCCACCACACTTTCTTTCATGTGTTGAAAAATCACATGACCGGGGTTTGAGAGCCTTCCCATCATGAGTGTATACTACATCGAAACCGTTGTGTAGTTGAGCTCGGTTATGTAGCCACCCTTTGGGGTAATCGTCCTAGCAACAAACTCATACAAAATGCGCTCATCACAGCTTAAGTGATCGAGCTTGTACTGCCGAGCCATTCCAAGTTCAGATCCAGTCCGGCCAAAATATTTGGTGGCTAGTTCAAGCAACTTAGCTTTCGTCAATTCTTCATCATTTTCCGGCCAACCACCATGCGGGTAAAATCCATCGGGAGCATCTGCATCATGTTTTTCCCCCATCTTCATCCACAGTTACATACTTGACACCCAACACCTCGTTGAATATATCCGGCCCTATCTCAAAGTCTTTCCCACCCACCCTAGTGTAAAAAATACCAGTTTTTTTCTCTTCCTCTACCAACTCATGAAAATTAGCATAGAATTGGCTAGTTTCATCCTTATACACCGCATAATTTAGACCAAACAGTTCATGCAAGCCACAATTTTCAACTTTTTTCATCACCTTTTTCAACCCTAATTTTTCTATCATGCTAAAATCAAGAACATAGCAATCCAACAACTCCTTATTTTGCATGTACTTATCATACTTATCGTGGGCTTGAGGACTTACAAACATTTTTGAGTCATAATCCAAACTCGATGAACTGGAAGCAGCTGGAGGTTGTTTGGTTCCTCGTGGAGCGGCCGTTGGACGGGGAGCAGCCTGAACAGTCGTAACAGTCTGGGATTGTGTCATCGCCTGGTTGGGATTGGAAACGAGGAGCTTAGACCGGGCCATTTGATTGATTGAGAGTTGAAACCCTAGGTTTATTAGATTGGGGGAGATTGGGAATTTGGGGATCTTTTTTTTGCACGCTTGAATACCTTAATGGTTGACCTTTTGTTATATAGTAAATTAGCTAGCGATATCGTAAGTTAATAGCAACCTTTTCTATGCTATGTATTTTTACCTACGATTTCGCTAGCCATGCCGCTTCAGAAGTCTCTGTCCATCAACTTTGGATGGTTCCGATATCGTAACATAAAGAACCCATCTTACGAATTCATTGGATACACCACTAATAGCTTGCATTGTAGAGCGCCAAAAATTTTATTCAAATAAAACGGCGACGTTTACTGCAACTAATTGACCTGCTAGCGAAATTGTATCGTTTTTCGCCAGCCAAGGCTCTGTTTCAGAAAAATGGTCAGTTACGAAACCGTAACCCGTCCACATTAGGATGCGAGATCGTTAGGCAATTCTCAACAAAATACTCTGTTAGACTAATTTGAGTAATAGAGATATCGCAACTGACACATTAATCCAAGCACATGACTTACGATTTCGTAAGTACTTGTGTACATATGAAAAAAAATTAGTAACACATTCAAGCTGATGAACTACACATTATATAAGTGCTTCAAAATTACTATGGCTGCATGCCAACATCATACTGAATTCATTACAAAAGTAGATATTCATATTACAAATCAATTATTGTTTTTGTTACGATATCAATCAAATAACATCACTATTCTAAGCCCTCCATCAAAACTCTATGAAGTTCATCGTTCGTGATGTTAGCCGCTGACTCGGTCTGCGCCAATATTTATTTACGAGTATTTGAAGTCTTGGTCGCAACCTCATCATGTTCCTCTGCTATAGAATGGTCCTTCTGCGTAAACGAGTATCTTTCAGTCTCATTCACATCCCTGTCAGATGACTCAGCTTCGCTGCGATTGGCATCATCTCCATCATCATCATCTCCATCATCATCACTGTCATCATCCTCATCCTCGTCATCATCTTCATCAAATTTTTCACCAGCTGCGACTTGATGACTAGGTTCAACAACAGCTTCAACATGGACCTTTGAAGAACACGAGGCACCATCATCTCCTTTCTTCTTTGCCGCGCTAGAACTTTCTGCCGCCGGAGCCGCCTTCTGGATTGGTTTCACAGTGAAATATAGGATGTTTTCCTCGTCGCTTAGATCCATTTCAATCTCCCCTTTCTCAAGCATTGTCATCAGTGCATCGCTATTACCAGCGCAAGCTGCCTTTACCTCGCCGAGTTCATCGACCAAAGCTTTAAGTTGAACAAGGAGCCTTGCTCGACTACCTATCACAGCTTCTGAAGACACATATACCCAAAACAAGTAAGTAACCGTAAAAGGTTAGAAATACAAAAATTAAAATCTTAAAACACAACGTATACAACTCATTTTACCTGTGCACTCGGTGCCGCCTCTGGCTCTCCTAGATGTTTCCATGTTGTCTGGCTTCTTCTCGTACTTACCATCCTCCTTCAACTGCAGGCGCTTACATGTCAACCACTTTTTGGTATAGCGAAGTTGGGGCAAGGGTTGGCCCTGAGAAATCACACCAACTTTCCGGAGGATTGCCGTCACCAAGCAACCATATGGTATCGCAGAGCTCTTGTGTCGAGCTTGCCTCATCATGTAGCACATAATGGTGCAATCGGGGTTAATCTTATACCCTTCAATGATGTAGTGGAATAAACTGAGGGTGGCGACCGTTGGCTCACAATTATGCCCCTTCGACGAAAGGACATTCTGACATATAAACTCGAACACCAATCTCTGCTCCTCAGTCAAGAGATGTGTAGGGTATTTCCTGGCTGTTCCGACTTTCCTAGACCTGCGATGAAACAGCTTTCTACCCAATTGGTTGTTTTGGTGTTTTCCCAGGCATCTTCTGCTCATAAGGGCCTTTCTTCTTGGTTGGTCTTAAGTGGGTTCTGTCGGTGTAAGGACACCCTATAACCTCATTTATGAGGAACTTATCAACAGTAAACTTCACCCCTCTCACAACCCTAGTAATTTCATCGACACCATCTTCCTACCCTAAATTTGCATAGAATTGGAGCAACTCATTCACATACACAGGCTCAGGCAGGGCTAAAAATATTTCTAGATGATGTTTCCTAAAGTAGTCTAAAACATAATCTAGTTTCAAGCTGTCCATATCATTTGAGTCAAAAACCCTATTATTGACAATCTTGCGAGTTCATAAGGTTTCATACCTTTCCCTAGCAGCATCGTTGAAGAACGGTGGTATCTCCGGTACCTCTGCATTCTGAGGGGCATCTGGAGCGGCAGCGACTAGTGGAGATTGCGGCGGCGGCTCGACTGGTGGTTGCTCAACTGGTGGTAGTTCTTCCTCATATTCAGTCTGGGACCTCTTGTTTCCGGCCTGACCGCGCCCTCTGCCCCGGCCACGACCTCTTTCAGTTGGTGCCATTGAAATGGGTGGGTTCAAAATCACATATTGGTCGGAGTGATTGAACGGAGGTTGCGACGGTTGGGTTTTTTTGGGAGTTAGGTTTTTGGTTTGGGGGAAATTTCTATTTCTCCCAGCCCGCTTATTTTTATAAGTATCAATGATACTTACGACATCGGAACCTCTTCCGCCATATATAAAATAAGTGATATTTACAGGTTACGATATCGCAGCTTACTTAACGTTTCAATTATAGTATAAAGCAGCAAAAAACTAGTCACGAGATCGTAACAACTAATTCCTTAAAATTCTAGCGATTTTTACTTCCGATCTTGCTACTTGCATACAAAATTTTATCCCACATTGCCACAGCAGGTCTAGATTAATCAGTATATATGTTTGTAGGTTTAACAAGAGCTCGATAAGTCTCCGACCCGAGCAAATAGCCCATGAAACACACACTATCAGACATGCATGCATTGAGCCATAGTCCACTGAACCATTATAATACTAACGACCAAGGCCCAAGCCATGGCCAACCCAAGCCCAACCCAATTTTTTAAAATTCATTGATTACTTGCGATGTCGTGACTACTCACGCCAAGACTTCATTATTCAAATAGGGTTTGGGGGTCTAGGGTTTGGTGGGTTTAGGGTTGGCGTGGGTGTGGGGTTTTATTGGTTGAGGGCTTACTTACGATATCGTTAGACCTTTTATGTAAAGGGTGAAGAACTTGATAAATGCACTAAAAATGATGAACGAACAATTTTAATTCACTTCATTCTTGCATTACAAATAAGTTGGTACTATTTAAAAAAAGGTTTATATTTTTTCGAACGAAGAATCAAGTCTATTATAGTATAAACACACAGGTTCACATGCCGAAAGTATCTGAAACATGTAAGTAAATTTTATATTATTTCATCTTCTACTTATCGTCTGAAAGGATATATACTAAATTCCCAAATGTTATCAAATCTACACTACATCTACATTAAATTTAGCTTAAAATAATAAGGTGTAATATATAGTCAACGTTTACCAACAAAAACTAATCACAATCTTTTGCGAAACATTCGAGATGTATCGTCAGAACATTCAATAAATGTATCATGTCATATCATTTCTGTTATAGTAAAGGGTATGTAATTCACGAGATTCGGACTTTCAATATCAACCCATGAAACATGGGTCATGTGGGTTTAGGGTTTTGCATGGGTTTCGCCAAGACCTGTTATGCGCTTTGTCATAATCGTTTGTAATTCCAATCATTTGTGTACACAAAATAATTAGGTTCAATGCTTGGATGTGTGAATCCAAACCAAATTGTGTATCCTCACATTTTGTGTACTATTTTTCTTATGTTATGGTAATCTAACATCAACTATCTAGAAACATATCTGTGTATAAGTAATAATTGTCTACGTTCATGAAGGACTTACAAAAGAATGTATTAATTTTTAAAATACCATTTGTGTTACTTGATCGTCTTTGTTCTTCACGAGTTCTTGGTTTTCAAATAGTTGGAAAACCATAATCTTAATTCTTAATTAATACCATAATCGGAACCAGTAACGATATCGTAAGCATTAATTTTTGGAAATATTGTTAGTCACGATATCGTAACCTATCATGAACGTTAAATCAACTCAAAATTGGACCACAAAAACTAGATCTTATCCCTATTTGATTGCAGGTTCACCTCCAAAAAACACATATTTCTCTTGTTCTTGGTCAAATTTTCATACTTCTCAACTCCATACTTCAATCCACTTTAAACTTCCATCACAAAGTTGAATCCATACCCTAAACCCATTCATAAGGTTGGAGTTGCTTGCAATTAATGCAAAACAACAAAAAACACATGGTATAAACCATTATTGCCAAACTCTCTACATGTTTCCCATGGGCACGAGTGAGACAAACTAGGGTTAGCGCCATTCACATCACAAAATCATATTGTAGCTCATTCCAAACTTCTCTTGCTAAGGTAAGCAATTTTCTAGTCATTTTCTATTTTATTTTCATTATACATCATATTATTAGGGATACATGTTCAACCTAGGTTAAAAGTGTTACTATACTACATGAATTTAGGTCCTTACGTGCATGTGATTGTACAATAAATTTAGTAGCACTAATTTGACTTTCGAACTTAGGTTTAGAGTTATGGTAAGCCCAACATCATCTTCCTCGTCCCCAATTAGCGATGATAATATGTCAAAAGCCGACTCTACTAAAGTAAGTAGGAAGAAGAGAGTTAGGTTCACTTGCACGGAAGAACAATTAAGAACGCATTGTCGCAAGATAGAAATTAGGATTGATAACAAGATTCTAACACGTGTAAAATTTAATGACTTGGGAGTTGCGGTCGCGCCCGACGATGATGCCGCCGATGGTCAAGTTGGTGCGGAAAAATGGAAAATACTAAAATACCATTAATAACCGAGGATTGGAGGATTCTACACCCCGACATTAAAAAAGATATTTTGAAAGAGTGCAAGATTAGAATGCACCATTTTAACAAATTTTTCATTTCAAAGGTCATATTAATAACATGTTTGATGTGTAGAGGCCATTTGTAATTGAAGCAAGGGATTTGGAACAAGTCAAGAAGAAAGCTTTCCAAATCGTATCAAAGGCTCACCGGGAGCACAAATATACACTTGCTAGGGATTACCTAAGAGTAGGCGGCAAGAGATATGGTCAACACCCAATGGATCGGTATAACCACATTGTAACAAAATCTTGGGATGTGTTCAAGAAACTATGGATAGAGAACGACGCAAAGGTTAGTGTGTTTCTTTTATTATTCAAAAAAGTTAATCCTACTTTTATATCATATCTTTAAGATTGTGACAACTAACATGTGTACTACCTCCTTCAAAGGGTGTTGGTCTGAAGAAGCAAACGGTCGCGGCTTTCAACACCATGCCCTATACCGGTGGTCGTGGTGGCTATTTAGGGGTTGCCAAAAACAAATCGAAGAATAAAAAAATAAAGGAAGTGAAGGAGCTTTTAGATGGGGGAATGGATGAGGAAGAGGCAAACAAACTAGTTGTTGCCGATGACCCTACAATATACACGAGGCAACAATTATTCGTGTTGGGTTGAATCAAGAAGGATGGAAAATTCTCTAGTACCGAGGTAAAAAACATTGCCGACAATGTGGTAAGTTTTCTACTCGTGTTTCATTTACAATGTTTATACATCATGAACGAGAATAGTTAACTATTTTATTAGGATGAGGTAGAGCACGAAGTTCAAGAAGGGTTGTTCATTCCCGTGGGTAAAAATGATGTCTTGAACAAAGCTTTGAAAAAAAAGAACATCCCGAGAGAGCCAAGGGAGTTGGAGGCTATGCGACCCAAATCGAGGCCTTCGGTATCAAGCGTAGTAAAGACACTGAGCCCTCAAAACTCCAAGTAGCGCTGAATGAAGCTACACAATCTAAGCAAGAGTTGAAGAAGATGAAGTCTTGGATAGCCGACGTGTGTAAGTTTTTTAATTTCTCTATTCCCGGTAATTTTGTTGAACCACAACCCTCGAGGAAGCCTTCTTCTAGGGGATCACATCCCTCTCCTCCTCATGAGGATGTGGTTCAACAAAATGTTTGAGGTAGGTAACGAAAACAACACACCCACGCACCCCTTACATGAGCAAGGTGAGGTAAACCAATCAAGTGATATGTTGTTAGTGGGAATGATGACCAACCAAAACACGTTGCAAATGGAAATTCATATGAAACCATGACGGCTAATCATGGGGAAAACATCCCTAAGGGCTTTATTAGGGTTAGTATAGCTGAGGTGTTGGTAAGCAGTGCATTATTGCCTGTCGCAAGTATAGAGCACACAACTGTTGGTAAAGGCTTCGGTATATTCTTTGTATGGCCTAAGTGGTTAGTGGTTGATGCAAAATCCACACTTGTTCCCAAAAAAAGAAAGACACCCATACAAGCCACCGACCTAAATTTTCCGGTTGCTAGAATTCCAATTCCAATCGAAAATATGAACTTTTTAAAATCCCTCCCTGGCTTTGTTAGAACCTTATATGATTCTATGAGTCACCACGATCATAATTCCGTCTACTGTTTTGTTGCTACTACAGTGGTATTTGGAGAATCAAAGGAAGTTATGGTTCCATGGGAAGATTTTTCCTATTTTTGGAACTTTAAATCAGTTCCACACACCATCTTAACCTTGCATCAAATGTAAGTTCAACAATTTCTAAATAAAAGTAAAAATTTAAATCTCTTGTCATCATGCATGTTACTGTGACAACATAATACTTTCTCATACCAATTTGAAGGTACATGAATTACGTTGCTTTGGCGGCAAAAAAATCATTTATCGGCTTCTTGCACCCATCTTTCTTGCAACAATGTGGAGAAGGAGATAAGCCGCGACTTAAATATCTAATCAATGCCATTAGTGACAAGAAAAAGAGTATATTATTAGCCCCATATCTAGAGAAGTAAGCCAAAAAACACTTTTCACGTATTTATTTTAACAGTACTTGTCATGTTAGTTTGGTATATTGTGAATCATAACTTTTGTCATTTGACTAGCAACCATTAGAGGTTTTTTGCTGTTATCCCGTCCTTAAAGCGTGTCTACTGAATTGACCCTCTCCACTTTGGTCCATCACCGGTATTTTCCGATCTACTAGAGGTTGCTATGCATTCTATTAATGACGCCACACTCCAACCATTTGAGCTTTTCCAAATTCAGGTAATTCTACGTAAATACACTTCTTTTTATATATGTAGTGTTTTTGACATTCATCATTTCATCAATCAAGTCTCGCCGTCAACAATCAAATTGGGAGTGTGGATACTACGTGATGATGTTTGCTCACGCATGTGTTCAATGCCTTACAGAAGATAATCTTGATGTTCCAAGTGTAAGATTTATCACCATTGTTTGTTTTATGTGTACTTTATAATGCAATTCAATAACTCATAACTCATCATTTGTTGCATTCGTAGATGTTCGGCGAAGATCATTCACCATACACCACTAGAGAGATGGAGGTTGAGAGAAACAATTTTGCCAAACATTTGATCTACATAAGAATGAGGTACGTCTCCAGACCTCATAGGCCTCCTCCTCCCCCCGCTGTATCGTGACATGTTAGTACACTTGTTATAAATTATTAGGCAATGGATGGCTTTAGTGATAACCATCAATCCTTGTACAATGATACCATTAAATTTCATTGCCGATAATGATTTTGTGGTTGGACATATCATGTGGGTTTCAAATGGTAGTTTGGTCTCATTTCAATTCATATTCTATTTTAGTTTTGGTGGAATAACTAAGAAATGTACCATTACATTGGTTGACGACGGGACTTACGAACTCGTTACTAGTTACTCAAGTAATTTTAGTTTTGTCGACTACATTACGTTATTGCAAGCCGTGTCGTTACCTAGTATATATAGTGTCACACGTTACAACTTACGGTACCGTAACAGCAACGCAAGAACCTGAGATTTTGGTTACGACATTGCTACCACTGCCTAATAATACAGCAAAAAATTATTGTGAAAATAATTATAATGTCAGCACAAACGACATCGTAACCAGATCGCCCACTTCGGCACTGCCTCACATTTCTGAACACTATCGATGTCGTAACACAAGCCGCGTAATAATAATGAAAATGCAAACGGGATCGTAACCTAGTACACATGATAAACCAAAACAATCTTGAAATGGTGTCGTTTAATTTTTGCCGGTTATCTTACGAGATCGCTACAAAATGCAGTTGATTTGTAATGTTACGAGATCATAACAGTTTTCCGTGGGGGCCTATATCAGTTTCACTTCCGATTTCGTAAAATAAATCGATCCTAATATTAAATAATATCTACAAATAAATAAGAATAACAAGCCTGCAGAGTAATGAAATCGTAACCGTTCATGTTGTTTACAATACAAACTATAAAGCGGGCAAACATACGATATCGTATCAGTTTGAACAATTTATGCTACTTCCGATATCGTGACTAGTGCCGATGTAATGCTTTTTACTAGCATCTTCCGAGGGCTTACGAGATCGTAAGACCAGAAAGTTTCTAATCATTTCAGTTTTTTTAAAGTGGCGATTCGTGTTACGATCTCGTCTCACCTATTTATAAATGGCAGCGTGTAGCTTGCTTACGAGATCATAACCAAAACCAAAGGCGGAAAAAAATTATATCCCACGGCGTAAAAAACGCCGTGTAACCAGAAATGGTTAACGGCGGAACTTGAACCGCCTTTAAGCTGAACTCGTTTGCCGGCATATCCATAGAAGGCGGAAGGCTTCCACCTTCGTACCTTCACGACCAACCGCCTTTGTTGCGGTTGGTTTGTAGTAGTGTGTGAAGCAAGCGATGAGGTCCCTATAGCCTGCAGGCGTGGTTATCTTAATCAGGGAATATATAGATTGATAGTAGATAATTTCACGAAAAATATACCTTCAGAGCCATCTCCAGTGCCTTAACGATAGCGAGGATACTTGACATCTTTTTCTCATGAATAAGAATGAGAGGGTTTTCCATCTCCATTGGTACCAGTAAAGAACATTCTACTCAACACGTGGTATTGGAAGCTTACATTTGTCCAGAGAGGTATTAAATATTGAAATTGCAGTATAATGAAAATCCAGTGCTAATCCATCTTAGGATATAAACAGATGTAGTTTTGACACACCCAGTAAGATAGGACCAACTTCAGCCCACGTAACACCACGATTCTAAGAGTTAAAAACAAATAAAGTTTTGGCATTCAAAGATACAAAGCTCAGCTTTCGGTAAGGCTAGAAAACAAATTACCATTTTTCTATATATAAATAAAAATGAAAAATAAAAACTTGCCATAGAATCTAGTATATAAATACAGCAAAATGTGGTTCAGCATTCTCCCCCTCCATCCCAGATTCTTCTAACAGCCCCTCTACTTGGGACCAATGTTCTTGAGAGCACAGATCTACTCCTCTCAAATCCTTCCTTGATCTGTAACATAAAGCAAGTGTTGTTACAACATGAAGCAACAAAGATTAACTGTATGAAAGAATCTACACAAATTGTCATCTCTAGAACCTTAACCCTAAAACCCTAAACCCTAAATGAATACTCATATAATAACATGTAGATACACGTATTCAAATTTTAAGCAGAATATTAACAAACTTTCAAAAACACAGGCAGCAGAATTCTAATCATAAACATGAGCAAAACATGCTATATTGTGTACCATACCAGTTATGGCAAATAGAACTCCTCCCAAGGAAAGCCATCCCTCTTTCCCAGTTGCTTTCAAGAATTTAATGATGTAAAAGTGGAGAAAGGGCAGATATGACGTTCATATTCTAGTGGATTATGTTATATATGCCAATGAAAAATATTGATACCAACCAAAGAACAACAACCGGCGCAACTAGAAACGCAATCCTCTGAGTGCCAATGTGCTGAAGAGCAAATAAGCTGACCAAAATCACACAAACAATCAAGAGAACTAAACCTAAATGCAGAAGACAGTTCAAAAGCTATTAGAATATAATACAAAGTAATAAGCATTAATAGCAACAAAGAAGGTAAGAAGCATATACATTTACTTATTCTTTCATGTGCACCTCTAATTCTGGATACTAAAGATAGTACTGGAAATAGAAAACTTCAGTATCAAACATGCCTCTTTCTTCCCAGGGAAAGCCATCCCTCTTTCCCAGTTGCTTTCAAGAATTTAATGATGTAAAAGTGGAGAAAGGGCAGATATGACGTTCATATTCTAGTGGATTATGTTATATATGCCAATGAAAAATATTGATACCAACCAAAGAACAACAACCGGCGCAACTAGAAACGAAATCCTCTGAGTGCCAATATGTTGAAGAGCAAATAAGCCGACCAAACTCACACAAACAATCAAGAGAACTAAACCAAAAATGCAGAAGACAGTTCAAAAGCTATTAGAATATAATACACAGTAGTAAGCATTAATCACAACAAAGAAGGTAAGAAGCATATACCTTTACTTATTCTTACATGTTCACCTCTAATTCCGGATACTATAGATAGTACTGGAAATAGAAAACTTCAGTATCAAACATGCATGACCCATGATCCCTCGTCAAAGAGGGTTCCCATGAACAAAGCAATTCAGACCCTTAATTTCCGTTGAAACTAAATAAATAACAAAACATTAAAGCTTACACTGGTTTAAAGATCTATTGTTTCCACCAAACTGTCTAACTCGCTCAATATCAACGTTGAGATGCAGCCGTATTTTTAATGATTGCCAATTTTTCCATCCTGCAGTGGTTCCATCTCACTCGATGCCTGTAACGACGTCGGTCAACCTTGTTCTCCCGTTATCCCCATCAACGACTCGATGAAAACCAGAACGCAAACCCGATATAGAAATTTGATAGCTTGTCTGTCCTCTTCCATTACAAACCCGATATATATATATCTATATATATCTATATATATAAGATGAATTTTATTTATATAAGGAATGATTTGATTTGGTTTTCAAATTAATTCAACGAATATATATATATATCAAAAATTAAGGATCTAATAAAAAAGAGCATATTTTATACATAAATTAATATAAAAAGCCATAAATGAAACCATAACAATACACGTACTTCACGTCAATATATATGTTAATGGTAACAATATATATGTTAATCTTTTTACTAGGTATATATTTAAAAGTAGAGAGTGACAGCATAATATATATTTACTAAGTTAAACGTCGGGCGTTTGTTTTATATTTACTAAACTAAACGCACAAATATGTGTGTTTCATAGTGGAGTTGCCACCCCGTTCCGGCCATTAACATGCTTAGGTCCTGCTTGGTGGTGTTCATTAATTAGATAAAAAGTAGTATTACCATGTATAAAATGTAATCCCCTAAATAACTTTCTTTGTTTTACCTTTTTACACGATAGCAAAACTCTTCCTTCCATATTTTCCCTGCACTGGCAACCCTAGCACTAAATCACGGGCAAGTGAGTGAAGTGATTGTCTGGTTTAAATATGGCATGAGACTTTCAGTTGCCGAATTTAATATGGCATAAGAGACTTAAAATGGCAGTAGTATATTCACTAAGAGTTTTATATATATATATATATGGTTTTGTGCTGACAGCATCAAGTATATTTTCTCCGAATAATGAATCAAGGTGATGGTGGTCAGGGCAGAGAAGAATTGGATTCAGAATTTGCGAGTCACGGTAATTTTGGAATTGGAGCGAGTACATGGCTTGGATTAAACAATAAAAGCCATTGCTTCAGTCTTAGACTATCGCTCTTTCATGAGATTATGGTGACGAACTGAAAATCCTCTTGAATGACAAGAGCATAAGCAGAAACTGATACACACATTCTTCATCACGCTGGATCCGGATTTTCTTGGTAGCATATTTTTTAAATCTCCCAAAACCCACCAAGAAAAATGTCACCTTTGCCGGTTCCACGTGAAAAACCCACCAAGAATATGTCGTCGCTGCTTTTCTAGCTCGTGCTGCTCTATTCTTGGCGCCTCTGTGAGATATTCTAGTCATTTTTCTTTTCCTTGTTTGTTTATTTTCCACAGTTATTTCAAGAAAATAAAGATTCCAATTAGCATCCGTAGGAAGTAGATATTTTCCTTTCCTTTTTCCGTAGAATTAGATTATTACGTTTCCTTCTTCCGTAGAAATTAGATTATTAATTAGTTTCCTTCTTCTGTAGAAGCAGATTATTTCGTATTCCTTTTTTCTTTCAGAGTTTGTGTATATAAAGGTTGATATGAATAGAAAAACAGAATCAAGTTTTCTGCACAACATCATTGTTCTTCTTTCTCCTCTTCTCAGCTTATCTCTGTGAAAGCTAACAAGTGGTATCAAAAGCTTCAACGATCCTATGGCGGACGCATCAAGATCTCTGGCACGAACGAAACCACGGAGAGGACGAGGGCGCAGCAGGCTACGGCACGGCAACGGCGGCGAAGTTGTTATCCAAGAACGTACTAACCTTGGCGCCAACATTGTGTACCACACGTTGACAGCAACGAACTACATCGAATGGGCCCCCGTGATGAAGATAAACCTACGAGCACAAGGTTTATGGGAGGCCACTTCCGGCGTTGAAGATCCGTCCGAACGGGAAGACATGGCGGCCCTCTCGTCTTTGATTCGGGCGGTGCCACCGGAGATGGTACCGGCGATAGCTGTCAAAACGTCGGCACATGAAGCCTAAGAGGCAATCCGGATGATGCGAGTCAGCGTGGATCGAGTGCGTGAGGCCACGGCACAGCGTCTACGCAAGGACCTTCGAGCAAATCGCCTTCAAGGACTGCCACAGGGGAGACGGCAGCCAACGGGCGGTGAGCGGTGACAGAGACTTGACGAATTTGAAGTGTTACAATTGTAACAAATACGCTGGCCACATCTCCAAGGACTGCCCCGAGCCACAGCGCGAATGGAAAGGACGTGCCAACCTCGTGCAAGCTGAAGTGGACGAACAGACGCTCGTCGTGGCAAGGCTTCACTCCCTCATGTTCGGGAACTCGGCCACCAAGGAGCATGTCCTGCTCAACGAGACGCGATCTAAAGCACGGTCAACGAAGGAACCCGGGCAGAGTGACATGGCATGGTTCCTCGACTCCGGTGCGAGTGCCCACATGTGCGGAAGACGGGAGTTCTTCTCCGAGCTAGACACAGATGTACGAAGCTCAGTCAAACTGGGAGACGACACCTCCGTGGAAATTTAAGGCACTGGCACGATCCTTTTTACGTGCCGGAACGGTGAGCACTTAAAGTTGGACGATGTGTACTACATACCTCGGCTCCACAGCAGCATCATCTCCCCCGGTCAGCTGGACGAGGACGGGTACGACACGAGGATTCAACACGAGTGGCTCACGTCACGGGATCAAGGTGGGCGCTTGCTCGTGCAGGTGCCAAGAGGCGAAGGACGCCTGTACCTCCTTCATCTGATTTCGGCACGGCCCGTATGCCTTGTGGTGCATGGGTGCGAGGATGGGTGGCGATGGCACGCGAGATACGGGCACATGAACTTCGAGGCCCTTCGACGCATGGCCAGGAACAAGATGGTGGACAGATTCCCGCTGCTCGATGACGTTGAGCGCTTGTGTGACGCCTGCCTGGCCGAGAAGCAGAAACGCAGCTCGTTTCCAAGCCAAGCCAAGAACCGAGCGACCGAACACCTTGGGTTCGTGCACGCCGATTTGTGTGGATCCATCAAGCCACAAACTTCTGAAGGTAAATGATACTTTCTACTAATGGTAGATGATCTTAGTAGATATATGTGGATAGTCTTGTTGACCTCGAAGGATCAAGCGGCGGAAGCCATCAAAAGGACCGTGGCAGCAGCCGAACGACAAAGCGGGTGCAAGTTTAAGACGCTGCGGACCGATCGTGGAGGTGAGTTCACGTCTCAAGAACTCGGAGAGTACTTTGCCGACCACGATGTGCATCGACAAACAACGGCGCCATACTCGCCCCAACAAAACGGCGTGGTCGAACGACGAAATCAAACGGTGGTTAGCGTGGCGCGTTGCCTCTTAAAGGCCAAAAGCATGCCGATGAGATTCTGGGGAGAAGCAGTGACAACGGCGGTCTACTTCCTGAACCGGGGAACCACGAAGAGCGTCAGCGGCAAGACACCCTACGAAGCATGGCACGAGCGCCGGCCGAGCGTGAGCCATCTCCGAATGTTTGGGTGCATCGCCCACGTCAAGGCCACGCAGCCAGGGCTGAAGAAACTGGTGGACCGGAGCAAGCCGATGGTGCTACTTGGTTATGAAACTGGAACTGTGGCGTACCGCGTCTACGACCCTTCCACAGACCGGGTGAAAGTCTCACGCGACATCGTCTTTGTGAAGACACGGCATGGGACTGGACCACATCGGCACAGCAACAAAACCACGGGCATGGTGAGGGTTCCATCTTCGACTGTTTTGTCTCTTTTGATGTAGGTAGCGAACCAGCCCAGAAAATCCTTCATTTGGACGATGAGAATTTCACCATAAGCAGGCCTAGAAGTGAAGCTCCAGTGTCAAGTTCGAGAACCCCAAGTGCATCACCACCACCAAACGTGGAATTTGTGTCACCTCCGGCAAACGTAGCGGAACCATCCTCCGGAGCTGGGGCACAACGGCGGTATCGAACCATGGAGGACCTTCTCAACGCCACCGAGAAGATTGAAGCTGAGGACGAGGAGCTTTGTCTTCTCACAGTCGACGAACCAACGAGCCTAGCTGAAGCTGAGAAGGACGAAGGATGGCGAACGGCAATGACGGAGGAACTTGCAAGCATTGAGGCAAACCAGACTTGGCGCCTCACCGATCTACCACCGGGACACCGTGCCATCGGACTTAAGTGGGTCTTCAAGCTCAAGAAGGACGCGAACGAGGAGATGCTGAAACGAAAGGCGATGTTAGTGGCAAAGAGCTACGTGCAGCAGCAGGGGGTGGACTACGAGGAAGTGTTCGCTCCAGTCGTGCGAATGGAGACGGTGCGGGTTCTGATCACGCTCGCTGCACACCACGGGTGGCCAATCAACCACATGGACTTCAAGACTGTGTTCCTCAACGGTGATCTGATAGAGGAGGTTTATGCCAAGCAACCGCCGGGGTTCAAAATTCAAGGCAACGAGGGCAAGATTCATCGCCTTAAGAAGGCTCTCTACGGACTACGTCAAGCTCCGAGGGCTTGGAATGCCAAACTTGACAAGATTCTTCGCGACTTGGAGTTTGTACGATGTGAAGCCGAGCACGCGGTCCGAGCACGCGGTATATCGTCGGAGCAACGGGAAGGAGCAAGTGCTAGTTGGAGTTTACGTTGATGATTTGATCATCGCCGAAACTTCAATCAAAGAACTGACGAAGTTCAAGAAGGAGATGACGAATCTATTTGAGATGAGCGACCTCGGCGAACTGAGTTACTACCTCGGCATCCAAGTGCAACAACGGAAGGGTTTGGTAACTCTTTGCCAATCATCTTATGCAAAGAATCTTTTACAAAAGGCCGGACTAGAAGAGTGCAATCCATGTGCGGCACCAATGGAGGCACGACTCAAACTAAGCAAGACGGGAGACGGGAGACCGGTGGACGCCACGGACTACCGCAGCTTGGTGGGAAGCCTCAGGTACTTAGTTCATACTCGGCCAGACATTACTTTTGCAGTTGGTTATGTTAGCCGATTCATGGAGCAGCCAAGAGTTGAGCATATGGCAGCAGTGAAGCATATTCTACGCTATATGGCGGGAACTCTAGAGTTTGGAGTTTCATATGGAAAACGTGTTGGACCTTTACTCATGGCAGGTTATAGTGATGCTGATTTGGGCAGAGACGTCAACGATAGGAAGAGCACGACGGGGCTAGTTTTCTTCCTAGGTCAATCTCCGGTGAGTTGGCAATCACAGAAACAACGGGTGGTGCCACTCTCTTCGTGCGAGTCAGAATATATTGCAACTGCCACTACCGCTTGCCAAGGTGTTTGGCTTAGTAGATTGCTTGGTGAAATACAAGGTGAAGAGCCACAAGCACCAACGTTACTGGTGGACAACAAATCGACAATCGATCTTAGCCGAAATCCTGTGTTTCACGGTCGAAGTAAAAACATTGATATACGTTACCATTTGATTAGAGATTATGTAGAGCAGGGCGATATTGACATCGACTACATCAACACAGAAGCTCAGCTCGCTGATATCCTGACAAAGCCTCTCGGACGAGTTGCCTCTCGGACGAGTTCGTTTTCAGGAACTTAGGGGCAGAATCAGAGTTGCAAAGATAAAGTGATAACAAGATTACGGGGGTGATTTGTGAGATATTCTAGTCATCTTTCTTTTCCTTGTTTGTTTTTTTTCTGCAGCTATTTCTAGAAAATAAAGATGCCAATTAGCATCCGTAGGAAGTAGATAATTTCCTTTCCTTTTTCCGTAGGAATTAGATTATTACGTTTCCTTCTTCCGTAGAAATTAGATTATTTAGTTTTCTTCTTCCGTAGAAGCATATTATTTCATATTCTTTTTTTCTTTCAAAGTTTGTGTATATAAAGGTTGATACGAATAGAAAAGCAGAATCAAGTTTTCTACACAACATCATTGTTCTTCTTTCTCCTCTTCTCAGCTTATCTCTGTGAAAGCTAACAACCTCTCCAGTGCCCGGATTTTCACTCTCGAAATGCACCACTTCTCCGACCCCATCAAGAACTGGTCTCGCCGGAGAGCCGCCGACAGCGATCAGAACTGGCCGGAGAAGGGGAGTCTGGAAAACTTTCAAGAGCAGGCAAAATGTGACCGGCTCTTGAGGGGCCGCCATCTTTCCAAGTTTGATGGCCCGCTTACTTTTTCAGATGCCAATTTCATATTCCGTGTCAGCTGGATTGTAAGAATGCTGATTTGGTTCAGTTTAATTTCCCTTAGTTTCTTGAATTCCTGTTTATGAAAAATGGTGTATATTTTTGTGCAGTTTGCATTATATAACAGTGACATTGGGGACTCCTGGAGTATAAAATTGGAGTTTGATTCTGTATGATGAGTGGAAATTGGACAGCATCTGCGGAGCCAAAACATAGACTTCTACAGACTTTAAATTAGCTGAATCTGATGTTTCACTACTGTGAAAGTTTGATACTGTAGTTTTAAAATGTTTATATGGTTACTATGTTGGAATGTGTGGTGATGAAAAAGGGATGTACTTTGGATAGTTGAGAAGAATTATGATCAGCTTCACATGTAACATGTTTTGTTTAGTTCCTAGATTTTGAAATAAAAAGAAATGTTCTTGATTCAATTTGTTTCTTCCTATCACTTCTATGGTTTCAGTATGCTTTTAAAAAAGCTCCTAATTAATTTTGTTACGTGATCTACTTTCTTTACGGCTGTTAAAAAATCTACTTTCTAATTGATTTTGCATGGAATAAAATATGACTGATACTGTCACATTTTTTTTGTTTGTTGATTTATGTATGAGTTTACATAAGTTAAGGTAAACCTGATATGTTTTTAGTCTTTTTTAATGGATTTTTGCATAATTTTTAATACTTGCATTGATTAAGGTATAGTTTATTTGTAGGGAATTTCGTTAATTAAGGTAAACCAATATTGTTCACGGTTTTTCCTTTAAAAGATTTTTAGGTTCGGCATGTATTAATTAATTAAGATATAATTGATATTGACACGAGTTTATTATTAAAATGTAAAAGACTTTCCTGAGAAAGGTTTAGAAAGTTTGATGTTCAAGAAATCTCAAATTTTAATATTGATTATTTTAATAACATTATTCTATAAATATTATATTAATAAATTTTTCAATAATTAAACTGTGCAATATTTTTCAAAAGGCTTCTTGCATTAGAGTTTATTATTGTAATTTTCTCTTATGACTATATTAATAAAAACATTGTATCTCGGTGATAGTTCATTTTAGTTAATTAGTATATAATATCTGCAGTTAAACCTTCCATTCCTTTCAATCATTTATGTATTTCTACTATGTTAAGATTATCAAATTTGAATAAATATTTCTTTTTAATACACTTTTGTTGAAACAATTAATTTTTATTTCTGCTATTTTGTATTACCGTAGTCATTATTTGTATTCTTATAAATGAACCACATATTTTTAAAATTTAACGATGTCCATACATAAAATTATCCAGGATAAATTAGTGTTTCCTTACAGTTTTTTGTCCCATTGATTTAAGGTGCTGCGAGTTAAAAATAAAATTTTAATGCCATAAACTATCTTTATTAAATAATTATTTCTATGAATAATAAATTTTCTTAAATAATAGTAAATATTTAATCTCATATTAATGAAGTTAATGTAAAATATGACATTTAAATGATTATTTCATTCAAACTAAATGTATTTTAAATTACTTTCAAAAAGTTATTTTTAAAATACTTCAAAAACCGCACAACGCGCGGTACGGTTAGCCTAGTATATATAAACCGGCCTAAACCATTAATTAAGAAGAGGAGCCATTTGAGCACTTTTGATCAGTTAATGTCAAATTTGGTAAGTTAGGCCATATTTAGTACAACTTATCTGAATATTTTTCAGTTCAGTTCAGTATTTTTCAGTTCAGTGTATTGTACTTTAAAAAAAAATTAACAAATTAAATGTTAATAATTCATTACAATTCAATCCAGTTTAGAAAAAATATAGTTTATTTCAATTCAGTTCAACGAAAATATAATTTAATGAATTTAAGTTCATATTGAAAATCCAGTTCATTTCAGTTATGTGTAGTTCAATTCAGTTCATTTTAGTTAAGTATGGTTCAACGCGGTTCATTTCAGTTAAGTGTAGTCCAATTCAGTTCAGTTGGTTCAATTCAGTTCAACTCAATTCGGTGTAGTTCAGTTCTATTTCTATTCTTGATAAAATACAACCTCATTTAGTTATATCAATGCATTGATCGTTTTCTTCAATTCAGTTCAATTATAGCTCAGTATGATTCAGTTCAATTAAGTTTAATTGGATTGGTCCAATTAAGTTTAGTTCACTATGATTCAGTTCAACTCAGTTTAGAATTGATGAAATATGATTTGATAAACATTTTCTAATTAAATGTATAAATGCATACTTTTGTAAGTTCAACTTAATTAAGTTTGGTGCTAATAAAATTTGACTTGATAAAATATAGCACAATTTGGCTATATCAATTCAGTTCAATAAAGTTCAGTTCAGTATATTTCAGTTCAATAAAGTTCAAAGTATACTTCAGTTCAATAAAGTTCAGTTCAGTATATTTCAGTTCAATTATGTTTAACTTCTATGATAATGATGAAATATAAATTTGATGAAATTTA
Source organism: Sherardia arvensis (assembly GCA_948330725.1). Lineage (NCBI taxonomy): Eukaryota > Viridiplantae > Streptophyta > Magnoliopsida > Gentianales > Rubiaceae > Sherardia > Sherardia arvensis. The sequence continues at coordinate 7,936,079 of OX415244.1, forward strand.
GCTAATGTCGATGTAGTGATTTGTTTCTTCAATTCAGTTCTGTTCAATTAAGTTCAATTCAATATACTTCAATGACTTGTTTTTAATAAGAATTTTAAATATGCATATATGTTATATAAAAGAATCAAATGTATTTTTCAGTTCAGTTCAGTTCAGTAATTTTCAGTTCAGTCCAATTCAGTATTTTTCAGTTCGGTTCAGTATTTTTCAGTTCAGTTCAGTTCGGGCGTATTAAACAGGCCCTTAGTCTGAATATATATAATACACACGACTATGGACAAACAAAAAAAATAATCATAAAGAAAACTAGAAGAGTTATTGCTCCGGTCAATAAATAAATTAATAAAAATCATTAAAAAAGATGAAACTACATAGTTTTGACTAAAACCACCACATAACCAACGTAAGTTCACCATATTCCGGCGTCTACCATTTTAAATATAGAATATATATATACATACATATATATATGTATGTATATATGTATATATGTATATGTGTGTCTGTGTGTGAGGGAGACAAAATATGCTATTTTGCGTCATTGTATTCTGATGTACTTTTATTATTTATCGCTTTTTCCTTTTTTTATGCATTTTACTGTACAGCATACACGTTTATCTTTTGGTTTAGCCATTTTTTCCCTTTTATACGTTGCATTGTGTTTTATTTTATTTTTTTTATTTTACAGCAAAATACCTTTACCTTGACTCCAATACATTTTCCTTTTAAAAATATTCCATAATGTATTTATGTTGCTAATATATTTTACTAGATTGCCTTCAAAATACCTTTATCTTGACTCCAATACATTTTTCTTTTTAAAATATTCCATACAATGTATTTATGTTAATAATATATTTTACTTGATTGCCGACGTCACATTTCAAATGAATTATATTATTTGTTTGCTTCTCATTCTCACTCATCGCCGTACGTCCCTCACTTTTTTAAAAAAAATATAACCATCCGAAGGATGGGGGGAAATTTATTAGGCTCCCCTAACCAAAAGAAAAACACCAAAATATTAATTTTGGCTAATAGTTTTGAGAAACTCACCACTAAATAAAGTGGGAGACAAAATAATAACGACATAACGGCTCAACACTCAGCCATGAAGCAACAATGCTTTCAAAAATGGTGGAACCTATACATGAACTAGAAATTTTTTTACAACTAAGACTAACATGAGACAAGAGAATCCTAAAGCCTATTAGCGAATTGATTCATCAAAACACAAGGCGGCATTAGTAAGATGTCCACATGTTGCTAAAATTAAGCTGTAAGATTTGTAAAGAGCTGTTGTAGCATTTGAGCCTAGGCAGATTTTTGATCTTTGGAGAGCATGTGACAGCTGTTTTGGTTCCTCTGAATAGATGGTATCCTGTAATAAGAGCGAAAACAAAAACTTATGAGCGTAGCAGCTGTTCTAGGGAGGATGCAGTCTAAGAGATGGTGTGCCTACTCTGTCTAAATGCAGTAACCCCTTAGCTTCCAGGGGTATTTGAGATAAACTCAAAAATTGATCACTTTGTTTAGAAGCAGCAGCTAGTTTTGCCAAACAATCTGAGACTAAATTTGCTTCTCTATGTATGAAGTTTACTGGAATATGCATATTCTGATGAATATCTTCCATCTAATTAAATAAATTCCAATGTGCAGAACAAGGATCATTAACCATTTTTACAGCTTCAGCACAATCAGATTCTATGGACATAAGTTGATGGTAAGATTCAGAAACAGACAATCCTAGACCAATTGCTAATATCTCAGCATGTAGGGAGGAAATTGCATGGGTGTATAAGGATTTTGAGAAAATGAAATGACCATGCAAGTCCCTGGCAATAACATTTAAGCCTGTGTCCCCAGTACTTCTAATCCATGAAGCATCAACATTAAGTTTTAGCCCTAGAGATGGTTTTTGCCACCTAATAATAGAAAAATTGGGTTTGGGTGGTTTGAGCCATTTTGGAAAATAACCATTCGAAGCTAGGTCGATATCAAAAGGTGAGCTGATAAGGAAAGGCTTGGCAGCAAAGGAGTTAAACACCAAACTTTTGACTTGCTGAGTAATATGAGAAGTATTGGGGCTGACTCCTTCAAAGATAAATTATTTCTGGATTTCCACAGTTCCCAACAGGTAAATAGAGCCACATTACGGATTAGGGTAGTATGAAGTTTAGTAAAGCCAGGTCTGGTTAAGTAGTAGCTAATTCTATTCCATATGATATTAAAACCAGGAGGAATAATATTTAAAAATTGATTAATACTATTCCAGACCTCAACGGCAATGTGACAATTATTAAAAAAATGATCTAGAGTATCCGAGTGCTGACAGAAACAGCATTTAGAGGCAATATTGAACCCATAGAAAATAAGGACATTATCAAAAGGAAGGAGAGAGTTCATTACCTTCCACATGAAAATGGAGATTTTCTTTGGGACTCTAGTATCCCAAATTTTGTTTAAGGATGCAGCATTTCCTCTTGTATGTCTAAGCATTCTATATGCAGACCTGAAAGAGAAGATTCCTCTTTTTTCTGGCATCCAAATTAATTTATCATCTCTGTGTACCTTTAACTCTGATTCCTGCAAAAAGCCAATAAGGGCATTATCCACTGCATTTTGGAGTTTAGGGATAAATTGCAGTTTATTAAGAATAAAGTGAGACTGTACAGTCCTCAGGGATATCAATGTGTGATGGATTAACAACATCACTTATAGCTCCTGAGCCAGTCCAATTGGCATTCCAGAAGCTACAAGCTCCCTTGCCATGTATAACCCTGGTAATCCTCTCTGCTACTGAGTTAACATTACAGATCCTCTTCCAACAGTTAGAAGTTTTAAATGACCCAGGTAGAGAGGCTAGGAATCTAGTCCAAGGAGCAGCACCTAATTGATATTTCCACCTAATTGAGAAAGTCTTAACTACTGTGGATATGCTTCTAAAATTCAGGCCATTTTCTGAGATGGGGAAGCACAGATCCTCCCACTTTTTCCATGTTTTTTTGGCCTGTTGTCTACAGTACCCCAAAAATATATTGATATCCTTCTCCTAATCAGTTTAATTACATGAAGTGTAGGCTCCATAACAGAAAATATATGCTGGGGAATAGAATATAAACATGCATTTATAAGGATCATAAGCAATTTCTTGTAGTCTAAGTAATTCTTCAACATCAATAACATTCTGATGAATATTACCAAATACTTCTTTATTCTAGATTTTAAGACATTTTTTGAGTCTAAGCAATTTTAAATGTAATTTAAGCATGCCAGACTCATGAATGTTAGCAGTCCATCTATCTTCTATAACCTGTAAAAAGGATTGTCTTTTAAACCAGGTGTTTATAAATCTAAAAGGTCTTGGAGAAGATTTTAATTGGCTACCAACACATAAAAGTAGGGGTGAGAACGATCACGAGCGTTCGTTAAAAAGATCGAGATCAGATCGATTAAAGATCGGATCAAGATCGTTCATTTAATAAATGAACCGATCATGATCAAAATTTTATGATCGTTTATTAAATGAACGATCAACGATCATGAACATAAAATCTCGATCATGATCGCGAACAGATCGATAAGATGATCGAGATCGATCGGTAATATAATTATATACATTAATAATAATGGGGAAATATTTTAATTTGAATATGTATGTTTATAGTTTGTTGTGTATTTTTATTAATTTGATATTTTATGTATTTTTGATTTTTTTAAATTAACTTTTAAGTTGATCGGTTATCTATAGCGAGCCGATCACGAGCCGATCACGATCATTGTGATTCTTAAACGAGCCGATCACGATCATGAATTATTTTGATCGCTTCGATCGCAATCGATCGTGATCACTTTAATTTTAAACGATCCGATCATGAACATAGTGATGATCGTGATCGAATCGGCTCGTTATCACCCCTACATAAAAGCATAGGACAATGATCACTGGTTTCTTTATTCATCACTAGGATTGAGGAGTTAGGAAAACTGATTTTCCACTGTGGAATACATAAACCTCTATCTAGCCTCTTAATAGTAGGAGTTTTATTTCTACCATTTTGACTGAGGTCAAATTGATTTTTATATCTTCCATTTGTCCAAGTAAATGAATTACCTACTGTGTGTATATGTTCTAGAGGCATGCTGTCAATGAACTCGGAAAATTCTCTAATGCTTCTTAGGTTAGGAGTTGACATTCCTTTATATTCATTTATAGAAGCAATAGCATTAAAATCCCCTATAAAAATGGTTTCTGGAAAAGATATTTTTGCTAAATCTGTCCACAAGTTTTCCCTTTCTTTTCTAGTCCTCAGACCATAAACAAAAGCTGAGTCCATGATGGCATTCAGTTTAAGGCTATGGATTGAAACATGTAGAAATTGGGGGTGATCCTATTTTAGATTAATCTGTAAGCTATCATTCCACATAAGCCAGATTCTCTCATTTTGTGCAGCTATGCATTTTTGGAATTTTAAAGCAGAAGCAAAATCAACACATTTATAAGATTGATGCATGGGTTCAATTATACACAACAGTTCAAATTTGTGAATTAAAATGAGTTCCTCCAGTCTCTCTATAGATGAATTCATACCCCTAATGTTCCAGATCAGAAAATTTATCTTTTGGGTTTTAACAATCATTAGACAGAGAAGGGGAGCCTTTTGTAGCAGAACCAGATATTATCTGGTTTAGCTGTGTGAAATATGTCTTCAGTTTAATTGCAGAATGATTTTTTACAAGTAGTTTTGAGGACTGCCTTACCTGAGTTGTGTTTACCTGAGTGTTGTTCTTTTTTATTGGTTGGATCATTGGAGGGCTGTCATCTGGCTGGACCTCTTGGCTAGGTTGGATTTCTGAACTTTGTTCATCTATCTGAGGTGAAGGAGGTTCAAGTTCCACTTCACTTTGTATGTCATCTTCAAGCTCTGAGTTCAGTGAAAACTGAGTAAGTGGCAAAAATCTATTTGCCCTGTTTTTAGCCTGAGAGAAAAATGTAACTTGGTCAGTAGATAAGGAAAATTTTTTGTTCCCTTGGCTTCTATTGGGTTGGGTGATGCATAGGTCATCTGATGCTGCCTGCCTGGTTGGTCCGAGAGGTCCCCTGATCCCCGATCCGACAACCTGGTCCTGCAAGACAGAGCCCCGGGAGGTACCCGAGGGTAGACCCTCCGGCGTGATGATGAAAGACGGATCCGGGAGAGAAAAGGGGTAATCACTTGAATAATGAGAGAACACTTACTTGGAATAGTGCTGAGGAGCACTATTTATACAGTGATACATGCTCCTAACGTGGTCCATGCTTTCTATGTTGTTTAGCGTATCTGTCCCTGTCCGAGTTGAGCTGTCCCGGGTACTTCCATATTAGCTTACCTCATCATGGGCCAAGCCCGAACTGCCACGGGGTAGTTGGGCCTGGGCCTGATATCACCACTAGCCCCCCGGAAGCCGGTCCTTTCGGCCGAGGAAGGATGCTTCGCCTGTCCGAGGTCGAGAAGGGGTGGCTTCCTAAATTCTGTCCTGCCCGACAAGCGTGGCACGTGGCCACGATTCTCGAGCGCCATTTAATAACGTCTGCGCTCCTTTCTCGTTTTTCGAAAGCATTAATCATTGCTTTCTCGTTTTCCTATTTTGCTCCTCTATAAATAGCCCCTCCGTTTTCGCATCAGTTTTACCCTCGTTTTCTCGCTTTCGAATTTCAAAACTCTCTTCGCTTTTAGATCTCGAATTTTCTTCCCCAATCCTCCTTCCTCCGTTAGCTATGTCTTCAACTGCTGCAAACAACGATTCCGGCAACGATGCCCACAGTCAGTCTCCGACCGCCTATACTTTGGCCAGTACCTCCCGCGAAAGCTCTCCTCCTCTCCCCGCGGGTCGGAGGCCGCCCTCTCCTCTTAAGCCGGTGTACTTGTCTCGGTCTGTGCACCCTTCCGGATCCAGGTTCAGGAGATCCAAGAACGCCGAGCAAAGGGTTCTGGACACCTCCCGGGCGCATTCCCTTGTAGCCGACGACTGGACGAAAAAGTGCCTCAGTGGCATGGGCGTACCAGTCGACGCCCAACTCGCGGCGGTCTCTCCGGACGAATCGATCAAGGATATCTTTTGCATCCCCCGGATTCATTTCATGTGGGGTCTGAGCCTACCCGTCCCCCGGCTGTACTCCAGGTTTATGGAAGTGTACAAAGTGTCCCCGGCCCAAGTTCATCCCAACGTGGTGGCGGTGATGATGGGGTTCCTGGTACAATGCCAGAGGTGTGATGTGACTCCTTGCTTCAACCTCTGGAAATCTTTCTATCTCCTGATCCGGTGCCCCGGCAAAGAGGAGATATGCACTGTGCAGGCCCGGCCTGGCGTTCAGGACTTCATAGTAGGCAAGAAAGACTCCTGCAAGGGTTGGCAGCAGAAGGGGTACACCAAGGTGAATCCGATGCTATATGCCGGTCCCAAATGGAACAAACAAATAGTCGCGGATGTCCGGGAGGCCTTCTTGCCGGACAAGCACCGGGCGAACCATACCCGTCTGTCCACAAAGCCCCTGAATTTGGAGCAGTACTGGCTAGCGACCAGTTCTATCTACCTCTTCCCGGATGAGATATATCCGGCTGATGTCTTCCAGGTTAGCCGATGGGCTATGACCTGGCCTCTGCAAGGTTCGGAATCAGTACTTTATACCATTTTTGTTTATTTTTGCTTTTTTGCGATCTTCTCTTATTCTTTGGGGTTACAGCTCCCACTGTTGCTCACGACCCTGCTGCCCCTATCCCGGAGAAGAAGAAGGCCAAGAAAGCCGGGACTGAAACGGCTGAATCCGCCAGTGGCAGGCCCCACGGTCCGAAACCAAAGACTCCTGTGGTTACCCCTCCTCCCAACAATACTGAAATCCCTTCTGTCGAACCGTCGCCATCTGTTAACAAGGAGGTCAACAGTCCGATCCCCGAGGTGGTGGAGATCGACTCTCCAGTGCACGAGGATGCCCCAGAGGTGACTCCTGCCATCATCCCCGATCCAAATCTCCATAGCCTCCAACTGACCCCTGCCGGGTCTTGTCCTCTTGACCCTTCCCTGCCCCTCTCGGGAGCACAGACGGAACCTCACCGCGAGGGTGGGTCTTCCGGCCGCGGACGGTTTGTATTTCGCCCCACGACTTTGGCCGACACAAGGTCTCCTGCTGCCAAGTATACCACCCTTTCTGCCCCTGTCATTCCAATTCCTCCATCTTATCTAAACAAACGGAAGTCTGGGGAAGCCCTAAGCAAGGACGCCAAGAAGGCGCGGGATGGCAAGTCTCTGTCCCTGACCTCGGAGCCAACCGCTATCAGCAAACCTCCTGTTACCTCTTCTGACCAACAGGTAACTTTCTTTCCCGGTTTCCCCGCTCTTATCCATACTTATGCTTATATTTATATAAGAGAACTTTCTCCCTCGCAGGTCCAGCGGCTGAGCTCGGAATTTGCTAACTCTTCGGAGTTTCAAACCGTCCTATCTTCCTTCCTCTCTCGCTAGTTGGAGAGGAAAGATGAGCAGATCCGGGCCGAGAGGGAAGAGTCGGCCAAACTTCAGGAGAAGATAAGCCAGCTGGAGGGGGAGCTGGCCGCGGCCAAGGAATCCAGCTACCAGGATCAACTGAACTTTGCCGAGGCTGTTGTGGACAAAGTTCTGGCTAGCGGGACCTTATCTCGCCGTCTGACCGAACTCAATCTAGCTGCCAGCTCCCACCAATGCCACAACACCTACATGGAGATCCGAGGCTGGTTTCCTCCCCAGATCCGGGAGACCTTTAAGAAGCAGTGGTTTAACCCTAACTCCGAAGCTCAGCAGCTTCACTTGCTCACCGTGCTTCAGAAAGGAGGGGTGAGGGGCCTATCTCCGGCACTTTGGGAGGCTTTGCAGAAGAATCGCATGTCCGCCGAGGATGTCCGGAGTTGGTCCTCGGATGTTGTCCGGCTGCCCGGGACTCTGCCCCCGGCTCCTTCATCCGGATCTGACCTTCCCGAGGACGACAACTTTACCCCATACTGCACTATGTATGACCTCTACCGGGGCCTCTTTGATCCGAAGGACATCGAGGGTGGCGATTCTCCCTCTCCTGGGCCCGGTGCTGCTGATAACAACGTTGCCAACCCGCCCCCCCTCCCCTGAGCTGGTGTTTGGATCGGAGGATGAAGACAGCGACGATGATGGAGGGAAGGGCGACTCCAACAATGTTCGTTAGGCTTTTTCTCTTTTCTATTTTATTTACTTCTTGTACCCCACTGCCCGGTTCTCCGGATTATCAATGAAAAGTTCCTCTTCCTACCTACTGTTCGTCTCTTTTTAGCTGTCTCCCTGTCTTTTCACTCTCTCCCCTTTTATTATTATTTTTTTTTACGTTTTAACTCTGGTTTCATCATGATTAGGGGCTACCTCTTAAACCTCCTTCCCCGGGTCAGACTCGGGCTGGCTGTCCGAGGCTAATGGATCTGTTATCCGAGGGTGGGCTCGGGTCGTTGATATCGGAGTTCCCTGATCCGGATTGCTTGCTCACCTGTCTTCTTCAGATCCAGGAGGACTTCGGGTCCCTGCCGAAGTGCTACCGGATGGCCTTCGAGAACATCGACCGAGTTCTGGAATTCGACCAAGTTATGACGGAGCGGGAAGCCCAACACCATAATTTCCAGGTCCGGATCCAAAAAGAACTGGACGAGGTGTGGCATGATGTCATCCTGTACTACAATAAGTTTATGCGAATGCAGAGCACAACCGAGCTCCGTAGGCAAGTCACCACGCTGGAAACCGAGAACGAGAGACTGGCCACTAGGAATCGGACTCTGCAGCAGGAGCTGGTAATAGTTCATCTTTCTTACCACCTGCTGGGCCTCCGCCAGGGGGAGGTCGACATACCCGTACTAACTGACGTTCCTCGGGCCGTCGACGATCTCATCGCGTGGATGGAAAGTTCTGATCGGACATCGGGCAGCTGGGCACCTGCTTACCAGGCAGCTAAGAATTGGAGGAAGAACATATTGAGTCGAAAAATCCTTCCTGAGTCCTTATCGCGGATTCCTCCTCCGGACGAAGTCGACCTGGCCTACGAAAGATATGAGCATGCTCCTCAACTTTTGGACTTGGAAGCTTCAGAGCGGCGCTTGGCGCGGCTCCGGACAGTCGCAGCCCGATTCCGTGCCCGATACCCTGGTCAAGGAAGGGCTTCCGATCCTGCTCAGGGGGCCGATCCTCCACCTCGCGGTGATTTGCGCCCGCCCCGGAATGACAAGAAGGTCAAAAAGAAAGTCACTGGGACCGAGGATGTATTGACCAGGCCGAGAGCTCCAAGGCAAACCCCTGTCCGAATCGGGGGTCCGGCTACGACTAACAGGGTTCCTGCCCAAACTAGACAACGAACGCCTAACCCGGCGACAAGGACAGGTGGCACTCCTAATGACGGTTCGGACGTTCCTCACACTTCGGACGAAGAGCAGCGAATGCTGGAGATGGCTGTCCAGAGGAGTCGTCGCGAGACCAGGAGAATTCCTCCCGGCGAGGCGTCTTCCTCCCGGGCTCCCGAATAGGATAGTTTTCTATTGTATAACTCTTCTGAGCCTGTAGCGGCCCGGACCTGTAAACAGTTGTAACCTTTCTATTTCTTTTTATTTCGGACATGTATAATAATTTTCAGTTTATGACATATCTTTCAATTTTAAAACTCCAATGCGCGCATTCATTCTTTCATTTAAAAACCGGGCACAAGGGGGTAAGCCCCCCTTTTTCTTTACAAAAATCCCTGTTCCCCGGGTGTCCTCCTACCTACCCTTCGGTCATCCGACCTCTAGGTTCCTGTCCCGGGATCCTGCCACCGGGACTCTATCCTACCTAGGCATCTAGTGCCAGAGGCTATTCTACCTAGGCATCAAGTGCCAGAGGCTATTCTATCTAGGCAACAGGTGCCAGAGACTATCCATAGAACCGCCTGAGGTTTGCTATGTTCCACCTTCGGGGGACTCCCTTTCCCGCTGAATCTTCCAGCACATAACTCCCGCCCGGGTGGGCTTCTATCACCCGGTACGGTCCTTCCCAGTTGGGTGCCAGCTTGCCCTCCGGCTCCTGGTGACTCTTGTCGTTTCTTCTCATAACTCTGTCTCCTACCTTGAACTGCTCCTTCCTTACTCTCCTGTCGTGATACTTCTTAACTTTCTCCTTCACCTTAGCCTCGTGCAAGGCCGCCCTCTCTCTTCTTTCCTCCAGCAGGTCCATATTTGTTCTGATTTCTTCTTCGTTCTTCTCTTCAGAGGCCGGCTCGGCCGTCCGAAGACTGGGGATGCCAATCTCAGCCGGGATTACTGCCTCGGATCCATACGTCAGACTGTAGGGGGATTCTCCGGTTGCCGAACTTTCCGTAGTCCGATGAGCCCACAAAACACTCGGGAGCTCGTGCACCCAGTTACCCTTCGCTCCCTGTAGCCGGGCCTTAATCCCATTCACGATTGTCCGGTTCGTTACCTCCACCTGACCGTTAGCTTGCGGATGGTAAACTGACGTCAGCTTCTGACTTATCCCATATTTCACACACCAGGACTTGAAAGGATCATTTTCAAACTGCGCTCCATTGTCGGTTACTATGGCCCTCGGAACTCCAAACCTGCATACAACGTTCCTCCAACAAAACTTCACGCAGGTAGACCCCCGGATGTTAGTCAGGGGCTCGGCTTCCACCCACTTGGTGAAGTAATCGATAGCCACAATCAGGTACTTCAAGCTGCCGGGAGCTGTAGGAAAAGGTCCGACCAAATCCAGTCCCCATCTGCTGAAAGGCCAGGCACCTGTTATCCCTATCATCTCTTCCCTGGGTATATGTACCAGCGGTGCGAACTTCTGGCACTGAAGGCATGACCGAACCCTATCCTGCGAGTCTTCGAACATGGTAGGCCAATAGTACCCCAGCCGTAAAATCTTCCGGGCCACAGTTCTGGCTCCTTGATGACTACCATTCGGGCCTTCGTGAACCTCCCGGACCAAGTATTTGCCCTCCTGCTGTTCCACGCATTTCAGCAATGGCTGGAAATAGCCTCTTTTGTATAGCGCCCCTTCCTGGAGTGTATACTTCGGCGCCTTGACCCGGATTTTCCTAGCCATCACTCGGTCGGCCGGGACTGCTCCTGTTAGGAGGTACGCTCGGATCGGGGCCATCCAAGAGTCATCTGGCACCACTTCCACTGCCAGGATCTCATCACCCTGTTCATAACTTCTCCTCTCCAGTGTCTCCCTTCTGAGAGGTGCTTTCTGCCCTGGCTTCAATTTCGAAGATGCCAACTTACTTAACGCATCGGCCTTTTCATTCTGTTCTCTTGGCACCTGCTCCAGGCTGAAACTGTCGAACTGCCGGATCATAGGCCGGACCAGTTCCAAGTACCTCTGCAAACTTCTCTCCTTTGCTTCGTATTCCCCATTCACCTGCTGAACTACAATCTGAGAGTCGCTGAAGGCCCGGATCTTTCCTATCTTCAATTCCCGAGCCAGTTTGAGTCCTGCTACCAACGCCTCATATTCTGCCTCATTGTTTGTAGTTTTAAAATCAAAGTGCAGCGCATAGTGGTACTCCTCTCCATCCGGGGATGTTAACAATACCCCGGCTCCACTGCCTCCCGCATGTGCTGACCCGTCGACATGCAGCGTCCATCCCGGGCTTACCTCAGGCACTTCCTCGGCAACCATATCCGACCCAACCATCTCTGTCAGGAAATCCGCCATTGCCTGGCCCTTGATGGCTTTCCTCGGCTGATATGTTATCTCATGTTCACCCAACTCTATGGCCCACTTCATCAAACGTCCCGACGCCTCTGGCTTAAGCATCACCTGCTTCAGGGGGTGATTGGTCAGGACCACAACCGGATGAGCCTGGAAATACGGGCGCAGTCGCTTTGAGGCGTAAACCAGCGCCAACACTAGCTGTTCCAAACTTGTGTACCGAGTTTCCGGGCCCTGTAATGCCCGGCTGACAAAGTATACCGGACACTGCCTCCCGTCTTCTTCCCGGACCAAAACCGCACTGACAGCCGATGCGGACGCGGACAAGTATAAGAGCAGATCCTCCCCCTCTTTTGGCTTTGAGAAGGTCGGGAGCCGGCTCAAATGTTCCTTCAGATCCCCGAACGCCTTCTCGCACTCCTCCGTCCATTCGAACTTCTTTGCCTTCCTTAATATGTTGAAGAAAGGAAGTTGTCTTTCAGCCCCTTTCGACAGAAATCGGCTCAAGGCTGCCAGGGAACCCATCAGTTTTTGCACTTCCTTCACGTTCTTTGGCGACTGCATTCGGCTTATTGCCTCCACCTTCTCCGGATTGACGTCAATCCCCCGGCTAGACACCATATATCCGAGGAATTTCCCGGCCGCTACTCCTACCACACTCTTCTCGGGGTTTAACTTCAGGTTGACCTTCCTGAGAATGCCGAACATCTCTTCCAAGTCTTCTAAGAAACTGGGGTAGCTTCGGCTCTTTACTACCATGTCGTCAACGTATAGCTCCATGCTTCGGCCCAACTGATTTCGAAATATCGAGTCTGCTATCCGCTGGTACGTCGCCCCTGCATTCTTCAAGCCAAACGGCATTCGCCTGTAGCAATAGGTTCCGAAGTCCGTAATAAAAGCTGTTTTCGGCTTGTCCTCTCCCGACATTTGAATCTGGTGATAGCCCCGGTATGCATCGAAGAAAGCCAAGGCCTCATACCCGGTGATGGCTTTTACCAACCGGTCGACCGGGGGAAGAGGGTAACTGTCTTTCGGACAACACTTGTTATGATCAGTGAAGTCGATACACATTCTCCATGACCCATTGTGCTTCTTTACTAATACCGGGTTAGCCAACCATTCCGGGTATATAATCTCCTCTACTACCCCGGCTTCCAGCAACTTCAACACCTCCTGTCTCACCACCTCGGCCCTGTCCCCAGCCAGGGCCCTTTTCTTCTGTCGGATCGGCTTTAACTCAGGGTATACATTCAGCTTGTGGAGAGCTAACTCCGGAGGTACGCCTGTGAAGTCCTTCTCTTCCCATGCAAACACATCTTCATATTTTGAAAGCAAGGATCGTAACTCTTCCTTCACATCGGTCGGCATTTTTCTCCCGACCTTAATCATGCCTCGGCTCCCGACCTGCATATCTTCTACATCCCCCGGACCTACTTCTCCCTGCACTGCTCCAACCGGGGCCTTCCTAGCCTCCTGAAGGGCTGTGAGCATGCAACTTCTAGCCGTGGACTGGCTTCCTCGAACCGTCGCCACCCCCTGACCGGTTGGGAATTTCATGGTCAAATGGTACGTCGAGCAAATGGCCCTGGCTTGAGCCATCCACGGCCGTTCGATGATGATGTTGTATGGAGACTGAGCGTCTATAACCGCGAAATTGCACCGGACCGATGTCCTCTTGCTCTTGTCCAGGTCATCGACCACTGTTACTGTTAAGGACACCACCCCTAAGGGATGCTCTGTGCGGCCGGTAAACCCTGACAAGGGAGAGGTGCTTGGGTGAAGGTTATGGCGGCCTATTCCCAGCTGGTCGAAGCAAGAGGCGAACATGATTTCTACACTGCTTCCGTCATCAATGAACACTCGCTTGACCGTAAACCCCTCTATCTCCGCCGTGATCACCATCGGATCCGTATGGGGCATCAGACTGGGCAACGGATCCTCATTCGAAAAGGTAATGGCCTCGGTGGGGCGCAGTCTCTTCTCCCTGTCCTCGCCAGCCGGCACATACCGGCTCCGGGCCTTAGCCGCTACGTGAGACTGGGGCCCACCCACTACTTCCCCATGTATGACATTTATCATCCGGGGAGGGACCTGGTTGACTGGTTCCGGGGCCATGACCAGAGCCGCTGCACCCGGCTGGGCAGCCGGTGCCGGAGCTCCTCGCTGGTTATCATTCCGCGGCCTGTTCCTCCAATTCCTCTTTCTCCCCGCTCCGGCCTGCTGCCCAGCCGCCGGGCGCTGGTTCTCCTGGCTCACACAGTCTCTTAACTGCCCTCTCTCGATCAACTTCACAATTTCCACCCTTAAGCTTCGGCAACCATCTGTTGTGTGTCTGTTAGACTTGTGGAAAGCACAATATTTAGCCGCATTCGCTGGAGTCGGGTTTCCCGGTATGGGGGCCGGGTCTTGAAACAGGTTTCGATGAATTGTCAGGATCTCCGACCGGGTTTTCGTCAGGGGAGTAAACGTTTCAGCCCGAGGGGGGTCTACCCTCGGCCTCACCGGAGCCGGGCCCGCTTCCCTCCTGACAGGGTCAGCAGCCCGAGCCTTGTCACCTTTTCCCATCCCCTTGTCCTCGAAGTACCCTTCCTCCTTCCTCTTCTTGCTCCCTTCGAGAAGCGAACAATACATCTCCACCTCAAGATCCAGCTGATGAAAAGTGGTCGGGATATTCTCCATGAGTTTTGCCCATAGCACTTCATCTCTCAGCCCTGCTATGAACCCTGCTATCAGGGCTTTCACTTGAGCGTCTCTGTCGATCACCTTCATAGAATCATCCATGTACCTCCTATGGAAACCTCGGACTTCCTCCTTTGCCGACTGCCGACTATAAGCCACCTCGGCCAGAGGGAGGTACTTCTTCCTTTTGGTCTCATATCTGTGCATCAGAGCCCTGGAAAAGTCATAGTAATTTCTAAAACTTTCCGAGGGTTGTGCCTCAAACCATGACAAACAACTTCCCCTCAAATACGAGCTCACCAGCTTGCACATCAGCTCATCCCGAATGTCACGTGTTCCCATGACATTATGATACTCCTGACAAATTCCTCTGGATCAGTCTCCCCACTGTAGGTCGGCACCCCCTCCGGGACTCTCATTCCCATCGGCCAAGGGAAAGTGCTGATTTAACCTATCCAGGGAGAGGTAGGCCTTCCTCCATTCCTTCCTATCAACCGATCTAATCTCTCCTCTACCGAGTTTGGAGCCGCCGGGGCCCGATCTACGACCACCGGTTATGTGCCATAGGTTCCCGCGACTGGGGCCGGCTGAGCCATGGTATATCCGGCCATCGGTGCCTGGCTCTGCATCCACACCGGTCCTTGTATCCCGGGGGCCCAGCCCCCCGAGGCTCCAGGGGGTTGGGCGTAATACCCTCCTGGTGCCGGGGGGTACCCCTGATATCCGTGTTGAATCATCCCGTGTCCTGGAGCTCCATAACCGGGATAGCCCCCACCTTGGCCATATCCTGGCACCATTCCAGCCGGTTGCCCTACACCCCCAACCTGCCTTTCCAAGTCTATCACTACCGGAGGCCGAAGACTCTCCTGCCCGTGAATGGCAGGGGGTCCTCGGCTGACCACCTCCGCAGCCAACGGAGGTAAACCTGCAGGAGGTCCCATCGGGGTCGGGTTAGATCCTGAACCGGGCTGAACCGGGGGTACCCGGACCTCAGACACCGGAGGATTCGACTGTTCTTCAGTCGGCTTCGTTCCCGATCCTGATCCTTGCTTCGCCGCCAACCAACGACGGTGCTCCTCCTCCTGGGTGGCAGCAAACTCCCTTCTGTCGCGATCATCCTGCGTCATTCCCGGTTCCCTTTCTCCTTCCGGCTCTGACTCTCCTTCAGAGACGTCTGGATCCGAATGCACCGGAGCCTTCCCCTTGCGCGCTTGATCCCTCATTTGACGCAAAGTAAGGTCCTCCTCTACCGCTTCCGGTCTTCTTCCCCCTCTACCTCTTCGCGGCGGCCGACCTCGAGGCGGCATCTTAATGCTTTTGTGAACACAGAATCGTGTCCCACCGGGTGTGCCAACTTGATGCTGCCTGCCTGGTTGGTCCGAGAGGTCCCCTGATCCCCGATCCGACAACCTGGTCCTGCAAGACAGAGCCCCGGAAGGTACCCGAGGGTAGACCCTCCGGCGTGATGATGAAAGACGGATCCGGGAGAGAAAAGGGGTAATCACTTGAATAATGAGAGAACACTTACTTGGAATAGTGCTGAGGAGCACTATTTATACAGTGATACATGCTCCTAACGTGGTCCATGCTTTCTATGTTGTTTAGCGTATCTGTCCCTGTCCGAGTTGAGCTGTCCCGGGTACTTCCATATTAGCTTACCTCATCATGGGCCAAGCCCGAACTGCCATGGGGTAGTTGGGCCTGGGCCTGATATCACCATCATCTTTAGCATATCTGGGAGGATTTGGCAAAGTTTTAGTCTTAGGCCTCCATTCCAGTCTCTGAAATTCAATATCCTTTGCAGTCCTAGCCAACTTGGAGGAAGATATATTATCTTCATCAGAAATCTGGATTGTATCCACAACTGGGAGGTGAGTACTTTATCTTTATGAGCTTGCTGAGCAGCTATAGTTGAAGCCTTTTCAGAGTACGTCCCTCATAGGATTCCCCAATTTCGACTTCTCTTTCGGATTATCATAAATTTTCATATGAGGAAGGATCATATAGAGGTGTATTTTATTTCTTTATAAACGCAACTAGATTTTATAGCAAATTATAACTTTACATTTGATCATCCCGCCACAAGTCATACCATCAAATCGGCGGTGGAGAAGGCTGCTCTTGAAACCATCGACGCCGTAATGGCTTCAGTGTGTTTGAACGGCCCTAACGGCAGTTCTGGGATGCTTTTCTCCGCGTCAGGGTTTGATTCGTCAAGGTCTCCATGAAAAGCTTCTCGCACCGCAAATTTTTCGACAGGTTTGGCATGGTGTATAACAGAGAAAATCACTCCACTCAAACCAGTGAAGAAGCTCGCCACCGACATGTTTTGAAAGACCATTCATCACAGCATTGCCTGATTCTCGATTACTCCACAACAGATTTTGGTCTACGAGCAAGCTTTTGTGTAACAATCGATGGGTGCATATATTTCTATATTCGCTGGTAATTTGCTCACCGCTTATTCATTGATCGGAATTCGGTCGGTGTGATTAGCAAGCTTAATATAACATATTCCGTTAGGGTTTAAGCAAGAAATTCTGAACCTTAAAAACTTGCTGGGGTTGGAGAAGAGGAGGATTAGAACGGTAGCCATATATAAATCTATATATATTATAAAGATGCGTGGGAAAAAACTGAGGCGTAGAGCAATCGGACTCTCGAATACGGGTATATATCGTTCGCATTCTTTAATCATGTGTAGTGGGTATACCCGTGTGCTCTTGTATTTGCTAAAAAAGATTTGAAGACTATTTTGTTAGCATGAATTTACCTATCTACCTTTAAAAAAGTTCATCGAGTCAGCATGAATTTACCCATGTTAATTGGGTACTCTTTCAATTTGGTAAATAATATTTATGTTAAATTACAATTTTGTGATGATTATATGCTTTGATTTGTACTCCTATGCAACAACATACAATTAAAGAAATCAAGTCATTTCTTTCCTTTAGGGTAACAATATTTTAAAAATAAAAACAATAACTTTAGACATCCATAAAAAGGCATAAATTATTTAAAATTATTAGTTTGGTTTATTTAGGCCCTGTTTAAAATAATAGAACACGCTTCAGTTTAATTTAATTTAGTTCAATTTTATTTAATTTAGTTCAATACATTCAATTCAGTTCAGCATAATTATAGTTTGATAAAATTTAGAAATTCTATTTTCAATAAATTAATTTTTCACATTGATTTAAAATGTATTATACCGCTATATATTTTAACTAAAACATTATATTTTTATTTTTAATTCATTATTCATTTTAATGTAAACATATAATAAAACATGTCAGGCGGTCTTATAATAAGCATGACTTATTAAATATATAAAAATGAATCTAATTATTAATTTGGGTCCAAAACATGAAAAATTAGACCGTTGTCTTACTATAAGGCCGCCTTACACCAGTGCTCCTCAATGTAAAAATGCAAGAAATTTATATAAAATGTAGAATTTTAGGGTTACAAAACTTATTAAAGGGTAAAATATTCAAGTTAAAACGCAAAATAAAATTCACAAAATGTTGAATGTTAAGAAGACCAAATCTATATTAAGATAGAAGATTTTAGAATACTTTGACATGTATTGCAATTATCACAAATTATGTATCTAACTCTAATTTAACAAAAATGCTCTATAATTTTTAAAAAATTAGAAAATAAATTATAAATACAATTAATAACATACAAGTTTTTATATTTTAATTATTGTTTAATTTTTCTTGGACTTTCATGATACTTTGCCTTTTTCAATGAGATTGTATTTCATAATACATTATTAAGTACTTAAGGAAAAGAATTAGCACGAATCAATACTATACACCTTAATTTATAAAAGTGAAAGCTAAAATTTACAGTTTTTGCTAAATTAAATTAAAATATTTTAAAAGTGCATACAACATACCGCACAACGTGCGGACTATCACGCTAGTATATGGAATTTATTTATATGCATAAAACTATCCATTTTAAATAAGTATATATGATAATAGTAAGTTATGGCAGCTATCCTCTTTCCTAAATGCTCCCTAGAATTCTGTACTAATACTATTCATTATCCCTAAATTCTATGTACTTTTTCCCCTTTTCTGATCACATCTCGCCGATAACGTATCTTCAACGGTAATAAAACGGCAACTTCCATGGCGGCGCCGCCGCGGGGCTGCGGCAACCCCCCAAACCGCTCCTTTTTGCAAGCTTTAACCTCCAGACCTTCTCCTCTCTCAGATATACTCCCTTCCGACCCCGAAATTGTTCCAATCGGAGAACAGAAAGGAAAAATTGCATGCATTGTGTCGCTGGAACAGGCTAATCAACTTGCAGTCCACTACCAGAATGCCTTGATAGGCAAATTTGAGCGAGGAAAACCGGCAATGGAGACCCTGAATGAAGCTTTCAAGTCGATCGGTTTCTCGTCGAGTTTTCAGCTTGGATCTATTGATTATCGGCATATCCTCATCCGGGTTTCAGGACCAGGAGGATTACCAACGATGCTGGCTCAAGGGGCAGTGGAATCTGAAGGGCTTCCCTATGAAGGTTCTCAAATGGACAACAGATTTCACTCCTGGTACAGAATCTTCTATAGTTCCTATTTGGATCACTATACAGCATGTTCCTGTGTTTTTCTATAACTCTGCTATGATAGAATTCATTGGAAATCGTGTTGGTAACTTTATTAAGATGGATTCTGCCACGGCTGCACTCACAAGGCCCTCGGCTGTGAAGTTGTGTGTAGAGATTGATTTGTTAAAGAAGCTGCATACTGAGATTACAGTAGGAGTTGCAGGCTCAACCATTGATCTGGAAATTGAATATGAGACAATTCCTGCTTATTGCCATCATTGTAGAAAGATAGGCCACTTATTTGAAGACTGCAGAATAGCTCATCCAAGAGATACTGATGATTGGAGAAAGCAGCATCCTCATTCAACCTCCTCCCAAGTCCCCAAATTTCCAGTCCCTGCACCCAAACCATCCCTTCAGTATAGACCTATATCAGTCCCTAAACTCTCTCAGCCAAGTCCTATCACTACTACTACACATAGTCCACTCAATGGAGAAACCTCTGGTACCTCAGCAAAAGAAAAGGCAAGGCTCATTGCTTCTCAGGAACTCCATAAGAAGAAGTCTTCCTTGCAGCCAGAAGAACTTCCAAGCATGAATATCTCTCATCCAGTTATTGCCATCTCAGAAGATGGATCCACTGAGGCTGAACCTAACCCCCCAGTCAATGATACATCACATACCAGCTTGGAGTGGAGGCCTAAAACCAAAAGGACCAGCTATGCCAAAGATGACCTCAGCATCAACAGCAGCAAACACCCTAGCCACTCTCATTTTTCTACTGATAAATTGATCTTTCTTTCTCAGGAGAAGAACAGGTCAAACAGATTCCTCCCCCTCCAGGACCAAAATGCAGTGAATATAGAGGAAGAAGTGATGGAAAATGCTGGAAATACAGAACATGGAGACATGGAAAATGCAGAAACAACTCTGGAAAAGAACCAGGACTCTGAACCCTCACAGTCTAATGCTGCTTCCACTGGTCCTAAATTGCTAAAAGCTCAGTCTACAAAGCCTCAGGTGAGCACAGCACAGGTGAGACAATCTTCAAGGCTCCTTGCCAAACAATCATCTGCAATTAAACTCAGAACCTACTTTACACAGCTAAACCAGATCATGTCTGGCTCAGCTACTAAAGGCTCTCCAAATACTTTTAATGATTGTTAAAACCCTTAAAATCAAATTCCTAGTTTGGAATATTAGGGGCATGAATACATCAATTGAAAGACTGGAAGAACTACAAAAAATTCATAATTTTGATCTGATCTGTCTAATAGAACCTATGCATGAATCTCATAAATGTGTTGACTTTGCAGCTTCTCTTAAATTCACTACCTGCTTAGCTGCTACTAATGAAAGAATATGGTTGATGTGGAATGATAGTCTTAAGGTCAATCTTGTCCAGGACAATGTTCAATTTCTACATGTTTCTATTTTCAGCACCACTTTAAATGATAAGATGGAGTCTGTGTTTGTGTATGGCCTTAGAACTAGAAAAGAAAGGGAAACTCTATGGTCTGATTTAGCAAAAATAAATTACCCTGAGACAATATTTATTGGGGATTTTAATGCTATAGCCTCAATTTCTGAATATAAAGGGAGATCCACTCCCAATCTGAGGAGTATTAGAGAGTTTTCATTTTTTATTGATAACATGCCACTTGAACATATAAACACTGTTGGGAATCTCTTTACTTGGACTAATGGTAGGTATAAAAATCAATTTGACCTTAGCCAGAATGGTAGGACTAAAACACCAACTATTCAAAGGTTAGATAGAGGTTTATGCTCCCCACTATGGAAATTAAAATTCCCTGACTCTTCTATATTAATCATGAACAAAGAAACCAGTGATCACTGTCCCATGCTTTTATGTATAGGTAGCAAATTAAAGTCATCACCAAGACCTTTTAGATTTATCAACACCTGGTTTAAAAGGGACACTTTCCTTCAGGTTATTCAAAATTGTTGGTCTGCAAACATTCAAGAGTCTGGCATGCTTAAATTTTACCTAAAATTGCTCAGACTTAAAGGTTTTGAAAAAATGGAACAAAGATGTTTTTGGAAATGTTCATCAAAATGTTATTCAAGCAGAAGAAAACCTTAGACTACAAGAAATTGCCTATGATTCTGATCAGAGTGAAACAGAACTGATTAGACTCAGACAGGCAAAATCTGATCTTTCTAAGGTAATTAAGGAACAAAAACATTTTTTCAAATACAAGGCAAAAATTAAATGGCTTAAAGATGGTGATGATAACTCTAAATATTTTCATAACTCTGTGAGGGAAAAAAGGAGCAGAATGTCTACTACAAAAAATTTTTAACTCTGCTGGTGAGTGGATTGATGAGGAGTCTGAACTGGAGTCAGAGGCTGTGTCCTTTTTCTCCAACCTTCTCTCATCTGACAAGGAACCAGACCCAGATTTCTACTCTCATTTTCTGTCTCAAATCCCTAAACTAATTTCATATGAAGATAATTTAGAGTTGATAAAACCAGTGTCATTAATTGAGCTTAAACAGATTGTTTTTTCTCTGAACAAACAAAGCAGCCCTGGTCCAGATGGCTTTCCTACTAATTTTTATATGAAGGCATGGGACATAATCCACCTAGACTTGCTTTATGCTGCAAATGACTTTCTTTCCAGCTCTATAATTCCTAAGGGTATTAGCAGTACATGGATTGCTTTAATTCCTAAAATTGATACTCCTTCATCTTTTAGTGATTTTAGGCCAATTAGTCTCTCCAATGTTGTTAACAAAAAAATTTCAAAAATATTGATGGAGAGACTTAAGCCTTTTATGCAAAAAATAATTTCCCCTCACCAAACTGCTTTCCTTAAAAATAGAGACATAGCTGACAATGTGCTATATGTTAAGGAAATGCTTAGATTTATAGATAGAAAGAGTAGACATCCTAATTGCATCTTGAAACTTGATTTAAGAAAGGCTTTTGACAGGGTTTGCTGGAAATTTCTATCCAGTGTGCTTATAAAATTTGGATTTCATGGTAAATTTATTTACTGTGTTATAAAAAACTTGTCTCAAGCATGGTTTTCTGTTTTGTTAAATGGTGCACCTGTAGGATTTTTTAATGCATCCAGAGCTATCAAACAAGGTGATCCCCTCTCTCCCTTTCTCTTTAATATTTTCTCTGAGACTTTTACTAGAAGCCTGGCCTATATTTATGAGATTGGAAATCTCCAGTACTATAATTTGCCAAATGCAGCTGAGAAAATATCCCATCTTACATATGCTGATGACACTATCATTTTTATGCTTGCTAGTAAATCTAATTTAATAAAGATGAAAGCATTTTTATCTGTATTTGAATCTGTCTCTGGACAGAAGATAAATTATGATAAAAGTGAGTTTTATATTAGTAAGCATGCAACTCAGTCAAAAATCACAGAAATAAAGGATATTTTAGGCATGAGAAAAGGACTGTTTCCATTCAAATATCTGGGTGTGCCTATTTTTAAAGGCAGAATCAAAATTTTTTACTTCCAGCCTGTTCTAGAAATGATTGATAAAAGATTGAATAATTGGAAGAATAGGTGGTTGTCACAGGGTGGTAAAATGATTTTGATTCAGTCTTGTTTATATTCTTTGCCTTAGCATATATGGGCTGTGATGGAGCCTACAGTGCATATCATTAAATTAATCAGAAGAAGGATTTCTATCTTTTTTTGGGGGTCAATTGATAATAGGCCAAAAAAAACTTGGAAAAAATGGAATGATTTATGCTTTCCTATATCAGAAAATGGCCTTAATTTCAGAAATATTTCCACTATAGTAAAGACTTATTCAGTCAAACTATGGTGGAAATTTCAGATTGCAGCTGCTCCCTGGACCTCTTTTTTAGCTTCTCTTCCTGTGACTTTCAAAAACTCTCACTGTTGGAAGCGTATTTGCAAAATAAATTATTTTGCTGAGAGTCACACTAGAGTAATACATGGTAATGGAGTGTGTAACTTTTGGAATGCTAATTGGACAGGTTCTGGTCCTCTATGTGATATCATTGATCCCCTGAACACAGAAATCCCATCAGACTGCACTGTAGCTTCTTTTATTCATAATAAGAAAGAATACTTGGATCAGATCTCACATTCTATTGATACCCCTCTTTTATCTTATCTACAGGAATCCTCTCTAAAATCTCACAGAGAAGACAAAATTATATGGATGCCTGACAATAAAGGAAGCTTTTCTTTCAAAACTACTTATAACCTGCTCAGACCCAAAAGAGGCACTTCTAGGTCCTTGGAAAAAATTTGGAATAAGAAAGTTCCAAAAAAAATCTCAGTCTTCATGTGGAAGGTAATGAACTCCATCTTACCTTTTGATAATGTTCTCTGCTACTATGGTTTCAATATAGTGTCCAAGTGTTGTTTCTGTGACCAGTCTGACACATTGGATCACTGTTTTAATGAGTGTCATCTTGCCTCAGAGGTCTGGTCTGGTGTAAATGCATTTGTCAATATAGTCACTCCACCTTTTAACACTATTTGGAGCAGAATTAGTTATTACCTTAGCAGACCTGGTTTCACAAAGATACACTCTATACTAATCCATAATGTTGTACTTTTCACCTGTTGGTGCATCTGGAAGGCCAGAAACAGACTTATTCATGAAGAAATTGCACCAAACACTAGTCACATTTTAACTGAGATTAAGTCTCTTGTTTTCCTCTCCTTTGCTGCCAGGCCTTTCTTTATTTCATCCCCATTTGAGATTGAACTGGCATCAAATGGATACTTCCCTAAGCATCTTAGGCCTCCTAAACCTACAATCTCTGTGCTTAAATGGTCAAAGCCTGTTGGGGGATTTAAATATAATGTCGATGCTTCATGGAAATCCCCTTTGGGCAACACTGGTCTGAGTGTAGTTGTTAGGAATGAAGTTGGTAATTTTGTATTTGCTCAATGCATTTATACAGTATCACAGTCACCATTGCATGCAGAAATTCTGGCTATTGGCCTAGGCATCTTAGTTGCTTCTCTATACAGTAGTCAGAAAGCTTTTATTGTTTCAGACTGTGCAGAGACAGTTAAAATGATTTTGGATCCTCACCTGGCTCACTGGAAAAAATTTAACCTCATAGATGAGGCTCATCAATCTTTGCATGATTCTGTTTTATCATTCTCCCCTAGAGAAACAAATCAGGTCTCTGATTCACTTGCCAAACATGCTTGTAACTCAATAACAAGTTCTATTTTCAGAAATCTATCTCAGTTACCTGTTGAAACAAGAGGCTTATTAAATTTAGACAAGATGGAATTAGCCTCTGTTAGGATTCATCCCCCTTAGATACAGCTGCTACGCTCACTCTTTGTTACCTTGTTTCTTTGCAGATCCCCACAAGATTCAAATCAGATAACCAGCTACAAGCTTCACCAATATGTTACCAGTTTCTACATCTTTTGGCCTCACTGACCTGGCTTTTTACTCCTATTTTACAGGACTCAAAGAACCTCTTCTTGGTGCCGCCTTGTGTTTTGAATTCTCAATTCACTAATAGGCTCTAAGAATTTTAGGTTCTAGAAGTCAATTTCCTAGTTTAGTACATGTATAGGTTCCACAGTTTTGGAAGCTTTCTAGCTTCATGGTATGTGTAGAGCCGTTAGGTCTTTATTCTTTTGCCTCTCCACTTCATGTAGTGGGAGTGAGAAAACTACAACCAAAATCCAATTTTGGTTTTATTTATTTGGTTGGGGGAGTCAAATATATTCCCCCCATCTCAGGATGGTTAATTTAAAAAAAAAAAAAAAAAAAGTTATGGCAGCTATATTATTTAGGAATGAATTCTTGTCGTATTTAATTTTTTTGTTAATAAATAAATATGATAATTTAGAACTCCAGCGGCGGAGGTAAGAGCAAACCCAACAGTTACTCTAAAACAATCTCTATAATAGAGTATAAAATTCCAAAAACTTCATAGTTATTTAGCCTTCATCCAACAGTTGCTCTATTTTACCATTCCATGAATTTATTGCCAATAAATAATAATAGATATATTTAATTCTATTGTAGACTCTCAATAGCACACAATTAGGGCATGTCTGTTTGAGCTTATTTCTTACTAATTTGAACTGAATTGAAGTGAAATTTATGTATTTAAAAATAGAATATGAATGTCTAAATTTACTTGAATTTGATCAAACTATATTTTACTAAACTGAACTGAATTGAAGCGAAATTTATGTATTGAAAAATAGAATCAGAATGTCTAAATTTACTTGAATTGATCAAATTATATTTAACTAAATTGAACTGAAGTGAATTGAACTGAATTGAATTAGATTGAATAGCTCTATTTATAAGCTCCAACAAACAGGGCCTTAATTTTATTTGCAAGTTTATGATTTTAATATTTTTATGTGTGTGAATATGTGAATGATTTAGAAAGTATAGGATAAAAAAGGAAGGAAAAAGTAAGAATCAATGATAGCATTAAATTTTGGAGTATGAAAGAAAAGTAGCTCATATGCCTTTTCATTCTTCCAGTTTTACCATATCTCTATTTTAGAGTATGTGATAGAGCATCTGTTGGAAGCAATAATATAGCCAAAAAAGGCAAGTCTAGCTAAAAACTCTATTATATAGTAACTGTTGGGCATGCTCTAAGTGTCAAACGTATAGAAGATTGTCGTTTCCTTTTGTTTGTAAGTTTTCCGGCGGCATTTTAATTAATAATATAAATGTTAAGTATATTTGCGCCGCTACTTTATACTTTTTAATGTATACCTAGTAAAAAAATATAAGATAGGTCTATCAACTTTTACCCGTTATCTGTGGGTAACAAGTAATTTATTTTTTACTTATGTGGATACGGGTAAAATACGGATACGGGTAAAACGAGTATAAGTATAAATGTGTAATTTAAAATAGTGGATTTTAGGTGCAGGGACATTTTTGATTTTACATGTCTGATATTGACTTGAAATACCCCTGGTTTACTGATGCAGGTCTAAGTCATAGTGTAATAATGAGGGTAATTTTATCTTTTTCAACCCTGCAAAATCAAATTGTCCCTGCACCTAACAATGGCCTACTATTATTAATTCAATATGCTAAACTTTACTTCATTCCATTTATATTCAATTCAGTTCAGTACAGTAAATTTCAATCATGGAAAAAAATTATATTTATTTTAGTTAAGTTCAGATAAATTTATTCAAATTTTTTCCAGTTCAGTTAAATATATTTTTTTCCAGTTCGGTTTAGTATATGATTTATATTTTATTGAGTGAATTGCAAAGAAGGTATCCAAACTATGCAAAAGTCTCATCTAAGGTGTCTAAACTATTTTGGCTTATATTACATACTCAAACTATCCAAAATTCTCATCTAAGGTATCTAAACTATTTTTGTTTCATTTTACATACTCAAATTTAAATTCTATCCAAATTTGGTACCTCCATGAATTACTCTGTCATTCTCCTTAACAGCGGTAATTATCTGAATGATATTACAGTATTTCTAAAGGGTGAACTGTGACTTTTTCTCCTATAAAAAATAAATTAAATCTCCTTTAATATTAAATGTAATTATAGTCTTTTTCCCAAATAAATGGTTGAATAACTATCAAAATGTTATTCAAATCAAAGGATTATTTTCATCTCTATTTGTAATTGTTAAATTTTTTGATTGTTTGGAATGTTAGAAAATTCATAATGCAAAGGTAGGAATTAAATTTAATTTTTTGTAAGAGATATAGTTATAGTTCAAAAAATTGTTGTTGTTAGGGAGAATGACAGGAATTCATGGAGGTACCAAATTTGGAACAAAATTAAAGTGAATTAACCTAAACTATAAATTGAATTAAAATTAAAGGTACGAAAAAGAATTACATTACTTCTAAATTAAGCCAATATGTTAACACTTCAAATTCCATCTCAACTCTAGCTCGGTATGATTTTAAGATGAAAAAACTAGTACCAAACAACAATTTATTTTTATCCTCTGATGATTATGTCATAGTAACTCTTTGAATATGGACTTGTAGGTTGAGATGAAGAGGATTGATGTACCCAAAACACTTCAATGTCGTATGGAACAAACCCGATGTTCGGAAGAAGAGGCTAGGGAACACGTTTGGTGTTTGACAAATGAGACATGGAAGAAAATGAATACTGACTCTGCAGAAGATCACGCTTTTCAGCTCCATTTCTAAGAATGGCACAGAATATGGCAAAACATGTAATGTCCAGTTCAGGCTCCTACGAGGACAAGAAGGCCTGTGTATTTGGTTGGAGAGAATTTTGAGATTCTAATTTTTATTTTACGATTTTGAGAGTTTGGATTTTTGTTTGGGATTTTGATAGTCTGATTTTGTAAAAATCTTGTTTGGTTGGGTTGAAATTTTGTAAGTTTGAAACAAAATTTTTGATTGGTTTTTAGGATTTTGCAACTTTTGACTTTGAGACAAAAACAGGATTTTGAAAAATTCCGTGAACCAAACAAATTTTTGTAAAACTTGATTTTGAAAGTACAGTTTTCCAAAAATTCATCCAACTAAATACACTCAAATTTATATTTTCTCCAATTTGCGTTGAACTTCCATAGATATATACTGCTTTATTCTACTTGTGGATACAGAATAGAACGCAACTTTATTATTTCTAAATCAAAGGTATTTCGAATGGATCAAATGTACGATTAAGATGTTTAATGTACGTATTTGGATTCCACTTATTAGAGAGTGTATTTCCCAAATTGAATAGTACTCCCTCTGTCCCAAATTAAACTGCATGCTTTTTTTATACGGATGTTTCACCTTAAATTGCACACTTTTCTTATTTAGTAAATCCCACTCATGTTTCTCCACTCATTTCACCAACTTCTTTATCAAATTCAATCTCATCCACTCATTTTACAATCGTTAATATTCTCAAATCTTACCATTTGTTCAATATATAATCCGGGACATAGGGAGTATTAGCTTTTACAATAGGAATTTATAATACAAATAAGGGTCCAAGGGAAAATAATTTACCCTATGCACATATGTGCAATATACAATAGTCTAGGCTATATATCATCTGATTCTTCTATTGTCACACACCCCTCAAGCGAAGCGCCGTATTGCTCGAAACGTGAAAGTTGGACAGGAAAAATTCTAAAAAAGGAACGATTAACGCCTTTGATGAAGATGTCAGCCACCTACAGTGATGTAGGAACATGAAGAACATGAAACTTGCCTGCAGCTACCAGCTCCCGTATAAAGTGGTAATCAATATCAATGTGCTTAACCCTCTTGTGTGCAACCGGATTCTCAGCCAAAAGTCACAGAAAAGCAAAGGAGAACCTCGCAGAGAGAAGCACAGATCACAGAGAAGATTCATGAGTCAGACAACTTCTGAAACTGTATTGGTCAGAGCAAGATACTTAGACTCCGTACTTGATCAAGAAACAGTGGGTTGCTTCTTCACACTCCAAGAAAAACTACATACCCATAGATAGAACGCTGGGTCTCTAAGCACCGCACCCAGTCACATCCGAGTAGGCAAGTACCTCCGGAACACCATCAACAGAAAAGGTCAAACCACAATGTTGCGTGCCACGAACACAACGAAGTATCCGAGTGATCATCGCGAGGATATTGTAGGAACTGGCTCATTGAGTTAACCGCAAAGAAAAATCTGGGCGAGTGTCGGTCAGATACTGGAGGGCACCAACAAGCAAATTGTTCAACTTGGGATTGTGAAATGGCCTACTCGTGTTGCTATGAAGCCGAGACAAAGGATGGAATGGGGTAGAGACAGGAGTAGCATCCAACATCCTTGCGCGCTGAAGTATGTCCCTGGCATACTTGGTCTACTCCAAAAAACAAACCAGTGATGGTGGGAGAGACTTCCAAACCAAGGAAACAGATGAGAGAGCCAAAATCCTTGACCGAGAATTCATGATTAGCTCGGGTAATGAACTAACGAATGGCTGCACAGTTCTTCCCTACGAGGATGATATCATCAACATAGACAAGAAAGTAGAGAATAACAGCATCACGAGTAAACACAAATAGAGATGGATCTGATAGACTTCCAACAAAGCCAAGTTCCAGAAAAAACACGCTGAACGGATCAAACCATGCTATGTATGCCTGCTTAAAACTATAGATAGCCTGAATGTATCCATCCCCTCTCCAGACGTGTTGCCTATTTATTCTGTGATGAGGGCATTTTATCCCCACCTCTCCACTTGCTTGTATTGATACACGAATCAACATAATTACCCCCTTAAATGATGTTTAATTTTGGGTTATATCTCGTAAATATCTGTTTTTTCACTTTCAACTTTCCAAGTTTGCAGACGATGCCTTATCAATTCTTTTCTTCTGAAACCCCAAATCCTTCTTCTTCTCAATCAGTAAGTATTCGAGTTTTTTCTCTGTTTACTTTTTGTATTTTCTTGTTCTATTCCTTTCCATATTTTCCTCACATCCCCTCTGATATCCTGTCAAATACTAGATCCGAATACGAAGCGAAATTCAACACCCAACATGATAATAGAGAGGATGAGAATGTGCGATGGAGGAGTTCAGCTCCGATGACCGTCCAATTGTTTGGTTGAGTCTGTTTGTCTGTCATCTAGATTTTTTTCGATGGGTCCTATTGATTGGTGAAAACCTAGTTGGCATCCGATCTGAATTACATGAGTACATGAGAAATCTGAGCCAGAGGTAGTAGTATTACTTACCTTGGTGTTTCCTTTTTTAAATCAGACTTGTATATTACATGAGTTGGAGTGCATATGTTCTTCTAATCTGTTAGTTGGACAAACTTTCCATACCCTGAATTTGCAAAACTGTCTCTGACTGGTCTCTTATTGGCTCCGAGTGGAGAATCCGAATAACGTCTATGACACTGGTAAAGGATTGCAGGTTTAGGAAGTAAGTTCAATATTATAACTGGTTTGTGTTTAGTTAGTCATACTCGAATTAATTGAAAGTGTTGTTGGTTACTGTCACTATCTTTTCTTGTCCCTTTATCATTTTAATTAGAATTAGACAAGTTATTCGCTTTAAATTCTACTCAATCAATATATAAAAAGAATTCTTCGAAAATTTCTTTACAATCTTACAACTAGTCTCCACTTTGTAAAGATTTTGTAATCTATTTTATTCTTTTTGGTTGGGAAAGTCTAATACAGCACCCTTCATTCATTTTTAAGAAAAATAGTGACCGGCCGGGAGAGTATTGTATGATCCTTCCCTACTTTATTCATTACAATATGCACTTTTCAAAAGTAAAAGTGAAACTTTATGATATATTTATCTTTTAACGAATATGGCCGGTAATTTGTTGACATGTATTTTTCTTGCTTAAAGAACTAATTGTTGTTTACAAAAAATTAAAATAAAGAAAAATGATTGTTTTTCAAAAAAGTAACACTTCAATAAATTAATTGATGTGTTTTGACGTGATTAATAGTTACTAGCGATTCAAATTATAAACTGTTAGTTAACTGGATCGTTTTAGAAAATGTCAGTTTTTCCAAAATAAATAAGCTATTAGATATACAGAACAAGTAATTAATTACAGAGTGATGTCGCATTCGCGCGAGTCTCCGTATAGCTTGTAACTAAAGCAGAAGAAAAAAATACCTCAAAAAAAAAAACAAAAACAGAAGAAAAGAAAAATGAACATTAAAAAATAAATCTCGCTTGCCTGAGTAACTTTGTTAAACTTATCTTCCCCATTTTGTGACGAATATTCTAATAATAACTAGGCTAATTTTACCGCGCATTGCGCGGTTATTTGATGTATTGTTTTTGAAATTTTAATTTAATTTGCCAACAGCAAGAATAAGAAAGTTATATGTTGTTATTTATGATTAACAATATCAATTTTAAATTATATTTGAAAAACAACATTAAAATATACTATTTTTGATACAATATTAGTTGATGTGCATAATATGATAAAATTCACTTAATTACAAAAAACAAACAATGGATCAATTCAAAAGAAGTTTTTAAATAAATATTTATTTAATAGTAATATCTCGCATCTTGCATTAATGTACATATGTTAATTCACTGGAAGACAAATTTTATGGATTATTTAGTACGACTTATCTGCATATATTTTAGTTCAGTTCAGTTTAGTCCAGTCTAATGGTAATAAAATGACGTTGCCAATAACACCGACAATCAGTTGTCAAAATTACTTTTTTTCCAATTTTATTTTTTGGACTTTCAACACGCTTACCACCGACTAATTAATTGTGATTTGATCTTTTTTATAATAAAAGGTTTCAATAACTCATGATTATCATAAATATTTGTACTAATGAGTAATTTTTTAAAGAAATTTTAATTTGAACACTTATTTATGAAGGTGGGGGTGAATTTGATAAACTCTTGGAGAAAGGAAGGATATAATTTTGATCAAACTTTAAAACTATCCAAATTTTAGCCATACTAATAAATGATATTTTTCTAATTTGTAATATTTAACTTTGTATTTTATATTAAATATAAGAGAATGACGGCATAGATATAAATATAAATGAAAACGCAACCTCCATAATTGTAATACAAAAATGTAAAACGACATTAGATCCTGCGTTCCCCATCGGCCACCATTATGCCACTATTAAACGGTGACGGGCTTTGCATAATTAGTATATTACATTCCTTAACCTAAGCATGCACCTTCTGTATATTTCATTTTGGGTGATAAATAATTAAACGTTCCAAATCTGAAAATAAGAAGTAGAATAGATATGAAGGCTCACAATTTGTAAAAATATGCTTTTGAAATTTTCCATCTCCTGTGTCTAGGAGGTTCAAAATCATCCTATACCCACTTCCATTTAGAATCAAATCACTAAGTATTATCGTATTCATTAGAAATTAGAATCAAATCTATATAGTAAGAGCAACAAAATAACATTTAAGATTATGTTCTTAAAAACTTATAAATTTAAATGTTTGCGTTCCTATACAAACATCAAAAAAATATCGAACGTCACGGTGACACAAAGTCTCCATTCCACCACATTTCGCTTGCTTCACCTCATCCCAGGTCATCATTGCTACATAATCAAAAAAAACAAAAACGGGAGAAACATAGAGTGAATTCAAATACACAAATGATTATATGAATTCAAAATTTAATCCCAAACGGATCTTCACACCCTAAAATAAAACCCCCTCTGATTGAAAAACGATACCAACTGGTGGTGTCTCCAAATCTATGTTTCAAATAAAGCATGAAGAATCATGGAAGTAAAACTGAAAAACAAAACCCTTTGGATTAACCTTTTCTTACCTTTTCGTCTCCCATTGATTTCTTCTCATCCCATTGGCATTCTGACAATGCTCATCGACTCATCGGGTTTGAAGGATGTTAATATTATCTTTCTCTGTTACACAAAATACAAAGAACATATATGAAGGCATTACAGAATGCGGAAAAAATGGACATTCTTCTCGCTCACTCGAGGAATTTAAATTGGTAGTGGAGTACTCAGGTGAGGTGTTTTTTTGAAAGTCAGAGTATGAAAGATATTTATATGTATTTAATTATACCAAGTTAAATGAAGTTAAATAATATAATAATTCCATAAAAGAAATTAGAGCATATAGTAAGGTATATATTAATATGGGATGATATATGTGCATAATTTAAGTTTCTATATTCTCATCATGTAAACTAAAAAAGTCACTAAGTACCATAAATTATGGTAACGGCGGGATGATATTACCAAAAATAAATCATGCACCAGTATTGTATATCGCCACAAACTTCTATAATTATGCAAATGTAATTATAGAATTACACCATAATTACACGGCGGCCGGCGTAGGTTTCATACGAAACGCAATATATGATGTCGTTTATTGTAGTAACACAGAATTTGCGGCGACGGATAATGAGCGGTAATAATACACTAAACATATTTAAGTATATTTATGCCGCCACTTTTTACTTTTTAATATATACCTAATGAAATGAAAAGATAACAAAGCGCAAAACCTAGAACTTGCTGGAATCTGCCGCATGTGTAATTTTTATAATGGCTTTTAATAGTAATGTAACCCTTAAGCCAACTTTGTGGATTAGGATGAACTAAAAAAAGAATCCACCAATTATTATCAAAAATTCTTGATTAGTGTAGAAATAATTATTCAGCTTCATCAACCGATCAGATCACAGAAAAAAAACCATTATTGTAATTTCCCTGCGACAGAGAGAACATAACTATGGCTTCTCCAGCTGTTCAGACTCCATTGTTATGGGAAGACTCCGACGATTGTGTTGCCGGAAACGTCGACCTTAAAGGCCGGCCGTCCAGTCGACGAAATTCCGGTGGATGGCGATCTGCTTCCATTACCATAGGTATATTGTACAGTTAATTTCTGCACAGAAAAAAAATCCTGAAATAAAAGTTAGGGTTTTATTAATTGATGGTTTATTTGTTGTGTGTGTGTTTGTGTGGAAATGAAGGGGGGAGATGGCGGAGTATTTTGCATTCTATGGGATAAGTTTGAATTTGATAACTTACCTGACTGGACCACTTGGACAGTCGACGGCCACGGCGGCGGAGAGCGTCAATATTTGGTCGGGAATCTCACTGTTTATGCCGTTAGTCGGTGCATTTCTGGCCGATTCTCTTCTCGGTCGTTACCGTACTGTTATCGTGGCATCCGTTCTCTACATTCTGGTTAGTAGTGTGATTGTTTTCTTATTTTAAACAATTTTATTACCTATTCATATCTACTGATCTATTGTTAAGGAATATGCTAGTGATTTATTGCGCTAGAGATATTTAATTATGGACATTATGTCCTTGGGCAGGAATATAATTAATCACTTTTCCCATTGTACTCTATATTGTAGTTATCCTGTAAACTGTATCTGATTGCTTGATTAGAATAAGGCAGAAACATGCCTATATATAGTTATATACAAGGGCCTAAAACTAAATATTGAAGCTAGCTAAACCCAAGGAACGTAAGTGCAATATACAAAGTACATACATAAATTAATAAATTAGTCCTCTAATTCTTCTTCTATCGTCACACCCCCCCTTCAAGCGAAGCGTCGGATTGATTGAGACGCGAAGTTTGGACCGAAAGAAGTCAAACAGCGCACGATTGAGTCCCTTGATGAAAATGTCTGCAACCTATAATGAGGTCGGAACATGACCAACCCGAAACTTGCCAGCACTAACGAGTTCCCTCACAAAGTGATAGTCGATGTCGATGTGCTTAACTCTCTTGTGAGCAACTGGATTCTCCGCAAGAAAGATAGCATTGTTATTGTCACAAAGAAGCACCGGGGATCCTTGAAGCGGAAAACGCAGATCCCTAAGAATGTGTAATAGCCAAACTACCTCGGAAGCAGTATTCGCAAGAGCTCTGTACTCCGATTCAGAACTTGAGCGAGAGACTGTAGGTTGCTTCTTCGCACTCCATGAGACCAAGTTGCCACCAAGGAAAACAGCATACCCATAAGTAGAGCGACGTGTCTCCAAGCAGCGTGCCCAATCAGCATCAGAATATGCGAGTACCTCCGAAACACCATCAGCAGTAAAGGTCAATCCATAATGTTGCGTCCCACGAACATATCTGAGTATCCGAGTGACTGCGGCAAAATGATCATCCCGTGGATCCTGAAGATACTGACTCACGGAGTTGACAGCAAAAGACAGGTCGGGACGAGTGATAGTGAGGTACTGAAGAGCTCCAACAAGAGACCGATACAATTTCGGATTGTGAAACAGTCCACTGGTGCTACTGTGTAACTGAGACAACGGAAGAAATGGTGTGGAGACCGGTGTAGAATCCAGCATCCCACCTCATGGAAGAATACCCCCAGCATACTTGACTTGACCCAAGAACAACCCTGTAGAGGTGGGTGTAACCTCCAGGCCAAGAAGATAGCTGAGGTGTCCGAGATCCTTGACATAAAACTCCCGATCAGCACGAGCTATGAAACTCCGAATAGCAACCTTATCATTCCCGATAAGAATGATATCATCAACATAGATGAGAAGGTATAGGATGACTGAGCCACGGGTGAACACGAACAGCGAAGGATCCGACAAACTTTCAACAAATCCAAGGCCTTTAACAAAGGCACTGAAGCGATCAAACCATGCCCTAGGAGCTTGCTTAAGACCATAAATGGCTTTCTTCAGGAGACAGACATGATCAGGACGTGCAGGATCCTGGTAACCAGCTGGTTGAGCCATGTAAACTGGAATATCAAGAACGCCATTCAGAAAAGCATTCTTGAAATCTAGCTGATGAAGTGGCCACTTCTTCATAGTGGCAATGGCAATCACCGTTCAGACAGTAGCAGCCTTGATAACTGGACTGAAGGTATGATCAAAATCAAAACCTGGAACCTGTGAGAATCCCTGAGCCACCAGACGTGCTTTATATCTTTCAATAGAGTCATCTTGTTTGTACTTCAACCGATAGACCCACTTGGGGCCAACCACATTAATGTGTGGAGGGCAAGGAACCAACTGCCATGTCTGTTGCCACTGGAGTGCATCAATCTCCTCATCCATAGCAGTAACCCATCGTGAGTCCTTCACTGCAGCCTTGAAATTTCTCGGTTCCTTCTGTACCAGCAACTCAGCAACTAAACCTGTAGCCACAAAATCAGGTCCAAGGCTGCGAGCTACTCTTGTTCCATCCTGATGACGAGTGACCATCTAGTGAGCACGAGTGGCAGGTGGAGCTGTCGGAGCCTGTTGAGTTATGGAAACAGGAGGAGTCAAAGACCCACTTCTAGATGAAACTGAATCTCCAGGTGAATCAGATGAACTCGATTATGCTGGAGAAGGTACTAGAGTAGTCTGAACAGGTTCGTCATCAATCACTGCATGTGCTGTCGAAGAGGACTCATGGCATACCGTACAGGGCTGCTGTGGTGGAATGATCTCAACAGAGGCAGTCTCTAAATCAGGATCAGTGGGGTCAACAAAGGAAGAGACATCCAAGGAAGAAAATTGAGCCTCTGTGGATGCTCTTGAGAACAGAAAATGACCCTCATCGAAGCGAGCATGGCGAGTCATATAAATGCGACCAGAAGCAGGATCCAAACACTTAAATCCTTTGTAGTGCGCACTGTAGCCCAAAAAGACACATGGTAGACTGCGCGGGGCTAGTTTATGCTCAGATGTAGGCCGAACATAGGGAAAAACGCGACATCCGAATGGTTGAAAGTTCGAGTAGTCCGGTGATCGCCCAAAAAGGACTTCAAATGGAGACTTGTTATCAATCACTGGAGTTGGCAGCCGATTGATGGTGAAGACAGCAGTGTTGAATGCATCATCCCAGTGGGATAGCGGCAGATGCGAGTGAAATAGCATGGAGAGGCCCATCTCCATGATGTGTCTATGCTTCCTTTCTGCTCTACCATTCTGCTCAGGTGTATAAGGACATGAGACTTGATGGTGAATACTGCGAGTTCCAAAGTGAGACTGCAACCTGTTGTTAATGAATTCAGTTCCTCCATTACTCTGGAAAACCTTGATGCGGGATGAGAATTAGTTCTCTACGAATGCTTCAAACTAGAAGTAGATATCCACAAAGTCCGACTTACGACGTAGAGGATAGAACCACGAAAACCGCGAATAATCATCCACAAACAAAGTATAAAAGAAAAACCATTTCCATAAACAACCGGAGATGGCCCCCACAAGTCACAATGAATCAAATCCAAAACTTTATTTGCACGTCTAGGGTTCTCAACAAAAGAAAGTTTATGGCCTTTAGCCATTGCACACGGTTCACAAGTACCAGGTTTCGGAAGTACAGAAATAAGGGATAAAAACTCATGTTTGTTCAACAAAGAAATAACAGCAGAGGACACATGTCCTAATCGAGCATGTCACACTTCAAAAGATGCTCTATTATTGTTCTTCTTCACCGCTGAAAGAAGTGCTGCCTCACCACGGTCCAGCACGTACAACCCATGCTCACTGTGTCCCTGCCCCGGGATTGCCCTGCTGAGCTTGTGCTGAATAATAAAAGACTTGTCATCGAAATAAATAACAGCACAAAGCTCCTTGGTAAGCTTACTTATCGACAAGAGGTTCTTAATAATAGCAGGTACAACCAAGACATCAGATATATGTATAGATGGGCTAACTCTAACATCACCAACAGCAGTAATAGGAAGAGAAGCACCATTACCAACAGAAACAAAGGTATTACCATTGTATGGAGCGACTGCAGTCAAGGTCGAGGTAGATGCACTCATATGATTGGTAGCCCCGGAATTCAGATACCAGTCCGAAACTGTAGGAGCCGGAGAGGGCTGAGCCTGAGGAGCCTGGTATGGAACATACTGAGGTGCATACACATGTGGCTGAGAAGCCATTGCCGCAGAAGCAACCGGAGCAGCATATGTCTAAGCAACAAGAGCCTGAGGAGTGGATGGAAGCTGTGCCGGCTGAGGAACATAAGTCTGGTACTGCTGCTGGCCATAGGGCTGTGGACCCAAAACACCAGATCTGGACCCACCAGGACCTCCAGGAGCTACCCAGGGACGACGACCACCACGGCGACCGCCGAACCGGCCGCCGCCGCCACGCGCGGCCTGTCCAGGTGCGTGAGCCCACGCGCCACCCTCTGGTTGCTGGGCGGCCGGGACAGGCTGGTTGGCGGCCGCCACAAAAGCCACTGGACCCGCCGGAGCCTGTACCTGCACATTCATTTGCTCCAAATTTGCCAAAAAGGCCTCATAGCCCTTCGCTTGATCCACAATAGTAATATACGGGGGCAAGGGATCAAGAACAACAATGGGTGCACTAAAATTCTTATATTCATGACAAGGGGCGGTGAGAAACCACATAAGCTTGTCACGGTTCTCAGCAGGTTGACCCGTAATACTTAATTGATCAAATATTTTTACCAAAGACAGATGAAGATCATGAATCGTACCAGTCTTGCGGAGAAGGTTAGCCTGCTGTCGGAGGCTAAAAACAGCAATCGAGGTGTTGTGTTGGTAGGCACTGGCAAAAGTATCCCACATCTCCTGAGCAGTAGCACACTGCGAGATCTCATTCTTCGCATCAGCAGTACATGAGGAGAGAAGCACACTACATAGCCTCTGATCATCCACGATCCAGGAGTTGTAGGCAGGCAGGGCCATGTCGTAGGCGTCCTGCTCCTTCTGGAGAGCGGAAGAGTCCGGTGGTGAGGAGGAAGAGGCGGTCGTTGGCGGCACAGGAACGAGGGGGCGAGGGGTAGAGCCATCCAGATAACCAAACAAGCCTTAAGGCTTGAACACATACTCTACCTGCTTCTTTCACTGCAGGTATGTTGAAACTTCCAACTTGGTATTGAGAAGGTGGATCATCGTGTTGATCGAGAGAACATCATCCTTACGAGCAGCCATCGTCGTGTGAAGGAACAAAAAAGAGGGCAGAATAATTTTTGAATTGAAAGAGGAGGGAGAAGGCTAATACAGAGCCTTGTGCGTGCGAAAAGAGGAAGAAGAAAGAAGGCGGCGGCCGTAGAGAAAAAAAGAGAGAATAGGGTTTAAGACCCTAGGGATTTTGGAAAGAGGATCGTCAGGCGAATGATACCATGTAAACTATATCTGATTGCTTGATTAGAATAAGGCAGAACCATGCCTATATATAGTTACATACAAGGGCCTAAAGCTAAATACTGAAGCTAGCTCAACCCTAGGCACATAAGTGCAATATACAAAGTACATACATAAATTAATAAATTAGTCCTCTAATTCTTCTTCTATCGTCACATATCCCACATCGGTTACGGACAGACTAGAGGCTGCTGTCTAGAACTATTAATATTGTAATCATCCTCTTGTAATAATTGCA
Source organism: Sherardia arvensis (assembly GCA_948330725.1). NCBI lineage: Eukaryota > Viridiplantae > Streptophyta > Magnoliopsida > Gentianales > Rubiaceae > Sherardia > Sherardia arvensis. Next base: position 7,974,863 of record OX415244.1, read on the forward strand.
TTTTATAATATATTTGAAGTGTCTATTATATATATATATTATTTATTTTACATGGTATCAAGAGTTGGTTCAATCCCGGAACCCTGATCGACTTCTCTCCGGACCTTGATCGACTTTCTCCTTGTTGCCGGAATCCTGATCGACTTCTTCCCGGACTAGAACCCTGATCGACTTCCTCCTTGTTGCCGGAACCCTGATCGACTTATTCCCGGACTAGAACCCTGATCGACTTCTCCCGGGATCCTGATTGACTTCCCCCCTTATTGCTGCCATCCACTTTTAACTATCGCCGTCACTACTATGGATTCATGTCCTCGCCACTGCCTTCTACTTCAAGCCGTTGCCACTATGAATTCTTGACGTCTACATTTTTTCTCACCGAACTCTACCGGTTTCGACCGAAATCTGGTCCTTGACTCTATATATTTTGTATGTGCCTACAGCCTATACCTTGTACTTGCGAAGGCGAGATGGACTACGATGATGCTGCTCGTTCACTCGGACCACCGACTCTCTCTGATGGCTGGAATCTACTAAATCTTTCTTCTGTTGCTGATATTATTGCTTTCGCCACTCTTGGAGCTTATAAAGTGGATCTACACTATACTCTTTTTCTCACTGAGTTTTTTAATGAGGTGGTGTGCTCTTTCTGACAGATATTTCATGATCTTCTTTGCAAGTTGGGCATTTTTTATCATCATGCTCCAACTTGAGGGAGGGTGTTAAGGAATATGCTAGAGATATTTAATTATGGACATTAAGTCCTTTCTTGTGTAGGAATTAATCACTTTTCCTATTGTACTCTATATTGTAGTTATCCCACATCGGTTACGGACAGCCTAGAAGCTGCTGTCTAGAACTATTAATATTGTAATCATTCTCTTGTAATAATTGCCTTTGATAATACATTTGAAGTGCCTATTATGTATATTATTATTTATTTTACATATGTCGTTTAGTATATATTTATACTTACTCCCCACCATTTCATAAAAATTTACATGTATATTATTACTTTTAATTATTCCAATTTCATTCATAAATTGAAAATAAGAGTGAATCACATATAACATGATGTGGAGATAACTATGGTTGCATTGTCTCAATTGTGTTAATAAAATTATTAAAATTAATTGATTAGTGGGTTAGAAGTTTCGGGAGTACTTAGGTTTGGTGTGAAATACTAAGGCACTAAACTTCCTTTTTTTTGTACTCTATTACTGATAGGTCAATATAAATCAGAAAATTTGAAACTTTTAATTAGTCTGTCATATATCAAAGAAAACAAATAAATTTAAATTTACATAGTAATTTGTTATTTGTGTCTAATATTACATGTACTTGTGTGTAGGCACTCGGGCTCTTAACGATATCAGTAATCGTACCTTCATTCACGTCCTCAAACTGTGGTAATCCAGAAATCATCTGTTCTCCTCAAAGAACTAAGGATATCACATTTTTCATCTTCTTGTATATGGTGGCGATTTCTCAAGGAAAGCATAAACCCAGCCTGCATGCATTCGGAGCAGACCAATTCGACTCATCGAACGAGAAAGGAGACATGGCCAAAAGCTCATTTTTCAACTTCTGCAACGCTGGAAATAATCTGGCTATCACATTTACCTTAGTGATATGTACCTATGTTCAAGAAAATCTCAGATGGGAACTTGGTTTTTGAATTCCTTGTTTGGTTATGGTTTTTGGTATGGTTCTATTTCTTCTGGGTAGCATCTCATACAGGTTTCAGGTTACCAGTGTCGAAGAAAGACGCCCATTTTCTAAGATTGCTAGGGTTTTTGGCAGTGCTATTAAGAATTGGAGAACTGAAACCTCTTATGCAAATTTGTCGGTTGATGTGGAGAATAGTTCAGATACTATTCCAGAAGACGGTTCAATGGTAGATGGGGCAGTTTGCAGTCCGGAGGTTGAAGAAGCTAATAAGGCAGTTCTCAGACTAGTTCCAATATGGCTATCATGTTTAGTCTATAGTATTGTGTTTTCTCAACCATCCACTCTATTCAACTAGCAAGGTCTTATGATGGATAGATCCATTGGTTCAAAATTTGAAGTTCTGCTGCCTCCCTTCAAACTTTCACCAGTGTTACATCAATAGTATTTCTCTCTCTTTACGACCGAATCTTAGTTCTGGCCATGCGATCTCTTACCGGAATACCATCGGGCATAACAATGTTACAACGAATTGGGAGTGGGATATTCTTCTCGATTTTGTCCATCTCTGTTGCAGCTCTGGTAGAAACAAAGCGACTGGAAACTGCGCAGAAATTTGAATTACTAAGTGTGACTTGGTTGATTCCTCATTACTTATTAATGGGTGTTTCTCAATCATTCACCGTTACGGGTGTGCAAGAGTTTTTCTATGATCAAGTGGGCACGGATATGAAGAGGGTTGGACTTGCTTTGTACTTCACAGTATTTGGTACGGGAAGTTTACTTAGCGGCCTTTTAATCGCTGTAATTGAGAATATAATGGGCGGAGATGGAGATGGAGATGGAGACAATTGGTGGTTCTCAGATGATTCCATGAAAAGTCACCTAGATTACTTCTATTGGATACGCAAGTCAATAAGTGGAGTAGCATTTATTATTTTTGTGGTTTCTGCGAAAGGTTTTATCTATAGGAGCGTGTATCCTTAATTAAAAAATTCATTAAATTTATGTCGAGAGTGAAAGAATGAAAAGGTTATTGTATTTTTGTTTTCAAAATATGATCTTCCTTGATCATTTGTATTGTGTGAAAATAAAAAATCTAACGTAAATGGATAATTGCATTTAATGATCAATTAGTTCATGGGCGGTGTTTTGATTCTAGTTTAGTACACTAGTTTTCGACTGGAGAGAGATGTTTCGAAGATTATTTTTTTCGATGATAGAATTTTGTTGATAATTTTTAAATTAATCTCCATATATATATATATATATATATATATATATATATATATATATATATATATATATTATGGGAATGGTTTCATTAATTACTTTTGGGAGTCACAATATTACAGTTGAATGGTTAAAAGTAACTAAGACCAAAAGTTAAATATGAATTTCGTTTTTGAGTAAAAAAGTTAAATATGATTAAAAAAGCATATAGTTAGGAGGCCCAACCATTCTGGTTGAATGGTTAAAAGTTGAATCAAGCATTTTATTTTTATTTTTAATTGGATAATAATTCATGTGATCCCCAATAAAATTCATCATTTCCTCCTTCTCTCAGAGTTGAGCGCAGGACTTCTCAACTATTAGTGTTCTAATAATAGAGTCATTCTCAACTCCCAAGTTAAATTAAGCTTAACTTAATTCATTTTATTTTCACGCACCAATAATGAATATTAGACCATATACATTGCTTTTTTTCATTAGCCAACTTGAAATTTCTCTCTTAACATTATTATTAATAATATTTTAGTTATTGATTAAATATATTTGTAAAAACTAAAATCTTTTTTATTCAGATTAATAAAAAGGAATATTTCTATTAAGGGTGTGGAAGATTCAAAATCATCCAAAAGGGCGTAACTATTTAATATTTATTATTAAGCGCATTTTGATTGTTTTAATGATTGTTTATTTAAAAATGACATCTATAACATTTATTTCTTAACTGTCACTTGTTTAATTTAGGTTTGATTTTTTTTTTCTTCTAAGATTTTAATCTAGTTTTATCACAAATCTTATTTGGTGATGACTGAACCGCGATAGAACTATGCATTTACATGGTTTGATTTGTATTGGTTTGGTTTAGTTTGATTTGATTTGATTTGATTTTGTTTGATTTTTTATTTGCTAAATTAATTTAACCGAAATTAAACTATACATTTACATGGTAAGTATAGTGGATTTGATAAATTAATATATTTGATTTGATTTTTTATTTAATAAATTAATTCAACCAAATTAAACTATGCTATAACACTTTAGATGTTTTAGTTAATTCCAGCGGTGATTATTTTTCAATTCGTTTTGTAATTTAAGAAAAATAAATGTAAAAGGAATGAGTTATATAAGGGATGAGCTCATATATATGAGGAATGATTATTAATTTCAAATTAATTTAGAAGGTGGCCAGCAACGTGCGGTGTACTTAACTAAACACAATACGATAACATTCAATAGGTCGGTGCAGACTTCGTATTTCAGGAATCTGTAGGTAATTACATTCAATGTCATCTATTACAGTTATCCAATATCACATTTATATATGACAATAAAATTTGCTTGTTAAATAACTTGTAAGCTGAAAAACATTGCTCCTTATCAGATCCCCACAATGAATTTCAGGAATTTGGTCAAAACTACTCTTTTTTTCTGCTTTCTTATCACCCAACCTTTCTCCCCGGAAAATCATCACGTGCTCGCAGCTCTGAATAGATACGAAATTGAAGTTATAAGCAGCCTTCCAGACAATACCCAGCCACTGAACCTCCATTGTGCATCTGGTGATAATGACTTAGGATACCATAACCTGAGTGTCGGCCAGATGTTCAAGTGATTTTTTGACATGGATTATTTTGATAGAACGATGTACTTTTGCCGCTTTAAGTGGAATGGGAAAAATACAGCTTTTCATGTATTCGACTATTCGTTCACAGTGAATCACTGCGCACAAAGGGGCAATGGAAATATTTGTATATGGATCGTGAAAGAGGATGGTTTTTATTTTCAGGAGCAAGAGTGGGATCAGCTTCAACCGCATCCCATTCCTCCCACTAAACTGAGAGATTGGTTTAACAGGTTGTAGGTACATAAATAAAATTGTGTTCTTTAATTAAAGCACTGCGTTGAAGTATTTTGTTCCATCTGAATGCTAGATTGATGTGATTGGATTTTTATTTTTTTTAACATAAAGTATATTGAAGTATCATATTGGATCAAATAGGTAGCTAGAAAAGCAATGACGCTATTTGAATATTATTAGTTGGCTAGTTGTTCGGTTATTTTTAAAATATAACAAATAAAAATATATGATTGAATTAATTCTTGTGATTGTTTTTATTATAAATTCAAATAATTTTTAGAACTAGTCTAGTGATATAGTATTTGATAAGAATTACATGTGTGTTTGATTGTGTCATAAATAAAGGAGAAAAGTTTTGTGATTCACTTGTCCTTTTTGCATCACACAAATTAAACTATGCTATAATACTTTAGATGGTTTAGTTAATTCTAGCGGTGATTATTTTTCAATTCGTTTTGTAATTTAAGAAAAATATATGTAAAAGGAATGAGTTATATAAGGGATGATGAGTTCATATATATAAGGAATGATTATTAATTTCAAATTAATTTAGAAGGTGGCGAGCAACGGGCGGTGTACTTAACTAAACACAATATGATAACATAGTAGAAGATAGGTCGGTGCAGAACTCGTATTTCAGGAATTTGTACGTAATTACATTCAATGTTCTCTATTACAGTTATCCAATATCACATTTATATATGACAATAAAATTTGCTTGGTAAATAAATTGTAAGCTGAAAAACATTGCTCCTTATCAGATCCCCACAATGAATTTCAGGAATTTGGTCAAAACTACTCTTTCCTTCTGCTTTCTTATCACCCAACCTTTCTACCCAGAAAATCATCACGTGCTCGCAGCTCTGAATAGATACGAAATTGAAGTTATAAGCAGCCTTCCAGACAATACCCAGCCACTGAACCTCCACTATGCATCTGGTGATAATGACCTAGGATACCATAACCTGAGTGTCGGCCAGATGTTCAAGTGGTTTTTTGACATGGATTATTTTGATAGAACGATGTACTTTTGCCGCTTTAAGTGGAATGGGAAAAATACAACTTTTCATGTATTCGACTATTCGTTCACGGTGAATCACAGCGCACAAAGGGGCAATGGAAATATTTGCATATGAATCGTGAAAGAGGATGGTTTTTATTTTCATAAGTAAGGGTGGGATCAGCTTCAACCCCGCCCCATTCCTCCCACTAAGCTGAGAGATTGGTTTAACAGGTTGTAGGTACATAAATAAAATTGTGTCCTTTAATTAAAGCACTGCGTTGAAGTATTTTGTTCCATCTGAATGCTATATTGATGTGATTGGATTTTTATTTGTTTTTTTAACATAAAAGTATATTGAAGTATCATATTGGATCAAATAGGTAGCTTGAAAAGCAATGACGTTATTTGAATATTATTAGTTGGCTAGTTGTTCGGTTATTTTTAACATATAACAAATAAAAATATATGATTGAAATAATTCTTGTGATTGTTTTTATTATAAATTCAAATAATTTTTAGAACTAGTCTAGTGATATAGTATTTGATAAGAATTAAATGTGTGTTTGATTGTGTCATAAATCAAATTTAAGGAAAAAACTTCTATTTAACATTAAACAATTTATTTTTAAACATACATGCAAAACAAATTAAAATATAACTTATAATTTTTACAATTAAACATTAAAGATTTACTAAAACGTAGGTGCAAATGGCATTTTTTCTAGAGAAACAATTAGATAAGGCAACCTTATGGTAAGGCAAAGGGACCTCATATGGTTCCTACAAAAGTTTTGGGGTCAAATCATAATTATTATATTTTAGTTATTTTCAAATCAGTTAATTATATCAACTAAAAATCATCTCCTTCATCATCAAATCATCATCGCTCATCATCAAATCATAGACATTCATTACCAAATCATCAACGTTCATCATCAAATCATCGTTGTTCATCAAATTATCACCGTTCATCATCAAATCGTCATCGTTCATCATCATATCATCGTCGTTCATCATCAAATCTTCGTTGTTCATCATCAAATCATCAATCATTATATCATCAAATCATCGTCCTCATCATCACTAATTATAAAATCATCATCAATAAAAAATCATCAATCATCAAAACAATATAACTGACATCAATCATCAATCAAAACTCACCAATCATCAAAAATTAATAATCAATCATCAATATCATATCATCAATCGATCATCAGATCCACGGTCTTCATGAATCATGTCATAAACATCATCAATCATAAATATCAAATCATCAACTAAATTGTACACATAATCAAATTGTAAAATTGGGAAACTGAATTCTCATTGGTGAATACATATATATATATATATATATATATATATATATATATGAGGATGACGAAAACGAGGTCTATTTGATGATACGAGCCACGATTCTACGAGAATCTAGTTTCCCAATTTGACGGTTTAATTATGTGTATATTATAGTTGATGATTTGATGTTTATGATTGATGATTATTTTTCGATGATAGAAAGGAGTTGACGATCGGATTGATGACGAGGATGAGTGATGTTGGTGACCGAATATATATGACGAAAATGAGGTCTATTTTATGATCCGAGCCACGATTCTACGAGAATCTAGTTTCCCGATTTGACGGTTTGATTATGTGTATATTATAGTTGAAGATTTGATGTTTATTATTGATGATTTCTTATTGATGATCGAACGGATTGATGATGAGGATGAGTAATGTTGATGACCGAGCTACGATTCTACGAGAATCTTTTTTTTTTTTAATTAAAACCACACTATGGTGGGGTGAAATATATGGGCTCACCACACCCTGAAATATATCCATGAAGTACCAGTTATCTCCAAATGGAGGCAATTTGTGAGTAGGAGGAGTATCCCTTCTCCATACCCTGTTTGAGTGATTACAGAGCATTCCATAATACTCTGCATCAATGGCGGTAACACCATGTCTAACTAGCCGGTAATGGCTTGTCTACCCTGATACTAGAAAATGGGGTCTAATAAGATCAAGGTTGTAACCAGCAGCGCTTTCAGAAGTCCCAGTCAGACATACCAGCTGCATATTGGCTACAGCACTGGAACAACATCTCTAACAATATGATCACTCCCTAGTCAGTCTCAGGCCTATGAGACTTTCTAGTTTTCTCATATATTATCAGAATGCCAGTGAGTTGCCTATCTGCATCAAGAGTCCATGTCATAGACATATCTGCCTGTACAGACTACAAATCTGATTAAGACAGAGTCGCCATAGGGATAGTCAAAACTTCCCTTGACTCGGATTTCTCCTGTCTATCCTATTAATCAGATCAGAAGCCAGTCTATTTTTCCAAACAATGACCGGTTAGAAAATAGACTGGCAGACAAAAACACCCTACCAGTACTCCATCAAAAACCAATTCAAAGCATGTGCCCCTTATTAAAAGAAATTTAAAAAGGAAGGCATAAAAAGAAAAATAAAATAAACGCCTTAATTCTGATCCAAGAAGCGGCATGTGAATCGAAGGACTAGACCGGTGACGCTGGCTGACCGTTGACTCCGGCTGACCGTTGACTCCGGCGGCGCGTGGATCCAATCGCGAAAGACAGGCGGCGCGTGGCCGATCTTCCCGTTACGAAACATCTGAGCAGCAAGTCGGACCAGCCTCTAACTGATCGGCATTCTGGGCATCGTCGTGAAAAAAAAAACCTGCAAAAAATTGTAGATCCACTTCTCTGCCCGACGGTGTTGGGTTCCGGAACCCGATCCGAAACCTCTTTCACCGTCGGGCTCCGGGCAGTGAAGATCAAGTGGCGGCTCAAAGTTTTCCGGCGAGTATGGAGAAAGCCTATTCCGGCGAGGGTGAAAAGAGGGGTTTTGGTGGAAGATTAGAGGGGGAGGTGGAAGGACAAGGTATGGGGTGGGAGGGGGTCGCAACGGCGGCGACCCCCGCCGGGGAATTTGGGTCTGTGGAAACTTTTGGGAGAGAAGGGGGTCGAAGGGAAAAAAGATTCTACAAGAATCTAGTTTCCCGATTTGACAATTTTTTATCATGTGTGTATTTTAGTTGATGATTTTATATTTATGATTGATGATGGTTATGACATGATTGATGATGACGGTGGATCTGATGATAAACGATGAAGATTTGAAGATAAACAATGAAGATTTGATAATGAATAACGATGATTTGACGATAAACGACGAAAATTTGACGATGAACGACAAACATTTGATGATTTGGTGATGAACAATGAAAATTTGATGATGAACAATAATAATTTGATGATTGATGATTGGTGATGGTAATGGTTAATAGGGAGATTAAATGTGGTATATATTCTTATTTCAAAATGATCCCTGAGTTTTATTTATATTTACTGTAGGGGGCTCCGAAAAATTAATATTTATATTTCAGCCCGAAAAGTATTTTGCCCCTTAACCCTACACCCCTTACCTTACCATAAGGCTGCCTTATCAGAAAGTATGATGAAAATAGGTGATACAAATCCAACACCAAAAAACAAAAAATTACAGAGAAATTGTCATTTCTCTTTAATTAGGGTTAATTCGGGTATGGTTAATTCGGGTTCGGGTTATTATAAGGTCTATTGTAAACTGAGCTAAAACTGTCAATTTGCACTTAACTTTAAAGATACAATAAAAATTTAGATGACTTTTAATTATGCAATGATCAATCTTTATTTTAATCTCTATACAATTGTTAATGATCATATTATGTGATTAGCCTTAAACATTATTAATTAAATAGTGTCATTTTTACTTGGTTATTTTTAAATTATTGAGGAAAATCAAATTTTCAGTTGAGTTTGGATTTAGGTGCGTTCAGATTCCAATTTGGATTTGAGGCTTGATTATTAAGCTAAAAATTGATTTTCGAGTTGAATTCGAGTCGGATTAAATTGTTTCAGGTTTAATTTATATATTTTTCAATCGGATATAATCAGGTAAGGGGATCATTTCAAGTATGTCAATTCAAACTCTCCATTTATCAAAATAATCTTTTCAATATATAAATCACTCTATTAGTTTAATTCAAATAAAATAAATTGTTTCAATATAGAAAAAAAGTTCAAGTTGATAATTCTATAGAAAAGCTAAATGTTTATTGGAGGATTCATTGTTGTAATCAGAATGATGACTTTGATTATGGATATTTGTTTTTATATATATTAAAATTTGAAAATACATAATTATCTGATGAAGTTGAAAATACATATATTCTATTAACACTTAGACTATATTCGTATAAGTCAAAGTCATGTTAGTTTGATTTTGAAAAGTCAAATGAGAAATTTCACTTGTACGATGGAATATTAATTAATTAATTAAAAAAGACAATTAAAAATTTTACATATCTTTATAACTTGATGCGCATATTACACTCAAATGATTCCTTTGCATTAATAACAATGATATCAACCTAGTACATAGACTAACGGGTAAAAAGTTCTTGCTCCTTGTAAGAATTCCACAATGAAGTTAATTAGCAATTTGGTCAAATTTACTCTTTTCTTCTTCATCCTCCTTATCATTCAACCGTTCTTTCGTGGAAATCATCATGTACTCGCACAGCTGAATGATTATGAAGTTGTCGTTACAAATGACCTTCCTGACGACACCCAGTTGTTAGATCTTCACTGCGCATCGGGAGATACTGAGCTCGGATACCATGTGCTGAGTGTTGGCGAAAGTTTTAGATGGAAGTTTACGATGAATCTGTTCGATACAACAATGTTTTTTTGCCGTTTTAAATGGAATGGAAAAAATACTGCCTTTCATGTTTTCGACAAGTTGTTCACCGAGCAACATTGCGAGCCATTGCGTTTGTACAGAAATTCGTGCATATGGATTGTGAAAGAGGATGGTTTCTACTTTCAGGAGCAAGGGTCCGAAGAAGCACAACCCAGCCCTATTCCTGCCGTTCAACTGCGAGATTGGTTTAATATAGATTTTTATGAAAATATTTAAGCAAAAATATTTTTACTCTTTTCTTATTATTAAGATTGATGGGTGATTGAATTTTCTTTTCTTATGTAAAAGAAAACTGAAGGATCATATTTGGTCAAATGGCTAGTTAGAGGAGGAATGACAATTTTTTTAAGTTGCCTGAAAACTTGTTCAGTTAATTTCATTTGTTTTGTTCCGATCGAATGCCTCCTACTATCAAAAAATCACGGGCCGATTTCAACGAAAATGAAATTTTTATTGATATAAGACGCAGTCTCATCAGTTAATATTGTTTAAGACTAAAAATTTTCAGATCAAAATTTTTTTTTATCTTAGACAAAGGGAAGTTGTTGAAATGTCGTGTTTAACTGACATTGGAGTTGATTTTTTTTATGGACCCAGTATAATTTTAACGAATCCGATATTAATTGTTGAAATTTTTTAGGATGTCTAGTCAACCATTGAAATGATTATCCCAATTACGTTACGCCACTTTTGTTAGGATTTAAGAAAATAAATCTTGAAAACATAAATGAAATGCAGATTAGATATAATTAAATTGTCAACTGATATTTTCTTTATAAATTTTGAATTATTTATAAAATTTGAACTCCTAATAAATACACGATCAATTCTTATGATATTGTGTCACTAGTGTAAAGATTTGATTAAAAGAAGTTGTAAAAAAACATTAGGATATCATGATTCTGATGTTGTTACCTTGATGCATCAAAAAATGTACAGAGAGAGGAGTTTCAAGAAGAACTGGGGAAGATGGTGCTCTAATGGGTGCTAATTTCATTCATCAAGCGAATTACTGTACTACCTCAAAGCTCTACTATGTCTTGATTATGACAATCAAGACCGCCACAACATTTCTATGTCTATGTGAATTGCCCTATTCGATGTTCAAATTGCCACAGGGAGAACCCTTAAATCTAACCACAACCTTCATCGAATCAAGAAATTCCTATGCATTTCCTAAATTTTACATGTTGCACGACTAATCAGTTATCTGGCGCGAAATGTAATCGAAAACACCACAGCTATCAGAAGACAACTCAACTGAGAGCATATGGCTCTTGTGCAGAGGCAATAATAGCTAAATTAGAAACCATTGATGACATCAGATCCAATTCATTCAAGAAGGTTGTATGTAATATGATATTCTTTGTTAGTTCAACAATCAAAAACTGGAACAAACCAAACAATTTGTTTACTAATGTAGTTATTGTGAAACTGATTCACAGTCAATTCAAAGCTGAAAGTACGAACACAGAATCCTACAAATAACAAGAACAGTGAGAGCGACTAGGTACTTAGCAAAGTGAACTTAAAAAACTACTGGTTTGATAAACTTCTGGCATCAATCACCATCCGATTCCAGAAGCAGTCATCTGCTGACGTCATATTCAGATGCCAAAACCGTAAAATTCCATTCTGCAATAGAGACTAAATCCAAAAGTAAGATCAACAAAACATAATAACAAAAGAGGAAAGCAACATTACCTTGATTTCCCCAGAAAAATCCACACGGTTTCTGATTTGGGAAATGGAGCAGCCGCATGAAATCATGGGTATGGGTGGATGAGGAAAGCTTATCTATGTCCCCCTATTCCCCCTCCCCACAAAAAACACACCAAAAAAACCGAAAAAAATGACCAATTTTTCAATCTGAGACACAAATTTTCTCAGATCTGTAAAGAAACCTAAAATGGAAAAGAACAGAGGAACCTAAAAATGAACAGGTGAAAAACGAAGAAACAAAATGCTTTCCCAACCACACCATACCTACAATTTCCTGCAGCTTAGTTTCGTTTCCCCCTAAGCCCTACGTTTTGTGTCTGTTCTTGGGCTTGCTCTGCTTGTGTGTATATTATATATGGAGAAATTTTGGGCGGCGGCAGAGTAAACCCTAATTGTTTGGACCTGAACAGAAAATGACTTGTTTTGGGCTAAATAGTCTATGTGGACCGAATCCTAACAGCAAGCAAATGCCCAATATGTCCTCACTTTCCCTATGTTCTTTTTCTTCTTTTTTTTTATAACATCCATTCTTTTATATTTTATGTTATGTAACGTTTTGCTTTCAAAAAAATATATTTATGTAACGTTTTGAAGACAATAAAAAACATGAAATATTTTTTTTACCTTATGGATGATAAAGAAAAGGAAATGAAAACATTTCCCCTTTAAGCTACTGCTTCCTTCATGAGATGTAAATCTGACGCCATGATGACGTAGACCACTGATAGCCTCAAACCAGCGAGTAGATTTAATGGAGATTGGATAAAGTGGACCAATGCAAAATAAAATTGCACGTAAGAATTATGCATGCTTATATTTTGAAATAAAAATTTTACGCGAAGTAGTAATTTATTTGTATTACTTGTGACCCCATTTGGCAAACAGAGTTTTGAGCAGTGTTTAACTGTTTTATTCAAAAATAGTAAATTAACAAGTCAAACATCTAATCAAAATGTTTGGTAAATAGCATTTTTATCATAGCGTTTTCCATCAAACGCGGGTTTTTAGAAACGCTACGAGTTTTCCATATTTTTACCGTAATTTTAATTTTACCCTTGTTTAATTCCGTGTTTACTTTTTCATAATGCCGTTGATTAGTTTAGAATGAATTTCAATAGTTTAAACCTACATGTAAATTAGATTATTATCCATCACCATGTGATTTGTATTTATCCTATATTTGAGCTTATCAAATTATTTTTCTTTTTGAAAGAATCATTCCACACTTTAACAACCATGTTAAAATAAAATTCTGATTGTTTTTATAAATCATTTATAAAATCATGCAAATAAAAATAAAGCACGAAAACAAAAATATTTTTAAAATTTTATATAAAATGTTTTTTAATACAAGTACATAAGTAAAATAAAATGCTATAAATTAATATTAAATAATAGTATTTGTATATAGTGTCTTTTTTTGTCATTTGATATAGTAAACAACTATCAGCTCCTTATTATATACCAAATGCATAAATAACAAACAGCTAGTCAAAACAACTAATAGAAACAGTCAACAGCTAATGGAAACTGGTAACAGTTAACAGTTAAACGCTAATTCCCAAACAGGACCGTCTAAGATATAAATTTCGTAAGAAAAAGGGTGTTGATATATGCAGCCTGTTTTTGCTTTTATAATACAAAATACGCTATAAAATATGAATATATTCTCACTTTTTAGGTTAATTGGAAAATTTTAATAATATTTAGGGGAAAGTATCGTAATTTTAATAGTATTTTAAACTATGACAGTAGATTAATACTGGAATGCGTACCTCAGTTTAGTAAAAAATGTGATGGAGGAAAAAAATTGAATATGATTGGAGTTGTGAAAAGGGATGACGGAGACCAAATTCCGCAATTTGATAGCACTGTAATATTTTTAATTTCACACTGATATCTTCGGGTGGGTTAACACTGAACTATTAGTGCGCATTAAGATAATTAGCAGATTCTCCTACGAGGTTTTCATCTGTGACAAAAGTCTTCACAGGAGCTTTTGAAATATTGAATCAAAAGAAGAAGCACGGTAAACGTTCGACTTTTGGTCGTCATAACCGGCTACACAAAGAATCGATGCCATTAACAATGTACAGTTTCTCCAACCATGCAAAACTAAGCAGATTGTGATTAATCAGAAAAGATTCTTGAATGTTTTCTAATTAATCAGAATCTATCGCATACTGCGTTCATTCTTAATAAATTTTTAGACATTTTAATTGCGAAAGAGTTAAAAGAGAGAGAGAAAAGATGATAGTACGTATAAATTGAATCAGAAGTATTATGCATGATCAACGATGTGATAACCGTTACCTTAAATCCTATCATTTCAGGTTGATGGAGAGGTAAACTACACCGGTTTGTTGATTGAAAAACGTCAAAATATTGGGGGTTGGTTGATTGAAATAAGAATTAAAATTCTTAAATTGCACCTATGGCTACAAAGAATATGCATTGTATATACTTTATGTGAATTTCGATACTCCTTTTTATCCTTTTTTAAATTACAAATTTCACAGTGTTAAGATTTTAAATGTACATTCGAACTGATATATACATAAATAAAAATATTGATATTATAAGATTCATCATAATTTATAATATTTGAAAAATTACAAGTGACAATAATTAAAAATATTAATAGTGAATTGCATATTCTGCGCTGTGAAATTATTTACAATTAGGTCATGTCTACTTCAGGTGTAAATGAATTGTGGTGAAATAAAAGGTTAAGAAAGCTTCTGAGCATTGAGAGAATGAATTGTTTGAATTGGTGTTGAACCCCTGCTTAGTAATGAGAGAATAAGTTATTGAATTGAATTGAAAAATGTTAAACCAAATTAAAATATATTAATAGTATCAGTGTCGTTCACTTCCCAGAGAAAGCAAAACCTCTCCCGAACCTCCCCTCCCCCCCCCCTTTTCTAACCCAGCGCCAGGGAGGCTCCGGCCGGCGCCCCCATGCCGGCCGGAGGTGACCTCCCCACCCTTAACCCAATAAAGTCCATACCGCCCCTTCCCTATCCCCAAACCCGACCTGTTTTCATCTCCGAATCACTACGGTTGTTTTCCGGGCAACTGTTGTCCTTGGTGAGACCAGATCTGCGCAGATCGGCAACTCTCCAGTCAAGGATGATGTTTTACGATCGGATTCATTTTTTCGGCCTGTTGTCGCCGGAGAACTCAGTCCCGATCTGCTGCACTTTCTATCAGCCCGACGCGACTCCGGCACATCGAGGAGAGGGAGGACACTGTCCATCCGGAGAGATGGAGGGGAAGTCAGTCGCGACGTCACGCGCCTCCGGCTAGAGTCCTTGCGCGTTGGCGATGCGCAGCTCTGCCGGTGGAGGGTGTCTCACGCGCCAAGCTCCGCGCGTGTAGGCCACGCTCCGCCTGGTTAAGGCGCCCGCGCGTGCGGCCCACGCGCCGCCGCGCCGGAGTTTCTCTCGCGAAATGCCTCTTCCTGCATGAAAAAGATTATTTCTTATTTCCTATTTTTAGATTTTATTTATAATCCCACCGCCTCTGCCCAACCCTTGAGTTCGACTGGACCGAGGGGATACAGCCAACAAGATCCGTTTTAACACTGACCAGACAGACTTTCCTTCCAACCAAGACCTCGCCGGAAAGCCCCTTAGCGTTGTTTCTGTGTGTTGTATATCCGACCCGGGATGGGCCAAGTCGGACCAATCTCAATTAGTTATGGTTAGTTATAACTCTGGCCAGACAGACTTTCCTACCATCGAAGACCTCGCTGGAAAGCTTCTTCGCTCCCCCTCAGCGCTATTTATGTGTGTTGTATATCCGACCCGGGATGGGCCGGGTCAGGTCAATCTCAATTGGTTATGGTTAGTTTGGTTATTTTCGGTTTTGTTTTTGGCTAATGTAGATGGAGATGGGGTTTTTCTGCTTTTTTCTTTTAGTTTATGGGATATCAGAGGATGATTGCTGTGGAATTAGGTCTTTTGTTCGAATATTGGTCACGTTTGTTTGTCTGCCAAACCTAGTTTTTCAACGGGTACTTTGTTTGGTAAACTGGTTTTGACTTTCGATCTGATGAATGGTTTGGACAGGAGAAATCCAAGTCGGTGGTAGTTTATTACTCGCCTTCCGGCATTTCCATCCTAGTAATCAGATTTGTAGACCGGATAGGTTGGATAATGCATTTGATTATTCAGTCTGGTTCGTGCAACATACAAATGCAGTGATATTGTGTAAACAATTTGGGACGTCTCTTTATGAGACAGACTAAGGAGTGAGCACGGTATTTAGAGTATCGTCCAATATTTATAGTCAGTTAACTATCAGATAGTTGGACCCGGACTGTTTGGAGGTGCATCTGGTTAGACAGCTATCTATCTTACCTCATCTTACATTTTGTTTTAGCTTAGCTTTATGATATGATGTTATCCGGCATTTAGTACTCATGGCTGCAGATTCTGAGAATAATTCTTATAAATTTCTCGAAAATCTTTCTATTAGACTCCTCTTTGGAGATATTATGTACTATTCGACTCCATTTGGAGACATGATTATGGACTTGGGGAACCTAATAAATATCCCCCTGCTGACAGGCATTTTAACTTTAAAAAATAATAATAATAGTATCAGTTTAACATTTATCAGAATCAATCTAATACGTGCATGTATGATATATCGGGTACCAATCAGATAGCTATATGTCATGTTATTGGACCTCGTATTCAATCATTACCCAAACGGGTTTAGATATTCAAAATTAGAATTTTAGAAATATACTAAAAATTTATCTTAATCAATTAAAATATCTTTATGTGTCATATTTTTATTGATATCATATAAATTAAGACCATATCAAAATTAAAATTATCATGATGAATGTTATTCTCATTAAGTATCGAGAATATCTTAATCTGACCGGGACCTTAGTTTGGGATGGAGAGGTAGCGGTTTGGAACGTCCGATCCCAATCTTTGAAATCTTCAGTGAGGTCGGAGACCAATTTAATTCTCTTCCTTTTCAAACACTGGATAATTCTCTTCACAATCCTCTCAATTTTCAATCATCCACATTATACAAAAGTAAAGCGTATCATGATGAGAATCTAATCGCTGACTTGTGGCATTCAACTTTGCACTTTGCTTTTTCCCTTTCCATAATGTATTACTGATTGATAAATGATAAATCCAAATCAATCAGAACCCAGCAAAAAAAAGTCATACCATACCAACTCCCATGAAATGATTTCAAATGTTATAATATTTCTTTCTCCCCAAAGTTGAAATTTGCATTCACGCGAAATCTAGAAAGAGAGATGTTAATCATGCCTTTTCCTGATTAATTATCTAACCTTTCTTCTTTGAATCTTAGTTAGGGCAGCAGAGAAAAAGAGAAGCAGCCACTAAAGATCTACCAGGGTTATTCATACTATATGGCTTTGTAACTGGAACTTATATTCACATCATACACACTACTCATGCGTAGGTGCTCAATTGTGATAGTAACATTAGGTATTTTCCATAATAAAAGAAAGACCTCTAGAATCCTAAACACCAGTTTTTCCAAATCTTAAGGTTGCGTTTGATAATCAACTTATCATTGAAATCTGAATGACTCAACGTTTATCTAAAATCAACCTATTTGATAATACCAAACATTTACGTCCGAGCAAACAAATAAGTGGGAATAAGCACGTTTGAATCTCCAATACAAATCATACACTACTAATAAATGATTTCCAGATCAATTATGTCTGAATGTTCATATTAACAACACCTTGTCCAAACATTTTTCTTTGTAATATATACATTAATTTTTTTAATAATTGATTTTTAACTTTCTTTGTTTATATAAAATATTATAATTAAAATATAATTCACGATTAAAATCGAGTATGATAGAAATTGATGACTTCTATTGTATAATGTTACAATTTAAATAAAATAAAATTATTTCATAAATATATACATAAATGCCTTGTTAGTTTATACGCAATAACTTTATGCTGTTAATTTAAGTATAAAATTGATAAATATTTTATTCATAAACATATTGTTTAAAGAGAAACACTTGTGTAAGACTGACTTATGGTTATGCGAGTCTAATTCTTCATTTTTTTTAAGTCAAAACCATCCAAGTGGACGGGAGGATTATTCACGACTCCTCAAACCCTTCATAAAAGTAATAAAAATACATAATCGGGTTTGGATAAACCCAATGATACACATAAAACTCTTTTGGAGTTTTTGTGGCAATTTGAATGAGGTGCAGAGTGGATTCCAGCATAGCCGTACTACTACTCCGCCTCGGTGTGACTACATGAACTATTAAAAAACAGGGATACATCGTAAGAAAACCTAGGTATAATACCCAAAGGTATCTAAACTACCTGACAAGTATAATATCCTTAACTCGCAGTATAAATACTCAAAATCTACAGAGTCTACGAATAGACCGAAGCCCAAAGGGTCTTCCCTCCCGCCAAATACACGGGTTAGGAGAGACACGACAAACAAATAGGCAAGAATACTCCATAAATTAGCCAGGACAATTCGCAAAAAGACAACTACAAATCATATCCCTCTAAAAACAGATATATGTAAGTTAATGTCGGTACTAGAGCAATCCCAACCAATCCTGGTCTGACTGGCTAGTGGCCAAATATAGGACAAAAACAAATGCAATCTAACACGATATAAGCCAAGGCTTAACCGGTCTACAAATCTAGTAACAGTATCGCCAGCAGTAAGTATTCAAACTACTGTGACTTGGATTTCTCCTAACTGTACATATTAGATCGGAAGCTAATCGAAATTTAACTGAACAAAAGGACCTGTCAGAAAACTAAGATTAGCAGATTACATGCAGTCCCATATTTTAGTAACAACATCAAAACACATATATCTTAAAAAAGACTGAAAATAAATTTTTAAAAATGAAAAAAGAAGTAAAACCACATTCTTTGTCTAACGGTGCCAGCTCCAGTAAGAATCTGTCCAAACAAGCCCGACCCGACCCGCCCGACCCGACCCGCCCGGCCCGACCGACCGACCCGGCCGGCCCGACCCGACCGAAGACTCCAAATCGCCGGATCCACCGTGTGTGTGCAGATCAGTGACCCAAACCTGCAACTGTCGCGGTTCGAGCTCTCCAGATCCGTGACCTCTTGGCCCGCGGCCAATTTTCTCCGGGCGTTGTGGGCTCTCGTCTGCGAAGCTCCAGGCGTCCGATCTCCGGGCGAAGCTCCGGGCGTTCGTCTTGGATGTGGTAGTGACGGTAGCGACCCGCCATTCCATCACCGATATGGAGAGGTTTCCTGCGGGCTGTTGATTTTCGACAAAAAAAAAGGGGGTTTCTGGGTGTGGGTTTAGAAGAGGTGTGTAGATCTATACTATGTTGAGGGGTGGGAGGGGTGATCGGCCAGCGGAGTGCCGACGATCACCCCGCCAGAGAAAGGGGATCTGAGGTTTTCTGTCGGCAGGGGAGGGGAGAGAAGAATAGTCGAATTTCAATTATTATCCTATGGAAATTGTTCTACTTCTTGAGTCTAATTCTTCATATTTTGGACTCAAATTAGTAATTAGCTCCATTTTTAAATATATAATAAGTCATGTCTTACCAAAAAACCAACTTATCTAATTGTTAGTGTTGTTTTTATGTCTTTCTATTTCAGATTATAATAATTTGAGGTTGTTCTTTTTATTATTAATTAAGATATTACTTGTTTTGCAAGAGTAAATTATTTTCTTATTTTCAATTCATCACTTTTTATATTTTAAAGTTAATATTTCACAAATATGAGTAGGAAAATGTAATTATGATCATATTTTATATTTTGGTTATGTTTACACATTTTATTTTCTATTTTACTTTAGTTTAGACTTTTTAAATTTAAACTTTCAATTTCATTGTTCAAACGTATTATCAAACTTCATCAAGTAGTCTTTGCCATTTAACTATTCAGCACTTAATGAATCTGATTTCAAATTTAAGACTTCAAATTTCAAACTCCATATTTCATACTTCAATTTTATCAAATAAAGCTCAAAGTTCTGGGCATGTATTGGTAAATTTTCAAAAGTTCTGGATCTAATTTTCCAACCAGACATTTACAAAATTTTAAACAAGTAAAACAAGATTTTTGATAATTCAGCCTTACAAAATTCAAAATTTTAAAAATTCTAATCTTAAAACCAGACTCTCAAAATTGAAAATACTAGTAATCAATTTTTTTTAACTCAAGTCAAATTTGCATATACAACAGCTTGGAAGAATAAAGGGAGTAGTAGTAAGGGTTTAATTTAGTTCAGTTTTGATGAAATACAACTTTATTTAGATATATTGTTGTTCTTTTCAATTCATTTATTTTTTATCAATTCTATTAAATTTAGTTTAATAAAAATCAACTGCATAGAACATAATTACTATGTTTTTCATAGTTCCTCAAAAAAAAAGTATGTTTTTCATAGAAGGAAAAATGTCTCACTGTTAGCGGGAATACAACAGTCAAGGTATGCTGAATCACATGATATTGACAAAGTAGTCTCAGAAGATGGCCTTCCCTATGAGGAGTTTCAATGCATTCAGGTTATGTCAGATATTGGTGACCATCCAGAGTCTAGGTTACCCAAATGGTGAAAAATTGTACGTCAACTAAAGGCTTCCGCAAACAACCAACGAGTTTATCCTTAGATTCAGATTATGTACATTAACATTAATTACTATATGTGATACTACTCATTATCTGTCATCTAATCTATCGGTATCAACCGAGTTGCTATGGAGCTCTGGTGAGGTTGGATACTCTTTGTGGGAATCGAACACATAGCGCCCTCTGGACTTGGTTATGTGTTTGATTATGCAGATTCTTGGATACAAAAGGTGTGGAACAAAATTTGAAATTTCAAGGTCCCATATAAGTTGGTTTTCATTTGGGATATGGAGATCAAGGAAATAGGTGGGGTCTCACTGCTGTTGAGCGGTTGGATATATGACAAGTGGGACTAGATTTATCTACTTGCATCGCTCTATTGCAGGTTCTAATGAAAGCCTGTAGAGAATCATCAAAGCAGTGATTAGGGTTAAAACCCGAAAAATTTGATTGTTCACGGTTTTATCCGGTTCAACGGCGGCACTCAAAAATGACGAGTTAGCGCCAAGAGAAACAACGAGCGTGATAGGGAACATTTCATGTTTTCTGAATTACTCTTTCTTTCAATACATGTTAAATGAGCTCATTATGCTAACTCCATGTAGTTTGTAACATATACTTTTAATTATTATTAATGAAGTGTTATTTATAATTAAAAATCCCAATATTTTTGGGGTTTTTTTTAAGTTTTAACAGATGCCAATGCTAATGTCATTGCTGGTAATTGTCACTCTTTGTACTTTTTGGTGTCACTTTTTTCTTCAGCGTGCTGCACTCACTTTTTGTATATCACTAGTAGTATTTTTTCCTTAATGAGAATACTATGCATCTTTTTGTACATTAGTCCAACTTATAAAAAGGTTAACTTGAGCAACTAAAAAGGTAGCTCCGATGAGAATCCTAGATTCAAGTTTCCCATAGTAAAAACAAAATCACATACTCCTGTCCTGTCGATTTTATTTTTGTGACACTTTTCATTATTTAGCATAATATATTTAATAATTAACTTAATATATTGTATAATATTAATTAAATTGTTCGTAGCATACATTTTAATATATATTAAATTAATACTTATGACTTAAATTATCGATGATCAGATGTATGTTGAATATACGAGGTAATCGTATCTACGTATTGCATGAAGACAAAAAGGTAAAGCGATTCAGCCTTTTTATATTTTAGTTTTACTTTCCTACCTCACAAAATTTCATCTCCCCTATTTCATCATTTTTTGTTTTTGTCAACATTTTATCTTTCACGTCATGCAAGGTTGTAAAACTCATCATTTCCCAATCTCATCACCAGTTCAGCGGAATCGGCACGCAATAGTAATCATAAGGTAATAAAATTAAAAAGTTTGTCATGTGAAAAGATTTTTGTCTCTTAGAAACGGATGATTAGGTTGAAACAGTGGCGGAATCGGGTTGCACAGGATGGTGGCAGCAACCCTCAAAAATATACATTATATCTTATGTTACTGTAGTTTGGTACAGTTTTAAATTCTGACAAAGTCTAATCCAATTTATCAACCTTAAATATATTTGTCTGCTTTCGTCTCTGTGTTGTAACCATTTGTACCAGTAATATTGTATTAAAAAAAAAGCAATCTAACTCTCTGCATAAGAAGTCCGATTTGTTTAGTTCAGTTTATTTTTAATATTCATATTACATTATTTTTAGTTCTTTTCAACTGTTCTCACATTCAAAGAAGTCAAGGCGTTGAAAAGTCGTCCATTTGGCGACGACTAGTCGTCCTGGCGCTCTACGGGTTCCGCCATGACATCTCGACTCGCCGGAAAGTTGATTTGGCGCTCTAGAGATTCCGCCATGAATATTATTATATATAAAACTCATATTTTGGAGTTTATAACATTAATTAATATATTTTAAATTTATATAAAATGTATAGTAGTTTTAAATATTGTATATATTGCCCTTACTCCATAAAATGTCATGAAAACCCCAAAATAAACATAGTAACGACTCATCGTCATGGGACTTGGTAGCCGCGACGCCTGACTTCCTTACTCACATTTCAGTATTTTTAACATGTTTCAATTCAATTCTATAGTCACCTTTCTGGACCTAAGTGTAACTTTATTTTAGTTTTGGTAAACACACCCCTATTTTATATATTTTATGGTTTTTTTTGGATGAATACGCCCCCTATATAAAATAAATGTTTAGAGTGATCAGAATGTAGCCACGTTCTAGAGCCCAAACAAGGATTAAATCAACCCCGTCAATCAAGAAGCCACTCTTTTTCAATATCGACTATTGGAATAAAATGTGTGAAAATTCCAAAGAGCCTAGAAAATCGAGTTAGTGGAGACTTCTTTTTGGCATTCCCCACAAACATGCCCAAAAATACCACCCCATTTTCTTTAAGACTTGGACTTGGATTTGGATGTCTGTTTGCTCTCATAATTTAGTTCTAAATAGGCTTCTACGACTAGCTAGTAGCTACTGAATTCTACTGCGGTGTAACGTGAAGTTTGTCTAATTAATTCATGATAAGCAGCTTCAAGATTTTAATTGTATATCTAACCAGCATCTACGCTTAAAAAAACATGTAGATACAGTCCGTACTTTACTTATTTTGCAGTCCAAAATAAAAATATGTTTTCGATATATATGATATGATTAATAATTATGTATATCAGACATATGCATCATATATATATTACTTCTATTGCATACACTTGCAATTCAGTTATATATTAGAATCATTGTATATATGATTATTTTTAAAAAAATACAGACTGCAAATAAGTAAAATACGGACTGCGTATAGAAGGCCTGTACAATAAATGCTATAAGGATTTCAATTTATCGGTGCTAATTTACGAGCTCTTATTATGGTTAGATTTCAATTAATCGATGTCAATTTACGAGCTTGTACTATGGTTGTGACACTCAACTATACTCTATGATGTTATGGACACTCAACCTTTATTAATACTTCAAAATAGAGTTTATAATTGTCCTGGCAATATCATGTACATGACTTACGGTACATCCTTAAACTTTCACAACTCTAATACACATAAACATTAATTTTGGAAGTTTAAATTCTGATAAAATAGATTGCAGCCCAATATTAGAGTTTTTCCGTCCCAAGAGCACCTGCACAATTAGACTTGCATCAGTCTAAATCATCACTGAAGTTAGACTTTTATACAGTGCCGAGTAAAGGTCTTGAATTACTACCATCAGTTCCACCTCCAGTGTCAAGAAATCTTGAGTGATTTTGTAGTTGTGATCTTCTGTTACTCTGTGTTGGAGGCTGAAACACCAAGCCGCAGCTCATGTGGTGGAAGTTAAATCAAAAGCGTCATCCATTATAATCATTGTCTCCAGTTCAGGACCCCAATCAACGTCCTGCAATTGATCATATTTATTGTCCGTGTTAAGGTTGTTTGTAATCTCATTGATCTCAGCAGCTCCGTTGAAATCTGCAAGTGATACTAATTGTGCTCGTGCCTTATTTCAGATGATTTTAGGAAGCTGGCCACTTAAGTATGAAGTCTGATTCCATACCACCTCATTTCTATACTTCCACAAGTTTCATATTATGCAGAATGAAGTTTTTAGGGCTAACACATCTGAAACCTCCAAAATCCAATCCTTTAACCATACTGCAAAGGATCCATGTCCATTGTTAAAATTGAAACCCAATGAGATAATTCTCCATGTTCTTCTGGCATAATCGCACTTTGTGAAGATATGATCTGTCGATTCTACCTAGTTTTCACATATTCTACAAACTGGACTAACTGCAACACTCTTTTAAAAATTTCGCCGAAGGTATTGTTTTCGACAAAATTTTCCAAACCAAGAGTATGATCCTATGTGGTAGTTTGCATGACCAAAGTCTTCTCCGCACAGGATCATTTGTGAGAGTTACATCTGAAGAAGATTGTGATTCACATGTCCTTTTTGCATCACACAAAATCTTATAACCTCTTTTGACAGAATAATCACCCGTTGATGATCATGTCCACAAAATTTTATCCGTTTTACTTTGTCCCACAAGTTGAGGAATATATATCCTTAAGATTCTATTTGCTGCGTTGAAAGGGAATACTATCTGAACCAAATTAACCCTCCACGATTTCTCATTTTCAATTAAGTGCTCCACTTTCATGTCTAATTGTCTAGCCCATAAATTTGGGGTAGATAATGGATTAAACATACCTGGTGTCCAATCCTAGTCAATTTTAATGCTTCTGCCATTAATAACTTGTCATTTGACTCTACCTCTGAGGAGTTGAGCGCCCCATAAAATAGATTTCCATGCTCAGAAGTGTCCAGATTTTTGTGTGACATCCATAAAAGACTTATTTATGCAGTATTTTGCTGCACGAATCTTTGCTGAAAAGAGAGGATTCATCAGATAAAATTCTCCAAGCTAATTTTGCCAACAGTGCTTGATTTTAACCCCAAACCTCCTTGGGATTTAGGGGAGCAAATAACCGACCACTTTTTCACTTAAATGGTTTTCTTATCTACCTCCCCACTCCAATATAACCTTCTTGTCATCTTATCTATCTCTTGTAGGGTACTTGTTGGTAGCTTATACACTCCCATTGTGTATATGGGTACGACTTGTAAATTTGATTTCGCTAAGGTAATTCTCCCCATCAATGACAGTGAGTCTTCTTTCCATCTCTCAAACTTTCTACGTACTGTTGATTACTCCTTTGAAGACGTGCTTTCTCTTTGAAACCCCAATGATGCTAAGTCCCAGATATTTATCCGGAAGTCCCTGCTTGTGTATATTGAGGGTTTAGGACATCCATCTTTGCAATTATATGCTTTTATTAGGACTAAAATAAATGGAGGATTTCTGAAAATTTACCTGTTGTCCTAAATATCTCGCAACATATGAAGTTTTTGAGCAAAAGCCTGAACATTTTCCTTAAAATTTTCAAGAAAGACAAGGCAGACGTCTGCGTACATCAAGTGAGACAGACAAGGGCCATTTCTATTGATCTTGAAACAAACCTGTCTATTTCTTCCATCTAGATGATCTAAAACGACCGAGAAAGCTTGTTGGCAGATAATAAAT
This sequence comes from Sherardia arvensis, assembly GCA_948330725.1. Classification (NCBI taxonomy): domain Eukaryota; kingdom Viridiplantae; phylum Streptophyta; class Magnoliopsida; order Gentianales; family Rubiaceae; genus Sherardia; species Sherardia arvensis. The sequence goes on from OX415244.1 coordinate 8,000,826, forward strand.
AGATAAGGAGATAATGGGCAGCCTTGTCGGATACCTTTATTTGGACTGAAAGTCTGAGATAAACCACCATTTACTGCTACTCTAAAAGATACAGTTGATACACATTGCATTACCATCTCAATCATCAAGTTTGGGAACTGCATTTGATGTAACACTTTGCTCAGAAACACGCATGAAACCCTGTCATAAGCCTTAGTCATATCTAGTTTGATAGCTGATAACAACTTTTTGTCATATTTCCTCTTCCTAATAGTCTCCACAAACTCATGAGCCAACACAATGTCCTCTCCAATGTATCCTCCTGTAATGAAAAATCACTTTGATTTGCGGCTATTAGGGACTGTATAACTTCTTTTAGCTTTAGGTTTATGAGACTTTATTCAACAATATTTTAGAGTATTCAGATATATATGGTAGAGCGGGAACCGAAGAGAAGATAATAAAATAATCGAGAATATTCAATTATTTCCCATTTTTTAATTTCAAGAATGACATTGCCATTTTACGTTCTAACTATTTAAAGTCGGTATCGAAAAAATTTGACTATAAAAATTAGTAAAAGCTAGTTGTACAAACCCTCTTTTATTAACTCGGGGTATTGCGGACATGTTCCCAGATGTAATATGAGTTGGATAAGAAAAGAGTGTGATAAGTTGAACATGTGTCACAATTAGACTATGGCCACTTCATCTGAACTGAATTATGCTGAAAGGTGATAAATTGAATTGAAAGTTATTAAATTAAACTGAAGGGTTCTAAAATTGCTGAATTGTGATAGTATATGTTAGAGAGTAGTATTGGGTTTTGAGCCCGACCTGTGTTACCTATGATTTATTTAGGGTTTTAAACATTTACTCTTATACCCTTATAATACTTATATATTGATGAATAATATACAGACTCTACCATTGAGGTTTCCCCTCTATCATGGTATCAGCCTTTCTACGATCCTAAACCCTAGTTATACATATATTTAATTTCTTTTTCCGGCCACCTTAGAGCCGCCGCCTGTACCATCTCCTTATTCCCAGAGAAGTTCAAACTGGCTTGTTGCATCAACAGCCGAGCCACGGCCACTCCATCGCCGCTGTTTTCTCTCTGCACCGCTATAGATCACGTCTCTGGTAACTGCTCGTCATCGCCTCACAACGCCGTCGTCATCAACATCGACCACCATATCGCCGCCGCTGTCTGTCTCTACCCCGTCGTAGATCAGATCCCGTCTCTGGTGTCCTCTTCACCGCGGCCGTCTGCTCGTTGACCGATCGGCCCGTGCTGGCCCGTCGCCTGTCCCTGTCGTCGGTTCCCGTCGTTGCCATCATCATCGGCGTCTTCATTTTGTCTCTGGTCATCAGCGCTCCAGATTCTCGTTTTTCGTTCAGCCGCCAACCGCCCAGATCCAGTCGCTGCCAATATACAGCCCAACGCGTGAAGCGCGGTCTACTGCCATCGCGCACGTCGCGGCCTCCGATCCTCGCGCTACGTGCGGTCTCTCACTGTCTTTGCGCCACGTGCGGTCGCTCTGCCTTCGCGCGTTTCGCGGACATTCACAGCAGGTCTTTTGGTGCTGTTCGTGGACCAGCGTCACTTGTTAATTTGAAATTATGGTTAAATTAGCGATGTTGTCTCGCGAAGATCGTTCAACCAGTTGGATTGTTGATAAATCATTGTTGCAAGTTCGTCAATATCCCCATAATCAGTCGATTATTGATTCCGGTGCCACATCTCACACGACCGCCAATCCCAACCATCTTGATAAGGTACAACCTTGCCGTGGCTCTAATTTTGTTAGTGTTGGTAATGGTGAATTATTGCCTATTTCTCATATCGACCAGTGTCATCTTTCGGGATTTTTTACATATGGTGTTTTGGTGGTTCTTAACATTATCAGGAGTTTATTGTCCATCAGTAACCTTACTGGTGATTTACCCATTAGAGTTGTATTTGATGATGACATTTTTCGGTCGAGCATAAGCCTACGGGAAAAATATTTGGCAAATGGCGTCACATTGAGGGTCTTTACTATCTAGAAAATGGTGATTCTTGTTTTTTGGGTGAATTACGTGCTGGAAATCTCCTGGCCCCATTTGAGTTATGACACTCTCGACTTAGGTATGTCTCTCATGATACTGTTCAGTTTTTGCATCAGTTGGGTCATATTTCTGTTTCTTCTGCAAAGCCTGCGCCTATTAGTTGCTCGTCTTGTCAGATGGCCAAAAGCAGTCGTCTACCCTTCTCTGTTAGTGACACGACGGAAACTGGGATTTTGGATAAGGTGCACTGTGATTTGTGGGGACCGGCACCAGTTTTGTCGGCATGAGGTTTTTCATATTATGCAGCTTTTATTGAAAGACTTTTCCCACTTCACTTGGTGGTTTCCGTTGGGACATAAGTCATATTTCTATGACATTTTCCTCCAATTTCAGAAGTTTATTGAAACCCAGTTTTCTGCAAAAGTTAAGATCTTTCAGACAGATGGAGCCACAGAGTTTACAAATAACCGTCTGCAGGCTCATCTTGCATCCTGCGGAATTCACCATCAAATGTCTTCACCTTATATTCCTGCTCAGAATGGCCGAGCTGAGCGGAAGTATCGCCACATCCTTGAAACTGGTCTTGCGATATTGTTTTAATCCTTGGTACCGAAAGTCTACTGGGTCGAAACTTTTTCCTTAACAGTCTACATAATTAATCGGTTATCTAGCCCAGTTATCGGTGGAAAATCGCCTTTCGAGGTGGTTTTTGGGACAATTCCTGACTATAGCCTTTTTCATCCTTTTGGTTGTCGAGCATATCCCTGCTTACGTGTCACTCCTGTTAACAAGTTTGCTGTTCGCTCAATCCCATGTGACTTCATTGCTACAGCTCTCTTTATAAGGGATTTTAGTGCCTTGACCCAACATCTGGACGTATTTATGTCTCGCGCCATGTTCGGTTTGATGAAACTTTGTTCCCATATGCTGCACCTTCGCTGGATGGCAGACCTACTTCGGATCTGGAACTCTCTTCCTTTTTTGAGCATGCGGCCACATCATCGATGATTTCTTCATCACACAACTCATCTGTATCAACTCCTTGTATGGTTTGTGACTCCGACGACGTGGTTCGAACTCCAGTCGCCCAAACAGTATCTCATCCAGTTTCACCAGTCTCATCCGGTTTAACATCACCATCGATTACTCCACCGTCATCTCCTCTAGAAGTGTCACCCACTCCATCGTCTGGATCCTCCTCGAGTCCCGAATCACCTCCTCGCCGTGCTCATCGGATGATTACTCGGAATCAAGATGGTATTCGGCGTTTAAAGACACGTCCTGATTTTATTCCAACATGTCTTGTTGCTCGGGTTATGAAGCATTCAGAGCCTAGAGACTATCGTACAACTCTTAAGGATTCAAAGTGGGTTAGAGATATGGATGAGGAGATGGATGCACTTCAGCATTAGAATACTTGGGAGTTGGTTCCTCATCCTTCAGATTCCAACATTGTAGGGTCGAAGTGGGTTTTTCGCTTAAAGTATCAACCAGATGGTAGGATTGAGCGCTACGAGACTCGTTTGGTTACTCAGGGATACTCTCAGATTCCTGGTTTTGACTTTGATCACACTTTCAGCTCGGTTGTCAAGGTAGCTACTGTCCGTACAGTTCTTGCCATCGCCACTCTCAAGCGCTGGCCGCTGCATCAGCTTGATGGTAAGAACGCATTTCTTAATGGTGATCTTGATTCTCCAGTCTAAATGGCTCAACCAATGGGATATAAGGATCCGGCTCATCCTGACTATGTTTGTCGTCTAAAGAAAGCCATATATGGACTCAAACAAGCTCCCCGAACTTGGTTTGATTGCTTTAACTCTTATCTTCGGCAGCTTAGTTTTCGGTGTAGCACTTCAGACACATCCCTCTTTGTTTTCTCTCGGTGTACCACCTTGCTCTATCTCCTTGTTTATGTGGATGACATCATTCTGATCGGAAATGATGCTGGTGCTATCAGGCAGTTCATCACCAGGACTGATCAAGAGTTTTCAATCAAGTATTTAGGCTTCCTTAACTATTTCCCTGGACTTGAGGTGTCTACTACTCCGTCTGGCCTTTTTCTTGGACATGCCAAGTATGCTAGAGATGTACTGAGTCGAGCCGGCATGACTGATACTTCTCCGGTGACGACTCCATTTGTACCACTCTCGCAGCTACATAACAGCAATAGTGCACTGTTCAGCAACCCAACCCTCTATCGGTCTTTGGTTGTTGCACTTCAATATTTGACTATCACTCGCTCTAATCTAGCATTTGTGGTGAATTCGGTTAGTCAGTACCTCCAAGACCCTCGTGAAGGTCACTTTGCTGCTGTTACCCGAATCCTTCGTTATGTTGCTGGAACACCTCATCATGGTCTCACATTTCGCTCAGGAGGTATTTCAACTGTTTATGCTGATGTTTGTGCCTATTCGGATGCTGATTGGGCTCGATGTCTAGAGACTCGACGATCGACTTACAGCTATGCAGTGTTTCTAGGCAGTAACTTGGTTTCATGGAGTGCCAAGAAACAACCTACAGTATCTCGCTCAAGTTCGGAATTCGAGTACCGTGCCCTTGCCAATATATCAGCGGAAGTTGTCTGACTCTGCCATCTTCCCCGAGATTTGCAGCTTCCTCTGGATGGCTCTCCACTGTTGTTATGTGACAACAACAGTGATATCTTCTTAGCTCAGAATCCAGTGGCTCATAAGCCGGGCAAGCACATCGACATCGACTACCATTTTCCAACTAAACTCCGTGTTAGTCATGTTCCTACTTCGTTGCAGTTGGCGAACATTTTCACCAAGGGTCTCCCTAAGCCCTTATTTGAGTTCTTTAGATCGAAACTTTGCGTCTTAGTCAATCCGACGCTTAACTTGAGGGGGATGTTAGAGTGTAGTATTGGGTTTTGAGCCCAACCTGTGTTAGCTAGGGTTTATTTAAGATTTTATACATTTACTCTTATGTCCTGTAATGCTTATATATTGATGAATAATATACAGTGTCTACCATTGAGATTTCCCCTCTATCAGTATAAACTCCTAAACTGAACTGAAAGGAATATGTCTAAGGTGCTGGATAATTTAAAATAGACAATACCTTACATAAGCGTGCCTTTTGAAATTTTAATGTATTACCATACAAAATGCAAAAAATGAATATTCTTCAACGGACCAATATCGCAATTTACCCAAAAATCAAATAATATAAAAGTCACTTTTTACCACAATCAATGCCACAAAAAGCCACAATTTTGCCTTTAAATACGACCCATCATGTCCCCCTCTTGTTTCATCTATCCCCCTATCTCCACCTTTCTTCCATTCATACTCTCACTTTCTCACTAGCCTCTCTTTCCCCTCCTCACCTGATTGGCACAATGATTACTGCTGGAACCTCCCGGTGGTCCGGCGGCTGGTGGCCGCAGCTCCGGCGGAGGAAGAAGCGGACTAACGGCGGCTCCGATGCTCACTGATGATCATGGCACAGCAACAAAAAACAGCTCTGCAATTTCGCTCTCCTGATATTTCTAGCTCACTCTGTTTTGCCCGGAAACTGAGAAGAGCAGAGTCGGGATAGCGCTATTATTGCATTGCGGGGGAATTGAGGGTAGCGGTCCGAGTTTACCTTTACTTTTAGGTCTGATGTTCTTATGAAATTCATCCTTTTTTGGTTGGATTTTGACTCTTTATTTATAATTTTCATAATATTAATGTTGGTTACGTATAAAATATGGGATGTAAGGGATGCATGCGAGGAAGCTTTAGTTTGGGATTTAATGTCGGAATTTGCTACCGGGCATGCATAGCTTACACTCATTTTGTACTTATTTTGCTTTCTCAATTATAATAAAAAAGTTATATTTGAAAACTTGAGTTCTTTTCTCCTTGCTTTATTTGACAATTTCCAAGTTGTAATAGTATAGTGGAACAAATGACGCTCTCTACTTTTGTTTCCAAATTCCTTATTGCAATATATTCAATATCCAATCTTATGTTAATAGAGATTCTTCTGATTGTATATACGCGTCGTTAAACGTGTATATACGCGTCTTTAAGCGTGTATAAAATCAAGATTTCACCAAAACAAACCTCAGATTATTCTATTTCTAGCTTGATTGTAAGTACTCGCTCTTTCTCAAGGTTTTTAGTAGAGAGAAAATGAAAAGTTAAAATTTTGAATGGTCGTACTAATAAATAGAAGAGACTTTTACTTCAAAATAAAAGTGCCCAGATTAATATATAACAACTAATAAGAAAAAATGTGCAAATTGAGATGGAAGGCAGAGTATATATTTCTTATATTATCAAGCAATTTATTAATTAAATGGAATGGATACTTGCCAAAATGAAATAAATCTAAAGTAAAAGAAAAATTAACTTAATGCACACACACTGTACTAACGGTAGTTCAGAAAAATTGGGTTTTTAACTCTCTGGTTTGCCAACTTGGAAGGATGAATGAACATTTGGGGTAAGGTTAATGAATCTGGTTGGAAGAAAAATTGAAAACCTAGGCTATATAGGTGACAGTAAATCTGTGTTGGAAGTAGTAATTAAATTTGAGTAGCCTTTTGTCAGAAGGTATAGCTACGGCATCCGTCTTTCCAGGAGAAGAAAATTTGGTACAAACTGTCCCAAATCCAACAAGCCGCGTAAATAAGTTCAGGTAGGCTTATAGTAGTCACAGTTAAATAGTAGGTTTTGTTCCAAAACAAAAGTTACAGTTCAGAGTAGGTTTTGTTCCAGAAAAAAAGTTACAGTTTGTAGTGTCAGTTGTGTCAATAATACCGACCTATTGGAGCAGTAAAATTTTGAATATTTTTTGTGATTTTTCGTCTTTCAGATAGGTTAAAAAAGGCGCATGCTATACGCAGTCCGTATTTTGCTTATTTTGCAGTCCAAAATAAAAATACGCCTTCGATATATATGATATGGTCAATAATTATGTATATCAGACATATGCATCATATATACTACTTCTATTGCATACACTTGCAATTCAGTTATATATTAGAATCATTGTGTATATGATTATTTAAAAAAAATACGGACTGCAAATAAGCAAAATACGGATTGCGTATAAAAGGCCTGTTAAAAAATCTAATGAATAATAAAATAACAAAAAAATTAAAAAATCGTGGTCGGCAGGATTCGAACCTGCGCGGGCAAAGCCCACATGATTTCTAGTCATGCCCGATAACCACTCCGGCACGACCACTTTTGATTAGGATGTGTAATTGTAAGTATTTACTATGATATATAATTTGTTATAGGAAAATTGACATCTCTAACTATTTTTTGTCATTTATATTTCTATAATTCCCTGATTTTATGTTAAAATAAATTTATACTTATATTTTTCTTATTTGGAATCCATATTCAATGAGCGGATGATATTTTAATTGACATACTCTTGCACTTTTACATATCGAGATATCAATTATATAAGTAGTTGTTAGATTCATTAATATAAATACAACAAAAGATTGTACATCAACATCCCATCTTTATAGTGATACTAGTAAACACACAAATAAGTAATTTTTAGTGAATCATATACATAACGATATCCCTCCTTGCATGATACATGTAAGTATAGAAATTACTTGTACAAATTTAACGTCTGATATATTAATGCAACTGGTCTGCTAGATGCAGTCCATATTTTGGTTATTTACGGTCCGTATTTTTGTTACATAATCATATATATAATAATTATGATATATAATTGATTTGCAATTGTATGTAATATATGTGATGCATATGTCTGATATACATAATTATGAAGTATAATATATATCGAAAACGTATTTTTATTTTAGACCGCAAAATAAGTAAAATACAGAATGTATCTCGCATTACCGCTAATGCAATGGTGTCAACTTGGAGCATCAAGGCATCAACATCAAGATGCTCCAAACAAGTCGTTAATCTACTCTCCGTAAATGCATCATAATTCTAGCAAACTGTTCCGAACATAAAATCGGAATAAAAAGTTACTAGTGAATTCTACTGAGTGCAACAGCTACTCCGTGCAATAGATACCGGATACCGGTGACAGGTAAGTTGTCTGTACAGTTAGTGACCTATTGTTAATTCTGATTTGATGGGATGGCACAGCCACTGGCGACTGGCGACTGGCGACTGGCGTCTCGATAGTATTCGTCTAGAGACACCAAACCAGCTACCACCAAATTGTAGTTAACCACGCTTAAAAAGAAGGGCCCTAATTAAGGCCATCGATTGGTGATCAATCACCAGATTTTGGTTGAACCTCACCAGGCACCCAATTCAGAATTTTGCTTCACATTCAAGCTTTCCATTTCATCGTAGTACTGTACGGGTGCTTAATTCAATTTTATTTAGGGTATGTTTGGTTGCTAGAATTGGAATTAGAATTGGTATTCTAATATCATAGAATTGAAATAAAGAATTAGTGTTCAAATATTTTATGAATTCTAGTGTTTGGCTAACACTAGAATTACTTAAAAATGGAGATTGTAATTCCAATTCTTGTGTTTGGATAACTAAAATATTGACATGGAATTAGAATTAGAATTGTCTTATTATTATTATTTTTTTGATAAACTTATTACTACTTTATTTTTCATTAATTACTTTTTTTTTTGCAATGGTAAATTTATTATTTGAATACACTATATAAAATAAAAGGTAAAACAATTTTGTGAAAAAAGCTCATTTAATTAATTAATTAATTAAAAGGTAATATAAATTAAAGGAAATTATTGACAGAACATATAATGTGTTTCTCAAAACATATAGAAAGGATAAAAAAATTTCTGATAAATAAATAGCCTGACAAAAACTATTCCCGGTTTCGAAAAGTAACAATAATACACACCTAATTCTATTGTATATGATAATTTCAAATTATAGTACCATGAAATACTCAAAAGTTTTAGTACATCATCTTATTATGATTTACATGATAAAAAGAATAATACCACTGAATTTTGAAGAAAGGCAAATGCAAAACTACTATCACTTCTTTCTATTTTGATAATCAATGAACATTGCTTTTGCAAGAGTGTCCCTAAATTTCGACCACTCACTTGTGGTTTGCACCGATGTTATCCGAAAAGTCCCCTCAACATGCTCACCACTAAGAAACTCTTCCTCTCCATCTTCTCCATCTTCATTGCTTTCATCAACATCATCTTCATTTTGTTGCGAAAGTGCAACATCAACATCATCTAATATTGGATCATTGGGTGCTTCTACCCGAATAAAATTGTGAAGAATGATACATGCATTGATGATACTTACATGTGCCTTAACATCAAAATAAGACTCATGTCTCAAAATCTTCCATTTCTTTTTCAACACCCCAAAGGCTCTCTCAATTACATTTCTCGCAGTAGCATGGCGAAGATTGAACAACTCTTTTGAATTTTGTGGGTTATTACCTCTAGCGGACCACTCATTTAAATGGTAGCGAACTCCTCTATATGGAGCTAGCAAACCAGGGCCATTTGTATATCCGGCATCCACAAGAAAGTACTTTCCTATATTATTAAATTGACACAATATAATCATTTTAGAGCATTGAAAATTATGTGTAATAATTAAAAAAAAAGATGCATCTAATAGTAAATACCTCTGGGAATGATGAGATGATCTTGTCTAATCAATGCATCACGCAGTACTCTGCTATCAGCAGCAGATCCTTCCCATCCCGGTAGTACATATGTAAACCTCAAATCTCGAGAGCATACAGCCAAAACATTGGTTGATAGCTTGCCTCTCCTATTTCTATATCTCTCTTGATCTTTCAAGGGAACACTCAATTCAATGTGAGTTCCATCAAGTGCTCCAAGACAGTTCTAAAAATACAAAAAATAAGACATGGCTATTAGGCAAATAAACAACGTATTATACATCATTATAATAGTAACAAATAAAAAATATTTCTTACCTCAAACCAATCCCACTTTTCATCCTCAAACCCTTCCATCTCAACTTCAGGTTGAACAACATATTGTTTCCCTATTCTTAAAATAGTTCGAAGAACAATATAAAAATATCTACTCACTGTCTCTCCAGATCTTATAAAATTAAAACCGACTTGTCGATTTGTCAAATTATAAGCAAGGAGATGAAGAAACATAGCAACTTGTTCTTCAACAGTAATATGCATAGAATTTGTCAAACCTTGTTCTTGTGATAGCTTGTTACACAAAACAGTAAAACAATGCTTATTGAGTCGCAACTGTACGTAACAAACCCTATCACTTCCATAGTAAAGCTTTCTCAAATACACTTCTCTTGCTATTGAATAATCAATCCTAGGCTCTCTCACAATGTGCTTATTATTCCAAATGGCTAAGGCAGCAGCAGTAATTATGTGACTTGCAACAACTATTTTTCGTTTCTTAGGTGCAGAGTTTTCAGCTGTATCATCCATGATATCCTTCAACAAAGGAAATAAGAATTATCAACCAAATGCACCATAATAAAATCAGCTGCAGGTTTAAATTTCACCACCATCTGTTTTTAGAGTCAGTGGAAGACATCTGATGCTAAAAACTGGAAATTGCAGAGATAGTATATAAGATATTGTTTGAGGATGAAGACTTATGGCCTGAAATCTGGAAAACTGGATGAACACTACGGAATGAAATCTGGAAAGACAGTGAAAAAATTTCATTTTTTCTATAAAGACTTATGATCCTTTCTGTCAAGCTGCCATACTGGCCATCTTTAATAGAAGATGAGCTGACTCCAGGAAATAAACAAAAGTTCACACACTGCACATAGGAATATGCTGAAAGCATATCATATAAAGCTGTAGAAATCTGTGTGAAAAACTCTGCAATTTGCACAAAGTAAGTCTTTATAGACATCAACAGTTACAGTCACTCTTAAACTACTGGTCCTTCTTAGTTCATTCATTAATTGAACTGATCTTGGTCAACTAGCAAGAGACATCAAAATAGTCCATTTTCAAAATACTTTCTGACATCCATATGCTATATATCCAGACATGAACCAGTTCTGAGACATCATTTTCATACCTGTTATATTAATGCTCTCCTTCAAACATGTTCATCGGCATCTATGTAAATTCAGTTTGTTTTCTTAACATTTGATGAAAAAACACTGAATTTTGTGAAGAAAAGTATCACAACTAAAGTAAGAATTGTATGTGCAAATTATGTCAAATAGCCAATCATATTCAAAAATATTCTTATTTATATATGCAGAGATGTTGATAACTGCAACTCAAATGTTGATAAATTTGCCACTATACTAGATCCTCACTGAATAAAAATGCAGTCACTCTACTCAGATGGTAAAAGTAGTTACCCTTGCTGATTCCGATGCAGACCAATGTGAAAACAGATGGCAAGCCCAAAAAGCAAGAAAATATTTTGCAGACTTGCTCACTAAGTGGCTTGATATCTCGCTGCCCAAACTTGAGAGCTTTTGTGATTCTCCTCTAAGCTTATTAGCTGGTTATTGATACCTGGATACAAAGCATTAGCAACAAGATCAGGAAATAATCCATACCGTAAAAGTAGAACATTCCAACAGAAACTCTACTATTTTCAGATATTGCATATCAAACAATTAAGTATCACAGAAATTAATAGACAAACTTGTTGTTTTATGAATGCATGCCTAATAGGTGATATTCTTAACTGATAGTGAGAATATATTGTTTTGAAGCTTTTAAATGAGAAATGGTAACACGGCAAGATATGTTATTAATACAGCAAGTCAACATCAAAATAGAAAAAGTTCCTACATTATAATGGCACAAATTCTATTCTGATATCTCAGCAATGAAATGGTGTCAAAACCAGTCACAACGGAGTCACGGTTATCAAGATATGAATTTTCAAAGTACAACACAGCTGCTGAACACTGCACTGGTTAAAAATATCATTTTCTTACTCGTTTCTGGACCAAATTGGTCTATTCCTGATTCTAAATCATAGTTTAGAGTTTAGAGATGGCAATGGTGTCAAAACCAGTCACAACGGAGTTACGGTTATCAAGGTAGGAATTTTTAAAGTACAGCAAAGCTGCTGCCAAAAACTGGATAACTGCAGAGGTTAAAAAAATCATTTTCTTGCTTGTTTCTGAACCAAATTGGTCCATTCATGATTCTAAATCATAGTTTAGAGTTTAAAGATGGCAATGGTGTCAAAACCAGTTACAACGGAATTAATTACTGCTGGCCTGTTGGGTATCTATTGTAGGGTAATTAATTATCTGGTGGTTATTTACACTCGTTATTTAAAGATCGATCGCCATAGATAACGTTAGAATAACGAGTTATATATGTGAATTATTTAGCTTTATTTTGAACTATTAAATTATCATATCGAATTATATGTGTTAATAAAATGTACAATTTGCGTGCAATTTTTTTTCTTTATATGATGGGTTGGTGAGTTCAATTCTAAACTATTAAAATATCATATAAAAATCAAATAACCTATATCTTTAATAATAATAACACTAATATATATCGGTGCTTTTTAGAAGTTGCCCATTTTCAATTTTTATAGTAGGATGGTTGTTCATAGTGGGTTGCTGGGGCTGGAATTACGCCGGCCGGGAATGGGGGAGGGTTATGTTGGGGATTATCTGAAATGATGTGAGGCTGGGGAATCACGCCGGCCGGGAATGGGGGATGGGGCATTAAAGGAAGGGGGCATGGTCTGGGAATGGGGGATGGTTGTGATATATGACGGTGGTGGCCGTTAGAAAGTACCAATCATAATTCATGATAGTGGGTTCATTTATATATGTGTATATATTAGTGTTATTATTATTAAAGATATAGTTTATTCATTTTTATATGATATTTTAATAGTTTAGAATTGAACTCATCAACTCACCATACAAAGAAAAAAAATTGCACACAAACTGTACATTTTATTAACATATATAATTCGATATGATAATTTAATAGTTCAAAGTAAAACTAAATAATTCACATATATAACTCGTTATTTTAGCGTTGTCTCTGGTGATCGCCCATTCTTAGGGAAGGAAAGCTAAATAATTCAGCTTGCCGTCCTTAGATACGTACGTGATGGGTGCTAGATAATTAGTAAAATAATTTTACAATTAGCTGAACATAAAATTACATGAATTATGAACTTATTTACAAGAATTTTGAGAAAATTGTTCAGATAACATGAATTTTACTTCTTTAGTACTTAATTAGACACATGGCTGATATCCTTCTTTTATATGTCTTGGTTCTCTATTAGGGAACTCATCTCTCCGCATTTCAAATATTATTTCTCAACTCTATTATATCTCAAATTTATTCACATCTATATTTTACTTCGAATTAATACTTTTATTTAATCCAATTCTCAATTAAAATACCTGATGATGTTCAGAATACTTACTATTTTGATCGTATCTTATAAGTTTCCTACAATTATATCATAAAATTACTAAGAACACATTCGTCATAAAAGATAAATTACGGACGCAAAAATAAATGTGAAACGTCAACTAGTAGAAGTTGTATAATGACTTGGAGTATAATTTAAGGATGGGTCAAGTGATTTTCATCTTTATTTTTATTTTTCTAAAAGAACAACATTCATCCAAATGTTGGGACTCACCCAATAATATATAATTACAATAAGTGTAAATAACGTCTAATTTATGGCTCCATAAACTAATATGCTAAAATTTTAACACCTATTTTAGGAATAATAACTGGTTGTTGCAATAATTAACAAGAGATCTAAATTAAACCAATCAACCATGTTAATCATGGATTTTCAACAAATACAAAACACCACGACATGTTGGTATAAATTTTCAAGCGTAAACACTATTACCGAAACTGTGGACAAATTGAAAATACGGAATCAAACATCAAAAAATTAGATTCAACTGAGATAAGCGAATCTAAATGATATAAAACTAATTACATATTAAATCAGGGTTTCGATCAGAATGATCTCGAAAGAGTAAAAAAAAAAACTTGCTAAAAGTCTCATATATGAAAGTTTTAAAAATTATGTATAAAACACTTATTCAGATAGAGAAAGGACCGAATAGGAATATAGGAAAGTGATACAATACATAGTACAATAGGAAAATGATTACTTCCTACACAATAAAGGACCGATTATTCGTAGTTAAATATCTCTATTATATTCCTTAACACTCTCCCTTAAATTGAAGCATGATGATAAAAAATGTTCAACTTGCGATAAAATCATGAAATATCTGTCAAAAATAGCACACCCCCTCATTAAAAATTCAGTAAGAAAAAGAGTAAAGTGTAGTTACACTTCATAAGCTCAAAGAGTAGCAATCATAATTATATTAGTAATCGAAGAAAAGTTAGTAGATTCCAGCCATCAAAAATAGTCGGTGGTCCGAGTGAACGAGCAACATTAATCATCGCAGTCCATCTCGCTTCCACAAATGCAAGGTACATGCTATATGCATATTGCACTTGGATACAACTGATCAGAAATAAAGAGTTGATTTCGGCCAATGAATGATTGAAGTCGGTGGTCCGAGTGGAATGATTTCATCTCGCCTCCGCCAGGGCAAAGTATGCCATATGTACATTGCTCTTGGACACGAGAAGGTAGAATAGAGTAGAAGCTCGGAGATGCGGAACAAAGGGAAGAGTAGGATTAGAATCAAGGACCAAGAGTTCGGTCGGACAAAGCAGGCCGGAAGAGTTCGGCGGAAAAAAGAGATTCAAGGACTAGAATTTTGGTTTGAATGAGAAGGTCGGAAGAGTTCAGCGGAAAAAATAATGATAGAGTCAAGGACCGGGAATTCGGTCGGAGCTGAAAGAGTTCCAAAAGAAAAAAATGTAGACGTCAAGAGTTCATAATGACAACGACTTGAAGTAGAAGGTATAGGCGAGTACATGAATCTCCTTAGTAGTTATGTGGCGGTAGTTAGAAGCGAATGATAGCAACAAGGAGGAAGTCGATCGGGGTTCCGGGATTGAACCAACTCGATACCATGTAAAATAAATAATAATGTATATAATAGACACTTCAAATATATTATCAAAAACAATTATTACAAGAGTATGATTACAATAATTATAGTTTTAGACAGCAACATCTAAGTTGTCAATAACCGATGTTGAATAATTACAATATAAAATACAATAGGAAAAAAAATTCTTTCATACACAAGAAATGATCGAATATTCATAATTATATATCTCTATTATATTTCTTAACAGAAATCCTAAAAGCTAGAATCCATCTGCATACTTAAACTCCATCTACAAATCCAAAGATTTTTAACTCCTGTACAATTATTTTAGACCCTTTTGATAACTGTTCGAACTCCATCTACGCATTCCAGAAATAAATACACACCTTATATTGGACTAGAATTGTTTTTGGATAACACGATTTATTATGACAAATTTTCGGAGACGAATAAATAAGTTTGTTCTTCAAAAAATGAAATCAAGCGGTCGTTGGGTCGTTAATTTCGTCGCATTTTACTATTTATGTATGCAAACAATGCTGGATAGGGTTTCAAAATTCCAGACAAAACTAGCAAATCAAGAACTTGATTTCGACGCTCTTCCAACAGCCTCCATTGCACAGATCTCCGATCTCATTTAAACATTATATATATATATATATATATTAGGGTTGATTAGTGTAATGATTGATTTTACCAAAAATGATGATTTTAAGGAAGCAGCGTAGCCGTTCAGAAGTTACCCGATGAAGAATGATTTTCGATGATTCAACTTTACTCAATCAACCAGTTTATGTGATTACAAATATCTTGAACAACTCAAATCCCTAAACTATGGGAACGGTCCATTATTTACAATTTTACTAGTTCATTTTTTACTTCAATCTATGTCATTATTTATTAATTTTTATTATACCTTCATGTTAACGTTGAGTTATTAGTTTACTTTTGTAAAAAGTATTATTGAATGAATTTTAACTAAATTTATTCATACTTTCATTTTTCAATAC
Organism: Sherardia arvensis; assembly: GCA_948330725.1. Taxonomy (NCBI): domain Eukaryota; kingdom Viridiplantae; phylum Streptophyta; class Magnoliopsida; order Gentianales; family Rubiaceae; genus Sherardia; species Sherardia arvensis. The sequence goes on from OX415244.1 coordinate 8,016,825, forward strand.
ATTAAATTTTAGTTTAGTTTAGTTTTCAATACATTTGTTATACTTTTATATTTCATTGTAGCAGTTATTCTAAACTCCGATACAACTATTCAAAAAGTATTTAAAATTAAACACAATTTTATTCAAATTTTCATGTGTCTGACCGTATGAATTTGTTGGTATCATATTTCAACTCAAATATTATTATTAATATAATTTCTACTCATAACAGTTAACTTTCAATTAATATCAGCTACCAAAAGTTAGAAGTATCTCATACTGTTCCAAACTGTTAGCAGCTAATAGTCAGCATTTCAGCTGAAGAAGACTTTAGCGAAACAGCATAGTAGCTATCACGAAAAATAGTTTCATGTAAGTTGATGACAACCATCTTTATCATATGACCGTTATCATATTAACAAAACCATACCAACTTTGGGCTGCTTCACCATACTAGCTAGTACTCCCGAAAACCACAGAAAAGAGCTGCAATAATGTACACTGAAGGCTGAATTGGCCCATAACTTATATAGGTCTCTAGATAGTGCTTAACACAAACTACAGCCTCTCTCCGCTCATCAATCTCAGTAGGATTGCTATAAAATTATGTGTACTTCATATGTGTTAGTGGAAGGTGCAAGACAGATGAAGTTGAGATTAAATTAAGGATTGTACTTTGAAAAGTGGAAATTAAATTTGAGAAAACTTAAGTGAAATGAATGAATGAAAAATTAAAGAACGTTACCGTAAAAGAAAAATATACAACTTGACATGTGACACCCGAAAAAGAAATTGTGCATTTTTAATTGGGACGGAGGGATTACTGATTGTTATAAACATTTTACATACACATTCTTTTTGAATGCTTTATTATAATTAATTTAATAATAAATTGGATACAAATAAAAAAAATTCCACATCCTACTACGATTGTGATACAAATTCTTCCTATTTCCATAGTGATTTGGTACGAAGTAATCCCAAGTGTATGTATTACCATAATATTGTCACCATCCGATTCCAATTAGGAAAAGTGTTTCTTGAAGAAAAAGCATGCAAAACACCATAGTATATATAGAGAGGCTGCTCTCTATACCTTTACCACACATTTTAATTCAGTTTCGTCAAACACAAATAATATATTCTATCAAAACCAATGGCAACATGCATGGCGATCGACCAACCGGAGACTTCAAAATCTCCGGCGACCCGATTTGAGGATGACCTCTATGCTAAGTCGAAACGCATCGAGCGCGAGAACGAGATGGTAGAAATCCAGGAAGACTACATAAAGGAAGAGATTCAGAATCTCCGGCGAGAGGTCCTCCACGCTAAGGAGGAGATCAAGCGGATCCAGTCGACCCCGCTCAACCTTGGCCAGTTCCACGAGATGATTGACGAGAACACCGCCATCGTGGGGTCAACCAATGGCCAAAATTACTACACCAGAGTCCTCAGCACCATAAACCGTGAGCTCCTGAAACCGTCTTCCACGGTGGCCCTCCACCGCCATTCAAACGCCGTAGTCGAGGTTTTACCACCGCACGTTGACTCGAAAATCTCCCTCCTCAGCCAGGCCGAGAAGCCCGATGTCACCTATGCCGACATCGGTGGGTGCGATATCCAAAAACAGGAGATCAGAGAAGCGGTTGAGTTGCCTCTGACTCACCACGAGTTGTATAAGCAGATCGGGATCGACCCGCCGAGGGGTGTCCTGCTCTACGGTCCACCCGGGACCGGGAAAACCATGCTGGCTAAAGCCGTGGCTCATCACACAACCGCGTCTTTCATCAGGGTCAACGGTTCGGAGTTCGTTCAGAAGTATTTAGGAGAAGGGCCGAGGATGGTCCGCGACGTTTTCCGTCTCGCCAAGGAAAACGCGCCGGCGATTATATTCATGGATGAGGTTGACTCCATAGCCACGGCCCGGTTCGACTCGCAAACCGGGAGTGACCGCGAGGTTCAGCGTATCCTAATGGAGCTGCTTAACCAGATGGACGGTTTCGACCAGAGCGTTAACGTGAAAGTTATCATGGCGACGAACCGAGCCGACACATTGGACCCGGCCCTGCTTCGTCCCGGAAGGCTTGATCGGAAAATTGAGTTTCCGTTGCCGGACAGGCGTCAGAAGCGGTTGATTTTCCAGGTGTGCACGGCGAAGATGAACTTGGGTGACGAGGTGGACTTGGAGGACTATGTTGCACGGCCGGATAAAATTAGTGCGGCGGAGATAAGCGCCATTTGTCAAGAAGCTGGTTTGCAGGCGGTGCGTAAGAATCGCTACGTCATTCTGCCAAGGGACTTCGAGAAGGGATACAGAGCCAACGTGAAGAAGCCTGAATCCGACTTTGACTTCTACAAGTAGAGTCATAGTTTAGGGAATGTGTTATACTTTGAATGCATTATTTTGCTTTTCCTTAAACCTAAAAATTATATATATTTCTCCGTCCCAACCATTACTTTTTTTTTATGAATCAATATTCCATTAAAAACACTATAATAGTACAAAACTTTTGAGCTTTCACTCCTAACCCTATTAATAATCTCTGGTTCTATCTAGTAAGACAGAAATTGTAAATTTGAAACTAGTCTAACCATAAAACTAGTCTATATTCAGCTTTCATACATAAACCTTTCCTACTGTTTCTCCTGAAGTGACATGTTTCTGAAAAATTCTTGTGTTCCTTTCGTCCCAAATGTGATACAAAACAGAAACTTGAAAGAATACCTGCTTAGTCTGGCCTGTCATTCTCCAGTATTTCAGCCCTTTTCTTAACCTTTTCAGAGATGTCACTAGTTGTAAGCCAACTGAGAGTAACACCTGTCTTCTAAAGGAGCATGTGGCAATCAGATGTTGTGTAGCCATCTCCTTCCCACACAAGCAGCAGCTAGACTGTTGTCCCAGAATACCAAGGGTGTGTTTGATTCGCAAGATTTTTGAGAGTCTGGATTTTGTTTTAGATTTTTGAGAGTTTGGGTTTTTGTTTGGGATTTTGAAAGTCTGATTTTGCAAAATCCTTGTTTGGTTGGGTTGAGTTTGTGAGTATGAAGCAAAATCTTTGATTGGTTTTTAGGATTTTGCAAGTCTGAATTTTGGGGAATTTGATGAACCAAACAAGATTTTACAAATCTGAACTTGGATAAACCTGTGGATTGGATAAAACTGGACTTTGATTGGTTTTTAGAATTTTGCAAGTCTGAATCAATGGTTGTATGTTGATCCTTCATTCTATTAATCAGCCTGACCAAGAATTTGCATTTCCAACTGCTTCCTTCATTCTATTCTTCAACCCAACCATTGTTTTTCTTACGTATAAATATCATAAGTTGATCAATTGTTAGTTCTGTTAATTTATAATAAACCCTCTCAGTCGACCTGCCATATTTAAGCCTGTCACAGACTCACAGTAATGGATTGGATTATACTGGAAAACAACAGAGTTGATGGAACGATGTGTAATAATTATTGGCCTCCTCTTCCGTTATACCCGACATGAATATATCATGAACCCGAGAATAGTTTTCATCTAAAAGTCCAGAGCAAGAAAAAATAGTGGAGCAAGAAAAAGAAGGACTTATACGTACTGTAGGGCCAATTTACTCAGTTTATTAATTGCAGGTGTGGAAAAGATAAATTTACCCTTCATTTTTTCATTATGACCTAAACCTGCATTAGCAAACCTAGGGACATTTCAAGTCAAAATCAGACGCATACTAGCAAATCAGACATGCATGTATAATTCTGGGAAGATTTCCATGTCAGCACAAATTCCTCCACGTTGAGACAAGCATCATCTTCATTGCATGATGTACCTATCATCCTTCTGGAATGGCATGAGCTAATAGCTAGGCTGTTTCTACTTTACAGAATGAGTAAGAAGATAGATGTATTTCCCTGATAACAAATAAGTTTAATCACTTACACATGTTAACGCTAAGAATTTCAATGTAGAAGGGTTTGGAAAAATAAACTAGCACGAACAAAAAGACCTATACAAACAAAAATTTATTCGATCCTTATGTATTCACGATCCATATTAATCATGAAAAACCTTCATAAGACATAAAAAAGACAGGTTTCCACAAGATAATATCAACAGGCATTTGATTATATGCATGAACACTGACTGCAGTGAATTACACTGTAGTACCGAGACTGCAGATACATAACGATGAAGAAAACGTGCAAGCTAAACAAATAAAAACGTGGAACAAGTTAATAGATGAACACGTGTGGAACCTTGAATTTTTCCGAAAATGTTTTCGAATCCGAATATAAAAAGTTTGACATCCGCCCTAAAAGGGTTTTGATATATGAAACCCTAAACTCTGAATTTTCTCCCGACATCCACAATACAATAAAACTAAACTGACCTAATCGATCAAAAAGGCTTTTATATCGAGAATTTCCTAGTAGAAAAGGCGATCCCACCGCCTTCGACCGTAGCTTGGCACCATGAATTACTAGCAGAACTGCAGAAGATCAGCTGTTTAAATGTATCGAACAAATGCCATGTATAATTTTTTAACGAGAAGAACTAATTATAAGGAGAATGGGACGTTCATTAGTGCTGCAATTTTGTTCTTACTGTAACATCATCTATCAATATATACATTTGCAATTCTGTAAAATGACAATTTCTCTCGGGTAATTTGTTTAGATCAAACCAACACTTTTCGGAGTTTAATATAACCATGAAGAACATAAACAAAAAAATATTAAAGCTTAATATTATATATAACAAAACAATCTAGATCCTAGCAATTTTAATACTGCTCAAATTAAAAACGATTATGAATAGAAGAATTGCGATCTTACAAACATGTTTGTTGTTGTTTATTCTGTACATTATATTTTTATCTTACTTTTCCTGAGTATAGGATTATGCAACATCAACCCCCAATCGATACTTTTCAAATAGTTTACATTGATTGTATAAAATATTATGTCAAATTATAGTATATAATATTATGTTACCATAATTGCAAAGTTTAATATTACTCCCTCCGTCCCTAAAATTAATTTCCTAATTTTAATTTTTGTAATTCAATTGAATCAAATTTTTAAAAGCATTATCTTTTCGTATACTTTTCAAATATTGGGCGGTTTAGTATGAGCTTGACTTGTCAAATCTTTGCCAACCCTATCTTCAATATTAATTAACCATTATATAATATAAAGATAGAAAAGGTAATATACTTTTGACTAATTAAAATTACCATACTTTTAACCATTAACCAGGTCTATTTAAACTCATCAAATGCTCAGAATTTCACAAACTCACAACTCAGGTCTATTTCTCAGCCAAGCATATTCTTTATTTTCGAAATGATGAGTTTTTGATTTGTTTTCGTTGTTTTTGAGAGTTTTTTCGTTGCCCTTTATACATTCATAGGGATTTTTCGTGCCCTTTAGTGATTTAATTTCATGGTGATTGGCATATAATGGTGTTCATTTCGTACAAAAGAATTTTCGTTTTTGAAAAATCCGTATTTTAATCGATCGATTGATGTTTTTTTTCAACTTTTTTGGTACTTTAAAATCCGTATCTTAATCGATCGAATCGATCAATTGATGTTTTTATTCAACTTTAAAATCATGTTTGCCTGATCTTATCGGTTGAGCAATTTAATTTAGTATAGTGATTGTATTTTTTAAAATATTAATTTTCATTTCAGTACCATCAATTCATTTTAGCTTCATTCATTTCAGTTCAGCGAAAAAGAAGTTCTGACAAACATGCCCAATAAATTTTCCATATGGTTTAACTGATTTGTTTTTGTTTTTTCAGAATATAAATTGTTCAAAAGGGAGGATGACGAATGGAAAAGAGATTAGCGGCGCCGAGACTTTTGGAAGAAAGGTTTACTCTCGCAACCAAGTCGAAGAACTGCAAAGGTTAACCATTTATGTCAAAAATATTGTTTGTTAATAATATTAATTACCTGATTTAATATACTTAGTAAATATAATTTAATATAAGATGAGACGTATAAATAATTTTATCAAAAGTTAGAAAAGTTAGGAGTTTATGAGATCTTCTCTATTTAATTAATTATATGATTTTATGTTTGTTGTATAGGCTTTATTTGGAAAATGCTTATCCAAGTAAAGATCAAAAACAAATTATGGCAGATGCTCTTGGAATGGAACCAATTCAAGTGAAATATTGGTTCCAGAATAGGAGAAACCAATCCAAGGTAATTAAAATTTTACACTTTTTCATTATTTTAATTATTTATATTGATTAATTGTTATCAAAATTTTCTAATTCAGTCCAGTTTTTATAAAAATAAAGTTAATTTATTTTAGTCAAAACTTTATTATTTAATTCAATATATTTAGTGTAATTTAGTTTATTAAAAATATTGAGGAAAACCTGTCCTTACTATAATATATTAATTAGTTATTAACACATTTTCAGACTTCGAAGGAGCGAATGGACAACCAAATGCTGAAGTTGGAAAACATGGGATTGAAAAAGGGAAATGAAGATCGCAAGAAAGATTTGGCCAAATGTTTATGCGCCAAATGTGGGAATAGTACTGCAATTGCTTTGGAAAATATAAGGCTCCGAGATGAGGTAGTAATTAATTTTTACTAAATTGAATTCGATTGAATTAAATTAATTTGAAAGGGAAAATAATGTATTAAAATATAAATTTATTATGACCAAATTAAGCTTATTTATTAAACTTAAATAAGTCAAAATATTCCTAATTTCTAGTTTTCTAATATTATTTCACTATTTCCAAATGCAGATCAAGAGGATTAAGGAGACCTTGCCAGTGGGCCCACCTGCCATGGACGGGGCTGAGCCATAATCATTTTATACCAAACTTTTATTTTGTTTTTGGATATCATTTTATTTTGTAAGGCTTTGAATTTTTATGGGTACATTGTAACCCTTTGAATTACATTATTACATTGGAATTTTTATTTATAATTTTAAGTCTTCCTACATTTTTTTTATAGCGTTTGGTTTTATTAAGTTATTTATTAAATCTGTATCATGTGCATTAGGTAAAGTAGTTTTTCATTTTTGAGTAGCCCTGACTCCAAGAGTCAGTTTCATTTAACATTTTTAGAATATTGTAAGTGACATTAATGATATAATCAGAAAGAGGCTTATTTTTCAATATTTTTTAATTTTATTTTTTTGATATTATTTATAAGTTAATAAAGATACGGTTGGTCAAAGATGTGTGTTGGATAGCGCGAAAAATCAATTGTGCTGATTAATAAGCAATAATATACTTTTTAGCACTAACTTATTTTATTTTTTTACTTTTCAACATGCATATTTTCTTCCTTAAATATTAAAATGCTCATTCATGTGAATGATAGAGTTTTATTTTAAACCTATCAACAACACCAAATACAATTTATTGTCACTTGTAGGCTGGTTCACTTTTAGACTAGTTCAATATTTATATTTTTTGGAGGAAGGCTAGTTCAATATTTATAAAATATAGTTTAATGAAATTTAGCTTAATTTACATTATCAGCATTTTCAATTAATTTTTTGTATTTCAATTCAGTTTAGTCCAGTTGAATATTTTTGTCCAATTCTGTTCAATCATTTTAAATTTAGTTTAATCTAATTTAACATTTTTTAATTCCATTCATTTAGCTATGTCATATAGACCCTAAATATATAAGTATTTGTAGTGTCCATTTCAGATTAATCACTATATGATAGAATAGAGTAATGTGACAGGCAAGTCAAATATAAATTCTCCATGTAAATGGACTTTTCAATCAATTTATTTAATAGCACGTTTGACTATTAATAATTATATTTAAATAAAAAATAATATCATCACAGAAGATACCGTTTGATTCCTTGTATGATGTATTCTTATTTATATTAAATTTAAACAATAGTAATATGTATAATTAAATTTATTATTAGTTAAACATAGTATGCAAAATTTTTATTTTTATTTTTTGAAGACATAGTATGCAAATTTTGATGGTCAAAGTAGGACAAAATCAAAGGGACGGTGGGACTATCTCAATTTATTTTGTTTATTTTTCAATCAATTTATTTAATAGCACGTTTTACTATTAATAATTATAATTAAATAAAGAAAAACATTATCACATAAGATATCCTTTGATTCTTTGTATGATGTACTTTTTAATTATATAAAATCTAAACAATAGTAATCTGTATAATTAAATTTATTACTAGTTATACATAGTATGCATATATATTTTGGTGGTCAAAGTAGGACAAAATCAAAGAAACATAGGGAGTATCTCAATTGCTGGGATAATTTACCCAATTCAAAATCAAATAATAGATAATTAGTGATAAGAGCAAGTCCAACAGTTTCTCCATTCACATTCTCCGTAATAGGGAAAGGGAAGCAAACCTTATATTCCCCATATATTTTCACCTCAAAATCAACAGTTTTTCCATTTTTCATTCCCTAAAATTTATTAACATTTAACACTACATATTTATCCAATTGTCTTCTATTTTTAAAACCATATATTCAATAAGTCTAAATAATATTGAATAAACAAATAATGAACTTGTAATACACACGTTACAATAACATTTCATATTTGACATTACTTACTTCATAATATAAAATTATAAAAAAATATTTTATAAAAATTACACATTACGAATTACAATATTATTATATTTGTAAAGTATTATAAATAATTAGACTCATCTCTTTTCAATTGTTTATCACAAGTTATTTTTACAACCATTAGAAATAAAATGTTTGCTAAAAAAGATTAAGTGTAGACATTATGACTTATAAACAAACGTTAAAATAAATATATATGAACTTAAAATTTAGTAAATTTATATTGGAAAATAAATTATAAATGATTACTAAATATCAATAGATATGTACATGTAAAATAGTCATATGAGATTTTATTACAATCGTTTTTATGCATATTTTTAGAATATGTATTTTATAAAATTTTATTGTAAAGATATTATATATATTATTATCATTTAAAATTATTGAAGAGAAACAATTAATAAATTAAATAATAAATAACTTTCCAAGGAGAATGAAATCTAAGTGTTGGTTTTCCAATTTGTTTTTTCTTATTCTCCAAATTTGGGGAAGCAAATCTTCTCTCTTTTCAATTTCCCTATCATGGAGAACGAGACGGAGAATATGTTGGACTTTAAAAAAGATCCAAATTCTTCATATTTGAACAAATTTTTCATTATACCAAATCTGTTGGACACTTGGACTTGCTATAAGTTTTTAGGGTTAAAAGCTCATGTACCCCCAAGTTTATAAGAAAGTGCCAATGTACCCCCGAGTAATTTAAAAGTGCTGATGTACCCCTATTATTATATTGAATAAAGAAGTGTACCTCTAAAGCCCATTTTCAACACCATTTTAAATTAAAAGACAAATTTACCCACACTTGTTGGTTTTTTTTCTAGCTTTCTATACGTAGTCCTTATTATACTTATGAAAATATTGATTAAGGGCGGTATAAGTTTCATAATTTGAAAGTGGGGTGTAACTTTTACATAATTTCTAAAAAGGGCGGTGATTTATTAGCATATATTCTTTTAATTTAATTCTTATATGAAAGACATTTATATCCCTGTTTTGAAGTTACAATTCAATTCATTTTTATTTAATTCTATTCAATTCAGTTTGGTTTTATCTCACTAACTTACTCTAATTCAATTAAGATTATGTTCAACAACATCTAAATATTTTAGATTAAATTCAGTTCAGTTCAATTTCATTGAATTTTGTAAAGTTAAATTAAATTAAATTTATTTTGTATAATTTTAGTTTCGTTAAGTTTTTTCAAATTCAATTTTAAAAATTCAAATATTATTTTAGTGAATTTAAATCAGAATTTTACAAACTTAATAAAACTGACAAAATTATTAAAATTGTGATGGAACACTCAATTTGATTTAAGTTAACCAACATTTTAATAAAATGAACTTCATGGAATTTAGAAAAATTAAACTGAATTGAATTCTTTCTATGTAATTTAATTGAAATTCAACTAAATTGGAATTCAATAAATATTATAAGTTATAATCAGGGATGAATTACTTTTTAATCAAGTTTAGAATCTACAAAAATGGGTTAAATTTATAATAAAATTTAGACTACAAAACAGGGTATAAATGTCTTTCATACAAGAATTAAATTAAAAGAATATAAGCTAATAAATCACCGTCCTTTTTAGAAATTATGTAAAAGTTACACCCCACTTTCAAATTATGAAACTTATACTGCCCTTAATCAATATTTTCCCTATACTTATTTGCAGTCCGTATTTTTATTAAATAATCATATATACAATGATAATGATATATAACTGATTTACAAGTGTATGCAATAGAAGTAGTATATATGATGCATATGTGTGATATACATAATTATTGACCATATTATATATATCGAAGACGTATTTTTTTTTTGGACTGCAAAATAAGCAAAATACAGACTGCGTATAGCATGCCCCTTTTTTTTCCCTTGACCCAAATGCTCATGGGCACGAAAAAAAATTCAAGAAATTAATACCACTGAATTACAAAATAAATGCACAATATTATTGAAAGGGGCAATTCTAGACGCAGTCCATATTTTGATTATTTTATAGTCCAAACAAATACGTCTTTGATATATATGATATGATCAATAATTAAAAATGTCAGACACATGAATCATATATATATATATATATAAATATATATATATTACTTCTATTGCATACACTTGCAAATCAGTTATATCATAATTATTGTATATATGATTATATAACAAAAATACGGACTGCAAATAAGCAAAAATCGGACTAAATCTAGCAGGCCAGTATTAAAAAAAATTAACATTTTTATCCAAAAATTCAACAAACTGACAACATTGGTGAAATTACCATAATCTCGCCACCTTGAGTTAGTCACGCTAATTATTACTGAGTGTGGCGGTTTCGGTCCCCCGGCTCACACTAATTTCTGGTTACAGTGGTTTGGGTCCCCTCGACTTCAAACGCTTTCATCCGATAAAGTAACGGTGACTGGTGGTAAGGATTTGGATTGCCTTTCTTAACTGGGTTGAATGTAAAAAGGGAAGCGAGAATTAGATAAATAATTAGGTAGGGGAGGATTATTCATTGATTTGGTTGGGGCATATTCGTCATAAATTTTTTCTTTTTTACCATTAAATAATAGTGAGGGTATTCTTGTCATTTTACATTTGGCAAAAGAAAAATCTGCCCAAATTATACATTTGAGGGTATATTGGCACTTTTGAAAAATTTAGGGGTACATTAGCACTTTTTTGAATACTTGGGGGTACAACAGCACTTTTTTCAAGTTTTTATTAAACGCCCTCTTATAAACGTATATAAAGTACATTTTCATCCTTTAATTTAACATGTTAAAAACAACTGTTTCGTTTTGTTTTGGTTCCAAACACTGTCTACCAACAAATTTTGGTATTATATCCAGATTGTGTTTTGTTACATATATATAATTTTAAGCTTTAACAAATTTTTCTTTATGTTTGAACCTCTGCAAAGTGTTGGTTTATTACCACTGTGATCTAAACAAATTACCCGTGAGAAATTTGTCATTTTACTGTCATTTTACAAAATTGCAAATGGATTGATAGATGATGTTACAGTAAGAACAAAATTGCAGCAATAATGAACGTCCCATTGTCCTTATAATTAGTTCTTCTCATTAACAAAGTTATTATACATGGCATTTGTTCGATACATTTAAACAGCTGATTTTCTGCAGTTCTGCTAGTAATTTATGTCCATAATCATGGTGGGATCGCCTTTTCTGCTGGGAAATTCTCAATATAAAAGCCTTTTTGATCGATTGGGTGGTCAGTTTAGTTTTAGCGTATTTTAGATGTCGGGAGAAAATTCAGAGTTTAGGGTTTCATATATATCAAACCCTAGACTTTTAGGCGGACGTCAAATTTTTTAGAGAAATTCTCGTGAAAGTCCAACTTTCCTGACTTTCCATAAGAGTTTTTATACGTTTTAACTTATACAGTGTATCTTTTAAATTGAACTGTAAAATTTGTTATTTGAATTTTATTAATATTTTAATGTAAATTCATGAATTTTTGCATTAAAACATATTTTACTATATGTTCACTTTGATACTACCAATGTTTTAACACAAAATAGTATCACTTGACCTTAAATATATAGTGGTAGTTTAGGAAAGTCAGACTTTCTAGATACTTTAGAAACTTTTTATATTCGGATACGAAAACACTTTTGGAAAAATTCAAGGTTCCACGTGCCACGTTTTTATATGGCGGCCTGATTTGTTTAGCTTGCCCGTTTTCATCTTTATGTATCTGTCCCGGAAAGAAAGTATAAATCACTGCAGTCCCTCTGCGCCGGTTTCCAGAAGTGTGTTAATGTTGCTATATATTGAGTGTTCATGCATAATCAAATATTTGTTAATATTATCCATCCACTTGGAAGGATTTCAAACACTTTAGTGTCCAAGGTTGCAGACATACGTTTGTTATGAAATCCTTATACAAACCGTAAAAACAGAAATCCAACGGCTGAGGTTCAAACATAAAGAAATCCTTATGAAATACATCCCAAAACCCTAACCCTAGTCTTAAAACACAGAGAAACTGGAAAACGAAAGATCTGTGTAAATGTGATGGAAGAGAGCAGGTATTTAAACCCTCAGCCTCATTCATCCAACGGCTGAGGTGAGGTAGCTTAAGCTGGTTGCTGAGATCTTGACCATCGGATGGAATCCAAAGAGGTTGTTGGCATCCAAATTGGACCTTGAATTTTGCAGTATGGTTTTAATATTATAGTACAGAATTCGAGGTTTTTGGGAATTGTAGCAATTAAAGTTGTTGACTCTGTATACAACTGACTCGAAAGGACTAGATTTTCTCCCATTTATCCTTTTAAGTTGGTGGGAAAAAATTGTCTAGATCTAAATTCCACATAATCAAAATGTCAAAAAATGTCAAAAGATTTAAAATAAGTAGTAAAAATATCTAAATTCCACATAATCAACAAGATTTTTTATAATAGGGAACTCGTGAGATTATTTTTATTCTGAGACTATAATTTCTGTTTAATTCAGTATTTTTTAGTTTATTATTCCTAATTTAATTAATCAAAACTAATTAAGTCGGAGAGTACATATCCCCACTTGCATTTGCTAGCATCAGATAAATCAGCTAATAAAGTTATATGAATCTATACATCATCAATATTATGAGAAAAATCATAATTTTCAAAAATACTAATTTTCCAATTAGTAAAATGGAGAGAACATATGCGCACAGCATTAGATATGTAGATCAGTTAATAAAGTCATTTTAATATATATGAATCTATCATCATTCATGGAAAAAAAAATCAAAAAATTCAATACTCACGGTTAATTTAGCATTATATGCAGCGACTTAAAATCAGTATAACAAGAGAATATACTAATTTTGAACGAGCATTTTAATGAAAGTTTGTTTCATTGACAAAAATAACAAGAGAAGTGAGTTTTCGTCTCTTCCATCATGGCTTGCTAGCTTGAACTTTCTGGCTCAAGATATGTTCAATTTGCTCAATATAGATCTGTGTCTACTAGCATTGATGGATCTAGCTGGCATAAAGACTCTTACCAAAAACTGACGGAGTGGTCAAAAATTTATTTAGCAATAATTTGTCATTACCATATCTAATAGTTCTATTCAGCCACATCTCATAACGTTTTCTAGATCCGTTACTGACTACAAGCATAAGTTCCTCTTGTATGCTAGCCATGATTTGCCTTTCAAATGATGAAGGTCTTCAGATGGCTCAACATCCTCTTCAAAGAATTTCAAGCATGTCCAAGATTTCCCTAAACACAATTTTTTTTTTCAAATTTCCTTAAATCAATTGATATTTTTAATAAATAAAATTGATAAAAGCATGACTATGGAAAACAAATTTACCCTGTTGATGGACAAGTAGCTGGATTTAGTAATTTAAGACAAAAACTTGCAGCCTTTGGCTCCTTAACATGAAGCTGTTGAGGCAAAATGTTTTTGCTCAGATCATTCAATGCAGCGGCATGCTTCTCCGGCGATTCGAATTGGAACATCAACTGGAAAAAAAAAAACAGGAAGCGATTTAGGGCTAAAAGTAGGACACAAGTTCATCAGAAAATGTATGAAATCATCATTCTCAATCATGAAACTCAAGCATATATGAGCACTTTTTTCTTCGAAATTCGAAAACTAAATGCTCAAAACATATGTATACCATGAAAATATGACCTAATAACAGGGAAAATACCTCAAAGAAGAGTACTCCAAGTCTAAAGACATTCTGAGATGATCCAAGATCCTTGCCACAATCGTACAATTTGGTTTCGCGCTCGAGAAGATCAGGATCCTCAGGAGCCCTTTTCTGATCATCTTGGCAACAGTAAGTCTCCCAAAAATGAATATATCCTTCATGCTCTTCAATGTTCTCCCTCTTTCTCTTACCATTTGTACCATTAATACCTTGGATCTTTGATTTTGCGAGCACAATCGCGCCCGTGTACATAAGGCGAGGCCCGGGGGAGACAAACATAAACTTAGATGGCCTCATATCAGTGAGGATGAAGTCTTTCATCTGAGCTGCGTGTACAATTTGCACAACTTCTCTGAATAATTTCAGATTTCCAGATTTTCTTGCTTTTTCATCTTGCTTCACCTTAGAACAGCTGCAAGAGGTTAGATAGTCCCTCAAACTCAAGCCCAGTGGAACCCGAGGCCGCGCAAATGACCGTGCCAGTATTGAAGAAGCTGACGGTGCCACCATTTCACCACCATTATTTCCTCCGGCGGTAGTTGATGTTCCGGTTACCGGAAATATTCCGGCTTGTATGATGGCCGGAATTGCACAGTGTGGCACTGGCTCGCTGGAGTTTTTTACTTCATCCAGGAAACTGATAACGTCAGCAGCAACATTAGGTTGCCTGGTGGAAACATCGTTGTTTTTTGCTTTGGAATTCTGAGAATCGGAACTGGAACTAACATCGAAGTTGTGCTCCGACGTAACTCCTTGTTCGCCGGATTCCGACGTTAAGATATCTAAAAGAACCTCGGTTTCGGTGCTATTCTCGACACTGTATCCAGAGTTGCTGCTATTCTCCATTTCTGCAAAACAAGAACAAAAATGCAGACGATTATTAAAATAAACACATGCATAACTAATTTTCTGGTTTTTGGTGTGGCTTATGCTTTACTACTAATGGAAACTTGGTACACCATTACAATAGCATTCAATCTCAACTATAACCCATTAATAGTAAAAACAAAAAGTCTTGAACTAAGAGCAATATATAGCACTAATCTTGTGATTTTAGTCTTGAAAAAGATTAACAAAATACTTGATAAGTAAAAGATCCACTTAATAACACCCACAAAATAAGTCAGAGATATATTATCTAGCAACATTAACAACAATAAATTTTGAGTACATTGCATGAATAAAGTAAAATCATACCTGCACAAGTTCAATTAATGACGAGAAACACAAAAATCAAAACTTTCCTCGACCAATTCCAGTTAGTAACCAACTATTTCAAACTGGTATTTATTTTCGTAGTTTGGTTCTGGCGTTTTTGTATGTGCTCTTCTTCTTTCTATGGAGTTGTAGTTTAGGTTTGGTTTGGTACACGTTATTTATAGATGATTCAGTCAGTTAGTGTGAAAATATCGTCAAATTTTACTTAAACCACTTTTACGTTATTTATAGACGATTCAGTCAGTCAGCGTGAAAGGATCGTAGAATTTTACTTAAACCACTTTTATTGAGCACCAGAATTCACGCTTAATAAAACTAACCTTTAATCGTCATATTTAACGTTTTTAGGTTATATAAACAATGCTTTACTATTTAAGGACGACAACAGGTGTAAATGTTTTAAAAAGAGTTCCTATACATTTTTCTGTTACTTTTTAATATTAATATTTTAATATTTTATTTTATTTACATGGATGATATATATTGTACTATTAGTATTACTAAATGTTTGGGTTACATATATTTAAATTATTGAAATTTCAAAAAATATTATATTGTCACTAATCAATATACTTAATATAATATCTAATCTATCTTTCATCCTTCATTATTTATCTTACTTTTTTTTTTTGATATTCAATGATAATTTTATTATTTAATAGTTTAAAGTACGTACACATACCTAAAAATTTGCTTGAACATACTCGATCAACTATATATCCGAACTATATGCATATAATGAGTATGATAAAAAAATCATAATAATATAATTTCATATGTTTGAATTTAGAGACCAACCCATCTATCTCTATCTCTATAAATTGATGTGTTTGAATTTATCGTTGTACCACACGGATTCTAAAAATGACATTTAAAGTTACCACCATGCATAGACAAATGCGATACACGATTCTAACGGAATGTCTGAAAATCTGGTGATGTGTAAGGTTAATACCGCGCAGGATCCTAACTGTCTAAAAAAAATCTGATAATGTGTAAGGTTAACACCACGCACAATCCTAACGGTCTCTGAAAATCTGATAACGTGTAAGGTTAACACCACGATCTTAACGACGGAAAATCTGGTAATGTGTAAGGTTAACACCACACACAGACAACCGTGAATCCATGCTGTGATGCATCATAACTGAATGCCTTGAATTCTGTTACAGTTGTCCAGAGCATCCGTATCTGGTGCATCATAACTGAATGCCTTGAATTCTGTTACAGTTTTCCAGAGCATCCGTATCTGGTCAAACAAAACAAACGACGCTAACCAACCATATGCTACTCCATATTCATATCCTAACTGAAATAAAAATCTTGTATCCTCTATTTCTTGTAATCTGGTGCGACTGTCCATGTGATACTCCATATTCATATCCTAATTGAAAACAAAATCTTGTATACTCTATTTCTTGTAATCTGGTGCGACTGTTCAGATTATCCGTCTTTCCGGTTACTAACAAACGTTGTCTAGATTATCGTCTTTCCCGTCAAAGGCTAGTTATGTGTTATTCCGTTGAGTCCGTTCACATGTCTAACTGAAGTTTTCGAATCCTCCTATTATTTGCACAACTGAGTACCAGTCTACCTTAAATAATTAATTTCTTATATTTTTTGATGGAGTGATAATATAAAAAATATTTAGTTTTAAGGACTCAAAAAAGTGTGCTACATTTTAATTAATATTAATAAAAATTCATTTTTATAAATACTCTTTGATTTATCATTATAACTTTGCTTATAACATCAACTTAAAAATTTAAGGGGGTGTACATTTGTATAAAAATGAAACATTTGTTTGTGATCATATGCATACATCAATTAGCAATGTTTTTCATTTTTGGAAATAACAATTGATAGTTGAAAAATGTGCATCGAATTGATATTCAATCTAAATAGAACAAAAATTAGGTCTTGTACAACTTATTTATGGTGGAATTGAAATAAAAATTGGACTGGATTGAATTTTTTCAAAATTATTAAGTAAGTATAGATTAATACAAACGTTATATATGACGACGCGTCAGATCATTTTGACACGACATAATTAATAGATTTGGCTCTTACTATATTTGAGGCGTAAAAGTTATAATGAAAAAAAAGTTGAATAACAAAAGTACACGATTATGAAAATTTTAAAAAGGCTTTTAAACATTTTTTTGAATTAAACTACTAAAAGTGAAGGGAAATATTATTGGGCTCCCCATATTCTTTAAAAAATTAAATAAAAATAGGCAAGTTCTTACATTCACCTAGAAGTGGTGATGGCAATAAAACCCATGAAATACGATAATGCTTCTTAAAAGCCCTTTTACTTTATAAGTACTAGCGAGAAAAAATTATAACCCAAATAATTAACTCTATAAGTATGTCTAGAGTAGACATATCAATGGTCTTATTCAACTCGATGCCATAAAGTTTCCATATATAAGAGTTAGAAAATAATCATAACAAGAAGTTTCCATGTATTTGAGTTCACTGGTGATCAATTTGATGAAGGAAGTGAGTAGAAAGACTTTGAAAATGATGAGAGAGACAAAAACTCACTTTCAATTCAAATGCCTAAAAAATCTTCTTCGGCCTTCTTCTTTATTAAACCTAGCTTTCATTTATCAATATAGCCCATATATTTTGGTAATGGGAGTCCAAACTTGAATCTCGAATAGAAAATTTGCCACATGACATGAAAAAGACTGGACGAGAGAAGTCTCTTGGGACTCTAACGTGGTATTTGTATACTTTTCTCTTCCTCTTTCATTTGTATCACAAAGTTTTCAATTCAGAATTATCATTATTTTATTATCTAAATTTTTATTACCACACAGATGATTCTAAAATGACATTTACAGTTACCACCATGCACAGACAAAGCGATCCACGGTATTCATTTATATCCTAACTGAATACCTGGAAATCTGGTAATTTGTTACAGATAACTGTGATATTCATATCTTAACTGAATACCTGGAAATCTGGTAATTTATCACAGAAAACGGTGATTTCATACTGTGATGCATCCTAAGAGCAAGTCCAACAGTTTCTCCATTCACATTCTCTATAATAGGGAAGCAAATCTCATATTCCCCTTTTTTTTTTGCCCCAATCCCAACAATTTCTCAATTTTTCATTCCCTATAATTTATTGGCATTTATTACTACTTATTTATCCTATTGTCTTCTATTTTTTAACCATATATTCAATAGTCCAAATAACGATGAAAAAACAAATAATTAACTTATAATACATGTTACAATAATATTTCATATTTGAAATTTCTTACTCCATAACATAAAATGATAAAAGGTTTTATAATAAAAATAACACATTACGAATTACAATAGTATAATTTTTGTAATGTATTATGAATAATTAGACTCATCTCTGTTCAATTATTTGTTACAAGTTACTATTTTCAACCATAAGAATAAAATTTGTTAATAAAAAAACTTTAGTTTAAACGTTATGACTTGTAAAAAATGTCAAAATAAATATATTTATGGCCTTAAAATTTAGTAAATTTATATTGAAAAATAGATTATATTTGATTATTAAATATCAATAGATATGTACATGTAAAAATAGTCATATGAGATCTTATTACAATCGTCTTTATGCATATTTTTAGAATATGTATTTTTGATAAAATTTTATTGTAATTATTTTGAGATATTATCATTTATAATTATTGAAGATAAACAATTAATGAATGAAATAACAAAAAACAATGCAAGTAGCATTAAATTTTGTTTCCCCACATCTTCTCCCTCCTTCTCCAAATTTGGAGAATCAAACATTCTCTCTTCAATTTTCGAACACTCAAGTGTTTGAAATCCTTATAATTAGTTCTTCTCATTAACAAAGTTATTATACATGGCATTTGTTCGATACATTTAAACAGCTGATCTTCTGCAGTTCTGCTAGTAATTTATGTCCATAATCATGGTGGGATCGCCTTTTCTGCTGGGAAATTCTCAATATAAAAGCCTTTTTGATCGATTGGATGGTTAGTTTAGTTTTAGCGTATTTTAGATGTCGGGAGAAAATTCAGAGTTTAGGGTTTCATATACATCAAACCCTAGACTTGTAGGCGGACGTCAAACTTTTTATATTCGGATACGAAAACACTTTTGGAAAAATTAAAGGTTCCACGTGCCACGTTTTTCTATGGCGGCCTGATTTGTTAAGCTTGCCCGTTTTCATCTTTATGTATCTGTCCCGGAAAGATAGTATAAATCACTGCAGTCCCTCTGTGCCGGTTTCCAGAAGTGTGTTAATGTTGCTATATATTGAGTGTTCATGCATAATCAAATATTTGTTGATATTATCTTGTGGAAACCTGTCTTCTGAAGGTTTTATAATGATTAATATGGATCGGGAATACATAGTGTAAAATGTAAAATCAATAATTGTGAAAGTTACTATCGATCAGTTTCAATATAGTTCTCAACTATTCTTTCTAAACTAACAAGTATGTTTAAACATACTGCAGAGTTTAAACATAAAAAGAAAGAACACACAAAGTTGTTTACGCAGTTCGGTGTTGAACACCTACATCTGCGGGGCCTTGTCCAGTCTGAAATTCATCCACTAGATAATCAAGATATGTTACAAAGTTTCACACACCAATTAACTATCTATGACTTATCTCTTATATGGATTCGTGAGATCCCCTCACTGCCGGTCAGCAACTCCTCGTTGCTGTCTTGACCACTTCCCCTGAAGTATTAAGGCTGTTGATTTCAGACTGCTGGCTTTCGGCAAAGACCTATTGAACTCCCTTCAATAAGCTGCTCCAACTGTAAAGCTATTCTAATCGGCAGAATACTTTCTTGTAAGATGGATAACTTCTGTCGCAGCTTCTTTGAGTATTTATAGTTCAATGCTGTATTGCCTCGTTTACCTTCTTGATCCTTCAATCTCGGCAATACTGATCTCTCATCCAGCTAGGCACAGCTCCATTTAGTCTTCTAGCTATACTCTACTTCTATAGCTAAAGGATAAGAAATATCTTCTTTCCTTATTTAAAACTAATCATTTTTAAGATACAACTCTATCAAATATTCTCAAACTAATTCAATCGATACAAAATCAATCTTCACTTATCATCTTGATTTCTCGAATATTGTTTTTGATCTCATAAGAGTTGTACTCCTCCTTCAATACTCTTGCTTAGTTTCTGATTCCAGTCCAGCAAGTGTTTAAACATAAGCATGTTTAAACATGATAACTTCTACAAAATAGCCAATTATATTATGCTGAGTGTTCTGGACTTTTCAAATTGTACCAAATGTAACCTTTATTCAATAACCTTTATTTGCTGATCGGCTCGACAAGTGCCAAATGTAAAATCTTTCATAATTGTACAATCAATTACAAAGCATTATAGACAAATCTCCAAGTTTATTGTAATATGTATTTTTGGATATACGTACATAGGAATGCAACGATATCAAGTTGCATGTAAAACAAAACCTAATAAGGATCACGTCATCTTTGATTTATATTATATATCATGGTTCATATATATGATCCAAACTGGAAATCAAATCTAGTTTAGTTTCAGGAATATCCATACAATCACACAGATGATAAAAAGTGTACAGATAATGATAAAAACGTACCAATGTGGTAGCCCTGACTCTCATATATATACTCAATATTTACATGGAAAAGTCTATACTAGCCTTTACCCTAATACACCCCCTCAATCTTTACGGGGTGCAATTACGGATAGATTGGATCTATGTCTACAAAACAAATCACTAGAAAGACCCTTAGTAAATATATCAGCAACCTGCAACTGTGTCGGAATCGAATGAACTCGGAGACCACCATGGGCAACCATTTCTCGAACAAAATGACAATCAACATCAATATGTTTGCTACGATCACGCTGAACCGGATTGGCAACAAGATATGTCGTAGAAACATTGTCACAATAGAGAGTGACCGGATGACGACGAAGATATCACCCAAAATCTGCAAGCAATTGACGAAGCCAAATAGTCTCCGCCGCAGTGTAAGCAACATCACAATATTCTGCCTCCGTAGAGAACTTCGACACAGTAGGTTGTTTCTTAGAGCGCCAGGAAATCAAATTCTTCCCCAGAAACACAGCATAGCATGTGGTGGAGCGACGAGTGTCCGGACAACCAGCCCAATCAGTATCGGAATAAGCAATCACCATCTCCGGAGAATTTGCGGCATGGAGAAAAAGACCAAACTCCATAGTGCCCTGCAAATACCTGAAAATCCTCTTCACAGCATGAAGGTGAGTAGTACGGGGAGCATGCATAAACTGAGAAACCATATTAACAACATAAGCAATATCTGGACGAGTCATAGTTAAATATTGCAATGCACCAACCATACTACGATATTCAGTGGGATCAGCAAGAAGGTCACCATCAACAGATGACAATGTAACTCTAGAAACACTAGGGGTCCGTACTGGTTTAACTGTGTGAAGGTGAAACTTACGCAACAAATCAGACACATATTTTTGCTGAGACAAAAATAAAACCTTAGGAGTACGAGACACCTGTAAACCTAGAAAATAATGAAGATCCCCTAAATCCTTCATATCAAACTCAGAAGACAGAACAAAGATGAATTTGTGAACCAAGTCATTACTACTACCGGTTAGGACTATATCATCCACATAGAGAAGTAAGATAAGCATATGACCTTTATATTTAAGAACAAACATAGAAGAATCATAACTGCTACATTTAAAACCAATGGATAATAAGAAATTGCTAAATCTGGAGAACCAAGCTCGAGGAGTTTGGCGTAACCCATAAATGGACTTACGTAACCGACATATGTGATGAGGACGAGAAGGATCAGCAAAACCTGGTGGTTGACGCATAAAAAAATCTTCATTCAAGAAACCTTGCAAAAATGCATTTTTAACATCAAGTTGACGGACAGTCCAATTAAGAGAAATAGCAAGAGTGAGAACCAATCGCACAGTAGTAGGCTTAACAACAGGACTGAAAGTTTCAAAATAATTGATACCTGCCTGCTGGTGATTTCCGAAAACAACAAGTCTGGCCTTAAACCGCTCCAATGACCCATCAGAATTGTATTTAGTTTTATACACCCATTTACATCAAAGCACATTGCGATTGAAGTCGCGAGGTACCAACTCCCAAGTATTATTTTTAAGTAATGCATTATACTCATCAAGCATAGCCTGTCGCCAACGAGAATCTTTGGACGCTTGTTTGAAATTAGAAGACTCTAATTCTACAATATCTGATTTTAAATTCATTAACCGACGAGGCTTGGAAATACCATCTTTAAGACGAGTAACCATGGGATGAGCATTGGAAACCAACGACTGTGAGGAAGAGGCAATGGAAGGCAAAATAGGAGAGGAAACACTCGGATGGATGACCGACTAGGAAGGTACACTAGACGGTGACGGAGAGGGACTGGAGTCAGCAAATCGAAGCTCGGGAGATGCAAATACAACCGGACTATGAACTGGGCTAGACGCGGGAGACCGATAGACAGGAGAGACTAACTCAGTAACCGGGCTAGACAATAAACTCGACCTATCCACAATATCTGGCAACACAGGATCCATCGTAACTGGAGGTGAGCTAGGAGGCGACGCGGAAGAGGGTGAGATAGGATGTGACTCAACAGAACGTACTAGAAACGTGCTAGAAGGAGGAGACACTAAAGAAGGAGATGACGATAATGACGGGAATGTTGACTGAGTAGACGAACTAGATCCCGTAGACACCACAGTAGGCGACCAACCCTCAGAAAGATCAAGCGGTGAGGAAAAAGGTATGCTCGACTGAGAAGGAAGGAGACTACGATAGGGAAATTGTTTTTCATGGAAAAGAACACGACGACTAACATAAACTCGACCAGTGAGAGGATCAAGACACCTATAACCCTTATAATCAGATGCATAACCAATGAAAACACAATGTTTTGATTTAGGTTGTAATTTGTTGATTTTAGGATCTATTAGAAGAGGAAAACAAGCACAACCAAAGATTTTAAAAAAATCATAAGATGGAGAACGATGAAACAATTTTTCAAATGGAGACACACCACCTAAGTTCAAGCTTGGTAAACGATTAACAGTAAAAACAGTTTGAAACACGGCATCAACCCAGAATTGAGCAGGAAGATCTGACTGAACAAGCATTGTGCGCGCCATTTCAATGAGATGGCGGTGTTTGCGTTCACACTACTGAAAACTTGCTCGGGGACGGCGGCAATGCACGGCGGATGATCCACGCGTTTTGTGAACGGCACAAACAAATATTTCGATATCGAAACATGGTAGAATATCGTGTGTATGCATGGTTTCGAACTCGATCGTATGCCACACATGCATGGTTTCGAAGTCGAGAGGCATTATTTTTGTTGTTTCAAATTCGAAAAGTGTGGTATTTGTGATTTGAACTGCTAGGATACTTCAATCGTATTGTAGGATGTTGGTGTATTCAATTTTTTTTTTTGGAAATTATTTGTTTCGTCTGGTTTCGATTTCGCAAGAACAACATGAATAAAATAAAACCATGATTTCGAATTAGAAATCCATAGGCCAAACAAAAATGATTTTTTTTGGAAACCATCTGGTTTCGATGCACGTAAACCAAAACTTTTCGAAAACGAGTCACACTTATTTCGTACTTTTTCGAAAATGAACCACCTTTATTCCGTGTTTTTTGAAATCGAACTACCTTCATTTTTTTACTTTTCAATATCGAACTAGCTAGATTAAGTACTACTAATGTTTCTTTACTACAAAACATATCTATAGTATCAATAACTTCACTACTATATAGAGAATTTATAATATTATTACAATCTATTTTCACTATTAATATTCTTTCTTTTACAACAATTAGCTAAAAAGTCAAATAAGCACCTGATTATCAACTGAGATGAGTATAATTAATAAAAGAAGATAATATTATTTGACTGGCTATATACACTATCTAGTAATAACTAATTAACATTAAATTTTTGTTAACTTTCTATGAGAACTAATTAAATTTAATATAACTAATCATAGATCAAACTTTACTTCATTTTCTATAAAAACTAGTAATACTCAATATAACTAATTAAAGTTAAATATTATTTTACTTCCTGTAAGTGAGGTACTAATCATTGCTTAAGTAAAATTTTGGTTCATATATATATGTAACTGAGACAATGCAATTCACTGGTGTGTCTGTATTATCTACAATATATATGATTATAAAAGTACAAATACAATATATCTAAACTAGTGTATTACAATTCTCTTACATGATAATTGTGATATTCTATCAGTATATGTTTCGAAATCCAAAAGTTGTGACTCAATGGCGTTTGCAAGTTGTCAACGTGAACACAATTAAACCACATTATTATTTTTATTTCGAACACCTTCTATTCTTTTATAAAAACTATTTAATGGGTATAACATGTCAAACCTTGTACTTACTTTCTTTTAACAAGAATTAAAATAAATATAACTAGTATAATGCTCGTGCCGATGCACGAATATTTATTTTAAAATATCACATATATATATTAATTAATAATAATAATTTAATTCATGAAAAATTACATACGAATGTGCATGATATTTTAATTCCTCGCTAAGTCAATTCCTCATTAATTCTAAAAATAATTCAAAATTCTTAGAAAATTCTAATTCATCCTCTTTTAAAGTATAGTATAGATGTTTAATATGGTGAATTAAGCCACTTTTAATTCTTTCAACCATTTATTCTTTATAAAAAAACGTTTTAAAAAAAATCAATGCATGATCATTAAGTGGAAGTTAAAGGTAGGATTATTAGTCTAACAAAAAGTAAATAATAATATTTGTAAAAGGGAAAATAAGATGGTGATGTGTCAATTCCTCATTAATCCTAAAAATAATTCAAAATTCTTAGAAAATTCTAATTCATCCTCTTTTAAAGTATAGTATAGAGTTAAAGGTAGGATTATTATTCTAACAAAAAGTAAATAATAATATTTGTAAAAGGGAAAATAAGATAGTGATGTGTCAATTCCTCATTAATCCTAAAAATAATTCAAAATTTTTAGAAAATTCTAATTCATCATCTTTTAAAGTATAGTAAAGTATAGTATAGAGTTAAAGGTAGGATTATTATTCTAAAAAAAAGTAAATAATAATATTTGTAAAAGGGAAAATAAGATGGTGATGTGTCAATTCCTCATTAATCCTAAAAATAATTCAAAATTTTTAGAAAATTCTAATTCATCCTCTTTAAAGTATAGTAAGTATAGATTAGTCTAAGGGTAAATCTTATTTGATTTTCTATAAAAATAAACTAATTAAACTGATTATAATCAATCAAAAATCACAACTTCATTACTTAAATTTACGTAAACACTAGGTAAACTGAGTATAATGAATCAAAGGCGACAACTTAATTATTTGACTTTCTGTAAATAGCTAAATGAGTAAAACTAACTCACGATCAAAACTTATTCGCTTTTCTATAAATACCAACTAAATTGAGTATAACTAACCATTTACAAATCTGAACTATACTCTATTGAGTATAGCTAAACTTATTCTTACTAGAGATACACTTAAAAGACTTATTGAGTCAAGTAAGACTCATACATTATATAAATAAGTTTAGTATTCTGAAAGTGCTAACGAAATCTATAGATTCTAAACTTATTCACCTTTCTATATATACTAACTAAATTAGGTACAACTAAATACTAATATGTTAAGATAATCAATTAGGATATCTACATATACATACATACTATAATGTATTTGTGAATATTATGTTGTATAAAAGATTCTATTAAATCAATCAATATTTTCTAAAGAAATAATATCTAATATCTATAATTGTTAGAAAAGGATTTCGTGGTTCTAATTTAGGAATTATAATAGTCTATTTATAAGAAAAAGTTAATAATTAATTACATGGATGTATTTAAACCTTAGATCTTCTCTACAAAACAATCTAGACCACTTATTCTGTGGTCTATATAAATACAATCTGTAATCTTATCCTCTCATTCTTCACCTTATCCCCTCATTCTTCACCTTCCATTTTCTGTGAAGTACTCGCCTGTAGAGTTCTCTCGGTGACAAGTTTGATCAGCCAAACAACTAGTAAGTTTTCTAATACTGTTTGTTGTTTTCTAATACTGCTTGCTTCTAACGATCTGGGTGGGCAACAATTGCAGAAACATTTCTATGGTAGGCGGCGATATGGGGGCGACAATCTGGGTGGTCAGGCGTCCTTTTGGCCGGTGGCTAAGTTTTCAATGTGCTGATATACATGTATATGTTCTTGGTTTCTGGAAAAAAAGGGTCAAAAGTTCAAGGAAGCAACAACACGTGAAGAATAGAGAGCTCTCGGAAGCAAAGTCCTCTCAATTTCATTCGATTCAATTATATTAGGTATGTTTCTTTGATTCTGGTAATAATTTTGTTTTGTTATGAATAATTTTTATGCTTTGAAGTAATGATAGAACTGAATCTCACAGAAGAAAGAAGAGGGGAGACAAGAATAGCATCAATGATTTATTCATGAGAGATGAAAATGGATCGAGAATGAAGAAAGAAGAAACGAAGCGCAGCAGTAAGGTGCCTGGAGCATTTGGGCATATGCTAATTTTTCCGGCCAGATCTGGCCGGTTTTTTTTGGTATTCAGGGCATTAAGTTTCGAACTCGAAAACCTTTTGTCAAGAAAATAATTTTAATGAGTTTACGATTTCGAACACGACTGTTTTTTCAATATCAGGTATGCAAATTTCGATTTCGAATAGTTTGTGGTTTCGATATCGAAACTTTTCCTCACCATTTACCCATTACAGTAGTTCGAATTCGTAACCTCTTGATTTATCTTGGACTGTCATGTTTTGAGTTCGAAACATTCCTCGGCGGTTGATTCCGCCGTGTAATTCTGGAACGCCAATGCACGGCTGTTCCAGTAACGGCGGGTCGAACCACCGTCCAAGCGTGGATTTACCGACGTTGCCGCTGCAGTCCTCCACTAGTGTCAGCAACTCCATTCTGAGCTTGTGTGCCGGGACATGATTTCCGAAAAATTATTCCACATTCAGTAAAATGTTGGAGAAGAGAAAACTTATCAAATTCCCGACCTCCATCACTTTGGAAAATCTTAATTTTGCAATTAAACAGATTCTCAACCATCTTTTGAAATTTTTGAAATTGTGAGTAAACCTCGGATTTTCTACGTAAAGGATAAACCCATGAAAAACGTGAGAAATCATCAACAAACACAACATAATATCGAAAAGGCAGATTTGATAATACAGGAGATTGCCAAACATCACTATGAATCATATATAAGGGATATGGAGCAGAATGTTGAACTGGTTCAAAAGGCAAACGATGAATTTTTCCCAATTTGCAACAAACACAATCGTCATGAAATTTTGAAGTACATGAAATTTTATTACTTGAAATCAAATTCCCTATAACTCTAGAAGACGTATGACCCAAACGAGCATGCCAAATATCACCAGACTCCTTATTGGCTAGAAAAGCAGGTAAGGATGACTAATGACTCACAAACGCTGGTTGAATTGGATAGACACCATTCTTACTGGCCCCCTCTAGAAGCACCTCCCCCGTTTCCTTGTCCTTAACCCAAACAGAAGAATCATCAAAACTCATAATACATGCATTTTCTTTACACAACTTATTGACAGAGTGGAGATTATGTTTAAGACCAGGGACATGACAAACAAAGGATAAGCTAAGTGAGCGTGAGGGTGTTTGAATTTCCATTTTGCCAACATGTTTAAGGAGAGTGGTACCATCGCCAACAACAACAGAACTTGAACCATGATATGGGGCTGTAAAAGAGAGTTTACCTTCTTGATGAGTCATGTGTGAAGCAGCCCCGGAATCCGGATACCATACAGAGTCATTTGCTTCACCACCAACAGACAGGGCAGCGAAGGCTCTAGTAACACTATCTTGACCAGGGGGCACAACATTTGGATTATATCTGTGAGGACAGAACTGTGCGACATGACCTGGAGTAAGACAGAAACAACAAGAACCGGGAGAGGGAGTAGAGCTAAAATTGCCATTGGATGAATTACTTCCTGCTGAGCACGCATTATTAGTAACACAGTTGGTGAAAGGTAATAATGAACATGACAAATTAGAAATATTACTCATACCATTGTTACGATTTCTGTTGTTATTTGCAGCTCTACTGCCTACCGTTGATCCTTCTGAGCGATTTGAATTTCCACGATTATTGTTACCACGACCTCCTCTGTTGCGATTGTTTTTGTTCTTATTCTTGCCACCCCCTGAACTCTTGGATCCAGTAGACGAGGAACCAGATGACTGTAGTGCCACGAGTGCATGGGAAGAAATCTCAGCAAGATCCTTTGAATGTTTCAGACGTTGCTCATGAAGTAACAACTTGGGACGTAGATCATCGAAACTCAGCTCCAGTGGATAATGAATCAAAATAGTAATCAAATGAGCATAATTAGGGTCTCCCTCCACACTAAAGAGTGTAGACTGAACCAAGTCATGATTGGAGACTAGACACTTGATAGCAGCAAGAGAATCCGCTAACATCTTAACATCACGCAAATATTCATCCATAGATTGAGAATCACTCTTTCTTAGTCTAGTTAGTCTACCCTTCAACTCCATAGATTTAGCCATACTAGCTTGCATAAAACGTGACTGTAAACGAACCCAAATATCACGAGAAGTATGCAGCTCATGAATATCAACAAACACATTCCGAGATATCGTGGCAAATATCCAAGTTTTAACTTGTTGATTAACACGTAAGTATTCAGAATATTGTGAATTTTGAATCATGCTCCCATTTGCATCATAAATAAAAGGAGTGGGGAGAGACATAGTACCGTCAACAAAGCCGAGTAGCTGATGTGCTACCAAAAGACAAGTAATCTGAGTCTTCCAAAACAAGTAATCTTCTGGAGATGAAAGTTGAATCGTGACTAAATTGGATGGATTTGGAGCAGACAAATGTGGAAGGGAAAAACCTTGTTGTTCAGTAGAAGATCCCAAAAAACCTTGATTGTTCATGGCAGTGGACTGAAATTGTTGATACGGACCAGATACAAACTGATTATGCTGAACCGGAGTTGCTTCGAACTGTTGCTGTTGAAACGGAGCAGATGTAACGGACTGATTCGGCTGAAACGGAGCAGTAGTGAAGATGGTCTGCTGAAACGGAGCAAAATAAGGGTTCTGCTGGACCGGGGCCACGTCGCGCGTGTACCCCACGCGCCAGGGAGAGGTGGCACGTCTGGGACTGGAGCGCGTGTGATCTACGCGCCTGACGCGTGGGCCGCATCTGGGGCGCGTGTGATCCACGCGCCTGACGCGTTCGGCTCGGTTTGAACTGGGGCGCGTGTGATCCACGTGCCTGACGCGTCGGCCGCGTTTGGGGCGCGTGTGATCCACGCGCCCGTGTCTCTTGAAGCCTCTGTCGGCGGTGCTGCTGTTGTCGGGACCTCTGGAGGTCGTTTTGGGACGCCTGGAGGTTGATTTGGGACGCCTGAACGCTGATCTGGGACGATGGCGGGAGCCATGATCCCCAACGAAGCTGCAGCGGGTGGGACGGGCAATTGAGCCGGGTTGGATGCCGATTGGAACGTCGAAGAAGCCAAGGATTCCAGAGACGGTGACGCAGTGGCAGCGGAAAGTGACCCAGCTTGAAGAAGAGGGCCATCGGCGGGCAGAGTTGCCGGTGACAGGCCCAAATCCTCTCTCGTCGGAAAATTCGACATTGGATCGGAGAGGAGAAGAGAGTTTTTTTAAAAATAAATAAAACCTAAGCTCTTGATACCATGTACAGAGAATGATAAAATCGCACCAATGTGGTAGCCCTGACTCTCATATATATACTCAATATATACATGGAAAAGTTTATACTAGCCTTTACCCTAATAGTATACAATAATCTGACAACATTAACACATCAACCGAGGTAACCTAATCTCAAGAATTCACTGCAGAAATGCATACACATCAAGCTCCTGCAAGTTAAGCCTGCTAGACTGATTCTGCTGATTATAGAACATCGAACCGCCATTAGTAGTCGTTAATGTTCCAGTGAAATTCACCATTGCCTTCTTAGGTGGACTATCATACTCATTCTCACTGATGCGTTTTCCATGCACCAAACATAGGATTATTTATCAGATGTTCGTTATATCCCATGTTATCATTGTTGCTGGAAATGGTGCTGCTCTGAGATGTCACGGCATTATTATCGGATTCAAGCGAAGGAAAATCTTGATGATGATTATCAGTAATTGCAAGAAACTTAGCTAGCAAGTGACAATCTTTGGACGAGAAATAGTTTGAGCAGAGTTCCGAGGGATTAGGGCTAAACGGATTATTAGGATTGGGAAGCTCCTCCTTCACATAGGGTACTTCTCCTAGGAAGTTCCCATGAATTCTTTGACATGTTGCCTTTCTGCTTTATCCGACATAAGACTCAATCATCCAACTGAAAAACGTATGACCCTTATATTGTTGAGTTTAAACCTTGTTGCATGCTCTGTAACGTTAGGAAAATTATTCCTGACTCTTTTTAGTGTGTTTGGACTTTGTCTTTAGTCTTATTTCTGTTCCTACAAATTAGGCACTTAGTTGGTTAGTTGAGTTAATGGGGGGAGTGGCACATCCTATGTTCATGTAATTGTTTTGCTTTTAAATACTGTGAATGGATAAACAGAAAAGCTGGAACTTCAACACCAAAATACTTGTTCTCTGTTAACCGTAGTCACTCAAAATAGTCTTTTTGTGTTTATGGTTTCTACAGTTGGTATCAGAGCCTTACCATTTCAATGGTTGGGAGCAGAGCGACATCATCGGAGAGGTCAGCAATACCACCACGAAGACGCGGACGCAGCCCGGCAAGGCAGCGAGGCCGTGACATGGTAGTTCAGCCACCGACAAGGGAATCAATGGGGACGATGGTTTACCCGATGCTAACACGCACAAATTACGCTGTTTGGGCTCTAGTAATGAGAGTCAATTTGCAGGCGCAAGGTTTGTGGCGTGCGATTGAGCGTGGGGATGTTGATTATCGTGAAGATAGGCAAGCATTGTCTGTGATTCTACGTGCGGTGCCACCAGAGATGTTGTCTACGTTGGCGGTGAAGGATTCAGCAAAGGAGGCATGGGACACGGTGAGGATTCAACGTATGGGAGTTGATCGAGTCTGTGAAGCCAATGCTCAGAAACTGCGAATTGAATTTGAAACCATCACCTTTAAAGATGGTGAAACGGTTGATTATTTCGCGATGAGAATTATTGGTCTGGTCAATAATCTTAGCATCCTTGGTGATACAATTGAAGAGTCGAGGGTGGTGAAGAAGATCTTGCGAGTAGTACCGCCGCGTTATTCGCAAGTGGCAATTGCAATCTAGACGTAGCTTGACTTGAGTACGTTATCGATTGATGAATTGAATGGAAGGCTACGGGCGGTGGAAGATCGCTATAGCCTTGGAAATTCGGACAACAACTCAGGGGCCCAGCTACTACTCACAAAGGAAGAGTGGCGAGCTCGAAACAAGAGTGGCGAGGGATCATCAGGAGGAGGTAAAAGTCACGGAAGTGGGAAGCCGAAAGATATAGGGCATGGCAACTCACGAGGCGATAACTCCAGAGTTCGACCTAATGTGGTGAGAGGAAAATGTCATTCATGTGGCGTTTTCGGTCACTATGCTCGGAATTGTCCCAATCCTCGGCGTGGACGCAAGGAGGAGGCCCACTTGATGATACTTGAGGATGATCAACCTGGTCTACTCTTGGCCATATTGAGTGAGGTGGTGCAAGATGAGACCGAATATGTGTTTCTTAATAAAGAACGTGTAGTTCCGGTCAGCGCAGGTGAGGGGGTGTGGTATCTCGACACGGGTGCAAGCAATCACATGACAGGTTCAAAGGAGATTCTTAATCACATGAAAATGTGAAAGGCACAGTCAAGCTTGGCAATGGGACGGTGGTCAATATTTGCGGACGTGGAGCTGTGATGTTTGGTTGCAAAAACAAGGAGCATAGAGTGCTCACCGAGGTATATTACATCCCTCAACTACGTAGTAATATTGTTAGGTTGGGTCAATTGGATGAGAATAGTTATAAAGTTGTGATCGAAGATGGTGAACTGTGTTTGTTTGATCGAGAGCGAATATTACTTGCAAGGGTGTTTCGCTCTAAGAACAGACTATACACTGTGTCCCTGGACTTGGTCACTTGTGGAATGCAAGGTTGTGACGGCGCCCCAACACGGCGTTTTTCCGTAAACGCCGTTCTTCTTAACGTTCCGATATCGGAAGGTTGGTGATGAAGAGGGCCAACCAGAATTTAAGGCGTATGGCTCATAAACGCCGCACAATTTACGCCGAAACTTGTTAACGGCGCATGATTGACGGTGTTTGGCCAAGAGCGCTGTAAAATGTATAGGTTCCGCAATCAGAACTAACCAGAATTTGATTTTGCTTCGAACGGGTCCCACTTGTGAAGTAATATTATATATGGTGGAACTAGTAATACTATTACTTATAGCAGCAACGAAGGGCATGGGGTGGTTCCGATTGAGGAACTAAGACGCTAAATATGTTGGAGCGAGGATAGCGAGGATATGAATGTGCTATGTTTTTGATTGGGTGGGCATACAAGGAAACCAGAAACCGAATTTGGCTACGGACGATCCACATCACTTGAAGGTACTTCTCTAAACATATTCATGTTAGTTGATATGATTGTGGTCTTAGGATGCATTGTAGATACATTGGAAACAAGTTAATTTTGTTGATATGTATGTGCTTTTAGAGGTAGTGATTGTTTCCATCATTAATCTTTGTGTACTTGTTGGGCTCGCCGACCTATTGAATTTAATAGTACACTGACCTATTGAATTTACAACATCGTAAATCCAAAAACATGGCGGTTTGAATACAAAGCACGGCGGGAATATGAAAGCGCTAAAAAATTGATTATTTTCGCATTCTGAAACAGCCCAATAGATTGTCATGTAAATTTTTTCAGATTCTGGAAGGGTAATCGGTTGACATTAAGGACTCTAAAACCAATCTATTACGAATATGAGTGTGTTTTATGATGTATGAAAAAGAAAATATTGCATGAACGATATCTTAAACTGAAAAGGTTGGAGTTATTAAATTAAGTGAATTTATAATTAAATGAATACCGCGGGATGGACATAACCGGTTCATATTAAGAATGTGGTTTGTTGATAGTTTGTCTATCTATTAGGTTTACGAATTCTAAAACCCGTCGCCAACCGTGTCTATCATAAGACATTTTTTATGTAAATTTACTTTGATATTAGTGCAATGAAAGGTACGTATAGTGAAAACTTTAGTATCGAGAGGCTAAGAAGCACTACTAAGACTATAACTTGTTACTTAAGTATAAATAGTTCAGAGTCATATTTCCACCATAGTTGTGATAAATTTATATCCATTATTAATATAAATTAAGTATATTGGAGTGTTTTTGATACATTATAATATAAATGTCCATGAAATAGCATTGATATGAATGTTCAAACATTAATTATCTAGCGTAAAAGTTACATTTTATATTGAAGTAACTATATTTTCAATGCTAATATTCCATGTTTACTAAAATGAAATATGTGTACTGATCATTACTCACTAATCGTGTTATGTGCACGTCATTTTGAAATGAGTATAAAAATCGTAGGGTCGAATTTAGAATTGATCTTAACTTTAATTGAGAGATTTCAGTGCCACCGTTTGCACTATTTTCCTGCGAGAATTATGTTATTTGTAATATACAACTGATATCAATGTTAAAAATAAATAATTTGTGTTGAAATTGATATTTTAAAAAATATTTAATCTGTCAATAAATTATATTCAAATTTATGGGTTAATATAAAATTATTAAAATTTGTGTGCCGTAAAAAAAGGAACATATGACTGTGGAGTAATATTCATTAATATATAAAAATAAAAATGGAAATTCTGAATTTTTAAAATATTTTCTCCCTACATGATCTGATCCGTCCATTAAGTTTTGATTCTTAATCTCAGCCGTTGATGACTCCCTAGGTGAATCTTATCTTCCTTATCTTCTTTCCTGTGAATCCTAAAATCGCAAACCCCTCTCGAGCTCTCTCCCCCGATCCGCCACGAACTCTCCCATTGGATGAGGAATACCATAATTGCTCGCACAATTCGTCTGTGGTGTGGCGAAGAAGGCGGACAGCTCCAGTGGAGAAGGTTTCAACCAATTGGTGAAAGCTTTGGCTGACGCCGGCACGCCGCCTCCATCTCCCTCTCCGCCGACTTCGCTGCTCTCTAGTCCTTCGATTCCCAACTCAATGCCATCTTGGACCAACGCCAAGCTGACCTTGCTCAGCTCCGAGCCAGAATCACCAATAAACTTTGTCATCAGTAAGTTGGATCATTATTTATGATTAAATATCAGATTTTTATTCTTAATTTGACCCCATATGAGCTTCTTCTTCAGATTGGCAAGGACGGGGAATGAGCGTTGTTGTCAGCAAGGATATGGAGATTAGTGTGAAGATTTCAACCATCAAGAGCTCTGTGTAGATAAGATTGTAAGCTTTGTGTGTTAATGGCTTTTCAATGGGAAGTTTATTTGAATAATAATGTTCCATAGCTTAATAACTAGCAGAGCCAACGTTATTCTGAAATACTTGCTTTATTGAGTTATTGATCCATTGCGCTGCATATGCTATGAAGGTGATGAGAAATCTGTGTCCAAGGAAGCACGCCTTAGCGATGTGGAGACGCAGCTTGTTCAGTCTCAGGCTTCATATGCCCGTATGGCACAGGTGAATTCTTTGACTCTGTTTTATAAATTAGTAACAAGGATAATCCATTACAATGCTGTATTTCATTGACTCTTTATTCCTTTCTTTGGTAACATGTTAATTTTGATGTTGGCAGGAGAAAGAGCTCATGGAGAGACCTCTTGGCTTAATGATCTTATTGAGCTGCAGAGAAGTTATGGTGATCTTAGAGGTGAGATGTCATCTAAGGTTTCAGAAGTGATTGTTGCTTATCCTCACATCTATCTCTATCAGAAGTAAGATTTCGGATGTCATCTAAGGTCACTGAGCTTTTCTTGCTTGCCCTGGTTGATTGGTGAATTAAAAGATGCATGATTGTTTCATACTTCGTGAAGTGATATGAAATTATGATCAGTTTGAAAATAAAATGGAAAATGAATCACAGTTGAAAGTTAAAGGAATGAGGTTTAATTGTGTGATTTTGAGGTTTGATTTCACCGATTTTGGATGTTAAAGAGCAAAAATAGGTTTATGTGTTAGTGAGAGAGGATTTAGGTATATTGCAATGATGAACTTTGTTTTGTATTTAGTTCTGTTGGTGGTTACAGAATTTGAAGACTAGGAAATTGTTCTTGCTAGCATGTGTTGTTTGCCAGTTTCTGCATGTTTTTGATATGCTTAAATTTATTATTGTGTTGTTGCTTTGCTTGTATAGGAGTGTTGGACTTTCTGCTAATGGTTTAAAAGGCGAACTTGTCTCTGCCTGGAAAAACCTTTTGGACAGCCAAGTAGATGGTATGTGTCCTCTTGTATTGAAAGCTTAGATGATTACTGATGGAGTTTTACTCGTTTGACTATGTTCATCTATTGAGCTTTTTACTGTATATTCACCAAGGAAGTTGCACGAAACTGAGACTTCATACTCTCAGGTGACTCTTCAATTGTTGTCCGTCCGCACTGCTTTAGATGCTCTCAAATTGTACAACAAGGTCCCGTCTTGTTTATTTATGCTCTTTACTGTGTTATTTACTAGTTTTATTGTCTGAATGTGCAATGAGTCTGCATTTTAATGTAGTCTAGCACTGATTCATTTTATTTAATTCTAATGTGTTTTTTAAAGGTTATCCGGCGCCACCCATTCCTACTCAAGTTCAAGCATGGTTACGTTCTTATTCAAGTATTCAAGTGCAAGCATAGTTGGATTAGAATTAGTGTAGAATGTTTATGAGTTAGTGTAGCATGCTGGTTGGATTAGAATTAGTGTAGAATGGTTTATGAGTTAGTTGTAGAATGATATGTGAATTAGTGTAATAATGTTGTAATGACAATTTGGATCTTTAATAAAAATTTATAAATTCAGAATTTTTATTATTTTTGATTTTATTTTTTATTAATTTCAGAACCAAATTTGGGGAAATCAAAATTCCATTTCGTTATCAAAATTTGTTTGTTCCGTTATCTGAAGTATGTACAAAAAAATTCATTTGTTCCAGCTTCCGGTTGCGTAACCAAGATGGGTTCCACAACCGGAACGAACTCATCAACACCTCATCGTTATACGTGTTCCGAATACGGAACAGGTATGCGCAAAAAACACAGACACGGCGGTTCAGACCGCCGTTACCTGTGTTTTTGATCAACGGCGGTTAAAACCGCCGTTTCCTGCACACGATCCCAACCACGGCGCAGCCACCGACGGCGGTTCGAAACGCCGTGAAAGGGGCTGGTCTTGCGCCGTCATTGCGTATGGAGTCCAGTAGTGGTTAGTCATGTCTGCTTACTCTCCAAGATAGATGATCAAGCATGGTTGTGGCATGCACGCTACGGCCACCTCAATTTTCGATTCTTGCGGAATCTGGTACAAGGCAGCATGGTTGAAGGACTCCCACCGATCAATCGTGTTGAACATTGGAAGGGAAGACACCATTTGAAGCTTGGCATAAACGTAAGCCAAATGTGCATCATTTAAGGACTTTTGGGTGTGTAGCTCATGTGAAGAATCCAGGGCCTGGCGTGAGCAAACTTGTTGATCATTCGACGCCGATGGTACTCATTTGGTACGAAGAAGGCTCTAAAGCCTATCGGGTGTATGATCCAGTGCGGAAAGCACTTCATGTGTCGCGTGATGTGGTGTTTGAGGAGCATAGAAAGTGGGATTGGTTGTCTGAGTCGAAGGATCATTCAAGCGAAGTGTTTGTTGTTGATTATTTGGCTGAAAATGTGCCTGGAGAAGTCTGGGGGAAATCGGGTCCATGCGTTGAACTTGTGAGCAGCAGCACTCAGACGCCTCGACCGGCTTCAGGAAGCACAAATTTGGCAACGCCACCAACTCATGATGATGTACCAAGTACAAATCATGGCAACCTACGGTACCGTAAGCTGACGGAGTTGTATGATGACACTAGTGAGGTTGAGTTGGAGCTAGATGATGTATGTTTTTTGGCTAGTGAAGAACCTACTAATCTTGAAGAAGCACTTGGAGAAAAGTGTTGGAGAGAAGCTATGGAGAGAGATCTGAATTCCATCCGTAGTAATAATACGTTGGAGCTTGCAACACTTACGTTGGAACACAAAGCTATAGGTCTCAAGTGGGTCTTTAAGGTGAAGAAGGATGCAACGGGGAATACGGTGAAGCACAAGGTCCGACTTGTCGCGAAAGGATACATTCAACAAAAAGGAATTGACTTTGATGAAGTCTTTGCACCGGTGGCTCGAATGGAGATAGTTCGACTCTTAATAGCACTTGCTGCACACAAGAGTTGGGAGATTCATCACATGGATGTCAAGTCCGTATTTCTAAATGGTGACCTTGATGAGGAGGTTTATGTATGCCAACCTCCAGGTTTTATTGATCCCGATAACAAGGAGAAGGTGTTTAAGCTTCACAAGGCGTTGTACGGTTTACGTCAAGCACCACGAGCATGGAATGCAAAGTTGGATGCCTCACTAGTTTCTCTTGGTTGTGAACGTAGTCCGTTGGAACATGCTGTCTATTGAAGGGTATGTGGTTCTTCATTGTTGTTAGTTGGAGTGTACGTTGATGATTTGATTATCACAGGAGCTTCTGTGGATGAAATTATCAAATTCAAAGCCAAATGAAAAGCTTGTTTGAAATGAGTGATAATGGCCTTTTGAGGTACTATCTTGGAGTCGAAGTAAAGCAGGGAGATGGTGGAACTGTGCTTTGTCAAAGTGCCTATGCCACTAAGGTTCTCGAAGCTGGAGGTATGATGGGATCCAATCCATGCCATACTCCGATGGAGGTTCGGCTGAAATTGAGCAATAAGGATGTTGGAGAGATCATCGATGCAACAAAATATCGGAGCATTATAGGTAGCTTGTGCTACTTGTGCAATACAAGGCCTGATAGCTTTTCCGGTGGGTTTAGTGAGTCGTTTCATGGAGGCACCGAAGGCTTCGCATTGGGCGGCAGTGAAAAGGATTTTGAGGTACGTTAAAGGGACTATTAATTATGGTTTCTTTTATGGAAAGAATGGTACTTTGGAGCCTGCTTTGAAGGGTAACAGTGACATCGATCACGACGGTGACCTTGTAGAACACAGAAGTACTACGGGTATGGTATTCTTCCTCGGCAAAAATCTGGTCAGTTGGACGTCTCAAAAGCAAAAGGTGGTTGCAATTTCTTCTTGCGAGACGGAGTATATTGCAGCTACAATAGCTGCTTGTCAAGTTGTTTGGATTAGCCGTTTATATGGTGATCTCACAAATCAAGAGCCAAAGACTGTGAAGCTACTTGTGGACAACCAATCGCCAATTGATTTGAACAAAAATCCAGTGCATCACGATCAGAGTAAGCACATAGAGATTCGTCATCATTTTATTCGTGAATGTGTTGAAAATGGTTTGGTGGAGGTTAGCCATATCGGAACGCAAGAGCAGTTGGCGGATATTCTAACCAAGGCACTTGGGTGAGTTAAGTGCGTTGAAATGCAACAGAAACTTGGTGTTGTTGAAGTTGGTTCAAGACAACAAGTTTAAGGGGGTGAAATGTTGAGTTTGAACCTTGTTGCATGCTCTGTAACATTAGGAAAGTTATTCCTGACTCTTTTTAGTGTGTTTGGACTTTGTCTTTGGTCTTATTTCTGTTCCTACAAGTTAGGCACTTAGTTGGTTAGTTGAGTTAATGGGGGAGTGGCTACTGCACACGTCCTATGTTCATGTAATTGTTTTGCTTTTAAATACTGTGAATGGATAAACAGAAAAGCTGGAACTTCAGCACCAAAATACTTGTTCTCTGTTAATCGTAGTCACTCAAAATAGTCTTTTTGTGTTTACGGTTTCTACATATATCAGACACCGATCATGTACAAAAAAACGCGGCAATCTGAAAAGAATCATCTTACGTACGTACGTACCCTCAGTGGGCGGTCGGTGGAATCTGACATCCTGTACTCGATCATGAGCCAGTCTGTCTTGGTCCCACTCGGAGGTTTTCGGATGTAGAAAACAAGAGCTTTCTTGACACCAATTTTTGCACCAGACGGATTTATGATTGGGTTATCAGTTCCAGTCGCCTTCCAATATCCAGAAGCTGCTGTCCTGTTAGGTCAGGGTGAAGAAATATCATTCCTCATCTCCAAAAACTGCATTTTCTGTACAAAAATCAAAATATATATCAGAAAAGAATTAGAAACAAAACTCTTTTTTCAGATAATTAGGAACAAACTTGGGATGCAGCTCCCATGGATTGTAGCTGTAAAGCTCGATTTCGGCTATGATGGAGGCCGGGACAGGAAGAGATTTGACTTTGTTTTGCAGATAGTAAACTATGAGCTCTTCTTAAAGTTTTGTTTGTAAAGGTATTTTTGTTCGTGCTAGTTTATTTTTCCAAACCATTCTACATTGAAATTTTTAGCTTTAAACATGTGTAATGATTACACTCATTTGATATCAGTGAAATACATCTGTCTTCAATGAATTACAAATGAAATTACAATACCGCCCTCTGAATATTGCTAAATTTCCCAATGAGGCTAATAAGTGAGGATATTTTCGTAAATTTATATCATATTTTGGAGTACACGAGTAAAATACCGGACTGCGAATAGCAACACCTTTGCAAAATGCACCTGTCATGCATCCTTGTGGAATTACACAATGCTCTACCATTTCAGATAATAGTCGACTTTATAATTAAACATATATATTTCACTAATAAAAAATTAGTTCAACTATATTAGAACTTTCTAACCTATGGAACTACTACATCTGTTTAGGGCCGTGAGAAGCACTGTCCTTAAAGTAATGGTAGCCCCCACCACCAGATTGCTGTGAGATAACTGGCTAGCTCACTTCTAGGATTTCCCTAAACAATAGAAAATGTGGTAGCAACAACCACAAATTCTCCTACGAACGAAAGATAGAATAAGGAATGTAACGGGACATTAAAGAGTAACTCAATATCATAAGTGAAAGTTTCACCGTGTATTTATAATGAAATCCAAGCAAGATTCGTACCCTTTAGATGCATCCATTCGTACGTATCCATTCACAGTAAATAGACACGTCTGTCCATCACCATTGTTCATTATAATTAACTTATTCATGTATAAACATATATACATAAACTTTCACCAATTGGTTATATTAATATATGTAAAATATATATTCACAGAATATAATCCAATTAAACTTTCTTTAATATCATATAATATACTAAATGTTAAAAGACTATTCCAACAATCCCCCACTTAGTTTTTTCAAAATTATGTATGATCCCTTCCCGGTAAGTATGCATACATGTAGGTATCTTTCGATTTGGACCTCCACCTAGTGTGACATTTTAAAGTAATGATGAAATTGATGGGTGCTCAAAAGCATTTGACCCACAATTCCTTGTACCACTACCGAAAATATCACACACATACTTCCCATAAAGAATCGCTCGTAAAACCGGTAGCACTTTTATGGCCATGTGCTCATCTTGGTATTCATGAACATCCAGGTATTCAAACCTCTATTTGGAGCGGCACCACTCCGATGTCCATATAGGTGAAGCCAAAAATCCTTGAACTTCATTAAGAGTATATAAAACTACTTCATTAAGAGCATATAAAACTCACCCTCAAAACTATGTACTAACAATAATCAACAATAGTCAATACACCAATCAGTTATCAACAACTTGCTATTACCACATTGAACCTTTGGGATAGTGGTAGTTCTACCGAAAGGTTGGGTTCCCGTTGCGCCGATTAATTCTTGTGTTCCTTTCGTCCCAAATGTGATACAAAGCAGAAACCTGAAAGAATACCTGCTTAGTCTGGCTTGTCATTCTCCAGTATTTCAGCCTTTTTCTTAGGTGTTTATTATATGCAGGTCCAATTTACTTCTGCAGGTCTAATGAATGTGCGAAAATACCATAATTATCCTTCATTCGTTTATTAGTTTTTACAAATATATTTCTAAAACCCTAACCTTGAATGCATAAACCCGTCTATGTAATGATTGAATACGTGTCCAAATCATAAATTACTTTTCGTGAATTATAATACATATTTAAGAGGGACATTATTGTCATTTCAAATTTAATTTGGACCTGCAGAAGTAAATTGGACCTGCATTTAGAACCACCCTTTTCTTAACCTTCTCAGAGATGTTCACTGGTTGTAAACCAATGGAGAGTAACACCTGTCTTCCAAAGGAGCATGTGGCAAACAGATGTTGTGCAACCATCTCCTTCCCACACAAGCAGCAGCTAGACTGTTGTCCCAGAATACCAAATCTCTGAAGTCTATCTACATTAGCAAGTCTTCCTCTAAGCAGCAGCCATAAGAAGAATTTGTGTTTGGGCATAAGTTTGGTGTACCAGACCAGCTTAGCCCAAGAATCCTTCTTTTCACCCCCTTCAGAATGTTGTATGTTGCAGTTATTGAGAAACATCCTTTCTGGTCCTGCAACTGATCCTTCATTCTATTCTTCAACCTGACCAAGAATTTCCATTTCCAGCTGTTTCATTCATTCTATTCTTTAGCCCAACCATTGTTTTGTTTCGTATAAATATCATAAGTTGATTCACCAATCGTTACTTCTGTTAATTTATAATAAACCCTCTCAGTCGACCTGCGCGGCTAAGCTCTTTTTCCGTCAAAACCCTCCGCCGCCATGGCCATTTAAACCCGTCACAGACTCACAGTAATGGATTGGATTATACTGGAAAACAATACAGCTGAAGGAAAGATGTATAATAATTATTGGCCTCCTCTTCCCTTATACCCGACATGAATATATCATGAACCCGAGAATAGTTTTCGAGGTCTGATACGTGCAGGTTCAGTTTACTTAGTTTTTTAATTGCAGGCGTGGAAAAGATAAAATTACCCTTTATTGTTTACTATGACCTAAACATGCATTAATAAATCTTGGAACATTTTAAATTAAAATCGGACTTGCATTAGCAAATTAGACCTGCGCTAACAAATCAGCCACACTTGGTGAACTTCTTGCTGCAGTATTTGCAAAAGAACTCCTCAACAACGGGGTTTCGGCCCTGAGCAGAAGGACCTGGGCCCGGAATAGCAATTAGAGGCGCATTAACTAGAGGCGTGGCTAGTGGGGATCCGACTCCACCACCACCACGGCGGAGATGGAAGGGGGGAGATGGAAGGGGTGAGGACATACCGCTTGCTACGTATACCCATCTTGAGAGGCACAAGGGTAATGCGGCGGGTGCTGTGTTGTGTTCTCTGTGGGGATGAGGGAGGGTTTAAGTTTATATAGTGTGAGGGAGGGTTTAACTTTACATAGTGTGTGTGTGTGTGGGGGGGGGGGGGGGGGGGGGGGGGTTTAAGAAATATTTGTCTTTTAACTCCTCGCAAAGTTAATTGCATTTTAGCCCCTCGTAAAGTTAATTGCTTTAGCCCTTTGCTAAGCTAAATTAATTGATTTTGAGCCCCTTGCTAAGCTAAGTTAATTGGTTTTTAGCCCATGCTAAGTTAATAATTGCTTTTATTTTTCATCATCAACTTCACCAAAAATAGAAAAGATAATTGGCAGCAATTTTATACCTTACATTTGTTCCATGCATGAAAAATTCCAGTTCAGGAAAAAGATAAAGCAAAAGTCATCGATTATTCTAGACTTTCTCTTTATATTTTTCATGAACCGATCATCATCTCAACCCGCGTGCTTCGACTGTGTAGAATTTAGCAACATATCGGTTCAAGAAAAAGATAAAGGCTCTGGTGATTTCTTCCCCCTTTTCTTCTCCGGTGTCCTTGTCGGTGAATCGCTCTAATCGGGCTGATCTGCCACTCGTTGTGGGAAATAAAGGTAAGCGGGGAACCCTTGCAAGGGGAAGGGAGTTGATGAGCCAAAGAGTCAGCGGGATATCATGAAATCAATTCAGGAAGGGTTGAAATTGAGGAGTAAAACCCAGATTCAGATGGGGAGCAGTGGCTAATCAAATCGGCGGTAACCAATGTCAATGATATGATGGTAACGCCGTGGTGGGAATTGGAGAAGTGGGTCTGACGGCCTTGAGGCGTAGCAGCGACGGGTTTCGTACTGGGAAGAAGGGATTGAGCTGGGGGGAGGAATCGGAAGCTCCGGCGTCTAAGGATGAGTCCACATGACCATCTTGGAATAGGTTATTTGATGTGGCAGAGATGAAATATTACCCGGTGGAGGAAATCAATGGCATCAAAATGGTTGCCTTACCTAAGAAGGAGGTTGAAGAGAGTGTGAAGGAATGGGAAACAACGGCTGTATGTCACATCCTTGGAGCTCACCCGCCATTTCCAGTGATGGAAGATTTCTTCAGGAATGTTTAGAAGTAGTTTGCAGTTTGAAAGGTATGGATGCTTAAGGCAGGTACCTTTTTTGTTAAATTTGGTTGCACAGCTGATATGGATACTGTGATAGATAAGGGTGTGTTACTCTTCAATAATAAGCCAGTTATGAGTAAATGGACCAAAAACTGGAATGTAAATGTCCCAAAAACAGTGCATGTGTGGATTAGACTCCCAGGACTTAATGTCATCTACTGGAACTCTAATCTACTGAGTAGAATTGTAAGTTCATTAGGGAAACCTCTTAAAATGAACAAGGAGACAAGCTAGATAGGTAGATAGGGTTGGCTTTGCTAGAGTCTTGGTGGATTTGGTTAGGTTGGAGACCAGACTTTGAGATTAGATTGCTAAGTATAGATGATCAAATTTGTCAACTACAAGTGGGTAACGATCAGGATTCTGAACAGCTTAGACATGTTGTGCTGCTTTGGTTTTCTTATGATATGGCGCATATTGATGAGGTTGT
Organism: Sherardia arvensis; assembly: GCA_948330725.1. Lineage (NCBI taxonomy): Eukaryota > Viridiplantae > Streptophyta > Magnoliopsida > Gentianales > Rubiaceae > Sherardia > Sherardia arvensis. Next base: position 8,061,427 of record OX415244.1, read on the forward strand.
TTGATGTCTTTATCTGAATGTAGCTTTGCTTACATACTGGTTATCCTGGTGGCTAGAGGAATAGCAGAGCCAATCTGCTGCCATGGTATGTTTTCTACATTTGTTTTTCACTAATAAGAGTCACAGACGCTTTTGGAGAAATGAAATCTGGACAGAATGTAGAGATACTTAAAGGATCAAATCTATCAACCAAAAATAACATCCAGAATCCAAACAACATACCCTAATCCATGTCCAAAATTAGGGTTACAACTTACTGCTTGTCCTATATTAACCCTAAACCATATCCAAAATTAGGGCTACACAGTCCTTCTTCTTCTTCTTCTTCTGCTGCCTCATCTAATCCAACCTATCCTTTTTCTTACCCCTTGCATGAGCAGCTTCATGATCCTTATGGGGACCATACTTGGTGAACCTCTCGCCACAGTCTTTATCACCGCGGCGGCCACGAAAGGCGCGCCTATTGACACCACGGAAAGGCCGGCGGCCTCCAAGAGCCGCAACACTTGGATCCGGACCGCCCCCACCAAAGGGTGCGCAACAGCGAGGTCTTCTATGCTTCCTTTTCAGGATGGACTTTGGGGAGATGGAAGGGGAGAGCTTAGACAAGCATCATCTTCATTACATGATGTACCTATCATCCTTGTGGAATGGCACAATGCTTTACTGTTTCTGCTTTTCTGACAGAACAAGAAGAGAGATGTATTTCATTGATAACAAATAAGTATAATCACTACACATGTTCACGGTAAGAAAATCAATGCAGAATGGTTTAGTATAAAGTAAACTAGCACGTACAAAAAGACCTATACAAACAAAACCTTATCCTTATGTATTCAGGATTCATTTGATTATACCAACAAACATTTGATTATGCATGAATACTCAATAGCAACATTAGCAAACGGATATAAACAGACTGCAATCACTGCAGTGAATTATACTTTCTTTCCTGCACTGTTGTACCGACACAGATATATAGAAACGTGGAACCTGTTATTTGAGGACAATGATAGGCTTCCCTTCAAGGGAGTCTCCCTCCCCTATTAGTTTTAGGCTTTTGATTGGCTATCTCATAAAAATTAATTTTTTATTTTATTTTGAAACATTCAATAGGACCCGATGTGGGCCTGATTATGTGAAGTGTTTTAATTCATTTTCGGAATAGATATTTTTTATTTTTTATTTTTTATTTTGTTAATTAGAACAATTCGATTTCTGAAAAATTACGTTGGCCATATTTGCTGAAACTTATTTATCGCTGAATTTAAATAAACTAAACTGAAAAAATATAAAAGTATTGAACGGAACTGGAAAAAAAAATATAATGAACTGAAAAAATATAAACATACTGAATTGAACTGAAAAAATATATAATACTGTACTGAACTGAAAAAATATAAATATATTTAACTGAACTGAAAAAATATAAATACGTTCAACTTAACTGAATTGAACTTAAAAATATAAAAATACTGAATTGGACTAAAAATACCGAACTAAACCGAAAATACTGAACTGAACTGAATTGAAAAATATTCAGATAAATAGTAAATAGGCCCTTAATTTTCCCAATCAATCCATAAACGGACATTAAATATTTACCTCTCAAACATTAATATTATAGTACTTGAAATGGTAATTTGATGAAAATGATATAATAGAGAGGGAGGTCCATGCAAAACCCCACAAATAAGGGACCCATGGGGAGGGAGGCTCCCCTCCAAGGGTAACCTAGACTTCTCGGTTTTTTGAAAGCAAACGTGGAATTTTGAACATTTTAATAGATTTTTTTTTTATCAAATATCCACCCGAAGGTGGTGGGAATTTTATAAGGCTTCCCATGCCAAGAGCCAAAACTGGCAAAGTATATTTACAAGAGGGGGAGTGTTCCCCAAGCGCAGAAACGCTTCCAAAAAATTCCCACAGCTAAAGTGGGCAAAAATAGCTAAAAAACCTAGTAGCAGCCTGTGTGTGTAAAGAAAGATTATCAATGAAGCCTGTTAGTGAATCGACTAAGCGAAACACAATTCGGCACCAATTGATGTCTAACTACACTAGGATTAGGCTGAAAAAAAGGTGGCAGCAACAGTGAGCTTCAACTTGGGAGTTAAATAGCAATGAACTTTGATCCTCCCATTGGAGATGTACTGAGAGAGTCTGCTGGTGAAAACCTGCACATGAACACAGGGGTTAGTAATAACTATTCACAGGGATTCTGGTGGATGGTGTACCTGCCCTGTCAAGGTGTAGCAAGCCTCTGATCTTAGGTGGGAGCTGATCAAGGGACAACACTGAGGAAAGTTTTGAGGCCTGAGCCATTTTAGAAATGGCATCAGCAGCTTGATTGGCTTCCCTGAGTATGTGATGAATACAGGAAGCTTTGGGCATTAGAGGATACACAAGATTAGATACACAAGATTAAACAACTACCAGGGGCATTTGTATGGATCTTGGATAGCCTTTATTGCCTGTAAGCAGTCAGTTTCAATCACAAATATGGAGGAGAGCCTTTCACCAATGAGTATACCTTCTGAAATTGCCTGAATTTCAGCCTCCAGTGGGGAGAGGGCATGCCTGAAAAATGTTGCAACTGATACAGTTTGTCCTGAACTATTTCTAACAATTACCCCAATCCCAGTGTTTGTGTCTTGATGCCATGAGGCATCAACATTTACTTTGAAGCCTCACACTGGGGGGGACCATTTGACAAGCAGTATCTGAGGTTTAGGGGGTCTAGTGTGTATAGGCAAATAGGCCAGGGCACACAATTCCCTGTCAAACTCAGATGTAACATAAAAGGGTTTTGCAGTAAAGATGTTAAAAACCTGCTCCCTAATTCCTTTTCACATCAGATCTGGACTTGGATTGATATTTTCAAAATTTTTTGCATTTCTAGCAAGCCACAGAGTCCAGCATGTTATACTAGGAATGATATAGAACAATGAGGTATGCAATTTAGTAACTCCCTGAAAAGACCAATAGAAAGATAACCTATCCCAGAGAGTGGGAAAAGACTGGTCTGCAATCCCAACCATCTGGTGGAAATTAGACCACATAGAACCAACCAGTGTGCAGTCATTAAAACAGTGTTCTATGTAGTCATCAGAATTACAAAAAAGGCATTTTGAAGGTAAGTGGAATCCCATTTTCATTAATATGTCAGGAAATGGTAAAAATGTATTCACAAGTTTCCACATGAATACACTAATTTTCTTTTGGATCCTAGGGTTCCATAACTTATTTAATGAGTCGGAGTTACCTCTATTTTGTTTCAAAGCAGCATATGCTGACTTAAAAGAGAAGGTTCCAGTCTTGTCCAACATCCAGATAAGCCTGTCATCCCTGCCATGAATCACTTTAGCTTCCTGTAAAACATTTAACATTGATGAATTAATAGCAGGGGGAATAGAGGGAATATAATGTTCTCTGTGTTCAATAAACTGAGCCACTGAGCAATTAAGTGGGATGTTTGTACTGGCTTGGTTTATGGATGCCAAGAGGGATCCTAAACCAGTCCAGTTAGCTGACCAGAAATTGCACTTCCCTTCCCCATGGATAACTCTGGTGAGTGGCTCAGCCTTGGGATCAATATAGAGGATCCTCTTCCAGGTGGGAGAGTTTCTATAGGACTGAGGCATAGCCCATAGTAGCTGAGACCAGAGAGATGAACCCTGCTGGAATTTCCACCAGAGTTTTAGTGAGCAGGCCTTGATGATTGTGGAAATTGATCTCAGCCCCAGGCCATTTTGCTGAGTAGGGTAACATAGTGCCTCCCATTTTCTCCAAACCTTCTTGGGCTTTAGGTCTGTTTCTCCCCAAAAAAACAGTGATAACATTTTTTGTATCTTTCTCACCACTGCCAATGGGGGAACCATGACACTCCAGATGTGCTGTGGAATGGAAAAAATACAAGACTTTATTAGTGTCAGTTTGCCCCTAGTAGAGAGCCACCTATTCTTCCAGTTAGATAGCCTATTCTGAATTCTTTGTATAACTGGCTGAAAGTAGGAAGAAAGTGATCTGCCTGTAAAAATTGGGACTCCTAAATAGGTAAAAGGAAAAGTGCCCTGCTTCATGCTCAGTATATTGATAACTTGGTTCAGTTTAGACAGTGAAGCATTTTACTCAGATAAAATTCACTTTTTTCAAAACTGATTTTCTGCCCTGTTGTCTGCTCAAAAATAACTAAGAAAGCTTTGATTCTAACTAAGTTACTTTTAGAAGAGCTCATAAAGATCACTGTATCATCAGCATAGCTGAGATGGGAGATTGGAGTTGGACCTGATGGCAGATTAAAGTATTGCAATTTACCAATTTCAAAAACATAGGCAAGACTTCTGGAAAAAACTTCAGAGAAAATGTTGAATAAAAAAGGGGAAAGAGGATCTCCCTGTTTTATTCCCCTAGTTGCTCTAAAATATCCATTAGGCCTACCATTAATAAGTACTGAGAAATAGGCATTGCTAAGATTTTTCATAATGCATAAGACTGTGCTACCATTAAAACCAAACTGTAACAGCACTTTATTTAAGTAACCCCAGTTTACCCAATCAAAAGCCTTTTTTAGATCAAGTTTCAAAATAAGGTTAGGGCTTCTTCCTTTTCTGTCCAGGAATCTGACAATTTCTTTAAGATAAATGACATTATCAGCAATGTCTTTATTTTGAAGAAAAGCAGATTGAGTGGGAGAGATTATTTTTGGCATCAGGGGCTTGATTCTTTCCATTAGCAGTTTTGAAAAAATCTTATTGATGAAGTTTGAAAGGCTAATTGGCCTAAAATCATCAAATGTTGACACCACTTCTTATTTAGGGATAAGTGCAATCCAGGTGGCTGTAATGCCCACTGGAATGTTAGCTCCACTCATAAAGTGATGGACAGCACTTAAGAGATCAAGCTTAATAATATCCCAGGCTTTGACAAAGAATTTAGATGAGAAGCCATCAGGCCCTGGGCTACTGTTTTTATTCATACCAAAAACAGTGGCTTTCAGCTCATCAAGTGTTACTGGTTTGGTTAACTGAGCATTGTCAGTATCAGTAATCACCTTAGGTATCTGGCTAAGGAAATGATGATAAAACTCTCCTTGACTATTCATAGGAGGTTCAGACAATAGATCTGAGTAATAGTTTCCTGCCTCAGTCTGAATCTGTGTATTATCATCTAGCCATACACCACTAAAGTTTTTAATTTTAGTGATGCTTAGAGAACACCTTTTTTCCTTCACTGATTGATGGAAAAATGTAGTGTTGTCATCACCTTCTTTGAGCCATTTAATTCTGGATTTTTGTTTCCAGAATTTTTGTTGCTCATTGAGGGCTTTCAGATGCAATGCTCTTAATTTATTTAGGGTAATAAGCTCATTTATTGAATTATTCCCATCATAAATTATTTCTTGCAGTCTGAGACTTTCAGCAGCTTGTCTAACATTAAGATCAACTGAACCAAAAACTGTTTTATTCCAGTTTTTAATTTTTATCTTAAGTCTGTGAAGTTTCAGATGGAAACCAAGCATGCCAGTATGGTTTATAGGTTGATTCCAGTCAGTTGCAATAATTGACATAAAATCACTTCTATTAAACCATAAATTAAGGAACCTAAATGACCTAGGGGAGGAAATGATATCACTGCCTATGTTGAAGAGTAATGGAGAGTGGTCAGAAGTGTTTCTATTCAAGATTAAGATGGAGGAAGATGGGTACTTGCTCATCCAACCCTGTGAACACATTCCTCTATCCAATTTCTCAGTTGTTGGATTTCTCAGTTGTTGGATTTCTCAGCCAGTTGTTAGACCATGTAAAGGAATTACCAACTGAGTTGATCTCTAACAAAGCATTAGCAGAAATAAAATTGTTAAATTCTGTCATGCTTGTTGGGCTAGGCAGTGATGGACCATGATATTCTGCTGATGACCTTATGGCATTAAAGTCACCAATCAAAAATGATGTATCCATGTTTCTCTGAGACAGTGCATCCCAGAGATAAGCTCTACCAGGGATAGTTCTCAGTCCATAGACAAATATCCCCTCCATAGAGGAGTTTAGTCTAGAACTAAAAATATCCACTGCCAGAAACTGTAGATGATCTTGTGTTAGAGTGACTTTTATTGACTCATTCCACATGAGCCAAACTTTGCCACTCTGTGCTGTCATGCAGTTATTAAAATGCAGTTGTCTTCTAAACCTATCACATTTATGATTTTTGTGCCAAGGTTCATTGATGCACAAAAGTTCAATTCTGTGTTCTTTTATCAGATCATGAAGCCTTACCATGGAAGTTCTCATGCCTCTGATATTCCACACTAGAAATCTAATTTTAATGTTGTCTAACATTAAAAATTATTTTTAGTGCTTTTTGATCTGGTTAGAACCAGATTTGGAGAAGGAGGTTTAGAGACCTTTTTTGGTGTGAATTTTTTGTTTATCTGAGTAAAGAAATTGGATATTTTTTATTTCTCAGCAGCCACCAGTGCTGAAGAGCCATCTAAAATAAGTTCTGAACTCAGATTAGTGCAAGGGGGGGGGGGGAGGTTTACCTGGTGAGTCAATCAGGTCATCATCTTGAGAAGATTCTGATGCTGATGGAGTCCCTGGTTCCTGCAAAATATCTACATCCAGCAAGGGAAGGAACCTATTTCCTGAAAGTGTAACTGAAGGAGGCATCTTGTTAGGGGATAATGTAAAGTTACTAAGGTTAGGGGCCTTACCTGTCCCCACTGTGATATCATCATGAGCAAAGGATGTTTGGGGGGCTGGTGTGATGCTGAGAAGATTTTGGAGAAGTGTTTCCTCAGTAAGGCCTCCATTCTTTGAGTGGGAACCTTCACTTGGTTTCTGAGTTGAGCCTTCAGATTGATTTTCTGATTCAGGGGGTGAGGTCCTTTCTTCAGTTTCTGGAGGGATTATGGACCTTGGAGTATATAGAGAGATTTGAAGGGGATTGAGGACTTCCTTTTTCTTGGTAGGTTTGGTTATCTGTGTGAGAGAAGGAGGTTGTGAGGCATTGGGATGGGTCAAGGCAGCTTCAGCATCCTTTGTGTTTGGTGTGAGACTTGAGGAGCCAGCAATGGGATCACTGGTCTTAGAACTAGGTGGTGCTTTGGCTGGATCTTGAGTGGTATCATTTTGAGGCTTGGTGATGGGATCATGGACCACAGCCTTGCCTTTTGGAGCAGTTGTCTGAGAGAGGGGTCTAGTTGGCTGTCTGAGCTCAGGGTGAAGGACTAGGCAATTGAGCTCATCATGTCCTAGCATACTACATTTGCCACAGTAGTTTGGGATTTCATCATACTCTATAGGATATTTTTTGATAGAACCCTCTTCTATACCAAGTCTAATTGAGGTTTGAAGCTTCTTCCTGAGATCAATCTCAACACACATTTTAATTTCTGAAGGCCTAGTGAAGGAGGATGTTGCAGCATCCATCTTAATAAAGCTACCTATTTGATTACCCATAGCTTGAATCATTGTATCGTTATGTAGGTAAAATGGTACCTTAGGGATGGTTAACCAAACTGGGACAATTGAAGACTCTTCCTCAGGGCAGAAATCAATGGTCCACTTGAGCACCTTCATTTGAGCACCTGCAAACATCCAATAGCCCTTCATCCAGCAGCGTTGATAGTCTTCCATATCATCAAAACGTATCAGTATATGTCCGAAGTCAACGCTGCCGATCTGATATTTGCCATTGAATCCAGCAGTTCTGAAAGCATCATGGAGCCTCTCCATCGCTGGTTTGCCCCTGGCAAACTTGCCAATCACTACTAGACGTCACCCCCTCTAGCACCTGTTTTTGGAGGTCATAGCACCTGTTTTTGGAGTTTCAGAAACCGGTGCCTATGTGGGGTGGTGCTACAGGATTGGCACCGGTTGGTAGGTTTCCGGTGCTATAATTACAAGCACCGGAACTATGTACACTCCGGTGCTATTAAAATACCGGTGCTAAGATATTAGAACCGGTTCATTATTGGCACCACCAGCTACATTTACCGGTGCCATAGTTTGTACCGGTTCCTATGGCACCGGTTGGTAGGTTTCCGGTGCTATAATTACAAGCACCGGAACTATGTACACTCCGGTGCTATTAAAATACCGGTGCTAGGATATTAGAACCGGTTCATTATTGGCACCACCAGTTACATTTACTGGTGCCATAGTTTGTACCGGTTCATATGGATGCACTTTAATTCCGGTGCTCTAATCAGCAGCGCTTTATGGGCACCAGTTACTTTACCGGTGCCATAATTTGTACCGGTTCATATGGATGCACTTTAATTCCGGTGCTCTAATCAGCAGCGGTTTATGGGCACCAGTTACTTTACCGGTGCCATAGTTTGTACCGGTTCATATGGATGCACTTTAATTCCGGTGCTCCAATTAGCAGCGGTCCATGAGCCGGTGCCATAGTTCGCACTGATTCATATGGATGCACTTTTATTTCGGTGGTATAGTCAGCAGCGGTTTATTGGCACCAGTTAGTTTACCGGTGACTTTTTTTGTACCGGCAAGTCGTTCCGATGCTCCAAGTTCGAACCGGTAATTAATGACCGAGGTCATTTTCAACTGGTGCTAAATTTATATTAAAAAATCGGTGCTATAAGATGTAATTTTCCAATAATTTTCTTAATAGGATACTAGTACTGAAACATTCCCAATAAACAACAATAATGACTAAAAATCAACCAAAAATTTTCCAATAATTCAAATAGCTGATTAGGCTTATTATTGTCAACATCATCCAAAATATTATCGTGGCATGCTTTATTCTAAGAAATACTAGTCATCATAACATGTATGTGACAACAAAAGCAATTCATATTATTACACCTTGAAAGTATTAACCGACAATGGAGGGCAAATTCCTGTTTATATTGGCTTGGGCTCGGCAAATAGGAGCATACTTGTCCATCCAACCTTGGCACCATCTCGCTACAACACCATTTATCTCCTCTCTTGGATAGGATCCTTTATCATGTGGGAATAGCTACATAAATAAAATTGTACACGTTGTTAACAAACTGTTGTAAGAACTCGGAACTACAAAAATCATGACATCTATCTAGAAAAGAAAACTGAAATTACCTTTGATATATGTCCACCTCTAAACTGTGTCAGAAAGAGTTCCATCCAAAGTATGGTATAATAGCCGCACTCCCACCCCCCGTATTGGCGCTTGGGCTGTATAAGAAAAAGTTTATAAGCTAATTTTTATATAGTTTAAATTTTATAAACAATATATTACATGAATGCATAATTATTTTATAATCAACAAATTTTACCTGTAAGTTGGTAATTTTCCAAGTGTAGTCAGAAGAGGGCACAACATTATTGTTTCTAACCTGAGTATGAAATTCCTTAGCAACGCTACAAATACGATAAAAACAAACATTAAGTTAGTATGGAATTGCGTACGTAATCAAAGAGAAAAAATTATAGATTAATAAACATGTCAAATCTTTGACATCATAGCCAACAGACACATATAAAGTGTCCTTGAAATAAGCTCTTCTTAAAAAAGATACCAAAATTTTAAACCCTTTTAAACATAATCAAGCATGATAGCCAACAGACACATATAAAGTGTCCTTGAAATAAGCTCTTCTTAAAAAAGATACCAAAAATTTAAAACTAGAAGGATGCCCGTAAATCAACGCATTGGTGTAGTGAGAAGTCAAAGATTCAGCTTGATTTCTTGTTACGATACATGCGATTTCGCCTCGGAATTGAGTGATGGGGGCAATCTCTGGATTAGATGGGAGATTGGTAGACAGAGGAGGGGTGCGGTTGGTCAGGGCATGGAGAAAAGACTTTCCGGCGGCGGCGCCACCGCGGGGATGCGGTGGCTCAGCCATAGGATTTGCCGTTTTGTGACCGTTAGATAGTCGTTGGGGGTGGGGGCTGGTTGGAAAAGGGGAAAACGGGCATAAGTCTGGGGATTTGTGAACAGTGAGTGGTGCTAAAATTTAGAGAGCGTTTTCAGAAATTGAGGAGAGCGTACATAAATACATGATACGAACATTTTAATAGATGAACACGTGTGGAACCTTGAATTTCTCCTAGAGTACTGTTTTCGAATCTGAATATAAAAAGTTTGAAATCCGCCCTAAAAGGGTTTGCCATATGAAACCCTAAACTCTGAATTTTCTCCCGACATCCACAATTCACTAAAACTAAACTGACCTAATCGATCAAAAAGGCTTTTCTGTTGAGAATTTCCCAGTAGAAAAGGCGATGCCACCGCCTTTAACCTTAGCTTGGCACCACGATTACTAGCAGAACTGTAGAAGACCGGCTGTTTAAAGTATCGAACAAATGGCTTGTATAATTTGTTAACGAGAAGAACTAATTATAAGGACAATGGGACGTTCATTATTGCTGCAATTTTGTTCTTACTGTAACTTGATCTATCAATTAATCCATTTGCGATTTTGTAAAATGACAAATTTCTCTCGGGTAATTTGTTTAGATCACAGTGTTGATAAACCAGCACTTTTGCAGAGTTCAGAATAACCATGAAGAACATGAATAAAAAATTATTAACGGTTATTATAATATTATATGTAACAGAACAATCTAGATCCTACCAATTTTAATACTGCTCAAATTAAAAACGATTATCAATAGAAGAATTGCTATCTTACAAACATGTTTGTTGTTGTCTAAACTATCCCATATATATGAAGCCCTCGATTAAAATGAATTTCTATCTTAATATTTCTATTTAATTAGTACGAGATCATGCAACATCAACCCCTAATCGATACTTTTCAAATAGTTTACATTGATTGTATAAAATATTATGTAAAAATCATAGTTTAAAATATTATATTACTACAATTGCAAAGTTTAATATTACTCCCTCCATCCCTAAACTAAATTTCCTAATTTAATTTTTGTAGTTCAATTGAATCAAATTTTTAAAAGCATTATGTTTGCGTATACTTTTCAAACATTGGCCGGTTTAGTATGACTTTGAATTGTCAAATCTTTGCCAACCCTATCTTCAATATTAATTAACCATTATATAATATAAAGATAGAAACGGTAATATACATTTGACTAAGTAAAATTACCATAGTCAGCATGCAATGAGTTCTATATAAACTGATCAAACATATTCTTATAAACTCATCCTATATCACAGAGATATATATAGAATTTCTTTGTCCGATTATATTTTTGTGAATACAGAACATGAGAGTCCGGATTAGGTTGAGACCGAGATATATAGTAAGCAATAATACACTTATTAGCACTAACTTTTTGTTTTGTTATACTTTTCAAAATGCATCTTTCTCCCTTAAATATTAAAGTGCTCATTTAGGTGAATGATAGACTTTTATATTAAACCTATCCACGACACTAAATACAATTTATTGTCACTTTTAGGCTAGTTCAATATTTATATTTTTTTGAGGAAGGCTAGTTCAATATTTATAAAATATAATTTAATGGAATTTAGCTTAATTTACATTGTCAGCATTTTCAATTAAAAGCTTTTGGTCGGTTCAGTTTAGTCCAGTTTAGTATTTTTTGGTTTAATTTTGTTCAATCATTTTAAATTTAGTTTAATCTAATTTAATATTTTATAATTCAATTCATTTAGCTATGTCATGTAGACCCTAAATATATTTGTAGTGTCCATTTCAGATTAATCACTATATGATAGAATAGTATGATAGAATAGAGTAATGTGACAGGCAAGTCAAATATAAATTCTCCCATGTAAATGGACTTTTCAATCAATTTATTTAATAGCACGTTTTGACTATTAATAATTATATTTAAATAAAGAATAATATCATGACAGAAGATATCATTTGATTCTTGTATGATGTATTTTTATTTATATAAAGTTAAACAATAGTATAATATGTATGATTAAATTTATTATTAGTTAAACATAGTATGCATATTTTGATGGTCAAAGTAGGACAAAATCAAAGAGACGACGGGACTATCTCAATTGCAGGGTTAATCCACCCTATCTCATTTCATTTTGTTTTATTTTTCAATCAATTTATTTAATAGAATGTTTGACTATTAATAATTATAATTAAATAAAGAAAAACATGATCACATAAGATATCGTTTCATTCTTTGTATGATGTACTTTTTAATTATATAATAAAATTTAAACAATAGTAATCTGTATAATTAAATTTATTACTAGTTATACATAGTATGCATATTTTGGTGGTCAAAGTAGGACAAAATCAAAGAAATAGAGGGAGTATCTCAATTGCTGGGATAATTTACCCTATACAAAATCAAATATTAGATAATTAGTGATAATTTTTTATCAAACGCCCTCTTATAAACGTATAAATTAAAGTACATTTTCATCCTTAAATTTAACATGTTAAAAACAACTGTTTCTTTTTGTTTTAGTTTCAAAACACTGTCTACGTACGAACTCTATCATTATAAAAACTTAATTTCCATCCTATTAACAAGCTTCGTTTCTTTTCTCAAAATTACATGTTTCACAGATCACAAAACTATCTAACATGATGATATTATAATTAATTAATTAAGGTAGATATATTGAAATTATGGTCAAATATCTCTTCAGAAAGTCTCTCTCATTTTTTTTGATCAACAAACTATTATATTATTTCATTAATAAACATGTCTGGTTACATTTGAGACCATGAGCTACACTATGCTCATGTTGCACTAAGCTTCTAAAAACCTTATTACACTTGAAACCCGATAACATCTTTATCAGCATCCTAATATCTAAAACCAAGCCTTTTAATTAATTCCCAAGGTGGCACCCTACTTTCGTTTGTAAGAAGTTGCTCCATAACTAGGGAATCTGTGTAGACTTGTATTTCAGTGAATCCAAGCATTACTACTGTAAGCAAACCATTATAACAGGCCATTGCTTTTGCAAACAAGGCTGACTGTGATTGAAAATGCACTGCATTTGTTATTTTGTGCTCTTCCTCTCCATTCCTGATAATGCTCCAGGCTGCTGATCCATGATTGTCCTGCTTCCAATATGCACCATCAAATCTCAGTACATCAATATCCCTCATGCCTTGCTGTACCTGTCTATTTATCTCAGTGGATTCTTTCCTATTATGATTTAAACTGTTGAATTCAGGTTCTTCCTTTTGTCACTCACTTTGCCTAAATATCAGCAAATCTGATTGTGCTTGCTGCAATACTTGTGAAATTTCATCATTCTGATATCTGAATACCATGGAATTCCTTGACTTCCATATATACCATAATAAAGCAATGGATATTAGCAATATTTCTTTATCAGGAACTATACTCATCCAATTCCAGAACCAACCCTTAAATGTAAGCTCTTCTCCTTCATCAAAATCTAATCCCAGACATGAAGCTCTCCATATCCTCCTTGACATTTCACATTTTAAAAACAGATGTTCTAAATCCTCTAACACCTCCTCATTGCATCTATTACAACAACCATCTTCTATTATTTTCCTCTTTTCCAAATTTGATGTTGTTGGCAGGGAATTAGTCAATGCTCTCCATAAAAACATCTGAATTCTCATGGGAATATTAATCTTTCAGAACTCCTTCCAATTTTCTTTTGGCTGTGTAGAAGATAAAGCTTCTTCAATTCCAGGATCCTGACATCTATAGCCAGTTTTAAAAGTATACTCTCCATCAAGGCTATATGGCCAGATGATTTGGTCCTTATTTTCCCCATACTTTGGAACATATGTTCTGAGTATCTTCCTAATCTCAGAATCAGGGAAAATTCTTTGTAATTTCTAAATATCCCATTGCTTATTATTATCCAATAACTCAGCAACCTTCATATCCTCATATTGAGTGTCCAATATACTATTCTGTCTAGATGAGGAGTTTTCATTTATCCAATTATCCTTTAACTTAACTTGTTCTCCATCTCCTATCCTCCATTTTCACTTGGACTTTATGAAATCTCTACCCCAAAGTATTCCTTTCCAGGCCCAAGAATCATTTGATTTTTCCTTAACCTCCATAAAAGAGGTATGTTTACAGTACTTTTGCTTCAGTACTTGGACTAATAGAAAATCATCCTCTTGTGTAAAGTTCCATGCATGCTTTGCCAATAATGCCTTATTCATCTGATATGCTGATCTGAGACCTAATCCTCCTTTGCTCTTTGGTAAACACATATGCCTCCATGATCTTCAGTAAATTCCTCTTGCTTCCAGGTCCCCATTCCAAATAAATTTTGCAATTATTTTATCCAATTTATCCAGTACTGATTTTGGTATCCTAAAAATCCCCATTGGATATATTGGTAAGGATGACAACATATGTTTAGCCATGGTAATTCTACCTGCCAGACTGAGAAACCTATTCTTCCATGTGTCAAACTTCCTCCTAAACTTCTCTATTAATTCTTTATATACCTGACACTTACCCTGAGTGAAATCTATAACTATCCCCAAATACTTAGCTCCAATTCCAACCTCATGAATGTTCAGTGTATACCTAAGATACAGTTCCATGTTAACATCTGTATTAGGACTTACCAGAATACCTGATTTAGAGAAATTGATTCTCTGTCCAGAGTATCTTGCAAACATCTCTATATCTTTTGCCAATTTCTGTATCACTGCTTCTTTACATTCTATGAAAATCAAACAGTCATCAGCATACATGAGGTGTGAAACTTTCTGAACCCCTCTTCCAGGACTATATCCACAATTACTCCCTACTCCTCTTAATATTGAGTTTATTACTGCAGATAAATACTGTTGGCATATAATGAACATAAGAGGGGATAAAGGGCAGCCCTGTCTTAACCCCCTTACTGGATAAAAGAACTCAGAGTTACATCCATTTACTCTTAAAGTCATAGACACAGTAGTCACACACTGATGTATAAGCTTGATCCAGTGTTGTAGGAATCCAATATATGATAAAACACTAAAAAGAAAAGGCCAAGACACTCTATCATATGCTTTACTCATATCAAGTTTCACAGCTGCCACTCCCACCTTTCCTTTCTTTTTCTTCAAAAAATGGATCATTTCCTGAGCTAAAAGGACATTTTCTCCTATGTTTCTGTTTTTGATAAAGCCAGATTGACTCTTATCTATGAGCTCGGTCATGATTCCTGCCATTCTCCTTGCCAAAATCTTTGCTATGATTTTGTATTTTACATTACACAAAGAAATTGGCCTAAAGTCCTCAGATTTAATGGTCTGGTTCTTCTTTGGAATCAATATTATCACTGTCTGATTCCAATCACTAGGCATTTGCTGACCATTAAGCACCTTCAGAATTGAATTTGCTACTTGATCCCCTATTATATCCCAATGTCCTTTATAAAAACCAACAGGTAGTCCATCAAGACCAGGAGCCTTCCATGCTTTCATGTTTTTTAGAGCTTCTTCCACCTCCTTACTTGTGAATTCTCTCCCTAGCAATTGTAAATGTTCCTCTGTCAACCTTAACTTGTTTTCTTCCATGAACTGCTTCATACTTAACTCTGGAATATCAGAATTCATAATGGGTGCAATGTTCACATATAATTGTTTAAAATGTGTCTCCATAATACTCCTAATTCTTCCTCCTTCCTGTATACATTCCCATCTGCATTCCTCAATTCACTTATTTGATTAATTGCATGTCTTCTTGTTGCTCATTTATGAAAATATGCTGTATTTCTATCTCCCAACTTATTCCAGTTTGTCTTCGCTCTTTGTCTCCAATTTTCAGCTTGTAAGTCTAATAAATGTTGTAACTCTAGCTCACAATTCCTCCTCTGCTCCTGTATGTCTTCTGTTATTTGGCTAATCTGCAATTTCTCCAATTTCTGACCAATGTCCTTAACTTGTTTATCTAAATTTCCAAATGTATTTTTACTCCAATTATCTAAATGTCTCAGCACACAACTTAGTTTATCTGATATATTATATAACTGCTCTCCCATAATATTATCTTGCTGCTGGCTCCAAACTTTCTGAACTATCTGATGTGGTACATCACTATGATCCCAAAAAGATTCATACTTTTTCCATCTATTTCTCTTGACTTGTTTAGGATCTAAGTCCAGTATCATAGGACTATGATCTGAACACATTATGGCCAGATTCTCCACCCTTGCTGTAGGAAAGCTATTTTTCCATTTATGATTTGCAAAGGCCCTATCAAGCCTTTCAGTTATAAACTAAGAAACTTTCCTGTTATTTTGCCAAGTAAACTATAATCCTATGTTTTGGACCTCTTCCAATCCATTATCATTTAACAACTTCTTAAGTACTTGTGCTTGCCTATTTTCTCTAACAGGCAACCCACCAAATTTATCATCTACTGACAGAACTTGATTAAAATCCCCCAATACAACCAAGGGATACTGACAACTAGGCATTACAGCTCTGATTTCATTCCAAACTATTTCCCTACCTTCTATTACAGGACAACCATACACATAAAGTTGAAACCAAAAGATAGATTCACTACCTATACACTTGGTTAATATAAAATTACTACTAGCCCAGCTGAGCCATTTGCCTCCAGATGAAAACCATTCCAAAAGCTAGTTGTTTGCTACCATTTCTGCATCTCTGACTTTGCTGCTTTAGTCTCCAGTAAGCATAAAATATGTGGCTTATGCTCCTTCAACAAATGACTCAACCATTGCTTTGTAGGGGCATTATTCATACCCCTACAGTTCCACACAAGGGACTTCATGCTTCTTTGTGCAGTTGTTGTGGGACAACTGCACCAAAACCCTCAGCTTTGTTGCTAACTTCTGCTTCCTCACCACTCTCCTGCACACACTTGAACATCTCATTTGCTTGAACACAGCTTTCTCCCTTCAATTTCTTCTTCTGCAGGCCCTGTCTTTCCCATTCCAAAACTAACAATGTATTGATGGAATCAGCAGACTCTTCTTCCTCTTCCTGTCTTTTCCTCTTCAGATTTCTTTCTTGCTGGCTGTCCTGTTCAGTAAACTTCATCTGTGCCACCTTACCATTCTCACTTTCTGATTCTGTCTGTGTACTGCTCCTTGTTCCTCTGAGTTTCTTCGCTCCCCAAGAAATCATGAATTCCCTCTTAGTGTTTCTGTTCTCCACTTTATCCTTCAGTCCAACCCTATCCAGCATTTCCTCAACTACTTTACTCAAAGACCTGAATTTAGTTTTCCTTCTTTTCCTTGCATAGACTTTTGTAATTGTTGTTTTCTTCACCCTGACTGAACTCATTAGCCTTTCTCTCTTCCCAGCTTCCACTTTGCTTCTCCTTCTTGAATAAACTATATCTCTCTTTTTATCAACTTGAAGCCTCCATTTTCTCATCCTTTAGCTGCCTGAATTCCATTAGTTCCTTTCTCAAGTTCTCACTCATTTCGTCCTGAATCCTCTCATTATCAGCACCTTCATTTACATCTAGTGTAGCTCTGATTAAACTGTCATCCACTCCTTCAAACACCATTATACCTCCTTCCAGAACCACTTGGCTATCACTATTAATTTCCAACTCCAACTGCTGCATACGCTCCTGTTCTTGATCCTTCTGCCATGCATGCACATCCTTTACTACCAGTTCACCAACATGCTGCTCCCCAACCATTTCTTCATCATGTACCCTTACTACTCTTTCCAGTTGAAACACTGTCATCTCCAGTCCCTGCTCATGCTCTGTACTATGAAAGCCATTTCCATACACTCCATCAGGTAGTACTGATTCTGGCTCAGGAGGGGCTTCAGGAATGATTTGTTGTTGCTGTTGCCCCCAATTCTCTCCTGCTTGCTCACCTCCAGGATTCCCATCATCATCTGGATTATTATCACCTGGATCTTCTGCCATATGCACATCTTGAGCATAATTCACTCCAACCTGGTTATCTGTTTCAATCTCATAAAAGAACCCATCCTTTATATTTTCTTCACTAACAGAAGCATAATAAGGCCCCTGCAACTCCATAAATCCTGCTGGGAATGTAGTACTCCTCTTATGTGGTCTATGACCATGAGCCCTAATAAAATTTGGATAAAGCTTCTTAGTTGGATCAAACACAATCTGAGTTCCATGCCTAGCATTATGCTCTTGGAATTTATACTCTAAGAACTGAGATAACTCGACATTATCTTGTATTGGACATATTGTAAAAGAGTGCCCTATTCTACCACATATACGACAGAACTTGTGCACCCTCTCATATCGACAAGATAACCAATATCTATTCTCATCAGGCATATCAATGTAAAAACCAGGAATTAAAGGATTATCAGGGTGTATAAGAATTCTTGCCCTAATGTACCTGATATCCCTTACTGGCAGATAGTACAAATTCAAGTCTACCACTTCTCCACATAGCGCATCAGTTTATCTGCTATCTCCGGAAATAAACACTTCGATGGCAACCCATAAATTCTTGTCGCAACCATCAGCTTCGTGACCTTGATTCTGTTCAAAGGCACCATCGGATCCCATCTTCGTACTGCGAACATCCCACCGCTAATATCATATAGTGAATTATGGATCGCAGCTAACATCGCTTCTCTTGCACTACTAGAAAGAACCAAATCTATCAGCGGTACCTTTCAACGGTTTCAATGAATAACCGTTGTTATTTGGGAAAAAAACCGTTGATACCTGCCTATCAACGCTTCTTAACTGTTCATGTGTCTTTGACTGAAAATTCAACGCCCCTTGACTAAAAGCTTTCAACGAAAATAGGCAAAGTGTTAAAACATGTGTCTAGGTGGCAAGTGCAAGAGGGAGGAATTTGAAAAATATTGACGGGTCCTACTAAACTTTCAACGTTTTTATGAAATAACATTGAAAGCACTGATGATTGGACATTTATTCTCAAGTCAATCGTGAAAAAAGTTGACTGGGCCTTATCTGAGTCCAAATATTTATGGAATAAGTCAGGGCTTTTCAATGGGTTTTAAGTTGGGTTTGTGGCCCATTGGCCCAGTCCAAACCTTTCAACGATGTATATGATCAGAATTGAAAGATGTCATAAAAGCAACTTATGTGGCTGCGTCTATAGCCCTTTCAACGATTTTCTCGTTTCGTTGAGACCATTTTATTTTAGAAAATATATAATTTTTGTTTTTTAAACGTGTCACGACCCTAATGATCCACGTTTGTCAAGAATAATTCACCCTATGTTGACAAGTGTCAAAATAGTAGTGAAACACGGCTATCACTCTATCAACGATTTGTTTGTGACCGCTGAAATAGATGAACTTTTCAAAAATGTCAAATATTTATCAATTTTAACTTCTGAACTGAATTTTTTTGATGATTATGATAAATTTACTATGTATGTTATACTAACCACGTACATTTAGTTTAAAAGTAGTTCATTCGGATACACATGTAGTGAAACTTTTCATAACTCATACAACTCTTCACTACTAGAACAATAACTAGTTGTCTAATCATATGCACAATGGCGTCATTCTCCACCATTATTGTGAACTATGTTTTTTGCAAAATACATGAAATGTATAAGATATGAGTGTTTTCACAAGTATATTTACATACAATGAAACTATTGTAAAGCTCTAAACCCAGAACCCATCGAACCCTAAACCCACAACCCATAAATCCCTGAACCCTAAAACCACGAGCCATATCATGAAGGGTATAAAAATAATGGTAACTAAATCAAATGCAATTCACTAGTGGAAAACAATTAAACGTCGGCATCAAATAACGGCGGTTCCGCCCAAAAATGGCCAAAGCGTCATTCTATTGGATTTACGAATTCGTAAATCCAATAGAATGGCGTTTCGAATACAATGCACGGCGGAAAATTGAAAGCGCCAAAAATTGATGGTTTTCGCTTTCTGAAACAGGTCAATAGATTGCCATGTAAATTTATCAAGATTTCAGAAGGGTAACCGATTGATATTAAGAACTCTGAAACCAATCTATTACGAATACGAGGGTGTTTTATGATATATGAAAAAGAAACTATTGCATTAACGATTTCTTCAACTGAAAAGGTTGGATATCTAAAATTAAGTGAATTTATAATTAATTGAATATTGCGAGACGGATATAACCGGTTGATATTAAGAAAGTGGTTTGTTGATAGTTTGCTCACCTATTAGGTTTACGAAGTATCAAACCCGTCGGCAATTATATATGGGTATGCGTTTAAAAAAATTGGACCAAACTTATTTCATTAATTAAATAAACAACATTTAACTCGAGAGCACCGTTTACCATTGCGAAGTAGATTTTAGGATAGTTTGTGTTTTTGATGCATCTGTTTGTATTGAGATATCTCATTGTCGGTAGTTAGCTTTGTATCGGTTATAGATTCGAGTTTTTAAACACAAAAATGAGTTTTCGAATGATAAAATTTAATAGTTTAGTTTTCAATCCTACTTTTCGATGTCTACATTTTGAAAGGTTTGGAAATTCATTGAAAAGTTAGAAGTCGCATTCACCGAATAGAAAGCAAAACACCAAAATAGATTAGGTTTGCTGGGTTTGATTTCCAATAGTTTAGTCATCTTTCAAGTTAGGAGTTTCTTAAACCTAATAGAAACATATTATAAGTTTCAAAAGCGTCATAAAACATCAAATTCTTACTCTGAACATGAAGTTTTTGATGATTATGTTAATTTTATTATGTATTATACAATTTTCATGTAAATTTACTTTGATATTAGTAAAATGAAAGGTACGTGTAGTGAGAATTTTGTATCATGAACCTTAGAAGCACTACTAAGACTAAAACATGTTACTTAAGTATATATATATATACTTTGGAGACATATTTCTACCATAATTGTGATGAATTTATTTCCATTTCTTACTGAAGTTAAGTTTATTTGAGTGTTAGTGATACATTTTAACATAAAGTCCATGAAAGGAATTGATATAAACGTTTAGGTCAGTAAAAACTTGAAAAATATCATAAAACATCAAATTCTGACTTTTAAACATGAATTTTTGATACTTATGTTAAATTTATTATGTATAATACACCTTTCATGTAAATTTACTTTGGTATTAGCTCAATGAAAGATACTTGTAGTGAGAACTTCAGTATCAAGAATCTGAGAAACACTACTAAGACTATAACTTGTTACTTGAGTATATATATATGCTGTGAAGTCATATTTCCACCATATTTGTGATCAATATATTTCTGTTACTAAATAAAATGAAGTATATTTTAGTGTTTCTCAGACTTCCTAATATAAGATTTTGAAATTTCATTGATATGAATGTTCAGTTCAGTAAATTTTTGAAAAACGTCATAAAACATCAAATTTTGACTTTAAAATCTGAAACTGTTTGATGATTATGTTAATTTCATTAAGTATAGTGCATTTTTCATGTAAATTTATTTTGGTATTAGCTCAATGAAAGATGCATACAATGATAACTTTTGTATCAACACTATAACTTGTAACTCAACCATATGCACTTTGGAGTCATATGTCCACCATAACTGTGATCGATTTATTTCCAAAATAAAATGAAATTAAGTATATAAGAGTGTAAGTAAGACATTTTAACATAATGTCAATGAAATAGCATTGACATGAATGTTAAGTTTAACAAAAACTTGAAAAATGTTATAAAACATTAATTATGTCTTTTAAACCTGAATATTTTTATTATTTTGTTAATATTATTATGTATAACATACTTATCATATAAATTTACTTTGGTTTTAGCCGAGAACTTTAGTATCAAGAACCTGTGAAATACTACTAAAACTATTACTTGTTATTTAATTATACACTTGAGAGACTATTACGCGTTACTTAGTTACATATAATTTGGAGACAGAGACTTCCTTGATATTTTTCTATGAGTAATAATTAATAATTGAAATCAAAAAGAAAATTTCATATGACTTTTATACACTAAATAAGTGTAGTAATCAAATTCAAACTTTTCTATGAACACTTAAATCGAAATTGAAATCAAAAGCTAAAACTTTCTATGTTTTAAATGTTGTGCAACTGTTTCAATGATTTTCTACATGAATGTATATTATTCGAATGGTATAATTACTATCAATGTTTTTTTTTCTTAACAACTAATATCAATATTGAAAACATGTTAAGAAAGTTAAAATATATTTATGCTCAAATTTGAAATTAAAATAAAGTATTTAGTCTTATTAAAATTGTGTTAAATGGGTTAATATGAAATAATTAGAATTTTTATGTTGCCAAAAAAGCAACTTTATACAGCCGAATTGATATAGAATATTTTATTTAAAATTCATGTGATTTCATTTGAATCTGAACCGTTAAAATTGATTTTATAATTTGATCTCAACCGATCATGAGTGTGGGTATAAAAGAAAAAAGAAATCATATTCTCAAGCTTTATCCTCTCCAACTCCCCTAAATCGAGATTCGCTCACAAATCCCAATCGACCCAAAGATCCGGCAACAGCGTCGAATATACGGTCTACAACGGCCAGTCTTCCGACGACTACCGACGGCGTCGAGCATCGGTGACAGAGGATGGCTCTCGCACCGCCTTGCAGATGTTTTCCGACAAACCGGCTGCCCGGAAAGTCACACTGGTGCCGTTTTGGGTCGATCTCCCGAACTCGGGCTGCGCAGAGTGCTCTCGAGGATTGAAGGCGGAGGAAGAGAAGAGGCGTTGGGCGGCGGGGATTGGAAGTGTTCTTCTCTCCCTACTTTCGATGAATTACTGGAATCCAGGTATGAACTGATTGTATGAATTGATTGTGTCAAATCTAGGGTTTATTTGTCCTGTATAGTCTAGTTTTAGCTAATATCTGTAGAAAGTTTGGATTTTGGTTGATTATGGTGGAAGAAAATCGAAGAACACAAATTGGAATTTCATCTTTATTGATGATATGAAAAGATTGCTGACATAGAAAGGTTTGGGCTGAGGCTTTATGTAGCCAAATATTACAACTATTCAGAAGTTAAAATAAGGATTAAAACCCCAAATTCAACCATTGCGGCTCCAAGTTGCAAAACCATTTGATAGTTTGTTTATCAGGCCATGGTTTTGGCTCATGGTTTCAACACCCCTCCCTCAAGCTGAACTGAGCTGAATCGAAGTTCAGCTTGGACAAAGTAATTCCATTTTCTTGAGCAGGCAAAGCAACAAATATGGTACTGATTGGCTGGTTTCATTGATACCTTCCTTCTTTGGAATGGTCTCTGATTCGGTACCTCCCTTCTTGGGATGGTACTGATTTTTGGGTGATTTGGTACCTCCTTCTTGGATGGTACTGATTCTTGGGCTTGATATTGGTACCTCCCTTCTTGGGATGGTACTGATTCTGGTGATTTCTGGTAGATTTCTTGCCTTTCCTGCACAGATAAAAGAAACTTCTTTGGGTAAAACTTTTCTCCACTCTTGACAGATGACTTCACTGCTTCATCAAACTTGCAAAGATCCTTCCTTTCTTGATAGAGTTGAACCAAAAGGCATTAAAAGCATAGATCTTTTCTACTTTAAACAACTTAAAACAGGAACAAGTCCAAAAGAGAAAAGAAAAAGCAGGAAAATGGGAGGTTCCTCTTCCTAAGGTATGTGTACAGACACTAGCTATTACCTTTGTAACTAGATTACATAGACAAGGAAGTGCAGGCAATGGATTTTGTAGCTGAAGGTACTTTACTTTACATCGAATTGCATTACTTGGAAATTTTCTTACTTCTATAGTGCAGGCTGATTGCAAGGCCGTTTATATGCAAAATATGTGTGTTATTTGGTTCCTATTTATGACTAGGAAAGTATGGTGTGTATGCTTAAAAGGTTGTAGGATTATGTGTGGTTTTGTGAAATATAGGTTAGTTTTCATTGTCTACATGATTATTTTCATTCCGTGATGATGTTGCCTTTGTCAAGGTGAATCAAGGTGATTGTTGTCCTTTTCTTATGAGATTAGAGTTTCTTCTGAAAATAAGGTTAGATTCTTATATATTGCCCTACTGAATACGTTGCTAGTTTCGTATTCAATTCCGACTCTCTCTCTCTCTTATATATATATATATATATATATATATATATATATATATATATTCTCCTCGTTTTTATTTATTTAGGTCTTTGAAGATTAAAGAATCAAAGCTCAAGTTATCCCAGATTCTCCTAATTTCATGTACAGATGGAGCTACGTACAAGTAAGATTAACTGAACACCGAATCCTTAAAAATACGGATTTGATCTAATGCTCAAAAGTATATGTTCCTTCTTTAACTTGTTGATTGTTTTCCATTCAGGCTCTTGCATTGGTTAAGAACACGCCAGCTTCAAAAAGAAGCTGAAGGCATTGGAAATTGAGTGACCGGAGCCTAGAGGGTTCATGAATGAAAAGATGAAGAATATCCAGATGAACAAGTATGATTTTTGAGAGGCAAAGTTTCAAGAGTGAAATTATTTTTGAGAGCATTACCAATGCCTAGTTTGTTATTTGTATGGGGTTTTAGGTGTAGTTTAGTGTATTAAGATCATAGTTAGCAGTTTATGAAATTGGATGTGACAATTATGAATTTATTTAGTATGAATATTTTAATATTTGAAATATATTATATTTTTAATTATTTAATTATGATTTTCAATTTGGATTCTAATATTTCTAATTTTAAAATAATAAAATGTATCAACGGTTTTTAAGTTCTGATATGTATCGTTGATATCTATTGGATCAGGCCCATTTTATTACGGGCCAAGTCCAATAATAGTGTATTTGTAAAAGCGTTGAAACGTGACAAGTCAACTAAAAACTCGGTCAAATGTCCAGTCACACTAGTGGGGACATGATCTAAGGGCCCAGTTAAAAAAACCGTTGAAACGCCATTTTCTCTATCAGCGCCCACCTACACAATGGTTTTTTTGGCCCAAGATTTCCAAATAAACCGTTGATACGCACAGAATAAACCGTTCTTGCAGCTATACATTTCTGGTAGTGTTGTAGGCATCTTCAGGACAAAGAACAACAGGACGTTGCGGTTTAAATGACAGTAGCTAGTTTTTGCTGCAATTTTTTGCTTCCTGTAATTAAGCACAACACAAATTTGACATGATTTAATAAAAGTGCTTAATCCACAAAAAAAACAAAGCTTAATTACCACGATAAGATCAGAAAGATATAGGACTTCAACCAATTTCTATTATGCTTGATAAACTGAAGCATTAATATATTCAACAAAACAATCCAGATCCTTTCCCCAAAACAGAGTCACCGCCTTTCTATGAAATCACAACTTGTACATAATCTTCGACGGATCAATGTCACTTCTGGCCTCGGATCCGAAATCTTCAGATGCTGACGACCTGAGGCAAACGAAATCTACCCGAAAGTTATTGCTGCCGCCACCTTTACTCTCCTCCGATGATCTCGTCGATGGTTATGTCCTCCTTCGTTCTTTGAACTATTTAAATCAATCCGAGTAAGCTTCCATCCTTTGGATTTTAAGTTTCATAATATTATGGTTAGTGGGCGAGCTTAACGTTATAAAATTCATCTCTTTAAATCCATGAATCTATTTTGGAGAAACATCTGATCCTTAATTAGGATCTGAGATTAGAGTTTTGAATCAAGAACGGCTCGATTTGGTTAAGATATGACCGAGAACATGATTTTTGAACTCTTAACATATACAACTCTGAATAATTTCAAACATTTGGAAACTTTAAAGAGATTTTGCTGATGACGTTCTAAATTATTTATACGATGTGTACAGATCTGAAATATAAACTTTGAATCAATTTAGTTTGGTTTTATACATAAAATAGATGCAGTAGTATGGCCTAATTTTTGAGACTAAGTTTTGACAAGGGAATTTTCTTGAAGACCTATTTGAAGTAATTCTTGCATCTTTGAAAAACTGAGAGTTAGCAACATTTTAAGGTCAATACTGATTCTGAACCAGGGGAAGTATGTTCAGAAACATTTTCTTAAAATTTAAATACAAGTGTCTTAAGATAATCATATCTTCATTTTACTATAACTATGATTTAAATAATCATCACATCTTCGTGATTTTAAATTCTGAGCTGAATGTAAACTTAGGGTATATTTGGTTTGGTGGACAAGTATAAGGAAATTTCCTAGGTAGTATTAAATCTGGTTAGAAAACACTTTAGAGGGAAATTGAATAATAATATATACCGTAAAAAGATTTAGTAACAAAAAATAAATGGTTACATATCAATGATGATATTATGTATACTACATTACTTGTAGATGGATACACATTTTAGAGTTGATCTAGTTTGGAATTAAACTCGAATACTAAAGAAAGACTATAGAATGTCATATTAAGTGAGCAGGAATAGGAGGAGATGCACTTTTATCACATCATTCTCCTGATTGATTGATTCTATGCATGATGTCTTGTACTTTATCTTGCCGTGTCTATTTGACCACTTACTCTTTGCTACTTGATTTGAACGTGTACTTGATAAATACGGGGCTCTTGACAGGATTATTGTTCGGTTAAAATCGGAGATGACGGAAAGGGCCGAACTATCGACCAGATCGGCCCTAAAAGAATCGCTACGTCATTCTGCCAAGGGACTTCAAGAAGGGATACAGAGCCAACGTGAAGAAGCCTGAATCCGACTTTGACTTCTACAAGTAGAGTCATAGTTTAGGGAATGTGTTATACTTTGAATGCATTATTTTGCTTTTCTTTAAACCTAAAAATTATATATATTATAAAAATTAAACCATTACTCTTTTTTATGAATCAATATTGCATTAAAAACACTAAAATAGTACAAAACTTTTGAGCTTTCACTCCTAACCCTATTACTAATCTCTGGTTCTATCTAGTAAGACAGAAAGTACAAATTTGAAACTAGTCTAACCATACAACCAGCTATATTCAGCTTCATAAGCTTTCCTATTATGTCTCTCGAAGTGACATGCTTCTGAAAAATTCTCTTGTTCCTTTCGTCCCAAATGTGATACAAAGCAGAAATCTGAAAGAATACCTGCTTAGTCTGCCCTGTCATTCTCCAGTATTTCAGCCTTTTCTACTTAACCTTCTCAGAGATGTCACTGGTTGTAAGCCAACTGAGAGTAACACCTGTCTTCCAAAGGAGCATGTGGCAAGCAGATGTCGTGCAACCATCTCCTTTCCACACAAGCAGCAGGCAGACTGCTGTCCCAGAATATCAAATCTCTGGAGTCTATCTACAGTAGCAAGTCTTCCTCTGAGCAGCAGCCATAAGAAGAATTTGTGTTTGGGTAAAAGATTGGTGTACCAGACCAGCTTAACCCAAGAATCCTTCTTTTCACCCCTTCAGAATGTTGTATGTTGCAGTTATTGAGTATTTATCCTTTCTAGTGCAGTCGTGCAACTGATCCTTCATTCTATTCTTAAACCTGACCAAGAATTTCCATTTCCAACTGCTTCCCTTCATTCTATTCTTCAACCCAACCATTGTTTTGCTTACATATAAATATCGTAAGTTGATTCATCAATCGTCAGTTCTGTTAATTTATAATAAACCCTCTCAATCGACCAACGCGGCTAAGCTCTTTTTCCGTCAAAACCCTCCGCCGCCATGGCCATTTAAACCTGTCACAGATGGATTGGATTATACTGGATAACAACACAGTTGAAGGAAAGATGTATAATAATTATTGGCCTCCTCTTCCATCGTACCCGACATGAATATATCATGAACCCGAGAATAGTTTTCAACTAAAAGTCCATAGCAAGAAAAAATAGTAGAGCAGGAAAAAGGAATACTGATAAGTGCAAGTCCAATTTACTCAGTTTACTAATTGCAGGTTTGAAAAATAAAATTTACTCTTTTATTATTTACTATGACCTAAACCTACATTAGCAAATCTAGGAACATTTCAACACAAAATCAGGCCTGCACTAACAAATCAGACAGGCACGTATAATTCGTGGAAAATTTACATGTCGGCACAAATTCCTCCAAGTTGAGACATGCATCATCTTCATTGCAATTAAGAAGAGAGATGTATTTCATTGATAACAAATAAGCTTAATCACTACACATGTTAACCCTAAGAATTTCAATGTAGAAATTAGAATGGATTAGAAAAATAAACTAGCACAAACAAAAAGACCTATACAAACAAAACTTTATCCTTATGTATTTACGATCCATATGAATTAATCATGAAAAAACCTTCATAAGACATAAAAAAGACAGGTTTCAACAACATAATATCAACAAACATTTGATTATGCATGAACACTGAATAACAAAATCAACAAACCGGCACAGAGGGACTGCAGTGAATTGTGCTTTCTTTCCTACACTGTGGTATCGATCGAGACAGATACATAAAGATTTGTGCTTTCTTTCCTACACTGTGGTATCAATCGAGACAGATACATAAAGATGAAAACGTGCAAGCTAAACAAATCAAGCCGCCATATAAAAACGTGGCACGTGGAACCTTGAATTTTTCCAAAAGTATTTTCCGAATATAAAAAGTTTGACGTCCGTCCTAAAAGGGTTTGATATATATGAAACCCTAAACTCTGAATTTTCTCCCGACATCCACAATTCACTAAAACTAAACTGACCTAATCGATCAAAAAGGCTTTTCTGTTGAGAATTTCCCAGGCGATCCCACCGCCTTCGACCGTACCATGATTATGTACATAAATTACTAGCAGAACTGCAGAAGATCATCTGTTTAAATGTGCATCGAACAAATGGCATGCATGTATAATTTGATATGAGAAGAACTAATTATAAGGACAACGGGACGTTATATTAGTGCTGCAATTTTGTTCTTACTGTAAAATGGCAATTTCTCTCGGGTAATTTGTTTGGATCACAGTGTTGATAAACCAACACTTTGCAGAGGTTCAAAATAACCATGAAGAACATAAAGAAAAAATTATTAACGCTTAATATTATATATAACAAAACAATATAGATCCTAGCAATTTTAATACTGCTCAAATTAAAAACGATTATGAATAGAAGAATTGCGATCTTACAAACATGTTTGTTGTTATTTATTCTGTACATTATATTTTTATCTTACTTTTCCTAAGTATAGGATAATGCAACATCAACCCCCAATCGATACTTTTCAAATAGTTTACATTGATTGTATAAAATATTATGTAAAATTATAGTATAAAATATTATATTACTACAATTGCAAAGTTTAATATTACTCCCTCCGTCCCTAAAATGTATTTTCTAATTTAATTTTTATAATTCAATTGAATCAAAATTTTAAAAGCATTATTTTTGTGTATACTATTTAAACATTGGGCGGTTTAGTATGAGCTTGACTTGTCAAATCTTTGCCAACCCTATCTTCAATATTAATTAACCATTATATAATATAAAGATAGAAAAGGTAATATACTTTTGACTAAGTAAAATAACCATAGTCGGCATGCAATGAGAGTTCTATATAAACTGATCAAATATGTTCTTATAAACTCATCCTATATCACAGAGGTATATAATTTTTGTCCCATTATATTTTTTGTAAATATACAACTTCCAATAGAACACCCAATTAGTTATTATTTTTGCTATTTGGGATTCTGTTATGAGTTACATCTTTTTTTTCACCGATTGTTTTTTTCAAGATTATGTCTTTTATTATTATTATTATGTTTTAATCGGTCGATCATGCTTTAATCGATTGATCGACGCTTTAAAGCATGAGTTTAGACAAATAAATTCAGACAAACATATCCTATAAATTTTCCATATAGTTTAAGGGTGTATTTGGTTGAAGAGAATTTTGAGAGTCTGGATTTTGTTTTGAAATTTTGAGAGTTTTGGTTTTTTGTTTGGAATTTTGAGAGATTGGTTTTGCAAAAACCTTGTTTGGTTGGGTTGGGATTTTGTAAGTTTGAAACAAAGTTTTTGATTGATTTTTAGGATTGCAAGTCTAGAGTTTGGGGTAAAAATAGAATTTTGTAAACTTGATGATCGCCAAACAAGTTTTTGAAAAACTGCACTCTCAAAATCCCAGTTTTCAAAATCCAATTAAACAAAACGCAGCCGAACTGATTTGATGTGTTTTTTTATTTATTTTCAGAATATAAATTGTTCAAAAGGGAGGATGACGAACGGAAAAGAGATTACCGGCGCAGAGACTTTTGGAAGAAAGGTTTACTCTCGCAACCAAGTCGAAGAACTGAAAAGGTTTACCATTTAAGTCAAAAATATTGTTTGTTAATAATATTAATAGCCTGATTTAATATAATTAAATGAATATAAAATGAAACGTATAAACAATTTCATGAAAAGTTAAGAAAATTGGGAGTTTGGGAGATTTTTTTCTAATTTAATTAATTATATGGTTATTGTTTTTTGTTTAGGCTTTATTTGGAAAATGCTTATCCAAGTAAAAGTCACAGACTTATTATGGCAGATGCTCTTGGAATGGAACCAATTCAAGTGAATTATTGGTTCCAGAATAGGCGAAACCAATCCAAGGTAATTAAAATTTTACCACTTTTTTATTATTTCAATTATTTTCATTGATTAATTGTTATTAAAATTTTCCAATTCAGTCCAGTTTTGATTAAATGGATTTTATTTTAATCTAGTCAAGCCATTATTATTCGTAATTCAATATTAATTTAATTTGATTCAATTTGATTTAGTTCATTAAAGAAGTTGGGAAAAACAAGTCCTTACTATAATCTATTAACTTATTATTAACACATTTTTCAGACTTCGAAGAAGCGAATGGACAACCAAATGCTGAAGTTGGAAAACGAGGGACTGAAAAAGGGAAATGAAGATTGTAAGAAAGATTTGGCCAAATGTTTATGCGCCAAATGTGGGAATAGTACTGCAATTGCTTTGGAAAATATAAGGCTCCGAGATGAGGTAGTAATTAATTTTTACTAAATTGAATTCGATTGAATTAAATTAATTTGAAGGGGAAAATAATGTGTTGAAATATAAATTTATTATGACCAAATTTAGCTTATTTATTAAACTTAAATAAGTCAAAATATTCCTAATTTCAAGTTTTCTAATATTATTTCACTATTTCCAAATGCAGATCAAGAGGATTAAGGAGACCTTGCCAGTGGGCCCACCTGCCATGGACGGAGCAGAACCATAATTATTTTATACCAAACTTTAATTTTTTTTTGAGATCATTTTTATTTGTATGTTTTTGAATTTTTATGGGTATATTGTGACCCTTTGGATTACATCTCAATATTACATTGGAATTTTTATTTATTTTTTAAGTCTCCCTACATTTTCCATAGCGTTTGGTTTTATTAAGTTATTTGTTTAATCCGTATCGTGTGCATTAGGTATATTAGTTTTTAACTTTTTTGAAATAGCCCTGATTCCAAGAGTAAGTTTCATTTAACATTTTTAGAATATTGTAAGTGATATTAATGATGTAATCCGAAAGATGCTTTTTTTCCATATTTTTTAATTTTAATTTTTTGATGATACAAGTATATAAAGATATGGTTGGCCAAAAATGTGTGTTGGATAGTTGTGTGTTGATTAGGTTGAGACAGATATGGTAAGCAATAATATACTTTTTAGCACTATTTTTTTTTTTTTTACTTTTCAATATGCATATTTTTCCTCCTTAATTATTAAAGTGCTCTCATTTAGGTGAATGATGGAGTTTTATATTAAACCTATCCACGACATTAAATACAATTTATTGTCACTTTTAGGCTAGTTCAATATTTATATTTTTTTTTGAGGAAGGCTAGTTCAATATTTATAATACCTAAATTAATGAAATTTAGCTTAATTTACATCGTTGGCATATTCAATTAAATTTTTTTATCGATTCAATTTAGTATTTTTTGGTTCAATTCTTTTCAATCATTTTAAATTTATTTAATCTAATTTAACAATTTTTAATTTAATTCACTTAGCTATGTCATGTAGACCCTAAATATATAAGTATTTGTAGTGTCCATTTTAGATTAATCACTATATGATAGAATAGAGTAATGTGACAGGCAAGTCATATATAAATTCTCCATGTAAATGGACTTTTCAATCAATTTATTTAATAACACGTTTGACTATTAATAATTATATTTAAATAAAGAATAATATCATCACAAAAGATATCGTTTGATTCCTTGTATGATGTATTTTTATTTATATAAAATTTAAACTATAGTAATATGTATAATTAAATTTATTATTAGTTAAACATAATATATATGCAAATTTTGATGGTCAAAGTAGGACAAAATCAAAGGGACGGTGGGACGATCTCAATTCATTTTGTTTTATTTTTCAAAATCAATTTATTTAATAGCAGTTTGACTATTAATAATTATAATTAAATAAAAAAAACATTATCACATAAGATATGGTTTGATTCTTTGTATGATGTACTTTTTAATTACAGTTTAATATATATCAGGATCATCCTGATATTAGCAATATCAGACACCAATTAAATAACGATACATCATCTTTAATTAATTTATGATTGGGCCACGTGTTCAATCATTACCCAGACGGGTTTATGCATTCTAAATTAGGGTTTTAGAACTTTACTAAAAATATCTTAACCAATTAAAACATTACAATTTTACACGTGTCATTATCTTATTGGTGCCTGATAAGGCCTATATCAGGATCATCCGGACGAATGTTATTCTCTTTTAATTATATAAAATGTAAACAATAGTAATCCGTATAATTAAATTTATTACTAGTTATACATGTATTTTGGTGGTCAAGGTAGAACAAAATCAAAGGAACAAAAGGGAATATCTCAATTGCTGGGATAATTTACCCTATACAAAATCAAGTATCAAATAATTAGGCATACCTTTTTATAAAACACCCTCTTATAAACGGTTAAAAAAAGGAGAATAACATTCATCCGAATGATCCTGATATAGGTCTTATCAGACACCAATAAGATAATGACACGTGTACAATTGTAATGTTTTAATTGGTTAAGATATTTTTTATAAAGTTCTAAAACCCTAATTTAGAATGCCTAAACCCGTCTGGGTAATGATTGAACACGTGTCATAAATTAGTTAAACATGATGTGTCGTTATTTAATTGGTGCCTGATATTACCAATATCAGAATGATGCTGATATATATTAAACTGTAAAGAAAATTGTTTCTTTTTGTTTTGGTTCCAAACACGGTCTACCATCATTACAAAAATTTTCCATCCTATAAACAAGCTTCGTTTTACCTTAATCCGTTTCTTTTCTTTTCTTTCCTTAAAATTACATGTTTCACATAACACAAAACTATCTCACGTGATGATATTATAACTAATTAAGGTAGATATATTGAAATTGATGGTCAAATATCTGTTCAGAAAGTCTCTCTCATTGAAATAAAACAGATGATTTCTAGACAAACAAACAAATTAACGGAAAAAAACAAGTGATTTCTTGTCAAACCTGGACGTTTTCCAATACCTTGAGTATGATATACAATTTTCCTTTAAAAAAGAAAACAAATTAAGGATGTTTTCAATGTGTTGGATTACAGAACATGAGTGTAGAGTATTATACTTTTGAGGTAGGCACACTTCTCACTAGCAAAAGATTATAAGCTCTCTCTTGTTTTTAGGGAGCCCTGGAACCTTTGAAAATTTCCAAAAGTCTTTTCGAATCCGTATAAAAAATGTCTCACATCCACTCTAAAATGGTTGATACATATGAAACCCTAAATCGTCAATCTTCTCATAAATTTAAAATACACTAAAACTAAACTGACCTAATCCAAAAAGCACGGCTTAAAAAAAGGTTAACACTATTATTATTTTCACAGGTCCTCATGATCATTACCATGGCAACTAGAAACTAATATTTGATCGATTAAAAATTTGCAGTACCAGCATTTTAGATCAACGTTCCTTCATTATCCAGACTCGTAGATGAGTATGGATATTAGTTACTAGATGAAGAACAGCTAGCTGTTTAAATCTGGAGATGTGTATAGAACAATTGATGTATATTAGGGCTAGAAAATTTGTTCATCTGGAGATACATACAATCCTTGGGACCCGGAACGAGAAAATTTGGCCTGGGTTCTCTAAGCTTCCTGGAGGAAAAGTTAACATCGTGAAGCACCAGTAAGTATTGATTTTATGTTTATATTATTTCCATCCAAGTGGAATATGGGATTTAATTTTTGTGTGTTCTTCCCACTCTTTTCCCTGGCTTTCAAGGCCTCCATCGGTGACTGTTTTGATTTCCAAAGTAGCCATGTCATGTTCCTATTAACTCTGTTTCTCTCATCATTTCAGGTATAGCCTGTTACGTGCAAAGTTCCCATGCAGGTCCTTCACAGGGACACCAACATTATCTGATGCTGGGTTTGACTTGTTGAACAAACTTTTGACTTACGACCCTAATAAGGTATATGATGATGATGATAATGAGGCATGAGCTGTTTTTTCAGTCCTTAAGCATCATTTCATGTTAAAAATTGTATTGTCTCTTCCGAGAATAACAGCCTAGGCGGCCCTTAACCACAGATGGTTTCACGAGGTTCCTTTGCCAAAGTCAAAGAATTTATGCCTACATTTCCAGCTCAGAATGCTAACGACAGGTATTCTATCTTCTTATTAGAACTTCTAGACTTCTTCGAATCATTACACATTTTCATTTGTGCAATGATTTTCTCTATTCATAGACAAAGAGTCCTGAAGAGCCCAAATCCATTGGTAGAGCTGCAACATGAAAGAGTTGAAGCAAGGGAAAATGGGTACTGGCAGCTTGTTTGGTTAAAGGATAGTAACAAGTTTTTCCATAATGTAGCCCTTATTCTTGAGGTTTTGGCTGTTGAGGTGAAATGCTGCAAACTATAAATGAGGAATTCTGCAAACAGTAAACAGTTGTAACCTGTAATACGTTCAGAACCATGTTTTAAACTAACTTGTATTACGTTCCATTGAAAACAGTCATAGAATTTGATGCAAAAACTGACTGCAGAAAATAAGGCATATGAGAGGGAGAAACAAGGTGCTTTATGCTGGGGTTTATTACATACAAAGGCTTAAGCTTGAAGCAAGCTTTTGGAGTGCCATATATAAACATGATTATACTGTGCAAATTGCAATGAAAAAGTATACAATTATAGGCTACACTAATCTGTGAATTACACGTGTAAGGACAGGTGTTGTCAACTTAGTTTGCATGCCGCCCATATGAAGCGAAGTCGTTTACGTCTGGCGCCATATTCAAACTGAAATTCTGGCACCCAGTTCTGCAAGGTTGGAATTTCTGCATATTTCTTCCCCTTCAAGCTCAGATTCCTTGGCTTGAAAGCTGAGCTTGGACAGATTAATGCAAAATGGAACTGGAGAAAGCTGTTTTGTAAGCACATCTGCAAGCTGCATGTTGGACCTGACAAAAGTGAGGAGTAAGAATCATTCCAGGAAATAATCTCTGATCAGATGGCAATCAATCTCCAAATGTTTGGTGCGCTCATGGAAATTAAACTGGGTTTGCTCTGAGGTGGATTGCAGCCTGGTTGTCACAACCGGGAGTCTGAGATCTCTTGCTAAGTAGCTGATCCACTTCAGTTCACATGAGATTTTTGACAAACTTCTGTATTCAGTTTCAACATTTGACTTTGAGACTGTTGTTTGCTTCTTTGATTTCCGAGAAATAAGTGCAGAACCAAGAAAAACTGTATAGCCTGTGACATATCTCCTTGTCATCTTGCAGGAAGCCCAGTCAGCATCACAATATGCATGCAGCTGCAAATTGATGCGTGAGGAGTAGAAAAGTCCATGATCTGGATGGTGGTGAAGATACTTAACTATATGTAGTGCTCCTATCATATGATGTTCAGTTGGATTTTGGACATTTTACTGTCATTTTACAAAATTGCAAATGGATATTGAGATCATGTTACAGTAAGAACAAAATTGCAACACTAATGAACGTCCCATTGTCCTTATTATTAGTTCTTCTCATTAACAAATTATACACGGCATTTGTTCGATACATTTAAACAGCTGATCTTCTGCAGTTCTGCTAGTAATTTATGTCCACAATCATGGTGCCAAACTACGGTTGAAGGCGGTGGGATACCTTTTCTACTGGCAAAACTAAAATAATAATAATATACTGGCTGAACTGAAATATATATAAATATACTGAATTGAACTGAAAATATATAAAAATACAGAATCGAACTTAGGCCCTTTTGCTGGAGCTTATTTCTTGCTGAACTGAACTGAAAAAATATAAAAATATTGAACTGGACTGAAAAAATATAAAAATGTTGAATTGAACTGAAAAATATAAATATACCGAACTGAACTGGAAAATAATTATAAATATACTGAACTAAATTAAAGTAAACTGAAAAATATTAAAATATTGAAATGAATTGAACTGAACTGAATTGAAAAATATAAAAATACTGAAGTGAACTGAAAAAGGTAAATATTTATTTTAACTGAACTGAAATAAATGTTAATATAGTAAAATATTCATTATTGACAAATAAAAATAACTAAATTGTACTGAATTGAATAGAAATGAAATGGAATAAAGTTTAATGTATTGAAATAATGACTAAATGCATCTGTATTTCATCAAATCACATTTAACTATAACTAAATTGAATTAAACTGATGTAAAATTTAATGTATTGAATACAATAACAGTATGACTAAATTAAACTGAAATTGATCAATTTTATACATGATTGAATTAGGGGTGTTCATAACCAGGTACCCGCACTTTCGGGTAGTGACCCGTGCCCTGATCCAGAAATGCGGTACCCGAAAAGTTCAGGCCGGGTACCGGGTAGCCTATAATCCTTTTACTAAATTATTATATTTATATTTTGCACATATGTAAGCATAAACAAAATCTAAAAAGTCAGCCACTACATTAAATTAAATCATAATTTTTTTATAACTATAAAAGGAATAGTGTATTTTTCGTTAAAAATGCTTAAATGATGCAAATACAAGCCAAAATTATTCATTACATCTCTTTTCTATGTAATATGTACATCAAAAAATGTGTTATCGAAAATATGTAAAGTGTTAAATAAGAGAATACACATTCACATTTTTTTACGAGTATTCAACATAACAAACATATATGTTATCATC
Source organism: Sherardia arvensis (assembly GCA_948330725.1). NCBI lineage: Eukaryota > Viridiplantae > Streptophyta > Magnoliopsida > Gentianales > Rubiaceae > Sherardia > Sherardia arvensis. The sequence continues at coordinate 8,098,434 of OX415244.1, forward strand.
TTATTAATAATAATAATAATATTAATCGGGTATTTCGGGTACACGAAAACTCAATTTTAGTGACCCATACCCGAAACCTATTATAAACATAATTATCGGGTCGGGTACCCGGCCCGCTTAAACTCATAATTACCCAGACATTAGCATTCGAGTGTTTCGGGTTTTGGGCCTGGTAGCTCGGATCGGGTAATTTTGAACACACCAAGTTTGAATTGATACAGACTTTATTATAATTATAATTTAATTGAAATGAACTGGTACAAAAAATATTCATACATAATTGCTCCAGTGGTTCAATCATATATCTGAATATTTTTTGAATCAGTTTTCAATTCAATTAAAATTATTATAGAGACTATTTCAATCATGTTCACATGTTTAAAATCATAATAAAGTCTATTTGTACATAATTGAAATAGACTTTATTATAATTTTATTCGAGTTGAGATGAAGTGGTTTAAAAAATATTCGGATATAGGATTGAACCACTGGTGTACGAAAATTACTCTATTTTATCGTATTCACAAATAATAAACTTGCATTAAGCTGGTAAACACTAATTGAATCGAATTATAACTGAAGAGTACATAATTGATACAACTTAGTGAAACTGAAATTCATCAAAACTTAATTGATCTGATTCAAACAAAATTGGATTACTTTGATTGAACAAGGTTTATGGATTTGGAAATACTAATAATACACCTACATTAGGTTGAATAGCATCAACGAATTTTAAAAAAACTGATTTGAACTACTAAGATTGAACAAAAAGTATTTATACTGAAAATAGTATGACTAAATTTTTTGGATTGTATCAAATCACATTTTGAAAAATAAAATAATTGAATGATCTGATCTTAACTGAACTGAATATATCCGGATTGAACTAAATTGAAAAAAATTTAAAGAGCTGTAATTAAAAATTATAGAGGAAATGTAATAAATTGAAATATTTTGAAAATATTTATCTAAACTGAGCTGAACTGAAAATGTTTAAAAATAATAATCTAAACTAAATTGAACTAAAATAATATAAAATACTGAACATGACTGAAAAATATAAATATATTAAATTGAACTTAAATTGAACTGAAAAAATATAATATATTGAACGGGAATGAAAAAAATAAAATAATACTGAAGTTAATTAGCCAAACATGCCCTAAGTTGATGAGCAAGGATAAGGTAATTTCCTAGGTGTAGTAAATCTGGTTAGAACACACTTTGGATGGAATTTGAGTAATACCGTAAAAGGAGTTAGTAACAAAGAAATAAATAAATATCAATGCTTATATTCTATATACTACACTACTTAAAGACGGATATACACTTTCGAGTTGATCTAGTTTGGAATAAACTTGAATACTAAAGAAGTTCTATGTGATGTCATATCAGTTGAGTGTTTTCATCGCACAAATATGCATGAGATGAGAAAACCCGGTTAGGACTTAGGAGCATGTTTACATGATTACATTGCATGTCTATATGAATCCGTATTTATGATATCATGAATTTGGATTTTGTGGTTACATGTTCTTATATGCCATCTGATTTGAAGAGGATGAGATGTACTTTATCACATCTGACAAGTTCATGATTTGTATTCTAGGAACTCGTTCAATTTCAGACCATGGCCCGAAAATGGGTTATGGGTTAGAGTTACGCGGGAGATGGGTCCACGGGCCCGTCAGCCCAAATTCTCATAATGAGTGCGTATATTCTGAATGTTCTACAAGAAATGAACTTCTTCTAAACATGGTAATCCAACTGTTATCAAGGCCGGTCCAAGGTTTTTGGGGTCTGAAGCGACTTTTTCTAAAAAAGTCTCAAAATATTTTAAATATATTAGGGAGAAAATTAATTAAAATTATGGATTTTTTTTAGAAATTCGGGCTCTTATTTTGGGCCCGTATTTAAAGAATAATTTTCTAAATACTAAATCTAAAATTTTTAAATAAATATGTGCCCTATTTTACCCCATTTTTGGGGCCTGAACCGCAGGCCTCACATACCTCACATATTGGGCCGAGCCTGATTTTTATCTCCATAAGAGTTACATTCATACCATAATTACATATCTTAGCGATGTACGGATTGTATCCTTATAAATACCAAAGGTTTGGTAGACCTCTCTATTCATTATCACATACACAATGCGCCTTACGCACATAAGCTTCTCTAAACTATTCGCTAACTTGAGCATCAGAGTGTCTACCCCTGGGCAATCCCAAGGCTCTGTCTTGCAGGCCAGTTCATGAGCCAAGTTCGTGATCAAGTGCGGGTTCCAGACATCCATCAAGTGGCACACCCAGTGGGATCCGCGTGTTAATCTTGATCAAATGAACTTTGTCTCAGATCTGATCATACCAACAATCCTCCCAGAAGATCGACGACACCATGTCAGAATCGGACAACCCGAGGAGAAGCGTACGCAATCAAGGAAGGAATCCGAAACCAGAAGAAAAAAATCATGACGTCGGACAGGCCCTCGAGGACGCGGACGCGGACGTGGACGAGGGCGAGGAAGAGGCAGATCCCAGTCACGTTCTGCATCCGAACCGCCGCCAAGCTCTACCGCAGGTGTGGGAAACTCCGACGTTGCACGCACCTCCGGTCCAAACCCAACCGTGTCCGGAGCACCCACCTTGGGGTCAGGACCATCCAACGACCGATCAAATCCGTGAACCTCGTTCCAGACCGATTTCAACTATAGTGATTTCATGGATGGGCGCCTCTCCGAACAAGAATTCAGACGTGACGGTGAGGACTCGATCCTTACCGAGGAAGAGCGTAGGATGAGGGACGAGCGTATCCTCGCTCAGAGACGTGAAGATTAGTCGGCAAGAAGACACCAAACTGCATGTCCCTCTACCTCACGACTTCTTACATCACAGCCCCCTATCTCGAGCCTAGGGACATCTCGACACCAACAGTTAGGCCCGATCTCGAGTCATCCCCAGAAAGATCCTGTCTCGACCCCTCCATCAGACGAGATCCCTGAGGACGTCTGGCTTATGATGAGAGGTCTCCAAACCCGTTATCCTGGTCTGATAGCAAGTCCACAAGTTAACCCTAACCAACGCGTCCATGCCTAAACGCACGATACCTCGAATCGGATGTCAATTCCGGAGGTACCACTTCACGGGGTTAGAAGCGTGCCATTCTCAAACCTTTCTCAAGAGCAACGATTTCTGGACGACCTACCCAGGAGTCTGCCGCCATTCGCCAGTCAACAACAGTTGCCGCCAGTCCCAAATCCGGGAGCCAACAACAACAATGGTGGAAACATGGGCATGGAGGAGTGTCACAGGCTGCACATTCAAAACAGCCAAGAGCTGATGAGCCAGCAGAAAAGGGAACGACTCCGAAATAATTTCCAACCACATCCTGATGCCTACCAATCCACAGATCAGGCAGGGACCTATCGAATGAGGGGGCAACACGAGATTGACAGAGAACTAGATCGCCTCCTCGGACCAAGAGGGCAATCAGCCCGCTCTCCCTTCTCTCACATCGCGAACCTCCCTTATGATAGCACAAAGAAGGTTACCGAACACCTTCCTTCATACGACGGGACCAGCGACCCTTGAGAATTTCTGTCTGTTTTCTACAAAACCATGGAAATCAGGAATTTCCATGAATTGGAGATATGCAAAATAATCCCCTGTTATTTGTGTGGAAAAGATCAAACTTAGTTTAATCAAACCGCCCTCGAGAGCCTGTTTGATTACAGAGACTTTGTTGAATTCCTCTTCCTATCATCCTTTCAGAAGAAGAAGTTTACCAAGTCTATGGGGGATCTGGGTTATGTCCCTCGCAAGTAGGGAGAGACTGTGGAAGAACATTACCACATTTATATGGATCTAGCAACCGAGTGCTATGATCGAAGAGAATTTCTCATGGTAAACATGTACCGTATGAACGTCGATGACGACGGGTTAAAGATGAAATTGGCAACCAAGAACCCCACAACTGTCAAGCACCTCCAAGCTATCTGGAGAAATATGCCATCAAGGTGAACGCAGCGACGGGAAAGCACGAACGCGACCCGTATGCAGATAGTAAGATGAAGGAGCCTAAGTTAAAAGTTCCAAAAACGGAGAAGCCTGAGGCCTTCTAAACCTTTCTTCGAGTCTTATACCCCCTTACTCGAACTAGGGCCGAAATACTATCCATCCACCAACACCTTCTTAAAGACCCCTGCTATGAAGGAGTCGGCGGAACGACAGAGATCCCCTAAGTATCGCCAGTATGATAGTCCTCCTAGCATCCTTTCAGAAGAAGTTTACCAAGTCTATGGGGGATCTGTGTTATTTCCCTCGCAAGGAGGGAGAGACTGTGGAAGAACATTACCACATTTATATGGATCTAGCAACCGAGTGCTATGATCGAAGAGAATTTCTCATGGTAAACATGTACCGTATGAACGTCAATGACGAGGGGTTAAAGATGAAATTGGCAACCAAGAACCCCACAACTGTCAAGCACCTCCAAGCTATCATGGAGAAATATGCCAGCAAGGTGAACGCAGCGACGGGAAAGCACGAGCGCGACCCGTATGCAGATAATAACATGAAGGAGCCTAAGTTGAAAGTTCCAAAAACAGAGAAGCCTGTCGGCCCTTCTAAACCTTTCTTCGAGTCTTATACCCCCTTACTCGAACTAGGGCAGCAATACTATCCATCCACCAACACCTTCTTAAAGACCCCTACTATGAAGGAGTCGGCGGAACAACAGATATCCCCTAACTATCGCCAGTATGATAGGGACCGAGACCACGACACGGAGGAGTGATTCCAATTAAAGAATGAGATAGAGAAGATAATCCGTCAAGGAATTGTCCAGCAAACCAGCCCCACTTTGGATGCGGACAACCAAGACACCTAATGAAGATATGGGGGAAGCCTTGGTAGAAGAAGAAGGATAGGCCGAACAACAACAACAACAACAAGGGGAATGGGGAAATAACACCCAAGATCCTCCTCCTCCGCCGTCGAATGGAGCTAACAGGGTCATTAACGGCATCAACGGCTATACGGGCGAAGAAGCCTCTCTGACTAAGCTAAAAGCTAGTGTCCGGACAGTACCTCACACCGAGCCAGTTAACAAGAGATTTCGCCCCGAGGAGATCATCACATTCTCAGATGAGGATCCCGTGGCCAACCAGGTACCTCACTCTGATCTCCTCATCATCTCGGCAACCATTCAAAACTTCTGGTCAGAAGAGTCTTCGTGGATGACGACATTGGAATCGAAGTCATGTTCTATGACTGGTTCGAGAAATTAGGCTTCACAAAGGACGATCTCAAGCCCATCGGTCCGATCTCAGGCTTCATGGGAAATCCAGTGATACCCCTCGGGGAGATCCCCCACCCAGTCCAGGTGGCAGATTGGCCTTGGAGCCTCACCCTTTACTGCACATTTGTAGTTGTGAATACAATCACACCATTCAACATCATACTCGGTAGACCATGGATGTGCCAAGCTAAGGGCCGTATGATCTCCTTACCACCTTGTGCTAAAGTTCCCTACGAGTCAAGGGGTGGCATGCATCCATAAGGGGAGATCAAGGAGTGACACGTTCCTGCATTATCACGGCCATCCGAGACGCCAGGAGAGGAAGCAACGTCTCAACCATCAACTCGAACTCAGGAATTGTTTGGCAAGATCAGCAGATTGAGCAGGCTCTAGTTTTTTACTTTGAATCCGAGGCGTGCGAGGAGATGGCAACGCTTTGGTACAAACGCCGCCATCAAACCTTCAAGGAGGGAGATCTGGTAATACCAGTAGGTCCGTGGTGCACAAGAAAGTTGGAAGGAGCATTGAAGTCAAGGCCTAAGGGACCATACAAAGTCTTCTAAGTCCAGCCAGGGGGATTTTACTTGTTGCAGACCCGCGAAGGAGAACATCTACAAGCAGTCATGATGACCCCCTACTTCCGCAGGTACCAAATTAGGAGAAACTACTTCAATAAGGCCTAAGGGCCAAGCTTCTTTCTTTTATACCTGAGCCCAAAACTCAAAGATGTTTTATATTTTCAATCTTATCGAGCCACGAGCTCGAAGAATCAAGTTATTAATTTTTAAAAAATATTATTTTATTTTCAAGCAGTCGCCATTCCTCTAGATAAAGAGATATTATGCCTTATAAAGCATGAGCACGATTGCTACCTAAGTTAATATGATTCTAATAAGCGTGTGATTGATGCTTATCTAATATAGGCTGCTCGAACCACGTGTTGAGCCACAATCACCTTAGGAAAAAATAAAATAAACTCAAGATAATATGCTTCCAATAAGCATATGATTGATGCCTATCAAATATAGGTCATTCAGACTCTAAAAGTTTGAAGATCAATCTTCTTGAGCTCGTCTCGAGATGGTGTACTTAACAAAGTATGTGATCTATGCATATCTAATATAAGCAAAATTGGGCTCTAATAGTCTAAACATCAATTTTCTCGAGGATAAAAAGTCTTCACAAAAGGCTAACAGAATGTCAATACATCAAAATACTTCCCATCCATCTAATACGGACCGAGGACATGAGACTCAGATTGGAGGATATGAGAGACTCTCCTCTCCTTCCCCTAGATACGGACCGAGGAACCGGGCTTGGTACATCTCGATCCCCTCGGATTCCTCACCCTATCACCTGCCTCAAGCTCGGAGTGGAGGAAGATTCTCCTCTCCCCCTTCCACGCATTATCCCTACAGTAGGACCGGAAACTTCTTGAAGCCCGTTACCTCGAACATCATATCTTACCATTCACCTTGAATCCGGAGCTGAGGAAGATTCACCTCTCTCCCTTCCAATCATATGCTTATTGGAAGCATATTATCTTGAGTTTATTTTATTTTTGCCTAAGGTGATTGTGGCTCAACACGTGGTTCGAGCAGCCTATATTAGATAAGCATCAATCACACGCTTATTAGAAGCATATTAACTTAGGTAGAAATCATGCTCATGCTTTATAAGGCATAATATCTCTTTATCTAGAGGAATGGCGACTGCTTGAAAATAAAATAATAGTTTTTAAAAATTAATAACTTGATTCTTCGAGCTCGTGGCTCGGTAAGATTGAAAATATAAAACATTTTTGAGTTTTGGGCTCAGGTATAAAAGAAAGAAGCTTGGCCCTTAGGCCTTATTGAAGTAGTTTCTCCTTATTTGGTACCTGCGGAAGTAGGGGGTCATCATGACTGCTTGTAGATGTTCTCCTTCGCGGGTCTACAACAGGTAAAATCCCCCTGGCTGGACTTAGAAGACTTTGTATGGTCCCTTAGGACTTGACTTCAATGCTCCTTGATAAAGAAAGCCAATGATATACTTCCCGAAAGTCATTCTTCGTCTCATTCCTGACCTTGTGATTCCAGTGGGGCACAAGATATTTTGTTCGGTCAAAGGTCAGCTTCACCTTGTCCCACTTCTCACTTTTGGTGGGAAGCTCGAACGCTCGGCCATCCCGAGGCGTTAAGAATACCACCTCCTTCACAACAACAACTCAAGACTAGGGCTATGGCCCTTGCAAGTGCACCAAGTCATCAGTGCCATAATTATCACTATCATATTGGCATGAAGTTGCCCCGGATGCACTTGATAATGTCTCAGAAATCATCCAACAACGGGGAAAATGGAAAGACCAGCCAATGTTTTATAAACCTCCCATAAACAAGCCCACGGGTAGAAGTGACTAGCTCTGAAGCAGGCACCTTATCATCTATATACATAATGTCACAGTCACTAGGAAAGGAATATCAACAGCCAGCGACAAAAACTGTAGCAGCTGCACACGCTTTCTGGTCCTTCACCGACATCCTACTACTACCCTCATCACTGGCCAGCGGCACACCTTCTGGCGTACGCGCTACCATGGAATCATCTCTTTCCATCTAGGCCCGCCGTGCAGCCATCACCAAACTCTTCTCTTTATCCGAAGGTTTCTTCTTCAATTTCACTGGTCTTTTCCCACTAGCTATTTCTGCTCTCCGGCGATCATTTGAGCTAATCTCCTCAGCCAGGGCGTTGTCACTCTCTCTCTTATCATGTTGGGGGAGGGAAATCGTTTCGCTACTATTAGACATGATCATAGAGAGTATGGGGGGAAATATGATGAGGACAAAGAAATCAAAAGTGCAAACAGAGATCAAGGAAAAGGTATGAATACTTACTGATTAAAGTTGAACAAGAGTTTGGGGCTTCGTGAAATTGGATGAAAGCGTCCTTTGCACTTGGATGAAGATATCAAAAGTGAAGAAGAAGAAATAAATTATTTGGGAGATATAACCCAAATAAAACAGAATTAAGGTGAGTAATTACCTTGATCCGTGTTCCGATGCAAGCAAGTGGAGAGATGGGGGACAAACTACCAGCGCCGCCCAATAGATACGCGACACGTGTATTTTGCTTCTGGATTCAAAAGGGAAGTAAACTCAGTCGTCCTCGTGTCCTGATGGAATACAAAGAAACTTGAAGATAGATATTCAGAAGGGTCAGCCCGAGAGGTTAGTCCTAGAAGGATACCCCGAGTTTAATACCCCGAGTTATCTCCCTCGAGTTATTGGCCTTCCCTCGAGAAACAAGCCTCTAATCATGCTTTCAAAAGGAGTCCTCAAAATTCATAAGATCTACCTTGGGGCTACTGATAAGTCCATGGTTCGTATTCTAGGACCTCGTTCAGTCTCGAACCATGGCCCGAGAAGAGTTATGAGCTCTGGATACGCGGAAGATGGATTCACGGGTCCGTCAACCCAAATCCTTATAAGGAATGCGTATATTCTGAATGTCCTACAAGGAATGAACTTCTTCCAAACATGGTAATACAATTTTTATCTCCATAAGAGTTGTATTCATACCATAATTACATATCTTGGCGATCTACATATTGTAGCCTTATAAATACCAAAGGTTTGGTAGAACTCTCCATTCATTATTACATACACAATATGCCTTATGCACATAAACTTCTCTAAGATATTCGCTAACTTGAGCGTCAGAGTGTCTACCCCTAGGAAATCCCAGGGCTCTGTCTTGCAGGTCTGTTCGTGAGCCAAGTTCGTGATCAAGTGCGGGTTCCAGACATCCATCAACATCGTTCTCAGCCTGATTGATTGATTATTTGTATGACAGCTTGTACTTTATCTTCCAGTTTCTATTTGACCACTTGCTCTTTGCTACTTGATTTAAACCCGTACTTGACAAATACGGGGCCACTGATAGGATTGTTGTTCGGTCAAAATTGGCAGGGACAACAAGGGTCAGACTATCGACTAGACCGACTGCACCTGATGTTTTGGTATGCTACATAACCATCTGTGTGACATGAGCTCGCATGTGATTGTTTGTGTGGGCATGGTTGACGAGATATGACATATTCTTGATCGTTTGGCTTGCAGGCAAACATTTGGTTTATGATAAGTCCATGGTTCGTATTCGGGCCTCATTCATACTCGGACTAGGGCCCGAGAAGGGTCGTGGGCTCGAGATACGCGGAGGGTGGATCCACAGGTCCATCAATCCTAATCCTTATAAGGAATGCGTATATTATGAATGTTCTATAAGGAATATACATCTTCTCAAAGATGGTAATTCAGCTATCCTAAACATGGTAATACGACCATGTCCGAAATACACTTCTATTATACATGGTAATACAACCTCTATTTCCATAAGAGTTGTACTCATACCATAAATACATATCTTGGTGATATATGGATTGTATCCATATAAATACCCTAAGAGGTTTGGTAGACCTCCCATCTAATCTCATACTTTATACTTTACGCCTTAAGCAAATATACTGACTTGAGTGTCAGAGTGTCTATCCCCGGGACATTCGGGGCCTTTGTCTTGCAGATCAGTTCGAGAGCCTGATTCGTCGTCGAAGTGTTGGTGTCCGGCATACATCAATTTGGCACGCCCAGTGGGACCTCTCACACTTATTGACGACGTCGTCGAACCTTGTTTCCGATCTGGTCTAGCGCACTTGAAGAAGCAACTTCCCCGACAACATGTCTGACGCTGAGCAACCCAGACGAAGCGCCCGTGTGCTAGGGCAAAATCCGGAGGAGAATCCAGAAGCGGAGCAACCCCTTCAAGGTTATGGACGCGGTCGAGGGCGCGGACAACCCAGAAGATCTCGGGCACACTTTGCCTCAGAGCCATCACCAAACTCTAACATGGGTACCGGAAACTCCAACGTTCCGATATCCATCAACCTAAATCCTGTTGGGATAACACCACCAATCTCTGGTCCAAATCCTGGTATATTCAGAGCACCTCCTGGATCAAATCCCATCGTATCCAGGATACCAGCATCCGGCTCCAATCCTGCTGCATCCAGAACCCCACCTCCTGAAACAAACCCTATTGAGTTTGAAGTACCAAACTCAGGTCAAAGGGTTTTCATCCAAAACATGGAGAGTTACAGCACGAACGTTAACAGTTCAGATGGCCTGGATCAGGAAAATAGGTTGGGATATAATGGTCCCGATTTGATCTTCTCTCTAGAAGAACGAACACAAAGGGATCAGCAAATCTTTGCAGAAGGACAGCAGGAGGACGTTAGGCAAAGCCATCTCAGGAAAGCCTTGAACCAAACCATACAACACAGCCCGCGGGGCTCTGATCCACTCCAAATTGACCTTTCCTCGGACACTCCCCCGAGGGAAAATAGTAGGTCCAACTCGATCTTCTCTCCGGAAGGAAGAGCACAAAGAGATCGACAAATTCTTGAAGATAGACAACAAGAAGGAGAATCTGTGATAGAACACTATTATAGATACATGAATCGCGCCACGAGACGCTATGATCAAGATGAAATCCTCTTAATAAACTTGTACCGGATGATGGTAGGTAATAACACTCCGAGGAAGAAAAAGAAGAAGAAGGATAGTTCCTAAAACAATAATAACCAAGGTGGCGGAAACAACAAAGATCCTCCCCCACCACCATCAAATGGAGCCAACCGGGTCATCAACAGCATTAATGGCTATACTGGAAAAGAAATTTCACTAACTAAGCTGAAGGATAGTGTATGGACCCTACCACATACTAAGCTGGTCAATAAGAATCTCCATTCCGAAGAAGCTATTATTTTCTCAGATAAGGATGACGTACCAAATCAGATGCTTCATTCTAATCCTCTCATCATCTCGGCAACCATACAAGATTCTTTGGTAAAAGGAGTCTTCATAGACAGCGGGATCCGGAGTGGGGTAGAAATAATGTTCCAGGACTGCTTCCAGAACTTAGGATTTACTAAATGTAACCGTAAACCTACGGGTCCGATCTCGGGGTTCACAGGAAATCCAATTATACCTTTCGGGGAAATCACACTCCCCGTCACAGTAGCAGAAGGAGCCAAGAGCCTAACCTTATACTGCACATTTGTGGTAGTAGACATCGTCACACCCTTCAACATTATCCTTGGCAGATTTTTGACGGGCTAAGCTAAAGCCGTATGGTCTCCTTACCATCTGATGATGAAGTTCCCAACACCACAAGGAGTAGTTTCAATCAAAGGAGGCCAAGGAGTGGCGCGTTCTTGCATAATCACGGCCGCCCGTGACCCCAGAAAAGAAGATGACGGTTATATGTCAAAGCATCCTCCAACTCGGGGGAAAGCGGTACTAAAAGTTTTACTAACCAACCCCGAGAAAAAGGACCATCTTTGGGTTTCTCACTTCAATCTCCAAGTCACTAGTAATGAAGCCGAGTATGAAACTCTCAGTACCAGACTAAAACTAGCAAAAAACCTGGAAGCAGAAGACCTTGAGGTCGAGGACCTCGAAATCTTCAGTGACTCACAGATCTTGGTTTAACAGGTTAAAGGCGAATACGAAACTCGAGAGTACAGTCTCCAGAAATACCTCGGGATAGTTAAGCTTCTCTTGAATCAATTCCAACATTATGAGTTGAATCTTATCCCCCGAGAAGGTAACCACAAGGCTGATGCACTTAGCAAGCTTGCCTCCTCGGACCTCAACATAAGATCTTCTCAAGAATGGCTAATGGAAATCCCGGCGAAGAGAAGTTACGAGAAGAGCAGCAGCATGGGTAATGACATCTCATACACATGGAGGAACCCCTACATCGAATACCTCCAAACGGGTACCCTTCTCAAGGATAAGCACCTGGCATGGAAGGTCCGAGGAACGCATGAAGGAGTCTACGGTAGCTATCAATATCCACATACCATTATACCAAAGCTCCTGCAGAAGATTTATTTTTGGCCTATGATGCTACAAGGCGCCAAAAGATATATTGATTCTTGCCAACAGTGCCAGAGATTTGTTAAAATGATCCACATGCCACAGGAGAATATGATTACCATCCAAGAATCCTGGCCATTTGTTCGATGGGGCATAGATCTTGTAAGGCCTTTTCCCACGGCCCCTGTTATCAACTTCTGCTGGAAAAATATTGTGGGTCGCTATGGCATCCTGAGATACATAGTGACCGATAATGGAGCACAATTTGCTAATGATCCCTTCAAGAAAAGCTACAAGGAGTATAGAATATACCAGCAGCTCGCCTCAGTATACAATTCAAAAGCTAGCGGCCAAGCAGAAGCTACGAACCGAGCCTTGGTATGCGGCATCAAAAAGCGCCTCGAAGGAGCTAAAGGAAACTGGATCAAAGAATCACCAAATATGATCTGGACTCATAGAACCACACCAGCTACAACAACATGAAAGACTCCTTATAGCTTAGACTATGGGTCCGAAGCGATCATCCCCAGGGAGATTGGGGTCCCCTCTGGCTATACCTCTCAGCCAAATGATGAAAATGGCAAAGCCAACGAAGAAAACCTTTGTCTCGACCTTGACCTCTTAGAGGAGAAGAGAGCAAATGCTACTATATACAAGGCCAAGGTGAAGAAAAAGTTCAAGCGCTACCATGATAGAAGAGTCCGTCTGGCCACTTTTGCTAAAGGAGACCTTGTCATAAGGCTAAACGAGAAAAGAAAGAGAAAAGTGGAAGGGAAGCTGGCCCCGAACTGGGAAGGTCCATATCGAGTCCTAGAATCCCATCCAGGGGGAAGCTACCACTTGGAAACCACGAAGGGGGAACCTATGCCACAAAGATGGAATGTGATTAACTTACGAAAGTATCACAGAAGATTCAAAACTCAAGGGAGAGCCTCACAAAGGTTCGAGACTATCAAGAGCGTCCGAGAAACCTCATCAAGGTCCAAGACAAGCATACTCTAGCACAAACGGGTACTCAAACTCAAAACTCACTATTTAATTTATTTCTATTCTTAAAGTTATAAACTTAGATTGAAGTCATGATATTTTTATACCTATCCTTATAACAAGCAATCTTTAAATTCCTTTTCTAAAAAGAGGATTGTTGTCTTAAGTATAATATTGATTGCTGTTCAAAACAATATACTTTATAAAGTATATGATTGGTCAACTTATAAGTTTTTTGGATCCAATATTCAAATACCAATCATTTTGAATAAAAAAGATAGATTCGAGATAAAGTACTTCAAAAAAGTGCTTGATTGAGGTCTATAGACCAAAAGGGCAGACGTGCTCGAGAATCAATCATCTCAACTTAAAGAGGAGAAACCTCAAAAATAAAAGTTGAAGTTCATATCAAAGGTGTTATTACATCAGAATATGATACTTCTAAAAAAGACCCTCAAAAAGGGCACACATAGAGGAAAAACCTCGAACCTATAAAGTTCATATCAAAGGTGTTATTACATCAGAATATGATACTTCTAAACAAGACCCTTAAAAGGGCACATAAGAGGCTAAACCTCGAACCTAAAAAGACATATCAAAGGTGTTATTACATCAAAATATGATACTTTTAAATAAACCCAATAGGGTTTCCTAGGACTTCACCAGAAGTGACACTTGAGAGATGGGCTATTGTCAACTTTTCTGCACGCTGTGACATTAAAGGCCTTGGCAAAAGATGCCCGAGGAAGAAGCCCTACAACATCAAGTATGCAAAGTGTTCATCATGGACAACTGCGAAGACCTGATTCCGGAGTATCTTAGCTTGGCATGAGCTCCTTTCCAATAAATCATGAGACCGAGGTTCATGTGCAAAGGATTTCAGGCTTTGAAGCTGACTAGGAGAAGCCAAGACTAATCCACCTTATTTATGGAAGAACTAGAAATCACCTCTTCAAGAGAAGGTAATTCAGGACACTTAGCTTTAATAAGCCTTAGTAAATCTCCTGATGTTACTATCTTCTCCGAGGGATCCAATGCATCCAAAAACTCGGCCCCAGGGATCCAACATTTTGCAGTCAGAACAGCGAGCTTATCAGCAGCATCAGGATGAGAGAATATTTCCTTCATCATCTCCACCTCTTTCTCGGATTGACATAAAGGGAAGACGCCATCCAAGATCCCATGCAGTTCAGAAGAATGGAATAAATCTCCATACTCCTCCCTGTGGTTCTGAAACTCGGAGCTACAAGTAATGAAAGCACTCCAAAACTTTAGAAGCCGTTTAAGCTCCTCTGAATCCTTCTCCTTGGCTTCTTTTTGCGCCAGCTCCTCAGTAGTATCTCGATAAGCCTCCAGCTCTTTCTCTTGAGACTTCTTTGCCGACAGCAGATCTGTAGTCTCGGTCTCCAATTGCTTTCACCCTAGTTTCCAGTTGAGTCACATCCAATGGAGTCTGAATAGTGCTCGCAACAGACTTAGCAATCACAGATGAAAGGGCAGCCTCCACTTTCTATGTAATTCCATCACAGAATCAGACAAGTGACGAATCACATCATTAGCTCGAGGCCCTACCGTGGACAGATCCGCCATCAGCTGCGATTTAAAAGGAATATTAAAACCTGGCATTCAAGATATCTATACAGTATGATAAGAAAAATAAATACCTCAGAAACGAAGGGATATTTCTTAGAAGACCTCCGAGAAGCCTGACCATCATCTTCCTCTGGGCAGCTCAGATAGTACTTTAACTTCTTCAAAGAAGCATCCTCAGAGTCCACCAACTCAAGGTCAGATTCATCATCTTCGGAGGACTACTCCGCCACCGGTTCCACCTCCTCGGACTGTACTTTCTCGGATTCCTCTGCTTCCTCATCTATGGCTCAGAGTATAGCCTTCCCTTTCTTGATATTTTTCTTTGGAGGAGATGTTGTACATATATAAAGATAAACCTCAGCATATGACACAAGAAAAACATATTATATGACAACATTATATGACTAGAAGAGTTACCTGAAGAAGACCGACTAGAAGAAGATTCACCATGATTCCGAGGAGACTTTCTCGGACCCCTTTTCCTGGCCTTCTTCTTTCTTTCCTGGATTTTATCAGGGAGGGCCCAATTCCGATCAGGCTTCAAAAAGCTGGAAGCAGATTTCGACCGAGGAACATCCAACAGGTACGAGTAAGTGATACTAGGCCACTGCCACGCAGAGCCATGTGAGCCCAGAACAAAATCCTTTCTTTGAAGGATAATGTCCTCCTTTAGGAGCTCCTCAAAAATGCCCTTCAAGTGATCATGGATGATGAAACCTCTGTCACGAGCTATAGCATCCTTCGGATGGGGATGCAAATCAAGGACCTCGTACTTGCTCCGGTCGAAAGTGAAACAGTATGCCTCCCACACACCACTGTTATCAGGAAACGTGATGGGTTATCTCTTCCTCGAAGTCATGGTAATGTACTCGTAAGTCTCAAAAGAGAATAACGTATACAGACTCCTGAATAAATCCAGGCTTGGATTGTAGTTCTTCCAAGCGCACCAGGAAATCACCGCCATGATCATCACTACCACATTGGAATGTATTTGGCTCGGATGCAGTTGATGATGTTGCAGAAATTCATGAAATAAAAGGGGGAAAGGGAAAACTTATCCCTTGCTGTAAAAACCTCCCATAAAGTACCCCTCTAGTGGGGCTCACCAGATCTTTAATAGGAACTTCTCCATCCTCGAGCTTCAAGCCAGCTTCAAGAGGATATGACAGCCTGCAGGACCGCAGATACCTTAGCGTCCTTTCATCAACCACTTTGGTGACATCATTCACACCATCGGAGGCCGGAACCCGTTTATCAACTTGGGGCTCCGCATTAGGGTCCATCTCCGACCTAGAGGCACCATCATCTGCCACTACAGTTACCGCCTGCAGCGGTGAAGCGACGGTAACTTCCATCAGCTCCCAAGCCTCGACTTCCAGAAACAAAGTGCTCAAGTCACGGTCAGCTGGGGCTCTGTTTTCAACAACATTCTCCACATTGTCAGGGGGAACGCTGGAACTTGTTGAAGTCATGGCAATATAGAGAATGGGGGGAAGAGAATATATGAGGAAAAGGAGACAAATTTGAAGGAAATTTCTTTGGAAACTTGAAATGCAGAGAAGGAAAAGATTAAAATTGCTTGGATGAAGATTGAGGATGAAAGGAAAAAATTACTTGGTTATATAACCAGTAATTAGCAAGCATTTAAGTGGAGTAATTACCTCGACTCGCGAAACTATAAAGGCAATTGGAAGGTTGGTCCTCCTCACCGCCAGAGATACAATGAAGACACGCCACGTGTATCTACCATCTGGATTTCAAAAGAAGCTAAGCTCAGCCTTCCATATATCTGATGGAATACGAAAGAACTTTAAGCTAGATATTCAGAAGGGTAAGCCCGAGAGGATAGTCCTAGAAGGACACTCCGAGCTTAACACCCCGAGTTATTCTCCCTCGAGTTATTGGTCTTCCCTCGAGAAGCAAGCCTCTCCTTCAACCTTCGAGATGGAGCCCTCTATATTCTGAAGATCTACCTTGGGGCTACTGATAAGTCCATGGTTCGTATTCGGGCCTCATTCATACTCGGCCCAGGAAGGGTCGTGGGCTCGAAATACACGGAGGGTGGATCCACAGGTCCATCAATCCTAATCCTTATAAGGAATGCGTATATTATGAATGTTCTATAAGGAATATACATCTTCTCAAAGATGGTAATTCAGCTATCCTAAACATGGTAATACGACCATGTCCGAAATACACTTCTATTATACATGGTAATACAACCTCTATTCCCATAAGAGTTGAATTCATACCATAAATACATATCTTGGTGATCTACGGATTGTAGCCATATAAATACCCTAAGAGGTTTGGTAGACCTCCCATCTAATCTCATACTTTATACTTTACGCCTTAAGCAAATATACTGACTTGAGCGTCAGAGTGTCTATCCCCGGGACACCCGGGGTGGTGATACCAGGCCCAGGCCCGACTACCCAGTAGTAGTGTGGGCTTGGCCCGCTACGAAGGAAAGGTAGTTTGGCAGTATCCGGGTTCGTACAACTCGGATAGGGACAGATACACTAGAGGACACTCGGAGCATGGACCACACGGAAAGCACGTGTTACTATATAAATAGTGCTCCTCAGCACTATCCCAGGTAAGTATCTTCTCACTATTCAAGTGATTACCCCTTTTCTCTCCCGAGATCCATCTTTCATCATCACGCTGGAGGGTCTACCCTCGGGTACCTCCCGGGGCTCTGTCTTGCAGGACTAGGTATTGGATCAGGGATAAGGGGACAATCCGGACCGACCAGGCAGGCAGCATCAAGTTGGCACGCCCGGTGGGATACGATCTTCGTTCACAAAAGCATTAAGATGCCGCCTCGAGGTCGGCCGCCACGACGAGGTAGAGGAGGGAGAAGGCCTAAAGTGGCTGAGGAGGATCCCACTTTACGCCAGATGAGGGATCGAGCGCGTAAGGGGAAGGCTCCGGCGCATTCGGATCCAGAAGCCTCTGAAAATGAGTCAGAGCCGCAGGGAGAGAGGGAGCCGGGAATGACGCAGGACGACCGTGATAGAAGGGAGTTTGCTGCTACTCAGGAGGAGGAGTATCGTCGCTGGTTGGCGGCAAAGCAAGGACCGGGATCGGGAACAAAACCGGCTGGGGAAGGAAAGTCGAACCCCCCGGGGACCGAGGACCGGGTACCTACGGTTCAGCCAGGGTCGGGACCTAATCCGACCCTGTTGGTGCCTCCTACGGGGTTACCTCCTTTGGCTGCGGAGGTGGTCAGCCGAGGACCTCCTGCCATTCTTGGGCAGGAAAATCCTCGGCCTCCAGTGGTGATAGATCTGGAAAGGCATGTTGGGAGCATAGGACAACCAGCTGTTATGGTGCCGGGATACGGTCAAGGCGGGGGCCATCTCGGATACGGAGCTCCAGGGTACGGGACGTCTCAACCCGGGTATCAAGGGTATCAGGGGTACCCCCCGGCACCCGGAGGGTATTATGCCCAACCCGCTGGAGTCTCGGGGGGCTGGGCTCTCGGGATTCAAGGACCGGTGTGGATGCAAAACCAAGTACCGATGGCGGGGTATGCCATGGCTCAACCGGCCCCGGTCGCAGGAACCTATGGTGCGTACCCGGTGGTTGTGGACCGGGCTCCGGCGGCTCTAAACTCGGTGGAGGAGATATTGGATCAGTTGATAGGAAGGAACGGAGGAAGGCCTACCTCCCCCTGGATAGGTTATATCAGTACTTTCCCCTAGCCGGTGGGAATGAGGGTCCCGGAGGGGGTGCCGACCTACAGTGGGGAGACGGATCCGGAGGAATTCGTCAGGACATACCATAATGTCATGGGAACACGTGACATCCAGGAAGAGCTTATGTGCAAGCTGGTGAGCTCGTACCTGAGGGGAAGTTGCTTGTCGTGGTTTGAAGCCCAACCCCCGGAAAGTTTCTGAAATTACTACGATTTCTCAAGGGCTTTGATGCACAGATATGAGACCAGACGAAAGAAGTACCTCCCTTTGGCCGAAGTGGCTCACAGTCGACAGGCGGCAAAGGAGGATGTCCGGGGTTTCCACAGGAGATACATGGACGATTCCATGAAGGTGATTGATAGAGACGCTCAAGTGAAGGCCCTGATCGCAGGGTTCATTGCAGGATTAAGAGATGAGGTGTTATGGGCGAAGCTCATGGAGAATATCCCGACCACCTTCCATCAGCTGGATCTTGAGGTGGAGATGTATTGCTCGCTTCTGGAAGGGAGCAAGAAGAGGAAGGAGGAAGGGTATTTTGAAGATAAGGGGATTGGAAAGGGTGACAAGGCTTGGGTCGCTGATCCTGGCAGGAGGGATGCAGTTCAGGCCCCAGTAAAACCGAGGGTTTACCCCCCTCGGGCCGAAACGTTCACTCCTCTGACCAAGACCCGGTCGGAGATCCTAACAATTCATCGGAACCTGTTTCAGGACCCGGCCCCCATATCGGGAAATCCGACTCCAGCAAATGCTGCCAAATGTTGTGTGTTCCACAAGTCTAATGGACACACAACAGAAGGTTGCCGAAGCTTGAGGGTGGAGATTGAGAAATTGATCGAGAGAGGACAGTTGAGAGACTGTGTGAGTCAGGAGAACCAGCGTCCGGTAGCTGGACAGCAGGCAGGAGCTGGGAGGAAAAGGAATTGGAGGAACAGACCGCGGAATGATAACCAGCGAGGGGCTCCCGCTCCGGCTGCCCAGCCGGGAGCAGCAGCTCTAGTTATGGCCCCAGAGTCGGTTAATCAGGTCCCTCCCCGGATGATAAATGTCATACACGGAGAAGTAGGTGATGGGCCCCAGTCCCATGCAGCTGCAAAAGCCCGGAGTCGGTATGTGCCGGCTGGTGAGGACAGAGAGAAGAGACTACGCCCGACGGAGGCCATCACCTTCTCGGACGAGGATCCGGTGCCCGGCCTAACACCCCATACGGATCCGATGGTGATTACGGCGGAGATAGAAGGATTTACGGTCAAACGAGTGTTCATTGATGACGGAAGCAGTGTAGAAATCATGTTTGCTTCTTGCTTCGACCAGCTGGGGATAGGGCGCCATAACCTTCGCCCGAGCACCTCTCCGTTGTCAGGGTTCACAGGCCGGACGGAACATCCTTTGGGGGTTGTGTCTTTAACAGTGACAGTGGTAGATGACCTTGACAGAAACAAGAAGACCTCTGTCCGGTGCAATTTCGTGGTCATAGACGCCCCGTCTCCTTACAACATCATCATCGGACGACCGTGGATGGCTCAAGCCAGGGCCATTTGCTCGACGTACCATTTGACCATGAAGTTCCCAACCAGTCAAGGGGTGGCGACGGTTCGAGGAAGTCAGTCTACGGCCCGAAGTTGCATGCTCACGGCCCTTCAGGAAGCCAGGAAGGCCCCGGTCGTGGCGGTGCAGGGAGAAGTAGGTCCGGGAGACGTTGAGGACATGCAGGTCGGGAGCCGAGGCGCAATTAAGGTTGGGAAAAAGATGACGGTCGGTGTGAAGGAACAGTTACGATCCCTCCTTTCGAAATACGAGGATGTGTTCGCATGGGAGGAGAAGGACTTCACCGGTGTACCCCCGGAGTTAGCTCTCCACAAGCTGAACGTATACCAGGAGTTGAAGCCAATTCGGCAAAAGAAGAGGGCCCTGGCAGGGGATAGGGCCGAGGTGGTGAGACAGGAGGTGCTGAAGTTGCTAGAGGCCGGGGTAGTGGAGGAAATAATATACCTAGAATGGTTGGCTAATCTGGTGGTAGTAAAAAAGCAAAACGGGTCCTGGAGAATGTGTATCGACTTCACCGACCTAAACAAGTGCTGCCCGAAAGACAGTTACCCCCTTCCCCCGGTCGACCGATTGGTGGAGGCCATCACCGGGTATGAAGCCCTGGCTTTCTTCGATGCATACCGGGGTTATCACCAGATTCAAATGTCAGAAGAGGATAAGCCGAAGACAGCTTTCATCACAGAGTTCGGGACCTATTGCTACAAACGGATGCCATTCGGCTTGAAGAACGCGGGGGCAACGTACCAGTGGATGGCAGACGCTATATTTCGGGGTCAGCTGGGCCGAAGCATGGAGCTATATGTTGATGATATGGTGGTGAAGAGCCGGAGCTACCCAGGTTTCTTAGAAGACTTGGAAGAGATGTTCGGCATCCTGAGAAAAGTTAACCTGAAGCTGAATCCCGAAAAGAGTGTGGTAGGAGTAGCGGCCGGGAAGTTCCTCGGCTACATGGTATCTAGTCGAGGAATAGACGTCAATCCGGAGAAGGTGGAGGCGATAAGCCGGATGCAGTCGCCGAAAAATGTGAAGGAGGTGCAGAAGCTAATGGGTTCCCTGGCAGCCTTGAGCCGTTTTCTGTCAAAAGGCGCGGAGAGACAACTTCCCTTTTTCAACATACTAAGGAAGGCGAAGAAGTTCGAGTGGACAGGGGAGTACGAGAAAGCGTTCGAAGATCTGAAGGAACACCTGAGCCGACTCCCGACCCTCTCGAAGCCGAAGGAGGGGGAGGATTTGCTTTTATACTTGTCTGCCTCCACATCGGCTGTCAGCGCGGTGTTGGTCCGAGAGGAAGACGGACGGCAGTGTCCTGTGTATTTCATCAGCCGGGCATTACAAGGTCCGGAAACTCGGTATACGAGCTTGGAACATCTGGTATTGGCGCTGGTTTAAGCTTCGAAGCGGTTGCGTCCGTATTTCCAGGCCAATCCGATTGTGGTCTTAACCAACCACGCCCTGAAGCAGATGATGCTTAAGCCCGAGGCGTCGGGGCGTTTGATGAAGTGGGCCATAGAGTTAAGGGAGCATGAGATAACATATCAGCTGAGAAAAGCCATTAAGGGCCAGGCAATGGCGGATTTCTTGACAGAGATGGTTGGGCCGGACATGATTGCCGAGGAATACCCGAACCCGAGGTGGATATTGCATGTGGATGGGTCAGCCCGTGCAGGATGCAGTGGAGCCGGGGTATTGCTGATATCCCCGGAAGGAGAGGAGTACCACTATGCGCTGCACTTCGACTTTAAAACTACAAATAACGAGGCAGAGTATGAGGCGTTGGTGGCAGGACTCAAACTGGCCCGGGAATTGAAGATAGGAAAGATCCAGGCCTTCAGTGACTCGCAGATTGTAGTTCAGCAGGTGAACGGAGAGTATGAAGCAAAGGAGCGAAGTTTGCAGAGGTACTTGGAGCTGGTCCAACCCATGATCCGGCAGTTCGACAGTTTCAGTCTGGAACAGGTGCCAAGAGAGCAGAACGAAAAGGCTGATGCGTTGAGCAAGTTGACATCTTCGAAGTTGAAGCCAGGACAGAAAGCACCTCTCAGAAGGGAGACACTGGAGAGGAGAAGTTACGAGCAGAGTGATGAGATCCTGGCAGTGGAAGCGGTGCAGGAAGACTCCTGGATGGCACCGATCCGGGCGTACATTCTGACGGGAGAGGTCCCGACTGACCGGGTGGCAGCCAGAAAAATCCGGGTCAAGGCGCCGAAGTATACACTACAGGAGGGGGTCCTGTACAAAAGAGGCTATCTCCAGTCGTTGCTGAAGTGTGTGGAACAACAGGAGGGCAAGTACCTGGTCCGGGAAGTTCATGAAGGTCCGAATGGTAGTCATTAGGGAGCCAGAACGGTGGCCAGTAAAATCTTACGGATGGGGTACTATTGGCCTACCATGTTTGAAGACTCGCAGGACAGGATTCGCTCATGCCTTCAATGCCAAAAGTTCGCACTGCTAGTGCACATACCCCGCGAAGAGATGATGGGGATAACAGGAGCTTGGCCTTTTAGCAGATGGGGACTGGACTTGGTCGGACCTTTTCCCACCGCTCCTGGTAGTTTGAAGTACCTGATTGTGGCTATCGATTACTTCACCAAGTGGGTGGAAGCCGAGCCCCTGACCAACATCCGAGGAGCTACCTGTGTGAAGTTCTGCTGGAGGAACATTGTCTGCCGGTTCGGAGTGCCGAGGGCCATAGTAACCGACAACGGAGCGTAGTTTGAAAATGATCCTTTCAAGTCCTGGTGCGTAAAGTATGGAATAAGCCAGAAGCTCACGTCAGTTTATCATCCGCAAGCTAACGGTCAGGTGGAGGTGACGAACCGGACGATAGTGAATGGGATTAAGGCCCGGCTCCAGGGAGCGAAAGGAAATTGGGTACACGAGCTCCCGAGTGTTCTATGGGCTCATCGGACCACGGAAAGCTCGGCGACCGGGGAGTCCCCCTACAGCCTGACGTATGGGTCGGAGGCAGTGATTCCGGCTGAGATCGGCGTTCCCAGTCTTCGGACAGCCGAGCCGGTGCCCGAGGAGAAGAATGAAGAAGAGAGCAGAACAAATCTAGACCTGCTGGAAGAAAGGAGAGAGAGAGAGAGCGGCCTTGCATGAGGCTAAGGTAAAGGAGAAAGTTGAGAAGTATCATGACAGGAGGGTGCGGAAGGAGCAATTCAAGGTAGGCGACCGAGTAATGAGACGAAATGACAAGAGTCACCAGGAGCCGGAGGGCAAGCTGGCACCCAACTGGGAGGGACCGTTCCGGGTGACAGAAGCCCACCCGGGCGGGAGTTATGTGCTGGAGGATCCAGCGGGGAAGGGAGTCCCCCGAAGATGGAACATAGCAAACCTTAGGCGGTTCTATGGATAGTCTCTAGCACTTGTTGCCTAAATAGAGTAGCCTCTGGCACTTGATGCCTAGGTAGAATAGCCTCTGGCACTAGATGCCTAGGTAGGATAGGTCCCCGGCGGCAGGCGCCCGGGACAGGAACCCAGAGGTCGTATGGCCAAAGGGTAGGTAGGAAAACATCCTGGAAACAGGGATTTTTGTAACAAGGGCATGCCCCTTCCATCCGATTTTAAGAGAATGAATGCGCGCATTATAATTTTAAAATCGAAAGATGTGTCATAAACTGAAAATTATTATACATGTCTAGAACAAAATGAAAGGTTATAACATAACAAGAAGCTCTATCCTATCTACGGGCCCCCGACGTAGAGGCTTCACTGGGAGGAACTCCCCGGGCCTCGCGCTTGCTCCTTTAAACAGCTTGCTCCAGCATGCGCTGCTCCTCGTCTTGATCCCGCGGGAGGTCCGGATTCTCGCTTCGATCACCTTCCGGCTCAACAACTGATCCGGAGGCAGGGACAAGAATGCTGCTAGGAGCGCCTCGATCCCCTATTCGGATTGGAGGTTGCCTTGCTCGCGACCTGGCCGAGTTACTTCCGGTTAAGGTAGCTTTCTGTTTTCCCTTTCGGTCATTTCGAGCCGGGCGGGAACCCGAGGTAGAAGGAGGACCAGGAGGTTGGTCAGCAGTCGGGGTGCTCTCCTGGGCAGGAAACCGAGCGCGGAATCTGGCAGCCACGGCCCGAAGCCTGGCTAAGCGTCGTTCAGAAGCCTCAAGATCCAGGAGCTCAGGAGTATGCTCGTAACGCTCATAAGCCAGATCGATATCTTCAAGTGGAGGTATCTGGGACAGAGAGGGAGGAACTATGACCCGGTTCAGGATGTTCTTCCTCCAATCCACAGCTGCTTGATAGGCCGCTGCCCAGACGCTAGAGGTCCTCTCGGAACTCTCCATCCAGGCGAGAAGGTCGTCAACTGCCCGGGGAACATCGGTCAGCAGGGGAATGGCGACCGCCCCCTGACGCAGTCCCAGTAGATGGTATGATAGATGAACCAACACTAGCTGCTGTTGCAGGGTCCGGTTCCTAGTCGCAAGCTTCTCGTTTTCCACTTCAAGTTTGTTGGCATGTTTCCGAAGCTCGGTCGTATTCTGCATCCTCATACACTTGTTATAGTACAGTCGAACGTCATGCCATACCTCATCCAACTCTTTCTGAATCCGGAGTTGGAAATTATGGTGTTGGGCCTCTTGTTCTGACAAAACTAGGTCGAACTCAAGGACCTTGTCGATGCTCTCAAATGCAAGTCTGTAACACTTTGGCAGGGAACCGAAGTCCTCTTGGATCTGGAGCAGGCAGGTGATCAGGCAGTCTGCATCAGGGAACTCGGAAATCAGGGGACCAAGTCCCCCCTCGGATAAAAGGTCAGTTAGGCTCGGACAGCCGGTTCCAGCCGGAACCAGGGTAGGAACCGAGGGGCTAAGGACTCGAGAAGGTTCCTGGTAACAATAGGACCGAGTCAGGACATATAATAAAAGAGAAGTAAGAAAACATAGACGAAGAAAAAGGAGCCGTGTTGACAGTAATCGTGAGCAAAGGAAATTTTATTGATAGAATGAAGGTTCGGGTAGCAGATTACAAAATTAGGAAACGAAAAAGGGGAAAAATCTAACTAACATGCTCGAGTCCTCCTTCTCCTTGGTCGTCCCCGCCATCGCTGTTGTCGTTATCCGAGTCCTCATCGGAGAAGACCAGGACGGGAGAACGAGGAGGCTCGGCAGTCCCTGGGTTCTCCAGGCCAGGCCCCGGGGATGAAGAAGTCTCAGCTTCAAGATCTTTCGGATTTAACAAGCCCCTGTAATGCCCGTATATGGTGAAGTACTGGGTAAAGTCCTCGTCTTCGGGCAAGTCAGATCCGGAGGCTAGAGCAGGAGGAAGGGGGCCGGGAAGCCGAACCACGTCAGTCGACCAGCCCCGAACGTCCTATGTCGACATCCTTTTCTCTCGCAGAGCTTCCCACAGCTTGGGAGAGAGGCCCTTCATACCACCCTTCTGAAGAGTGTTCACCAGATGCAATTGTTGGTCCTCGGCATTGGGGTTATACCATCGCTTCTTGAACGAAGCCCTGATCGAAGGAGGGAACCAACCTCGGACTTGCATGTAAGTATTGTGGCATTGATAGGCGTTGGCGGCGAGGTTCAGCTCGGTCAGGCGGAGGGACAGTGTGTGGCTCGCCAGGACCTTATCGACGACAGCTTCGGCGAATTCCAGACGCTCTTTATAGTTCGCCGCCCGAGCAGCCTCCAGTTCCTTCTCCAGGGAGCTCACCCTGGCTCGAAGTTGAGCCGATGCTTCCCTCTCGGCCCGGAGTTCATTCTCCTTCTCAGCCTTAAGCTCTTCTTCCTTCTCCTCAAAGTGGCACCCGAGAAAGGAAGAGAGGGCGGCTTGGAAGGCAGGGGATTTGGCGAACTCAGAACTAAGAAGTTGAACCTGTAGAAAAGAGATTATTAAAAAAGAAAAAAAAGAAAGAAGAGCAGGAACGAGAAACTACCTGCGGGTTGGAGGAAGAGATAGGTGGGGTATCGGCGCGGGAGGACGATGGAGCCGGGGAGCCACCTGTCCGATGCTTTTTCTCGCCATGTTCGGCACTTTCCCCCTTGCACTTGGCCGGAAAGAAAGGGGGTGGGGGAGGAATCTCAGGAGCAGAAATAGTGGTATACCTCGACACCGGGGATCTATCATCTCTGGTCGGAGGCCACAAAGATAACCCCCGACCAAGCACTGACCCGGGGGCGGGCACAGGAGTAACAAATGGTTCGGACTGGGTAAAAATGGTGTCGGCTTCGACAGGATTCCGAACGGATTCCTGCTGACGCACCTCTTCAGCCACACGCCCCTGTCCGTCCTCATGCTCAGAAGTGATATGCACAATGGTGATGGACTGAGAGGGGGAGGCCCCGAGCAAGGAGGCGGATTCTGAACGGGATCGTTCGTCTTGTTCTTGTTTTGTTGACGCCCCGGCTGCGAATCCGGATCAACCTGCTGGTTCTGAACGGTCTCCTTCGCCTTTTTGTCTGGCTGGCTGGGGTCGACCAGCTGGTCCCGCTGCTGCTGTGGGACAGGGACCTCCCGTCGCTGGTTCTGTTGCTGATTCGGGCCAGTTTTTCTCTTCCTGTCCCCTTTGCTCGTCTCGCCGTCGGCCCCGGCCCCAGCTCCAGTGGTCTTCCTGACCTTCTTCTTCGGGATAGGGACTTCAGGATCGTTCTCCACAGTCGGAGCTATGAAGAGGAACAGTTAGACAAAGTTATTGAAAAGGAGAGCAAGGATATCGAAGTAAAAAAGAGAAGAAGCACACCTAGAACCGGCCAGGTAACCACCCAGCGGCTGTCCAAGAAGGCACCTTTCGGGTTTATCGCCCGGGGGAAGAGATAGATAGAGTTACCGGCCAGCCAGTACTGGTCCAGATTCAAAGTCCCCGAGGACAGAGTAGTGTGATTGGCGCGTTGAGTCTCAGGAAGGAATGCTTCCCGAACGTCCACAACGACTTCAGAGTTCCACTTAGGAACCTTGTATAGTTCCGGGTAAAGAGTCACTTAGCCTTTCTCCTGCCAGTTCTTGGCCGAATCCTTCTTGCCGAGGATGAAGTCTTGGACCCCGGGACGCGCTTGGACGGTGTATATCGTCTCCTTGCCGGGGCACTTGATGAGCATATAGAAGGACTTCCACAGGTTGAAAGAAGGGTCGATCCCGCACCGGTAACTCCTCACAAGGAAACCCATCATCACAGCAATGACATTTGGGTGCATTTGGGCAGGCGAGATTTTGTATATCTCCAGAAATCGAGAGTACAGAGGAGGGAAGGGAGACTCAAACCCCACATAAAGTGGATCCGGGGAATGCACCGGGCCGACTTCACGGACTCTTCGGCCGAGACAGCGGCCATCTGGGCGTTCAAGGGCACTGGAACCCCCATGCCACTGAGACATTTGGCGGTCCAGACGTCGGCCTTAAGCAAGGGTTTCCGAGCGGTGTCTATCGCCCTCTGTTCCCGGTTCTTGGAACGCTTGAATATCGGACCAGGCGGGGTCACATTGCTCAAGAGGTGGAGCGCCTTGTAGGACGCCGATGAACCGACAGAGGTTGGAGCCGAGGGGGCAGTAGTGCTTTGGAGAGAGTAGGTAACGACGTCCTGACGCTGGGCATCGGATTGTGCAGTGTTGCTCGCCATGGAATCTAGGAAGAAAGAGAATATGAAGATTTGAAAATTGGGAGTTGAGAGAGTTTGAAATCTTGAAATCTGAAAGCGATTGGTGAAAGGGATCGACGAAAGGCCCTATTTATAGAGGGCGAGAAAAAGAAGAAAAAGCAATGATTAAATGAAATGGGAAAGCGTGAAGACTGATAATGTCGGTAATTAATTATCCTCGAAAAGGGCGCGTCAATCCCATTATTGTCGGGCAGGGAAGGAATACAGAAAGCCAGTCCTTCCGCCCTCGGATCAGGAAGGTCCTAGCCTCGGCTGAAAGAACCGGCTTCCGGGGGGCTAGTGGTGATACCAGGCCCAGGCCCGACTACCCAGTAGTAGTGTGGGCTTGGCCCGCTACGAAGGAAAGGTAGTTTGGCAGTATCCGGGTTCGTACAACTCGGATAGGGACAGATACACTAGAGGACACTCGGAGCATGGACCACACGGAGAGCACGGGTTACTATATAAATAGTGCTCCTCAGCACTATCCCAGGTAAGTATCTTCTCACTATTCAAGTGATTACCCCTTTTCTCTCCCGGGATCCATCTTTCATCATCACGCCGGAGAGTCTACCCTCCGGTACCTCCCGGGGCTCTGTCTTGCAGGACTAGGTATTGGATCAGGGATAAGGGGACAATCCGGACCGACCAGGCAGGCAGCATCACGGGGCCTTTGTCTTGCAGATCAGTTCGAGAGCCTGGTTCGTCATCGAAGTGTTGGTGTCCGGCATACATCAGTTTATACTTAGATCGTAGTCATAGTAACCCATATATGGGCTTGATTGTGATTTAGTTAAACACACGTATCCTCTATCTATGTGTTAGGATTATGTACTATTTTTCTTAATTGATCGCTAAAGTCACCAGGTATTAAATTTGCAATTGACCTCACTGGGTTTAAGGAAGCGCACCCTAATTAATCAAACCCTATAGGTGAACCATGGCGAGAGAGAGTGAAAACCTAAGACTGGAGCCTTTGAAACCTTTACTTCATATTATTTTAGATCCCGGGCGATTATTAAATCATTTGATCATTGACCTCAAGTGTTACTAGCTACCTCTTTTAGAGAATGTAATATTTCCTTTCAACATAAAATTTATTCCAAATTTTTGATTGTACGCTTCTGCATAGTTTATACTTGCTTGATATGCATTTGAAGTCTGACTTTAAGTGGACTCATTGTAAAACGTCCAACTTACTTTAAAACTTACTATTAGTAAAACGGTCGGAATTGGGGTGTTAACTTGATTGTTAAGTGGTTCATGACTTTTGGCGACAAGTTAGATGATAATCCTAATGGCAGAAATACAGTTTCATTGAAATCTTATATGTAGTAAGACAATTACAGAGTTTGATAATGATTTGATAGGATTATTGGATTAAATGTTAATTTCACTTATTGTAATTTTTGTTGGGCGATTTCAAACACTCTAAATGAAATTCTTCTTACAAAGATATGTTAGTGACATTATATTAACTTGTATAATTTAATTTTGAACTATGAAAAATTTTTGCTATTTTAATATTGTACACCTTTCAAGTTTTAATAAAATCATTACATTAAAATATTTTAATAAGAATCTAACAATTTCAATAACTATTTTTCTAAGTAATAAAATAACTAAACTCAATTCATCTACTCCCCATACTTTTCTTATGTGATAGTGTAAACTATAAGATTTGCAGGGTGTAACAAACGAGTTTATTAGATCTTGGGCTCAATTCAAAAGTCTAATAATGTATGAGTATGAATAAGGCCCTGTTTGCTAGAGATTATTTCTCGCTGAACTGAACTGAAAAAAATGAAAAAATACTGAATTGAAGTGAAAATAAAAAAATACTGAACTGAACTGAAAAAAAAAAAAATACTGAACTAAAGTGAAAAAATAAAAATATATTTAACTGAACTAAAAAAAAATAAAAGATACTGATTTGAACTGAAAAAAAAAATACTGAACTGAACTGAAAAAAATAAAAAAAATATTGAATTGAACTGAAAATAATAAAAAAATACTGAACTGAACTGAACTGCTTTACAGAAAAACTCTGGTAAACAGGCCCTAAGATTTGAGTATGAAGATTTCATGGGAACCATTTTAAATTAATACGAATTTTGGCAATTCTTCAACTCTAGTGTATAAATTGGGTATGGAATCATAAATTTGGTAACACTCCGAGTATATATGATTAACTCTAACACAACATCATTCATTAATATTTAGACGTGTGTTCACGTGCGTATGCACACATGGGTAGGCGCGTGGGTATGCACACGTGGGTAGGCACGTGTGTATGAACACGTGTTTAGGCGCGTGCGTGGGCAAATCAAATGGATTTTCTCACTTATCAAATGGGTCATACCAAAACATAAATAAACGATATGTCTATGAACTTATATTATCTTTTTTTCCAGATCAATTGAATTTCCATGAACTTTTATATTTTCACTCTCTTGTTTTTTTAATAGAAATAATAGAGAGTATTCTTTTTCCACATCTTTCTTCCACCTCTTGGTACCTCTTTTTTTAATGAGACGTATAATGATATCCATATAATGAGACGCAACTTTTGATTAGAGAGAAGGTTATACAAACTCATTTTTCAAACATAGAGAAAAGCTAAACTAGGGAGAACAATGCAAGGTAGCGATAGACCTATTGCAGAGTTGTCCCCTAATGTAGAGGAAGTCCCGCCGCCATATGATGTTATCCCATCTGTGGAGGACGACATCGAAGAGGAGGAGCGGCCAAAGCCTCCCGAGGTGTTGTACGAGTTAGAAGATATTACTCTCTATGATTTCTATTCTATAAGAAGAGAGTGAAAATATATGATTCAACCGATGGAAAAAATTTAATATTAAATTCATAGACATATAATTCATTTACCTAATGATATTTAGGAAAATCAATATGATTTGACATTTGATATAACCCGCACGCGCCAACCCACGTGCGCACATGCACGCAAGCACACACATATAATTTAATGATGAAATTGACATCTCTTTCATTTAATAATCAAAAAGCTATCAACTAGATATCTGCTAATTTTACCAAACACAATACTCTAATCATCTAATGCAATCAGGTGGTCAAATCATCTATGACAATTAGTTAGACAAATTAACTAATGCAATCAGCTAACAACTAATCTTCTGAGCTTATTTCTTGCTGGTCTGAACTGAACTAAACATAATTGATTTGAAATTATTGAAACTGACTTAACTGAAGTAAAAATTTATATATTGAAAATAGAATATGTATGCTTAACTTACATGAATTTCATCAAATTACATTTTTACTAACCTGAACTGAATTGAATTGAATTAAATTAAATTTATATAATATGAACTTATCTGATGTACTTATAAACTATAGATATATAGTATTAATGAGTTTCATTCACACATTTTAAAATAAATAGATAGTAATTTGATCTCTAATAAAATCTTACTCATCCTTCTTTTATGGAAATTAAATCCATAATCTTATAGTACTAGTTTTAGGCGTTAAACTAACATCCAATCCCCCCATTCACTATCAGAAAATTGAGGTGATTTTTCACCGGTATTATTGAATTTCACTGATAAAAGGGAATAAAAACGTTAAAGGGAACGAGTTTCAACGCTAAAACTTGTGCTGGTCAATGAATTTTGGAAGTTGACTGAGTTGATTTCACCGCTATTATGAAAGATCGCTGAAACAGCCAGACGAGGGGGCCAGTGTTTCAATGCCTTTAAAAAGTTCGCGGAAATAATTGGTGACATGGCATTTTGACTAAAGTCCGCGTTAAATTTTGTGATGGACCCCACAGACGTTTCACCGTTTTATACATATAGCGTTGAAAAAGTTGCTGACTGTACTTGGCTCAATTTTGAGCCCATTAATTCTGGGTTGTTGCCGTGATATTGGGTTGGGCTATTTATATTAGTCTTACTATTTTAAAGTCCATTAATATTTTGGGTAAAAAAGCAGCTGTGCGTTGCTGCTCCGATCATGAACAATAAATAAAAATTTGAATATGTGACGTTATGGGACCCGATTAATTTTGCATTTCTGTTTCGGCGGAATAATAATAAAACCGATGAAGTATCTGCATTGAATGCACCCACCTACCACAAAGTGCGAAAAAAAAACAAAAAGTGGTGTCATTTTCAATTTTAAACTAGTTTTTTTATGAATATGATCATTTTATTATCATATGATTGTTTCTTGATGTGATTAACATAACACATGAATTTGAAAGTTTGACTTGGTGGACCAAATTCATATAAAAATTATGTTCGGGGTATACATAACAACAACTAATTGTTGCTTTGGGTATGAAAATTTGAAAAATGCTATCAAATATCAATTTTTGACTCTTAAACTTGATTTTTGTGCTGATAATGTTAATTTATAATGTATACGACACCTTTTGTGTAAATTTTCTCAGGTATTGGCTCGATGAAAGGTACATGTAGTGAGAACTTTAGTAGCAAGAACCTGAGAAGCCTACTAACACTATAACATGTAGATAAGTATATATACTTTTGCAGTAGTATTTCAACCATAGTTGTGATTAATTTGTTTCAGATACTATATGAATTTAATTATATATGAGTTTGTTTATGGCATTATATCATAAAGTACATGGAATATCACTGATATGAATAGTTTAGTTTAATAAAAATTTGGAAAATGTCATAAAACATCAAATTTTGACTTTTAAACTAGTTTTTTATGAATATGATAATATTATTAGGTATACGATAGTTACTTGGTTTGAATAAAATAACACATGAATTTGAAAGTTCGACTTGGTGGACCAAATTCATATAAAAATTGTGCCCGGGGATATACATAGCAACAACTAACTGTTGCTTTGGGTATGCATAGCAACAACTAACTGTTGCTTTGGGTATTAAAATTTGAACCAAATATCAAATTTTGACTCTCAAACTTGATTTTTTTAAATGATAATGTTAATTTATAATGTATACGACACTCTTTGTGTAACTTTGCTCAGGTATTAGCTCGATGAAAGGTACCTGTAGTGAGAACTTTAGCAGCAAGAACCTGAAAAGCACTGCTAACACTATAACATGTAGATAAGTATATATACTTTAGAGTCGTATTTCAACCATAGTTGTGATCAACTTGTTAAATACTAAATGAAATTAAGTATATTTGAATGTTTTTATGACATTAGAACATAAAGTCCATAAAATATCACTGATATGAATGTTTAGTTTAATAAAAATTTGAAAAATGTCATAAAACATCAAGTTTTGACTTTTATACTACTTTTTTATGATTATGATAATTTTATTATCATATGATGGGTTCTTAGTGTGATTAAAATAACAATGATAATTTAATTATGCATACGATGGATTCTTGGTGTGATTAAAATAAAAAATAAATATGAAAGTTTGACTTGGTGGACTAAATTCATATAAAAATTATGCTCTAGGGATACAAAGCAACAACGAACTGTTGCTCTGGGCATAGAGAGCAACAACGGACTGTTGCTCTGGGCATAGAGAGCAACAACGAACTGTTGCTCTGGGCATACAGAGCAACAACGAACTGTTGCGAGCAACAACGAATTGTTGCTTTGGGCATACAAAGCAACAACGAACTGTTGCTCTTGGCATACATAGCAACAACGAACTACTGCTCTGGGTATACAAAGCAACAACGAACTGCTGCTCTGGGCATACAGAGCAACAACGAATTGTTGCTCTTAGCATACCGAGCAACATACATAGCAAGAACTAACTATTGCTATTGGTATAAAATTTTGAAAAATGTCATTAATTGTCAAATTTTGAATTTAGAACTTGATTATTTTAAACGATTATGTTAATCTTATAGTGTATATGACACTTTTTAATTTGCTTTGGTATTGGTTTGATGAAAGGTACGTGTAGTGAGAACTTCAGTAGCAGGAACCTGAGAAGCACTACTAGGACTATAACATTAGTTAAGTATCCATTGGCCCCGTTTGGCAACAACGATTTGGAGGAGAGTTTTGTTTTTTTTTCTAAAAATAAATTTTGACTGGTCAAACAGCTACTTTACTTGTTTGGTGAGAAGCGTTTTCCATTCAGCTTTTTGGATGAAAACTCTTGTTTTCAAAACGCTCAAAAATGGAGCTTTTTGGATGAAAACTCTTGTCATTAATTGAATAAATATTACAAATTTTTTCCTTTTTATCATTTCTTTTATCTTAAGTAATATTCTTTTATCATTCCCTTTGTACGTCACTTTATTTTTAAAACTTTCGTTTGAAGGTATCACGTAATAACTAACATTCTTGTTTTTACATAATCAATTATTTTGATTTGTACTAATTTTTATTTCTATCACTTTTATTTTTAAATAACTATTTTAAAATTTTAGAGTACAATTTAATATATAAATATAAACTCTTATATATGTTAGTGAATATCATTCCAAAGAAATACAGATAAATATAGATACAAGTACTTGAAATTTTTTTATGCTTCAAAATAAATGTCACACAAAAATGAAATTTATAATTTAAATTATGCTGATGTCCATTTCTGTCATTTAACATAACAAACAGCTAACATCTATTTATCATTTACCAAACAACAATCTAAAAACCGCTAGTCAAAACAGCTAATACAATCCGCTAACAGCTAACAGCTAATACAATCCGCTAACAGCTAACAACTAATACAATCCGTTAATAATTAATAACTAACAGCTAGTTTCCAAACGGGGCCATACTTTGCAGTCATATTTAAACCATAGTTGTGATCAATTTATTTCAGATACTAAATGAAATTAAATATGTTTGAGTCTTTCTATGACTTTATAACAAAAAGTCCATGAAATATCACTGATATAAATTTTTAGCTTAATAAAAATTTGAAAAATGTCATAAAATATCAAATTTTGACTTTTAAAATAGTTTTTTATGACTATGATAATATTATTAGGTATATGATATTTTCTTGGTCTAATAAAATAACACATTAATTTGAAAGTTTGCTTGGTGAACCAAAATCATACTAAAATTATGCTTTGGTTATACATAACAACAACTAAGTGCTTCTCTGGGCAGTGTGAGAATCACTACTAAGACTAAAACTTGTATGATTTTCTTGAACTATGGAGAATGGATTTTGCTCAACATTAGCTCTGCTAAGCATTATGATTAGTTATAACTACCGATGCTCTACTTCTTAGTAATAACAATTGTGCCTTGCAACTTACTTTGTTTAGTTGTTAAGTGTACATATATGAATTTGGTTGGACTTGGATGTTTAAGCTTTCATCTTTACATTGCAGGTGGTTTGTGAATTTAATTGGGATTTAGATGAACTTGAGGTATACTATGTCTCTTTAATTACTTTGCTTTTATTACTGCTTCAAGCATGTGTAAATTATAATTGATTTCCATGTAGATAAGATGTTTGATCTGCTCATGACTTTTGTGAAGGCAGATATTCTATTTGTGGTTTCAAAAGTAGAATGATTATGTGCCTTTTAGTGACTGTGATATGGAGAGACTATATTATTTCGAGTTCACCTACTCTTCCTACTGCGTGGGATCCTCAATTTTTACTTAGTTCAATACGACTTATAAAGTTATTGTTGATCTCATATTCTTGTGTGTGTGTATTTGTGTAGACATGATGATAAAATCTGCAAAGGGAGCATTCGATATAATTATCGATTGTGGTATCACATGTTTCGATACCGCTGAAATCTCTATAGCTCTCTGGTAATGATGTGTCATTGCTTGCTTTAGTTAGTATTACATTTTATTGCCTAAATGTAACTTTCTGATTGCTTGCAGTAGTTCTCTCTTGGTGCTATCAATTCTGAAACTCTACTAGAAAAGGTTAGTTTGTGCCTAGTTGTAGTCAAGTTACTGTCTTTTTCATGTTTGAGTGTACATTGTATTTGAAAAATGGATTTTCACACAAATTTTTCGACAAGTTACTGTCTTTTTTCATGAATCCTTTTGAGTATCCTGAAGGGAGTGTACAATGTATAATTTTAAGGTTTATATAGGAAAGGAGGGAGAAGGATATCCAGCAGTGGAAATTACAGTGGCAACCAAGTTTGCAGCATTGCCATGGAGGCTTAGTCGTCAGAGTGTCCTTGCTGCTCTTAAGGACTCCCTAGCCAGACCCGAACTCTCATCGGTTGAACTTTATCAGCTCCACTGGTCAGTGTGATTTTTTGTTATGAGAAACGACTAATGTGCTGAATGATGCTCCATATGCAATGTTAGAAGGGATTTTTGGTTAGTGTAGGATGATATGGATTAGTGTTATGACATTGGATCGTAACATTCTTGATTTTTAATATAATTTTGATTTTTGAATTTTTTTTTAGCAATTCTATATTTTCTGCTATTTATTTGTTTTATTTTAATTAAATAAATTCAAAAATTGGTTTCACCGTGGAGCGGGAAACTAAAATTTCAGTCAAATTGGAAATTTTTGAAATTCAAAAATTTCAATTCTCAATTTTTTTATTTTTAAAATTTAAATGTATCAACACTTATAAGATCCGCTGAAAGAGTTTGATCTGAGTCACCATTGCCAAGTCACCATTGATAACATTGACATAGCGGATCCCCCATTTGTTCTTTCAGCGCCTCTTATCAAAAGTTTTCACCGGCCACTTAGAGGGCGCTACCTTATCGTAAGAAAGCGCTGCTAATATGCATAAAACCGTTGAAATGGAAAGTCAACTTTCTGATAGTGATTCACACACAATTGTACCAACACACATACAATTAATGTACCGTTAAAAATTTTCAAACACATATTGAAAGTTTTTGCATAAAAGTTTTACTTTCATTAAGTAATTGCGAATAGATTGTAGGAGGGAAGCAGGGCAATTAGGCAGAAAAAAAATCCAGGTTTAGGTCAAACTCCAACGAGAACGAATTAAATCATAAAACAAATTCGAGTAAATGAAAATCTTTCGTTTACGCAGAAAAGTTGCAAAATAATTTAGTTATAGGCTGCTAAATAGCTGACTGCATTAAGCTCCAAACATTAATTAGTGTTAGATAATAATAGACTGGCTGCTCCACAAAAATGCAACATCATCCACATCACTTATATCTATAGTAGACCTATCATCAAAAAGAAGAAAACAATCTTAGGACCAAACAAATAAGTTTTGTGAAACAACCAAAATCACTTGGTAATAATAATTTTTCATTGCATCAATCACTAGGTTAAGAATGGTGATCAAGTCCCAGATTTATGTTCTTCCAACAAGATCGTGAAAAAGACGTCTCATATTTACAATCAAATTGAAAATAAAATATCAACTTGAAAAATTAGATTAAACAATATTATTACAAGATCTCAATAGCGATCAAATTGAAAATAATCTCAATGTGTACAATGCACACTTATATAATAGAAAATTAATAAACCAAATTACCACCGATATGGATCATTTTATATTTATTAAACAACAAAACAAATGTAATTTAATATTAGTGGTTGTTTTTCCATCTTGTGCCGTAAATAATAGAAGAGAAAGTTTTAGTGATTTGGAATTCAGATATTTGTTTTCTTTTAATCTACTCCATTCAATACTCTCTCTCCGTCTCAATTGAAACTACGGAAAGAAAATTGAAGTTATATTAAGGAGTGTGAGCAGTGTCGGTCCTAATTTATTCGAGATTTAAAGCGAATGAACAAAGAGAGACCCCTACTAAAAAAAACTATTCCGCTCAATTTATCTTGGACATCATTGAACGAAAATATAATTTAATCAACTTGCAGTTACTGGTTTTTCAAACAAAAAAAGATACTTTGCAAATACCAGGGGTACGGAAATAGTTTATCCTCATAATTTCTCTTTTCATTTTAAAATTCTATATATACCTATATACTAGTATAAATAAAAATGAGACCCTCTTTTTTTAGTCAACTTTGGAGAAATCGATAGCAAGGAAGTAACTTACTTTTTTTGTTCGGTCGGATGTAAGTGTAAAATTTACTGTGAAAATTGATTTTAAAATTAAAGTGGGTGAAATGAGTGGATGATAATGAAAAAACATTATCGTAAAAGTAAAATGTGTAATTTAAACTAAAACGGAAAATATATAATTTCGACGGAGAGAGCAGCACATGTGTGGTGTCTTTAGGAATTAATTAGTACCTAATTTAAGATTCGTATAATTTAACTAGTGTGAGAAGAAACCACATATATCATATTCGAAGTGATTAAGGCAGTTAGGCACATGGCACAAGCCTTTTGCGAATAATTAATCATGCATTGATTGAATGGTTTGGTATGTGTGATAAGTATACGGGCACGGAACGAACGACGACCACCCCTAAATTCGCTAGGCAGGAAAAGACACCCGGGTCGTTTTCCCACAGCGTCGCAATCATGTAAAGCAGAGTATCACCAATCAGCCGCCCATTCTTCTCTGCTAAGAAAAGGTACCAAAATATCATCAACCAACTTGAACGATGAGTATGAAACCGACCCGAGACGAAAACATTTTCTGCAGCCCTTCTCATCGGTTCCTTGCCCTGTTGTTTCTACAAACGTAACGCAATATCTTTTGGTACCATTTTTCTACACTTACAATTTTGAATATGTTGAGGAGGTATAAAGGATTTTTGCTTTCAAAGGAGGAACTATAGTGTAAGATAGTTTCGCTAATAGGTAATAGAAATATCAGAATAAAATTTTAGAAAAAAAAGAAAATTGACTAGACAGGACGACTCTATAAACATAATTTAAATTCTACTCCATTACCAACTCTGCGATATTGAAATGGTATTACTAGACATCTCTTCTTTGAATGTGACTATCCCAACCGAATTTAGGGAGTTTTAGGTCTCATCATAAAATCACGGAGAGTGAACGAGCGAGAAGGGATGGCCAACAATAATAAAACCAAAGAGTTAATGGCCATGGTTTCTGATGGAGTTTGGTTCCAAAGAAACACAAAGTTGTTCCAAGATAATAATATATCAGCACCCTTGTTGGGTGCGTCTATTCATAACACGTTGATCTCATTCGCGGAAGAAAACAGATGGTCGGAGCTTACTTAAGAGGTATCGGAGGTCGGAAATTTACTGAGACCACCATGAAGGTAGGAGAATTGTAGCAGTGGAAGAAGACGGTACTTTAATTAAGGCCGTGGCAAAAGAGTGGTCGATGTTCGGGATCCCTTATTTGCAGAAGTTATGACATTGAAGGAAACACTACTCATTGCAGACCAGTTTGGATGGAAGGAGGTTGCAATCACAGGTGATTCACTCAACCTGGAACAGATTATTCATGACGAAGTGGACCTCCAGAATTATGTCGAGAACTAGTGATGGACAAAAATTCGTAGTTCATGAGATTGGAAATAAAGTGGTCATGATAGGTACCAAGGAACGATAACACGGATGCACATTTGGTAACTAGTTTTGTAAAAATGATGTGACTTCGATTTTATAAATTGAGATTTCACACCAGAATTTTTATTGCTAAACAATGCTGGACGTTTTTTCAGTAGATTGAGATGATAAAAAAAATCCTTTTTAAAAAAAGTTATCGTCACAATAGTAATTTTTTTATATCGCTATAACAGCAGTTTATAAAAATAGGACAAAACTTTCAATAAACAAACTTTCTTGAATTTTGAAGTTTAGAATACTTCATTGCTATTTTGATGCATTTTACCATTTATAATATTCTATTAGAATACATACTATAGTTATATATTTCTCAAATTATAAATTCTCATATTGTCTGAATTGTCTTGTATTAAGAACCACATTACTACTAAATTAAGGTGATCGTTAGTAAATACCATAAAATTATGCTTGACTACCAAATCGCTATATAAATATATTTGTAGTTACACTTAGAAGTAGACACATTACTAAATATCACATTATTTTCAGAAAAATATAATAATTAAAGAGCATCCGCGTCATGTCATCGTCGTCGGAATGAAGGAATTATATTTTTTGTTGGTAAGTAGCCGCAGTCCGCAGATTAATAAGCAGAAATATGGTCCCTGCAGAAATTGATAAAACCCATATGGATCGATCAAGACTCAAGAGTGTTTGTTTGTGCAGAATCACATGGACACCCTTTAGCACCATGTGAATATACTTAACTCTTCTGCATATGCTTTCAATTTCACCGTTCCACTTTGGTTGCTGCAGCATACCTTCTGCCGCCTTCTACATTTTCATGCTATTTCATTTTCCAACAATTATCATACGTATTCACAAACTCTTAATCTAGTATACTCTGGATCATTGCAGATCTGTATACTCTAGTTTAATTAGCTTGTTAAGCTTAACTTATTTTGTTCAATTTATTTATTACAGTTCAATTGAACCTATTTAAATATACTTGGTTATTATTTGACCAAATCCATTGTGTTTTTATATTATATCTAGTTCAATTCAACTAATTTCAGTTTGTTGTACATGTTAGAGGGATAGACCTCGATGTTGATGTGTGTGTCGTGTTCACAATAATATAGACAATACAAAGGTACAATGGGAAATCAATAAACCCTAGTTAAACCCCAACTAATACATATTTGGCTCAAAGCCTAATACTACTGCTTAACACCCCCTCAAGTTAAGTGTCAGGTTGACCGAGACGCAATCCTTGGATCTAAGAAACAATAAGGGTTTGGGAAGACCCTTTGTGAAGATGACCGCCACCTGCAACGAAATAGAAACATGAGTAACACAAAACTTAGATGAAGCAACTGATAGTCGATGTCGATATATATGGTTGGCTCGCTTATTAACCACTGGATTCTCAACTAAGAAAAAAGAAGTATTGTTGTCACATAACAACAATGGCGGCACTTCAAAAGGAAACTGTAAGTCTCGAATAAGATGACAAAGTCAGACAACCTCCGCAGCTGAATTGGCAAGGGCTTGGTATACCGAACTCGAGCGAGATACTGTAGGCTGTTTCTTGGTACTCCAAGATACCAAGTTACTGCCTAGAAAAATCACATAGTCATAGATCGATCGCCGAGTCTCCAAACAACGAGTCCAATCAGCGTCTGAGTAATTAAGCACAAATATCAGCACAGAGTAGAAGAACCTCATGAGCGAAATGTAAGACAATGATGAGGCGTGACAGCCACAAAATGAAGAATCCGGGTAATCGCACCAAAGTGATACTCACGAGAGTCCTGGAGATATTGACTAACAAAATTCACCGCAAATGACTGTTCAGGACGAGTAATGGTCAAGTATTGAAGTGCACCAACCAAAGACCGATAGAGAATCAGATTGCTGAACAGTGCATTAGTGGTGCTGTGGTCACCAGATAAGCATCAGTCATACCCGCCCGACTGGCATACTTGGCCTGTCCAAGAAAGATGTCAGATGGAGTAGCAGAAACCTCAAGAACAAGCAAGTAATTCAAGTACCACAAATTCTTGATCGAAAACTCTTGATCAATCCGCGCAATAAACTGGCGAATTGCTCCAACATCATTACCAGTAACAATGATATCATCCACGTAGACCAATAAGTATAGTAGAGTAGAATCTCGTGAGAAGACAAACAACGATGTGTCAGAAAAACTACGCCGAAAGCCAAATTCTCAGAGATAAGAGAGCTGAACCGATCAAATCAGGCACGAAGAGCCTGTTTGAGTTCATAAATGGCCCTCTGCAAACGACAAACATAATCAGCCTCCGATACCATGTTAGAGGGATAAACCACGATACTGAATTGTGTGTTGTATTCACAATAAACAATAAACTCTAACTAAATTATAACTAATACAGATTAGGCTCAAAATCCAATACTATTGTCTAACAGTACGTTACAAATTATTTTCCCTAATTTTCACTAAATTCAACTCTAGCTCGGCCATTTTGAATTCCTTGCTACAATATTTATCAACACTACTAATTTCATTTCAATATTATTCAGCACTTTCTCAAGGCCCTTCAAATTCAACTCGCACTCTTATTTTCTTGGCAAAATCTGAACAAGACTGAATATGCAAATTTCTATGATAACGTACATTATACAAATTGCGATGCACGAGGAAGATATGGAGTTGACGAAGGAAAGATTATAACCAATAAAAGTGTATATTAATATTGCAATATTGACCCCTCCTGATTCATACACCGAGGCTCATTAGCTAAATTTAGACGCTTCTCTGTCATCTGCCTCCAAACCCCATAAACAAATCAAATGAAAGGTCAAGAACTAGAAACTTCACTGCAGAATGCAACAGATTTTATAAAGAAAACCTGCAACGCCAACTACTAGATTCTTCGGGGCTGAGAAATTTATCGTATGAACGCTAGAATTTTCTGATACATATAAAAATGAATGCTGGCTAGAATTTCGAGTCCACGACGTCGTACGCCGTTGACACTAGCCACGATTTCGTCACTCGGGCAATAAATAATAGTGGATTTTACAATCTTTTATCCAATTTTAGCTAATTTTTAGCCATTAAACTCTTCTCCTTAGGCTTAGAACTGGAAATGCCACATTACAGCTTAAAACATACTTAATGTACAAATATATATCATGTAAGTTATAAAATACAGTCCAAATTTTAAAAGTCTTACAAAAATGCTATATATAGCTCAATATGAACATCGAAGGACACAATAACTCGTCTTTTTCGAGTTAAACCTAAGCATGTTTGATTCATTTAAGTGAGTAGTAGCTAGGGTTAACTTGTCTTAACCCTAAAGTATCCAAAAATATGGGGTGTGCAAATATTATGATTTTATCAAGTATTCTTGATTCATGTAATAGTCATTGAGGCCCGGCCGTTGTTTTATGTTAATGCAATGGAAATTAATTAAAATCTAAGTTCGCGTGCTGCACGTAGGGCTGGCAATTTGGAACACGACACGAAAACCCGACTTGAACCGAACACGAATTTAGTGGGTTTGGGTTGACATGAAACACGGCATGGGTCTATATTGGGTTAGCCACGAATGACCCGAAAATAAATGGGTTAGGTTCAGGTCAAACCCGTAGGTTAAATGGGTAACCTGTTTGACCCATATATTTAAAATGTAATTGTGCAAATGTTTGAAATTGCCTTTATAAATGCAAACAAATCCTCTAATTCCAAAACCATTGAAATTATCCTACTAATTTGTGATGAAATTTAGAGCTAATTTTATAAATCTTGATCTAATTTCCATATGACATGATCATTTGAGCTGGATAAATTTTAAATTTTAGTCTCATATTCAGTCCCGTTATTAATATATGGGTTTCTTGGGTTGGGTTT
This sequence comes from Sherardia arvensis, assembly GCA_948330725.1. NCBI lineage: Eukaryota > Viridiplantae > Streptophyta > Magnoliopsida > Gentianales > Rubiaceae > Sherardia > Sherardia arvensis. The sequence goes on from OX415244.1 coordinate 8,141,315, forward strand.
GGGTAACCCGGATTTTTACTGGGTTAGGTTTGGGTCAAAGTTTTGTGACCCGAATATTATTGGGTTGGGTTTGGGTTTAGCATTTCCATTTCGCCAACCCGCCGACCCGAACCCGCCAACCCGACCTGATTGCCAGCCCTAACTGCACGTGTGGGTGGGCGCGTACGGGGTATATGAAATATCAAATCATCTGAATTCTCTTACGCATTCATGGGATGATCCAATTCATATTTGTATATTTAATGATCATTCACCAAAAATAAATTTAAGAGTTTACTTTTACTTATGAATCTAATTTAGTCATGGATATGATTTTAAATGAATGAAAAAATTGACACCTCTTGATTTAAAATTAATTGGGTATGAAATCATAAATGTAGTAACATTTTGAGCATTTGCTCGAAATATCACAACCTTTAATACGGCACCATTCATCATTAAATTAGATGTGCGTCTTCGCGTGCGTGCACGCACATGGGTAGGCGCGTGCGGTGTATATTAAACATCTCTACGAGCTTCTGGCCCAAACGACGAGCCCTACATAGGGCAAGTGCGGAAAATTGAACGCACCAGCGGCCATAACTAATACATTTTGGAGGTGCAGTGGTACTACCGCCTAGAAGACACCAGGGGTGGTCGCAAGACGTTCCACGGGGCAAAGGAACTCTTATTGTCAGATCACATGGACACTCAGAGCTCCAGTACCATTGAAAGAAAGTGCGTTGTACACAGCTTCAAGGATTACATCGAGCTGCCAAGTGTTGGCCCGGATGATTACTTCTCCAGGTTCCACTACAATGCAAGCACTGACGTTTACACCCTAGATCGAGTTGCTGTGTGAGTTTAATATCTATATATTTTTAGTGGTTTTAATAGTGAAATTATGCTAAAACAACATGGGACTTTTATACAAATATTGGAACTTCTATACAGAAGTTACGCCAAACTACAGAGTTTGATATTGTGATTATTTTATATAATGCTTAGTAGTAGAGTGTACCTTTTGGTAAGATTTGACACAAATAATATAAATTCTAATATTTCAAGTCACGGATATGATTTTAAATGAATGAAAAAAATTGAAATCTCTTGATTTAAAATTAATTGGGTATGAAATCATAAATGTAGTAACATTTCGAGCATTTGCTCGAAATATCATGACCTTTAATACGGCACCATTCATCATTGAATTAGATGTGCGTCTTCGCGTGCGTGCACGCACATGGGTAGGCACGTGCGGTGTATATTAAACATCTCTACGTGCTCCTGGTCCAAACGACGAGCCCTACTTAGGGAAAGTGCGGAAAATTGAACGCACCCGCGGCCGGGACCAATATAATTTAGAGGTGCAGTGGTACTGCCGCTTAGAAGACACCGGGGTGATCGCAAGACGTTCCACTGGGCAAAGGAGCTCTTCTTGTCAGATCACATGGACACTCAGAGCTCCAGTACCATTGAAAGAAAGTACGTTGTATACAGCTTCAAGGATTACACCGAGAAGCCAAGTGTTGGCCCGGATGATTACCTCTCCAGGTTCCACTACAATGCAAGCACTGACGTTTATACCCCAGATCGAGTTGCTGTGTGAGTTTCATATCTATATATGTTTAGTGGTTTTAATAGTGAAATTATGCTAAAACAACATGAGACTTTTATACAAATATTGGAACTTCTATACAGAAGTTACGCCAAACTACAGAGTTTGATTTTTTGATTATCTTATATAATGCTTAGTAGTAGAGTGTACCTTTTGGTAAGATTTGGCACAACTAATATAAATTCTACTATTTCAAGTCATGGATACGATTTTAAATGAATGAAAAAGTTGACACCTCTTTATTTAAAATTAATTGGGTATGGAATCATAAATGTAGTAACATTTCGAGCATTTGATCGAAATATCATGACCTTTAATACGGCACCATTCATCATTAAATTAGATGTGCGTCTTCGCGTGCGTGCACGCACATGGGTAGGCGCGTGCGGTTTATATTAAACATCTAGACGAGCTCCTGGCCCAAACGACGAGCCCTATATAGGGAAAGTGCGGAAAATTGAACGCACCCGTGGCCGGAACCACTACAATTTGGAGGTGCAGTGGTACTACCGCCCGGAAGACACCGAGGGTGGTCGCAAGACGTTATACAGGGCAAAAGAGCTCTTTTTGACAGATGACATGGACACTCAGATCTCCAGTACCATTAAAAGAAAGTGCGTTGTACACAGCTTCAAGGATTACACCGAGCTGCCAAGGGTTGGCCCGGATGATTACCTCTCCAGGTTCCACTACAATGCAAGCACTGACGTTTACACCCCAGATCGAGTTGCTGTGTGAGTTTCATATCTATATATGTTTAGTGGTTTTAATAGTGAAATAATGCTAAAACAACATGGGACTTTTATAGAAATATTGGAACTTCTATACAGAAGTTACGCCAAACTACAGAGTTTGATTTTGTGATTATCTTATATAATGCTTAGTAGTAGAGTGTACCTTTTGGTAAGATTTGGCACAACTAATATAAATTCTACTATTTCAAGTCATGGATACGATTTTAAATGAATGAAAAAGTTGACACCTCTTGATTTAAAATTAATTGGGTATGGAATCATAAATGTAGTAACATTTCGAGCATTTGATCGAAATATCATGACCTTTAATACGGCACCATTCATCATTAAATTAGATGTGCGTCTTCGTGTATGTGCTCGCACATGGGTAGGCGCGTGCGGTGTATATTAAACATCTCTACGAGCTCCTGGTCCAAACGACGAGCCCTACTTAGGGAAAGTGCGGAAAATTGAACGCACCCGCGGCCGGGACCACTATAATTTAGAGGTGCAGTGGTACTACCGCTTAGAAGACACCGGGGGTGATCGCAAGACGTTCCATGGGGCAAAGGAGCTCTTCTTGTCAGATCACATGGACACTCAGAGCTCCAGTACCATTGAAAGAAAGTACGTTGAATACAGCTTCAAGGATTACACCGAGCTGACAAGTGTTGGCCCGGATGATTACCTCTCCAGGTTCCACTACAATGCAAGCACTGACGTTTACACCCCAGATCGAGTTGATGTGTGAGTTTCATATCTATATATGTTTAGTGGTTTTAATAGTTAAATTATGCTAAAACAACATGAGACTTTTATACAAATATTGGAACTTCTATACAGAAGTTACGCCAAACTAAGAGTTTGATTTTGTGATTATCTTATATAATGTTTAGTAGTAGAGTGTACCTTTTGGTAAGATTTGGCACAGCTAATATAGATTCTACTATTTCAAGTCATAGATACGATTTTAAATGAATGAAAAAGTTGACACCTTTTGATTTAAAATTAATTGGGTATGGAATCATAAATGTAGTAACATTTCGAGCATTTGATCGAAATATCATGACCTTTAATACGGCACCATTCATCATTAAATTAGATGTGCGTCTTCGCGTGCGTGCACGCACATGGGTAGGCGCGTGCGGTGTATATTAAATATCTCTACATAGGGAAAGTGCGGAAAATTGAACGCACCCGCGGCCGGAACCACTACAATTTGGAGGTGCAGTGGTACTACCGCCCGGAAGACACCGGGGGTGGTCGCAAGACGTTCCACGGGGAAAAGAGCTCTTCTTGACATATCACATGGACACTACGAGCTCCAGTACCAATGAAAGAAAGTTCGTTGTACACAGCTTCAAGGATTACACCAAGCTGCCAAGTGTTGGCCCGGATGATTACTTCTCCAGGTTCCACTACAATGCAAGCACTGACGTTTACACCCCAGATCGAGTTGTTGTGTGAGTTTCATATCTATATATTTTTAGTGGTTTTAATAGTGAATTATGCTAAAACAACATGGGATTTTAATACAAATATTGGAACTTGTATACAGAAGTTACGCCAAACTACAGAGTTTGATATTTTGATTTTTTTATATAATGCTTAGTAGTAGAGTGTACTTTTTGGTAAGATTTGACACAAATAATATAAATTCTACTATTTCAAGTCATGGGTATGATTTTAAATGAATGAAAAAATTGACATCTCTTGATCAAAAATTAATTGGGTATGAAATCATAAATTTAGTAACATTTCGAGCATTTGCTCGAAATATCATGACCTTTAATACGGCACAATTCATAATTAAATTAGATGTGCGTCTTCGTGTGCGTGCACGCACATGGGTAGGCGCGTGCGGTTTATATTAAACATCTCTACGAGCTCCTGGCCCAAACGACGAGCCCTACATAGGGAAAGTGCGGAAAATTGAACGCACCCGTGGCCGGAACAACTACAATTTGGAGGTGCAGTGGTACTACCGCCCAGAAGACACCGGGGGTGGTCGCAAGACGTTCCACGGGGCAATGGAGTTCTTCTTGACAGATCACATTGACACTCAGAGCTCCAGTACCATTGAAAGAAAGTGCATTGTACACAGCTTCAAGGATTACACCGAGCTGCCAAGTGTTGGCCCGGATGATTACTTCTCCGGGTTCCACTACAATGCAAGCACTGACGTTTACACCCCAGATCGAATTGATGTGTGAGTTTCATATCTATATATTTTTAGTGGTTTTAATAGTGAATCTACGCTAAAACAACATGAGACTTTTATACAAATATAGGAACTTCTATACAGAAGTTACGCCAAAATACAGAGTTTGGTTATGTGGTTATTTTATATAATGTTTATTAGTAGAGTGTACCTTTTGGTAAGATTTGACACAACTAGTATCAATTCTACTCTTTCAAGTCAAGGGTATGATTTTAAATGTATGAAAAAATTGACACCTCTTGATTTAAAATTAATTGGGTATGAAATCATAAATGTAGTAACATTTCGAGCATTTGCTCGAAATATCATGACCTTTAATACGGCACCATTCATCATTAAATTAGATGTGCGTCTTTGCGTGCGTGCACACACATGGGTAGGTGTGTGCGCTGTATATTAAACATCAAATTATATAGATTCTCTTACATATCAAATGGTAAATAAATTATATTTATATGAATCTTATATTAATTTTTTTCATCAGTTGAATAATATATTTCACTCTCTTCTCTTTGAATAGAAATAATAGAAAGTAATATGTTTTCCACCTCTTGGCACCATCTAAGTTTCCCCATGGCTTTGAGTAATCTAGACGCTGCCAGTTCAACTGATGGCCAAGGTAATAGAGATTGCTTTTTTGATTGTTTTGTATCGAGTGCGAAGCAGACTTTTCTTTGTTGCGGTTGAGGCCAATGCTTATTTGATGATTATGTGTTGTTTCCAAACCTTCTATTTTCTAACAGGTTTTTTGTGATTGATATCGATAAATGCATTATCTTTTAGTGTAATTTCTGTAGAATGAAGACGTCACGTTTTCATAATAGATTGGCTATCTCATCCGAAATACAAGAAGGATGCTTAGGCACGTTTAGTAGGCACTCTGTTTTGTTCGAACGGGCATTTACTAAAATTTCATAATTTTGTCCCAACCCTCCAATAATAGTATAGCACATACCAAGCCATGGAGAAATCAGGAGTTGCCGTAGGTGGCGGCGGCAACTCTTAAATTTTCAAGTTTAAGGATTAATATATTGTAATTTGTGTGGTAATACAGTAAATTTGTAAAAAAGAGCAACCTTTGATATATCGAAACATAATTCTTCATCAATTACATGAATTTCGATCTGATTCCGCTAGTGATACGAAGCATTGATTGAAATAAATGCACTTTCAGCCAATGTTGATTTTCATTCCATATGACCACCTAATTTGTATTATCGAGACGCTGCCTTGACGAGCCGCCGCACAAAACTACGCTGATGTCTGCGGTATGGGCAATTTTAGTTTTCTGGTATCAATTTTAATGGTTTTGTGATGCATTCAGATTGCAATCTGATCAGTCCAAAACATACATTTGCTATATACGGTTTATGCCAAAAATCATTGAGCTTACATTGTAACAAACGCGTTACATAAATGCAGCGATATTTGTACATCACAAAATCCCTAATTAACAAGATTTACTGAACTGATTACAAATGTTTAAATAATTATGACTTCATAGTAGTTTGATAATATTTTTGTGAATAGAATTATGCATTTATGCTTTTTTAATTTGCAATATAACATATTTATTTAGTTAGATTTGCTGATTGAATTGACGATAATATTTCTATAGTTTTTTTGATTTATTGGTCCGCTTTCAAAATTTGCATTCACTTTATTAATATGTTGTAATTACGGATCAATAACTTCAAATTTACAAAAATATATTATCGTCAATTCAACTCCGAAATTAATTGTGCAGGAGCGAATCCGTTCTGCAATTAGCAAGCCCCTTAAATATTAGTTTGATTAGTATTTAGCTTATTATTTTAGATTAGATTGTTAATTTAACTAAAATTTAACAACTCCCTACATGATATTTGAACAACATCATAAATGAACAAGGTTTTATGTGAATGCAAGGTAAAACCGTTCACTATTATTCACCTCAAGGTACAAAGACTTAAAATATTTACACAACTGGGGTAAAAAGAGCGCCTCAAAGAGCTCTTCAAAAAGTTACCACGCCAAACAAAACCGGGGGAAAACAACTCCCACATAAAAAGTCAACTTTTCAGCTAGCATTACATATGGTTGTCCTCTTTTCTAATTTTTTTTCTTTTTTTCGTAATAATAAAAAAAGAAAAATAAAAGAACCGCGTCATTCAACCACGCGCCGCCGCCTCACTGGGGGAACCAGTTCATCACATCCACCGCCACGCGCCGCCGAGAATCGGCCACGCGCTCATCGTCCACCAGCTTATCTCGGCAGAGAGGGCAGCTGAAGTTGAGGTGATCGAGCCACCCATCGAAGCATTGCTTGTGGAACACGTGGCAGCACGCCAGCTTCCTGACCCGCTCGCCGTCCTGGAACCGGTTCATACAGAAAACACACTCCATCTCGGGCCGGGTAGCGGTGAGCGACTCGAACTCGTAGGAGAAAACCCGGTTCAGATTCAGCTGCTCCGCCAGCATGATTATCCCGGCCAGACCCGAACCGAGCGCATCGCACAAACCACGGTCCTCGCCGAATTCTTCCCCGGCGTCGGAGATCGGAAATCCTAGCGTCTGAATCACTGAATCGATCATCGATCGGAAAAATCCGACAAAATTGGCGATCAGAGCCACCATTAGAATCGGGAACGATTCTGTTGAGATGTCTGTGAGCTGATTTTGGAGCCCCATCTTGATTTTCTGTTGGATTTTTGATGAATTTGATCTTCGATTTGATGAATTTGAGAACTGTATGGCTGTGGGGAGGGGGATTTGGGAAATGATAAGTGCGGCTTGTGATATTTATAGGGAAAAGGAGGGGCCTGGTTTCAAGAGTTGAAAAGAAAAAGGGTCTGAATTAAATACCTCACACTTGAATTCTTTAATTCGATTTTTATTTTATTCCTAAAGGAAAGGTGGTTCAAATATTAAAATAAATTCCAAATAGTCAAATTTTTCTGTGGCTGAGTGTAATTAAAATAAGTTTGGTCAGTGCTGGTAGTATATTGGCATAGATATGGTGCCTCCCCCCTTCTTGGTCGGATGATTCTGTTTTGAGGTGGGCTAAAAATATTGAAATTTGAATGGAAAAATTAAAATAATATGAACTTTTAAATTATCAGAATTAGATTTAATAAACGAAATTTGAATAAGAATCTCTGGATATTGAAACTCGACTTGTAACCCTTACAATGTTTTTATAATAAATAGTACCTGAAATTATTATTCACGATGCTGAAAATCACTAACAATGATTACGATATGTGAAATCAATATTTAATTTAAGAAACATATGAAATGATAAGCAAGCTAATAAATTTCAGATTTTAGGAATAACCAGTAACGGCAACAATAAGTGAAATCAAGCATCTAGCATGCCCCTTTTAATACTAAGAGTCCCATCCTAAGATTCATATCCAAAGATAATTAAGTTAAATGCTATTATGCTAATCGAACTAATTATAATATTATTACAAGTAAGAAATAAAATAAAATTTGTTATAATGCTCTCAGGAATATTAACTTGTCATCGCGAAAGTTATGAACTGCTTTACGAATATTCTACATCCAAATCCAATCAACCTATCAGAGATCTGCAATGTGTATAACATTGTGCATGATCACGTTGACATGTGTTGTTCAACCATAAACACATTGATTCAAATTGTAGATGCATTACAAATACAAAATCAAGCATTCAAGTTTCAGATCCAGTTGAAATAATCAAATATAAATGTTTTCAATGGAAATAATTTTATCCTAATTTCGATCAGAAGCATGATCCGAGTGTGTTTGAATATTAGGGTTTCAGTTTCAAAAATGAATGCATCTGCCAGATTACACATGCCGAGTTGCTGACAGACCAACTCTTTTCGAATTTATTTGATCATAATCCTTTCGGTATCTGAAGGAACAAGATTTTGAATGATTTGAGAGAGAAAAAATGTTGCTTGCTTGATGCACAATTCCAGTGGCTGAGGTTAGTTGCAAGTTTTGCTAAATTTAAGAAATTATTGGTACTACAAAATAAGGCCAGATGATTGTATGGATAATTACTACTTCATTGATGATTCTGAAATCTCCAAAATAGAAAACAATATAAACTATTGGCGGAATTTTAAACGAATGTCAGGCAGAAGACCTAAAATACGTTGGAAGAGTAATAATATGCTCGCACTAATTTATCCTAGTTATCTACAAGTTACAAACAAGTTACAAACGTTTCGGCACTACACGTCACAATAGAACACTAATTATCACTATATAACATCATTCTCTAGTAGAGGTAGAGAGCCCCACCCCACGTCGGTGATTGGGTGTGTACACGGCGGTCGGACCCGTCGTTACTGGAGCCGCCGTCCATCGGCGGTCCAATTTTGCACGGCGAAATGAGCCGCTGTCCATAGTTTTCGAACTCGAAAACACTAGGACTCATGTTACAAGTCGGGAGATTTTTTTATGTGTAGGATCGGTCCCCGAAACGACCCAAAACTTAGAGTAGAAAACTTGACAGTTTAGAACTCGAAAATATTGACACCCACAAGTTTCGAAATAGGATGGGCTGGTTGGAATGATGGCATTTACGATTCGAAATGTTTGCACATTTTCTTTTGAAGTCTGAAAATGTGGGTTTCATGTCGGGTGAATGTGGTTGATTTTAATTAGGTAGTGATTTACGAGAGCGAAATAAGTGCGTTGAATTACAGTGATGCATGCCATTTAAGATTCGTGACATTTATGTTTGCAAATGCTTTAGAACTCGAAAAACACATAGATGAAACGGTTACGACTCGTAATATAGATGGAGTAAAGTTTGAAATAACTGTGAATAGGGTTCAATATAGGTGATGTCGCTGACTAGGGTTTACTATGTAGGTCCATTTTCGAGTTCGAAAATCCACCATTAACAGCATAAGTTTACGACTGTTAAGTTTGTTACGTTTTTTCACTATTTCATTTCTTGCTAGGGCGTTACATAGGGTAATGTTGTATACATTTGTACGACATCGAATGTAGCATTCTTTGTAAGCATGTTTACTAACAGAAAGGATGGTGTTGTGTGATTGAGTATTTTTGCGTGATCGGATGCTGAGTAGGGGATGGCTCTGTAAATTGTGGTTGCATGATCAAAAAAGGCCGAATTCGTAAATTGTTACGATGTAAGGTTTACGAAATCTTAAAATTAAAGGACATTAGTTTTGGAAATGATACCGTTTTAGGGTAAATGTTCTAGTAGCCTATGAAAGGAAAACTTAGTGCATATCGAAAGTGAAAAACGTGAATCTGTAAAATATGGTCACAAATTTACGTGCATATCGTTTCACATACGTCAAAAGCCTATATGGTGATATCCAAACTCCAAAATCTGTTTAACATCCTTAGAATAATGAAAAATAGAACAAATTTGTAGCAAAAGAGGCAACATGTCTAGGGCATCATGCCCACCAATAGGTAAACAATATTCAGAGTTAGACACAAACCACCAGTAGAAATCACCAGAGTTAGACACAAATCACCACGCTAGCTTTTTATTTTTATTTTTGCTATTTTCCAGATATAATAGAAGTAAAACACGGGTGAAAAGAACTCCATGTGACCATAAACTTGAAATTTATTGTCGTCTAATTTGAGAAATTGCACACGGTCGGTAACAATAGTAATTGCAGTAGCACAATATCCTAGACAAATGATAGTAGCTTCTAAATGCGAGAAATATGCATCAGCAATCCCAACATCTAGACTGCAAAAAGAAATAAAAATCTGCCACAGGCTAACATCTCTCCAACCACCTCCTTCTCCTTAGCTCACTGACTCGAGCACTCAAGCCTCGGCGAATCCCAATTCTCTCCAACAGATTGGCCTCCAATTCATGTGGGCTTCAGCATAATCAGCAAAGAATACATCCTCGTCCGCAGCATATTTCTCAACAAGTGGGCGGAAAACTGCATCAGCAAGAAGTGCCTTGTCGGTAGGAAGCATCAGAAACCACTCCTTCTCGTCATTCTTGACGAGTCATCACACTATTTAGCCTCACCTTGTCTGAAGCATGCCTAAAGGAGGCCAATATTCCAAGTCACTATCCAAGGAAGAGAAGGATCAAAAAGTGCAGAAGGCTGAGGATTCATATCCAAAGCAGTAAGATTTCTTTATGTCCCAACACTATATTTCTAGATATCTCCCTTTGTTTCTAGCTTTCATAATTCAAATTCCGATTCATGAAATTAATGGAACATTTTCTAATATCTATATCCAGTAGTGATTAGTTAGAGTAATGTTGCACTAATCAGTACATTAATTTTTATATATTTTAAAATGTTTTAACTTGAGTAATCACTTTTTAATTTGATCAATTAAATAAAAACTAAATATACATAAAGAAAAGGGTTGCCCAATAAAATGAAGATTGAAGTTTACTTTTTTCCCAATTACTTTTGTCATTTAATTTCAAATTCAGATGAAAACTCATAATTCAGTGCCATCCATATAGCCAAAAGCAGCAGTTCAAATCAAACTACAGTTAGAACCATCTAATCTCAAAAACTAGTTGAAAGCAGTTAAAAACATCTAATCTCAAAAACTAAATATGTAATTAGTTCACACGCTAGTTATCAAAAATACATACTACAGAGATAAATAAACAATCGTTAAACTTGATAATTACTCAAATACCCAAGCATTTTGCCTGTGAATCTCTGCATCCTTCATAGGAGTGAAGTCATTCTTTAGAAATCCTCGATGTCAATACCTTATCAGATTTTAGCTCTCACCCGCTTGATCCTGAATGGAAATGCTAACGCATTCACGTTCATTCGTTTAATCAGCATCGCTACTAATTTCTTCACAAATTTCAGCTTCTCATAACTCGATCCCTTAATGATATTCTTGAATGGAATGAAGCACGAGACAAAGAGAACTACACTGCCGTACATGGAGAAAAAAGTAACAAGAATTTGGGTGTCTTCTTGTGCTTCCACATGTGTTACATTCCAGCTTGTCCTTCTTATCCCTCAAGGCCTTGCGATGATTGTAATAGTGTTCAACAGGTTGCGCAACTTCTTCACTAACATCAAAAGCAGCCAACAAGCGGTCATCACCAATAAGTCAATGAATTTCTCCTCTCAAATTCACTCCATTTATGTGAATGGGTGTTGAATTGGGTTGGTTTTCTAAAACCTTGCAGATAAGAATTTCACCTTCTAAAACTCTCTAGTTCTTGTGAACTCCAATTTTCGTCAAGTGCATAGGAAATAGTAAGACTTACCCACAGACCATTCTTCAGATAGAAGGGAACAAATTCTGGATTCCCAATCGTCTTTTCTCACTCCTCACAAACCGAACTACACAATTGTAATTTCACAATCAGAAGACGTGAGAAGACCTCCGTTACCAATTCCACAGAAATGACAAGATGGAGGTGGGACGAAAATCTTGTTGAATTCTTCGTTGATTCGAAATCTCTATCCTCAACAATGAGTTTTTCGCTCTGATTTTGTGGGTATGAGAGAAGGGCGGTGAGAAGAGAGACAAAGAGGGGTAAAACTCTACTATTTATTGTATTTTAGATTCGGTAGACTTTTATTTTATATATTTTAGGGGTTATGCTCTTAAATGAATATTTTGTTTAAATATATTGTTCATGTGTGGTTGTTTGTCAAGTCCTAATTTCCTGGTATGTATTTTGTTTGGTGAAACTGGTTTGATTTTCGACATAGTTTATGTGATGGACATGAAGAATCCAATTTAGTGGTAGTTTTAATACTTACCTTTAAGTAATTTCATCTTTGCATTATCATATTTATGAAGGAGGTGGTTCATGTTACACAACATACAAATGCACGGATATTGTGAAAAACCTTAACACTGTAGTATTATATGGATATTGGGGAGAGTTTATTTATAGGGACAATGTAGAATGTGCTGTATTTAGGATATCGTAATCCGTTAGTGCGACTCAAATTGGTTGAAAGTATAGCTGGTTAGACCATTATATCTTTTTCCCTTTCTTTTCTTTTTTGGGAAAATTCCCATGAAAGGCGTAATAAGAGTTGAAATTCCTACTTAGGGCGTAAAACTTTTAATATTCCTACTAAGGGCATTAAATTACTTTTAAGACAAATTTACCTTTTTTATTCTTTTTCTAAAAGTAGTTTTACTTAATTTTATCATGTAAATTATCATGTATAAATTTTTTTATCATGAACTTCTCTCCATGTATTAAATTTTATCTTTTGTCTCCATATTCTTGTAATTGGTTAATTCAATATATAAACTTGCGGGTGATGTTACCGGGATACAATTATATTAGAGACTTGGTCTTAATTTAGAGGAGATTTAGGGTATAAGTTTAATTAATATAAATTAAATTTACATGATAATGTTATATTTTTATAATATTGTTAGCTGTAAAAAATTCTTATTCTTGATAATTTACATGATAAAATTTCCATGATAAAATTCTTATTCTTGATAACTTACAGGATAAAATTTCCATGATAAAATTCTTATTCTTGATATTTTACATGATAAAATTTTCTTGATATTTCTTATTCTTGATAATTCTTGCTAATTTACATGATAAAAATTTTCATGATAAAATTTTTATACATGATAATTTACATGATAAAATTATGTAAAACTAAATTTAGAAAAAGAATAAAAGGGATAAATTTGTCTTAAATGTAATTGAATGCCCTTAGTAGGAATATTAAAACTTTTACGCCCAAAGTAGGAATTTCAACTCTTATTATGCCCTTTGTGGGAATTTTCCCTTCTTTTTTCCCTTTCTACATTTGATTTTAAATACATTACATCGAGAATATATTATACCCGGCCCTTTTCTTCCTTTCTAGTTTAGGTTCAGAGAATGTTTTATTGGAAATTATTAAGTTATCTTACTCATTACGACACCTTTATAGGATAATTACATATTGTTCGACTTAATTTAAAAATACAATTAATAGGTATAAAGAGCTTATTAATTTCCCTATACCCATTGTTAGGATTATTTTTATATGTAGTAGTGCTCAGATAAGTTGCACACCTCAATAATTTCAATTTATTCAAAACTTAAGTTCGGAATTTCCTTACACCTGAGGAAAATGTATAATTTCCAGCTTAGCACTCCTACTAATAATTAATTAAAGGCACAACAATTTAGATTTTCCATTCTTGGAAGTGCAGATAATGATTTCTTTTTGAAAAAGTTAGGTTATAGATCAAAATATTCAATGAATATCGCCATTGATAAAATAAACAAAATGACATCATATTATCTAAATTCAGCGAAAAATCATTTTCAGTTTCAGATGACAGTTCTGTCCCAGATCAGCATATCAATAAGATTAGTATTCTGATTTATGGATTCTGGCCATATTGTTCATAGATATAGGTCATCATATGACGTTTATAATGGAAAATATCTGTTGGATAATCGTCAATTTACTACTGCATTAAAATATTAGATAATCGTCTTTATCCCTAACACATGATCTTTCACCTCTAATAAATAATTTAATTAGGTTGTATATTTGGGATTAGCAGAGCACTTTAAAAATTTATGGATACATAAAATTCGTCAAGTCATGATCCATGTCATATTTATAATGTCCAAAAGTTTCAAACTTCTCAATAGTTTAATCCCTTTATGGAGAAAATAATTAAATTAAGTATGAAAATTTCATTTTAGACATTTAAGACACGTTTTACCAGTTTATTTCATTTCTTTCTTTTAGCTTAATTCAATTAATTTAAGTTCAATTCTTACAGTTTTCATAACATATATTATATTGTAAATTTCGGATTAATTCAGTTATACTATTAATATCATCAGTAACTTACCTCCTAGTTGGTGTAGTTCAATTTAATTCAGCTTTGACCAAAATAGTTGAGAAAATACGCATTTAGGCCATGTTCTCCAGAACTTTTTTGTAAATAAATTCGATACAATCGAATTTATTTTTATCGTTTCAGTTAAGGTCAATTTAATTCAATTCAGTTCAACAATAAATAAGTAAAAAAAATCTAGATTTGTATATGTTATCTAATGATTAAGATATTCCGATAATTTAAGACATATGATATACAATTGTCTGTATTAATTTATGTTTTTTTAAATTCAATTCAATCCCATTCAGCAATATTTCACTAGTAGAATATGGGACGGAACACGGCGGTTCCGTCCCAGTTGGACGGCGGTTTTGACCGCCGTCCATGGTGGCGCCGTGCAATTGGCGCCACCGTTACACGGCGGTTAAAACCGCCGAGTAACGTTTCCGAGTTCGGAAACTTACCCAGATGTCTATTGTTTCCGAATTCGGAAAAGTTAGCCGGATAGAACAAAAAAAAACGCCGGCCAAATTGGCCGGCGAAATCAAAAACCACATGTGCTAATACGAGGTTGCAGATCGGGAAGAACTCATGGATCAAACTCATGAGCAGGTTTGACCCACATTTGTGCCCGAACCGAAAACATGGAAACACCATCATGGACCGTGTTAGGTTCGTTGCTTGTCCACAACATATAAAAGAAAGAGAAGTCATGGGAGTTCACCTAAACAGCTGTGAATTAGATAGATACCAAAATGGTCGTGAATCATAATTTTGCATGTCTGGAAGATGAACTCATGGGTGAGATCGAAATCGGTGTTGCGGAGCGAGGTGGGGAGCTTTTGGATCTTGGAAGTTCTTAAAACCTAATACACATTGAAGGAATGAAGGAGAAGAAGAAGAAGAACAAGGGAGAGATTGAGAGATGAATGAAGGGAGATAAGAAAAATGAATGGATAAGGAGAATGAAGGGGAGATAAGGATACTCGTGTTTGATAACAAGCATCCGGCTAAGTTTCCGAACTCGGAAACCTTAGCCGGAAGTCAATGAACGGCGGTTTCTTAAAAACTCGCGCGGAACCGCCGTTTATTGAGTTCCGGCTAAGTTTCCGAGTTCGTAAACTTAGCCGGATGCCTTGCACGGCGGTTCCCTTAAATTCACGCGGAACCGCCGTGTAGAGGCGCCGTGTTCCGGTCAGTTTCTACTAGTGTTTGGATGAGAAAACTCCCCCCTAAACCAATTAGGCTAGCTCAGTTGAGCAGATGTCTTACCTCGCTCAGTAGAGGTCAGGGTTCAAATCTCCCAGGAGCAATAATTTCCATATGAAGTGCTTCTCCCTGATTTCACTGGGTCAAATTCTCCAACGCGGTCAAGCACGAGTCAGAAGTTACACCGTCGGTGTCAAGAGCAGTGCGCAATCAGAGTGGAAGTTTCACCCCAATCTAAGTAGCAAGGTGAGGTTCTCGGCCACTCGACGTATTGAATCAATAGGATATCATATGATTAGATTAGGATAGTAGAATTCAATCTACGTTTAAAAAAAAAAAAAAAAAAAAAAAAAACTTTCCTCTCAATATTCATGCATGCATAGACTGCATGTAGTATTTAGTACCTGAGAAACTAGTCAAGTCGGTAGATGCATGTCAGCATCAAGAGAATTGAACACTGTGATTAGTTTATGTGATTAATTAATAAAGAATGGGGAATTTAGGTTAGAAAACCGCGTTTTGGGCGGTGGAGCAGTGGAAAGATTAAACGGAGGATAAGATGATTAAAAAATACGACTAATGAATAAGGACCATATGTAACTCTGACCAAAAAAGATTTGCTCCGCGATCTTAGACAACTTGCCACCTTAAATTACCAACATATAATTCATAATTCTATACCCACCACAACACCGACTAATCACTTTCTTAATTATTCGAATCATCTTATACTTATTTTTTTAATCACTACTTTATCCACTATTATTAATTTTATCTATTGTAGTCCTTAGAGAAATATTGTAGCAATGATTGAGGGCGAAGCTAATGATCGATTTCATCCTTGTTCCCAAGCAAATGCATTTTGACCATGGAAACTCTTTTATATAAATTTACCATATTTTTATACTATTTGACCTGATAAAAATTTAAATTTATTAAGGTCAATAAAAATACATGTACGAGGGATAAACCTAGATATTGAAGTTTATTGTATATTCAACATAATATAGACAGTACAAGGATATAAAGAGAATGATTAAAATTCTAATCAAACCCTAACTAATACAGGTTGGGCTCAAGGCCCAGTACTATTGTCTAACTCAAGAATGCAGAATCACTCAAGAAGACACTCAAGAATGTAGAATTACCGGTTTGAAGGAAATAAAGACCCGACTCATGACGACCTCTGCCAACTATCTATCCTGCCTATTTATGATTAATAGAAAACACATCGTCATCAAATGTGATAGTCACTAGCAAGTCATGGGTGAGTTTTTTAACAGACAACAAGCTCTTAGTAATTTGAGAAACCAAAAGTACATCACGAATAGATAAACCAGAGATGTTACACGCGCCAATGTGACAGTGAGACGATGTAGGTATAGGCTGACCATTGCCAACATTAAAAGGTGGACTAAAGTAAGAAATTACATTCCCCACGATAACGAGGATTGTCAGTCATATGAGTTGTAGCACCAGAATCAACAATCCATTAGTTCGAAGAACGACTACGATCAAAATACTGGACTGCATATAACAATGCCCAAATTATTCAAACGATTCTCCTTGTCCGCGATCCTGCTATTGGAGCGATCCGCTCGTGAAAAGGAAGAATAATTCACCATAATAATACCCGAAATAAGCCTCAGCAAAACATGCATACACCAAATTTAATATATCCGAAAATTGACAAATACAAATACTACTCCAATCCCGTGGTGTTCAAATAAACTATTTCAACTCCAACCCCGTGGTGCTTGAATAAACAATTCCAACTCCAATCCCATGAATTCTTAAGCAAATTACTCCAATCGGTGCAAAAAGGCTGCAACTTGTGGCAAAAACTAAAAATCAAAAACAAAGGGTCAAGGAAGTATCCAGAAAACGCGCAGTGCGCGGCAACAAGTAACAGACTGCTGGGGCAAGGCGCGCAAGGTGCAGAAGATGACGAACTGGGTGCTTGTAGACACGCTTACAATATATTACTGCTTTGGAACGAAAAATTCATTGACCTTTTTTGACTGAAAATGCCTCGCTTCAAAGCCAAAATTACTGGTATTGGGTTCTAGTCTAGAATAAAAAAAATTCATCACCCAAAATATATCAAATATATAAATTATACCTCTATAAAAACTGCCTAATTCATTGTCCTGAAATTTTATTTGTACAATTTATGGTCTTTGACGTTTATTTATAGGTTGACTAAGAGGTATTTATGACGGAAAAGATTGAAATTGAAGATCAGGGTCAATGCCTCCTTCTCCATGACAATCTAGTATTTTTTTTAGTCGATGTCGCTAGCAACTGTTTTCAAGGCCCCGCTGCTCAACTCGCTGCCAAACCTCTAGATTTTATCCTCCGATCCAACTAGTTCTCATGTGCAATCCCGGCCCGCCGCCGATCGCCTCTCAAATCGCTCAACACTGTTGATCTCTCCATCAATCTCGTCACCGGAAAGCTCCCGTCGGTGCTCGGCGGAATGCCAAAGATGGAGAGGAAAAAGAAGAAGAGGGGCGCCACCATTGAGGGATTAAACGTAGATATATAGGACATCACAAATATTATTAAGACTCTAACCAGTTGAACTTATATAATCTTGTGCTGAAGAGTGTTGTGTTGAACTGAAGAGTAATTATCTTGTGATGAATAGTATTCAGTCTTTATATGAGTTGAAAACTGATAAGAATAGTTTTAAAGTGATTATTTGAAAGAGTTTGCTCACTTTTATTGAAGTTTATCACACGGCTTCCTTTGATCAGTTTTAATAAGTGTCAAGCCTTTTAATGTCAACAATATTATAAATAATGTTTTCCATTCAAAATAAAATACGAACGTCATATAAATAAATAAACACGTAAAATAGCCAATCTCATTCAGGATTTATTAAGTGGGTGGAAAATTTTAAAATTATTCAAAAGGTTTAAGTTTATAACATTTATTGCTAGGGACTGGCATTCTAATTGTTTTGATGATTATTAAGAAAATGACATCTATAACTTTTATTATTGCATTTTTTTTAGAAAACTTACTTTCATTATATTTAAAGAACAAAACGTTACACATTGGTATCCCTCACTCCAGCTTCTTAATTGTTCTTAGTGCTCACTACTACAAAATTGTGCCATTTAAGGCGGTTGGTCCTTCATGTTTTAAGGCAGAAGACAAATACCTTCTCTGGTTGTGTCTTAAATGAGAAAAATCATCTAAGGCGGTTCCTCTTCCGCCTTAAATGTTTTCAGTTTTAAGGCGTTTATTTCCGCTTTAAAGCACAGGTTTTCCGCCTTAAATGTAACTTGCAAGTTCGCAAGAAAGCTCGTTTGTAAAAAAAACCCTAGTTAGCTGGACAGCTTGCGATGTCTCAAGTCCATTCTATTATAGCAAGCTGGACAGCTTGCGATGTCTTAACTACACTCTCCTCGGTAAAAAAAATGAGCTCTCTGATCCATTTGGATCAGAGAGCTCCGTAAACATGACAGCATCACTTTTGTTTTTAACCATTCACTAATTCAAATGATCAAACAATTATTGTGAACGAAACAAACTACATAACATTGAAATTCCAAGGATCAAACTATGTTCCTTTAAAGTTCAGTACTTCTACAAAATTGAAAGTTCCTCTCTAAATATAAAGCATAGTTGTAGCTAAAACGATCCATCGTCCACTATATCAATTGCGATAATCAGATGCATCCTGAAGAGCTGCTTCATGTTATACAATGCAACTGATCCAAAATGACACAACAACATTTCAACACATAAGACTAGTAAATGCAATTTTACACAGCAAAACACACACAAAGGAGTTACAGTTATCAAGTTATGAACTTTAACATCCAAACTTACCTTCTTATATTGAGTCGGAGCAATCCACAGCATTCTGGTTCGAGATCAAAACCAGTAGAAAGAAAATGATGTCCAAGTTAATCACTGGAGTATAGCAAGCCAACCAAAACGCTCCTAGTCCACGAACATCTGCAACACAGAACAACGATCAAACTTGTCACATTTGAAAACAAAGCAGAAAGGAGAGGCAACAAGTATGATTTAGACTAATCAACTCATGTATAACTAAAAGGCCAACCATGAAGGAGGTAGCTACTGAATTGGAATCAAAGGTAGCTATATTTGCCATCCTTCATGTTACAGAACAATATTTTTAGCAGATCAAGAAGAATGAAAGATAGCCTTTTAGATCACTCAATCTAAAAGGCTGGTATGCCTTACCGATGTTACAGAACAATGTTGTACGCTACGCGTTTCTCTACATCACTCAGGACCTGGTATGCCTCACCGAGCACCTTCACTCCATCATTTCAAAACTTACAGTTATAATTGCAGGCATAAACTGATAAACAGAGTAAACAAAACACATACAATACTGAAACTAAATCATACACATCAAACACACACACACACTGAAACTAAAAAAATGTACAACAAGAAAAATGAGAGCCTTGCTTGTTACTAATAGCTGCCATTCTTCAGCGGACTACGCCATCGCCATCGTCGGTGGTCCCAGAGCCCCGATCCAGTACCCAGATTGTTGTTCATCATTCTCCTTAGAGTAGTATTACAGTTGAAGCACCGGTCACCGCCGCAAGCTCCACCCCTGCAAAAACACACACATCAAAAGGTAACAAAACATGTAAACCCACCATAAATGCAACAAAAAGTAAGAGATACAAAGGAAAGAAAGGGATTTAAAACACTTCATCTTGCCTCCACACATTGTATCTATACTACTGGAATTGATGTGAAGCAGACAAAATAATACAAGCCAATAATAAAGCTCTGAGAAACCACTATGTCCGATCAAAATGGATTTTTTCCTAACTCTTACTCGGCTCGGATTTGCTTCCTAGTTATCATGTTAACTCAATATAAATGCGATTTGCAAAGCAATCTACCATTAAAAAAATGCATGACATACGATATTACCTAAGCAATCCACCATAAATGTGAATTGGAAAACAACATGTGTGCTTTTCCAAAAAGAACATAATACATGATGCATTTCCCACATATGCAAAAACACATAATCATATAAACAGCAACAACTCCATATTCTCTTCATTTCACTAGCTAGCACGTCAAGGCCATCACATAAAAGAACTATAATATAATACCAAATGTTAGGTAAAAACACAAGAAACAAACACCAAAAAGGCCAGAAACATCTGTTAATTAAACATCAAAAAGTTGAAAATGGTACCCAAATTCACATAAAAATCAAACCTTTAAGCATCCAAACGGGCTCGTCCCAAATTGCTCAGAATCCTCAAGATTTAATTAAAACATGGAGTTTTTTGTTGTAAGGGGAGGTAATAAATGGAGGTTTCTTGAGACGGGGAATCAAGCACTGTGATATGATTTGATTCTATGAAGTACCTTATGATAATCAAATCCAAACGCTGCCTTGCGAATGGAGGAGGAGGAGGAATGAGTGAATTCTCTCGTCATCAGCTCAGTACCAAAGATGTCTTCGCCGGAAAACTGAGTTCCGGACCGACCGCCACCGCTACCGCGCTCATCATCAACCTCTGAATCATCTCCGGCATCAGCTCAAAAGTGAAGCAATCGCCGCCAAACTGAGAACCAAATCAAAGGGTGCCGATCTCCTTGGAAATTAAAAGCTCTAATGGAGGTGGATCGGGCGCGGTGGAGCTGCTGCCGTGGGCTGGGGACGGAGAGATGGACATGGAGATGTTGATTTGCAGATCGAAGATGGAATTATTTTGGGCAATGTAGTTATTTATTTATCTTTTGGAATCCTTGCGAACTCGGAACGGATTTCTCTCTATAATCGAAACCCATTTACGAACTCGTAAGTAATTATTATTTAAGACGGATGCTTGTTCCGCCTTATATGTAGCCATATACGTCTTTTTAATTTTTTTTATCGAATGAACATTGTGACTTGCGAATTCGCAAGTTAGTTGCAAGGCGGATGATTGGCACAATCCACTAAACGCCTTGAACTTGTGACTTGGATGTAGGCTTTTCTACTAGTGGCTACTCCTATGTAACCATTACAGTACAAAGTTCTGCAACTAACAAATCTGTAGTGCCTGTAAATTTTAAACTTTCTATCCTCCAGGTACCCTCGTTTAACTGCTGCACTCAAGTCTGCAATCTCTTCTCTATGGCGAAAAACTCTTTGATTTCTTCCTGTTCATATGGAATAAGCTGCAGTGGTAAAAACATTCAACATCTTATCATACATTCTCCCTCTCCAGTGGTGCAATTGTCTTCTCACTTCTCTCAATTTTCCGAAACTACGCAGTCCCAGTATATTATACGCTCTTGTGGTATATTCACACATGGTGAACAAATGAGAGCTGATCTCCCTCTCATATTGCACATACACACTTGAGGAAGTGTGATTATAGTGATTATACAATTATATGATTCTATGTTTCGTTTGACTGGGATTTTATCTATGATTAGATCAAAGATTAAGGGCTTCTAGGGTATTTGGTCATAACTAAAATGAATTGGCAAAATTAAGATGAATTTTATTAAATCATATTTTATCATAAATGGACAAAACTGAACTGAACTAAAAAAATTCAGATAATTTAGGAAGAACAGCCATTAAGAGCAAGTCAAACAGTTTCCCCATTCATATTCTCCATAACAGGAAAGCAAATCTAATATTTCCCTCTCTTTTTTCTGCGCCTAACACATAATATTAATTATGGGCATAATATCAGTTTTGCCAGAAATATAACACAAGAACAAAGTTCCAAGAATATAATAAGAGTTGGCATAACATCTGCCTTAAATCTTGGACTAGGCACCCCCTGCTAGGCACAAAATATGAACTAGAATCTCTGGAACAAAGGAGTCAATCACAAAATATGAACCAGAACCACCAGAACAAAGGAGTCAACAGAATCAATGGGAAAAAGAAGGCAAACTCGACGGATCACAATCATCGTCCCACTTTCGATCATCATCCCACTTTGGACCAGCTCCCATATAATCACCATATCAAGCCTTCCATGGGCGTGAAGTAGCCAAGTCCAGCCCTTCATCATCATCTACTGTCAACTCCAATCCATCACTTTCAGCCCAAACTTTCATATTGCTCTGACCATGCCTCTCCAGTGTCATCCAACAACAATCACACTGAAATGCAGTATTAATAAATTTCTCGATAGGAACATCATCGCTCAAAGTCCTAAGCACACCATCCTCAAAATTGTAGAACACCCTATGATTCTCCACAAATCTATTCATGAAAATCTTGTTCTTTATGCAAGCCCTGGTGCACCTCTGTGAAAAACAGCTTCCCCTATCACACAAGTACAAAGCAAACTCTCCTACACCATTCAAAAAAAAAAAGCAAACTCTCCTACATCATGAACATCTTGCCACGTAGAGGTTGCTTCATCTAGCTCACACACAATGACAGCTTTTACATTACCCAAGTGTACACCAACGAGCTTCCCATTCATCTCCAAAAGGTAGTATATTCCCTTACCCTCCCCCAATGGTAACCTGTAGGGAAATCGTGGAATACATGATCCCTCGTTACTGCCCTCGTGATAGTAAGCATCCACTCTTTCAAATTCATCTCATAGAGCTTTCCGGAGAGATAAATGGGGCTAGATGGAGATGGAATGATTGGGTAACTATGCTCTCAAATGTGTGTCTCCATGTGCTTGCCCCACGAGATATGGTAAATATCCTACTCTCGGAATCAGACCCTGACAGCATAGCTAAGGCAAACACCACACAATCATCACAATCTGGAGTCGAAGTGAAGGCATAGCTGATAATCTTATAGTCACCTTGATACTCTAACTTGGGTAACTTCACAGTTAAAACTTTCCACAAGGGCTGAAGAAGAAGAACTGGCTGGACAAACAGGATTCATCCATCAAGAGCCATCCTTCATTTAAACAAACTGGATAAGCTTCTAGTATCTCATTCTTCTCACATAGATCGATGGTGAACGATCTATCAACCAAAGGGTGATACAAAAAAATTATAACGAGCCACTGGCATCCAAAGCCAATATCTCTAGGGTAGAACACCTTATGCCACTGTCTAGACACACCCCTAACATTGGCGACATCGTGAAGGTGGGTTGTACCCAGCTTGGCCAGAATAATACTCAGAATGTCCACTGCAAGAGAGTCCAAATCAACCTTACTAACTTGAACGGTATCTCGAGCCACCAGCGTGAACCTTGTACAAGGAGCTAAGTTATCTTAGACGTTATGACTTATAAGCAAACGTCAAAATAAATGTATATATGGCCTTACAATTTTGTAAATTCATTTGAAAAAATAGATTTTATTTGATTATTAAATATCAATAGATATGCAAATGTAAACATAGTCATGTGAGATATAATTACAATCGTTTTTATGCATATTTTTAGAATATGTATTTTTGATAGATTTTTATTGTAATTATTTTAAGATATTATCATCTAACATTATTAAAGAGGAAACAATTGATGAATGAAATAGTCAAAAACTTTTCAAGTAGCATTAAATTTTGGTTCGCCAAATTTTTTTCTCTCTCTACAGATTTGGGTTAGTAAATCTTCTCTCTTTTCAAATTTAATCTTATTATGAAGAATGAGATGGAGAAGCTATTGGAGTTCAAAAAACCTCCAAATTTTCACATATTCAAGTAGAATCTCTATTATCGCAAAACTCTTGGACTTGCTCTAAGCCTAACATATTGGCTATAAATGGACTGAATTTAAATATATTGAATTGAACCGAAGTAAAAGATAGAATGTATACAAAACAATAAAAGAAATTATTAAATTAAATTGAATTTTATGAAATCATATTTCATCATATCTGAATGTATAAAAAAAATTAACATAACTAAAAAAATTAAATAAGTTGGAAAGAACATACCCTTTGATGAGGAATGGAAATAACTATTTTCCAAAACTTTTCATGAATAGTTTTGGAAAATAGTTGTTTCCATTCCTCATCATTAATCTAAACTTTTTAACTATAAAAGTGATTTACAATTTATGTTTAATAAAGAAAGGTTATGCATATCATTTTCTTATAAATAATTACTATAACAATCAAAATACTGTCAATAATAAAAACTAAGAAGTTGCGCATTTTTTAATAATTTTGAATTTTCTAATGCATTATAAATAAATGGTTAAAATACTTATATGACCCTCACTTATAATATAACATTTATAACTCTCAGTTCTTGTTTAGTGCAACCATAACCCTCAGTTCTTGTTTAGTGCAATCATAACACACTCAATTGGGCTAATCATTATACATATGACCCTGAACGGATTTAGTAATTAAATTCCGCCTATTAATTAATATAAAACGTGATATATACCATTTGAATCTTCTTCTTAGAATAAAGAGAAAATCTACCATCACTACCGCCCTTTCAAACCCTTCGGCGGCGAGGCTCCCCAGGCTAAAAAAGTAAAGAAATTCAAGAGCAGACTATGTACAAGTGTAAGATATTACCAGTCTAACTACTAGTATAAATATGGATTATTTCCTATTGCAAATTACACATAAACAGCAAAACATCGCATTTCATATACAGATATATTCCTTGATAATTATTAATTTTATGGATAAAAGACGACCGTCTGCGCGAATATTTGGATTCCATGCGTGGACCTAAGCAACAACATGGAAAAAGTGTCGGAGAAGAGAGCACCGACTTCTTCCAAAGGCACCAGAGGGAGAAATAGCGAGTTGGTCCACCCACCCATTCGGGTACCTATGCAAGAATATCGGATGAAACGGCAACAGTCTCGACTCCGTCAACCACCACTGCACCGCCGAATAGATGAGAAACGCCGTGAACGAGTACAACACTTCAGCAGCCTTACCGATTTCGCCGGACTAGCTAGTGGGCATAAAACAAAATATCGTTTACCGACACAAATTATCAATTGAAATGTCACTCTACCAAATGCCGCTGACCAATTCATCCATTGTTTGGATTCATCCATTGTAGCAACTCCACTGCCGCAGACCAGCAAAATTTTATGTGATCTAGAGAGAGGGACGCCAGAAATCCGCAACATGGTGATGAGGTAGGATGACCGATGACAAACGCCCAAACCATGGCTGGAAAAGTCTCCCCAAATCAAGCTGACGCCCCATCCTCACCCTGATCAAATTTTTTATTAAATTTTAAATAAGGATTTTTTGTGTGTTTTCGATAGTATTTAGCCGTTACTTACTTAAAAATTGATTGAAAGATTTTAATCGCACTAAATCAAAATTGAAGCAGAAGATTTAAAAGATATATATCACATTTTATAATAACTAATAGTCTAAAATTAATCACGAAAATAATTGCATAAACTAGAGCATATTGAGTTAAACCCCTTACTTTATGGAGATAAAACTAAAAAAGTTGGGCTGATGACCGGTTGAGATTTTTCTCCTAAACGAGGTGAGTTAGGGAAGTTCAGACTCAAAGTAGAATTCAAACTATAGAATGTAAACAATATAGACTATCTAGAATATCATCCGAATTTAATCTAGAACATATACCACAATCTGGGATTTAGCTTGACTTATTACACTCGCTGCTTTGTTGACGTTATGCCATGCATTGTTTGAAATTTGTAATTTGTTAGTTAAACTAGTCAAGATTCTAACATATAAAACTGAATTAATCTCTTCTCACGAAAAAAAAAGCATCCATTAGGCAGTAGTGAACGTAACCTCACTACTCAACACTAAGTTGAGAAATCGTGATCCTAGTCTCCTTGAGCCTTTTCTCCCGCGGCAGCGGTCGGTACCTCATGAAACTCAAGTACTCATAATCAAAATGACTCAAAAACACCGATTCCATCTTCCATTTCAAAACCATGACAGCGATCCCGAAAGCCACAACGACGAAAGTATAGAAATGGAGACCGTACAGACTAACCGCACATTGCAGAGCTGCAGAAACGAAAAACTGGACGATCCCAAAATCAGTAGCAGGATTCACATTTGCAACGTTTCCCAGCCAAGCAACAGCCATGAACAAGCAACCAAGAAGCAGTGCATGGGATTCAACTCTGATGTAATATTGTGCCACCGCATTCGCAAACATCCCACAAACTATCTCAATCAACCTTCTTTCTTGGTATACTTTCGCCGCCATGGACGATTTCGCAACAAAACCATGGAAAAGATCAGTGCATGCGATGAACAAACCTGGGATGACTACGGAGTATGATGTAAAGCCTGTATGTGATGCACTGAGAAACTGATGTTGGTTGCAAACTCGGAAAGACGCCGTGAACAAGCATTGCATCAGAATCCAACAAAGGAAGTGATTTGGGTAAATTTTTATCGGAAAAACTGAATTAATTCCTTGGGTTTTATAATATCTAAAACCCAGTATAAGGTTTACCAGTACCACTGCAGTTGAGAGTGAGCAAGAAGCAGGAACTAACGTAAGCAATACAGCCTCAGAGAACCAATTATCTGGTCCGAGTTTCGTATATGACAGTGAAGCTAAGTAAACCAAAGGTGCATAAATGGTCGTTATATCGATCAAAAACTGCGTGTCAACTTTATCTTTTCGCATCTTTGGGAGGCTGAGAGGAAAGAAACTAACACGATACATGGAACAGCTCGTAAATAGAACACAGATATACAAAGCCGGGTCAGGGAGAGATCTAGTTAGACCTAAAGCATGTGTTCCCGTTATTACATACGTTATACCAATCCAAGACCAGACAATGATGTCATTAAAGTGCAAAATTGGTGAAGATGGCCATAATACGAAAGAACTAATGGGTGGAAACTCTGTCCAGGTTTCCTTCACCGCCATTGCAGGGCGATAAAGGAACGCATAAGATAGAGAACAGTTTACAGATAGAAGGGACAAATACTCAATTGTGTATCGACCAAGGATGGTGGTGCTGCTCAGATAACATGGAGTGGCTATTGAAAACGTCATGCTGATGAGAGACCAGAAAGTGAAGTACCTTAGTGACGAGAACTCCATCACCATGGATATTTTTGAAATAATCTTTGCTTTTGAGATGATGTTCTTGCTGGCTTCAAAGGCAGCCAAGGATATAAACGTGTACAGACCATAATGTTAAAGTCGCATAAGAATGTCATTTTTGTTTGATTTAGTCTAGTTTATACCAATAAGTAATAACAATATATAAAACACGCTATCCTGATTCTTGACTCTTGCCCTGCCACTAATTAGTTCCACTATAATGACCTTACCCCATACTTTGGCTTAAAATATTTGAGTGAATGATTAGCAAATTTGGCTTCATTGATCAGTTTCAAACTTCACATTGTGTCCTGTATGAGATACTTATGAAAAATACTCTATTAGAATGTGTAAAGTCAAAAATGTTAATTTGCATATTTCATGAACGACAGTTTTCATATTATAATGTATGTCCGCAATTCTTCAAAACTTGACATTATAATGTCTTGCGCGCATAGCTCACAAAATAAGGAAATCAAAGTTTATTATGTCTGATCAGATTATATTATGGTAATATTCAGTCGTATTCATCTACATTTTGTGTATTAATTCAGATCTTTAGATTAAAACATGTAAGGAAAGAGATCTTGTTGAATATGGTCTTTCCTAATTAGAATTAGGTTAGAAGATTTTTACCTTTTCTAGACAATTGCAAATATAGCAATTCGAATCAGAAAGGGAATGTGAGAGTGGATCCGGCAGAAGATGGATCGCAACCGAACACTTTAAACGGAGAACCTCATGGCATTATTCTATCGATTCAGAAGGCATTGAAGTAGAAGTATAAATCGGTTGTTGAGGTTTTGCACTACATAATCGACGGAGAAGTTGAGCTAAGTTTTGATGTTCACTCAACAGATCTACAATGATCAACAAAATCGAAGGCAGCTCGTGTTTGGAACTACTGGAGAAGTTGTAATCTTAACTCACACTGGATTTAGGGTTTAGTAGTATAAGTGTTTTTGTACTGTTACCGAGCATTCTAGTGAATCATGTTGGGCAGAGCAGTCTTGTAAACGTATGTGAATTCCACCGAACTGCGTTGCCAATTGTAGTGTTTTTACATTTCGCATTTGAAACGACATTATAATACCAAAACACTGTAACTAGATAATTGATCAAAGTAGATAATCTAATTAAATCTAGGTACGTATACTCACGTTCCAAAATGTCTTGTTAGATATATCTCCAACGGTAGCATATTTTGCCACCTACCTTACTTAACGAACATTACTATTAAATAAAATATATAAATAATATTTTTTATCTTTTCAAACACCATCAAATTTATTAATGAATGTGATTGAAATCCATCAATGCGAATTTTAATATATTTTTAGAGTCATTATAAATTTATGGAGTAGGCATTCTACCGCTAGTAAAGATAATGAAGGAGCACTTTTTGAATTGCACATTATTTTTTTGTTTTGATACAAAATTGCACATTATTACTTTTGATAAAAAAGAAGCAACTACTACAGTTAATTAACACAAGAAAAGAGGCAAATTAACCATATGTACACATGACTCATTTTTAAATAAAAACTCCAACCAGAATTTTCAGGAGCACTAAATTAAATGCAATTATAGTACTGATTGTGCCCTAACCCTAATTTCAGGTATCTGTTCATCACTCTTTTGTTTAAAATTTCCGTAACGGAAGAATTGGTTATGCATGTAAGCCGGTGCTGCTATATATATTCCGATTCTATTTGTTAAACCTATATATGGAACCTGTAATGTGGACTGAAACTATCAAACTTCACTCAGACAAAGCAAGATACACAATCAAATTCATTTCTTGTTACAAAATTTTCATGAATAATACATGACGGTTAATTTAGACATTCTGATTTTGATCTCCTTGAGCCCTTTCTGCTGCCGCGGCAGGGACCTCAGAAAGCTGTAGTACACCATGTCTCAACAACACTGATTCCATCTTCCATCTCAAAACCATAAGTGTGATCCCGACAGCCACAATGAGGAAAGTGTAGAAATGAAGGCCGTACAGACTCACTGCACATTGCAAAGCTGCTGAGACGAAGAACTGGAATATCCCAAAATCAGTAGCTGAGGGATTCACATTTGCAATGTTTCCAAGCCAAGCAACTGCCATGAACAAGCAACCAAGAAGCAGAACATGGGATTGAACTCTGATGTAGTACTGTGCAATCGCATTCGCCATCGTGCCACAAACTATCTCAACGAATCTTCTTTGTTGGTACGCTTTCGCTACCATGGATGATTTTGCAACCAAACCATCGAAAACAGAAGCACAAACCAAAAAAGTTCCCGGGATGACTACAGAGTATAGTGTGAAGCTTTGTGTTTGCGAGGACGTGAGACAGTCAAGTTTGCAAACTCGCAAAGACACCATGAATAAAAATTGGATCAGAATCCAACAAAAATAGTGATTTGGGTACATATTTGCTGGAATAAGCGTTCCAGTTGAAAACCTTCCTTGGGTACAATAATATCCAAAGCCCGTTATAAAAGGTACTGCTGTAGTTGTCAAGGAAACAACCATTGGAACTTGCATAAGCATTAGCACCTCATAGTACCAAACATCTGACTGAAATTTTGTCAAGCAAATAGCAAGTGGCAGTTTGGTAAAAATCATCAAATAACCCAGGTAAACATTTTTACTTAACATGATCTCTATGGTTGGGTGGCGGAGCGGATGGATAGTAACAGAAACCATGGAACAACTTATAATAATAAGACAGATATACAAAAATGTGTCCGGGAGGGATACGCCTAAAGCATATATTCCAGTTAATACATACGTAGTTCCAATCCAAGAAAAGAGTAAGATGTGAGAAAATAGTGAGCACTTCCATAGCGCGAAAGAACTAGTGAAACTTAGGCCGATTTGGTCATCAAGTTCTGATCCAGGGCGGTAAAGGAGAGCATAAGATATACAACTATTTACAGATAGAAGGAAAAAGTACTGAATCGTATACAGACCAAGGATGTTGGTGCTGCTCAGTGAATACGAAGCAGCAATTGAAAACACTATGCTGACGAGAGACCAGAAAGTGGAATACCATAGTGACGAGAACTCCATCACCATAAAAAAACTGTTGGGTTTAATTTTTAGATGTTTTTTTATTGCTAGATTGAATGCCAGCAAGGACCCGTCATATAGAAAACATATATAGATACGTGTGAATTCAGAATGCATGCATGGACTTAGCCAGGTTTACCAACAAAGAGTGTAAAACACGTTGTCCTTGACTGCTGACTCTTGCCCTAATCCCTACGTCTGGTGCATCATTGAGTGAGACTAGAAAAATCACGTCAAAGTCAAAGTTGCGTCCGTAAATTTTGTTTTATTTAAGGTTTCAAGACATTACACTATAGGTCATGTTCAATTGTTGTACAATTAATTGAGATTATTTGCAAGAACAACTAAAAAACAATAAAAATTTCTAACAGAAAATCAGAATAAATATGCACTCTGTAGCTACGTACAAGGATTGATGTAGGAATGAACATTAATCTAACTAGAAAAGATCTTACTCCCTCCGTTCACCTTCTTATAACACACTATTATTTCTCTTTTTTTTGTTGCAAGTTTGATCAAACAGTTAGAAGTATTATGTAAATAGGAATATCATCATGTGATATACTTTTGGAAAGTTTTAAACATGTATTTTTAAATATTAAAATTTTAAGTTTAATTAATATACGTAACAAAAGTGATTGATGATCAAATTTACCGTCAAATAGCATTACTTTTGAAGTGCGTCACAGGAAGGCGAATAGAGAGAGTATTAGGTCTTGGACGAGAACATCTTAATAATTTTTTTATTTTAGATTATGTCACTAGTTAGCTATAACTCATTATAATAAGAGAGTTAAAAAGCAAAACAACAAGATTAACAGTTGACGTTAATAAATGTATGATGCTGATAAATGACAAATGCTCATCTTATTTTCCCAACATTTGTTGGAGAAAACTTGTGATTTTTGTATGCATCGAGCAAATTGTATCCTTCGGATTTACTGTAGGTATTTAGTTTCCTGGAAATATATGCGGCGAGTCGGTGACTATATAGGTATTCTATAATCACGTACACTTGATGATGAATTCACAATCTTTACTGTATGTTGTTCGCTGCAAATTAAAAATGTGTGCATCTGAATATATGATTCTCTCTTTAGTGCAGACCAGAAATGCACCATCTAGTTCAATTTCATGTAGACAAGAAAAGCTGTTTTGTACTACAACCATTAATAAATTAAAATACCAACCAACTAGCAATCATACATATTACAATACCCAGATCCATCACTCAATAAAAAATTGATGCAAACACCTTTTGACTAAGCTCAAATACGCCATGATATGGGTTGTTAAATTAGAAGAAGTTGATTAAAATCTGGGGCTTCTTCTAATCTAACACAAGTAGAGAGAATTGAGTAGCGAACCTGAATTCATCTTCGTATGTTGAGAGTTTTTAATGCTGACCGCTGTATGCTTTTCCCACAATGAAAAAACTATACCCTCCTTCATAAAAACTCAACATCATAATCAAAATTTGAAAACTAAAAAACACACAAGCCCAACTCCAAAACACAAGTACACACGAATAACTTGCATCATTTTATACTATTTTAAATCTTAAAACACACACAAACTAGACCGCATCAGAAGCAAAAATTAATATAAATTACAGTTAAAAGGGAAAAGGCAAGGATTTCAGACCTTAGTTTCAGGTTAGTGAGAAGATTAAGTTCCCGATGTTGATTAGCTCTGGGAAGAGAACATGAACATACAGCCAAAACTGCCATTGATTCCAGCTCTTACTCACAAAGTACAACAAGTCATAACTTGGTTCCTCTTTCGCTTCAACAATTTTGAGCAAAGCCTTGACTCCGAACTTGCAGTTGACATACCTAGGACAGTAACGCTTGTCATTGTTATTCGTGTGTATTTGTGTACATTCTACGGAGCATTGCGATCTTCGAGTGGTCTCCACTTTGGAGCTTAAAGAACCAAATTTTGTCAGTCCAAGAAGCAAACATGTGACTTTTAAGAAACGAATTATCTTATCTTATTAATCAATCATAACAATTCAGCGAATATCTCTTCTATATGCTCATCTTTCTTTTTTACCGACTATTCCAATCGCTGCAATGTCCCGGGATAATAATCCTCGTTCATTGTTGACTACCAGGTCTTCTAGGCAATTAGTGATACAAAGTTTTAACAAGGAAGATTATTCTCATCCGCTTTGGGTTCTGAATCTTCTTCATTGGTCCAACTGAATGTGCAACACTCTCAGCTTCTGAACCTTCCTTGGTATCATCACCATCACAAGGATTATTTGCACCTTTGGATTCTGATGAATTCATTTAGAGGGCATGGTTAATTTTTTACGGAACGAGTTGATCTCATAGGTTCGCAGAATTTAAGGAAAACAGTTTTGAATAAGGATAGATATGCAATAATGGCAACAACATCAGTTTTGAATTACAGAAATGGAGTTTTCCCATGACCTTTTCCAACCACCCCTAGAAATAAAAAGGAAAACAGAGTTATAACCACTTACCAGGGCTGGTGCCTTCTAACAGGTCGAGCGGGCGGATTCTGGAGAGTACGGAAGATAAAGCAGCCACATCAGCAGCTCATTGTGATCCTTGGCTTAATCCTGCAGACCTTGTAGCAGCAGCAGTAGCTTTTGGGGAAGTAGATGGATTAAATGCAGAGTTTGCGTTCAAGGTAGCTAGGGCAGAAGCTCTTTGCGCAGGCCCTCCCCGGTAGTTTCCATTGGACCGATCCTGGTTCACAAAAAATAAATAAACAAGTTGAGACAACTATGGCCTTGAATTACCTACAATTACCGAAACCAAGACTCCTTTTCGGATTTTCAATTATTACAAGAAGTGATAGAAAGTTTTAACAACGGAGAAGAAAGAAACAAATAATAATTGCAACTAATAGTCTTACAACTGTTGATTTGGTTTCATCCTGAAGTCCGCTGGTGTCAGCTACATGCCCTTTGTGCTTATCCAGTACTGATGGAATTGAATCTGGAACGCCGTTGCCTTTTTTGCAAATAATTATGTCGTGTTCATATGCTGCCTTATCATGATGTGCTAGGACACACACATGTCGAATCAATCTCTGCCTAGTGTTTATAGAAAACTTGCTTCACCTTATACATGGAAGCATCCACAGAGTATAACTTTTCGCAAAAACCTAACCTAGCAATTGACTGCCCAATTAATAGCATACCATTTAATATATATATATATAACTCGATCACTACGACTCTGAAGGAAAATGCAATAGTCCGCAACAAACTGTAATTTTACAGACACATTTATACTACAAGTAGAACTCCCACTTAAGCTAAAACTGATCTGACACATCCAACTGCATATAGTACATGGCATAATATAAACATACTTGTAATATCAAATCCACCACAAATGAAATACAAACCTTAGTTGCTGTTGTCAGGAAAAATAACAGTCCAATTCAGCTAACAACAATCTATTATACGGATGGATTAAACACAAAATAGTCTCACACATAAATGTGGTCTTATTGTATTGGTTTAATTGAATTACCTGCTGCACGTTATCATACAGATTCACACCAAATATCAAACTTCAATGGATACTTCCGCCAAGCTTTAGCTTAGGGTTATAAGTGCTAGCCAAGAGAGGCAACATCAGATTCAAATAATTTTATCTTACCAAATCGACCAGGCCTTTTATCTCTACATCTTTCTTCTTCAAGGATGACAAGTATGTTTAAGGATGACAAGGAAGGGGTCTTGAGCAAAAAACTGTCAAGGAGAAGTAAAAAAAAAGCATAAGAGACTTTCAAAATGAATAAGATTCTCTTTACGATATTGAAGAGCGTCTAATCTCGCTTTGCCAAGAACAGGCAAGCACCCCTCGCGAGCATAGCTCTTCAGAGCGGTATCCTTTACAGCAGCAACAAGCTCCCCTTCGTTGACCACGAACCGAATCGGCCCGGCAGAACCCAGCACGTTAATGCTTATCAGAAGCCTGTTCCCCTTGGCCGCCGCCGCTGGTGCATCTGGCCCTAACCAGATGTTTCACAATATGCCCCATCTCCTCAGATGCACGCCATTGACCTAGTCCAGTTAACTCTAGCAACACCGCCAATGAGAAGGCTTTATGTAAAAAGCCTACCTTCTTCAGCATCAGAAAAAGATGTTCTAGAATCTGTCAAGAGTTTCTTGCTGTCTTCAGGTGTAAACCGTATTATAGCAAGTCTTCCTTGCATCAGTTGTATGGTAGGGCTATGTCCAACACTTTTGTAGAACCAAGCTCTTCTTAAGACATATCAGTGCTCATGATTTGATACTTTAATTTGCGTCTGCTGCAGATAAACAAGGGAGAAGAATCAAGCTCCTCTTGAATTTCTAACACCAGAAGATGCCTCTGCTGCACTTTCCATGGATGGCAGAATGTTCTCTGGATCCATTCTGAAGATCAGACGGCCCAAGGACTGTGTTGAACCTATTGTAAGAACTCAATTATGAATTAAATTAGTTTCTGGTTGATTATTTTTTCCACGTGAAAGCATTTAGTTTTCTCCAGAAATTAGTTGGATTTTTAGTGATGAACTTAGCTTAAGAATATCATATTGCTTGCGTTGTCAAGAATTTTTTTAAGTTTAAAATTTTTTCTCCTTTTTTGCGTTTTAGTCATGCAAACATTCTGTCATTACCATATTTTGAGTGCTCTTTGCCGGTGTTTTTTGTGCTGTTCCCCTATGGTTTATTTCTTAGACTGGACCATCTTGGTCTGGAAGATGGTGAGTTTTTTCCAAGTAAAATTACTCATAGGTCCTGGGGATAGAGAGGCATAGAGGCGATGAGACTGGATCTTTTCAAGGTTATTGTTGAAAAACCACAGTATAATACACATGCTTAGATTGTCTGGTGCAGAAAATATAGGTGACTTAAACTAAGACGGAAAAGGGAAGAAGAGACAGGTCAAGAATCAATACAACACTTACATGCTATTTTCAGATGAGATGAAAATTTATTTTCATAAGACATAGTGGTTAGGTTCTGACTTCTGTGTTGGTAGCACCACATGGTGGGATTTGACTTAAAGGTTGTTCTGCCTTTTTTGTCGCGTCTTTGATCAGAAAGGATAGGAACAGTATCCGTATCATCTTTTACTGCTGCTGTTTCTTAGTTTTTATCCTGTCTGGAGCAGCGTTATATGGATTTGGTAGTAGTACCTCTAAGCTGTTATTTTCTTATTGAATGCTGTTTCTGAGGTACATGATTCAAGTAGCTGGTGTCCCTGATGACCTGTGGATGAAGCTCATGTGATTCAAGCCACATGGTATGCATCTAAACTTCGTTAGTGGGAAGAAAAACTAATATTGAGGGTTTAGTCTAATTAGAGGTGAATTTGTCACATGTATTTGGTTGTGCATGTACTTTATTTTGTTAATGATGAGTGTGTTGCAACATATAACATACAAGAGCTGACTGGCATTAGAAACTTAATTTGGTTGCCTGTGTTAATTTCTTATACTGTTGTTGTGTCACTGACAGTGTTCTCACAATAACGGTGTCTACATGTTTCAAAGCTTTTCTCATCTGAAATGGTAAACATGATGATATTTGCAATGAAATTTTGTTATATTTCTCATCTTTTCTCCTAAGCGATGCCCCATCATTGGTAATATTTGCATTTCATCTTCTGTTTTATAATCTCTCACACCTTTTTTGGGATACCTTTACGAACATAGCTTATATGTTAGGGAGATGATGGTTTGAGGTGTCTTTATGGGATTCCGGAGAATGCAAAACCGCTTCTTAAGCCTCCTACTCGAATTTTGAAGCTGCAGAATGTGGTATGATTGCTAATGACATTACTGCATACTGTGTCTGAATTATTTTACTAGGTATTTATACAAGTTCACTTGTGATTTAATCAACCTTTTTCTTCCGTCTAATTAAGCCTATCTCCCAATCCCTCTCTCTCCCTCTCCCTCTCTCTCTCCCTCTCTCCCTCCCTCCCTCCCTCCCTCCCTCTCCCTCCCTCCCTCCCTCCCTCTCTCTCTCCCTCCCTCCCTCTCTCCCACTCTCTCTCCCTTCCTCTCTCTCTCTCTCTCTCTCTCTCTCTCTCTCTCTCTCTCTCTCTCTCTCTCTCTCGCCCTCGCCCTCGCCCTCTCCCGCCCTCGCCCTCTCTCTCACACACACACACATACACACACTTGGATAACTCCGTTTTACGACTTAACTGTTCTGTTTCCTGTCAGTCATTTTGGCATAGCTATTTCCTTGGGTTTTGGCTTCTGCCTTTTAATCACCATAACTTGGTGTACTTAACAAAGATTTATAATCAGATGGATGGTTTGTTTTCATTCTGCTGTCAAAATATGACTTGTTCGTTTATGTTTTGTAGGATCATTTTAGTATGATTTTAGATGTGAATGTTGGTAAACTGATGGTTTGTTTTTATTCAATTACTGAAAATGCGATTAGGTTTGAGGATTCAAATATGATCCTGATGGTGAATATGTGAGGCGTTGGCTGCCTGACAGAAGCCATATTTGTCATGAGAGGGAAGGCAGCAACAGCAACAGCCACAAGCACTAACGGCACAAATGAGGTCGTTGTTGATAACCCTGAAACCAACGACAACATTGTCGTCCACCCAGAGCCCGTTGCAGAAGAAAGAGTACGATATCCCACCACCTCATCTCATGACCAAATGGTTCCATCAATGAACAACACTGAAAAGAAAGAGGCCGATGCCATCTGCTGAGGAAAAACAGACCAAAGAAACAACTTTTAGTAAGTAAGTGCACCCATGTTTTTGTTTCTTTTGTTTTCTTGAATGCGAAAAAAAATAGTCCCTTGATGACTTTTGTCTTCTAATCTGGATGCAGGATATGTAGGAGTCTAATTGCTGAATATCTGCTCATTTGGTATGATCATAAAGGAGTTTCTTTGTACATACATATACTAATTCTCACATCTCCAAATAAGTTTGTATTTCTTGAATCAAAATTGGATAGAAAGAGGCGGTGGCACATCTTTGAGCTACTAAATAGTCGATGTGTTTTGTTTTTTTTTTTAATGTTTTCTTTATCTTATCTTTCCTGGAACTATGAACAGCGAATCCATCCAATAATACAACTGTGACTAAAGAGTGTTGATGATTTTACTGCCCTTGTCTTTTCCTTTGTCGTTTACAAGCGCTATATAGTATGTAATTTTGGTCTAGAGTACCCGATATAACCATGGTTTGGATGGAATCTCATGGTTTTAGTGTGAGAATCCATGCCAATATTTTTCACATCAAACTGTGGCACAGAACAATTGTGAGGTGACTAATCGAGAATGGCACTTTTTCACACCATTGCCAATTACTAGTTTTTGTCTATTAACCACAGAGTGTAAAGCTGAGAGAGTGCCAACTCTAACAACTAGCGTTCTTGTTCTTGTTGCTGTTATTTGGGAATGCTCCTTGCAGATAATAAGAGTCCTAGTACTTCTGCCAACGTGAATTCCGTTGTTGATCCAGTCTTCTCGGTGTATCCATGCGTCTCGACTGTAATCAAGAACTCCCAGTACCTGCAAACAATCAACAAAAACAAGATTGAGTTTTATGGTTTTGTATGCCCTCCTGTTCTTTACTGTAAGCCAAACATGCTGGTACTTGCAACTCATCCCTTCCAAGCAACGCCCTCGATTGCAGAACCTAAGATATACACAAAACAGTCGAGTCAGTCAGGGCTGAAGAGGAAATCGTAGTGTTTTCTACAAAAAGAAGTTATAGCACTCACATCTACAGAATCAATGGCTTCACTGGGAGGAATTGCATGCAAAACCCTGAAATAAAAAGAAAACAAAACGTTTACAGTATTCATAAGGCCAATTTGAAAATGTTCACTATTCGAAAACGCAGGGTTCAATTTCCGATGCATCTCGGAAGCAAGCAGACTCCATTATTTTCACAAACTGGTCTCGGTTTTACTTGAAGAACGATTTCTCATCCATCTCACAATGTAAATTATGAATACATGTTTCATCTAACAATATAACATTTTAGCTAACAATAAAACTCAAAAGCACAATCTAAAGTCAAATAACTGAAACAAAGAAATCTCATCTCAAGCAATTCCTCGGTTCACATTAATATAAAAGACACGTAAACTAAACAATATATCAAAAGGGATAATAAGAAGCGTACTTTTGAAATTAAACGTCCGGGCTACATAACAGTATCATAAACGGTTTAAGAGAACAAAAATATCTCTAGAATAATCAACATTCACTCCATATCATCTGTGTTCAGGGAAAACAATATTACAAATAAAATTGCATTGTTGTACAAGATCCAAAACAGAATCAATAGTTCTTCACCTCTCGGCTTAGAGATTTAGAAGAGATTTCAAGAAAATCATCGAGCGCCTAAATACAACTCAAAAACACTATCAGTTTTGTGATAATTACTTCTTCCTAAGATCAACTCCGGCCTTTTTAGCAACAGCATCAAGTCCATTTTTCTCAATAGTCTTTATTGCCTTAGTTGATAAACGAAGTTTGATGTAGCGTTTTCCTGCCTCCCACCAAATCCTCTTGTACTGCAAATTAACGAATTGCAATCTCTTTGTCTTGTGGTTCGAATGAGAAACTTTGTTTGCCCTGTTTGACTTCTTCCCCGTGAAGGGACAGATCCTCTCTGAATATATAATACAAGGACCGAAATCCATGTCAAAATGCCAAATATATGTATCATTTAGGACAAGTTCACAGAGAGCAGCATATCGTTCAACATTTGATCTGCAGTGACATCGATATTTCAATTGATAAAGGTGCAGGCAGATCAAGCACTCGACAACTGAACAATCTGAACCTTTGAAGGACCGAAATAAGATATCTAAGTAACGAACTAAACTGAATTCTGCCTCTCAGGTTATGTGTCAAAAAGCCTAACACATCATTTTGGAAAAACACATAAGAGCAAATTGTTCTGGCATCAATACATCAATAGAAGGAAGTGCAAGCAGATCAAGCACTCAACAACAACAAAATTTATGTGCAATGTAACAGTCCCCAACAAATTAGTATGAGATTATCTGTTTCATGATTTCTCTGCTTCTTTCGCTCATCAAAATGTCAAGTAAATAACTAAATTCTACTTAGGCTTTTTGACATGTAAAACACCTCAAACCCAAGGCCTCAAATCAACAACCCTCCCACTTAATTCTAGTTGGCCTTTTTTGAAAAGCCTGCAAGTCACCAATTTGCAAAAACTAACCATTGAAGAGTATCCATTGCACAAAAAAGTCCCAATGTCTACAAGCTATAGAGCACTCCTGTTCATGCATAATCAACACACTCGGTATTCGGTTCGCCAAAATTAAGCAACTTTGAAAGTAAATTCATCATGGCATACATTCTCAAAACATCAAGCTTTCAGTAATTGGCAATGCAAAACAAAACTAGCACATTCAATCAGCTAAAACTCAGTAACAACAAAAAAACCTAATTGAGCTCAAAAGAAGTGATGATGAAAAATCGAAAACTCACTTGCCACAGGCTGGAGAAAAGGTCGAAATGGGGCAGTGATGTTCGCCGGCACCGCCTTAAACTCGATCGGACTGCAAGAAATCTTGATCCCATTCAACTGGGAAGTCACGAACCCGAGCTCCGAGCTGGGTTTCATGGACACCTTGACAGATGGCCGGTGAGCTGCTGCCATGGCGGCGTATGGCCCCGCCATAATCCAGCCGGCTGTTGCTGTAACGGTTGCAGACATTTCTGCGAGAGGTATATTCACGGTTCCCTCAGTTTATCTCCAATTCTCTGGTTCTGTGTTTTCGAAGAAGAAGAAGGAGGATAATGGTTTTGAAGAAATTGTTTCAAGCCTCTAGTTTTAATTTATCCAATTTCTTGTTTGAAAGGATATTTGTTACTTTGGGGCTTTTGGTTTCGGAAAATGTGAGTTTGGGCCCTTGATTCCTCTGCGGAGTTTTCCCCAACTTATTTAAATTCATTTCAATTCAGCTTAATTTAGTTATGATGAACTTTATTAAATTCCCTACCATTTCTAGTTACTTGTAAACGTCAAGAATCAATTATGAAATGAATAAAATTGCAATATTTTTATGATGCATCATTACAATATAATCATAAATATTGCTATCTAGTGTTCATCGTGGACGTTCAAAATTTATAGAATCGCACGTTATCGGTGAGTGCACGTATTTACTAGAACAAAAAGTAATTCTCAAAAGAGTTTGGGAGTAGAATTTGATCTTGTTTACACTAAATCCGCACAATAAGTACTATATCACAAAGTATATTAATATAAATTAATAGTCGATTTAGTTTGATATAGCGATAAAAATGAAATATCACTACATATATACTATATCGCAAGAGTGAGTGTAACATATCTATAACTATCTTTAAAAGAGAAGAATTTCTAATTTTCTCATGATTTTGAATTATTTTTACAATCATCTAAAATTTGACATGTGTCAATTCTATTCTCTAAAATTACCTTTTCCATATTTATTTCAATTTCAATTTTGTTATTATATTTACTCTTTTATTACAGTTTGTCAGTTACTACTTTAACTTCCCTCCGAATACTCCTTTCTTAATCTCAATTAATCCCTCCACCTTCCCCTCCTCCAAAACCCTACAAATCCCAGCCGAAACTCTCCTCGCATTAAGCATAGCCACAAACCGCGAAACTCTCCTCCCGTGCTAAGGTGGATCTACGGTGGTGCCTTAGGTTTCCGGCGAAACCTAGCGGGATTGGGATTCGGGATTCGCCGGAGAACGGATAAACACGGTCTCTCAGGGTTATGATAGGCCCAAGAAAGAATTAAGAAGCGCCTTGAGGTTAGTTTCTTTGCTCTCTTTTTGTTTGTTTCGTTCATGCTATTGAGTCGAGATGTTCTCTTTTGGTTGTAATGACAGTCGCCAGTGGATTGAAGATCTAGTACAGTTGATTCTCGGAAGACCCCACATTGATCGCCAGTGGCATGGTTCTAGGCTCTTAAAC
This sequence comes from Sherardia arvensis, assembly GCA_948330725.1. Taxonomy (NCBI): domain Eukaryota; kingdom Viridiplantae; phylum Streptophyta; class Magnoliopsida; order Gentianales; family Rubiaceae; genus Sherardia; species Sherardia arvensis. The sequence continues at coordinate 8,182,902 of OX415244.1, forward strand.
TGGGCTGGAATTCTATCTCAAGGTCTGTTTTTTATTGTGTATGTTTATTATACATTGGGAAAGTGATATTTACGACCAGAATTGTGCTGTGTCCAAATCATCAGGTCTGAGAATAGCACCTGTCATAGGCTATATATGTTTGGGAAATGAGTTTACTTTGCTGATATGTTTTTCAAAAGTGCAAATTGCTGCTATGCTTCTCAATCTGCAGAATTTGGTGTGCTTCTTTTATGCAAGGTTCGTGCCTTACATTTGATTCCCTTGCCAAGTGAAATCCATCCATCACTTTGTTGATGTGTACAGATTCATAGGGCTTTTGATTTGCATAAATTGTTCTCTTCCAAAAGTGCAAATTGCTGCTATGCTTCTCAATCTGCAGAATATGGTGTGCTTCTTTTATGCGAGGTTCGTGCCTTACATTTGATTTCCTTGCCAAGTGAAATCCATCTATCACTTTGTTGATGTGTACAGCTTCATAGGGCTTTTGATTTGCATAAATTGTTCTCCTCCTCAATGAATATCATGTAACATGTAGCACAAAAGAGCAAGAAATTTCCCAAGTTTGATTTATCCACTTTCAGCAAGAAAAATATAACTTTTATTTACACTTAATGATAGAAAATCACTCTGTGAAGTTTTTGGGTTCGAATATGATGTTTGCAGGCTAGCCATGTACAATGAATACATTGTTTACAATGTGGAGCAGCTCAAGATGCGCTATGCCTTGCACGTGAACTTGAATTACCGAGTTTAGTTATATCATCTTGGAAATATTGTACTTTCTAAGATAGTAATTCATGATTATGGTTCATCTAGGCGCCATATGGATGGCCAGAAAATGGTTCAAACAGGCTCAATTCAGTACACCAAGTGTAGTAGTGCTCTCAAATTTTATAAAGGGATTGGTTTGTGTAATTTGGTTTGTTTTAAAGGGATTGTTGTACTTAGTTTTTGTAGTTTTTGTGACTATTGGTATTTAATTTGTGCATTTAGTTACCAATTCTTCTTTATAACTTGCAATTATTTTATTAAAAATTATTAAAAATTAACCTCACTACTGGAAGTGCACCGAATTAACGGCGGTTCCCTCCCCCCTATGCCGGCGGTTCAGCCCGCCGTGGGTGGCTACGCCGTGGGTGGTCGATGTGCGATAAACGGCAGTCTTGACCGCCGTTAATAAGGACTGAACCGCCGTAACTGTGTTTTTTTTATAAACTTCACACAGATGTTCCGGATTCGGAACACTTGTGACGATGAGGTGTTGATGAGTTTGTTCCGGTTTCGGAAGCCAGCTTGGTTACGGAATTGGAAACTGGAATAAGAAAGTTGTTTTAGTTTATACTTCCGATACTGGAACAGACAAATTTTAATAACGAAATGAAATTTTGATTTCCCAAATCTGGTGTTGAAATTAATATAAATTAAAATTAAAAAAAATCAAAATTTATAAATTATATTAAAGATCCAATTTGTCATTACAACATTATTACACTAATTTACATATCATTCTACAACTAACTCATAAACCATTCTACACTAGTTCTAATCCAACTAGCATGCTACACTAACTAATAAACATTCTACACTAATTCTAATTTAACTATGCTTGTACTAATTAATACTTGAATAAGAACGTAACCATGCTTGAACTTGAGTAGGAATGTGAAGGAAGCTCCTAGATTCATCTGTGGTGATATGGGCTCTGGCCCATATCTAGGTTCCGGCCCAGAGTGTAGCCTGGTCCATATGACGTCAGCTAGAATGGCGTTATCCGGGGACAAGGGGACATGAATATGACCTGTCTCCGGGTAAGGACAAAAGGACAGGACCACTATCTCTAGGCTGGAGGCTGACCGCTCACAACTATAAATACAGCTTTGGACTTGTGGAGAAAGGTATGTTCTATCAGATAAAAACTCTCTCAATATATCCTTATTCTCTCTCCTATTCAAAGGCCCCTCTTTCATCATCACGCCGGAGTAGCTATCCTCGGGATACTCCGGGGCGTTGTTTTGCAGGGCTTTAGGTGAGAGCGCGCAGAGCACGGACAAAGCCTCATCCGGACCGGAGACCCGCCGTTGATCCGGACCGGGACTGGAAGCTGGTAGCATCAGTTGGCACGCCCAGTGGGATCTTTAAAAATTCCAGTTACAAGTTACGTTCATGCCGCCGCGCGGACGACCGAGAAAGAACCCTCTCCCGGCTGAGGAGGAAGCGGGAGGAGGGCCAAAAACCAGAAAAGCCGCTACAGTTAGGGCTCAAAAGATAGCAGCCGAGAAGCAGCGGATTCTCCAAGCCAAATAGGCGGCAGCAGAGAAGAAGGCCGCGGCTGAGGAGCGTCGGCGACAGCGCCTAGCAGCGGAGAAGGCGAAAGGGAAGAAGCCAGCCTCCGAACGGACTCTGGCTGATATACAACGCGAGGCTAGAGAGCGTTTGCGAGCGGCACGTGAGGCACGGAATCAAAATCAGTCTGATGATCAGGCGTCGTCGGAAGGGGATGAGACGCCTGATCCGGACCGTCCTGAGGGATCCGGTTCCGAGGAAGCCGAGGATTGTGAACCTGAGGAATCTCCGGAAGGGTATAGCACGGAAGACGATGCTCAGAGCAGGTCGATTCGACCCCGAGTTGGGCGGAAGGCCGGACGGGAGGAGCGTAAGCGTCATGATTCCGGACTGGGAGGCAACATCCTGAGGACCAACATGACGGAGTATCAACAATTCCAGGAGTGGAAGGCAGCTCAACGAGGTGAGGCGGATAAGCTGCCTCCGGACCAACCGAGAGCACCAAACTTAAATCCATACCCGGGCGGACATCAACAGCAGACTGCTGGTTTGAATCCGAACGCACCGCCTTACTGGGGAGCACAAACCCAGCAGGGATACGGTACCCAGCAGGGCTATGGGATGGGTGCACCTGGAGGACAGCAGCAGATGATGTACGGGATGCAATCTGCCGGAGGACCTGGGGGTCAGCAGCAGATGATGTACGGGATGCAGCCTGCCGGAGGAGGATTCCCTGGAGGCTTTGGTTTTCAAACACCTTTTTGCCCGGATTCCATTGAAGACCGTCTCAATCACCTGATCGGACGGAATGGGATCGGCCCACAGTCACCCTGGGTTCCGGAGGTGCTGAGCTTCAAGTGGCCAGCCGGAACCAAGGCTCCGGACGGACTACCTACCTACAACGGAGAAGGTGACCCGGAGGAGTTCGTTCATACTTATGCGAGTATCATGATTGCTAGGGACATTCCGGAGGAGCTACAGTGTAAGATGGTGCCTTCATACCTCCGGGGCAATTGCTTAACATGGTTCAAGGGTCTGCCGAACGGTACGCTCCGACATTTCTGGGATTTTGCCATAGCCCTGGTCCGGCGCTATTCCGCCATGAAACATACATTTGTGAACCTCGCCACGGTCCTGGCAATGAGGCAGCTGGAGACGGAGACTACCTGGGAATTCTACACCCGGTACATAGCAGCGACAATGAAGGTGGTGGACTGGCACTTGCAGGAGAAGGCCATTATCCACAACTTCGTCAACGGACTGAGGGACAACACCTTCTACATCGAACTCATGAAGAATATGCCTACGTCATATTACCACCTCCAGTTGGTGGTGGAGATGCATTGTACGGTGCATGACGCCAACCAAGTCCGGATGACAACAGTGGGCTTTTTCGAGCAAAGGTCTCTTACGGTGACGGGGACCCAAACCACTGCTGCAAGGGCTCCGGCCCGGAAGGATCAGGTCAGACGAGTACCCGCCCCAGCGACAGCAGCACCAGCACCGGCGGCCGCTGTTCGTCCAACTTACACCCCTCTCTCGAAGACCCGTACGGAGATCCTTGCGGTTCACCGAGGCTTGTTTACGGATCCGCAGCCCATTGTTGGTGTGCCGGCACCAGCAAATGCGGATAAGTGGTGTGAGTTTCATAAGTCACATGGGCATACCACGGAGGGGTGCAGGGCGCTTCGTTCGGATATTGAAAGGTTAATCGGAGCAGGCCAGCTAAGAGATTGTGTGGCGGGAGAAGGACTCGGACGCCCGGCCCAAGCCCCGGCAGCTGCAGCCGGACAGGGTCGGAAAAGGAATAGGAACAATCGCCCCCGAGGGGGGAACCAAGCTAATCCGGCAAACCCGGCACCAAGACAGGCTGCGCCAGCTCAACCCCCAGCTCAGCCTCGGATGATCAATGTGATAAACGGAATCGTCGGCGACGGACTTTGTTCCATGACGGCGATCAAGGCCAAAAGCAGATACGTGCCCCCGGGTGAGATACAGGAAAAGAGGTTCAAGCCAAGCGAGACTATCACCTTCTCGGATGAGGATCCGGTACCCCCACAGGTTCCCCATTCGGATCCGATGGTGGTAATGGCGGATGTCGAAGGAGTATTGATCAAACGAGTGTTCGTAGATGACGGTAGCAGTGTGGAGATCATGTTCGCGGCATGCTTTGATCAGCTCGGGATCGGACGACAAAACCTAAAACCGTGTCAGACCCCCCTTTCAGGGTTCACCGGACGGACTGTCCATCCGCTCGGAGTCATCCCTTTGAAAGTCACCCTGGCGGATTTCCAGGACCCGACGAAGCGGGCTACGGTGGAGTGTAACTTCGCCGTTATTGATGCTGTTTCCCCTTACAACATGATCATCGGAAGACCTTGGCTGTCACAGGCACGGGCTATATGTTCGCCTTTCCACTTGATCATGAAGTTCCCCACAGAAAACGGTATCGCATCCGTCCGAGGCCACCAGCAAACCGCTCGGAGTTGCATGCTGACCGCCATCAAGGATGCCCGATCCGGGGAGGGCCAACCCAAGTTGTCCGCCTCGGACAAGGGAAAAGCCAAAGCGGACTTGGTAGGAGCTATCCATGGAGAAGCACCATCTTATGAAGTAGAGGATATGATGGTCGGACAGAAGGGGGTAGTCAGTGTGGGGAAGAACATGCCGGATGACGTTAAGATAGAATTGCGAAGCCTGTTGGCGGAGTACGAGGATGTGTTTTCCTGGGGGACGGAGGACTTGACTGGCGTTCCGGAGGAGATCGCAGTCCACAAGCTCAATGTCTTTCCGGAGCTGAAACCAATCAGGCAGAAGAAGAGGCCCCTCGCCCCGGAACGCGTGGAGGAGATCCGGGTGGAGGTGGGTAGACTGTTGAATGCCGGAATCGTGGAGGAGATATCATACCCGGAGTGGATAGCAAACCCAGTTCTGGTGAAGAAGCACGATGGCTCGTGGAGAATGTGTATTGACTTCACAGATCTAAACAAATGCTGTCCGAAAGATAGCTATCCGCTCCCCTCCATCGATCAGCTGGTCGAGGCTATTACTGGTTACCAAGTGTTGGCATTCTTTGATGCGCACCGAGGGTACCACCAGATTACGATGGCCAAGGATGACCGCCCCAAAACATCTTTTATCACTGACTTTAGTACTTTTTGTTACAGGAAAATGCCTTTCGGACTGAAAAACGCAGGTGCAACATACCAGAGGATGGCGGACAAGCTGTTTCGGAACCAGATGGGACGGAACCTGGAGGTCTATGTGGATGACATGGTGGTCAAGAGCCGGACGTACGAGTCTTTTTTGTCCGACCTCCGGGAGATGTTCGACGTGCTCCGGACGGCGAATCTCAAGCTCAGCCCAGGAAAAAGTACCATCGGAGTCGGAGCAGGGAAGTTTTTTGGCTACATGGTGTCGGCTCGAGGAATCGACGTCAACCCGGAGAAGATATCGGCCCTTATGGAGATGCCTCCTCCGAGAGGGGTGAAGGACGTACAAAAACTGACCGGGTCGCTAGCCGCTTTGAGCCGATTTCTTGCTCGGGGGGCTGAGAAGCAGCTCCCGTTCTTTAACATACTCCGAAGAGCCAAGCCGTTCGAGTGGACCGAGGCATGTGACCAAGCATTCACGGATCTCAAGGCTCATCTAGCAAGCCTCCCTACCCTCTCCAAGCCGTTGCCCGGAGAAGAGCTTTTCCTCTACATAGCAGCGACGGAACACGCTATAAGTTCTGCTTTGGTCCGAGAAGATGGAAAGGTACAGCGTCCGGTCTACTTTGTGAGCAGGGCACTCCAGGGTCCGGAAACAAGGTATACCGCTTTGGAAAGGCTGATATTGGCATTGGTCCATGCTTCCCGGCGCCTCCGACCATACTTCCAAGGCCACCCAATCACGGTACTGACTAATCATCCGTTGAGACAGATCATGCTGAAGCCGGAAGCCTCGGGACGGATGATGAAGTGGGCAGTTGAGCTTGGAGAGCACGAGATCAAATACCATCCCCGGAAGGCTATTAAGGGGCAAGCCCTGGCGGACTTTTTGGTAGAAATGACTGAACCTTCAGGAGAGCCGTCCGGATCGGAACCACCCTCTGACAAATGGAAGTTGCATGTGGACGGATCGTCGCATGCTAACGGGGGAGGGGCTGGTGTCCTGCTTACTAGCCCACAAGGAATGGAGTACAGGTATGCTATCCAGTTCGCCTTCCGGGCAACTAACAATGAGGCAGAGTATGAGGCACTTCTGGCCGGACTCCGACTGGCGTTGGAGATAGGGGTCACGGACGTTGAAGTGTACAGCGATTCTCAGATTGTGGTTCAGCAGGTGAATGGAGATTATGAGGCAAAGGAGCGGAGTTTGCAAAAGTACCTTGAGGCGGTTAAGCCATTACTGGCCAAGTTCCGTGGCGTTACCATAACACAAATCCCTCGCGAGGACAACGGGAAGGCGGACGCTTTGAGCAAACTTGCTTCTTCTGAGATCAAGCCAGACGCGGAGAGCAACCTGATGATGGAGACCCTATCCGCCCGGAGTTATGACGTCCCTGTAGTGGCATCAGTTGAAGTGCAAAAGGAGTCATGGATGGCCCCCTTCTTCGACTATTTGCAGCACGGAAAGCTCCCGGAAGACAAGGCACTGGCACGGAAAATCCGACAGAAGGCCCCGCACTACACCATAGTGGATGGAACCCTGCTCAGACAAGGATATCTCCAACCGTGGTTAAGGTGAGTAGACTCGGATGAGGCAGCCCGGATCGTGAAGGAGATGCACGAAGGACCGAACGGCAGTCATCAAGGAGCTCGGACCATAGCAAGAAAGATAATGTGCACGGGTTACTACTGGCCGACCCTGTTCGAAGAAGCACAGAAGTACGTCCGCTCCTGTGTGCAGTGCCAAAGGTTTGCTCCGCTCATTCATGTTCCGCAAGAAGAAAGGGTCGGGATCACCGGCTCGTGGCCTTTTGATAGATGGGGCATTGATCTGGTCGGACCCTTCCCCTCCGCTCCGGGAGGATTCAAATACCTGATAGTAGCAATAGACTACTTCAGCAAATGGGTTGAGGCCGAACCGCTCACAAACATCCGTGGTAGCACCTGTGTTAAGTTTTGTTGGAAGAACATCATCTGCCGCTACGGAATCCCCAAGTACATCGTCACGGATAACGGAGCTCAGTTTGAGAATGACCCGTTTCGATCTTGGTGTAAGGAGTACGGAATTACGCAGCGACTCACATCGGTTTACCACCCGCAGGCCAACGGACAGGTGGAAGTTACCAACCGGACAGTGGTAAACGGACTGAAGACTCGTCTGCAGGGGGCACGAGGAAACTGGGTCGATGAGCTGCCAAGCGTTCTTTGGGCATACAGGACGACCGTAGGATCCGCCACGGGCCAGTCGCCGTACAGTTTGGTATACGGGGCGGAGGCAGTCATACCAGCTGAAGTGGGAGTCCCCAGTCTCCGGACCCTCACTTGGGATGAAGACCAAGCCGGACGGAGCTCTCCGCTCGGATCAAGCAGGCTGCTGGATTTGGACCTCCTGGAGGAAAAATGAGAGCAGGCAGCGCTGCATGAGGCCAAGGTGAAGGAACGGATGAAGCGTTACCACGACAAGCGTGTCAGGAAGGAATCATTCGTCCCCGGAGATTGGGTGATGCGAAGGAATGATAAGAGTCTGAAGGAGGCCACTGGCAAACTGGCACCAAACTGGGAGGGTCCGTACCAAGTCACAGCATCATATCCGGGTGGGAGTTATGAGATGGCGGATCAGTCCGGACGTGCAATCCCCAGAAGGTGGAACATCACCAACTTGCGAAGGTTTTACGGAGCATCCTGAGTAGGTATGCTCTCTGACAGAGTTCTGTAAGTTGTCTTTCCTTTTCAGCAAGTATGTAGTCCCGGGTCCTAAGGCCAGGGTTGAGCCTAGGATTCCGTTCCGTCCTATTTACTATGTACTTGGCTCCGGCCGCATTTAGACAAAGGGTATGTCTAGCCGGAGTGCGACTATTTGAATGAAGAATTGTTAAAATTTTATACTTGTTCAATTTTACGATGTACTATTTTTCAATTCCGCACAATTAGAATCCTCCGGATCGTTTGGACAAACGGACGGAGTGAGCAAAGTCGAACAAATAAAACCCTCCGAAGCGTTTGAATAAACCAACGGGGGTGAACAAAACAAAAGGATAAAACGGTTTGATCAAACAACAAGGAAAAACGCTTGAATAAGCTATCTCGACATACATAGAAATTACATTTGAATAAATGACACAATTATACAATCTGTCAAGTCCGGACGGACGCAGAAACAAAAGAAAAATAAAACCTATCTATTCGGCCACGGTATATCCCAATCGATAGGAGGAGAGGTGGGCTCCGGAGTAGGAGGTTCCGGAGTAGGAGGCAACATAGCTCCGTTCTCTGGAGATGGAGGCCTTGCGTCTTGAACCCTTTCCTGATTCAGGGCAGTAGGAGTCTGCTCCGGAGTGTTGTCCTCAAGATCGTGGATCTCATTCCCACTGCTTTGACCCACTGGCCCTCGATACGGAAAGGGAGGAATGGGCGGAAGTTCCGATGGACCAGCTCCATCCGGATCAGAGCCAAAGATCTCGTCAGAGTCAGAATCGGAGGACTGCATGGTCTCCTTTGTGGCTTTGGCCTTCCCTTTGCCCTTGACTGGAGGTCCAGCTCGAGACGGACGGAAGGGATTCTGGCTCGGATATCGCGAAGGAGAGCGAATCCGAACGGGGACTTGGGGACGGCGAGCTGGTTGGATGCTTCTTCCCCTTCCCCTTGCCGCCTGTTGGGCACCCCTCCCCCTTCCCCGCGCTGACTGCTTCGCCATTCGGTTAAGGACAGAATTGAGGCCCCGGCTGTTCCCGCCACGAGCATTCTGGCTCGCCCGGACACGAGTGTTCTGGACACCCCGGAGACGAGCTTGACGTCGCCTCGCCAATTCGGCCAGTTCCCTAATGATGAAGGGACGGATGACGGAGGCATCTTGACGGAGCCGCTCTACTCGACGGGCAGACTCTTCCGGATCAACAGAAACCTGGATGCTAGTAACCTTTCGAAGGTGAAGTCTATCGCCACCTGGCTCGGAATCAGGGTCAGCGAGGGAGGGAGAGTACTGCCAGCATGCATCCGTTTCCACCATTCAACGGCCTCCTCGAACGCAGGACGATACGGAGACTCCCGATCATTCCACCCCAACTTAAACATCCGGACGATCAAAGCACTGACGTCACGAGGGAAGTTGCGGTATATGGTCGGAGTAACGAGTCCGAGGCGGAGTCCGGTTAGATGGTATGACAGTTGCAAGGTCATCAGATTCTCCCGGAGGACCATCACCCGGCCGGCAAGCACCTGATTCTCTTCTTCCAGCTTCAGATAATCTCGCAGAAAATCCGTCCGGCTGGCCAGCCACTTCAACTTCTCGGCATAAAACGGAAGCAGGGACCAGACTAAATCCAGCTCGGTTTTCAGCTTGGGCTTGTAGTCTTCGTGCTCTGCTTGCAGCATGGAGATCGTCTCGTCCGCATCATTGGTCGCGCTGATCCGCTCTCGAGCAAAATCCCGACACTGGGACAGAGTGCCGAACTCCTCTGATATCTCTCGGAGGCAAGCGGCCAAGGTTGGGATGTCCTGAAACTCTTCCATCAGGGACTCCATTCCGGATCGGATGAAGAGTTCGCGAGTTCGCTCCCCACCCATCGTCCATCCGGAAAGTTCCGCCTCCAACTCCGCGCACCTAGGACACGGAGGGCTCGTGGAATGAGAGCTAGCTGATGAATGATGGTCATGCGAGTCACCGGTCCGGAGAACCGGATTCGGACCTCGGGGCTGCGGACAAGCAAAATGCAATGAATACGAGAAATAAAACACAAGTATAGGAAGAAGAAAAGATTAGTTTTATAAAGTGGAAGAAAGATTACATCATCCGGAGGGTTGTCATCCCCATCCGAGTCCTCGCTATTGTCCTTCCTACACTAAACAATAGAAGATCAGACCTATCCGGATGAAAGCTATTACACAGAATTTAAAAGCTAAGGAGTGCGCTCTACATCAGAATCCTCGTTGCGGTTGATATCACCACGACCGCCATCTCCTTCCTCATCATCCCCGAACCGGGCATCGCCGCCATCATCCTCATTGGCGTCCGGATATCCGTACATCTGGAGAATTTCCATGTACTTGGGCTTAACAGGAGACTCCGGATCAGCCTTCTCCGGATCGGTCTTCTCCGGGACGGGGGGGACTTCAACCTGCAGGTTAACCAGGCCCTCGTTGAAGGCGCGGACTGACTCGGCTGAGACTGAAGCCGGGCTTTCCTCCGGATTAGCATCGAACACTGCTAACACGGAAGGCTGCATCTTCTCGACCCCTCCGCGATAAAACTGGTCCAGATCATAGTTGTATTTGGCCTGGGCGTCCGGATGGTAGTAGAACTTGGTGAACGCCTCCCTCCGGACCTCCGGGACCCAGCCTCGCATCTTCCTATAGACTTGATGGGCTGCGAGCCTGTTTGATTCGCGACAAAGACCCTGCAGGTTCTTCTCGAACGCTTCGCTCCGGAGCACCTTGTCCGTAAAAGCAACACAGAGATCGCGCTGTGCATCCGGAGAAGAAAGGTCCTCCAGCTCCTGAACCCGGGCCTCGGCTCTGGCCGCCCGGGCCTCGGCCTCAGCGGTCCGAGCCTCTGCAGCAGCCAGCTCACGGGTCAGGTTCCCCCTTGTCCGCTCCAGCCCACTTATCTTCTGGGATAGCTGAGTATGCATGGTGTGATAAGCTTTGTTGATGGCCGCAGAAACACCCGGAGCGGCGATAAGATAAGCAGCAAAATCCTACAAAGAGTTAAAATTAGACAAACCATCTATTAAATGGACAAAAGACAAGCAACGAATAAGGTTTTACCTGGCTGGTCCGGCCAGAAGTATGGCTACTGTCCGGAGTGTTCTTTTTCACGGAGAGGTCCGGAATCTCCACCTGCTGGACGACCTGCCTCGCGGACGAATGCTGGCCCGTTTCAGTCCGCCCAGTTATTTCGGTTTCGCGGCGATGGGACGGAATCCTCCTCCTCGGCTTCTTTGACAGTGGGAGGTCATCCTCCTCATCAGTGGACGGAGGATCCTCGAGGGTGACGGCAGCAGCTCGATTACCAGCTCCGCTGCCCGAAACGGAGGATTGTTCGTTTGCTGTCGATTTGTCTGTTTGTTTCGCGGACACAGCCGCGATTTTCTTCAAGGCCTCCGCCTTGGCCTTCTCTCCCGCAAGCAGCGCCAATTGGCGCTTCCGCTTCTTCTCCTTGTCCTTCTCACCTTCTTCAGTGTCCGGGGTTTTCATGCCGGTCCCCGAACCGGTCGCTGGTTTCTCCTTGTTGGCAGTTTTTGTATTTCCGGGCGGGGGATTTCCGCCCGTGTTCTTGTTCTTGATGGACCCGGACCGAGGGTCTACACCCGCCTCGATTTCAGGGTACACTGCAAACAGAGAAGGAAATGAGTGACAAGAAGCATAAAGTAAGGAACGGAACAAAAAGAGACTTACAAGATGTGTCTCGGGGGAAGTAGTAGCGACACCGAGTATAGACCGCCTCCTCATACGCCATCAATGGGAAGATGTACTTCCCGTTGATCCAAAACTTGTTCAGATCAATTTGATTGAGGCTCAGTTTGTTGATGTCCGCTACGTCGACGCCGTCCGGACGGAATACCTCCTTATCCTCCTTCTCCCTCTTACCATTCCACACGGGGCACGGATACGCATCCAGGTTGAAGATGAAATAGTTCTTTTGCCAGTTTGCATAGTAGTCATGGCGACCCTTGCTGCAGTCCTTCACCCCTTTCCGCTTCTGGAAAGTGAAGACCTTCTCATCCTTTGTGGCATCCAAATGATAGAAGGACCGGAATAAGTCAAGGGATGGGGTTATGTCGCACCGATAGCAGTTCAGCAAGAAGGCACGGACGACAGCAATGCAGTTGGGCTGAAGCTGAGCAGGGGAGATCTGGTAGTGCTCGAAGATGTCCAAAAACAGTTGGGGAAGGGGGAAAGTGATTCCGTAGAAGAAGTGACTCCGGGGAATGGCAGCGACAGTCGTATGGTCCCCGTCGAACGGTGTTAAGCGGGAGTCAACGGAAATAGGAACTACCATGGCTCGAACTAGCTCCTTGACAGTTGAATCAATATTGATAGTCTCTCCGGGCTTCGGATCATCAATTTCTGGCTCAGGGTTAACCCCTATCGTAACATCAACACCCTCAGCAGACATTGTAATTAAAGGAAGGGGAAGTGTGAAAAAGAAGAAGTATTTTGAAGAGAATACAGAAGGATGAAATTAGCAGAGATGGGAAAAGTGAAAAACGAAAATGATGGCAGCAGAATGAAAGACAAGAGATGGGAAAAGTGAAAAACGAAAATGATGGCAGCAGCTCACTATTTATAGACATAAAACTGATAAAAGGAAAAGGGGAGCGAGTCCCGAGGCGACATGATTGCTCTCTGGAAAAAAGAGAAGGAATTTATTTGGAAAAGTAAAAGCAAAACTTTTTTGAATTGACAGCGCATTTATGGCACAGCAAGCACGCGTCATTAATGCACCTTGAAGGCACGCGCACAAGAAGTACAAACGGCAAGCGCGTACCCAGACGCATCTGGACAGGTATTGGGCTCCCGGGGCGGACCGCAGGCCTCCGTCCGGAGCCAACAAAGAAAAGAAAAGCGTTCGTGATGAGATACGGGATCCTCCCTCCGGATCGCTCTTCCGGACGGATCCCATATCTCGGGGGGCTAGTGGTGATATGGGCTCTGGCCCATATCTAGGTTCCGGCCCAGAGTGTAGCCTGGTCCATATGACGTCAGCTAGAATGGCGTTATCCGGGGACAAGGGGACATGAATATGACCTGTCTCCGGGTAAGGACAAAAGGACAGGACCACTATCTCTGGGCTGGAGGCTGACCGCTCACAACTATAAATACAGCTTTGGACTTGTGGAGAAAGGTAGGTTCTATCAGATAAAAACTCTCTCAATATATCCTTATTCTCTCTCCTATTCAAAGGCCCCTCTTTCATCATCACGCCGGAGTAGCTATCCTCGGGATACTCCGGGGCGTTGTTTTGCAGGGCTTTAGGTGAGAGCGCGCGGAGCACGGACAAAGCCTCATCCGGACCGGAGACCCGCCGTTGATCCGGACCGGGACTGGAAGCTGGTAGCATCAATCTGTAGTGCGCAAATGGTTCAAGCAAAGAGTTGATTCGCCAAATTAGGAGAATAAATACATAATCATAAAACTGACTAAATTGGTAATCAGCTAGATAACTTCCCAACTGGCTCTAAACTAGCCAAATTGACGTGACAATGGCAAACAAGCTTGTGAAATAGAATGGAAAATCTACTAACGACTGAAAATGAACCAAAAGGAAACAAGAAGCTACCTTCAGTACAAGAAACTGCTATAGAGCTTCCATCAGCATTGCCATAGGTAGCCTTGGTCCCAAATAGCGTAAGAATGGCTTATTCTGAGGCTTAGATCCACCACTCTCTTTAGGTTTTTCTTCTCCATACATGATAAGAGAAGAACCTAACATTGTGTGACTCGCAACTATTATGGAAGTAGCATCATCGCCAAAGGTGAGCGCAGTCGGATGACCACCCGTAGGCAAGTTAATTCTAAAAAACCTAAACATCACCACACCAGTCAAAATCGAATCAAAAGAAAATGAATAGAAATAAAAATCCAAAAGACTCTTACTTGAAGCTTTTATTGGCAACATCATCCAGCTTAAACACCCTCGGAATTCCATCCCCACAAGCTGAACAAAAAAACAATTTAACTAATTATGCGTCGATGAGGTGCCGGGGATGCGTCGAGGAGGCGCCGGGGATGCGTCGAGAAGGCGCCGGGGATGAGCCGAGGACTAACACTTACAGGTATGTGCCTCCTGCAAAGAAACTGGAAAAAAAACCAACAATTCTTGAATGAATAAAACAACCTTAAGATTCATTTCATGATGATCCAACAAGAAGACTAACATTACATGTCAAAAATATAAATGGTCACCTGAGCACTCATGCTTATTGTATAAGTCTATGAGATAGCCAAAGATTAGGCTTCTTCTTTCGATTATCAGAAAGCAAATAGTATGAAATTTGAAAATGTGATCGATGGTCTACATTTTATGCATAACAAGCTTAATGTTCAAAGTCATGCAATATATGATCAGCTAGGAAACTACATATCCCCTAGTTCCGAAACACGAAACTTATCCTAGATTTCAATAATATGTTTCCTATACAAGCAAATTTCATTACAATGACTACACAAACATCAACAATTAGAATTAGTATCGCTAGACCAAAAAGAACATGGATTTCACACTAAATATCACTCATTCAACAGCTCCAATAAGCTTAAAATGAACCAAGAATCTCTAAGATGAAAATACAATACCTGCAGAAGATCCCACCAGCAAAACCCTGCTGCAACAAAGATTCTGAGAAGCCCATTTGCAGACAGCAACAACATCCTTAATCTCCTTGAACCCAGTCAAAGAAGGCCTCCCAGTAGATCTTCCAACCCTTCTCATGTCAAAAGTCACAGCTTTGTACCCTTTTTGCGCCAGCCCACTCGCAATCCCGCTCAGAAGCCCCTGACTGCCACCGAGGATTGAGTAGGGATGCACTAACACAACCGCCAAGTCTCCATCTTTTTCAGTGCTTTCTTCTTCTTCTGAATCTTCTTCTTCGTCTTCTGCGTCCGAGGAGGCAAGGAGGCGCCGGGGATGCGCCGAGGACGCGCAGGCGAAGAGGCGTCGGCACATGGGAGACACAGGCGAGGAGGCGTCTGCGTAGGGGAGGCTCCGGCGAGAAGGCATCTTCGATTAGGGATTTCTGCGAGTTCACAGAAGGGGAAAGGGCGTGGATAATGTTGGAGATTATATTTGATTTTTTTATATACCAAAAAACATGAACGGTTGAGATTAAACTGATTTAATGAATTTACGGTTCAGATTAAAGTAAGATTAATAATTTTAATTTTAATTTTCTATTTACTCATATATATTGTATATTATATTTTTTTGATATAAAAAAGTTATTCAATTACTTTTTTTGGTTATGTATTCATATATGCTTTATATAGTTAAGTAAAATTTTAATATTGTTAGGTTTAGTTTAATACTCCATGAATATTGTTTATAGCTTTTGTGTTACATTATTTAATCAACTATCGATTCCAATTTGATAGTACTCGTATATAAAGTAAACTAGTGTTTGATCAAGTAATTTTGATATTTGATTAGTTAAGTTACATTCGATTACAATTTGTGAGTAATGTATACATAAAGTAAAGTAATGTCTGATCTTTCATATTAAACTATATAAAGTTAACATTTATAAATAGTCGAGTAAGATTTGATCTCTAAATAGTTAGATTGCACATGTTTTAGCATCCACTAAAAGTAAAAATGTGTTTGATCTTTGATTAGCTAAGTTATATTAAGTTAACATTTCTAAACAGTCGAGTAAGATATGAACTCTGATTAGTTAACATGTTTCAGTGTCCGGGCGACGTTGTCAGCTCAAGGTAATCGGTCGACGTTGTCAGCCCTGGATCAACAATTTTCCCTCGCACACTACTCATTGTACCTATAAACCTAAAGCCCACCGATTACACATACATAAACGATTAAAATACTAAACATATCACAGTAATCACATGCATTTGAAGGAATTTTACTTGATACAACATATCCACAAGCACCACAATCATAATAGGTTTGAATATGGGATTAACTTACCTCAAAGATTGATGACCGTTGCGCCAAGAATGGGATCTTCCAAAGTAAAAAAAACTTTCTTCGTTTCTGATGTAGTTAAGCTGCGTTAAAACCCTCAAATCAGAAAAACTCAAATATACTTGATTTCATTTAATAATAGAAATAAATTGATCACAGCTATGGTGGAAATAACACTCAAAGTATATATACTCAAGTAACAAGTTATAGTCTTAGTAGTGTTTCTCATATATATTCTCGATACTGAAGTTCTCACTAGTCACTATGAGTATCTTTCATTGAGCTAATAACAAAGTAAATCCACATGAAAGGTGTATTATGCATAATAAATTTAGCATAAGTATCAAAAATCCATGTTTAAAAGTCAGAATTTGATGTTTTATGACATTTTTCAAATATTTACTGAAATAAGCGTTTATATCAATGCTATTTCATGGAATTTGTGTTAAAATATATCAGTAACACTCAAATAAGCTTAACTTCATTTATAAATGGAAATAAATTGATCACAATAGTGGAGGATATATGCCTCCAAAGTATATGTACTTAAGTAACAAGTTTTAGTCTTATTAATGTTTCTCAGGTTCATGATACTAAAGAGAAACTCTCTGATAGGGCAGCCTTATGGTAATGCAAAGGGACCTCATATGGTTCATACAAAATTTTTGGGGTCAAATCGTAATTATTATATTTTAGTTACCTAATTTATTATATCAACTACAAATCATCTTCCTCTTCATCAAATCATCGTCGCGCATCATCAAATCATCGATGTTGATTACCAAATCATTGATGTTCATCATCAAATCATCGTTGTTCATCAAATTATCAATGTTCATCATCAAATCTTCATCGTTCATCATCAAATCATCGACGTTCATCATCAAATCTTCGTTGGTCATCATCAAATCATCAAATTTTCGTCATTCATCGTCAAATATAATCGTCAAATCATCGTCATTCATTGTCAAATCACCAAATCTTCGTCGTTCATTGTCAAATCTTCGTCATTAATCATCAAATCATAGTCGTTCATCATTAAATCATCGTCGTTCATCATTAAATCATCGTCGTTCATCATCAAATCATCGTCGTTCATCATCAAATCTTCATCGTTCATCGTCAAATCTTCGTTGTTAATCATCAAATCATAGTTTTTCATCATCAATCATCGTCGTTCATCATCAAATCATCGTTGTTAATCGTCAAATCATAGTCTTTCATCATCAATCATCGTCGTTCATCATCAAATCATCGTTGTTAATCGTCAAATCATCGTCATTCATCATCGTTGTTCATCAGCAAATCTTTATCGTTCATCGTAAAATTTTCATCGTTAATCATCAAATCATCATCGCTCATCATCAAATCATCGTCGCTCGATCATAAATACGTTCGATCAACGATCCTTCACAGCAATATCATGATCATCAATATTACAGTTAGCTATACACCATAATATGCCACTCCGACCGAAAACCACAAGCAGAATTCCAACCCCCACCATCTCAAATGTATACAATTTCCAGTATACTAGCTAGCAATAAATTATAATTTGAAACTCAGGCTAGCATTAAAATTAAGCAAAGCTTCTGGCAATATAAACGAAACACCGCGAATTTGCAGCTCTCCAGCAGACCCGACCCGACCCGGAAATCCGCCGCGCTCTCATTCACCTAGTTCACCAGAAACTCACCGTTTTTCGGCGGCACCCCGTTTTCCGGCAGCGCCCCGTTTTCCCATGTCGAGGCAACTATTATCACCACGGTTTATTTACACAGGTTCTTTGGCTCGTAGTCTCTGGGGTCGACGAGATCGAATGGGGCGAATCGATGACAAAATCAACGGCAAATCGACGGTGATTCGACTAGGGAGCAACGATGGGAATGACAGGCAGAAAGGTTTTAATTTGGGGATAAAGTTTTTAGAATTATTACTTTAGTCCCTAAATGTTTGTGCTATTTATATTATGGCACCGAGAAAAAACTAATTAGTCTTTTACCCCAAAATGTAAGAAAATAGGGGTTTTAATGCTCCTTACCTTACCATAAGGCTGCCTTATCTAATTGTTTCTCGATACTAAATTCTCACTACAAGTACATTTAATTTTGTTAATACCAAAGTAAATTTTCAAGAAAAGTATATTATACATAATAAAATTAACATAATCATCAAAAACTTCAGGTTTCAGAGTCAAAATTTGATATTTTATGATATTTTAAAATTTATAATAAGTTTCTATTACATATTCAGTCATGTTCCTTAATCGGAAGGTCATCATGTCGGTGTTCATTTACATATATATTAACATTCTCATGACACTGGTGGGACCTGGTGACTAAGGCTCAGCTATTTCCCGACTTCCGTCATCGGAACACATAATCTTGACGGCGTTCATGGCTAACCGCCGTTTCGTATGCGCCGTTTCCTATTATCCGCCGTTAACCAAGCGGCGTTTATGTGGCAAATGCCGCTAATAATTTTCCCGCACCACTCCACCATGGTTCCGATATCGGAACCTCACAAATAAACGACGTTCTTGGGGAGCCGCCGTTAAAGGCCCCCAGTCCACTAGTGCGTTCCTTGAAATAAATATTGCACTTAATCATTCTCACAAATTTTTCGTTATGTT
Organism: Sherardia arvensis; assembly: GCA_948330725.1. NCBI lineage: Eukaryota > Viridiplantae > Streptophyta > Magnoliopsida > Gentianales > Rubiaceae > Sherardia > Sherardia arvensis. The sequence goes on from OX415244.1 coordinate 8,201,608, forward strand.
TTTAACGGTAAAACTAAATTATAAAACATGTATCATAACGTTCCCTAAAATAAAAACTACACTTAATCATCCTCGCACATTCATCAATTTCATAATACGATTGAATGTTAAAAACGTTTTTATGGTTATGAAACATTTTGAACATTAGAGAATTGTAACTCATTGCTCGGATCAATGAATACAATTCATTTTCCCTCAATTTTGGTTGTTAAAATTTATTGTGTATTGAATTATAAAATTACCGGGGTATTAGCTAATTTAATTATAAATTACTCTTGAATGGATATTAATTCTGCTTAAATGGATATTTAATTTGGTGTATTACACACTTTTCTCTTTTTTTTTCTTTTTTTGTTGGCAAACCACCATTGGTGGAGGGATATTATATTTGGCATCCCCAAACCATTAATTGACATAAATTAAAATACAATGATCTCTTCTATTACACACTTTTCTCTAAATCACTTTATCAATTAATAAAGGAATAGAGCAAATTATATCATATTTAATTGTTTAAGTGATACTTTTAATTTTAATTTAATATATGACTATATTATTTCATTAAATAGTATTAAAACTTAACCTCGACCATAACGTTTCCTGAAATAAATATTGCACTTCATCATTCTCACATATTTTTTTATTATTTTTGTAACGGTAATTCATACATCATTTCTTCTTTATAGTCTGCAATTATTACATTAAAAATGATTAACACTTATTTTTAAACCTGCATCGTAACGTTTCCTGAAATTAAAACTGCACTTAATGATCGTCACAAATTATTTATTATTTTTGTAACGGTAAACTTAATTTTAAAACATGCATCATAACGTTCCCTTAAGTGAAAATTGCACTTATTCATCCTCACAATTTTTTTGTTATTTTCGCAACGGTGATTCATGCATGTTTTTATCGATCGGGGAGCTCCAACATGATTTGAAAAATAATGAAATAAATTATGTTGAAAAAAAATAAAAATGAATGTATTAAAAATTATAAAAATGTAGTTAAATTTCATGAATTCCTAATAATATTTAGATTGAACTTTAAAAACTATTGAGATAAAATCATGTAAATACATTTTATTTATTTCGAATGAAATTAATGATTAGTCATCAATTTCAAAATACGGTTGAATGTTAAAATCGTTTTTAAGGTGATCAAACATTTTGAACATTAAAAAGTTGTAACTCATTGCACTATTTATTGATTAATGAATACAATTCATTTTCCCTCAATTTGGGTTGTTAAAAGTCATGGTGTATTAAATTATAGAGATCAACGAGTTTCGAATTTTATAAAATGCATCCAATTTTATTTTGAAAGGGTCTCAATTTTTTTTTCTGGTACGAAAATATATATTGAAATTATTTAATCAATTGACAATTATCGAGGTTTAATTATCGAGGTGTCAAAAAAATTATAATTAATAAAGCATTTAAACACGATTTAAATAATAGTATTTGTTTTATCAATACACTAGAGAATATACAACAAAAAATTACTAAATGTACTACAGTATTATTAATAAAATCAAACTTTTAAAAACACTGACATTATTTAATGGATATTTTATAATTAAATTGTCAAGAATTTAATAATTTTTCACATACTATAAAATTCATATACATATTATTATTGATGAATATAATAATTTTTTCCCAAATTAATATATAATAATTTCAAAAACACTATACTAGTATCTACTTGAAATAGACGGATGCATTTGCTGCATTGAAGGCCTGGGTTCTTATAGACATGGAAATGTGCTTCATTTAGTTCTTATCTGAATACTATCAGTGCAGATTCAGTTGAATCTTCTTATGCTGTATATTGCCTGAGTTTGGTTTTTAAGGGATTTCTTATACAATAAAAGGCTCCAACTCTCAGGGTGAAAAAACATATGAATTTACAAACATACAACAAGTATAAGAAAAAAAAAGGTTTTCATCCACTTCTAAGGCTTTCTTGTATAAAATATGAGGATCGACATATTCCACGCGCTCATCAAAATATTGTCTGTTTAACTCCACCAGAACACTTCCAACCTCAAAATCTGCTTGCTGGAAAATTTCTTGTGATATAGAGCAGGATCGACATACTCTACGCACAAAACCCGGTCATCAAAATATCTTCCGTGCAGCCATGCACGACGCCTCTTCTCTCTTGAACTCCACCAGAACACTTCCGACCTTGTTCAGTAGCCTTATCTGGACTCATATTGGCCACATCCCTATCGCCAAGCTTCATATTCTAGTTCATTACCCACAGGCTCGGTTTCTTCAACTTGAGCTCCCTTTCCTCATTTCATCTTAACCATGCTTGTGACTTAAGCATCATCTCCCTAAAGACACCTCAAACCATCATCTCCCTAACATATAAGCTATGTTCGTAAAGGCATCCCCAAAAAGAAGGTGTGAAGATGAAATGCAAATATTACCAATGATGGGGCATCGCTTAGGAGAAAAGATGAGAAATATAACAAAATTTCATTGCAAATATCATCATGTTTACCATTTCAGATGAGAAAAGCTTTGAAACATGTAGACACCGTTAGTGTGAGAACACTGTCAGTGACACAACAACAGTATAAGAAATTAACACAGGCAACCAAATTAAGTTTCTAATGTCAGTCAGCTCTTGTATGTTATATGTTGCAACACACTCATCATTAACAAAATAAAGTACATGTACAACCAAATACATGTGACAAATTCACCTCTAATTAGACTAAACCCTCAATATTAGTTTTTCTTCCCACTAACGAAGTTTAGATGCATACCATGTGGCTTGAATCACATGAGCTTCATCCACAGGTCATCAGGGACACCAGCTACTTGAATCATGTACCTCAGAAACAGCATTCAATAAGAAAACAACAGCTTAGAGGTACTACTACCAAATCCATATAACGTATAAGTGTGGTATAGATGATGCCTTGTGCAGCTAAGCATAAACGTCAATTCAGATGATAATCAATCAGTTGTTTGCATATTCGTTACAAACCCCGCCTGGATTGATCATTCCTTTTATCCATCCCTTCTCCTGCACTAGCGTCTCTATCGTTCCAGGTAGTAGAGCCTTACATGAACAGCATCACCCATGGCTGCTCGAATCTATGCGAACTTGAAATTGTATCTGCCGTTTTAAGTAACGCAGTGTTAGCTTACTACCTCAGAGGATCTTATGCTTTAGCTTCTTTGACTGTGATCAAACCTTGCACTGATTTTGGGATCATTTCCAAGATCCAGTGCGCAGTGAGCGTATACGGGCTTCACCACTTGCCTAGCAGTTGTGGTAGAAAACGAAAATAAAGTATTCTTTGTGTTGACCTCATATCAAGTAAGGATGTTCGTTTCTGGTGTTTTAATTTCCTGTGTAGCTCGCATACACCACAACTGTCATCAATTGTAATGCACAAGTTAATTAGATGCTCAATTGGAACTGTGGATCCAATATGTATGACTAGAATAAGTTGTAACAATCCCTCTTCTAGTATTTATGTACTCATTATAATTTAATTCAGCCTTCCCAAATTAAAGCAACTAAGGCATGAATTTATTTCTTATTCAACTATATCCAATTTCGGTAATCGAGCCTATTCTAGTCACTGATGTTGCATTATTTACATATCCAAACACAGCGTATGCATGCATAGATGTGTACGTAGACGAAAGTTACATCTGATAGTTCTGGTAAGTTCCATTGCAATTTTTTTAAAAAAAAAGAATAAAAAAGTAAAATATGGTTTCTTGAGTTTTGTTGGTTTACTACAAATACGATACTACACCTTGATTTGTTTCATCAATATATATCAGTTGCCGTGTTGAAAAGGCAGTGCCCGATCACTGTGAATGAAATATTGCTGACTGCTGTGATTATGTGATTCTCAATTAAAATGCGTTTACTCCCTCTTAAAATATAGATCATATTCGTAAAGTTCAGTAGCGAATCTAGGAATTAATACTAGAGTAGGTGACGGTACAAAACGGTATCAAATTAGTTTTGCAATGAACAAGTAATCCAAATAGGAACCGATAGGTACATCAAATCAATTTACAGAACAATAATTTAAACAAAGCAAGATGCAAGTATATTATAACTATATAATCACTTGTTATATTCCAGAGATAATTATCAAGAGCAAGAAGGTAAACGTAAATCTGATACCCAATTGCGAGTTCATAAGCAATTGGGCAAAATATAAAATATAAAATCTTAACTATTTTATTTTTCCAAACGATTGTAACCCTTGGTTGCATTTGGCTCCGCCACCGACACCAACTCAACAACACTAATGCCCTGCATCTTCCATCTCAAAATCATAAGTGCACTCCCCACAACCGCGACAAGGAAAGTATAGAAATGGAGGCCGTAGAGGGTCACCGCGCATTGCAAAGCTGCATAAACAAAGAAGTGGAAGATCCCAAAGTCAGTAGCAGGATTCACATTTGCAATGTTTCCCAACCAAGCAACCGCCATGAACAAGCAACCAAGAAGCAGATCCTCAGATTGAACCCTAATGTAATACTGCGCAACTGCATTCGCAAACATCCCCCAAATGAATACAGCCATTCTTCTTTGCTCATAAACTTTCACCGCCACAGATGAACTTGCTAGCAAGCTCTCTAACAGAGAAGCACAAACCAAAAGGAATCCTGGGATGATCACAGAACATGATATGAAACCTATTGTTTGCGAGGCTCGGAGAAAATGAAGTTTGAAAACTCGCATAGACACCAGGAATAAGAATTGTATCACGATCCAACAACGAAAGTGAAACGGATACATTTCTATAGGAGCAAGCGATCCAACTGAAAACCTTCCTCGGGTAAAATAATATCCAGACCCTGTTATTAAGTTTACCAGTGCAGTTAAAAAGGAACAAACGGTTGGAAATTCCAGAAACATTACCACCTCATAGATCCGATCATGGTACGGTAGAAATTTTCCAAAGTAAATCAAAGGTGCATTCTGAGTGATGAAATGGATTAAAAAATCCAAGTCAATATTATCTCCTTTTCGAAAGACATCTATCATCGGGATGTGGAGCCGAAAGGAACTAACCCAGAACAAGTTATACATTGTGAATATGAAACTGGTAGTATAATGAGTCAAAACTGTGTCACCATATAAACAATGTATTCCGGCCATTAGATACGATATACAAATGAAAGACCATACCAATACCGTGATTTCCCGAGCTCCTGAAGATTTCCATTGTTCGAAAGAACTTGCGAAACTTGAGCCGATTTGGCCAAGTGATAAACCGGGGCGGTAGAGGAGAGCATAAGATATAGAAGAATTCACTGATAAAAGAAGAAAATACGCAATCGTGTTACGATGAAGGATGGCGGTGCTGCTCAGAGAATATACTGCGGCTATTGAAAACGCTATGCTCATGAAAGACCAGAAAGTGGAGTACCATAGCAACGAGAAAGCCATCAGCATGGATCGGAAATTTCGAGTTTCGGGAGTAGTTAACGTACTCCGTAGCTGGTTGCAAGTCTACTTATTATTTAAACTGGTCACCACTAAAAGTTAACAAAAATGACAAAAATTCTACATTTTCTTAGTAAAAAATATGGGTGTTTGGTCATACTCTTTCGCTTTATTAATAGTTGCCGTGTGGAAGATTACTAAAGTAATTAAGAATACAAGTAATACAACTTTGATCAAATTGTAGAGTTTTGGACCAATGGGGTTTTGAAGTTTTGAAAACTTTGGAAACACTAATCATGTCTACAAGGGAGACACTAATCATACACTAATAGATCTCATCCCGTTTTATAAAGGTTCCTGGGCTCAAGAAATCAGGAATCAGCACAGGCCATTACTTAGAATAGTAATGCTTAGGCCAATTTAAGGGTATTGTGCATATGTACCCTAAGCATAACCTCTCTGCAAAGCAGTGCAACTGAGGAGGCAAGAAATGAAACAGGCACGCGGAGAATATGAACGAACCATTTTAGCTTTCCTACAAGAGTTAACAACAAATGCTGCAATACTGAGAGGGTGACTCCACTCGAGCTATATAATACAGACAGAGAGCAATAGCAGTAACATGATGCTCAGCAGCTCAGAAGCGGGTTCTCATACTTTTTACATTTTCTTATTTGGTTCAGTTTAAACAGACTAAAGACACACAGAATGAATCAAACAGCAGTTTCTCTTCCACCTCCTCTTCTGATCAATTCCTGCATGAAGGAAAAGAGAGGGAAACAAAGGTTACTTCCTTATTCATCCATTTTGCGGATATCAACATTCATCGTCTAATAAGTGTGCATACCAATTTAGTAGCAGCAATCGTCCTGCGCTGCCTCTCCCTCTTCTCTCTATGACATTCAGCACACCAAGCTGAGAACTCCTTTTGATACTTTTTCAATTCTCTGAATGCCGAGCTGCAAAGATGGCAAACAGATTACATATTGTGGAAGAATTATGTCCATGTCAATCTAGACCATATTTTGGCGTAGTAAGACCCATAGAAATAACAAGTTCAGAAAATACAGGCACTATTATTTTAAGGAAAACTAAATAATTTGCCTTAAAAAACCAAAGGGCGGAATCAGAGCTAAAAAATAAATACCTTCTACACCAGAGCAAAAGATTGATTCTATGTCCAGATGTTGTCGCCCTAGCACCATGACGGTGTCTACCACGATGAAGAACAGCGCGCCCAGGGACATGTGAATAGTCGTAGATTTCCTATCAACACACATTGAAACATTTTTTAGTCAAAAGATCATTGTTTGATGCTTTTGGGTAGTTGGTGCTTTTGATAAAATTCAAGGTTATAAAATCACTGACCTCTGGATGAGTTTCAGTATTCACATGTTTCTCACACCGTACACCACGGAAGAATAGTTCACCGCCAGTGAATTGTTTTCCCAAGCACACATTCAGAGTAACTTCTGCATCATCCACATGAAAGCCTGCAAATATAGAAAAATAGTCTTCATGCATGCTAAGTTTGCATGCTAATCTACCAACTCATCTTCAATGACTCTATAAAGCACATACTGAACAGATTTCCAGATTCTATCATCATCGTGTATCATAAGCTTATAGTACACATGGCCCCAAAAGTAAAAGAAACCGACTACATCAAAAAACAGATACTGTCATGTGATACTCAAGAAAATGATATGAGCATTCAGAATTTATTCACTGTGATGGATAAAGCAGGTGCAAAAATCTCACACTGTAACTTTTCAAGTATAAGCATGCCCACCAAAGGCACATCGGGCTACACCCAGCTAGGGCAAATCAAATACCAGGAAGTCACACCAACTTAAGACAAAAATAGACACAGACACGGACAGGGATCTATAATTAAAGTTCAAATGTAGCAGTGGCTAAAACAAACTGTAAAAACTAGAAGCCCATCGAAGGGGAAAATCAAAGTCTTCATCAACAGCACAGAATTCTCATGCAATGGGAGGTAAATAGTTGGCTTAATATTTCACTTCCTATGTCATTACACTATTCCAGATAACCAACATCTAACAGAAAATTAAGTTTAATGTTAAAGACCAGACAAGTATAAATTCAGATATAGACACGCGTCCAATGTTTGGTTGTTAGAAGAGCAAAACAATCAGTAAAACACTTCAATATACCTAGCTCACCAAAATATGAAAAACTTAGGGGAAAATAAATCACCTTGTGGTGTGCGTGCTAGCACATACATAAAATCAACCATATCAAATTTGCACAGTGATTTTGCCAGAAAATTAATCTTTTATGATCTGAATATGAAATTATTAATGCAAACTACACACAAATTCAGATCCAATTTGAATACCAAGATCATTATCTCTGTCCGTCCCATACTCAACAACAAATCCATGATGTGAATCAAGGGAGGATCCACCAACTTCAGGATAAAAAACTGCACAAAATAAACCAACTTTTTATCCTTCATGAGCAATGTAACTTGTTTCATAGAAGTAGAGTGTACTGGGAATAAGAACACACCTCTAGACATCGGACGTATATATTTCGACATCAATTCATCGAGCATGGTGTCCATCCCAAAATCATCAAGAACAGCACCATAGCGGTTCATAGTGTTTGGCCTCATAATTCTGAATTTTGCATCATGCACCCACTTCTCAAAATGTTCTACCTAAAAAATAACAAGTAAGATATTCAAATGCCTAACTACAACTAAAATAACAAGGCAACACAATAACATGAATGAGCCCATGTGATACCTCTTCCAACAACATTGCACAAAAAAGAGGCTGCAGCATTTCAAATGCCAGAACTCCAGGAGATGGCTCAGAAATTATACTTCTGAAACTCTCCACAGTGTTTTCTTTTATAGCCCTCACAAATGAAGGAACGAAAAAATTTTCCTCTTTGACGCTGTATAGATCCTTGTGTAAGGGCTGTAAAGACCAAGGGATAAGTGAATAACATATTATTTACTCAAATAAACATTATCCAACAAACAATAAGTCTAGGGGGGAATATTTCCATCATAGTGTTCATAAGACCATGTGATTGTAAGCAATGAAATTTCCATCAAAACTTAATGATCCTTATTTCAAATTCACTAAATTCTATGGAAATCTTAAACTAAATGTGTAAATGAAATCCAACGTCCGTCTAAACGAGAATTACAAAGATACCTTTAAGTCCATTACAAAATTTAAAAACATTATTGCTGTGTGTAGTAAAACTGGTCGTGGGCAGTGGATTCTAGGGTGCCATGCCTTTAGAAAACCCAAAACTAGTATGCAGTGGGTTTTAGTCAGTATGTACACAAATCAGGTATTATTTGTGAGAAAATAACAAATCAAATAGTGATCTTCTTCTCAATTCTGAGCCAGTCATAGGGTGATAATGCAGAATATTCCTTAAAAATCTACTATTTAAAAAATTGAAGGTTCAATGACAACATTTAATTAACTGCACAAAACACCATAATTCGCGAGCCTCAATAAACTGAGAAAAACTATGGGCATGTAGAGTTTTCCACTTTCCGCTAACCTAGTGAGTCTGATTCTGTGGCAAAACACTAAACTGTGGGAACAGCAGAACATTAAAGACAACTCTAGCATTGGGCACATGATTTGTTTTTTCTACTAGTATTAGAAGAATATAGCGTTCAACAATTTGTAGCCATAGAAGGCATTCACATCGCACGGTCAGAAAGTTACCTTGTAGTTTGACATAATTTTGTTCCTGTATTCACGGTGTTTCTGCTGCTGTAAGAGTGAGGAAAACTGTTATATTGTTGGAAAGGAAGTCATGCAGTTATGAAATATATCATCATGTTCTGCAATGCACAGTTCAACAATGCTACACCCTAATTACTGCTTCATTAATTGAGACAAACAAGATTACTAAAACAGAAAAAGGCCACAGTGTGCTTAATACCTCATATACAACTCAATACTTTCCAGCATCAAATATCTGAATACTTTGCAGCATCAAATATGCGAAGCTACAAGCATGCTACTAAAGTTCAAAGCTTTCAATAATCTATCGAAAATTAACAAATCAAAGTCTTTATTCTTATCTGAATGCTTTGAAGCATCAAATTTGCTACTAAAGTTAAAAGCTTTCAAAAATCTATCAAATATCAACAAAAACAAAGTCTCTATCTTATCTGAATATGTGGGTAGATCAAACAAAACATGATGAAAAACTATTAGGTATTCCCCTTTCTCTTTCAGTCAATGCTCATGGTTATCTACTAACTACATATCTAACCTGTCTGTTTATAGTAATTTCATTATGTACTCAATCCAATGTGCTAAACACTAGCTAAACACCATCATTGCTGCTGATTTCATAAACAAAATCCAAATACAACAAAAAAAAATCCAATCTTCAAACACAAAAAGGAGCCATTTTTATGGAAGACAAGGGGGTGCTTACACGAGTGCGGTCGCCGTCGGTGGAGTAGCGGAGGAGAATATCCCGGATAACGTGGACCTTAGTGTCCCGCGGCGACTTCATCAGCGCCGTAGGAAGGTACCTCTCCAAGGAGCTGAAAAGCAGGGGACTGAATTCGAGATGCAAGTCGTCGTAGCTATCCGGCTCGTGATCCGGGTCGGGCGACAGCCGCAGCGGGTACCCATTCCCGACGACTAAGCTCGTCGCCGCCGCCGCCGGCATCAGAGGCCCGTTCCCGTTCGCGCTCCCGTTCTGGTGAATTCTCGGCGGCGGCAACGGCAGAGGAGAGGCTGAAGTGGGTGGAGGTACGGTGGCCGGAGATTGAGGCGGCGGCGGCGCCATGGGAGCATCTTGTGACATTGGGGAATTAGGGTTAGGGCAATTGACCAGAGAGTGTGGTGAATGATGATGGTGTGAGGGGATGAACAAAATGAAGAGCTAAAAATAATAGGGTTAGGGCATACCGACGTGGATTTTTTCGTTAAATATCTAAAAAGACCTAGAATTCGGATTTGAACAAGAGATTTAACGGGAAGTAAATAATGTTAATACGATTTTTCTATAAAAAAATTATGAGTGTAGATATATGTACAGTGCCATATATATCGTCCTGGTTCACTCTAAAGTTCTAAATATAGGAGTATTAATTTGTAATTAGGGTTATTTTATTTTTGTATGGTTATTTTCACTTTTACTTGATTCTCTTATCTTAAAAAAATTGAAAATATTCAACCCTTCAACTTTCCAAACTATTTTCTCTCCAAAATATAATTAAATATGTATTGACTAGCTCTTATATTAAGGTGGATAGCTTGGGAACATGCACCAAATGGTGTCAAACACCTTGTAAATCGCATTACTTTGGCCTCTTTTCCCATGGACTTGTCATGCTCATGCTAGCCAAACTTTAGAAAACAAATTAAGGGTTCAATTATTATTAAATAATGGTTGAGGTATTATGAATTTTTTTCTTTTTTTGACATTTTCTATTTATCTTTAAGCATAAATTTCATATAGTACGTGATACATCAATAATTAGAGTCTCGGTGGTCCATATTTTCTTAATATGTAAAAATTACATGATAATAATATGTGCATTTAAAATTATATATGATCAACTTATAAGGTGAAAATGGCTCAAAATATATAAATCCTAAATCTTTATTTTCAATAAAAAAATATTTCTTTATGTTATTTGAGAGATTCTATCTTATAATTTGTGACTCTCGCCTATTTGTTGCAATATTTTGTTGATGCTAATAATAAATATAAGTATTATTATAAAAGTACAATATTCGAGTGCGTTTAGGCCCTATCTCTAAAATCTATCTTGAGCTCATGATTTTCCAAATTATTAGTGTAATTATCTTTTTATTGCATGAGCAGTTTAATCCTATATGAATGAAATTCAAGATAATATCGTTTCATTTCATGTTCTTGCAAACAATACTAGACAATTTCATTATGTAAAATCCCTTTTCGTAATCATGAATTTTTTGATAAATCTCATTGTAACTTTAAATTGTTGGAAAGTCATATTATAACACTGAGGACAAAAAAACAAGTCTTATAATTACCTGATAATTAATATTGACAGTGTATTTCGACATTATTATCATTAAAAAATTATTAAAATGTCTTAATAATACTGTTGCAATTTACTATTGATGTCATTCAAGAATAATTGTGGGATAGTTTTTGCATTCTCGAAATTACAATAAGACTTTTCAAGAAATTAGAATTATAATAGGAGTTACGCAAGATCTCGTGATTTTTCTCTTTTATTTTATATGCCCAAACATATCATTGAAAAAATGGATGAAAAATGTGTTATTACATTTTTTAAATTAGACACCATCGTAGATGTTGATTTATTTATTAGGTTCCCCGTGCCTTCATTAATCTCCTCAAATGGACGCAATTTGAAAGATTACAGAATAAGTTAAGAACCTGAAGTGTATCCAGAGCTCGGTAATACGCTGTTCCTACAACTAAAAAGTGCGATGAAATAGATCTGAATATTCTAAAGTCTAATGTCCAAAAAGCATGTAACTATCTGGCAGGTAAAGTATCAATAATTTGCACCAATCCCAACAATAAAGTCAGAATCGACCAAGTCTACCAGTCTAAAACTTTTATCAGAAACACCAAAAGTAATTTGTCAAAACTACTTTAAATTGAATTTCTCCTACACTGATTATAGAAATAGACTAGAAGCCGGGGGAATTTTCCATAGCGCGTCTAATCTGTTTACAAGAAAAACAGCAGACAGGCATCAAGTACTCAATAAACTAGTTCAGATAACTACGTCTTGTAAACGGCCCAATTATTATTATTATATATGTTCCACATGTAATAACACTTGGGTCTTTTTGAGGCCCTTACTGGATAATATGTTTCTTTTGAAGCCCTTACTTAAATAGTCCAAAAAAAAAAAAATTGTTCCTCATTATAGTAGTCATGTTTTATTTCGTAGTGTATTAGTTGTTGGATTATTTTTGTAATTTCAGTACTAATTTTATATATTTGGAGAAATATTCCCTAATCGTACCATAATTGTTTGTTTTGTTATTTTTGGTCATGATATTTTACAATTTTGTTCGGTTCTACATGTTTCATTCTTGTTATTTTGGACCTATTTTCATAATTTTTCTCTGATTATCTATGGTTTTCTCTTATTTTGATTTTACCGGGTTAATTTTGTAGTTTTGGTCCATTCATTTTTGGTATCTCTTCCTTAGATGCGCCACTTATCGTTATTTATATTCATAAGTTAAAGATGAAATATTTTTTTATCATTTATTTGGATAAGTGGCAGGTTAATTAACCTAAATGGATTAATGTAGTATTTTAATTAAATATTACATTATAATCTTAAGTTTGACTCATTATTATTAATCTCAAGTAGCAACTATTTTTGCATATTATATTATAATTCTTACATATTTTATTCAACTTGTGGCGATAGATAACCTAGTGATACAAAACAACAATATATAACTAATACCTGACAATTGACATGTATTGTGGTAATGACTTGTGAACTCTCGCGATCATAATTATCATTCTTTTGTTAGGGTATCTTTTTGGTAAATTCACTATGCTTCTTCTTTCTAAACAAAACTAATGAAAACTAACGACCATTTTATATGAAAGGGGAGGATGACAATGCTAACAACATTTTCCCTTTTTAATAATAGTAATGCATTTAAAATAAATTAAGCTAAAATTCATCAAATGCAATTAACAAAACCTGGTCTGAACTAAAAGTAGTGCAACTAGATTGTATATTAATATTTCAATTAAAGAAATTCAATCCGAAACAGAATAGACAAATTTCTAAGCCAAAATGTTCTCTTTTCAAAAGTGGATACAATTTAGTCCACGGTTAACATGTGAAAGACAGTGATTGAGCCAACGAGTTTTACAGTGACTTCACATTGCCCTGCGACCTAAAAAGTCCGGGATAACTTCTTGATTTCATACATCATTGACTGCAATGAGATTAGATCTTTGCTAAGAGCAGATCCGCCATCAACCGTTTTGATGCATTCAGTTAGTCTAGTGTAGTAGAGTAGAAGCTGGGCCAAAGCAGTCCTCAGTATATCCATACCACAGAGTAAGTTGCTGAAGGACTGTATCATGTCGCTGTGCATCAACTCAATGACACTTTTCCATCTACTGGCAAAGTCCTTCACAAAAGGCTCCACTTCAGCCACAGTGATAGGGTTCTCCAATGCGGCATTTGGGTCCTCAGCTACAGCACCAGATTCAAATATGATGAGAATGACACGACTACTATAACTCATCCAGAAAACTAAACACGGAATAGTAATAATGCTAACCTCTATTCCTCACGAACTGTATCAGGTCATTAAAATGCTCCAACAGTAATTGTTCCTGTCTCACAGAATTTAAGGAAGTTTTAGTAATTTGGGACAGAGAACTGATCAAACCACGGCCATATAAAGTTCAATTGTCAAGGTGAAGGCCAAAAAGAAAACCCCTCAAGCTAAAGAAATAAAACTCAAAAGTTCAGATGCACCGGATAGGGCTCGAGTCACTCACCTTAAAAACAGCAATTTTCTGCTTCAGCTGGTCTTCAAAATGTAGTTGGATTTTCCCACCATCTGGACCAGCTTCCTGAAACCAAATATAATAGGGACCCCGCAATTAAATTTCATGTCTGAGACCATCATCCATCTATCTACTACACCTACACACCATACTGCATGGGCTATAAACTACGAATCACTTTTTGCAGAGCAATGCTAACATTATTCCTTCACAACAAAGTGTTAGCCTTCTAATTCTATGAAGTACAAACAATAAAGTTAAAAAAATAACGAGAAAAATTTGTACCTTCAATACTGAAATTATCATGTCATAATTGTTTATTAGAAACACAGTCTGTGACTTGGCCTTTGGGAAAGCTCTCACAAGTTTGTTGAGCAACTCATCAACAGCCATTCTAAGCCGTTCCATATTAAGATCGAGCTGGAAAATCACAGTGAAAAACAAGAACGGTTACGTCAGCTAACAAGGAAATAATGAACAAGAAAAAGAAAAATGAACATGAATGGGGGTTAATCAACACTGGAATCAGTGGAATGTCTAACCTGACCATCTCCATATTCAACATTGAGGTGGATTAGTGATGCAGTAAATTCTGCATATCGCCTCATGACATAATGAGGACGGACATCATCTTTCCACAAGTTTCTGACATCTGCATTTCGCAGGCTGCTGAGATGCATGTCAAATACAATCTTGAAACGAGGCCACAGTGCAATATTCACCTGCTCACCAGATCGCAACAACAGATCCATGGAAAGTTAAGGAATTTCTAAAGCTACTTAACATCATAATAATTTAGATCAATAATCAATGCCCGGACACTGCCACTACACAAGGTCGTTGCATTCCAAATTTTAGAAAGATCAAGGTACCTACAGGCCTCTAAGCTACAGCCCTTCTTCAAAGGCTAAGCGCATAATTCTATCATCTTGGTATGATTTGAAGGTTCAACTTATGATCTAGATACAAATATGGTTACATGACTAAGTGAGTTGGATACAACAAGAAAGCTAGTAAGAGAGGCACACACCTTGTCCAAATATGAATCCAAGCATGGTATTCTACGCCTTGACATTGTGAGCTGGAGAACAAGAAAATAGATGGAACTCTCATAAATTAATGTGAATGACTAAAGCTGTAAGAGGTGGGGCGGGATGAAGCCTGTGAGGGTTAGTGTCAACATTGTAAGCTAGAGATAAAGAAAATAAAACCATGAATTATGGGAGCTAAATGTATGTCGTCATTAGGAAATTACATGCAACGGTTAGAGGATGGTAATCAAGCGCAATTCCAGTATTTTTCTATATGAAGCCTTCATAATGTACAATTTAAGGGACACCATGATCCAATCATCTGACTCTGAAAACATGTTGAGAAGCTTTTGGCAGCCCACAAGCTGCAATTTCATATTTACTATATATATGAAGCTTTCACAATGTGACTATTTAAGGGATATCATGGTCCAGCTTCGAGAATCTTAAAACATGATGAGAAGGCAGCCCATAAGGTGTATAATGGTGTACCAGGTAACCATTTCAGAGAACGGACTCATACAGCAGGACCATATTGCAACTTCTTCCATTTTCTTGGCACTATAAACCAAGACTAGACAAAAGGTTCCCACTCAAAGTTCTAAAGGCTATACAGAGGTCTCAGCTTTATTTGTATAATAAACGTCAAGGGATGCAGAAATTACCTGGTGCTGGTGAATAATTCGGATCATAAGCATCAGACCAATTGCATCAAAACAATTTGGAAGGATGGAGTTGAAGTGTTCGTCAATTACAGCAAAGGGCCCTACATTTGAGAATAAGGTGTGATTTCAATACCAAAAATTAGGGGTCGGAGGGGTACTAAACACTAAACAATAAACTACATTTAAAATTGATGCAACTGTTTGTATGACCATCGGTTATTGTTACATGATTTATGATAGAGATGTTAAAAAAAGAAATCATAGCAAACATAGGAAGATGTTATTTTTTAGGTGGTGCAGAAACTTAAGACAGAAAAAGATAGAGGTTTCTTGGGATATTGGAAATTTTGAATTTGGAAAAGGAGGAAAAAATGTACGCAGTTTATGATGGGACTATTTACATAAAATCCTAAATTATACCTGCAAATATGTCATTAAATATAGATTCTTCACCAAAAAAGTTGTCGCAGAAGAGGTACCTGAAATATGGTTAAGAGATAAGCAGATGCACATTTGTTAGTAAAAAGAAATTCCTTTATCCATTTTGACATACTCAGATGTTGCAGCATCCATAAGCAGTTGGTGCAAGCTCCTGAAAAGGACTTCATAGGGATACTTTTTAGAACTGGCTTCAGCTATATGTGGTATCAATGCAGGTTCGTCTATTTCCTATAAATAGGACAAGGAAATCAAATAATGAGGAAATGACCAACCCTTGAACCAAAAATTATAGAGTCCTGGCTATGAAGAGTGATGAAAGAAATAATTAAAAAAAACTGGACATGCATACTGCGAAGATACTATTTTTCTTATAAACTATTCTACAGTATAACTTCCATAATCATCATTTTTTTCAGAAGTTGACATGATTATCAGTTTATTTACACTTTTGAACATAAACAGCATGATATATACCAATTCTAGAAGCTGGTACGACTTCTACCCACAAATACAAGAATAAAATTATACATATGAAAAGTCTAGATGTTAGAAGCAGTAAGTTTCTTATTAGTCAGATCATACAACCTTTAAAATGTTTATCCTGTCCCCCAAAGCAAAAACTGCAGAACGGTTCTTCAAGGGTTCTCCTCCTCTGGAGAACAGACTACTGCTTCTAGCATCAATACCAATTAAATCATTTGATGTAGCAATGTCTAGCTGCAACTTCTCCAATGATTGAATGTAAGCACGGAAATGGGCACTCAAAACCTGCAAAGGCAGAGTGAAATAGTCATCTGGAATGTCCTTTTCTTTTTTGCAGAATCATAGCAATTTAAGCTTTGAGAAATAAAAGTTACGCCAACTAAGCCAAGAGGGAGATTAAAAAACAAAGCTAGAAACTATATAACCCACAGTTTGGTCAACCGATAAAAGATAGATTTTTCATATGATTAAAGCTTTTGACTAGTTTTTTTTGGTCATACCTGACATATTAAAAATTCATTACAAGGTCCAGTTAATATGAAGAAGTGTCTTTAAAATCAATGATTATGACCAAAAAAGTTTAAGGGTATAAAGTTCTTAAACCTCAGAGTTGTTGAAATCCAGGTGAAATAATATTTTGCTAATATTGACCATTACCAGCCCCATATTGGATCCAGAATCAATGATTTCCAAAAGGTGGCAGACCACGTCCTTTAATTGTTGCATAACTCACTTATCTATATCTTTACATTTGAAGAAAATGGAGGAGTATTCTTTGACAGAACTATACAAGAATCTGTTGTCTTATTAATAACGAATTAAGACAGACATATTATCAAAAGGCCGGATTAGTAACAAGTACCTTGTTCATTGTGTCAACATATGCAGCGCGCACTTCAAGATAAACCTCATTTCCATGCTCCTTTAGAAACGAACTAATGTATCTGCAGGTTTAACAAAATAAATCATATCAACGATTTATTTAATTTATCCTTCAGAACCAAAACTCGCGAAATTTATGGTCAACAAAAACATATATTAAAAGTTTAAAAAAATAAAATAAATAAAAACAGACCTATTTGGATCAGAAGAAAGGTGCATCTTTTGGTTGGCGGAAAAGTAGTGGCCAGTTTACTTCTACTTACAGTTATTAAGTTATTAAGGGAATCAGATCCTAGAAGAGAAACACCTATCCAGAGCACAAGTTAACCTCTCCAGCCATCAGATAAAAAGGTTTTTACATAATTAAATCCTAAATGATAAGGCAACTTTCTGTGACATAGACGATGACAATCCGAATTCATGATAGATGAATCATAGACAAAAACTATTTGGTTTCCACCAACAATGAAACCGCATCTTAAGAAGTTCAGAGAAACAACCCTCAAACAACAGCAAAAAAAGTTGCCTTATTTCCCATGAGCAACAAGCAGATGACATTTGACAAACTAGATAAAAGTAACACTTAATCAAACTTGAAGATGAAAACATACTTGTACTTCAAAAGAACACTCTGTTGAAGAATCTGAATATTTGTTTTTGGCTTCCGCAATGCATAAAGCTTTTGAATCATGAAGTCAAATACCTACACAAAGACGAATATTATTATTTCCAGACAGCGGGCCAATACAATCTACTATATCAAAATGGGCGAAGTTGACATTTTGCATAGTGAAAAAATATCCTACATAGATGATAATGTAGAGAAACATTTTCTGGTTAAGGCATCTGTAGTAACTTAGGATGATACAAGACACTCAATAGTCTCGTATTTGGTATCAGAGACCGCGAATTCTACAAGTATCCAAAATCATGTCAGTTATACCATATTACGCATGTGCATTACCTTTGTCACTGCTTTCTGCCGGAGCCTCTCCAATTCAGGCTGGACATCTTTTAAAGCTTTCGATGTTTTCACTGTAGAGTCTACTTTGATAAATTTCAGTTTTTTGCTCAAAGTCTCGAGAGTCTTCAGATACTCATCATTAACCTGTGAGTGAATAAAATGGGAGGTTGCAGACCATAAGAGAGCACTAGCATTTTACATCATACAGTAAAGGATTTGTTAGGTAAATGTTTTTCTTAAAAGAATCTTTAAACAAATTATGGGCATGCAATTTAAGTTGTAGACAAACTTGTGTAATAAAAACATAAAAAGGAAAAAATACCTCTCCATCAGCAATAATATCGATCATTCTTGGTGGGACTATAATGTCTTCAACAAATTTGGCCAACTTTGATTCGGCCACCTACAAAAGTTTCACAATACAAAATTATTCTAGTGACAGAAAGAAAGATACAGCAGAAAACGTGACATAAAACTGTCATAATCTGTGTTTCATTGCGGTGAGCCAACTGGCCCAACTTAACAAGTGCACATAGAATATTATAGTCCAGAAAAGTTTAGATAGGGACAGAAGACTTGTAATGACAGCACTAGAGGATTCCAGATTTGAAGATAATGGTATCCAATGGGAACTCAGTAAGTATAGAGTCCATACCTTGCGGTTCTTGAGCTTGAGCCCCATGTCCATGGACTTGTCTTGCAGAACTTTTATATCTGAACTTATTGAACCAATCTCAGCCTAGGAAAATGCGGACCAAATACAGTAAAGCGTTAACAAATTTCATCGTACAACAAAAGAAGACATGTGTTTCCAGTTCAGCTTTGAAGTCCCACTCAAACAAGAAACAAAAATAAGTAGCTTTAGAACAAACATCAGAACCATGGCAGCAAATATACCTGAAAACCACCAAGTAGGGTCTCCATTTGCGAGAGAATGATGTCACAATCACGAATTTGATCATGAAGGGAGACAAGATTATCACTTTCCTTAATGTAATCCTGAACAATTACACAAATTAATCTCTTAATTTGACCACGGAGTGCAACCTATTAACGCAATTATACTCATATAAGGACGAAGCAACCTACCTCAATGGAATCCAATTCGAGCTGGCGCAGATTGGTCTCGACGCCCTTAGTGTAGTCCCGTAGCTTGGTACCTTTGGACAGAATATTCGCAACTACCTGAACAACACCACAATGTAGGCCAAAATTCAAATCAAATCGTTACTAGTAAAACTTTTCTTCACAGAAGAGGACGACTAACTTGATCATCTTTGCATTCGAGAAGCTGTTGCTCCAACCCTTCCAGTGATATGATATCCTCACTGTAATTGCAAAATCACACCAAACGCACATATGTTTTCAGTAAATTAAATCAAGGAAAGTCCAGAAAAATTGCAGAGAGAGAAGTGGACCGACCTGAAAGCGTCATCCACGTCATCGCCCGTCAACTCCCCGACAAACGATCCCAAATCCGCCATGGAAGCTCGCTGCTCCGTAAATCTGAACACACTGTAACTGTCTATTTAGACGACGTGAAAGTAAGCCAAAGTTTTGTGTGAATCCGTCTTATGGCCTTTGTTTTGACCAAATTAAGCACTCCCTCCGTCCCCTTAATATCATCTCACTTCTTCGGTCAAACATTTTCATGTCAAATTTGATCATTATTAATTTTATATTGTATTTAATAATGATATATGTAAATTACATCATTCAATGAATCTAATAATATATGATATGATGATATATAACTTATATATCATAATTTGTTAATAATCAAATATGAGATGAAAAAATGCACTATTCAACTCAAGTATGACTATATAAAAGCAGATCTTCTATACGCAGCCCGTATTTTGTTTATTTGCAGTCCGTATTTTTTATAAAATAATTATATATACAATGATTCTAATATATAACTGATTTGCAAGTGTATGCAATAGAAGAAGTATATAAGATGCATATGTCTGATATACATGATTATTGACCATATCATATATATCGAAGACGTATTTTTATTTTGGACTGCAAAATAAGCAAAATACGAACTGCGTATAGCATGCCCCTATAAAAGGGAAGTGGAAGTATTTATTTTGGATTAAGTATAATACTCCCTCTTGTTTAGCTGGTTTGAGACTCTACTATTCGTCATAATTATTATTACAATTTTGATCACATTATGTGAGGATTAATATCATCGCATGGTATATTTTGGAAAGTTTTAACCATTTTTTTCCAAATATCAAAATTATAAATTTTGTTTGTATACGTCACAAAAGTTATTGATGGTCAAATTTACCGTCAAATAATGTTTCTGGTCAATTATGCCAACGACGAAGAACTTATTGAGTAAGACGATTAGGGTCTCCCCAAAATGCCAACTCTATGACGTTGAAGATGGGACGGCGAGGCATTTATTCTTTGAATGTGTGTACGCGGAACGAGTGTGAAGGAAGTTGCGAGTTTTTTGCCTAAATGATACTCTTTCTCAAACTATTTCATCAAACTAACACACTTTGGATATTAATTCCAAAAACAATACACTTCTTGCATGTAATGAGCCACATATTGTCTGTAATTACACATGTACAATTCCCTATATTTTTCAAAATCTTTTTTATCGGAGAACAATTTGTGCTAATTTTTCAAAACCCTTTTCAAGATTTTGTTAGCAAAGGTTTTGCAAGAACATCTTAAACACAGACCCTGGTAGTTGTGGAGGAGAGCTGGGTGGTATAAATTTCACGACTAAGCAACAGAGCTCCCTATGCTATTCTTCAACCTGAAATAAAATAAACGGAATATATTTATGTTAGACTAAGTTATACATATAGTAACTGTAAAAACTAATATATTTATGTTAGACTAAGCATTTATTCAGATCCAATCCAAAAAGTAAGGCTGACTATATCCAACAATTGTGTTCCATCTTTTGGTCTTTTTCGTAAATCCCTTCAAATTCTGAAGAGGTCTAATTCTACTAGTATTAAATGGACATTGTTATATGCAGTCCTGTATTTACTTATGCAGCCCTGTCATTATCATCATTGTTTACAAATTCAGACAACTGCCCTATGCTTACTTCATCACCAGGGTGTCCAAAAACTCTTTCAAATGCATGCTTATCACGACTTTTAACACTCATCAATTCACCGGTTTACCTTTAATAGGCAACCCGGCGATGTACAAAATATCCTCGAGGGTATTTGCAGCCGTATATCATTGCCTATTTTAAATACACCTTCATCTGCACTATACTTCTCTAAAAATGTCTTCAAAGCGTGTTGGTTGACGTCTGCCCGCTCAACCTTCACCAAACACAGTAAGCTACAATAACCGTTTCCGGTATTTTCAATTTCACGGTCAACACGCTTTTTAAAATTTTGATCAAGCTCAGAGTACAAATAGCCAATGTTTTCAACGACCCTAGGCTGACATTAGACATCTTGATAAGGCAATTGGTTGATAAGGGAAGGAGCGCGAGGAATCCACCGGCGTCGGCCTAGGTTGATCGTCGCCTTTGTTTACCTGTCCCGGCCAGAAACAGAGGTTTGGGAATTAAATGGTTTTGATACTGATCGGGAAATGGGCTTTCAGGTCCGCATGGAGAAATGGTTTGTCTAAAAATATGCTTATCAATAATGGACGAAATAAACAGAGATCCATTTGAAGCCACCATACTAGGTGCCAAGAAGTGAGAATATTGACACTCATTTAGTAGCTAGTTTCGTTAAAACAAGTAATTCTGAGTATGTTGATACGAGTATAAATGGAAAATCATATTGTGATACAGTAGGTAGTATTGCATTGACAGTTTCTCGCTTTGCCTTTTTTCTCTCCCAACAGAAAGCTCCCATATCTACTTTTTCAGTTGAGGCCGCCGGTGCTTTCACCGGCCGGCGGCCTCCCCCTCACCTTTTCTTTTCCGTTCACAAACCTCCCCTTCTTACCCCATACCCGAAACCACCTTTTTCTCGAAAAACAACAGTCCCAGTAGTTTCAACCTCGATCCTCGGTGCGAGCGGGTCGCCACCGCTCGCACGCCGCCCGTACGCCGCCACAGATGATGCCCCGACGCATACAGCCACAGATTCGGAAAGCCAGACGCAAACTCGCCGGATGATGGACAGTTAAGGACTCCGGCCACCGCCCTGGTCCCACGCAGCCCAGCCACCGCCCTGGCCCCATTGCACAGAGGCAGAGCCAACGCCTCGCGCCGGAATCGTCTCAAGCGCCGCACAACCGGAGCAGATCGGGCGCCATCAAGCCGCCACCGGATCCGGCCGGCTGGAGACG
Source organism: Sherardia arvensis (assembly GCA_948330725.1). Taxonomy (NCBI): domain Eukaryota; kingdom Viridiplantae; phylum Streptophyta; class Magnoliopsida; order Gentianales; family Rubiaceae; genus Sherardia; species Sherardia arvensis. The sequence continues at coordinate 8,224,365 of OX415244.1, forward strand.
AGCAGACCAGGCGCGGAGAAGGATCGCGACCTGGGTCCTTTCACCGGACGCTGAGGATCCGATCCGGGCAGCAAGGTCAACGGCCCGGTCGGCTCGGGCCGGGTCGGGTCGGGCCGGGCAGAGTTTTGAACAGGTTTATACTGCTGGAATTGGCACAGTTAGACTGGAAAGGTGGTTTTACTTCTTTTTTCTTTCTTTTGGTTTATTAGATTAGGAATAAGGTCACATATTTGAACTATATATTATCTGTCAAACTTAATTTTACCGACGGGTACGTATTGTTCGGTTTAAATTTTGTTTGGCTTCAAGTCTTTTTTATACGAATGGGCAGGAGAAATCCAAGTCAAAGTAGTATTGATATGTACTTTTGGCGATCTCATCTCAGTATAGACTAGACTTGTAGACCGTGGAAGTTAGCTTTGCAGCTTCTTGCGTGTTAGATAATATTTATATGCACTTAATACAGTTTAGAACATTCCCTGAAATCACAATAAGGAAATCCCTTTTACCCTGGGACGACCGCAACGTAATGGAGGGGTTTGTGATAGACTGTGTTTGAGTTTGATAATGTAGTCGCAATCAAGAAATCCCCTTTTACCCAGGGATGACCGCAACGTGACGAAATATCTCTGCATTAGTTTAACTATTCTATATTATTTGGAAGATGCTATCCAGTTAGACTCGGATTGGTTGGTATTTGACAAATAGTAGTGACTTTATTGTAAGGGATATAATTTGGATTTGGTCTTTTTGCAAAATTATTCTGACTAACTTGGGGATTTTTCTTGCCCATTTGTTTGTTATATCCCTTTTTAACCGTTAGTTGGCGAGAGGGAAAACCCCATGGGCTTCCGATCTAGTATACGTCAGTGACTAGATTGGTAGATTTCGATCAGTTCGCTGATTCGAGTTAAGGAACTACGCTTGTCAGGTGATTTGATACTCTTGGGTATTAGACCATAGGAATTTACGATGTATCCCTTATTTAGTTCATGACCATAGAGTCATTGACATGCTGTTACCGGCATTTTATGGTGTTACCGCCACGAGTATGGAGAAGATTTAGATTGATAGATATGTAGAAACTTCTCCTAACCTCAACAAATGTAAGCCTTCGGGCAACTTCTTTGATCTTAATGGAAAAGGGAGAACACCCTCAAAACCCCGTCAATGACGGTTTAATTTTTTTAAAAAAAAGAGTATAAATGGAAAATAGGTTAATTAGGAATTATTCTCTTACCACGAATTTTCCTATAAAAATATGTTTTAATTCTAGTAAGAATTTAATTATTTTCCATTATAGTTATAAAATTAGATTTATTATTCCCATATTGATGTTAGGATTGTGATTTTATTTGAAGTTATAAATATAAGTCTCAACCTTGTAATTTTAGAGATAGAGATTTATTATAAAGAAAAAGAAGGTTTTCCGGATTAATTGACAGGTGTTCAATTTCAAGATTCAGTTGAGTCGCCCATGACAGGTGTTCGTGGTTTCTAGTTAATTGGTTGACAGCTTTTTAAGCGATTTTCATATCCCAAAAGCAATTTATATATATTCCGCTGCAACAACGTAACTTACCAAGAAAATATGCATCAAAGTGGTATCAAAGGCAAGGTTTTCACAAATTCTAATTTGTGAACGGTCATGGAGGATAAAGATAAAAATATGGAAGAACGTATGGTTTCGTTGGAGAAAAATATGGCGCTTGTGTTAGAATTCGTGAGATAGGATTTTAAGCTGGATATCCCGAAGTTTGGAGAAAAAGTAAACCAAGAAAGTTACCTGGAATGGATCCAGCAATGTGAGTGAATTTTTGACTTTAAAGAGTATGATGATGGCTATAAAACAACTCACAGCGCGTGCATCCTTGTGGTATGAAATTTTGGAATTAAAGCGAAGGCTTCAGGGAAAATCAGAAATCAACTCGTGGACTAAGTTGAAGAAACATTTCGATCGACTATTCTTACCTTCTACCGATATGTTAAAACAAGAGTCTTTTTCTTTGGTTGAACTTGTGGCGAGTAAGGAGCAATTTGAGGCAAAGAATGATGTTGATGGTTGTGTTGATGCTAATTTTGAAGTTGTTGTTGAGGATGGTGAAGAGGATAATTCTACTTCTCTCACCGAAGTCGACAATGTTAATGATTATTCTACTTCTCTGATTGAAATCGAGAGTGTTATGTACTCATGTTTAATAGTCTTTATTGTTCATGATGAGATTAAAGAAGAAGATATTGATGGAATTTACATGGCAATACTTGATATTGGTATCAAAGGGAGATAGTGGTATAAACGAGGGAGATGTAGAGAAAGAACTGGTTCATCCTGTGATTTTTGAAGCTCAATACAAAATTGCTGAGAAAACAAAATCTATATTTTCACCGAATGATCAATCGATTTCTTTTCTTGAGAATGATGAACTTTGGAGTCGTGCAAATTCTGAGTTTGGAAAGACTGGAAACTTTGTTACACATCACGATTATATGTCATTTGGTCGATATTCGAAAGGTTGTGAGTTCGACAAGGGATCACTGAGAGGACGAATTCGAGGGAGAATCCATTCAAATTCAGGAAGGATGATACAAGATGAGATTGGCAAAAACAAGTACATTGCGTCTCAAATATATGGAAGCCACTTACTCATATTGATTGGAGATGAAGAATATCAAGAATTGAGGACAATTCGTTTCGAAGAAGAGGAGAATGATAGGAGTATAAATGGAAAACTAGGTTAATTAGGAATTATTCCCTTACCAAGAATTTTCCTATAAAATATGTTTTAATTCTAGTAAGAATTTAATTATTTTCTATTATAGTTATAAAATTAGATTTATTATATCCAGATTGATGTTGGGATTGTGATTTTATTTGAGGTTATAAATATAAGCCTCAACCTTGTAATTTTAGAGATAGAGATTTATTATAAAGAAAAAGGAGGTTTTCCGGATTAATTGACAGTTGTTCAATTTCAAGATTCAGTTGAGTCGCCAATGACGGGTGTTCGTGGTTTCTAGTTAATTGGCTGACAGCTGTTTAAGCGATTTTCATATTTCAAAAGCAATTTATATACATACTGCTGCAACAACGTAACTTACCAAAAAAATACGCATCAAATGTAGAATGGAATTCCATTTCAGAGTTTCTCTTGTCGAACATTGGTAGACGTTTTCCAGCATTTTGAAATGATATGATACTTTTCTTTCATTAAAAAAAATCCTTATTAATTATTAAGATATTCAAAATTTTTGTTCATTACAACTTATACTATATATAAGGATCAAGATACATGATCAGTGGTTGCCAATAGCAGTGAATGTGTTATCCAATTCCTCAGTGGTGTCTACTCACACTAATTTGAGAGTGGAACATCTAATAGGCCAGCCTATAGGATCATGAGATTTCCCCTCATCAGAAGCATTTTCCATCAGCACCTAATACCTCACATACAGGTTATACATGTGGATACAGAAGGTCACTCCATACTGGAAATGGTCCAAAACTGGCATTTACTCTTCTGCAAAAAATGGGTATCATGTGGCAATGCAGGAACTGTCACAGATTCAGGGCAACCAACGGCTTAGTTGCGGGGCGCAAAAAATTCCGGAGTAAGATTTGGAGGCTGAAGATCTCTCATAATTTGCTGATTTTTATTTGGAAAGTTGTCTCAGGTTGTCTCGCAACCCAAGTAAAAAGAGCAAAACGAAATCTCAGCAATGATACCATCTGCCCTAGGTGTTTACAAGCTGCGGAGGATGAATCACATATGTTCGTAAACGGTGTTGCATCAAGGCAAGTATGGACTGCGGCAAGAATTATAACTGGGATAATAAATCAACTGCATTTCAGCTCGTGGTTCTATGAGAAGGTCCTAACACTACAACACAGGAAGATCAGTTAGCAACCACAATTTTCATCCTCTGAAAAATCTGGAAACAACGCAACACACTGATCTTTGACGATGAGCTTTCCTTTCCAGTTAGGTGTACACAACAAGCTCAGGCTGCAATGCTCCCGGCAAAGAGATGACACAATATAGGAAACCATGCGGTGGACACAGATAGAATGCAGACAACACCCTTGCAGGATCAACATGTCTCTTAACAGTCTCCTTCTACAATATCATTAGATATGATAAGGCAAGGACTGGTTCGGGAGGCTGTTGAGGAAGTTTGTGTCCTCAGTGTTGATGGTTCATTTAGGAAGGAGGAGCTAATTGGAGCAGGAGGCTAGCAAATCTGGAAATCGGCCTGGCAACTTGAACAAAAAGTCACGAGATCCGATTTCTTTACTGCAGTTACTCCATTGCAAGTGTAAGCATAAGCATGCTGGATAGCAATAAGGGCGGTAGGGCGTCTTGGAGTGAGCAGGCTTAATATAGTCATAGGGGGTGTTTGGGAATTAGCTGTTAGCTGTTAGCTGTTAGCTGATTGCATTAGCTGGTTTGACTAGCTGATTGTATTAGCTGATTTGACTGGCTGATTTGACTAGCTGATTGTATAAATGTGTTTGGTAAAATAAGCTGATAGATATAGCTGTTTATGGACAAAAAGACGTTTATGGACATGAATATATTTTACTACTTGTTCACTTATTAAATGTACATAAATTATCAATTGCTATTTTTTTTTATTACAAATGAAACATAAGAATTATAATAAATTAAAATAAATTATTATATAATCCACATATTCATGAAATTCTTTTAAAACTATACATTATAAGTTTGTTTTAGAGACTTTTTCAAACCTTTTTCTTGTTTCATGTTGATGGATGTAAGGAAAAAAATATTTCCGAGTAATTTTGATGAAATGTTATTGATATTACAGTGGAAAAATGAGAAAAATCAACCAATGACATTATAATAAAATCTAATGAACATAAACATCCATAATATAATCATAATAATGCAACCCAAAATACTAATTGAACAATTAGAATGATGCATAATTATTTTGAACACTTGAATTTTCCTACAAAAACTAAATTCAACAATATGTATTCTATCTTTTTGTATAATTAGTATAGAGGAGAAATGGCAAAAAAGTATTTAATTGATCATTTGAGTAGAAAAGGCTACTTTTTTTAGCCTTTTGAAAATTAGCCTATTGAGTACAATAGACACTTTTTCAAACTCATTCACCAAACACTTAAAAGTGCTGTTTGACGGTCAAATCAGCACTTTTTGGTCAAATCAGCACTTTTTATCCCTAAAGGCACTTTGCCAAACACCCCATAGACTCGTTCGTGTTAAAAAATTCGATCACGGAACCTATGTTGCCACCTTTGGGAATAAAAGGAATCATATCCAACATTAAGCGAATCTTTTCATTATGGGATTCGCAGTTCTAAAAACTAGTCGCACGTTCCGAGCACAAGAACATATGCTGACTAACTGTTTATGTCCTAACATATGAGTATCGCTATTTCCATTTAATAAATTAAGTTTGTTTTGACTAAAAATAATAAAATTATACTATATAGACGTTCTAGTACTTTAACCTTCACATGTTGCAATGTTTCCATGATTTTCGCAAATTTGCATTGTGTGTTGCATAGTACTTTTTTTTTTGAAATAAGTGTGTTGTATAGTACTAAACCATAAAAAAGAAGAGAAAGTCTCTTGAAAGTCAAACTTTCCTGATTTTCCATAAGAGTCTTTATACGTTTTAACTTATACGGTGTACCTTTTAATTTAAAGTGTAAAATTTGTTATTTGAATTTTATTAATGTTTTAATGTAAATTCATGAATTTTTGCATTAAAACATGTTTTACTATATGTTCACTTTGATACTATTAATGTTTTAACACAAAATAGTATCACTTGACCTTAAATATATAGTGGTAGTTCCATAACACTTAAGAAAGTCGGACTTTCTAGAGACTTTGCAAAAAAAGAATGAGAAAATTAACCAAATAAAATCGCATCGGACGAGGTCATACACCAGTTGCAGTGACGGTCGAACGTGCTCTTAACGGCCTCATCCCAGAAACCAAACTGACACAATCCAAACCGCAACTAAAAACTTCACGGCGGCCGTCTCCGTCGCAGTCTACACCAAACTAGCCACCGCCGCCGTGCATGAGCCCCTCCTCCCTATCACTCTTAACTCATCCTTCATCCCTCAAAATCCTAAAACCTCAATTACCACTGCTACTGCTTTCTCATTCTCCTCCGGCGAAGATGAAGGACCGGCCGCCGTCCCCGTACGGCGCGGTTTACGTTCCGCCGCACCACCGCCTCCGCTCCACCGTCATTTCCACTTCCGCCTCGCCGGTATTCAGTGTTAATACACAGCAGAGTTCGGTTGTTAGTTCTGGAAATACATACCTACCTCACCATTCCTGGAAGAAGAGCTCAATTGATGCATTGTCCACTGGAGATGTTAGCCAAGTTGACGTTTATCCGGTATGTTTTTACTCCAGTTCTTCTTTGTCCTTCTGAAAGTATTTGATGCGCCATGTTCAACTGTTAAACATGTTAGGTGTACAAAATATTTTTAACTAAATATAATACACATTGAAGATATTAGCCACATTGATGTTGAAGAACAATAACAGGAGAAAAGGAAGTATATTTTTTCTTACTTATTGACTTTTGCCAATCACTTGTGTAGTGGAGCACGTTCTCTAAATTGTACGAAAGGTTTATGGTTTGGAGTTCGATTGTGCGCCAAACTGACATTCTGTTATGTTTTAATCTTTGAATGTTTTGTAATTTATTTTGGCAACCTTTTGGGGTGAAGCATTTTACTAGGTTTGAAAGGTTAGATTTTCAACGGGAAGTAAAAACTAGGGAATGCCTTGAATGGCATGTCATATTTTAACACTTAAGACTTTGCCCATATGTGTTATCCCAAAGTAGCTAGCGGTAACTCGGAGTCCAAAAATCAAGTTGAAGTTCAACCTGCGCTGACTTTGATTAGCTAACTGCAATCAAAATAGTTGTAAATAGAGTGAAACTGTTGCACGTTTTTAATTGCTCAACTGCCACGTGCTCCCCTTGTTTCATATAAAATTTGATCACTTGTGTATACATAACCCGGCATCAGAAGTTGTACGTAAAGCAACGTTCTTTAATTAAATATATCTTAAGGAAGGGGAGTAAGGAGTTTCAGTCTATTTAAAATTGCATCAATTGTTACCTTTAGTATTATTGACTTGATGCCTATTTAGTTGCAGAAATAGCTGAATGCAGTTTAGTATTATAATTCTGTGACTCAAACCCATGGTCTTTCTGATGTCGTGGTAGCCCTTGTGCTTCTGTTCTGAATGTGAAAGATTAAATGATGATCGTAATCAGGTGCATACATTAGGTCATTGTGGCCTGACTTGGGATGTATGTGGAAGCACTTGGCAGAAGATGGTGTGCGTGGTTGTTATGATAAATGTTATTTGCTTCAGAATTCTCCATGTTGCTTGCTGGTTGTGATTAACTGAATTATTTCATCTCTTTCGAAATATGATGGATGTTTCTCAGTACATCAATTTGGCATGATGAGGCTAATTTTCACTTTGAAATTCAGGGTGCTTCCACATTTGATGGCATTGATGCTTGGAAATGTAAGTTAGAAGCTCTTATAAGTGAAAAGGATAAGCAAGAATTAATTTCAAGGGAGAGAAAGGATAGACGTTACTATGAAGATATAGCTGCTCTAGCAAGTGAAATGGGTTTGTATAGGTAAGTCAACGTTATATGAGTTTCTTTTGGCATCCTTTAATTCCATTTAAAAGTCACCTGACATTAGATTGCTTTTGCAGCCAGCAGTATGCAAAAGTGATTGTTGTGAGCAAGGCCCCACTCCCAAACTATAGGTTTGATCTTGACGAAAAGCGTCCACAAAGAGAGGCATGTACTCAACCTTTAGCTACTTGTTTATGTTATTATTGATTCCCTTTATGCCATGATTGCATGTCTGGTGGGTTTCATTAAGGTTTAATTCAATATTCTTTTTCTTCTTGGTCCAGGTTTCTACAGCACTGTGATTTTCTCACTATCCTTTTGTTTTGCAATTTGAATCTATTAGCTTTTATTTTCTAATGATTTGTTCCCCTTCCTGGCCCGACAACACACATTATTTAGGTATTTTTGTTTTAAGAAAAATGTCAGTGTTAGCTATATTTATCTGTCACAGATTATTTGTGATTGTGGGCATATTCAAATCTGTTGTGAACTCTCTTCTTCGTTTTATTTTTAACACATGCTGAATTTCTGAAAGAAATTTACAGGTGATCTTACCCCCAGGGTTGCAAAGACGCGCTGATTATTATCTGCAGGAGTACATCTCCCGAAAACCTAAAGGAATGTGTGTGCATTCAAGATCTAGTGGTAATGATATCGCTGGAACAGATGAGGGGCTTTTTGAACAACCCGCACCTCTTGCACAGAGTAAGGCTGCTATGGAGAACATGTTGTTGAGCAGAAGCTTGCAGATGCATACTGAGCAACAGACTTGGCAGGTTAGCATCTTCGTATATCCTTGTGTCATGCACTGATGCAATTATTGGGAATGTTGCCTGTAAAATTGCATATCTGTGGGTGTCGTATATTGGGAAGGAACTGCTTTAATTTTAAGATCATGTCAGAGACTTTTGTTATGTGCCTACTTTAGCTGTACATATTTGTTATTCCCTAAAACAAAAACAACACTGTGCCTTCAATACACGACCTGAATGCTATCTGCAGAAATTCTAGCCAGTAGTAAACAGGTCCCTCTCTGTTTTGATTTGCTTGCTTGTTTACATCTCTTACTTTTTGGGAGTAAACCTGCATGAGGTCGGTCGGCTATGTCAATAAAGTAATGCTACGTATTTGCATGTTTTCTCCCTATTCAAACATATATTGTTGATTCATTTTAGGTTTTCTGTTAGAATAATTTTTTTGAGCTTTCTACTATCTATGAGAGAATGTTAAAAAGACTATTATTCAGGTAGCAGTTTGGCCCTCAGGAATTCTTCTTTGTTTGTGGTAGAAATTATGTTTAAGCAAATCTGCTCTATTCTTTGATTGAACTAGTTGTTCTTTTGTACCCGAGAAGCTTTGTATTAGCAGATGGCTTCTGCATTTAACTATACTATATTAATTTACATAAGTTGTTTAAGGAGCTGAATTTGTTTAAATGTTAAATCAGGAAACTAGGAGCTGAGAAGAGGCCAAAAGCTGAAATAAGTAATTAAACTGCAAAGACTAAAAATTACTGTTTATGACTAAGATATTCCTGTGTAGCAAGTTCATATTGACATGTCCCAAGTCTGTACAGTATAACAGAAGAGGCTGACAACCAATAAAATAAAAGATCGTTATGTTTCATAATATTATTCTGCGGGAGGATAATTCTGTTTCTGCTTTGTATCCCTTCCAAACTCTTTTATATTTCACAACTAATTGAGTCAATTAATTAACATATAGAAGTAAGGTCTAAATGGAAAAATGCTAGTAAAATGATTTAAGATTAGTCAACTAATCACTTGTTTAAATTAATTTATGTCCTTCAGATCCTCTACATCTGAAATGAAGAAAAGGAGTGCTTCTCTTTTATAAGTGCAAAGTATAATCCCTAGTGTGTGTGATTCCCCATTTTGGGGATACATTCCTGGGGTGTTGTGGGGGAGAATGGGGAATGGGTAGGACATTTAAGTTCTTCTCAATTTCCTTATTTTCTCCTGCAATGTGGAAAGTGCAAACTAAATTGTATTTGAAATTTTGAATTGAATCCGCTATCACAAAATTATCTTTTTCCCCACACATTGTATGGTAAAAGTCAAGTTGATAATCACATGTATATTCTTTTCCCCCACCAACCCTCGTATATTTTCAAACCATCTAAATCTCTAAGAAGTGATAAACAACATTCCAATAAAATAACAGTAGGATCATTCTCCCATTTTCTGGGATCATTCTTGATCTTGAGGTGGGTGGTCATTGAATTGTTTGGGGTAAACCTTAATTTAATATATATACACTAAACCATTTTTTCCCCATTTTCTAGGATCATTCTTGATCTCTAAATAGATTTATCAAGTGAGATTCTAATATCTCATATAAAGTTTGATCTGCTCTCGATGAGACTAGACAATAGTGCTTACTTGGAGTTGCTTTCTGATTCTCCTCGGATCATTCTTGTTCTCTAAATAAATTTATCATGTGTGTTTCTCATAGAAAGTTTTTCCTGCTCTCCCAAGAGTCTGTAATTAGAAATCTTTACCCCGTTCAGTTTAGAACAAGTCAAGTTATGATTTAGCTGTTTAAATATTACTCTCCCACTAGACTTATCCAGGCTTATCAACTGTGATTCTCAAAGTCATATTAGAAACTTTTGTTCACTATACTATGGTAATTCTGATTTAACCGTTCACATGTTGGCGCACCGTATCAAGTCTGAAATATTAGAAATAATTTTTATTTTATTTGAAGATGGTTTTAATCCAGTTACACACCTTGCAGGAAACTGAAGGTGGTCAGAAGATAATGAAGTTTAGAAAGAGTCTTCCTTCTTACAAAGAAAAAGATGCAATCTTAAGATCCATTTCAAATAACCAGGTACTGGAACTACCTCACGTGCCATTAATTGTGTTCAACTACAGATAAGTGCTTACAGTGCGTGCGCGTGTGTGTGTGTGAGAGAGACAGAGACAGAGAGAGAGACCTCTTGTTGATTCACCCCCCCCCCCCCCCCCCCCACTAATCTGTAGCAGTTGTTGAGTTTTGTTCCCCATTGATCTGTAGAGGTATGAGATTTTAATACTCATCCTTCTCCAACGAATAGTTTTCAAAATTCGGTTACTCGTGTCATTCCTCAGTGATTTAAATACACAAATCCAGGGGTGCTGGAAGGGAGGTCTGAGAGAGGGGAATGGTTGGTATTATTATCTTCTGGTTATTTTTCTGCATGAAAGCTGTGTCTCAACTGAAGGTAACAGCGTGATATGATCCATAAAGTTGGGTTCCCTGCACCTCCCCGTTTAAAAAAATAAAAAATAATGGATGACAGCACTTTGTCTCAAACGTTCTATCCAGTTTTTTGCATATCATTTTTGTTTTGTATGCTTCTTATGAGATATGGCTCACTAGAGAAACTTTTTTTTTCTAAGGTAATAATAATATCTGGTGAAACTGGTTGTGGAAAGACGACTCAGATTCCCCAGTTCATCTTAGAGTCCGAGATTGAGGCCGATCGTGGTGCAATGTGCAACATTATATGCACTCAACCTCGAAGAATATCTGCTATGACTGTATCTGAAAGAGTTGCCTCAGAGAGAGGAGAAGTGCTAGGTGAAACTGTAAGTCTGATGTCTCCAAGTTAGCCAGTAAATCCAGTAAGATTGGCAGTTATGTTGCTGCTCTGGAAAACAGATGTAACCTTCATATAATCTTCACAGGTTGGATATAAAGTCCGTTTGGAAGGTGCTAAAGGGAGGGACACTCGTCTCCTATTTTGCACAACTGGCATCTTGTTAAGACGGTTACTGGTTGATAGAAACTTAAAAGGTGTAACACATGTTATTGTAGATGAGGTTCATGAACGTGGAATTAATGAAGGTAAAGTGTTGTTCTTGAAGATCCAACTGTTGATAACTTGATATTATGTGAAGTTTGTTGATATGCAACTTTCTGATGGCCATTATTCTTACAGATTTCCTGCTGATCGTGTTAAAGGATCTGCTTCCTCTCCGGCCAGACTTGAGGCTGATTCTGATGAGTGCGACCCTTGATGCAGAACTCTTCTCATCATACTTCTCTGGAGCACCCCTGGTTCACATTCCCGTAAGTTTATGAACTCAACAGATGATCATGCTTTACTTACAATTACAAAGTTGAAGTCTTCTTTGAAATTTATTTATGGAAAAGTTGGTCTTTCGGTTCTCACAGTCACAGGTGCCTTCTTTTCTGTTATAATTTGAAAGGGTGATGATACTCTACACTGTATATATTGGGCTCTTGACTCATGCCCTCATTCTACATATTTTACTTTGGGTTTTACTCTTTGATCTATAAAAATATCTGAAGAATCTATCCTCTAACATATAAAACGTACAGACAAGTTGTCATATGAGATTATGGGTTATATTCTGATGTGTCACTTTATCTGGCTTTATGGACCAACCTGACGGTTCTTTGTATATATATGTTGCAACGTTTGCATCCTGTGTTGGTGTGGGATAAATATGTTTGAAGAAAATTAGAGTTAGCAATGCTGTCATTTGTATCCTCTAATGTTGATATTGTTTCCTATTTTTTGTTGCTACTTTTATGAAAAGGGAAATTATGCCTGTGGTTACTAGGTTTTTGAGACATTAATTCCAATTATAAACCATCTATTATCTGATTATTGAGTACAAGGTGAACACTGGAATTGTTGGCAATCTGGTGAGATTTATTCTGTGCTTGTGTTTAACATAGGGCTTTACATATCCCGTACAAACTCATTTTCTGGAAAATCTTCTGGAAATGATGGGATACAGGTTAACACCAGACAATCAACTTGATGATTATGGTAGCGAGAAGCAATGGAAAATGAATAAGCAAGTTCCTCGGAAGCGGAAGAGTCAACTAGCTGCTGCTGTTGAGGTATTATGATTTATTCTGAACCCTCTATGACCTTTAATTTATAATTTAATTTTGACTGTTATTTGCTGGGTATTGTTATCAGGATGCACTCGAAGGAGCCGATTTCAGTTGCTATAGTCCTCACACACAGGAGTCCCTGTCTTGTTGGAATCCTGATTGTATCAACTTCAACCTTGTAGAAAACCTTTTAGATTATATATGTCAAAATGGTAAACCTGGTGCTGTCCTTATTTTCCTGACCGGATGGGATGATATTAATGCGCTGAAAGAAAAGCTCCTAGATCATTATCTACTGGGCGATACTAGTCATATTCTTTTATTGACCTGCCATGGTTCCATGGCTAGTTCAGAACAGGTACCTCTAATTCTTTTATCCTTTTAATGATCTTTCTTTGTGTTGGTGGGTTGGCTTGTGATTTACACCTGACCTCTTTTTCTTAGCTGATTTGTATTTAATATGAAAGTTTCTATCAGTATCACAGCCTTTCGAGTTGTATTTTTTTTTAATTGTATGTATGTCAAAGGCTTTAGTAATAACCAAAGATTTTATTTTAATCTTATTTTTACATTCTTGAATGCTTGCAGAGGCTAATATTTGACAAGGCTGAAGATGGAGTAAGGAAAATTGTGTTAGCCACTAACATTGCTGAAACAAGTATCACAATCGATGATGTTGTCTATGTTATAGACTGTGGAAAGGCAAAAGAGTCGTCATATGATGCATTAAATAACACTCCTTGCTTGCTTCCAACATGGATTTCTAAAGTTTCTGCTAAACAAGTATGCATCCTTTCTTCTTGAATACTTTGTTGGCTGACTGATGATATATATTATGCCGTACCTATGAACCAAGATCAGATTTAGAGGAAACATTCATGTATTTATTTTATCAAATTTTTTATAACCATTACTTATCTAGTAATAATATTACAGAGAAGAGGAAGAGCTGGTCGTGTACAGCCTGGAGAATGTTTTCATCTCTATCCCAGATGTGTTTATGAAGGTTTTGCTGATTTTCAGTTACCAGAGATATTAAGAACACCTCTGCAGTCACTTTGTTTGCAGATTAAAAGTTTAGAACTTGGGAGTATTTCTGATTTCCTTTCCAGGGCTTTGCAGGCACCTGAATCCTTAGCGGTAATACTCAGTAGTGTCTTTCATTCTGTTACAATCAGTAGTTTGTTTGTGCATCTCCAATTCTATTCTGTCACTTCAATCATATTTTTTTTTTAATCACAAGCTGTTTTATATTCTAAATTGAAACTCCCTTGAATTTGCTTTAGGTGCAAAATGCTATAGAGTATTTGAAGATCATTGGGGCTTTGGATGAAAATGAGAATCTGACTCCTTTAGGTAATGTGCTGTCTGGTGTTCAAACATCCAAGTTGATGGTTTCTGTGCCTTCTTCTGATTTTTGCTTGTTTCAATTCTGGGCAGGCCGATACTTAACAATGCTACCTATGGAGCCCAAATTTGGCAAGATGCTTATACTTGGTTCCATGTTTTATTGTTTGGACCCAATACTCACTATTGTTTCTGGCCTAAGCGTTCGTGATCCATTTTTAAGCCCATTGGAGAAGAAAGATGTGAGTCAAGCATCCTTCATGAAATTAAAATTAAAAAAGTATTTTTTTTCCAATGGAAGTGAGGATATTAGTCCCACGTTACTAGTATGTTGGAGTGCCATTGTTTTAATCTATCTTCTTATTTGGTTTCTTCTTTGAGATTATATGATACATGCATATTAGTTCTAGGACTCCTTGTTGCTATCTTGTAGTGTGTTTTGGGGGATTGGGATTTGGGGTCATCAGTCCTTTTAAAAAAAGTATAATTGGCGGTCTCTATCTCTCTCTCGAGATTACGTGGTAGCCAAGTTTAAAGTAATTAATTGTACAACTCTACTGTATATTTTGAATGCAAGATGGAGTGCTTTATTCTCTATTCATTCACTAGGCGATGACTGACTTGTGTAATTGCTTGTGCTGAATAGATTAGCTATGCATGTGAGATTTATGACTTAGTAGAAATATTAAAATGCTTTTCTTATCTTTTTGTTATCAGCTAGCGGAAGCTGCAAAAGCTCAATTTTCTCCCGACTATAGTGACCACCTTGCCCTAGTCAGAGCGTACAAGGGGTGGAGGGATGCTGACAGAGACTATAAAGCACCTGAGTACTGCTGGAAGAATTTTCTCTCTGTTCAATCAATGAAAGCTATAGATTCTCTGAGAAAAGAGTTCTACTCAGTGCTCATGGATACAGGTCTGATAGACAGCAACACTGCTATCTACAACTCCTTGAGTTACGATGAGCAACTCGTCAGGGCAGTTATTTGCTACGGCTTATATCCTGGAGTTTGTTCTGTCGTGGTAAGTTATGGCTTCATGACGACGATTATTAGAATTTGTTGGCTGTTAAGCATTGCTGTTACTTAATGTACTTTGACTAGTAAAATGGCCAAATCACATCTAGAATGGGGTTAGAGTTGAGGGAAGGTGTCATTAAGATGTATTGATGCTGATGGAGGCTGGAGAGAATAATAGCCTATATGATACAGTTTTTAAATTAATGTACATTTCTTAGTTCTACACTAGTGTTTTCTAAAAATGTGCCATTTATTATGAGGTCAATGTACAACTCATATGTTATGGGCAACCCATATAATTCTGGAGTATACAATCAAGTTAATGAGGGTACTAAAGTTTTAAAAATGTAATATGGTTTTGGTACACAGATGAATTTTGCAGTTACTGAAGAATTCATTGAGAAATACTCTTTAAGCCTTTTCGTTGTATTTTGAATTGCTTGATCGTGTTTTTTTTTACAGCCGAATGAGAAGTCATTCTCTTTGAAAACGATGGAGGATGGGAAGGTGCATTTGTACTCGGTATGTGTTTCATATGCTTGATCTCTATATCAGTTGCACAGCAGTTTCCACTATTTACATTATCTGCTGTAAAGTGGTTTCCCTAATATTTTGATTTGATATCCAGAACTCAGTCAATGCACGCAAGTCCAATATACCACTTCCATGGTTAGTTTTTAATGAGAAGATCAAGGTGAACTCTGTTTTCCTACGGGATTCGACTGCTGTCTCTGACTCAATGCTACTCCTGTTCGGTGGCAGTGTCTTTAGAGGGAATTCAGTGAGTTCTTTTATCCCTCCTCAAAGTTCTTCTCAACACTATTCTTCTTGGCAGTGGTTGAAATGAAATAGTAAAAAAGCGTTGAAAATGAAGAGAGGGATAGGCTTGACTAATGTCCTTCTAATGTGAAATTGTATTATACTTTTGACAGGAGGGGCATTTGAAAATGCTCGGTGGATACTTGGAGTTCTTCATGAGCCCCAGCTTGGCAGAGACGTACTTGAGTTTACGGAAAGAACTTGAAGACTTGATTCAAACAAAAGTATGTGGAGTGCTGTTTTTCTAATTTCTACTTCTTTTGCCTGCCAATTAAGCTCTTTTAATCAGACTTTTGCTTGACACATTTTATTGTGTTTTCCAAATGAGATATGGAATGGCATGTTAATACTTGGGATGTATTTGTGCAGCTCCTAAATCCTGAAATGGACATACACTCACATCATGAACTTTTATCTGCTGTAAGATTGTTGATTTCAGAGGATCAAGGCGGTGGCCAGTTTGTATATAATCGCCAAATAGTGTTACAACACCCAAATCCATCTGTTTCAACCACACCAGCATTACCAAACTTAAAGTCTGGGACAGAAAGTGGTCCTGGTGGGGAGAATCCAAAGGGCCTGCTTCAAACCCTGTTAACTCGAGCGGGCCATGGAGTACCTGTATACAAGACAATGTCAGAGAAAAATAACCAGTTTCGTGCAATTGTGGAATTCAATGGTTTGCAGATAATGGGACGGCCTTTCAGCAACAAGAAGCAAGCAGAAAAAGATGCAGCATCAGAAGCTCTGGATTGGCTATTGGGAGGTCAGCAGAGAGGTCGGGATTACATTGACCAGATGTCTATGATCCTCAAAAGGAGCAAGAGAGAGCACAGCTGATTATTGAGATATCATACAATCAGCATCACGGGGATGAAGCATCAAAATATCACAAACAGTATATCTGTGTACAGAAGGCCTATTAGTTTTAAACTTGTTAAGCACGTAAAATCACTTGTTTCTTTTGTGGCCTTCTTAGGGAGAATTAGTCATAGGAATTCAGCTTATGGAATTCAACTGCTGTTGTATCGTGTGTGTATCCGCTTGAAGGTGTTTTGTGGTTTTGTAGCAACAAGTCCAGCACTTGAGACAATCACGATGAAGCTATGCATGAACTGCATAAGGAGAGATGGTCTCTGGAAGTTGCAGCATGTATTAGAATCTTTGATGCTCTTTGTAATCACATTTTATTGGTACAGAAACCCAGTACAGAATGGAGGTATGATTGTTATTGCATTATGTTCCATGAACCCCACATGAAATTACTCCTTGCTTCCTAGGTAGCTTTCAAGTACTCTATGGCTGAAGTTTCATGTAATTTAGCTGTCCAGACAAATAATTGGAGTGAAGAGAACAATAGCAATGAATGAGATGTGAAATCTAAAAAAGTTGGATATAATGGACCACTTGTAGAAGGAAATTGGATGATTGAAACTTGGTGAAATCTCAAATAAAATAAAAGAATATAGAAAGAGAATAAGAGTCCTCGAAATGCGACATTGATCTGGCTGTCGGAATGGTGCAATTGATTAGGTAAAAATAATGGTGAGAGAGAAATGGAATCTGGCCATTAGAGACAGCTTGGGAAGCTCTGCTTCTTCTTGTCTTGAATCCTTAAACCTGCAAGAAAATATGGATTGTTTTAGCAGACCTAAACGTTTTGTTCCGCATTGATAGGCAACAACGCAGCGTGTTAGATCTGCAATTGCAGCTTTTCTGCCCTCGAATTTAACAAATCCAACTAGGGCTGAAATCTATGTGTTAATTTATACTAGTACACTGTCCACCTCCCACAACCTATTTTCCCATTTCATTTCAAGAGGATCACTGTAAAATATGGATCATTGTAAAATATGACGTTGCCTTCATTGAAATCTTGCTTCCTCGAGATTGAGTGTGAGGATCATGAATGTTCGCTCGACATGTCCATTTTCCAAAACTTTTCATAAATAAATCAACCGTGTCTTAGGTATCGATACATTCACATCCGATAAATTACCGTGGTCAGTAAAACTCCTACTCATGCTGCTTGTAATATTAGCTGCACAATAATATACTTGAAAACAAGTTGTTTATTTTGCTTAAAGTCATCTACCGTAATTTAACTGTGTCTTGGATATCGATACATTCACACCCGATCGTAGTCAGATGAAAAATCGTGTCCAGTAAAACTCTTACTCATGCCACTTGTAATATTGCATGCACAAGAACATACTTGAAAACAAGTTGTTTGTTTTGCTAAAAGTCATCTACTATAGTTGATTAAAAAGGCATACATAATAGTTAAAGAAGATGATTAATAAAATAACAATCAATTTCATTGTATTTTATAGCGAATGGAACACCAGAATAGCCGCAATGTGAAGAGATTCAAAGCTATTTGCAATAGTATTCCCTACAAAGCTAAATCATTTTACCTTTAGGGTTGTCTTGTTGTTCTTAGGTATATATGGCTTGGATCTTATATAATGTGATTTGAAGGATATAATATAACCAAGAATATATGGGTCAAAATCTGAAGAACCATATGGGACTGGGAGGGGTGGGTCGCCCTTGTCATGCCATAAATTATTCCTCAAGATTTGTTTTCTCCAGATCATTTGTTTCATTCAGGTCCATCCATGATTTCATAATTAATAAAACAAACCCAAATCAAATCATTTTCCTATTGTTGATGAAACAGAGACTTTATCGTACTTTAATTTTTTTTTGTTATCAGTAAGACAATCAAAGTTGTTGCTTATCATTGGGGAACAAAACACTTCCCTCCCTGTAATGAAATAGTTCATTATTATAACATTTTTCGCTCCAAAAACGAATTAATTTTCTTATTATAGATATCAACATATTTGTTTAATGATGTTTTCGATATATCATTATTACACTGTAGTTATTTTCAATAAATATTTAAGTTGTTATTAATGGGATAAGAAAAGAAAAGATTTTTTAAAATGATAGTTTTATTATCAAATGAGTGATATAGTTGGTACAAATGATAGAGTTCCATCCGAATAATTGAAAATACAACTATTTGATTCACAATGGAGATTATTAATATGTTTTTTCCCACCTAAATCATAATAATTGGTTTATTAGCTCATTAATCAAGAATAATTACTAAAATTTCTTTTATTAGCTCATTATTTGCATATCATTGATCGATTGCCAATAATATATTGATGATTAGAATATAGGATCAATAAATCTTTTTGAAAAAGTAAACATATAATAATGGCCTTGCCTTATCATTTTTGTAAAACACTTTATTTCAATATTTATTTTATTTTTCTTATTTTTTTAGTGTATATTTCTATTAATTTAGTTCAGTTCAGTATATTTATATATTGTCTTTCAGTTCAGTTCTATATATTATTATTTTTTCGGAGTTTAGTTCAGTTCAGATAAATAATATATTTTTCAGAGTTTAGTTCAGTTCAGATAAATATTTCAATTTTTTTCAGTTTAGTACATCCTCTATATTTTTAATTATAGTTCTCTACGGTTTTTTAGTTCAATTCAGTTCAACTCTATTCAGATCAGTCAATTTATTTTTTTCAAAATGTTATTTGATGCAATCCAAAATAATTTAGTCATACTATATTTAGTATAAGTACTTTTTGTTCAATTTTAGTAGTTCAAAACAATTTTCTAAAAGTTCGTTGATGCTATTCGACCTAATGTAGGTGAACTATTAATATTTTAGTATTTTCAAATCAATGAATCTTATTCGATCAAAGTAATCCAATTGTGTTTAAATTAGATCAATTATATTGATGACACAATCATTTTTCTCAAAGCCACTAAAATTAATCTGGCAGGATTAAAGCTTTTTTGGTGATTTTTGAACAAACCACTAATCAAAAGATGAATTTTGAGAAATCTAAACTTTATGTAGGGAAACATGCTTCTAACTGTAAATTGAGACACGTTAAGGACATTTTGGGAATGAAGCATGGTAATGCCATTTACATTTGGGGATACCCATTTTTACTGGAAGAGCTCTGATCTCTCATTTTTCAGTCACTGATTCAGAGAGTTGATAATAGGCTCTCAAACTGAAAGAATGAATGGCTTTCTGCTGGTGGTAAGCTTAAATCGTGCATATATTCTGTCCCACTAACACCGTTGGAGTGTGTTAATACCTATTATATATGTGATTAAGATAATAGAAAGAGACTGAATTGAAGGAAAAAAAGTTTGAAGGAAATGGAGTGATATTTGTTATCTAGTTGAACAGAATGGTATTGGAATCATACCAATCCCCATAATTATAAAGGCCCGCTCCATTAAATTGTGGTGAAAATTTCAATCCGGTTCCATCTTGTGGTCTCCTTTTCTCTGGTCACTCCCTCATTCATGCAGAACTTCTCCCACTTGAAAAAGGATCATGACCATTAACTCTATAGATGAGAGCTTCACAAGAGTTATAGTCGGAGATGTACAATGCAATTTTTGGAGTGCAAACTGGACAAGCTTTGGTCCTCTGTGTGATCATATCATTCTTGAGCTCACTTATATTCTTATGGACTGTACAGTTCATGAATTTTTCTGTGATAACAAGGCACACATTCACATGCTCTATTTGATTTACCTATTAACATCTCATCTTTTGTGCTAAGCATAGTCTGTTGTCCTTCCAGAGAAGACAAAAATGATTTGTACACCTAGTATAATTGGAGATTTCACTTTTATATGTGCTTACAAAGTTCTGGAATATTAAAAGGGTAATATTCAATCTCTATCTAAATTTTGGAACCCTAGACTTCAGAACAAGATTAACATTTTTATGTGGAAATTAATCAACGCTTTTCTGCCATGTTCTGATGTGCTAGTAAGAACGGGTTTTCATCTATCTTCTAAATTCCTTTTTTTGTGACAACCATAATAATTTGGAGCATTATATCACTGATGCAACCTGAAACTGTCAATGTGGTCATACTTTCATTACATGATTGGTATATCTAATCTTCATTTTACAACTTTATGGTATAGATTGTCTTTTTACTGGTCCTATCATGGTAACACTAAACCGCGCTCCAATCTCTTCTATATTATTCCATGCAAGTGTTATTTGCAGGTTTATATGGAAAGTTAGGAACTCCTTCTTATTTGAAAACATTGTCCCCAATCCAAACATTCTTAAAAATGCTATGAAAGATTATGTTTTCAACATTTATTCGGCTAGGCCTTTACCTGCTATCTCTTATGATGATAAGGAACTAGGCAACTTAGGTTCATTCCCTTTATAAACAAGGCCACCACAACCAAACATTGTTGCTATCAAATGAAACGCTTCTACTTCAGATTTTAAAATAAATGTTGATGCCTCTTGGCATCAAACTAACCATGCAAGAATTGGGGTTATCATCAGAAACTCTGACGTCAACTTCATTTCTTCATCATGTGGCTTTGTTGGTGCTTCTCTCCTCTATAGGCTGAACTCTTGGCTATTCAGAAAGGTTTTCAGATGGCTACTTTGTTGTCACTTCCTTACACCATTGAATCAGATTGTCTCTTTGTAGTTTGAGCCATTCAGAATCCATACAAATCACCTTAGAATTTATTTGAGCTGACATATTTTCTTAGGAAAATAGCCATGTTGACTTACACAAGAGACAAGGAAATATTACAGCCGATACTCTAGCTAAACATGGTTTCTCAAAACATATCAACATCTAATTGCAATACATAGAGTTGCCCTATATCTATAAAGATTTGTTGAATTTTGATAAATGGGGTACCCGTTCACTTAGAATCGATTAGTATGGATGTACTGATAATTTGTTATATACTATTGCCGGTTATCAATTATGTTGCTGAATCATGGCTCTGCATCATCCTCATCTGAATATGATCAGACTGGTTGCTACATCCATCCTATCATTTTTTTGTAACATATACTCTTTTTCACCTCAAATCTTTCTTGGTGCCGTTTTGAGTTTTGCGTTGCAATTCTCTAATAAACTTTAAGGATTGGGTTTTAGGGTAAATAAATGTATTAAGGAGATGTATTTCCTCCTTATTTTTTCATTCTTTCAGAATCATTATCATACTTCAAGAGTTTTTAGCTCTTCTAAATGTAATCACCCTCCTAGGGGTGTATTGATGTGCTTTACCAATTTTTGGTTTTTTAAAGGGTTTAGGAAGCTTAATATATTACACTCCACTTTATAGTGGTTTTAATTTTTTTAAAAACTCACTATTTGAAAATTCTTATTTACCAAACCTATGATATACTCCAATTCAATTTTAATATTATCAGATTCGTCAGATTCGCAAACCATCGCTGATCCTAAACCAGATTCGGATTCATCAGATTCACACTATCACACTGCCGATGAATTTATCTGGGAGGATAAATTCATTTATCCATTTGTTGAGGTTGAAGAGGATTTGATTGATAATGAAGAAGTGAATCAAGTAGGAGGAGCAGAAGATTGGGAAGACCTATGGGAAAACCTATGGGCAGATGATTTTACTAATCTATGGGGTGGTGTAGAGGAATTAATTGAAGCTGAGTTTACTAATCCATGGGTTGAGGAATTGTCTGAAGAAGCTGAGGATTGGGGTGAGGAAGATATTGAGGTTGAGGAAGTGGTTGAGAAAGATGTTGATTTGAGGGACATATTTCATGATGTTGATATGGGTGGCAACACCCTCGCCTTTCTCACTACAAGGCTTGGCTTGGATGAAATGGTGGCTCGGCAAACCTTGGGCGATATGCGATTGAGTGCTCAACTAGCTACTGTCGCGGAGCTCGTAAGCAAAGTGGAGCTGCTGTTTGTGATACTTACACCTGATTAGTTTGCTTTGCTGAACAACGTAAGTGCTCTGGGTTTGTTTTTTGTGCTAATTGGTCACCATTACTCTGTATGAACTGCTTTTAGTATGCATTGCTGGATTATATAAGTATGAACTGCTGGATTTAGTATGAACTGCTAAATTATATAAGTATGAACTGCTGGATTGTATACTCAGTATGAATTGCATTTAGTATGAACTGATGGATTGTATACTTGGTATGAATTGCATTTAATATGAACTGCTGGATTGTAAAAAAAATAACACATATCAAAATAAACAGTGCAATAATGATTTTGATGATAAAATTCATGTATTTATCTCTTCCTCATCCTCATTTATCCGTCTTATGACGATGATACCTTCCTTTTCTTTCAAGCTGTAAAGTTGTAAAAATGATAGTCGTTGCTATGAAGTTGTAAAATGTCATACTGTTATTACTGAGTATGGGCTAATGTTAATCATTGAACAATAGGAGTAGGTTAACGCAATGATAGTGTGACATTTTTTTGATCATAGAAGCAATATGGAGTTCATGGCCCAACATATGGTACATGGTAAAGAAGGCAAAGTGAATTAAAAAAATGAAGTAGGCACTAAATTATTATATATATATATATATATATATGTGTGTGTGTGTGTGTGTGTGTGTTATTGGCATTACTCCACATTCATCTTGAGAAAATTTTAGCGCCGGTGATGTGAAAATAAAAAAACCCTCTTCAAAATGGAAATGGAGTAAATAAATGAGATTGACAAAACAATGTATTTCTAAGAACTATTATGCATGTATACCGTACCACATTGAAGTTGACAATTCTATTTTGCCTCTTCATCACAATCTACATATGAAAGACACTAGGAAAACTATACTTTCTAAAGTCGTTTACCAAAATTACACGTGACAAAAAGAACTCTACATTTTGCATGGTGCTTTTGTACTGAATCGCTTCCCACGGTGGAGAATTTATTTAAGCCGGAATTTAATCTGCATGGAACCGATGACACAGTTAAACATCATTTCTTTGAGTGCAGTTATGCTCAAAAAGTATGACGGGTAGTTAGGCTTACACATAATATAAATTTTTTTCGAGAAGGACGTACTGAGCTATTATTTCAAAAACTGACTAAGGATGATGAGGCCGAGGTAGTAAAGTTGGTCATAATGTTATTTGATTGAATTTGGTTCCAACAAAACAAGGAAATATTTGAGGAGCATCACTGCGGTGTAGAGTTAGTTTTGATATCGTTGGTTAACAACTTGTCAAAATTTCGACGATTACAATAATCTATTTTTAACATCGCTAAATCTATTTCGAAACATTTCTTGCGGTCATCAAAATGTGCAACCTTGGTCTATTTTGACACAGACTTGCATGAGGGATCCGCGAGACTCGTGGAGTTATTTGTGCCTAAAAGTCAAATTTCACAATAATTTTTCAATGCACATTCTAAACGTACAATACTACTTTCCTTACAAAAATAATTATTGTTACTAGTAATTTACATAAGATTGTAAGAGAGAGTTTTGGTTAAAACGGTCCTACCATAAACTTATGAAAGAACCACCCTTTATTTGACATATTTATAAGTTTAGTTTTATATGTTTGTATTATTAGACTCCTAATACAATACTTTTGATTATTTATATCAAAAGAAAATTCATTCAAATGTTGTAATTATGAATATACAGCAAGTCAAAGTATTTTGTTCATTAGTTTATTTTTTTATATATTTTGTTTACTATTTTTCTTATTCCATTTAAGTATTGTATATGAATTAATTGAGTTAAAACGACAAACAAAAGTTAAAAGCATGCAAATTAATCTAATATACATATAAAAATCATACGTCCAACCATATAAGGTTACGATAGGCCGGTCTCACCCAAAATGTATCTTCATAGTTGATAGAATACTCACACCTCAAGGGTACTACTAGTACAAGTATTCCGGGTATACTCCCTTTGTTTTTTCCATCTGTGACATACTTGAAAAATAATATTAATTGATGGCAAATTTGACCATCAATAACTTTTACTACGTATCTTAACTAAAATCTAAACTTTTGATATTTAAAAATATATATTTAAAATCTTTCAAAAATATATCACACGATGATAATAATTCACATATTACTTCTAATTATTTTCTCAAAATTGTAACAAACTTTTTTATGTACATTAATGTGCCACTATAGAAAAATAAAATGGAGGGAGCAATCCCTTGCAATCATATAACCTGAGTCAATGTCCATAGAGTTGGCCACTCTAACTTTTCCACCTCTTTCTAGCCTCCCTTTTGTGTAGTGAGTGCGATGTTGGGTTTTCTCATACGTATTTTTGTGGACGTTCTCTAGTGAAAGGGAACCATCACAATTGTGCCAATTGTGTAGTGTAGATTAGTACAAAACACATGGAATAATTATCCGATATAAATCGAATCTTAATAACTACTAGATTAAATAAATGGATATCCACTTCAATTCATGTTTGATGAATGGTCCAAATTTAATTAAAACATTTAGGGCTCTGAAATGAACATTTTTAATGCTACACCCATAATTTGATTTTTAGTATAATAGTAGAGTTTTGATATGAATTAAGTTTTGATTGCCTAGATATTACTCAAACTATCTCAAAGTCACCTAATTAAATAAACTCTAACAAAGTAAGAGTATCTCATCCTTGATACTCCACATGATATAAAATAATGGAGATTGAGTATATAACGTCTCAATAAACTTAAAAATAATAATTATGTTACTATAAGGAGAATACGTTGTTCTCAATTGATTTTTAAATTTAATTGAATTAGAGTTAAATTTTAAAAATATGCTGATCTAATCGATAACATGTAGAAATGAATTAATAAAGTGTTGCTAAAAGATATTGTGATGATTACAGTATTGGTTACAGTGATATTATACTGAATCTGTACTTATCAGTATTGGTAAGTGATATTTTACATTTGATCTGTGTTATGTTATGTTGCATCGAAAATAAGTTGAACTCACATGAGCGAACTCTATTAGTACACATGAGTAGGTTGCTAATTTAATTATTGCAAGAGGAAAATTAACTTTTAAGTTAAATTGAGATTTAGGTGCATTCAGTTCGGTTCGAGATCAAATCGTATTCATATCTTAATTATCAAGTCATCGATCGTACCATGTTAAAATCAGATCAGATTAAGTCGTGTTAGATTAGTAAAAATATAATATTTTTTAGATTGTAATAATTGAATAACTGCTCCAATTAAATCAATCTTGTCTAATTATCGGGTCGTGTTAGAATTTGATTGCACTTTTAGACTCAATTCCGTTACACATACAAGTCAATAAAATTGTGCGTGTAATTGTAATCCACTCCAAAAGGTGCTAGAAAAGTAGAAAAAAGACTAGTTACAAAAAGGTTGGCAGGCATAGAAAATGAGGGCACTAATAATGATATCATCATCATATCATCACAATCATAATAAAAAATCAGAATCAAGCATCGTCTAAGCACATTCCAGTAGTACTAGTAGTAGTGTAAAAAAAAACACACAGTCACACAGTGACCACCACCGTCCTTTTGTCTCGAACTCCGTATCCAAACACCGCATAAACGCACGCACCTTTCTCTTTGACCATCCCACACACGAACTCTCTCATCTGCCATTGATTACGGATACATTCAAAACAGCGACCTTTCTTCTCTCTCTCTCCCTCTTTATAACTGGTACTTTCTCCGCAGCCTTACAGTACAGAGGAATTTCCCAACAGCGTCGGGGAAGAAGGGGTGCTGTTAATGGTTCTTTATTCTGATTTGAACGCTTCAAATCATCCCATCATTTGATCGTACGCTCAGGTTTGTTCTTCTGCACTGTACGGAAGCTTAAACTCAATTTGGCTTTCTGGGTTCTGCTTTTTCTTGCTTGGAGAGCGTTTTCTTGGGCGATGAATTCTCCTTCGTGTGTGTTTTTTGATGTTATCATCAATTACGTGTGGGGTTGGCAACTGGACATGCTTTGCTGGTTTTCTTGGTGGGTATTTTTTTTAATGCTGTTTTTTTGGTCCCTCTGCTTTGAAACTTTTGGGATTGTAAGTGTTGCTTTTACATGATTTTGATGGAAGTTTTAATCTTTCTTTTTATCACATGCAACAGATTTAGAGAAGGTTCTAAGTTGATTAGTTTGCATTTGGCTTGTTTGAAACAAGTTTGTTTTTTAGGAGCAAAGGAAGAATTTTTACTGTTATTTCAGTGTTTCACACTGTTTGGAACATTGAACTAAGATTATAGTACTTCTGTTGAAGTGCTGTTTCATTATTTATTTTTTATGCAGAATTGTAAATTTTCAGATGCTACATCAAAGTTATTTTGTTTTTTGGAGCACTACCTTTGACTGTATTGTTCTGAGGAGGGTTTTTGATTCATATATGCTCTTGCTGATGTCTTTCCTCTTAATTTTACCCATTCTAATATAATTAGTTTTAAAATGGCAGTGGGAGATTTGAAGTCTCCTAGACTCTAGGCTATGTATCCAAATGAGCATAGGAGGGCTAGGAGGAAGGATAATAACACTAAGGAAAATGGTGGTGAAAGTTTACATATTGTTGATGAATTGGATCCGTGGACAGCCTGGGCATATAGACCACGGACAATTACATTGCTCTTTGTTGGCGCCTGCTTTCTCATGTGAGTTACCTATACATGCACAACAAAATGATCAATTTGGTCTGAAGATGTTAGTATTTGTTTCCTCATGCTTTTTTGCTGTTAACTTTTTTCGTTGGAAATAATGTGTTTGTGACCTTAATCATATTATTACTATCTATCCTATGTATGTAGATTCCTGGGTGAACTTGGCATTTGGTGCTTAATGTCAAATTCCCCCACCCCCCACCCCCCGCCTCCCCTCCCCCACCCCCCAGTCCAGCTAGTTTATCAATAAATTTGTTCTAACTTCTGAAAAATAAATCAACATTTCAATTTTGCTTTGCTACTTTTGTTAGGAATTCGCAATTCTTTGCTGTTTGGATATCTTCGAACGCGAGTTTCACATGCTAAAACATTTTTTTTTTTTATCATAGTAAATCAATGTTTGATCTGTATGTTTCGATCTGGCAGCCTTAGAATAACAAACAGAAAGCAGGGAATGATTATAGGTTATGGCCCATGTGCTTCATTTATTCAGTCAGCACTGTAAAGAATTATGCACTAACCAGTTAGCGAATGACTTTTTGATGATGCACATTAAACTAGTTTCTCTTTCAGTTATAGTTAATGGAATTTATGCAAATATCTGAATGGAGTTGGTTTTGTAAGTGTATAACAAGTTTGGATATCTGATAAAGGGAGGCATGTCATTTAAGATGAACTCTCCGTCTTGAAACCAGCATTTTGCTGTTCTTTTATTCTGTTTCTTGTTCATTGTTTCAGTTGTATTACCGACTCTCAGTTTATTTGCTTCACCATCATTTAACATGTTTCCTGCTCTTTGTAGTTGGGCAAGTGGGGCTCTCGAGCCTGAAAGTATTTCAGCTACAGATAGTGTTGCTTCAGTGAACAGGTATGTATTTCTTTATTGCCTTGTTACCTTCCTATATGATCCTCTTAAACACAGATTGTTTTAACTCCAATCCTTGTTTATAATTGCATTTGGTAGGGGTGTGTGGGCAATGATTGCTGTATTTCTTACCTATTGCTTGCTACAGGCCCCTGATACGTAAGTAACTTCATTTTTACAGTTATTTTTATTTATAGTGGCTTCAGATATGTATGGACCAAGAAATTGTCCTGTTTTTTTTTTCTTTCCTTTGGGATGTTATATTCGTCTCTGTCAGCTGATCATCAACTGTTTGAGAGGATTAACCTCACAAAGAATATAAGCCTTTAAAATAGGGCAGTTATTGTAACGTGTGTTATTTGTTATTTGATCATAGATCAAGGACTGTACAAGTGATTTTAATGGTAGATAAGCTCATAAGCTTTTTCCATGCATGCTGTGTTGGATTTGTTTAAACTATGGAAAGGTGGATGGTGTACTTTTAACTTTGTTTTGATTCCTTATACTTCCACACTTTGCCTGCAGGATCCTTATTAGGCCCCATCCGGCAATTTGGCGTCTGGTCCATGGAATGGCTGTTATTTACCTTGTTTCCTTGACATTTTTGCTTTTTCAGGTATTTTATTTATGTCTATTAAGTATGTTCATAGACACACACACACATAGTTTTTACCTACTGATCTTTTTCCCTCTCTTTCTGGCACTTCAG
Organism: Sherardia arvensis; assembly: GCA_948330725.1. NCBI lineage: Eukaryota > Viridiplantae > Streptophyta > Magnoliopsida > Gentianales > Rubiaceae > Sherardia > Sherardia arvensis. The sequence continues at coordinate 8,253,176 of OX415244.1, forward strand.
AAGCGTGATGATGCTCAGCAATTCATGAGATTTTTACACCATGATCTTGGCGTAGGTAATGAAGTTGGTCACCATATACATCACTGTATTTATGTTTGTTTTTAATCATTAGCCTCTAAATAAGTTTGCCTACTCTCTCTTTTGATGCAGAACTTCCGGAGAGGTCTTATGGCTCTGATTGTCGTATATATGTCCCCGAAAGTCCTACAAGGAGGTTTAAAAATGTTTATGTATGATTTTTCTAAATCCTATTTTTTATTAGCATTAAGATTGATTCAAACATCTGAATGCAAGTGTGCTCCTTTGTTTTGCTTGATCTTCTTTTACCTCAGGATACACTGTACGATGAATTTGTTTTAGCGCATGTCCTTGGCTGGTGGGGAAAGGCCATAATGATCCGTAATCAGCCTCTTTTATGGGTGTTATCGATTGGATTTGAGCTCATGGAGGTGAGGTCCTTAACTGTGATTGACCACCATATACTATGTTTTTTCAATATGATCATGTTTTATATGTGATTATATTTTGTATGGTTTGTCAGCTTACTTTCAGGCATATGCTGCCAAACTTCAATGAGTGCTGGTGGGATAGCATGATTCTTGATATTTTAATCTGCAATTGGTTTGGTAAGACTCTTGAAATAACCCCTCTGACTTTTTCGATGAATAGCAGAATGCTTTCCCAAATCTTACATTGAATTTATTCTGAAATGGTCCAGGACTTAATCAACTATTTGAATTTATTCAAAACAACTATTTAAATGTGTTCAATTTGCCGTATTATATGTTGAACCAAGATATCACCTGGTTATTTGGTAGGCCTGTTCAAGCTAGTCCCTTACCTGTTGTTTTTTCCTGTTCTTCAGGCATTTGGGCTGGAATGCAGACTGTACGATATTTTGATGGCAGAACATATGAGTGGGTTGGGATCAGTCGGCAGCCAAATATCATGGGTAAAGTATGTCTTTCAATCTATATCCTCATGTCCTAGTTCCTACGTGCTTTGAGTTTGCCAATTGTCCTTTTTTTCCAGTTAGATTCAGGTTATTGCCCTTTTGCAGAACATCTCTTCGAATATTCTAGTGGTTAGTATATATTTTTTGATAGGACAAGTACAACCACCTTTGCGGCCATTCATTTGTGCCATCTCACTTGCATGTATGTAGTTGATTGTTTCAATTGTATTGTTCTTTCTCCATTCTCTCTTTGAATAGATTTCCAGAATGTCTTTTACCACAAGGAAATGTTAGCTAAACTAAACTGCAAATTGTTGGCATTTCGATTTTTGCTGTGATTTTCCAGTTAAGTAAAAAAAGAATAGATCTAAGGGTCATGGAAAAAACAGTTTAGACATTTTAAGACAAATTGCCTCAATTTTATAAGTTGTTGTGATTGTTCGTGTCATGTATTGATTGACTTGGATATTGGTAGGTCAAGCGAACGCTAGGTCAGTTCACACCTGCACACTGGGACAAAGATGAATGGCACCCGCTCCTTGGACCTTGGCGATTTATTCAAGTTTTCAGCCTTTGCATCGTCTTCTTGACTGTCGAGCTGAATACATTCTTTCTAAAGTTTTGCCTTTGGATTCCTCCCCGAAATCCCTTGGTAACATATAGGTTAATTCTATGGTGGCTAATTGCGATACCTACTATTCGCGAATACAATTCTTATCTGCAAGACAGGTATTATTCACCCCTCCTCTAAACAGAAAGATGGATTATTACTGTTTCTTATGTTCACCTGTTAACCATCTCAGTACAATGAACTTTCAGGAAACCAGCGAAAAAGGTGGGAGCCTTTTGTTGGCTCTCGGTAGCAATCTGCATAGTCGAACTTTTAATTTGCATCAAGTTTGGCCATGGTATGTTCTCTCAAGCATTGACCGATCTTCTAAATGAATTTCTATCTTGGTTTGTAGAAGAAGAATTTAAACTCATAATTTAACAATGCCGTAAATTTGCAGGGTTATTTCCCAATCCCATGCCAAATTGGCTGGTGACGTTCTGGACGTTCGTTGGCATTGGAATTTTGATGTTCTTGAGCACATGGACATGGCTAATACATAGAACAATGAGGATTAAACAGCAATAGAGTTTATATAACTTCTTTTTTTCTTCCCTTCCTCATTCTTTTGTTCTTTTTTCTGCTTGTTTGTCGATTTAACCATTTTGTACATATGCATTACATCTGTATATTGAAATGCTGTTTTTTTAGGTTAATTTTCAATTAATTTTTATATATTTTTCGTATTGGGAGGGAAAATTGTTTATGTTGCTTCATAAAATTCATGCCACTAGTACTGTAATATAATTTATCATTTTTTTAGAGTATCTGTTCATGTGTCAATTGGTAACGGTACATAATCACCATTTCAAAATAAGGTGGAAGACTAACGTAGCTAAATAAGCATTTGGAGTTGCAAACACTAAAATATTTTAATCTAAATTAAAGATATATTAAAAACGGAATTCCTATTTGCAGGTTTTCTTTTGCTAATATAGTCTTTATTTTGATTGGAATTGACAAGATTGTTCTTATTAATTTATCCTGTTCAAAATTTACTGAGAGTGTATTTGTCTTTTATGAAAATAATACGGACTGTCAAAGTAAAATACAACTTGCAAATAGTATTGTCTATTAAAAATTGCGTGTAAATGTGAAAAGTATAGTATGTACGTTGATGCATTATTCAAGTCCATTGGCACAATGGAAAATATCTTGTTTAACTAGAGATTGAGGGAGAATAGTGATCCTGGTTGGCAACAAATTTTGTTGACAGTGAAAGATATTATAAATATTAAATAAGGTTACATATTCAATATTTATTTCTTTGACTCTAATAAATATGATCTTAATTTCTTGCCATTAGGCTATTAAACGGCAGTATTTGAAAAAAAAATATATTGGAGATTTACAGTAATAGAATTCCTTTCCCTATTTCACAGCTGAATTCAGGCCATAACAATTCAAATAATCAAACTTCAGGTTTTCTTTCTTCTTGCTCACTTTTTTTTTGGTTTTTTTTTCCTCGAACGAGTGTCAATTCTGTATTGGCAATCCATTGATCTTTTTTTTCCAGTATGTTTTCCCTCTGACAATTTCTTCATCCTTGATCTCACCTTTTGCTTGGAGTAAATGTGTATAACTCGGTGGTTCTGGATTCAGTGACAGAAGCAGTCCATTGCCTTCGATGATTCCGGACGCCAAGGAGTACCCATTCAGCAAACAAGAGTTCTTGTGATTCTGCTGAACTCCATTTGTGATGAGTCCACCATCATTTGGCTCACAAAGACATTCAACAACATCTGAAATCCCACATTCCCTCCTGTACTCAAGAATGATATCAGAAAGCTGATGATTCCCCAAGAATTGGTCTGGAATTCCCTGAAAATAAACCAAATTTATCAAAACATTAGAACTTGAAATCTTCTGTGTGTGTAACTTCAGCCGATTCTTGATAATTACCTCTAGCATCCACCTGACATACTTGACATTGTTAACATGCTGGTTCATGTCCAAGTCAGTCCTCTTAGGCTGCAAAAAAAAGTTTCATTTAGATTCAATCACAGGCTCAAATCCTTAATAGTTGAATGTTCTAGTCATTAAGGTTACCTTCAATCCTGATTTCACATATCTAGCATTGCTATCCAGCTTCACTATCTTTTCAGGGGAGTCATCTGTGATTGCCTGGTGTGGGATGAACCAGGGCGCGATTTCAGCCCTAACCTCATCTGGCATTTTCGAGAGGCGCCTGGTTTCCTTGTTCATCATCACCCAAGTACTGCTTGGCATGAGGTAAAATCATTAGCAATGAAATGTTTAAAATAGTGAAATTGCAGTAAATTAAATTTAGGTAGGCCATTTTTGTTAGTTTACCTGGTTGCCCGAGCGAAAACCATTCCTGTGGCTTGGCTTCTGAGTAGCCAGTCTCTTCTCATGCCATTTTTCCCTGATGCTCCAACCCATGTATCTATCTCCATCACCTCTCCCCTTTTTGTCCAACAAGAAAATGACACAATAAGACAAGATTGATTTTTTGTTTTGTTTTTGACATTTTCTATGATGGCATTGTAGATATCAATCAACTATGCATCATATTGCATCAATGTTGTTCTTAAACATTTTGTTTTTAGTTCGAACCATGGAGCGTAACTTACCAAATCGGATAATGATCAATTTGAACCTGCATTCTTGAAACTACCCAAATAAGGTTGTTCCTCATCATGCCATGAGTAGCTCCAAATCCATCTCCAAGAAGGCCTGACATCCACACATGGTTCAGTGCTGTTTCCTGCAATTTTTTCGAAACTTCTTCATTAGCATATCAACCTTAAATCACAATGTCACATATATGTACACATTTCAAATTGAAAGATTTGTGTTAGTAATAATCACCTGAAGTAAATTAAGGATGCTCTCAATTGTTGCAGTCTTATCGGGACCGACTTCATATGACCTAACCACAACAGTCTGCCTATACCTCACCCCTTCTTCGACAATGAGGCCTTGGCGGTAAGGGTCTTCTAGTTGCTTCTTTGTCGGTATGTTTTGGCGCGCTACGTCTCCGTTGATGTACAGTTTGTCTGAAGTCTTGAGGCTCAACATGCTGATCTCAGAAAGAGGGAAGACTGAGGTTCCACTAACTTGTTTAATGCCATTTAGTTTTGGCATGTTGGGCTGTTGATGATCATGGCCATTTACTGAGCACCTCACAGTAAAAGAAGCCAAGCTGCTGGAGAAGGAGGCCATTAGTTTTTGGTGCTTTCTTTGTTGGGATTGCAAGAGTTTGAAACTTGTTTCAGTTGTCCTCACTCTCTTATAGAACCTATGCTTGGGAAAGTGACAAGGAGATCAAACCAAGGAGAACAAAAAGAGGAACTTTGTTCGATATATTTTGAGTCTTGTGTCACATATATCAAAGGGAATTTCTATGTACTTGTCTTCATGAAAAAGTTTTTGATTTGAAAATAAATTACATACCACATAACAAATAACCCTTTAGTAGTCATATTAATACCATAATTTAGAGCCTACTTTCAATCAAGGTGTCCACTTCTTTTGTGATTCACTGATTTCGACCGTAGGAGGTGTTTGTGCAATATATTCAATTACTTTTGTTGGTTAAAATTACCATAAATTTGAGTTCTTAAAAACCTCAACTAGACCATGCCTATTTTTAAGCTCCTTTTGAGTTTTGAACTCATTTGTAGATCAGTTTAGTTTAGTAAAATTTTAATTTGATAAAAAAAAAATGAGGCAAAAGAAATTTATTATTTCATTCTCTTGAAAAATGTCCAGAATCGCTTGGTACAAGAAATGTTGGGGGTAAATCTCAAAAAGTGGAAGAAACTGCACTATATTTAGCAAAGCGAGCAAACATGTGCGCATAAACATGTTCACTGTGAGGGATCCAAAACGCCATCTTAGTATAAGGCTCAAAGAGAGTGACCTACCGAAATCGGTCTTGATAGTAGACCTTGAGCGAGTATAACTGCTTCCCTTGTTGCCCATGCCTCTGCCATCAAAGAATCCATAACCAGCGATTTGATCAAGCCACCACTACCGTCCAGAATCACCATTCTCAAATCAGTTCTACTCAACATGATTCTGATTTTTTATGTTGATTCTGATTTTTAATACGTAACCTTTTAGTTCAATTTAACAAGAATTAAATTTAGGATATCACATGACCAAATGAGTATTTTATGATACCTACATTGCCTTTTAATGATTTATTGCTACCCTAATCTTGTTTTTTTATCATTTTATTGAGGTAAATGGAGATTCACTTTTCCTAAAGACATACATTCACATAATGAGTGAAAAGTTAGCTGTAATTTTCGAACTATTCAGTGTGATTCACTACTTGACCAAACCACAAACATTCCTTGTAATCTGCCCAGAATATAATGTAAAATTTGAGCATTCACACAAAAAAGACAAAGCTCAATAGTCTTTTGTTTGGGTGTTTTCCTAAGAGATAAGAGCAGCATTGCTTTTGGTGTAAAAATTTATGATTTCAGACATGATGATGAAAATTCTTTTAAACAATCTGAGTTCCAGCTTGAACCAGACTTTTGGTACCTTCTTCTTTCCATTCTGAGCTACCAAACAGATGAAATTCTCCAGCTTGCTTAGAACCACCTGGAACTTGATCGACCTAATTATTATAATGCAGATTGAAGATTTTTGCTGCGGATTGAGACACAAAAAAACACTAAATTATCTTTGATAAAAACATCAATGATGTTATTTTTAAAATTTTCATTCGTAAATTTGTAACGTAGCACCCTGTTTGTTCGTATTTTACAAAGACGCATTTGTTTATCATAATATCCAAAGGATCAAATATACAGTTGGGGTGCGAGCCAGGCTTAAAAGGCCATCAAACATATATGTTGCCCTAGTTTTACAATAATTTACTTTTAGGTAATAAATGAAGTAATTTGATCAAATTACTTTTCATTAGCACTGGCTTATAATTTGAGTTGGTTTATTTTTCACAAGAAAAATGAACTGAAATGAAAAGGGTAGTTTCCCTTTTCGTTTGGTTAGAATCAAGTATTGGTATCAAATTTATATGTTCTTGTTTGGTTTAATTCAAATGACAACGATAGTCAGAGTGATTGCAGACTGCGACGTCAGTGATAGTGTTAGTGGTGATTGGTAATCTACTAGTAGTTGTAATGGCGGTAGAAATGTTTGTGGTCGTGGTGGCTTAAGTAATTGTAATGATGGTCGGAAGTGGTGGGTGACTGTAGGATTGTAGGTGAGGGTTGCCGTGGTGGTGATGATGGTCGGAGTTATAATAGTGGGATTGACAATCGAAAAAGTGATGATGCATGAAGATCGAAATAGTAGTGGTAACGGCGAAAGCGATGATAGAAATAAATGCAGATACACCTTACTTTTGCAGGTCCAAATTAAATCTGAAGTGACGATAATGTCCCTCTTAATCATGTATTATAATTCACGAAAAAATAATTTATAATTTGGACACGTGTTCAATCATTACATAAACGGGTTTATGCATTCAAAATTAGGATTTTAGAATTATATTTGTAAAAATGAATAAACGAGTGAATGATAATTATGATATTTTCACACTTTCATTGGACTTGCAGAATTAAAGTGAACATGCGTATAGCAAACACCTAGAAATACTCATGGTGCAAATGAAATTTTTCTCTTTTCTAGTCTTCCTTTTTTCTGTTTAGGTCAATTTTCTAAATATCCAAAACTAGATGTTGCATTCTTTTAAAATATTAATTAGTGATTATTCTTGCTGGATTATTTTAGCATAATTCTTATTAATAATACTATTATTATTTTCAATATATTAATAATATTTGTTTATTTCAATTTTCAGTTTAGATTAATTTAATTAAGGTCAAATTAGCGGGGGAATAACCCATGATTCAGTACTATTTTACTTATAAATTGTCATTTTACAAAAGATATTCTACCTCGAATCCATGGAAGAGTTAAGTGTTTTAATAATTCAATGGTGTGTTTGGTTGGACAAGTTTTTGCAAAACTTGGACTATCCAAATCCAATTTTGTAAAATCTTGTTTGGTTTACCAAGTTTTTCAAAATCCAGACTTGCAAAATCCTAAAAACCAATCAAAGATTTTGTTCTATACTCACAAACTCAACCCAACCAAACAAGGATTTTGCAAAACCAGATTTTCAAAATCCCAAACAAAAACCCAAACTCTCAAAAACCCAAAACAAAATCCAAACTCTCAAAAAGGTTGCGAACCAAACACACCCCAAGTATCTAAAAGTTTGCGATCTTAACATGGAAAATCGCTTGAGAAATCCCTCAAACAAGGCAGATGTTCCCACTAACCAATCGTCATTCAAGATGTTTATATAATTTTCAATTCTTCCTAAGACAAGAGTCATCGCAATTCACACTGACTAAATCTTCGATTTATTTTTGGAGGATTCTTCTCAACCAAATCAATATTTGTTTTGTGAAAGAATTTAGGATCTTCCTCAATTTCAACGGATTAGAGAAATGGAATTTCAAGAACCCCTCATCTCGTTATTATATCTGTATCAGGAAGAGGATTTTGTCAAAGCATATATATATATATATATATATACTTTGAGAATTTCATTCATGAGATTGCAAATCGCATAACAGTAATTACAATAATCGAAATCAACACCCAATTAATGATGATCATGCTAATTATTCTATTACTAATAAGAAAACTGGATCAGTTAATGATGATCATGCTAATTATTTTATTACAAATAAGAAAACTGGATACATTATAATAGTGAACATGTCTTAGAGATATTTTAAATTTAACTGATTATAAACTTCAAGGTTTATATGGCGCTTGTTTGAAGAAGTATGGCCCTATTCGGTTGAACTTGTATGGTGATGTACTGTACTGATCAATGATGTGGTGTGCTGATTAGTGATGTGCTTCACTGAATAGTGCTGATCTTGTGCTGAATAGCATGAAATACATATATGAATATGATGAAATAAATTCAACTGCACTTATATGAATTCGACTATACTAAATTAGAGGGATTTTTTTGTTTAAAATTCACTCAATTGTAGGTTATTTTACATAATCTTCATAAAAATAATATTCATTTTAATCATTAAATCAAATATAATGCTAACATTACTATTAAAACAACATTTTTTGTCAATATATATTTATTTTGTCTTAAAACTTGGCTAAAATGAAAGCTTATTGGAGCTGAAACGTGCCGAAAATTGTTGTGGTGAAAGGTGTTGTGCTGACTAGTGATGATCAGTAATGTGTTGTGATGTGCTGATAAGTGTTGTGTTGTGCTGAATTAAGTTGAACTGGAGAGGGCCTATTTCGAGCTAATATTAAAACAATATAGTATTCAAATTATTTTTAAAAAATTATTTGAAACCTATAAATGATACACATTCTCTGAGAGCATAGTGGTTTATAGTATACCATTATTGAAGTATAAACAACTGCACCCACGGTTTAGTCCAGTTGGTTGCACTCCTTGTCTCGAGATCCTTTTGCACCGAAAGGTTTTGGTTTCGAATCCCCGTGCACAAAAGTGCCTTGTTGGGGCAAGGTTTGGTGATTGCTGGATCGTGAACAACTCCTACATGTTGTCCTTGATGCTGGGCGGTGTAGGCGGCTGAAGGAGAGATGGAAAATCGCCTTTTTTTTTGCTCCGAATTATAAACAACTATGTAGTTATTGTCATTGTATAAACATGTAGTTAGCCTCGTAATTTTCAATTATGAATAGTGAAATTTTGGATTCTTACTGTCTTACCTAATTCTTTTGACCTTAAAAATGGGGAAAAAATGGGGAAAAAAGACCAATTCATGGATCAAAATATGTTTTCTGCCTTCAGGGTCAAAATCCAAGACTCAACTCCCACCACCCTAGCCCTCAACTTAGTACAAAGTAAATAGACAAATGGTCGAAAACTAGAGACAAAAACTTGCAGCAATAAGCTTCCAAAGAACCAAAGCAAACAATAAATACATGTCACAAACTTGATTCAGTAGTACACTTGTCTGGACATAGTCCGGGTATAGAAATGGAATCGAGACTGCTATAAATTTTATAATAAGAGCATGCTCGATTCCATTTCAATACCTTGAATTTCATGCACACAGGCAGAGGGTTAGTAGAAGTAAGAACAAGAAACTGTACCAACTTTTCAAGAAAAAGGAGCATAGAATCCATCAAATTCATATTTATTTAATTTAACAACTCTACTCATACATCATCATCAAATGGAATCCCATCCATTCATCAGAATAACTTGAACGCTACTGACAAAACCAAGAATCTATTGAAGATGAATCCTAGAATCTATAGTACCAGTATATACCATATGGGAGCTTAATTTCAGAACCAAAGGATGTAAATCGTTTCTTTTGCATCCTTTTCCATCTTCCAAATCTCCCTTCAAAATTTGTCACATTCAGCATGGCAATCTACTGTCGAAAAGGACATGGAAGTGTTAGTATCATCAGCCACCACCCACTTGCAATTATTAATTCTAGACTTTAACCAAAGACTGCACCAAGCAAGTACTTTAACAAAGAGTTCAAACTGAAATATAGATGCTAGAAAGGGAATTCCTTGGACACTCCAACCTCAACCTAACAAAAGGTAAAATACTATTCTGCCTATCTATTCAAGGATTTGTTTCCCTGGGTGTAATAAATTAAGCAAAGCACACTTTCCCCAAATCAGAAAAACACCTCTCATGCATCAAGGTGAATAAACTCAGAATTTAATTAACCATATGATTTTAGTAAAAAGAAGAAACACTCGAATTTAAAGACACCAAAACTGTCAAATGGATTGCCATGTAACAAGCAACTCAATTGTATGCATTGTCTATCGTTGTGAAAGGATCCCCTAAGGGAGCACTTAGAATTTCTGCATTGAGTACTCAATGGGTGCAGTCCTCAAAACCCATTCAAAAAAGCAGAATATCACAGAGACTACAACCGGACATTTCATATTCTACACACCTTTCAACCTCACTAACACAGATTGCTTATCCCAGCAGAGAAGTCTGAAACTACACCCCCGCCCCATGATCAGAGAAGTCTGAAACTACACCCCCACCCCATGATCAGAGAAGTCTAAAACTACACCCCCCACCAAATGATCAGAGAAGTCTGAAAGTACACGCCCACCCCATCATCAGAGAAGTCTGAAACTAAAATTCAGCTATTTTTCCAACTAAACGAAAGAAACTAGCTTTACTTGAGAAGCCTAAAGGCTAAAACAATATATCTCGATATTAATAAAAAGAGGAGAAAGATTTAAATGACAGAAATACCTTCAAAATTTTGACCTGCAACAAGCCTTCTGCAGCTTGGTGTCAATAAGAGGCAGCTCTTCAACTGCATACAGATGTTATTTGTCAGCATTACTCTGCAGGCAAATAGCATATTTTCGAGTATGGTAAAACGCAACCTTGAACTTTCAGGGACAGATGGAAATTAACTCTTCAACCATATATCCTTGCAGCAATGGATACATTCTGAGATGTGATCCACACATGATTTCCATGATATAGTGTCTCGATAATATTACCGTAAAGTGGTACATTGACAGTAAAACCATTGTATTTCACTAGTGAGCAGTTGAAGTTTCTGCATGTATTATAGAAAGAAACATCAAATTAAAGAGCCACAAAATGCTAATTTCCCACACTTTGGTAGAGGAGAAAAAGTAGATCCATAAGGCAGAAACCTTTAGACAACTATAAGTATCTTTCAGCATCACACAGCAGCGAGAACAAGAAGATTCTACTTTGCTGATCAAGTCTGGCAGACTTTCACCTATAGGACGTTGGACCTCAAGTAACTGGAAGACAAAAGAGACAACATTGAATACAGATACTTTGGATGTTGAGGTTGAAGCACTACATAACAACTATAAGTTACCTCAGCCTGCAACTTTTAGAGGACATCTACTTCAACGCTAGCAGCAGACTTTGTGTTTGTGCATTACCAAACACTTACAACTAAAACCTGAATAAATTTAACAATGAGAACAACACAACCACAGAAAAAAAAAAAACAATGAAAGAGAAGAAACAGAATGACAAAGTAATACTAAAGGTGTGATTCAAGATGCTTGAAAGGGGAGGTTCTCATTAAGACATTCTAATATCAGCAAAATACCTTTACTGAAAACAACTTCTGGATTATTTTCACACAGACGGGCGAGGAGCTAATTTTGAGTGATAAATTCTCCCAATCTGCAATCTGAGAGAAAAATGAACTCATTCACTTTATCAAAAAACAAATGTATAATAAATCGAAACTCATTTTTATGAATTTTTAAAATGATAAGGGAGAACTCTTACAGGGTAAGGGCTTTTGCTCAACCTCGTGGAAGAGCATTTTTGCTTCTTGTTAGTACTCCTAACCAACATAATGAACCATTAGTAGGTTATAAAGCAAATTTTTTATAGTATGTATAGAGCAAGTAACAAGCAATCCCAACCTGGAGTTTTAGATGGAAAGGCTCTTTGCGAGGAGCTTGTCCACCTGATCCAACTGTATGCTGCTGGTTTCATCATTGGAATCTCCTGATCAATATTCTATTTTAGAAACACAGTGTCTAACAGCCTGAGCCCATTTATAAAAAAAAAAATTAACAAAGAGAATTATGTTATTTTAAATTACGCAAATTTGTACATGATTTTGGATACCTCATATGTGCTGTGTAGACAGCTCCTAGTTCCAGGAATCATACATGACATCCAAAGCGAACAAAAATCTCACTCATACCAAATATCTCTCTAAAAGATGAAATATTCAAGGCTTTTAGGTGTCATCTCCAGCAGTAATTCCATACCTGAGTATATGCTCAAATTTTTGGACTGCGTAGAATTCACAGTCCTTTCTTACATGTTTGAACAAAACACTGTATGTGCAAGAATCAGCTTGGATGCCCTTATCCAGCATTTCTTTATACATATTCAGAGCATGTGACCAATTACCCAAGTCAATGTTCCCATTTATCAAGATGGTGTAAGTATATTTATTAGGAACCACACCATTTTCTTGCATCTCGGTAAAATATGTGTAGGCATCATCTAGCCTTCTCCATTTGCAAAGACCATTCACCAGTGCATTGTAAGTTACAACATTTGGCCAAACTCCCCTCTTCTTCATCTCAGAAAAAAACATAAATGCTCGATCAAAATAACCATTAGCAGCATGTGCATGAATTAGAACTGTATAAGTTACAACGGTTGGAGACAAACTGTGGGCTTTCATCTTATCAAAGAATTCCCGGGCTTTCTCAAGATCCCCACATTGCAGATAGCCATGTATTATACTGGTATATGTTATATGATCAGGCTGTAGTCCATCAATACCCATCTTCTTCACCAATTTGAAAGCTTCCTCGAAGTTCCCCAGCTTAGAAGTTCCACTGACAAAAACATTATACACAATCACATCAGGCAGGAACCCTCTTTCCGTCATCTCTTCTTGTAGTTCCCGCGCCTTGGATATTTGACCAAGGTTCACATCACCAGCTATTCTAGTTGAGTAGGCTATGCGATCTGGCTTTATCCCTTTCAGTACCATCTCATCAAAGAATTCCTTAGCCATAGAAAAGCATCCTGCTTTGCAGGAACCCCTAACTAAAATTGTGTATGAAATCACGTCAGGATTTATTCCACGATCAGCCATTGCATCCTTTAGCTTCCTGGCATGTTCAATATAACCAAGTCTGCAGAAGCCATCTAAAATTGTGTTATACGTGACAACAGTAGGTTCGAGGTTCCTACTCCTTGACTCATTTAACATTAGGATGGCCCTTCTCACGTTTCCCAGCAGGCAGTATCCATATATTAAAATATTGTATGATACTATAGTTGGCATCAAATTCTTCTTCAACATTAATGGATACAGTTGAAAGGCATCGTCGACTCTCCCCTGCTTACAAAGTTCATACATGAATGCATTATATGTAGATGCAGTTGGAGAAGCTCCTTTCAATTCCATCTCTCTTGAAAGCTGCAAGGCCTCAACAAACTTACCACTCACACAATATCCATAAATTATAGGGTTATATGTATAAGGTGAAACTTCTAAGCCCTTTTCCAACATCTCTCCTATCAACCTGTAAGCCTCTTCCAATCTCCCATTCTTCGATAGACTATTAATCAATATATTATAGGTAACACCATTAGGCTGCATTTCTGAAAAAAGATCCAGATCTTGGAGTGCTTTCCCTGCTTTACGAAGTGATCCCAACATAGTATTGCACGTAACAATTGTCGGATTGATTCCAACCTTCTTCATGGTTTCATATACCTCCCATGCTTTGCCATCGAAATCCTTATCTCTGAGTAGACTAAGAATCCTGTTACAATCTTTGACATCTGGCAACAACCCATTGTCCACCATTTTATCAAAAACCAATAAACAAATATCAGCATTCCCCTTTCTAGCACCAACCCTCAAAAGCAAATTAAGAATTTTGATCGAAACTTTCAAATTCGAGAAGCCGTCAATCAAAACATCCACAACTTCATGCAAATTAACACTCACAACCCTTTCCACCACCCAGTAGGCAGAGTCCATATAACCATTTCGGACCAAAACGTCTAAAAGTGTACACAGAAAAACCTCAGAATACTTAAACCCCGGCTTCACCTCAGCCCATCTGAACAACCTAAGCACGGTCCTAGGCCTCCCCTGGTTCAAATTAAGAACCCTAATCAACAGCTCAGTGTCAGCATGATAATGATCAGGAAACAACCACAACTTATTCCCAGCAACAAATGGCTTCTCCAAAATGGCCCTCAATATAAAGTTCTGAAAGTAGCTATCCGAACGCCTACTGATTGAGTATATAACAGGAGACATGTCTTTAAAATTAATATTTCTCAAATCTATACCATCATCCCCAACAAAAACAGGGCGCTGATGGGCATGAATATGATGCAGAGAAGCAGAAAGAATCAACCGAACATTGAGAGGGCAGATGATTGATTTAGAAGCTCTGGCACATAGGGTCATTGTAAATTGAAACTAGAAGGAGAAAAAACAGTGTACCGAGAGAGATGATGGTGACGATGATGGTTGCTTTAGGGGTTCAAGAGGGGCTCTGTTCTTGAAAACGGAGAATACGTCCCAATCTCCAACCGACGTAACAGACGTCATCGGCCATTAAACAGCGGCGGCGGCAACTGTGTTTGAGGATGCATGAGTGGCTGCGGGGAGGCGGTGAAGGATCTGTGATGTCCTCAAAATTAAACTGGACCCCGCTAAACAAACGACGTCGTGTGCTCTAAGTATAAGAAGTCCTCAAGTTTCCTTTTTTATCGTCTACTTATAAATAAAGTGGAATTTCTAATTGCAGGTTTTTTTTACTAATGCAATCTGTATTTTGATTGAAATTGACAAGATTGTCCTTGTTGATTTATCTTATTCAAACTTTAACCACTTGATCGAGGGTATATTAGTATTTCCTGAATAGTACGGACTGCAAAAATAAAATACAACCTGCAAATAACTCAGCCCTAAATAAAGTGATAGCGAAAAAGGTACTTTAATTTTACTAGATTTTTGAAGGAAAATAATACTTTCATTAATTCAAAATTTTGAGACTCCCGTAGTGTACACAGTATAAAATTCTTTAGAAGGCTTGGGGTGGAGTGCTTGATTGAGGAGATACGTGGGGTGTTTGGTAAAGTGTTTTTTTTTGGGCTAAAAAGTATTGATTTGACCAAAAAGTGCTTATTTGACCGTCAAATAGCACTTTGAAGTGTTTGGTGAATGAGTTTGAAAAAGTGCTTTTTGGACTCAATTGGCTAATTTTCAAAAGGCTAAAAAAAGTAGTCTTTTATACTCAAATGCTCAATTAAATACTTTTTTGCCCTTTCTCCTCTATACTAATTATGCAAAAAGATAGAACACATATTGTTGAATTTGATTTTTTGTAGGAAAATTCAAGTGTTCAAAATAATTATGAATCATTCTAATTGTTCAATTAGTATTTTGGGTTGCATTATTATGATTATATTATGGATGTTTATGTTCATTAGATTTTATTATAATGTTATTGGTTGGTTTTTCTCATTTTTCACTATAATATCAATAACATTTCATCAAAATTACTCGGAAATAAATTTTTTCCTTACATCCATCAACATGAAACAAGAAAAAGGTTTGAAAAAGTCTCTAAAACAAATTTATAGTGTATAGTTTTAAAAGAATTTCATGAAAATGTGGATTATATAATAATTCAATTTAATTTATTATAATTCTTATGTTTCATTTGTAATAAATAGATAAATTATGTACATTTAATAAGTGAATAAGTAGTAAAATATATTCATGTCCATAAATGTCATTTTGTCCATAAACAGCTATATCTATCAGCTAATTTTACCAAACACATTTATACAATCAGCTAGTCAAATCAGCCAGTCAAATCAGCTAATACAATCAGCTAGTCAAACCAGCTAATGCAATCAGCTAACAGCTAACAACTAATTCCCAAACACCCACACGATGTGTTGAGACCATGATAATTGGGAAGTACCTGTGAAACTCCCTACAGTTATCGAAAGAATTAAAGGATGAATCTTCCAATCACTTAAGGATTGTATTCGCCACAAGATCGATGGATGGAGTGAATATGATTTATCAAAGGCAGTATTACTTAGATAAAATTTGTTTTGCATGCTATTCTGAGCGATAAAATGAGTTGTTTTTGACTCCGAAGTAGAGGAATTAACAGGAATGCTAAGCAATTTATGGTGGGGTGGATCATCGATAGAGAGAAAGATACACTGGGTAGCTAGCTTGAAAGAAAATACGAGGTCAAAGGATGTAGGTGGCATTGGGTTTAAAGACTTGTAAGTTTTGAATATCGTGTTACTGGGAAAACAAGCATAAAGGATCATGACGCAATATAAATTACTGTTGGTTAGGGTTCTCAAGGCTAAATACTACAAAGGTGGAGACATATTGTCATCTTCAGTAGGAAATAGGCCTTCATGGGAGCACAACACCGTTTTGTGGGCTCCCAGTGCTGGTTTATGGGCGGCCCTTATCGCTTTATTCATCGGCTCCAATATTTTGGACGACCCATAGAACTATGGCCGTCACTGATCTCAGCCAATAACCATGGACCCAATTCCAACCATTTTCGGATGACACTATAGACATCACTAATATATCATCATCATGCAATCGTTGGTGGGGATCGACGGCGGCCATAGACGGTAGAATTTCACTTGGTGGTGGTGAAACTTTTTTTATTGTAATAAAATTAAGTAAAAGTGTAAAGAAAATGTAAATCTATCTTTAAAAAAAAATGGCCTAACTAATTTATTTTTGAAAGTTTTATGTCCTTCCTAGAAATTACAACTCTTATTACACCATTTCTAGAAATTTCTCAATAAATTAACCTTGTCTAAAATGTTAGACACACAAAACAATAATAATTTAGTTAGTCAAAAATTTTATACATCATTCCTAATAGTAATTTGCTCCAAAAGTTTGTTAAATAAAACGTTGATATTTTACTTGTCACTTATTTGTAAATTATTCATGACCTTTTCAGATTCTTTAAAACAGTACTTCAACAAAACATCAATTCAAAGAATAATAAATAATTGAAAGTACTATCATTATTTGTATGTACACAAAATAATTGGAATCAAAATAACAGAAAAAATATAAAAAAATAATAGAAACCGAAGGAAGAGGATCAAATCCAGCATCCATCTACTTTGTGAGTAAAGCATTGCAAGGCCCAAAAATATGCTATACGCCCATGGAAATGCTAATCTTGGCATTAGTACAAGCATCCTGTAGACTTAGACCTTATTCCGGGCCCATTTCAATCATTCTCCTTACCAATCACCTAATTCGGCAAATATTAACAAAACCGGATGCTTTCGACCGGATGATGAAGTGTGTAATTGCATTAGGAAAACGTGACATCCAGTTTAAGTCTAGAACTGACATTAAAGCGCAAGTTTTGGCAGACTTCATCATAGAAATGGTTGAGCCTCTGCAAATGCCTGAACCAAAACCTTGGTTATCAAAGGGCATTTGGCAGTTATATGTTGATGGCTCATCCAACTTCAGGGGAAGTAGTGTCGTAATTTTGTTAACAAGCCCTAAAGGTAAGGACTATCCCTATGTCTTACACTTTAACTTTCGGGTCACAAATAATGAGGCGGGATATGAAGCACTAATCACATGATTAAAGCTCCCCGGAATCTTGAAATTTGCGAGCCCAAGGTTTTTAGCGACTCACAAATTATGGTTCAACAAGTTAAGGGGGAATACGAGACAAGGGAGTATAGTCTTCAGAGATACTTGGAAAATTCTTAAAACTTTGATCCAAAGGTTTGATAATTTCTCCCTAACACACATACCCCACGAAAGCAACCATAAGTACGTTAAAGATATGTAGTCTCCCAAGTTCGTTGAGTCATTTTTTGTCTATGGGTGCTGAAAACATTTACCTTTCTTCAGCACTCTAAAAAATCTAGCAAATTTGAGTGGACCGATGAGTGTGAACAAACTTTTCAGGCACTAAAGCAGCATTTGGAGAAGTTGCCAACGTTGAAAAAGCCCTACCTCAGAGAAGTACTTTTGTTGTACATCTCCACTACACGTTTAGCCATTAGCGCAATCCTCATCAAGGAAGAGGATCAAATCCAACATCCCATCCATTTTGTGACAAGGGCATTGCAAGGCCCGGAAACAAGCTAGACACCCTTAAAAGGCTAATTTTTGGCGTTAGTCCATGTTTCCTGTAGGCTGAGACCTTATTTGCAAGCTCAACTCATTCCATCATTCTCCTTACCAATCACCATATTCAGAAAATTTTAACAAAATCGGATGCTTCCAGCCGGATGATGAAGTGGGCAACTGAATTGGGAGAACATGCATCTAGTTTAAGCCTAGAAACACCATTAAAGCACAAGGTCTGACAGATTTCATTGTGGAAACGACTGAGCCTCTACAAATGCTTGAGACAAAACCCAGGTTAGAAAAGGGCATTTGGTATTTATACGTGAATGACTCATCCAACCCTAGAGGAAGCGGTGCCAGGGTTTTGTTAACAAGCCCCGAGGGTAAAGTCCTTATGTCTTACACTTCAACTTTCGGACCAAAAATAATGAGGCAGCATATGAAGCGCTAATCACCAAATTAAAACTCGCTCGGGATCTTGAGGTCTGCGAGCTCGAGGTGTTTAGTGACTCACAAATTGTGGTCCAACCAGTTAATGTTTTTTGTAGATGTTCTTTTCCGTATCTATAATGCAAACAATAAAAAGAATCATAATAATAAATAATTAGAGTTAAAAAATCAAAAGACAAATTCACGTGTTCATCCCTAAAACTCACACCCTAATAAGAATATAATGTTTTAGGGTGTATTTAATTAGTGAGTAATTAGTGCGTTATTTTTGTAATTTCAGATTTAATTGTGTTAATTTTTTTGGAATATTTTCCCCCAACCATACCATAATTTAATCTTTTGCTACTTTTGGTTATGCGCTTTTATAATTTTATTTGGCTCTACATGTTTTATTCTTGTTATTTAAGACCTATTTTCATAATTTTTTCATGATTTTCTTTGATTTTCAATTAATTTGGTTGATTTTGATCCATTTAATTTAATTCAATTTTGGCATGTATTCCTTAAATAAGGTCTTATATTACTATACAATTTCCAAAACCTTTGTAAATAAAATATAATAACATATCATTAAACATGGTTTTATCCTAAAGGGAATTAGAAGAGTTATTGCTCCGGTCAATATATAAATTAAAAAGAAAATTAAAAAGTATTAAACTACGTAGTTTTGATTAAAACCACCACGTAACCACCACAAATCGCCGGAAATTTACATATTTCTATAATATAATTTTCCAAAATATTGCCACATTAACTTATAAATATTACCGCAAGTTTTCTTTTTTGTTTTATTATTAGTTTAATCTGCATATGCATATTTTTTCCATACTTTTACATCAATATATTACCATGTAGTGCTTTTCCTCTACAATTTACTATCTCATTTAATTTTTTTCCTTTTTTGCTTAGCAACATTCATAAATAACTGGGAAACGTATTTAATTTTTAGTATGTATCACACACAAATATATTCCGGCGCCATCTATATTATTTACACCAAATATTACACACAAATACAACTCATTCCAACTCATAGAATATATTATAATATCATATCAAACAATCTTATAATATCTCCTTTTACTTCCACCTATAAAATTCTATATACTTTCATGTCTAGATTATTGTATACGGTGAAGACCAGCCGGTATTATTTGCTCATGATTTACTCCGCCATACGGTGAACGGCGTTGATGTATCATAAAATATGATTTGCTCCTAATGTGCCTTCACTCCTTTGAACTAATGAAACTACCTCTTTTGTCAGGTGCTCGATCGTGATAAGAATGTGTTTATCGCAGGTGAGGAGGCCAGAATTCTTAAGGTGCAGTTGCTTCTCCACCAACCAGCGGCGCAAGAACTAGAACCCGAGACAAGAACCAGCTTGGCAAATTTGTCCAATGATGACGACAATAAATAATATTATGGATCACGTTTCATGTGTGGCGATGGTGCATGTTTAATTAAGTCGGTGTTCATCTTTCATGCTTATATAAGGTGAGACAAAAAGATGTACTGAACGCAAGAAAAATATACTACATCTGAGTTTGAGGTGTGCTATGGACTTCATCCATTGAAGGACTGAGCATCACTGATTTTATCAAGTTAAGTCATCAGATCTCCACTCCAGAAGAAGACCTTGAGTTCAAGGCTTCAAGCGGAGCAAGCAGTCATTTGATTTATATTACAAGGCAAATGTCATGGCTAGAAGTAGAACTAGCTATGATATTTATTAAATTAAGAAGATATTTGTACACAAATATAATTTGTATCGTTAGTTTAATGAATTTCCAGGTTTTAGTGTAAATACAGAAAATAGAGGAATTTGTATTGTCGACCATGAAACCATTGTGAATGATATTATTGCCATGATAATCATGAATGTAATGTTCTTCATTCATTTCCCTTTAATATGTGTCATCTTGTTTTTATCCTAACAAATATCCTGTGAGATCTTTCAACATTAATCTCTCACAAATATATTTTTAAAATTTTATAATTATTATATTTTTTGTACAAGACTTTTGTTTAATACTATTGTAAATAGTGAAAAAAAGTAGGATACATATGTCCTGATAGAGTGTATGAAAAAATAACATAATTATTTTTTTGTTTATGGTAAGATGTATCATATTTTGAAAGAGAAATATAATCTAATATTCAAAAGAATGATTGGCAGATATGTTTCCATTAAAATTACTAATTATATGATATGTATGAAATTTTACCATTAGAGTTTTTGTTTTATTTTTAATGGAAATCAGTTTGCTCCCAATATTATTGATTTTTTGGAAATTTGAAACTTCAAATAATCTTGGAACCTATTAAAAACAGGAAATTTTAGCTGGTTATTTTAATTTTGGTGTTCTAAGATTAACTTTTCTATATATACTTCAAAAGTTTTGATATTTTTACTAATCATATTATTATATGACACTATATTTTCCTTCTAATTATGTACATCCTATTGAATTTATATTCGAATTCTTATTTAAATAGGAGTAGTGGTTAAAAAAAACAATACAAAACTTCTATGCTGTTGCTAATTTAACAACATACCGCGCAACGCGCGATCCACAAAACTAGTTAAATTAATAATTATCTAATATTCCTTCGAATATAACTGACTGACAAGTGAGGGTGAGTAAACTCATCCTCACGAACATCATGATCAGTATATAATTATATTCCATGTTGTTATATTCCGAGCTAATATTAATACTTTCACGATAACGAAACTAAAGAATTTTTATTGTCCAGTTTAGTTTAAATTAAACTCTACTAAACAAAAAATGTTGAAATGTAAGATAAAAATATATTGGTATATATATGATCTTCATTTGCGGTTATATTAGCAGCTATTTTGTCTTTAAAAAATATTAGTAGATATAAATATTTAGTATTTATTGTTTCAACTACTATAACTTGCAAATTTACCGTTCATATTAAATACTTTTAAGACAATATTTTTATATTTTTAAGACCATTCACTATAATACTTTTTAGTTCAGTAAATTTCCTCAATATTTTTTTATTATAACTCTTTACAATTTTTTCAGTTTAATTCAATTAACATTCAGTTCAATTCAAATCAGACAAGTCAAATAATTTTTAAAAAATGTGATTTGATGTAATCCAAAATAATTTAGCTATACTATTCTTAGCATATTTACCTTTTGTTCAATTCATAGCAGTTCAAATCAATTTTTTAAAGATCGTTGATACTATTTGATAAATCTTATTCGAAAATTAATTCAGTTCAGTTCAAATCAGATGAAAATGAATCAAAACGTACCACTTGGTGCACGAGAAATTTCACTCTACGAGCAAATGAATAATTAATAGTTAAAAAAAGTAAACTGCAGCTGGCAGCAGACCCGGCCGAACCATTGAGTGGAGTGACACCATGTCATGATTGGGCCTGTTATAGCAGGGTAGATTAGTCCTTTTCTTATTCTGATAATTCAGATCAGTCAGTTAGCTGGAGTTAGTTAGCTGGTAGTTAGCTCAACTGCTTTGGCAGTTGATGGGTGGCAAGAGGGTAGAAATATGTGATCTGAGAGGGGAATTAGTTATCGATTGGTTAGTTGATCAAACTTGTATCTCCTTCTCATCTCTGATTTCTCTCTCTCTCTCATCTAAAGGGGATCTTCCCCAATTCTTCTGTAAATTTCAAACTTTATCAATGAAAGTACTCTTTTGTTATTTTTGAAGCTTGAGAATCTGACAGTTGGTATCAGAGCGGCGGTCCTCCGGCAATGGCGCGGCGTACGGTTGAATCGGTGGCTACACAGCTGGAAATAACAGAAAAAGGGTGGCGGAGCTGAGATCGGCGACTGATCAGAATACTATAAGGGTCATGGAGTTGACTGAGGAGCTTGGGAAGATGAATGTCAATATTGCAGATCAAATGGAGAGTTTGGCAGTGCGATTAGCGAACCAGAGAAAGGATGAGGCACAAGATCTGAGCAAACGCATGGAGGAGTGGAAGGAAGCCAGTTCACAAGATTGGAACAGGAAGTTTGAAGGCATGATGCTTTTCTTAACTTCTAAGTTTGAAGCTCAGTCTAAGAGTATTCCAGAGAGCTCTCTATCTTCTCTTGCAACAGATCAACAGCCGAGCAAGGTATCTCAAAAGACTCCTACTGTTAATGATTCAATTTTGCCTGATCCTTTGATTCATAATGCTATGCATACACATAAGAATGTGATTGATGTGGAGAGTAGTCCTATATTGAATGCTAATAGGGAGAATTTTTCTGTTTTAAGAAATCCTAGAGTAATGATGACAAATGAGTTGAATAATGGAGTTAAGATGGGACCAGTAGACAATTTCAGTGTGCAGAATGGCTATAATGAGAAGAGAATTGCTCAGAACTCTGAATTTTTGCATGAAAATTGGAGGTATATAGTGGATAAGAATGTAAGCAAGATAGAAATGCCTAGATTCAGTGGTCAGAAGCCTGAAGAATGGATTAGGAAATGTGAAAAATATTTTGATTTCAATCAAATTGATCAGTTTCAAAGGATGAAGATCATTGAAATTTACTTGGAAGGTAAGGCTGAGGTATGGTTTAGCTATAAGAAACAGTTAGGGCTTAATTGGGGAGAATTTTGTCATGCACTGAAGAAAAGATTTTCTGACTTTGGAGATAGAGATATTGTGGAAGAATTCAGTAAGATTACACAGAAAGGTCATGTCAAGGAGTATGTGGAACAATTTGAAGAGTTAAGAACACAGATAGAGAGTATGGAATCTAAAATTTCTGAAGGTTATATGATGTCTGTGTTTATGAGTGGTTTAAGGGAGGAGATAAGAGCTGGTGTGAGAAGATTAAGGCCTAAAACTCTTGATGATGTTATAGAATTGGCCAAATTAGAGGAAAAATACCTTGATTTGTTGCAAAGAAGATGTAGGCCTGCTGTCAGTATAGGTCAATCAATGAACAGAAGTGGAGAAAAGTTGCAGGGTTGGAAGAATCAGACTGGGTCAGATAAATTCAAGAAACCAGCACCTGCTGTACCAGATGGTTACAGAAGACTGACACCTCAAGAACTTCAGCATAGGAGAAATAATGGTCTTTGTTTCAGATGTGGAGAGAAATTTGGGCCTGGCCACAATTGCAAATTTCACCAAGTTAATGTCATCTCTGGATTAAGAAATGAAGATGAAGAGGAAGTCTGGATAGTGGAAAAAGATTCTGAAGGGCTGCAATTAATTGATGATGAACTTACTGAGGAGGAAGAGGAAGATTGTGATAAGTTGACAGCCAAGACTATTGGCAGTGATGAGATTGATGAACTTATTTCATTACTGGGAATCATTAAGGGTCAGGAGGTTGAATTTTTGTTAGATTCAGGAAGTGCTGGCAGTTTTATCAGTCCTACATTGGTTAAGAAACTCAATTTGAGAGAAGTCAAAACTAGAAAGTTTGTGGTGACTGTTGCAAATGGTCAGAAGGCAAAAGGAGATATACTATATGTCCTGGAGTAGAATGGAGTGTTCAGAATTCAAAGTTTGACTTTGATTAGAGAATTTTGGAAATGGGAGAAGTGGATATTATATTGGGAGTTGATTGGATGAAAATATTCAGCCCTATAGCTTTTGATTTCAATACACAAGATGTATGGCTCCATTATGGTAACAGTTTCTGACATTTTAAGGGTAATTTTGAAGATGCTAAATTCAGAAGACTGTATGGCTCTGAGGCAAAGGAATTGTTTCTTTACAGAAAGAGGAAGGCACTGGAAATGGAAGGATTAAAATTGCATTATGATTACTCAGTTCCTAAGAGCCTAGATCCTAACTGTGATAGGTACAAACAGGTCACTCAGAAAGGTTATCACATTTTTTCTATGAAGGAGTCTGACTGCTCAAGAGGGAGATCATTGCAGATGTCTGAAAATTTGTCTACACTCCAACCTTCCATGCCTGATGAAATTCAACAGGTGATCAATCAATTCTCTGATATATTTGATGAACCTAAGTCATTACCTCCTCCTAGAGGCATTGATCACCAAATTATTCTGAAAACAGGTGCAGAACCTTTCAAAATCAAGCCATACAGGTATGCTCATGCCCAAAAAGATGAAATTGAGCATCAAGTAGAGGATCTGTTGCAGCAAAAGACAATAAGAGCAAGCACTAGTCCATTTTCCTCACCAGTATTGTTGGTAAAGAAGAAGGATGGAAGCTGGAGGCTGTGTATAGATTATAGAAATTTAAATAAGCAAACAGTCAAAAATAGTTTCCCTATTCCAGTAATTGATGAACTATTGGATGAACTTTTTGGGGCTGTGTATTTTTCCAAATTGGATTTGAGGGCTGGGTACCATCAGATTAGGGTTAAAGAGGAGGATGTTCATAAAACAGCTTTCCAAACTCACAGTGGTCACTATGAGTTTTTAGTTATGCCTTTTGGGCTAACAAATGCCCCTGCTACATTTCAAAGCTTAATGAATCAAGTGTTTAAGGTGTTGCTCAGAAAGTGTGTATTGGTTTTCTTTGATGACATTCTTATATACAGTAAATCCTTGAAAGAGCATGTTCATCATCTGAGAGAAGTGCTGAGTTTAATGAGACAGGATCAATTGTTTGCAAAGAAATCTAAATATGCTTTTGCTCAGAAAAGGATTGAATATTTGGGACATGTAATTTCCAGTAAAGGAGTGGAATTGGATCAATCTAAAATTGAAGCTGTGGTGAATTGGCCTATTCCTAAGACAGTTAAAGAGCTCAGAGGTTTTCTTGGATTAGCTGGCTATTATAGGAGGTTCATCCACAATTTTGGATCAATTTGCAGACCTTTGCATGATTTACTTAAGAAGGAGGGATTTCAGTGGGAAACTCAAGCAGAAAGAGCTTTTCAGCAACTTAAAATGGCAATGACAACAGCACATGTGTTAAAAATGCCTGAGTTTGACAAGAATTTTGTCATAGAAACTGATGCATGTGATGAGGGGATGGGAGTTGTCCTTATGCAAGATAACAGGCCTATTGCTTATCTCAGCAAGGCATTTTGTCAAAAAAAATAAAGGTTTGTCTACTTATGAAAAAGAGCTTTTAGCTCTGGTCATGGCAGTAGATAGATGGAAGCATTACTTGATAGGGAGTCATTTCATTATAAGAACTGACCATCAATCACTGAAATATCTCATTGAACAAAAGCTTTCTAATGCTTTACAACATAAATGGATAACAAAGTTATTGGGACTCAGTTTTGAGATACAATACAAGAAGGGTGCAGAAAATAAGGCTGCAGATGCTTTATCTAGGAGACCTACATCAGTAAACACAGCTGAAAAGAAGGGTGGATTGTTAGCAACTATATGGGACAAATGACCAGTTTCTGATGATGAGGAGTCTGAGTGGCTGGAAATAGCTGAGTTTTTATTTGCTTCCAAGGATCCATCAATGGTTACTACAGTAGCAAGTGACTTGACAGCAGAAGAATCTGAGACAGTAGACAAGGAATCAATACAAAATGAGGAAGTGAATAAAGAGGTGGTCCAATTGGGATCAGTGGAGAATAAAAGCCAACAGTTGAGATGCTCTAAAATACAAACTGTAACTTCATTGGTTCCTGAATGGATGTCTCAGATTGAAGGTAGCTATGAAAATGATAATGTAGCACAGGAGCTAATTGCCAAAGTTGCAGTAACTTCTGATCAGTCTCAACAAGTAAGTTTAATCAATGGAGTGATAAGGCAGCAAGGAAAGATTTTTGTGGGAAGTGCTAATAATGTTAGACAAGTGATTTTGGAGACTATGCACTCTTCTCCATTGGGAGGTCACTCAGGACAGCAAGCTACACTGAGGAGGGTTCTATCTACTTTTGTCTGGCCTCACATAAGACAAGACATAGCTCAATTTATCAAAAATTGTATGGTGTGTCAGAAACATAAAAGTGAGCATTGTCATGTGCCTGGATTGCTCCAACCATTACCAATACCAGCCCAACCTTGGACTCATATCTCTATGGATTTTATTGAAAAGTTGCCAGAGTCTATGGGATACAATTCTATTTTAGTGGTGGTGGATAGACTGACTAAGTACAGTCATTTTATTTCCCTGAGTCATCCTTATTCTGCTAAACAGATTGCTGACATATATTTCAGAGAGGTATGTAAGCTTCATGGATTTCCTGAATGCATTGTAAGTGATAGAGATAAGATCTTTACTAGTCACTTCTGGAAAGAATTGCTTCAATTACTAGGTGTTAAACTGCACTATAGCACATCTTATCATCCACAAACAGATGGGCAGACAGAGAGAGTAAATCAGGTGTTAGAAAAATTTTTGAGGTGCTTCTGTTGTGACAAACCAAGTACTTGGAGTCAGTGGCTAAGTATGGCTGAGTGGTGGTATAATACTTCATTTCATACAAGTCTTCAGATGACTCCCTTTGAAGCCTTATATGGAATTAAGCCTGTAACTCTACCTCTGGGAAATTTGAGCAGCACAGTGATTCCTGCTGCTCATGACTTGCTGTTACAAAGAGAGAAAGTAAGAAAATTGATTCAGAAGCATTTACAAGAAGCTCAAAAGAGAATGAAGTATTTTGCAGACTGTAAAAGAACTGACAGAGTTCTTCAAGTGGGAGATTGGGCTTATTTGAAAGTTCAAAAATACAGACAGGCAACTTTGCAAACTCATGATTCCAAGTTTGCAGCTAGGTTCTATGGACCTTACTTAGTTCTGGAAAAAATAGGAGAGGTGGCTTACAAACTACAACTTCCTCCTACTTGCAGAATTCATTCTGTATTTAATGTGTCTTTATTGAAAAGACATGAAGGTCCAGCCCCAGTGCATATTACATAATTTCCAAAGGAAATGATGTCTGATACGCCTCACTTAGTACCTATTAAGGTATTGGACAGAAGAATGGTTTGCAAGGATACTGAAGTTAAGGCTCAGTGGTTAATCCAGTGGCAAGGCCTGCCAGTTGAAGATGCTTCATGGGAAATGTCTGAGTTTGTGACTGCACAATTTCCTCAGTTCAAAACTTGAGGACAAGCTGTTTTTAGAGGGAGGGATTGTCATGATTGGGCCTGTTATAGCAGGGTAGATTAGTCCTTTCCTTATTCTGATAATTCAGATCAGTCAGTTAGCTGGAGTTAGTTAGCTGGTAGTTAGCTCAACTGCTTTGGCAGTTGAGGGGTGGCAAGAGGGTAGAAATATGTGATCTGAGAGGGAAATTAGTTATCGATTGGTTAGTTGATCAAACTTGTATCTCCTTCTCATCTCTGATTTCTCTCTCTCTCATCTAAAGGGGATCTTCCCCAATTCTTCTGTAAATTTCAAACTTTATCAATGAAAGTACTCTTTTGTTATTTTTGAAGCTTGAGAATTTGACACACCACTGCTTCAGACCCCAAATTTTGGGCCAAAAAAAAGGCCCAATTTTTATAAATTTTAAGTGTATTTAGTATGTATTTTGACTATAAAATAATAATTATATATAATAAATTAAAAATTAATTAAAAAAGGCTCAATTCTTACAAGCAAATTAAAATATAAGTCTCTTTTTAGTTTTTGCTTCAAACCCCCAAAATTGTTGGGCCGGCACTGGCTGGCAGCATGATCACCAACCTTTATTTGTTTATGCATCCACGCACCTGGTGCTTATTACTTTTAAATACGTTTTCGGCGTTCTAAGGCCTGGCCGATCGATTAAAGAAACAAAAGATTATTGCATTAGCAGTGCAGTTTTGAACTGATAGATAGAAGTAGTACTAATAAAAGAATCACACCAGCACACCAGCAGACCAGCTAGCTATAGCTCTCTAAACTATCTGTATATAAAGACCGGTGATCGGTCCCTGAACACTCACAGGAAAACACACACACACATATATATTGTGGGAAGTGAGAACGATGATGATGAGGAAGAAAGATGCTGGGCTAGTATTTCTTGCAGCTGTGGTGGTGGTAGCTATAGCAATGAGTGCCACCTGCAGCTCTGCAGAAGATCCTGAAAGTAGTTGGGATTGCTACGAGGACGCTCTCAGGTGCAGGTACTCAGATAACTGTTTAGATTACGAGGATTACGAGGAGAAGGCCGAGTGTATTATCAAGGAATGCCGCGCCACCGGAGGGAATTTTTTCAGCCGCTGCGCCCACCACTGGGAAAAAGACTGTGACGGGTTATGCGAAACCCTTTTCGTCAATGTATGCACCGATGATATTTGTCCCAAGGCGTATCCCAAATGTATGGCAGCATGCGCCAACAAGGCTTGATCACCCAAAATCCATATACCAAAGTTTCACATGTTAGTGTTTTTTTTATGTGCTGATTATTGTGGAGACTTTTCGTCAAAGTCTAATAAATGAATGCGTCATATTTTGAACCTGAACATTTCAGCTCTGAAATTGCAGAATGTATTGTTTAATGGTCAGCTGAGCTGGATTGGATTGAATTGAGTTGGAATAAAATGAAATACGTAATTAGATGGAAATAAACCAAAACGTACAGAGCAAAGATATGATCAGGCCATTCCCTATAAGGTGAGGCCAGTGATGCCTGCACTTTGTCAGGATCCTTGGGTCTAAACATGAAACATAATAAAATACATACATCTGATTGAACAGTATTGTTGTGGCGAAAAAAAAAAGATTACGGAGTATCACAAGAGTATGTATTTTCTTAAGTTTGGGATGTCACCGATGAACGTGATGAGAAGCGCCGGGGTGGAGTATATTGATCAAGTGGATGAGATCGATGAACTTAGGATGCAAATGGAGATTGAGGCGCTAAATGAAAGTGAAACTTCAACCGCCCTAGATGAACTTCAAGTTACGATTCTCCATCGGTCAGTCTTGCCGAATTGTCTACGGATACTAATAACTTTCTCTTTCTTGCTGAGCTTGTGATGAAAATTGAACCAAATGTAATATGCTCACATGATGATACTCTTGGCTGCAATAAGAAATTGAATGTTGGCTCTGCGAGATGTTTCAACAATATAATTGCATGCCAGTTTAGCAGTAGCTCAGGTCAGTGATTGTTCTTTGAATGAGGGTTGTGTTGATGTTAATGATAACTGCGGGATAAGGGTTGAATCTGTGGTGCATGATCCTGACATTATTGAGAAATGTTGTGAGAAAGTGTGTGGAAGTTCAGGATCTAGTTTTACTAAATGGAATGGTTCTGAATAGTTAATGTCTATGAATGATTTTAATACTGATATAAATTATGAAAATTCTGCAAATTGGAACTCAGTAGTGCAGTCATAGAATGTAGTTAATTCACAGTTAGGTTAAATGTTGTCAGTAGTGAATCTGACAACAATGAAGTGTTGTTGATGAATTTCCTTAAAATGATGGAATGGATAAGGAATCTATTCTTACCTTCGACCTTGGGTTACTAAATCTGATTACGAATTTGTAAAGAGTTTGTTCGTTGTAGTTACGTCTTTGTCAAACTTGAGAGGCGTC
The DNA here is from genome assembly GCA_948330725.1 of Sherardia arvensis. Classification (NCBI taxonomy): domain Eukaryota; kingdom Viridiplantae; phylum Streptophyta; class Magnoliopsida; order Gentianales; family Rubiaceae; genus Sherardia; species Sherardia arvensis. The sequence continues at coordinate 8,283,304 of OX415244.1, forward strand.
ATTCTCAGGAATTTTGGGAAAGCAAGGGACAGATGTCGAAAAAATAGAATAGAGAAGGACTATGTGCAATGGGAAGGACTATAGCCTTGATTATTTGAGCACTTGGCATAAGCAAAATGCATTTCTGAGAGACAGAACCACCATCTTATGCAGATAGGTTTCAATATTTCTTGTAAGATGTTAAAGGAGTTTAGGGCTTTTGAATAGGAAATGAGCTATGAAAGTGATCAAGCCATTGTGTGGTTAATAGCATATGGAAATGTATATCGATTGTAAAGCGTCTAATTTTTTCTACTTCAAGTAGTATGGTCTGTGGAGTTCTGGAAGGTTGCAATCGAACGTGACCTTGTTGTAACTTCCATTAAATTTCAGTCTGCTCCGTACTTGTTATAGTTCTGATCAGTTTGACAGCCGTCTTAGTGTTGATCTTGAATCTATGAGCTAAAACAAGCTTTGCCAGTATAAGATTTATGGATGAATTGGTTCTGGCGGCATCAATGGAATATTTGTGGGAAGATTCAAGGCATTCGAATAACTCTCATGCATTGTATTCAAAGCCTTAAAAAGTGGAACTGAAATGCTTAGAAATTACGAGGTGTTATCTTTGCCCGGGGAAGAGAAAAATGCAGCAAAGAAGCATGCATGGAGCAGTTGCAGGTGTGGTGCTGCTATATTGAGTTTTGTTCCAAGGATGAAGGACCACTTGGAGACAACAAGTGATCGTTTGGTTTCAAAAGTTCAGTATTGTGTGCCACTTTATACACAAAATTTGAATCATTTTGGTGCTCAGAAGGTCAATAATCATGTCTAGTTGGAAATTATCCTTTGAAATGGGGATCAATTTGGATTGTATTTTTAATCTTTTCTTCTGAATTAATAAACCGTCTTCGGAGCGATTATCCGTTTTACGAATTCGCCGGAATTTGTATGGATTTCACAGTATATTTTTGTCGGATTCACCGGGATCACGACACGCTTTAGGCCCCAAGAAATAGGGCCAAATAGATTTTTTTAAAATATATTTTTAGGGTTATTTTTTTAAAAAAAACTATCATTTTAATTATTTTTCTTCTTTGCGATTTTAACTGTTACTGACAATTCGAACTTCATCGAGTTCTCTATTAATCTTTTTTTAATGTTAGTCTCAGCTCCTAAATACGCAGGGCTGGTACATGATATGCTTATATGAAAATGGAATCTCGTATTCTGTTTAGAATGGTGCAGAAACATATTACGACCCCGTGAAAATTGATGAGCTATCTCAGGAATATTTGGACACCATTAGGTGAACTCAATATTCATTTTAACCATATATATAGAAAAGCTAATGCTGTTGTTGATGTTTTGTCTAACCTAACTAGTGATTTTGATAGCTCAATAGTATATACTAATAATTCCATACCTAATAGAATTGGACAAAAGGGGCCTCCCTTATATTAGAGTGGTGATACATGCAGATCCATATTTAATAATACAGGTCCAAAATATAATATTTTGGGTGCACTAGTACAATTCAGAGCCACATATTGTGTTTTTCGGACCTGCATTTAGTAAAAATGGACCAGCATGTATAATTACTGTTATATTAGAAGTGATTGATATTTTGGAGAATTTTGAAAATATTGATAGTATTATTAAATCAAGTATATTTTATCAAATCATATTTTATCATAACTGGACCGAAATATATTGAACTAAAATAAAATTTATCTGTTAAAACTATTAATAGTCTGGCTAAGTTAAACTGAAATTTATCAAATCACATAAATTAAAATAAGCAGGATTAATGAATTGAATTAAACTATAAAATATTAAGATTAGTTTGTGAGGCTTATGATGATTTGATCTAGAATTTAGAACAATTAACATGTATTTTATTCTAGGTGTAAGAAAGGAATGACATTTTATTCTAGGTGTAAATAAATACGTTATTTTTACTTAATGAAAAGACATGAACCATATTCTTGTTTCCTAGCATAATTCACAAGTGAATCTGCTCATAAATGTTCCACCGACTTAGTTAAGTTGCTGTTACCCTGTTACACACTTCCAGCTAAATTTATGCCATCTCACGGTACATTTCCCAATTGATAATTATGCAATCGAGAGTTTCATTCATTGTCGACTTATGATCGAAAAAAAATTTTGTTGCATTCATGGCACCTATTTACAAAATTACAAAAAAAAAAAAAAAAGATTCAAAAGTTTTATTTAACTAATTATAAATAAAATATCAAGATTGTTTAAACAAAAATCCAAACATTCAATAGTTTAGAAGTTCCAACACCAGAAACAAAAACTTAGAAAGCACAAAAGCAGTCAAAAAACAATCTTTGGGCATACAGAATCATTTGAAGAAGAAGAGCATCCAGCAACAATCCAGAGTGTGACAATCTTAAACATAAGAGCTCCAGCCTCCAGCAACAAGCTTATCGGTACCAGATCTCTATGTTCGAACTCCCCTGTTGAGACTCACCATGCGAGTTGAACCATCCATCTGGTTCCCCGGCCTGGCAACAAAACCACTTTGGTAGCCTCCTCTGCCTCCACCACGAGACTGAGAACCCCTGTAGTCCCTTGAAAAGTTTCTACCACCAGCATTATTATTATAACCAGGTCTGCCACCACTGCTCCCCTGCCTGCCTTGGTTGAAGGAGAAATCCTGCCACCTGTTACGACCACCACCGGTTGAGTCAAGGCCGTCCCTACGCCTCATCGGCATGTTATCCGACCCCCCACCACCACCTCGAAGCTCCATCGCCCTCTCATTGCTGTCAGCAAGAATACCCAGCTTATCAGCCAAATCAGATGCTAGAGCCTGCAACCTGCTGTGCTCAACTTGGTGGAAAACCATGCATCGACTAGGCTGGTCCCAGCTTGCATGAAGCTCCTCATTAATCATCATCCTACTCACAATGCTATGAGTTTGTTTGTCAGGAAGATCAAACATTGTTGCAAGATGATCCAGGCTAAGAGACTCGTATGCAGAGGAATATGTAAGCAAATATGTCCTAAGTGCCTCTTCCTTGATCTTGCCCTTCAGCATCTCCAGGACGCCGTCCCTGTCACGAAGCAGCCTCCACACATCAAGCGAGCTAACAATATCAAAGGTCTTCTGAAAATCTCCCTGCCTTAGTGCCCTCGTAGCTGCCATTATATGGTCCCTAACATTCTCAGGAGGACCTGTGAACGTCTGCCTCTCACTCGCCTCAAGCAGCTTTTTAAAAGCCTTGCTCACCCTGCGCTTTGCATCGTGGCTATTGACAGCCATGTAAGGAACTTCAAGCAACATGCTACAAATCAAATGGACAGCCTCAAGAAGCTCAAGGTTTATGTGCATGTGATATGGCATCTGGCGCCTCCTTTCCATCCGTTCCTGAAATATTAACAATTATTAAAAGTCAAGCCCTGAATTAACATCCGTTCCATAGCATTGAATTCACAATGGTTCATTGTTAACAAGAAAAGGAGAAATCCCTTTAATGAATTGACCTAAAACCATAAATAGAATCTGCGGATGGGTTCACAGCAGAATATCTAATATCCAAGTATCAGTTTTAACTTCTGACTCGCATAAAAGCTCTTCCTAAGAGTTACTTCTCCACAATGTACATGACCTTCTTGAATTTTACTTGACTATCTTAGTTACTATTTAAGAATCCACCTAAATATATAACTTACAGAAGAATAGCACCATTTTAAAGCTACTAAATGCTGCAGCCTAAACAATAGAATTTGTCACATCTTGTAAAATTTAGCAGACATTCCATAATTCGTACTCAAAAGTGTTGCTCATACTTAATAACATAGATAAATACAAGAGCTATCAAAAACAGTTCAGACTGGACTGGTTCGTTTCAGACTAAGGCACTAAGAGACAACTGATACATAAAAGTGATCGAAATAAGATTTGAGACACTACGGTGTAGACATGTACTAATCCAGACTAGGTAACTCACAGGCAAACTAATCTCATATATATACAAGCAGGGAGGCAACAGTCAATATTAAGATTATTAAATTGGTAGAAACGGAGATCTCATATTTTCCAGGCAAAACAGAGATTAGAGTAGCACGTGTAATAATTATAAGATAAAACAGATACAAGCAATCAAATATGAGCCATTAAAGTCAGATTGGTATAAACGAAGAGTTCACGTATGCTTCTAGGTTAGACAGCAATCAAAGCAAAGAAATGTATTGACTATCTGCAACATAGAAGAAAATTTACCTGTTCTGGAGTCTTTTCAGGATACCGATAACCCTGCATGAAACCTTGAGCAAGCAATTCCTTTGCTTTACCGTAATTATATAGCTCCGCGAGGCAGCTCTGGGCTTCAGATATGAGCCCTACATTAAATGCACACAAACCAAGCTGTGCCATGGCTCTGTTGTAAAATATTTGAGTTGAAATATCCATATGCTGAACATTATCCTGCAAGTGACTCATCAATAATAAATCACGAGCTGCAGAAAATTCATCCCTCAAAGCATGGTGGTAGATGTCACAAAGCATCGCACGGGCCTTGGTTTTCTCATCACCAGACTTGTATACGACCGAGAGAAGAATGTCCATCAAGGCTCTGCTGCTCACAGGAAAAGTAGGCTTCCTAGACACAAGCTCAGGAGTATCCACAAATGAAGGTCGGACCTTACTCTCCACTATTCTTGGTTCCTCACCAGATTCAACTTCCTCGACACTTTCACCTTGTTCGGCCAATTTCCTCATTGCATCATATACCTCCTGCGGCTTATAGTAGATGAGTTCAACCCGTTTTTGTGCAACCTTTGCTGCACCCTTGTGGTCACCAGCCTTTTCCAGGTATTCTTGAATGTTTTGGGCAAGAACTGCTAGCATAGGCTCATCCCGGAGCCTCTGAATGTAATCTCGGGAGTGTGGATCAATAACTTGCAGGCTCTTAAAAAATTCAACATCTATCCTCTCAAGGAAAGCAACTAAATTCCCCCAAATCCGGATAGTATCCTCATGATCTGCTCCTTTCTGCGTCTCATTTTCATCAGGCTCTATGGAGTCATCAACCACAATGTTTGGATGCTGAGTCAAAATGTCAAGAATAATCAACATATTCTGTACACACTTTTTCCACACATTAATAGGCATGTGTGTATTCAGACTCGGATTGACATCAAACTGCGCAGATACAACACTGAACAGAATTTCAATCTTCTGAGCAGGAGTCTTAGCAACTCTGGTCAAGAATGTGAGCTGCTCAACCAACTCAATCCTTCCAGTGCCCTTTCTTCCCCTAGCTGCCATAATCTCTTTGAACTTCTTGTTGACAGTATCCCAAGTGGTCTGGCTAGGGTCTTTGAACTGCTTATTGAGTATCAAATCTTTCTTGCTCATCTTCTTTTCCCACTCAAGGCCATCATCATCAGGACCGTCAGGAATAACGTCATCATCAGTGTCTGTAGACTTTTCAATGTCAGTATCATCACTGTCTGTAGACTTTTCAGTCAGATCGTCATCAGTCGGCGGCTCCACTATTTCTTCATCTACAGGATTCTCCCTATAGCTGATAATCAAATTCTCATACTCCTTGTTGTTTTTCTTGAGCTTCTGCTTCATTGCATTGAAAGCCTTAGCATTGGTGGGACTCATCTTCTTCTTGGCTTCCTTATTCGCCAGGGCCTCACTCAAGAAGTCCTCCAACATTACAAGAGCCTTGATGTACAGATTAGGCACCTTATTCGACTCGTTAACCCTCATCACTTTCTCAAGCTGCTTGTTAATCTTGTCAAAGCTCTCCAGCAGACTAACCCAGTCATTAATCTTCATAGCGTTCCTCATCTGATCAATGGTGTTCTCCATCTCCTCAGACCGCTTCTCCCTCGCAGGTTTAACGACCCGCTTCACATCTGTATCACTGTCAGTGTCACTGCCATTATCGATGTACTTATTCCTGGCTCCTCCTTTATCATCGTTCCTCTCATCCTCGCTATTTTGCTCCACTTCCGACAGCAACTCATCATCATCAGATTCACTGTCGCCGCCCTGCACAATCCCCACCACAATTTAAAACTTTCAAATTCAATCTAACACAATCTAAAACCTAAATTCAAATTCAATCTAACACAACTGTATACCTAATTCAAATTCAATCTAACACAATTTAAAACCTAATAAAAAAACATATTCAGATTCAATATAACACGATTTAAAACCTAATTCAAATTCAATCTAACAGATTTATGATTTATGAATCAGATTTATGAACTAAACAAACAAACAAAAACAAGAACAAAACAAGTGTCAGGAAGCCACAAACCTGATTAAAAAATTTCGACGCCATAATTGCAAATTCGATCTGCAACAAAACTCAACGCACGATTTCGAGGACGGCGGAAAGCTTGTTCGTCAGTAGAGCCGACTGAAACTGGTTAGATAAACGGGTAGGGTTTTGGTTGAGCGGCTCTCCATGGACTATATGTACTAGTTTGCCAGGATGGGCTTCGTCGCGGCCCAATACCGTATTATAACAAAATCCAATATTGGAAAGGTTTTAGAATAAGGTGTGTGTGTTTTTTTTTTTTTTTTTTTTTTTTTTGTGAAAGATTAGAATAAGGTGTGTTTTATGGCCCTTCATAAAATTCAAAAAAATATACATTTTATGGCCTCAAGAATGGAAAAGCTAAATTCAAAACTTTTTAAAATTGAAAACGTATAATTCATGGTCTTTGCCAAATTTTTTAATGACACTTTCTAGAACGACTCACATGACCAGTAATTACCAGTTTACTGAGAATATTTACGTAAATGCGTTGACCATTGATTGAATAATTGTTTTTTAATCTTATATAAAATCGTATTCTTCTCGATTTCCCAAATTAGTCCAAACACAATTCTCTTTTCTTTTAAAATCACACTCTCATATCCGGGGGATTACGACGTCGAACCAGCCGCTGATCCGAGGGTGGTGCAATCGCTGCTCAAACTACCTTAGCATGAGCCTCGCACCGATGAGGTGGTTAAGAGGACTGGCGTGTAAGTCGAAGAAGAACCTCATGTTGATTTCTTCGATTGCGAGCCCACCGGAGATTTTCCTTCCGGTGTTGCTCTGCAATTTCGGTGAACTAAACTTGAACACAAGCGTTTGAGGTTGTGGCGATATTTCTGTTATCTGAGAGTCAGTGTGTGTTTGTGGCTTCTGATTTGAATCGGTTTGGGTATCTGGTGTCGCTGATCAAGATGGCATCGGTTGATGTCAGGGCGCACGCGGTGGCGCTGATTGAGATGGCGGTGGTGGGGACGAGGTTAACGAAGCTCCGATCATAGTTCAACGATTATGACGGAATCTACGATTTGGATTATGTACTTGGAATTCTTAATCATGGGCGGGGTTAAAAATTTTGTACGAGCGGGGCCAGAACTTAAGAATTATAGGGTAATTCATTGAAATGTCATAAAAATTAGAACATTAAATACAAACATTGCTAGATAAATATATAAAATTGATGATTTTAGCATCATAATATGGACCACTATATTTTTCAAGTCGCACATTCCTCGCCGATATTCTATTAATGAATTTAAACTTGAGATCCTATTAATGAATTCAAACTAACTGAATATAATAAGTAAAGAGGGAAAAAACAAGAGAATTAATGAAGTGTTTTTTTGTTGATTTTCTTGCTTTTAAATTGAAGTTTTTTTTTTCAATTTGAAAATATAGTTCATAATACCTATATATATATATTTAATATTGATAAAAGACAACTCATATTTTGACCCAAATTATAATATTGCGTATCAATTTTTAATATAATATTACCTTACTAAATATAATAAAATTAAACTACCTTATTTGTTCAAAAACAATTATATTTAAGAATTAATTTATCGAAATTTGAAGGAAAAAATATAATTTATCTATATTATTCATATATTTAAAAAGATATAACAGAATCATATTCTAATTGTATTTGATTGTAATTACATATAATATTATACTAATTATGATCTCATTTTCCTTTTATAACTCATCCTTCATATTTTTCAATAGTAAAAAAGTAAAGAAAATTCATGAGAGGGGCCACATATAACAATTTACTCTAACAAAACAAATTTAAAATTTAACTAACATCTATAATTAAGATAAATTTAAATGTTGAGGGGGGACCCCCCGCTCCTCCGCCCTTGTTCTTAATCAAGCAAAAGCTCTGTGAAAATCGGAGCAAGTGTTACCGAGGGATGTTCTCCAACGACTTTGCGGCCGGTGTTCGGGGTGTGGTGAGGCTGAGAACGGAGCAGTTGTTTTTAGCAATTTTCGTCAACACAAACGCCCATAATTATCCCAAGTACTCCTCTGCTGAAGAACCTAGCAAGTAATTACTCTTTCGTTGTAAGAATATACTCCGAGCATTGCATCAACATTAAATCCATCAAAGTCAACAAATGTTGAACGGCACGACACTACTACGATAACCGACAGAGGTGACAGAGGGACCAAGATCAGCACTGTGGACCCTTACGCGGTTTTGAAATCTCCCATCTACAAAGTTTTGGTGGACGTATTCATTGGAGAACTTCCTAAGAACGTGAAGAGAGTTTCGTCTCCGGCATAATCTCCACGGTCAACGTATTACATAAATACCCTCAATAAGCAGGTAAGTTTTGGTCACATGCATTACTATCTTTTGACATGTGCGATACGGGCGATCGCACAGAGCCCAAATTTGAGGGAATCCTAAATTTTTGTATCTCTATATATAGTTGTATCTGAAGTATAATCAGAAAATAATTAAAATTTTAAAAAGACTTAAGAAAGAAAGTTGAACATAGAAGATTTGAGGGGCTCTAAATTTATTATATTATGTATGTATTTTGTTGTGATTGAGACATAAATTAAGGATTTGGAGAAATTCTAAATAAATCGGAAAAGAATTTGAACTAAAGAAGAATTGAATGCACATTATTTTCCGCACTAGACCCCGAATATTACAGGAACGACCCTAGTCACGTGATGCACGCATGAGTAGTCATGGACGCCATTATGATAGAATTTGTCAATAGGCCATGATTTTTAGTATTCAGGGGCTACTAGTATAATTCCCGTGCCGATGAACGGAGATTGTTGATAAATGTTTACTTATATAAATATATTTTTAAATGTTCACTGATATAAATAAATTAGTATGCATAATATCAATTTATTATCCTAAAGAGTATAAATTACACCGTGCATGTTTGTTTAAATGTGTCAATTAATATAAATAAATTGGGATTGATACATTTTCCATTTGGGAGCTGTTAATGCCAAAGCTATTATTAGCTTCCAGAGCAAAATTAATAATATTTTCCTAAACTACCCTTTCTTAGTTAATCATCCAAATATTTAGTTTATTTAAGGTACGAGTATTTTCCTTTTTTTTCCCTCTCCCTCCTTAAAACCCACTTTTCCATGTGCTTCTTCAATTCTTGGACTATGATAATCACCGGAAAAGATTTTATCAGACCCTGGGTTGGGCAAACCCCCATGCGTGTCAGCATCCCACTAGGCGAAATAACATACACAAATAAAATTGAAAATGATATCATATTGTAGAATGTCTGTACTGCCCCTGTTTTAATAAATACTAATAATATGATGTACTAATTAATTGATCTGCTTAACTGGTGGGCCTAGTTTTTTAATTTAAAAGATGCAGTAACATTATACCGACGTACCCGAAATGTCCCTCTAATAACCCGACCCGATAGAAAGGTCCATAGTTACAAACGTAACCATCCAGGTCGGACTGAACGAATTTGTTGTTCAAAGTATAAATCAAAGCTGCGATTTGAGTTCGGCCGGTGCGATTTGTAACAGTGGATGTCATCTTCGAAATCAAAGTGTAAGATCTGCTCATACAAGGATTCTTCCCTCAGAGTATGTTGTAGTGCTGCTAGATGAGGTATTTGAGATTCCTATTCTCTGTGAACCACTCACAATGATGAAAGGTTATTGATATGATGAGAAAATTCAGTTAATAGTTTCTAGTTAATATTTAGCAATTAAAAATATGAATTGTGAAGGAAACAATGCTTAACTTCTTGGCATATTGAATGTTGCAATGTTTTAAATTATTGTTCAACTTGTTTTAAGGAATGATATCTGAGGAAAAGAGTAGGGAAGTTTTGAACCTACTATTCTTTTCAGCTTGGAGCATCTGTAATAGTTCTTGAGAAGGCTAATTAAGTTGCAGAAATAATCTTTCATTGGTAATATTAGTGTACTATTTGTGTATACATTTTCCTGCTTTCTTTTGGTTAATTACAAAGATTGAGAGATATTTAACTGATTGAAAACCAGCACTACCCTCAGTTTTGATGAAATTGACGCTTGTGTCCGGCATCCTGATGGGTTTTGTACTTATTCAGAAGTTGAAAAATTATGAACTTTTTGATTTTTGATGAATGCAACCATAACAGGAACATGACTAGCTTCTGGAGCTGAATTCAGTATTAAGAGCATCATTGCTGATTCGTTTTTCTGTCATCTTGATTTCCTCCATGTTTACCACCCTGGTGAGACACTATCCTCCCTTCTAAAATAGAAGTAATGTTTGCAGTAATCTCTTTGTCTCCTTACAATGTCACCTCACAATCTGAACTAGTATATTTTATACAAGTTGTAATGTATGGGGATTTTGTGTTGCAATTATTTCTTGGACAGTAATCCAGTGCTTGACCAAATTTTAAAGAATCATCATAGTCTAGGTGCTGTATGTGGTACACTAGGCATTTTTTAGATGTTTTCTTGAATGAAATTCCGTGATTCTGAATTTCTGATGTTCTAGCATCTCTCTTGTTTGTAAATAATTTTGTTTTCACCTCATCGCAGGTAATAAGTTTTTTTATGTCAATCATCAGGTTTATTACAAGTCTCAGTGCTCATTATCAATGAATGGGTGCATAATTTTTTGCTATGATGGTTTATGAATTATCAAACTGCCCTTTCATTGATTTATATGTTTGTGAGGCTCATTTAGTTGCACTTGAATGGAATTGGTAGCCTTTCATATATAATGTGTTGTGTTTGTGCAAGTGCTTGTTTATAAGACTTTCTATTTTCGATATCTTACAGGTGTATTGCTTCAATGGATTGTACATTGGTCTGCATTTCTTGAGCGTTGAATTTCCTATTTAGGACCGTTTGCAGTTCCGAGTTCTGCTTATTTGCATTTGTGGTTTGATTCTGGTCCGTTTTTCGTCTCTGATTGCAGTTCGCATTCCGGCTATATTTCAGGTGGTAAGATTTGGCTATTTTTGATTTGAGTTTATGTATATATTCCTTTGGTTGATTGGAATTGTATTGTTGTCAAATATTTACTATTTTATTAAACCCTCGATCGTTGTTTAAAATCTGTGTTATGATGTCATGTGGATGTTAGATAAATTTCTGGTTGGGTTTTTGTTAAAATCATTCAATTTATTGTCGGTTCTAGCTACATTCCTAAGAGTCCCAAATATAAATGGTTTTTGTTGTTAGCTCGGTGTTTTAATGTATAAAAGTTTGTGTGGAAAAACTCTACCATAATGCTGTATGATTCAAACCCATTGATTGTACTGGCCAAGATTCATGATGGCGATATGGATGTATGTTAAATGGTTTTTGGTGCTGTACACAGTTGTTATGGTAATATATGATGCAAGTATGTATTGTTTGGTTTTGATTAGCTTACTGATCAATTATTTGATGCAATCGCAGTGGTCGGAAGTGTGTATCAATGTCTAAGCAGCCTGATCGACAATATGTGGGGATTGATAGTGGGGGTAATACCATGGTTGATGTTGATGGGGTACTATACATTGAAGGATGTCGTGAAGACCTCACCTTCCATGAGGCGGATGATGTCCCTGGAGGTCTACTGTCACATATATTTCCTGAGGATTTGGAAGCTCCCGCCCAAGTTTATGAGTTTCGGGAGGTGGCTGAAAAGGCAACTGCATGTGGAGAGGGACTTCTGCTGTAGGGGAGTGTTCTGTTAATTTGAAGAGTGTTGAATTGGGTGATGATGATGCATTGGATAATGTTGATGTAGCTTCTGACGACGACGATGATGACGATGATGATGAAGATGGCAATGAGGCTGAACCGGTTGGGAGTCTTGATGAAGGTCGTGTGAATGAGATTTTGGCTAGTGTAGAAGAGGTTGTTGATTTGGAGGAGGGAGGTGAAGCGGATAGTACTAGTCTGCTGTTTAGGATTATAGGTGACAAAACCGTTCTTGTTGACGATCCAACTGGACTAGCTGCAGCACATAACATCAAGGTACCCACCCCTTAAGTAGGAATGTTGTTTGACTTTGGGGAAGAGTTCATTGCATATATGCATCGATATGCGCATTTCAAGGGATACGGTGTAATGATATCAGGTTGTGATAAAGATCCTAGTTGCCCGAGGAGATCTAAGCGGCCAGCGATGCACATTCTGGATGATGTACTCATCAGTGCATATGTCGACAATTACCGCATTAGGATGAAGTGTAGAAAGGCAGGGAAGCACAGGCCACGAAGCTCTAATCCAGAGCGATCAAGTGAGACGTGTAAGACCGGCTGCTTGTATACGGTTACATCGAGGAGAAACCCGAGGCTTAGAAATCTGTGGAGAATCAGTAGTGTATATAAGCTGCCTCACAATCATGAGTTTGAAGAAGAATTTTCTAAGCAGCTATGTAGGTACCGCATCATCTCGCCTGCTGATTAGATGAAGATATTAGAGCTGTAGAAAGCCGGGGTGAAAACTGCAACCATTTATGATATTTTTGTGAATGATAAGGGTGGGATCCGCAAAGTTCCATTCAGCGAGCTTGATCTGAAGAATTTTCTACAGGTTAGCAAGCGTAAAACACTGAAGGATGGGGACTTTGCTGGCATGGAGGCTCATTTCCGGCAAATGAGACTGGCCAGTCCTGGTTTTTTTTATGATTATGAAACAAATAAACAAGGCAGACTTATGAGTGTGTTTTGGGCGGATAGCAGATGCATACAGGCATTTCTTGAATTTGGGGAAGTCGTGTCCTTTGATACAACATTTTTATGCAACCGATATCTAATGCCATTTGCTGTGTTTGTCGGCACCAACCACTTTGGCAGAACTATTTTATTTGGTTGTGCTCTGCTCGCTAGCGAGACAACAAAGACTTTTGTGTGGCTTTTTGAGACGTGGAAGAAGTGTATGGGTGGTAAGGCTCCCTTACGTATTCTCACCGATCAAGCAGCTCCAATAGGTATGTGTTTTGCTTGAAATATTAAGCAACTTAATTAGTTTTGAATGAAAATCTGTGAGAAACAGGTATATATCTTTGAATTATGATGTTCATAATTTTTCCTAGCATTCAATATGTTTCTGTAGAAGAGTCATTCCAATAAAAGGCTGAGTTTTATTGCAAACAGAGCTGTTTAGTCTGATATGGTGCTGGGGTTTTTGTCCTGTGCAGAGTTTTGTGATGTGTAGACTAAATATTTTTGCTGGGATTAATATTGTGACATAAATGTTGAAGCAGTGGCGTGATTAAAATACTAGAGCTCCGCAGATTTAGAAATTGCAGATGTCAGATTATATTATTCATGGACATGTTTGACGTTAATGTTAATGTTGTTCTGAATTGTAAGGACAATATCATTTAAATCACTTTTAAGCTGTATAGCAATTATTATACGATGGAATGAGTTCAATATTTTCTAGTATATTTGAATTTTGGTATTTCATAATTTTATTTACAGGTCAGGCAATTAGACAAGTATTTCCCGAGTCCACCCATCGGTGGTGCCTGTGGCATGTGATGAAGAATTGCCACACTCATTTAAGCAAGAAGAAGGAATGGTTTGCTATCAGGCAAAAGCTGCAGGAGGTGTTGCATGATTCCTTCTCCGTTGATGAGTTCGAGGAACGCTGGAAATTATGGTCGAGCAAATTTGGTATTTGTGAAGTCGAGTGGGTGAAGAGACTGTTCAATGAGAGATCTCGGTGGTGCCCTGTATACTTTAAATCAGATTTTTGGGCGGGGATATCTAGCACTCAGAGAAGTGAGGGAATGCATCACTACTTCAAGAAATATGTTAATAAGAACACGGACTTGACTCAATTTGTTGAGCAATATGCAAAGGGAATCTGCCGACGGATTTCAGAGGAAGAGAGGTGCATTGTTAACGGGAGGGATCGTCATTCTGTTGTAATATCACGCCATGAATTTGAGCCCATATTTGAGAGGTTATATACTAGACCCAAGTTCTTAGAGCTTCATGACGAGCTCATTCATATGGCTGGCAATGTTGCTACCAAGAAGAGCGAGAATGAGACAGAAATCGTGTATGAAGTGGAGTCAAAGACTTTTAGGGTTGGCTGGACTCAAAAGAGCAAACACAGAGTTGTCTTTGTGAAGAAGCAAGAGGAAGCTATCTGCGAGTGCCGGAATTTCGATTTCAGGGGGATACTATGCTCACACGCCCTTAGGGTGTTTTGGATGGAGGAAACAGCTTCAGTTCCAGAAAAATATGTTCTACAGAGGTGGATGAAGGGGATTCCAAGGTTATATACCACACACATTTATCCGGATGTTGCTATTATGGGGCCGGTTTGTCTTCCTGCACAAAGATTCCATGAGATGCAGAGTTTGTGCCAGGGAATGAGCGCTTTGGTTATGCACGATGCAGATATGCATAAAGAGGTTGTTGCCTTGATTACGAGCATCAAGACAAAGTTAGTTGAGAAAATTGGTCTACCGGAGGGTATTGGTACATTCGAGAGAGGCACCGTTGGTAAGGTCTATAGTCGCTTGGACCCGTCTGGCAGCTGCTCCACAACTTCTACTGGCTTAGCTGTTGTTAGTGACAGCGATGTGAAGGACCCCCTCGACAAGAGAGGTCGTGGTAAGACACCCTATAAAAGGAAAAAGAGCAATGTTGAGCTCGCTGGACTGAGGAAAGCCAAAGCGATGCAGAAGGAGGTTGACAGGACAACAGAATTCATTCCATCCACTCCTGTGAAGGTAATCATATAGCAGCATAGGTGTTTTCCTTTTCATGTTACTTTCCGTGAGTAACTGTTTAATTTTATTGTAGATGGTCTGGGCACCGGCTACGCCACAGGCGGCTGGAAAACGATCCAGAACTACGTTTCAGATGAATTCTGGGACAGGGTGCTTCCAGTAGGGGGCGATGTGGCCATAGGTCTGACTCCTGCATTCCCAGCTTGAATAAAAGATGAAGGACATGTTTTATTACTTAATGGTATTTAATGAAATTCCTGTTGACAGAACTGTGTTTCATTAAGTGATTGATGTTTAATTGTTGCATAATTAGCACGTGACAAACAATGGAATGATTTAAGCTTTCTCTGTATTATAATGTTGATACATTTACACGCACGATCCGTGTTATTGTGATGTACAGTAGAAAATAGTCACAAAAATGAAATGAAACTTTGTAATTATTACTCATAATAATCACGTTATCTATCGAGTTAACGAGCGTTGATAACGGAATTCCAATGAAATCAGGCTCCAAACCGGTAGCATCCACATACAATATACCTGCTAAGTAAATTGTTATTTTGAAAAAGAAATTTTGAGGCACATGCGTAGGAAATTGCAATAACATACAATAGTCTAGCTCCAAGGCTGGTTTATCTTGTTTGTAATGCAGTGCAATCAAAATGGAAATTGATGTGAACTGTGACTTAAAGTTGGGCTTCTGATTCATACTTGTCGACCTTTTTGCGGATGTTATTAGCCAGTCCATGCAAGACCTTTGAGCGAAGCAAGTTGAGTTTAGATGAGGCTAGTCGGCTGCAAGTGGTGACCCTTTTCCGGAGTCTAAAATCAGCCTGTTACCAGCAAATAATGTTAGAAAGTACGGTGGAAAATATAGTATTGCTGAACGAGGAAAATTTTGTTTTTTAACCTGATGCAAAGGTATATCCAACAGTTCGTGCTGTATTCCAGAATACACTTCCATCAAATGCATGGCCACCAGTCCAGAGTCAGTGTTGCTGGTGACTAGGCACCAGTGTGGGGTTATTACCTCATAGGGGAATTCTTGGACATCAACGTTCCTGCTATCCCTGATACGAACTAGAAAATTCCAGAAATATGATCCCTGGCGTAGTTACGCAATAAGGAACTTTAGCATGCATCATGTAGGTTGTATTCATTATGTATGGTGTATGAAATTCTGGGACTTACGATGTCCTGAACGATTTTATCTAGTGGATAATCGCCAAAGCTCTGTCGACCATAATGGACTTGCTGATATCTGTTATCTTTGAAGCTGACAATTACGATGCCATAAAGTCCGCTCTCTCTGTAAGGTATAAATACCTGTGTGAAAGATGAGAGAACAGAAACAGTGCGACCATCTTCATCAAGTACTAATGTAGATAGTAGTACTACTGTCATATATACTTACAAGTTTGGTCGAGAAGAAATCGATGTTGCAAGCAACCAAATGCCAAATGTCCAGTATCTGATCAGATTCCATGTCTGGATCATCCTATTTGGAAAAGCGGAAGCTGTCAATATGTGACAATAATAGTTCCGGTGAAGATGGCAATTTATTGAGTTCCACAGTGTATAGGGCATACCATGTCCAGAATGTGGAGGCATGCAGCGGGTGTGTTGGTTATACCCCAGTTCCTGTTGAGTAGTCGACACCAGGCCGTTATGACCCGGGCATCAATAACACAGTTAGGCTCGAAGGTAGCGAATTGTTTCGAGCCTAAATTTGCCTTTACCCAGCCATCTTTGTAAATTGGTTCCCTGCAACCATTGATGTGGCGAAATGATGATGTATACAACCTAGAAATTATGGTGTGTTTATTTAACCAATCAAAAACAATTTCCAACCTGATATTTGTGTGGGGCGAGATGCAGAAATCCGCCATCTCTAACTGGTGCTTCCACATTGGAGGCGTAAAAGTTGCACATGTTGCACTAAGAAGACTGCTGAAACCAGTAGTTCCAACGCATTCTGGCCATGGGAGTTGTGAGTGCTGTTCAGGAGATGGATCTCCATTAAAGTCATCTGATTCAAAACCCCTGGTCTCCTGATTTTGGTATTGACTGCCACCAGCATTTTCACTCTCATCAGCCAAGGTATCACTATCTTGAAGTTGAGTACCATGGTTGTAGAATTCCGGCGTTGGAACTGAATGCCCGCACGCAATAGCATCTTCATTTTCTGGTGTTTGACTATCTTGACGCAATTGTTTGTTTAAAGTAGACATAGTATTCATAAAATCATCAATGCAGCAATGGCCGTGGAATGACGCAAAATCTAGGCCAAGGGCAACAGTCTTATCTCCGTCCGTGGACAACAAACCAGTCAAGTAGCGACTCTTGCTTACATGGTGGTTTAGCACAACAGTGAGGTCGCGAAATAGCCGTGCAACTTGAAGATCCTCATCCTGCATCAAATATATTGTTTTGAGGGGGTTTATGAAATATACACATTAATTTAACAGGCGGCTTTACGTCTCTCTTTAACAAGTCCAATTTAGATCGAACAACTAAAGCTCCTAAAGCAGAGTAGTTCAGAAAATGCTGCAAAAAAAAGAGAAGCTTATAAACACAATATACACAGTACAATGGTAGTGCAGATATGTACTGATAACATACGTTTGTAATTAACCTGGACAGCTCTGAATCTGGCAAGACAGCAGTACCCAGTTCAAAACAGATGACTGGCATTTGAAGACGCGGTTTGTCTCTCATCCTTTGATTTATCCATGGCGATCGCAGCCGCCATCCACGCGACTTCAATTTCCCCCTAGATTAAACATCAAAGCAAGATCAGGCCGCTGGTTATATATAAACACTTTCCGTAGGTTGTGATGGAATTAAAATACGCCCTTAAATTTTTTAGCAGTTGTCTGAAACTAGGGCCCAAACATAGCCGTTCTGTATTTTTCGACACCATAACCTTGTCAATATGCGACTCTTTTCCTAAATGATCCCAGCACAATACAATCTAAAATATCCCTAAAACATTTCACCGCATCTCAAACAATTTTGAAGTATTAGGCAAATACTAACCTGGAGAGGGGTGGTCCTGGGAATGTGAAAGGTTTTGATAAGTCGGTCCGTCCACCATGCCGCCCTGTATCGAATGCGAGGTCATGAATCAGTCAGTTTATTTTGCCCAAATCCCAGACAAGTGAAGAGAAAACGAAGGTGTTTTATTTTTGAAAGAAAAATGAAGCTGTTAAAGGGGCCTAAGAAATATAGCCCCACAACGGATGTTATCACGAAATCGTCCTAAGTGGCCTATTTACCAACGACAAAAAAATTCCAGGATTAATTATCTTAGATTAATCACACTAGATTATGGGTGCTTATCGATCGATTCGATCCGATAACTCGAGAGTTTAAAAATATCATTCTCAACTCAAAACTCAAAATATCGATCCGATTCGATCTATTATTCATTGAATCACTAGTTCGTTCTCGGATTGTTTTCTTTTTCTCCTACACAATTAAAATGTAACTAATTATTTAAAAAAGATAGATATTATTATTATAAAAGTAATTATTACCCTAAACCCTAAACCCTAGCTAATTATAAAAGTAACCTTCCCACCAAATCATTTAGATATTTTACCATTATTTGTAAATCACTTAATCCAAATAATACATTATTTATTATTTAAAATTTGTCATTAACATTTTACCATGAACATTCTATAAAAAGGAAAATCCATCATCACGTAACCCATTTATACACACGAAAATTTGAATATATATATATATATATATATATATATATATATGTATATGTGTGTGTGTGACTATATGTATATATATTGAATATGTTTATTTTACATGCCAATGCAATTACTTAGTTTGTTCAATATGGCCTGTATTAGATTAAAAAGTATAAGTTATGATGTTATAAACCTATAAATTATTAAACCTATCGAGTTACTCGAGAGTTTTCCGAGTCTAGTTAGATTTTGCTAAAACTCGACTCGTTAATCGTTTAAGTCGAGTCGAACTAGATTGATTCGACGTTTGACCTAGTTTTGGTTGAGCTGATCTCATCTGACTTGACACTATTGTAACTAAATTCCTCGATTGTGTTGAGCTGAATTAAAAATTTGTTAAAGACAATTGAAGCTGATATAAATCTTTTCAAAATTCTGTTTTCCATAATCATTCCTTATTTTTGTTTGAACAAGCTTTTTATACATGTATAGGAATACTCAATTTTGTGGATTGATGTGATTATAACTTGCACAGTTAGTTAAACCCCATGTAGTATTATATTAATTCTATAAATTATAGATACAATTATTTGTCTGTTATGTTGTACACATTATTTTGGTACTGTAACAAATATATATTATCCGATATAAATATATTCGACATATAGTTAGGAACTGGTTGACCTTAGATGCAGTTTGTTGTTTGGAAGGACATTCTCATAAGAAAATAAATGAAACAACAGTTAGAATAAACTCACCTAATAGGGTTTCATCAACACGCCGCCTCCCACGTCAAGTATCTGATTTAATTAATTTTAATTTGTGAATATCCAATACGTAGGAAGTCTTAAAAAGACTCATTCTTTTATGGATTTGCTTGACTTACACAAGTTAAGATAAGTTGAAGTTAAGACATAGTGATTACAACTTGTGTTGTATGATGTTTGATAATTGAAAAAATAATTTGTTTAGGGAAACCAGGTTGAATTTGTGAAAATACAATCACATACATCTCAAATTCAGCATATGACAAAATAACTTCAGTTAAATTCATCTTAGTTCAATTAATTTAATCTCGATTCAACTCAACAAATCTCAGTTCAACTAAACAACTATCAGTTCAATTAGATTCATCTCATTTCATTCATAAAAATCTCAGTTCGACTGGAATGAATTCAGCCTAATTTGCTCCAATAATATAATTAGTTTAACTATATTTAAATTGAATACAAAATATAACGATTTAGGCATGTTTGGTAAAATTCAGGTACATTTAGACATACTGATATTATTTTTCCAATACACATTTGAAGTTCAGTTCCATTCAATGTAGTTGAATTAAGTTATGTTCTTTAAAAATATAAATACATATAATTCTAGTCAATTGGGACATAATGAATATTCTACTTTGAAAACATTAATTTTGACTTCGGTTCAATTCAGTTCAATTTAGGGAAATTAGTATTTGGAAAAAATTCTTGTGAATTTAGACATACTAATTATATGTATCAATTGATTAATGTTATCCTCAGTCCAGTTCAGTTCAGACTATCTTAGCTACGTAATAATTCAGCCCTTATGCCCTTTATTGTGGATCTTAGCAGTAGTTCAGTTCAATTAAATTAAATGAAGTTCAATTTTGTGACCTTATTTGTTGAACAGATTCAAGTAAAATTAGAAATACTGATGTTGCTATGAATACATTCATTTTCTCTTTAGTAAAATTATGTTCATAATGATCTAAGTTGGGCCAAACATGCCCTAGTTTTATACGTAATATTATCTTTTCGGTTACATGAATCTCTGTTAAAGCAGAGGAACATGTGTTCAACCATAAAAGTCTCAGTTCAGTTAAATTAATCTCAATTTATTTAAATTCACCCTTGGTAAACTAAACAAATCTATATTGAATTTAATAAAACTCAATATCTTTAATTAAAACCCAACTTGTCAGGCATAATACAAATAAATTGAATTATATTCAAATGTACTAAATTAATCAATCAATTATTTCGACGTGAACAAAGAAAAACATTTGATATATTGAATAAAATGCAAGTGAGATTAATCTGCTTTAACATATATTATTCAAGTTGAAATCAAGATGATTTTGGGGGAACTGAGATAATTCACTTGAAACTTGTTTAACACTTGGCTCCAGTTCCATCTCGGAGTCTCTGTTAACCACCCCAGCACAAACAAAACTAAAGGGTTTTGTATATAACATTCATCTGCAAACATTCCAGTCATTCTCATGTCATTGTTGAAATCAAAACTGCAAAACTATATATACAGCTCTGGCCTGGGATAGACTTGAAGCATGGAGTTAAACATATAAACAAACAACATTACTATACAAAGTTGAGGGTTGCATTCACAACTCTCAAATTAGTTCACACCATTCATCCTTAGCAAAAGGCTATCCTAATATTACATGCCTTTAAATCGATACCGATTTAACAGGCTGACAAAAGTAAAAAGCATGATAAGCACGTGGATTGCCTCATAATCTTATGGAAGTTGCACTAAATAATGATCGATTCACGCGCCACAATATAGAGTGCGGGAACTATAACTACTGGAACTGAGAGAGAATCCCTAATGCCTTAACCATTTTGGTAGTAGGTCTGACTCGGCCACAACTTTTCTCCCATACATAGCGATCCACTGCGGACAACAGCTCATGTCGCACACGGTTGATAGTTGCACCTGCCAAGCTACGACACACTGACATCCTTCGCTCCATTACCACATCCTCCTATTCAAATTGGCATTCAATTGATTTAAACTACATCAATATATCCATCATTCTTCACAATAATACCTACTATTAGAGAAACTTGATTGTAATACCTGGTTGAGATTAAGTGCGTGGATCCGACTGTCAGGGTTACCATCGGTGCACCAAATATTCATCGTGGCAATGCCACTATCCGGGTCGACTCCATTCACGCACCATGGGGTCATCACTAGCCTGATTGGAATTCCAAGAACACTGGCATGCCTCTGGTCCGCACAAAGTTTCAGCATAACGTGAAAACAGTAAACCTAGAACAAAACACATGTTACATTAGTCACTTGATCAATTCATACACCAGTGATGTCAACTCTTTATGAAGTCCTTACCACGCATCTTGCAAATGATAGCCATTCATGACTTGGTTCGGCTGCATTAGTGGTGAACACAATTGCCTCTCCTTGTTTGAAGTCCACCACTAAAAGACAGTAGTGACTTCCCTTGTGCAGCGGGAACGCAAACTACACACAAGCAAGATTCAGTACAAGCAACACTTAATCTAGTAAATATAAAACAGGAATAAGGTGATTAGGTTGTTCATGTATACCGCAATCGCTTTGTTGATCTGAATCTTTGTTAGAACAATCCAATCGAACATTTGATTGACGATTTTCTTCACCTCAATTGTCGCGGATCCCTCCTGCAAATGCCATTCAAATTTAATGTGTTATTTTATCTTCTGTTCCTATGTTCAGTTCGTGCCACTGCAGGTTCAGTGCAACCTGTACCAACTCTAGCCAGGACATACAGAAATAACACTGAAATTAAGCCACAAATGTTAGGCCTTCCTAACTGCCCTGATGTGTGACTTTGAGAAGGTTTCAGTAGTATATCAGGAAAAGTTTAGTTTAATTCTACTGGATATTTGGCATTTGCTTAGTTACCAGTACCAGTAGCTTTCGTTTGAGTGACTTGAATCGTAATCTACCCTTGCTGTTTATTAGATGTTTGTCAACTCAAATGTAGGTACAGTCAGGGTTGTTTTAGCAGGTACTACATGCCAAATTAGAATCAAGTCTACATAGCAATTATCTGGACTGTTTTTCAACATAATGCAGTTCAAATACCTTTTCAGAAATGTATGAAATTTGCTACCACAATGATTTATGCTACCAAATCATACCAATTCATAACCTGGAGTTCAAACAGCCTGTTTTTGTTATTTATGGTCATTTATTATTCAAAATACTGTCAAAGACATCATAAATATCGGATCCCCAAATCTGAGCCCACTTATGCACAACATTGACCAAAAACACATTCACTTTCATGAGTTGTAGTGAGACCCGTACCTTTTCTACCACATTGAAGACCACCTTAGAAGTCCACCCTCGGTCCATGATGAGGTCGTTGCAAACCCTAGCAAATGCATTCACCACCGGTATATCCACGTGCCGGGACATGCCTAGCGATTCGATTTGTTGCCGGATTAACACTAACCCTCTCCCATCGCTAAATACAGGCTCCCTACATGTTTAGTTTGCACACACGAGTTATATAAATGGGTTGTAAAATAGGCAAAGTTATAACCTTCTTACCAAGAGGTAGAAATATTACCTTTTGCATAGAGACTCATGTTCTGCGAGCAGGTAATCTGGCACATGGAAATCAGATGCATTTGCTTGGGGCTTCTTCCTGAGGTATATGTAGGCAATCTTGCTCAGCATTACTCTTGTGTTCCATTCAGGATAAGGACCAAACTCAACCAGGGGTTTCACCTCATCCCCCCCACGAACTCGCATCACTCCTAAGGTTTCGGCCACAGTAGTCTCCTGCAGAACCTCCAAGGTGTTACGCAGAAGCTGAGCTAGGTCAGCCAAAGACTTGAGCGGGGTTGATGGCGGGCACAGAGATGGAAATGCAGTTGATATGGTTGAGCAAGGGTAAAGATAACTCTTTCCCATCAGCTTGCCAATGTGATATCGTGCAACCACCTGAAGATCGCGGACAAACTCGACCACATGCTGCATTTTGGCCTGGTGAAATGAATATATTCCAAAGGATTAGGATTCCCATTATATAATGCATCAGTAGAAAATACTTTGAACATTAATATCAAACACATGGTATAACATTTCTACTGGAATGTTGTAAATACATATGCACAACAATTTTTTTACATGGACTGTAAAAACCAGGTGTGAACCAATATAGGTAAACCAGACATCAAAAATATGACATAAATTAGCCTCATCCAGATATGAACCTCGTATCTTGTTAAAAATCGAGCAAGTATACACAAACTGGCACTTATACTATCTGATGGTGATCCTTAGAACTGCACCAGATATTCATGAATATCATAAACTGGCCTAACCGACCAAAACAGATAAGTGCTACAACAGCATACACCACACCATGCACATACACACAGTGACTGGATTGGTACTGCATCAAAGTTGAACACAAACCATAATCATTACAAAAATCTCGAACTGAAGCAAATAATATAATTTTTTTAAAAAAAAGCTTAAAGAGTCTAACAAGCATACCTTGTGGAAAATCCACTGAATGTGAAGGCAGAAAAGTCTTTCACCTCATCATCTACACACTTCAATGTACCACAAAATCTACCATAACGATGCTCTATCCTGGTCGGCTTGCGAATCACTTTCTATGGAGTTGCTACAACGTTACAGCATACAGCCTAAAAGATATATGAAAAACTAAGTCACAAAATATATCAAAATCTGAAGAATTTAGAGTCAGCATCCAACAAATCCCTACAACTTACCTTTGGTGTTCCCCTTATATTCTGTCGCACGGTTTCAAATTCATGGCGATCGTTAGAACTGCACCAGATATTCATGAATATCATAAACTGACCAAACCGGCGCGCTAGTCGACTCTGCTTTACTGTTTAAAAGGTCAGGTTTCGGAGTTTATGCAGGAGTTGCTGGATCAGCATTGATCTTAACTTGATCCAACACTTCAGGCGGGGGAATCTGAATCCCCGGTTCATCGGGCTTTCTCTTTCTGTCCCCTTTTCCCTTCCGTTCGTCGAATCATCTACTCTACTATTCTCCTCAGTATCAACTTCTTCAATGGCTTCCATATGAACTGCACCAACATCATTATACAGGCAGAATCAGCAAACCATCACACCATTTCTCAGCTTAATATAATTCTGCAACTATAATCACGCAGCAAATGAATCATAAAATACTATCTCAGGATTTTCAGACAGATTCAACAAAGCACCACATTAATTTCCTTATAAATTTAGTTAGCTCAACAACAAGAATAGCAATCAAGCAACAAATGAAAGAAAGCAAACCAACATCACATGAATGCACAGAGGAAAACCACCTATTCAGTACCATTTCGAGCCCTATAAGGCCTTGGACATGCAGATGAGTTATTCACAACCTCGAGCAATGTGAGCATCCATCTACTTAGTCAACTCATCCGCTTTAGCCTTCACACCAATCATCTTCTACTCATAAAATTTAACATCCTTTTTGAAGTCAGCATCCATATTCCTGAAGAACACTACCTCAACCATCTTAATTCTACCCATTTACATCAGTTGACATAAGTAACTCTCTCTGATAGCCCCCTCCTGACTCTTCATCATCCTAATCCAGAAACTGAACTATATAATTCATGCTAGTAGCAGCTGATTGAACACACAAACCGCAAATGTCACAACTCTACAAAATGAAGTACTTCATACGACCGGAAAACCATCCCCTAAACTAGTCATAACTGATCGGTAAGGAGCCTACAATTTCATTAATAATAGCAGCCGAACTGTTAAAAATCACAACTTTAACGGCAAAAACATAATTAAAATGGCGAGTTTCAACTGTCATGACGAGTTTCAATCACGGTCAATATTTGATGAAAGAAGATGAATGAAGATTCAAAATTTGTAGCAACTTATACAAATACAAATATAGCAAGTTATACAATCATATTAAAAAGCGAAGAAGAAAAAAACTGGGGCCTTTTGGAGTAATTAAGATTTACGTCAACAACAAATTATTATATGGAGCAAATGATGAACCTTCACCAACCAAAACCTAAGATATATATAACATGCTGCAAAACGTGAGAACGGAGAAATTAAAGCAACTCATATAAAAGGTTCGAAGAAATTACTAACCTACACAGACAGGTCTGAGTCCATAAATTATGTACAGAAGGTTCGGTTCGTGGGGGACATCCAAAGGCCATCGTCGGTTTCGGAGGTGATGGGGGTCTGTGAAATCCCCAAAGGGCATTGTTGGTTTCGGAGGTGATGGGGGTCTGTGAAATCACCAAAGGACATCGTCAGATCAGGAACTTGTTTCTGTAATTCCTCAATTCTATCCTTCCTTAATTCCACAGGATCCAAACTAAGTAGTACCTGATCTAGCTTACGTTGTACAACCAACTTACATCCAGCTTCAAGCACGATTCCCTTCACCTTCAGCTCCAGCCTTCCGCGGTCTTGGTCCCCCTTCCAGGATAAGGGTGAGTAATGACAGTTAGGATCTCTGAACGCCATATAATTTCAACAAAAATTGGCGAGTTTCAATCTTCCTTCATCAGAAACATATGGGCGACCTTTAATCCGGGTCGGATTGATTAGTAGGGGTAATGCAGACATGGTGAGATAGAAAATTTGTTCCGGGCTGACCCACGCATCAGAAATAATTAGTACTAATTATTGATTTAAGCAAGGGACGTTTGGGACATTTTGCATTTCAAGTGCTTATCATTCACAGCCATTAGATTAGATGTATGGCTAGGATTAAAACTGGGAGGGGGGGGGGGGGGTTGGGCAAACCCCCGGTAGATTTCTAACCGCCCCCGATAATCACCGGCTAATTCACTCCTTTCCTCAGCGCCATACAATTTCTTAAAGATAAAATGTTTTCCTATGATTTACATGAGTATCTGCAGTTTGGTGATGATGACTGAGTTGCTACAAAGAATAAGATGAATTCATGTCTACTTAAAAACATTCATTATGTATTATGATCGACCAATCAAAACTTATACAAATTAAAGCCAAGACACTATAATCCCGCATTCTCAGAGTACTCCAGTTGTGTTTCGGTTCGGTGTCATAAGACTAACTAAAACTTTCACTATCTTCAAATTAATGAAAATATTTCGATGAATAAATGAGTAATTCTTTGGCACATAATCACAATGAACACACCTAGCTATACAATTACCAGCAAAACATTCTCATAATTAAGACTCAATCGAGCTAATCACAATTGAAAATGTCAAGCTGACAAACTAAGCTTGCAAAAGATGACAAAAGCTTGCCAGTTGTGTCTGAGGATATAGTATCATAGTGGAGAAAGGAATCTCACAAATGGTGATGTAACTAGCGGCAGCGAAGCGTGAAGCTCTAGTGCCGCCGCTACTAGGGTTAGTGGTGAATAGGTCGAAGTTGTAGGGAGGAGTTGGCTGGCTCGAAGCAGATATTGTTGGTTGAATCGGCTTGGATGGTGGTGGTGAATTGCTGGCGGGCTGAGGAAAGGAGTGAATTAGTCTGCTATTATTATATAGTTTAATCGGCTTAAACTGAAGAAGCACACGGGGGAATGGGTTTTGGGGGGAAGATTATCAAGGAGAATATATATTTTTTTGAAAGGTTATCAAGGAGAATATTTTGTACGGTGTAAGCCTCTGTAAATAATTTTGGGTGGTTAACTAATAAGAAGGGTAATTTAGGAAATGATTACTAATTTTGCTTTGGAAGCTAATAATAGCTCTGGAATTAACATCTCTCTTTCCATTTTGATCAATTTATATAAAAATAATAAATCAACTTTTTGGTGAATCGGGAAACTTTTTATTAAAAATTAGTGTAATTATCAAGTAACAAACATGAGGATCACTAGCGAACTGCTTAGATCTTAGCGAACAAAGATCCAACAATCGAAACTACTATAGCGATCAACATGAATTGTCGAGGTGTTTGCTGATTTGTATCTACAGATTTTATAGAATGTGCAATACAATTTGCTTGTTCATTATTCCTCCTACATTAGAGATTTTAAGTCACAAAGTTTTGGCCTACCAAGTAGCTAGTTACCATGACCTGTTCATTGATATGCCACAATTCATGGCAGAATAAGTTACGAAAATACATAAAACACTACAATTTTAACATATTATATTGATTTTTTTGCCTAAATAACATTCTTTCTAAAACTAGTAACTAAAATAACACTCCCTCCAAACTAATGACCATTTTAACACTATTTTAACCAAGTAAGCGCCGCCTGACATTTCACCTGTATGTTTTTTGACACATAATACATACTCTTATTCCATAAATTAAGGTCCATATCAAAAACCTACAACCATGAACCCATCCGTATAAGAACCATTTTCACGTTGTCGGTTCCCATTAATATTCAACCGTTACTTTGAACTGCTTCAAACTGCCAAGAAGGTGTTCGTCATTCTCTCATCAGTCGCCGAGGGGAGAGAGATCAACGTTTCCAAGAAGCTTGAAGAATGACTGGAGAGACTCAACGTCGCCATCTTGACCAGGGGCGGATTCTATGAGGGTCTAAAAGGGGCCGAGTCCACCTCATAATTTTGTCAAAAATAGCATATATATACTATTCATTTCTCATTAAATAATATTTTGTAAAAAATTAATTTGTGGTCCTTTTTTTTAGAAAGCAAAATATATTTATGTAAGGAGAGTAGAAAAATTTACTAAAATTAAACTTCTAATAAAAGTAGTGGACCATCAGTAGGGACCACACATTTTGTTAGTTTTTTATTAGTATTTTGTTTTTATTTTTTAATTTATAATTCTTATAAGATATCATAATAATAATTATTTTTAAAGAATATTAACAATATTTTTTTTATTCTTATAACATATCAGTAATAAGACATACTAATATCATTAAATTTATATTTCATTAGTTCTTTCGAACTCAAATTTTTGTGATTAGTCCGGCCCCTTTTAAGGTAAAATTCAGGATCCGCCCCTGATCTTGACTGCGGATGATGCTCTGGATGAGTGCGAGTACCTTGTACAATCTGGTGCAGTAACTGATCAGTAAAAGGAGCCTGCAAAAAATTTAATCATTTCTCCCCGAAAGAATTATTTTTCTTCCATCGCTTCAACGCTGCGAAACGGGTTTTCGAGCCCTAGCACGATAAAGCTATTGAAATGGGCAAATTCGACGCTGCGTCATGCATTGAAGGATGCCGATAAGATTTCCCGGGAGGTGGATGAGGCTGAGGAGGAGGATTGGGGAGGAAGAAGCGCGGCGGCTATTGCGCAGAACGACTCATTGGAGATTTAATTGGGGTTTATCGAGGAGACGCAAGACGTGAAAACCATCGTCGAAAAGCTGATGGTTTCCAGCAGTGATACAGATTTATCCATCTTTACACTGATTGGATGGGCTGAGACTGGGAAAATGACTCTAGCTCCGCTTCTGTACAAAAACCATGATGTCATGTTTTATTTTGATGAGAGGATTTGGGTTCAGGTTCCTGGAGACCTGAATATCGCAGTCATCGTGAAAAGCATGTTAGCGAATCTCAACCGCACTGGAGTTGCTGATGAGCAGCCTGTGCAGGCTTTGGAGGGGAAACTCGCTACCCTTTGAAAGAGGCTGAAAGGAAAAAGATTAGGGCATAGACTATCTATACCGAAAGCTGTCAACTCCCCTAATCTGTTGTTCTATTGGGAGTTGGGGCTATTATTTAGTTACTTCCTGCTCCAACGTAGGGCATCGACGTTAAAATATATCAATTGGTGAATATTATTAGGGTAATTAGGGTAAAGGGTAGTATAGACTTTTCCATGTAAATATTGAGTATATATATGAGAGCCAGAGCTACCACATTGGTACGCTTTTATCATTAATTATCTGTACATGGTATCAAGAGTTTAGGTTCTTCAAAGAAAAAAGAAAGAAAATAAAATCCATTCTTTTTCTCTCTTTTCTTCTCCGATGGAAACCATCCCGTCGAGAGAGGAATTAGCCCTGCTGCCGTTCAGTCAGCCTGTCGATGGTTCTCTCCATCAGACTGTGGCAGTTCCTAGTGACGCCCGATCAACTTCCGATGCCGCTACGACGTCTCCAACTGAATTGGCTGTGACCAATTCGTCGCCGTTGCTTCTATCGGAGTCACAGATGTTTACCCCGGCTCGATCGTCCGTTTCTGTGACGGCAGCATCGCCCGGTTCTTCAGCCGACCAGCGTCCAGGCATCGTCATCACCGAGTTTCCTGGTCCCTTAGCCTCTCAGCCTCAAACCGTCGGCATCGCAGAAGTGCAGAGATCCGCAGCAGCCTTCGAATGAGATGACGCATGGATCTCACGCGCCATCACAGGCGCACCAAGAATCACGGGCGCGTGGATCACACGCAATCCTCAAGACGCATGGATCTCACGCGCCATTACAGACTCTCCATCAGGAACGGGCGCGTGGATCGCACGCGCCGAAGATTCTCCGCAAGGCGTATGGATCACACACGCCATGTCAGAAGTCGCGCCACCAGTCACAGGCGCGTGGGGTACACGCGCTGGACCACCTCCAGGCGTGTGAGACCCATGCATTGGCCCATCTTCTGGCGCTTTGGGCCCACACGCTGACCCCACTTCTGGCGTCTGGGCCCACTTTCTGGTGCTGTCCAAATTCCTTCGGTTATGTCTTTTGTTCCATTTTGTTCTGTTGATGCAAACTCATACAACTCAGCACAACTAAACCAACCTATTGGATTTGCTAGATATGAAACTCTCCGCTCCGGCCAGATCCTTGATCCAAGAACTTATTCAACAACCGTTCCGACGGCACAGACATTTCCACAACAGCAAGCAGCAATCCAACTTGGATTGCAGGTCCCTTCTCAGACTCATTTGTCTGCTCCGAACCCATCGAATTTGGTGACTGTCCAGCTCTCTTCACCTGAGGACTATCTGTTGTGGAAGACTCAAATGACATGTTTACCCGTGTCTCATCAATTGCTTAGATTGGTTGATGGTACCACATCTCTTCCCACTCCTTTAACTTATGATATGAATGGGAATGTGATACAAAATGCACAATATTCTGATTATCTCTGTGTTGATCAGCAAGTTAAAATTTGGATATTTGCTACGATATCTCGGAATGTTTGCTAAGATAAGAAGTCTCAAACCAGTCTTTTCGATATTATGTTGTGTTTGTTGATGATTTTTCACGTTTTTCATGAGTTTATCCTTTACGTAGAAAATCGGAGGTATACTCACAATTTCAAAATTTTCAAAAGATGGTTGAGAATCTTTTTAATTGCAAAATTAAGATTTTCCAAAAGTGATGGAGGTCGGGAATTTGATAACTCTTATCTTCTCCAACATTTACTGAATGTGGAATAATTTTTCAGAAATCTTGTCCCGGCACACAAGCTCAGAATGGAGTTGCTGAGTGCAAACATCGCCATCTCATTGAAATGGCACGCACAATGCTTGTTCAGTCAGATTTTCCTGCTCAATTCTGGGTTGATGCCGTGTTTCAATCTGTTTTTACTTTTAATCGTTTACCAAGTTTGAACTTAGGTGGTGTGTCTCCATTCAAAAAATTGTTTCATCGTTCTCCATCTTATGATTTTTTTAAAGTCTTTGGTTGTGCTTGTTTTCCTCTTCTAATGGATCCTAAAATCAACAAATTACAACCTAAATCAAAACATTGTGTTTTCATTGGTCGGGTTATAAGTGTCTTGATCCTCTCACTGGTCGAGTTTATGTTAGTCATCATGTTCTTTTCCATGAAAAACAATTTCCCTATCGTAGTCTCCTTCCTTCTCAGTCGAGCATACCTTTTATCCTCACCGCTTGATCTTTCTGAGGGTTGATCGCCTACTGTGGTGTTTACGGGATCTAGTTCGTCTACTCAGTCAATATTCCCGTCATTATCGTCATCTCCTTCTCCAGTGTCTCCTACTCCTAACACGTCTCTAGTACGTTCTGTTGAGTCACATCCTATCTCGCCCTCTCCCGCGTCACCTCCTAGCTCACCTCTAGTTACGATGGATCCTGTGTTGCCAGAAATTATGGATAGGTCGAGTTCATTGTCTAGCCCAATTACTGAGTCAGTCTCTCCTGTGATCAAGTGATTGGTCTAAAATAGTTTTTTATGCACCAACATATTGAATTAAACTAAATTAATTGCCATAATAGCTTTATACCTAAAGACATCACCCATATTTTGAGCGTCTTCAAGCAAAATTCACAGTTGAATCTTGACTAACAATCATAGACTAACAACTAGCATGAAACAAAGGAAAATAATTAAAAGGAAAAATATGGATTAGGGGAATACACGTGATGTATGTTAGCATGTTTATAGAGTTTAATTTATAATCTACCTCCCCAATGCAGTTTCACTACTTTGGATAAATGATGTATTTCCCATGAACTGAATTACTGAGTAATAAGTGATATTTCCTGATATTTTTAGTTCTAACATTATTTCCCTACAAAATCATGCATATGCACTCTCATGCGAAAGATATCGAGTATTTCATACAAAAAGTTGTAGAACTTTGAGCCCTATTTTTCTTATTTCACTTTCTATCTGCTTCAAATTGCATCTTATATAGTTACAGAATTACGTCTATATCATGGGATTAGAAGATGCTTCTAACACTAATAAAAAAGATAAAAAGAGAAAATCATAACAAACTACACCATATATGTTTAACATGTCCAAAACACGAACTCACACTGCATGAAAGCATAAATACTTTAGCATATGAGTAGGAAGTACTCTACATTGCAAAAGATCCAAACAACATGAATCACCCTTTACCCAACCAAACATTATTGAGTTTTCTGGACGGAACAATTTACCCAAACAACTTAAATACAAAACATAGTTTGGTTGCTTGATATGCGATGATTAATCAAGCGTCACTGAGATGATGAGCCTCGATGTCTTCAGTGATGTGAAGGAAGAAGTTGAGAAGTGTGCCTGGGTGAGGGGTTTCCTCTTCCTTTTTCTCATACTCCAATGTCCATGTAACAAGGTTATCTTCTCCTTTTGTGTCAACATGATAAACCACAACGAAGGTCTTGTACAGATCCATCAGATCTCCTTCAACAATGTTATAGGTGATGGACTGATTTGCTTCGTCTACAGAGATTATTGGAACTGAAATTTGCTCTTTCCCATCTGCAAAACAACTATTGATCATTTTCTCTAATACTTACAATGGTTGACTTTTAATCCTTTTGCCTTGGGTAATTTAAATAAAATTGAAGAAAATTGAATTTAAAATATAGGCCTATAGTAATAGAAGTCTTATTATATTCAGATTCATTTTACTTTCACAGGTTCTAAAATCGACTAAAATGCCATGAATTAATATTGAAGACTAAATTCAAGCAACTCAGATGATGGTAATATATAACTAGCAATTCTAATATATTATGGATCTGCAAAAATAAAACAATAATGCAAACAAATTCAGTTAAAAAGAAGTAATAGTATGACTAAGCCATGTTCCTTGGATTTTTTACCGTTTTTGAACTGAATCGAATTGAAAAAATTAAACTAAAATAGAAATTAAAATAGTGAAAATAACAATATATGAATAAATAAACATGTTTTATCAAAAATTGACAAAAACTTAAATTTTTTTATAATAAACTGGGAAGAACAAACAAACTATTACCATTCCTTCAATCATACTAGCGTATTGGGTTTTTAATTTATTTCAGCATCTATCGACAATGATTTACATAATAGGTTAAGGTACAGGTTCGACACTTTTTACTTTTCTTATAGATACCAACTCGAGTAAAACTGATTCAGAAAATACATTAGACAAGTGAAATAGACATATATACCAAGGGTGTAGTGCCAACGGATTTTAGATCCAGATTCTCCAAGAACGCCTTCAAGGAGAGTGAAGTTTTGAATTTTGTCAGGTGTGGCGGTGGCAACGAGATGTGGTGTTTTGCTGAACATATCATGAAAAGCATCTCCAACTCCAGAGTGTTTCACATGAGTTTGCCCTATCATTTTTCCTTTCAGCCCCATTTTTCTCTAAATAGCTATAAGAATGGAAATATGGCTTCTCCTCGGCTGTTAATTTATAGATCCAAGAGAGTAAAAACAATCCACGGTTTAATTCATGTTACTATATGAGGAAAGGGTGGGAGATTTTTAACGATCGAGTAGTTGACTAACCGCCAACTTGCTGTGTATTTAATTCATTAATTTAGTAATTAGCAGGCCTTGTTCGGTAGATTATGATTATATTAATGATTTTTAGAAACCTTGTACGTACTGCATGATGTACTTAGCAAGCCATAATCGATAAATTAATTGCTAATTTTGATTAGAAATTTTAAGTTAATGATTCTTCCATGCCAATTGGCTGAATTTGAATCACCAGATCGATTCTCCTTCAATCAGAATCTCTCAAGCAGTTTAATCTCTTGTTTAATTACAATTATATCTACAGTGGTTGCAGAAGGTTTTGCTGTGAACTTTTTGTGGTTATTCATTTCAGAATCGTTATGAATTTTATAACTTTATTAATGTAGTTAATTAAAAGTTATATTGATGCAAAGATAGCTGTTACGTAACGTATGGTTAAAGTTTTTAGAATTTCATGTAAATCTCACATGGGAATTGGTAAAATCAATGATGATATTTTGCTAATATTTAATTAAACAACCAGTAGAAATAAAGTGACACTTGGAACAAACATTGTAAATTGATATGAGTTTCACAAAATTAGAAAATGAAAATGAAACTCTCCATTCTTGATGAAATGTTTGCCCAGTTTCTTACATTTTCTTTATTAAACATCCAAACTGATTTTTTTTCCTTAATTTCTGTCACTTCATTTTCTCCATTCCCAGCTAACAGAAGAAAAACCGATGCAGAATGGAATATTCATAAGACCCGCTAGCATGAATCCTTAAAACAATCAAGGGCTGCCAGTGCAAAATTCAAAGATTAACCTTTGATTTTCGTCAAAATTGATCCGGAATAAATTAGAGAAAAAGAGAAAACTCCCAAAATATAATATAATGAATTAATTCCTCCGTAACTACTACAAGAAGCACTTACATACTATTCTTAAACCCTAATTTATAAATAAATTTAATTAAAAATAGAAATCATATCTAAATTATTAAAACGCCTTTTTGAACCCTTAAACGATCTCTGATGACCCGAAGAGCATGGTGAATATTATGTTTATTGACCTATTTCCCTTTCCGAAATAGTATAATTTATACCAATTCAATCCAAAAATTTGCCCGAAAACTGGAACCTTACAACAATTATTATTTTATTCCATTAACATATAAAACCTCTCCCCATCAAAAACCCATAACTTAACCTCTGTAGCTGGGGATTCTTTGTATTAATATCCAAGCTCACAAAATTTTAAGAACAGCATATTCTGTTAATGATATATTCTGTTACTTCCCGCATGACGCTTAACCACAAAATTACATTTGCAGTGAATCAGTCCCAGATGAGACTGTGAGGTTGACACAAGAAAACTTGATAAATCATGATCAGTGCCCTATAAATTAAATACCTGTCTGATTTATAATTAACTGTGTGCTGATAAATCAGGTTTATTGCTTTTATTTTTGATGATACTCATGATGTTTGCAGCTATAGTATTTAGTTTAAGAGTGAAAACTTATTTCCATGGTTTTTTTTAGAGCGGTGATACATGTATGTCCATTTTTAATAATGCAGGTCCAAAATATAATATTTTGGAGGCACTAGCACAATTCAGGGTCACATATTGTGTTTTTCGGACCTGCGCGCATTAATAAACATGGATCTGCATGTATAATTTCTCTTTTTTTTATCAATTTATTTCCGTACGTGCATGATTATTCTTAGAGAGGAACTTCATCAAATTTTAAATAATATATTATTTATATATATTATAACTTTTAACTAGTCATTTTTTCAGAGGAATGGTTATTTGTTGCATTAAATAAAATTTTGAGTACTAGTTTGACGTAGGATGATCATGGGTGTAAGACCCGGTCCAAATCCCGCGGCTTAATTTAGACACATCGGGTTGGATATGGATCCAATATTTCAGACCCATCGGATACGGGTCAGATCTGGATCTAGGTTTTAAAATAAGGATATGGATACGAATATAAATATCAAACCCAACCCACATCCATATTAGATCCATTTACATATTAATAAATTATAATAATTATATTTTAATGTATAATATCTATGCCATAAGTTCTTATACTAGATTATCTTCAATTTCACTAAACTGTTGAGTATTTTGATGTATATTATGTATTCGTAATTCACTATGTATTTTAATATTTATGCTTATTGTAAAAAATAGATACGCTTGAGCTTATTCGTATTCATTTTGAAATCTCTAAAATCGAAGTAATGAATTTATAGATAAAAAATTAGATCCGTTTAAGACCCTTAGACCCTGTGGATATGAGTATGGATTTTAAAATTTTATACCCTGTGAATATGGGTCAGATCTAAATTAGACGTTTTTTTTTACTTATCGGGTCAGGATCTAGGTAATTTACATGCAGACCCATGATCATCCCTAGTTTGATGTGTAAGTTTTAGAGGAAAGAGAAAAAGGAAGAAGCGAATGAGATAGGAGGGTTTGCTGTCAAAGAGACTTATTAGTTATTGGTGTACTATTTTGACTCACTTTATTTTAGTTAAGTCGATTTCCGTTCAATTCAATTTAGTTCTGCATAATTCTTACCAAATAAGTTAAATTAGAACATGCCCTTACTTGCACAATCACCTACATGTCAAAAGTGATAACACTACACACAATTTGTATAACATTTTTGGGTTCAATCTCATCCATTATTTTAGCAGTTCTTATTTTTTAAATGCTCTAAGCAAGCTAATATGATAAGCTGTGAGAAGATTGAAACCGGCTTGGCAATTTTTAACCGTTACCAGCGGGTAAACGGATAATTTATTTTTTTACCCATGTAGGTACGGGTAAAATATGAATACGTATAAAATACGGATATCGTAAAATGGGTAATTTAAAATACGGGTCCAAACGGGTCGGGTAAAATACGGGTCTAACCCGCGGGTTTACCTATTTACCCGTTTTGATATAACCTTTATCTATTTTACCCGTGGATTTTTACCCAATCCGTATTTTATCTGACCCGTATTTTATCCAATCCATTTTACCCGTTTTTAAAATGGGTAAAAAATGGGTCATACCCATATTTTTATATTACCCATTTTATCCGACCCATATTTTACTCGTGTATCCGTTTACCAGCATGTGGAAGGACTATGATCAGAACCACATCATCGGGACCAGATCTATATTATAATTATTCCGATGATATTTCAAATCAACAGAGGTTGGGTTGGGTTAATCATAAGCTCAGAAGTCGCATATCCTTCACATGATTCACAACTTCTTCGCTGTCACTGTCGGCTATATCTCTGCATATCTTCAACCCCTTTTTTTAAATAACAGAGTACGACATCGTTAAAATATTGATGATGAATCATGAATTATCGATTCATTAATAATGGGTATTTCGCAAATCCATGCCGTATTTTGATCTTTTGGTTATTTACCGTCCAAAATAAAATGGTTCATATTTATATATATCAGACATATACATTATATATATATTACATTTAATGTATATAATTGTAAATCAGTTATACTGTATATCAAAATTACTGTAAATATAATTATATAACATAAATATCTAGCAGGCCTGTTAATTTACTGCGTAGAACAATTGGTACATTCTTAATATTTCAACTTACTCTACATAAGAAAAAGGAGACGATGGATCTTGAAATCAACTGAAATGAGCTGAATGAGATTAAAAAGCATGGAAGAACTCATGACATGTCACAAACATTTGTATCATAACCTTTCAAACAAAATACACACATATATATAGAGTTTCACACCGATTTATTCGTTCAACATAAGTTGCAGAGTTGCAGTGTTTGGATCATATCCAAATCATCAACAGAAAGTGACCAAAATCAAATACTGGATCTGTAAATAGATCTATAAGTTGATCAAGCGTCGTCCTTGCTGAGATGGTGAGCCTCGATGTCTTCAATCAGGCGAAGAAAGTAGCTGAGAAGCTGGCCTGGATGAGGGGTGTCCTCCTCCAGCTTCTCATAATCAAGAGTCCAAGTGATCAA
The DNA here is from genome assembly GCA_948330725.1 of Sherardia arvensis. Taxonomy (NCBI): domain Eukaryota; kingdom Viridiplantae; phylum Streptophyta; class Magnoliopsida; order Gentianales; family Rubiaceae; genus Sherardia; species Sherardia arvensis. The sequence continues at coordinate 8,320,953 of OX415244.1, forward strand.
GTTATCTTCTCCTTTGGTGTCGACATGATAGGTTATCACGAAGCTTTTGTAGAGCTTCATCAGATCTCCCTCAATAACCCTCAGGGTGATTGATTGCTTTTCGTCATCTATGTCCTCTACGATCTCCGTTGCCTCGTAATCTTCTCCATCTACATGAAATCAAAGAGAATACTTAACCCAACTTAAACCAAAACGTCAACAATTATCACTCTTGTGATCGGTGGCGGATCCGGAAAAATATATCGGAAATAACTGTTATCTTATGTTATAATATTACTAAACCGTGTTTACTTGGATTTCTTAATGAAATGAGTTGAACGGATCTAAATTAAATTTATATGAATTTTATTAATTATATTAATTATATTTTTACTAAATTGATCAGATCCGATGTACCAATAAACTTCACAAATCATAAGACTCATGTTATCATATTAGATCTTAATTCCCTAAATAAAATCAACTGATAACATATATATATATATATACATATATAACTGACTTTTTGACAATATAAATTGATCATGAATTCTATATCAACCATATATTGTGGAAAACTCACTCCTTAACCACTTTTTAATTACTACTATAGATCTAATAATAATAAAACCATTTAACTTTGATCAAAATACTAGTTAAATAATCAAAAATGAGAGCCTCCATCTTTTATACATTGAAATAGTTACAACATGAAGAAAACAATAAACTTGTTCTTCTAAATTTAATTTTTGCTGAAATTATTATTTTTTGAAAGGGAACCTAATTGAATTGAATGAAACTGAAATCAAAATCAGAGTAGAGAAAAATTATCAGTATGACTAGATTAAGTTAAATTTCATCAAATTGTATTTCTACTAGACAATATTGAACTGAATTGACAAACATGTACAGGAGCATAGGCTAAAATTTGTGGTAAAGGAGTGCATAAGAACAGTATATATACGTACCATGGGTGTATCGCCAGTGCACCTTGGATCCGACGAGTCCGATTGCGCCTTCGAGCAGAGTGAAGCCTTGAACTTCATTGCAGGCGGTGGGAACAAGGTGAGGGTTTTGGGTGAACAGATCATGAAACGCATCTCCAACTCCAGAGTGCTGGACATGAGTTTGCCCTATCATTTTACCTTTCAAACCCATTCTAATTTCTTCTTTGATGGATGATATCTACAGGCCGGCCAGAGACAGATTTAGTACTAGGAAATAATGGGAGTGGTACACTGCAGTTTGTCCCAGGACTCTGAATTTATAGATAGAATACCAGTCATTCAAGCAATGTTACTGTAAAAAAAAAAAGATTAAGATAATTAACAGAGTTTGACCTAACAAAATGATCTCTTTCTCCCGCTCCCTCTTCTAACTCTGCACCGAAATTTCTTTTTTCAAATGTTACTGCACGTTTTTCAATATTTTGAGATGATATATACTAATTTTTCTTTAAAAAAATATATCATCCGTCAGTTTAGTAATTAATAGTAAGTTTGACCTACAATTTCTAAATAATTAGATGAAATGAGTTAATTGAAATCTTTAGATAATCTCTTATAATTAAGAAGCAACACTTGAGTCACCTAGTTGATATATATTTTTCATATTAGTTGTACCAAAAAACTAAAAAAATGGGATGATTGTTCTAGAAACGTTATCTTTTGGTTGGTTAAGAAATGTTTATCCTTAGCCTCAATTTTAACGACTACTAAATAATATAAGTGTCACTGAATTTGAGAGTGTTATAAGACTACGTGCTCTACTGTCCTAATTAATGATTAATTCAGACGTCAATGGGTGAAGCCATGATCCCCCATGATTCCATGAACTAGTTCCTGATTAAGGCTTGTTCTCAATTGTTTTATGAAATACTTCAAGTTTACCAATTACTTTGAGTTTAGTTAAATATAATTTAGTTTAATTTTATTATAGTGGTGATGACAAGAAATTAAATGTATACATATAGTAAAACATGTTTTATTGAGGAAGTGCAATAAATTTTATATAAAATTATATAATTTTTAATATAGTTTACAAAATTTTACAGTCAAATTGAAATATTACAATGTTTAAGTTAAAGCGTATAATAAAATATTTTAGAAAACAAAACCAAGTTAAAATATGTTTAAAATTAATTTGGATTTGGAAAAAAAAAACCGGTCTTGTTGTTGCTGTGAGGTTATAAATCAAGGAGATGCTCCATATACTTAAGCAGTGATTACATACTTCTTTGTATGTGTTTAATTAAATTAGCCAACTAACTTCCACGAAATATCATCTGTATATTTTTAATTAAATTATATATTAAATTGAAGAGTGCTCCTTTACGTTTCATACCATTGTTAGCAGTTGATACTAAAATATTTTTATCATAATTGATGGTGAGGCACATCAAAGAAATATTTAACGATACCTCAGAGATGAAATCATGTAGTAGTGTCAATTCGGTCGGTTCGGTCGATTTCGGATCAATATAGTTCGATTGAGTTGGTAAATTTGTTTTTATCGATTAATATTGATTCGGGTCGGGTTACTATCGGATCAATTCGGGTTCGGATCATTTTAGTATCGGTCATATGTTGATCGATCGGTTTTATTCGGTTTCGAGTTCAAAATGAGTTGGATAATATTAATTTTGAATTTTTGGTAGTTTAAATATGCATATAGACTAACTAGGTTGAGTTTAACTAATCAAATGATCAATCTTACTTATAAACTTTCTACAAGTACTAGTTAAATTAATCTCTTATATAACTTTTTATAGACATCAACTAAAATGAGTTTTATCTAATCAAAGATCAATCCTGATTTGACTTACTATTAAGAATTTTGGTTTGGTTTTGATTGATTTTGGATCGGTTCAAAACGCGTTCGGTGGGAGCAAATTCGATTATCGGTCGGATTCAGATCAAAATTCTCGAATCAGAGCGATTTTCGGATTAATTCGGTTCGGGTTGGTTTTGAGTCTCATCAGATAATTTTTTCTCATGTTGATTTCGGTTCGGATCGATTTAATATCAATAGATTCGGGCAATTTATTCGGTTCGCATCAGATTTGACGACATTAAAATCACGGCATCATGTGATTGAGCAAAGTTCACATCTTTTCTTCCTAACAATTGTTTTATAATGTAGTAGGAAACTGTCTATCGAATATATGTATACGCATCAAATTGATGCAGTCGGTAAGTTTTGATTGAAAACCATAGACCATGATTCACATGTTTTCCCAATTTACAAACCTTATCCACCAGCACAATTACATTTAGAATTATATATTATGGCTTGATAAAATTATGGTAGAAATATCTCTGTCGATTTCAGTGACTGAGGCCGTGTAAATTTTTGTTTGCGAAAAAAATCATTGAAGAGGGAAGGAAGACCACAATTATCAAAAAGATATAATAAATATTTAATAATTATTATCATGGATCGATATCTCATACTTTTCTTCTCCATATATCCACAGAGTATAGATCAGTTTTTGATTGCCATGGATCTTTATACTATGATCTAAACTGTAAACTCATTAAAATTACGGAATCATTCAAAAACTAGTTCCATTGAGATAAATGATGGGGATGGAACGAGAATTTTCCAATTAAAAGATTTGCTAAACAAGTTAAACACAATCGCACAGCGGAATAATGATTTCTCTCCAAAGGAAAAGTTCAGCTGAAAACGCTCGGCCCGAGCGTTTTGGGATGAGACTGCAGAAAATGTTCAGATGGAAAGGCTCGGCCCGAGCCTTTTGGGCTGAGTTTCTGAAACATCCAAAACCACGTCCAAATCACACAGAACACTACCGATTCAAGAATATAAACAAAGTATACAAGGCACACAGATTTTTAGGTGGAAAACCCCTTCGTTGTGAAGGATAAAAATCACGGGATGATTAGGAGTCCAACCCAATAACTTTCATTAAGCTAAAAGGAAGGCTACAACAAACCCAATCCCTAAACCCTAGTCTATACAAGGCTACCAATCAAGCAACCAAAGACTATGTAAAGAGCATACAAAGCAAGAGAGAAACTTGGAGAATATCACTGGTAAATCTGAGCAAAACCGATCACCAATCGACGATCCACGAGTTCATACAACGGTCTCAAAAGCTCCTCAAACGCTGCAAGAAAGACAGCTTGATCGGACAACAGATGACCCTTCAAAGAACCCAACGGAGCTGCTGCAACAAGGAACCCTTTTCTCCCTCTTTTCTCCTCTCACAAACCAGATCTGAAATTCTGATTGAAATCAACACTTCTCTTACACATTTTGGCCACATATATACTCCCACAAAAAGTCAAAGTCAAAGCCCCAAAAGGACTCTCTAAAATGGGCCAAAATAAATAGGTTTTACCACATAGGAAGGGACCTAAAGCCCAACAATTCTCCCCCGTCACGACTATGTGGAGAGGCTTGCAACTCCTGCAAGCGAACGACAAGTCTCAAACTTGCCCCTTGGCCACGCCTTGGTCATCATATCAGAACCATTGTTATCAGTGTGAATCTTCTCAAGCTCAAGTAGCTTAGAATCAAGTACATCGCATATCCAAAAGTACCTCACATCGATGTGCTTATACTTAGCATGAAAAGTGGAATTCTTAGCAAGATGAATTGCACTTTGGCTATCACAGTACAATGCATACTTCTTCTGCAAAAAACCAAGCTGGCGCACAAAACGCTTCATCCAAAGCAATTCCTTACATGCTTCCGTGACTGCAATAAACTCTGCCTCGGTAGTAGACAGCGCAACACATTTCTGCAGTCTAGATTGCCAAGAAACCGCCCCCTACAAAAGTGACCATATAACCTGAAGTAGACTTCCTGGAGTCAATGTCACCAGCCATATCAGAATCTGAGTAACAAGTAAGAGCATGCTTATCATCACCGAAACAAAGCTTCATATCCGCAGTGCCTTTCAAATACCTCATAATCCACTTAACAGCATTCCAATGCTCCTTTCCCGGATTAGAGAGAAATCGAATGACAAGGCCAACTGCATGAGCTATATCAGGTCTCGTGCAAACCATTGCATACATCAAACTACCCACTACCGAAGCATAAGGAACATTCTTCATTCTCTCCTTATCTTCCTTGGTAGAAGGACACTGTTCTTTACTCAGTTTAAAATGCAAAGCTAGAGGAGTACTCACTGGTTTAGCTTTCTCCATATTAAATCTCTGAAGCACTTTCTTCAAATAAGCTCGTGGAGACAACCACAACTTTCTAGCCTTCCTGTCCCGCACAATCTACATGCCTAAGATGTGCTTAGCTGGACCAAGCTCTTTCATGGAGAAAGTCTTACTCAACTGTTGCTTCAAACCAGTAATTTTGCTCACATTTTGCCCTACAACCAGCATATCATCAACATAAAGAAGCTAAATGATAAATTCATCAGCAGAATACCTCTTCAAGAAAACACAATGATCGCTAGAAGTCTTTTTGAATCCCTGCTCCCCCATAAAGGAGTCAAACTTGCGATACCACTGTCTTGGAGCTTGTTTTAGGCCATACAAGCTCTTCTTCAACTTGCACACATAATTTTCTTTTCCCTTAACTTTGAAGCCTTCAGGTTGTTGCATGTAGATGTCTTATTCAAGGTCACCATGAAGAAACGCGGTCCTCACATCCAACTGCTCAATCTCCAAATCCAAGCTAGCAGCAAGACCCAATACAACTCTAATGGACGACATCTTGACAACCGGTGCAAAAATCTCTTCAAAGTCCACTCCTTTCTTCTGATTGCAGCCCTTCACAACAAGTCTCGCTTCATATCGTGGTTTCAAAGCACTCTCATCTTGCTTTTGCTTGTAAACCCAACGATTCCTCAGAGCACTCTCCCTTTGGTATCTTCACGAGATCAAAAGTGTGATTCTCATGCAATGACTTCATCTCATCATCCATTGCATCCATCCAACACTACTTTTCATCACTCTCCATAGCCTCATCAAAGGACTCATGCTCTCCCCCATCACTAAGGAGGATATAATCAGAAGAAGAATACTTTTTAGAAGGTTGATGTCCTCTTGCAGACCTTCTCAAAGGAACATGCTGAACTTCTGGAGTGTCTTGGGAATCAGCCTCTTCTCCACCTTCATTCTCATCAGCATTATCATGCTGTCTCGGGAACATTGGCCTCATTGCCATTTCCTTGCACCTCCTGGGCTTGCTCAGGTGCGGAATCCATAGGAGGTAGATCTAAATCAACCAAATCATGGCCACACGAAGATGCAGTCTCACGATCCTTATGAATATCTTTGATATTCTGATCCTCAAGAAACACTACATCTCTGCTATAAACACTTCTTTTGCACAGGATCATACAACCTGTAGTCAAACTGATCTTGACCATAGCCCACAAAAACACATTGGCGAGTTTTAGGATCCAGTTTCGACCTTTCATCATCAAGAACATGCACAAACGCCTTACACCCAAAAACACGCAAGTGATTTGGTGATATGGGCCTCAGCCCATACATAGGCCCGTGAAGCGTATATGGGCCTCAGCACATATTTTTACGTGGAAAACCCCTTCGGTGTGAAGGATAAAAACCACGGGACGATTAGGAGTCCAACCCAATAACTTTCATTAAGCTCAAAGGAAGGCTACAACAAACCCAATCCCTAAACTCTAGTCTATACAAGGCTACCAATCAAGCAACCAAAGATTATGTAAAGAGCATACAAAGCAAGAGAGAAACTTGGAGAATATCACTGGTAAATCTGAGCAAAACCGATCACCAATCGACGATCCACGAGTTCATACAACGGTCTCAAAAGCCCCTCAAACGCTGCAAGAAAGACAGTTTGATCGGACAACGGACGACCCTTCAAAGAACCCAACGGAGCTGCTGCAACAAGGAACCTTATTTTCCCTCTTTTCTCCTCTCACAAACCAGATCTGAAATTCTGATTGAAAGCAACACTTCTCTAACACATTTTGGCCACATATATACTCCCACAAAGAGTCAAAGTCAAAGCCCCAAAAAGACTCTTTAAAATGGGCCAATATAAATAGGTTTTACCACATTGGAAGGGGTCTAAAACCCAACAATAAATTGATTTAAAAGGTTTTAATCTAATTATATATAAAGTCATAGTTTTGATCTTAAAAATCACCAGAAAAAGTAAAAGGATGCCTTACTACTAAAAATGTTAGATCTCAAAGATCTAAAAACTAATAAAAAAAAATTAAATATTACCACCTCCTCAAAATTATGGAAAATGATTAGAAATGAAGATGAACTTGAATACTGGACAACCCCTTAATAATTTTTTATAGATGAACAGTAATCCTAATCTCCCTTCCTTTTATTGGATAGAAAAAAGTTGATATGTACTAATTGTAGGTTAGAAAAAATATTAAATTATTATTCATTATTTTATTATAATCTAAATTTGCATTAGCAATATCAGAAACATTTTAGATGAAAATCATACCTAACTTTGCAAACAAGGCGTGCCTGTATAACTTTTGAAAAAAAAACGATACATATAATGGATCAAAGAAAACGATTGAAACACATGAAAGGACATGTTTGCACAGTTAATGGATCACACAACCATGACTTCAATTATTTGTTGTAGATGCAGCTAATGTTTTGAATGCACCACCTTAAAGGAAAAATTCAAGTCTGCAGCAAAGTTGTTCTACCGACAGATCGAGTCGAAATAAAATAAAATATTTCAATAATGATCATATATACTACATATTACCTTACACAAAAGATGAAAGAAATAAAACATCGTTTTATTTTGTAGTAATAATTAAGCATCATACAAAGAGTACTAATGCTTGATATTTTGCATACATGTACATATCAAGCATACTGATACATAAGAAACTGTATAATACAATCATAAGTATACCCAGAATGCTCTTATTTTCATAAGTAATAACACTCAAGCTTCGATGATGAGCCTTTTATCGATGCTTGATACATAATTTATCAAGCGTTGTCGAGATGATGAGCCTCGATGTCTTCAATCATATGAAGGAAGAAGTTGAGAAGAGTTCCTGGATGAGGGGTCTCCTCCTTGAGCTTCTCATATTCAAGAGTCCAGGTGATCAAGTTATCTTCTCCTTTAGTATCCACATGATAGATCATCTTGAGGCTTTTGTAGAGCTCCATCAGATCTCCTTCAACCAGCCTGAACGTGATCGACTGGTTCTCTTCATCCACATCTTCGATGACCTCCGTTGCCACGCTTTCTTTCCCGTCTGCAGATCAAAGAACAAGATGACCTAATTAAGAACACGAATATTTCTATCATGATTATTAAGAACACGAGATTTCTATATATATATATACACCATGGGTGTAGTTCCAGAAGATCTTGGATCCAGGCTTTCCGAGCTCGCCTTCAAGCAGAGTAAAGCCTTGACATTTATCTGGAGAGGCTGTGGCAAGAAGTGGTGGATTCTTGCTGATCAGATCATGAAAAGCATCTCCAACTCCAGAGTGTTTGACCTCAGTCTGGCCTATCATCTTACCTTTCAAACCCATACTTTTTTGCTTTGTAGGTATAAGCACCAAAATAGAAGATATCTAACTGGGATGAAACATTAGTCTAGGACTTTGAATTTATAGGGGAAAACAGAGAGAGGATAAGTGTAGTGTTTATTATCAACTGACAACCAGCTGCATTTTTTTATAAATATTTTTGATAACTTTGCGAAGTTATCTTTTTGGAATTTATTTTTATTGAGCTGAAATAATATCAGTTTAAGTTAATGGGTCAGTTTGAAAATTTCATTAGTTGTCAGCACGATTGATTCTTTCATTTCTTTTAGTTCATGATCATTTAATTTTGCTGCAGTAAATTGATTTTCTCTCTCTAAATTAAAACTGGAATGAATTTTGTGCAAGCCAGATTTTGATGATCTGAAGGAGTCGCTCATATATACATCCGAGTATTTTTGTATTTTATTAAAATCACTATGATGTGGTTCGCGCATACATCCGAGTATTTCTTTTTTATATAAAAACTACTATCAGATGGAGTTAAATTTATTTGGTTCATCGTACTAGAAAATAGGAAATTAATTTTACAATATTGACTAGTATAGCATTATTACAAATAAAAATAGAGTAAAATCTATTAAGTAAGTAATTGATTCTAATATATACTAGAGTCAACATTTTCACAAGAAAAGTAGGGTTCGGAAAGTGACACCCAACTCTGACAATGAGAAAATTAACTATTCAAAAGTAATCTAAAAATTGTTAAGGTGATACCCAATTCTACCGATGAGCAAGAGATTTATCAAACACATATTCCAAGTGACTCAGCTTGAATCCACAGAGTACATGTTCCTCAACGATAAGACTCTTAATTTTACCAAGGTAAAAGTTAGTGGGGCAGGCCCAAAAAAATTGGAAACTATATATCACTCTCTGAATTCAAACAATTACTTTTTCACAATCTCTAACATACAGATTTTACACTTTCTAATACATAAGTTGTACTCTAAAGATTTTTAATTACATAAATTAATGGTTCGTAAAAAATAATAAATATGTAATACTAAAATGAGTCTAAGATATCAATATATATCACAATATTAATATTTTACATCTGTTTAATTTTGTAATTAAGGTTTAATAATAGTGTTAAATTGCAAGTGTCAAATAATATGTTTTTGTTTCTTTTTCTGTTTTTTGTGTTAAAGAATAGTTCATGACACAATGATGATCAGTAATACCGGCGAACGTGTGTGCAAGTACGTACAAGAGCCATTAATTTATTAATGAGACTGTTAACAGACACAATACACAATGAAATTCGTTTCATTTTGTAATAATTAATTAAACATCATACATTTTATTTCTAGATCTTAACATACATGTCAAGCTTAAAACATCATATGAATTATGAAGATTCAACTCAATCACACACATAACTGTAATTATCATAAGTGCACTGCAAACAACGCATTCAAATGCTTTATTTTTATAAGTAATATTGCAGATTGCTTGACATTCAATCAAGCGTTGTCGAGATGATGAGCCTCGATTTCTTCGATCATATGAAGGAAGAAGTTGAGAAGTGTTCCTGGATGCGGGGTGTCCTCCTCGAGCTTCTCATACTCCAGAGTCCAAGTGATCAGATTATCTTCGCCTTTAGTATCGACATGATAGATGATCTTCAAGCTTTTGTAGATCTCCATCAGATCTCCTTCAACCATCCTGAAAGTGATTGACTGTTTCACTTCATCAACATCTTCAATTATCTGCGTTCCCGTACTCTCTTTCCCATCTGCAAATCAAAAGAAGAAGAACATTTGATGAACATAAACAAATAATATGACAGTAGAAGAACACAGATTATAAGCATGTATACCATGGGTGTAGTTCCAGCAAATCTTGGATCCAGGCTTTCCGAGTTCGCCTTCAAGCAGGGTGAAGCCTTGACATTTCTGTGGAGTGGCCTTAACAAGGAGCAGTGGATTCTTGCTGAACAGATCATGAAAAGCATCACCAACTCCAGAGTGTTTAACCTCAGTCTGCCCTATCATTTTTCCTTTCAAACCCATTTTCTCTTGTCTCGATTGTATACAGAAGATAACTGGTAATTGAACAATCTCTGAACTAAGAATTTATAGGGATGAGAAAGAGATCATATATGATTATAGAGTAGTTTAACCAATCCCCACCCAACGGCTGTAAATCATTGCCATTCATAATTTATTCATTAGTATGGAGCACCATTTGAGTAGTAGTTGTGATTGGCATGCCCTTCATTTACTAGCCTCCTAAATACATATCCTATCTTACTTATATAATCATAAATATGATAATATGGCCTGCAATCTATTATGCCGATTCATTTATTATATATCATTCTGTTTATTTAATAATAAATTTTATTTTTTAGGTATTGCAAAAAAATATTTTAGGCTTGTTATATGTCTTTCTCAGGACATATATTTGATCGTAACATTTACAAAATAATCCTTTCATTTTCACATTAATATATCTACGTTCTATATTAATTAATTTGTTGAAAATCCAGATGATGTATCATAAGATCGTTTATACTTAAAAGTTTAGCAATATATAATCTTTTTTGGGACCGTTTAATAATTTGTTCAATTCAATATAAATTGACGTTCAAACATCATTCTCATATAATTGTAGTCTTAGAAAAAATAAGAGTGGCAATACACTCCATGTTTAAACAATGTTATCTTTTTTGTTGTTGAACTGATTTTAAAAAAAATATATCCTTAACCGTAATAATTATTGTAGTGTCTCCTCTATTACAATTTCCCGATATTATAAAGTCTGATCAAAGGGATGTAAAATTTGAACCAAGTTTTTACTGTTTGATAAACGATCAAAAAAGCTACTTATTTCATATACAGAATGTATTTTTGACCCAAAAGTAATTCAAAAGTAGTAGCTGATATATGATCGGGTTCTACTTTTCGTCATAGCAAAAATTATAAGCACCAAATTTTTTTAAAGAGTACATCGCTTCGTCAAATACGTCCATTAATTGCTAATAACTTCATATATATATATATATATATATATATATATATATATATATATATATATATATTTATAAATGCATAATTGATAGAGTATTAGCAATGATTGAGAGACCGCATCTCACATGAATCACGATTCACAAATTATTTGACTCTTTAATTTGGGTTATCCATATTTCAACTCCTGTCCCGATCTCAAGATCTCACTGCAACCAAATATCCCTTTATATAATTGCATCTATATATAATTCATGATATATTAATTTGCTAGTTGTCATGAGTGACTCACCAAAATATTATTTATTAACTTGTTCATATTTTCTTAACTAATAAACTAATTAATTAGTCTCGGCCTACTATTATCATTACATTAATGTTTTGCAATAACAAGCAGTCCATACTATTAAATAAATTTCGTAAGGTGAAATTTAATAAAAATAAAAATATGGATAGAAATAAAAATAAAAAAAGTTATCATAAAGTAATTTTATCACGGAACAAACTAGAGACTGGTTGAATATATAGCTGGTAAACTTGAAAGTAATTGTAAACTAAATAATTTTCAGTAACTGTCGGGTTCAGCTTTATTCTTGAATTAATTATACACATTATTTATTATACTGATTTTCAACTAAGAATATGATGCTACGCGTAGTATACAAAATGCTAGATGACATGAATGAATGCAGATTTTTTTACATTAAAAACATAATTCAATCTTTTGAAGAATGTGTTTATAAATTTCTCCTATGAATTAACATAAGGTTTAATTAACTTAATATTTGGGTTCCGCTTTTTCCAATAATTTTGTGTAATATCTGTCCATACTTTTCAGCCTGGTCTTTTCATCAATTTTAAGGAACCACAATTAAAAGGTGCCTTCTAGTAACGCATTTTAAAATTGCAATCAACTGATTTTGGCTTAATCAACTGATTCTGTATTATAATTTAACTTGAAATTGTGACTACATGTGTAAGACCTACATTCATTTAAAGTGAACTATTAAAATGAGTTGTTTCTGTTGCGCATGATTTAGCGCAATGCTTTCTTTTATTGCAGTCCTCTAGAGAATTGTCTTGCGTGTAATTCTCATGTTTTAATAAATAATACGAGTTGTTGTTGATAAAAAACTACTAAAATGACCCTTCCAGTTGCAGCCTTACGGGCTTAGAGGCTCTGGTAATTAATTTTCTTACGGTTAAAATAATTAATCACCACCGTTGCATGAATGTACGTACTCCTGAATGCATCGTTAATATTATTGATCTGTGATCCATTCAGAGTCAAACTATTATCTGCTTTTTTATTGACGCAATCAACTAATCTATATCATACAGATCAATCTTCAAATCAACTGGACACTGCTTTATAAATATGAAATAACATATATAATGAATCCAAGCATAATTATTAAATGATAATGCTCTTATTTCTTAATTACACTGCGTCAAACATGAAGCATCATACATATGAGCAAGTAGGAAATCACAAAATGCAAACATAATTACATGAGCATGATGAATGCTCTTATTTCTTGCAGAAACAGCTTGATCTTCAATATTTAAGCATCCTTCAGATGATAAGCCTCCATGTCTTCAATAAAATGAATGAAAAAGTTGAGAAATGTTCCTGGATGAGGAGTTTCCTCCTTGAGCTTCTCATACTCCAGAGTCCAAGTGATCAAATTATCTTCGCCTTTAGTATCGACATGATAGACGATCTTGAAGCTTTTGTAAAGCTCCATCAGATCTCCTTCAAGTACATTCATGGTCAAAGTTAGCTTTTCATCATCTATATCATCAAGAGTATCTATGGCAACTTCCTGTTTGCCATCTGCGAAGCCGAAAAAGTACCAAACAAACCATGTCATTAAATAAAAAAATCTTCATAGATATATAAGATTTGAGTTTAAGAGCTAAGATTAAAATTTACCAAGGGTGTAGTCCCAGCGAACCTTGCATCCAGAGACTCCGAGCTGGCCTTGAAGCAGAGTGAAGCCTTGAACTTTGTCAGGTGAGGCAGCGGGAACAAGATGTGGTGTTTTGCTAATCAAATCGTGAAAAGCATCTCCAACTCCAGAGTGTTTGACTGAAATCTGCCCTATCATTTTACCTTTCATACCCATATTCTCTTTCTTGTTTTGCAGAAAAGAGGAGGAATGGAATGGAATGGATCTGCTTTGGATTGTGAATTTATAGACCAACCTTACTGTAGAGCATTAAAATCATGATAAAGATATGTAAGACACCTGTATTCACACAAAAGTTTCAAAAAGTAGTGTAACAAACCCTAAGACTGTAATTCATATAAACTAATGAACAATTTCATGTTTACTGAAAGGATCACATAAATCATGATTCACAAATTATTTGCCTGTCTGGGTTATTCAATTTTCAACATATGATCTCTCCCGATAGCAACCAAACATCACTTCAAATAATTGTCTCTAGAGTTTATGATGCACCGTGATATATTATTTTCTATTTTTCAGTAAATCAAATCAAAGTAATCTTTATAAAACTATCGACATGCACATATATCTTTTCTTGCATTATGTGTTTTAAACTAAACTAATTAGTCTCAACCTAATGTTCAAGTTAAATAATTAGAAAAGGAAATATGATATTAATAACAAATATAAAGTTACCGTAAACATACAAAGATATAATTTTACCCGTAAACCTGAGGTTGATGAGGATTTTTCGAGTTCATTTTATTTGTCATGTTTAATTTGTATCATTAGGTTTTGGATCCGTTACATTGCAGATATATTGAGATAGTTCCATGCGTTAATTTATGGTTCACATGCTAACAACAACAGTCGGGCTCAAAGTTAGACATTTGTTTGAAATTACAGAATTCAACATTTGTTATAACCGTAAAAACCTCACTATTTCAACAGGCATGAATGCATATGGGATTGCATTTTCTCCAGTTCATTTAAAAGTTTTTATTTGAGGTTGCTGAATTTGTAATAATACAAATATAGATTTTACACGACCTATATAGGTACAAATATAAGACGTTTATAAGTTTACATAACTAGATGCCAAAGTTTACAATAGTACCTAAATTAGTTCATTGGTAGATGGACAATTGATAATTTAACTAGATGCTTAAAATTAAACCAATCATATGATGACATATACATAGAATTAGTAGGGTCAATTAAACAATTAGTGGAACTAATGGTGAGAGGATAAGATATGTTTTTGCAAGTACAGAAACCTAGAATAGAATGCTTGTGGGATATGAAAAGCAAAGCTCTATAGAGGGTAGAGGTGATAATAGCTGATCCGATCATAATTATCACTAGATTCGTGATCGGATCATTTGCGGTTATCACGATCGATCGCGATCGAACCGATTAAAATAATTTACAATCATGATCGGATTGTTTAACAATTATGATGATCGTGATCGGCTCGTGATCAACTCGTTATACATAAATGATCAAATGATCGATGATCGATGACAATCGTCTCGAATAATAATCAATGACCGATCATAATTTGATCAACTTAAAAGTTAATTTAAAAAAGTAAAAAATACATAACTTATCAAATTTATAAAAGTTCACCACAAACTACAGGCTTATATATATTTCAAGATTAAAATTAAAATATTTCTGCATTATTATCAATGTATATAATTATATTATAATGTTTATATCGATCGATCACCTTATCGATCTGTTCGCGATCATGATCGTATTAAAAAGATCACGAGTATATATGATCGTTGATCGTTCTTTTAATAACCGATCTAAAGATTTTAATCTTGATCGGATCGGTTCATTTATTAAATGAACGATCTCGATCCGATCTTTTACCAATTCGATCTCGATTTTTTTAATGAACACTCGTGATATTTCTCACCACTCATATATATATATATATATGTATTTCTAAACTAATGAGCTTGTTTGCTAATGGTCCCTGAACTGAACTAAGTTTGGCCCTTTGACAACCCATGTCTGTTGTTCACCCTACACTGATCGTGATTTTTCTCCCCTTTCTACATCTAACTATAATCCACGAACCATTCTTCATTTATTCACGTTTCAACCACGGCTTCATTAATTTTGTTAAACGTAATATTTCCACTTGATTATCCTTCGATTGATACTGATCACTTAATCAGGTCTCATGTGAATACAGATGAAAAATGAAATCAAAGTCGGGATTCAGCACTTGAGACCAGACTCAAAGGTTAACTTTTTTACATTATTCGAAAAGAAATTGAACTTTAATATTAGTAACTTGATATCGAAGTCAGGCTTTAGTACTTGAGCACGTCCGTATAAGGAGATCTGAGATCATAGTTAGTTTGTGGGTGAAAAACATGAAATGAATGTCATTTTGGAGATCGGGCCCTATTTTATGATGGTTGAGTCTAATTGCCCATATGTAACTTCTCAGGCAACATTTTTATATAGGGAAAATTCTCATAAAAAGCGTAATAAGAGTTAAAATTTCCCCCTAAAGGTATAAAACTTTAGATATTCCTATTTAGGGCATTGAATTAGTTTTAAAACAATTTTACCCTTTATTTATTATTTTCAATTTACTTAATTTTTTCAATATGCTATAAATTCTTGAACTAGATTCTCATCTTCGTGACAACCTGATAGCACCAATAGTGCTGGAACTCCTCCGCCAAGCAATCAGCCTGAATACGACACAGCCTCGTCTGAGCTACACCTTCACATCTTCCCTGATCTTAACCAAGGAGGCCATCTCCAAATGGGCGGTCCACCAGCTGAACATGGACAAAGAAACCCTCAGGCAAAGCTGCACAATCCTCGTAATCGAGCCTTTCAATCCATTACACAGAAGGGGTGGAGTTCTGATCAGCAAGAACAACGCGATCCATGTCTACAGAAAAGGCACGGTGGATCAAATCCTCCCAATGTGCTCACATTACTACGAATCAACCGGAATTGTCAATGTTAACGTCACCACATGAGCTTTGTTAGAGCAGATTGTGAGGGAATGGAAGAAAGTGGGCTCAGATGCATTGCTTTTGCACATAGAAAAACCTCAATAGAAGAGTATTTCAACTTCTCTAGTAAAAAACTAATTTTGTTAGGGATAGTTGGCATCAAGAACCCTGTCAAGACAAGTTTTCACTGAGTGGTGAAAGACTGTGAGAAAGTTGGAATAGCCTTCAAACTTCTCACCGGAGACAGCCTTTCCACTGCAACATTCTCAGACTTACGTGGCGGCTTATTACTCGAGCACGAAATCCAGCCAGGTATAGTTCTTGAAGGAAAAGAATTCAGAGAATTCTCCCAAGAAGAAAGAATTGAGAGAGTAAATTTAATTTACACAGGATTTCAAGAAAGAAAAAATAGAAAACGAACCACGTGAGCCATGCAGCAGGATGGAAACTCTAAACTTTGATGAAAGTGCTGAAGGACACAAAGTTGGCATCAGTATGGAAGCCAACAATTTCACAACATTTTCCTGTACAAAGGCCAGACATGTTTGATTCATTTAACAAGAATGTTGGGGGACCGTAGAAGCAATATTCCCTCCAAGCACAATGGCGGTTTGATTACGGTTCATTCTAAGCAGAGGTTCTTCTGAAGGTTCAATAGCCACCACCTGAATAGTATGAAATCAAACAGATATTTTTCGAAAAAAACAAAAACAAAAAACCAAACAAACATACAAACAGATGCATTCAGGTTCTTTAATTTAATAAATATAAAAAGTGAGAAATAACCTTGAAGTATTGGTGCTTGGCGGAGGAGTTCCGGCACTGTTGGTGTTGGTGCTATCAGGTTGTCACAAAGACGAGAATCTAGTTCAAGAATTTATAGCATATTAAAAAAATTAAGTAAATTGAAAATAATAAATAAAGGTAAAATTGTCTTTAAACTAATTCAATGCTCTAAATAGGAATATCTAAAGTTTTATGCCTTTGATGGGACTTTTAACTCTTATTACGCCCTTTATGGGAATTTTCCCTTTTAAATATGTAAGGTACCTTTATGTAATATGAAATAACATAAGATCAGAACATGATACTTGAACATAAACTATATGTACGTGCAGGTCTAGTTTGTTTATGCATGTCAGATTTTTGAATTGAAATGACCCTAGCTAGTATGATTAATGCAAGTTTAATTATAGTGAAATAATGTAATGTAATTTTGTCTATTTTAGACATAAAATTTGTATACTGAACCTGCTCGTATCGACCCTTTATTGCAAAGTGGGAATTTACATAATACATCCAAACATAATTATTAAATGAAATGCTCTTATTTCTTACACTACTTATGATACATATGAGAAAGTAGGAAATCATAGATGCAAACATAATTACATGAGCATGAAGAATGCTCTTATTTACTGCAAAAACAGCTTGATCTTTAACATTTAAGCGTTTTCAAGATGATGAGCCTCCATGTCTTCAGTAAAATGAAGGAAGAAGTTAAGAAATGTTCCTGGATGAGGAGTTTCCTCCTTAAGTTTCTCATATTCCAGAGTCCAAGTGATCAAATTATTTTCACCATTAGTATCGACATGATAGATGATCTTGAAGCTTTTGTAAAGCTCCATCAGATCTCCTTCAAGCACCTTCACGGTCAAAGTTTTCTTTTCCTCATCTATATCCTCAAAAATATCTATGGCAACTTGCTGTTTCCCATCTGTGAAACCGAACAAGTACCAAACCAAATCATTAAATAAAATATTCTTCATAGATTCGAGTTTAAGAGCTAAGATTAAGATTTACCCAGGGTATAGTCCCAGCGAACCTTGCATCCAGAGACTCCGAGTTGGCCTTCAAGCAGAGTGAAGCCTTGAATTTTGTCAGGTGCGGCGGTGGGAATAAGATGTGGTGTTTTGCTAATCATATCCTGAAAAGCATCTCCAATTCCAGAATGTTTCACTGAAGTCTGGTCTATCATTTTGCCTTTCAAACCCATATTCTCTTTCTTATTTTGCAGAAAAGAGAAAATAACTAGGAATGCATGGATCTGCATTGGATTGTGAATTTATGGAATCGTGGAGTGAACCAACTATACCAACCTTACTGTATAGCATTAAAATCATGATAAAGATATGTAAGCCACCTATTTATCAAATATATTCGAAAACGTTCAAAAATGTTTACGAAAGTGAAATTGAAATCTGATTTTAACCTATTAGAAGAGTATTTAAACGATTCTGATTGAGATAAAAAAAAAAGTATATGATCTCCTTCGTCTCTTTTTATCTCAGTTTACCAATTTACCAATTTTTACAATTAGCTATTTTAATTGATCAGGCTCCTTTGAGCCTTGTAAATATTGGAAGCAAATCAACAAATTAAATGAGCTTTTCGGCACAGTTTTCATACATCATACATGCAGAAGAGATATGATATGTATTGACATTTTTAATAGCCATCAAATTTCTTATAGCTCGAGAGAAAATTATATTTTTATCACGTTATTGAATATTCTTACACATCGGAAAAATATTAAATATAAATTTATTCAAGAAAATAGTGTTACCATTATCGTCTGTTCAAGTGAAGAAAGGGACAGGTGGGTTTGAAAAAAATAGGAAACAAATTTTAAGATGGAAAAGAAAACTATAAAGAAAACTGGAAACTGGGAACTTACCGTCTATTCCTTGAGCATTCATGCTTTCAATATAATACTAGGTTGGGTGGATTTTCACTTCGTGAAAACCGGATCTGAAATTTAGAAAAATAACACGTAGATTATTACTTGACTTACAAATATCAAGAACAGAAAAGGAATAAAATCAGAGATAAAAACAAAAAATATTATTACAAGATTATTTGAATGAAAACTCCAACATTTTATAAAATTACAATATTCAAAAATACATGTGTTTACCTAAACTGTAGGGAAATTGAAATATTATTCAAATAAAACATTAATGATTCCTTTGGATGTACAGACTGTCCAATAGGATCGTCAATGTTGAGCAGACCAATGCAGTATCGATTATTTCAGAGCATACTTTAGCGAAGGTGCTCGGGAGGCAGGGTGATGTCAATGTACTATCTTTTTTACCTTGAATGCTTATCATCACCTTTCGGGAAAAGAATTATCAGAGAAAATCAGCTAAAACATGCATCAAGTGGTTTTACAGGATTATAAAATTCTGAATTTTGACATCGGAGGATATGACCTTAATATAACCTTTAATCAAAATTGGAATTCAAAATAGTCCCAATGTTATGCTCATATCCTGGATATGCAGATCATCGGAGGATGTGCATAGGAATTAGTATTAAAATTTGTAGTGCAAAATTCAGATGAAGAAAATCGAAAAATTGGATGCAGACAGACAGACTCACAGTGCATAGATTAGTTGCAAGATCATCATAAGTAATTTTAGACTTCTTGGGAATAACATAAAATTAAAGGCAAGAGTTACACAAACACCGGGAAAGATTTTAAGACATCCACATTTGTTCAAGCATACCAGGAAACAAACAGCCTGCCTCGTATGTTTCAATTCCTCCAATGCTGCTCCAGTATACTGCAGTGCAAAATTGCGAGGCATTTATCAAAAACTGCGAAGCTGAACAATTTAAACTCTAACAGATATCATTTTATGCTGACCTAATTAGTAAAACTTGCTTTTACCTCTTCTGTTGCATTTTCACACCAGATTTGAAAGTCATTTAATCCACAGCCCTGAAGTATTCCCCATTGCTGAATGTGCAGCCATCTCGACGAACAAAAAGGCTGCAGCACATATGTGCAACAAGGATAAGATTCTCATGAAAACTTGAAGACATCATTTTCAGAAAACATTCAGCTTTAAAAGGTTTGGAACCTACCTATTGAAAAGCTGTACATTTATGTTAGAGAATATCTGGGCAATCATTTTCTGACAAAGAACCGTAGGAACCTGGAAACCATCAAAATCCATGAAAAATACAATATCAATCAGTAAATAGAGTAACTGATAAGGGGATGAGAAAAAAAACAAATAAATGAAACTCTTACGAAGTTGTCTTTCAGATTATTCAGAAGACAGTTTAAGCAAACAATTATATCATGCCAATGTCTGGCTGGAGAGTTCCCTATAGAAGTTCGGGGCGCCTGGAAAGATGATTTTAAAACAATCGAAGTCACACGTATTAGTATCGAATAAATGGTTCTCTTTAGTGGCACATCAAAAAGTAAGGGACTCAGGTGCATTACCTGTACACAAACAGTTAAAAGTGAAGAAAGGTCCTTCACATTATCTCGAACAATTCCATAGATCTTCTCCACATATGCAGTCAGCTGTTGTTTGAATAACAAAGCTGGGATCTTCGCCTCCACTTGGAGTTGGCACACTTGATCAAGTCCGGCGATTGAAAGGTTTGCAAGTTACCCTGTGAATTATATAAAGCAACAGCATAACATAGCACAAACTTGTTCCAATAAGCATTTCTTCGGACACCTTGTAGTCATAATAAAGTTGGTGCAGAAGAAGGAGCATGATGAAGAAGAAATCGTCAGGGTCAAAAATAGAGAAATTATGTTCCACAAATCAAATGAGGAACTGTATAATCATTCAAATACGAGGGAAAACACGAAACAGTGAACAGAAATTTACAAGGTCACATTTTTATGAGGCAACCCAAGGCAAACAAAAGATCGAAAACGTAAAAGAGCAGAAATATATGTGAGGAGAACGATATAATGAGTAAAGTATAAAGCAAGCGAGTTAAACTCACCAAATCTTCCCAGAAACGGGCAGAAACAGGCTTCTTGAATCAAATAATCCATTTACCGCCATTGCAATTTGTAGAATCCTAAAGAAGCATGATAAAATTGAGCTGATTCATTATATAAAGAAGGAGATGCAGTGTGTAAACTACATTTTGTAAAAAATTACCTCCCAGAGAGGACGAATGTCGGGCTTGAAAATATGCAAATTAGTCTGGACAGGCAATGACGAGGGGCAATAGCTGACCCCAGAACCCTCCACCTACTAAATCCTGATGAAATTTCTTAGCCAAATGCTCGATGATCTTCGACCTGTGTAAGCTCCGCATGAGTTAGTGCCATTGTAAACAGTTAAGATTTTATGTACTAAAAATTGTGCATGTAATATCATACAAAAATACTGCAAGCATCATACTAAATCACAACCTGCACAAACATGAACACAAAAAAGCGAGAAAACAGATGAGAGTTGTCGGCTCACTCCTGATGAAACAACTGTGAAACTCCCTGGGGCTGGTGGTATCCCCTTCATTGTCGGCTCACTCCATGTCCCATGAACTGGTATAACACAAAAAAACAACAAAACCAATCAAATACAGAATGGAAACCATCAATGGAAGGACACAAAATCTGTAGCCAAAAAAGAGAGCCCACAAAAACCAAAACTTTCAAGTTATGAAAGATTAACAACCACCGAATACCTAATAACAACAACAGGATACTACTAAATCATCCTCATCCTGATCATTGATAAAATTAGACAATCGTCTATAGAATCCATAAAAAGGTAAAGATGGACATCTTTGAAATCATGTCATAAACATAAACAACCTAAACAAGCTAATCAATTAACAATCCATGGTCATATGAATTGGATGGATGAAAAAGGAATCTAAAGAAACCATATCTTCATATTAGACAAGACACATTCCTATTCTCTGTAACTTTTGGTGAAAAAGCAAATGGATCCCGTGATTCAAGTTGTTGTCGGGATTTAAGAACAGTATCCTAATACTCTGTCTGAAGAAAGCACTGAAAAACTTGGGAAAAGAAAATGATGCTGCTTTATTACAATTACACACAGCAGCAAAGTACTTGAGAAAGCATCAGACAGAATATTCCACAACAAATAATCTCAAAGTTGAAGTCTCACCTGTTCCATGAGATTTCTAACAGCTAAAGCTTGTCTCGGCAGGCCATGTACTGAGGTGGCACTTTGCACTCCCCAGATATTGGCGTTCGAAAAAGTCCTGCCCTTGTGCCTCCCCATCCCCCTACCTGAGTTGTAATGTGCAGGTCTTACAACATCTGATCCCTGACCAGTAAACATCTTCCCACCTTGCTTGACATCTGAATAATATATGCCGAAATCTTCCGAGCAACAAACTCATTCAAATGGTGCCTGTTATACGTGATTTCTCCATCAACCTAATCAATAGTACATGACAGTATAACATGATCAGTCTATAGATTTTTATATGTAACATCAGATATTCAGAACAAGGTTAAAAAATAGTTAGTTACCTTTAAGGAACAGTCTTCCGGCAGGAGCGAGTAAAAGTGTCAATTTACCAGAAGATGGTGGCCCTAGCAGCAAAGTCATCCTGTGACAAAGTTGTTGAAATTTAGTTAAAGAAAATTGCAGTATTCTAATCAAGAATTGTCAAACCGAAAGCAATAGGTGCTGTTTGGCGCCATCATGTGTGACAAAACCAGGTTCCTCTAATGTTATTCTAATCAACAAGCAGCTCACCTTGATGGTTTAATAATCCCAGAAGCATCTTTCAAGATAGTGATTTTCGCCTTTTCATCCAATCTGATCCCGAGAAGACCGATCATCAATTCAAAGGCAGTACAAAATTTGCAAAAGCAGTACAAAATGACTAAAATTTAGGCTGACCATGTCATTACCTGATCAGACACAAAACTGGAGTTGCTCTAAACCTCCACACGTTGCATATTATCTTCAGCATTGGTGAGGCGACCGGCCAACTGTAGTTGTAGCGCGTGCTTTTGAGCTGCATAGATAAATAACAGCACAAATGAGACACTGACAGAAGTGTCAAAAGTAATTTCAAAGAACTGGTTTTTAAGAGTCTCTAACCTCCATGTGCTTCAGAAATCATCTCTTCTTCATATAGACTTTTATCAAACTTTGTGATAGCATCCTTGCCATTGCATTTGATAGCAGCCCTGTCATATGCTCTGGACTGGAAATGCAGACAAAACATTAGTAATCCCATTCGTAACGACTTAAAGAAGCTTGTCACATGTAAAGAGTTTTAACTTTTAAGCAACAGACCTTGTAGCTTCTACCTCAGTGTCAAACAGTCCTAAATAGATATAGCTGCAGAAAACCATAACAGTCAAGAAACTGCAATGGCAAAGCATACATTTAAAACTGGCGATGCAAGTCAATTCAGATGATCTTACTTCCTCCCCAGAGCCCCATTCGAGCTTTCCAGTGAAGTTCCCTATCTGCACAAAAACAAAATCAGTGGCATTCAATCCAAACTTGAGCTGAGCTGATGAGATGAGATGGGGAACACTACATACCAGCTTCAGATTTCATCATAATCGCTGACATCGAAGTTGATATCAGCAGCAAGCCCACGGAACTTAATCGCAACGCGGTCATATGCCTTGCAGCAGATTCAACGTTTTCAACAATGACACCACATTATCACTCAGAAGAACATACTTAAAGGCCACAATTAATGTCCACTGTTTACCTAGCAGCAACATGAGCAGTATCGAATCCCCCTAGCAAAATTAAATCGAAAGAACTCCAATGAATTATCTAAGTTTCTCACAGAATATTACAAAGAATACGAACATGAAGGCATGAACCTAGCAATCGTACCTAGATAAACCTGTTTCCCGGTGTCCCTGCAATTTTCCAGCTCCAGAACCTCAGTATCACATCACAATGCATCCATTAACACTAAATCTAATACGGTCGTCTAATCTATAGCTCCATTTGACAACATGCACATAAACCAACCGCATTCAACCGGTAAACATCGTGAACAAAACGACGAACAGAATAGTGAATGCAGCTCTTAAAAACACTCGAACTTACCAAATGTGGGAATAGATTCCCATCGGCCGGTTCTCCGGTATAAGGTGACGCCGCGTTACTGCGAGCTGTGAGACCTCGGTCCTCACCGGCTCTTCGTCACCTGCATCCTCTGTTACATCCTTTGCTGCCAAGCGAGCATGTGGAAATCGTACTTACCAAAGCTGGGCGGAGCAAGGAATAAGAAACGCTGTTGGGGGCCGCCGGAGCAGGGAATCCGAAATCCGTCGGAGCAGGGAATAGAAACCGCTGCGCGGATTACCCAGAGGCCAAAACCCAGGCGCAACGGCGCTCTTGGAGGCGACGACAGCAGCCCACCGGATCTGCTCATAGATGCCGTGCTCTAGCGGGAATTTTTGCTGCGGTGAAAGATAATCGCCGGCCCTCCGCCCACCGGATAATCAGTCATCTACGTCGTGCTCTGCTAGCCACCAAATAATCCCCACCTCTCTACCGCAGAGACAAAAAGTGACCAAAAAAAGGATGAATTTAAAAGAGGGGAAAAGAAAATTTGTTTGGGACTGCAAACCAAAAATGGATGAACTGAGAACCATTCGGTGGGTTGAATAACAAAAGCACCTGGATGGGGAGCCCAGACCAACTCGATGACTCAAGCAGGTGCGTGTCACCGTGCCGAGGAGAGGAATCAGAAACAGGACACATGGCGGTCGTCGATAGCGGCGCGAGGACCTTGATGTTGGGCGACCTCCTACCGCCTACACAAGTGAAGAAAGCGACCCGGTAGACGGCGAACAAGGCAGATGGATTAAAAAATTGGGAATAAAGTAGCGACTGGGGAACCGAAAACTGGGGTGATACCCTTCCTTAATTCCTCATCCGTGCTTTCATAATAGTATAGAAGATATATATATATATATATATATATATATATATATATATATAACTTGGGAGGGCCATTAATGATACTTGATAGAGTGTTAGAAATGATTGAAAGCATCACAAGAATCATGATTCACAAATTATTTCGGTTATTCAATTTTCAACTTTCCGATTGCAATTAAATATCACTTCAAATAATTGTCTCTAGAATTTATGATGCACCGTGATATTTTATTTTATATTTTTCATTGATTCAACGAAAGTAATCTTTATCAAATTATGGACATGTTCATATATATTTTCTTGCATTATGTCTTTTTAACTAAATTAATTAGTCTCAACCTAATGTTAAAGTTAAATTTTGTTAAATAATCAAAATAGAAAATATGATATTAATAATAAAAATAGGTAAGTGATAGGTGCAGTCAGTCCGTGTTTGTATTTAAAATTTCTGATATATCCTCATTTATGAAAACCACATTTACTCTTAAATATAATTTGAAGGTATTAATGGTACTTCATTAATAAATACGGACTGCATAAGTAAATATTCACTACTACAAAGGGGTTGGTGCAAGACACATATTTAAGGCGTTTGAGGCGTTCGCGTTTTTTTCCGCCTTGCTTGAAGGTTGCGAACTCGCTAGTATCGTAGGTTAGGGGAAAAATGAAATTTAAGACGGATAGACGTTGTTGAAGGCGGAAATCAGTTCTGACGTAAAAATGTTCAAATTTAAGGCGGAAAGAAAGGATCCGCCTTAAATGGAGAGGGTTGTTATGAACTCGTAACATTTGTGGTAAGTTAAACGTCTATGTAGCGAAATCGTAGCTTAACTCGTTAGTATGTACTTTGGCCGTTGCGATCTTGTAAGCTTGCCTAAACCCTAATTTAAGCAGACGAGAATATGCAACGTATCGTAACCTGGTCGCTAGGATGTGGCGAGTGATGTTGCGGTTTCGCTACTGTATAGGTCGTATATGAGAGTTGAGAATGTACAGTGCATGTGAGGTTGATTGAGTTCGCTGGCTACTCAAAAGTAAATGATTTCGCCGTGTAACATGCTGCTAGGGTTTAATTCTCGACAGTAATACTAGCGATATCGCAACTAATTAAATTCATATTAAATTATTTCTCAACAGTACTACTAGCGAGATCGCAACTAATTTTATTCGTATTAACCTAGCGAGGTCGCTACTATGCCATTCATAAGTTTTGTTGTTTTATGTGATCATGTGCAGTAGCGAACACGTATTAAAGCTCGCCAACATTTGTCCCACATCGGCTGATTAGAAGGTGATTTTTCAGTTTATATACGGTTACATTTTACAAGGGTCCGATAAGTCGCCGACCAGCGCAAACTTAAAATGAAACACCAAGGCTGAGGCCCAATACTTACGTGGGCTAAGGGCCGATACTTATACAGGCTAATGCCCAACACTTATACGCCCAATATAGACCCAAACTCAAAAACCGTTTTTTGATCGGTTCTTATCATGTAGCGAACTCGCATCAAGCCACGTCAATGTTGTGTTTTTTTATTGTGTCAATCTTTGTTGTTACTAATTCGCAAGGATAGAGAAAGTACGCTGCGATATCGCTACAGATTCTCTAGCTAGGCTCTGTTGACTGAATACGACATGTTGCGATATCGTTAGGACCTCGTAAGCAGGCGCTAGTTAGTTGCGATTTCGCTTCGTGTTCTGTTACTAATAAATCATCATGAAACGTGACGGTGACGAGATCGCTATGACCACGAACTATACAAATAGTAAATGATTTTGCTGATACGATATGGGCTCTTAGGATGAAAAAATAAAATGTAAGGGACAAGATATCAAAACAAGAAAAGCTATTCAGTAATTAAATGTGCCAAAATGGCAAACACAAGTTCATTAGAATCGAAACAAACTTGTGATACAAAAATACGTACTGAAGAACAAACAACTAATACTAGTAGATCGTTCGTTCACCGAGGACATGAAGCAGTTCCTGATCGCAAGTGCATGCATCACAGGTGATTTCCGCCGGATCAAGGGGTGCCCAGGGATCGTACCTCACCCAGTTATTGAGGCCAGCATGCGGATTGCAGCAGATCGGCCTAGGCCTAACTGCTGCTTCTGAGAAGTACCTGAGGTAGTGTCTCCAACCCCAAGCGTATCTCAGACCTCTTTTAACGCGTTCCCGAGCTAGACGGAGGCCCTGCTTGTCGGTTCTCTTCATGGTTGTGATCACATTCATGCCTCTTTGAATGTCACCTTCGCAGATTGCAAAAACAGCCAACACATAGGTCGACGGTGTGTGACCTATTGCAGAAGCTTCGGTGAGCCACTGTCGAGCCCACTCGGTCGCTCTTCCGCTCACGTAGCGACGAAGAACCCAGTCGAACATAACACGAATCATTACCAGATTTATCATGTCATCTGGGAGGGCATTGAATAGAGACACATCCATGGGAAGCAGAAGGCAAAGAATATGAGAAGGCAGAAGGGAATGTGGGAATGAAGGCTCTAATGAGGTTCTAAATGGAGAAGGGGTTGATATTTAAAGGGCTGAGGTGCTCCATTATTCAAAAATATGTCAGAGTTCCTAGACAAAAATCAGTCATTATGGTATTAATGGAAGGAAAATGTAAAGGCATTCTCACCTTTCCATGGACACCCCATGCAAACCCCCAAAATAAATTAATTACTGATGGAATTTCAAAAGTCTTCACTGATGTCACAGGTCAGACAAAGCCCAATACTTATACTATCACTACTACTACAGCCCAATATACTACCAAAATCCCTTATCTCATTGCGATATCGCTAGAGAATCGCCAACTAGGCTATGTTGACTGAATACGACATGTTGCGATATCGTTAGGACCAAGTAACATATAAGCGAGTATGTGACGAGTTCGCTTGTGCTGATGCTACTAATAAACGTGACACTGACGATATCGCTAGGAACACGCACTATACCAACAGTAAATGATTTTGCAGAAAAAGTAACTCTTACGATGAAGCTAGTGATTTAGCTAGCGATTTTGCTGAAAAAATAACTCTTACGATGAAAAAGTAAAATGTAAGGGACAAGGTATCAAAACAAGAAAAACTATTCAATAATTAAATGTGCCAAAATGGCAGACAAAAATTTATTACAATCCTAACAAATTTTAGATAAAAAACAACAGAATAAAATAAGAAAGAAACTACAACATTTCAACTCAAGAAGAACCGAGGACGTGAAGCACTTCCTGCTTGCAAGTGCATGCATCACATTCGATGTCCACTGGATCAACCCTCGTGTAGCGACGGTACCTCAAGCCGCGATTAAGGTGAGCATGTTCCTGGCAACATCTAGGCCTAGGCACTACTACATCTCTGAGGAACCCGAAGTAGTGCGCATTGCCCCAGGCGTAAGCCAATTCGGCTATGACGCGTACCCGAACTTCCTTGAGGCCTATCTTGTCGGTTCTCTTCATGGTGGTGATGACATCCATGCCTCTCTGAGCATCACCTTCGCAGATTGCAAATATAGCCAAGGCATAGGCCGACTCTCTGTGACCTATTGCAGAAGCCTCGGTGAGCCACTGTCGAGCCCAATCGGTTGCTCTTCCACTCACGTAGCGACGAAGAACGTGTTTGAACATAACACGAATCATTATGAGATGAATCATGTCATCTGGGAGGGCGCTGAAAAATGTCAAATCCATGGGAAGAAGAAGGCAAAGAATAGGAGAAGGGAGAAGGGAATATGGGAATGAAGGCTCTAATGGGGCTCTAAAGGGAGAAGGGGCTGATATTTATAGGGGTGAGGTTCTACATTTGTCAAAAAATTGTGAGAGTTCCGAGACTAAAATTAGTAATTGTTGTATTAAAAGAAGAAAAATGTAAAGGCATTCACACCTTTTCATTGACCACATTCACACCCCCAAACAAATTAATTACTGATGGAATTTCAAAGGTTTTTACTGATGGGTTCCTAGACTGTAGCGATATCGCTACTCCCTAACAATTGTTTGTCAGGTGTGTCAAGCTTTGTTGTTACGAACTCGCTAGAGAATCTCAAGCTAGGCTCTGTTGACTGAATACGACTTGTTGCGAGGTCGCTACCATAAGTTACACAGGTAGCGAGTTCGCTAGTGAGGCGCCAACTTTATCATGCCAACTTATGCTACAAGTATGCGATGTTTATAAAAACTAATTAATAACAATTAATAAACTTATATAAAATGTAAAGGACAAGGTATCAAAAAAAAGAACTATTATATAATGAAATGTGCCAAAATGGCAAACAAAAAGTTATTACACTCATAACAAATTTAGGCAAAAAAAGAAAGAACATAATCAAACAACAAAAAAACTAGAACATTTAGCCTCAACGAGGACCGAGGACGTGAAGCAATTCCTGATCGCAGGTGCATGCATCACATGAGATGTCCGCTAGATCAAGCCTCTCCCAGCGATCGTACCTCACTCTGCGATTGAGGGCAGCATGTTCCACGCAGCAGATCGGCCTGGGCGTGACTACTCCATCTCTGAGGAACCTGTAGTAGTGCGCCCAGGCCCCAAGCGTTACTCCAAGAACCGGGAGTATAGGGGGAAGGGAAGGCTTAACCCCCACATGAAATGGATCCGGGGGATGCAGCGCACGGATGTCACAGACTCCTCGGCTGAAACAGAGGCCATCTGAGCGTCCAAGGGTATAGGGACTCCCATGCCGCTGAGACACTTAGCGGTCCAGACGTCGGCTCGAAGTGAAGGGGCCCGGGCGGTGTCTATTTCCCTCTGAGCCCGATTCTTGGAACGCTTGAACTTTGGGGCAGAGGGAGACACATTGCTGCAGAGGTGAATAGACTTGTAGGACGCCGACGAGCCGACAGAAGTCGAAACAGAGGGAGCAGTAGTGCTCTTAAGGGAGTAGGTGACAGCAGCGTCGGACGGGGTACTGTTGGCCGCCATAGCGATAAAGAGGAGAGATAATATGGAGATTTGAGGAAGAGGAATGGCAGAATAATTTTGAAAGTCGAGAGCGATTAGTGAAAACAATTGACAGAAATGTCTATTTATGGAAGACGAGAAAAAGGAAGCGAAAAAGCAGCAATTAAATGGGTTCGGGAAGCGAGAAAATAATCATGACAATTATTAATTTCCCTCGAAAAAGGCGCGCCCGTCCCATCGTTGTCGGGCAGGGAAGAAATACAGAAAGTCAATCCTTCCGCCCTCGGATCAGGAGAGGTCACACTCTCGGCCGGAAGAACCGGCTTCTGGGAGGCTAGTGGTGATACTAAGCCCAGGTCTAAATACTCGGCAGTAGTATGGGCTCGGCCCGCTACGAGGAAAATCTAGTTTGGCAGTATCCGGGTTCGTACAACTCGGATAGGGACAGATACGCTAGAGGACACTCGGAGCATGGACCACATGGAGAGCATGGGTTACTGTATAAATAGTGCTCCTCAGCACTATTCCAAGTAAGTATCTTCTGATTATTCTAGTGATTACCCCCTTTCTCTCCCGGGATCCATCTTTCATCATCACGCCGGAGGGTCTACCCTCGGGTACCTCTCGGAGCTCTGTCTTGCAAGACTAGGTATTGGATCAGGGACAAGGGGACCACTCGGACCGACCAGGCGGGCAGCATCACAGGTCTAGTTTTACTTGAAATGGCTCTAATATTGTTAATACTCCCTCAGTCCCATACTAAACTGCGCACTTTCCTTATATGGTTATCTCACCTTAAATTGCACACTTTCGTTATTTACCCCACTTATTTTCCTCCACCAATTTCACCCCTTTCTCAAACTCAATCCCATCAACTCATTTTACAATCCTTATTTTTTAAAAAATTTACCCTTTGTGCGATATACAATCCTTATTTTTTTTAAAATTTTTACCCTTTGTGCAATATAATTCGGGACGGAGGGAGTACATGCCTAAATATAGTAAAATAATGAAGGATGATTTTGTATTTTCTATACCCCACAATTAGTAAACTGAACCTGCACCTACCTGTCTCATTTGAAAGTAGGATTTTACAAAATGCATTCAAGCATAATTATTAAATGAAATCTTAATTACACTGCATCAAACATGAAGCATCATACATATGAGAAAGTGGGAAATCACAAAATGCAAACATAATTACATGAGCATGAAGAATGCTCTTATTTATTTCAAAAACATCTTGTCTTTAATATTTAAGTGTTTTTAAGATGATGAGCCTCCATGTCTTCAGTAAAATGAAGGAACAAGTTGAGATATGTTCCTGGATGTGGAGTTTCCTCCTTGAGCTTCTCATACTCCAAAGTCCAAGTGATCAAATTATCTTCGCCTTTAGTATCGACATGATAGAAGATCTTGAAGCTTTTGTAAAGCTTCATCAGATCTCCTTCAAGTACCTTCACGGTCAAAGTTTTATTTTCGTCATCTATATCCTCAAAAATGTCTATGACAGATTCCTGTTTCCCATCTGTGAAACCGAACAAGTACCAACCCATATCATTAAATAAAAGATTATTCATAAATAAGATTTGACTTTAAGAGCTAAGATTAAGATTTACCAATGGTGTAGTTCCAGCGAACCTTGCATCCAGAGACTCCGAGTTGGCCTTCAAGCAGAGTGAAACCTTGAACTTTGTCAGGTGTGACTGTGGGAACACGATGTGGTGTTTTGCAAATCAAATCGTGAAAAGCATCTCCAACTCCAGAGTGCTTGACCTCAGTCTGGCCTATCATTTTGCCTTTCAAACCCATAGTCTCTTTCTTGTTTTGCAGAAAAGAGGAACTAACTAGGAATGGATCTGCGTTGAATTGTTAATTTATAGAACAAGAAGTGAACCAAACTGTTTTTGTTGATTCAAAAACCGTGAACGATATGTGGATGGTTTTGCAAATGGTAGCCGATATCGTTGAAATTAGAAACCTGCAGCCAACATCCTTTGTCTGCTACATTGTTTAGTATTTTAGTGTAAGGAAGGGTTTAAAGTTTGCCTATAAATAGGCTTTACCCCTCATTGTAAATCAACTTAATAAAAACACAGCTTTCTCTTGGTTTATCGAGATGAATATTTCACTTATTTTGTTCGATTTTCATCCTCCATAACAATCAAAATTCAGACTTTCTTCATAGTATCAAAACAATCTCCCGATCCATGTTCTTTGTAATAATTCTTCAAATTTTCCGGATAAAAAATCCCTCTTTTGTATTCGGCTTTAGATCAGGATAGAAAGCCACGTATCTGCCTTTGCAGCGTTTATAGATGACGCGGGGGGGCGGGGGGTTGGGAAGAACCCCATTTCTATTTTTATTGCAGCGTATCAAAATTCGGACTGTCTTTATTATGAACCCTATTTATTGGCAAACTTTAAACCAATCCTTACACTAAAATACTAAACAAAGTAAGAAACAAATGATGTTGGTTGCAGGTTTCTATCTTCAACAATATCGGCTGAACGTTTCGTCCACGGTTTTTGAATCAGCAATTTAAACACAAATAATACCAAACTTATCTGTATAGCATTAAATTCATGATAAGTGTTTAACACACCTAACACTTTTCTGGTTTTCTATCTCGTACTAAACAGACATAATCATCTTCTTCGAATTTAAAAAATCATGATTTTAACACTATTATAATGTAGACTGAAATAGCTCTTATTAAAAATTTTAAATTTTAAATTTCATAATCATTTGGTAGTTTAACTGGTCACTCAAATAGCACTGCAGATTGAAACACCGGAACATAACATTTTTCTAGCTTTTTATCTTGTACTAAACAGACCATAATTTTCTTTTACGAATTTTAAAAATCATGATTTTAACACCATTAAAATATAAATTGAAATAACTCTCATTAGAAATTTTAAATTTTAAATTTCATAATCATTTGGCAGTTCAACTGATCACTCAAAGAGGACTGCAGATGGAAGCACGTGAACATAACAATTTTATGGTTTCCTACCTTGTACTAAACAAACCATAACTTTTTTCTCCGAACAAGAACTCTGAGTTTTTGAAAGGAAAATATCGACCTCAATATCATAATTGTTTCATCACGGATACAACCACAAAATTACAAAATTACGAGGAATCAAATTCAGTCGAAACTGAGAACTTACTTGGATCTTCACGTGTTTGATTCAGCTTGAAGAAATTGAATCCACACAATTTAACTTCTCCGTTGAAACTAGAACCCCAAAGAAAAGAGTAAGATGAAAGAAAGTTGGAAAAACAAATCACAGTGAAGAAAGAATCTCACGTATGTAAAAAGAATACAGAAAGACTAAAATTTTGTAAGAGAGAATAGAAGTCACAGACGGATGAAGAGGAAGTGAAATTTGAAAGGAGAGATAAAAATGAATATTTTGTAGATAAATGATAGGAAGCTAAATTGGGTAAATAAATAAGTATTATTAGTGTTTGACTAAATAAGGGTAATTTAGAGAAGGAAGAATAGTTTTGCTCTAGAATCTAATAATATCTGGCAATAACTGCTCCCTCGGCAAATATATGATCGTTTAATTTAGAACCCTGTACGTCGTTTATGGTTCTTTGTTCTGGTTCAATTATTTATTCTGCTCCATTCAATTAAACGTCCACACATTATTTTCACACTATTGTAGTACTCTTAGAAAAAAAAAATTAAATCAATTATAAACTTTGCTAAAAATTGTTATCCTTTTTTGTTAAACTGATTTAAGAAAACGTTTTCCATATCCGAAATAATAGACAATGTTATATGCAGTCAAATATTTACTTATGCAGTCCATATTTATTCATGAAGTGACATTAATATCCTCTATTTGATTTTTTCCGGGGTAGATTGTGAGTATTTACTTATGCATTATGATTTTTTTTAACTAAACCTATATGTCTCAACCTATAATGTTTAACATAAATTTTGTTAAATAATTGAAATAGAAAGTATGATATTAATAATAAAAATAAGTCACCATAAAAGTATAAAAATATAATTGGAAAAATTTGGATAAAAGACGGTATAACTTTCAAAATTTAAAAGTGGGGTGCAATTATTGACTGATCTCTAAAAAGGGCGGTGATTTATTAACAAAAAAGAATTGTTAATATTTTTTAAATTTAAATTGAGGCTAATACCCTTTTTCCATACTAATTCCTCCATATCACTACATCATCTATATCCCAGTATCACTACACCGCTCTATCACCACCTTTGTGTCATCGACTTGCCGGAGAAATTCGACGTTCGCTGCCTTTCCTCCTAATCCTTGAAAGCCCTAGTCTCCAACTGGCAACCGACTGGATCTTTGTCAATACTGCTCTGATGACAACGTTCTTGTATTCGAATCGATACCGTGATAAGAAGAATCCAAAGCAACAAGGATCACAACAATCAGATTAGTGAATCAAGATTTACGGCCACACCCTAGATTTTCCTCTATCGGACTACCGCCGCTCCGATATCCCTCCGTACAGCTTCGATGACGTTGATTTTAGAATCTAAAAACTCTTCTCGACGAGGCGATTCTAACGCACCAACGATATGAAACAAATTGTACATGTGAATCAAAAGATATGTCCAAACCCTTATTTTCGAAAAAAAACCCTTAATAAAACTCGTCAGATGTTGTTCAAATCTTTACGAAATCATGTATTTCAACCACCAATCTGCTTGGAACTCAATAAGAATGTTAATCCCTCTCAATCCATGGTAGAATCGGTGGTAAAATGATGGAAATTGAGGAACAACGTCATACAGAGCAAAGGCGGTGCGAATTTCTCTAGCGAGTCGGTGACATATATGGTGGTGATAGAGCGGTGGTGCCGCCTGGGATGAGGGTGTTGTGGTGATATTGAGGAAATGACTAAGGGTAAGGGTTCAGTGTCAATTTAGTATTCAAAAAATATTATTAATTTTTTATTAATTATCTTTTTCAAATATTAGGCAATTGTTGCACCCCACTTCAAAATTTTGAAAGTTATACCGTCCTTTATCCAAATTTTCCCGATATAATTTTTCCCGTCAACCTGAGGTTGATGAAGATTTGGTGTGACTGCAGATGGCGGCACATTGTATCACATTTTTCATGATGCACTATTTCAAATCACTAGTGGACGGACTTAGGTTTCTAGGCGGTTCATTCGTACCATTCACGGCATTTTGGAAATGCCGTAATGGGTTGTGCCGTAAAATGGCACTTCTTCTGGGCGGTTAACAAAACGCCTTAAACATGCATGCTGCGCACGGCGGTTCAAAACGCCGTGTGCAGCGTTTAAAAAACGCCCTATATACCTGTTACGAATTCGCCACCTCAGGTCGCCTGTGTCTGTAAATGTGAGTGATACGATATCGCCGCCAGTGATCGCCTGTTAAGGCGAACTCGCTTGTGTTGGTCGCTTGTTTCTAATAATACACAAGCGAAATCGTAACCAGACTCGCTAGGGTGAAGCAGGCGAGACCGCTGGCGTATTCGCCGGAATATATGGGAATATTAAATTTGAAAAAAGACTCAATGGTCATGGTGTTACGGTATCGTGTATCATCTCGCTTGTGGTCGAAAAAGAAAAGCGAGTTCGCCTTCTGGAGGTGGCGAAACTATAAAGCGAACTCGCCACCTGAAAATGTAGCCAGACCAGATGGGCACAAGCGGAGTGGGATACGACACCGCCAGAAGAGGCGAATATTAGGCGACGTCGTGCACATATTTGTTGTAGGGAATGTGGTTGGCGAATTCGCCTTTTGAATTCGTCTATGGAGGCGAATATTGGAGGCGAAATCGTTTGAGGCACGCCAGGGGCAACAGAGTCTAGCAAGCGATTAGCCAGGCGACGTCGCTTTTGTGGGCGAATGTATAGGCGAAATCGTTTGAGGCACGCCAGGGGCAACAGAGTCTAGCAAGCGAGTAGCCAGGCGACGTCGCTTCTGTGGGCGAATGTATAGGCGAGGCCGTGTGTATGACCGCTTGTTATATTGTAGTAGAAGGCGTGCCAGGTAGCGATCTAGCTTCTGGATTCGACAAGAAGCGAATAAGGAAGCGAATTCGTTTGCGTGCAAGACAGAATTGTGTAATTATTTGTTAAAATTGACCCGTTTCTTTCGAAACATGAATCGAGAAACCCGACTCAACATAAACCTGTCAAATTCAAATCCAACGCCCCTATACTAATACTAAAGATGCATAACCTAAGCACTCAAGTGCGATACCAATGTCAAGCCCCTACCAAAAAGAGAGACAATACTTTTTCATGCCTTGGGGAGGTTAGGGACCTGTGGCCTTGCAATGGTAAACGCACGGTTGTGGACCAGATATTTAGCCATTTGGTCTCTTCCGTCGTTAAGTTCTTGCAAGGAGAAAGGAGTGATATCATCCTTGAATACCTATGATTGAAAATAACGCTTATTAGGAAATCTCGACGAATATAAATGAGATTAGACGCGTGTAGCGTACCTTTAGAAGATCTAGCATGTCTTTTTGAACACCATCCACCACCATCAAACCAAAGATCATTGTGTAATAGCCACATTCATAGTTCGATGATTGCTTCCTAGACTACAAAAGTGTTTAAACATAAAACATTACTATACTTATGGTACTTTAAACGCAAATGTTGATTTTTGAAAGGACGTGATAGCATGAGCACAACATCTTACCCGAATGTTTATAAGGTGGAAGTCGAGGAGTGTTTTGTCGTTCACTTGAAGAATTGCATTATCAAGGAGATCGGCGAATGTTCGTGATGGAGGGCGGTGGAGTGGGTCTATCCAATATACTTGCTTTAAAGCGGGTATTATTGCAACAAAGCTCCAATGATCACTACAAATCACATGAAAGCATAATGGTCATAAAAAAAGAATGCAGTAGAGCAAATACAATATATTTAGCATGAGTAATAGAGCAAATTGTAAGGTATACCTCTCGAGATATGGTCCGATCCATATTTTCTTTGATTTGTCGGAGAGAGTAGAATTCAAGTAATCAAGTCTTTGCCTATTGCTCTCCATACTAGCTTGCAAATGCATTGGATGCAAAAATCCAATGAAATGCTTGCTCCGGTGATAGGCATGGTGATGCAAGAACCTGTGAATGTAGTAGACAATCATGACGAGGATGTAATCATATATGGTTTGATAATTGAGTATTCTCATGAAACACATACAAATGGCTTACATTTGATTGAGGCAAAGAATGGTGGCGGGAAGTTCATTGAAATTCCAGAAATATTCAAAATTCTCCCATGGTACGTGGATGTCCTTTGTCATGGTAAAGCACCTTTCATTTCCGAGAAAGGCATAGCATGCATTCTTGTCGTGCGAGGATATCAAATCATAAAAGACTCGGACGAAGGGTGGAAGGGCTTTCATAAACTCCACGAGCATGGGGTCTAATGTTTGTCTAGCTATAGGCAAGGCATGCACGGGTATTTGTGGATTTTGTGGAGTTTGTGGTTTCCTACGGGGTATGGAGGTGGATTTTTCATCAAGCACCAACCATTTTGGCCATAGAACAAGGAAACCTTTAGCCTCCCCAACTCTCACCATCGGTGACTCCTTCACAGGTAGCATTTGTTGTTCTATCAAAACATCGGTAATGCGAACACTAAAAAATCCTGCGGGGATGTCAACACGATTGTGTTTCACCGCACTTGGGCGCATGTGCCATTGGCGACATAGAGTGGTTTTGATTTGGTACCTTGCGAAACATATAGCTTGCAAGGGGGGTTCTATCATAAATGAAAGCACAAGAGAAATCATCATCCAACTATTTTTAGAAAGAGATTAGAAACCAACGATGTTCTAAATTAGCAAAATTTGTACTAACCTTATCAACTTGAATGGAATGCGCCGCATTCAACTTGATGGATGATGAAGGTGGAGTAGGAGGCACTAGTTCCTCCTCCATTTCCACATTCTCACCTTCATCCTCCACAATTTGAGGTGATGCTTGAGAACCCTTTGACGATGGTGGAAGATGTGGTTGTGTACCTCCTAACCTCTCGATGTGGGGATAGTTGGTGTGTTGTGCTATGTCTTTCATCACCTCCCTCAAATATTTCATTTCCGCCTTTGTCGCCGCCACCTCGCTCAAAACTCGTTGTAGTTGTGATGGTTTAGGATTGCCCCAACCTTGCTTAATCCCAAAAACCTCTTCTTGTGTCGCGTAACCTCCAACACCTAATGCTCTTCCCGGGTGTTCCTTTTTCTTCCCAAGAGCAAAAGCCTCATTCAAGACATCCTTCTTCCCACACGGGATAAAGGTACCCTCCTCCTTTTGGCGCTCAAGAAGTTCCTATTATCAAATATGTTGTACTAGGTGAAAGTGGTTGTGAAGAATATTTGAAAGCAACAACAAAAATAAATAAGACTACAATAGATAGTAAGATAATGTAAGATAGATAGACTAACCACCCTCTTTGCACATTTTTCGGCATCCTCCGAAGTGAACTTACCATCCGAGTCTCTAATTCGACCCAACACGAAGAGTTTTTGTCTAGTATAATCCTCGGCGTCCTTTTCCACTATGACATACCGAGCTTCCGCCTCGTCCATCCCCCCTAATACCAACTCCTTCACTAGTTCCTCCTTCTCCCTAAGCCCCTCCTTCTCACCTACACCCAAATACCCCGACCTACCACCGGTGTATGGCATTGTTATTGATTTCGCCGATGTGACCTTCTTGTCCCATTTCCCCTTTGCACAAGAAGATACCGTATCACATGTCATCATTAATGTAATAGATAAGAGGAGGTTATGTCACCGAAGTTATAGTTTGTGACTCACCGAAGTCTTATTTTCAAGCGATGCTTGCTTGAAGGCCTCCCACGCATCGGTTGTAATATGATTGTATCGGTCCCTTGGATCTTGACCTAGCCTCTTTCCCTTCTCATACAAGTAGTCTTTTCTTAGAGCATGCTTGTGCTCGCGAAAAGCTTTGGAGATGATGTTGAATGCCTTATTTCTCACCACTTCCATGTCATTAGATTCTATTTCAAAAGGTCGCTACGCCAAAATATGTAGCATGTATTATGTCTATATATTATGAAGATGTATAATATTGAGTAGATAGATCATTGAAAGGTTAAATGTTACTTACTTGGCATTCTACCCAAACTTCCTCCTTCTTTTTTGATGGGACGGTTCTCCAATTATCCTCCGTTATCTCAATAAACGTTCTTCCAACTCGGCCACACCAACTTGACCATTTTGAACGTTCTTTTTTTGGTCGGTTGCATACACCCTTAGCATTAAATCTTATGTGTGTTAGTTCTCCTCTTCTCATTCTTCTTTGTAGAACTCGACAATGTGAGCGGACTTGTAGGCCTTTCTTCGAGTTGCTACCTCGCTTCTTTGGTTGGGCACTTGAAGTGGTTGAAGTGGTCACCATTGCTATCTAAGGATGGATAGAAATAGAATCTTAACTAATTAGCACTATTATGACTAGGTAAAACAACAACAAAACCATGTTGAATGAGTTGTAAAAGTAAAATAACACAAGCATGACTAGTTAAAACAAGGAAAAAACAGATTTGTTGAATTGTATAACCAAAGTGAACCTAAGGTAGGCTAACATGTTAGAATGCCACATGAAAGTAACAAATAAATGGAGCTATGGCTTCTAAATTTGATTTTAACATAGTCATGAAACACATATGTTATGGATAGGGACTAAGCATGGATAATGTCTACTCAAGCATGCCATTCAACCAATATATCTCAAAAAGTAACTAAATAAGATGTGCTTTGAATAATACTTCAAATTTGAGTCTCATACCTTAATTGTAGAAGAAGATATTAGTTGTTTGTTGCTCTTAGACACACAAAGTAGCGAGATTTGTAATATTCAACCAAAGTTGAAGGAGATTTTGGGGTTTTTGGTGGGTTACAAGCTTTATAGGGTTTAGTTCTTCACACAAAATATATGTGCTAGATTTGAGGGTGAGTTTGTGGTTGGTTTTGATGAGATTTCACCAAGAAATGAGGCAAGAATGGATTTGGAATGCAAGGATTTGAGATGGAAGTTGAGGGGGGGATAAGGTGAGAGAGAAGGAGGGGTAGATGGGAATGAATGGTGAAAATGGTGAAGAGGTTAGCAAAATCCGGGATAAAAGATATATATAGTATGGTAAAGTTGGACAAAACATGCCTGAATAGTATATTTGGTCGGTTACTGTTTCACCAGGTTACGATACCGCAAACTGCATCGGTTAGGGGCGAATACCCCTTGCGGTATCGCTAGCTAGCAAGTTGATGAACCCATAATAATTATTTTCTGAATAATTGATGAAGGTGAAGGACCCGGGTTATCTAGAGGAGACAATGCAATTCTACACTAATTTCCGACAGGTGGCTGATAAGTGGAAGACCAAGGTTAACAAGAAGGAGTTCGAAATCAGTCCTGAACTGTTCAATGCAGCCCTCAAGAACACGTACGAGGACGAAGATGAACCAGTGGACCTTTACGTAAGGGGTGACTGGCCAAGTGAGTCGATCTTTCCAGCCGCGAATTTGCAGAAATTGGGGTTGGAGCACTTCGGCCGCCAGTTAGGTCCGCTTGGAAGGCCAAAGGAGTACAAGCTGGGACAGCTTACACCCGAGCGAAGGATCTTGTATGAGATGGTGGCTACCAATATTGTGCCCAAAGGGGGTTAC
The DNA here is from genome assembly GCA_948330725.1 of Sherardia arvensis. NCBI lineage: Eukaryota > Viridiplantae > Streptophyta > Magnoliopsida > Gentianales > Rubiaceae > Sherardia > Sherardia arvensis. Next base: position 8,361,663 of record OX415244.1, read on the forward strand.
CTCCAAGAGCCAAACTTCACCACTTTGGTCACTTACTACTTGTTGGCCTCGGAAGTGATGATAAACCTCGGGTACACCATGTTTCAACACATGAAGGACAGCATGGTTGAGAACAATACGGTGGCTAAGAAGTTGCCCTACGCAAACTTCATAACAATGTTCCTCCGGTCCAAGCATCCGAAGTTGAAATTCTCCAACACCGCCAAGCCGTGTGAGTACTACACCAAGGAATATTTTGAGAAGAAAAAGTGGTCATTGGTTGGGGGGACTTGGCAGCCAAACGGAGAGAAGGCCGTGGAGCCGGAACCTGAGCAAATCGGAGGTAAGGGGATACAAATTATATTTAAGTTCCATTATATTGTGTTCAATATCTAAATTTAACATTTTCAATGTTCTCCATTTACTAGTGAGTGCGGAAGCATATTATAAGGGGTTTGAGGAGTCGAACTTCGCGATGAGGACAGAGCTTGCTAATCTCCGCAAGACGGGGTGGAAGAACAGCCACTTACTTCGTGGTTTTCTAAGAGCATATGCCCGAAAAAATCCTTCGGCGGCCACTCCTGACAATGAAGACCAGGAAGGCGGAGACAACTCTTCCTAGACATGTGGATGTAGTCTAGGGACATTTTTTCAAATTGTATTGCTACAATTTAACGATTTTTTCGTTTTGATTGCATTATTCAATAAAATTTGGTGCTTACAGTTCATATGCGCTTATTGTTTAAATGACATATAATTGTTCATGTGTTAAACCGGTGTCGATATAGTCTTTTATAGTGTTGCTAGTACTAAAATACTATTTATGTAAAGTCAGAAACGAACTCGCAACCAAATTCGCTTGTGGTGTTATAACTGAAGCGAGTTCGCTTCTAATCTCGCATGTTTCAATAGAGTCTAACAGACGACTCAAGAAGCGAACTCGCCAGTAATAGGCGAGACGGCTTACGGAACCGCCACCACCCAAATGCCAAGGCATAAAGTAAAACTACAAAAACGACGTAGTTTCAAGGTTGGCGAATAGGGATACGATTTCGCCTGTAGTAACGCTTACAGGCGATTTGTACAAGAGAAGTCGTCTTTATTCACGCCTATGCTATGAGTGAAACACGTTTCAAGCATACATGAATACTAATTCAGTCCATACCAAATATATATGCTGAAAACTTAAGGTTTTTCCAATTACATACTAATGTTTACATATTCTTTGGTTGATTCCTCTTTCGCTTCGTTGGTTTTCCAGCATTGGTGATCCAAATGCCCTCCGTGTGATCGTTCCGCGCAAAATACCTTTTCAAACTCGCCTCGTCTTCAGTTAAGGTTTCGTTAAGCTCTAAACCCAGAAGGTCCCCGATATCTGTACCAAAGCTGCGATCCTCGTCATTGTCATTGTGAAGAAGCGCCTGCTTACCATTCACCGCAATCTCCCACCGGTTATCCTGTGGATCCGCCACATAAAACACTTGGTGCGCCTGAGACGCCATGATAAACGAATCACCTTCAGAGCCAAGAACACTGCGATTCACCAGGGTTGTGCCGTAATCCTCTTTCCGCACCCCGCCACATTCTTTCACCCACTCACACTTGAACACTGGAATTGTGGCACTGATAAAGTCAATCTCCCAGATGTCGGTGATCGTCCCGTAGTATGCTTCGCATCCATGAACTGCCTCACCTGGTACTACCACACCACTGTTTTGGTTAGTTGACCTCTCATCCGACCATTTGGTTCCAAAAGTATAACCGTTTATGTCGTACCCACCAAATGAGGAAACAGTGCCGAGGGGTCTTCTACATAACAGCTTGACAATATCAGGATGGTCCCCTTGCTGAATGTGAGCTTGCAGCCACCGAACGAAATTGGCACAATGCTTTTCCAGGATCCTCACATCACCGACAGTCCATGCATTTGACACTCTAATCTGATCCATGTGTATGTCAACATAAGGGGTCACCGCCTCGTGATTTCTGAGGATATATAAATGGACAGCATCCATGTCGGCGGCGGTAGGACTAAACAAACTATGATGCTTGAGCCCGTGCCCGTCCACTCTACCATCGTGCCTAGCATTTGGGATCCCCACTGTGGCAACATCTTTCATATAGTTGGTACAAAACTCAATAACCTCTTCTGCGACATAACGTTGAACTATACTAGCATCAGGCCTATATCTGTTCTTCACGAAATGCTTAAAAATCGACATGTACCGCTCAAATGGATACATCCATCTCAAGTAAACTGGGCCACATAATTTTACCTCCCTCACCAAATGGACAATCACGTGGATCATTATGTCAAAAAAGGCCGGGGGAAAGTACATCTCCATCCTACACAAAACTTCCACCACCATTTCCTGCAACTTATCCAGCTTCTGCCTGCTCACTCGCTTACGACATATGCACTTAAAAAAGTAACATAGCTTCGATATCGCCTTCCTCACGTGACGAGGCAATGATCCTCGTAGAGCGATAACATTCAGCTCCTGCATAAGATTACGACAGTCGTGTGACTTCAATCCCGCCAGCTTCAGTTCTTTGGTATTAACACAATTACGGATGTTCGAAGAGTAACCTGTTGGAACCTTAACAGACTTCAAAGCATTACAGTAACGCTTCTTCTCCTCGGTCGACATAGTGTAACAAGCTGGAGGTAAATAAGATTTACCTTCTTCCTCTACAGGGGCTAGAGACGATCAGATACCAAGCTGTACAAGATCTTTCCGCGCTTTTAAGCCATCCTTTGTCTTTCCAGGGGTATTCATCAGCGTACCTACAAGTGCTTCACATACGTTCTTCTCAATATGCATCACATCGAGACAGTGACGTACGTCCAAATGCTTCCAGTAATCTAGTTTGAAGAAGATCGAACACTTCTTCCAACTGCTATTCGACGCCTTCTTCTTCTTTCCCTTACCAAATTCATGATCCATCCCAGTAACCTTTTCTAGAACCTCCTCTCCAGTTAAAGGGATTGGGGAGGGATCATGCTCTTCTCTCCCGTTGAACCAATTCTTTGCTCGCCTCCAAGGATGTCCCGTCGGAAGAAATCTTCTGTGCCCGAGATACACCGGCTTACCACCGTGTTTCAATTGACAATAACTAGTCTTGCTCTCACATATGGGACATGCAAAGTGACCTTTCACTGAATAACCCCCCAAGTTACCTAATGCAGGAAAGTCATTTATACTCCACAACAACATTCCTTGCAGTTTAAACTCCTCATCACCTCGACTGCCATCAGGTATCCGGACACCCACATCGAATAATTTCTGCAAATCTTCGATCACAGGCGCTAGGTACACATCAATATCGTTACCCGGTTGCTTAGGACCAGATATCATCATGGACAATAACACATACTTACGTTTCATCATCAACCACGATGGCAGATTGTAAATCACAACCATAACTGGCCAAGAACTATGGGTGCTAGACATGTTACCAAAGGGGTTCATGCCATCAGTGGATAAGCCTAGCCTCACATTCCTGGGCTCAGCAGCAAATTCAGGGTACCGCTCATCCATTTTCTTCCACTGATCTCCATCTGAGGCATGTGAAATAATGTCATCGTCCTCCCTAGCCCTATCTGCATGCCATGTTAGCAACTTTGCATCCTCGGGATTTGCAAACAACCTCTTCAGTCGAGGAATCAGCGGAACACTACTTTAGCCGGCGTTTTACATCTAGATGGCGTCACACTCTCGCCGCATACCTCTACGGTCCCCACCTTTGACTTGTACCGAGGTTCATTGCAGATTCGGCATGTATCTCTATCCTTGTCATCTTCCCTGTACAACAAACAATCGTTAGGGCATGCATGAATCTTCTGCATCTCCATTCCCATAGGACATAATATCTTCTTAGCAGCATATACTCGATCAGGACACAAGTTGTCAGTGGGTAGCAACTCTTTCACCAACTCTAACAATTCAGTCATCCCCTTGTCAGATATTCCATGACGCGCCTTTATCATCAACAACAACGTAGAACCAAGAACGGAATGTTTGCAACCCTTGTACAATGGTGTCTCTTTATCATTATACATCGCCGCTAACATGCTCGGCTTTCCTACCCAATCCATTGCCACGTCTTCCGCCATTTCATCAAGACAACCATCATAACGCAATCCATCTGCCCCAAGCTTAACATCAAACTCTGCATCATTATGACTTGCACCTTCTCCATGCCAAACCCATGTTGTATATGTAGGATAAAAACCTCTACAAACCAAATGTTCGCGCACAACGTCTACATCCTCATAAATCGCGTTGTTAAGGCAATCTATGCAAGGACATCTTAGCCCACCCATTCTCTTTTCTACACAATCCTTCCAACCAACATCAATAAACTCTTGAATCAAATCCGTATAACCTTGTGAGAGACGCTGATTCTCCAACATGATTTCACTACGACCCATGCTTAACAAGATACTATCAACAACGGTTTTGCTACAATCACTCAAACATTCCACAAATTTAGCACCCTAAGAACTCTACAAATCCATATAAACAAGCACATACACTAATCAAAAACAGTTTGCCCATTCCACAACCAATCAACAAAAAAAATCAAAACCTCATACCTTTGTGTTCTTGGGCAAAATCAAGGCCTGAAAATGTGAGCAAAACTTGAGACAAAACAAAAGGAGAGTTCTTTTATCTACTTCTTTTATTTTCATTCCCGCAAAAAATCAGCTTTTATACACCCAGCTACGACACTGTTACGAATTCGCCACCTAATTCGCCCGCTACATTTTAATACAAGCGAAATCGTAAACCGAAACGCCTCTGGTCATAACTATAGGCGAGCTCGCTTCTTCAGTAACGCTTGCTGGCGTCAATACAAGGCGATTTCGCAACTACAACGCGTCTTAGCATGTATGGGCGAACAACTATTCTTATTTCAGGCGGGTAATGCTGGCGAATTCGTCACTCTACTCGCCTATCAGCGAACACGGTTCAGAGTTCGCCTAGTATTGACATTTTTAATACACTTTGGAAAACGCCTTGTTTTAATTGTGAAACGCCGTGTTTATTTTTTTTGCCCTAGGCGAACGGCAGGTTACGAGTTCGTAACCCAGTTACTCGGCGGTTCCGCCAAAATCTGGCCAAAACGCCGTGAAATGTGTGCCGAGAAACCTATGCTTGTGCACTAGTGAATGCATGCAATATTTAGTCTATTAAGGTTTGAGAGATCTGATTATATAATTATAGTGGTTAATTTTTAAAAAGGGAATGTAAGAGAGAATTCTTAGACTATCTTGTCTATTATTTATTTGACTGAGCAATTTACTTAGAGAGAAATTTTAGACTATCATCACTATTCGCCGATTGTTTAGTTGATAAAGGAATTTATTTAGATAGAAATCTTAGACTAACTTCACAGTTTGCCGATTTTTTATTTGATGGGGGAGTTATTCAACTCCGCAAATCATAAAAGAATTTTGTAATGAGAAACTAGCTAAAAAACACATGAATTTATCTAGACTATTCAATAAAACACATTTCTTACAATGACTAACATAGAGCATAGATTCAATTGCATGCATCGAAGTCAGAACATCACTAACTCCCAGAAAATTTTATCGACTATGTTGTTGTGATTAGCCTGATTAGAGGCAACTGGATTTTTGGCTAAGAAAGTGGTACTGCTGTTAAAATATAGAAATCTAGTGTGTGATTGTGCTAGAGAGAATTCCCCCCACCATTGCCAAAAAAAAAAAAAACCAACATCCATATCCATATTCCCGTTTTCGGCCATCAGAGGAATTCCTGTAATCATAATGTTTCGCTGTGATGTTAATTGATGAAGAAATATTGAGCAAATGGAAGAAAGTCCAATTGGCATTCGGTGCCAAAATGTGCCTCCTTGTTTAAGGGGCTTCCAAGAAACCACCATCGCTAAAGCAATCTTTCGATGATTCCGTTTCATTGTTGCGGCGACACCACTCTTGTAAGACATTTTGCTTCACCAATAATAGATACCCCAAGTCCTTGATGAGTTTATTCCCTTTTTCATGTTTCCGAGCCCTAACATGTTTGATGATGATGAGTTTGTCACTTCTGAATGGCCAACTCCTTTAGATATAATTCTGCTGGATACTTGGTCTCTAAGCATATCTAGAGGTCTCCGTTGTTCAAATATCAGCATCACCCTAGTTTCATTGTTCATGTGCATCTAAAAGTTCTGAGTACTAATCGGCCCTGGAGTTTTAGGAAAGAACTGTCTAGCTATGGAGTTCGTATTATCTTATTAAGATTCTTGATGTCAGTGGTAGGATGAGATGTACCACAATTGCATTTCTGAAAAAAAGCTGTGAAATTTGTTATTCATAATCTAGGCCTTGTGACCAACTTTCAGTCATTGCCTTTTCCTTCACTGCATGACAACTCTTTCCCCTCCGTAGGATAACCGATATTGGAGTTAACTCATTATTTTCAAGTAGTAGAACAAACAGTACCGCGGGAGTGCCTGTAGAAGGTGCAAAAGTGATGATTAACCACAGATCGGAAAAATTAAGTCAGTGGCACTCTTGCATGATGAGAAAGATATATATATATATATATATATATATATATATATATATACCACCAGTCCTCGTCATGCCATAGATAGACAACCTGATTACGATGCATTTCTTCTTGTTACCATGCACCGCAATGCTGGTATGTTCTTGGGATAGGCCATGATGCTCTCTTAATGCATTTTATCTCTGGTAGTTATGGTGGAATAACTAAACCCTAAGATTAAGGCTTATGAGCCTAGCCCAACTACTTTCTTACAATATCCATAAAGTTAAAAAAGCTAAAAGAAAGAAGAAAAAGCTGCAAATTGGAGAACAAAAAACCTAACCAAACAACCTCAGTTAGAGGTGGTGCATAACAGTTTTAGCGCAACTGCTTTTGATGGGGAGAGAAATCTAGGTTAAAATATGTATTTGGTTTATTTTTAAAAAATAATTTAGAAGAGAAATCTAATATTATTTCATTATTTGCCAATGATTTTACGATTTCTTTATCATTCACCTCTTTGTATTCACCAAATCAGTAAACTCCAAATGAATGGATATGCATTTTCATCATAGGCCAGACACGTTCATGATTCTTTAGCCCATTCCAGGCTTTATGGTGATTTTTTTTCTCAACATATCTATTTATCAATTTTAGCTTATGCCTACCTCAGAAGATAAAGGATTTAGAGTTATTTTAGAGGGAAGAGAACTTCTCTAATATCTGAGAAGATTATAAAAAGGAGACACAAATTCACAACCGTTAAGATTGAATGATAGTGTATATTCGAGGGGTTAGGTCGGAATCCTGAAAAGAGAAAGTGAAACTAGTTAAGTATGATAAATAATAGGAGAAGAATGATAGAGAAAAAGAATAACAGATGATAAGAAAATATTATTCTCTATTTATAATCTAAATTGACTATGTCTGCATTTTTTTTATTATGCCACAACCTTAACCAATAAGGTTAAGTTCACATTTTCCACTTTAACATCCACAGCATTTATATAGTAGATAAGAGATTCATGAGTTGTAACACCGTTCTCAGGAATATTAACCAACTTCCCTAGTAACTATGAAACCATTAGCAACTGAGTCACATCCAAACTTAACCAATCTTGTTGATCAGAAATTTTCAACATCTGCAACATCACAAGCACGTTTAGTTGTGTTGTTCAAGTGTAAACATCGGATTCAAGCTGTAGACGCATTGATAACACGAAATTAGTCATTCAAAATCAAATCCAATTAAGATAACCAAATCTAAAAGGATCTCAATCTAATTATAGATTTAACATTTCAGTTAAAAATGTCGTTATAAAAGAGAGAGAGAGAGAGAGAATAGCTTACAAAAATCTGAGATCTGGATGATATAAAGATCATGTATAAAGATTCTAGTGGAGAGCAAGCTGTTTTCATAACTAAATGTCTCGTATAAAGCCTCTACACTTATTCAGGAACATAAATTAATAAAAAATAAGTAAATATTGTTTAAAATGATATTTTTAACAAATTGTATTTTCATGAAAATGGGATTATATAATGGAATGTTTTTAATAGTTCATTTGAATATATTTTTTGGTGATATGGGCTGAGACCCATACGAAGGCCCGGAGAACGTATTAGCAAGGAGTAAGAGAGAGTCCACCCCACCAGTGGTCCTCCCATGACATCAATTATTTTGGACACACCCGGGTACAAGAAGGACATGATAATGACCTCGCAACCCTGGATGTGCGACAAGAAGAGGACCACTTAGCCTAAACCCTCTCTGATCATCCATTATAAATAAAGGAGTGACCAACAGTAATAGGTATGTTCTATCAGACTTAAATACTCTCTGTATTTCTTCATATTCTCTCTCCTCTGCATAAAGCCCAATCTTCATCATCACGCCGGAGCGTCTACCCTCGGGTGACCCCGGGGGCTTTGTTTTGCAGGACCTAGGTGAGAGATCAGCCGCGGGCTAGGATTCCAGCTCTACCCGGACTCCCATACCGGGGCTGGTATCCCGGAGCTTACTGGTAGCATCAGTTGGCACGCCCAGAGGGACACATTCTGCTTCGTCATGCCCCGCGGCAGGCCTAAGAAGACAGGGGGAGAACCCCCCACCAAAGCTAGTCAGGCAGAGGGTGGCCTCAAGACAAAGAGGGCCGCGGCTGCCCAGGAGGCGCGGAAAGTGGTCGAGGAGAAGGAACGGGTGCGCAAGGAGACTGCCCGTGTGGCCGCTGAGAAGCGCAAAGGGAAGAAGAAGGTGCCAGAGCGTACCCTCAGGGAGATGCAGAAGGAGCAGAGGGAGAAAGTCCGGGAAGAAAAGGAGAGGCAGGACCAGGAGGCGTTTGGAGATGGTGGTGAATCCGAACCAAAGTATTTTGATTCTGGAGAAGAATACCCGGAGGAAGAGGAGCTCGGAGATCCAGAAACTATCCATACCAACGCTACGGAATTTGGAGAATTTCGAGCATGGAAAGCGGGCCAAGGCTGCGGCCCATAACAAGGTACCCGATGTAGTGGACTTGAAGAAGGATGGAAGAGGAGGACCCGGATATCAGCAGATGCCCCCGGGTCAGCAGATGCCTCTAGGACAGCAGATGCCTCTAGGTCAGCAGCAGTATCCAGACCAGCAGCTCCCGGGCGGTCTAAACCCGTAGGCCCAACCATTTTACGGCGGATACAACACCCCGTTCAACAATGGTTCCATTGAAGACCCGTTGACTAGGCTGATTGGAAGGCGGGGGATGGTTCCTCATTCCCCGTGGGTTCCAGAGGTGCTAAACTACAAGTGGCCGACAGGCACCAAAGCGCCCGATGGAGTTCCGACGTACAATGGTGACGGGGACCCGGAGGAGTTTGTCCACACATACCTTAGTGTCATGGCCTCATGGGTGCCCGGGATATCGACGAGCCGCTGCAGTGCAAGCTATTGCCATCTTACCTCCGGGGTAACTGCTTGGTTGGTTCAAGAGTCTTCCCCAGGGTTCACTGAAGACTTTCTGGGACTTCGCTACCGTCCTGGTCCATCGGTATGCGGCTATGAAGACAAACTCTGTGAACCTGGCGACGGTCCTGGGCCATGCGACAGTTGGAGACGGAATCTACTTGGTAGTATTATGTCCGGTATATTGCTGAGTCTATGAAGGTCCAGGATAGGCACTTGCATGAGAAGGCCTTAATTGGCAACTTTGTGAACGGATTGAGAGACGAGATGTTCTACATCGAGCTAATGAAGAATATGTCGGGAACCTTTTACCACCTCCAGCTGACAGTTGAAATGCATTGTACTGTGCATGAAGCTAACCACACTCGGATGAACACTGTTGGTTTCTTTGAGCAGCGGGTGATCACAGCCACGGCAACCCAAACAACCACGCTCCGGGCGACTCCCCACCAGGGGGTTCGCCAGGAGCCAGTAAGACGCCCCCCCGGTCCAGGGAGCGGCACCTGCGCCGGGGGGGGCAGACGTTGGTGGTGACACCAACGTATACTCCACTCTCCAAGATAAAGACGGAGATTCTGGCTATCCATCGGGGTCTCTTCACGGACCCCCCGGTTATACAAGGGATCCCGGCCCCGGCAAATGCTCAGAAATGGTGTGAGTTTCACAAGTCTTATGGTCACACTACAGAAGGTTGTCGTGTCCTGTGCACGGATATTCAGAAGTTGGTGGAGCGGGGTCAGCTCCGGGATTGTGTGGCGGGAGATGCACACCCGGTGGCAGCTCCGGCAGGACAAGGAAGGAAGCGGAATTGGAGAAACAGCCGAGGCCAAGGCGACAATCGCCCGAAAGAGGCTAATATTGCTCCTAACCCCGCCCCACAAGCTCATAGACCGGGAGTTCCGGGACCTGGAGCGCCCCGGACGATAAATGTGATCAACGCTATAGTGGGTAACGGGGCACAGACACTGTCGGCGGTGAAGGCCAAGAGTAGGTATGTTCCTCCGGGGGAGATCCAGGGAAAGAGGTTTAAACATGATGAGACGATCACCTTTTATGAAGAGGATGCAGTCCCGGCCCATGTGCATCACTCTGACCCCATGGTGATTTCCGCCAAGGTAGAAGGAGTGGTGATAAAGCGAGTTTTTGTGGATGATGGGAGCAGCGTGGAGATTATGTTCGCTGATTGTTTTGACCAATTGCACATCGGACGACAGAACTTGAAGCCATGTTTGTCCCCGCTATCAGGCTTTACGGGCCGGACAGTTCACCCCCTAGGTGTTAAAGCCCTCCGGGTGACCCTTGTTGATCACCTGGATATTAACAATAGATGTACTGTTTTGTGTAACTTTGCGGTCATAAATGCTTCTTCCCCATACAACATGATTATAGGTCGTCCCTGGTTGACGCAAGCCCGGGCGATATGTTCTCCCTACCACTTAACCATGAAATTCCCGACAGATCAAGGGATTTCTTCGGTTATTGGTAATCAAACAACTGCCCGCAGCTGCATGCTAACCGCAATAAAGGAGGCCAAGGCTAGAGGATCGGAGAGATTGCACGCTTCGGAGTCCGAGGAGAGTTCCGGGAAGGATAACACAGTGGGAGCAGTGCACGGTGATCCGGCATCCTTTGAAGTGGAAGACATGGAGGTATCTCCTGGTGAATGTGAAAGAAGAGCTCCGGAAGTTACTCAAGGAGTATGAGGATGTGTTCTCGTGGGGAACAGAAGACTTGACGGGGATACCAGAAGAGTTTGCGATACACCGATTGAATGTCTACCCGGATTTGAAGCCCATTAGGCAAAAGAAAAGAGCCTTGGCAGCAGATCGGGTAGAATTTGTCCGGTCGGAGGTGAAGAGGATGCTGGACGCTGGAATGGTAGAAGAGATCACCTACCCGGAGTGGATTGCCAATCCGGTTCTGGTGAAAAAGCATGACGGATTCTGGAGGATGTGTATCGATTTTACAGACTTAAACAAGTGCTGCCCTAAAGACAGTTACCCGTTGCCGTCCATTGATCAGCTGGTGGATGCAATAATGGGCTATCAGCTTCTAGCTTTCTTTGACGCGCACCGGGGTTATCACCAGATTGTCATGGCCCCGGAGGATTGGCCGAAAACCTCTTTTATTACTGACTTTGGTACTTTTTGTTACAGGAAAATGTCATTCGGTCTCAAAAATGCAGGAGCCACATACCAGCGTATGGTGGATCGGGTGTTCAAAGATCAGCTTGGGAGGATTATGGAGGTCTATGTGGATGACATGGTGATCAAGAGTAGGACACATGACGCTTTCTTGGAGGATCTCTGGGAACTGTTCGTTGTGTTAAGAAGAGTTAATTTGAAGTTGAGCCCGGAGAAAAGCACCATCGGGGTGGCGGCAGGCAAGTTCTTGGGGTATATGGTGTCAAACCAGGGGATTGATGTGAACCCGGAGAAGGTCGAAGCCATCATGAGCATGCCCTCCCTGAGTAAGGTTAAGGACGTGCAGCGCTTAACAGGGTCCTTGGCGGCATTGAGCAGATTTCTGGCACGGGGGGTGGAGAAACAGCTGCCTTTTTTCAACATCTTGAGGCGAGCAAAGAAGTTCGAATGGAATCTTGAGTGCGAGCAAGCGTTCAAGGAGTTGAAGGAGCACCTGGGGAAACTCCCGACCTTGTCCAAGCCAATCCTGGGGGAAGAATTGTTCTTGTATCTGGCAGCCACAGATCAAGCTATAAGTGCGGCCTTAGTCCGAGAGTCCGGAAGGGTGCAGAGTCCGGAGTATTTTGTGAGCAGGGCCCTCCAAGAACCGGAGACACGTTACTCTTCACTAGAACGTTTGCTGCTGGCACTAGTGCACGCGTCCCGAAGACTTCATCCATACTTCCAAGGCCACCCTATCATAGTCCTCACGAACCACCCACTTCACCAAGTCATGCTGAAACCGGAAGCATCGGGCCGAATGATGAAGTGGGCGATTGAACTGGGAGAGCATGAGATCACTTATCAGGCGAGGAAGTCTATCAAAGGGCAGGCTCTGGCTGACTTCTTAGTTGAAATGGCGGACAACGCCGTGGAAGACCCGACTGAAGGTGAGCCGGGGTGGAAATTGCATGTGGATGGCTCCTCCCATTCCGGGGGAAGCGGGGCAGGGGTTGTGCTGGTCAGTCCCAGAGGTAAGGAGTATCGGTATGCGCTGCAGTTCGAGTTCAAAACCACCAACAACGAAGCCGAGTACGAGGCCCTCCTTGCCGGGTTACGCCTGCCCCGGGAGACAGGTCCGAAAGTGGTAAACGCTTACAGTGACTCGGCCATTGTGGTCCAGCAAGTCAATGGGGAGTATGAGGCCAAAGAAAGAAGTTTGCAGAAATACCTAACGGCGGTGAAGTTTATGATGCAGGGTTTCCTCCGGGTTACGCTAACACAGATCCCCCGGGAGGAAAACTGTAAGGCGGATGCGTTAAGTAAGTTGGCCTCGTCGGAGCTCAAGCCGGATCAAGATCGAAATCTGTTCATGGAGATGGTAACCACCCGGGGATATGAGCACCCCAGCCAAGTCGCGGTAGTTCGAGAAACCGAGTCCTGGATCACGCCCCTTCTAGAGTACTTGGAGAAAGGAACACTGCCGGATGACAAGGTTAAAGCCCGGAAAATCCGGGTTAAAGCTCCCCGGTATGCTGTGTTGGACGGGGAACTAATTCGGAGGGGATACCTTCAACCTTGGCTGAAGTGCGTTGATGGGGAGGAAGCACGCCACCTTTTAAAAGAAGTCCATGAGGGTCCCAACGGAAGTCATCAAGGGGCCCAGACTGTGGCCCGGAAGATCATGTGTACGGGGTATTATTGGCCTACGTTGTTTGAGGATGGCCAAAAAGCAGTCTGCTCCTGTGAGCAGTGCCATAAATTTGCACCCTTGATCCATGTGCCGCAGGGGGAGATGAATATCTGGAACCTGGCCTTTCATCCGTTGGGGTTTGGACCTGGTAGGCCCTTTCTCGACAGCACCCGGAGGCTTCAAGTATTTGATAGTGGCGGTTGACTACTTCAGCAAATGGGTATAAACTGCCCCTCTGACCAACATTAGGGGAAGTACTTGTGTAAAATTCTGCTGGAAGAACATTATTTGCCGCTATGGAATACCCCGGTTCATAGTGACAGATAACGGGGCACAATTTGAGAATGATCCTTTCAAGTTCTGGTGCAAGGAGTACGGGATTGAACAGAAGCTGACCTCGGTCTACCACCCCCAGGCCAACGGGCAGGTTGAAGTAACCAACAGGACCCTCGTTAACGGAATCAAGACACGTCTCCAAGGAGCAAGAGGAAATTGGGTTGACGAACTCCCAAGTGCTCTATGGGCAAGCAGAACGACGGAGAGTTCCGCCACAGGCGAATCCCCCTATAGCTTGGTCTATGGGGCGGAGGCGGTCATCCCGGCCGAAATTGGAGTTCCCAGTCTCCGTTCGAAGTTCCCGGACGAGCAGGCAAACCAGAATGAACGGCTGCTGGATCTAGACTTGTTGGAGGAGAAGCGGGAAAAAGCAGCCCTGCACGAGGCCCGGGTGAAAGAACGGGTCAAGAAATATCACGACAGAAGAGTGCGCAAGGAGCAGTTCACCTCGGGGGAGTGGGTGATGCGCCGAAACGACAAGAGCCAGCAAGTTGCAAGCGGGAAGTTAGCTCCCAACTGGGAGGAGCCTTATAAGGTGATAGCAGCCCACCCCGGGGGGAGCTATGAGTTGCAGGACAAGGCCGGGAAGAAGGTCCCGCGGCACTGGAACATTCAAATTTACGTAGGTACTATGCCTAGTTCATTTTTGTATTTACCCCTCTGGCAAGGGATATGCCAAGGACGGTAGCATGAGAGCGGCATGGGAACCTCTGGCCAGGGTTGAGCCTAGGTTGTCCCATGGCCCGCATGTGCATTTTATTTTTGTGCTTATGAAGATTGTTTTGCAAGTTTAAATTTTCTTAAGTATAATTGAACCGGGGCCGCTTGAACAAGCGCCCGGGGGGCTAGTGCAAGAGTAGCGGGAACGCTTGAACAAGCACCAGGATTGAACCCGGGCACGCTTGAACAAGCGACCCGGGGGGATGGTTGATACAAATACTTGAACAAGTATCGGGAAAGAACATACAAACACATATCATTAATCCGTGATGAATAATTGCGAAATTTACAACTCTAAATCTTACACTATGCAAACTAAATTAACAAAGGTAAGGAGGACCATCCCAACTAATAGGAGACCCCTGATCATCTTGAGTAGCAGGACGACTGGGCTGATTACTAGTAACAGTATTCCCCGGGACATTTGACTCCTCTGCCGGGTGAGAACCGGATGGGCCAGCACCCGAAGGACCAGCCTCGGCATATGGATCAAAATCATCATCTGAGGACGAAACTTCAGGTGATGATACCCTATGGGAAGCTCCAATGATAACAGGCCCTTGAGTACGGGGAGACTTTTTCTTCTTTGTGGCCACGACTTTGCTCTTTCCCTTGCTCTTTTCCCGGGCTAAACGCCTTTGCTCTTTAGCGGCATCCTCGGAAGCGATAAAGGCCCGGATTCTGGCAGCGTCTTCACGGAGTCTAGACACTCTCCGGGCAGATTCCTCCGGTTCAACTGACACACGGAATCCGAGATACCTTTCGACAGTAAAATCAATGGAAACTCGACTTGGAATGAGTACCAAGGAAGGGGGGAGATACTGCCCCTCCCTTTGACGCTGCCACCAAGCGGCGGTTTCCTCGAAAGCAGGACGGTATCCAAACTAATTTGATATTTCCCTAAGTTTTGTTACCAACGAAGTGACATCTGGGAACTCATCTATCACCGACCCGATCCCGGATTGAACCAAAAGATAACGAGTTTGGATGCCGTCCAGTTGCCAACGACTCAGCTGTTCTTCTAAATCCTCACACCGGGGACACGACCTCTCGTCCTCCTGGATCGTCCCGGTAGGAACAACACCGGGAGGATTATCCCGGGGCTACACAAGAAAGAAAACTCAGACACAAAATAAACAACATTGGAAAATAGACCATGTAAAGAACAAACATCCATAACTTGAAAAAATTGCTAAAAGTTGGATAAATGTTATGTCTAAAATAAAAGAGAGAGAGAGAGAGGGACTCTTACATCGTTAGAGTCATCACTCTCATCCCCGGAGCTCTCTTTTCCTCCCTGATTAACAAAAGAGAACCATTCAGGGGGGAGCCCGGGGAAACAACAATTAAAAACATAAAAAGGAAAATGAAATTACAAGGACAAAGTATCTAGACTATACTTCCTCGTCCTCGTCGGTGCCCTCATCCTCGTCCCGGGGTGATAGCTCCTCCCGCTGGACCTCGTTGTCGCCCGGAGAAGCTTGGACCTCTTCATTCTCCGGAGGATCCTGCTCAACATTCTGGGCCGGGGGCAGGCCGTCCTGTTCGTCATAGCCTCCTTCTTCATCCTCGGAAGCTGCCGGGGTCTCGATGTTAGCCAGGTCGGTCAGATCATCTGGACCAGGATCCTCCCTGTCCTGCGCCAATTTGGCGGCATCTTCAGCATATGAAGTTATATCCTGGGGACTCACACTCTTGGCACCTTGGAAAACAGTCATAACACCGGGGGAGATCCCTTGCAGGCCATTTTTCATGTACTGGTCCATAGCATAGTTGAACCGCCCATCTGACTTGGGACGGTACCAGACATCCCGATACTCCCGGGGAACATACTCCCGAACAGATTTATAAGCGGAATGCAGGGCCGCCTCGTTGGAGACATCGCACAGAGCCAGTAGTTTCTCTTCAAAGGAATGGCTCGTGAAAACCCGGTCAATGAATGCCCGGCAGAGAGCCTCTTGGGCAGGGGCCAAACCACGTCCCCCGGAGACTTGTGCATCTTTCTTGACCCGGGAGAGTTCCTTATGGGCCAGCGAGAGTTCCTTACTAAGGGAGGCGTTCTGCGACCTCAGATTTTCCATCTCTTGGGAGAGGCTAGCTGACATGGAGTCACAGGCCTCGTTGATCAGCTCTCGCATCCCGGGAAAGCTGAAAAGTGTGGAAGCATGATCCTATACAAGGACGGAAACATGCATTTTAAATATACAAGGAAAATGACACAGCATATATAGGTTCATTTCAAAGGCATAAAAAAGACAAGTACCCATACCTGCGAGTCATCCACTAGAATAGTGCGGGAGGAAGAACCAGCCTTGGTTTCGGTCAAAGGTCCCAGACAGCTCTCAGCGGTAGATTTTTCGAGCAGCTCCTTTCTGGGAACCCGGGACGAATCCTGGGAACGTGGATCGGTCTTCTTCTTCTTCAAATTCTCCCCGGAGGGAGCGGGGAAAGCCAATGACCGACGGTTGCCAACCGGAGGAACCCCGGCCGTAGACCCCGCTCCCCTCTCCGCACCAGGGACTTTCCTGCTGGAGCCCTCCTCTTCAGCCTTCCTCTTCTTGGTCGCCACGACCTTGATTTTCTTGAGCTTTTCCGAAGGAATTTCCCCCGTCTCTTCACCGGACTTCGCCCCTGGAGGGACTATCGCTGGTGAGGGTTTAGGGGAAAGGGCTGAAGCGAATAACAAATTAGAAACAACCAAAAAAACAAAAAAAAAACATACCATCTGAAAAAAGAAAGAAAACATACTGATGCTTCGCTTCGCATACAGACGGCGGCATGTAAACACTTCCGGGGGATATACCTCCCGGGGAAAGTCATAGCCCCCTACCATCTGGTAATCTTTCAAGCTAACGAAGTACTTGGACACCAGATTGTGCTCATCCGCCACTTGGCGAAACTGAGCGGGGGGAAGAGCACACTTCATTTCCGCCGCACGCTGCTGATTCCAACCTGGGACACGATACTTCTCCTCGTTGAAGGTGAAATAATTGTTCATCCAGTCGCTCGTCTTGACAGAATCAAGCCTCCCGGAGCAGATGAGTTTCGTCTTGTTGCGGCGCAGGACGTTGAAAACCCCGGGAACAGCGGTGCCCAAAAGATAATAGAAACTCCGGAACAGGGCGACACTTCCATTTATTCCTGCCTTGTGACAAGAGTATAGAAAGGCAAGCATAACGCTGACAGCGTTGGGGTGCACCTGAGCCGGAGAGATGTTATAATAGTTCAAGAATTCGGTGAACAACAGGGGTAGAGGGAAGGTGAGCCCGTGTAAGAACAGATGCCGGGGCACACAAGCCCGGGACTCCATATCGCCGCTAAAGGGTTCAAGCCCCGCATCATAGGATAACGGGACATACATCCGCTTGATGTGGTCCCAGACAGAGTCGTCCACCGGGGTCTCTCCAGGATCCTGGGCGTCAGGAGGAACGGGGGCGCCGTACACCACGGTTACCTTGGATGTCATTAATCCTTTACCGCCGGTCGAGCGGGGAGGGAGATCTTCAATGGGGAGAACTTCGACGTCCAGGGAATGATCGTCTATTATGGTAGGAGCGCTACGACTCATATCAAACAGATGGAGAATATAAGATGAAGACGGGAAATTTTTGCAGTTGAAAACAAAGGCAACAACAGTTTGTGAAATTAGAGGGTGAAAACGAAATCTGTGATCGGTATTTATAGAGGAGGATAGAAAGAATTTCTCGGACTTTGAAGAAGCAGACACATCGTTTGAGAAACGCAATAATGAGCATTAATGGGAGGGCAAATGACAAACAGACGCACGCGCGAAAAGCGCGCCAACAGCGCGTGATGACACGGGCCGGCTACGTAGTAGCCCGCTTGATCTCTTTCAGAGACCCAGCCTCCCGGGCCAGACCCCGGAAGCCAGGGTCTCGGGGGGCTAGTAGTGATATGGGCTGAGGCCCATACGAAGGCCCGGAGTACGTATTAGCAAGGAGTAAGAGAGAGTCCAGCCCACCAGTGATCCTCCCATGATATCAGCTATCTTGGACACACCCGGGTACAAGAAGGACATGATAATGACCTCGCAACCCCGGATGTGCGACAAGAAGAGGACCACTTAGCCTAAACCCTCTCTGATCATCCATTATAAATAGAGGAGTGACCAACAGTAATAGGTATGTTCTATCAGACTTAAATACTCTCTGTATTTCTTCATATTCTCTCTCCTCTGCATAAAGCCAATCTTCATCATCACGCCGGAGTGTCTACCCTCGGGTGACCCCGGGGGCTTTGTTTTGCAGGACCTAGGTGAGAGATCAGCTGCGGGCTAGGATTCCAGCTCTACCCGGACTCCCATACCGGGGCTGGTATCCCGGAACTTACTGGTAGCATCATTTTTCACACTATTTAACTTCATTTTATTAGTATTTTTCAGTTCAATTTTGATGAAATGTGATTTGATAAAGTTTAGCTTGACATAGTCACAGTATATTCATAAACATGATTTGAGTATCTAATAGTCCCAAGGTATAGGAATTAGGAACCCTTGCATAAAATTTCAAGGGCATGATGAGGTTGAGCTCATCTATTAAAATTAACCTTGTTTTGGTTGAACGGTTTAGGTTAATAAAATACATCGACGGTAGTTTAGTATTACATGAAAAATGGTGATGTACATGTATAGAGCAATTATTGCTTAACTTCGAGATCATTTTATTTTTCCTGTTTAATTTGTACCATTAGGTTTCCGTTATTGCAGATATTTTTAAATATCCGTTAATTTTTTTCTTTGATCAGTAAGTGGATATATTTTGGGACGTTAATTAAGATCTACTAAGTCAGAGGGTATTTTAGATGGCTTTGGGTGCGTCTTCCTTCACTGATATAATGCAAAAAATAATATATCACAAGCTCAGGGATTTGAAAGAATTAATGCATCTCTTTCAGTAATAAATTTCTACGTTATAGCAGTGGATGCAGAACCTTGCATGCATGATTCCCATCAAACACCAATATATGGTACCAAACTCAGTTATATAGCGGTACCACTACTGGATTCATAAATTATTGCTCTAAGTTTAACTTCAAATTGTGACTAATTATATAAGAACTATGGTTCAAAATCCATTTAACTGTCAAATACCATATACATCAAGCTTCAAATTAACCGCACACTGCTTCAAATTAATATGAAATATTATATGACCAGAACATACATATGAGAAACTAGGAAATTACAACCTGCAAACTTAAGGAAATGAGCAATTCATGAATGAATAATGCTCTTATATCTTACACAGACAGAATCATATGAGAAAGTAGGAAATCACTGCATGCAAACGTAATTAAATGAGCAATATATATCCACATGCATGAATATATATAATGCTCTTATTTCTTATACAACCAGCTTGACATATCTTCAATCAAGCATTCTTGAGATGATGAGCCTCCATGTCTTCAATCATATGAAGGAAGAAGTTCAGAAATGTTCCTGGATGGGGCGTGTCCTCCTCGAGCTTTTCATACTCCAGTGTCCAAGTGATCAAGTTATCTTCTCCTTTAGTGTCAACATGGTAGATAACCTTGAAGCTTTTGTACAGCTCCATCAGATCTCCTTCAACCATCTTGTAGGTGATCGACTGTTTCACATCATCTATATCTTCTATGATCTGAATTGCCACCTTTTGCTTCCCATCTGTAAATCCAAACAAAATTAAATGCAATCAAACCAGTAACTAATTACAGATAAGATAAACTTAAATAAACTGTATTGAGATGAACTGAATTACAGATAAGATCAAGAGAATGGGTTGTAAAAGAGTGAGTTAAGTATTACCATGGGTGTAGTTCCAGCAAATCTTACATCCAGAGACACCGATTTCGCCTTCAAGCACAGTGAAGAGTTGAACTTTGTCAGGTGTGATGGTGGCAACAAGATGTGGTGTTTTGCCGATAATGTCGTGAAAAGCATCTCCAACTCCAGAGTGTTTCACATGAGTTTGCCCTATCATTTTACCTTTCAAACCCATTCTTTTCTTAAAGAGGAAATGACTAGGAATGGAGTGGAACTGTGTTGTAATGTGAATTATAGAAAGAATAGGAGTGAGTATGAATAGAACAGTTGAACCAACACAACCAAGCTTGCTGTACAGTATTAATATTTTGATAAGAATACCGAAAAGATTTTATATTCCAATTAGTTCGAAATATTAACCACATTAAAATTAATAAAATAAAGTGAAAATATATACCTAAGACTAAATTAAAACACCAAATTTTGGCCAGCAGTGCAGATTAAAGTTGAAAAGGGCATACTCAATAATTTTATTTAGCAACAGATCTACACCTCAAAATTCAGGATCATGTATAAAAGATTCACAAAATCTATGGACAGGCCTTCAATGTTTTCTAAAATAATAATTCACGATTTGCTTTTTTTTCTCCGTCTTCACCACTCCCGAACAAACGAATACACACACCGACACACGTGTTAGATATTATAAAATCCTTGATAAATATAAATTCATTCTAAAAGATAAAATAAACTATATTGGATAATATTCAAATCATTGTGCGAGGATTTAAGTTATATCAAACGGTCAAAACAGTTTGATGATATTTTTGTAATGGATATATAATAACCTTGACTTTACAATTTTTCCAATCAAATATTGTGTTTTTTTAATTAGTTCCGACAAATTTTGAAATATTGTGTTATGTTTCATTTTGTAGCATATTTTTGGAATTCCCTATATGAATTCATGACAGTATGTAAATATATAAATAAAATTATATATTTACATATAATTTTTACATTTTCATGTATCCTTAATTAAGATAATATATATATGTTTAAGGATAAATCTAATAAAACAAGGGTATTACAATGATGATAAAGAAGACATATCATTTAAACTTATAGTGTTATATGTTCTATAACAGAATAGATTTCCAATAAAGTTTGGGGATATCCATCGCAAGCCAATATTCAAAATCAAGAGATGAACAATATGGCACATATCAACCTAACATATAAATCGAAATTTCTACTACAACTGCAACGACACTTACACTATTACAAATTTGGCCTAAGATAACACACTACAAGAAAATAGAGCTTTGGTGACCACTGCTATTTTGGTCACTAATTTTAGCATTAGTGACCCCAGAAGCTCGTCACAATTATATTAGTCACTAATAAAATGTTTAGTGACGAAACAGCCTTTTTGGTCAGCAAAATGGTCACTAATGCATAGAGGCCAAATGGTCACTAAATTTTTAAAGCTTTTGGTGACAAAACTTACTCACGAAAATGGTTTTGGTCACTAAAGTGTCAGATCCTCCCGAAATTTGGGTCACCAAACCAAATCCATGGCAGTGGAGTTTCTTAAAATAATTTTAAAAACATTTCATAATGTATGTACTCTAAATTTGTTCAATGAAAATGTTTTTGTTATTTTCTCTAAATTTGTTCAATAAAAATGTTTGATTATTTTTTACTTTCATGTATAATTATTGTAACTACAACATGATCTATTAGAGTCTCCTCGTCATCATCAATTTATAAATTGCATTTATGTTTAAATAAATGAATATAATAATTGTTATATAAATATATAAACTGTATAAATTATTGACTACATTTTGAAAAGAAATTAAATGCAAACAAAATAAATACATATTAATTCTGAAATTTCAGCCGTCCATCTATCCCAACATCCAAACCTCTCAGCCGTCCAATCTTGTAGTAATAGAAACACTGTCAATTCTTATCCTTGACCTCATCTCACTCTCTCCTCTCAAGATTTCTCTGCGAAAAACAAACACATCGTAGGCTCATCTCAAGGTGCCGTCTAGCTCGGTCGACGATGGCCGTGTTAATATATGTAGGAAAATGAAGAAGATTGGAAGAAATCCATATCTCCAAATACATAAACCAAAACAAAGGAATGAGAAAAAGTTCAAGAGCCTAGCTCTATTCTTACAAGTGAAGAATATATAGTACAAAGTGAAATGACTAAACTATCCATAACATAATACTATTATTACTAACATCCCCCCTCAAACTCACGATACTACAGCAAGAAGCATTGAGAGTTTGTCAGATAAGAAACGGAAGCGCGCTGATGAATGAGCCTTCGTGAACAAATCGGCAATCTGAAGGGAAGAGGGAACAAAGGGCAGGGAGATAGTACCAAGCTGCAAATGATGGCGTGTGAAATGACAATCAATCTCAATGTGTTTGGTTCTCTCATGAAACACTGAATTATGAGCAATATGAATGGCACTCTGATTATCACAATGTAGCGGTGTGGGATGAGGAAGCTTAATGCCAAAATCAGAGAGCAGCCAACGCAACCAAACAATCTCTGCAGTGGTCGAGGCCATGGCACGATACTCAGCCTCTGTAGAAGAACGAGAGATAACATCCTGCTTCTTACTCTTCCAAGAAATGAGTGAGTCACCAAGAAAGATGCAGAAGCCAGTGGTGGACTTGCGATCCTCAG
This sequence comes from Sherardia arvensis, assembly GCA_948330725.1. Taxonomy (NCBI): domain Eukaryota; kingdom Viridiplantae; phylum Streptophyta; class Magnoliopsida; order Gentianales; family Rubiaceae; genus Sherardia; species Sherardia arvensis. Next base: position 8,384,456 of record OX415244.1, read on the forward strand.
GATCACCAGCCCAATCAGCATCAGAATAAGCACGCAAGTCTAACGATGATGATGAGGGAAAGAGAAGACAACGGAACTGGGTGCCTCGAAGATACCTGAGAATACGAAGAACAGCACCCCAGTGAACTGAAGTCGGAGCAGTGACAAACTGACTAACCACGTGAACAGCATGTGCAATATCTGGCCGAGTAACTGTAAGATACACCAAACTGCCAACCACAGTACGATATAGAGTGGGATCAGGCAAAGGAATCCCATCTGTAGAGGAGTAGTGAGCATTAGTCTCAAGTGGAGTGTCAACCGTCTTATTATCCGTAAGACGGGCACGATAAAAAAGGTCAGCAATGTACTTGGACTGAGACAACAGATAACCCTTAGGAGAAGAGGCTACCTCAATGCCCAAAAAATAACGGAGCGCACCCAAGTCTTTCATAGCAAAACAAAAGGCCAAATCACGCTTCAATGATTCAATCCCCTCACAATCATCACCGGTAATAATCATATCATCAACATACAAAGAGAGGAGAATACGACCCTTACTCGTATGCTTGATGAACAAAGCAGAATCATAGTAGCTAGGGCGAAATCCAAGAGAGATGACCACAGTGGAGAACTTCTCAAACCAAACTCTGGGAGCCTGTTTGAGGCCATAAAGAGACCGCCGAAGTCTACAAACATGCCCGGGCTCATGCGCAACGCCGGGAGGAGGTGTCATATAAATCTCCTCAGAAAGATCACCGTAAAGAAACGCATTCTTAACATCCATCTGCGAAATCTTCCACTGATAAGCTGAAACAACTGTTATCAGAGTGCGAATGGTGGTCATCTTTGCAACTGGTGCAAATGTCTCATCATAATCCATCCCATACTCCTGTGAATATCCCTTCGCAACAAGGCGAGCTTTGTATTGTTCAACAGAACCATCAGACTTGGTCTTAATCTTATAAACCCAACGACAACCAATAGTGTGCTTTCCCGAAGGCAAAGCCACTAAATCCCAAGTGTGAGTCTGATGTAAAGCAGCAAGTTCCTCAGCCATAGCATGCTGCCAAAGAGGGTCACTAATAGCCTCTCTATATGATGTAGGCTCAGACAAAGAGTGAATGGACACTAGGAAAGAGACAAATACAGGAGAATAGGAGGAGTAAGCAAAGTCTGGCTTCTGAGAGGACTTAGAAGCTCGAGTGGACCGACGGAGAGGGGGAGGATCGATCACAACCTCAGGAGATGGTAGTGGAGGCTCTGGGGGTATATCAGTCTCAGGGACAAGAGGCAAATCAACAGCATGAGGCGCAGCAAGGGGTGCATCTGTGTCTGAAACCAAATCTGCTGGTGGAACATCATCGCTAACAACATCAAAAGGATCCAAGTGAATAAGATCCAACTGAGTCAACCGGTGTGGACTAGAAAGAATCGAGAAAAACGGGATATGTTCCAAAAACACAACATGTCGAGCAACATATAACTTCTGCTTAACAGGATCAAAACACCGATACCCCTTCTGACCACTAGCATATCCCAAAAAGGCACACGAAGCTGACTTAGGAGACAACTTGTAGCGTTCAACATGAGGTAGGAGAACAAAACAAGCGCAACCAAATACCCGCAAGGAAGAGTAATCAGGTGCATGTCCATACAATGCCTCAAAAGGTGACAAGCCAGAATTATGTGAGGTCGGGATCCTATTGATGGCATGCACAGCTGTAAGAATGGCTTCCCCCCAAAATACTTTAGGAACCTCAGCTGACAGCAAGAAGGAACGAGCAGTCTCAACAATGTGACGGTGTTTCCTTTCGGCAACACCATTCTGCTGAGGAGTATCAGTACAAGAGGTCTGTCGAATGGTTCCATCAGAAGCAAGCAACTGGCAAAAGGCATTAGAGGTGTACTCACCCCCCAAATCACAACGGAAGCACTTAATGACTGCAGAGTGCTGTGTGCTGATAAGAGCCCTGAACTCACGATAAACCTCAAGAAAATCAGATCTATGCTTCACAAGATAAACCCATGTATAACGAGTAAAATTATCAATGAATGAAATATAGTATCGAGAACCCCCTTTACTAGGCACAGGAGAGGGGCCCCACACATCAGAATGCACAAGATCAAAAGGAGCAAGAGATGATGAAATGCTTCTCTGAAAAGGCAAGGCAGAAAACTTTGCCAGTTTACAACCACTACAATCGGAGATGTCATGAGAGTGCAGCTGACCCAAAGCTCCAGTAGAGGCCAAATACCTCAACCGAGATGCAGAAACATGACCCAGACGATAATGCCACAAGTAAAAATCAGAGGATGATCGACTCAAACGAAAGGAAGACAAATCCACAGTAGAAGCAACAACATCTGTAACTTTCAATTCATCCAAGACATAAAGTTTCCCTTGCCTACGACCAGTCCCAACCACCTTCCTAGATGGCAAACCCATAACCACACAAGATGAAGAAGAGAACCAAACACCCAAGCCAGAATCACACAATTGACCAACCGAACAAAGGTTAAGTGAGAGACTAGGAATATGATAAACATCACTCAAGGAGACATTAGGGGTGGCAATAGAACCAATACCCTGTAATGGCATGGGAGTTCCATCAGCAGTCAATACTGAACCAGTAGGTGCAGATGAAAGAGTAGTAAAAGAAGGCAAGTGAGGAGACATATGATTAGAGGCGCCAGAATCCAAAATCCACAAAGGAGAAGAGACATGTGAAATGGGCGATGATGAAAAGCCTATAGAGGAGGACATGACAGAAGGCTGCTGAAATGCGAGAAACTTTTGAAACTGGTCAAACATATACGGAGTCAACTCAACACTAAATGACTGAGAACCATGATCACTACCACTTTCCATTATGATACTTCAAGGATCCAAGCACACCAAAAATGTCACACAGCCAAAAAATTCTCAACCCAGAAAACCAAACTCAATCCAAACCATAATAAGCTCCCACAAATCAACAATTTCGAATCAAAATCGAAACCAAATCCCAACACCAATATCAACAACCAATCAACAACTCACAAATCCAACAAAAAACTTCAAAATTCCATATCCATGCAATATCAAATCTCCAATTCAAAAGGCCTCAAATTTCATACCGAATCACTAAGTATGCTTAACCCACAAAAATCACCACCACGATTCCGAAAAATCTCAAATTAATGCCAAATCCAAGAAAATCCAAATTGAGAGTCAATCACAACTGCCCATACAATAATTTCATCCAAGAATGAATCTAGTAATCGAAACAAATCAAAAAAAGCTCACAAATGCCGAATCTGAAAATTTTTCAAGAAACAACCAAAACTCATAGTTCAGTCCGACGAACATTGCGGAATTTTCAGAACTCCAATGCTCGATCCGAACGGTCAAATTGTAGATCCACGTCTCTCGAACAACCACCCAAAATATCGGAATTTTCCAACGGTCGGATGTAAAGATAACTCAAATATACGACGGCTGCGCAGACAAATCCGAAGCAGAAACTCTTTTGACGAAAATTCAAAATACCACTTCAACCTTGATCTTGCTCAACCCACAAACCTTCAACCCACAAACCGATGAATCATAACTCTGATACCATGTTAATATATGTAGGAAAATGAAGAAGATTGGAAGAAATCCATATCTCCAAATACATAAACCAAAACAAAGGAATGAGAAGAAGTTCAAGAGCCTATCTCTATTCTTACAAGTGAAGAATATATAGTACAAAGTGAAATGACTAAACTATCCATAACATAATACTATTATTACTAACAGGCCGGTCGATGACGATTTGGAATCAGTCAGCGATGATGATATGGCCAATCCGGGCAGCCGATCGACAGTGAGGGGCGATGCCATGATGCCATGATGGTCATTGGTCAATGAATTGGTGCTGAAAATTTGGCGCGGACCGTGACAGAAAACAGGCAGAGATGCATGGTCACAGTGGCTTTGTCGAGGTTGGGATTAAGCAGTTTTTGGATTGGATTTCAGGCATGTGCCTTCTCCCCTTTCTTTTCTGTTCTTTCTAATATTACTGAATTGGATGAAAGTTGATATTGAAATGCTGTAGTTTTGTGTATTTTGAACAATTTTGCTTCAAGATCATACATTGTTGGTTAGTTTAAATATATATTTGAAGAAATATATGACTAACATTATGCGCACATGAGGTGTTCGATAAAACTCCTCAATGAATTCAAAGCTCTCAGCCGGTTTATTTGATTTTGAATTGATTCTACTAATCTTTCCAGTTGTTGTACATAAACTGAAATAGATTGTCTTAACTGTTTTCTACTGGTCAAAATTGCCTCTTTGGTACTTTATCTTATTGCTACTTTTATGCTGGCAGATTATGCAGGCTTGGCATTCAAAACATTTGTTCCGCACATCATGATGTATTAACCTACAAGGCGGGGATTTGGATTGTTGGACCTATCCAGGGTTCTAGCTCTTTATTAAAACCATATCAACTCAGGTTACTCACTTGTTTAATATGACTGTTAATGTCTTCTGTTAATATTAAGCAAAATATTGAACCCTGGACTGGTTGTACAAAGCTATAGTTTACTTGTAAACATGGTTCTGATTTTAGGAAGTTGCAAGTAAGCATTTTTATGCTGACCGGATTTGTGAACTAATCCTTCTACGTGCTAACAGAACTTTGACTAGTTGTATCCCTTGCTTATGCTCATATCTGTAAGTATTTATCTTTTCTCCCAAACCTTTAATCTTATATATGAAATGAACTGAGTTGGTTTTTTATGTCTTTGTGTGCTTTCGTATAATTCATCAGAACTTTCTTTGAAGTCTGGTTCTGGATGTTTGTGACTTTGAGGATTTCCTAATCATGATTTTGTGTTTGAATTGCACAGGAATATTCAAGGTGCAATTCATGTTTTTGGCTATGGCAGAATTTGCAGTAAGCTCATCTCTTTCGAAGGTATATTGCATTTATTTTTATTGAGCTCAAATCTGATTGATAGGCTGTTTTTCTTAATAAAGCTAAACTAGAAATATTAATGAAGATATTACACAATTTGCTAAATGAATCTGTATCAGTAGTTTAGCTGGTTGAATTAATTTGCTGTATCATAGAAAAGGGAGAAGAAAGAAAAGCTCTTTAGCTGTTTGATTTGTAGTGAGAGGCTTGGTTTCATTCTATTAATTTGATAGAGTGTATATATTACTCGCTGTCATGAGTATCGGATCTTTGCATGTTAATTTGTTTGATTTTTCTTAGCACTCAAAGAATTTACATTAACAACTTTGGTAGACTCTTTGCATAGACTTTTCTAAGTGAAAAATTCACAAGCTAGCAGTTTTGATAAATACAACACTATGACAAGTATTACCAAGAAGTGGGCTCTGAGTCTATTTTATAAGTTGCAGCAATGACTAGAGCAAGATTTATATATTAATGCATTATTATGAGCTATCCAAGTTACTATTGTTTCTATCTTTTAATTGGGTTCTGACTTTGAATTACTTATGTTCTATTCAAACTTTAGATCAGTTTGGTTTCTTGTTTATGGTTAACTTTAACGAATCTTTCGTGAATGACCTGTACTGATTCTATGAACTAGGTGTGATCCTGTGTTTTTAAACATTCATCTGTACTACTTGTTAACTAAAGGTTTAATGTTTGAGAAGACCTCGAATGTTACATCTGCTGCTTCTAGGTAGCTGCTGGAGTAAAAATGATTTCAGTACTACATATATTCATCTCCAGGTCATTTGCTATTTTTCATACTATGTATTTTTGTCTTTTAGATGTATATCTGTTTTTAAATATTAATGAAGTTCCAGAATTCTTGCAAAGTAATGAAGAATTTTAATGAAGAAGAGAAGGAAATTCCAAGGATTATGGAGTGGAGGTTAGGAAAAGGTCTATTGTCTCCCAAGCTTAGTTAGTTTATTTAAAATTTTAATCATCTTAGTATGTTGATTCTCTATGAATTTAATCAATTAGATGTATATAGTGTTGTGAATAAGGGTACTTTTGATTTTTATTCTATGCTAATGTTAATTTTTAGCAGTTTACTGTTTTATTTCATTATAATTATATTTAATTATGGTAAAGACACCCCATGATTAGGTGACCAAATAAGTTGTCACTAATTCATGAGTGGTACCCCATGAATTGATGACCAAACAAATCGTCACATTGCAAGCGGGATTTCCCAATTCCCAATAACTTTAGTGAACAGAAAAGTCGTCACTAATGCATGAGGGTGAATTCCAATTCCTTCCCAAATCCACAATTTCCCGTAGCTTTAGTGACCAGAAAAGTCGTCACTAATGCATGGGGTGAATTCCAATTCCTTCACAAATCCACAATTCCCCATAGCTTTAGTGACCATTTTAGTGACAGCATGGCTTGTCATTAATTCGTGACTATTCGATTTCGTCACCAAAATGTACCCTTTATTGACCACCAGTTTTGGCCTTTGGTGATGAGATGTGGAAAATGGCCTTTAGTGACGGAGCTAGGGAGACCAATTGTGGTGACCAACTTTTGGTCACCAAAGGCAAAAGTCAACGAAAAATGAGTCTTTGGTGACCAAAACTGATTTGTCACAAAAGCTGTCATTTCTTGTAGTGACACTTTAGCTTCAACACTTTTCAAAGTGTTGCACATTTTATACAATGGCAACACTTTTGAAAAGTGTTGCACTTGTAAAAGCTAATGCAACACTTTTCAAAGTGTTAACATTTATAAAAGCTAGGGTAACACTTTTACAAGTGCTACATATTTTATAAGATTTTGCAACACTTTTCAAAGTGTTACTTATTTTATGGTGCAAGCAACACTTTGGAAAGTGTTGCATATATATGAACAACTATAATTAACACTTTAGAAGTGCTGCATATTTGTAATAAGAAATTCTATACTTGAACACAATAAAATTAGTTTTTTATTGTTTTGTATACACAATTTAATAGATATAATTATTATACCTGTATAATATATAAAGTTTACCTCTGAAAAATATGTAATGCGATACAAATAAAATAGAGAATGCATATTCTTAGAAAATTATTGACAATTGTGGAAATAAAAAATAACACAAACGTGTTATTACTTTTTTTTTTTGAGGGAGACCTATTGGCCTCTAATTACAACGACAGAATCAAGTACAAGGATCCTACAACTATTCTAATCCTACTCTACTCTAATCTAATCTATTCTATTCTACTGATCCCGTACGCTGAGTTGCCGAGGTCCTCACCCTGATGCTTTGAGTGGAGTGAAGATTCCACTTACACCGGTCTGTGGTGCTCCCCATGCTCTGGACACCGTCGAGTGTTATTACTCCTGAAGGACGGAAAGAGGTATAATTTGTTAAAGGACATAAATGCAATTAAGTTTCAAGAGCACGATATGCATATGGTATTTTATACAAATATAGTGGACCTTTCGTGCAATATTCCTATTGTTACATCTCATTTCCCCAACCAAAAACCGTCGTTCCTCATTTTCCCCCAAAATCAAAAATCTCTCCTACCTCCGACAATCTCTCCGCCGGAGCGAGCAACGACCCGTAATCAGTCTTTCCCGTCTTCTCTGTAGATGTTGAAGTTGGCGGTGGAGATAATGGTGATGAGGTGGCTCCCACGGCGGCACTTACGGGCGTCTTCTGCAGGAGCTTTGTGACCTCACTCGTTCAGCCCCCGCCAACCGCCGTCTCTGCACCTTCCGTGACCTCATCGGCCACAACTCACCGCTCTCTCACGTCGAGAAGACGAAGAAGAATAATTGTTGGAGTAGGATTTCGAGGACGACGAGGGGAGCATTGACGTTGAATTGCTCGAGAATGAAGCATAGCGCACCGTCAAAAAATTAACCGAAGCCTTATCCAATGTAAGTGAACTCTTATGCTATTTCCTGAAGAATTCTGATTGTTTGAGCTTTAGGTTAATCATCTTGGTAAATGTTGTATTCAAAAGGGATGATGAACTAGTCTCAATCCAGTGAACTTCACTATTTGCTGTCATTTTTATATCATCGAAAAAGATTTATTATTGAGTTTTGGTGGTGGACAATTGTTGATAATACAATTCTTGAGATTAGAGAGCGTGTTTTGAATCTGAAACATGCATTCAAAGTAGTATATATTATAATATAGTTTCATGAATGAATAATCATTAGAAAGCTACATAATCAGTGTGTGTGTGTGTTTTAGAATTTAAATGACGCCGATTTAAATAAAATTTGTATTGTCTATGTACAAAATTATTGGAAGAAATACTTGCTTATGTAAATATAGCATGTTCACCAATTCATTTGGATTTAGTAGTTACGTGCTTGTTTGTTTGTTTGAAATTTCGAAAAAAAATTATTATCTGAGGGGGTGATGTGTTTGGTTTGGGCTCTCACGTGCTTAATGTCTCTAGACATGTATCCATGGATCCAGATTCTCATTTTTTTCTTATGTTTCAAGAACTTTTTGTACTTGTGATAATTAAGTGTAAGTTGTTATGGCTCAAAGTTACTTGGATGACACTAGTTGAAACTTTTGGTTTAAAGATTTTAATCTTTAGAGAGCTGTCCTGACCTCAGTTACAGAAGAACTCTCAATCACTGGTATTGCGAGATGCAGGCACAGTGAGATACAGATGGCTATTCAAAGGTATGAAACGTTTTCCACGTTTTGCAAAGAGACGAAAGACATTTTGCACACCAGTTCTGAGCTATTGTATGTATTTTGAACAAAAATTATAACTACTGATCAGTTAAAGGAATGCCATACATAATGCCATACATATGTATCTTTTATCTTTTAAATACATACATAGAGGGTGGATTTTATCTTTTAGTATCTTCTAATGCCATACATAATGCAGTAGTAGTAAGACTAGAATATTGTGCCTTTGAATTGTTTTTCAGCAATGCCGCCGTCTTTGTGCAGTAGAAAGTACATATGTTTCTGATTTTCTCTTTATGACTTGTTAAATCTCCAGCCTTTGAAGAGTAATTATGGTAGAGGAACACAGAGTAATTTCTATGGCGAGGTAGCATTAGACCATCCGTCGAAGAGGTGAATCTGCAGGTGTTTCATTGGGGGCTTTAGCTTAATAATCTTCACCTGTAGCAGAAATGTCTCAGGAAAGCCTTTTTTCCTTGGCTTGACTAATTTTATGGTGCAAAGTTACTGGCTTTCAGGGTCCCATCCACATATGGATTATGGAAGGTAACTGAATCTCCTCCCATAAATAAACTGTCATCTTATAATTTGTGTCTGAAAGCGACTAAAAGTGTTCGTATTTGAACAGGGAATGGATGATCATGGATTTGGTTCTTTACGTGTAGGCTTGTTGAACAGCTGAGGTAGCGGGACCACTTTTTCACTCTGCCGAATGTAATCTTTTGAAGAACGATATTGAACAGCTATGCATGTCAAAGTAATATTATATACACTTTATTTGTGATCTACTCTATAGCTTAACAAGAACATATTATTATCTCTTTTTCAGTATTTTTGTATCTTGGTTATGCTATTATGCTATTTTACTGTGTTGGTCTAATCAGATACTTTGTGTGTCTGTGCATGGTAAGTTCAGCTGATAAAATGATATAATGCTATCTGAAATTGCAGTCATGAAATGAGAATTGGAAGTATCAGATGACAATGATGATGATGTGCAAGAAATGATGAGAGACAATGCAGAACAGGAAGTTATGAAGAACTGCGAGATGATGTTGATGATGTACAAGAAGTGATGAAAGAGGGAAATGCAAATGAAGATGGTGTTTAGGAAGTGAAGGTCATCAAAGTAAGAATTCTGTTCGAAATTCTTGTGGCAAAAAAAGTATGTTGTTTTATACTGAAAAATCAGCCTTGTCATTGTGCAGCCAAGTGCGAGAATCAACCTCGCAACTATCATGGAAGCACTGAAGAAAATTCTGCATAGGAAGTATTTATCGGCACAATAGAAGCTGCTCTCTCTTAATGATCCCCAGTGGCAGCCTTTCACAACTTTACCAATTGAGAGCAGCGATGAATGTGAGGTAATGTGATTCTTCTCATGCCACTTTAGTCAATATTTTCAGTGAAAGTCTGTTACTTGCATAGAAGCTTGAGTGAGTTTTTTAATTTTATCATGAATCAATAATTGTTATAGGAAACTCTGGACATTGATAATGGAAGGCTTGCTATGCTGATGTTGAGCGATGAAGCTGATGGTATTTTATCAGAGCTGCACTAAACAGGGCGATGAACAGATTCCTGGTTATCTGCAACATCTAATGAGAAGGATGCTGTTTAGTTTTACTTCTTGCAGATATTCAATGTTTAAATCATCACATGTAAGCTGAACTTTGGAGGAGAAGTTGTAAAAAAGGAGGGATGCAGTACTGCTTAAGCTGTTTTTTAGTAGACTGGAAGAGGAATGTGTAGGAAATTTGAAGGTCCAGTTTGTAATTTTCAAAAACTTGACGGGTTTATTTGTAAATATACAGAATGTTTTGGGAATTATGTAATTTATTGAAACCGTGGGTCGTTTCATAATTAATGTGAACCTTTTAGTCACTTTTTATAATTTCAGAAACTATGCGGGTCAATTGGTAATTTACTAGACTTTGGTAGAAGTGTTGCACTAGACTCGGCATTAGTGTTACCACAGATTTTTTCCAGAAGTGTTGCTTTAGGTTTCCAGAAGTGTTTCCCCAGAAAGTGTTGCACTAGATTGCAATAAGTGCTACCTTAAAAAAGTGTTGCCTCAGCTCAAACTCTGTAGCACTTTTAAGAAGTGTTGCCATAGACATGATAAGTGTTGCATTAGACCTAAGGCAACGTCGCCTAATGCAATGCTTTCAAAAGTGTTGCATTAGGCATAATGCAACATTTTTAGTACCTAAAGTAACACTTTTGAAGTGTTACAATAGGTCTAGTTTGTCTAACTTACTATATTAATCCCCTTAGCAAGTGCCAGTGAAATTAATATGAGCCATTGGATCAGATCAATGGTTGTAATTCATCCTCAGAATATCTACCTTATAAACTGCAATTCCTCACAGTAAATCCCATGATCTTCTCAAACCGTTTTTTTCTTCAGTTTATTTGTGTGGTTTCATCCCCACAAGTTTCGTTTTTTTTTTCGTTTTTTTTGTCTTTTCTGTTTTCTGCATATCCTCGATCACCCTTTTCAACAACTGACCACGATCTTCTTTTTCGTCTACCCTTATCATCCACTCTAATACCAATCCCTTCACCCGCATCCCACGTCACATGATTCAATCTTCAAAATTTCGATTCGGCCATTCTTCTTCCCTCTCGGTTGATTCTGTTCATCATCTCGCTCTCTTCCCCAACTTTCCAATCTTACTTTTGATTTTGATTTCGTATTTTTCAGTATGTGCTTTTGGCGGTTTACTTAGTCTATTCGTTTTGGTTTTGAATTTTAATTTTGTGTTGCAGTTTGTCCTGTAGCGGTGGTCCTGTATCCACTAGGAGTTCCCTTTCGCCCTTGATTATTTCCAGTCAGAGCCAATCAAGTGTCTGAGGAATGGCGAATCTGTCATGGTAAAAATCTGATTTTTCTTTTGCTTTCTATGTTTTTAAGTTACGTTGTAAAATTTGGTGTTGTCTTCTGTTATATGTATCTTCTCTTTGTTTTTAAATTTAGATTTTTGGCATCAAAACATTGGTCAAGAGTTATTTGCCTGTGAAGGACGCTCACCTGAGGCATGGAATTGATTACCTGATAAGAGCTCTTAAAAATATTCTCTATTTTGGTGAAATCTCTTTAGAAATCAACTCAAGGTAATGTAGGCAGTTGCTGTATTATTAAATAACATGTTAATTTTAATAATAATTTAAACTTACAAGTTGTGATTTTTATTAACAGTTCTGTTGATAAGGCGCACTTGAGACTAGCTACTGCAAAGGCTATTTTTCGGTTGTCCAAATATTGGGATCAAAAGATTCATGTTGATGTCTTTTATGCAGCTCTTAAAATTTTAGAGGTGAAACATACAACTTATGATAGTGCTTTTTGTGGAATAAGTTTCTTTCTCAATGCAGAAGAATTTTTTTCCTCAACAACTTAGACGTCTTCTTTTGATTAACAGGCTAGCTTTCCTGAATTTTGGAGACTCTTTATCATCAAATGTCATCAGTACATAAAAGATCGTATCCTGGACCCAAAGTATGCTTGTGCATTCTTGCTTGACCTGGGGTCCCGACATCAATTAGGTGAAGAGGTACTATTCTAAATACCTTTGTTATGGGTTTCAATCTTTGACCCTTTTATTGAATTGTGCTTTTATTGTTTTTGAAAAAATGATGGAATTTGATGGTTGTTTGGGGATTTATAGGGCTGGTTTGATGGCGATTGATTAACATCTACCATTCTTAATATATTCATTTTAGCAATTTTATTGCTCCTATTATTATTGTTATTACATGAGAAATCTTTTGAATGCTTGGACTTTTGTTGTCTCTGACACAATGTTTAGAGTTGGTAGTAGTATTATGAAGGATGATGATTAATTGAAGATGATCAAGATAACTGCTGAATTTGCGATCTCCTCTGTGGCTCAAATAGTGAGTCCTCTGCACTAATGGCACAAAACAAGTTGCCTACTTTATGGATTTATTGTCGGAGATTGGAGTACTGTTGTTGTTTCTATTATTTGCTGCTAAAATTAGTTTGGTAAATCTACTGGAGATGAAGTAAATCCTTCTGCATACCATTGTTTCTTTGAATTATCAGTTGGTAAATTATCCTCTGCTTTTACTGGAAGTAGACACATATAATGAAGAATTTGGCACTTATGATTTATTCTGTTTTTATCATTCAATAGGATATCATGGTATTAAGAATTTATTCTGTTTTTATCATTCAATAGGATATCATGGTATTAAGAATTTTGGAATGGAGGGCTGGAGCCAGGCAATGAATGGCGCCAGTGAAACTCATATAATACAGTATAATTCTAGTGATTGTTCGATCTCATCTTTAGTTTGTATCAGAACTGAATTTGTTTAATTCCTTTGATAGATTAATTATGTAAGAAACCTAAACTTTGATGCTTATAGGTTTCCTTACAAATATATCTTGATTTTATTGCAGCTTAAATTCCAAATATGCCATTGTGATATGGAGTATAAACTTTCTTAGCCTTGATGACATACTGTGTTTACTTTGGATGGATCCATAAGCTCAAATTTGGTAGAGCGCTCAAATACAAGTTTATTTGAGAGGATGGTGGTTCGAGCCCACCTGGATCCCTTTAAATTGTTTGCATAATTAATGTTTAGGTTTGTCTGCAAATGTCACTAGCAATGGCAAACTGTGGTTCATAATTATGATTAGCGCGTCGCAGATTATGTAGTTCATAACCAAAGTTTTAAACTGTTCCCAGAATTTTGAGTTATGGATTCTTCAGTTAGCGGAAATCATGAAGCCAAGATAACTCCTGCATGTTATTACTTGTAGATAACTCCAGTATGTTATTACTTGTAGATTACCTGTCGAGTTCATCACAAGAATCTGGTGGGGCTTGTGGGATTATTCTTCGAACAAGGTGAGCAAATGCTGGTGTATGAGTTCATGCCTAATGGAACTCTAAGAGAGAGCTGTCAGGGAAAGGTGGTATATTTCTACACGAGCTAGCGGATCCTCCTATAATCCACAGAGATGTCAAGTCCAGCAACATCCTGTTAGATGAGAATCTGAGCGCTAAGGTGGCTGATTTTGGCTTGTCGAAGCTGGTGTCGGACGTTTCCAAGGGGCATGTGTCGACTCAAGTGAAGGGCACCCTGGTAAGTCCATTCATCTAGCAGTTGCCCTCCTCTAGAGACTAGCTAGCAGTTGCAGTATATGATCTGATAAATAAATAATAATGTAATGGCATTGCAGGGGTACCTGGATCCGGAGTACTACATGAGCCAGCAGCTGACTGAGAAGATACTGGAGTTATCTTGGCTTCATGATTATTATTACTTGTATGTTTCGGCTAATTGTATCTCAATTTATAATTGTTTCGGCTAATTCTTAGCTACTGGATTTATCTACAAGTAATAACATACTGGAGTTATGTTGGTTTCGGCAATTTCTGCACACGTATTATAGTTACATCTATGGACTGCAAGGCTTTTCTCGACGCTGCTCAATATACAAAGTTTTTATCTTTATGTGTGCTTTGCTTATTAAATAATTGATATTATTTACACATTTGCTTCTCTTTTTTGAACATTTTTTCTTCCCAAACTGCATCAGAATGGATATCGCTAGGATCGCTAGATGACTTCATGTACTCATTTTCACCGACAGGATCTCTCAAGAAAGTCCATGATTCGGTTAATCCTGACTTCGTTATCCAGATTAGTCCTGCTCTAGATTATTCTGGATTGGAGTATACGTGTCACATACAGAGATGGAAGGAAAATTGTCTGTGAATTGGGAGATTATAAGTACATATCAGCATTGAAGCCAAAAAAGATCATCGTCTTTACAATGCTTTTTCCAACTACTTGTAGATTATTATTATTACTTGTATGTTTCGGCTAATTGTATCTCAATATATTTAGAAGTATGTTGTTAAACTGAAATACTTTACTCTTTTTTTATGGCAAATAGTTAAAAGATTACGAAATTAGTTTAATATCTCTGCTACTTGCATGTTACTTCTCTGCTTCTCTTCTCTACATTGGTTTCATCAGGTTTTCTATTCCTATTAGAGGTGAATTTAGTTTTTGCTGGAAAGTGAAATCTCAGCTTTTCAAAAATGATGTTATTCAACGGTTAAACTTAATAAGGATATTTGTGAAGAATAATAGTGTAGTATAATAGTGTAGAATGTGTTGAATGTTGATACTCCGCTTAATAAGAATATTGCAGTTTGTTCCTCATTTTGAAAGTTTGTAACTGTATCTTATCAAATACAACATACTTCTTATTCTATTATATAAAATTTGCCGTGTTATACACGGCGAACATTTAAACTAGTACAAGTGTTAATAGTCTAAGACATTATCTAAGTAAAGGAACACAATATGTACAGCTAGATTTAATCTCTGTTTGATAACCCAATTAAGTGGCTAACTTAGTGAAAAAGTAAAATTAAAATTTAATGGTAAAATTGACATCTTAATGAAAATGTAGGTTTTAATTGTCAAGTATAAATTGACTCTTTCAAATAAGTAACTTAATTTTCACTTATCACTTATCACTTAATGTATGCAATGTTTACTATTTTTAGAAATCTTTAGTTTAAATTTTCTCATTCAAATTTTAATTTCAGACATAAAAATTTACTATTTTTAGTTTTTCATCATTCAGCACTTATTCATTCAAACATTAGATTTCATATTTAAGACTATCAATTTCAGACTTCAGTTTTATCAAACGGAGGCTTAAATAATAAATACAAATCAGGAAATTAATTAAAACACAACATTAGCAACTACATAGATATAAAATGAACAACCAAATGGAGTAATACAAAATCAAATCGATTAAATTCAAAGATAATATAATTGATGTATGAATCAATTGACACTTATTCAATAATATCATATTGTTAAAAGTACAAATTCGATCACTTTCTCCATTATTTAAAAAATTTAAATTACAAAGTATTCATCTAACTCAGACACTTTAATTTCTTTTCAAAAAAAAAAAAACTCAGACACTTTAATTTCATCAATTTCTCCCTGCATTAACTTATGTGTTTCGTTAGGTTTTGGATTAATTTCATCAATTTCTCCCTGCATTAACTTATGTGTTTCGTTAGGTTTTGGAGCCGTTGCTGCAGATTTCTTGAATGAGTTCCTGTATGCATCTATCAAGATATGCTTTATGGATATTTTACTGGGTTGTTGGTGCGTCTTCCCTCACTGATTGATCATTCAGAAAAGATCTAGAGTCACAGAATCTGAAGATGCGAGGGATTTTGAGAGATAGCAACTGTGTACTGGTTGCAATATCTCTTTCAGTAATAAATTTCTACTTTAAAACAGTGGATGCAAAAACTTGCATGGTTTCCATCGAACCCCACCAAGCCACAGCTGCATTCATTTCTAAGACTTATTGGAGCAGAGCATAGCTACCACCAGCCAACCGGCGGGTGCTGCATCAATTTCTTGCATGATCAATTGATAAATATGGGAACTGATTTCATGGATAGTAATTTCATATACCCAACAAAATCGAAATTATTTTCTCCGATAAATTAATATTAAAAAAAGAGAAATTATACATGCATGTCAATGTTTACTAAATGCAGGTCTGAAAAACACAATATGTGGCCCTGAATTGTGCTAGTGCATCCAAAATATTATATTTTGGACCTGCATTAGTAAACATGAACCTGCATCAATCACCACTCTAAAAAAAAAATTGACATGATAACATAAACCCTATACGTAAACCTGAATTTCAGTGGTAATGAATAGTAACATATATGGCAGATATATATCCATTTTTTGTGTATTTAGGCTACATTTTAGCTGTAATAAAGTCTTTATTAAACTAGAGAGATCCCATTATCTCCTGTTCACTCGCTCAAGATATAATGCCTTAGGGCATATTCTCTATAGAATATTTTTCAGTTGATGAAATATGATTAGATGATATTTAAATATAATGTTATTGTTTTCGATACATTCATTAATTACTTCAGTTCATTTAATATTTACTGTGAATAAAGGAACTCTCCCAATACTTGCTGCAGTGCGTGCTGGTAATTCTCTCAACCTATCCAACCGCACTCTCAGGTACAAATTTCTCCACATGTACTTTTCAGTTCACAGAATTTCTTCAAGTTTTAATAGTATGATTTTGTTCCAAGATTTGTTCTTGTTTACCTTTTTGAGGATCTCTAGTGTTCACTTTGTAGTTAGTACCAATGAAGTAATTGGAGTTAACTGAATGTAGAAACAGTGAGCCCTGCAATTGGGAATATCTGTGCTGAATCTCAGTCACAATAAGCTTTCTATTCTTCCAGCAGCAATTGGAGAGTATGTTATCTGATCTCATGTTAATTTTAGCCTGATTCAGGTTTGCTTGCAACTGCTATATGTTTGAAGCTTGATCACCACCTGATCATCTTTGTTTCTTTTGTTCAGGCTGAATGTGTTAATAAAATCCTTGGACGTGTCGTGTAATTTGATAGAGACTGACCCGGGAGGCAACTAGGGTTTTAAAGGATCGTCTGATACCACTATCATTATGCATCCGTCAGTTCTACCCTGATTAGACGAAAGAGTCGCTGATAGCTACTATTATCACATTACAATATTCCCCTTGAATTTTTACTATTTTTAGGATAGGATAATCAGTTCTTAGTACTTTTCGTTTAAGATACAGAGAGAGTTTTTTATAACTCTTTTACACCAGTTGCCTCTTTTTTTGGAGTTCTCTGTATTTACGGTTTAGAGATATCTAATAAAAATTCCCAAAACTGATTTCTTGATAGTTTAACTTTAAAAAAAACTATATTTTATCAAATCATATTTCATCATATAAATTAATAACCGAATCTAGCTTAATGAACTAAATTGAACTGAAATATATATATTGAACTTTACTTAAATGAACCTAATTGAATAAAACTAAGCTAAATTAAATTGAACATAATTACATAAGCATCAACATAATCATGATTAGATAACACGTGAATTTTCTTCATGGTTGTACTCAATCACTCATAATAGCAAGGATAGTCATATTATACCAAGAAGTACAAGTAACATCATAGAAAGATATTTATAATTAATTAAACCCCATATTTCATTCTCACACTCTATCAACCTATGCATGTACTGGCGAGCTCTTTTCTCCACGCTGTTAAATGAATTCGGACTACAATTAAAATAATATTTATAAATATTTACTGAGGACTCTACTTTTTTGTTTAATGAAAAAAAATGTCATAATCATATTACTGGAAAACGTTCAGAATCGTTTGACAAAAAAAATGTGGGAGAAGTATTCCACTTTAGTCTACTAACTGTCTGTTCCCTAACATATCTGGCTAATGAATCGGCCAAATTATTACTGTTTCTTGGAATCCAACATGGGAAACCCTTGTCAAACTCCACAATCTTCCTCTTCAACTCCTCGACTAGATTATGGCACATCACGGTAGATGGTTCCATGTCTCTCACCATGCGCACTAGGTTCTAGCAATCTCCTGCGACTGTTCTGCAATCCGTTGCTAACTCGTTAGTCAAGTCTACCGCCAAGCCCAAAGCCATTGCTTCTGCAAAAAGCGGGTCTGATATTCCGGGGACATTCGACGATAGTGCTTTGATGAAACTGCCATCCTCCTCCAGTGCAACTGCCGCTAACCCTACTCTGCCATCCTTTACGCTAGCATCAAAAAAAATCCGAGAGCCTTCGGGTAGTGGCCTCAGTAATGAAACTTCTGTGAGGTCATCTGACGTTCTCTCTGGCTAGAAATTAGCCGCGTGGAAATGCCGTAAATTTGCGGCCATTGAAACCGCTATATATTCTGCCTCCATGGTTTTATCAGTAAAGATACGTTGGTTCCTTTGTGTCCATAGTGCATCATACATCATCAACATTAGCTCCGCGGTATCAGTCTCGTGCACCAACAAGATGTGCTTGAACCACAACTCCCCTCGATTGAACTGAGTAGCTCGTACAAGGTCTAGTAGACCTGCTGCAGTCCACATCTTAACAGCAAACTCGCAGGTGAAATATAAGTGAGTTGAAGTGCCGTTTTCCTCGTTGCAAAGCGGACATGTTTGAGAAACCTGCATTGTTCTGGCAAGTAATTAAGTTGGCACTTGTTGGTAGCAAGTCTATAACAAATCTCCATGCAGAGTGCTTTGCTCGTTGTGGCACTCTAAACTTCCATAGGCGGCTCCAAAACCTCTTATCAGGTGTATCCAAGTCATCATTATGGTAAAAATCCAAATTTGGAGTCTCAACAAGCAAGTGATACACAGTCTTAACTGTGAATTTACCAGAGCTCGAGTAGTGCCACCACCAATGATCTGAGCCTTCTCTTTCTGCTAGTCGAATGGTTAGAATCTTCTCCACGTCCTCTATCTCGAAGTGTTGGTGCAGCAGTGTCGAGTTCCACCACCGTGTGTCTGGGTCCATCAAACCTGCTACAACTCATAAGTAGTCAGGAATGCGGTCAGGTTCCTTGACGTGGAAACCTTCAGAGGATGGAATCCAGGGGTCATAGCAAATCCTCGTTGTCAGGCCAGATCGTTGTCAGGGGTCACTGAGGACTCTACTTGAATTCATTTATGAGCGTGATAATGTGTTTAAATTTGAATTTATAGCAATACACGTTAACGGTTTAGATATAACTGGTTAAAGTGACTGACGGTTCAAGATCAAGATAAAATTAAATAATTTAGTTTTTTGATTCAAAATATATAATTATCTTGTATTTCGTGTATATATATGCACGATAATAAGCAGATAAAGTTAGAAAAGTTAATGAGTTCAAATTCAAAATGTGGGCCATTTTAATTTTATAATCGAATACATGCCTAAATAGTGACAATGAGAGAAAGAATATTGAGGAACATTTGAACTACTTACTACTCCCTTGATACTATACATGTACAGAAGACCCATAACTTTTTAAGTTATGGAGGAAGCTGCTCAAGCATTGCTGTTGGAAAGCTGGAAAAGAATCAGGGTTCTACCCATGCCCTGGATTTAACAAAACGGAAAGATGCTGGATTTGCTGCAATTCTTTTCCAAAATGATGTATTATTAATTACAATTATTATTTCTATTCTTAAGTGATGCTTCATACAAAATCATTATTATCTTATCTCAATTGGTTAAATTGTGTTTCGTTTAACGACTCGCTAAAATGCTTGTTGGTACATAAGTTGTCAAGATTTTTCTTTTGTTATCAAGCATCACAACCTAGCTTTTTTATGATGTCTCTCAAGACATCTTTTGTGTAACAACATTAATGACATCTTGGTCATTTTCGTTTTGGTGAGCCTAATAAATTCACTCCACCATGGGGTGATTTTAAATTTTCTTTTAAAAAAAAAAGAGAGAAAGGATATACTATTTACAGTTTTTTTCCAAAACAATCTAATTGTTTAAACTAATTTCCAAAACAACTCTATCTTTAAACACAATACCATGGTGTTACGCCTATGACATTGATCCTACACCTAGATATGTTTAATTTACGTGCAAATTTTTTAGAGTATGGTCTCTCAAAATATTTTGAATTTAAAATTAATTACATTGATTATTCGGCTCATATTTGGGTTAATTATCTAGCCAAGTATTGGACTTTTATTTGAACTTTAATAGGGCCGTGGGTTATATTTACTAATGGGATTATGAAATCTAAAAAATTCACTAAATTTAAATTAAAGTTACGAGATTAAATATTAGTTTTTTATATTTAGGCTGATTATTTGTGATTAGATGAGGCTTTGCAATTCAAAATACAAGCAAATAATATTGCAATATATTGAAATTGAAAATAGCTCAAACTTTAAAATGTATAACACTCTTGCAATGATATTGAAAATAGCTCAAACTTAGGCTCTTCCAGCCAATCAACCAGAAATTGCCAATAATTGCCAATTGAGGTACACCATGGGGGTGTTTGGTAAAGTGTCTTTTAAGTTAAAATTAGCTGATTTGACCGTCAAACATCCACACTGGGACTGAGACACGGCCCAGACTCATATACGGGAGGCAGCAGCGAGGAATTTTCCGCAATGGGTGAAAGCCTGATGGAGCAATGCTGGGTGGAGGTAGAAGGCCCACGGGTCATGAACTTCTTTTCCCAGAGAAGAAGCAATGACGGTATCTGGGGAATAACTTTTTAGTGTTTGGTAAATGAGTTTTAAAAAGTATTTTTTGGACTCAATAGGCTAATTTTCAAAAGGTTAAAAAAAAGTAGCATTTTCTACTCAAATGCTCAATTAAATATTTTTTTGCCCTTTCTCCTCTATACTAATTATGCAAAAAGATAGAATACATATTCTTGAATTTGGTTTTTCGTAGGAAAAAATTCAAACGTTCAAAATAATTATGCATCATTCTAATTGTTCAATTAATATTTCAGGTTGCATTATTATAATTATATTATGGATGTTTATGTTCATTACATTTCATTATAATGTTATTGGTTGGTTTTTCTCATTTTTTCCACTATAATCTCAATAACATTTCATCAATAATTACTCGGAAACAATTATTTTTTTTTTTTCATACAACCATCAACATGAAACAAGAGAAAGATTTGAAAAAGTCTCTAAAACAAACTTATAATGTATGGTTTTAAAAGAATTTCATGAAAATGTGGATTATATAATAATTTAATATAATTTATTATACATCTTATGTTTCATTTATAATAAAAAATAGTAATTGATAAATTATGTACATTTAATAAGTGAATAAATAATAAAATATATACATGTCCATAAATGTCAAATATATCATTTGATCATATACAGTTATATCTATCAGCTAATTTCACCAAATACATTTATACAATCAACCAGTCAAATAAGCTAGTCAAATCAGTTAATACAATCAGCTAGTCAAACCACCTAATCCAATCAGTTAACAACTAACAGTTAACAACTGATTCCCAATCACCCTCATGTGTAACTGATCAAAATATAAAAATGTCAAATTAAGGCATCCTCTTCTCTGCGGCGGTCGGAAACGGAGCTTCTTGAAATTCGCCCGCCATTCTTATTTTCAACATCAGCAATCTCTTCAGAGAAACCTCTATAGAAGAAGGAAAGTTTCAGATACCCATTTTAATGCTTTCTCTCTCTAACTTCTATGCTCTCTCCAATCTCTAGTTTTCCGACGACAATACATCAATTTCACCACCCAAATAGTACCATTTATAGCCGTTTTGTCAGCTATTCCATCGCCAACGGATGGATAACGGCCTCAATTATTGTGGCGCCGGCGGCGACACCACCGCCTCTCCGCGGCGGAAACCCCTAAACCAAATCCTTTGCTCAAATCCTAACCAATCGTAGTCCACCTCTTACCCCTACACTTCCATCCAATCCAGAAATTGCTCTGATTACTCAGTATCAGGGTGAAATAGCTTGCATAGTTACAAGAGACCAAGATGAGACTCTTGCCTCTCACTATAGCAATGCCCTTATCGGCAAGTTCACCCACGGTAAACCGTCGATGGAACGCCTCCACGATGCGTTCAAGTCAATTGGATTCTCCAGCAAATACCAAATTGGCTCAGTTGACTTCCGTCATATTCTTATCAGATTTGAAAACGCCGAAGATTACAGACGCTGCTGGATCAAGGGCTATTGGATCCTGGGCGGTTCTCAGATGAAGGTCTTGAAATGGACAGTTGATTTCTCCCCAGATGCAGAATCCTCCATTGTCCCAGTATGGCTCACAATTCCTAAGGTACCATTCTACTTCCATAACTCCACTATGATTGAGTCTATTGGTAACCAGATAGGCTCTTTCATTAAAATGGATGCTGCAACCTCAAGTCCTCAGCAACATCCAGTGAATTCTTCAAACTTTAAAGTCTGGAAATTGAGACTTAATGAAACTGGCATCCTCCCAAGAAGTTTCATCTGGTGCTAATCCTTTCCATTCCACCAACCATTGCATTATTGTATGCTGATCATTTTGAACCAATCTTCTTTGTAAAATTTTCAAAGGTTCCAGAACTGGTACCTCATTTTCTGCATCGGCTGGAAGAGTAGTGATATAGCTAGGATCAAGTCCAACATGTTTCTTTAGCAAAGAAACATGAAAAACTGGATGCACTCTACAATGCATAGGTAATAGCAACTTATAAGCCACAGCTCCAATTTTCTGCAACACTTTAAATGGTCCATAGAACTTGGGAGCTAACTTATGGTTCTGTCTATAAGCAATGGTCATTTGCTTATATTTTTGCAATTTCAAGTAAACCGGATCTCCCACTGCTAGTTCCCTTTCACTTCTATGAGTGTCAGCCTGTTGTTTCATTCTACCCTGAGCAGTTTGCAAATGCTTCTGGAGTAATTGTTGCACCACATTTCTCTGATTCAATAACTCCATAGTAGCTGGAAATATAGCATCAGTCATGACTCCCAAGGGTAACAGCAAAGGCTTAACACTATGCAGTGCTTCATAAGGAGACATTTTGATGCTGGAATGAATTGAAGTGTTATACCTCCATTCAGCCATCCCTAACCATCCATTCCAAGAAGCTGGTTTGTCACAGCAGAAGCATCTCAAGTATTGTTCAATAGATTGATTTATTCTCTCAGTCTATCCATCTGTCTCTGGATGATATGCAGTACTAAACTGTAGTTTAACTTGCAAAAAGGTCATGATTTCTTTCCAGAAATTATTTTTAAAAATCTTGTCTCTATCAGAAGTAATAGAGTCAGGGATGCCATGAAGTTTTCCTACTTCATTCAAATATATCTTTGCAACTTGAGCTGCTGTGAATGGATGACTCAATTTCACAAAGTGAGCATACTTAGTTAATCTGTCCACAACTACCAGAATAGTGTCATATCCTTCTGAATTTGGTAGTCTCTCAATGAAATTCATAGTCACTTGTCTCCAGGCATGACTAGGAATAGGTAAAGGTTGTAACAACCCTGGAGGCAAGCAATGTTCATGTTTACTGGTTTGGCACACCACACAAGATCTAATATAATCAATTATTTGCTCTTTCATCTTTGGCCAGAAAAATAATGAAAGTACTCTCTTGATAGTTGCTGTCTACCCTGAATGTCCTCCCAATGCTGAAGCATGCATTGAATCCAAAATATGTTGTCTGACATCTCCTTTAGATCCTACAACCACTTTATGTCCCTTTCTGAGCAAGCCTTGTACCAAAGTAAATTCACTCTTGGCAACCTCTTCTGTATTGTGTATAACAGGCAACTGACACAACAAATCTTGACAGAATTTATTTCCCTCATAACTGGACTCAATTTGCTCCATCCATTGAGGCACCAGAGAAGAGCTGCTAGGTTCCAACCTACTACACTCCTTTACTTCTGTTGAGCCCTTGTCTGTCCCTTCTTCTTGAAATTCCACCCCTCTTAACAACTTCTGTATCTCTCCTTGCTTATTCAAGCATAAATTTGGTTGTCTAGATAATGCATCAGCAGCAGCATTATTTTTTCCAGCCTTGTAATGAATTTCAAAACTCAAACCTAAGAGTTTGGTAATCCATTTATGTTGTAATGCTTGAGTAAGTTTCTGTTCAATCAAGCATTTAAGACTCTGGTGGTCAGTCCTAATAACAAAATGATTTCCCACAAGATAATGCTTCCATTTTTCAACAGCTAAAACCACAGCCAAAAGTTCTTTTTCATATGTAGAGAGGCCTCTATTTCTTGGACAAAATGTCTTACTGAGGAAAGCTACTGGTCTGTTATCTTGCATTAATACAGCTCCCATTCCATACTCAGATGCATCAGTTTCCACCACAAAATTTTTATCAAACTCAGGAAGTTTCAAAACAGGAGCAGTAGTCATTATTTTTTTGAGTTCTAAAAATGCCTTAGTAGCTTCATCATTCCACTGAAATGCATTTTTTCTGAGCAATAAGTGTAATGGCTTGCAGATCACTCCATAATTGTATATGAACCTTCTATAATAGCCTGTGAGCCCTAAAAAACCCCTTAACTTCTTTATATTTTTAGGAATAGGCCACTGTTCTATACACTCTATTTTCTGCAAGTCAACTGACACTCCCTCACCAGAGATTACATGGCCTAAATAATCAACCTTGGAGCTTCCAAAAATACACTTTGATAACTTGGCTTTAAGTGTATGTTCTTTCAACACAGTCAGTACCAATTTAAGATGCTCTTGATGTTGTTCCATGGAAGGACTGTACACCAAAATGTCATCAAAAAATACTAATACAAATTTTCTCAGAAATTTGCAGAAAATATAGTTCATCAAACTCTGAAATGTAGCTGGTGCATTAGTCAATCCAAAGGGCATAACCAAGAATTCAAAATGACCAGAAAGTGTTGAAAAAGCTGTCTTGTCTACATCACTTTCCCTCATTCTAATTTGATGATATCCAACTCTTAAATCCAATTTAGAAAAAACTTTAGAACCATGCAATTCATCTAGAAGTTCATCAATTACAGGAATAGGATATCTATCCTTAACTGTGGCTTCATTCAACCTTCTATAATCTATACACATTCTCCAAGTGCAATCTTTCTTCTTCACTAAAATCACTGGTGAGGCATAAGCACTGTTACTGGCTTGATTGACTTTATTTTGCAGCATCTCAGCTACTTGTTTCTCAATCTCTGCCTTGTGGGCATGAGGGTACCTGTATGGTTTCATTTTAAAAGGGAGTGAATCAGATTTAAGCACAATCTTGTGATCAACAGACCTCTTTGGAGGTAACTCATTAGGAACAGAAAATACTTCAGAGAAAGATAATAGCACCTTCTGTATGTCTTCAGGAATGTGCAACTCTTCTGCAAACAATTTTCTCTTGATAGGCTTCTTCTGCTCTTGCTCTTGTTGATGCTGATCTAGGGCTGCCACTCCAGCCAGCAGTTCTTGAACTTCCTCCACAGCAGGTAAAATAGCCTTCCTTTTCATACCTCCAACAGTTCCATCCTTGATCTTATTACAACCATTTGTACTGCCTTCCAGAATCCAATATTTTCCCAGACTGTAAATAGCTACCCTCTGTCTTGTCCAATCAAATACCACTGGATCAAAAGTTGACAACCAATCTACTCCCAGTATTATATCATGGCCTCCCAGATTCATGACCCTCATATCAAACACAAACCTGTGTCCCATCAAACTCCAAACCACTCTAGGACACAAAAGAAGATCCTCTCACAATGTCACCATTTGCAACTCTCACAGCAAATGACCTAATTGCCATAGTTCCTAAACCAACTCTTTTAATCACTCTAGGATCCATAAAACCACCTGAAGCTCCAGTATCCAAAAGAATACTAACAGTTTGGTCATATAGCAATCCATAAAAAGTCATAGTGTGGTGCCTTTCCCCAGCTGCTACCTCCAACTCCCTTCTCACAGATTTCAATTCCATCACTTGCTCAGTAGGATCCTCATCCATCATTGCAAACAAGCCCTCTTCATCTTCCAACACCATGATTTCTCCAGGAACTAGTGGTTCTTCATCTCCCATTACTTGTATCTCCTTCATCTTGCAAACATGTCCAGGGTTGTAACTCTCTCCACATTTGTAGCACAACTTATGCTCCCTCCTGTATTGCTGCAATTCAGGAGAAATCCTTTTAAACTTGTCTCCTCCAGTCTTGTCAAGTTGACCCCCTCTCCACAATTTCTTGTCAGCTAATTTTGACTGTGGGGCTTGATGAAAAGTAGCTTGAACCATCCTCTTCTTATGAGCCATCTCCCATTTCTTCTCTTCCCACATAGCCAACTCCATGGTTTTTAGAAGTGTATCAGGCTTCAATTGCATAACTCCAGGCTTCAAGTCTTCTTTGAGTCCACTAACAAAACTGGATATGAAATAAGCCTCAGTCATATTCAAATCTTTTTCAGCCAACAACACCCTCAGTTCATCAAATTCCTCCATATATGCTTTGACAGAAGCTTTCTGATAGAGTTTATTAAACTCCTGCACTTCATCTCTTAAACTTAATGGTGTGAACCTCTGTCTAAGAAGCATTGAAAAATTCCTCCCAACTTCTAATATTCTTTCCAGCCAAAGCCACCTGATACCAAACCCTTGCCTTATCCACCATATACAACTCAACTGTAGCTATTTTCTAATGATCAGGCACTAGATAATAGTTTAAAATTTTTTGACACTTTCTCAACCACTCCTTAGGATCTGTTCCATTAAAACTCACCAAATCCACTCTAGCTCTCTGAATCTCAACACCTTTTTCTAATCTATCTCTCCAGTCTACATCATTATCCAATCCAAAGTTCCTTGCATCATTTCCCCATCTTCCATCATTTCTACCCCACACATTAGTATTAGGCATGTTTCTAGGATCAAATTGACCAAAGTGCACATCATTTTGGGGATTTTTCATGCTTTTATTAGGCTCTGATTGTGCATTTCTAGGATCATTTGGCATGGTAAAAGCTCTAGGATCACAGTTCAAATTTTGCTGATAAATTCTAGCAGGTTGAGTTCCACGCAATTTAGGATTCACAAGCTCAAATGGAGGATCAAAGACATGGATACCTTGCACCAGTGGTGGAGTATTGTTACTGGAATTTGGCCGATCGTTGCCGGTTGAAGTCTGACCTTTCTCCGATCCAATTGCCACCATCATATCCTGGAACTGGTTGTGTATCATTTCTTGAAACTGTATCCGCTCAGTCTTCGCCGCCTCCTTGGCCTCAAGTTCCTTCTTCAGTAGCTCCGCCGTCTGATCTCCGACGACGCGTAACTGCTGTTGATTTGCTATCACCATCTTCAACTCTTCTTCCAAAGTTTGTTGACGTTGCACACTTGCCTCACTGAGTTCACGAAATGCGAGCTCCATGCGATCATGTAGCTCACGGCTGTTCAGATCCACCGCCGATACCTTTTCGCCGAATCTCCTCTCCAAATCAGCGATACTCTGATCCATTTTCTCCGTTCTCGTTCGAATGGGCATCACCAGGTTACGAGATCGGTGCTCTGATACCAATTGTCATGATCCCGGTGGATCCCAACGTATAATTCCGGCTAAAATTGGGGAAAATCAATGCCCGGGGCGGCAATGATCATGATTTCAGAAGAAAAACAACTAAAAACTGAATTACAAGCAAATTGGGTGATTTTCAACAGAATGGATATTCCCTAGCTAGATCCTATGCTAATATAGCAATGCCAGAAGCATGAATCAATGATTCTAATCAGTTAGAAATCAGTTGCAACTGATTTCGGTTCTGAGCTAAGATGCTAGCTGCTAAAGATGACAAATTACTAAATTGCCCCTGCCTCATTAAGTAATTACAGAATTACCTTTTAGTATTTACCACTTAAGTCCCTGAGTGCTAACATGTTATAAATCAGGGACTTAAGAGCAAATTCAGTAAACTTAGACTTTCCATTAATTGGCCATTAGCCCAATTAATGCTATATTAGTAGTTTTGTAACCAATGATTGTTTTTATGACTTTTATGAATTGATTTCTGCATTTCTTTAATTTTGCTGTTTACTGAGCTTCTGCAAGCTCAACACTTGGTATCAGAGCCACTGGTCCTCTGACCATGGCGAAGAACACGCGCAACGAGGCTCTGGATGGCCGCGTGACTGAGATGGAGGGACAATCGGTGGAATTCCGGCAGCGTTTGGAGGCCAGTCAACTGCATTTCGAGCATCAACAAGCTGAGATGGCGAAGATGGTGACGGCCATGGCAGATCTGCGATCCGAGCAGATCAGAAACAACACCGAACTGAGGGCGGAGCAATTCCGTGCCAACACAGAGCTGGATCGGAAAATCAAGGAGCTAGCTGACAACTTACTGACCAGAAATGTAGAGGTGGATCGGCATATGAACGAAATCCTAACAGCGGTAAAAGGGAAAGCTCCGGCAACGGATGGTGGCAACCATAACTCGACTGAGAAGGATACAACTCAGATCTGTTCTCCCAGCCACAAACCAGTAATTGAGGTGAATTCTAGCCCTAGACTTGAGCATTTTCAGCAAGCTAATACATCATTTCCTGCTAAAATGACTGTGATGGATGAGTTGTTAGTCAAGAATAATCCCCTGTATGATGAGATCTATATAGGCCAAGGGAAAATTCCCATACCTACTACCCCTAGTGTCAATAGATTTAACAGTAGGGAGGACTTAACTTTGGAATTGGGCAAAAAGGGAAACTCAAATAGAAACCACAATCCCTTACACCCTAGAATGGAGCTGGCACTGTTTAATGGTGATAATCTGAAGGAATGGTTTAGGAGATGTAATAGATACTTTAACTATCATCAGCTGAGTGATTTGGAGAGGTTGGAGACTGCTGTGTGGTATCTAGATGGCAAGGCTGAGATTTGGTATCAATCAGAAAGGTATTACAGACATTTTGAGAATTGGTCTGAGTTACAGCTGGCTATGTTAAAAAGATTTTCTGGAAGAAGTGGGGAGGATGTGATAGAGGAGTTTAACAAATTGTATCAAAAGAAAGGAGTACTGGAGTATGTAGAGGAATTTGAGGAGCTTAAGTCAATGGTTTTGTTATCACACCCTCATCTGAAAGAACAATATTTCTTATCAAGTTTTTTGAGTGGTCTCAAGGTGGAGCTTAAACCTCTTGTTAAATCTGGAAGGCCTGGTAATCTACATGATGCAGTAGAAATAGCTATGTGCCAGGAGGAATATTTGGAAGCTTTTAATAAAAAGGGTAAACAAGCCTTCAATTCTCAGTGGACAGGGAACTATAGAAGAGAGCATCAGGGTGAAATGGGAAAAGGAAAAGCTCATGACAATAAGGTGGTTGATGGTGAAAAGAAAAATGAAGGGTTTAAGAGAATAACTCCACAGGAACAACAATATAGAAGAGAAAACCATTTGTGTTATAAATGTGGTGAGAAGTATACTCCTGGTCACACATGTAAATACCAAAGAGTGCATTTGATTACTAGAATGGAAGATGAGGAAGATCAGGATCTGTTGGTAATTCAAGAGGACAGTGAAGAGATCAAGCAGTTGGAGCAGGAGCCAGAAGAATTTGAACTGAAAACCATTGGTGATGGCAGTACCAAATCCAATACAATCTCATTGATAGGAACTATGGAATGACAGCCAGTAAGGATGTTGTTGGACACTGGGAGTTTCACCAGCTTTATTGACCCTGAAACTGTCAAGAGGCTTAAGTTGGAGGAAGTAATGACAAGGCCTTTCAAAGTTACTATTGCAGATGGTAGTTTGGTGGGAGGCATTTCAAGATGTCCTCAGGTGCAGTGGGGAGTTCAGAATCATTTGTTTAAATTTCATTTCAGGGTAATGAAGCTAGGAGGAATTGATATGATTCTTGGTGCTGATTGGATGGCTCTTTTGAGCCCTATTTCTTTTGATTTGGCTACTGATGAGGTGTTCATAACCAGTAAGGGTGCTCAGTGGTGTTTACAAGGAAATGGGAAAGATCCACAGTTTCATTTGATGAGGGGTGAGGAAGCTAAGGTGTTGGCTAAGTTGAGAAGAAGGAGAGGCTATTTGGCAATGACAGCTGAGTTGCAGCCTGAAGGGTTCCATAATACTGACATGGCATGGCAGGGAAGAAGTGCATTACCACCTAGCTATGGGGGAGGTTTTCGGAAAATAGACAGGGCCACTGATCCTTTGGTTGGAGAGGAGTATCAAGCCAGCAGGAGAGCCTATTTTGATATCATGGATGGAAAAGTTTACACCATTTCACAAGTGACTGAATCAGAAGCAGCAGATGAACAATATTTGAGCCCAGCCATCCAGTCTGTACTCAGTGAATTTAGTGAACTATTTCAGGAACCTCAAACCCTACCTCCAAAACGGGCAATTGACCACCAGATCAATTTGAAGATGGAAGCAGAACCCTTTAAGGTAAGACCTTACAAATATCCCCACTTTCACAAGTCTGAAATTGAGTCACAAGTTCAGAAGTTGGTGGAAAACAAGGTAGTACAAGTCAGTACTAGTCCTTATGCATCACCTGTATTATTAGTGAAAAAGAAAGATGGAGCTTGGAGGTTATGTGTGGATTACAGAAAGCTGAATGATCAGACAATCAAAGACAAATTTCCCATACCAGTGATTGATGAGCTGTTAGATGAGCTATACAATGCTAAGATATTTAGTAAATTGGATCTCAGATCTGGATACCATCAGATAAGAGTCAGGGATCAGGATGTGCACAAGACAGCTTTTGCTACCCATAATGGCCATTTTGAGTTCTTAGTCATGCCATTTGGTCTGACAAATGCTCCTGCAACATTTCAGGCCCTTATGAATTCTGTGTTTCAGCCATTTTTGAGGAAATTTGTTCTGGTGTTTTTTGATGACATCTTAATTTACAGTAAGAATTTGGAGGAGCATTCTAAGCATCTTCAGATGGTGTTGCAGTTGATGAAGGATCACCAGTTGTTTGCAAAGAAATCCAAATGTGTATTTGCAGTGGACAG
Source organism: Sherardia arvensis (assembly GCA_948330725.1). Taxonomy (NCBI): domain Eukaryota; kingdom Viridiplantae; phylum Streptophyta; class Magnoliopsida; order Gentianales; family Rubiaceae; genus Sherardia; species Sherardia arvensis. The sequence goes on from OX415244.1 coordinate 8,415,509, forward strand.
GGTGGAATACTTGGGACATATTGTGACTGGAAATGGTGTAGAGATGGATGCCAGAAAAGTGGAGTGTGTATTGAAGTGGCCTCAACCTACTAATGTTAAGGAGCTTAGGGGTTTCTTGGGGCTATCTGGATATTATAGAAGGTTTATAGCTGGATATGGAGTTATTTGCAGACCTCTGCATGATCTGTTGAAGAAAGATTCATTCAAATGGAGTGAGGCAGCACAGCAGGCTTTTGATAAGTTAAAGTTGGTTATCACTCAGGCTCCAGTGCTGAGAATGCCAAATTTCAATCTTCCATTTATAGTGGAGACTGATGCTTGTGGGAAAGGAATGGGGGCAGTACTGATGCAGGAAGGAGGACCAATTGCATTTCTGAGTAAAGCTTTCTGTCAGAAAAATATGGGACTGTCTACATATGAGAAGGAGCTTTTGGCTTTAGTAATGGCAGTGGAGAAATGGAGACATTATTTGGTTGGAAACAGATTCATTATCAAGACTGATCATCACAGCTTGAAATTTTTATTGGAGCAGAAATTGCACACAGCAGTGCAACATAAATGGATTACCAAATTGTTGGGGTTGGATTTTGAGATACAGTTTAAGAGTGGGAAGTCAAATGTTGCTGCTGATGCCTTGTCAAGAATACCAGTTAGCATGATAACAGACTCTGAGCCAATGGAACTGGAGGTTCTGACAGCTTGTAACATGGTGAATTCTTCTACTTTGGTACCAGAATGGATCAGTCAGTTGGAGGAAAGCTACTTAGGAGATGATGAAGCTCAGAAACTCATTGCAGAAGCAGTGATTACTCAACAGACAGTGGGAGAATACTCTTATGTCAATGGGATCTTAAAGAAAGGTAACAAGATTTATGTTGGCAAATCTGGCAATATTAGAAATGAAATCTTGGCCACCATGCATGCTTCAGCCATTGGAGGTCACTCAGGGCAAAATGCCACTGTGAAGAGAGTGATGAGCACCTTTATTTGGCCTAAGTTGAGGCAAGAAGTGATTGAATTTATCAAGGCATGTGTACCTTGTCAGAAAAACAAGTCTGAACATTGTCTGCCTCCTGGCCTTCTTCAGCCACTGCCTATACCTAATTCTGCTTGGAGACATGTTACTATTGATTTTGTGGAACAATTGCCAGTTTCAAAGGGTTTTGACACTATACTGGTAGTAGTGGACAGATACTCTAAGTACAGCCATTTTTTGGCTCTTTCCCATCCATTTACAGCAAAGCAGGTAGCTCAACTTTTCTTGGATGAGATCCATAGATTGCATGGCTTACCAGATTCTATCATTTCTGACAGAGATAAAATTTTTGTCAGTCATTTCTGGAATGAGTTATTTGGTAAACTGGGAGTGAAGCTTAAATACAGCACTGCTTTTCATCCAGAGACTGATGGTCAGACTGAGAGAGTCAATCAAGTAATTGGAAATTTTTTGAGATGTTTCTGTGGGGATTTTCCTCATAACTGGAAGGATTGGCTTGCTGCTGCTGAATGGTGGTATAATACTAGCCATCATACCAGCTTACAAATGACACCCTATGAGGCACTGTATGGGGTTAAACCCTTAACCTTGCCTCTTGGCATGGTTACTGATTCCTTATTTCCAGCAGCACAAGACTTATTGCAACAAAGGGCTGCAGTGCATCAGAAACTTCAGGAGCAGCTCAAATTAGCTCAAGTCAGAATGAAAACTTATGCTGATGCCAAGAGATCAGAGAGATCATTTGCAGTAGGAGACTGGGTGCTTTTGAAGAGAAACAAGTACAGACAACAATCTCTTCAAGCAGCTGTGGAATCTAAGCTTTCAGCTAAGTATCATGGACCTTTTCAGGTGGAAAAGAAGGTGGGAGAGGTTGCCTATAAATTGAAAATGCCTGTGGATAGCAAGGTACATCCAGTCTTTCATGTTTCCTTGCTTAAACTTTTTGTGGGAGATCCTACTACCACTGTCAGCTCTTATCCAAATGTTAGCTTGGAGCAACTGGAATCTCTGTGTCCATTGAAGGTGTTGCAACGCAGACTTGTGATGAAAGGTACAGAACAGGTGGTCCAGTGGTTGATCTTGTGGAAAAATTTGAATGCTGATGAAGCTTCATGGGAAGATGCTGATTTTATCAAGAACCAGTTTCCCAGTTTTGTGGTATGAAGCTTGAGGACAAGCTTATTTGAAGAGGAGGGCATTTGTTATAAATCAGGGACTTAAGAGCAAATTCAGTAAACTTAGACTTTCCATTAATTGGCCATTAGCCCAATTAATGCTATATTAGTAGTTTTGTAACCAATGATTGTTTTTTATGACTTTTATGAATTGATTTCTGCATTTCTTTAATTTTGCTGTTTACTGAGCTTCTGCAAGCTCAACATAACACTTTCTTCTAATTTTGGGTTTAAACCAATTTCGGCCCACGTATGTATCGAGCCCAAATAAATCCGGCCCAAATTTCCGGACTAATTCAAACCAGATACCAAAATATAAATATGACCGTTAGGAGGCTAACGAATTAACCCTTTTTTCTCCGATAATTACGGAGATTGCCAGCGGAGCAGACGCGTGGGAGGAGGGTATAAACGTAATTACTCCCTAACCCTAATTCCCAAATCTGCCTTATAAGTATTCGTCGGGTCGGCTCCGTATCCACATTTGTTTCTTCCCTTTCTGTTTATGTGATAATCATGTCTTCGATTTTCTCTCAATTGGATTCGGGCGTCGAAGAAATTCGATGCCCTATCTGCCAAGAGTCTCCTCATAATGCGCTGCTTCTCGTCTGCTCTTCCCAAGGCTGCCGGCCGTTCATGTGTGATTCCGGCGAGCTCCTCTCAAACTGCTTCAACGATTTCTGCGCTGTTCAAAGAGTGATTCCGACAGAGTTGGGTACGTTTGAGGGGGGTGATTTAAGGTGCCCGCTCTGCAGGGGTGAAATCACGGGATGGGTGCTCAACCCGCAAGCCCGGCGAGGGATGAATTTGGCGGTGAGAAATTGCTCCCTGATGAATTGTTTATTTTCGGGTAATTATGCTGAATTGCAGGTACATGCTGAAAATGATCATCCCGAGAGCAGGCCGAGGGAAGTTGGTGATGGTGATGTTTCGTCGGAGTTTGACCACTTTGATTTGGACAGTTTCTTGGAGTTTCTTTCTGAGGAACATGTTCAGTTCTCGGATGAAGAGGTTAGTATTGATGATCTCAGTCAATATCTTGATGATCTTAGTCAATTTTTTGAATCTGATGAACAGGTTCAGTTCTCCGAAGAGGTTAGTATTGATGATCTCAGTCAATTTCTATTTGACGAAGAGGTGTTTTTTGATTTGTATGATCTTGAATCTTGATGATCTTGATGGGGGACTCTGCTTCTATGGTGGTTCATGGACATGATACCACCTTGCCTATCACTCTGGTTGTGAGAGGCGCCAAGAGCCCTCTTCTTGTTGGGGACTTATGAATCCAGTGTTCATCAGGTAGTTGCTGTTTTTGAGCTCAGGATTGTGTGTTGTTCTTGCATTTGTGTTAGTTTAATATTGGTTGATAGGAGATGAAATGATGTTTCTTTTGTTTCTGTATGGCATGTTCTTTGACTTTGAGTGAAAACTGAACATGTTGCTATTGTTGTTGTTGCATGTTGTTACAAGTGTAGAATGAGTGGCAGATGGCAAAGCATATTTAGAACAAATAAATGCACTGGTAGTGTTGCTGACAAGCTTGAAAGTTCTGCACTTGATCTTATCATAAAATTTGTTATTGAAAAGTTGTGCAACCTTGAGTTGTTTCTACTTGTCCAAGAGAGCAACTTTATTTTAGAATTTTCATTCTTTATTTTTTGGGTGACTTTAGAAGTGGTCAATCTCATGATTGCCCTGTTAGGAAATGCTAGGAAATGGATTGTATTTACTTTTTCAGGTGAAATCCCCTCCAGCAGTCCACCATGGACCAAGCTGGTTCGCGACGCCTTCAAGCTCGCCACCCTGCATCATCTTCTTTGATATTCTTGATTAAGGTTGTTGCAGCAACGAACATGAAAGGACTTATCAAATCTTGGAGCTTCTGAAGCTGTCGTCTACAACCAAAGTGCTGAGAAAGAATGCATACCGTGATAGCCCTGAAGTGTGCAGCATAAACCTAGACATCTTCCTGGGATTCTACCAAGAGCATAGTCAAGTTTGAAGAGGCATCATTTGCATTTGCCAATTTTAAGGCCATGAGTTTTTTGTAACTATTGATGTTTTTGCTGCATTGGGATTTTTTACCTTTTCAAATATAATTGTGGCCTAAACTTGTCTTGTTATTCAATTCAATTCAATAATGTCCCTCCTCCCTCGTTCATATTCGTTGCTCTTTTAATCTCGAGCTGTTGAAAATAGTAAAAACTTTGAAACTTAACTTAAGTCTGGTGCGATTATGAATTTCTTTTATAATCAATGACACTCAGTCATCACAAGTATAACTTAGATTATTGTTATATGATCCATTCAATCAGCACTTTGTTAGTAGTTGTGTCACAGAAAAATGTAAGTCAAAAGATGATCACAGTGAGTACATAAAACCCACAACTCTTCTGAAAAAAGAACCCTTCTCAGTTTCACAATAAACTGAAGCAATAAACATATTTTCTTGATCGAGAAACTCGATATTTACTGGTGCAAACTCTACAAAAATTGATTTGCAAGCATAAAAATCCGCCATTACTTCAGCCAAAATGAAGATAACACAGATTCCATGAGAAACGGATGATCAAAACTATTGTCAGCCTAGTGTACACTTTATGCCCTACCTAAGTTGACTGTAGAGATCTAAAAGATGACTGCTGCTCTTTAGATAGTGAAGAAAACCATTTGCTAGCAACTGAGAGACTATCATTCTTCGGCAGACTGTCATCACTATTAGTGCTAATAACTTCTTCAAACGGCTTATCAATGAGCTCCATTAAGGCAGCCACGGAAACAAACTGGACGGAAATATCATAGCTCCTAAACGTGTCCCTGCATACAAAACCAGCCAGCCATTTTCTCACACAGCCGACTTCAGAATCTTCATATCCGTTGGCATCGATTCCAATCCTGAAAATAGGTCAAATAAAATAATTAAAATTCATAAATCCACAAAACAGAGAAATTGCAGGGCTGTGAAAAGGCATCTTCCACAATGCGTGCATCAGGTAAAAATTAAAAGAAAATTTGAGGCAAAAAGGGTAGCATTTCAGGCCATTAAGCAGAGAGCTCTTTACTTCACCAACTTCCAAACTACTATCCTAAACATGCAATTCATAAGAAGTACAGCATGCTAGATGTATTTACCAGAAAACTAAAAGCATCCCGTAGTACACACATCATTTGGTTCAAATGCCCAAGCTTGTTAACACGCACGAAACATAATTTCTACATACAAACATATTTAGCGTACTTCTAAATTAACATGTATCAAAGTTACCTTCCTAGTTGACCAAGGTGAGCAATAATAGCATTTAAGAGGTTCCGTGGAATACTCGAGTCCAGAATTTGGAGAAGTGGTGAGACGATGTTACCAAATATCCAGCTCCAAGTCTGCATTATATCATCAAAGCAGTTAGTGATTGCATTTGAAGACGTCCAGCCACACACAACCAAGTAACAGAGATTTTAAACATTCTAACAAAAAGTGATTTTCAAAGCAGTTTAATCACCTGAGGTGGAAGCTTTACAGATACAAACATAAGATATGGTAAGAAATTAAAACTAAAAAAGAGCAATGAAGCTATACCATAATTCTTTCGACAAGCTCAACCAGTGAAAGGATGTCAACAAAGCAGTGCAGTTGCTCATTAAACAAATAATTCAGCTGATCAGTCTCTCCGTGACATGAGATGTCTGTGGTTGTCATTCCATGGAGCACAGGTACATTTACTGATGATAACTGTGCTGGACCTGTATGCTGCTTTTCAGTTCCAGACAAAGCATAGCTCCGGAGCTTTTCTAGTAGCAGTGATACAACAAAATCAACCGAAGCCACACCCTGAGAAAATGGGCACGAGGCACACGCTGAGATCTTCATTATCTCCTCAGCAGATGCCAAATAGGAAACGTTCTCAGCTGAGGAAGAGTCCAGCCTCTCAAGGAAAACCACCAGAGATTTCAGGACATACATTTCCAAGCCATAATCTTCAGGGGTAAAGTACGTTGGACCACACAGATGGGCGAAAAGATGGAGAAGCTTAAGGACAAATGAAAGGTTAATTTTCCTTGTGCTAAATAAGTGGTATGATATCTCACAAGTGAAACCAATTTTATCAACTGATACACATATCGATGCTAATACCAGCCCCCCAGTGATTAGTGAATTACTTGAAGCTTCTGCACAGGACCATGATATGCATTCATCCTCACAAACAGCCTTTGCTCCTAAGTGCATCATTTCATGGACGTCACCATATTTTATGATGGTCCTGTTCAGGAGAAGGTCCTCAAGCAGAGCTAACAGTTCACCAACATCACAAAATTCCCTAAACAGTCTCTTAGTGTCCAAATCATCCATCGCTGCACAAAAGAATATTGTAAGATAACATTAAAAGAGGAATAATTAAGTATGCTACTATTAAACAACATGACAAGTCCAGATACCTGCACGCCACTGCTGAGAAAAAGAATCCATGAACTGATGAGAATCGAGGTTATACACACTTCTGGTTTCATACATTGCAACTTCAGGAACATACTGAAGTAATAGTGACAGTCAAACAGAACCCCGCTCCCTGGATACAGACAAGAGGTAAATCAGATTATCCACACAAAACAGTCGATATAAATGATCAAGCTTAGAAATTTGGAAGGCCTGACAACATCAAGACAATTACTAATGGAAATACCAATGTAGGTCATGTCATCAGAAAAAATAAAATTACACAGCATACTGGCAAATGGGGTAAATACAGGCTTAAAAAGGAATAACGTCAACCCAACATAAAAACAAGCGAGTATCACTCACCCCTCTATCTTTTCCCACAAGCATGACAGAAGTAGTTCTATACCTAGAAAACAATCCATTGTAGTGCATAATCTCTCACATTTAGTTTCCCGAATATGTGCTATGGACTACAATTTTTAACAATAACTTCCAATATGTTATTTTGCAACATGAAATAACCTACTCATGTTATTTTGCAATTAGAAGATTCCTAAATGACCTTGATCATATGCCATTGCAGTTGAATTGTAATAACCTACTCAGGTTCAGTTAATACACTGTGCATAAATATTATGAGCACTAAGTTACTTTAAAAAATACACTCACCAACACTTACCCAGAAGAGAGACCATCAGCTTTCTGGAGAGAAAGAAGAATATTCTTTATAAGTCTTTCAATCAAACAGCTTCCAGAAATCTCGAATACGAATTCGCTGCAGGCATGAAATATCTTGTAAATGCTGCCTCTTTCAGTGCTACTTGAAGAAACAACACAATATTTTGGAGTTCTGTGAACCACTGGAATTTGTGCAGATTAAACTATTGTCGGCAGGAACAACTGATGCCATGGTTGAGTTCTGGGGCTGACCAGAAAAGCCATTATTCGTGATACCTGAGACGCCGTCTCCACTGACATTTGAGTTTTTTTTTAAGCCATCATGAGGTTTACACACCCCAACTAACAAAGTTTTACATGAACCATGGCTTCCAAGAGTCCTTTCATTGGAATTCATTACATCAAAAGAGCGTGATGGAATCACATTACCTTCAGTAGTTTCAATTTCATTTTCAGTAGCCCCTACAAATGGGAGATGAATTCTGCATAAGGCAGAAGAAAGAGGAGAGAGTGGCTTTTTCATTGCTTCATGAAAACCTCGTTCAGCATTTTCATCATCCAAATCAAACAATTTCAAATAATCCTTACCCAAGACTTCTGAATTCCTAGTTGAGTTCCGCTTATTTCCTAAGACAACATCCGCTGATGTCCGTCAATTCTGAAGCACTTGCATTCAATTCAGTTGCCCGAGAACTTTTGCAAACTTCCCTCATTTCATTACCAAGCGTTTGAAGCTTTGTTTTTAGGCCAGCAGCATGCATTTCCAGATCAATATTTGATGTCCTTTTCTTTTTGTGAGGCCTGAGTAACTCCCTATCTGCATCTCCTTGTAACTTAGCAGGCAAAATTTCTTCCTCCGGAGATTTTAGGGACACGCCAGCTAACATGCCGTGCATCACAGATAAATTTTGCAATGCTTGCTGATGTGTTCTCTTACCAGAAGAACGCAAATGTTCATTGCCAGCAGTCCTCTTCCTCTTCTGATGCTGATGCCTTCCACTCTTTTAAGTAGCACCATTCTTCATTGGACTTCCTACACTTTTTCCAGGTCCTACTCCAAGCTTGTCTTCACAGGCTTTCCTTGCATCATTAGACAGCACAAGGTTTTCATTTTCTGCCAATAAAGCTGAGGTTGAGACAGACAAAGTACCATTTTCCTGTGAGCCCGTCAACTGCTTATCAGAAAAAGATACCAAACTGGAATTTATGGCAGAAGTCTCTAACAATCTTCTGCTAGAACCCTGCTCCAAGCTAGAATCAGTACCTGTAATGGGGCGTGAGCAGATCTCTCCAGTTCGAGAAGCAGGCAACAGAGCTGATCTTGGTTTTACCAACCCAGTTTCAATTCGGGGGATCAAAACATCCTCTTGATCCAAGTTCCCTATCTGAAAACAAAGACAAGTACTGCATCATTATCTCATTGTTGCAGGAAGAACCAAAATACATCCTATGAAACGAAGAAGTGAAAACTAGCTGAATCAGGATAAAGAAGATTTAATTGTAGCTTAGTTCTGTTTAGGGAAACAAATTAGTATTCTTTCAATATATAAGAACTCTCAGTATCGTAATAGCCACATTAGAAAGTAGAAATGCCTCAGATTGGTATCTAGTCTGGACTCTGGGCATGCGGAACTTAAGTCAGAATGTGCTTTGGATCACCATATATTACAGAAATATAACATAGATAGTATAACCCAGGTAGTTGAAGACTAATTGTCATCACATGACATAATAATTAAAAGAATTCCTTGATAAAAGCTATACATAAAGGACAATCTCAGTTTAAGAAGACACCAGGTCCATCAGTATCAATTTTAATTATTACAACAAACTTGTTTCACAAGTAAACTTATTCTTATTTTATAACTATGAAGCATGCTATATCTTGGTTTCATCTAGCATCGATGAAAACATTCTCACAGCTTCATACTTAATACACTAGTGTGCAGTAACTGCAACCTGAGCTAGACTCGAGAAAATAATAATCATCCACCCCCCCCTCCCCTAGTGCATCTCAGATCGCAGTAAGTCATGAACTTCAGAGAAGAATTAGGAAGACCTTAAAACTCTGTAAACCTCCTACATTCTAAGGACAATCAAATTTAGATGGTATGTACCATGCAATTTCAAGTAGATGACTGTCCTACAAAAAAAGTACTGCAATGAGAATTTTCAAGTAGAGAATGAGCACAAACCTTTTCCAGGTGATTTGCATCACCAGATTTGACAAACAGGCACTTCTCAAGTATGTCTAAGTGTTTCATAGGTTTTAGAAATTCCTGCTTTATGCAACGTACTTCTTGTTGGAGCATCTGATTGCGAGCAATTTCCATCTTATAGACTTTATTGGCATGCTTAACTCGTGTTTTTTCGAACTTCAGCTCTTTCCTTAACAGCTTAATTTCAGCAGTTGCTAGTTGTATACTTCCATCAGATTCAGCATCAAAAGAATTGAACCCTGTCATGGAGGAAACAATATCTTCAATCTCATCTTGAAATTTTTCCAGCTTTTGCTTGTTTCCCTCTAGCTCACAAGATAAACGGTCACCACGGCTCTTTTCTTCCATAGCCTTACTCTTGTATGCGCTGGCAATACTCATCTGCTCTTCTGCTTTCTTCATCTCAGACTTCAACTGCTTCTTGACCCTGTGAAGTTCCTTTTTCAAATTCTCATTTTTTTGCCTATGTCCAATTTCTCAAGCCTTGGATGAATTACAAACTCCCAACTGTTCCTAACTCACGAAAAAGATTATCCAATCATCAAATTCAAGATAAACTTCTGCTGACCCTGGAGTGGATAAAGAGCCTACTTGTTGCAACATAAATCTATTTTACAATCTATTCAAACATAATAGAGCTGTGAGACTAAAGAGCAATTACGATCCATAGCACACGAACAAACATAGATTTCCATTTCAGCTTACATGACCAACACACTGTTTATTATCAACCACTTAGTATAGTTACCTTTGAAATACAGTTCCGTTTATATTTACGTTTGCCATGAACTCCAGGGTAGATGCTTGATCAGAGGCATTGAATGGCTCAAGGATGTTGTTGTCCTGAAATAGGAAATGAAAAAACCCGGTAAACTCTATCTATCAGGGTATACAAGAAGAATACGGACACTTGCTTGTTTATCATTTGATCAGTAGAAACAAAAGCACATCAAAATATACCATTCACATTAACTCCAAAAAGATAATAATATGTTTCGAATATAGCATACCATTTTTTACTGAACAGATACAAAATATCAAGGCCATGAAATGAAAATTACAAGGAGAGCTCTTGGACATAGAAAAGAGAGGAGTGATATGATTTAATAGTTAAAAGTGTTAAGTTTTAGTAAAGAAGTTAGGAAATTATGCTTGCTCATTTAAATGATAGATTACCTTGCTGATGATCATAGTCAAGAGTTCAAAACCTAAACAGATCGCAAGCAGTGGAAAATGGTCTCCTGCATCATTTTTCTCCAAAACTTTCTGCAAAATATAAATGAAGAACAGCTGAGATCCAAACATATTAACAGTAACATCATGGTCACGTCTAGAAGTAAAATCTTTAAAGGGAAAGAAAGAAAAAACACATTTAACATTTAGAACTAAAATAACTCTAGGTAGGTTTTGGAAAAATTACTAGTTGTTCCAACAACTCAAAAAAAAAAAAAAATGAACAATCCACCTTTACTCATCACAGATGGATGTGACTTCTATTGATTTTTAAATCTTAAAAAACAAGCCATCACATTGCTATCAGTTAACACTAGCAGTTCAATCACCTTAAACACAGTCTCCACAACGTCGAAGTAAAGTCCACTTTTAGCCCACCCACCGGTAAAGAGCACTCCATTAACTAGATTTAGCTTCTGCAAAATCACGGCAAAGGAACGTTAGTAAACATAACAATATTAGGTTAACTAACTTAAGCCCTCAGAATCAGTATGCTAAGTTCCATCATGCGTGAGCAATAAAATGTCACCCTTAATCATTATTCATCATATACTTCTAAACTCTGAAGTCATTAAAAACCATGCCTTCACTACAGTAAAAGTGCACTAAACTTCATTTTACCTTTCAAACAAAGCAGACTGCCTTTGAGGACAAAAGACCCTAACTCTGCATAATAGACAAAATTTAACCGCCAGAAAGCAGCAGAAGCAACAACAGTAAATAGAAAGATTAAGCCTTATGCAAATACGTTTAATTTTGATAAGAAGATTATACATTTCTACTGCATAAAAAAGTCAGCCTTTTTCAGGCATACAGATTGAAAAAAGAAAAGAAAAGAAAGAACAACCTTATCCAAAACATCCAGCGGTTCATTGTATATCGGAGGAATAACTCTGGCTCCGGCGGACTCCACAAATTTCACGTAGGAAGCAGCAATATACGAAGCGTTCGTATCGTTATTGAGACGGCCAGAGGCGCCATCGCCGGGGTGGCTCAAGATTCCGATCACCGGCCGATAATTCAGCTTAGGATTACTCGCCGGACAGCTCGGGGAAGACACTCTATGATTCTCGCTCGGTAACAACAGAGTCGCAGTCGACTCCTCGGTTCTTAGCTGGTCACCGGAAACCGCTGCGCTGGCGCCGGAGCTGATGTCCTTGGTGAAAGCAATCAGGAAAGGAATCCAAAGATAATTTAAATTGAACATATCCGAAGGCGACGATGCGGCTGAGGAAGCAGCGTTGATCGGAGGGAGAGCCGGGGGAGATGAAGAAGAGGAACTAGTGGTGGCGGACGGCGGAGGCGACGGCGATGGCGGCGGCGGTGGTGGAGGCATTCCGATCAGAAAGATGAAGTTTTGACATGGAAACTATTGGATATTATGATGATCAGTTTTCGTGGAGCAGTTTTTGGAGTTGTGCGAAGGTGCTTGAGGATACGGGAAAGTGATGCAGGCGGATTCGGCGTCGAGCAGTGTGAGTGAGGGATAAGGAAAAGGAGATGGAAATGGCGTGTAGCGGAGAGGGAATAGTACGGACTATGACGAGTTCAGAGAGATGATGACAACGGAGGAGCTAACTTCTGGTTTTTTTTGGATAGAAGAAGATTTTTCTTAATCACTGTGCATTGAATTGTTGATACGAAAAGTTTTAATTGCTCGTGCAAGATCACGGCCTAATCATGTTGTCCAAATAGTTGATATATATATAAAACTAGATGATACCGTGCTCATGCACACGGTGTTTAACTTTAAACATTTACTTTTTTTTTTTTTTTGATTTAAACTTTAAAGTCACCCAAAAAAATCGGGTGAGGGGGATTTATTGGGCACTCCATACCCTAGCAAAAGCCATAAAAATTGGAATAAGTTCAGTTACATGCCGAAATGAGAACGGCCAAAAAATAAGGTGTAAAAAACCCACACCCTCATCTTAGTAGTGGCTAAATATCATAATAATCTAGGAATCATCTTAGCCAACGTCTATGACGAAGAGCAACTCTGACGCCCATAAATTATGATATTAGGGAACTACAAGATGGTATTTACAAAAGAATAAGTTATAAAAGGGAAATTAAGTGCCAGGAAGGATGAGAACTCCAGTGGCAGCAACTTGAGCTGAAGAACATGAGGCAGAGTGGTGTGTAGCATACCATCAGAAAAATCAATTATATTAGGAATTGCCTATTCTTAGAGAGGGAGTATGAGTTGCATCCAGTAGAATCAGCCCCTGAATATTTGTAGGAAGTTCAGACCATGCAAAGGTCTGCTGATAGGTGTGCTCTCTACAGAGTCTAGCAAGCATGTCTGCTGGTTGGTTGGCTTCTCTCAGGGTATGCATCAGAGTGTGTTGTCCCAGCATTTGGGAGATGCTATCTACCTGGTTAAAAAGAGTCCAATGGCACCTGTCAGGCTGCTTAATCATTTCAATAGCCATTTTGCAGTCTGACTCTACTGAGAATGGTTGATTGAGTTGTAGTGCCCACTTAATCCCAGCTTCAATGGCATTGATTTCAGCATGGAGAGGGGAGGGTGATGATATATATGAACATGAGGCCTCCACAAATTGTCCTTCAGAATTCCTGATCAAAATTGAGATACCTGCAAAGTTCAACTTCCAGGAGGCATCAACATTCAGCTTATAACCATACAGTGGATATTACCATTTGACAGAGAAAATGGGTGGTTTTGGGGGCCTTTTGATAGGAGGAACATATCCTGAGTCAGCCAGTTCATAATCAACCTTTCTAGAAAGGAAAATAGGCTTGGCCAGAAGGGATGAATAGATAAGTTCTTTAAGGTTTTTTGTTAGAACATCAAGATCAGGTGGTATGTTCTCAAAAATCATCCTGTTTCTGGCATTCCATAAGAGCCAGCATACAAAAATTGGAGCAATGTGATTTAGGTAGGTATGTGTTAGGGCCGAGCATCCGACTGACCTGACGGCTCATCAGAACCAACGGCTCGCCCCCTTAGCACACATGGCGCCCGGGCCAGCCCGGACGTGGCATCAGATCAGAACCCCAGTTGTCTGGGCCAGGCATCTCGCCATCCTGGATGACTCATCCCGGCCCCTTAGCACACATGGCGCCCGGGCCAGCCCGGACGCGGCATCAGATCAGAACCCCAGTTGTCTGGGCCAGGCACCTCGCCATCCTGGATGACTCATCCCGGCCCCTCGACACACGTGACATCCGGGCCAGACCCGATCGCGGTTAGAACCCTACTTGGCCTGGCAGGAGCATCTTCCCAGACAACCTAATGGCGTGATGTGACTGACCAGGCCCCGGTTCCCTTCTATAAATACCTCACTAATTACAAGGAGAGAGGTATGTTCACCATTCACTATTCTCTACCAAAATTACTCCCAACATGCTTTCTGACTTAAGCATCGGAGCGGGAACGGCATTAAGCCACCCCGCCCTGACCGTGAGTGCTCATATGGTCTTAGCAGGTAGATTTCATCCGTCATCGAGGCGGATCAAGAGACGTTGCAGCACGGCCTAGATCGACAGTCCAGGCCACGGTCCAGCAGCACCGTTAACGATCTGGATATTCCTCCAAGGGATTTCCCGGTCGTAACATTGGCGCCGTCTGTGTGGATTAAACGCCTAGTCACCCACGCAGCTCGGAGATGTGAGCGAATCAGCCTCCAACGAGCACAACCGAAGCACATCTCCAAATCTGAGCAGACAAAGAGCCTCTAAGTTGGTTTCTTGGTAAAAAGGTACAAACTTTCACCAAAAATGCCTTCTTTAGAGCCTAAACTTTCAGATCTGTTAAGCACAGCTTCAAGAAAGCTTAAACAGATCAAGCCCATTCTTTTTTAGCCAAAAAGGAGACGACTTTCACCAAAAAATCCCTCCTTTAGAGCCGAAAATTTCAGATCTGTTAAGCACAGCTTCAAGAAAGCTTAAACAGATCAAGCTCATTCTTTTTTAGCCAAAAAAGAGACGACTTTCACCAAAAAATCCCTCCTTTAGAGCCGAAAATTTCAGGTCTGTTAAGTGTAGCTTCAAGAAAGTTTAAACAGGTCAAGCCCATTCCTTTTTAGCCAAAAAGAAGATGACTTCCTCCAAAAAAATCCCTCCTTTCGAGCTGAAACCTTCAAATCTATTATGTATACCTTCAAAAAAGCTTGAAGAGAGCAAGCCCATTTCATTTTTAGCAAAAAAGGGGAAGACTTTCACCAAAAATCCGACCTTTAGAGTCAAAAACCTTCAGATTTGTCAAGAATAGCTTCAAGAAAGCTTAAAGACATTAAACCCGTTCATCTTTAGCCAAAAAAGGGAAGATTTTCAACAAAAATCCGACCTTTAGAGCCAAACCCCCTTTATATGTGTGAAAAAAGCCATTGAAAAGAGGAAGAAGAGGATATCATACATCTGCCATATTTGTGTGGTACAAGGAGACACGATCCTAAAAAAAAAAAAAAAAAAAAAAAAGGGAAAAAATTTCTGCAGTTTGACTTTCTCTAGCTGATGCATCAAACCGTCCAGATGAGCGGACCGGACGCCTCGTCCAGATGAGCGGACCGGACACCGTGCCCAGATGAGCGGACAAGACGCCTCGCCCAGATGAGCGGAAAGGATGCCGCGCCTAGATGAGCGGACCGGATGCCGCGCCCAGATGAGCGGACCGGACGCCGAGCCCAGATGAGCGGACCGGACGCCGCGCCCAGACGAGCGGAGCAGTCATCGCGCCCAGACCAACGTATCGGTCGCCGCGCCCAGAAAAGCGGACCGGTTAGCGCAGACGAGACAACATATATACGAAGGTCATCAGCTACCGGCCATGATATGCCCACATTGGTAAATACCATCATGGTCATAGTTCATCAGGCCACTTCAGCGAATACCACATAGGCTAGTTCATCAGGCCACTTCAGCGACATTGGCTAGTTCATCAAGCCACTTCAGCCACATCGCCCTGTTCATCGAGCCACTTCAGCCACGTCGACCTGTCCATCGAGTCACTTCAGCCACGTCGTCCAGTTCGTCGACTCTCTTCGGCGACATCGCCCAATTCGTCGACCCATTTCAGCGACAAGGCCAACCACCCGGTTCATCGATCATGTCCACTTCCCAAAGCCATTTCATCAACCCATTTCAGCGGCCTCATCCGCCATCCAGAGCTTATACGGCAACAGTGCTTCATGTCAACACTCATTCGTGGTAAAGAGAGTCATCCAAACGCAACTCCTACCAAAGGACGAATAGGACTGCCAAGGTGAACAGCCGCCCAGGTGGGCCGACCCATCCCGGATCAGGACCCAGGTGATGACGCTGACACATGAGTGCATGGCAATCTAGTGAGCCAACTAGATCAGAAACGTCTCTTAGACAGCTGAGCCAACTAGGCGAGCCGACCAGATGACGAGGTCAACCCCGCTCTGAGCCGACCAGATGACGAGGTCAATCCCGCTCTAAAAAGGTATCCCATACCACCCAATATTTCTAATGCTAGTCCCATGACATTTTCTCAAGCATAATTTCTAGAGAGATCACAATGTTTGCCCTAATAAGGGAGTGGTCTTAGGGAAAACTATTTTTCCCGTGCAAAATTGTAGTGTTGTTTTCTCACCCACTATTAATGTATTTCAAGTGCTAAGTTCACGGACATGTTTCCCCTTGTTTATCCATTTGAACCTTATTTCGAAAGTCGAATGACCAAGTCGAAATTTGCAACAATGGATACAACGAAAGGAGGTTCAACCCACCGCCCCGGCCAGCCGGACCGGGCGGAGAGAACACATGGCACATTTCACACCTAGACTGTAAAGCGTCCGGGATGCATCTTTGTTAACGAGCCAGGATTGTTGCCTGGAGAAACAAGGGTGTACTTCTGTGCATTTTACTCTCAAGGGAAAGTCGGTCGACACGGTCACGATCGTGACCGCCGGGCCGGGACTGAGGCTTAGCCGCCCTTCTCGCGCACCGAACATAGGCGTGGTCCTGTTCAGTTGCGAATACGTGAAAGGGGCAGACCATATCCTTTCCCAACCACGGGTAGCAACCGTTTGGGCAAAAAGGTGGGTTTCTTCTTCATTGAAGACCCATGTCGGGAAAGGACCGATAAAGCAGAGTTTGAGACTTAGCAGTACCAACTCTAAATAAAAAATCCCAGGAAAGGAATGACCATTCCACAAATCGTGGTGGCTTGGAAAAGGTTTAGCGACTCCCAAGTTTCAGGCAACTTGGCCCGGAATTCAAGGCCATGCGCGCCAACTTCCATCAGAACCAGCAGGCATCCAGGACCGTCCATCCGGTCAAGCCATCCCTCTTCCTGAAGGGGACGACCCATGTGGACAAGATAGCCCATCCCACTTGGTGAATGGTAAATGAAACAATCATTATAAGCATGCAGGTTGTAAACTAATGAAGAAATGCTACAGTGGCGTAAGCTTAACAATTTATTATGCAAACATATAATGTTTCAAAAGAAAACAAGCATAACCAAATATATCCCCTTATGGGTTATTACATAACCTGTAAATTGTTCAAATGGCAAAACGCAGGAAAGGAAAACAAAGAAACCCAACTGGACTGGTCGCCTTGGCCGGCAGACCAGTCAACCCAAGAGGGACGACACACCGCGAAGCGCATGCCCTTTCAGGATCGCCATCTTGAAATCGTTCGAAACATGGGAGGTCTCCGTGACCAATGCCAATCGGCACAATGAACATGTACAAGCAATATGCTATCACGACCCAGGTCAGCATAAATCAACATGCTCTTACACGCATCACAACCCAGGTAAGCATGCTAAGCACAGTTGAAAAATGCGTACGCTTAAGATAAGATGTCGATCCAAAAAGGGCTAACCGCCCAGATCGCATTTCCGACCGTCAGCCCAGGCCATGGCTTTGCCATCCCAGATCGCGGTTCCGACCGCCAACCCAGGCCAAGGCTTTGCCATCCCAGATCGCGGTTCCGACCGCCAACCCAGGCCAAGGCTTTGCCATCCCAGATCGCGGTTCCGACCGCCAGCCTGGGACAAGGCTTTGCCATCCTAGATCGCGGTTCCGACTGCCGACCCAGGCCAAGGCTTTGCCATCCCAGATCACGGTTCCGACCGTCAGCCCAGGCCAAGGCTTTGCCATCCCAGATCGCGGTTCCAACCGTCAGCCCAGGCCAAGGCTTTGCCATCCCAGATCACGATTCCGACCGCCAGCTTGGGACAAGGCTTTGCCATCCCAGATCGCGGTTCCGACCGCCAACCCAGGCCAAGGCTTTGCCATCCCAGAGCGCGGTTCCGACCGTCAGCCCAGACCAAGGCTTTGCCATCCCAGATCGTGGTTCCGACCGCCAGCCTGGGCAAAGGCTTTGCCATCCCAGATTGTGGTTTCGACCGCCAGCCTGGGACAAGGCTTTGCCATCCCAGATCGCGGTCCCGACCGCCATCATAAGCACATTTCTGCCATCCTGGATCGCGGTCCCGTCCGCCATCATAGGGACATTTCTGCCATCCTGGATCGCGGGCCCGTCTGCCATCATAGGCACTTTTCTGCCATCCTAGATCGCGGTCCCGTTAGCCATCATAGGCACTTTTCTGCCATTTTAGATCGCGGTTCTGACCGCCATCATAGGCACGTTTCTGCCATCCTAGATCGCAGTCCAGTCTGCCATCATAGGCACTTTCCTGTCATCCTAGATCGCGGTCCCGACCGCCATAATAGGCACATTTCTGCCATCCTAGATCGCGGTCCCGTCCGCCATCATAGGCATTTTCCCTGTCATCTTAAATCGCGGTTCCGACCGCCATCATAGGCACGTTTCTGCCATCCTAGATCGCGGTTCCGATCGCCAGCCTGGGCTACGGTTTTTCCAACCTAGGCCACGGTTTCAACCGCTCAGTATTCATCAATCATCTGCAGCTCCCTCTTCTAGCCAACGAGAGCTCTTCAACTCTCACTAGAAAGAGGGGAAGAGAGACCAGATAGGTCGTGAAGCCGGACAGCCGATCCTGCCAAGTCAAGGGAAGTCCGGAAAAAGATCAGCCCAGATGGAGCGTCCGGTTGACGAACTGAAAAGCCAAGTGGTGTAATGGTTGAGAGAAGCGGATAAACCAAGGAAATTAATGAATGAAGTCACTCTGATAAACCACTTGGCCTAACATGCCGAGATGCAACATGCCAAGAAGCGCAAAGGCCGACAACGCAATTCACCTCAAGAGGCTTACGAGTCAAGGTGTAGCAATAAGATGAAGGCCCCCACGACCACCGTCACGGACCACACGTGGCTATGAACCTGACCAGAGATCCCGCTTGATGATCAATCCTCACCAGGTTAAGGAATCACGCAGCAACCCAGATTATGATGTGGGATGCCGAACCAATCTTGTCCAAATGAGGAGCCCAGATCCAGAAGTTGGGTTACCAGATGATACTATTCAAGGCAGTTGCCGGATGATGCTATTCAAGGCAGTTAGCAGATGGGGTTATTCACGTTGATCAAATGCTAAACTCAACAAAATGAGAAGTTCGACTAAGAGGTTTCGGGTGTCAGCCCAGACCGACCTCCCAAACCAGCCAGTTCATCCGCCAAGTCCGTCTAACATGTCTGACCAACTGGCCCATGCCACGGGACGATGTGTACCGAAATTGCAAGCATGCCCACGACCATGGTCTCAAAGGAAATTATCTGCACCGAAAGCAACATGGTATAGGCACAAATCCATGAAAAGCTATTTTTCCCCGACAAATATGGCGAACAAAATATTGAGTCACAAAGCGGTAGAGAGATCCAGAATCTCACCGCGACAATCAGTTGATGAACCGGATGTCTCATCGAGGCGGCTCGCCAAGACAATGATGGAACCACACCAGCGGTCCGATCCGCCCATCCCGACGGGGCACCATGACAACAGGACATCTACAGCCAAACTCATCAACCAGATCAACGATCCGGGTCAAGTAAGAACCATCATGGTGAAAACACGACACGGTGCAAAATCATCACACCTACCTACGACCCAGACGCCTACCCTAGGCGACATCGTGATCCAGCTCCATGGCCAAGGCTAGCAAAGCCCGCTCGGCCCAAATGGAATACATTGCAAGTAAAAAGGGGGCACGTGAGCAAGTAGTGGAGGAATTTTCTTACCACGAATCTTCCGACGGCGTGAACCCTGCTTGTTCAAAACGGTCCAACGACCCAAGCAACAGCCATGCGCTCGAACCGTCAGTTCAAGCTTGGACTTGGGGGGACTTGTTAGGGCCGAGCATCCGACTGACCTGACGGCTTATCAGGACCAACGGCTCGGCCCCTTAGCACACATGGCGCCCGGGCCAGCCCGGACGCGGCATCAGATCAGAACCCCAGTTGTCTGGGCCAGGCATCTCGCCATCCTGGATGACTCATCCCGGCCCCTTAGCACACATGGCGCCCGGGCCAGCCCGGACGCGGCATCAGATCAGAACCCCAATTGTCTGGGCCAGGCACCTCGCCATCCTGGATGACTCATCCCGGCCCCTCGACACACGTGGCATCCGGGCCATACCCGATCGCGGTTAGAACCCTACTTGGTCTGGCAGGAGCATCTTCCCAGACAACCTAATGGCGTGATGTGACTGACCAGGCCCCGGTTCCCTTCTATAAATACCTCACTAATTACAAGGAGAGAGGTATGTTCACCATTCACTATTCTCTACCAAAATTACTCCCAACATGCTTTCTGACTTAAGCATCGGAGCGGGAACGGCATTAAACCACCCCGCCCTGACCGTGAGTGTTCATATGGTATTAGCAGGTAGATTTCATCCGTCATCAAGGCGGATCAAGAGACGCTGCAGCACGGCCTAGATCGACAGTCCAGGCCACAGTCCAGCAGCACCGTTAACGATCTGGATATTCCTCCAAGGGATTTTCCGATCGTAACAGTATGCAATTTAGATAAACCACAAAAAGACCAATTAGTAGCCAATCTATCCCATAAGCTAGCTGAAACAATTAAAGAGGTGTTACAGACAATATGCATCTGTTTCCACATTAGCTGTGCAATATGGCAGCATTGAAAATGTGTTGAAGTGTGTGAGCCTGGTCGCAAATTAAAGCCAAACTGGGCTAACACATCATCAAAGGGAAGTATGGCATTTAGGAGTCTCCACATAAATACTGATAGCTTTTTCTGGATCCCAGAGGACCATATTTTTGCCAAAACTGGGAGGGTCTGCTTTGGTGGTCTCAAGGCTAAATAAGCAGATCTAAATGTGAATTTTCCTAACCTATCTATTTTCCATATTAATTTATCTTGCCTGTGGGGGAAAATGGAAGCAGATTGTAACAGCAGCATAAGATCAGAGGGTAAAGAGGCCTGTAAAAATGGGAGGGCATATGATTTGTTGGCAATTAAATCATACACTGTGAGGTTGAGATACTGATCAGGGACAGTTTCAAAATGGTCAATAAGAGGTCCCCAGCCTGTCCAGTTAGCAAGCCAAAAATTACACTCCCCATTCCCATGTAAGACTCTAGAACTGGATTCTGCAAAAATATTAATATTACAGATCTTTTTCCAAGTCTGAGACTTTCTTTTTGAGATAGGCAGGGAAGCAATAAAATGAGTCCAGGGGGCACTTCCATTCTGATATTTCCACCATAATTTGCAAGCAAAAGCTTTAATTATGGTGGATAGAGATCTCAAGCCTAAACCATTCTGAGAAGTGGGATAACAAATTGAATTCCACTTTCTCCATGATTTTTTGGGTCCAGTATCAGTACTCCCCCAAAAGAAAATTGAGAATTTCCTCTCAATTTTCTTTATGATCTGTTTAGTGGGAGACATGACTGCCCATATGTGTTGTGGAAGTGAATATAGGCATGACTGGATGAGAGTCAATTTTCCTCCCGTGGAGAGCCATATATTCTTCCAATTGTTCAGCCTCCTATCAATAGCTTCCAGAACTGGTTGAAAGTATGAATTTAGGATTCTGCCTGAAAACACTTGTACTCCAAGATATTTAAATGGTAGACTACCTATTGTCATGCCCATAATAATTTGAATATGTCTAATTTTTGGTTCAGAAGCATGTCTGCTGACATAAAAATCACTTTTCTTGTAATTTATTCTCTGGCCAGAAGTTTGTTCAAAAATGGCTAAGAAAGATTTCATTCTGACCAGGCTCTGTTTGGAAGCATTCAAAAAAATGATGGTGGCATCAGCATAGCTGAGATGAGAGGTAGGGGCAACTGTTGGTGGCAGTCTGAAAATTTTGATTTTTCCAGTCTGAAAAATGTAGGAAAGACTCCTGGTGAAGGTCTCTGAAAAAATATTAAAAAGGAATGGGGAAAGGGGGTCACCCTGTTTGATTCCCCTGGAGGCAGTGAAGAAACCAACAGGTTTTCCATTTATGAGGATTGAAAACCAAGCATCAGACAAATTCTTCATTATACAGTCAATAAATCTACCATGAAAACCAAATTTCTGGAGAATTTTTTAAAGAAAATACCAGCTCACCCTATCAAATGCCTTCATCAAATCTAGTTTAAAGACACAGTTAGGATCTCTACCCTTTTGATGAAGGAATCTAAACATTTCTTTCAAATAGATTACATTATCTGCAATGTCTCTATTTTGAAGGAAGGCTGACTGATTTGGTGAAATTAATTTGGGCATCAATGGTTTCAGCCTCTCCATTAAAAGTTTTGAAAAGATTTTATTTGTAACATTGGAGAGGCTGATAGGTCTATAGTCATTAAAACTAATAGGGATTTCTTTCTTTGGAATCACAGTGATCCAAGTACTGGAAATGCCTCTATGAATATGGGACCTTGACAGGAAGTCATTTGATGCCTCTAATAGGTCAAAATAAATTGTGTTCCAGGCCTTAATAAAAAACTTAGCAGTATAGCCATCAGGCCATGTGCTGCTGTTTTTATTAAGTCCAAAAACAATTTGTTTTAGTTCTTCTAGCTCTAATGGCTTAATGAGCTCCTCATTTTCCTCCTCAGATATAAGGTTTGGGATCTGAGAAATGAAATGAGATGTAAAAAGGTTCTGATCTGGGTGAGGTTCATCAGATAGGAGAGACTGATAGAATTGAACAACTTCCTGTTCAATATCAGAGCTCTTATCTAACCATGTACCATTAGAACTTTTTATCTTAGTGATATTCAACCTACATCTTTTTTCCAAAACAGTATTATGGAAAAAGTTTGCATTTTGATCACCCTCTTTAAGCCATTTAATCCTAACTTTTTGTTTCCAGAAATGCCTTTGCTCAGATAAAGTTTTAACTAGTTGAGCTTTAGCTTCATTAAGTTTGATCAGTTCATTAGTTGAACCATCAAGCTCAAAATTAATTTCCTGGATTCTTAATCTCTCCTCTGCATTTTCCACATTTTCATTAATGTCACCAAATACCTCTCTATTCCACTTTTTCAAGACAGATTTGAGAGAATTCAGTTTCTGAAAAAATTTGAACATGCCATTCCATTCAGAAGGTTTGGTCCAGTGGAGATGAATTAACTCCATCAGATCATTCCTTTTAAGCTAAGTATTGATGAATTTGAATGGTTTGGGTACAAAAGGAGTAGCACTGCCTATTTTTAGAAGGAGAGGGCAGTGATCTGAGCTCAATTTACTAAGTACCTGTATAGAAAAGTGTGGGAATTTTTGTAACCAGTTATAGGTACATAGGCCTCTATCTGGTCTTTCTACTGTTAAGTATTTCCCACCTTCTCTATTTCTACCATTACTCCAGGTAAAAAAATTACCAACAGTGTGGATCTCATAGAGGGCATTAGAACTAATAAAATTGCTAAAATCACTGATGCTTGATGCACTGGGGTTTGAGGGCCCTTTATATTCAGTGACAGATGACATGGCATTGAAGTCCCCAATTAGAAAAGACTCAGACAAATTCATTGAAATCAAATCAGACCATAATTCTTTTCTTTCATTCCTAGATCTCAAACCATAGACAAAAATTGAATCAATTGATTCATTGAGTATATGGCTTGTCATCTGTACTTGAAAGAATTGATTATGATCCAACTTGGGTAAGATGTCAACATTCTGATTCCAGAAAAGCCAAATTTTGCAATTAGCAGCAAATGCACAATGAGAGAACTTTAATTTCCTTCTATAACTATCACATTCAGACATGTCATGCTGTGACTCAATGATGCAAAGAACATCAGGTTTATGGGAAGTAATAAGTCTTTCCAGTCTTATCATTGATGTTTCCATTCCCCTAATATTCCAAACTAAGACATTTATTCCTATAGTTGTACTAATCATTGTTTACGATTTTTTATACTTTTAGTAGCTGTTCTAGTGATCACTTTATTGATCTGAGAAAAATATGAGGATACCTTATTTGAATCAGACTCAGCAACACTAGACAGATTTATATTCGGCATTTCAGTGGTGACTGAGGAAATGTGAATGGGGGGTGCACTTACCTGACTAGGCTGGTCAAGTACAGACTGAGTGGTTGGAGTGCTGGATAAGTCCTCAGTGTGCTCTATTTCTTCATTCTCCCCTTCCTCATGAATTAGAGGAAGAAACCTATTGCCTGCCTTTCTTGGTTGAGAGTAGAAAGAAAATCTATTAGTATTAAATGGATTGTCAGGAGAGACAGGGAGCTTACCAGTGTGGATTTTGATGTCATCCTTGGCAAAGTTCTTAGGTCTAATAGGGGATGACCAATCATTTCCAGAGAGCTGATCTTTCTTGGAGCAATTTGGGGGATTTTCTTTCTCTGTAACAACCTCAGGTGCTTCAGTTTCAGTATCCGAGTCAAGTTGTATCACTGATGATGAAGGGGGGCATGATCTAACAGTTCAGGATTTGAAAGAAGGGTTGAGGTAGTAGGTGGAGGAGATGGCTGGATATCTGGTATGTTAGGCATAGTCTCAACAATGCAGACAGTTGATGCTGGAGGAGAGATAGTGGTGGGATCAGTGGTGGTGATGTTTTTCTTCACATACTTCAGGGTTGGTTCCTGTGGCAAACTCAGCTGAGCAGAGATGGTCATGGATTTTTCTTTGGCCGTGACTCCTGATGAGCTAGCTTCATTTGTCTTTTGTAAAGGTGGGGGTGGAACTGGGTGATTGTGGTAAGGTCTAGTGATGTGAGGTTGGGGGTTCTGTTTCTTGTAAGGGAGGTTTTCTGGCCTAACAGGGAAAGGCTGAGGTTTAAGATCAGGGTGAAGGATTTTGCACTCAGAAGCCTCATGTCCTAGCTTATGGCAGTGTTTGCAATAAAGAGGTAGGTGTTCATATTCAATGGGGAACTCAGCATTGTCCCCATTCAGTGAGGTGGTAAGGGTGATGAAGTTGTGGATTTTATCCAACAAATCAATTTCAATGCAAAGCTTCACAGCAGAGGGACGGGTAAGGCTAGCAGTTGCTAAATCCATTTTTATGAACTTTCCAATGCTGTTTCCTATCATTTCTAGCATTGCGAAATTGTACCAAAAGAGGGGAATGTTCTGAATAGTTACCCAGATCGGAATGATGGATGTCTCCGTTTCCGGTGAGAAATTGGCCGTCCATTTGAAGACTTTCATGACTGGACCTTTGAAAGCCAACTGTGTCTTCATCCAGCATCTCCGATAATCATCAGCATCTTCGAACCGAATCAGAACATGTCGGTGATCGATCGAGTCAAGCTGGTATTTTCCTTTAAATCCAACCGATTTAAAGGCCTCGTACAGATATTCCATGGATGGCTTCATCCTGGCGAACTTTCCTATGAGTGCATTGCTGTAATAATCGGAGATCTTTGCGACTTCGGCAGGGGTAATAATGCAAGCAATTTTCCCTTTAAACTCAGTTGTCGGCCGGATTTGGGGGTCAGAGGGAAGAGAGGATGAGAGGGGAGGAGGTTTGGAGGTGAGAGCGCTCAGAAAGCTACGATTTACAGGGGGTCCGCCGCGGTCCGGCGGTGGCTCCGCCATGAGATAACGACTAAAATAGCCATTAAAAGCCGGAACAGTAGAAATTAACGGTAAAATAGGTGGCTTTTTTCGAGGCCAAATTTGTCACTTTGCCTTCTGGATTTTAAACATTTACTTTGTTAAAACGTTGAATGTAAATCTTCAGTTCACTATGTAATGCTGGTCCAAGCACATCAAATCAGAAGAATCCAGTCACATCTTATGAATGTATTTTAATTTTAAAAAACAGTGTTACTATGGTACAAATGACTAATATGAAATGTGATTAGAAACACTAACATCCAACCTCTAACCTAGTATAATACAAAATACTCCTGAATAGTAATTTTAACCTAAGCAACAAAGCATCTGTAGCAGCTAACATAATTTGTAGCCAGATTGGTCGATGCATGCACCTCTTTGATCATTCGATGCCTTCATACAGTGAGTTCACCTAATTCTATTGATAGGTATAAATAGTCATAAGAAACTTATTGATCAGCGACAGTTAAAGAAAAATTAAAATCAACATCCTCATCCGTTTTCCTAACAGAAGCAGGTATGTTGAGCTTCGGCCTAGAAACCGAAAAAATGTAGAGTTTCTCAACTGGACAGTACAACCAAGTTTTAAGTTTTAATTTAATATAATATTAACATACAAATACTATAACAACTCAAAAAGAGAGGAGACAACCACCGTATAAGTATCAAACATCAGTTTAGGTATAACATTACTAAAGCAATGAAGCATCGAACATATATTTCACATAGTGTAGCAAGTGCATTTATATATTTCACATGACCAAACTGAGATAAAGCCTTTTCTATTCTGTCCAGCAGAAGATAAAGCCACTCCGCATATAAGTTCAAACAAAAAAGACAAATATCAAATGGACAAAAATTATGCAAATATATAGTAGCTGAATTCTTTCTCCAAAGTCACCAGTGGAGCAGAGCAAAATTGGCATCCTGCTGATCTTTAATAAGCCAGCTGCCAAAATTACGTCTTAACAATTAATCTGTGAGGGATCATGAAAGGGGACATCAACATTCCATCTGGATGTCCTATTTGAGAAAATAAAATTGAAGGAAACAAACCTGATTAGTTTTCCAGCAGTAGCTGTCATTTGTTTTAAAGTCTCTCTTGAACATTTTCTATCTGTTCCTAAAAGGTCATGTTCCCATCTGCACTTTAAGATAGAAAAGAGCAGTAGATCTTAAGAAAAAAACATCTCCTTTGGAAAAGAACATTGCTCAATAGCATCACTAATTCCGAATAAAGGAGTTTTTGAAAGTATCAAGATTAGTCACCTATACATCTCAGCGCCCTTCATATCTTCTTCAGATTGACCTTTAAAAAACCGCAGATCAATATTGTAACAAAAACATAAACTGACACTAATGAAATTAATCCAAGTCTTATGAAGTTTATCTTCAGCATGCCAGTAACACATGCTGTTTCTTTTGCTACAAAAATGACTGCATAGGATTTAGAAAGAAATACCTAGAAAAATACATTTTGGAAGCTTATTACCAAGTCAAAAAATTATTATAGATACTTGAAATTTGAAAAAGAAGACCAGAAAATTAAAGTTAGCAAGAGAGCACTACAAAACAATTGAACAGAATTGTTTACTTTTAGCTAATATGAAATGAATTATGCCTAAGCTAAACAACATGCTTCTACGCTATGATTAAATTGTAATGTAATACCATAACCAAGAATAAATGTGTCACAAAGTGCAACAATACGTTGAACTTGTAAAACGGGACTCTAGAGTAAAAGTGAAGAAAACTACAAAGTTACACTAATCATAAAACTAAATTCACTTCATGTTATGTTGGCTACATCTAATAGATTAAATGGAGAAATACTAAGCACAAAAACGCAGACACATGTTTATAACATCATCCAACACATTGGAGGGAAAAATACATAGAGCATGAGCATCATAAAGTTCAAATACAGACCATAAGCAGCTAATTAGCATAGCTTCATGTGACCAGTGTAGTCAATTAAGTTTTATTACATAAAAAATTAGAACCAAACATGATGCTAGTATTGCTTAGAACCAAACAGGGTCATCGCATATGATAACTTTCTACCACTACAATCTAACATTGTCTAGCGGAGTAATATAGTATAACATGATAGGGATTATTTCAGGTAATTCTAGGAAAGAAAAGCCACCTCAAATTAGTATACTGTGAAAAGAATAAAAACTAACAAAATAATCTCTATTTTAAAATACTAAAACATTACTCTTTTTACCAAATGCAAAACTATCAATTACAAAAACAGGTAGTCAATGAGATTATCCAATATGATTATGTATGCATAACATTCAACTGTAGGACACCGTCTCAGAAATATTCATTTAGATTTAAGCACTATAATAAGTTGCACATAATAAGAGACAGTTTCACTATGCATACAAAAAAAGTAGCAGGATACAATATCAAATATGTAACAGTCTAATATACATGACTTTTTTTATATATTATGGAACTGCATGTTTGGATTTTTGAATGTACCTGAAACCAAATTTTAAGTTTGGCACAAAATTGGAGGTCATTGTTGTAGCGCTTATTCCACAAGAAATCCTTCAAATAAATTCCTCTTTGGCCAGCATAGATTTCTCTGCATTCATGAAAATCCAACCTTGCATCCTCCATCTTCATCAAAATCCAGTATTTATGCACTGTTGTTCCAATAAACAATCAAATAGAAAATTCCAAACTTTAAGCATTGTTTTAATTGTCCTTTTCCTTGTAGATGAACACAGAAACCAAAAACGTACATACAATAAAATTTAGTTCAACAGTGCGATTTAAGAAATCATTACCAATAACATTATGGTTGTTCCAATCAATCGATCTCCTGATGCACACGTTAGACTTCTCACAAACAGGAAATGTAGAAGGCAAGGGTCAGTAGAGACAACCTAATATTGCAACACAAACAAAAGAGTTTCCCGATAAACAAACAATTCAAAAATCCCTCAACAAAAATCGAAATTTAATCAAATCAAGTAGCATTAAAAAAATCTTTTTGAATCTGATTACCATCAATTATTTTTGCAAAGACGTGAAGGAGAAAAAGGTCTATCGTCAGGCATTAGCTTGTCAGAGGCACGGTGGAGGAGAGAGTAATGTGCACAAAATATTATGATTCCATGGTACAAAAAAAGGAAGATATTGTATAGGGTAGAAGATGAAGAGGACAAAAAAATTGAAGAGTCAAATACTCTCAAAACATGTAAAGTACAGAACACAATTGAAAACGGAAAAGGTAAAACAGAAGAGTTGGGTACTTTCAGGAAGACTCTGGAGAAGTTTTGAAAGCGCGAAGAGTTTTGACTCCAGAAAAAACAGGGCACTTTTTCGGTAACCTTTCAATCGAGCACTTATCCAAAAAAGTCGAAGAGTTGCAGAAGGATAACGAAAAAGGAATAAAGACGAAATTGAAGAAGAATTTCCACAATGACAGTACATTGAATCTAGACGCTTTGGAAAACATGAGCATAATTAATTGTGCAGTTGGAAAAGGTAAAAAAAACTTTTACACAGAAAGAGGCTGCTAATAAAAGCTGATTAAAAGAGAAAAAAAAACAAAATACGTGTAAAATTCAGGAGGCATTAAAAGCTGATGTGGCGTAAGAAGAGAATGCCTTAAAAAGCTGATGTGGCGTAAGGAGAGATGGTTTGACTTTCAAGGAGTTGCTGTTTTAATAATATAGATAGATGCATAGATAAGCTCGAGATCTTAGTTAAGTGCAAATATAACGCTCAGTTCTTAAAATGTGCAAATATAATCCTGAATTGGTTTTGACTTCAAAAAACCATAACCTTGCAATGGTTGACTGCGGCTTACTGTAATTTATAACTATTTAATCACTTGAAATGACAAAACTGCCCTTATTATTAAGCTGTTATCTGATAGCAAGAACCGGGAACCAAAGGAAATGCAGAAAAACTAGTTTTTTACATCTCAGGAGTCAAGAAAAGATTCAGCCAAGTTGCAGAGAGAAGAGCAAATAATTATCACATGTCAAATCTGATTAACTATAATAAAATTACCTAACTTTTAATTAAACTTAAAAGCTGAAGTAGAGAAAATATACATCCAAACACATAATTGTAAAACCTTCGCAGCAAACACGTAACTATGTCATTGGATATTCCATTCGTGTGACTCAGAAAGCTAATTAAAAATCGGGTTGAGAACGGCTCCGAAAGCTGATATAAGCACAATTTCAGCGTTACGTTCTGGGTTCCCCGAACTATGCTGGGCAGCTGGTGTTTGAAGTTTGCCCAATTGTCACGATAATCAGAGGTGAAGGGAGAGCTCAATCAAAATTATAAATCATAGGTTAAGTTGATTGCTCTGTTACCGGCCGCCATGCCCGTGAATGAATGTCGCGGTTGAGAGACGTGAAGAACAGTGATATGGGAAAAGGGCGAGGAGAGAGCTTCGAAGAAGGGTGATCCATAAGGAAATGTGTCGTCTTTTTATATTTTAATAAATTTTTGACTATAGAATTTGATCAGAATAATAACCGAATTCCTATTTGCAGGTTTTATTTTACTAATGCAGTCTGTATTTTGATTGAAACTGACAAGATTGTCCTTGTTGATTTATCTTGTACAAAATTTAGGCACTTGATCGAGGGTGTATTAGTCTTTCCTGAAAATAATATAGACTACAAAAGTAAAATACAACCTCCAAATAGCATTGCACAATAATAATTATGGTTATAATAGCACTTTTTGAGAACTGAGGTTATTTGCACACAACGTAGAACCGAGGGTTATATAAGTACTTTTCTCTATATTTTAAGTAGTTAGTTAATTTAGCCACATTACATTCTTAATTTTAATATATTAATTTCGGTTCAATTCGGAATTTTTGAGTGTAATTCAGCAAAAATAAATTATAAAGAATATACACTAAGTGATAGGAATGATTTAGTATTATTGGATTGGTGCGATTCGAGCATGTCCTCTAGAACTTATTATTATTAAACAAAATTAAACAAAATTAAATAAAATTAAGCTATACTGAATTGATCTACTGACAATCTCAAGAGAAAGGGGCCTTTTTTAAAAAAAGCTATAAGTGGTACATTAAAGTGCAATTAAGAAAGTTTCAGTTTCTCAGATATCTTATCTTTTATCGCAAGTTTATGAAAAAAATGTGTTTTATTATAATTATAAATTAATTGAGACAAAAATCAATGAACTCACATGTAAAATTTATTAAATTGTTTGTGTAATCTGGAAATTCTATAACAAACGAGGATCTTTTGTAGTACTTATTAAGTGTTTTAAATGAGATTTTTGAAAAGTCATGATATATTTTGTCATGTAATATAAATTTTATAATATTATATTTTCTCGTAACATTACTTTATTATGAGCGCGTTTCACTTAAAAGTTCAATTTCTAACTTTAAAATTCTTATGGTTATTCAAAAACTTATGGAAATAAAAAAAAATTGTGTTATTTGTAGATGGTCATCTTGTTCATCTCAAGTCTTTTGGATTTGGGGAGATCAAGATTAATAATAAGTATCTCATCAACAATAAGGAGATTGACACTTATAATCAACTTGTATTTGACAAATTTGATGGTTTAAAGGAACGATAAATCTTATAGGAAACATTTAGTTCATGAATATCAATATCTTTGCTGTGTTTGTAAATGTGTCATGGGCATCTTTTATCATTTCAAAAGCTGCAGAAATGACTAAGCATGTATCAGATATGAAAATGTGACTTTTAGTACCAACATAGTAAAATACGATTTATAATATTTTTTCTATTGGTATGCAATTAGGCATGTATCCTATTTTTTAGCATTTTAAAGGCTAGATTAAATTCCCCACCCATATGGTTTAATTTTTAAAAAGTGTAATATGTAATTTGTTATAATGCATTATGTTTAATATATGAATAAAGTTTGCTTAGGTTGGATAAAATAAATAATGAAT
Source organism: Sherardia arvensis (assembly GCA_948330725.1). Lineage (NCBI taxonomy): Eukaryota > Viridiplantae > Streptophyta > Magnoliopsida > Gentianales > Rubiaceae > Sherardia > Sherardia arvensis. Next base: position 8,447,117 of record OX415244.1, read on the forward strand.
TAGTAAAAGTTAGGTGTATGTCTAAGAAATACAAAGTAATAATTTTTATTTGAAGGGATACGAGCAATAATATTATTTATTAGCTGAGAGTTATTGCTAACACATGATTTGTGACTTAAATTTGGCTTATTAAATGAGACACGAGCTTATTATTATTTCCTCGGATTTGTCAAGATTATATGGGTCCATTTGGTTCGGTTTTAAAAAAATTGAACTTTCAAACTCTAATTTTTAAAATTACTGTTTGATTCATTTTAGTTTTTGAAAGTCTAGATTTTGTCTTCAAAGTTTGCTTTTTGTGTTTTTAAGTCTAGATTTTACTCCCAAACATGCTTTTTATTTTAGACTTGCAAAATTCTGATGAACCAAAAAAGAATTTTATTTCAAACTTACAAAAATCTTAACCCAACCAAACAAATTTTTTGCAAACTAGACTCTCAAGATCCCAAATAAAAATTCAAACTTTCAAAATTTCAAAAGACTCTCAAAATTCTCTAGAAAACCATCTTTGCAGTGGCCATATTAGGCTTAATCAAATCATGTAAATTTTACCATATAAGTTTATAATACATGACATGGCTAATAATAATGAAAGATGGTTGATATATACAATTTAGTATTTTATTTTTACAGTCTAATAAAATACTGTATAAAAGTATAGAATCGGCCCAACAAGAAAGTACATTACTTGTTCATTATATGAATTATAAACAAGGCATAAATTTAAAATAATATCAGGAAAAAATCTGACAGTTACCATACTGTCAAATTTTTAATGAATTCTGCTTTGTCCGTGTATTATTATTTTTTTCCTTATTTGTTAATACCTTTCTCCTCGGATTCAAACGTGTTCATCCGATGAAGTAACGGTGACCAGTAGTATGGATTTGAATTTCCTTACTTAATTGGGTGTGAAGCTAAAAGAGAAGAGGGAATTAGATGAATAATTAGGTAGAGGAGAATGATTCATTGATTTGGTTGGGGTATTTTCGTCCTATAATTTTTCTTTTTACCATTAAATAATAATGATGGTATTCTTCACATTTTACATTTGACAAAAAAAAAATCTGCTCAAATCATATATTTTGAGGATATAGTGGCACTTTTAAAAACATAGGGATACATTAGCACTTATTTAAACACTTTAGGCTACAACAACACTTTTTTCTTAAATTTTATTTAGTTTTGAAACTTACTAGATTAAGTTTAACTTTTTTATTTTTGAAAATGATTGAGTTTGAATAATGATGAATACCAATAGAATGTTGACTGTACTCAAAAAAAAAAGGATGTTGACTAAATTAAGTGTAAGGCCATGTCCAATTCAACTTATTGCAACACATTTCAGCACAGCACAACACTGATCAGCACAGCACAACACTCATCAACACAGCACAGCACTGGTCATCACAACACCTGTTCAGCTCAACACATTTAAGCTCTAAATGAACACTATTTTTATGTTTTGTAAAAATAATATTAATTAAGTAAACTTTTTAGTTCTTAAATAATAAACATTGTGTTTTTTCTTCAACTTAAATGAACACTATTCAACAGTTTCAAAACTATTTAGTACAAGATCACCACAACACAGCACTGATCAACACAGCTCAACACTCATCAGCACAGCACTCATCAGCACAGCACAACACCAAATAAGTTGAATTGGACAGGGCCTAACTATCAAATGTGAAATCGTAAATAAGTTTCGAGACAAACACTCGTAACTAAATGACTTAATACTAAATTGGTCGAATGTCAAATAAGACTTAACTTTATGTAGACATTAATTTTGACTTAGAAAAGATCAAATCTACATAAAATTGAATTGGTTTCATGAATTAACTACTAAAATGTCTAATTTTACTTAATTTTCTATAAACATTAGTCATTATAAATTGAATTTAACTAATAAAAGGTGAATCTTACTTGTCTTTTTATGATCACTAGTAACTAAATAACTAGTAAAAGGTTTAAATTTCTGTGAACACTAATTAACTTGATTAATTTAGTGTACCTGATGTAATATCAAATTTAACTTGACTTCTTATGATCAATAGTAACTAAATTAATATCAACTATTAGAATGTCAAATCTTTTTTAAGTTTCTTTATGAAGACTGTTAACTTAATAGAGTATGACTACAAAAGGTCAAGCTTTACTCCAACAAACACTAGTATTTATTTTGAGTTTATCTAATAAAATATCAAATTTTATTTGATTTTCCATAAAGCTAATATTTAAGAGTTAAAGCGATAAAAGCTGATATGACAACGGTGCAAAGGTGGCGGCGCGACGCCGCCAGTGAGAGAGATAGAGGGTCTGGAGATGGAGGCGCTAGCGGCGTCATTCACCGCCTTCACCACCGGGACTCGACGAGATATGACGCATTGCAGAAGCCACCACAAATTTAGATTGTACAACAAATTAAGGTGCAGTTTCCAGATCAGTTGGATATTAAACTATCATATCATAAGAATGGTTATTTTACACAAGAACAACACCAGAGATAAGATAACTTTATTTTAATTACTTTCTCAAGAAAGGATCATAAATCATCATACATATATGAACCTCAAAACGAAGCTCCAAATTAACCGCACATCATCAAGCATATGTGCGTTTATTCAACTTGCATGCTGAGCGCAAACCGCAGATTAATAATACTCATGCTCTTATTTCGAATCATGCATAAGACATATATATTTGATTAAGCGTTCTTGAGATGATGACCCTCGATGTCTTCAATCATATCAAGGAAGAAGTTCAGAAGTGTTACTGGATGTGGAATGTCCTCTTTGAGCTTCTCATACTCCAGAGTCCAGGTGATCAGGTTATCTTCACCTTTAGGGTCGACATGGTAGATAATCTTGAAGCTTTTGTACAGCTCCATTAGATCTCCTTCGACCATCTTGTAGGTGATCGACTGTTTCACATCATCTATATCTTCTGTGATCGGAATTGCCACCTTTTGCTTCCCATCTGTAATTCCAAACAAAAATAAATGCAATCAAACCAGTAACTAAAAGGGTTTTTCTGTGTTGCAGTCCAGAATATTTTTAATATAAAAACTATAGATACAAGGAACGATCATAATTTATATACCATGCGTTCTGAACATAATTATGTTGAATTTCACAAAATCATATTTTTATTGGATTGAACTAAATTGAGATGAATTGAAGTACAAATAAACTCAAGACAGGGCATATAAGATCGATGAGCAATTAAATATTACGTACCATGGGTGTAGTTCCAGCAAACCTTGTATCCAGGGACTCCGATTTCGCCTTCTAGCAGAGTGAATCGTTGAACTTTGTCAGGTGTGGCGGTGGAAACAAGATCTGGTGTTTTGCTGATCAGATCGTGAAAAGCATCTCCGACTCCAGAGTGTTTGACCTCAGTCTGGCCAATCATTTTGCCTTTCAAACCCATTATTTTCTTTGTTTCTTAGATGTAATTAACTGGGTTTGGAACCTGAATTTATAGGGTGGATTTATGAAAGAGAGAATGTACTTTCTACATACAGCTAACAAAAGCGGTGCAAAAATTTCTTGCATAACTAATTAATGCATTGATATGGCAATGGTTTATTTCTATATATGGAAAGTACCTTAATTATCAGCCATTTATTCGAAGTACTATCTTATCTTTTTTTGAAGTATATATCTTATCTTGATTGTATTATTATTATATGTATAGGATCTGTCTCTCAGTTTTTGTTTGAAAATAAAAATTAGTTCAGTTAAATTCAGTTCAAATCAATTTATATGTATTGATTATGTTTTGTTTAGTTCAATTTATGTTTTTAATGAAATTTGCATTAATGTAACCATACTATTATTATCTTTAATATCCTATTTTTGTTTCAGTTCAATTCAGTATAATAAAAATAAATCGGGAAAAATATGCCCCAACTTATGCAGCAGACCAGTAGCATGCATCATGGCGCCATATTATTCAAGCTTTCCTTATCTTTAGTTTTCTTTCAAATTTGTGTTTTGGATTTGGATAGACTTTTGAAAAGTTTAAAGTCTATCATGTTATTTTATTCTTAATTATATCTTAGAAGAGAAATCTGTTTAGGTCATGTATTTTTACTTATTTTGGAGGACAGTTGATGAAATACTAGAAAACGAGATTCATTTTGAAGGAGTGGCTCTAGTACAACATTTAAATTGGGGCATTGTTAAATACAGTCCATTATTTATTTATGCAGTCTGTATTTGTTCATGAAGTGATATTAATATTATCCGTATTTATTCAAAACTAAATATGATTTCCATAAATAAGAGTATATAAGATATTTTAAATACAAATACGGACGGCAAAAGTAATATTAAACTGCACCCATCAATACCCTTAAATTGTGTTGTTCAATGCCTCAATGCTTACAGGACTTTCAATCGAGAGGAAGCTCGATCGGCACGTAGTGTTTTGTGCGGAAGAAATTTAATTACTGCAAAGATTGAATTTCTCGTTGATTGAATTTGAAATTGGGGTAGAATAGATAATGAGAGGTAAATAAAACAATAGAAATTCAGTGTCATTGTGAAAATACGCTAAAATAACATGGAACATTTATGTAAATATTGGAACTTCAATACAAAGATACATAAAGTTACAGAGTTTAATTATGTCATGATTATTGTATATGATGTTCAGTAGTAGAGTGTACCTTTTCTGGCCTTCAGCCGCTCCTCCTTTTCGCTGTCGTCCTCCGTGGCTGGGATAACATTGCACGGTTGAGGAACTTCCTCTTCACAAGGTGACAACTCATCCGCAATAGGTGTATAGATGCCTTTCATCGTTCTCTCTAGTTTTGCTTTTCCCTAAATTTGTAAAATGAGTTTGTATAACTTTTTCTCTAGTCAAAAGTCGAGTCTCCTTATATAGATACCAATTTTTCCCCATATAGTAAATTTACTAATCAACCAAAATTAATAGAATAAATTAAAATTTTGATCAAACTTTATCAAATAAAATTCTTTAAATTTCAAATTTTTAAATGGATAATCGGATTATAAAAATCACCTATAATCAACTATCAATCAAATTTTAACAAAGATAATTCTTTGAATTTTATTTTGAATGTAAAAGTGTATCAAATTTCACTATAACCGTGTTGTAAAATGTAAATTATTAGTTTATCAATTTAAAAATAATTCAACATAAAAGAATTATAAAACTAGTATTTGATATATATTTTAAATAATCCAAAATCTTAGGCATGGGATGATACAATGTATATTTGTATATTTATTGATCATTCACCAAAAATGTATTTAAAAGTTTATTTTTACTTATGAATCAATTTGAACTATACAAAAAATTAGATAAGTCTTATCGTATGGCAATGGGTGTGACAAACCTCATTTTAATTACTTTTGAAGTGAAAATAAATAGAAAATTGAGACTCAATGCAATATTAAAAATACACTAAAACATGGGACTTTTATGCAAATATATAAACTTTTGTATAAAGATACGCCAGATTACAGAGTTTGCTTATGTGATTAATTTATATGATGTTCACTAGTAGCTAGAGTGTACCTTTCGGGTCTTTTTCTTGGGAGCATTTGGCCGCTCCTCCTTTTTTACTAGCGTCCTCCGCGGTTGTGATAAAATTGTTCGTTGGTGAGACTTCCTCTTTACAAGGGAAGAACTCCTCTGTACGTAACAGGTTTTTCTTTACTTTCTCCCTGATTTCGCTTTTCTCTAAATTCGTAAAATGAACCAGTATAACATTCTCTCTAAAACAAAGTCCCCTATCATTATGTAGATACACTTTTTCCCCCCAGTATAGTACATTTACTAATCAACCAATAATTATTATACTTTACCAAGCAAAATTCTTTAAATTTGATACTTTTTATGGAAATTCGGATTACAAAATCTACAATAACCAACTATCAATCAAATTAAACTTCAACAATGGTAAATCTGGAAATTTAAATTTTTATTTAAAAGTGGGTAAAAATTCACTTCAACCGTTATATATTTAATCAATTTAAAAATCAATTAACATAAAAGAATTATTAAATTAGTATTTGATATATATTTTAAATAATCCAAAATCTCAGGCATTCATGCTACAATAAAATGTGTATATACTATATATTTAATGATCATTCAACAAAAAAATATTTAAGAGTTTATTTCACTTATGAATCAATTTTAACTAGACAACAAATTAGATAAGTCTTATGGAAAGATAAAGAGTTCAACAGACTTCATCTTAATAATTTTTGAGGGAAAAAACAATTGAAAGTTAGTGCAACAGTGAAAATATGCTAAAACAACATTGGACCTTTATGCAAATATTGGAACTTCAATGCAAAGATACGTCAAATTACAGAGTTATATAATGAGATATTGTACATGATGTTCAGTAGTAGAGTGTACCTTTTTTGTCCATTTCTCGGGAGACTTTGGCCGCATCTCCTCTTTGCTGCCGTCCTCCACGGTTGGAATAACATCGTACGGTTGAGGGACTTCATCTTCACAAGGTGACAACTCATCTGCAACAGCTTTATCGTTGCCTTTCATCGTTCTCCTCTTAATTTCGCTTTACCCTAAGTTTGTAAAATGAGTTAGTATAACCTTTTCTCTCTAGTCAAAAGTCGAGTCTTATTATGTAGATACCAATTTTTCCCAATACAGTAAATTTATTAATCAACCAACATTTAATAGAATAGATTAAAATTTTGGTCAAATTTTACCAAAAAAAATTGTTTAAAATTTATATATTTTTTAATGGATCATTGGATTACAAAAATCAACTATCAATCAAAAACTTCAATAAAGATAACTCTTTAAATTTTGTTTTGGATGTGTCAAAATTCACTCTAACCATTATATATATGTAAAATGTGAATTATTAGTTTATCAATTTAAAAATCATCCAACATAACAGAATTATAAAACTAGTAATTGATGTATATTTTTTTAAAATCTAAAATCTTAGGCATTTTATAAGATCTTAGGCATTCAGACAGTTTATAAGCTAAGTGACGGAACCAGACGAAAATATTTAGATTTGCTAAATTAGATTTGAGTTGTTGAATTCAAAAATTTCACCATGCCTCTATCGTGTTCAGTAATTTACAGTATAATATAAATATAGGGAGTTGTCGGTACCGCCACGTGCAATCCTTAATTCCGCTTATTGTTGCATGCATGTTTTATGTGGACCACATCCATTCATTTTAAGATTTAAGATTTTAAGATTTATCAAATATTATAAAACTAAGTATTTTTATTAATTTATTTTAATTTAAATATGAAATCAACCTTAAAAAATACCACACACGATCCTTCAAATTACGCAAAACATAAAATTTCATACATGATTTAAGCTTTAAATCAGTGCCACACTACTTGAAGCATATACAGCGTAGGAAATTTCAAAATTAATACAATCATAAATTAAGTGAGAAAATACACACAGTATAATATATGTTCAATAATATTTAGATATTTAACTGAGCGTTCTTGAGAAGATGAGCCTCGATTTCTTCAATCGAATGAAGAAACAAGCTGAGAAGTGTTCCAGGATGAGGGTTTTCCTCCCTGAGCTTCTCATACTCCATCGTCACTGTTATCAAGTTATCTTCGCCTTTAGTATCGACATGGTACAGTATCTTGAAGCTTTTGTAGATCTGCATCAGATCTCCTTCAATTACCTTCATGGTCATTGATTTCTTTTCATCATCTATTTCTTCCTTAATCACGATGGCAACCTTCTGCTCTCCTTCTGCAGATTCAGAAAAATAACAAAAACTGATCAAGAATTGAATTGTATCGAACTGAATTGTGATGTATTGAAACATTTAAGAGAACGGTGCATTAAGTCTGTAAATTAAGTATTACGTACCATGGGTGTAGTTCCAGCAAACCTTACATCCAGGGACTCCGATCTGACCTTCAAGCAGAGTGAAGGCTTGAACATTGCCAGGTGTGGCAGTGGTAACGAGATGTGGTGTTTTGGTATTCAGATCGTGAAAAGCATCACCAACTCCAGAGTGTTTAACCTCGGTCTGACCAATCAATTTCCCTTTCAAACCCATTATTTCCTGGCTAAATAACTTGGAATGAAATAGCCTAGGATTGTGAATTTTATAGGCAAATAATGCAGACACTGGAGTTAATATCAATAAGATTGTTCAACCACCAAACTATAACAGGCTGTATATACATTTTTCGTTTTTTCAATAAATAATATAGAGACTTACTATATGCAGGTCCAGTTTGTTTAATAAAATGTGAAAATATCACAAGTACCCTTTATTAATCAATTAGTTTTTATAAATAAATTTTTTAAACTCAACTCTTGAATTTTAAATGTCTCTATGTAATGTTGAATACGTGTCCAAATCATAAATTACTATTTTATGAATTATAGTATATATATAAGAGAAATATTATTGTCACTTTAAATTTAATTTGGATCGGTGAAATAAATCGAACCACACTAATATTGGGGGAGGGAGCTAGCACATACATATCATACACAATTACACAAAAGTTGTTTAAATTCCAAAATACTACAAAATTTATTAATTCATAAAATAACAGGAAAGGCTAATACCACGACAAAATAACAGGGATAAAGTAATCTATTTTACCAACATATATATTTACTTTAGCCATGGAATGTTTATGACATATGATTACAAACTTCAAATATTGTGATACAAAACTTTAACCATTTTAACTGTTTCACTTCGAGTGGAGTTAGAGATTTTTTTGTTCGTGTCGGTCAAAGTACTGGCAAGTTTAAATCAACCAGTATACGCGATAGAAGAGGTTTAAGGAGTGCCGATAAATCTCTTGATTGATTAACGAGAGTGAATTGTATGTAGATATTTCGAAACACTGCATTGACCTACGAGAAGTAGGGATGATTATGGGTCTAAGATTCGATTCAAATCCTGCGAGATTCGATTCGTCGTGTCTGGTATGAATTCAATATTTTAGATCTTTTGAATTTGGGTCGAATTTGGTTTAAAAATGGATATGAATATATACGGATATAAGATATCAACACCATATACCCAAATCCATATTCATATTAAGACCCATATACATATCAATATATATATATATATATTATAATATGTTTCTGTGAATGATATCTACGACACACGTTCTTATAATAGATTATCTTCAATTTTACAAAATTGTTGAGTAGTTTGATATATATCATGTATTGATAATTCACTACATACGTTAATATTTATGCTTATTGTAAAAACAAAACATTTGACCTTATTCGTATTCATTTTGAAATCTTTAAAATCAAAGTAACGAATTTATAGATAAAAAGTTAGATCCGTTTAAAACACTTAGACCCAGCAAATATTAAAATTTTAAACCGTGCGGATATGTGTTGGATCTGGATCTGACGTTTTATTTTACGAATTGAGTCCGAATTTAAGTAATTTAGATTCATATCCGCCCCATATTCATTACTAAGGAGAAGAACTAGGTTTTCTTTCGATTACCAAATATGATCTAGAACACAATGGGAGGTGTCAAGATGTGAGTATCAAATTACCACTAATCGAAATCCAAACTCGTTTTTCCGAATAAATTACTGGGGAAAAAAGACATATATTGGTAGACAAACAATCTTGTTCGCTGATATTTGGGCAAATACCTGATTAATTAGCTTAATCATGAACTGATCAATACACTGCATGGTTAAAGGGAGATGCAGGGAAAGCAATTATTCATATGATACGATCGACATGGTTACTGTATGACTTTAATTGGGTTATCCATTCTTCAACTTCTGTCCCGATCTCTGCAAACCATACATCACTTCAAATAATTGTGTCTATCAATTTATGATATAACTTGATATTAATTTTCCAGTTAAATTTTATTAGTACATATATCTTATCTTATGATATATATCTTTTTTAATTATACTAGTCTCAACCCTACTTCAATTAATATTTTTGAATATTAAGTCCATATTATTACAAACTGCATGTGATTAATTAAAGGCCAGAAATGAAAAAAAAAAACAAATACATACTGCTTGAAGCATGTATGCGTTTATTCAAGCAAACATACAGAACGTAGGAAATTCCAAAATACAATCATACTTTAAGTGAGAAAATATACATCAAGTATAATGCTTAATTATATTTTGATATTTAACTAAGCGTTCATGAGCCTCTATCAGTCTATCTGTTCAATCGAATGAAGAAACAAGCTGAGAAGTGTTCCAGGATGAGGTCGTATTAAAAATTAAAAATATTAAAAATAGTCCCAAAATATTAAAAATTCTACCATTGTCTTATCATAATTAAGGTCGTATTACACATGCTATCTCTCCTTAAACATATATTTAATGATGGCTCACAAAATTCAAAATTATTGAACTATTTAGAATATAAATTGACATTTTATAACACCAATAAATGTTAAATTTTAACCCAGCAAATAAAGTGTATCACTTCATGTTTAAAAGACATTTAGCTAGGCTTCAGTTTCCGATCAGAAGAAACTATCTTTAGTTGATTCCGGCGAGATTAAAGGTTGATGATTGTAACAGTGAGGTTTTATGGATTTTGCACAGATGCTAGCTTTATAATTGGGTGAGTTTTTGAAAGTGAATGATTTCCTATATTGAAATTATTCTAGTTTCTCTCATCATGGCATTACTGCGATGACATAGTCTGTCCAGTTCTTGAACTGATGTATATGTGCAAAATCATGTTGAATAGGTCTACGTTCATTTATTTCGCTGCTATAAGTAGTTGGAGTGAAAATTTTGCAGGTTTTCTTACAAGAGGATTAACAATTGTGATCAATTATGTCAGTGTTGAACTTCGTTATTTCTGTGTGTCTGTGTGCAGCAGAATAAATGATGCATCGGAATGAAGGATATACAATCCCAATGGTAAGCCAACTTATATTCTCTTCTTTTCAGTACATTTGAAAATTAAGTGTGGACATTTGAGATCCAAATGCAGTCAAGATTTTATGTCAAGATAATACAACTTTAATCGCTATTTGTTTTTATTTTTCCTGCTATTAGATGGCTGCCAGGTTGACGCAGTTGCAGTTGAAGGTGTCCATAGCTACTCATTTGGCCGTTTAAATTTTTATGCAACATATCTGTTAGGCTATTAAAAGCAAAAGCAATTTTCTTAAAGATGTGATTTTGTGTGATCCAGTGGCCTTTTGCATGATACTAACCTCATTTGCAGGCTACTTACTCAGCTAAAAGCTTTATTAAAATCCTATTTAGTCTGCCTTTTGCCAAAATCAATGATTTGTGACTGAAAGAATGTGAATTCACCATATCTGGTGTCTCTGTATTATGTAAAATATATAGAGTTGCAATAGTACAAGTACAATGAATCTAGACTAGTCTAAATAAGGTATACTAATATATACAAATCAATCACAATAATATAAATATTATTGTGATATTCTATCACCCCCCTCAAGCGGAGCGTCGATGAGAAACCACGCAAAATTTGGATCGAAACATTGTGAAGAGAGGGCAAGGCAATCCCTTGGTGAAAATATCAGCAATTTGCAATGCAGAAGGGACATGACTAACACGAAGTCTACCGGAAGCCACCAACTCGCGAACAAAGTGACAGTCAATGTCGATGTGCTTGGCCCGTTTGTGAGCAATAGGATTTTGAGCCAGGAAAATGGCACTGCTGTTATCACAAAACAATAAGGGCGAGGAGGACAAAGGAACACGAAACTCCTTAAGCAGATTGCACAACCAAACAAGCTCAGCCGCAGTGTTGGCCATAGCACGATACTCAGATTCGCAGCTAGATCGGGAAACAGTAGGTTGTTTCTTAGCACTCCAAGAGACAAGATTACCACCAAGATAAATGGCATAGCCATAGGTGGAACGTCGAGTTTCAACACAGCGAGCCCAATCAGCATCTGAGTACCCTATAACAGAAAGGGAGCCCAAAGATGGACGGAAGAAAAGACCATGATGAAGAGTACCACGAACATAGCGGAGAATACGTGTAACCGCTTGATAGTGATCCTCCCGAGGCGACTGCAGGAACTGACTAACAGAATTCACCTCATAGGAAAGGTCAGGCCTGGTGATGGTCAAATACTGCAAAGCACCAACAAGTGAACGATACAACTTGGGATTTGAAAACTCTGGGCTAGAGGAGTTGAGGAGTTGCGAATCGGGAACAAAGGGCGTGTCGTGTCAATCATGCCCGCACGCTGAAGAATGTCCATGGCGTACTTCGCTTGCCCGATAAACAACCCTGAAGAGGAGCGAGAAACCTCCAATCCCAGAAAGTAGTGAAGAGAACCAAGGTCCTTAACAGCGAACTCATGATTAGTGCGAGGGACAAACTTCTGAATAAGAAGAACATCATTTCCGGTGAGAATGATGTCATCCACATAAACCAAAAGAAACAACACTTTTGATCCACGGATGAAAATGAACAACGAAGTGTTGGACGAACAGCACCGAAAACCCAAGTGAGTCAGATAAGAACTAAACCGCTGAAACCAGGCACGAGGAGCCTGTTTGAGACCATAAATAGCCTTGCAGAGACAACAAACATAATCAGGATGACTTGGATCAGTATATCCTGACGGTTGTTCCATGTAAACAGGAGAGTCAAGATGACCATTAAGAAAAGCATTCTTAACGTCAAGCTGATGAAGGGGCCAACGAAAAATGGTGGCAAGAGACAGGATAATCCGAACAGTGGAAGCTTTGACGACTGGGCTAAACGTGTGTGTGAAGTCAAAGCCAGGAAGTTGGGAGTATCCTTGAGCAACCAAGCGAGCCTTGTAACGATCAACAGTCACATCCGGCCGATGTTTGAGCCGATAAACCCATTTGGAACCAACAACATTAACTCCGGGAGAACGAGGGACAAGATCCCAAGTACGTTGTTGACGTAGTGCATGCATCTCTTCATCCATAGCAGCCACCCAACGAGGATCCTTGAGAGCAGAACGAAAATCTCGAGGCTCAGTTTCAGCCAGCAGGGCCGCAAGAAAACCAGTGACAACATAATCAGAATAATCCTTGGCAGTGAGACTCCCTGTTTGAGAACGAGTTGTCATACGATGGAGAGGCGGCGGCGGTGGCGGTGGAGGTGGCGATGGCGAATGACCAGGAGTTGGTTCTGTAGGAGGACTGAGAGACGACGAGGCTCCAGAAGCAGATGAACCGGAGACAGGAGATGATGGAGACGCCTCTATAGTATGGACTGGTGAGGGCGGATCAGGTACTGTCGTAGCCGGAGTTTCCTCATAATCCGAGTCAATGAATGTAGAGACATCCAGTGATTCAGGAACTGTGGAGGATTGATGATCCAATGAAGGAAAGGAGTTCTCATCAAAGCGAGCATGACGTGTAAGGTACACTTTCTTGGTAACTATATCCAAGAACCGGAAACCTTTGTACTGAGAGTTGTACCCAAGAAAGATGCAAGACGTACTGCGAGGAGCCAACTTATGTTGAGAGAACGGCCGAATGTAGGGATACACCAAACAACCAAAGGGATGAAAGTTGGAGTAGTCCGGTGACGACCATAAACCAGATAATATGGCGAGACATTATTTAGAACAGGCGTTGGAAGCCTATTGATGGTGTATGTGGCAGTAGCAAAAGCGGCATCCCACGAGGAAGGTGGCAACTGGGAGTGATGAAGCATTGAGAGACCCATCTCAGTTATATGACGATGCTTATGTTCGGTTCTACCATTCTGCTCTGGAGTAGACGGACATGAGATCTGATGAAAAATCCCTTTGTCAGCAAAGTGGGAGCGCAAGCGAGAGTTTGTAAACTCGGTGCCACCATTGCTTTCGAAAACCTTAATGGTACAAGAAAACTGATTCTCCACCAACTTTTGAAACTGTATGAATGTCTCGAAAAAATCCAATTTCCGCTTTAAAGGATAATACCAAGTAAAACGGGAGTAGTCGTCGACAAAAATTGCATAATATGAATAACCACTTGCAGATAAGACAGGGGCAGGTCCCCATAAATCACAATGGATTAAAGCAAGTAAAGAGCCAGCACGCTTAGGATTATCCATAAAAGAAAACCTTTTTCCCTTCGCCTTCTCACAGGATGAACAAAGAGCGGGTTTAGGCAACAAAGAGGTGACCTTAACAAGGTTCAACTTATTCAACAGGGAAATAACAGAAAAAGAGGCATGTCCTAATCTAGCATGCCAAATCTCAAACGAAGCCATATGTTTATTTGATGTAACATAAGCAGCAAAAGCAGCGGCACTCTTCTCCAACACATAGAGACCTCCATGACAGCACCCTCTACCTACGATTTCCCTTGTTGCTCTTTTCTGAATCACAAATGAATTTTCATCAAAGGCAACCACAGCGTTTAAATCTTTTGTGACCTTGCTAATAGACAACAGGTTTTTCGTAATATGAGGAACAATAAGCACATCCGATAATAATAATTTACGAGAAAACCGATGATTCCCAGTATGTGAAATAGATATATGTCGACCATTAGCAAGAGTTACAGAACGGTTACCATTGTAAGGAGCGACATCATCAAGGCCAGAGGAGGAATACGCCATATGATTTGTAGCTCCAAAATCTAGGTACCAATCAGAGTCTTCAAGTGTAGCAGCGGACTGAAACGCATCAGCGAGATTGGATTAAGGATTGCGGCATGTTTTCGCAATGTGACCAAAACCTTCACAAAGTTGACACTTCGGGGTCCATTTCTTGCGCGAACGGTTACGTCCAGAATTCTTGGAGCCGCCAGACAAGCCACCAGACACGCCACCCGACAGGCCGCCAGACATGCCATCAGTGCTGTCGGCGCGTGACTTCCACGCGCCCTGTGTGGCGCGCGCGTGGGGGACATCTTCTGCCTCACGCGCCAGCGCGTGTGAGGCACGCGCCTGAGAGCGGGTACCTGTACGCCCAGCAGAATGACCTGAAGTTGCAAAGAACGTCGCGACGCCGCCGTTGGAGGCCGATCCAGAGCCGGAATCTCGTGTAGCTTGAAAGATTTCATGGCTCTTCGCGCGAGCAACGATATCGATGTAAGATGGGAATGGGGTTTGAGAGATTTGCACCGTCTGGAATTCATAGAACCCTGCGCCTAAGCCACGGAGGAAAATCATGACCTTGTCCTTGTTATCGACCGGCCGACCGATGGAAGCGAGGTCGTCGGTGATAGTTTTGAAGCGCCGATGATACTCTTGCACCGTCGAATCACCACGACGGATTTGGAGCAGTTCGTCCCGGAGTTGGAGATCCCGGGCAGCTGAGGAGTTAACAAATGCGGCGGAGAGAGCCTCCCACATCTCATGAACGGTTTTGCATCCAATAGTCTCAATCATAGCTTCCTCCGTGAGACACGATCGAAGGAGTGCTTGGAGACGTTTATCCTGAGTTGTCCATGAGGTTGGAGTGTACGAGACTTCAACAGATTTTCCAGTTGAAGATTCATAAGCGGTTGGACGAACAATGGAACCATCGAGAAAGCCGAAGAGATCTTCCGATTCCAAAAGCACCTGAACTTGAGTTTGCCATACCATCTAGTTGCCAGAGTGGAGTTTGATGGGCAACATATGGATCAGGGTTTGATAGCTCAAAGGTTTTGTTGCTTCGGCCATGATGAAAGAGGTTCCAAGAAAGTGAGAAGAGAGATGAGCCGATTAGGGTTTAGGGGCACCTAATCAATGCTAGGGTTAGGGTTTACAATATAGCACCTAACCAACGTGATGAATTTGTGGTAGAAAGAACAGGTTTTTGGATTCACCCGACTGATACCATGAAAGAATGTGAATTCACCATATCTGGTGTCTCTGTATTATGTAAAATATATAGAGTTATAATAGTACAAGTACAATGAATCTAGACTAGTCTAAATAAGGTATACTAATATATACAAATCAATCACAATAATATAAATATTATTGTGATATTCTATCAGTGACGTTATTTGTAGGTTTTCTGCCCTTTGCCCCTTCATCATGTCGATTTTTAAGCTCACGGTATCCGTCACTTGATAAATTTAAAGCTGCAGTTTCAATTATTCAAAGACAGCCAAAGCTGGAATGAATAAAAGGTATTGTACATGTTCTTTTCAGATATTTAAACAACTGTAAAATGTACTGATGTCTTTTCTGACAATAAATTAAGCTGCTGCTTGTTGCTCATTCTTCCTGTGGAGAAAGATTGTTCAAATCTTATAGATGTTTTAATGGTAATTACAATTCTCGGGTATCTGGATGGTGAAGTAGTGTCGAGGATACAATTCAGCATTTTTTGGCCTCTGGTTGTTCATGGAGATTTTCTATTTTGTAGCTCTTTATTCCGGCTTGCATAGAGGAAATGGAAATCTGAGAGCAAGAAGTTCGCAACAAGCTCTAGCTCTTAACAGCCTGCTTTTGCAATTGAAACTGATGGATCAGGAAGTTTAAAAGTGCTCCAAGCATAGGCGACGAGGAATGAAAGAGGCAAACACATGATAGTGTGGTGAAAAGTGGAAGGGTTGTGCGGGATCGTGATAAGTAAAGATAAGTAGCCTGTAGTTTTACGGGAACTTTTCGTAAACCAGAAGTACTCTTTATCTTTATGGATTCATGATGAATTTCTCAATGGTGTTTCTATACAAGATTTTATTACTCAAGTAAGTTCCCCTTGTTCTTGTTATCTTTCCTATCTCATCACATGTACTCAAGAATGTTACCTATTTTTAAGATGTTAGTGAATTAATATGGTACTGGATTTATAATATCCTTTTTAAAGTAGAGATGGTGAGTTAATGATGCAATTATGAGTATTGAGCAGTTGCTAAAGAGGAACATACTAAGTTGCGGAAAAGAAACTATTATTACAGACGAAAAAGTACTGCAGTTTGCATTGTGTCTTTACCATTGAAGCATCAAAGAAATGTAAAATGAAAAGCAAATGATCCCAATGAAATACATCCAATGAAACAGTCTAATCTGTGCTAAATGATGAATCATTTCCAAATATGGATCAAAGCTATGTAATAGGGCCAAGTCTGCCTTCAAGTTCTGTCAGCTTCTCTTTGATGCCAAATACAGCGTCAGCAGCCTTCGTTAAAGAGTTTTGGATGCCAAATACAGCGTCACTAGCCATCACCAAAGGATCTTCAATGCCAGGATCAAACTGCGGAGGGTCAAGTAAAGATCTAATATTCCGGAATTTATATTCAACACATCTACTGAGATGTGCCATTTTCTCAAAATCCTTCACCATATCACCATTTGTATCCTTCTCTAGAAAGAATAAAATCGATGGAATTGTTTTTATCATCTCATCCAAGACTGCACTCAGACAAAACACATAGTTAGAAGGGCACTCTACACTTGAAGTGTAGGCAGCTTCAGAATTTCTTATCCACCCATTCAAGTCACAAAGCTGATCACACATGGCTGCAGATATCCACATTATATTACTTTTTATTGCGCTGACATTGCTTGTTGGGACCTTCTTGAGGTCATCTAATGATTCCCACAATTCAGAAACAAACTTGACTGCGTGTCGCATTTCATTAGCAGAATCTAAAACAAACAATATGTTAAATTGTTGACATACTCAAGGTCTTCATGTATTTAGAATTGAAAGAGTAGAGCATACCAAATTGCCTTGCAGGCAATGTGATTACGCAGATAGCTCTGCCAACCACCACAAACACATCCGCATGAATGTGTCTACGAAGGGTAGCACCTGCCCCAACCATTGACCCCCGAGACAAACGAAGGAGCTCTGTAAGTAAGCTATAGAAGCTTTCTGACTGCACTTTATAAGTCTCTGCTTTTCGTCTGTCTACTTCAACCCATATTGGTGCATCTGGACAAAGGCAGATTAGCCAATCAATATTTTCACATAGTATTATCAAGCTGTAATTACTTCTAAAAAATGTAAAAAATAGTTGTCCGATATGGATCATCTAAAAAATAATTGTCAACGATCATGTATGGATACTTTTCTGGAATTCACATGCCCTTCTAATAGCTAAGCCTTCTTAAAACCATACTATTCCATGTTATGCAATGATGTCTACGGTTCAGATGAGTCAGAACTAATACCGCAGATCCTCAGGTGTGTTTTTCTCTAACTTTTACTGGTACACCCTTTTGAAGTTAATCATCTACATTTAAGCCTAACAGCCATGCCTTACCAGTACTATACTATACGATGATATGCAACATTGTTCTACTGTCTACATTTCAAATCAGTCAGAACTTCTACTCATTTCTGTACACTTTTACAGTTTTCACTTTAAAAGTGAATCAGCGGATGACTAGTTTAACTGTCTTTTCAGTAGTCGATACAGTATATACTCTCTTCATTCTAATAGCCAAGCCAGGCAATGATTACAGATATGCTAATTCATTTCAGTACTACGCAATGCAATGATTAGAGTTATGTTATGCAAGTTGGCCTACTATTCAACAGGCAAGGCACAACAGATTCAAGAGCAACCACAATAAATGAGCAACAAGTAAAGCCCTAAACTGAATGAACGAGTGCTTTGTTTTCAGAGACTTACCCCTACGGATTACTTCACTCAAAGCGAGAACATCATTCCAGTCCACTTTTGGTACGGATTCCTCAGGTCTAGACCTTACAAATTTCGTCTGCAATTTAATAGATAGGGTTTGAAGTTTGAATCATATGATTAAACTAAGAAAAAAAAAACTGTTACGAACCTCTACATTTTCGATCAGGCGCTCGCTGGTTTCTTCAAGATAGGCTAGAAACTCGTTGTACTTCCGCTGGATTAATCGCTCCTCCTCCGTCTCCGTTTCCTCTTCAACAGTCTCGGTTTCCTCTGCAACGAATTCCGTTTCTTCATCAGGAACCGCTTCATCTAGAACCGAACTCGCCATCGATTTCAACAAATCCTCCATTGAATTTGATCGACACATCTTGACAGCTGGAAATGGGGTGATTTCTGGTTCCCGCGAGCTCTTCGTTATTCAAACCCTCACGCCTCTGAACACGAACGCCCAATTCCACTTTATCACAATTTTATTTCACTTTATCTTTATCGAGACTCGAGAGTCTTCTCTCGAAAATAATACTCATAGATAGATATATTTTTAACTATTTAAGACATAATGATCCTTGGTTACGTATTTTTTTCATAAATTTTAAGAATTATTTTTTCGCTCTATCAGAATATCATTTTTTCTTGTTCTAAAATTTTCCTAATTATTGATTAAATTTAATTATTTGTAGTTTATCCTTTTCCCTTTTTTTCTTTAGAAAATAGGAAATTGGTGTATTACATTTTTAGGCACACATGAAATCTGTGTAAAGTAAGATTGAATGAATGAGAGGTATAAAAGCACCTCTCGTGCATCGTTAAACCTCATACCTTTCTCGACCTTTTGGGTAAGACAAAGTGTAGTATATATGTGTTCTTATCTGTTTTTATCATAGTGTAGCACACTATGGTGGAGTGAAACAAATGAGCTCATACACCCAAAATGGAGGCAATTTGTGGGATTAGGAGGAGAATCCTATGTCTATCTACGAGTCTTCTCCATACTAATAGAGGGAAAACCTCAATAGTAGAGGTTGTATATTATTCATCAATATATAAGTATTACAAGGGCACAAGAGTAAATGTGTAAAACCTTAAATAAACCCTAACTAACACAGGCTGGACTCAAGCCCCAATACTACTCTCTAACATCCTCCCTCAAGTTAAGCGTCAGATTGACTGAGACGCAAACTTGGATCTAAAAAACTCAAATAAGGGATTAGGAAGACCCTTGGTGAAAATGTCCGCCAACTGCAACGAAATAAGAACATGACTAACACGAAGTTTAGCAGAGGCAACCAACTCACGAACAAAATGGTAGTCAATGTCGATGTGTTTGGCCCGCTTATGAGCCACTGGATTCTGAGCTAAGAAAATAGCACTTTTGTTGTCACATAGCAACAATGGAGAACCATCTAGAGAAAACTGCAAATCTCGAAAAAGATGGCAAAGTCAGACAATTTCCGCAGTTGTATTGGCAAGGGCATGGTGCTCGGATTCCGAACTTGAGCGAGATACTGTAGGTTGTTTCTTGGCACTCCATGAAATCAAGTTACCGCCTAGAAACACTGCATAGCCGTAAATCGATCGTCGAGTCTCTAGACATCGAGCCCAACCAGCATCCGAATAGGCACAAACATCAGCAGAAACAGTTGAAGAACCTCCTGAGCGAAATGTGAGACCGTGATGAGGTGTTCCAATACATAACGAATGATTCGGGTAACAACAGCAAAGTGATCTTCACGAGGGTCTTGGAGGTACTGACTAACCAAATTCACTGCACATACTATATCAGGGCGAGTAATAGTCAAATATTGAAGTGCACCAACCAAAGACTGATAGAGGGTTGGGTTGCCGAAC
The DNA here is from genome assembly GCA_948330725.1 of Sherardia arvensis. Taxonomy (NCBI): domain Eukaryota; kingdom Viridiplantae; phylum Streptophyta; class Magnoliopsida; order Gentianales; family Rubiaceae; genus Sherardia; species Sherardia arvensis. The sequence continues at coordinate 8,467,515 of OX415244.1, forward strand.
GGTGTACTAGTGCTGCTATGAAGCTGCGAGAGTGGTACAAATGGAGTCATCACTAGAGAAGTATCAATCATGCCGGCTCGACTCAGTATATTCCTAGCATATTTGGCATGTCCAAGAAAAAGGCTAAATGGAGTAGCAGACACCTCAAATCCAAGGAAATAGTTAAGAGAGCCTAAATTCTTGATTGAAAACTCTTGATTAGTACAGGTGATGAACTGCCTGATGGCACCAGTATCATTTCCGGTCATAATGATGTCATCACATATACAAGGAGATAGAGTAAGGTGGTACCCCGGGAGAAAACAAATAGGGATGTGTCTGAAGTGTTACACCGAAAATCATACCGCCGAAGGTAAGAGCAAAAACGATCAAACCAAGCTCGAAGAGCTTGTTTGAGTACATATATCGACGACAAACATAGTCAGGATGATTCGGATCCTTATATCCCACTAGTTGAGCCATGTAGACTGGAGAATCAAGAACACCATTAAGAATAGCGTTCTTAACATCAAGCTGATTTAGCGGTCAGCTCTTGAGAGTGGCGATGGCAAGCACTGTACGAACAGTAGCTACTTTGACAACCGGGCTAAAAGTGTGATCAAAGTCAAAACCATGAATATGAGAGTATCCCTGAGCAACCAAACGAGTCTTGTAGCGCTCAATGCTACCATCTGGTCGATACTTAAGCGAAAGACCCACTTTGACCCTACAATGTTGGAATCTGAAGGACGAGGAACCAACTCCCAAGTATTCTGATGGCGAAGGGCATCCATCTCCTCATCCATAGCTCGAACACACTTTGAATCCTTAAGAGTTGTACGATAGTCTTTAGGCTCGGAATGCTTCAAAACCTGAGCAGCAAGACCCATTGGAATAAAATCAGAATACGTCTTTGAACGTCGAGTACCATCCTGATTCCGAGTAATCATCCGATGAGCACGGCGAGGAGGTGATTCAGGACTCGATGAGGATCCAGATTATGGAGTGGGTGACACATGTGGAGGAGATGACGGTGGAGTAATCGATGGTGATGTTAGACCGGATGAGACTGGTGAAACTGGAGGAGATACTATCTGAGCGATTGGAGTACGAACCACATCGTCGGAGTCACAAACCATACAAGAAGTTAATATAGATGATGGGCTGTGTAATGAAGACACCGTCGGTGATGTTGACGCGGGCTCAAAAAAGGAAGAGAGTTCCAGCTCCAAAGTAGGTCTACCATCAAACGAAGGTGCGTCATATGTAAACAAAGTCTCATCAAACCGAATATGGCGCGAGACATAAATACATCCAGATTCTTGTTTTATAGATTATAGAGAATTTCCTAATATGTGGCTCAATGAGTCACACGATATTAACTCTATTTTTTAGGAGGGAGAGGACATCAGGTTAGTTTTCTATTTGGTCTCAAGCTATTCGGTCTCTCGAGTGTCGCCTTGGTGTTGCATGACTACCTTGGCCCAGCGCACCCCTCCAATTTGTCAGTTGAAAATTATATTTTGAAGTAAAAACTTCATTAATTATTAATAAAAAGTTTTATGTTGAAACTCTAACCTTTTTTGAACTTAAACTGAGTGAACCCAGATAGCATCACATATTGATTTTGATTTCAACCCGTACAAGTTTTGAAAGCAAATAAATAATATTAATTATGTTAAGTTTACTCAAAAGCATTTAAAAAGGCTATATTAATTATGTTGCAAATCTTTATTAATTATTAATAAAAAGCTTTATGTTGAAACTCTAACCTTTTTTAAAACTCAACTGAGAGCGAACTCCTTTGAATCCTGATGGCGAAGGGCGATCCATCTCCTCATCCATAACTCGAACACACTTTGAATCTTTAAGAGCTGTACGATAGTCTTTAGGCTCGGAATGCTTCAAAACCTGAGCAACAAGACCCATTGGAATAAAATCAGAATACATCTTTGAACATCGAGTACCATCCTGATTCTGAGTAATCATCCGATGAGCACGGCGAGGAGGTGATTCAGGACTCGATGAGGATCCAGATTGTGGTGTGGGTGACACATGTGGAAGAGATGACGGTGGAGTAATCGATGGTGATGTTAGACCGGATGAGACTGGTGAAACTGGAGGAGATACTATCTGAGCGATTGGAGTACGAACCACGTCGTCAGAGTCACAAACCATACAAGAAGTTAATAAAGATGATGGGCTGTGTAATGAAGACACCGTCGATGATATTGACGCGGGCTCAAAAAAGGAAGAGAGTTCCAGATCCAAATTAGGTCTACCATCAAACGAAGGTGCATCATATGTAAACAAATTTTCATCAAACCGAATATGGCGCGAGACATAAATACATCCAGATTCTTGTTTATAGATTATAGAGAATTTCCTAATACGTGGCTCAATGAGTCACACGATATTAACTCTATTTTTTAGGAGGGAGAGGACATCAGGTTAGTTTTCTATTTGGTCTCAAACTATTCGGTCTCTCGAGTGTCGCCTTGGTGTTGCATGACTACCTTGGCCCAGCGCACCCCTCCAATTTTTCAGTTGAAAATTATATATTGAAGTAAAAACTTCATTAATTATTAATAAAAAGTTTTATGTTGAAACTCTAACCTTTTTTAAACTTAAACTGAGTGAACCCAGATAGCAGCACATATTGATTTTGATTTCAACTCGTACAAGTTTTGAAAGTAAATAAATAATATTAATTATGTTAAATTTACTCAAAAGCATTTAAAAAAGCTGTTAATTATGTTGCAAAGCTTTATTAATTATTAATAAAAAGCTTTATGTTGAAACTCTAACCTTTTTTAAAACTCAACTGATAGCGAACCTCGCAGAATTATACTCAAAACTTGTGCATATTGTTTTCTTTTGATGCCAGCACATATTGATTCTGATTTCAATTCATCCAAGTTTTGAAAGTAAATAAATTATATTAATTAAGTTAACTTTGTTGTATTTGTAGTTTACAACGCATGTTTCCTTACTGGTATTTGTATATTTTAATAACTTTATTACTTGAATGCCAAAACGGTATCGTTCATATTTATTATATAATCTCTTTACTCTCATTGCCCATCTCATAATATTCATTTGTTTTGTTCTGAATTTAATTATTCTTGAATTTTGATGGTGTAAAATTTTCTTGATAGGCACCGCTAACCCTAAGATCCAAGGGTTTATTGTTTTGGTTTGAATTTGATTTTTGAGTTTTGATGAGCTGATTTTTTTTATGGTGACATGCACTAGTCACACACTTCATTTTTCCAAAAGAGCTTTCCGAACGAGCACACTCTGATTCATGATCTAATTTAAATTTCAATGCTATCAACGAGCAAGACCCATCAAAACTAATTCTGTTCTACGGTTTGAGAAATTCAAATTAGACATGAATTAGGGCCTGTTTAATACACCTGAACTGAACTAGAACTGAACTGAAAAATACTGAACTGAACTGTACTGAACTGAAAAATATTAAACTGAATTGAACTAAACTGAAAAATACTGAACTGAACTAAAGTAAAATTCATTTGTTTTTTTAAATGAATTATATTTATATTCAAAAGTTTCATTACAAAACAAGTTATTGAAATATATTGAATTGATGTTAACTGAACAAAACTGAATTGAGCAAATAGATTACTGCATTTATATAATTAAATTAGCTAAATTTTTATCAAATTATTCTTTATCATAGCCGAACTTAATAAAATGATCATAATATATTAAACAAAATATAGCTGAGTTATACTGAAATTGACTTTTTTGAACTGAATTGATGCAAAAAAACAATGTATTTCATTAGCACCAAACTTAATAAATCAAATCTAGCGTGACAAACTGAAGTCAACTGAACCAAACTGAACTGAACTATACCGAACTTATTTTAGCAGAATTTACAAAAGTATGCATTGATGTAACAGAATTAACAAAATTTTATCCAATCGTATTTCATCAATTATGAACTCAACAAACTGGATCTAGCCTAAACCAACTTAAACTGAATTGAATCGAACTGAATTGAACTGAATTGAACTGAACTTAATTGAACTGAACTTAATTAAGCTTAACTTGCAAAAGTAAGCATTTATATAATTAAATTTGCAAAATTGTATCAATCATATTTAATCAATTCTAATCTTAACAAAGTGGACCTAACTTATCAAACTGAATCATACGGAACTGAACTTAATTGAATTGAACTGAATTGAAGTAGACAATCAATGCATTGATATATGAGGTTCCATTTTTAACAATCATATTTTATCAAAACCGAACTGAATCTAACTTAATAAACTAAATTGAACTGAAGTATATTGAACTGAACTTAATTAAACAAAACTAAATTGAGAGAACAAATCAATGCATTGTTTGAAATCGAATGGATGTTGCAACCACATCAAATGGATAGAGCAACAAGAAATTGACATTCTCTACCTAATGGTAGAGAATAGAAAACTGAAACTCAAGAATAGAAAATGAAACTGAATTGAACTACACTTAACTGTACATTTAACTGAAATGAACTGAATGAAATACATTTAACTGAAATGAATTGAATTTTCAATATAAACTTAAAATTATTAAATTATATTTTTACTAAACTGGACTGAATTAAATTAAATTAATTTTTTATGAATTGGATTGAATTGAACTGAATTATTAACATATAATTTGTTTATTTTTTAAAAAAGTATTATGCACTGAACTGAAAAATATTGAACTGAACTGAAAAATACTGAACTGAAAAATATTCAGATAACTTGTATTAAACATGCCCTTACTGTGACTTTGCTCCATTTGTCGTCTCCATCATGTTCGATGATGGCCCACATAAGTGTTCATAAATTGTATTCTCGGTTTGTTTTGAGTTGCAAAATGTAATACATTAACATGTTTGCTTTTAATGGATTGCTATCGATTTTAAAATAAATACAGAATTTATTTTAAATATAATAAAATTATCATATTATAAATTCAAAACATGATATTATATTTCAACATAAAAAGCTTAATCTATCCAACTAATATTCTATAAATAAATTATCAAAATTTTAAACAATTTTCAAATTATGTGAAATTCATAAATATTGATAAATAAATGTATTATTTTTAAAAATTATAATAATTTTAAATACATATCCGTGCATCGGCATGGAGATTATACTAGTAAGGATTATTATAGTTTTTACTCCCTTCAAAACAAAAGTAAAATCTTTTGCTACCTTGCAAATTTTATTTACAGCAACTCTTTATCCTTTCTAATAGGATTGATTGGTTATAAATTCAAAATGTTGTCATTGGATACTTAAAATAATTTTTTGAATTAAAATTATTGGGGTGAAATTTATTAGGCAGTACCAAACCAAAATAAACCATATAAGTATTAGTAAAACTAGCTTGATTTTTACCGCGCGTTGCGCAGTATATCTATTTAAATATTTTAATTAGCTAACAATAATCCGTACTTAATAAATAATAATTGTATATAAGAGTAGTAGTTATAATTGAGTGAATAGATGAGTTCAAATAATAAAATGATATTATATTGTAAAATAAACTAAATGAAAGGTTTCATTTATGATTTCAAAATGATAACTATTTCAAATGTATTTTCCGTCTCTAAAATCATGAATTAATCTATAAATAGTAATGGTAAATATTGTATTTTTTTCAAGGAATTTTTTACAATATTACTGTGTTAAGCGTATACTATAGGTTGACCATTGACTCTATATATTTAACCCCAAGCCAATTTAATTTCGTGTGTACTATAATTAGTGATATAATAATCTAAAGTATTTATATGCTAATTAATTTAATTTAATTACCTAACTATCCAAAGTGTACCGTATAGGAACTATTTTAAGAAATCACTTACAAAGTTTGAAAGTAAGGAAATAGTTTATTTTAAATTTGAGGCATTAAAATATAGATAGTATCTAAATGTGTTTGTGCTCCAAATCATAGTATAATATTATTCTTAAACCTGCAATCATAAACCAATAAAATCGGAGATTGAAAATTTAAACATGCATTAATAGGACTAATGGTATCATTATTAAATTAATTTTGGAAAAAAAGTTTGATTTAACAACTATTATATCCTATCATACCCTTAATCTTTTTCAACACATATATGTCTACATAGATGTAGATTTTATTTCATTCCCGCAAGTTTCTTTCTGTTTATCAGTATATATAATATATAAAATAAAATCATGATTAGAGAATGAAATATATATGATTGTATAATAATATGGAAATGAAATATCCACCGAAATGATAGTAAGTAGAAAATATCATGATTTGCCTTTAAGGAATTAATCTAACCATATATATGATTAAAGCAGACACAACCTTAAAACCCATTAACCTTCTTTATTGATCAAATTACAATTTTTAATTTATTGAATGATACAATAAAACCAAAAAAATTATTGCGGGGTCAAATGAGAATGGAGAAAGTGTCAACTTTCGAAAAAAAAAAAATAAACTAATCAAGGTTAAAACTTTAAATAACGCATGCATGGGTAATTAGGTTGCCTGGCTGCTGCTTTGCCAATTAGATTCTATGCTGATTTTTTGGACGATTCTATTATAAAAAATACACATTGCAGAAATTTCTTAATCGGGGAGAAATATAGTGTGATTGGATCGTGCACGATATGTTTAAAGTACTTCATTACTAAACTCAATTATAGTTTTTTCTCTAAAATTATTTATAGAAAATCAAGAGAATCAGCATCACCGAACTTCATGTGAGTTGACAATATCCTAATATATATATACATATATATATATATGTATATGTATATTATATATATTTTATATAACCCTTAGAAATAGTATTTACCATATCGTAGATCGCAATTGTCATAAATACTGGTTTTCATTGTTCATATAAAATGGATCAATAATGATTGGCCTACAAAACATGTTTAGAGAAAAAAAAAACGGAAGGATTTAAAATCATGCAATAACTTACCAGGCGAGAGAGACCATAACGCTGGGAACCCTAACTTCCAAGAACTTGAAAAATAACGGACCATCCATGGAGATACCAAAATGGTGCAGTTTTACCACCAATATCCACTTCGATTCCATCTGGTTTATCAGACGATATCGGAAAATTATGAGTCTGGTACTTTCAGATATCGAAAATTATTTTCTTCTTCTTGAATCCATACCCGAGTAAGCCTATTGAGGCCGTGGCTTTCCTTGGATACGCGGTTGGCCAGTACCTCGCGGCGCTGCTATTGAAGATGATTTTTTGATTATTCTCATCTAAATAATCCTGGCAAGAGAACAAACTGTCGGGCTTGCTCTTCAGCCATGAACAAGAGGCCATATATAGGGCGATGAATTTGAACTTTATTGTTGTATAGTGCCCGCAAAATCCTAAATCAAACTCTGATTGCGGCCGAGGGCAATATATGGTGCGGTGGAGGTGTACTAAATCTTTAATTTGGCAACAATGTTATTTTGTATCAAAATAAAATATATTATTATCATAATTATATTACATTTTGGTAAAACAATATATTGTGCGTGTAAAAAGTGTATACAAAGAAAATATATATACGATGAATGCGATGCAGAAGGGGAAAGACAATTAAAAAAAAGGTGGTAGATCAAAGGGAAAAAAAAGAATATATAAATATGGTAGGCGCCGGAATATGGTGAACTTGCGGCGGTTATGTGGCGGTTTTAGACAAAAACTACGTAGTTTCATCCATTTTAAATTTTTTTATTAATTTATTTATTGACCGGAGCAATAACTCTTCTAGTTCCCTTTAGGAATAGTGTTGCTATCGTAAACGAAGTGGTAAAAAGGAGAAGAAGTCTTTATCTACCTATGTTGTTTTTACACGCATGTTAGGCATTGATTCGCGAAGACAAATTCTGGCGACAAAGAAACTCACTACTGGCAAGCAGATTAAGACGGATACTTAAATATATTTAAATATGACTCACAAATTTCAGAATTCCACTGAGCTATTTTTAATTTATTTTGAATTTTTATAACGTCTAAAATACATTTAAATATGACTCACAAATTTCAGAATTACACTGAGCTATTTTTAATTTATTTTGAATTTTTATAACGTCAATAAAGGAGATGAAGACAATTTTAACCCAAACATATAAATCGTACATTTATTTTGTAATCTTAATGATCAATTTATAATTTCATGAGGTGCATAAGTGGTGTAATCAAATAGAGGACAATGTTGTTTTATGCACCTTCTCGTCAATTAATGATGTGTAATATTTTAAAAAGCAAGGTAATCATTTAAAAATAACAAAACTAAACATATATTTAGGCCGTGTTATCTAAAACTTTTTGTAAATTTAGTTAAACAGATTATAGTTATCGATACATTTTCACTTAGTTCAATGTTCGAATCAAATACAAAAATAACTCCGGAGAACATAACCTTACTTCGTTGTGTTTCAGCGTTTTAGTTGAAAACTAACTCGATCACATCTGAATTGCACAAAACAATCACATTTTAATATTCACATTCCACATATGTGAACATAATTTTAATTCATTACCGTTTCATGCGTGAACATAATTTTTTTTTTAAAAATTCGCGTACATCTAAATACTTCATGTGTGCTTATTTACCCATGCATTTTGAAAATTATATTTCTGATTAATTCAGTCAAAACCGATAGGAGACACTTTCTCTCTCTAGAAATTAGAGAGACGTTTTCTACACTTTGGGGTTTTCATAGCCCTTGATCAATCAAATCGGAGCCAAACCTGCAGATTTTTGCAAGATGCTTTTGGGGTTTAGTCATTTCATCACATCAGGAAGTTGATCTTGGCAAGAAATCAGACATGCATCGACCCTGGTGTCTTGACAGAGGATTTGGAGGCTTGTGTTTGGGATCTTTAGAAAAGTAGAGATCCCCGCTGGGATTGGGTGGAAAGGAGGAGCGGGATTGGCCGGCGCCACCCACAGACGCAACCTTCATCAGAAAAGGTGAGTTTGGAGTGTATTAATAGTTTTTGCAAGTTCCTAGAACATAAAAAACAGGTCTTGGTGGAGAGTTAATTCTCCCATTGGAAGGCGGTAATCATATCACCACGACAGAAGTCTTGTAAGTGGTGATTTTAATCGCGCCGAATTCGGTTCCCAAGAGAAAGTTCAATTCAGTTGCATTTAGTTGTGAGGAAGTTGTAAGGTTAGAAACAAAGGAATCTCCTATAAATAAGAGGGGAAGAAACAATGAGTCTCACAACAAAAATACCAATAATCTAGACACACAGTTGCAACCTAATTTGTCTAGTTCTGAAACAAAAATGGGAGATACTCCCTCCTTAAACTCCAGAGAACGTGGCGTTTCTCCGAGAGGGTCAAACTGTTCGGACACTACTAGAATATCAAGTCATTTAAGGCGGTTCATCCTTCATGTGTTAAGGCAGAAAACAAATGCCTTGGGTGGTTGTGACTTAAATGAGAAAAATAATCTAAGGCGGTTCCTCTTCCGCCTTAGATGATTTTGGGTTTAAGGCGTATATTTCCGCCTTGGATGATGGGGCATACACCTTGCTCTGAACTTGCGAACTCGCAAGTAGTAACGTAACTATGATTTTCATTTGCTTCTTGCGAAATTGTAACCAGTAAACGCAAATAGCAAAAACCTGGTATATTATGTTGTTACGACAGCATCTTGCGGATCACCAGTTCATATAGTTGCGAATTCGCTACATTGGAAACTTAATCTGGCCGAGACTGGTTGCGACAACAAACGTGCGGATCGCTAGAAATCTGTTACGATACCGCAGTGTAACAAGCTCCTCATTTATTTATATTGCGAGACTGGTTACGACATATTTTGGCGATTCGCTAGGTTGTAACTAGCGAGATCGCTACAAGTAAAATTACTCATTCAGGGTTGACCCAAACGAGTCTGGTTACGACAGAGACGTGCTAGTCGCAAGTAAATCCGTAGCGAGTTTGCAAGAGAACCTGCCTGTATAATAAAAATTGTTGGTGCGGTATAGTAACGATTTCTTAAGAAAATCGCTTATCTGTGTAGTAGCGAGTTTGTTATTTATCTCACTAAACTGAAACGACGTCGTGTGACCGTTGGGTGGGCGAGAAAAACAAATGACGTTGCGAGTAAGCTAATGATTCTCCTGATGTTGGCGAGTTTGGTTACGACATCGACAGAGATCAGATTTGAGAGGCAGAGAAGAACGAGCGATTGGGTAGCGATGGTGCAAAAACAAATGATTGGGTGGGCGAGAAAAACAAATGACGTTGCGAGTAAGCTAGCAACTCGCCTGATATTGGCGTGTTTGGTTACGACATCGACAGAGATCAGATTGGAGAGGCAGAGAAGAACGAGCGATTGGGTAGCGATGGCGCAAAAACAAAGTTAAGAAATATGATTGTTGCGGGTGAAGTAGCGACAGTACAAGATGGTCGCAAAATTTTTATTGTCACTGGCGAGACAAGTTACGAAATCGCATGTAATTCGTAAGTGTCACTAAATTATAGGTTTTGAGCCATTTCCACCCATTTCCACTAAATTAGGGTTTCATTTTCATTGTCTAAGCTATCAATTGCAAGATGCATGGTATCTAAGCACAAAACATGAACATGAAACACTAACAAGTCACACTTTATAAACCAATTGAAGTAATTGAACTCAAAAGTATATGCATCCATTTGACAAAAAAATAAACTAGCTTTTATTGGGTATGTGAGGCCTAGAGATGTACCGAGATCTAATAAGGATCAAGTGTCTAGCAAATGCATCTCTACCATCCTCCAACTCCTTTTTGGTGTACGGTGCATGATTTTCCTCGAGAATCTAAGAATATGAAATGTTTTTTTAATACTATTAAAGGCAATGTAGATGGTAATAGGTACAATAAGTAGGTTGTAAGAATTCTTACGCGATGTAATTCCAAATTATCATCAACAAGGCCAGCGACACACTCGGTGGCATACAACATCATATAGTAACCGCACTCCCAATTTGACAATTGCTTTCGGTGCTGAAAGTGAATAAGTATAACAAATGATTTGAAATGAAATCATAGTGGAAATAAATGAGCATTGGATTTGTAATGTCACCTGAATTTGTATAAGGTTGAAGGGAAGTAGTGTGTCGTCATGTGCACTATGCATAGCAACCTCTAATAAATCTGTAAATTTTGTAGATGGACCAAAGTGTAGCGGGTCTATCCAATACACTCACTTCAACGATGGTATCATAGCTACAAAACTCCAATGGCCACTACATATTTTAAGAAATGAAAATGTAAGAACCCGGCTCGAAAATTAGAATGTTTACGAAATGCAAATATCAAATTGTAAAAAAGAAAACTAACCTCTCTAGATATGGGCCTATGTAAATTGTCTTGGTCTGGTCACTAAGGATCTTAGAGAGATAAGCAAGTCGTGATTGATTACTTTCATTCATTTCTTGCAAGCATATTGGGTGCAAAAAACCAAAGAAAGTCTTTGCGTTTAGAGCAAGGAATTGCATGTACCTAAATAAACAATAGATCGGATATGAACGTATAATAGTGCACAAGTATATGATAATTTGTAAGTTGCAATATGATGGAAGAGATGAGATCAAGTAGCATACATTTGATGTAGTGTGAGGATTGTTTCGGGAAGGGTTTGATAGTGCTAGAAAAGGGCAAAGTCTTCCCATAGAACGACTAATTCCCTCGCTTCGCTGAACACCTATTTATTGGAGTAGAAGTAGTAAACAGAATCCCGACTATGGTGGCCCACCAGATCATAAAACGTGCGAAGGTATCCCGGGAGTGCTTTCATGAATCCAACTTCTCTCGCCGACATCGGCTTCTTAGCTACCGGGAAATCTAGTGGGTCTACGACGGGTGAAGGTGTGTTTCTATTAATTGGGATAGAATTAGAATTCACATCAACGACCAGCCATTTGGGGCACACAAAAATAACGGCCCAAACCTATACCCACTGTCGTGCACTCTTTATCCGCGACCGGTACCAAGGCATCCTCGACTAACACATGTAGTATAGAAACCCTAACGAAGCCAATATGGACTTTGTCTTCATGATGTAGTGTCATGTTAGGATCTGAATTTCCCATTGCCACGTGGCGGGGTTGAGAATTCGTCCCACATTCAACGTAAAACTTGCAAGAAGGGGAATTCTAATATACAAATAAGGCATGTTTAATTAGGTCGAATTAGACATATGTAGGAAGAGTATATTTATAAAATATCAATAATAATGAGTTGTGTAGAATTATTCATTTGGTTGAGGTGCAAGTAGTTAAACGTACCTTTGGTTTGGGATCAGATGGTTGTATGTGAACTTGCTTTTTGATAGGGGCCGAAGGTGTACATATTTCCTTGTTGGGTTCAACAATAGATTGGTTAAAAATAGGTTGGTCAAAAATAGGTTGGTCAACCTCATGTTGTGGTGGGGAAGGATGTGAACCTCTAGACGAGGGTCCATTGATTGGATCGGTGTCACAAAAATCGGATAGAAGAGGATACTTTATAAAAGAATATATATTGGCCAACATTGTTTTCAATTTCTTGACCTCTTGGTCGGATTTTTTGGCTTGGTTCAATGCCATTTGGAGTTTGGATGGTTTAGGGTCTTTACTACTACGTTTGATACCAAACGCCTCTATTTGAGTAACATAACCACCAATTCCCTTAGCTCTTCCCGGATGCTCGGCCTTCCCAAGTGCCCTACGTAGCACATTGTGTTTACCGACTGGGATGAACAAGCCTTCTTCAACTTCACGCTCGACCTCGTCCTAAAAAGGTAGTATTGTAAATTAAAAGTTATTATCGTCATCAGTTGTTGTGTTTGATGGTGTGATTGTAGATACTAAAATAGAACATGGTATGGCGTAGTAGGTAAAGCGTACCACTCGATTAGCCACCCTTTTTGCCTCATCACTTGAGAAAGTCCCGTCTTTTTTAATTCTACCAAAGACAAATAATTTTTGTCTACTATATGTTGTATGGTCTTCGGCAAAGACTAGCTTGTTCGCCTCTTCCGCGTCCATGCCCCCATCCACAAGCTCTTTTACCTTGGTTTCTTGCTTTTTTTTGAGGTCTTCTTCCCCACACCCAAGTACCCCGCCCTACCCCCGGTGTAAGGCATAACAATATCAATAGTGGCTTTGCGCTTCCTATCCCTCAAGCCCTTTTAAAAATTCTATGTTATTTTAGGAATAGAGCACTAATGGAAACAAAAATATTTGGCTAATTCGCATGAAACTATTATTGCAAGATGTAGTAAGTAAACTAACATTTGCGTCATTTTCTAACCATCGCTTCTTGAATGCCTCCCAAGTAAGGGGTACAATGTGATTGTAACGCGTACTTGGATCTTGCCCAAACCTCGTGCCCTTTGGTTTGATATAATCCTTGGCAAGAGTATATTTGTGTTCTCGATGAGCCTTGGATGCGATTTGAAGAGCCTTCTTCTTCACTTGATCATAGGATGTTGCCTCGATAATAAAGGGGCGCTACAAATGTGATCAAAGCTTAGTCACATTCACAATTTTCAATTATAATTAAAATTAACAAGTGCCACACTAACCTTGCATTCCTTCCATATATCCTTTTTGATGTTGATGCTTAGTAGCCTCCAATCCTTCGTGTCTAATGGTGTGTGTATCCTACCCGTCTTAGCACACCAACTCTACCATCGCGCGGCATCATCGTCGGGTGAAATAGCAACACCAATGTCATTAAACTTGACATGTGTTAGTATTTTGTTATCGATCCTAATCTCTAATTCGCGACAATTGAGCTTCTTTCGATGCGCGACTCAATTCTCGTTGTCTTTTAAACTCACTTAAACCTCCAACAACATTCCCCCCCCCCCCCCCACTTGAGTCGGAGTTAACGGAACTTGAAGGGCTATCCATTAAGCTTTCCTTTGTATATTGAAATTAGTTAATGACTGATACAATACTAATAAGTCAAAGTTGTACTTTTTCATAATACCATTATAAAACATAATCCTAAAATTCAGGGCTAAACTTGCAACGGACAACATTAAAATAAAATCTTGATTTTCGTTCAGGACATGCTTCTGACATGATATTTAGTAATAACATGATAAATGGAGGCACTATGTACAAGGAAATCAAAATTTTAGCAAATAAGAATGAAAAAAATCGTACCTTTGGTATATGACAAAGTTGTGTCGGGAGAATTGATTATTTTGGTTTGGGATGGTCTACCTTGTTTTTCCCTCTCCTACCCACAACAAAGGATGTTACCAAATTGAACAACAACAACTAAAGATTGACATTAATTGCAAAAATATAGAGAAAAATGTAGTTGAGAATTTAATGGATAACTTACCAATCTTTTGCATGCAATTAGTGGCTAGTTCCACTTTGTTTTTGACACAATTGATGTGTCCAACATGTATGGGATGGGTTATGGAGATTTGATGTGAAGAAAGTTGAGGAGATTTGAGAAGATGTGCAAAAGTTTGAACTTTTGGAGATGAAACCCGTAAGAAGTGATGGATAAGATGTCAAAAGTGTTGTGTTTTTCTGTTCTATAACGTGTTTACTTTATTCTATCTTACCTTGTTGCGAAATCGGAACTCTCTCGTTACACCTGACGTGGCTATTTACGAGATCGTTACATGCTCATGTGATTGCCTTTTATGGTCTACTTTATCCTTCTAGCGAGATCGTAATTGAAAAGCTGAAATAAAGTATATTTCTAGGTGGTTGCGATATCGCTGCAACTGCTCGCCAGAACCCAACATAAGATAATTAGTTTTTTTAAATGCACTCATGCGTTTTTAAATCACGATTTAAACGAAATGATGGTATGGAATAAAACACTAATCATTCTATTGTAAGAATAATTTTTATTTGTTCCATCGTTTGCTGATGTATAACGGGATAGGGATTTGTTGACTTAATCTGCAATTACACAATTTGAAAGATTTTTAAGAAACTTAGTCTATAATTGTTAGACATTAAGAAACTCTACAAATCATGTGTACGCTTGTAAACGCTGTCCATCGCTTACCCTTAGAGACAAAAGTATAGTAGAGCTTCACACATGAACTACACATATATGCGCAGTTCACGTGCATTTGATTAGAGAAACTTAGTTTATTACAACTCATTAAACAAAGTATCATGAACACGTGCACTCACGCAGCTCGTTACCGATTTTTCTCATATCTAGAAATTATCTTCTGGCGAGTTCGCTAGTGGCACGCTAGCATGAGCGTGACTTTTCATATCTCGCAGCTACAAACCTATGCATGAGCGAGATAGTAACGAACTCGCCACATAAAATACCTGATGAGCTTGAGCCGCCATGATGAATGGATCTTCCCTAGACCCAAGAATTTCTCTATTAACTAGAGTCATGCCTAAACCCTCTGAGCGCACCCCTTCACCTTCATCTACCCATTCACATTTAAACAATGCGATTCGGACATGAACAAAGTCCATTTCCCATATATCAGTAATGGTACCAAAAAATTCATTATCACCCTCTCCAGGTACTGACACGTCACTATTTTGGGTTGCAGATTTTTCATCACTCCACTTAGTACCAAACGTGTATCCATTGATGTCATACCCGCTAAACGACGTAACTGTGCCGAGGGGTCTCAGAGCAATGACATTCAAGTTCTACATCAGATTGTGGCAATCGTGCGACTTCATTCCCACCAATTTCAACTCGACAGTGGATACACAACTGCTAATGTTCGAACCATATTTAGAAGGCACCTTCACTGATTTCAAAGTCCTACAAAAACTCTCCTTCTCCTCAGATGACAAGGAATAACAAGCAGGTGGTAAGTATGTCGTACATATTCTTCTTGCACGGGAGCAAGTGACGTCCGTATTCCAAGATTGACTAAATCCTTTCTAGTTTTCAATCAATCCTTACTCTTTCCCGGTGTATTCAAGAGCGTTCCAACCAAAGCTTCACATACATTCTTCTCTATATGCATGACATCTAGATAGTGGCACACATCCAAGTGCTCCCAATAAAAAGTTGTTCATTATACTGCAGGATTTCCTCGGCGCTTCTCTCCTCCATCTCAACCTGGTCACTTCCATAATGGCCTTCCCCATGCCAAACCCATTCTGTGTAGGATTTGTCAAAACCTTTACAAATTAAACGTTCACGCACTACAGCAATATCTTCAAATATGGCGTTGTTTCTACACTTGTTGCATGGACATCTAACCCCTCCTATGCTATTCTGTCTAGAATGGCGCAATCCAACATCTAAGAAATGTTAAACCAAATCTAAAGACTCCTTCGATGATCGAGCATTCTCCTTCATTATTCTTTCGCGGTCCATAATTCACAAATCAGACAAACAGCTGCACAATACTACTAACCCACTGACTTGAGATGATCAACACATAAACTACACACTGCATTAACAAAAAAACCAAAATAAACCAAAATGCTAGTAATAATTATGCATAAAATCAACCAAAATCAAGAGACTAGCCAGTACATTACGCAAGTTAAACCTTACCTACACCAACACGGGAACAATGAGACCTCCCAGCAAACTAGAACTGATCATCCTTCAATACCCACATGTTTAAACCCTTTTAAATTTTTCTTTTTTCGGTGTTAGAACGGCCAGTTCAGATTTTATGGGTGACCCATACTGACTCACTTGTGATTTCGCTACTTCCTAGTTAACCAACTAGAGTAACTAGCGAACTCGTACAACTCAATCACCCTTACATGCACTATACATTTAAAAATGTCAAATTTTACGTGCACAGAAGCGATACCTTAACATCAAACGCCACATCCTAGCGTCCCAGTTACGACATGTCCCATATTCTCGCCTGCTGAAATTAGGGTTTAGCAAAGCTTACGACATCGCAACGCACAAAGTACATACTAACGAGCTAACCTACAAATTCGCTACATACACGTTTATATTACTACTGAGGTAACGAAATCGTAACAACCCATTCAATTTAAGGCGGATACTTTTTTTCCGCCTTGGTCATGTATTTTTTTACGTAAAAACCTATTTCCGCCTTTAACTGCTTCTTTCCGTCTTAAATTTAAATTTTTTTGCTAGCTTGAAGAGGTAGCGAACTCGCTACTTTCAATCAAGGCGTAAAAAAACGCGCCAGGGTCAAACGCCTTAAATATGTGTCTTGCATTTACCCTTTTGTAGTTGTGGGAGGAACGGCGAGATCCGGGGAGCAATGGAATCAACTTCAGTCAATTTGCTCGGCCGACCAGAAGATGAGGAGTCATGGCGCTGACACAAGAAGATATCTCGGCAGCATTTCCGGTGGAGCAGAATTGCTTGCTTGCCTACTGGATGGACGAAAGGCCTTTCACAGCAAAGGATCTAGATGAGTATTTCAATCAATTTTGGTCCATCCCAGCAGAAGTCCTCCATCACCATGGTCAGTTTTTCGTAGTCAAATTTGAATATAGAGAAGAAGCTCTTATGGTTTTACACAGAAGTCCCTTTGCGCTACCGGGTGGTTTGCTAGCATTTAGGATATGGGGAGCAGGTATAGTGCTCAGAAACATAAGAGTGGAAAAGGTCAAGGTGAGAATACAGTTACATGGGTTACCGCCCGGTGGAGGCTTTCGCACCCATGGCAGCAATCAAGGTAGCGAACATGGCAGGAGAAGTGATCCTGGTGGATATCGATCCTCCCCCGGCGAGGAATGTCACCTACTTAGGAGCCACAATGTGGGTGGTCCCGGGAGAGCCTTTGGTTACTGGTTTTATGTCGATGTGGAGTATATCCGTCTCCCGAAAAACAGGCGTATCTGGGTGGATATAAAATATGAAAGGATGTATAGGTATTGCAGAAGGTGTGGAGTTATTGGCCATCCGATGCATAGATGTCCAGTGATCAGTGACACGGTCCTGGATGAGATGATAGAACATAAGGTTCGCCACCATTTTGATGAGCGTGGAGTGAACATTGTCTATGACCCAAATAGGAAAATGTTTGTTGGAGACGTCAGAGCGTACAACCATCGTCGCCGACACAGGTACACTAATATCCCCACTGATTACCCGGAGACAAGACGACTTCGATATTTGTACATGAGGGATGAACAAGTTCAAGAGGGATTCTTGATATCGATGCGGCTTGAACCTGGAAACAATAGGTAGGTGACGATTGGAGATCGGCCTTGGGAGAACCTTTTCCAGCTTAGAAGGCCAGTCTTTGATCCTTACTTCGGAATTGAGCGGGAAATCCCTGTTGAATTTCAACCGCCTCCTATAGCTCAGTTCCCACCTCAAACTATTCCAACAGACATGCAAGTTGATGAAGAACCTCCAACAACACAAACTCAACCTCCTGAGGTGAACAACATGGGAGACTGGATGAGGCAACAGAACAACCTGGAGGGTGGGAGGCTGGAGGAGATGAGAGCGGTGACAGTAGACCTCAGAGACACTGCAAGAGCAGAAGATCTACTCACATCAATACTGGATACAGCGTTCAGAGCAGATAGAGACATGATAATAATAGGGGTGCAAGTTCAAGGGGCCTCAGCGATTCCAGGTGGAGAGGAGCAATCCCCGAAACACCTCCCCATGTCACCGAATCAGAATCAGATTCATGGACAAGAGCAATTGCAGATCCCAGAATTGAGGAGCTCATCATCCTGTCATCAGATGAGTCTGAATATGATTCTTCTACAATCTAGGAGAGCTCAAGTGGGGAGGAGGAACAGAGAGGACCGGCCGATTGTAATTGGGAGACAGCGCAGGCCCAAGAGAACCAGAAAAGATCAGGAAGAAGAAGATGATGGTAGACAAAAGAAGAAGGCTAAGGTATATGAAAGATCAAGAAGAATTCGATCAAGGAGGAGAGTGGCCTTTACTCTCAGAAGACTGAGGCCAAATTATGAAGTGGGACAGTTCTCAAGATCGGTAGGTGAAGCACCAGAAGAAGAATTTCAGAATCATACCAATGTAACAGAGGAACAAAATGTGGAAGAGGCAATAACAACAACAGAAGTGATGGTGATGAGGAGGACTAGAGAGGAAGTGGAAGAGGTGGTGGATATGACTTATGCATGGAATGTAAGAGGTATTCATCGTGCAACATCTGAGCCAATCACACAGACTTCTATGCACCAAGGAGGGAAGAGATCATGATCAGGAGTCACAAGGACCACGGAGAAGCGGAAGGTAGCAACTTTCTCCCGTCAGAAAAGAGCCAAAATCATCCACGATCATGTAATCCGAAAGTCAGCAGACTCACAGTCTTCAGAGGGGAAGCAAGAGAGTGGAGTAAATGGGGTAGCACAGGCTCTAGCTCAGGTGGTTGTGGTATCTGATTCTGATGCGGAGCCAGACACTGACAAGGAAACATCCCAGAAGAAGCAGGATTCCAGTGAGGGGGAGAAGGAGGTTTCCTCAAGAAGGCCCCCTACACTGCAGGGAGGGATGCAAGACACCTCCAATCAAACAGGTTTTCCGGAGGTTGAACCAAATCAACCACCCCAACAGTCATGACGACCATCGTGTGGAACCGTAGGGGCTGTAACAATGCCCCTACAATGAAGGCAATCGACCAGTTGATTCTGCGATATAAACCTGATATGCTGTGACTGATTGAAACTAAAGCCATGGAGAACCGTTTTGCCCGTTGGCAGCAAAACACATACTTCAGGAGCTCCAAGATTGTGGAACCGACTGGTAGATCAGGTGGTCTAGCTTTATTTTGGTCTAGCAAGTTAGAAGTAGACATAATATTTGTTTCCAGCAATTGCATCATTAGCAAAGTCACTAATGCCTCAGGGAGGAAATGGTGCCAAATAGCTATCTATGGCCCTCCTCTTCTTCATCAGAGGCCATCATTTTGGAATAATATGTCTAGTTTGCATTACTTTAGGGATTTCCCATGCATCATCATAGGTGATTTCAATCAAATCATCTCTCAGGATGATAAATGGGGGGGGGGGATCTCTTGTACATATAACCCCCAGAATCCACTAGTAAATTGCATTAATCTGCATAACTTGAGAGAGTTGGAATCAAAGGGCCTTTGGTTCACTTGGACCAACTCACAAGAGCAACCAAACACCATTGTGGAGAGATTGGACAGAGCCTTTGGAAATGATAGATGGTTCTCAATGTGGCCTGAAGTTAAGGTAACCAACCTTCCTTTCTCTCATTCAGATCATAGTCCTATACTATTACAGTTGCAGCAGTCAGAACATATACTAAGAAAATGATGAGATTTGAGTCTATATGGACAAGTATGGATCCACCTCTACAGATTTTGAGAAGAGTATGGTCAACTGTACAAGTATCATCAGCACAGCAAATTGATGGTGATATATTTTCAGCCAGATTGCATTTAGTATTGGTACATCTATGTAACTGGCAAAATAAGACATTTGGCAACATGGAAAAACAAATTGCACACAAGGAGGAGGAGCTGAAGAAATTGCAAATGGGAAATGGCATGTTCATAAATGCCAAAAGAATTAAGAACTTGGTGGCACAGAAAGAAATCCTGGAACATAAAATGTCTGATTACTGGCAACAAAGGGCAAAAGTGAATTGGATGAGGCAAGGAGAGAAGAATACAAAGTTCTACCATAAATCGGCCACCAGGAGGAAAGAATCCAACACCATACAAGGACTACTGCTGCAAGATGGAAGCTGGACCACATATCAGAACTGTATCTTACAAGAAATGACATTACATCTGAGAAGTATACTCACAGAGGAATATGAAGATAGTATGATGATAGATACAGACACTGAGTGGCAAATGTTGCACAGGCTAACCAAAGGGTATAATCCACACAACAAATACAAAGGTTAGGAAAACCTTTCTCTAGCAGAGAAGTATGAGAAGCACTGAAACAAATGAAATCTTGAGGAGCACCTGGAGAGGATGGTTTCCCTGCTGGATTTTATAAACACTATTGGAAAGAGGTAGGGGAAGATCTGTCATAGATGATCCTTAAAATAACAAAAGGAGAACATTTCCCACTGCACTGGAACAGAACTCACATCATCCTCATCCCAAAGAAGAAACTTCCAAAGACAGCAGCAGATTTCAGGCCAATTTCCCTATGCAATGTGAAGTACAAGAAAATAGCCAAGATGATTGCTATTAGATTGAAGTCTCATATGGAATCACTAATTGCATCATCACAAAATGGTTTTGTACCAGGCAGACACATCTCAGAAAGTGTTCTTCTGGCACATGAAGTTCTGGAACACATCAGAAAGTACAAAACATCAAAACAAGGACTAGCTGCCATAAAGCTTGACATGAGCAAAGTTTATGACATAATTTCTTGGAAGTTCCTAGAAAAAAGCCTTGAATTTCATTATAATGCTAGCTAGTTTGCTGAACATCATAATGATGTGTGTACAAACTGTTAAATATCAGGTGGTGGTGAATGGAGTGGCCAACCAAACTTTCACACCAAACAGAGGTCTGAGACAAGGATGCCCATTATCCCCTTACCTGTTCATCTTATGTCAACAATTCTTGTCAGCAGGATTGGATACTATGGCTTTGAGCAATAAGTCCCTGGGAATACAGGTGTCTATGGGAGGACCTAAAGTCTCTCACATAACGTATGCTGATGATTGTATCTTATTCTCAAGATGCACAACTCAGGCCACTGAAGATTTGGAACAGATGTTAAACACATACACTGCTCTGGCAGGGCATAAATTAAACAATGATAAGTGCTCCATCTTTTTCAGCCCAAATACCACTCCTGAGGCACAACAACATATGAGAGACCAGTTACACATCCAGGGGCAAGGAATTGGAGGTACTTATTTGAGGAACACTATCCTTTTTTTACCAAAAGAAATCTGAGATCTTCAGATATCTGATCAGTAAATTCAAGCAGAAATATGACTCTTGGAAGACAAAACTGCTGAATCTCCCTGGTAGATTGACCTTGGAAAAACATATGCTACAATCTTTGGCTATATACCCCCTAGGAATATTTAGAATTCCAGTAAGGGTGCTGAAGAAACTAGATGCCATGAGTTCTACTTTCATATGGGGAGGTAAGATGGAAGGAAGAACAGTACACTGGAGATCATGGACTCACTTGAACAAGTCCAAACTAGAAGAAGGCCTAGGCTTGAGGTCTACTTTAGGGATGAACAAAGCCCTTATAGCTAAACATGCATGTAATCTTCTCTCCAACAAACAGTCCCTACTCACACAGGTACTCACTGCTAAATATCTCAAACATGAGGACATGTTAACAATCTCAGTAAGATCAGGTGACTCCTGGGGATGGAAATCAATTGTCTGGGCAACTGAATTGATTAGAAACAACCTCTGCTGGAAGGTATTTAATGGGAAGAACATAAGCATTCATGCACAATGGATTCCAAATCTGCAGAATCCCATTCAGGTAACAAATGTAGTGGGAACTCATACAAATCTGAAGGTTTCTCATTTAATTGATCAACAAAATGGCACATGGAGATACCCCCTCATCAGATCACTGTTCCCGCACCACATAATTCCACACATCCAAAATATACATTTAGATATTCAAGGCAGAGATGAACCTCTATGGAAATGGACTATAGATGGTAGGTATACTTTTAAGTCAGGCTATCATAAAGTTATGGAAAACATAAGGAATATAGCCCCTCACAGATTGAGTCCAATGGCAAACAAATTTTGGTCCAAGATATGGAGCCTGAAAATTCCACACAAGCATGCATTATTTATATGGAGAGCATTAACAGGATGCCTTACTACAGGAGTCAACAGAAAGAAAAGGAAGTTAGATGACAATGAAATCTGTAAGAGATGTCAACAAGGAATTGAAGATGAGACACACTTATTTCTGCAATGCAGAGAATCATTACTCATCTGGATGGCTGCAAACATTGTCATCAACACATCAGATGTCTCTAACTTCAGTGCATGGTTTTTTCAGTTAGTTAAGGGAACACCAGAGGCACACCAACTGATACAGATCATCATGTTACTCTGGGGAGTATGGAAAAGTAGAAACAACTCTACTTTCAGGCATCAGGATATACCTCCAGTACTTTGTGTACAACAGACTCAGGCAGAACTAGAATCGGTGCTTAAAAACCTCAACAAAACCACATAGCAGAGGACCTGGGAGAGGAACACATGAGAGATACCATTACATCCACAAGTCAACAACTCTCCATACAAGCTATCAGAAAAGGTGAGGCAACTGAGGGAATCTTTCAAGCTTGTGTCATAAGTTTTGATGGATCCTACAGAGAACACATGAAGGTAGGAGCTGCAGGATGGAGAATATGGAAACCTGGATGGAACCTGGACACAGACATATCAGGATCAGATTTCTTTCCAGCAACCTCACCTCTACAAGCTGAAGCGGAGGCTTGTTGGAGAGCACTCAGAGCAGGAAGAAGAAATGGAGTTCAGAGGGTCAACTTGGTCACAGATTCTGTTCAGCTAAAAACATCAATCTTGAATCCTTTGTCGGCTCCAATTCCAATCAAAGGAATTATAATAGTATTAGGCAACTAGCGGATTCACTTGTTGAATTTGCTGTAATTAAGGTCGCTCGTTCCTTTCTAGAAAAGGAACATAATCTGGCATTTAGCCTTAGTAGAAATATATGTAATAGTATTAGTACTACTTTTCCTGTTTAATATTTAATGAAATTTGTTTTTCAAATTTTTTTATATATTTCTTGACTGGAGTTGACTTATCTAACCTCATACCATTAAAAGGCCCAAAATGATTATACTTAAATATTTTTATGTATTGAGGATCGAAAATATTTAGTGCATATACTTTTTAGTCGTTCTGATATGAATTGATAAGTCAACATCAGTCAAAAGATATATGAGAATATTCTTAAAACTCAATGAACATGAACACATAAATCAGGTATTCGCGAACACTTTATTCCAATTTAAACTTCATTACTGTTTCGCTAAACATAATTCACTGACTGATTGTATATTGGCTATAGTACACGTCGACATCTCCAAAAATGTTTTTGTCACTGTATAGTACAATCACCAAGAATCACCAAGAAGTTTTGCTGAGAGAGAGTGATGAAATATATGAAAAGATTTGAAAAGAGGAAGAGAGGTGGGCAAAGGCTTCCAAGGAGTATATATATCCTCTCCACCAACCCCTATTTACTAATACATTAATTATTCATGCAGATCTATATTTACTAATGCAAATATGAAAAATACAATATGTGGTCTTAAATTGTGCTAGTGCACCAAAAATATTATATTTTAGACCTGCAATAGAAACCATTGACATGCATGCATCACCACTCTACTGTTATTATAATTAATTGACCCAATGAAAAATTAGCCTTTATTTTACGTGAAAATCAAAACTTCTAAATTGACAAAACTTGATAGTTGGATTAATTCGTGATAAATGAGAGTGATTTTCTTGGCTTGAAATTCTTTTCGACCCTCGCCAAGTAAATTATTCCAATCCTTCGAAATAGCTCTAAAATACCTCTTTCCTTCCAATTAGCTCCATTCCAAACAATCACAATCTATCACGTCAAATGGCGGCGGCTACACAGAATGGCAGTTCGCTGGAAGAGACGCTAACCCTACTAGGACGGGTCAACAGAAGAATAATTGAAGGAAGGAAACAAGCTAAACCAGCAGTGGAGCCTGCAGGGCCAAAGCGCAAACTATTCCTTGTGGATGAAGAGGACAGTGACACAGAAATTGCTCCGAAGCGGGCAAATAAGAATGAGGGTAAGACGACGGATACCACAACAACTCCTACCTTGGCAGGTTCGAGCGAAGATGAGGCAGAGGCGGCTGATCCGCCCTGCCAGGGCCAATGAATATACTCAGTTGGAACTGCCGCGGGCTTGTTAAAGTCCGGGTGGTTCGTGAATTGCGCAAGCTTTTGCGCCTAAATAATCCAGACATTGTTTTTTTGTGTGAGACCAAACAGTCTTTAGTAGAGGTAGAAGCTTTGTGTTCGTTGTTGGATTTGAATTTCTTTTGCTCCGAGTCGCAAGGTCGAGTAGGCAACTCTGGCGGACTAGCCTTGCTATTCAAAAAAAATATAGTAGTAGATTTGAAGTATCTTTCGTGTCGTTTCATTGATGTTTTTGTGAATTTTGGAGGAAGCCGATCTCGGCTTACTGGTATCTACGGACAACCTGATGTTGCGCAAAGGAAAGATTGGTGGGAGATGTTTAAAACACTAGCTAATGAACCAGAAATCCCATGGCTATGTGTGGGGGATTTTAACGAAGTCCTCTCTCAGGAAGAGTTCAGAGGCTCTCGGTCGAGGGCGGAGTGGCAAATAAATTTCTTTAAAGAAGCACTGGATTTCTGTGGTCTCTTCGATATGGGCTACTCAGGCCCTGTGTACACATGGGTGAAGAATGCTAGAGCTCCGGATACGAAAAAAGCTCGCCTTGATCGAGCTACATGCAATCAGCTACTGCATGATCTCTTCCCATGGTCCACGGTTACGAATATCACAACAATGCACTCGGACCATCTTGCTGTGCTTGTCAAATTGTGCTCGCGAGACCCGACTGCTCGCTCACACCGGAGGAAAAAATGATTTCGCTTTGAGGCGAAATAGATACAGAAAAAAGAATGTGAAAGGCTAATAAAGGAGTCCTGGGAGAACTCAACAGCCCCACTACCAGGTAAATTAGAGGAATGCTCTCTGGGATTGATGAGATGGAGTAGTGAAGAATTTCCGAACCTGCCCAAACGCATGAAGGAGGTAGAGAAAGAAGTCCGGAGACTTCTGGATGGTACTATCACGCAGCAAGTGAAGGAGAGGATACACGAACTGAAACAGGAACATGAGATACTGCAAGAGGCTGAAAATATTCAATGGCAGTAACGAGCGAAGAGACACTGGTATAAAGAAGGTGACAGAAATACCAAATTTTTTCACAGATTTGCATCACAACGAAGGGCTATGAACCAGATTGATGGGCTGAAGGATGAAAACCAAATCCTACGGCGAGATGAGGACAGCATGGAGCAGATTGTGATCAATTACTATGGAGGTTTGTTTACTTCTTCTACCCCGTCCTCCGAGCTTACGAAGGAGGTGTTATCACGCGTTGAGCCGAGAGTAACAGCTGACATGGCGGACCAGCTCAGTCGGCCCTATGTAGCTGAGGAAGTGGCACGGGAAGTGAAGCAGATGCACCCTTACAAATCACTTGGACCCGACGGTATGAGCCCTGTCTTTTATCAGAAATTTTGGCATATAGTACGTCATGATGTAACTGCCTTTGTGCTTAATTTTTTGAATACGGGTAATTTCGAATCCTCGGTGAATTATACACATATTGTATTGATTCCCAAGGTGAAGAAACCAGATAGCATTACTCAGTTCCGCCCTATCAGCTTGTGTAATGTAATATATAGAATAGCCTCCAAGGTAATATCTAACCGGCTGAAGAGATTGATGCCAGAGATTATATCAGAGTCCCAATCAGCTTTTAGTCCAGGAAGACTGATCACAGACAATATTCTAATAGCTCAAGAGTTTCATCATAGCATGACGAAGAGAACTTCTGGTTTGAAGGGGCATATGAGCGTGAAACTTGATATGAGTAAAGCCTTTGACAGACTGAAGTGGTCCTTTGTGCTGGAGATAATGAAGCAGCTTGGATTCCCAGCTCCTTTTGTGAATATTATCAAACGTTGTATCAGCTCGGTCTCATTCTCTTTTATTCTAAATGGATGAGAACTGGGAATGCTCAATCCCGGGAGAGGACTTCGCCAAGGAGACCCTCTATCACCTTATCTCTTCATCATATGCTCAGAGGTCTTTTCGAATATACTAACGAATTTGATGCAAGTGAACAAGCTAAATGGAATTGGTGCCACGGCCTATGGGCCAAAACTGTCACATCTCTTCTTCGCAGATGATACACTTCTATTCGGGGAGGCAACTGAAGAGGAGGCAAGGCATATGCAATGGGCCATCTCTTTGTATGAAGGAATATCAGAGCAGCGAATCAACACGGAGAAGTCCGGTGTTTTGTTCAGTCCGAACACAAGTAGGGAGGCTCGCAGCAGAATATGCAGACTACTTAAGGTGCCGGAGGTTGAATCTCATGGAATGTACCTAGGACTTCCATCCGAGATTGGTAGAAACAAGTCAGAGGTTTTCCAGCCGCTGAAGGATGAAGTCAGACAGAGGATAGATGGATGGACCGAGCGAAACCTCTCAAGAGCCGGAAAGGAACTGTTGATAAAATCGGTAGTGCAAGCTATTCCTAGCTACTCTATGACTTGTTTTGAAATACCAGGTAATGTTCTTGATGATATAGGGACCATGGTAAGAAACTTCTGGTGGGGAGACACTGATACGAAGAGGAAGATGCATTGGGTTGCATGGCCAAGGATGACGAGGGCGAAAGGAAATGGAGGGTTAGGGTTCCGCGAACTCAAGGCGACAAACTTAGCTTTACTTGGTAAGCAAGCATGGCGCTTTCTCACTCAGCCGCATTCACTCGTAGCAAGAATTTTCAGAGACAAGTACTTTCCTGGATCCTCGATTATGGAGGCATACCCAGAGAATGACATCTCTTGGTCATGGAGAAGCATCTTAAAAGGAGTTGAGGTACTAAGGAAAGGAGCAAGAAAGAAAATCCGATCTGGCATGACAACGAGGATTTGTTATGACCCCTGGATTCCATCCTCGGAAGGTTTCCACGTCAAGGAACCTGACCGCATTCCTGACCACTTAAGAGTCGTAGTAGATTTGATGGACCAAGACACACGGTGGTGGAACTCGACGTTGCTACACCAACATTTTGAGAGAGAAGATGTGGAGAAGATCCTAACCATTCGACTGGCAGACAGAGAAGGACCTGATCATTGGTGGTGGCATTACTCGAGCTCTGGTAAATACACAGTTAAGACTGCGTATCACTTGCTTGTTGAGACTCCAAATTTGGATCTTTACCATAATGATGACTCAGATACACCTGATAAGAAGTTTTGGAGCCGCCTATGGAAGTTTAGAGTGCCACAACAAGCGAAGCACTTTGCATGGAGATTTGTTATAGACTCGTTACCTACAAGTGCCAACTTACTTGCTAGAACAATGCAGGTTTCTCAAACATGTCCGCTTTGCAACGAGGAAAAAGGTACTTCAGCTCATCTATTCTTCACCTGCGAGTTTGCTGTTAAGATGTGGACTGCAGCAGGTCTACTAGACCTTGTTCGAGCTACTCAGTTCAATCGAGGGGAGCTGTGGTTCAAGCACATCTTGTCAGTGCACGCGGCTGATACCACGGAACTAATGTTGATGATGTGTGATGCACTATGGACACAAAGGAATCAACGTATCTTTACTGATAAAACCATGGAGGCAGAATATATAGCGGTTTCAGTGGCTGCAAATTTACGGCGTTTCCACGCGGCTAATTCCTGGCCTGAGAGAACGTCAGACGACCTCGCAGAAGATTCATTACTGAGGCTGCTACCTGGTGGCTCTCGAGTTTTATTTGATGCTAGTGTAAAGGATGGCAGATCAGGGTTAGCGGCAATTGCACTGGAGGAGGATGGCGGTTTCATCAAAGCTCTATCGCCGAATGTCCCCGGAATATCAGATCCGTTTTTTGCGGAAGCGATGGCTTTGGGTTTGGCGCTTGACTTGGCGAACGAGATAGCAACGGATTGCAGAACAGTCGCAGGAGATTGCCTGAACCTAGTGCGCATAATGAGAGACATGGAACCACCTACAGTGATGTGCCATAATCTAGTTGAGGAGCTGAAGAGGAAGATTGTGGAGTCTGACAAGGGTTTCCCATGTTGGATACCAAGAAACAGCAATAATTTGGCCGATTCATTAGCCGGATATGATAGGGAACACACATCTAGTAGATTAGAGTGGAATACTCCTCCCACATTTTTCTTGTCAAACGATTCTGGACGTGTTCCAGTAACATGATTATGATATTTGTTTCTTTCAAAAAAAAAAAAACAATCACAATCTATCAATCAAAACAACATCATATAATCCATAATCACACACAATTAACACAAATTCATATCTTCGTAAAAAAATATTTCTAGACATCAATTTTTCATGTCTATCTTTTGAATTAGAAACGATCTCATCATAGTTTATCCAAATAAAATGATCGGTTGGAAAAAGTACACTTCAGACCAGTTCATTACTATTTCAAAACCCATTAATATAACACAACCCCTCAACTAAAAAACTACCTAAGAACAGTAAAAACCAAAAATAAATAAGTAAAAAGTAAAATAGAACCTCCTCCATCTAGCTTAACTAGACCAAATCTGAAAACAAATATTTTGTGACCTGAAAAGACCACTCGATCGATAAAGTGGGTCAAAAGTGATCCGACCCGATAAATCGGGTCTGAATCGACCCGACCCGATAAACTGGTTCAAAAGTAACCATACTTAATTTTGAGCGCCAGTTTTTTTTAAAAAAAATAAAAATATTATATCAAATCTCTGGAAAACGTCCCGAATAGTTTGACAAATAAAAAGCAAGCATATAATCCCAAACTATTCTAGCAATCACACAAATTTTTGCATGAGAAGTTAGTTGGTGAGTTATATTGTTCTTTAATTTAGGTATTCAGCAAGGAAATTTCATTCCAAAAATTTCCAACTTCCTTTTTAGCCTACCTATTAGTTCTACACACTCAATGGGGTTGATCAAGTTTTCAAATTGCTCTCGAATTTTGAGCGCCAGCATCTGGGAATCCCGGCGACGGAAGTTAAACGTACAATGGTGACTATGCGGTAGCAACCCACAAAATGTCGACGTGTGGGTTATGATGTGTTGAGATGGCTTTCCAGTGATGTTTCCTTCGCGGATGATGGTGAAAAAGTGCATATTTGGTAGTATTTATAAGTTCAAAATATGTATTTCGCTCAAAGAGTAGTACTACATACATGAAATACGGCATTGTCCACTTTAATTTTGTTTAATTTTTGATATTTTTCAACACCTTCAGTTCTACATAGTTCAGTTGAACAGTTTATTGTCTTGCAAAATAAACACCTTTCAACACGTTTCAACATCTTTCAGTTCAATTCAGTAACTTTTAGTTCAGTTTAAGTGGATATGGCCTACACTATTACAAATTCAAATTTGGCCTAAGATCCCACTTTAGCTGCCAAAGGCTAATGTAACACTTTCTAAAAGTGCTGTATATATTATAAGATATTGCAACACTTTATAAAAATGTTACTTATTTTAAGGTGCAAGCAACACTTTAGCAATTTTAATATATATATATATATATATATATATATATATATATATATATATAGAGGTTACTAGTAAAACCCTAAAACAACTATATATACTTTACATTTTTTGAATACCTTTATTGTTTTCCATCATAATGATTATGAGTGAATTTATAAATAAAACGTATGTCAATGGAGTAGCGTAATTGTTATAATTATTATATAACTTTTTTTGAAATAAAAGACATATATTAAGAAGTAACAGAGTTATTACAAACACCTAATCTATTTCATAAATTTCGGCCTAGCCATAGGCCCTATCATGGACATCGCTAAGAAATATTCTACTAACTTTGCTAATTACAAATTTCGAGAAGGAAGAGAGTAATTGTGATATGCTCTTTATAATACTCTTAATTTCCCAAGGGGAGTTGGTAGGGTTGAGTATCGCTGAGGTAATTGTGAAGAGTCTGTGTTAATCTTGACTCTTCTCACACCCAACCGACGTGCTGCCTTGAGAGCTCTCCAGCACGCATCCGCCTCTGCCTGCAAAGGTGTCACACAAATAAAGAAATTAAAATATCTTACCTCCTGGAAATCATTTGTTTGGGGTTGTCTATTTTCCAAGCTCAAGATCCTAGTGAAAAGTCAGCACATAAGGAGCCGTCAAAGGTGATTTCAGAAGTTTCCCGAATATTCATCATCGTGTCGAGATCAACAAAGCTGGTTGCACCGGCTGGCCTAGCTCTTGAGGAGCCGAGCCAGGTTCACCCACATCAGATGTGCTCTTATCAGTGCAACTTTTGTGAAGGTCAAGTTCTGATTTTGTGGCTTTCCATGCTTCCAAAGGAGCGTCTTCCACATCATCAACGACTTTCCGGTTACGTTGTTTTCAAATCTTTCAGAAGAGGAATATCAATAGTTGAGCCTCCTCCGCCGATGGTAAGGTGCTTAGCCATCCCGTGAAGTCTTCTTTCACTTTGGTCTAGGTCCTCAAAATCATGGCTAGTGGCGACATTCCCCAAACATATTTTGCGTGTTTGCAGAATAGAATGAAGTGTGATTCATCTCAACCTGTTGCTCGCACCGTTGGTATAGTCGGTATGAACTTAACTTTCTCTTCCACCAATTTTCTTCTGTGAATAGTCATCTCTATAAGACTCACCACATGAATATGAGGAGTTTCAGAGGTAGCTTGATATACCGGAACTTGAGCCATAATTTTGCCGATTGCTGGGTGGGTCGTGAAATGCCGGGGTCTGGCTCTCATTGCCCCGTAATAACTTGTCTTTGCTGAGTATTCTATGTTTCTATTCTCTGGCCACACGAATGCATCTGTACATGTCCCTTTGTTAGGGATGTGTATTTCCAATATATAGGAAATAACCTTCGGATGGAAAATTGCTCTGATTAGAGGCATGCACCGTTGATTTGAATGTTATTCAATAAAATGAGATACTGTAAGATTCGTGAAAGCACTTATCATTGAGCCTCCAAAATCTGGGTTCCTCATCGTCGGGATCCATTGCTCGCCAATACTGATCTTAGTACCATCTCCCACCTTCCACGCCATGTTCTTTTTTATGAGCTCTTTCCCCTACATAATTGATTTCTAGCCCCATGAGTCTCCTGGATTTGGTACTCATGTAAGAAATGCACATTCCGCATATATTTGGCTCGATATACCTTGCCGAGTGGGGTTTCTTTGCTGCTACCAAGCGTGTTTAGTGAGGAGAGTCTGATTCATTCCTTGAGCTGATATGAGGCCTAGTCCACCAACTACTTTTTACTTACAGAGAGTTTTCCATGATTTCTATTGAACGGTCTGTCCCTTTATTTCTCATTTCCATATAAAAAATGTCGTCAAAGCATTCAGCTTTCGTAGGACCTGTTTAGGGATCTTGAAAATCCCTAGTGGATATAGTGCCAAAGAGCTTAAAACATGTTTAGCGAGGGTGATCCTTGGAGATTCACCAGTCTTTCTTTCCACGAATTGTACTTCTCCTTGAATTTTCTGATTAGACCAGCAAACACATCTTTTTTCTTTCCTCCATTTTTTATCGGGCAGCCCAAGTATATCTTGTCCATGAATGTTCAAAGTGTACTGCATCATCATCTGGAGATGGTTCGACGTGTTTGGGCAGCCTTTGTCCCGAGTATCTCGCATACGTGTCAATCGTTTTTGTCAGATCCATGATGCTCCTGCCAGTATACTTCAAGAACATGATGCAGTCGTCCGCGTACATGAGATGGGTGATCTTAGGCCCTCCTCTGGAAACCTGAAAGCCCAAGCTCTTGTTGCTAGATAATATTCCTTCTAGCCAGGATGACATGACTGTTGTGTAATGATGTAAAGGTATGGTGATAGAAGACATCCTGTCTAAGACCCTTATTTGAATTGAAATAAGGGCATCCCTTCCTTTCTGTTCAGTGAGACCTGGTAAGAGACTGTTTGCACACACATCATAATGAAGTAAATCACAATCTTGGAAAACCCATAAACCCGAGGCTGTCTTCAAGGAACTTCCACGAGACTCTGTCGTACGCCTTGCTCATATCCAACTTAATTGCTGCCATTCCCACTTTAGATGTAGAGTATGACTTCACGTGGTGTATGATTTCGTGAGGCAGAAGGACATTTTCAATGATGTTCCGTCCTGGCACAAAACCGTTTTGGTTTCCTACAATAATGCTGCTAGCACACTCTTCAGCCTCAAAGCCAATACTTTGGCCATAATTTTATACTTTACGTTGCAGAGTGAGATTGGCCGAAAATCTCCAGGGTATTGAGGCAATTGTTTCTTTAGAATTAGGATGATTGTTGTCCCGTTTCATTCAACTAGAAAAGGAGCGCCATGAAGAACACCAATGATTTTCTGAGATACTTCTTGCCCAATGATTTTCCAATATCTCTTGTAGAAACCAGTCGGGATATGCCATCTTCACTAGGAGCGCCCCAAGCTTTCATGTCTTCTAAGGTTCTGTTTGATTCCGAGTCTGAAAAAGGTCTGGTGAGATATGCACTCTGCTCCGGTGTTAGTTTCCTGTCATTTGATCTCATAAAATCTGGTTTTGAAACTTTTCCCTCTATGGGCGGATGATACCATTCTTCTGCAACAAACACTTGCTCTATATGTTCTTCTAGTATCCAATGGATCAGCTCCTATTCCATTACCCACTGTCCAACATTGTTGAAGATACCTTGAACTGAATTTACCTCTCTTCATCTTGTAGCCCGTTTGTGATAAAAAGCGGAGTTTTTCTCTCCAAATTTCAGCCAAACCTTTTCTTGCTGTTACAGGTAGTCCGAGATCTTTTGATGAAGATCCAAAATCTTCTTATTGATTTCCTAAATTTGGTTCTTTTGAGATATCAATCCCTGGCCACACTGAAGTGATTTAAACTTTTTTATTAGGGTAAAGGCTAGTATATACTTTTCCATGTAAATATTGAGTATATATATGAGAGTCAGGGCTACCACATTGGTACGCTTTTATCATTATCTGTACATGGTATCAAGAGTTTAGGTTTCGAAGAAAAAAAAAACCCGATTTTTTTTATTCTCTTTGCTTCTCCGATGGAAAACAACCCGTCGAGAGATGAATCAGGCCTGCCGCCGTTCAATCAGCCTGTCGATGGTTCTCTTCATC
Source organism: Sherardia arvensis (assembly GCA_948330725.1). NCBI lineage: Eukaryota > Viridiplantae > Streptophyta > Magnoliopsida > Gentianales > Rubiaceae > Sherardia > Sherardia arvensis. The sequence continues at coordinate 8,501,376 of OX415244.1, forward strand.
AGGCTGAAGCAGTGCCCAGTGACACCCGATTAACTTCCGCTGCCGCTACGACGTCTCCAATTCAATCGGCTCTGACCGATTCATCGTCGTTGCTTCAATCGGAGTCACCGATGTTTATCCCGGCTCGATCGGCCGTTTCTGCGCCGCCAGCATCGCCAGGATTCTCGGCTATCCAGCCTCCAAGCGGTGCAACCTCGGCTGTCCAGCCTCCAAGCGGCGCCTTCAGATCAGACCAGACCAGACCAGACGTGCAGGGAGCACCCAGACCAAACGGCGCGTGGATCCCACGCGCCACAGACACGGCCCACGCGTCAGGCGCGTGGATCTCACGCGTCAGGCGCGTGGATCTCACGCGCCCCAGAAGGTCCAGAATTGTCGGGCGCGTGGATCTCACGCGCCCCAGAAGGTCCAGAATTGTCGGGCGCGTGGATCTCACGCGCCCCAGAAGGCCCAGAATTGTCGGGCGCGTGGATCTCACGCGCCCCAGACGCGGCCCACGCGTCAGGCGCGTGGATCTCACGCGCCCCAGACGCGTCCCACGGTTTTGGCGAGTGGACGACACGCGCTCTAGACGCGTCACTCGGCTCTGGCGCGTGGGAGACACGCGCTGACGCGCCAAGACCACCTGGCGCGTGGGATACACGCGCGCCAGACCAGAGCCTCATCCCTGGCGCGTGGAATGCATGCGCCGGCGCGCCTCCAGGCGCGTGGGCTCCACGCGCTGACGCGCCAAGACCACCTGGCGCGTGGGATACACGCGCGCCAGACCAGAGCCTCATCCCTGGCGCGTGGAATGCATGCGCCGGCGCGCCTCCAGGCGCGTGGGCTCCACGCGCCGACGCGCCGCCACCTTTTGGAGCGTGGGTTACACGCGCTGGCTCGGCTCAGGTTCAGCAGAATTCATATGGCGCTCCGTTTCAGCAGAATCAGTTTGTAGCCGCTCCGTTTCAGCAGAATCAGTTTGTAGTTGTTCCGTCTCAACAACTCCAGCAAGGTTTCTCCCTTCCACACTTGTCTGCTCCAAATCCATCTAATTTAGTCACGATTCAACTGTCATCTCCAGAAGATTACTTGCTTTGGAAGACTCAGATTACTTGTCTTTTGGTATCACACCAGCTACTCGGCTTTGTTGATGGTACTATGTCTCTCCCCACTCCTTTTATATATGATGCCAATGGAAGTATGATTCAAAATTCACAATATTTTGAATACTTACGTGTTGATCAACAAGTTAAGACTTGGATATTTGCTACGATATCTCGTAATGTATTTGTCGATGTTCATGAGATGCACACTTCTCGTGATATTTGGGTTCGTTTACAGTCACGTTTTATGCAAGCTAGTATGACTAAATCTATGGAGTTGAAGGGTAGACTAACTAGTTTAAGAAAGGCTGAATCTCAGTCTATGGATGAATATTTGCGTGATGTTAAGATGTTAGCGGATTCTCTTGCTGCTATCAAATGTCCTGTCTCCAATCATGACTTGGTTCAGTCAACACTCTTTGGCGTGGAGGGTGACCCTGATTATGCTCATTTGGTGACTACTTTGATTCATCACCCACTTGAGCTGAGTTTCGATGATCTCCGTCCCAAGTTGTTACTCCATGAGCAACGTCTGAAACATTCGAAGGATCTTGCTGAGACTTCTTCCCATGCACTCGTGGCACTACAGTCATCTGGTTCCTCGTCTACTGGATCCAAGAGTTCAGGGGGTGGCAAAAATAAGAACAAAAACAATCGCAACAGAGGAGGTCGTGGTAAAAATAATCGTGGAAATTCAAATCGCTCAGACGGATCAACGGTGGCCAGTGGAGCTGCAAATAACAACAGAAATCGTAACAATGGTATGAGTAATATTTCTGATTTGTCATGTTCATTATTGCCTTTCACCAACTGTGTTACTAATAATGCGTGCTCAGCAGGAAGTAATTCATCCAATGGCAATTTTAGCTCTACTCCCTCTCCCGATTCTTGTTGTTTCTGTCTTACTCCAGGTCATGTCGCACAGTTCTGTCCTCACAGATATAATCCAAATTTTGTGCCCCCTGGTCAAGATAGTGTTACTAGAGCCTTCGCTGCCCTGTTTGTTGGTGGTGAAGCAAATGACTCTGTCTGGTATCCGGATTCCGGGGCTGCTTCGCACATGACTCATCAAGAAGGTAAACTCTCTTTTACAGCCCCATATCATGGTTCAAGTTCTGTTGTTGTTGGCGATGGTACCACTCTCCCAATTAAACATGTTGGTAAAATAGAAATTCAAACACCCTCACGCCCACTTAGGTTATCCTCTGTTTGTCATGTCCCCGGTCTTAAACATAATCTCCTCTCTGTCAATAAGTTGTGTAAAGAAAATGCATGTATTATGAGTTTTGATGATTCTTCTGTTTGGGTTAAGGACAAGGAAACGGGGGAGGTGCTTCTAGAGGGGGCCAGTAAGAATGGTGTCTATCCAATCTAACCAGCGTTTGTGAGTCCTCAGTCAACCGTACCTGCTTTTCTAGCCACTAAGGAGTCTGGTGATATTTGGCATGCTCGTTTGGGTCATACATCTTCTAGAGTTATAGGGAATTTGATTTCAAGTAATAAAATTTCATGTACTTCGAAATTTCATGACGATCGTGTTTGTTGCAAATTGGGAAAAATTCATCGTTTACCTTTTGAACCAGTTCAGCATTCTGCTCCATATCCCTTATATATGATTCATAGTGATGTTTGGCAATCTCCTGTATTATCAAATCAGTCTTTTCGATATTACGTTGTGTTTGTTGATGATTTCTCACGTTTTCATGGGTTTATCCTTTACGTAGAAAATCCGAGGTTTACTCACAATTTCAAAAATTTCAAAAGATGGTTGAGAATCTGTTTAATTGCAAAATTAAGATTTTCCAAAGTGATGGAGATCGTGAATTTGATAATTCTTCTCTTCTCCAACATTTTACTGAATGTGGAATAATTTTTCGTAAATCATGTCCCGGCACACAAGCTCAGAATGGAGTTGCTGAACGTAAACACCGCCATCTTATTGAAATGGCGCGCACAATGCTTGTTCAGTCAGATCTTCCTGCTCAATTCTGGGTTGATACCGTGTTTCAAGCTGTTTTTACTGTTAATCGTTTACCAAGCTTGACCTTAGGTGGCGTGTCTCCATTTGAAAAATTGTTTCATCGTTCTCCATCTTATGAATTTTTTAAAGTCTTTGGTTGTGCTTGTTTTCCTCTTCTAATGGATCCTAAAATCAACAAATTACAACCTAAATCAATACATTGTGTTTTCATTGGTTATGCATCTGATTATAAGGGTTATAGGTGTCTTGATCCTCTCACTGGTCGAGTTTATGTTAGTCGTCATGTTCTTTTCCATGAAAAACAATTTCCCTATCGTAGTCTCCTTCCTTCTCAGTCGAGCTTACCTTTTTCCTCACCGCTTAATCTTTCTGAGGGTTGGTCGCCTACTGTGGTGTCTACGGGATCTAGTTCGTCTACTCAGTCAACATTCCCGTTATTATCGTCATCTCCTTCTCCAGTGTCTCCTCCTCCTATCACATCTCTAGTACGTTCTGTTGAGTCACATCCTATCTCGCTCTCTTCCGCGTTGTCTCCTAGCTCACCTCCAGTTACGATGGATCCTGTGTTGCCTAAATGTGTGGATAGGTCGAGTTCATTGTCTAGCCCGGTTACTGAGTCAGTCTCTCCTGTCTATCGATCTCCTGAGTCTAGCCCGGTTCATAGTCCGGTTGTATCTGCGTCTCCTGAGCTTCGATCTGCTGACTCTAGTTCCTCTCCATCACCGTCTAGTGTACCTTCCCAGTCGGTCATTCATCCGAGTGTTTCCTCTCCTATTTTGCCTTCCATTGCCCCTTCCTCACAGTCGTTGGTTTCCAATGCTCATCCCATGGTTACTCGTCTTAAACCTGGTATTTCCAAGCCTCGTCGGTTAATGAATTTAAAATCAGATATTGTAGAATTAGAGCCTTCTAATTTCAAACAAGCGTCCAAAAATTCTCGTTGGCGACAGGCTATGCTTGATGAGTATAATGCATTACTTAAAAATAATACTTGGGAGTTGGTACCTCGGGACTTCAATCGCAATGTGCTTGGATGTAAATGGGTGTATAAAATTAAATACAATTCTGATGGGTCATTGGAGCGGTTTAAGGCCAGACTTGTTGTTTTCGGAAATCACCAGCAGGCAGGTATTGATTATTTTGAAACTTTCAGTCCTGTTGTTAAGCCTACTACTGTGCGATTGGTTCTCACTCTTGCTATTTCTCTTAATTGGACTGTCCGTCAACTTGATGTTAAAAATTCATTTTTGCATGGTTTTTTGAATGAAGAAGTTTTTATGCGTCAACCTCCAGGTTTTGCTGATCCTTCTCGTCCTCATCACATCTGTCGGTTACGTAAGTCCATTTATGGGTTACGACAAGCTCCTCGAGCTTGGTTCTCCAGATTTAGCAATTTCTTATTATCCATTGGTTTTAAATGTAGCAGTTGTGATTCTTCTATGCTTATCTTACTTCTCTATGTGGATGATATAGTTCTAACCGGTAGTAGTAATGACTTGGTTCACAAATTCATCTCTGTTTTGTCTTCTGAGTTTGATATGAAGGATTTAGGGGATCTTCATTATTTTCTAGGTTTACAGGTGTCTCGTATTCCTAAGGGTTTATTTTTGTCTCAGCAAAAATATGTGTCTGATTTGTTGCGCAAGTTTCATCTTCACACAGTTAAACCTGTACGGACCCCTAGTATTTCTAGAGTTACATTGTCATCTGTTGATGGTGACCTTCTTGCTGATCCCACTGAATATCGTAGTATGGTTGGTGCATTGCAATATTTAACTATGACTCGTCCAGATATTGCTTATGCTGTTAATATGGTTTCTCAGTTTATGCATGCTCCCCGTACTACTCACCTTCATGCTGTGAAGAGGATTTTCAGGTATTTGCAGGGCACTATGGAGTTTGGTCTTTTTCTCCATGCCGCAAATTCTCCGGAGATGGTGATTGCTTATTCCGATGCTGATTGGGCTGGTTGTCCGGACACTCGTCGCTCCACCACAGGCTATGTTGTGTTCCTGGGGAAGAATTTGATTTCCTGGCGCTCGAAGAAACAACCTACTGTGTCGAAGTCCTCTACGGAGGCAGAATATCGTGCTGTTGCTTACACTGCGGCGGAGACTATTTGGCTTCGTCAATTGCTTGCAGATTTTGGGTATTATCTTCGTCATCCGGTCACTCTCTATTGTGACAATGTTTCTGCGACATATCTTGTGGCCAATCCGGTTCAGCATGATCGTAGCAAACATATTGATGTTGATTATCATTTTGTTCGAGAAATGGTTGCCCATGGTGGTCTCCGAGTTCATTCGATTCCGACACAGTTGCAGGTTGCTGATATATTTACTAAGGGTCTTTCTAGTGATTTGTTTTGTAAATATAGATCCAATCTATCCGTAATTGCACCCCGTAAAGATTGAGGGGTGTATTAGGGTAAAGGCTAGTATAGACTTTTCCATGTAAATATTGAGTATATATATGAGAGCCAGGGCTACCACATTGGTACGCTTTTATCATTATCATTATCTGTACATTTTTTATTTGTTTTCTGCAGTTTTTTCTCCAAGTTACTGAAGGTGCCCCTATTCCAATTATCCAAGTGTGTGAGGATTTCAGTATCGGAAAGCTGCAGTTGTGGCCTTTCATACCAGCTCCAAACACGTCCAACTATTTATTCCGGCGGCTTCATATTTGACCAGAAAGCCTCAAATATGATTTTTGTACTTCTCCGTTGAGGTGGAGGAGTAAAATTGAGCAGTAGTGGACTGTGATCTGAGTTGAAGAATGGTATCTTAGTTACCTTCGCCTCCGGCCATTTCTCTCTCCAGTTTTGGTTGGCAAAAGCTCGGTCCAGCCTTTTAATCACCGTTTCCGGTTGCTCTATGTTGTTCGTCCAGGTGTACCAAAGACCCTCTTGCCGGATTCTTCAAGATTTTTCCGGCGTAAGAGGTCATGTAGACCAGTATAAAGGTGACCTGGTACCGGAATGCCGCCTCTCTTATCTTCTTGAGAAAGAACTTGATTAAAATCCCCAACTAACACTGTTGCAAAGTTATCATGATAACCAAAATAAGAAAGTTCATTCCATATTGAAATCCTATCCACTAATGCGGGAGCCCCATAAACAAAGCCAAGACACCACTTGTAAGATGTGGCATCCAATACGAAACTAAAACTAAAATTTGCTGAAATCTGAACTACTTTTACTACTACGTCAGACTTCCAAAAGATAGCCAAAACCCCCTATCTCCCAATTGGATCAACAAACCTAGCACCGAAAATGGAAAATATTCCAACCATTCTTCCAAAAGACTTCTATCAGCTTTAGTCTCCGCCAGACACAAGATATTAGGTTTGTGTTGTCTCACCAGTTGGTTGACTGTCAGCCTTGTAGAGGCGTTGTTAAGGCATTTACAATTCCACATTATTGCCATCATGGTTACTCGGGTGGTTGATTTGGATTTTAATGGATTTCATTCTTGTCCGGTGAAAGAGAAGGTGGTGATTTTATGGCTGCTCGTAGTGAATAAATAATGTACCAATTGATATGATATTCATTACGGAAGGTTAGGAGTTGTGTTGCTTGTAGGGTTTTTACTGAATTTTGATACTATTTTCTTCCTTTTTCTTGTAGATATGAGAGTTATGAAAGACAAGTTTAGACTTTTACAATATGTACTTATAGTATTTGATTAGGATGTTTTGATGTACATTCAAACTTTGCATTTTCAATTTACTGGAACTCTATGGGGTAATTTAATAATATAGTAATGTTTTGACTTATTTTGTAATTGGTTGAATGTTTTAAGCTCATTTCATATTTTAGCAAAAGTTTTGATCAATTTGGTTATTTACTGAAAGTTTCGTGTCACAACAGAAAAAAGCTGAAATAACTGTAACCAGATTAAAAAACTACAAGCCATGGAAGCCATTTTAAGATGAAAAAATCCCAACTTTAACATCATATGTATTAGAAATCGTGACGGGAATGGCCGGTCGGTAAACTGCGAGGTGGAAAGATACATAGACTTAAGAGCATCTCCAATGGTTGCATTTTGGACTTGCTTTGCAATTTTTATAAATAGTTAAACTACTTGCTTACCATTGTTTTTTGCCACGTCATTAGCCTTCTCAAGGAAGGGTTGCCTTCACAAGCAACTAGTTTGACATTATTTTTGTGGGTCATACATCACTAATTCAATTGTATTTGGTAGATATTGTGCATATGTGGGACCATAATAGCCAATATTCAAGGTAGCTTACCACTAATTGAAACACTAGCTTGACAAGCTACTTGCTTGAAAAAATGATGTGGCAAGTCAAGCTACACCATCATCTTGCTTACCACTGAAGATGCTCTAATAAGTCCAGTACATAAATTCAGTGAGATTCCATCATAAAATTAATTGACAATGAGTAGCACACCAAATTTATATACCGAATATCACCCAGTTTATCTTCCTGTGAGACTTACTTTAGGCAATTTATACATGCAGTCCAACATCACTTCTGCAGTCCAACATCACTTTAGGCATTTTATACATGCAATCTGTATTTGTATTGAGAGTTCCTAATTTACCCTCATTTATGAGTACCGCATTTACTTTTGAATAAATACTGAGGATATTAATGACACTTCATGAATAAATACGGTCTGCATAAGTAAATATTGAATTGCATATAACAATACCCTTACTTTAACAATATATATATATATATATATATGTATGTATATATATGTATGTATGCATGCAGAGGCGTAGGTTTGTGTATATGATGCCACCCACTTTTTAAATTTTTTTTTTTTTACTTTTTCTCTTTACTAATTTTTAAAAATTATATTTTTGCTACCCAATTTTTTAAAATTTATACTAATATTCTTAATAATTTCTAAATTTGCCACCCATTTTTAAATTCCTGCCTCCACCTCTGTATATATGTACACATACTGTCGACCTAATCTGACTAACCAATACCGGGGACAAGTATGGCAACAAAAATCGAAAGAAAGAGATAAGCAAACACACAGATCGAATATTACATCACACAGAACACTGAACAAGGATACAAAATGACAAGTAATGTGAATTCAATTTTCTGAAATTATTAACTATAAACTATTAAATATGGTCACTTGTCAATGTTCGTCCTCCAGCGCCAATTCTCTGAATCACTTGCTGTCGAAATAGCATCCATCCCTGTCATATAAGTTTAAACACAATTTTACTATGAATTCCAATAATGTATTATGTCTATTAAATTCAACTGAACAGGACCAATTAAAACTGCAAGCACTAAAATGGAAAGTACCTCATGAGTATCAGGGGACAAGGTGAGAATGGGAAAATCATATTTCCATCCAGTTTTAGTTTTTTTGCCGACGAAAGTAGTCCTGTAGTTTCGGTCTTCACGTTATAAGAGAGGAAAGATCTACCTAGCCCAAAATATATTATCATCTCATCACCATCATCATTAGGAAGAAACACACAAGGCCGGAACGGATGACTCTCTCTTTTATATGTATCAATTAAATCTTCATCAAAACAGCTGGTCCGATCAATTATCCGGCCAATGTCTTCACTGGTGCTTATTCTGTGCATCAACCTCCATTCCGAGTATCTAAGCTCCCAAACAAAAATGAAAGACTCGTCGATATTAAGATCGGAGTAGTAGAATCGTCCACAGCAGTCCCCAATGCACCCGTAATTGCTCAGTTTCTCATCTCTATCAGGAAGAGCAATAGCTCGAGCCCGCAAATCGGGCGACGCACTGATGATGTTTTCAATGCAGACCAAGTACTTAGCCGTAGACAGAAAATATAAAGCTCGATTGAAGTAAACAAAGCGACCATAATAAATTTGATGAGGCTCGAGAATATGAACACTGCTACTGCACCATTCACCCTTATCTGAACTGTATATATCCACCGTAGCAAGATTCCTAACCGTGGTTTCATTAAAGCTGACGATCTTGAAGCAAGGATCTTTGCTTTCGTTAAAAGAAACACAAGGATCGAAAACTAATGAGGAGCGACTGGTGTTAGGGTTGACCGGGATATCAAACCGTTGACTTGTTATAGGGTTTCCTACATAGTATTTGCAATTCGAAGAGGCAAAAAATAGTATCAAACCATTGCAGCAGTCTCGAATTTCGATGTCTGGCGATGGAAATAGAGACCAAATGCGTTTCTTGAGGATACGGCCCACAGCTGAAACCGACTTACATCTGAATTCAAATGTACATGATCCGTTTACCGAATCTATACGCTTAAACACAGACTTTATTAGCGCTTTGGCAGACCTTATCTTCTCCGTCAGAAAATCTGAATCTGAATCTGAATCTGAATCATCTGAGTCCAAGTCATGCGCCGAGTAGAGAAAACCTGGAAATCCTGCGCTGCGATTGGGCGGACATAGCTTTGGAACACAGAAACTGGACATCACAAAGTTCCAATCTTTGCAAACAAATTTTAATGAGGTCAAGTTTTTGATATCAACCAACGATATCAGTTTATTGGCTGGAAGTGTCCGAACGAAAATCTCGACTTTCACATCGATAGGCAATTCTGACCAGAAACCCTCGGATATCATGATTGTATTACCAAAAGCCTGCCCCTTTTCGGTTTGATTGATTTCTGTACAATATTACGGTTAATAGGAATTTTGGACTTCATATTATTTGTTGCTAGTCAAAAAGGGAAAAAAACTTCATGAAATTAATTCCAAATCAACTCTCCCTAGTTTTGGAAAAGATACTGGTATATTGGGAAAATAATAAATTACCCATTCTGGGCTTAACCCATTTTAACTGTTCTAAATTTAGAATAATACAATTTTAGGAGGCGTTCTGAAATGGGTTTGATTAACAATGGGGTAAGTTTTCAAAAAAAAAACAATGGGGGGAAAATATGGAACAAGGGCATTATAAGTTTCAAAATTCAACTCTAGAGCACCGTTTACCATTGCAAAGTAGACTTTAGTAAAAAAAATTATTTTTGATGAATCTGTTTGTATTAAGACATCTCATTGTTGATATAAGCTTTGCACCGGTTATGGATTCGGGTTCTAAAACACAAAAATGAGTTTTCGAAAGATTAAATAGTTTAGTTTTCTTTCTTACATTTGGGGAGTTCATTGAAAAGTTAGAAGTCGCGTTTATCGAATAGAAAGCAAACCTCCAAAATATATTAAGTTTTCTGGGTTTTATTGGCAATAGTTTAGTCATCTATCAAGTTAGGAGTTTCTTAAACCTAATAGGAATACACATTGCATGCCAATTTGAAAATATCATAGAACATCAAATTTTGACTCTTAAAACTGAATATTTTTTATGATTATGTTAATTTTATTATGTATAATACACTTTTCATGTAAATTTACTTTGGTATTAGCAGAATGAAAGCTATGTGCAGTGAGAATTTAGAGCACACCCAACAGCTACTCTAAAACAATCTCTATAATAGAGCACCAAATTCCAAAAACTCCATAATTATTTTGACTCTATCAGACAGTTGCTCTATTTTACCATTCCGTGAATTTATTGTCATAAATGATAATAGATATATTTAATTCTATTTGAGACTTTCAAGAACACATAATTAGAGTATATTTGTTTGAACTTATTTCTTACTTATCTGAATTGAACTGAATTGAACTGAAATTTATGTTTTGTAAAATAGAATGAGAATGTCAAAATTTACGGACTTTGATCAAGTGATATTTTACTGAACTGAATTGAATTGAATTTAATTGAACTGAACTAAATTAGACTGAATTGCACTACTTATAAGCTCCAGCAAACGTGTCTTAATTTTATTTGCAAATTTATGATTTTAATATTTTTATATGTGTAACAATGTGAATGATTAAGAAAGTATATGATAAAAAAAGAAAGAAAAAGTAATGATCAATAACATCATTAAATTTTAGAGTATGATATATAGAAGCCTAATCCGTATGCCTTTTCAATTTTCAAATTTTTCCATATCTATATTTTAAAGTATGAGATAGAGTAACTATTAAAGCAATAATACAACTAAAAAGGATAAATTTAGCTAAAAAATCTATTATAGTGTAAATGTTGGGCATGCTCTTAGAATTATGAACCTGAGAAGCATTAATAAGACTAAAACTTGTTACTTAAGTGTATACACTTTGGAGACATATTGACACCAACGTTGTGATCAGTTTATTTCCATTTCTAAATGAAATTAAGTTTATATGAGTGTGTTAGTGATGCATTTTAACATAAAGTGCATAAAAAAGCATTGATATAACCGTTTAGTTTAGAAAAAAAATTTAAAAAATGTTATAAAATATCAAATATGGCTTATGAGATGAATTTGTAATGTGGCTTATGAGATGACTTTTTTACTACGTCTCTTCCTATTGTTGTCTGAAAGAATAGAAACACATTTTGTTTAAACTCGCAAGCTTTCCAGCTTACTATTTTCAATTGATCATATTTATTAGGAAAATTTGTGGGCGTTAGTGGTAATTTTCGCTTGTCGCTGTAATTCAATTTATTGATTAACAATATATATATATTTTAAAATTTGGTAAAATAAATAAATTACAATTAAATTGAATTATTTACGGAAAAACCTGAACTAACTATATAGACATATTTATAATATTTTAATAAATTTTCGTTAAAATAGATAAAATATAAGTATCATATTAAGAGTTTAATAAAACAAAAATATAAACTTCACACATAAAAATGCGAACTTAAAAGTGATCCTACCATGAGCTTATGATTGGGTCGTCCTAATTCCTATAATTGCTATAATTCTAGACACTCAGGCCAAATTCTGGCAAATTTTCTCGGTTATTAATTTGTACATGTTACGTGCTGATATTACAATGGAGGACTAATTCGTATCTCTATATGAATTTTCTCACCTACAGAGGCACTTGTAAAAGAAAATTAAATAATCTATACGTAATTTATGATCTTTTCCGGCTGGAACATATAATAATAGTTTATTTCCTCTCTTAAATTTTGTTTACTCGCACATTATAATAGCATTATAATCACTTGTAATTGTCTATCTGATTTTCAATCATGGTTTGGGAAGTCTAAAAAACTTCCCTATACCATCTGGTAATTTAAAATTTTAAAAACAATAAACACAATTTAACAATTCTGATATAAATATATAAATAATATAAATAGATAATTATAAAATAGTTCTTGTTTAACCATTTACTCATTCAGTTTTGAAATAACCACTCTAACCATTTCCAGATAATAAATTGGTCTAGTTAATCCAAAATTTTCTACTGGTAGATTTGCTGGTTTTCAAATCATTTTGCTCAATCCCAAGATAATTTTCATAGTGAGTAAGAAAGTTGAACTTTTTTAAGAGATTTTGCTATTTTCTAATCATAATGGTGAGATGATAATATAGTATTGTACAAAAATATGTATAGAAGCACATAAGCGACTTTGGCCTACATATAATTAACTACATTTCATACCTGATGTCATGAGTCTCAAGACTACACACTATCCTCGTGAATATGGTCATGTTCAGTTCAATTTTAATTATCACAACAGTTTTAACAGTTAGCAGCTCACATCGGCTGTCAACAACTGAGCAGCTCACAACAGCAATCAACAACTGAGCAGCTCACCTCAGCTTATAAGTAATCACTCGAGAAGTAGACGATATTATCCCAGAATACAGTTTTTCGATAAATTCAAAGTCTTACTGGGCATAATCAACCGGGCCATCGCCAATACAAACACTCAATGCCACACCGCGAAGTCCAAATCCAAAACAATCAAGAACAACAAAATCTCAACAGAATCACCTAAAACTTCCAAATTTGTAAGACATTAAGGAAGACTATATGGATGATATACTTCATGGATGATAATTCATGGATATAGACAACCTAGTATTCAAATAATTAATGTGAAAATAGTAGAACAGAACCCAAATCATACCATTAAGGTTTTGGTGGAAAAAGGGGGAATCATCGAGAATCCATCTACGAGTTTTCCATTGAAATTAAACAAAATTGAGATAAGATTCTTACCGGAGTTAGGGAAAGCGGAAGCTACAATATCTCGCAGGGTGAAATCGGCGGTCGGAAGAGCTTCCATGGCAACCGACTTTCCATTTTGTTTTTTGTTGCCATACTTGTCCCCGGTATTGGCTAGTCAGATTAGGTCGACAGTATTATATATATTAATATATATATATATATATATATATATATATAAACACGTCGGGTTACTCAACTTATGCACTGGACTTATTGGTCTACTTCTCGAGTGATTACTCATAAGCTCAACAGCCTCACCTCATCTCAGCGATAAGCTGAGGTGAGCTGCTCAGTTGTTGACAGCCGCTGTGAGCTGCTCAATTCCTGACAGTCGTTTTGAGTTGCTAACTGGTAAAACTGCTGTGATAATTAAAGTTGAACTGCACAGGATCATGTTCATGAGTATAGTGTGTAGTCTTGAGACTCATGACATCAGGTATGAAATGTTGTTATATGTAGGGCAAAGTTTCTTATGTGTTTCTATATATTTTCGCACAATATTATATTATCATCTCACCATTATGATTAGGAAATAACCAAATCTCTTCAAAAAAATCCAACTTTTTTAAATTTTATGAAATTATCTTCTGATGAGCAAAATGATTTGAAAACAAAATCTATTGGGTAGAAAATTTTTGTTTAACCGGACCAATTCATTATTTGGAAACGGTTAGTTTTTATTTCAAAACCGAATGTGTAAATGGTTGAATAAGGACAATTTTGTAATTATCTATTTATATTATTTATATATTTATAATACAATTATTAAATTTTATGTGTTATTTTTTAAGAATTTAAATTACCTGATGGTATAGGAAAGTGTTTTAGACTTCTCAAGCCCTTATTAGTGATCAGATACACAATTACAAGTGATTTTAATTCCACTATAATATGCGAGTAAACAAACTTTTGGAGAGAAATCAACTATTACAAGTTTCAAGTAGAAACAAAATCATATAGAGATACGGACAGATTATTTAATTTTCTTTTACAAGTGTCTCCCTAGGTGAGAAAATTTATATAGAGATACGAATTAGTCCTCCATTGTAAACTCAACACGTAACATGTGCAATTTAATAGCTGAGAAAATTCGCCAGATTTGGCCCGAGTTGCTAAAATTATAGGAATTAAGCCTTGGTTAGGACGACCCCAATCATAATCTGACAGTAGGACCACTTTTAATTTCACATTTTAATGAGTTAAGTTTAATTTATTTTATTAGACTTTTATTGTGATTCTTTATTTTATCTACTTTAACGAAATATTTTTAAATATTGTAAATATGTCTATAGTTCAATTTTATTATAACTTACTTTGTTTACATATTTTTAAAATTTAAATAAATTAATATGAAACAATAAATTGAATTACAACGATAAGCAAAGGTTACTAATACGTAAATTTTCCTAATAAACATGATCAATAGAAAATAGTAAGCTGGAAAGGTGGGGGAAATATGTTGGGCTCCCCTAACCAAAATCCAAAGATGATAAAGAATTTTACATCTCCTAAATAGGCTAAGGAACTCTAAGTTCCCAGAAGCATGAAATCTGCTCCTCAAAAGAATAAAGAAATAAGCTACTATCCAATTAGGTCACCTAAACTAAAGCCTATTAGCGAATTGTTAAACAAAACACAAGTCGGCATTAATTTAGTGACCTATAGGAGTAGACAAAAAAATAAGAAACAGGTGGGAACATCTAAAAGTGAGTGAGTTCCCTTTCCAGATTTGTAAGAGGCAGAGCATGTTGTTACTCAGAGAGCATTCCAGTGGTTGAGTAGTTGGGAGAGGCTCCAGTAGACAACCTTCATTTGAGGAGTTTGAAGCCTGCATGTATAGATAATAAAAAGGATTAGCAGTATCAGGCCAAATTTTCAGAGACTCTTGTAGAGGGAATCATCTGAGCATCAAGAGTTATTAAGCTTTTCACTACAGAAGGTAGAGTAAGCCAAGTAAATTTCTGAGAGCATTTAGCAGAGTAGGCCAATTTTGAGAGGGCATCAGCAGGCTGATTACCCTCCCTCGAAACATGCATTAGTGAAACTGAGTCCAGTAGTGATTGTATTTCATCTAGAACATTATAAAGTTTCCAATACCAAGACTCAGGTTTTGTAATCATTGATAAAGCATGTAGGCAGTCAGACTCTATGCAAATAGGACTCATGCGTAAAGCCAGTGCACATGTAATTGCATTCCTAATGCCACATAACTCAGCATGCAATGGTGAAGAAGATTGTATAAAGGAAGTTTCAGCTTTAAAGAATTCCCCCTGGGATCCTCTAATAATCCATGCTATCCCTGCCTGGTTATGTTTCCATGAAGCATCTGAGTTTATCTTAAAACCTGACAGTGGTTTTAACCAAGCAACAGAAGAGATGTTGGGCTTTGGTGGAATATATAAGGGTGGGATACAGCCTTGATCAGAAAGCTCTCTGTCAACTGAGTTATGAAGAAACATAGGCTTTTTAATAAAGGATAAGTAGATGGATTGGTGGAGGTCTTTTTTCATTGCAACAATATCTGGAGGGATATTTTCAAAATTCATTCTATTCCTTGCTTTCCATAAAATCCAGCATACCATGATGGGAGCACTATGATTCAACCTATTATGCATCTTAGATAGACCTCTAAAAGACCAGTTGGTAACAAGTCTATCCCACAAATTAGAGCTAGAGAAATACAGAGAGCCACATAAGTAGTGCATATGTTTCCAAAGATGTGTAGCTATATGGCAATCATTATAGAAATGATGAAGAGAGTCCGAATTATTGCAGAAACAGCACTTGGAGACATTTTGAAATCCAAATTGTTTTAGAATGTCATCAAAGGGCAGCAGACAGTTCATCAGTTTCCACATAAACACAGATAGTTTTTTCTGAGTGAAAGAATTCCAAATTTTTTGGAGAGTAGGAAAAATACCTGATTTGACCCTGAGACTGGAGTAAGCTGATTTGATTGTGAATTTTCCAGTTGTCTCTAGTTTCCATATCAGTTTGTCTTCCCTGTGGTGATGAATGACAGCATTTGTAATAGTGGGGATGACAGATGGAGGAAGTACAAGTTGTAGCAGGGGCAAGATTGATTGTCTGTCTGTCACAAATTCTGCCACTAATATGCTGAGTATAGAGGGGATGGATGGGTCAAAAAAACCAATCAGAGGTCCGTGGTCTATCCACACTACTACAATTTTGCAGCATTTAAGGCGGTTGGTCCTTCACGTTTCAAGGCAGAAGACAAATGCCTTCTCTGGTATTGCCTTAAAACCTGAAAAAGCTTTAAGGCGGTTCCTCTTCCGCCTTAAAATTTTTCTGTTTTAAGGCGTATCATCCGCCTTAGAAGTATGTCATTTCCGCCTTTATGACGTGTTGCGAGCTCGCAACAACTACTAAAATCAAAACCTAACTGACCAAGTGGCGAGTTCGCCAGCTTAAACGCAAGGCTGAAATTATGTGTGAGTCTGACTTGTTACGACGGCTGTTGGCGATTCGCTAAACATTTATGTAGCGAGTTCGCTACACTACATATTAGACAGGGTTTATGGTCTAGGGTTTAGGGCGTCACTTGATTAGTTGCGACACCAACAAGCGATCGCAAGTAATATTCTTGCGAGTCCGCTAGTTTGCCTGGACAAGATCTTAGATAGTGAACGAGGGTACTAGCGGTCTCGTTTGAGGCTCGCCTAAAACTGTCCTAGCGAGCTCGCTATGCCATCTCTTATTATTTTGTAGCGAGTTCGTAAGTGTACTCTCAGGCATGATTAGACGACGTCGTATTATCTGAGATTAGGCGATTTTAGTAGTTTATTGGCGAGTTCGCTAACTTGCTCGGCAGGCGTGACGAGTAGACTGGCGAGCTCGCAGGGTCGGAGACTGGAGAGGCAGTGGCTAACGAGCGACAGAGTTGCGAATACGCTAGTAAACTGTGATTGGGGTTGATTTATGATGATTTGTGGCGAGATCGCTTGTATATTTCGCTAGTCTTGACGAGTCAGGTTGCGATGGCGTTAGTCATAATATTGGTGAGACAGAGTTCAACCTAGCGAGCTATGTGGCGATACCGCCACCTGAGCTTGACTACTTGCGAGTACGCATGTAACTCGCATAAGTAATTTGGTGCTTAACGAGAAAGGTAACGAGCTCGCCAGAAAAAAAGCCTAGTACATTAATTTTTGATTTTTGGTAAATTTCCCGCACAAATAGTATAATTGGCATATCTAAACCTGTCAATTGCAAGATATATGTAGTCCACTAAATGGCAAACACAAAGAACTCATAAATTATAATCCTTTGCATGTATAACAAATGTAGAAATACGACTTAGGTTTTACATGCATCCTTACGTGGTACGTGTGGTCTAGATATGAATCGAGCTCTAACGATGACCAAGTGCTTTGCAAATCTATCTCTCCCCAACTCTAACTCTTTTTTAGTGTATGCCGATTGATTTTCCTCGAGTATCTACGAATGAGATACATTTATTAATACAAACTAAGGTAATTTGTAGGTAATAAATAGAAACTTTCATATTGTAAGAGTACTCACGCGATGTAGTTCCAAATTGTCACTTGTAAGGGTCTCAATGCACTCGTAGGCATACAACATCATGTAGTATCCACACTCCCAGTTGGACAATTGCTTGCGGTGCTGAAATTGAAGTAGTTTAACAAAATCTTCCTAAGGAACAACCACTTCCTTTGCCTCGCCAAAAACCTTGGAATTGGCTACAAAATAGTACACAGATTCACGGCTATGATGACCTAGCATGTCAAATAGTGTGCGAACAAAACCCGGGAGAGCTTTCATGAAACCCACACACTCATTAGAGAGAGGAATCTTAGGGATTGGGAAATTAAGGTCGGCAATCTCTGTTGGTTGCTTTGTGTTCTTGGGGATTCATGTTGAATTAGCATCTACAACCAACCACGCGGGCCATACGAAAAAAAATCCCAAACCTTGACCAACTGTTGTGCATTCATCATCCTCAGTCACCGGCAACAAGGCATCTTCTACATACACCTCAACTATGGATACCCTTACGAAACCCTTAGGGACTTTTGATTTGTGATGCAAAGTCATATGAGGATAGGAATTCCCATTAGCAACGTGTATTGGTTGAGAATTATTACCTCTAACAACGTACAACTTGCAAGAATGAGAAATCTACATTCAAGAAAAAAAATTAGTTTGTTATCATAGTATTTTCAAAAAGGAGTAGATGATTAAGCGTAATTAATTTCAATGTAAGGCTTAAACTAGGGTGATAACCTAACCTTTGTGGTTGGTTTGGGAATTTGTATATCAACTTGCGGAAGTTGTATATCAACTTGAGGTTGGCTAGGAGCCAATGGCGTGCATATGTCGATGTGGTCGAATGGAGGATTTGGTTGGTCAACCTTAACTTGGGGCGGGGATGGATGGGAGCCTCTGGATGATGGTCCATTACCTTGATTTGTTAGACACAAATCATCGGGAATAGGATAATTCACAAAAGCACAAACATTGGCTAAGATGGCTTTCAAATTCTTGACATCTTGCTCGGATTTTTTAGCTTGGCTTAAGGCTACTTGGAGTTTAGAGGGTTTAGGATTTTTGCTACTACGTTTGATCCCAAAAGCTTCAATTTGGGTCGCATATCCACCTATCCCCTTTGCTCTTCCAGGATGTTCATCCTTACCTAGTGCTCTATGCAAGACATCATGTTTTCCCACCGGGATGAATAAACCCTGTTTCAACTTCAAGCCCTACCTCATCCTACTCACAATAATAATCAAACAAATTGGTTGTTCGTATTTTAAATACACTATGACGTTCTATTTTAATTTTAGTAACATTAATAGTTTTGAGAAGTATGTAAACTTATATAACACGTACCACTCGTCCGGCAATTCTCTTTGCCCCGTCGCTTGAGAATTTTCCGTCGGCCTTAATTCTACCAAGCACGAATAACTGTTCTCGAGTATATTTTGTTGGGTCTTCGGCCGCGACTTGGTTTTTTGCCTCTTCTAGGGGGGTGCCACCATCTACTAGTTCCTTAACCTCTTTATCGTATTTTTTTTTAGATGTCTTCTTCCCTACACCCAAATATCCACACCGTCCACCGGTGTAGTGCATATTATTAGCAGCAGCTGCTTTACGCTTATCATCACCCACACCCTTTATGAATTTTATTGGTTAGTAAGGATAAACTAATTTAGGGAACAATTAAAGGTGTATAGGAAAAAATATAAATTAAGCAAATTGAATGTTAGTACTAACCTTTAAATCATTTTCTAGCCATCGTGCCTTGAATATCTCCCAAGTGAGTGGGACAATGTGATTGTAACGATCCTTAGGATGTTGACCAAACCTTATGCCCTTGGGGTTTATGTACTCCTTGGCAAGAGTATATTTATGCTCGCGATGCGACTTTGATGCAATTTGTAATGCCTTCTTCTTCACTTGATCGTACGATTTGGCTTCGATCACAAAGGGTTGCTAACATTGATATAGTATAGATGGTAAGTCCTATTAATAAGGTATTACTAAATGGAAAAAAAATAAAAAAGTGAACTTCACCTTGCATTCCTTCCACACACCCCTTTTAATAGCGGGGTCTAGAAGCCTCCAATCCGTAGTGTCTAGCGGCACATGAGTCCTACCTATTTTCCCAAACCAACTAGACCACCTCTGGGCATCATCATAGGGCGCAATAGCTACACCGATGTCATTAAATTTGACATGTGTTAGAATTTTATTGTCGATTCGTGTCTCTATCTCGCGACAATGGATCCTCATTTGTTCTTCTTTTGAAGCGCGACTAAGCTTCCTTGTTTTACGTCGTCGCGAATCGCGAACAACATTTTCTCCACCACTAGATGAGTTGGAAGAAGTCGAGTTTGTTAGTTCACTCATTGTCCTTTCCTACGTTTAGAGACCAATTTGTTAGTGGAAATGACAAAACATTTATATTGTCCACTTTCCCCAATTAATGAATGCCTACAAACATGGTCATGAATATGCATTTACACACAAGTTAAGTATAATTTTGTTTACCTAGACACAAGTACCTAAAACAAATAAAATGTAACAATTTAAATGGACCTAGTGGTGATTAATTAATGATGAATCATAAGTTTAACACTCCAACGAATATATAAACCCTAATGACCCCTTAAAACTCACAAAATAAGTGTAACCAACTAAAAACCCATACCTTTGCAATTATCAAATAGGTAGATGTAGAATTGATTGTAGTGTTGAGGATGGGTCTACCTTGTTTGTCTTTCTCCTACCCACATAAATTGTGCTACTAAATTCCAAAACAACAAGTACAAAATCATAAAGACAAGCATATGGGTAGAGAAACAAATAGTGGAGAAGTAATTGACAAGCTTAGCAAATTGCTTACACTTTGGATTGACCCACTTGAGATGTAGTTGAATTTATGGAAGGGTTTGTGTAGATTTGATGGAAGATTGATGTGGAAAGAGTAGAGAATATGTGAAAAGAGAAGAGATTTGGAAGAAAGATTCGACCATGAAAAGTGATAAGATGCCAAGTTTGTGGTCTTCTTGGCTTGGAATTATGCTGTTGACGACCAGAGGCGGGCCAGGTTGCGAATTCGCTAGTTATACGCTTTGGGTTTCGAGCACCATGCGATATCGCTAGTAATGAAACTCATGCATTCAATACCTTCACCCTTGTGAATTGCGATCTCGCAAGAAGTCCAGTTCATAAATTTGGACCCTTGCGAACTCGCAACTGTGGATGCATGATGTAATTTTCTCAATCATCTGCCATTCAGTTTGATAATACACTTGTTAATTACCACGTCTAAGAAGGTATGAAAGTGGTGACTTGAACGTAAAAATGACATTGAAGTTATTTAATTAGTTTCGTTATGGTAATTAACGCGGAATAAGGTGTATATCAAATATATTTCGGCGTTGCGAGTATGTTTGATACTACACTAGTTAATTACCACGTGTAAGAAGGTATAAAGTTGGTGACTTTAGCGTAATATTGAAGTGGAGGTTAATAAATTAGTTTCATTATAAATAAGTGTGAAATAAGGTATTTAATTACTTGCGACTATGGCATGCAGTTATCAATCTATTATTTGCAGGTGTATATATGTATGACTATTGAAAAGCATATCGTACTCTGAACTCCCAGATATTCATCGTTTATTCAAAAGTTGTTATGAAATAGCTTGCCAGGTACTAGCTGGTTGTGACAACATTAATGTGAATATAAGTGTGGAATAAGGTATTTACTTGCGACTATGTCATGGAGTAATCATTCGATTATTTGCAAGTGTATATATGTATGACTATTGAAAAGCATATCGTACTCTAAAGTCCCAAATGTTCATCGTACATTCAAAAGTTGTTATGAAATAGCTTGCCAGGTACTAGCTGGTTGTGACAACATTAATGTAATTAGGTTGATGATCTTGATAATCAATGAGAATATATTATGGTAACTATCGAATCATGTAATGTAAAAAAAGAATTAGATCATCCTCATTAACATTGTTGTTGGTAAATACTGCGTAAGTGTTCATAACCAGTAGTCGTCACGTACATGTAATTTAGAACAAAGTACTATTATTGTTGGATGTAATAAATGTACAGTAATGACTGATTAGTTCAAATGAAGTCAAAAATTAAAGTAAAAACATAACAAGTTCGACAACTTTTGAACGTAACTTTGGCTATTAAATCGCACCTGTGACATAAGATGAAATGATTTTACAAACATATATGTTTTTCACTTCCACAACTCAAGTTTCATGGGAAAAATTATATTAAATTAAAGTAAACAATAAACTATTTCATAAATGTTTATGTTACAAATATATATAAAATATGTACAATTAACAAAAATGATTTGAGATAGAAAATTTATACATGAACCCGAGTGCTTGCGAGCTCGTTAGTGTCAAGGTTGGTAGTATAAACCCTAAACCCTAAGCCCACAAATGAACTGGCGAGTACCTTGCGAGCTCACTAGATTTAAACCCAAAAACCCTAAACCCAAATTACTGACCCTCCATGTGCGAGCTAGTGGCGAACTCGCTAGTGTGTATAACCACCAAAAAAATTTGGGGGTTGGGCCTTAGTCATTGATGGGCTGTAGGTTGTAGTATAGTTCTGTATATAGTATAGATTGGGCCTACTTGGCTTGCATATCAATGTGTGTGTTTCATGTTCAGTTTGCGCGGGTCGGCGACTTATCTAACCATTCAGAAAACTTGAGAAATATAAACTGAAAAACTCACTCCTGATTTGGCGATGTGGGAAAACTGCACGCGAGCAGGGTTGCGAGCTCGCAAGTAGTGAAATTAATTTTAACAACCAAGCGAGTAAACTGGCGAATTCGCAAGCATGTGAAGTATATAAAAATAAGCGAGGATGGTGCGAGCTCGCAAGTAGTGAAATTAATTTTAACAACCAAGCGAGTAAACTGGCGAATTCGCAAGCATGTGAAGTATATAAAAATAAGCGAGGATGGTGCGAACTCGCAAGTAGTGAAATTAATTTTAACAACCAAGCGAGTCAACTGGCGAATTCGCAAGCATGTGTAGTATATAAAAAAAATTAAAGGTCGGGCAAAATTTATTTTGCCCCAAATTAAAAACCCTAGCCGAGCCCTCTGCGATTTCGCCGGAGATCTAGCTATGCCGCCCAAAACCAGAGGATCAGGCCGTTCGCAGGGGAGTGGGAGAGGCCAGGCCGGTGCCGGATCCAAGAGGAAGCGAGTGAACGGTGAGGAACATGTCGAGCCGCCATCCAGAGGTGAAGACCGAGGAGGAGCAAGTGCCCGCCGACCAGAGGCAGAGGTGGCCACCGGAAATCAGCCGGGACAGGGCGGCGAGGAGGTGGAAAATGCCAACGACGAGCCACAGTTCTTCAATGACAAAGCAAGAGCGAGGTATGCCCGCTTACAGTCTCGTTCGGTAATTCAGAATAAGGTCTTTGATAGTACCACTGTGCCTGCACTTAAGCTAGATTATGTGCTAGATTATTTTAGGGAACAGAATCTAGATCACCTTTTGCAGCTTCCCGACCCCATCTACTATGAGGAATTCTTGCAGTTTTATGCTAATTTAGGGTTAGAGGAAGGGGTCGATGAAATAACCACTATAGTTAGAGGGGTTAAGTTTAAGGTTGATAAATTCATGATAAATAGTGTGTTGAAATGCCCCTACAAGAGCAGTGAAGATCTTAGACCTACCAAGCCCGATGGCCCATACGAGGTTTACTATGAACAGCGTTTTCCAGCCACTAGCCCTAGACAGCCACTGAATGTAGTATGGCTCAAAAGTGGTTTAAAAGGACCTCGAATAGAGCGGGTAGAACTAGGACATACCCAGTGTATAGACTAAGCGAGGAGGCTCGGATAGTCTTTGAAATGATATGTGAGAATGTGCTGCCTACTCTAGGCCATGCCTGTGAGCCATCGATTGCTTCTTTGACGCTATTTTACTATATCGTGGAGAAGATAAAGATCAATCCCGGCTTCACGATTCTTAGCCACATGATGAAGATGGCAAGGCATAAGAAAGCTGCAATTCCGTATGGGGGTTTGGTCACTGCCTTGATCAGAAAAGCCAGTATCTTCCCAAGGGGTAGGCCAATGCAGATTGTTTATTACGACAATGATTGGTTGCGTAATAAAAGGCTGGAATTGAAGGCTGATGGGAAGTACGGGAAGAAGAAGGAAGCTGAAGCGGCAGCGAGAAGAGCTAGGGGTGGTGTATCAGGTAATAAAAATTTTAGCTCGTTTTAAAAACAGTTGCATAAGTCCATTCATAACTGATTCTATGTTTTATTAATTGCAGACGCAGTGTTTGAAGCTCGTGGTCGGTTGATAGTCAAAATTGGCAAGCTGGCCAATGAGATTGAAGTAGCGCAGCAACGTTCACGGGCGAACAACGACGCACTCAATCGACTTCTTGAAAGCGGAGCCATCGACTGCGAGTTGAGCGATTCTGAAGAGATCCCAGATTTTTTACAACAGCTGCGTGATGAGGTGAGCGCGCCAGGGGGGAGCGAGGATAAAGGGAAAGGCAAGGCCACAGATGGCTCTGATGGAAAGGTGGCGGGCCGAGAAAAGGATGATGAGGTTGATGGCAGTGACAATGACGATGATGAAGATGATGACCTGTCAGATGGCGAAGACGCAGCGGAGAAGGCTGAGATGCAGAGGAAGGAGGCAAGAATAGCAGAGGAGGCGACGTTGGGGATGAAATCGACAGCTCAAGAAGATGCTGGCACAAGTGCCACCAATCAAGTCGAAGGGACTCAAGACATTGCCAACCCGCAACCTAACACCGATGCTTCGCAGAACATGACTAGTGAAGAACTACATGATGTTCTAGTTAAGGGGTTGTGATTTAGTTTAATTTCTTTTGTGATAAAACATTGGCAAAACAATGGCCTTTCTTTAAGTACAATTTGATCAGTAACAGTTGTGGTAGTATTTGATGAAGAATTATGAATGAGATGATCCTAGTTAGGCATCTGTTTTTGTTGAAATATGCCATCAAATTTTGCTCAAGTTTTTTTTTTGTAGCTATATTACCATGTTGCGAGCTCGCCAAAACAGGCGACCACAGCTGACGAGCTCGTTAGTGACTTGAAATCTGCAACAGAGCCTAACATCAGTTAGACTTGCGAATCTGCTAGGGTCTCGCCTACCACTGACGATTTCGTAAGTAACTCGCAATATTCAATTTTGCCAAATATGAGTTATACTTGCGAGATCGCGACTATCTCGTCAAGAAGCTGACGATATCGTAAGTAACTTGAAATCTTCAACAGAGCCTAAGAAGAGTCTCGCTTGCGAGCTCGCTAGTAAGCTGACGAAAAGGCTCTAAATACTCACGATCTCGCAAAGTTACAAGCCAACAGAGCTTAGGTTGACGTGTAACTAGCGACCTCGCTTAAGGTTTGAGATATATGTGGCGAACTCGCAAGCAGTTACTATTAGAACCACCAGAGCTGATCCTCCATGTGCGAGCAAGTGGCGATCTCGCTAGTGTGTATAACCACCAAAAATATTTGGGGGTTGGGCCTTAGTCATTGATGGGCTGTAGGTGGTAGTATAGTGCTGTATATAGTATAGATTGGGCCTACTTGGCCTGCATATCAATGTGTGTTTCATGTTCAGTTTGCGCGGGTCGGTGACTTATCGAACCATTCAGAGAACTTGAGCAATATATAGTGAAAAACTGACTCTTGATTTGGCGATGTGGGAAAAATGCAAGCGAGCAGGATTGCGAGTTCGCAAGTTGAGAAATCGCTACAGTTAATATTGATCCAACAGAGCTTAGGTTGACGTGTAACTAGCGAGCTCGCTTGAAGTTTGAGATAAAAGTGGCGAGCTCGCTACATTTAATATTAAACCACTAGAGCTGAGTTGACGTGTAACTAGCGAGCTCGCTTAAAGTGTGAGATATAAGTGGCGAGCTCGCTACGGTTAATATTCAACCAACAGAGCTGAGTTGACGTGTAACTAGCGAGCTCGCAAGCTCTTGAGATTATAGTGGCGATGTCGGAAACATTTACCACAGAATTTAATTGAAAAATTAGATTAAAACGACAACATTTTGACAGTAGACGAGCAAGGTGGCGAGCTCGCCAGCATGTTGTAGTATAAAAGTAAAAAAGCTGTGCAGTTCTATTCCAAACACAGTTCTATTTTGAACCCGCCCCAAACGCCTTAAACTTGTGCCTTAAATGAGGGTGATTGTAGTAGTGCCAGTTGGATGACCAGAAGTTGCATTTTCCATCTCCTGAAATTACTTTAGAGTGTTGCTCAGCAAATGGGGTGATAGCACAAATCCTCTTCCAATTTTGGAATTTTCTATGTGTGGAAGGTAGAGAGGCTAGGAAGGATGACCAGGGAGCATTGCCTATTTGGTACTTCCACCAGAGCTTGCAGGAGAAAGCTTGAATAGTTTCAGATAGGGATCTAATCCCCAGCCCATTTTCAGTGACAGGACAGCAGATGGACCTCCATTTTTTCCAAGATTTTTTTGGACCTGAGTCATTAGATCCCCAGAAAAAGATAGCTAATCTTCTTTCAATTTTTTTAATGATCCATTTTGTTGGCTCCATCACAGCCAGACATGTTGTGACATAGACAAGAGGCAAGATTGAATAAGTGTCAATTTACCTCCTGTTGAGAGCCATACATTTTTCCAGTTCAGGATTCTTCTATCAATCATTTCAAGTACAGACTGATAATGAATATTAAGGTTCCTGCCACTGAAAATTTGTACCCCTAAGTATTTAAAAGGCAGTTTACCTGGTTTCATACACATTATTTGTTTAACTTGTCTTTGCTTGTTCTCTCTGGCCTTAGAGCTAAGGAAAAATTCGCTTTTTTCAAAGTTAATTTTTTGACCTGAGGTTTCTTCAAATTTCACCAAAAAAGCCTTCATTTTAATAAGACTGGACCTAGAGGCTGAGAAGAATATGACAGTGTCATCTGCATAGCTTAGGTGAGAAATATTGATGGTGTTTCTGGGGAGTGAGAAGTACTGAAGAGCACCAGATTCAAAAACATAGGATAGGCTCCTAGTAAAGGCCTCTGAGAAAATGTTGAAAAGGAAAGGTGACAGTGGGTCACCTTGTTTTATGCCCCTAGATGCAGGAAAGTAACCAACAGGTTTTCCATTTATCAACACAGAGAACCAAGCATCAGATAAGTTTTTAATAATGCATTGAATAAAACTGTCTCTGAAACCAAACTTATGGAGGGTTGCTTTTAGGAATTTCCAACTGACCCTATCAAATGCCTTCATTAAATCTAACTTTAGTATAAAGTTAGGGTCCCTTGATTTCCTATTCAAAAATCTAAACATTTCTTTCAAATAAATTACATTGTCAGAAATGTCCCTGTTTTTGAGAAAAGCTTCCTGGTTTGGTGATATTAGTTTAGGCATCAAAGGTTTAAACCTTTCCATTAGAATTTTAGAAAAAATCTTATTAGTCACATTAGAAAGTCTTATTGGTTTGTAGTCTCCAAAAGTCACTGGAACCTCTTTTTAGGAATAATGGTAATCCAGGTGCTAGAGATTCCTCTATGGAGATGTGACAGAGTTAAAAAATCATTGGATGCCTCCAATAAATCTTGGCAAATAATGTTCCATGCCTTAATAAAAAATAGAGAAGTATAGCCACCAGGCCCTGGACTACTCAATTTATTAAGATTAAAAACAACCTGCCTTAGTTCAGCTAAAGTAACTGGCTTACAGATCTCATCATTGTCTGTCTCAGAAATAATTGAAGGTATTTTGGACAGAAAATGAGATTGAAATAATTCTTGATCTGGATATGGTGAGTCTGTTAGCAGATCCTGGTAAAATGAAATGGCTTCATTTTCTATGTCCCTAGCCTCAGTCAGCCACACTCCATCAGAACTTTTTATTTTTGTGATGTTAAGCCTACATCGTTTTTCCTTAACAGAGTTATGAAAATTTTTTGTATTCTCATCACCATGTTTTAGCCATTTTACTTTAGCCTTATGTTTCCAGAAATTGTGTTGTTCCTTCAGTGATTTAGTTAGTTGAGCCTTGGCTTTTTTAAGCTTGATCAATTCACTGGTGGAACTATCTAGTTCAAAAAAAATTTCCTGGAGTCTTAGATTTTCCTCAGCCTTAATTATATTTTCATCAATGTTGCCAAACTCCTCTCTATTCCATTTTTTCGGAATGGCTTTGAGACTGTTAAGCTTGAGAAAAAATTTAAGCATGCCCCTACCTTCAATGGGAGAATTCCAGTGAGTATTAATTACTTCCAAGAAATTCTGCCTTTTAAACCAAGTATTTATGAACCTGAAAGGTTTGGGTGTGGAGGGTGTTTGACTGCCTATTCTAAGAAGTAAAGGACAGTGGTCTGAGGAGTCCTTGTTCAGAACATGTATCGAGGACTGTGGGAATTTGTTCAACCAGCCTAGAGTACACAGACCTCTATCTAGTTTCTCCACTGTCAAAAATCTACCATGTTCTTTAACTCTTCCATTAGACCAAGTAAAAAAATTTCCTACAGTATGGGGAGTTACTAAAGCCATAGAATCTATAAATGAACTAAACTCCCTAATACTTCTAAGACTGGTGGAAGAGTTGGCATTATACTCAGTAATTGAAGCCATTGCATTGAAATCTCCTATGAAAATGACTTCAGGCAGGGTTATTAATTTTAAAGCAGACCACAAATCCTCTCTTTCTTTCCAGGTTCTCATTCCATAAACAAAAACCAAATCAGTGGACTGGTTATGTGTATGGATAGAGATCTGTACTTGAATAAATTGGTTATGGTCTAAAATTAAATTAACATCAACCTGAAGGTTCCACATAAGCCATATATTACATTGATTAGAAAACATGCAGTTTTTGAAATTCAACTTGGATTTGTAAGACTCACATTCAATATTGTCATGTTGTGGTTCAATAATACACATAATGTCAATCCTATGAGTGGTGATTAGTCTTTTCAATCTTAGCATAGAAGTTTCCATGCCTCCGATGTTCCAGACTAGTGTATTTATGCCTAAAGTTGTATTAATCATTTACGAGATTTAATACTATTAGTGGCAGTCCTAGTAACTACCTTATTAATCTGTGCAAAGAAAGTGGGGACTTTATCTTGAGCAGATTCATCAGGTGGATTACTGGCAGGGGAAATGACAGCTTGAGCATAGGATAGAGGGCTTACCCGATGTGTGGAATTAGGTTTCAGTGGTGATGGAGTGTCAGTAGTTTGAGCACACTCTAGTTCCATTACTTCTTCCTCCATATTTTGCAGAGCCTGTATTGATTCATCACTGGTCTGCGGCTCAGTGGAAGTTGGGAGATTTTTTTGTTTGGCAGTTGTAACTTCAGGTCCAATTTCTTGTATATCTTCCTCCATCAGTAAAGGTAGGAATCTATTCCTTTCATTTCTAGGCTGAGAATAGAAAGCAACACTGTTAGAAGCATATGCACTATTTGAAGAGTTAGAAATTGTACCTTTTTGAAGATTGCAGTCATCCCTTGCATATAGTCTAGGTTTTCTTGGAGTGCTCCAACTCAGGTCACTAGAAATAGGGGGGTTCTCAGTGTTCTGAACAGATAAGGGAGGAGCCTGAGTAGAAGTCATTGTGTGTACTGTCAAGCTTGGAGGTGATACTTCCTCATCCATGTTAGCAGAGTGAGTGATTACCACAGCTTCTTCATTCAGATGAGGGGCACATGTGTCTGAGTCAGATAGGACTTCTATTGGACTCATTTCTTGTACTGTGATGTCATTGTGTAGAGGCAAAGGAGGGGAGGCAGTAGGCTGAGTATTAAGGAGAGGGGAGGCTGGCAGGGGAGTCCTGGGTATGATGGGTTCCTTTCCTTTGTTCAAAGGGAGACTCTTGTCAGCGGTCACCTTCTGAACATATACCATATTTGGCTTAGAATGAAAAGGTCTTTTGTCAATACCAGAGGGGCCTGCTCCAGTATCTAAATTTTTGAGTACAGGGTCCTTGGTTGCATTTTTGGGAAGGGGGTTTTTAGCAGAAATCCTAGAGACAGGAGGCCTCAGCTCTGGATTAAGAATCATACAACCATTAACCTCATGACCCAACTTCTTACAGTGTCTGCAATACAGTGGAAACTGTTCATATTCAATGTCAAAGTCTGCAACTTCACCATCCATATTAACAGTCAGAGTGACAGAGGAGTGAAGCTTAGCCAAGAGATCAATTTCTACACATAATTTGACAGCATATGGCCTAGTCAAACTTGCAGTGGCAGCATCCATTTTGATAAATCTACCTATCCTATTTCCTATAACTTCTAGCATAGCTGTGTTGTACCAAAAAATAGAGGATATTATGAATTGTAATCCAGATAGGCATTATGGAAGTTTCAGTATCTGGGGTAAAACTAGGGGTCCATTTAAAAACCTTCATCAGAGAGCCCTTAAATGACCACGTAGATTTCATCCAACATCTTTGCATATCATCAGGATCATCAAACCTAATTAGAATGTGCTTGTAATCAATCGAACCTAATTGATACCTGCCTTTGAAACCCACAGATTTGAAGGATTCATTTAGGAAGTCCATCGATGGTTTGATTCTGGGGAATTTGCCGATCAATGCATTGATGTAGTGCTCCGACAGCATCGCAACTTCTTCCGGCGAGACAATACAGGCGATCTTGCCTTTGTATTCCGGTACCGGACATATCGAGGGGTTAGATGGCAAGGAGGTAGTGAGGGGGGCGGGTCTGGCTATGAGGGCTTGAAGGAAACTAAGGTTTTGCGGGGCTCCGCCGCGGTTAGGCGGCGGTTCCGGCGGCATTATAGCCGTTTTGTGTCCGTTGAAGGTGGCTAACGGTTATAAACAGTTGCTGTCGGAAAATGAAATTGGGGAAAGTAAGAGAGAAGGGATAGCATTTAGTTTAAGAGATAGAAAGCTGAAAAAAATAAAAGAAGGGAGAGCTTTTAAATGGAAGCTGGAAAGCTTGCGAGTTTAAACTAAGTCCCTGTTTGTTAGAGTTTATTTTTTACTGAACTGAACTGAAAAAAAAAACTACTGAACTGAACTGAAAAATATTTAAAAATACTGAACTGAACTGAAAAAAATAAAAAAATACTGAACTGAAATGAAAATATTTAAAAATACTGAACTGAACTGAAAAAATATAAATATATTGAACTGAACTGAAAAATATAAAATACTAAACTGAACTAGAAAAAATATAAATATACTGAACTGAACTAAAATATGTTTAATTGAACTAAAAACATATAAATATACTTAACTGAAAAAAATTTATATAAGTTTATTTGAACTGAATTGAAAAATAAAATTAAATATACTAAAAAATTATTATTAACAAATAAAATGAGCTGAATTGTACATAATACATATTTGAATAGAAATGGAACAGAATAAAGTGCAATGTATTGAAATAATGACTTAATGCAACTAATTTCATCAAATCACATTTACTTATAACTAAAATGAATTAAACTAAAGTAAAGTTTAATGTATTCAAGACAATAACAATATGACTAAATTAAACTGAAATTGATCAACATACACTTGTACATGATTGAAATAGACTTTATTTTAATTTTAATTAAACTGAACTGAACTGGTTCAAAAATACTCAGAATATGATAGAACCACTAGCGTACAAAGATTGATCCATTTTGTCGTATTCACAAACAATGAACTTGTATTCATCTAGTAAACACTAATTGAACCGAATTATAATTGAAGGTATTGAACATAGTAATTATCGACTGAATGAAACTGAAATTCATCAAATCACATTTCTTCATAACCAAATTAAATGAACTGAATTGAACTGGATCAAATTAAACTGAATATAAACTGAACTGAACTGAAAAAACTGTAGATATCTATAATAAAAAATATAAAAGAATTTTACTGAACTAAAAAAATATAAAATATTTATCTGAATAGAACTGAACTGAAAAATTATGAAATATTTTTTCGAACTGAACTAAACTGAAAAAATAAAAAAAACATTGAACAGAACTGGAAAAATATAATTATACTGAAATGAACTGAAAAAAAATTACTGAACTGAACTGAAAAAATATTTAAAAATACTGAACTGAACTGAAAAAAATAAAAAATAATGAACTTAACTGAAAAATATTTAAAAATACTGAACTGAACTGAAAAAAATTTAAAAATATTGAATTGAACTGAATTTTTTAAAAAAATACTAAATTGAACTGATTAAAATAAAAAAATACTGAACTGAACTGATTTACAGAAAAACTCTGCAAACAGGCCCTAAATGTGTTTCTATTTTTTCAGACAACAATAGAAAGAAATGTAGTAAAAAATTCATATCATAAGCCTCATTACAGAATACAGATGCTTACTACAAATCTAAAACAACATTTTACACTCAATAAAAGAAATAGTATGTAATGCCTTTCAATTATAATCCGAAAATCAAAAGGAATTAGTTAAGAACAGTACATGATTAGCAGAGAGAATATGAGTTATCTGTTTGCTAGCTAAGAACAACTAACTAACAAACTAACAAAATGATGATTGGCTAACTGATTTGATTCCTTCTCCTTCCTTTTATCACCTTCAGCTCCCCAGTAACCACCCTTCTGCCACCAGTTATTTGCTGCCTCCTTCTGGTCAATGGTTATTGACCAATAATATTGAAATGACCCTTTTACCCCCAGTGCCAAGCATCATGACAATCCACTCCTCTTAGAGAATGCTTGTCCTCAAGCATCAACTTCAAACTTTAAATTGTGGAAATAGTTGTTGTATGACTTCAACTTCCTCCCAAGATGCATCTTCACTGGATAAGTTTTTCCACTGTATTAGCCATTGTGTAACTTGCCTCCCAGCAATGGTCACCAGTCTTCTCTGTAAAATTTTGTGAGGTTCCAATGAACTGAGATCCTCATGAAATGCTGCTCTCCATTGTTAGCTTCCATAATAGCTTTAGAAATTACTTGAGCCTCTTCATCTCCTTCATAACTCTGCTCCAACTGTTGCAACCATGTAGGCAATATGGTACAAGATATCAATTCTTTTCTGTTACACTCCCCAATAGATACTTCTTTTCCATGCATGCAATATTGTGGTGCAGATTCCACAGTATCTGTGGTTGCCCCATTTTCTGGCAATAAATTTTTTTGTAGCTAATTCAGTTGCAGTGATCTCAAAATTTAAATCCTCTTTGTCTTCATCAGAACTGTAATCCCACTTGCAATTTTGGCATTGTTCTTCCCATTCATCACTTATAGTCATAACTTCTGGTTTCCTTGAAAGAGCATTTGCTACCACATTAGTTTTTCCAGTTCTGTACTGGATCTCAAAATTAAGTCCTAACAATTTTGACATCCATTTATGTTGAATAGTGCTGTGCAGTTTCTGATCCATAAGATGCTTCAAGCTTTGGTGATCAGCCTTGATAATGAACTTATTTCCAACTAAGTAATGCCTTCATTTTTCCACAACCATAACCAATGCCAATAGCTCATTCTCATATGTAGAAAGTCCTTTATTTTTTTGACAGAAAACTTTGCTTAAAAAAGATATATGTCTTCTTTCTTGTAATAAAGCAGCCCCATCCCTTCGTTGCATGCATCAGTCTCAACAATAAATAGTTTGTTGAAGTCAGGCATTCTTAATATAGAGGCAGAAGAAATTAGCCTCTTGAGCTTTTCAAATGCAGCTGCAACTTCCACTGTCCACATAAATGAATCTTTTCTGAGCAGATCATGTAATGGTCTGCAAGTGATGCCAAATCCAGATATGAACCTTCTTTGTTCTCTTAAATTTTTTGGAATAGGCCAATCCATAATTCCTAAAACCTTCTTTGCATCCATACTGACACCATCATTTGATATAATATGGCCAAGATACTCAACTGTGTCTACTGCAAAAACACATTTTGAACCTTTGGCATGCCGTTTGTTAGCTCTCATTATACTTAGTACCTCTTGCACATGTATCAAATGTTCTTGAAGTGTTTTACTGTAAATGAGAATATCATCAAAAAGACCAAAAATGAGTTTCTGAGCTGCATCTGAAATAATTTGTTCATTAAAGCTTGGAATGTTGCATGAGCATTGGTAAGACCAAATGGCATGACTAAAAACTCAAAAATGTCCACTATGAGTTTGAAATGCAGTCTTTTCCACATCAGTACTTGACATCCTTATTTGATGATAGTCAGACCTAAGGTCTAACTTAGTAAAAAATAACATGCCATTGAGTTCATCTAGCAATTCTTCAATAACAGGAATAGGAAACCTATCTTTGACTGTAATGTCATTTAATCTTCTGTTACTTTCTTTCACATCCTCCAGCTGCCATCCTTTTTCTTCACTAGTATGACTGGAGAAGAGAATGGACTGTTACTTTTTTGTATCACTTGATTCTTCATCATTTCTTGAACTTGCTCTTCAATTTCTTCTTCGTGTGAGTGAGGCTGCCTGTATGGTTTTATTTTGAAAGGTTCAGTACCAGGTTTTAGAGAAATTTTATGGTCAATATCTCTCATAGGAGGTAAAGAGTTAAGTGTTTTAAAGATATCAGATAATGCATGCAAAATGGATACCAAACCTGAAGGAACTTGACTGATATCAAAGTCTGGAGTCCATGTTTGTGTTGTGCTGTTGCAGTTATCTTTAATAGCCTGGAGATCCTCTTCTTCCTCTCCTTCCAGTGTATAAGCATAACCTCTCTCTCTGTAACTCTTATTGCCATACCTTCTCCTCTTATAACCAGAATGACCATATTCATAAGAAGAATAATCAGAATTTCCATAACTGCTGTACTTCAGATGGTCATAAGCATCTTTTTCCTTCTTGAGTTCTGACAATTCTCTTGCTTCTCTATCCCTCTGAATCTGAAACTTTGTCCTGTATGCATTCCCATGAAGTGTATAACAATGACCCTTATAGCAAATAGATACATCTTCGGTGTTAAAATCAAATGCTATAGGGCTGAAAATTTTCATCCAGACAACTCCAACAATCATCTATAAACCATTTCCCATCTTCAATAACCTCATACTGTAAGTGAAATGATGATCTTGTATCCTCCATGGTACATCTAAAGCATAAGTGTCACCTCCCAGTTTATCTCCACCAGCTATAGCCACTGTATACGGTTTAATGGCCATAGTTTTCAGTTTCAGTTGCTTAACCACATCAGGATCAATAAAAGTGAAGGTACTTCCAGTATCTAACAACATGTTCACATTGACACCATTAATGTACCCCACCATTCTGATAGTATTAGCTTTCCTCCTAGTATGATCACCAATAGAATTAAGCTCAATTTCCTCAGGTTCAGATGATTCACCAGAAGCTAATTGTTGCATCTCCTCACAATTCCACTCAGCCACCAGTATGTCACCACTAGATTCTTCACTCACATCAGTGATCTCATAAATTTGCTTAAACCTACAGACATGCCCTAGATGGAATTTTTCATCACACTTAAAGCAAAACTTGTTATATCTTCTGTATTGCAGCTCTTGAGCACCAACTTTCTTGATACCTTCACCAACCAGTTTCTTGTCCTTGTCATTATTAGTTACATTAGTCTTCCAAGTATTAGCAGGCTTCCAAAATGGTTTATCCTTATCATTGTTTCTGAAGTTATTGCTCACAGAATTGTAACTAGAACTAGAACTTCCAGACTTAAACTTCCTTTCCATGACCTCCATAACCTTCTCTTCCATTAATGCCAGTTACACAGCTTCATGCAGTGAGGTAGGTTTACAAGGATTGACTAAGACCCTAAGTTCCTCCTTTAAACCACTCAAGAAATTCCCTACAAAGTATATTTCAGGCATTTCCGGGTATTGACTTACTAACTGTGATTTTAATTCCTTAAAATCTTCTTGATATTCCCTCACAGTAGCAGTCTGACTAAGTTTGTTAAAATCCCCAAACATATCCCTATAGCTAGCATCACAGAACCTTTGCAACACTGCTATAGTGAAGGACTTCCAACTATCAAAAGGTTTTGTAACCTTTCTGCATTATACCAAGTCAAAGCCTTCCCTTCCAAAATCATTTCCATGATCTCTAACCTCTCCCTGTCCACAACTTGAAAGTACACAAAATATTTCTCACATCTTGACAGCCAATCCCTAGGGTTCTGACCAGAAAAACTAGGCAATTAAATGTTATTGTACTGTTTCCCCATCAACTGTCTCCATCCCCTAGTTGTAACAGCATCATCTACATTCATTTTATTAGTAGCTATAGCATTAAGATCCCTTTCTAGTTCATTAAACTTCTTGTTGTAAGGTCCTCTATCCATATCCATCAGGTTCCTATCAATTCTCATATTCTTATCAAGCCAAATTACCCTAGCATGTTCTGAAGATGCATTCATTACTACTCTAGGGGAAAAGTGAGAACAGAACGGATCACAATTATGAGGACTGGAAACTAAGGGTAACTCAATTGGAGATTTATGAGTACCTTGATCGAAGCTGATGAATGTCTGTGCCTGAACACCAGATTTGACCGGAAATGCCGACAGCAACGCAACTTGTACCGGAGTTTTCTCCTTCATTAAAGAATCAGTTACTGAAAACGCCACCTCAGAATCTCTTAGAGATCCTTCTCCGGCCGCCGGATTCTTCTCGATAGTCCACAATAGAGCTTCCATCTTCTGATTCGGTTGAGTGAGTGCCCTCCGATTCTCCTCGCGTTTTTGTTTGTCAGCTTCCCGCTCCACCTTGTAACGTTCAGCTGCTCGATCAAGCGCCATCGCCACCGCATGCTCGAATTTCCGATCAATTTGATCGAAAAAATCAGTGTGTAACTTCTGCAATGATTCTTCAATGTGTTGCCTCAAATTTTCTTCAACTTTCTTGCTCGCCATGGCCGGAATTGTACGGCTTTGATATCAGGTGTAATGCCTTTCAATTATAATCTGAAAATCAAAAGGAATTAGTTAAGAACAGTACATGATTAGCAGAGAGAATGTGAGTTATCTGTTTGCTAACTAAGAACAACTAACTAACAAACTAACAGAATGATAATTGGCTAACTGATTTGATTCCTTCTCCTTCCTTTCATCACCTTCAGCTCCCCAGTAACCACCCTTCTGCCACCAATTATTTGATGCCTCCTTCTGGTCAATGGTCATTGACCAATAATATTTAAATGACCCTTTTACCCCCAGTGCCAAGCATCATGACATAGTACTTGAATTCATTCAACAATTAAACACGGTTGAATTAAAGAAACAGATCTGATCTGCTGTTATTTTTCTTCAGTTTCTCAATTTCAAGTAGCTACGAGAAAGTTAGTTGCATACAAATGAAAAGCACGGTGATTATGTTATTCACACCCTAACAATGTCTTCACTAATGCTTATTATGTACATCAAACTCCATTAGAGTTTCCTGCTAGCTCCCAGACTGAAACGAACGATCTTTGGACGTTAAGATTTGGAGTAGCATAAACGACCAGAAACAGTCCCCAATGCACCCGAAATAGTCCGGTTTCTCGTCTCTATCTGGGAGAGCAATAGCCCAAGGCCTCAAATCCAGCGAGTCGATTATTGTGTTTTCAAAGCACACCAAGTACATAGTTGCCGACATAGAATCATATAGAGCGTCAGACAAAATATAATGCTCGGTTGGAATACACAGAGCGACCATATATATGATGAGGCTTAAGAATATGGATAACACTTGTGTGCCATTCACCCTTTTCTGAAGGCCATTTAACCCTCTTAATTACAAATCTGAAGCACTCAATGGCCTTGTACATTCATTCTTCCCTTTCCTAGCTCCAGCGGCCTTGCATGTTTTCGTCAGTTACACAGATAAAAGGCTGTGGAATCACTGTTCTTGGAGTTCAGAACTGGATTGCCTTTTCAGGTAGGTCAAGTCTCTAAATGAGCTCCATGACTATACAGGGAAAGAGATATCACGAACAGATTTTCAAACGTCTCTGGCTCTATGCTGGCTTCTGATGTTCTGTTGTAAATCACTGATCTCTATGTAAAAGGTACAATTTCTGAGCGACCATCCATATTTTATTTCTTGATCTCCTGAAGTTTAAGGTCTCAGAAAATACTTGAATCATCTGTTGTTCCTTTCGTCCAAATGTTCCAATAGTTGTTCAACTTTTTTTGGACAAACTGGTTTAGTATCAACTATCAAGCGAGCATCTGCTCTTGATTTGGCAATATGTCGTGGTTGTTGACTTGTTGCTGCAATATTCTCACCATCAACATATATGCTCACACAAATGCTTCTGGCACTGGCATGGGACGGTGAAGCTAACATTGCAATAATGTCACTGTAAGACAAAATAGAAAAAAGTAAGATGGAAAGCTTGAAAGTTAAAAAAAATGAGTGTTTCTTGTACAATATATATCTTTCAGGTACAACTTCATAGTGATATGTATGCATAAGTTCACTCAGTAAAGATTATGGAGCGTGAACTTGAGTTACTTTCAGTCTCAGATTATTCTACTACTAGATAACACCCGTGCTACTGCACAGAATAATGAATGATACCATGTCTATTAATATAAATATTTAAGTATAGCTATGTTTTCAAAAAAGAATAGTCAAGATAAAATCAATATAGTTTGTGTATATAAAATTATATTCATAATGCACAATTTGTTTCCAATAAAGTGCCATCAAATATTTCATAAAGAATATGTTCATATAATCCATTTTAACTACATATACATTGTAAACTTATTAAAAATATATTAAAATATTGATTCAGAGTTTTATTATTAAAAACTAATCGTGAATATAAATATTATTTCATATATCAATAAAATTTAAGTATGTTACATCCAATTTTTAAAATAGATTACCGTTCCTTTTTTAGCATACCAACCTACAACTATAGTCTAAAGCAACCTCCGAGTATGTATTTTTTAGGTGGTATATTATTACTCCTATGCGACTATTAGTTTAGGTCTTGGGGTAGAATTAGGATTTATTGTATTATACGGGGATATAGCGTCAGCTTCTATCCCCGTAGACTGTCCCACGGGATCATTTCTTCTGTTTTTGGTCTTTTACCATATTTACTACTATCTAAAGCAACCTTTGCATATGTTATACATATAAGACATAAATAAGTTAAAGCAGTAACTACAAACTAAGCATCAAAGCCTCTTATTCTTTTGCTCAATGACCAATAAGCAAGTATATCAATTTATTAACAAATTCTGTACCGTCTTAATTCAAGACATTGGTCATTTCCTCTATACAAAAAGTTCTATTATTTGAGATCACTTACAGAGAAAAACGTCAGCTCAATTTTTAGTCTTTCACTTTGTCAGAATCTCTGCCAACAATAACCCTCCAATTACCAGTATATTGATCATCAGCATCAGTGCATCACTACTTCGTCAGAAATCCTCTAAATTACAGCAAATAATTGTTTACAAAGCCTAATTTTGACCATTACTTTGTTCCAATATTATTCATCTTCTCTAGTTCATTACCCATATTCACCCCCAGGTTGTACTCTCCGGTTTGCCCCAAATTCATACGCCAAATCTCGACCACAAACACAAAATCCCCCAGGTTTATGCTCCAAAGTTAAAAGCAGCGGATTGATTATTTCCGAGTAAGAGTTATGCGAACTTGCCAGATGCTGGACAATCAATTAAGAAGAGTTACCAACAAAACTACGCCTTAAATTTACAGGAAATGATTGTTTTATGTAGAGCATGATTTTACTTAGCATATCCTCAAAAGAAAGTTATCTGATTCATTTCAAGTTCATCTACACAAATTTGCTGAAGTTTGTACTCATTGCTCTTGACAAGTACTGAAAAACTATTTGATTGCCAATCTAGTAGCAAAACATTATAATTAAATGGATGCAGAATGATTTGACGCAGCACAACAAATATTGCTGCAGACGAATGGTTAGCATTACATATCAAGAGTTACCAAGATATCAGCGGCAAATGGTTAATCAGAGCCCTCCTTCTGATGTGGATGAGTTTATTGATCATGTTGTGCTTTCTGAGGCTGGTTCTAAAGCTTCCAAGTCTTCAGTGAATGTGAATGAATTCTCTGGATCATTTTATGTCCGAGGCTAGTTCTAAAGGTTCTAAATCATCAGTGAGTGGTGATGAACTTGATGATAAGGTAAAATGTTCGGTTGTTCAGACAAAAGGGCAGTTTAAGGTTGCATCAGAGAAGGTCGACATTGAAAAGGTATCTCCATCTACGTTGATTCAACCATTTGCAGGATTAGCAACCATTTAAAAAAATAGACTTACTTGTAACACTCCGAGGGCCTCTAGTTACAGATAAATAAAAAAATGCAGCACTCGATGAGATCTCTGGAAAGCACCATGATACTTCAATATGCCATAATGAGTGCTACATGAAGGACAGCCAAGTTTTACAACACTATTACACTGCTACACTGAACCACGATTTCTTTCCCTTACACAACTTCACAATTCTGGAATCAGAAAAAGCTTCTGCAATGTCTTTTAAAAAAACTCATCCAGAAAGAAAAAGTTACAATCCTGAGAAAGAAGAATCCAATGCACCATCAATTTACAGTCATCACCGCGATTTCATCATCTAAGTAGAAACATATATTGTATAATATCTTAACACTAATAAAGGCAAAGAATAAAAAATGTTTGTATTATTGGAGCACAAAATTCTATGAAAAGTTCAAGAAAGATGAATACAATCAAGGTTGATAAAAGAAAGAATAATTATAGCCAATGCTCAGTCAACTAAATTTGATCTGTTTCCTAATCAATATGAAACTTGCACCTTTA
Source organism: Sherardia arvensis (assembly GCA_948330725.1). Classification (NCBI taxonomy): domain Eukaryota; kingdom Viridiplantae; phylum Streptophyta; class Magnoliopsida; order Gentianales; family Rubiaceae; genus Sherardia; species Sherardia arvensis. The sequence goes on from OX415244.1 coordinate 8,541,788, forward strand.
ACGATCTTTCAAAGTCCAAGTCAACATTGCAGCGCACAAGTGAGACAATTATAATAAAAAAATAGAACAACATACCTCTTATCAAGAGAGGTGCAATATTGGCGGAAAAATTGGCAGCAGCTACAATTGTACCAGAAGAGTAGATTTGCTTCAGGCCTAGAAAAGTAAGGAAATTGTAAAGTCTCATTATCAACTAACATGTCACCAGGACAAACAGATCAACTTCCAAATAGTTATTATGATTCTTCATAACATTATCATATTGGCAAATTCAAATGACACATAAAAGTCAGAAAGGAATACATTTGCTTTTGTTATCCAATAAAATCTCCCGAGTTCCTTTTTTTCCAGCTAATGCAGCACACTGTAAAGGCGTCCCACTCTCGGATCAGCAGCTTAGCAACTTGTTCACTACCTATACAATATATGATATCACCAAATTTATTTACATTCTATAAGGTAAAAATCATTATTTACCAAACAGAGCTAAATACCTACATGCAAATACCATATCAATAGAACTAAGACGGAGAAAAGAGCACGATAAACCTCTTTTCAGCAACATAGTGTAGTTGTGTAAGCCTTGGCATCACTCAGCATGACCTTAGCGCCATTTTCGATTAGATACCTGGCAACAAAAGTCCTTTTCTCCAAAATTGCAATAATCAAAGGTGTGTTACCTACCTGCAACAACACATAATCATGAAAATCATTCACATCTCCATAAGAAAACACAAAACTGATTAAACAAAATTACAAAAACTGAATTACCATCGCCATCAACTCTGCCATTGATATCAAGCTTTTGCACTTTAAACAACTCATTACATATCCCCACGCTCTCAGAATAAAATATCAAGCAAAATAATCATTCTTAGATCTTACAAAGCAGCATAATGATCTCTCAAACAACTTATAGTAATCATAATTATAACATAAAATCAAGTGTGAGGAAATGCACCAACCAATTTTTTTATGGTGAATTGGATCATTCAATCCCTCCACAAGTGGACCTAATATGAACTCCTCGGGAAAAATTGTGCATAACTTCCGTGGCCGTCCCACTTAATACCTAGAAATGACTGCATGATCAAGCACCTAACTAAAAATCCAAAAATATAAATGCATCAAACATGGGGATCAATCACATTTATATTGCAGCAAGTTATAACATTTTAGGGTGATGCATAATAAAAGGAAAAGCACTAAAGCATGGGATACCTTGAGGGTTACCATGACAGAAGATGTCTTATTCAGAAAATGATGTTTTTTTGAAGTTACACTTGAACAATTGCAGAAACAAAAGTGAATCAGAAATTGATAGCTACAGAGATGAAAACATGTATTAATTGCAGGTATCATTAGCTAAAGCAATGGCTAACACATATTTAACAGCAAAACATCTCTAAATATAGGCTTTTTCGAAACACGGTCTTGATAAATCAATGCATTAACTGAAATATATTCAAAACATATTGCATGAAAAGCACAAAGAATGGTAAATGATAATATTTAGAAGACAGTTTTGGACTGAGCTCCGGTCGGTGGAGGCCAGCGGTGGAGCTCCAGTCGATTGCAGAGAATTGCTTGCTAGATTTGAAGATGCTCCCACTTTGTGCTAAGCCCTCGACAAATCCCATAAACCGCCCTCGTCGCCGGAGGAGAAGCACATCTCAGATATGGGCTATGATAGGAAGATTGAAAATAAATTTACAAAGGAAACTGGAGAGTCGTATGCTTTGGAAGTGCCAGACTTCTTCAAAACAATATTGGGAAAAAGAAATTTTTTTGAGAAGCGTGATTTAGAAATCGAGAAAGAGAAGCAGCATGGAAAAGAGGAGCAGACGTAGCTTATCTGAGAAGGAGAGAATATTCTGGAAAGGTAATTTTATTTTAAATTTTATTTTGTAAGTTGGTGGAAATTTGTGAGAGCGTCACGTGGCAAAAGTGGCCTCTTTTAATAGTTATTAAGATTTCTAGGTCACTGTGGATTCTCAGTCCAAAGTATCATTCAAAATTCTTTTGATTTGGCGATACTCAGTCTAAAACTAAAACACCTCTTTCATTTCACCAAACTGAACTCTATAGTAAATACCTGACTTGAAATAGAAATCATATAAATGTAAAATGATACCCCAGAGCTTTCAATGAAAAGTAGTCATCAGTCACAGATCAGTGAATCAAAGAGCTACAGCATTCTACAGAATACAGCGAAAGATATACCCATAGAGATGAAACATCCAATCACCCTATTCAGTTTGAAGCTAGAATACAAGTTTATCAGTAATCACTAAGAATGTTACCACCGCCTGTTAAGTAAAGCTAGCTGTCGATATTAGCTATAACAGCCCTATCAGAGGCCAAAATTCAAGCCCCCTTTTCAGTTTGAAGCGTTAAGCCAAGTTTATCAGTAATCACTACACAATGTTAGAACCAGCTATTATGAACAAGTAAAGCGGACTCTGGATAACAGCTATAACTGCCAATCTAAGGCCAAAATTAAGATGAGCAAATGTATACATATCAGATGGACCAAGGTTGCTCAGAAGTGAAGAACTGACAACCCTTCAAACCAGAACTCTCTTTTCGATTTCCACCAGCTTCTCATTCAATATAGAAAAGAACTCTTCAGCATTGGCTAAACCCTTTTCAATGTTGGAATTTCCGGGATCTCTTAGAATATCTTCAACCTTGGCTGTTAGGGTCGGGCATCTCACCATCCTGCATGGTTCATCCCGACCCCTCATCCTGCATGACGATCGGGCCAGACTCGACAGCAGACAACAGCTTTACCGACCTTGGCAGGAGATTCTTCCCAGACCACCTAACGGCGTGGTCTGATGTGACCAGGGTCAGCTTTTCAGCACTACATATATCTCTCTATCACACTAGAAAAAGGTAACTTGACTAAACACAACCAAACACATTCCCACTCCCCGAACAGTCTACTGACTTTAGCATCGGAGCGGGAACGACAATTAGCCGCCCCGCCCTGACTGAGTATTCTTGATTCTTAGCAGGTTCATCCCATCTCATTATCAGGACGGATCATTAGGACGTAACATCGCGACCGTAAAATTGGCGCCGTCTGTGGGGATATGACTGATTATCTTCACAGCCCACGCACTGCAAATGAGCAGAGAAGGATGAGACCACGACACTCCTCATCCAGAGGTGGTGGTCACAGATCTGGGCGATGAGGGGGCTGGAAACCCATTCACTCCCTCAAACCCCGCAACAACGCCGATCTCGGCGACGCTTGAGCAGGCTCGGCACCCGGGCGCTTCGCCATCCTTCACAGTCGAGGATGGTGATGTGCTCCGCCAGATCCAGGACTCACAGGCTACCATCAACAGGCAGCTGCAAGAGCTGCGAAGTACGCCGCCGAAAACGCGGCGCCTCGAAGGTTTGGCAAAAGCAGTCACACCGACCAAACTTTTTGACGAGCCTACCCGAGGAAAACGCAAAGCTCCCCTCACAGAGCTGGATGATGATGGGAACGAGATCCTAGATGATTCAGAAGAGGAATGGGACGATCAAAATGCGAAAGAAGGCAACCCTAGATCCCATCCCGGGAAATGGGTCGTGACGTATGTTCACAAGTCTAGTGTCAAGCCCAGAGTGCCGGCCAAGCAGAGACTGTCGGTGTTTTACGAGGCTCCAGATTCCCAAAAAAAGAGAAAGTCCTTTCTCAGAGGCGGTCACGGAGTTCGTCGCTAACCCTCGCCTCCGGATCCCGCCAAATCTGGGCACGTATGATGGTTTGTCGGACCCATCTAACCATCTGCACACGTTCACAACTAACATGTCAACATACGCCACACCCGAGCCCGTGTGGTGCAAGGTATTCGTCACCACGCTCAAGGAGGCAGCAAGGGTGTGGTTCGCCAACCTGGACAACAGGAGCATATCCAGCTTCGCGCAGTTCGAGAAACTTTTCCTCACCAGGTTCATGCAGAAAAGGAAGTTCACCAACACGACGCGGGACCTGATGAAGATACGCCACATGGCGTCATCCGGCGAGAGCTTGATGGAGTATTATGAGCGTTTCATCGAGGAGAGCAACAGGGTGGTACACCGCGGCGAGCCGCAGTGGTTGATTGAAATTTTCATGCAAGGTCTGGATCACGAGGCCCTGGATTCAGAGCTCACCCTCCGTGCGGTATACACATTGGACGAGCTGCATATGGTGGTAGAGATGTTTCACCGAGCCGACGAAAACGCCAAGAAGAAGAAGCTAGCAATGCAAAAGGAGGCCCGACCCTATTGGCCAAAGCAGAAGCTCATCCAGGATGGTCAACCGGCCAAAGCGGAGAAGACGTCGTCGGTGAAGGATAGGTTGGGCCCCAGACTTGTACAAGAAAGGGTTTTCACCCCGCTGACAAAGACGCCCAGAGAGGTTTTCTTGGCTAGCCGCGACATCATCCCGCCCCCGCGTGCCATGAAGATGCCCCCCAACAAGCGAAACCTGAAAAATTTTTGTGAGTATCATGACGACCATGGCAACGACACAGAGGATTATATCCACTTGAAGAAGGCCATCGAGTCATGCTTGCGGAAAGGGCAATTGAAACAATTCACTGCCACGGCCAAGGCCCATAACAAGGCGACATACGCCAACAGGAATGGTGGCCAGGATCAAGGAGCCAACAAGGCACGCGACAAAGGCAAGGAGGTGGCCCGAGCAGAACGACCAAATGAGAAAAAAGCCAAGTACGAAGAGGATTCATCACCAGAACGAGAGCCAGCAGGGCGAGCGAGCAATGGTATACTCACTATCATAGGCGGGAATGCCGGAGGAAGCTCAGATTCACAAAGGAAGTCCTGGTGCAGAATAGCCCTAGAACACACTCCGACGAATAGGAGACTGGGCAAGGATGAGCTGATCACGTTCGGCGTTGACGATCTCATCCCAGATCACCCGGCCGGATGCGACGCGATCATCATCACGGTCCAGATCATGGACAAAATGGTTCATCGGGCATACATGGATGGTGGCAGCTCAGCAAAAATGATGTATTGGCACTGCTTCGAGAAGCTAGATGACAATACCAAGGCCAAGTTGGTCCCGACGAGTACACCATCGGTGGATTTTGCTGATAGGATGGTGTGGCCGGAAGGCACAATCACACTTCCAGTTGTGGTCGGAGAGAGGCCGACCAGGAAAGAGGTGGACACGGAGTTCATCGTGATCAAGGCTCATAGCCCGTACAACCTCATACTGGGAAGGCCAGCGCTAGCTCAGCTCAAATGCATTGTCTCGACCCTTCATCTTCTTTTGAAGTTCCCAACCAAAAGAGTAATAGTAACCGTCCGGGGTGATCAACAAAAGGCAAGGGAATGCCACCGAAACGCAAGCGTGCAGATGACGAATCGCCACCTCGGCGCCCGGTCCATATGATACGATCGGGATGCCAAGACCACAAGTCTTTATCGGCATCATGCATGACCATGTTCCTTGATCAAGACGGATGCAAAGGTATCCAAGTGGGGTCAGACCTGCTCGAGGCAAGTCGACAGGAAGTTCTGGAAGTTCTGATCAAGCATCAGAAGGTCTTTGCATGGAAGGCAACAGACATGACGCGAGTGTCGCCTGAACTCGGCCAACACGCTCTCAGGATAGACCCCTCACACCCGCCAGTTATGCAAAAGAGCCGACCGCTGTGCCCAGAAGGGAATGAAGCAGTCAACAAACAGGTGACCGAGTTGGTAAACGCATGAATCCTATGGGAGGTGCCATATCCAACATGGTTAGCCAACCCGGTCCTGGTCAAGAAGTCGGATGGGAGTTGGCGAATGTGCATCCATTACAAGGCCTTGTACAGGGCTTGCCCCAAAGATTGCTACCCGATGCCTATCATCGACCAGAAGGTGGACGCGCTGGCGCCTTTCCCGATCAAATGTTTCCTGGATGCATACAAGGGGTATCACCAAATCCCAATGAAGGATGACGACGTCGACAAAACTGCCTTCACCTCGGTGGCTTGGATAAGGTTTAGCGACCTCCAAGTCGGCAGATAGCCTAACACATGGCATCAAGTCATGCACGGTCAACTCGACCTTTCACCTTGATAGTTCATCACGGCAACTCATCCCGCTTCACCAAGAAGGATGATGAGTTGCCACCATGAACAATGGTAAGCAAAATGATAGGGTATAACAAAGATATGAGCCAAACAGGTAAAATACTAAAGCAACAGTTTATAATGCAAATGCAAAAGTTCCACAGAAGTACAGAAACAAAGAGTTCAAATTCGTCCCCATATGGGTTATTACAAACCAAAGGAATTATCCAGAAATAAAACAAGCAGGAAAGAAGGAAAGAAAGCCTAAATTAATGGTTATGGGCAGTAACCAGAATGTTATTGCCCACATCCTCCAAGTCCTTGACTAGTCCTTCGTCCGCCACAACTTCACCGTCCACAACGACAGGCGGGACTGCAACATCTGGTTCCCAGGCGGCGAGCTCAGCGGGAGTCATCTCACAAGACAGTGCAGAGAAATACTCAGGAAAGCCGTATCCAACATAGGCAGCTCTGAGCTCAGAAAGAGCAGTGGCGTAGGCTGCAGAGTCATCATACACGCTTTCCAGTGCATACGCCCGTCGCAGAAACGCGGAAGAGAGCGCGACAACACGTTCGGAGCGAGCCACCTTGGCAAAGACTTCACGCATGCCGGAGGTCAGCACAGCATGGTAGTCGATGGTGAGATTTGCCTTATCTTCCAGCGCTTTCTTCAGTTGGCCCTCATACTCGACGTAACGGGCTTGAAGAGCAGCCAGATCGTCAGACACTTTGCTCATCTGCCCGACCTTCTCGACGGCCTCATCAAGGCATTTTTGCAGTTCAGTGGCAGACTTCTGGACATCCTGCAGGGCAGCATCACTGGTCTCTTTCGCTCTTTTCAATGCTTCACCGTCCGAAATGGCAGATGCCAGTTGGGCGTTGACAGTATCCAGTTGTTTCTTCAGCGCCTGTTCAGACTCCATCCAGTCGTCGGGCACCCACTCGGCGTTATCGTTAGCCTTGGCATCAGACTGGAGCTTAGTTATCTCGGCATCAGCAAGGGGTCAGCTGTTTTTTCACATCCCCAAGCTCAACGAGGGTGGCATGATGCACTTTCTGCTCAACCTCACGTGCCAAGCATAAAGCGCTGAGGTCAGAGAGGACGGCGAGGGATGAACAAGCACCCTGACAAGCCAAATCACAAAGCTAAGATGAGAAAAATAAAAGAGGAGGCAAAAGCACCAAAGGACGATAACCAAGGAAGACTTACATCAAAGACGGATGAGACCAGATTATCCGCGGCGTTCTTGATCCCATGAAGATTCAGCGCCGGGTTCTTCACCCAGGCCCTGAAATGATCAATAGGCATCACTTCCTTGAGGTACTCCAGCCGACCGACAGGCGAGTTCAGGAAGACATTGGAAGCGTTGGTTTTACCCTTATCAGTCTGAAAACCACCAGTGTGGGGAGGGACTCGCCCACCATGCTGTTGGCCAGCCAAGATCGGCTGAATGACATTCGGGCCACCTTTCGACTGACACGGACGCTTGGTGCAGGGATAAGGCATTCTCGCCACCGCCGAACGCATCGCGACCACCGATCCCCATCTGGAATAACTGGTCAGGTTTCAGCAGCCCTCCTGACAATCCGGTATCCTGATACAGGACGGAGGAGCCATCATCATTGCCATCCCGGTCAGTCTGGAAAGATTGACCATGCGACTGGGTGGACTGATTGGGGCCGCTTCTGTCATCCAACCTCCTACGTTGAGAGGGGCGGTTGAACATGGACACATCAATGGTCGGACGATGATGTCTCATGGCTGCAATAGTCATGCATCAAGAGACAAGTACAGTTGATACGTCAAAAAAAAGAACAAAGGGGGTCAAGCCTAGCTACATGCCTTTGTCGGTCTGACCAGGTTTCGGGACAGCCAGCTCAGGGGGCGGGCTAAATTTCCCAACATCTTGTCTGACGGGTTCAGCATCCTGGATGGCATTACCATCACCCTGACCGACAGCGGCATCATCCTGGATGGCGGGGAGTACACGACGATGAGGCAGGCCAGAATCCCGCAACCTCTCATCCAGTTTCAAAACATCCCATTTCTCCGGCCTTTCTTTCAGAGCTCTGATGGCGGCAGCCAAGCGGTTCTGAGATACACTATCTGGAGCACGACCACGAGTTTCGGGATCACCCACTGCATCATTGGGGCGAGATGCGGCGGGACCATACACCACATCTTCATCAACAAACATAAACTTCACTTTCTAGTCCCGCGTCTTGGGCATGCCAGTCAGGATGTGCAGGTCAGCTTTGGGACGAATCTTGATATGGCCCCAACCATCCTCGTTGTCGCCGCCACCGGTGTAGAAGAACACCCTGAACATGGTAACAAAGGGGACAACCCCAGAGCACCACACAGCGTCTCAGAGTCAATCATATTTCGCACAACATTCGGCGTCATCGAGCCTAAAGTCATGTCTAAATAGCACATGATAGATTGACAAAAGGGAGTAAGGGGGAACCTGACGCTACAACGGGTCAAGTGCTCGTAGTAAACGGGAACCTTGCCCGCCGGAGCAGCGTTGATGGTGTCGCTAGGCTTAGGCCGGACAATGGACTTCGCCATATCAGCAATCTGGAGGCCTTCAGTATCTCGACAGATCTGGATGAACTCGGCCACTTCATCGTCGGTAATCTGGCAGAACGCGCCGGAAACAGAGACATCTGTCATGCCCAAAATCGGAGAAACACGACAAAGGCACGAACGAGAAAGCACAAAAGGAGGAAACTAAATGATAAGTGCAGAATACCTAAGGGCGAAGAGAGCAAGTGTGTGGCGGAAGGAAGGAGATAAAGTGAAGAGCAGTTTCAAATTTGAATAAAAAAGGGGGAGTTATGCGAGCAGTTAAAGCAATAATGGCAGTTGCCAAAAAGTTGCTCAGTTACTAAGATTTAATCATCTACATCCCCGAGGAAAAGTGACGACACGTGGCAGACATGCAGTTAAGTCAGAAGGCCCACTATCACACGGACTCCAAAAGCCCATTTAAAGCCCCACGCCCGAATCTTCATTTCGAGCTCGGATTTAGAGGGACTTGTTAGGGTCGGGCATCTCACCATCCTGCATGGTTCATCCCGACCCCTCATCCTGCATGACGATCGGGCCAGACCCAACAGCAGACAGTAGCTTTACCGACCCTGGCAGGAGAATCTTCCCAGACCACCTAACGGCGTGGTCTGATGTGACCAGGGTCAGCTTTTCAGCACTACATATATCTCTCTATCACACTAGAGAGAGGTAAGTTGACTAAACACAACCAAACACATTCCGACTCTCCAAACAGTCTACTGACTTTAGTATCGGAGCGGGAACGACAACTAGCCGCCCGCCCTGACTAGGTGTTCTTGATTCTTAGCAGGTTCATCCCATCTCATCATCAGGACGGATCATTAGGACGCAACATCGCGACAGTAACATTGGCAAATCCAGCCTCAATTTCTATGTACATCCTAAGCATATTCTCGAAATCCTTCATCCGTAGCCGTTCTTCTCCTGCATCCTCCAGCAAGGAAAGGACACTGGGAATCATCTTAACCATCTTTAAAAATAAACTGCCCAAAGAATGACTCTTAGTTTCATCAGGAAGCTTCTTCTTTTCATAAAATTCAAGATAAAGCGATGCAAAGCACTCAGGCCTATTATGCGTCTCGTAATCATGTAGCAACTGTTTTATTATAGAGAGTTTTTGATAGATCGATGAAGTTACAAGCACCATCTCACTTCCAATCGTTGTTGAGTTAGTACGGGGGATCTTTTTCAGATTATCCAACGCATGCCAGAATTCAGCCAGTCTGAATATAGTATTTCCAAGTGTTTCCTCTTCAGATTCTGATGAAGAGTTATTGTGAGAGCTCTTGTTAGAAGTAGTTTGATGTCGAAAAACTCAAGCAAAACATACATCTAAAAATTAAAGGCATACCGTGGCGTTTGGTGAAGGTCTCCACTAGTTCCAGACCATGACCAAGAGCTATTGTTACAGAGTCTTCAATACATCGAGAGAGGGTAAAATGTGCCCCAACACTGGCTCCACGAGCCTGCTCAACAAGCCTCATAAGTAACCTGAAGAACTGGTTCAAATCTTGTTCAAACTTTCTTACATCTTGAGTGTTTATTTCAATACAAATCACTGAACCTGTATGCAGATTTATCTCATCGTTGAGCACAAAACTGACTGACTTTCACCAAGAAAATGGCTGTTTGTGAAAGAAAACACATGCAAAGACAGATGAGAAAAGTGTCTAAGAGACAATGACATCAAAGACACTTATTTTTGGAGTTCAAAAACCAAAATTTCAAGCAGAGCTGTTCGCCCACTGCAAGAACAGTTTCCCGGTCTTGTTTAAACTCAATTTCTTCAAAAGGTTTCGCAAACAATTTCTGCTATTTACAAACAGACAGTTATCAAAATATAGAATACACAGTCCTTCGAAATCAAGATCTTTCGGCAATTTACCTGTGAAGATTCTCCGATGTTCTTGACGCGGGTTTCCAGTCTTTACAGGAATCGATCGTACTCTGTCTCTGCCGGTGGCGTCTCCTCTGTCTCCGCCTGCTGGGCTTCCATGGTTGCGGTTTATTGTAATGGTTTGTTTTGTCAAAGTTCCCGGTTGGATTTGAATTTGTGATAGCACGAAATTCCTTGTTCTGGTCTACGTTTTAATATATATACACGGCTATACGTATATTTCACAAGTACCCCATGCATTTCAGTGAATTGGCAAACTAAACTAAAATCGATGATTTAATTTTCTGATTTTCTATGTGCAGTTCGGGCTTTACATCGATACTATTTGTACTTGTATTGTGCATATATATACTATTATGCAATGTTAGATGATTGCACATGCATTTTTCAACTAAACAAACCATAAATGCTAAATAGATATATATTGTGGTAAATGCCCCAGCAACAATTATGATCCAATCAAACTAGCCTAATATGAAACAAAAACCAAAATACATGTCAAAGAAACTACCGGCCTATAAAATTACAGAATATTTAAGAGATCTAATTAAAAAAAAGTATAATACGTTGTATCACCATCATGAGTTCAGTATCAAGGAGCAAGGTGAGAAGGGGATGAACATATTTCTATCCAGCTTCAGTTTTTTCCCAGTTGGAAGAATTGCTGGAAGTTCTTCTGTAATTCTGGTCTTCACATTATAAGACAAGAAGTTGTTATGCATCCCAAATTTCTGTATCATCTCATCATCATCATTAGGATAAAATCCACTAATTCGGAAATTATAATGTATTCTCATCACCCCAATTATCCTTTCAGTGTCAGTGTCTTTCCTAAAGCTTATTCTGTGCATCAACATCCATTCAGAGTTCCTTGCTAGCTCCCACACTGAAACGAACGACCTTTCAACGTTAAGATTGGAGTAGCAGAAACGCCTGGAGCAGATTTCAATGCACCCGAAATAGCCCGGTTTCTCGTGTTTATCTGGGAGAGCAATAGTCCAAGGCCTTAGTTCCGGCGAGTCAGTGATGATGTCTTCAAAGCACACCAAAAATATAGCCGCCGACTTTGAGTCATCTAGAGCAGCAGACCAAAAATACGTCAAAGTTTGGTTGAAATACACAGACCGGCCGGAAATATGATGAGGCTTATGAATATGGACAACTCTTGTGCGCCATTCACCCTTTTCTGAACTATATATTTCCACCTTCGAGAGATTCTTAAGAAAAGCCGACAATCTTGAAATATGCATCTTGATTTTCACCACAGAAAGTGCAAGGATCGAAAACCAAGGAGGAATATTCAGTGGTGGTTCGGAGGTTAGGGTTTAAAGGGATAGTAATTCGCAGTCTAGTTACAGGGTTTCCGACAAAGTACTGTAAATTGGAAGAGGCATAAAGTATGATACCGTTGCAGCCGTCTCGTATTTTGCCATCTGGGGATGTCCAGATACTTTTCTTGACGAGGTTAGCATCCGTTCGTGAAAGTGATTTGGTGGTCGATCCGGATCCGGTTAGCATCCGGATTCTAAATTCTCGTATGCCAGCCACTTGAAAAGTATCGCTACATCTGGTTGCCACCCATTTTGCTTCTCCAGGATCGTCTTCTACAAAATTGAGAAAACCATGAACTCCAGTGCGAGGATTTGGGGGACATAGCTTTGGAACGCAGAACCTGGATATCAGAAAGTTCCAGTCTTTGCAAACAGGTTTCAATGAGACTAACCTTTTGTGATGAGCCAAGGATATGATCAGTTCGTTGGCTGGAAGTATTCGAAGAAAAATCTCAACTTTCACGTCGAGAGGCAATTCCGACCTCAAATCCTCGGATTTCATCATTGATATTTAACAAAAGTCTGGCCTTTGATCAACTATGTTTCAAAGCGCAGGAAGAAGAGGGCGAAAAGGGATTAGAGGATCGAGTAATACAGTCGGACTTGTGTATATATGGAACTCAATCCGCTTAGTAACCAACAAAGAAAGAAAAAAAAAGAAGGTAGATTTGGTTTATGTAAGATCAACTTTCCTATTCTTTTATTAAATTTGTAACCCGATTTGCGAGTAGGAGGAATCGAGAAATTATATGCCGCTAGTTTACCTTTCATATATATGGGCTGGGAGCTGGAAACCCTAGGGCTGCAAGGATATCTGTAATTACAGCGGCGCTTCTGATTTTTTTGTGCATTGATGGTAGTTGATACCACCCTTTTTTCCAGCCAGCGTGATAATTTTAAATCACATCTTGATAATTTTAAATCACATCTTGATAGTGACATTGATTTACCCTTTTTTTGTTTTCAGGTTTATGGATTAGTCAAGTATACTTCAAAAAGCCGGTATTCGAGCATAATTTAGATGAGAATATTTTAAACTTATAAATGGCATTGATGTTTACATCATAGTTTTATTATATCTGATGAGTTAGGGAACGTGTCACTATATAATCGATGCGTTTATATCATTGTCGATTCTGCGGTAAATTTGGTTCTTGTGCACAATTGTAGTTTACCACGGTCAACAAGTTCAGATGAACAGTGTTAGATGCATTAATTTTTGGTTACAGTTGTGAACTCTATGTTTTCATGGTTTCGCTGCTATGCTTTTATTTGCGGCACTCTATGAACTGCAAGGCTTTTCTTGATGCTGCTCAATATACAAAGTTGATGTCTTTATGTGTGCTTTGCTTATAAAATAAATGATATTATATGCACATTTGTTTCAGCTACTTGCTTTAGATTTAATTTGTCGTTAGTTTCAACATTGTGGTTTTGGTGGACTGGCCATTACAAGTAATCTTGCCCAGACTTTTGGATGAACTGGTTGGAATTTCTTGTGGGATTACAAACTTTAACTGTGCTGAGAATTAGTGTCAAATAGTTGCCGGGGTTTGATTTATTTGGTGAAGTTAGTTTGTTGTTTTCTGAAATGATGTAAAGATAAAAAAAGTGATCTATTAATAAAGGTGAAGTCAGTCTGCTTATAATCAGTTGAAATTTTATGTTCTTATGCGCTTAGTATACGGTTTATGTAGACTATAATTTAAAGCTGGTGTGGCTTATGATGCTTGTAAAATTGGTCGAACAAACCTAAGGCATCAACAACAGGCTTTTTGCAACGGCGACTGGTGTTGCTATCGAGGTAACAATTTCTTACTGATCAAGTGATTTTTAATGAAAGTTTCTATCTTGAAAATAATTAGCATGAATCAGTGTAGTATGTGATCACCAGCTTCTGAGAATTTGTCAGCTCTAGAGGTTTCTGTTGGAGGAAATATTAATGTTGCTGATTTGGATGATAGTAAATGTTTGAAAATTGGGGATTCTATACAGAGGAAGTATGTAACGTGAGCTTGATATTGGGTGGGCATATATGATGTTATATTTTGGGGATTCTTCTAGTAATGTTGCTACACAAAGTTTTGTTATTTTAGTGTGGAAACTGTTGGGAAGAAACTATGAAATGTAGAAGGGTTTATAAGTGTTAAGGGAAAATATAGAGAACTTGGAGGAAGAGGCTAAGTTTATAGAAGAGAAAACTTGTATTATTTTGACTTGATGAAAACACAAGTACATCACCCTATTTATACTAGTGGCATCACCCAACCAATGGCTAGGATCATCCATTCTTAATTCTAATCCAATGGCTATTATTAATCTCTAGAACATTCTCTACTTCTCCATAATTCTCCATACTACTCCACATATTCTAGAGAGCTATAGAAACTACTCTATATTCTTCCATACCTTCCAAGACCTTCTCTTGAATTCTTCTAGATTTGGGCTCTTCGTTTTTGGGCTTAAACACAAATCAAGTTTATATTTCAACACCCCCTCTTAAACTTGATTTTGAACTCCAAGTAAGCTCCTCATCCTGATGAAGTCTCCATGCTTGAGGGGTTTAGTGAAGATATCTGCTAATTGATCACCCGTCCTCACGTACTCCACTTGTACATCTCTTCTGGCAACACATTCTCTAATGTAGTGATACCGCATATCAATATGCTTACTCTGCTCATGGAAAACTGGATTCTTGCTCAAGTTGATTGCGGATTTGTTGTCCATGAAGATCTTCGTCGGCTCGTCTTGTGGTAACTTTAGCTCCTTCAATAGGTTTCATAACCATATTGCGTGGCACACACATGAGTTTGATGCAACATACTCCGCTTCACATGAGGATAAAGTGACAATTGGCTGCTTCTTGGACATCCATGTGAAAGCTGTATCTCCCATGTAAAACCCAAAGCCGCTTGTACTTCTTCTATCGTCCTATCTCCTTTCCAATCACTATCACTATATCCAACAAGTTTGAAATCATTGGAAGTAGTGTAGTGTAAGCCAAAGTTTGTCGTACCTTTAACATAACGGAGGATTCTCTTTGCCGCCTTTAGATGAACTTCTGTTGGACTCTCCATGTAGCGACTAATAACTCCAACCGCATATAAAATATCCGGCCTCGTGCATGTTAAGTATCGCAAACTTCCAAGCAAACTCTTATAGAGTGTCGGGTTCACCTTTCGTCCTTCTCCTTGTATGGTTAGCTTAATTCCACACTCCATGGGCGTCCTTGCTGAATTAGCTTCCTCCATTCTAAAGTTCTTGAGCACTTTCTTAGCATTGACCTCCTGGGAGATAAATATACCATCATCTCCTTGCTTTACTTCAATACCGAGATAGTAAGACATGAGCCCAATACCGATTGTCATATTTGTGGTAATGACAATGCCCGGATTAGCAAGAAATATTGCATATGTAAATACTATGATGCTTAGATTAGCTAAAAATCCGATGGGTGACAGGTTCAAAATTGTGTATGTGTAAAACATTATAACTTTGTATTATTTGATTATCAGATATTTTCTTGGTCATTCAAATGTTGTTTCTGTGCTTGTGCATACGTTGAGTTTCCACATTTTATGAATATTTTAATTTTGAATTTACTAACTTCACTTTAACTTTAGTATATCCATAAATTTATTTATTTTTCATATTCTTAATAGTTGTGCTTATGATTATTTACTTTATTTTATCCATCTTAGTGAGCTCAACATCATACAGTATAATATTATTTCGTTGTCAACATTCAAATTATTAGTTTTTTCTTCAACAATAAAATATATAAAAGTAAAATTACCGTGCAATGCACGGCGGACATTAAAACTAGTCTTTTATTAAATTTGTAACCCGATTTGCGAGTAGGAGGAATCGAGAAATTATATGCCGCTAGTTTACCTTTCATATATATGGGCTGGGAGCTGGAAACCCTAGGGCTGCAAGGATATCTGTAATTACAGCAGCGCTTCTGATTTTTTGTGCATTGATGGTAGTTGATACCACCCTTTTTCCAGCCAGCGTGTTTTTGGATTATGTGACAACTATTGCTCCACTTATTTGCACATTGTTGTGAAATATGATGTATTAAAAGACCATATCCTTAACTTGGTTAATATTTTCAGGAGTTGTAAGAGGATGTGGTTTTCAGCACCTAGGAGCCTATGTCAGTCTTGCTGCATATTACCTGTTTGGATTGGAATATTATGTGGAGCTTCTATGCAAAGTTTTCTTCTTGGAATCATTACAATCTTCACTAACTGGGAAAAGCAGGTCATTTTATCGATACTATTCTGTTAAAATGGAATTTATACTTTTGCTCAGAAGGTTTGCAATTCTTAATGAACCCATCATTATGTTGCAGGCCATAAAGGCGAGAGAAAGGGTGTTTCAAGAAAGTTCAGATCACGGTGAAATTTTGAGCTGAATATAAGAGATCACTTGTCACCTACAACTGTTCAGAACATTAGGGCCCTGTGTGTTCTGGGTTTTTGTGGGATTTGGATCTTGGGATTTTGACACTGTACAAATCCTTGGATTTAGAGTGGATCTTGCAAAACCCAGATCTGGCAAGACCTTGTATGGTATAAAGATCTGGTTTTGGGTTTTACAATAATTTATTAATAAAATAATAGTATATGCAAAATATTTGTATCCTTCTTTTTGTAGTAGTTATTTTGGAACAAATGAACTCAAAGATTTGTAAAAATATATCATAATATAATTTTTAAAAGTATAATTAAGTTATTATATATAATTATATTAAAAATATAAAATTTTATTTTTTTACATTTTGGGTCAATGCAAGTTTACAATTTTCATTATAATTGGATGGGTTGAAAAATTATGAACTATGATTTATTTTTAATAAATAGAGTGGAATCGGTAATTTTTAATCCGACCCGTTACAAAATTAAATAATTATATATAATATTTCAATATATAAATATTATTTCCGGGGCAATTATAATAATATTTATAATGTTTTAATTTTATTTCAAAAGTAAATATAGAACATAAATAATATAATAATATTTTTAATATAGAACAAAAATAGTGGCAAAACTTGGTTGGATTTTGGGTTTTACACGTAAATCCCGAAAACCAAATCCTGTCCAAAACATACAAGGTTTTGGATTTTGGAGAGTAAATCCCAAAATCCAAAACCTCCAAGATCCTAAAACACACAGGGCCTAGGGCCTTAGGATTTATGGGGCTTTGTTTCATTTTACATGAAATCATGTCTTTGTATTAAGAAATGCGAGAAGCTGAGAGAAGGTTTGACGAAGCGCTTTAGAAGTCTTTTTCAGTCAGTAATGTAACCATATGCTTTGGTTTAGGAGATTCATCTGAGCTGCCTCTCCTTTGGCAACTAATAGTTGACTGCTGCTAACAGTGATGTGTTACAATCAATCTGTGCTGCTGTCAATAACAATATTCCGTGTCTCCTCAGAATCAGTGTGTACAATCTGATTTTCTGCTGTTATTTTCTCTACCGATATGGTTATTAGTTTTTAGCACGGGGTAGAATGTGATCTACCAAAATTTTGCCTGACAAAGAAACGCGCGTACCAGACAGGCGGTACTGAAGTTTCCAACTAGGGATTTGGCAGAAGGCCAGATGCCAAAATTAAAAATTCAAATGACCACCATTCAATCTATCAGAAGTCAGAACAAGGCAAAAGGAACACACAAAATGAATTTGTGATAGCACGAAATTCCCCGTTCTGGTCTACGTTTTGATATATATACACGGCTGTACGTATATTTCACAAGTACCCCCTGTATTTCAATGAATGGGCAAAGTAAACTAAAAATCGATGATTTGATTTTGGGCAAAATGCAGTGGTATCCCTGAGTTCTTTGCTAAGTGCTCAGGTACCCTTGAACTTTCTGAATGTCCTCAAGTATCCTTCATTTTAGGTCAACACCGTTCAATATCAGAAATTAAGCAAATGACAAAACTACCCTTCAATTATTAAATAGCTAAAACAAAGTATTAAAAGAAGAAAATATCTCCGTGTGTCTATCATATTTTTCTTTGATCTGAGAGCTCGTTTGGTTGCATCGACATTTTGTAGCAACTCCACCGCCAAGAAATTTTGTAGTAGTGGCAATCTCAACGTGTTTCGTATGCTCATGGAGCACAGAATTAGCTGCAAATTGAAGAGTTGATTGGCTATCACAGAACAAATAGGATAATAGTGAACAATACCTAACGACCGTAAGAAAGATATCAACCAAATAAACTCACAACAAATAAGCGGCCTCCGTTCTGAAACAGGGAGGTCACGTCCTAACCCGGCGAGGGGCACGTCCTAAATGATTTGAATCATTTTTTATTGAAATAAACTATCAAAAGTATCATGTTTAGAGTCTAATAATACAAACACATAAAATTATCTCATAAAAATGTGAAATAAAGAGAGATCTCGTCATAAACTTATGATAGGACTGCCTAACCAAAACTCTCTCACAGCCATATTCAGTAATGAAATCATTTTGCAACCAAAATCGCACTAGGGTAAATCGTAGTCTCTTTTGTTGTCTCTTTTGTTAAATATTGACGGGTGCCTTAATTATATGAGATTTATGAAATAAATAATTGCTTTTAATGATAATTGTGCAAAAAACCATATATTGTAGTACTATTTTGGGATATAATGAACATATAACAAATCATGCTTGGCGTGAAAATATGAAATTAATTAATTTAAGAATAAAAGAAATTGAAATCAAGATTACATTATTTTTTTGGATTAAACCACCAAAGGTGAAGAGATGTTATACTAGTCATCCCTTTGACAAAGAAGAGAACATAAAAATAAATTACAATGACTCTACGAGGTGGAGGCGAATGGTAAGATTATAGAGAAATTCATTAATATTTAATTCTAACTTGTAAATTCTTGTACATCTCAATTTAGCTATGAGTATTAATGCATGAATAACATAGTTAATTCTAACACTAGAAATAAAGCTAAGTGCATCAAAATTCATAAGGTTGTGGACAACGAAACTTTTAACCAGTTCGGACACAAACTGCCTAAAATACCAAGCATAACACACCTGCATTTTCCAAAATTTGCTCTAGAGGGAAGCTCGACTGCTTCATACAAATTCATTTTGACCTGAAATGGACATATCTAGCTCAGCAAACAGATTAGAACCTGAAATACAGGTATTAACCATCACATCATCATACAGAGATTGAAATCCAACCACACCATCATCCCATGCGTAGATCGAAAATAAATATTAAATACAGAGATCACTTAGGAACACTTGCATATTTTTCAATCAAACCAAAAACACAGATAAAGCTTAGACTAACCATGATTTGCCACAACCTTCCAAGGAGCGTCCAAATAAACAGATACTGCAAATTCACAACAAGACCATATATATGATTATCCTTCCAAGCCTCGGGAAACAGTCGCAGAGATAATATACCCTAAAATACATACACTCATACTAACCCATATGTATGGGCGTAGTTTCCTCATCCACAGTATCAATGCCAACCGTTTCAGTCCCTACATGATCTGATAAATGCATATTTAGATAAACAAGAACTTATTGTATGATAATGTCACACACAAACTTGCATAAATCGAAAATCAATCCGACTGACCTGGATTTTCTGAAGTTGCTTTAGAGGGAATCTCGACTGCTTCATCTACAAATTCATTCTGACCTGAAATGGACATATCTAGCTCAGCAAACAAAATAAAATCTGAAATACAGGAATCAACCATCACATCATCATATAGAGATCGAAATCAACCACACCATCATCCCATGCATAGATCGAAAATCAACATTAAATACAGAGATCACTTAGACTTACTTGGATTTGCAAGCTGAATGGCAGGGAGAGGGAGCACGGCTACAATTCTCAATACGTCTAAAATAACAATGAATCTCAAACCACCAAGGGAGGGCATAACATGAAAGATTGGAAGAATTTTTTTTCTATCCCACTCTCAAATTCCCTAAGAAAACCAGTTACCACAACATTGAATAGACGTTGTCTTACGAAGTATGTAGCTACAGAGGTAATTGTGGAATGCAACCTATCATATCCAAAGCCAACAAGCTCTTGATTAATTCCATTTAACCCCCTAGGTCACTTTAGATCATTATTTTCCCTAACCTAGATAGGATACTAGAGTTCTCATACCATCCAATAGCTACAAGAATATTATTATACAAACTGTGATAATAGCTATTTGTGAATTTCCTTCCTTTATCATCGGTAAATCTCTTGTCCTGGTGAGAGTACTAGGCAGCGAGGTAGTGGTTAACACGTTCTGCATATTCATTCCCCCTTTGGTTCATCTCTATTATTAGCCTGCATATTTTCAAACCCGGTTCCATAATTTTTCTCATCACATTCTAATCTATAGAAAACTCAACAACATAACAACATAAGCAAGTTTATAACAACATAGCAGCAAAGGAATTTCATTCATAGCATCATAAGAAGCAAAGAAACCCTGACAAACCTTTGCTCAACAAAGAACTCAACAAGATAACAACATAAGTAGCAACTGAATTCAATATCATCATAAGCAATGTAGAGAGAAGAATGAAACCCTAACCTTAGAGAGAATGAATGAAGAGAGAGGTGTGGAATGTAGAGAGAGAGAGAGAGAGAGAGAGGTGCGGCACCGTTAGGGATGAAAGTGAGGGGAAAAAAAAGGTGGGAGTGAGGTATTTAAAGGGAAACAAAATGACATCTCTACTCTTGGGAGAGTCGGTGATCTAAAATCTGGAGTAGATGACTAAAATGCCCTTTCGATGAATTTAATGGTTGGTTTTTGGACTTGTTATGCAATTTTTATAAATAATTAAGCTAGTTGCTTACTGTTACTTTTTGTCACGTCATTAGCTTTCTCAAGAAATGGTTGTCTTCACAAGCAACTAGCTTGATATAGATTTTGTGGATCGTACATAATTAATTCAAAAGAATTTGCTAGATATTTTGTATATGTGTGACCATAATAGCTAATGTTTATGGTAGCTTACCATTAATTTAAATACTGGATTGAAAATATGGTTGTGTCACCCAAAATTACAAGAGAATGTGGCTTACCGTTGAAAATGCTTTAGGGTTTTAGGGTTTAGGGTTTTGTGTAGTTTATTGAAATTGATTTTAGTTGGACTAAAATGTACATTCTATATCACAAAAATCAATTTCATGGAATTAATTTCAAAAATAGTAGTGATGATAGTCGAATGATATGTTCTTCTTGGCTTGCTTGGATATTTTTCAATATAATTTTAAAAAAATTGGTCACTTAAATTAAATTGAATTTTAATTGGGTGGAATATAGATAGATTTAGTCAAAATATATAAATTGAATTAAATATAGTTTATATCTAAATCGAATCAAGGTACTATTTTAAGCAGATCTTATATTAAATTAAACCTATTTGATTCAAAAACTTATTTGGAATTAGATATGGTGATTGATAAAATTTGTGACACTTCCATAAATAAATATGGGAACAACTAACAACGCACAAGGGGGTCAAGAGTAATTTCCTGATTTGCCTCTTTCTTGACGCAAAATTTTAAAAAGTTCACCGATCGAGTATGTCGCTATCTATAGTTTTGTTAAATTCTGATACTCTCTGACAATTTTTATATGTAATGATTCGATTAAAACAGTCTAATTATTTCACTATAATTTGAAAGACATTAGATCTTGATCAATCAATACGATATAATTCAACCTGAACTTAAATTGACATAATTGACCTGATTTGATAATGATATTCAAATTCGGACTAAAGTTGAACCGAACTTGACCTTAAAGGAAGTAAAATTTGAAGTTTTAAATTTAATCTGATTAAATTTTTATTACTTCAATTGAACTGAATTGAACTAAAGAATGAAGAAATGTGTCGAAAGATGATGATTAATGCTACTCATACTACTAGGCCTACGCACCGCATTTTAATTTCATTTTTACACTAAATTAAATATAATAAAAAATTTGTTGGAGTACACAAAAACTTTACGAGTTTTTAAATTATTATGCTTCTGAAAAATCACTTTTACTACAAAAATCAGTTTCTCCTCGAATTCAGTGTGGGCGATTACACCGTGAATGTGTGCGATTCCTTTATTTCCTCATTTTACAACTATTTCCGATAAGATTCTTCCCCTTTTCCGATATGTCCCCACGCCTCAGTACCTAAAACGGTCATAAAACGGCAATTTTCATGGCTGAGCCACCGCAGCTCCGCGGTGACAACCCCAACCAACGAACTTTCACCCAAGCTCTCACATCTAAATCTCCCCCACTGTCCAGTTCCCTGCCCACAAACCCAGAAATCCTTCCAATTGGCGAGCACAAAGGCAAGATAGCATGTATTGTGTCCCCAGATCAAGCAGCCTCGCTCGCAAATCACTACACGAACGCTCTGATTGGCAAGTTTGAGAGGGGAAAACCGTCCATGGAAGTTTTGAATGAAGCTTTCAAGTCAATCGGTTTTGAAGCAGCTTTCCAACTTGGCTCACTGGATTACCGTCATGTCTTGATCCGATTTCAGAGTTCTACTGACTATCAGAGATGTTGGCTCAAGGGCACATGGAGTTTCAAAGGAGTTCCCATGAAGGTGCTGAAATGGTCTACTGATTTCAGTCCTAGCTGCGAATCCTCAGTTGTCCCGGCATGGGTAACAGTCCCTAACCTACCAATTTTTTTCTATAATGTGGCTATGCTAGAGTTTATTGGCAATAGAATTGGTAGTTTTATCAAAATGGACGCTGCTACTGCCTCATTGACCAGGCCATCTGCAGTTAAGCTTTGCATTGAAGTAGACTTACAAAAGAAATTGCATGAGGAGATTACTGTTGGAATTATAGGCCATGTCACAGACTTAGAGATCATCTATGATCAGTTGCCCCAATATTTCTCCCATTGTTGCAAGCTTGGTCACTGTCTAGAGGAGTGCATCTCTGCTAACCCCCAACTCAGACAAGCTTTTGATCCTAGAAAGCCTATGCCATTTGACCCCTCAAACCAGCAACACAAATTCCCCAAGAAGATAGCCCCTCAACTGTCTGCTAAACCTCAAAATAACTCTATCACTGAGGGTGTCTCAGGGGTTTCTGCTAAGGAAAAGGACAGAACTATTAAAGTTCAGATGATCTATGTAAAAAAGACTCCTGCTCAGACTATGGTTCCTGCTCAGATTCAGCCTAATTCAACCACTGCAACTGGGGACAAAGGCAAAGAGAAGATGTGTACTTCAGATGATGAACTCATGCTCCTTGAATCTTCATCTCAGCGCTGCTCCCCTCCTACTGATCACACTGGAAAAACTCCTATTTTGATCCATGATGAGGCTCAGAACTCAGATAACCTATACCAACCTCAACAGACACCTTATGTCTTGACCACCCCTCCAGCTCAGCACCTTACCTATATTCTACCCACTGAAGCCCCTCCTTCCCAATCCATACACACTCCTATATCTCCAATCCACCTTCCTCCATCCCCTCTCCTCCAGCCTGAACAATCTGATTGGCTTGCCAAAAATCTCAGACCTAGAGTCTATGCATCAGATGATCTAGAACTGAGATTTGGTACACCACCATCCCCTGCTGATAATACTTTTACTTCTAATGCTGTTCCTTTTTTTTCTCAGGCTAAACACAGGCACAACAGATTCCTTCCCTTGATTGAAGATGAGCAACTTCAGGAAATTAGAGCCTCAACAGAGATTTCACTAACTACTGATACTAGTAAGGACAAGGCAGCCTCTGATGACTCCAATAATAATGCTGATCAGGTAAACACAAGCCAGGTAAGGAAATCATCTAGGCTCCTTGCTAAGCAGAACCCTGGCATCAGATTGCAATCCTATTTTACTCAACTGAACCAAATTGTATCTGGATCCATTACCAATAGCCCTAAAAATATTTTTAAATGATTAGTACACCCCTCAAATTAAAATTCCTAGTTTGGAATATTAGAGGCATGGAAACATCTTTAAAAAGACTTGCTGAATTGATTGATACATATAGCTTTAACCTTATCTGCCTAATTGAGCCTATGCATGCTAACCCTAAATGTCAGTATTATATGAATGTACTTAAATACAAAAACTGTCTTTTTGCTCATAATGAAAGAATCTGGATTTTTTGGCAAGATGATATCCAGATCTCTCTGATTAATGATCACCCTCAATTTTTACATGTTTCAGTCCAAAGCCAAAA
Organism: Sherardia arvensis; assembly: GCA_948330725.1. Taxonomy (NCBI): domain Eukaryota; kingdom Viridiplantae; phylum Streptophyta; class Magnoliopsida; order Gentianales; family Rubiaceae; genus Sherardia; species Sherardia arvensis. The sequence continues at coordinate 8,565,885 of OX415244.1, forward strand.
ACTAAATTCCTCTATGGAATCAGTGTTTGTATATGGACTGAGAACGAGGAAGGGTAGAGAGGATCTTTGGATTGATTTGCAAAAAATAAGTTGTCCAGAAACAGTTTTCATTGGAGACTTTAATGCAATTGCATCTATCTCTGAGTATAAAGGTCAGTTAACTCCCAGCCTTCATAGTATCCGTGATTTTACTAAATTTATTGATGATATGGCTTTGGAGAATATAAATACTGTTGGCAATCCTTTTACATGGTCTAATGGAAGACATAATTTTCCCCTTGATCTCAGTGATGATGGGAGGGTAAAAACTCCCACCATCCAGAGACTTGATAGGGGTCTATGTACAGCTGCCTGGAATTCAACATTTCCAGATTCTTCCATACTAGTTTTGAATAAACTGAGTAGTGATCACTGTCCACTCTTTCTTAGTATAGGTAGCAAGATAAAATCATCTCCAAGGCCTTTCAGATTTCTTAATACTTGGTTCAAGAGAGACTCCTTTCTGGACTTAATTAGTGAAAACTGGACACCTCCTATTGGCAACTCTGGAATGTTAGGACTGTACCTTAAACTTCTCAGATTGAAGAAACAGCTTAAAATTTGGAACAGAGAAGTTTTTGGTAATGTCCATACTAATGTTGTCAATATGGAAGAACATCTGAGATTATGTGAAATAGCTTATGACTCTGATCAGAGTGAAATAAATCTGGTCAGCCTCAAACAAGCTAAGACATCCCTTTCTAAAGCCATAAAAGAGCAACATCATTTTTGGAAAAATAAATCCAGAGTTAAATGGCTTAAGGAAGGTGATGACAACACAAAATTTTTTCATAACTCAGTAAGGGAAAGGAAGAGCAAAATGAGCATTACAAAAATTCAAAACTCACTTGGTGACTGGATTGAGGAGTTCTCAGAGATAGAAGCAGAAGTTGTGGCTTTTTACTCTAATTTATTATCTGCTGAGGAAAATCCTAACCAAAGAGTTTTCTATTCTCATTTTTTGTCTCAGATCCCTAAACTTATAAATGATGAAGACAATGCTGAGCTTATCAAGCCTGTTTCAAAAGATGAACTTAAAGGCATTGTCTTCTCATTAAATAAGAACAGTAGCCCAAGCCCTGATGGTTTTACTGCACAGTTTTATATAAAGAGTTGGGACATAATTCACTTAGACCTCCTTTGGGCAGCAAATGATTTTCTTTCTAGCTCAATCATGCCCAAAGGCATTTCCAGTACATGGATTGCTATAATTCCTAAAATGGACACTCCCTCTTCATTTTCTGATTTTAGGCCTATCAGCCTCTCCAATGTGGCTAACAAAATTTTCTCAAAAATTTTAATGGAGAGACTTAAGCCTTACATGCATAAAATCATTTCCCCTCACCAAACAGCATTTTTGAAAAATCGGGACATTTCTGATAACATTATTTATTTACAGGAAATGGCTAGGTTTATTGATAAAAAGGGCAGAACCCCTAACTGTATTTTGAAACTTGACCTGAGAAAAGCTTTTGATAGGGTTTGTTGGAATTTCCTTACTAGCATCCTTATTAAATTTGGATTTCATGGAAAGTTTATCTACTGTATTATTAAAAATTTGTCTCAAGCCTGGTTTTCTGTTTTAATTAATGGTAGCCCAGTTGGATTTTTCCAAGCTACTAGAGGTATCAAACAAGGTGACCCCCTTTCTCCTTTCCTCTTCAATATATTTTCTGAGGCTTTCACTAGGAGTTTATCTTTCTCATATCAATCTGGCAAACTGAAATATTTTAATCTACCTAGATCTGCTTCTCTGATCTCTCACTTATCATATGCTGATGACACAATGATATTCATGCATGCTAGCACTACTGATTTAACTAGAATGAAGGCTTTTTTAGTGGTTTTTGAATCTGTCTCTGGACAGAAAATTAAATTCGACAAAAGTGATTTTTATGTTAGTAAGCATGCCACTCAGACTAAAATTAGAGAGATAACTAACATTCTAGGTATGAAAAAAGAATCTTTTCCATTTAAATATCTAGGAGTCCCAATATTTTCAGGTAGAGTTAAAAATGTGTACTTACAGCCATTATTAGAGATGATAGATAGGAGGTTGAATAATTGGAAAAATAAGTGGTTATCCACTGGTGCTAAAATGATTCTGATAAACTCCTGCATCTACTCACTTCCTCAACATTATTGGGCTGTTTTGAAGCCAACTATACAGGTCATAAAAAAATTAGAAGAAAGATCTCTATTTTCTTTTGGGGTACTATTGATGATAGACCCAAAAAAACATGGAGAAACTGGAATGACCTCTGTTACCCTATATCTGAGAATGGTTTAGGCTTTAGAAATATGAACATCATTATTAAATCATTCTCTGCAAAGTTATGGTGGAAATTTCAAAATTCTAAGGCACCATGGACTATATTTCTTGCTTCCCTGCCTAAATCCTCACAGACTTCTCAAACATGGAAACGCATATGTGAGGTGACTCCTTTCTGTGAGGAAAATTCCAGAGTTATACTTGGGGCTGGTACATGTAATTTTTGGAATTCTAATTGGCTAGGAAATGGGATTCTTAGTGATTTTCTAAGTCCTGAGCTTGTTGATATTCCTCTGGATTGTACAGTGGCAAATTTTATTCATAATAAAGATGCTTACATTCCACTACTATCTGCTCATACTGATGCTACTCTACTTTCCTCACTTCAGGTAGCAAAACTCACCCATAATAGATTGGATAGGCTAATATGGAAGCCTGAGGAATCTGGAGCCTTCACTTTCAAAAATCTGTTTACAACAGGCTCAGAAGCAAGAGAGGTAACTCTGTATCTCTTCTCAAAATCTGGAATTCTAGAGTCCCCAAAAAAATTTCAATATTTATGTGGAAGGCTCTTAATTCGCTTCTCCCTTTTGATAATGTTCTTACATTCTATGGATTCAATATTGTTTCAAAATGTTGCTTCTGTAACCATAAGGATGAGCTTGATCACTTTTTCAATCAGTGCACCCTTGCCACAGCTGTATGGACTGAAATAAATAGATTCATAGGGATCCAAACTCCTGTTTTTTCCAATATATGGTCCAGAGTTTCTCACTACTTATCCAGGCATGGTTTATCTACTGTGCACTCTCAAATGATAAAAAATATACTCCTTTTCTCATGTTGGTCTTTATGGAAGGCTAGGAACAAGTTTATATATGATAACACTGTCCCTAACCTGCCTACACTTCTGCATGATATCAAAAGTATGATTTTTAACTCCTATGCAGCTAAACCATTTTATATTCATAGGCCAGTGGATATTGAATTTGCTTCCAATGGATATCTTCCTATGTGGCTAAAACCCCCTAAGCCTAATATTCAGAAAATCTCATGGTCTTGTCCATCTGTAGGCTGTAAAGTTAATATAGATGCTTCCTGGAAGGCCTTAGAGAATCAAACAGGGATTGGAGTTATTATTAGGGATGCTACTGGCAATTTTATAACTGCTGAATGCATTTACACTCATGCTCAGTCCCCTTTACACTCTGAACTACTGGTAATAGGTCTTGGGGTTATAAATGCTAGAAAGCTTAATTCTGAATTTGTGCTAGACTCTGATTGTAGTCAGGCTATTAAATGTATACTGAACCCTTACAATGCACCATGGAAGCTCTTTGATTTATCTGATGAACTGCATAATGTGTGCTCTAGCATTAACATTACTCATATTTATAGAGAGGCCAACTCTGTGGCTGACTCTTTAGCTAAATATGCAGTCAGTACTAAATCTGCTCATACTTTCAACTCATCTTCACAGCTTCCTCATTTGGCTAAAGGGTTATACATGCTTGATAAAATTGGCACTCCTTCAATCAGATTGCATCCACCTTAGGCAGATGCTACTCTTACTTGCTTCAATTTCTGTTTTTCGCAGGAACTTGGCAGCTGCAAAGCGGTTGCTGGTGAAGCAGTACTTCTGGCCTTTCTCTGTCCACTCTTCTCAGCTCTAATGCTCTCTCCTTAAGGTTTCATCCCTATCTCTCAGCCCTAGCTCAGATGTAATATATATTAACTTATTATTTTTAGCTTGTTCTTACTCCCTAGGCCGCATTGAGTTTTGCTGAGCAATTCTCTAATAGGTCTTGAGAGTTTGATCATGTCTATTTTGGCCTATCATTGTATAGAGCAAGTGGTCTAGCTTAGATCATTTTTTGAAAAGTATTACTATGCTTTTGGGACTATGTCCCCCACAAACTTGGCTTGGTTATTATGACCATGATTTGTACTAGTTTTTATAGGTTTGGGAAGCCGAATAAAAATTCTCCCGCTCTCGAGCGGTTTAACGTTAAAAAAAAAAATCACTTTTACTAGCATTGACAACTTTAACGTTCACATCAAGAGGATCCAATTCTGGCAACGACGAAGTCACTTAAATCAATTTTAATTTTTAATATCTTGTTCATTTTTTATATTAATTGGTTGCTAGGTGTATACATATTAGAATTTAAAAATTATTTATTTTGAAATAAAATGTGATTAAAAAAGTATATATATTTATTTATTTATATATATGAAATTTTCTAAAAATATAACTTTTAATTAGTTATGAGATACTGAAAAGTATTTATGTTATTATTATTTATCAATATTATGTGTATTATTTTGAGTTCATCACTTTATCAGTTCAATTCAATTCAGTTGTTTAAAAATATGAATTGATAGATTTGATCTAATTTAATCATATTGATTATAATACTTTAAGTTTCACTTTATCTTAATTTAGTTTACTTTAATTTATATAAACTAAATGGTAATGTATAAACAAATTATAATGATTTTGGGCTCTATAAGACCCTATTTATTAGTTTTATTTATTGTTCAATTCTCGCTCTTACACGGAGCTTTGGCCAATTTGGGAACTGGGATATATACTACCCGTTTCAAAAGGTGAACGGCAAATTTGAAGGGACTGTTCTTTAGAGTGTTTTTTGTAAATTAGTTCGTTTAGCTTCAGCAATTCTGAGTTTGTCTCTCTAAAATCCTACTCTCTGCCTTCTCTCTAAACTTTCCGTTTTTTCCTCAATTAACAAATAATATATCCACTATTTCATGCCAATAACATCATTATTATAGTAAAACAACGGTAATACAACCGTTACAGTCATGGCGGAGCCGCCGCTGCATCGCGGCGGAAACCCCCAACCCCGCTCTTTTGCACAAGCCCTCACTGCCAAATCACCACCTCTAACTCTTACCCTTCCCAACAACCCTGATATCAACCCAATTGGAGATTTTAAAGGCAAAATTGCCTGCATAGTTTCGCCGGAACATGCCTCTGACTTAGCATCTCACTACCATAATGCTCTAATTGGGAAGTTCGACAATGGTATGCCATCCATGACGGCACTCTACGAAGCTTTCAAATCCATTGGCTTCACCTCAAGCTTCCAGATCGGCTCGATCGATCACAGGCACATTCTCATCCGTATTCAAGCTCGGGAAGACTACCAACGCTGCTGGCTTAAGGGGTTATGGATGTTGAAAGGATCAACTATGAAAGTTCTCAAATGGACAACTAATTTCGCCCCAGGAACTGAACCAGCCATTGTTCCTATCTGGGTAACAATTCATCATATCCCTATTTTCTTCTACAATACTGCCATGCTCAAATTCATAGGAAATAGAATAGGAAAATTCATCAAATTGGATGCTGCCACTGCTGCTTTAACCAGGCCTTCTGCAGTTAAGATGTGTGTTGAAGTAGACCTTATGAATAAGATACACCATGAAATTGTGGTAGGCATTGCTGGGAACACTGCTGAGCTAGGAATAGAGTATGAATTTATTCCTCCCTACTGCCCTCACTGCAGGAGAATTGGTCATTTTTTGGATCAATGTGCTTCTGCCAACCCTGAGCTGAGAAAAGAAACTGCATCCAAGATACCCTCCCTAGCTAAACCATCACAAACATCTCTGAACTATGAAAAGACCAACCCAAATGAGACTCTGAGCGGACCTCAAAAAGGGACATCTGCAGGAGTTACTGCTAAGGAAAAACAGAAGACTCAAGCCAACCAAAATTTGATATACAGGCCTAAACTCCCCCAGATTCAGACTTCCTCAGACAAAGGGAAAAACATACTAGAAGATCCTCCAAAGAAAACTGCAGCTGCCACATCTCAAGAGCCATTGATAACCATTATACTGATAGCCCCCTTTCCCCTCCCTCTCCCACTTCCCTACAACCCGAATAGGATGACAGTTCTTGGATTAACCATAGGCCATCTCAATATGCAAAAGATGATACTCTCATCAAGTCAGGTAAACATCTGAACCAAGCATCCCCAACTATTACTAACAGTTTACCCCTTTTTCATTCTCAAGATAGAAATAGAAAAAAACAGGTGCACACCACTTCAGACATAGAGGATGATGAGGAAGATGATTCACTGCCTGAAACTCAAGAGCTTGGCACTTCAAATGGTTCTTAGTCCATCACTGCTCCTGATCAACACACTGAATGCTCAGGACTGCCATCTACCCCTGCAACAGACATCTGCACTAATGTAAGCACAGCTCAGGTGAGGAAGTCCTCTAGACTTATTGCAAAAAATATACCTGTCATAAAGCTCCAAACCTATTTTACACAACTAAATCACATTATGACTGGCTCTGGAACAAAAAGCCCCTCTAATATTTTTAAATGATTAGTACAACCTCCAAAATTAAATTCCTAGTCTGGAATCTTAGGGGGGTGGAAACTTCTATGGAAAGATTACAGGAACTTATTCTAGAATACCACTTTGAACTTCTCTGTCTCATTGAACCTATGCATGACAATTCTGAATGTAATTCTTATATGGTCAAACTGAGATATACAAATTGCATGTCTGACCAAAATGAAAGGATTTGGATTTTTTGGAATAAGGATTTACAGATCACACCTAGACAAGACCACCTTCAGTTTTTACATGTCTCAGTACTTGGCCAAAAACTGCAATCCTCCATGGAGGCAGTATTTGTCTATGGCATGAGAACTAGAAAGGGTAGGGAAGATCTATGGATTTATTTGGAAAAAATTAGAAATCCTGAAACTATTTTTATAGGTGATTTCAATGCCATTGTTTCTATATTTGAGTATAAAGGTCTGCGTAGCATAAGAGAATTTTCTTCCTTTATAGATAATATGCCCCTGCAAAATATTTTTACTGCGGGTAACCTTTTTACCTGGTCTAATGGTAGGCACTTACATGATAATTCTCTGACTAGTAGTGGAAGGATTAATACCCCCACACTTCACAGACTGGATAGAGGTCTATGTACAGCCCAATGGAACAATACTTTTTCAGACTCATGTATTCTAGTCTTAAACAAATTGTCAAGTGATCACTGTCCTCTACTGTTAAGTATAGGAAGCTCTTGTAAATTCTCTCCTAGACCTTTTAGGTTTCTGAATACTTGGTTTAAAAGAGAATCTTTTTTACAGCTTATTAGTGAAAACTGGACCACTCACATAAATGAAACTGGGATGATGGGATTTCACCTAAAGCTTCTTAGATTAAAAGAATGTTTGAAAAACTGGAACAGAGAAGTTTTTGGGAATGTTCATTCCAATGTTATTATTGCTGAGGAGGGACTTAGGCTACAGGAAATAGCCTATGACTCTGATCAATCTGAAATACAATTGATCAGACTCAAAGAGGCTAAGGATATCCTCACTAGAGCCATAAAAGAACAGAGAAGCTTTTGGAAATTTATATCAAAAGTTAACTGGCTAAAGGAGGGGGATAACAACACAAATTTTTTTAATAATAGTGTAAAGGAAAGGAAGAGCAGAATGGGCATTACTAAAATTCAAAACAGTCTTGGTCTCTGGATTGAAGATTATGTAGAAATTGAGAAGGAGGCAGTTGAATACTACACTGACCTTCTCTCTACAGAAATAAACCCTGACCAGACTACTTTTTTATCCCATTTTCTGTCTCAGATCCCCAGTTTAATTATTGCACATGATAATGCTCAATTACTTAAATCTGTATCTATGGAGGAGCTGAAACACATTGTTTTCTCACTAAATAAAGAGAGTAGCCCAGGGCTAGATGGCTTCACTGCTAAATTCTATATTAAAGTCTGGGACATTATAAATATATATCTACTTCGTGCTACAAATGATTATTTGTCCAAATCTGATATTCCAAAGGGGATTTCTAGTACCTGGATAGCCATTATACCTAAAGTAGACACTCCTACCTCTTTTAGTGATTTCAGGCCTATTTCATTATCCAATGTGGCCAACAAAATTTTTCTAAGGTTCTGATGGAGAGAATGAAACCTCTAATGCCAAAAATCATTTAACCACATCAGACTGCCTTTTTAAAAAATAGGGATATAGCGGACAATGTACTATATTTAAAAGAAATGATGAGATTTATTGACAGAAAATCAAGTCATCCAAACTGTGTCCTAAAATTATATCTCAGGAAATCCTTTGACAGGGTATGTTGGACCTTCCTGACATCCATTCTCATGAATTTTGGATTCATTGGTCAATTTATCTACTCCATCATAAAGAATCTCAGACAAGCTTGGTTCTCAGTCCTGGTGAATGGAAATCCAGTTGGCTTTTTTCAAGCCACAAGGGGAATAAAACAAGGTGATCCTCTGTCACCCTTTCTCTTTAATATTTTTTATGAATCATTTACCAGGAGCTTAGCCTACTTATATGATACTGGGAAATTACAATACTTTAACCTGCCTCCAAATGCTCATCATATTTCCCATCTTTCATATGCTGATGATACAGTGTTTTTATTCAAGCTAGTAAATCTAACCTGACCAGAATGAAAGCTTTTTTAGTTGTATTTGAATCTGTTTCTGGTCAGAAAATCAACTATGAAAAAAGTGATTTTTATGTTAGTAAGCATGCCTCTGCCTCACAGATTATTGATATCAGAAATATTCTATGCATGAAAAAAGGATCTTTTCCTTTCAAATATCTAGGAGTCCCTATTTTTGTAGGAAGAGCAAATAATATTTATTTCCAGCCACTCTTAGAAATGATTGATAAAAGAATCAATAACTGTAAAAATAAATGGCTGTCTACTGGGGCTAAAATGATTCTGATTAATTCATGCATATATTCATTACCTCAACATTATTGGTAAGTGCTTATCCCTACTGCTCATACTATCAAACTGATCAAAAGAAAAATTTCTATTTTCTTCTGGGGCTCAATTGAGGATAAACCAAAAAAAACATGGAGAAACTGGAATGATCTGTGCTATCCTATCTCTGAAAATGGATTAGCTTTTAGGAATATTTATACTATTATCAGATCCTACTCTGTGAAGTTATGGTGAAAATTCCAATCTGCTCAGGCTCCATGGACCATATTCCTATCCTCACTACCACAATCTTCAAAATCATCCCAATGTTGGAAGAGGATATGCCAAGTAAATGAATTTGCAGAGAGGAACTCAAAAGTCATTCATGGAAATGGACTATGCAACTTCTGGTCCTCCAACTGGACAGATAGTGGTCCTCTTCAAGACTTACTGAACCAAGAAGATCACAATATTCCACCTATGTGTTCAGTGGCTGAGTTTATCCAGAATAAACATGTTTTCCTCCAATCTATCTCTCCCAACATTGATATTTCTTTGCTTCAATTTTTGCAGGATTCTGAACTTAAAGAACAAAGAGATGATAAGCTTATTTGGAAACCAAGTGTTACTGGCCAGTTCACTTTCAAATCAACTTATGAAAAGCTCAGACCTGTTAAAGGTACCTCTCTCTCACTTACAAAAATATGGAATAAGAGAATTCCAAAAAAGTTCTCAGTTTTTATGTGGAAAGTCATGAATTCCTTGCTGCCTTTTGATAATATTATGACATACTATGGTTTCCATATAGTCTAAAAATGTTGTGTCTGTGATAACTTTGACTCCCTGGATCACTATTTCAATAGCTGTCAGTTGGCAACAAATATTTAGAGCATGGTTAACACATTCATAGGCATCCAAACCCCTGTCTTTGCATCTATCTGGAGTAGACTGTCACATTACTTAACCAGACCTGGATTAACTCCAATTCACTCTATCTTGATTCACAACATCTCCCTTTTTACTTGCTGGTGCCTATGGAAAGTAAAAAATAGATACATCTTTGACTCCATTCCCCTGGTTCCAACCCATATCTTCCATGATATTAGAACTATGGTCTATGACTCCTTTGCCGCCTTCCCCTTTTATATCCATCTGAGCACTGACATTGAACTTTCATCAAATGGATATTTTCCCTTATGGTTGAAACCACCAAAACCTAACATAGAAAAAATCACTTGGACTAAACCTATAACTGGGATTAAGACCAATGTTGATGCCTCTTGGAAAGCCATAGGACAGGAAACAGGACTGAGTTTAATCTCTAGAGATCATCTTGGCAATTTTGTAGGTGCTTCTACTGTCTTTACCCACTCCCAGTCTCCTTTATGCTCTGAGCTCCTAGCTATTGGCCTTGCACTGTCAATTGCACCATCATTACACAGTCCTTCAATTATTGAATCAGACTGTTTGCATGCCATTAAAATTATAGCAAATCCTGAACTTGCTCATTGGAAATTATATAATTTGGTTACAGATATTCATGAGGCTGCAAAAACTTTCACCATTCTGTATACTCCTAGAGAAGGAAATACAGTGGCAGACTCTCTGGCAAAATATTGTGTTCTGACCAAACTATCTTCAAATTTCCAAACAGTATCACACATGCCCCCCCATTCTAAGGGTCTATACTTGTTAGATAAATTTGGTGTTCCTTCACTCAGACTACATCCACCCTATAATGGCTGCTACGCTAACTATTTCTTGCTGCTTTCTCAGGTACAATTTGATCTCTATGGATGCAGCAAATACAACAAGGCTGAGTAATATCTGAAGCTTTCTGATCAAATAGCAGAAATTGGCATCTGTCTCTCACTCACTGCACACACAAAGATGAATGCTATAGCTCACTGTCTTCTGAAATATCTACCACATCTTTAGCTCTCCAAAGTTGTATTTTTAGTGGTAAATTTTAGAAAAACTCTTAGCTTACTGGAGCATATGGATTTTGGAATCGCCTTGAGTTTTGCCTAGCAATTCTCTAATAGGTCCTAAAATCCATATTTCTTCAATTTTGATATAGTGCCTGTGAGCCTATTTTTGCAAAACATTACTAATGCTTTGGGAGTTTAACTCCGTACACCAAATGTCTGTTCTCGGGACGTTTGATGTATCATTCATTGTATTTTTTTGGTTTGGGATGCCTATTAAATATCCCCCACTTATTAGTGGTTTCCGCTAAAAAAAATGTAAATTATTTCAAAACAGTTCAGTTTCAGTTACATAGTTTGTTATACTTTGAGAAAAAGAAAAATAACAAATTTTAATACTAATAACACTATAGTATTTATCTGGAAAAACTATTATTATAAATTTTTATACAAAATTAATAATATAAATAAACAACTGCAAAATGGTCCTTGGTCAACCATTCACCCATTTGATTTTGAAAATAAAAATACATACTCCCAAACAACAGTTTGGTTCCGTTAACTAAAACTTTCTTCCCGTTCAGTTTGATTTTGGCTTACTGATTCTTCTGGTTCAGTTTGGCTCATCCCTTTCTACCACATAAAATTCTCTTTTAAATTTTATAAAATCTATTTCAGTTCAATTCATTTCTGTTCAGTTAAATGTATTTATATTTTTAAGTTCATTTTAGTATATTTATATTTTAAAATATAATTAAATTCAATTTAGTTTAATTAAGTAACAAATAACTGAATAGAGCCTAAGAAATATGTACACTTTCAAATTTTTGGGTCCAAAATATCTGGAACAGTTGAAAATAACACCTTCAAATAAGAACCCTTAACATAATTTAGTATTGCAACGCCTTATCCTAACCTTTGTGCGAAATGCGTATATAAAGCATCATACACTTGAAATTAGAGAAATATCGCTTTCGAGTGACCATTTAGTAAACTTGTAAAAGTAGAGAAAATATATAAAAAGGAAAATGGACATTATAAAATTCAGCGTTTGCTTATGAAGTTTTAAAAAAATTATCTTCTCTAGCTCGTGATTATTATACTAATAATTAAAACGAATCGTTCACTTTCATCCCGCGTCATTACATGTGCTTTTGAATAAAATAATCGTTAATCCACCATTAAGGAACTAGACATGGCCAACGATAAGAACCCAATTATTATAAAAACTTCTTGATTAATTAGCACAAATACTTATTAAAGGCTTGATCACGGATCAGATTGAACACAACAGAAGAAGACATAATTTATTATGGTTTCTCCAGATGTTGAGGCTCCACTCTTATGGGAGGGCTCCGGCGAAGACTTTGTTGCCGGAGCCGTCGATTATAGAGGTCGTCCGTCGAAGCGGTGCAACTCCGGTGGATGGCGATCAGCTTCTTTCATCATAGGTACGTATCATCCCAAACCTGAGAAATCGTAATTGTGTTTAGCTGTGTTTATAACCAAATGGTAAATACTCATTCATTTTGAACTCCTACAATGAATCTAGGGTAAAAAAAAATCATTCAAGATCTATGTTACTCAGACACGATTTGTGTGTCGTGTCTTATCCTAATATCCGAGACAGGGACATGTAATTTTTATAGTAAGTGATATATATAGACAAAATAGCACTGAACAACCATGTCATATTTTATGTCGTATCAAGTGTCTGACATCTGACACGGGTATTAAACGGCCATGTCGAAGCAACATAGCTCAAGAGTACTTGAGTGATCACTAAATTAACTTTTCATGACAAAACCAAATTAGGGTTTGTAATTTGATGTTTTTTTTTTCTGTGTGGAAATGAAGGTGTGGAGATGGCTGAGTATTTTGCATTCTATGGCATAAGTTTAAACCTGATAACTTACCTGACGGGCCCACTTGGACAGTCGACAGCGACGGCGGCGGAGAACGTCAACGTCTGGTCGGGAATATCCTTCTTCATGCCGTTAGTCGGTGCTTTTCTGGCCGACTCTTTTCTCGGCCGTTACCGTACGGTTATCGTTGCATCTGTGCTCTATATTTTGGTTAGTAGCTACTGTGTTTTATTTTTCGCATCAAACAATTTAATCTTTCAACTAATTTATTAATAATATCTGCATAATTACTACTGTTCAAGTTTATTACCATGCATTGATTAAATAATTTTACTGAAAATGACGTCTTAGTTACAAGGATGACCCTGCGTCACGCTATGGATCAACTCATTTTGGTAGTCAGCGTGGAATTTGTACAATAATTGATCTACATTGATTTAAATTTGTTTATGAAGTCAATTTCCATTAAACTGGCATTGTAATATAGTTTCAACATGTAACCACATGCAAATTTAGATTTAGAAAAACGACTTCAAGTCTGTTATAATAAATAACGACTTCTCATTGACAAATGAAAATATAAAAAAATAAGACTTTATATTCTCAACTCAAACGTGAGCTCAACTACGGAAATGAATGCAAAGTCAATGAACTCCGGGGCTTGATGCAAATGTTAAAATAAATAATACTAGAGAAAGTGTGTGTAATTAAATAATATTTGTACAATTTTATCTCCATTTCTAAAAATTATCTTATATCATTCGCTTTATACTTTTTAAAATTACGAAATTAAACACTGTGAAGTAGAGGGTTTTATAGTTTCCCTAATCTTTATTAAAATTGAACATAAGATTCAAGTACAAATACATTAATCCTTGCTTAATAGAAAAAGAAGAAGAGCTAGCTAATAGAAAAAGAAGAAGAGCTAGCTAATGTAATGTAACTGATGACAAAAAATAGGCTAATAAAAATCAAATCCTAAAAGAATGAAAACGATCTATGGAGAAATCTATACCCCTGGTGTCTCCTATCCCATGGAGCACCTACGCTCCGTATAAAAATCTCTATAGCCGGGTTTTCATAATTCTCACGGGTAAGCAAGTCGTTGATAATAATTTAGTGCTGTGAATAATGAGTAGTAAGATCTGCAGCAATTTCTAACAGTTAAAAGATGAGTGTTGATGACTTCAAAATTGACATGTTCATGATAACCCGCTTTATACAATTTAATATTTCTTTATTAACATAATATATGTACCTCATCCCGCAGTTTTATGGAAAAATTACATAACACAAGCATTATTTTCGAGTTTAGATCGGAACATATTGCTTTAAAACCATAAATTATTCGTAAGTGTTATTTTGACTTAAGAATTTGTGTGTTGTTTCCAAATTCTAATACATAACTGCATTTTTTAGGCACTCGGACTCTTAACGCTGTCAGTAATCATACCTTCATTGACGTCTTCAAACTGCGGCAATCGTGAAATCGAGAATGAAATCATATGTCCTTCTAAAAGAACCCAGATAATCACATTTTTCGTCTCCTTGTATATGGTGGCGATAGCCCAGGGAATGCATAAACCGAGCGTGCATGCATTCGGAGCAGACCAATTCGATGGATCTAATGAGAAAGAAAGCATGGCCAAAAGCTCATTCTTCAACTTCTGCAATGCAGGAAATTGTCTAGCCATCACATTGACCTTAGTAATCTTGACCTATGTTCAAGAGAATCTCAGTTGGGAACTTGGTTTTGGAATACCCTGTTTGGTCATGGTTTTGGGTACTGTTTTGTTTCTTTTGGGTAATTTCTCATACAGGTTTCCGGTTACTAATGTTGAAGAAAGGCGCCCGTTTTCTAGAATAGCTAGGGTTTTTGTCAATGCTGCTAAGAATTGGAGAACAAAAATATCCCCTTCAGCTCTGATGTCCATTGATGCGGAAAATAGTCCAAATGACACTCCTTACCTTGGATCTGCACAATTCAAGTGAGTAATTATATAATATTTGAATCCAGCTTAAAATTTTGGGAAAATTTATATTAAGCGTATAGGAAGATTCAAATTTATTCAAGAAAGGGTCTAACTATTTAATATTTATTATAAAGGACATTCTGTTTATTTTAAAAATTATTTTTTAAAAAATGACATTCGTAATCTTTAATTTTTAAAACCTTGATTAAATCACTTTAAAAGTTAAGAACTTTGGGTTAATCGTCAGTTCTCCTCAACTTATCCAAAAAATTGAAGTTTAGTTCTATTATATTTAATTTAGTTCAGAGAAATTCAATTCAGTTCTAATGGTATATGATTTGATAAATTAATTTAGCCACACTATTACTATTTTCAATACTTCTAATATTTTACTTTGATTAAATTAAATATTTCACTTTAATTCAATTTAGTTAAGTTCAGTTATGGCCAATTAATTAAGTTCTAATCTTTTTTATTTTAGTTCAAATGATATATGATTAATTAGAATTAATTCTGATTTAGTCAGACTATTACAATTTCATATACATACAAAAGTTATCTTCAATATATTTAGGTTAGTTCAGTTATACGAAATAAGATGGGCCGTGAAATCTAGATTAAATCGTAAAGAAGGAAATATAAAATTTAAATTAAAAAATAATAATAGTTTTGATATAAAGGTTATAGAAGTCATTTTCCATATAAATAATCATTAAAACAATTTATATGCCCTTCAGAGTAAATGTCAAAAAATTGTCCATTTCTGATAATTTTTACTATTTCCACGCTCTTAACAAAAAATTTCCCTAAATTTTTTTGACCCAACTAGTTGTCGACTAATGTAAAATAGCTCAACTATTATATAAATATTGAATTTGGAATAGATTGTGATGATGTCACGCTATAGTCAATATGTTAATCCCTTTCTCCCTAATTATTTCAGGTTCTTAGACAATGCATTATTATCAAAAGATGGTTCAGTAGTACAAGGGAAAGTGTGCAGTCCAAGTGAGGTTGAAGAAGCTAAAGCAGTTCTCAGACTAGTTCCAATATGGCTATCTTGTTTGGTCTATGGTATTGTTTTTTCTCAGCCGCCCACTCTATTCACCAAACAAGGTCTCACAATGGATAGATCCATTGGTTCAAAATTTCAAGTCCCCGCCGCCTCTCTTCAATCTTTTACCAGTGTCACATCAATTTTATTTCTTTCTCTTTATGATCGAATCATAGTTCCAGTGATGAGATCTTTCACCGGAAAATCCTCCGGCATAACAATGCTTCAACGAATTGGAACTGGGATATTTTTCTCCATCTTGTCCATCTCTGTTGCGGCACTAGTTGAAACAAAAAGGCTCCAAACGGCACAAAATCTTGAATTATTGAGCGTGATTTGGTTGATTCCTCAATACTTATTAATGGGTATTTCTCAATCATTCACCGTTACAGGTGCGCAAGAGTTTTTTTATGATCAAGTGGGCACAAAACTAAGAAGTGTTGGACTTGCACTGTATTTCACCATATTTGGAGCAGGAAGCTTACTTAGCGGCATTCTCATTGCTGTAATTGAAAAAATCAAGGACGGAAATGGAGATGGAGATGATTGGTGGTTCTCAGATGATCCAGTTAAAGGTCATCTTGATTACTTCTATTGGCTACTCACGTTAATAAGTGCGGTGGCACTTTTAACATTTGTGATTTCGGCAAAAGCTTATACTTATAAAAACAATTGCTCTTAATTTTTTTATTTAATTCAAAATGTATATCTTCAGAACGAGAATTTGTGAGGTTAGTGTAAAGTTTCAACCTATTTTTTATAGTTGTCAAAATATTGACACTTGTCCTTATATAGGTTGACTATTGTTCGTTAATACCATGTGGCCATGATATACTCTTACAATAAGGAGTTGGTCTCTGGAGTGACCGTCTATATTATAACTATAATATAGACCAATGACTACATTAGAATAGGGAAGGAAGGATGTACGCATTTGCAAAATTTGGGAAAAGTACTGTTCACGTGCACTGTTCACCGGCATTGTTCACGCACACTGTTCACCTGTATTGTTCACCAAAGAATATGTACTCAAATAAGCTAATATTTCACATTAAAAGCTAAAGTTTTCAAAGTAAAACAACCATACTTCATAAACGAAAGTATTTAGACTAAAATCACTAGTTTTAAAAGTAAAAGCATTACATTTCATGAATGAATGTACGGAAAATTAAAAGGTTTAGTTTTTAAAAGTAAAACATGAGATTTCACCAAAAGTAATAAGAGACAGATTAAAAGGTCAGGTTTTCAAGTTAAATACAGTAAATTTCATAAAATTGAACATGTGAATATTCACTTTAAAACAGACAGAATTCACATTAAAAGCTACAGTTTTCAAAGTAAAACAACCATATTTCAAAAACAAAAGTATTTAGACTAAAATCACAAGTTTTCAAAGTAAAAGCATGAGATTTTATGAATGAATAGACACAAAATTAGAAGGTTAAAATGTTATAGGTAAAGCATGAGATTTCACAAAATGTAAAATGAGACAGATTAAAAGTTCAGGTTTTCAAGTTAAATACAGTAAATTTCATTGAAGATGTGAATGGTCACTTTAAAACAGACAGAATTCACATTAAAAACTACAGTTTTCAAAGTAAAACAACCATATTTCATTAACGAATGTATTTAGACTAAAATCACAAGTTTTCAAAGTAAAAGTATGAGACTCTATGAATGAAAACATAAAATTAAAAGGTTAAGTTTTTAAAGGTAAAGCAAGTTTTTAAAGGTTAAGTTTTAAGACTAGATAATCAAGTTTCACCACAGTTTTCAGAATAAATAATCAAGTTTTCATAAATATTTAAATGTACAGTTTGCCACTAAAATCAATATATTTCAGACTAAATAACCAGGTTTCACAGTCAACACAGTTTTCAGACTAAACAATCAAGTTTCACAATCAAGTTTCACACTCAGCACAGTTTTCAGACTAAACAAACAAGTTTCCACAATCACCACAGTTTTCAGACTAAATTATCAAGTTTCCACAATCCCCATAGTTTTCAGACTAGATAATTAAGTTTCACCACAGTTTTCAAACTAAATAATCAAGTTTTCATAAATATTAAAATGTACAATTTGCACACTAAAATTAATATATTTCAGGCATACTAAAATCAATATATTTCAGACTAAATAACAAAAGTTTCACAATCACCACAATTTTCAGACTAAATAATCAAGATTCACACTCGCCACAGTTTCAAACTAAACAATCAAGTTTCCGCAATCACCACAGTTTTCAGACTAAATAATCAAGTTTCCACAATCATCACACTTTTCAGACTAGATAATCAAGTTTTCATAAATATTAAAATGTACAGTTTTGCACACTAAAATCAATATATTTCAGGCAAACTAAAATCAATATATTTCAGCTAAACAATCAAGTTTCCATAATTACCACAGTTTTCAGACTAAACAATCAAGTTTCACAAACACCACGGTTTTCATCCTAAACAATCAAGTTTCCACAATCACAGCAGTTGTGAAGATTAAACACACAGTTCCAGCATCACAAGCTAAAAAGTATCGAAAATTAACGAAGAAAGGATCGACAATTCAATGTTCATCAGTTTGAACACATACAAATACACACAAAGTTCCAGCATCAATATCAATTTTAGGACACTGAGCTAAAGCTATCGAGAAATTAACGGCGAGGAGCAATAATTCAGCAACTAGGGTTTACCTTGGAGGAGAGGTTGTAGATATTGGAGCAGCGCATACCGATTAGGCGGCAGACACACTTGACCTCCGCCGCCACGTCGGCGGTGCTCTGTTGGAGCGCCGATCGAAAATTCTAACAGGCGCTCTGTTGGATCTTCGAACAGGCCCTCGCTGGTTTTTCCGAGATATGCTAGAATCTCATCGTACTTCCGCTGGATTTTCAATAGCCCCTCCTCCGTCTCCGTTTCCTCTACAGGTTGTAGGATCAATATCTCTTGATGATTGCAGGTGAGTAAAGATGAAGACGACAATGATGATGAAGGTAAGGGTGGCGCAAAGGGTTCGACGGGCTGGTAGTGGTAATGCTGCCAATACCACGGCGGCGATTGCGGTGGTAGCGGTGGTGGTGGTCGCGGTCTTGAAGGCGGCGGTCCCAAGGGGTAGGGGTTCTTTTCCTTCTTGCTTTTTGTTCGACCAGAACTTGAGCTTCTTCATGAATTTTATTTTCAAAGTGGATTTGGAGGAATCAGAGAGCCCCAACTGTGTTAGTCTTTTCTTAATTCAAATTAATGCTAATATAATGACACGGGAGAATCTGCATAGCCGTGGGACGACGGAGGAGTCAACATAATCTCAGAAGTTATGATGCTACCCTTTGGTTTAGAGGCTGTATCACTAGAATGAGGGTTACTTTGGTAATTGTGCAGTGACAGTGGGGTATGTTTGGTTTGTTTTGTGGGTGATTAATGAGGTAGCGGCCACTTTGAATTTACGAGATTTGAACATTTAAGGGAATGAGTTTAAAAATGAGAGATTACATAAATTTCAACACTCTTTTGGTATCTACTTTTGATTATTGTAGCTTGATTTAGGCCAACATTTCTTAGATTATATGCCCACTCTTGTAGAAATTCATTTTAAATTTGGTCATAAAATAATTTTATATTTTAAATTTATAAGATATGTTAACAGATATGATAGTAGTATAATATTCAACGTTACAAGTTTTAAAATTTTGAAATGTATGGTATTGGCAGTAGTGTGAATTGGAATACAATGTGATTATTACAAAATTTAAATGTGCACCAAATATTACAGAAATTTATTTATTATGAATAATAAATGCATCTCGCACATGTAAAATTAAATCACGGTCCCTCATCTGCTGTAACGTCACATCATCCTCGACCGCTTCGGCCCTCCTGCTCCCGGACCGTGTGGTTCTGGGTGAGGACGCTCCCATTCCTCTTCGCGGTGGCCGACCTCGGGGAGGCATCTGAATGTATAGGACAAAGAAGCGATGTCCCACTGGGTGTGCCAACTTGATGCTGCCTGCCTGGTGGCCTAAAGAGGTCTCTCCTGATGCTTGGCCTACCTGAACTTGCAAAACATCACCTCAGGAGTACCCGAGAGTAGCACCTCCGGCGTAATGATGAAAGATAGGCCTTGGAGAGAAAATGGAATTGACTTAGAAGAATAAATAGAGTGTAGTTACCTGGAATAGTGCGAGGGGCACTATTTATAAGACTCCTTAGCTCTCCTCAGGTGGTCCATCCTTGTGGTCCATCCCCAGATTCGTCCACAGTAGCTGATGTCATTATGGACTTGAGCCTAATTCATCTCCTTGTGTATTGGGACTGGGTCCGGGTATCACCACTGGCACATTTTCCTCTTTTGAAAAGTTCACTAAGAATGTCAATCTTTTTTTGTAGGTTTTAGATTAATTTCAACCACATAATCTACTTTTCTCTCTATATTCAATCTTCACCATCCATTTCCCATTTTATTAAAAATTGTGCCCATCCCTTGTGACATATAATGGGAATCGGAGGGAGTATGTAACATACGCCTTGCAATATAATTTGGTGTGTGAGATTCATGTCTCCTGCCATATGTAATATGTCGATTTTTGTGTGTGTGAGATTGATCTCTAGGTATCCCACCATTTGCAATCTATGTTATGTTCAAGAACTGAGTCGATGGTGTGATCCAAGATGATATAGTATATGAGAATAACACATTTTATTTTTGGGGCGGTTCGAGAAAGCATCTGAGATTACGTGATTCAATAAGAATTGTACATCTGTAATTTGTACTAGTTTCATCCTATATTACCTTCCCCTTTTTAATTCGTGTTTTTGGTTTTACCTTAATTATATATTCCTTTCAACGAATTAACATAGTGTATGATAATTTACATATATTTCCTTACCATTTTTAATTCGTTTGCTGCACATATATGTATTATTAATTTTTCTTTCCACACTCACATTTTCCTTTCAGTTATCATTAAGTGTATATTATATACTTTATTTATGGTGTCATTTATATTGATTATATAAAGTCACACTTTTCTCATTCTCCAAAACATCTTAATTTTATTTTTCGCATTTCTATAACTCCTCTCATACGTTTCTACCTCAAAATCTTTTCGTTTGTTGATTGTTGCTGGGTTATGATGTGGATGTCACATGTTTTTGTCTGTTAAATTATAGATTTTATGAAATTGCTGAATCGAATATATCAACTTAATTAAAAGTAATATCATAGATTTTATTTCATAATGTATAACGACTAGAGATTTATTTCCACTAGTGATTTAACACTCAATCGGAGCAAGCACTATCAATAATGATTGTTTATTAATGATAGATATTGTTAAGACTAGCTATGTTTTAATTTGACACATATTTCATTATATACGTAACTTGATATTTTAATAAAAATTATTTTTGAGTTTAGATGTTTCATAATTTCTAGAAGAAAAAATGCATTATCAAAAGCGATTGTTTGCCAAAATGTTAAATTGAGCCTCACTTGCCTCATGAAGTTTGTTAAGTTTATGGTATTCCCTCGTGATGATTATACTAATCACAAAAACGAATCGTCGACTTAGGAATCCACGCGATTACACGTGCTTTCAAAGTATATAAAAATCGTTAACATTTAGGGAATAAAAAATAGACTTAACAAAAAGAGTCCAATTATATATCATCAAACGTTTTTAATATATTTTAGTGCCATCCATCCACGTAGAGAAACCCTTATGTTGTTATATTCAGCTTTATTTTGAGCTGAAAGCAACATAATAATTGCCCGCAACAAAGAAAATACTAGCAGCGTTTTTTACTGTTATTTTTCCGGTCCAGTAAAACCATTAGGATTGTTAAACTATTAGCATTGTTGTTAGTTGTTACTTTTCGTAGAAACTCTCTTGTGAGATAGTGAGATGATAATACACAGTTATGAACAAACGGAGGACGGGGAATGGGGTTGTTCATGTAGTATTCGGGGACTAATGGAAAGAAAATAATTGTGATTTTTAATTTTTTTTCAGTTCAATTTTTCTGATTTTTTTGAAATTTCTTTTGGATTATACTTTAATTATAACGAAATATAATCATAATATAAAGAATTTAGAACCTTTCATTCTTCTCCAATTTCATTTTGCTCTCAATTCTATTTAAATTTCTATACATTCTTTCTGAATAAACCTCAAATGCATAAAATAATATGTAGAAATGTATAAAAAAATTTGAGACCCCTCAAATTGGGGGATTCGGTGCGAACGCTTGTATCGCAAGGGCCAAGAGACGGTACTGACGGAAATAAGATTGAGATGGATAAAAAATTCATTATGAATAAGATCGGGAGAGTGCGGCCAATTGTTTTGAGTGGAGTGAAGATTGCATTTACACCGGTATGTGGTGATCCCCTGCTCCACCGTCGATGTAGCTCCCGGCTCATTGTATGAGCACATTGGAAAACTTGACCAGGGAGATCAGAAGAGAAATTTTTTGGAAATGATGCACTGGAGGGGATTCGACACTCTGACCTCTGCTGAACGAGATGTGATGTGACCCGCGTGGGCTAGCCCACATGATTACTCCATGCCACAATTATTCAGAACCCCCGAATATGAATAGTTAGTCGCGGGAGTAGAACTTGTCCAATATTTTGTTTTTTAATTCTATTTAATTCTTAATTTCTAAGTAACTGACAATGTATAATGCATGGTTTCAACATATATACAAATCCCATTGAAATTCAATTATTGTTCTATAATATTATTTCTTGATTTACAATTGAGTGATGAGATTTACATGTATAGGAGCATTCTCACGAAGATAAGCAAAAAAAAAATGTATATGTTATTAGAAAATTATTAAAAAACAGAAAATTATTATAATTTAAAATTCAAAGAGCTAGTTATTTTATATTGAAGAGTCTAGAAGACTCAGCATAAATTAGTTGGCTATTTTATTGAAGTTGACTATGTTTAAACATGCTTATGTTTAAACACTTGCTCAAGCAGATCAGAAACTGAGCAATAGTCTTTGAAGTGAAGTACAACTCAAATACAAACAAAGAAGATATTCGAGCGAATCAAGATGATATATGAAGATTGATTCGGTGCTGATTTGATTAGGTAGAGAATATATTCAAGAGTTGTATTTTGGTAAGATTAGTCTCAAATAAGGAAAGTTTATATTCCTTATAGTATAACTATAGAAGTAAAGTATTGCTAGGAGACTACTTGTAGCTGTGATTAGCTGGACGAGCAGATCAGCATTGCCGAAATGAAAGGATCCAGAAGATCAACACGGAATCACAGTATCAAGCTATAAATAGACAAAGAGGCTGCGACAGAAAGTATCCAACTAGAGTGAAAGTATTCTGGAGTTAAGAATAGCTTTACAGTTCTTGAAGAAGCGTTTAATTTGAGGAATTTTACAGGTCTTCACCATTGCCAGAGTCTGAAATCGGAAAGCCTTAATACTCTGGGAGAAGTGGTCAAGATAAGATAGCAGTGATGAGCTGCTGACTGGCTGTGAGGGGAGCTCACCAATCCACACGGAAAGATAAGTCTACATAGTTAATTGTTTGAGAAACTTTGTAACTGATCTTGATTATTTAGTGGATGATTTTCAAACTAGGCAAGGCCCCGCAGATGTAGGTGTTTTAGCACCAAACTGCGTAAACACATCTGGTGTTCTTACTTTTGATGTTTAAATTGTCTTGCATGTTTGAACATACTAGTTAAAGTAGTGTTATTATTTAAGAACATAGATAATCTGATCGATAGTAAATTTCATTTGGTATCAGAGCTTGTTCACTGAGTTTTTCCTTTAACAAGGTCAGCGGAGATCCCTATCGATCATGTCAAACCAGGAGAAAGATGGTTCGTTTCACACACGTGCACTCATGCTGGATAAGAACAACTATGGCTACTGGAAAGCAAGGATGAAGCATTATATTGATGCTCTTGATGAAGAGGCGTGGTACTGGGTTGAGAACGAATGACAACCAGTCAGAAACCCTCCAGTAGCAGGCGCAGCTGAAGGTGTTCTGAAATCCAAAGATGAGCTGACAACTCAAGAGAGAAAGGACAAACGACTTAACAGCAAAACACTCAAATGTATCAACTCTATTGTTGATCAAGAAGCTTTTCGCATAATTTCAACCTGCTGTACTGCTAAGGATGCATGGGAGAAATTGAAAGCCAGCTATGAAGGGGATGCAAAAATGAAACGACAAAAAATGCATACTGTGAAGTCAACATTTGAAACAATGGTTATGCAAGATGACGAAACCATTGCTGACTACAATGCAAAGATCAGAGATCTGGTCGATACAGCATATTAGTTAGGGAAGCCGTTTGATGAAGATGATGTTGTGCAAAAGATACTAAGGTCTCTACCACCAAGGTTCAAAGGAAAGACTATTGCAATGGAGGAGCTAAGTGATACTTCTGAGAGAACCATAAATGAAATCATGGGAGCACTATCAGCATTTGAGATGAAGGAGTTAGCTACAGTAAGGCAAAACGATTTGGCCTTCAATGCAACTGTAAGAAAAGCGGCTGAACAAAATTCTGTGTCTAAACACAATTCTAAGTCCAAACACTCAGCAAGAAGCAACTATGAAGATGTTGACGAGGATGAACTTTCTCAAATATCAAGGAGTTTTGCTAAGGTGTTAAGAAGATCTACAGCACGAAGGAATGATGGGAGAGAGCAAAGCTCCAGTGGAACCAGGAGATTGAACAATGATCAATCAGATTTCAAATCAGTGTTTAAACATGCTGGAAAAATTCAGTGTCGTGAATGTGAAGGATACAGGCATGCTCAATCTCAATGTCCAAGTGGATCATCCAACAAAAAGGGAAAAGCTTACAATGCCACCTTAAGTGATGGAGAAGAATCTGAAGAAGAGCATGTCAGCAATTATGTAGCTTTTGGAGCAGTCACTGTACAAAGTGAGGATGAAGAGGAGACCTATATTGCTTTTGGGGTTACTGAAATCTCAGACAGTGAAAGTTTAAACATGGAGTCAGATGACATTCATGAATCATATGATAAACTTCACAAGCTTTGGGTCAAGGTGACTGAACAGAACAAAAGTTTGGAGAAAGAAAATCACAGCTTGAATGAAGAAGTTGAGCAATTCCAAATCACTCTTGAAGCCATGAGGGAAGAACTGAAAATAGCCCTCAGTCGAGCAAAAGTAGCTGAAGTTAAACATAGGAACAGCAGCCTTGGATGACATTCTAGGAATGGGAAAAGTTGCTGGAGACAGACATGGACTGGGATATGGCAGAACAGCAGTGGTCAACCAAAACAACCAGATAGAAAGGAAGATGGTTCAGAATCAACCTAGTCCAGGACCAGTAAGAAAAGAGCAACCTGTCAAAGCTCCAAGCAACCTCATGAAGACTCCAAAGTTTGGAATAGGGTATAGACCTACTTATTATCAGCAAAGAAACATATCTCAACCACGATGGGTGGCAACGTGCAATTATTGCCAACGACCAGGGCATTACAAGAGGCACTGCTTTTGTCTTCTAAGAGATTTGATGCAAGGACCAACAAATGGAGCATGTTACAACACAACAGCAGGTTACAACATAGTGCAACCAGAAAGGGTTCAACACTCGAAAAAGGTATGGGTTCCTAAAATCAACTACTGCTATGCTGTTCATACCTGTTATAGCTCATATACTAGAGATGCATGGTATATCGATAGTGGTTGCTCTAGACATATGACAGGGACTACTGAATTGTTAAAGAACATAGTTCCCTGGACTGGAACAGTCAGATTTGGAGATGGGAAGAAATGTAGAATAACTGGAAAGGGAGAGCTACGAGTCAAGAACTTCCCAGTATTCCAGGACGTACTTCTTGTGGATGGACTAAAGGCAAATTTGCTCAGTATTAGTCATCTATGTGATAACAAATTAATAGTTTTATTTGATGATAAAGTGTGTATAGTCAGGAAGGATGAAAGAGGTGTTCTTATTGGCACTAGATCTTCAGACAAATGTTACATTCTTGATGACACTGTAAGCTGTCTCAAAGTTAGTGTGGATGACAATCTTCTGTGGCATAAGAAACTTGGACATGCAAATCTGAAGACACTGTCTAAGGTTACAAGGCTTGAAGCAATTAGAGGAGTACCACTACTATCCTACACAAAGGAGTTAACCTGTCTTCCATGCCATGAAGGTAAACAGGTCAGGTCCTCACATTCTAAACTCCATGAGATTACCACTTCTTATGGTCTTGAACTGCTTCATATGGACTTAATGAGACCAATAAGTCCAACTAATGTTTCGAGGAAGAAATATGTCCAACATTTGCTCCAGTTGCACGGTTAGAATCTGTTCATTTCTTACTTGCCATGTCGTGTATTATGAAGTTCACTTTGTTTCAGATGGATGTCAAGTGTGCATTCTTGAATGGCATCATTAATGAAGAGGTATATGTTGAACAGCCCAAAGGTTTTGAAGATCCCTATCTCCCTGATCACGTTTATCGACTCAAAAAGGCGTTGTATGGTGTTAAGCAAGCACCCAGGGCTTGGTATGAGCGTCTCATCCAATTTCTTTTGCAGAAAGGCTATCGACGAGGGGGAGTGGACCGAACGCTGTTTGTGTTTAAACATGATAAACATCTTCTGCTTGATCAAATTTATGTAGATGATATTGTCTTTGGATCAACATCTCAAAAGTTGATGGATAACTTTATAGAGATGATGAAGAGTGAGTTTGAAATGAGTATGGTTGGTGAACTGTCTTATTTTCTAGGGCTCCAAGTCAAGCAACACAAGGAAGGGATCTTTATAAATCAAACCAAGTATACTCTAAACTTGGTTAAGAGGTTTGGGATGGATGATTCTAAGAGCGTGCGAACTCCAATGGTCTCAACAGAGAAGCTGACTTATGAAAAGTATGGTGTGGTGGACATTAAGATCTATAGAAGTATGATTGGGTGTCTACTGTATCTTACTGCAAGTAGGCCATATATTTGTCTAAGTGTTGGGCTATGTGCAATATTTCAATCTGATCCTAAGGAGTGTCCTCTCTCTGCTGTTAAGAGAATTATCAGATATGTTCATGGACCTGCTGATTATGGTCTCTGGTAATCTAGAGGAAGTCAGGCTGAAATCATTGGGTACAGTGACTCTGAATGGGCTGGAAATTCTGAAGATAGGAAGAGTACTACTGGTGGGTGCTTCTATGTAGGTGGAAATCTTGTGTCATGGTATAGCAAAAAGCAGAATTATATCTCCCTGTCTACCACTGAATCTGAGTACTTAGCAGCTGGGAGTTGTTGTCAGCAACTACTATGGATGAAACAGATGTTGAGGGACTATGGCTACAAACAGGAGGTTCTACTCATCTAGTGCAACAACAAAGGTGTTATTGATCTCTCTCATGATCCAGTTGATCACAAAAAGACCAAGCACATAGACATCAAGCACCACTTCATCAGAAACTTGGTGGAAAAGAAGGAACTAACCATTGAATTTGTTCCTAGTGTTGAACAGTTCGCAGATATCTTCACCAAACCACTGGATTCTGCAACTTTTGAGACATTAAGACAACAATTAAGTGTTTGTCGAATTTGAGGTACCTTTGCTCACCTCTTATTTGTTGTAAATTAGTGTTTACTGTTTTTTGTGTCTTTTAATTTTTGAAAAAGAAAATACAAAAAGAAGTCAGTGTGAAGAATGTTTAAACACTGAGGATCAGTGTGTTTAAACACATGGGAGTTAGACTATAAAATGAAGAGGTGAGTCTATTGGGCCAGATGAGTCAACTCTTATTGGGCTGAAAAATCTGAGTGAACTGAATTACTATGGGTCAGAAGTTTTGGACCCAAGAGGGGCAATCAATGTTTTTATGGAAGTTGTGGACTAACTTGCAATTATGGATTAATTTTCCATATTGGGGTTGGATTTGAATTTCTGAAATTCCAAAAATATAAGAGGGAAAAGTGATTTTCTTTTCTGCAACCACCCAACCTCTGACGTTCCTAATTCCAACAAACCCTCTCCGTTGAACTATCAATTTTCACCGTCGAGAAGCTCACATATCAATCTCTGACGCTCCAGCCAACCATTCTGCACAGCACATTGTTGGATCAGAACCCTAACAGCAAGAAAATCTCGAGCTTTGTGTGGCCGGATTTCAAGATTCAATTTGCACATGCAAGAGGTATTTGGCTAGTTCTTGGATCAAGATTGTGTTTTTTTTGTTATTCTAGCAATTAGAGTGTTTGTCGCACCTAGGGTTTGTTAGTGCAGGATTTGGCCCATTTGTATGGGAACCGGATAATGTCTTCCAAGCACATATTAGATACGCTTTCCTAAAAGAAATTTTCCGACCCACTAAGAACAACAGGTTGCACGGTAACTCTTTTGAGATACAAAGAAGAACACCTTGGATTTTGGTTGTTATCAAGAAACAATAACACAAGAGTTTGTATAGATTCATGTCTAAAGACAAGAAATAGTTCTGCAGTAAACTATTTCCAAAGCAAGTAAGATAACTTGTATTCCTCTATTTTGATTGGTTTCTCATACATGTGGCTTACCACTCCTTATATAGGAAGTGATTCATAAGGATATCACTCTTCATATGATTTGTATAGACACAACTCTACAAATAGACACATTCAACTCTTGCATGCTACATTGAATGTCATGTTAATGGATGCAACCATTCACATTATTTATATAATTATTTTTATATATCCTCAAGTATACATACACTCAAACTCCACAACTCCTGTGTATTATACTCCACATATATACCACGAATTCATTTTACTATAAATGTTCCAACAGGGTTTCTGCTATCTGTGAAGTTTGGAGTTTTCTGTGAAGTTTAGTCTTTGTTTGAACTTAGTTCAGTGTCTAAACAATCATGGTAAACCTTGCATCTAATTCACCTGCCAACGCCATCCCCACTGCCCTGCCTCAGGATGATCTAGTTGTAGGTATCCAAGATAACTCAAATCCTCTCAGAGCCACACCAGAATTTGTGGCTCCAGAAGGTGTCCCCATTGTTAGGGTAGTTGTTGTTTTTGAGGGTCTGGGACAAGATGACAAATTGCATTCCTCAAATACAGAGTCTGAGAAGATTATAGAATCATAAAAGGTTGAACCTGTATCTGTGGGTCCCAAGGTTTACCAGAGGAGGAAGGGAAGAGCTCAGGATAATGATCGGTGTCTGTTGGTTTTGGGGTGTTCAGAAGTGCTGCTGAGGCCCAACCCAGTGTAGAGAAGGAGAAGTCCATGGAAATAGAGAAACCAGTAAGGGAAAGAGTTGTGGAGGAACCATTTGCTGGCACTATACCAGATAGTGAGGATGATGAACCACTGAGTGGAAAGTTTAAGAGGCTTCAGAAGATGAAACAAGAAAAACTGAAGCAGAAGCCACTGCCCCCACCTATACAAGTGTTTCCAGATGTTGTTGCTGGCAAAAGAAAGAGAGATGAGGTTCCTAATCTGAATCTGGATTTTGAGGAAGTGACAGCTCCAGAGCATCAAGAGGAGCCACCTACAGAACCTACTGCAGATGACCAGGAAAGCAGTTATGAATCTGAGAAGTCTGAGGCTGCTGCTGAGAGCAATGAGGAAGTGCCATTGGTGTTTCCAGATGATGACCGTTTGTTGGAAAAGGCATTTGATGAGACATTCCACTCCAAGAAAGATCTAAAGATATTTGAAGGGCTGTACAAGAGGAAGATACATGTGGAGAAGAGATTGACAGAGAAGTTTAAACATCCTGGCTTTGTGTCCTATATGAAGAGGATTCACATGTTTGGTCCAGCAAATTTCGGTGTGAAGGTCAATCATTCACTGGTGCTGGAAATGTATGCAAATCTTAGGGGAACCAACAATGATCCAGCCTCTCCTTGGTACAGGAAGGTCTACATCAGAGGCCATCTCTACAGGTTTGATCCTTCTTTGATCAATATAGTGCCGGGGACAGAAGGTCATGATATTACTTGTCCAAATGGCGCTTATCCAGAAGATTTCATCCTGGATTATAATGTGATGGCATTGAAACTGTCTGGAGGAACTCTTGGAGAATGGGGCGCAGCAAAGACCATGAAGGCTTCTTACCTCACTCAGAAGTATTTCTGTTTGTATAGGGTGGTTGAGAGTTTATGGGCTATGTCCAGGAATGTGTCTCTTGTGACTGAAGAGATGACTTTTCTAATGTATTGCAATGGTACAGGGAGACCCTATAATTTGGGATAGTTCATCTATGACATAATTTTCTTAGTGGCTAGACACCAGAAATCAGATGAGTACATCACTTATCCTGCCCTCATTACAGGTCTGCTCTATCATGTTGGGATAGCTGATGATGTTAATGATGAGATCACTTTCTGTGATGAGTTGCAAGTCAACTAGACTATTTTTCAGAAGAGGAATGATCTACCTGCAGCAGCTGAAGAAGAGGAGGATGATTCAGATGATGAACCAGTACAGGAGGACTTTGCTACTGTCAGGAAGAGGGAGCTTAGGGGTCAGATCCGGTACAACAGACAAAAGATGTTGGATCTTCAAGCTGAACTGGATGCCATAGTTGAAACGGATGATGAGACTAGGGGATCCCAGCAGATCTGAGCAGCCTTCATGTCTTTCATTCTCTCTCTCTCTCATGAACTTGTTATTTCTGTTTGAATTCTGGGAGTTTTTGTTATATTTTGGGTTTGGCACATTTTATGTTCCCAAGGGGGAGAATATTTTGATGAAGGATGGCCATTTTTTTGGATTGTTTTATCAGTTAATGTGTCCATTTATTTTGGCATGAATAACTGTCTCTATCTACATCTGGCGAGTATGGGGAGCTTAGTTGATATTGCATGCTTTTTTTTGATATTTGATGCTTATATGAATGAAGTCTGAATTTCTAAATGAAAGGGGGAGTTATGTATTATCTGTGCATCAAAATAAAGTTTATGTTTTCACAAAATGCCAAAGGGGGAGATTGAACAGTCCAGAAGACTCAATATAAATTAGTTGGCTATTTTGTTGAAGTTGACTATGTTTAAACACTTGCTTAAGCAGATCAGAAACTGAGCAATAGTCTTTGAAGTGAAGTACAACTCAAATACAAACAAAGAAGATATTCGAGCGAATCAAGATGATATATGAAGATTGATTTGGTGCTGATTTGATTAGATAGAGAATACATTCAAGAGTTGTATTTTGGTAGGATTAGTCTCAAATAAGGAAAGTTTATATTCCTTATAGTATAGCTATAGAAGTAGAGTATATCTAGGAGACTACTTGTAGCTGTGATTAGCTGGACGAGCAGATCAGCATTGCCGAAATGGAAGGATCCAGAGATCAAGACGACATCACAGTATCAAGCTATAAATAGACAAAGAGGCTGCGACAGAAAGTATCCAACTAGAGTGAAAGTATTCTGGAGTTAAGAATAGCTTTACAGTTCTTGGAGCAGCGTTTAATTCGAGGAATTGAACAGGCCTTCGCCATTGCCAGAGTCTGAAATCGGAAAGCCTTAATACTTCGGGAGAAGTGGTCAAGATAGCAGTGAGGAACTGCTGGCTGGCTGTGAGGGGAGCTCACCAATCCACACGGAAAGATAAGTCTACATAGTTAATTGTTTGAGAAACTTTGTAACTGATCTTGATTATTTAGTGGATGATTTTCAGACTGGGCAAGACCCTGCAGATGTAGTTAAACACATCTGGTGTTCTTACTTTTGATGTTTAAACGATCTTGCTTGTTTAAACATAATAGTTAAAGTAGTGTTATTATTTAAGAATATAGATAATCTGATCGATAGTAAATTTCATATATGATAACCGAGCTAGCGTGATAAGGGTTTAAAAAATGAACGATGAATTTGAAGAGCCCGTTTTTTAAGATGATTTTTGTTTTGTTTTTTTTTTAGCAAAACCACTATGAAGTGGGGGATATTTTATTGGGCATCCCAAACCGGAAAAAGAAACATACAAGTATGATACAACAAAGTCCCGAGAACAGACATTTGTTGTACGGAGTTAAACTCCCAAAGCATTAGTAATGCTTTGCAAAAATAGGCTTAGAGGCACTATACAAAAATAGAAGATATATGGATCTTAGAACCTATTAGAGAATTTCTAAGCAAAACTCAAGGCGATCCCAAAAAACCATATACTCTATCAAGCTATTAGTGTGCTAAAATTTTCAACCCCTAAATATTACAAACTGATGCTGTGCAAGGGTGAAAAATAATGGCAGCAGCTTCAGGCAGCTGAAGAGCAACAAGTTCACAATAGTCTGCTAAATGTAGGATGAGGTCTGACCAGCCTTTTGTTTCAGCAAAATCTGGAGATGGAGAGTGAGATATGCTGCTTCCTTAAAGATGAAACTGTACCTGAGAGAGCAGCAAAATAAAGTGAGTGTAGCAGCCATTCTATGGTGGATGTAGTCTTAGTGAAGGAACCCCATTTTTATCTAAAAAATATAATCCTTTAGAGTGGGGGGGGGGGGGCAGAAGTGAGAGGGTGTAAAAAACTGAGGATACTTTAGTTTGGACACAGTGCTTTGCTAAGGAGTCTGCCACTGTGTTTCCCTCTCTAGGAATGTACTGGATATTGAAGTTAGATGCAGCTTCATGAATATCAGAAACAAAATTATATAATGTCCAGGGTGCAAGCTCAGGATTTCTAATAATCTTGATAGCCTGCAGACAATCAGATTCTATAACTGGAAAACTATGTAGAGATGGGGCAATTGACAGGGCAAGGCCTATAGCCAGTAACTCAGAGTGCAATGGAGATTGAGAGTGGGTAAAGACAGTACTAGCACCTACAAAGTTGCCAGAGTGATCTCTAGATATTATACCAAGACCTGTTTCATGACCTGTGCTTTTCCAAGAAGCATCAACATTTATCTTGATACCAGTTATAGGTTTAGACCAAGTGATCTTTACTATGTTTGGTTTAGGAGGTTTTAACCACACGGGAAAATATCCATTAGATGATAATTCAATGTCAGTGCTCAGATGGATATAGAAGGGAAAAGCAGCAAAAGAATCATATACCATTGTCCTTATTTCATGAAAAATCTTTGTAGGGTCAAGGGAATGGAATCAAAGATGAATCTGTTTTTTGCTTTCCATACACTCCAACAAGTGAAGAGAGAAATATTGTGAATTAGGACAGAATGTATGGGGGTTAAGCCAGGTCTAGATAAATAATGTGAAATTCTACTCCAAATAGAATCAAAGACAGGAGTTTGAATTCCAATGAAAGTGTTAACCTGATCCCATATGTGTTTTGCCAGTACACAGCTATTGAAAAAGTGATCTAGTGAATCATGATTATTACAGGCACATCATTTGGAAACTATATTAAAGCCATAATATATCATGACATTATCAAAGGGTAGCATGGAGTTCATCACTTTCCACATAAAAATTGAGACCTTTTTAGGGATCCTTTTATTCCATAATTTTGGTAGTGAGAGAGAGGTACCTTTCATTGGTCTCAGCTTTTCATAAGCTGATTTAAATGTGAATTGTCCTGTGACACTCAATTTCCAGATGAGCTTATCTTCCCTTTGCATTTTATATGTAGCATCCTGCAAGAAATGAAGCAGTGCAGTATCAATGTTGGGAGATAAAGATTGTAGAAAGACATTTTTATTTTGAATAAACTCAGCTACTGAACAGGTAGATGGTATATTATAATGTTCATGGTTCAGTAAGTCTTGGAGGGGACCCTTATATGTCCAATTGGAGGTCCAGAAGTTGCACATACCATTCCCATGAATGACTTTTGAGTGTCTTTCTGCAAATTCATTAATCTGGCATATCCTCTTCCAGCATTGTGATGATTTTGAGGATTGAGGCAGTGAGGATATAAAGGTAGTCCATGGTGCCTGTGCAAGTTGAAATTTCCACCACAATTTCATAGAGAATGCTTTAATAATAGCATGTATATTTCTAAAAGCTAAGCCATTCTCAGAAAAGGGGTAACAAAAATCATTCCAATTTCTCCATGTTTTCTTAGGCCTATCATCTACAGATCCCTAGAAGAAAATAGATAATTTTCTTTTGATCAATTTTATAGTATGGGCTGTGGGGATTAGAACAGACCAGTAATGTTGTGGAAGTGAGTACAGACATGAATTTATCAGAACTAACTTAGCCCCAGTAGATAGCCATTTATTTTTCCAGTTGTTGATTCTTTTATCAATCATTTCTAGTAGAGGTTGGAAATAAACATTTTTTGTTCTACCTACAAAAATAGGGACTCCCAGATATTTAAAAGGCAAATATCCTTTTTTCATGCACAAAATATTCCTAATATCAATTATCTGAGTTGCAGAGGCATGTTTACTGACATAGAAATCGCTTTTTTCATAGTTAATTTTTTTACCAGAAACGGTATCAAAAGTAGCTAAAAATTCTTTCATTCTGGTCAGGTCAGTTTTACATGCTTGCATAAAAATAATTGTGTCATCAGCATATGAGATGTGAGAAATATGGTGAGCATTAGGGGGCAGATTAAAGTACTGTAATTTCCCAGTCTCATATATGTAAGCTAAGCTTCTGGTAAATGATTCAGAAAAAATATTAAAAAGGAAGGGGGAGAGTGGATCACCTTGTTTTATTCCCCTTGTGGCTTGAAAAACACAAACTGGACTTCCATTTACCAATACTGAAAACCATGCCTGTCTGAGGTTCTTCATGATAGAGTAGATGAACTGCCCATGGAACCCAAATTTAATCAAAATGCTGGTCAGGAAGTTCCAGCAAACTCTGTCGAAAGCCTTTCTGAGGTCTAATTTTAGAACACAATTTGGATGTCTGGATTTCCTGTCAATAAACCTCATCATCTCTTTTAGATACAAAACATTGTCAGCAATATCTCAATTTTTTAAAAAGGTTGTTTGATGTGGAGAAATAATTTTAGGCATAAGATGTTTGATTCTCTCCATCAGAACTTTTGAAAATATTTTATTGGCCACATTAGATAATGAGATAGGTCTGAAATCACTGAAAGAGGTTGGAATGTCTACTTTAGGGATAATGGCTATCCAGGTGCTAGAAATCCCTTTAGGAATATCAGATCTGGACATATAATCATTTGTTGCATTCAGTAGATCTATTTTAATAATATCCCAGGCTTTGATATAAAATTTAGAAGTGAAGCCATCAAGTCCTGGGCTACTCTCTTTGTTCAGTGAGAAAACAATATTTTTTAACTGATCCATAGATACAACTTTAAGTAAGTGAGCATTATCATGTGCAGTAATCAAAGTGGGGATCTGAGACAAAAAATGAGAAGTGAAAGTAGTCTGGTTAGGATTAGATTCTGCAGAGAGAAGGTCAGTGTAATATTCAACTGCCTCCTTCTCAATTTCCACAGCATCTTCTATCCAATTACCAAGACTGTTTTGAATTTTAGTGATTCCCATTTTACTCTTCCTTTTCTTAACACTGTGATGAAAATATTTTGTATTGTTATCTCCCTCTTTTAGCCAGTTTACTTTTGATTTAAATTTCCAAAAGTTCTTTTGTTCTTTTATGGCTCTAGTAAGTAGATCCTTAGCTTGCTTGAGTCTAATCAACTGTATTTCAGACTGGTCAGAATCATAAACTATTTCCTGTAATCTAAGTCCCTACTCAGCATTAGTAACATTTGAGTGGACATTGCCAAAAACCTCTATGTTCCAGGTTTTTAAGGCTTTTTTCAATCTAAGGAGCTTAAGATAAAAACCAATCATCCCTGTCTCAGATAAGTGAGCAGACCAGTTATCACTAATAAGCTGTAAAAAGGTGTCTCTTTTAAACCAAGTATTTAGAAATCTAAAAGGTCTAGGAGAGGATTTACAAGAAGTTCCTATACTTAATAAAAGTGGACAGTGATCACTAGATAATTTATTTAAAACTAAAATTGATGGAGTCTGGGAATTTATTTTTCCATAGTGTTGTACACAGACCTCTATCTAATCTCTGGAGTGTGGGGGTTCTAATCCTACCACTACTGGTCAGAGAAGTGTCATGCAGATGTCTACCATTAGACCAGGTAAATAGATTTCCCACAGTATTTATATGTATCAGAGGCATGGTATCCATAAAAGTAGAGAATTCTCTAATACTACGCAAATTAGGAGTAGACTGGCCCTTATATTCAGAAATAGAAGCAATGGCATTAAAATCTCCTATGAAAATAGTTTCAGAATGGTTATTTTTTTCCAGATCTGTCCATAAATCTTCCCTACCTTTTCTAGTTCTCAGGCCATAGACAAAAATAGCTTCCATGGAAGATTGCAATTTTTGGCTATGGACTGAGACATGCAGAAACTGTAAGTTATCTTGTATTGACATGATTTGTAATTCATTATTCCAAAAAATTCAGATTCTTTCATTTTGAGCAAACATGCAATTTGTATATCTCAATTTAATCATATAGGATGAAAATTCAGAATTGTCATGCATAGGTTCAATGAGACATATTAGTTCAAAGTGGTGTTCTAGTATAAGTTCCTGTAATCTTTCCATAGAAGTTTCCATCCCCCTAAGATTCCAGACAAGGAATTTAATTTTGGAGGTTGTACTGATCATTTAAAAAGGTTAGAGGGGTTTTTTGTACCAGAACCAGACATAATGTGGTTCAGTTGGATAAAATAAGTTTGTAGTTTGATAACAGGTGTATTTTTTGCTATCGGTCTAGAGGATTTCCTCACCTGGGTTGTGATCACCTGAGTGTTAGAGGTTTCTGTAGGAGTAACTTCATTGTCTGAGTGTTCAGATTGTTGGGAGGAGGAGACTGTGGCATGAAGGGGACTAGTTGAATTTATCTGAACTGGAGCTTCATGGCCTATTTCTGAGTGCTCAGATTCTTTAGGTTCCTCCTCATCTTCTCCCAAGTCTAGTAGTGGGGTGAACCTGTTCTTCCTGTTTTTATCTTGAGAATGAAAGAGAGAAATTTTATTAGTAGTGAGTGGGGCTGGTTGGGTCATAGAATTACCTGAGATGATGTAAACATCATCTTTGGCATATTGAGATGGTCTGTGATTGATCCATGAGCAGTCCTCTTGATGGTTTTGTGGAATTTTTAGAGGGGGAGGGGGCTGTCAGTAATGTTGATCAAGGCATCAGGAGTTGCAGTCTCTGGAGTGCAAAAAGGAGGTTCTTCCAGTACATTTTTGCCCTTGTCTGTGGTATTCTGAGCCTGGAGATGTTTGGTTGGTTGGCCAGAGTCTTTTGTTTATCTTTTGCAGTGGCTCCTGAGGTTGTGGCTTTCTGAGTCTAATTGGAGGTATCTTGCTACCAACAGATGTGTTTTCTTTGTCTTGGTGCAGGGTTGGTTGAGCAATGTTGGTAGGAGGGTTTTGGTATCTGGGGGGCATTTTTCTTAGCTCAGGGTTTGCAGAAACACACTGGTCCAAACAATGATCAATTCTTCTACAATGAGGGCAGTAGGGAGGGATAAACTCATACTCAATTCCCAGCTCCACAGTGCTACCAGCAATGCCTACTACTATCTCATGATGGATTTTTTTCATTATATCCACCTCAATACACATTTTAACTGCAGATGGTCTAGTTAAAGCAGCAGTGGCAGCATCTAATTTAATAAACTTTCCAATCCTATTCCCTATAAACTTCAGCATGGTGTTATTGTAGAAAAAGATAGGGATATGGTGGATTGTTACCCAGATAGGAACAGTTGATGGTTCTGTGCCTGGAGTGAAATCAGTTGTCCACTTGAGGACTTTCATGGCTGATCCTTTCAACATCCACAGACCTTTGAGCCAGCACCGTTAGTAGTCGTCCTGGGCTTGGAAACGGATCAGAATGTGCCTATGATCAATAGAGCCAATCTGGAAGCTTGAAGAGAAGCCAATAGACTTGAAAGCTTCATAAAGAGCAGTCATGGATGGCATCCCATTATCGAATTTCCCAATTAGGGCGTTGTGGTAGTGAGCTGCCAGATCGGAAGCCTGTTCCGCCGAGACTATGCAGGCTATTTTGCCCTTAAACTCTCCGATTAGTTTGATGTCAGGGTTATTGGGGAGGGTGGGAGTGAGAGGTGGTGATTTTGCAGTAAGTGCTTGGGCGAAAGAGCGAGGGTGTGGAATTCCGCCGCGGTGCAGCGGCGGCTCCGCCATGGAAGAAACGGTTATGTTACCATTTTTTTACTGTAATGAGACCGTTTAAGATATAAAATAGTGATAATATTAATTGTTTAACTGAGAATGGACGGTGAGTCTAGAGAGAAGGCAGAGGGTAGGTTCTAAAGAGAGAAAGCGTTTTCGAGTGATGCAAGATATCACTATGTATTGAGAGATGATTTTTGTAAATCAGTATAAATCTGTTCCGTTCAGTTGTATATTTTATTATACTTCGAAAAACAAATTTAACCAATTTCAGTACTAACATTATAGTACTTTTCTGAAAAGATTATTACAACTATAATAATTGGTGTTATAAATTTTTATATACAATGTTGATGATATAAATAAGCAATTACAAAATGGTCCTTGATTAACCATTTACCCATCTAGCTTTAAAAATAAAAATACTCCGAAATAATGATTCGGTTCGGTTAATTAAAAAATGTCTTTCCGTTCTTCCTATTTAGTTGAATTCAGTTTTCTAATTCTTCCAGTTCAGTTTGGCTAATCCTTTTTTATCACATAAAATACTCTTTTAAATTTTATAAAAAAAATTCTGTTCAATTCATATAATATTATATTATATATTCAATTCAATTCCGTTCAGTTAAATGTATTTATATTTTTAAAGTTCAGTTTAATATAAACATTTTAAAATATAATTCTATTCAATTTAATTCAATTAAGTAAGAAATAAGTTTAATGGATAAGAAATATATACACTTTCAAAATTTTGGGTCAAAAATATCTGGAACAGTTGAAAATAACACCTTCAAATTAAGAACCCTTAACATAATTTTATATTTCAATGCCTTATCTAAATCTTTGTGCGTAATGCATCATACTTGAAATTAGAGAATTATCGCTTTCGAGTTTCGAGTGGCCATTTAGTTAACTGGTAAAAATAGAGAAAGTGGAAAATGCACAATTTGGTATTGATAGATGCAGTCTAACATTACTTTTGTTGTCCGTATTTGTATTTAAAATTTATGATATATCCTCACTTATAAGAACCACATTTACTTTTCAATAAATACTCATTGTGGTGATATGGGCCTTAGCCCATATCCTGGTCCAGCAAACATATGGATAAAGGAGAAGAGAGGGTTAAGCCCACCAGTGGTCCTCCCGTGACATCAGCTATCTTGGACGCACCCGGGGTTGCGACCAGAAGAGGACCACTTAGCTTAATCCCTCTCTGATC
Organism: Sherardia arvensis; assembly: GCA_948330725.1. Lineage (NCBI taxonomy): Eukaryota > Viridiplantae > Streptophyta > Magnoliopsida > Gentianales > Rubiaceae > Sherardia > Sherardia arvensis. Next base: position 8,605,103 of record OX415244.1, read on the forward strand.
CTCACTATTATAAATAGAGGAGCAACCAACAGTAATAGGTATGTTTTATCAGACTTAAATACTCTCTGTATTTATTCATATTCTCTCTCCTCTGCAAAAAGCCCTATCTTCATCATCACGCCGGAGCGTCTACCCTCGGGTGACCCCGGGGGCTCTGTTTTGCAGGACTTAGGTGAGAGATTGGCCGCGGGCTAGGATTCCAGCTTTCCCCCGGATTACCCCATACCGGAGCTGGTATCCCGGAGCTTACTGGTAGCATCAGTTGGCACGCCCAGTGGGATACGCTTCGTCATGCCCCGCGGCAGACCTAAAAAGACAGTGGAAGAACCCCCTTCCAAAGCTAATCAGGCAGAAGGCGGTCCTAAGACCAAAAGGGCCGCGGCTGCCCAGGCGACGCGGAAGGCGGCCGAGGAGAAGGAGCGGGCGCGCAAGGAGACTGCCCGCGCGGCCGCTGAGAAGCGCCAAGGAAAGAAGAAAGTGTCGGAGCGTACTCTCAGGGAGATGCAGAAGGAGCATAGGGAGAAGGCCCGGCAAGAGAAGGAAAGACAGGACCAGGAGACGTTCGGAGAAGGCGGTGAATCCGAACCGGAGTATTTTGATTCCGGGGAAGAGGACTCGGAGCGCAGAGATCCAGAGACAATTCATACCAATGCAGAGGAATTTGGGGAATTTCGAGCATGGAAGGCAGCTAAGGCAGCAGCCCCCAACAAGGTGCCCGAAGTGGTGGACCTGGAGAAGGATAGGAGAGGTGGTCCTGGATATCAGCAGATGCCCCCGGGTCAGCAGGTTCCCCCGGGTCAGCAGGTGCCTCCAGGGCAGCAGATGCCTCTCGGTCAGCAGATGTTTCCGGGGCAGCAGCAGTACCCGGATCAGCAGTTTCCAGGAGGTTTAAACCCGCAAGAACAACCATTTTATGGTGGATACAACACCCCGTTTAACAACGGGTCCATTGAAGATCGTTTGACTAGACTTATTGGTAGGCGGGGGATGGTTCCTCATTCCCCGTGGGTTCCAGAGGTGTTGAACTATAAGTGGCCGGTGGGTACTAAAGCGCCTGATGGAGTTCCGACATACAACGGGGACGGAGATCCAGAGGAGTTTGTTCACACCTACCTTAGTGTCATGGGTGCCCGGGACATTGAGGAGCCGTTGCAGTGCAAGTTGTTGCCTTCTTACCTCCGGGGCAACTGCTTGAGTTGGTTCAAAAGTCTTCCACAAGGCTCCTTGAAGACTTTCTGGGATTTTGCTACGGTCTTGATCCACAGATATGCAGCAATGAAAACCAACTTTGTCAACCTAGCCACGGTCTTAGCTATGCGGCAGTTGGAGACGAAGTCTACTTGGCAATATTATGTCCGGTATATTGCTGAGTCTATGAAGGTCCAGGATAGGCACCTGCATGAGAAGGCTCTGATTGGTAACTTTGTCAATGGGCTGAGAGACGAGATGTTCTACATTGAGTTGATGAAGAACATGCCAGGAATTTTCTACCATCTCCAGTTGACAATTGAAATGCATTGCACTGTGCATGAAGCTAACCACACTCGGATGAACACGGTCGGTTTCTTTGAGCAGCGGGTGATTACGGCCACAGCAACCCAAACAACTACACTCCGGGCCACTCCTCACCAGGGGCCCCGCCCGGAGGCAGCAAGACGCCCCCCGGCCCAGGGAGCAGCGCCTGCACCGGGAGGGCAGACGTTGGTGGTCAGACCAACATATACTCCACTCTCCAAGACAAAAACGGAGATTTTGACCATTCACCGGGGCCTTTTCACGGATCCCCCAGTTATACAAGGGGTCCCGGCCCCGGCTAATGCCCAAAAATGGTGTGAGTTTCACAAGTCCTATGGTCACACGACAGAAGGCTGCCGTGTCTTGCGCAAAGATATTCAGAAGTTGGTAGAGCGGGGTCAGCTCCGGGACTGTGTAGCAGGTGAAGCACACCCGGCGGCTGCCCCGGCAGGACAAGGGAGGAAACGTAACTGGAGGAATAACCGAGGCCAGGGCGGCAACCGCCCCGCGGAAACCAACATTGCTCCTAACCCCGCCCCACAAGCACCCAGACCAGGAGTTCCGGGACCCGGAGCACCCCGGATGATAAACGTGATCAACGGGATAGTGGGAAATGGAGCGCAAACACTGTCGGCGGTAAAAGCCAAGAGTAGGTATGTCCCCCCGGGGGAGATCCAGGGAAAGAGGTTTAAACATGACGAGACAATCACGTTCTCAGAGAAGGATGCAGTTCCGGCCCAAGTGCCTCACTCTGACCCGATGGTGATCTCAGCTGAGGTAGAAGGTGTAGTGATAAAGCGAGTCTTTGTGGATGATGGGAGCAGTGTAGAAGTTATGTTTGCTGATTGTTTCGATCAATTGAACATTGGTCGACAGAATTTGAAGCCATGCTTGTCTCCGCTGTCAGGCTTTACGGGGCGCACAGTTCACCCGCTGGGTGTCATAGCACTACGGGTGCCTTCCGGGTCAACTGAAACACGGAACCCGAGATACCTTTCAACGGTGAAATCAAGGGAGATCCGGCTTGGCAGAAGTACCAAGGACGGGGGGAGATATTGCCCCTCCCTTTGACGTTGCCACCAAGCTGCAGCTTCCTCGAAAGCAGGCCGGTAGCGAGACTCAGGGTCATTCCAGCCCATCCGGAACATGCGCACTAACAATGCAGAGACCTCCCGGGGAAAATTAGTGTAAAGAGGGGGAGAAACCCGACCTAGACGCAACCCTGTCAAGTGATAAGTCAGTTGTAGGGTTACTAAATTCTCCCGGAGGGTGAGGTTCCGGGCCGCCAGTTCCCGGTTCTCTCTTTCCAGCATTAGATTCCTCCTAAGGGGGATCGCCCCGCCTTTCTAACCATTTGAGCTTGTCGCAATAAAATGGAAGCTCGGACCACACCAGATCAAACTCCTCCTTGAGACGAGATTTAAAGGCATCATGCTCGGCTTGCAGCATAGAAATAGTCTTGTCTGCATCCAGAACAGCATTTACTCGGTCTTGAGCCAGGGATTGACACCGGGAAAGGGATCCAAACTGATTGGATATTTCCCTAAGCTTTGTTACTAGAGAAGTGACATCCGGGAACTCATCAATCACTGATCCTATCCCGGAGTGGACAAGAAGATACCGGGTCTGGATGCCGTCTAGTTGCCAACGACTCAACTGTTCTTCCAACTCCTCACACCGGGGGCATGGTTTTTCGTTGTCCGAGGCTGCCCCGGATGGAACTGCACCTGGGGGATCATCCCGGGGCTAACAAAACAAAACACAAGGATTTTAAACTTAGAATTAAAACAAAGTCGTGCAAAGCCCGGGGAATCAGAATAAAAGATGAGTAAAAAGATAGAAATTTGAAATTCTAAGCAAGTAACAAAACAAAACAAGTTATAAATCAATAAACCCGGAATGAATATTATAAATGCAAAAGTCATAAGTTACAAAGGAAAAGAGAGGGGGACTCTTACATCGTTTGAGTCGTCGCTCTCATCCCCGGAGCTATCATCTCCTCCCTGAATTACAAAAGGGAATGGTTCAGGGAAGGAGCCCGGGGGAGGTCAAGATTAAAAATACAATTAAATGGAAAAGAAGAATAATAAGACTAAGTAACTATGTTTACTTCTTCATCAGCATCGTCTTCATCTTCTTCCTGGGGAGACTGCTCTGCTTCTTGAGCTTTGCCTTTCCCCGGGGACGGCTCCTCCTCCCCCTCTTCTTCCTCTTGCGCCGGCTGGAACTCTTGCTCCGGAACAGGGGACTTAGCATTTTCATCATCTGATTCCCCGCCCTCTCCTTCCGAGGTCAACGGGGTCTCAATGGCAGCAAGATTGGCTAAGTCGTCCGGACCAGGGTCTCAATGGCAGCAAGATTGGCTAAGTCTCAATGGCAAGCTTTGCGGCATCCCCGGCATAAGCCATGATGTCCTGGGGATCAACACTTCGAGCCCCCTCAAAAACTTCGAGCTCTCCGGGGACAATCCCGTCGAGGCCATCCTTCATCAGTCGATCTGCTGCATAGTTGAAGCGATCGTCTGCCTTGGGCGATACCAGGATTCTCTGAACGCTGCCCGGTTCTCCCGGGGAATATACTCCCGGACGGCGGAATAAGCAGCGTGCAGGGCAGATTCATTTGAGATGTCGCAAAGGGACATCATCTTCGCCTCGAAGGAGCGACTCTTGAGGACCTGATTGGTGAAGGCCCGGCAAAGAGCCTCTTGAGCCAGGGCCATGCCGCGCTTGCTGTCCTTCTTTACCCGGGACAACTCCTTGTGAGCCTCGGACAGCTCCTTATAAAGAGAGGCTTTTTCCAGCTTTAGCTGATCAACCTCCCGGGACAAGTTCTCAGACAGAGAGTTGCAAGCCTGGTTAACCAGTTCTCGCAACCCGGGGAATTCCAACAATTTGGAGGCATTATCCTACGAAGTTATAAGCACTTAGAATCAAAATATTATATAAGGAGTAGATATATTAAGGGGCGAAGAGATGCGTACCTGGGGGCCGTCCAGTGTCAGGGGTTGGGATGAGGAGCCATCCGAATTCTCCTTTATAGCCTGGAGGCGGCTGTCGGCAGTGGAGTTTTCCTCTTTCCGGGGAATTCGGGAAGAGCCTTCGGAGTGAGGCTCTGTCTTCTTCTTCTTCAGAGGATGACCCCCGGACGGAGGAATGTTGAATACTAGCCGGCGGTTGCCGATTGAGGGGACTTCCGTAGAACCGGTTTCTCTTTCTCCCGATCTCCCTTCCCCGGACTTCCTCTTCTTGGTGTCCTTGACCGCCTTCTCGGTCTCGGACTTGTCCTTCTTCTGCCCCCCCGTGCCCTTGCCACTCCCCTCACCGGACTTCGACCCTGGCGGGACTATCGCTGGTCTGGGAGATACAACTGAGACAAGGAAGGTAATAAACTTAGCCAAAAACAAGAAATAAGAAGTAAGAAAAATCAACAAAAGAAATAAACTAAACAAAGGTTACCGAGGCTGCGCTTGGCATATAGGCGGCGGCAGGTGAACACCTCTGCAGGATACGCCTCCCGGGGGAATTCATAACCTCCCGACCTCTGGTAATCCTTCAACTAGACGAAAAATTTAGCAACCTTGTTGTGGTCATCGGACACCTGCCGAAACTGAGCCGGGGGAAGAGCCGCTTTTGTTTCAGCAATCCTCGGCTGGTTCCATCCCGGGATTGAGTACTTCTCCTCGTTGAAGGTGAAGTAGCTGTTCATCCAATCGCTGGTCTTCACGGATTCCAGCCTCCCGGAGCAGATGTTTGGCGTCTTGTTCCGGCGTAGAGCATTGAAGACCCCCGGGACAGAGGTTGCTGCCAGGTAGTAGAAACTGCGGAATATCTCCACAGTCCCAGTAATTCCCGCCCGATTGCAAGACAGGAGGAAGGCGATCATCACACTGACGGCATTCGGATGCACCTGGGCTGGAGAGATGTTGTAGTACTTCAAGTAGGCGACATAGAGTAGGGGCAGAGGAAAGGTGAGCCCGTGCAGGAAGTGGTGCCGGGGGATACATACCCGGGTTTGCACATCCCCGGTGTATGGCTCCATTCCCGCATCATAGGACAAGGGCACATACATCTTCTTCACTAGTTCTCCGACTGCCTCGCTCACCGGGGTCATGCCGGGATCCTTTGGGTCCACGGGTTCCGGGGCACCATATGCGATCTTAGCTTTGGACGTCATTAGTGCTTTTCCACCGGATGGGGGGGGGAGAGGAGAATCGTGTACGTCCAGGGAATGGTCGTCGGCCAGGCTGAGGACTTTACTACTCATATCAGATGGGTAGAAAAGAGAGATTGGTAAAATAAAGCAAAAACGACAAACAAAGAGAAAGCGACAGCGCTAAGTTGATGGAAAATGAAGCTGAGATTTTTTGATGAAGTATTTATAGGGAAGGATAAAAGGAATTTCTCGAAGTTGGGAAAAGTAAGCACAGCGTTTTAGAAAGGTAATAATGAGCATTTATGGTTGCGCGAATGGCGAAAAGGCGCACATAGTAAAAACTAAGAAGAAAGAGGAAGGATAAACACGCGTGGCGCGTGATGATACGGCCCCATATATGCTGCGACCCAGTGTCTCCTTTTAAGAGACCCAGCCTACCGGGCCGAACCCCGGAAGCCAGGGTCTCGGGGGGCTAGTGGTGATATGGGCCTTAGCCCATATCCTGGTCCAGCAAACATATGGATAAAGGAGAAGAGAGGGTTAAGCCCACCAGTGGTCCTCCCGTGACATCAGCTATCTTGGACGCACCCGGGGTTGCGACCAGAAGAGGACCACTTAGCCTAAGCCCTCTCTGATCCTCACTATTATAAATAGAGGAGCAACCAACAGTAATAGGTATGTTTTATCAGACTTAAATACTCTCTGTATTTATTCATATTCTCTCTCCTCTGCAAAAAGCCCTATCTTCATCATCACGCCGGAGCGTCTACCCTCGGGTGACCCCGGGGGCTCTGTTTTGCAGGACTTAGGTGAGAGATTGGCCGCGGGCTAGGATTCCAGCTTTCCCCCGGATTACCCCATACCGGAGCTGGTATCCCGGAGCTTACTGGTAGCATCACATTGTATTAATGTCACTTCATAAATAAATACGGACTGTATAAGTAAATATTGAACTGCATATAACAGTGCCCTATAAATTCAGCATTTGCTTATTGAACTTTAAATAAAATTATCTTCCGTAGCTCGTGATTATTATACTATTAATTTAAACGAATCGTCCACTTTCATCCCGCGTCATTACATGTGTTTTGAATAATATAATCAAAACGTACAAACCCTTATTAAAGGCTTGATTACGGATCAGACTGAACACAACAGAAGAAAACATTAATTATGGTTTCTCCAGATGTTGAGGCTCCACTGTTATGGGAGGGCTCCGGCGAAGACTTTTGTTGCCGGAAACGTCGATTACAGAGGTAGTCCGTCGAAGCGGTGCAACTCCGGTGGATGGCGATCAGCTTCTTTCATCATAGGTACGTATCATCCCAAACATGTGAAAACGTAATTGTGTTCATCTGTGTATTATTTTGAACTCCTACAATGAATCTAGAGTAAAAAATAGTCAAGATCTATGTTACTCAAACACAGTTTTTATATCGTGTCTTATCCTAATATCTGACACGTGAACATGAAAATTTTAAAATACGTATAATCTAAACAAATAAAACTAAACAGCCATGTCATATTTTATGTGTTTATAACACGGATCTGACATGGAAACACGGAACTAAACTGACATGTGGGAGCAACATAGTTTAAGATTACTTGCGCGATGACTAAATTAACTTTTCATGCCAAAACCAAATTAGGGTTTAATAATTTGATGGGTGTTTTTTATTTTGTGGAAATGAAGGTGTGGAGATGGCTGAGTATTTTGCATTCTATGGCATAAGTATAAGAGCATCTCCAATGCAAGTCTCACTTTTAGGTGTCAATTGCTCCACATGTCACATTTTGAATGGAGCTTCTATATGAAGTAATCAATATCAATTTTAGGGTCATTCTAAAATTTTCCTCTCCAATGCTAAAGTAAATTATAATGAATGAATGAGAGAGAGGTGAATTAAATTTGACATGTGGAGTTCATTTATTGAGTGAATAGATGAGAGAGAGAATTGCAAGTGGCAAATTGGCCATTCTATATCTTGCAAGTCTAGTTGGGGCTTAAAAAAAAAAAGAAACCATGTCATATTGATGCTTTAATTGACTCTTGCATTGGAGGAATTTTTAGCTTGAGTCACAATCAATATGACGTGGATTTGACTTTTCCCAATTAGGAGCCTAGCATTGGAGATGCTCTAAACCTGATAACTTACCTGACGGGCCCACTTGGACAGTCGACGGCGACGGCCGCCGTTAGTCGGTGCTTTTCTGGCCGACTCTTTTCTCGGTCGTTACCGTACGGAAATCGTAGCATCTGTAATTAGTAGTGCGTTTTACTTTTTGTATCAAACAATATTGTGACAATAGAAGAAAAATCTGATTAGGGTTTTGTTTGTGTTTATTGTATTTATTGTATATTGTAGTTATATTCTTAGGGTTTAGATAGTTTTGGTAATTATTATTACACCCATGTATGTAGTATAAATATTTATGTAAATCCTAATGGAAATCAGTTCGGGAAATAGTCTTTACATGGTATCAGCCTTTTATCGATCCTCTCTTTTTTCTCTCTAGGGTTTTCGCCCACCTCTTCTTCCTCTAGCCGTCGCCGGCTTCCTCCCTCTCTCCCCTCATCAAAATCTTTGCTTTTTGTATTTTTCCTGCTCTACGATGGCTTCTAGTGGACGTCATGAGAAGTTGTCCATCAATACAATGATCCATATGTTTAATACCAAGTTTGATGTTACTACATATATACAGTGGAAGCAACATGTTCAGTATGTTCTTCGTCCCCAAGGTTTGTTTGGCCATCTTGATGGCTCCTCTCCCTGTCCTGAACTTCTGGTGCATATGCCACCGTTCCTCCCGATGATGCTGCTAAGTTGAAGGCCAAGGAGGCCTATGATGCTGTCAAGGTGGCGTATGATGCCTGGATAGATGATGATCAGGTGATTTGTGGTGTTTTGTACTCCTCGCTTACCCCAGAAGCGAAGAATGAAGCTTCTCAGTGTCACACTGCCAAGGCGATGTGGGATGCCTTTGCGAAGGCCTATCAACATGGATCTGCGGTTGCCAAGTTCAGCCTCCGCCAACAAGCTGCCTCACTCAAAAAATCGGGTACCGTTCATGAGCTACATCTTTCTTTTATGTTAATTTTTGAAAAGTTGAATGCTATGGGTGATCCGGTTGATAATTGGGAGAAGTTAATTTGGTTCTTGAATTCTCTGGAACTTGATGTTAGTTCCTTTAGTGCCCCTATTTCCTCTAGAGATCCTGCCCCCTTGTATCAGCAGGTTGTTGATGAGGCACAAGCTCATGAAGCGTTTTTGGCCACTTTGAGGGGTTCTGCTGGTCCAAATCCAACCCCAGTAGCATTTTTGGCGAGCTCTCAACCTCAGGAAGAGACTGCCGCCGCCGGTTCTAGCCGGTCCGGTTCTGGCCGATCCGGTTAACGGCGTGCGACAGGTCAGACAAGGGCTTCTGGTCATGGTCGTGGTGGTCCGATTCAGTGCTATACCTGCGAGGGTTATGGTCATGTGTCCAAACAGTGTCCGTTGTCCACTCCTCGTCCGGCATCTCAGAAGTCTCAGCCCTATGCTCAGCCCAATGTCCAGCCATAAGCTCAGCCGCAGTTTCTGCCTTTTGTAGCTCAGCCAGGTCAAATTCCGCGGACTCCTCAGGCTAATCTTGTTCAGATGCAGCCATATGCAGTTCCTCAGCAGCCAGCACCTCAGTATGTCATGTATGCTCCTCAGCAACCCCAGCAATACTTGACATATCCTACTCAGCCATCTTTTGCTGCTTCATCATCCACTACTCCAGACTGGTACATGGACTCTGGAAGTACGAATCACATGAGCTCCTCTGCGTCGAATTTGTCCATCATCACACCTTATAACGGTAACACTCTTGTCTCCGTTGGTAATGGTGCGGGTATTTCTATTACTGGTATTGGTGATGCTCGTGTTAGTCCTTTTTTGCATTTATCTGATGTGTTGGTTGTGCCTGCTATTACTAAGAACTTGTTGAGTATCAGTAAGCTCACTCGTGCGCTTGGTGCTGTTATTGCATTTGATGATCAATCTTTACTTATTCAGCACAAGGCCACTAGGGTAATTCTAGGGCGGGGCAGATGTGAGGATGGTCTCTATGTTTTGGATCGTGGTGAGGAGGCATTGCTGTCATTTGTGGTGAAGAATAAAAATAGAGCATCGTTTGAGATTTGGCATGCTCGTCTGGGACATGTGTCTCCTAGTGTTATTTCCCTTTTAAATAAGACTAGTTGTTTTTCGAATACTTCTTTGCTCCCTAGACCTGGTATTGTGAGCCTTGTGCTATGGCTAAGGGACAGAAATTATCTTTTGTTGAGAATTCTAAACGTGCTGATCACGTTCTTGATTTAATTCATTGTGATTTATGGGTACCTTCTCCGGTTTTATCTTGTAATGACTTTGCTTATTATGTTGTGTTTGTGGATGATCACTTGCGTTTTTCCTGGTTTTATCCCTTACGTCGGAAGTCAGATTTTGTTGATATATATTTCCAGTTTGAGGCACTGGTTGAGAATCAATTTTCATCCAGGATCAAAGTCTTTCAGAGCGATGGTGGAACTGAGTTTACCAACACTCGACTACAGACTCACTTTAGTACTCGAGGCATTCATCATCAGATGTCTTGTCCTTACACGCCAGAGCAGAATGGTAGGGCTGAACGGAAGCACGGACATATCATTGTCGAGTATTTCCATATGTTCGCCCTACAGCAGCTCATAAGCTGGCTCCTCGTAGTCTTCCATGTGTTTTTATAGGCTACAGTGCGCAGTACAAGGGGTTTAAGTGATTGGACACAGCTACCGGTCGCGTTTATATGACTCGCCATGCCAGATTTGATGAGACTCATTTTCCTTTCTCGAGTGCTACTTCGAAGGCTCAGTTTACTTCACTGGATGTCTCGTCGTTCTTGGATCCCACCACTCCAGACTTGGAAATACCTTCTGTTGGGTCTTCTCCAACGGTGTCATCTGCTCCTTGCCTTGTGTGTCCTGAGCCTCTTGTTTCATCTGAGCCAGCGCCACCTACGGCTGTTTTGGATGATCCTATTATTGTTGATGAACCTGTTACTCCTCCTCGTTCGCCTACACCCTCGGTGTCGTCGCCTGAGTCCTCGGCTCCTGCATCCTCAACTTCAGCTTCGACTCCTCCTGCTCCTCGGGCTCATAGGATGGTCACTCGTCATCAGGATGGGACACATGTGCCTCGTGATCTTGGCCCCGACTTTGTTGTCACTGGACTAATTGCTGAGCTGGTTGCTCAGAAGGAACCTCACACTTATCGTACTGCTGCTAAGGACTCTCGATGGGTGGCTGCTATGGATGAGGAGATTGCCGCACTTCGTCATCAGCACACGTGGGATCTGGTTCTGTGTCCTCCACAGGTTAACGTTGTTGGCTCCAAATGGGTCTATCACCTCAAGTATCGACAGGATGGATCCATTGATCACTACAAGGCTCGTCTGGTTGCTCGGGATTTTTCTCAGATTTCGGGTTTTGATTTCGATCACACCTTCAGTCCGGTAGTCAAGGCTACACTATTCGCACTGTTCTTGGCATCGCAACCATGAGAAACTGGTCGCTGCATCAGTTGGATGTCAAGAACGCTTTTCTCAATGGCATTATTGATACTCCAGTTTATATGGCACAACCAATAGGTTATCAGGATCCAGCTCGTCCTCATCATGTGTGTCTTCTTCGGAAGGCTATCTATGGACTGAAACAGGCTCTCAGGGCATGGTTTGATAGGTTCAGTGCGTTTGTTCGGGATCTTGGCTTTGTTCGGAGTCTCTCGGATCCGTCTTTGTTTGTGTTCACGCGTGATGATGTTATTCTCTACCTGCTTGTCTACGTTGATGACATCATTCACACAGAGAACAGCAGTACAGCTATTCGCCAATTCATTGCCCGAGCTGATCGTGAATTCTCGGTCAAGTATCTTGGTTCTCTTAACTATTTTCTTGGTCTGGAAGTGACTCCCACCTCCACTGGTTTGTTTTTGGGGCAGGCCAAGTATGCCAGAGACATACTTCAGCGAGCTGGGATGTTGGATGCTACACCTATTTCTACCCCGTTTTTACCTTTGTCCCAGCTTCATAGCAGCACGAGTGGTCCTTTTCATAATCCCAAGTTGTATCGTTCACTTGTTGGATCTCTTCAGTATCTGACTATCACTCGTCCGAATTTGTCGTTTGCGGTTAACTCAGTGAGTCAGTTTCTTCAAGATCCTCGTGATGATCACTTCTCGGCAGTGACTCGGATACTTCGGTATGTTCTTGGTACGCAGCATTGTGGTTTGAAATTTTCTGCTGGTGGTGTTTCGGAGGTATTTGCTTACTCGGATGCGGACTGGGCTCGGTTCTTAGAGACTCGGCGTTCTACATATGGATATGCGATTTTTCTGGGTGGAAATCTAGTTGCTTAGAGTGCTAAGAAGCAACCTACTGTCTCTAGATCGAGTTCAGAGTCGGAGTATCGTGCTCTGGCCAATACAGCTCCGGAAGTTGTCTGGCTTATGCATCTTCTTCATAATCTGCGTTTTCCTCTACAGGGTTCTCCCATACGTCTCTGTGACAATAACAGTGCTATCTTTTTGGCGGAGAATCATGTTGCACATAAGAGGGCTAAGGGTCTGTTTAGTACAATTTATCTGAATATTTTTCAGTTCAGTTCATTATTTTTAAGTTCAGTTCAGTTCAGTATTTTTCAGTTCAGTGCATTGTACTTTTAAAAAAAATTAAACAAATTAAATGTTAATAATTCAACACAATTCAATCCAGTTAGACAAAATATAATTTATTTTAATTCAGTTCAACGAAAATATAATTTAATGATTTTAAGTTCATATTGAAAATACAGTTCATTTCAGTTATGTGTAGTTCATTTTAGTTAAATATATGGTTCAACTCGGTTCATTTCAGTTAAGTGTAGTCCAATTCAGTTCAGTCGGTTCAATTCAGTTCAATTCAGTTCAACTCAGTTCAGTGTAGTTCAATTTAGTTCTATTTCTATTCTTGATCAAATACAACCTCATTTAGTTATATCAATGCATTGATCATTTTCTTCAATTCAGTTCAATGAAACTATAATTTATATATTTAAAGTTCATATGGAAAATCCAGTTCAGTTCAATTAAGTGTAGTTCAATTCAGTTCATTTTAGTTAAGTATGGTTTAACTCGGTTCATTTCAGTTAAGTATAGTCCAGTTCAGTTCAGTCAGTTCAATTCAGTTCAACTCAATTCAGTGTAGTTCAATTTAGTTCTATTTCTATTCTTGATAAAATACAACCTCAATTTAGTTATATCAATGCATTGATCATTTTCTTCAATTCAGTTCAATGAAAATATAATTTATATATATTTTAAGTTCATATGGAAAATCCAGTTCAGTTCAGTTAAGTGTAGTTCAATTTAGTTCATTTTAGTTAAGTGTGGTTCAACTCGGTTCATTTCAGTTAAGTGTAGTCCAATTCTGTTCAATTCAGTTCAGTGTAGTTCAATTCAGTTCTGTTTTATATTCTAGATAAAATACAACCTCATTCAGTTATATCAATGCATTGATCATTTTCTTCAATTCAGTTCAATTAAGTTTAGTTCAGAATGATTCAGTTCAATTCAGTTCAAGTCAGTTTAGAATTGATGGAATATGATTTGATAAACATTTTCTAATTAAATTGTATCAATGCATACTTTAGTAAGTTCAACTTAATTAAGTTTGGTGCTAATAATACTTGACTTGATAAAATATAGCACAATTTGGCTATATCAATTTAGTTCAATAAAGTTCAGTTCAATAAAGTGAAGTTCGGTATATTTCAGTTCAATTATGTTTAACTTCTAGGATAACGATGAAATATAAATTTGATGAAATTTAGCTGATGTCGATGTAGTGATTTGTTTCTTCAATTCAGTTTTGTTTAATTAAGTTCAATTCAATATACTTCAATAGCTTGTTTTTTAATAAGAATTTTGAATATACGTATATGTTATTTAAAAGAATCAAAGGTATTTTTCAGTTCAGATCAGTTCAGTATTTTTCAGTTCAGATCAGTTCAGTTCAGTTCAGGCGTATTAAACAGGCCCTAAGCATATTGATATTGATTATCACTTTGTGCGGGAGCTGGTTGCTGGAGGCAAGTTTCGTGTTGATCATGTTCCTACATCTCTGCAGGTGGCAGATATTTTTACCACTAGACCATTTTTTTTTACCAAGGGTCTCAATCATGCCTTGTTTGATTTTTTCCAGTCCAAACTTTGCGTCTCCATCAATCCGACGCTTCGCTTGAGGGGAGGTGTGACAATAGAAGAAAAATCCGATTAGGGTTTTGTTTATGTTTATTGTATTTATTGTATATTGTAGTTATGTCCTTAAGGTTTAAATAGTTTTGATAATTATTGTTACACCTATATATGTAGTATAAATACTTATGTAAATTCTAATGGAAATCCATTCGGAAAATAGTATTTACATGCATACTATAGTCGGTGCTTTTCTGGCAATCGTAGCATCTGTAATTAGTGCGTTTTACTTTTCGTATCATACAATTTAACTTTCACCTAATTAATTAGTAATATGTACATGCATTAATTAAATAATTTTACAGAAAATGACGTCTTAGTTAATTGGTACAATAATTGATTTAAAATTGTTTATGAAGTCAATTAATTTCCATTTAACTGGCAGTACTATAGTTTCAACTTGTAACCACATGCACGTTTAGATTATATATATAAAAACGACTTCAAGGTACTTATCATTGACAAATGAAAAAGAAATAAATAAAGACTTTATATTCTCAACTCAAACGTGAGCTCACAACTACAGAATTGAATACAAAGTCAATGATGCAAACGTTAAAATAAATTATATTAGAGAGTGCGTGTAATTAATATTTGTATAATTTTATCTTCATTTCTAAATATTATCTTATACCATTCGCGTATTTCTAAAGCGAATTCGTGTGTTCGATCTGAATTTGAAAAGTGAGTCCGTCTAAATCCTCGTGAAACATATATGTGAATCTTATTAGCACCAGCTACTATGATCAAGTAAAGCGGGCTCTGAATATAAGCTATAACTGCCTATCTAAGGCCAAAATTAAGATGAGGAAATGTATACCTATCAGATGGACTGAGGTTGCTCAGAAGTGAAGAACTGACAACCCTTCAAACCAGAACTCTCTTTTCGATTTCCACCAGCTTCTCATTCAATATAGAGAAGAAATCTTCAGCATTGGCTAAACCCTTTTCAATATTGGAATTTCCGGGATCTCCTAGAATATCTTCAACCTTGGCAAATCCAGCCTCAATTTTTATGTAAAGCCTAAGCATATTCTCGAAATCTGTCATCCGTAGCCGTTCTTCTCCTGCATCCTCCAGCAAGGAAAGGACACTGGGAATCATCTTAACCATCTTTGAAAATACACTGCCCAAAGAATGACTCTTAGTTTCATCCGGAAGCTTCTTCTTTTCATAAAATTCAAGATAGAGCGATGCAAAGCACTCAGGCCTTTTCTGCATCTCATAATCATGTAGCAACTGTTTTATTATAGAGAGTTTCTGATAGACCGATGAAGTTACAAGCACCATCCTATCGCTGCTGAGTTAGTACGGGGGGGTCTTTTTCAGATTATCCAACGCATACCAGAATTCAGCCAGTCTGAAAATAGTATTTCCAAGTGTTTCCTCTTCAGATTCTGATGAAGAGTTATTGAAAGTTACTATCGATCAGTTTCAAAATAGTTTTCAACTATTCTTTCTAAGCTAACAAGTATGTTTAAACATACTGCAGAGTTTAAACATAAAAAGAAAGAACACACAAAGTTGTTTACGCAGTTCGGTGTTGAACACCTACATCTGCGAGGCCTTGCCCAGTCTGAATTTCATCCACTAGATAATCAAGATATGTTACAGAGTTCACACAACAATTAACTATCTATGACTTATCTCTTATATGGATTCGTGAGATCCCCTCACTCGCCGGTCAGCAACTCCTCGTTGCTGTCTTGACCACTTCCCCTGAAGTATTAAGGCTGTTGATTTCAGACTGCTGGCGTTCGACAAAGACCTATTGAACTCCCTTCAATAAGCTGCTCCAACTGTAAAGCTATTCTGATCGGCAGAATACTTTCTTGTAAGATGGATAAACTTCTGTTGCAGCTTCATTGAGTATTTATAGTTCAATGCTGTGTTGCCGTACTTATCTTCTTGATCCTTCAATCTCGGCCATGCTGATCTCTCATCCAGCTTGTCACAGCTACACTTAGTCTTCTAGCTATACTCTATTTCTATAGCTAAAAGATAAGAAATATCTTCTTTCCTTATTTAAGACTAATCCTTTCTAAGATACAACTCTACCAAATATTCTCAATACTAATTCCATCGATACAAAATCAATCTTTACTTGTCATCTTGATTTCTCGAATATTGTCTTTGATTTCATAAGAGTTGTACTCCTTCTTCAATACTCCTGCTTGGTTTCTGATTTCCGTTCAGCAAGTGTTTAAACATAAGCATGTTTAAACATGATAACTTCTACAGCCAACTTTATTATGCTGAGTCTTCTGAACTCTTCAATCTCCCCCTTTGGCATTTTGTGGAACCATAACACTTATTTTGATGCACAGACAATAATTCACTCCCCTATCGTATAGACCTTTGTGCTTTCACCAATAAATCAGAACAAACAATATATATGACTTCAAAACTCCCCCTATCAGCCAGACTTAGATAGAGCTCATATATTTTTCACATTAGTAGTGTTCCAAAATAAATGGACACATATCCAAAATAAATGGCCTCCCAAGGCATCAAAATAAATCAGAAACTTCTCCCCCCTGGGAACAAAAAATGTGCCAAAGAACCAAACATCCAAATATCCAGAGGAAAATAAAACAAACATCCAGAAAATAGCACAATACTGAGGACACAAGATAGACAAAATAAGATAAAACAGGCTCAGAATGCATCAGAACCACTAGTCTCATCCTCAGTTTCTTCAAGAGCGTCCAGCTCCTCTTGAAGGTCATGCACCTTCTGTCTATGATATCTGAGCAGCCCTCTCAGCTCCTTCTTCCGGACCACAGCATAGTTGATCTCAGCTGGTTCCTCCTCTGGATCTGCCTCTTCTTCATCAGCAGCAGCAGGTAGATCATTTACTTTTCTGTATATAGACTTGTTGACTTGTAAATCATCACAGAAAGAGATCTTATCATCTAGTCCATCAACTATACCAGCATGATATAGTAAGCCAGTTATGAGAGCAGGATAGGTGATGTACTCATCAGACTTCTGATGCTGAGCTACTAGCAGAACCCTATCATAGATAAACCATCCAAGATTAAAAGGTCTTCTGGTCCCAATATAGTACATCAAGAATGCCATTTCTTCAGTCACCAGAGACACATTGGTAGACATGATCCACAGATTTGCAACAGCCCTGTACATGCAGTAATACTTCTGAGAGAGATAAGCTGCCTTAAGAGTCTTGGCTGCACCCCATTCTCCAAGTGTGCCCCCTGTAAGCTCCAGTGCTACCAAGTCATAATCCAGAGTAAAACCTTCTGGATAGGCACTATTTGGGCAGATAGAATCATGTCTCCCTGTCCCTAATAGCTGGTTGATTAACTGAGCATCAAATCTATAAAGCTTGCCCCTGAGATAAACCTTTCTGTACCATGCAGAATCTGGAGCACCATTTGTTCCTCTCAGGTTGGCATAGAATTCCAGAACCAGAGAATGGTTGGCCTTGATGCAGAAATTAGCTGGCCCAAACATCTGAATTCTCTTCATAAAGGCTACAAACCTAGGATGTTTAAACTTGTCAGTCAATCTTTTCTCAACATGCATCTTCCTGTTGACTAGCCCTTCATATACTGTCATCACCCTCCTGGAATAGAATATATCATCCCAAGCATTTTCCAGTAGGGGATTATCATCTGGAAACACTAATGGCACCTCAGCTGCCTCATCTTCCTCCTCAGACTCAGATTCAGAACTGCTATTTTCTTTATCTTCTGCAGCAGACTCACTTGTATCATCATCCTCCTCTTCATCACATTCAGAGCTAATCTCCACATGCTCGGCAGTACCTGGTTCATCCGATACACCATCTTCCTTTAACTCAGATTCAGAGCCCCTGCTCTCAGAATCTGAAGCTGCTGGTTCTGCAGATGGTAATGGTACTTCATCAAAGCCTAGATTAAGTACTGGCTCTTCAACCCTCATCTGCTCAGTAGAAAACACTTGAACAACTGGTGGTAGAGACTTTTGCTTCCTCACCTTCTCTCTCTTCATCTCCTGTAGTTGATTGAATTTTGCAGTTAAAGGATGGCTATCCTCACTGTCTGGTGCTGTTTCTGTCAGAGGCTCCATCATCAATCTGACATTCTCCACAATCCTATCTACATCAATTTCCTGCTCAGTCTCATCAAGCTTCTTTTGTTTTACCACTTCTTCTTCCTGCCTAACATCAACATGCTTCTCATGTTCAACAGTGCTTGTACTAAAAACTCCTTGACCCCTCTTCCTCTTCCTCTGGTAGACCTTGTTAACCATTGTACTTGGTGCCACTTCTTCTGAACCCAGATTCTGTTTAGACTTACCCTCAACCTCAGAACTCTCATAAAAGAAGTGTAAGTCTGGGCCCCCTTCATACTCAACATCAACCCTAACTGTGGGATTATTCTCAACAGCCATAGATTCTAGTGTAGCTCTGTTGACATTCAGGCCAAGTTGCTCAGCCTGAAGCAACTCTTCTCTAGTGGGGATGGAATCGACAGGCAAGTTGGATGGAAGATTGCCCATAGTGGTTTAAATATATAGTAGGTTAAAACACACAGAAACAATTTCCAGAAATCTCAGAAGTTCACAACCACCACAACTCCTAAGTGCGGCAAGCACTCTAACTACTCAATTAACCAGAAAGACTGAATCTTTGAGCAAATTAGAACCAAATACCTCTTGCATGCACAAATTTGGGAAGAAACTCCAGTCGGCCAGAAGATCAAATTTTTCGTGTTCTTGAAATCCCGGTTTGACAACGTATTGCTCAGACCAGATTCTGGTGGTTATGAAACCCGATCGATGCACTGGTTGGATGATGAGATTTGGTTGATCGCCGGAGGAGGTAGTGTTGAAGGGGGAACGACGGAGCGCTGCTGTAATTATGAGAAAAAGGGACAAAGATTTTCCCTCTTATATTTAATATTTTTCAGAAATTCAAATCCGAACCCACTTTGGAAAATAAATCCACAATTGCAAACTGATCCCTCATCTTTTTGGAAGTACTGATTGTTCCCTATAAAATAAATATGTAGCCAAGAGTAACACCTCAGCCCGTATTAGAATTTTTAGCCCACTGACATCAACTTTTTCAGCCCAATAACTAGTACGGTCCAATCGACTTTTTCTTCATTTTTGGCTAACTCTTCAGAGTTTAAACACACTGATTTCTCAGTGTTTAAACCCACTTCACACCAACTTCCTTCTTCCTTTATTTTATTTTTTTTGTTTTTCTTTTTCAAAAGTAAAATAACACAAAACAATAAACACTAACATACAACAGATAAGAGGTGATCAGAGGTACCTCAAATTCGACAAACACCTAAGTGTTGTCTTAGTATCTCAAACGTTGCAGAATCCAGTGGTTTGGTGAAAATATCTGCATACTGTTCAGCACTAGGAACAAACTCAATAATCAGTTCCTTCTTTTCCACCAAGTCTTTGATGAAGTGATGCTTGATATCTATGTGCTTTGTCTTCTTGTGATCAACAGGATCATGAGAGAGATCAATGGCCCCCTTGTTGTCACATTTAATAATTAAGGCATCCTGCTTGAATCCATAATCTTTCAACATCTGCTTCATCCACAGCAATTGCTGACAACAACTTCCAGCTGCTAAGTACTCAGATTCAGTGGTAGATAGTGATATAGAATTCTGCTTCTTGCTGTACCATGATACTAAATTCCCTCCTACATAGAAACAACCTCCAGTAGTACTCTTCCTGTCTTCTGAATTTCCAGCCCAATCAGAATCACTGTAGCCAATAATCTCAGCTTGACTTCCTCTAGAGTACCAGAGACCATACTCAGCAGTCCCATGCACATATCTGATGATTCTCTTGACTGCAGCTAGATGACACTCCTTAGGATCAGACTGAAATCTTGCACATAGTCCCACACTCAAACAAATGTCTGGCCTACTTGCAGTGAGATATAATAAGCTCCCAATTATACTTCTATACAACTTGATATCCACCTTCACACCATACTTGTCATAAGTCAATTTTTCCGTAGATGCCATCGGAGTTCGCATATTCTTAGAATCATCCATCCCAAATCTTTTAACCAAGTTTAAGGTGTACTTGGTTTGATTGATGAAAATACCTTCCTTGTGCTGTTTGACTTGAAGCCCCAAAAAGTATGTTAATTCGCCAACCATGCTCATTTCAAATTCACTCTTCATCATCTCTATAAAGCTATCAACCAGCTTTTGAGATGTTGATCCAAAAACAATATCATCTACATAGATTTGAGCAAGCAGAATGTGTTTTTCATGTTTAAACACAAAGAGCGTTCGGTCTACTCCCCCTCGTCGATAGCCTTTCTGCAACAGAAATTGGGTGAGACGTTCATACCACGCTCTGGGAGCTTGCTTAAGACCATATAACGCCTTTTTTAATCTGTACACGTGATCTGGCAGATAGGGATCTTCGAAACCCTTGGGTTGCTCCACATAGACTTCTTCCTTAACAATGCCGTTTAAAAATGCACTCTTTACATCCATCTGAAACAACTTGAACTTCATAATGCAGGACATTGCAAGCAAAAAACGAACAGATTCTAACCTTGCAACTAGAGCAAAGGTTGCATCAAAATCAACTCCTTCAACTTGAGTATATCCTTGAGCCACCAGTCTAGCTTTATTTCTAGTGATATTACCATCTCCATCAGACTTGTTCTTGAAAATCCACTTAGTGCCAATGACATTTACACCTGAAGGTCGTGGAACAAGATACCATACATCACTTCTGGTGAACTGCTCCAGTTCCTCTTGCATGGCAGAAATCCAATACTCATCAGTCAATGCTTCCTTATGATTCTTGGGTTCTATGGATGAAAGAAAACATTGAAGCACATGCATCCCAGCATTCATTTTTGCGTAGTCTTTCCGTGCTGTCTGTCTTAGATTATACGGGTTAGGAGGAGGAGTGACAGATGCAATTGGATCAGATGTAGCTTCAGATACTGTGTTACTTTCAGGAACATCAGATGATGTTGTAACATCAGGTAGTGTTATAACATCCGACAGTGTTGTAACATCGGACAAGGGTGGATCAACTTCTGGAACGATTAACTGCTCAGGTTCATCTTCAAGTAGGATTCCACTACTGATATCCTTCAGATCTTTAATAACAACATTGTTGGACTCCATCATGACATTTGTGCGGTTATTGAACACCCTGTATGCCCTGCTATTTTGAGAATACCCAAGAAAAATTCCAACATCAGCCCGTTTGTCAAACTTACTAAGAGGTTCACGATCTCTGAGGATGTAGCACGCACTTCCAAATACATGAAAATACGAAACGTTTGGCTTCCTTCCTTTCCATAGTTCATAAGCAGTTTTCTGAGTGAGAGGACGAAGATAAACTCTGTTGATTGTATGACATGCAGTATGAACTGCCTCAGCCCACCATTTCTTTGGAGTATTATTTTCTGCCATCATAGCCCTTGACATGTTGATGATAGTCCTGTTCTTGCGTTCAACAATACCATTTTGCTGTGGTGTGATTGGAGCAAAAAACTCATGTTTGATTCCAAGTTTTGCACAGAAATCCATCATAGTAGAGTTTGCAAACTCCCGTCCATGATCACTCCTTACTCGAACCACTTGGAGACCGTCATGTGATCTCTCAGTGTTAACTTGTGTGATGAGCTCAATAATTATTTCCACAGCATCAGATTTTTCTTTCAAGAATTTAACCCATGTAAACCTGGAAAAATCATCTACACAGACAAAAATATATTTCTTTCCCGAAATATTAGCTGGATTGATTGGCCCCATCAAATCCATATGCAGTAGTTCAAGACTATGAGAAGTAGTGATTTCATGAAGTTTAGAGTGTGGAGACTTAACCTGTTTACCTTCATGACATGGTGGACAGTTTAACTCCTTTGTATAAGAGAGTAATGGTACTCCTCTTATTGCTTCAAGCTTTGTTACCTTAGCCAGTGTTTTCAGATTTGCATGACCAAACTTCTTGTGCCACAAAAGAGTATCATCCACACTTACTTTGAGACAACTAACTGATTCATCCAATATGTAGCAGTTATCTGATGATCTAGTGTCAATAAGAACACCCTGTTCATCCTTCCTGACTGTGCATATTTTATCATCAAATAAAACTGTTAGTTTGTTGTCACACAGATGACTAATGCTGAGCAAATTTGCCTTTAGTCCATCCACCAAGAGTACGTCTTGAAACACTGGAAAGTTTTTGACTTGTAACTCCCCCTTTCCAGTTATTCTGCAATTTTTCCCATCTCCAAATCTGACAGTTCCAGTCCATGGAACAATATTGCTCAACAGCTCAGAAGAACCTGTCATATGTCTAGAACATCCACTATCGAAATACCAAGAATCTCTAGCATAAGAGCTATAGCAGGTGTGTACAGCATAGCAGTGAATGATTTTTGGAACCCATACCTTTTTAGCAGTGTATGGAGATTTTTCTGATTGTACTGTGTTGTAACCTGCTCCAGTGTTATAACTTGCACCTGTGTTATAATCTGCTCCTGTGTTGTAACCTGCTCCATGGGTTGATTTTTGCATTAGATCTTGTAACAGACGAAAGCAACGCCTTTTATAGTGTCCTGGACGTCGACAGTAGTTGCACCTTGCCTCCCACCATGGTAGAAATTTGTTTTGCTGACGAGGATAGATCGGTTTATAACCTATACCAAATTTTGGAACATTGACAAAATTGTTCAGAGTCTTCATAGGTTGTTCTCTCCTAACTTGACTTGAACTTGGTTGCATTAACTTCTTGTTCAGCTTCCCTTTTGACTGATTGTTCTTGTTAGCAACTTCTATTTCATCATACCCTAATCCATGTCGATCTCCAGCAATTTTTCCCATTCCAAGAATTTCGTCCAGAGCAGCTGTTCCTTTGTTTAATTTGGTGATGGTTTCTTCTGCTACCTCTGCTCGAATGAGAGCTATCTTCAGTTCCTTTCTCATTGCCTCAATAGTTATCTGTTGTTGCTCAATTTCTTCATTCAAACTATTGTTGTCTTTCTGTAGCACTTTATTTTGTTTAGTCACACTGATCCAGAGTTCATGGAGTTTGTCGTAAGGTTCATGAACCACCTCAGAGTCTAAGTTTAAACTCTCATTCTCTGGACTAACAACAGCACCAAACATAACATAGTTTTCTTCTTCACTTTCTTCATCACTTTGAACAGTGACTGCTCCAAATGCCACATGATTGCTGACATGTTCATCATCAGAGTCTTCTGCATCACTAAATGTAGCATTGTAGGCTTTCCCCTTCTTGTTTGCTGATCCACTTGGGCATTGTGATTGAATATGCCCATACCCTTCACATTCTCGACATTGAATTTTTCCAGCATGTTTGAATGCCGGCTTGGGTTCTGCTTGATCATTGGTTGATCTTCTATTCATACTTGAACTCTGCTCCCTTCCTTCATTTCTCCTATTTTGAGATTTTCTCAGAACTTTTGCAAAGCTCCTTGATATGTGTGCAAGCTCATCCTCGTCCATTTCTTCATTGCTGTTTCTGGTAGAGAGTTTAGACATGGAATTATGTTTAGACACTGGATTTTGTTCAGCTGTTTTATGAGCAGCTGCAGTAAATGCCATATCACTCTGTCTGACTGTTGCTAGTTCCTTCATTTCAAAGGCTGAAAGTGCTCCCATGACTTCATCAACAGTCATTTCAGATGTATCATGTAATTCCTCCATTGCAATGGTTTTCCCTTTGAACTTTGGTGGAAGAGACCTCAATATCTTCTGAACAATATCGTCTTCAACAAATGGTTTTCCCAACTGATGTGCTGTGTTAACAAGATCCCTGATTTTTGCATTGTAATCAGTAATCGTCTTGTTATCCTTCATAATCAAAGTATCAAATGTTGTCTTCACTGTATGCATTTTTTGTCGTTTCATTTTTGCTTCTCCTTCATAGCTTGCTTTCAGTTTCTCCCATGCATCCTTAGCAGTGCAGCACGTTGAAATCAAGCGAAACGCTTCTTGATCAACACACGAGTTGATGCAGTTGAGTGTTTTGCTGTTTAGTCGCTTATCCTTCCTCTCTTGAGTTGTCAGTTCTTCTCTGTTTTTCAGAACACCTTCGACTGCCCCTGCTGTAGGTGGATGTCTGGCGGGTGACCACTCGTTCACAACCCAATACCATGCTTCTTCATCTAGAGCATCAATGTAATGCCTCATCCTTGCCTTCCAATAACCATAGTTATTTTTATCCAGCATGGGTGCACGCGTGTATATTGAACCATCCTTCTCTTGGTTCGCCATGATCGATAGGGATCTCCACTGGCCTTGTTAAAGGCACAACTCAGTGGACTAGCTCTGATACCAATTGAAAGTTACTATCGATCAGTTTCAAAATAGTTTTCAACTATTCTTTCTAAGCTAACAAGTATGTTTAAACATACTGCAGAGTTTAAACATAAAAAGAAAGAACACACAAAGTTGTTTACGCAGTTCGGTGTTGAACACCTACATCTGCGAGGCCTTGCCCAGTCTGAATTTCATCCACTAGATAATCAAGATATGTTACAGAGTTTCACACAACAATTAACTATCTATGACTTATCTCTTATATGGATTCGTGAGATCCCCTCACTCGCCGGTCAGCAACTCCTCGTTGCTGTCTTGACCACTTCCCCTGAAGTATTAAGGCTGTTGATTTCAGACTGCTGGCGTTCGGCAAAGACCTATTGAACTCCCTTCAATAAGCTGCTCCAACTGTAAAACTATTCTGATCGGCAGAATACTTTCTTGTAAGATGGATAAACTTCTGTTGCAGCTTCATTGAGTATTTATAGTTCAATGTTGTGTTGCCGTACTTATCTTCTTGATCCTTCAATCTCGGCCATGCTGATCTCTCATCCAGCTTGTCACAGCTACACTTAGTCTTCTAGCTATACTCTATTTCTATAGCTAAAGGATAAGAAATATCTTCTTTCCTTATTTAAGACTAATCCTTTCTAAGATACAACTCTACCAAATATTCTCAATACTAATTCCATCGATACAAAATCAATCTTTACTTGTCATCTTGATTTCTCGAATATTGTCTTTGATTTCATAAGAGTTGTACTCCTTCTTCAATACTCCTGCTTGGTTTCTGATTTCCGTTCAGCAAGTGTTTAAACATAAGCATGTTTAAACATGATAACTTCTACAAAATAGCCAACTTTATTATGCTGAGTCTTCTGGACTCTTCAGTTATTGTGAGAGCTCTTGTTAGAACTAGTTTGATGTCGAAAAACTCAAGCAAAACATCCATCTAAAAATTAAAGGCATACCGTGGTGTTTGGTGAAGGTCTCCACTAGTTCCAGACCATGACCAAGAGTTACTGTTACAGAGTTTTCAATACATCGAGAGAGGGTCATATGTGCCCCAACACTTGGGTTCTTTGCTAAGTGCTCAGCTACCCCTAAACTTTATGAATGTCCTCAAGCATCCTTCATTTTAGGTCTAACACCGGTCAATATCAGAAATTAAGTAAATGACAAAACTATCCTTCTATTATTAAATAGCTAAACAAAGTATTAAAAGAAGAAAACCTCCTGGTCTGTCTATCATCTTTTTCTTTGATCTGAATATTTCAAACTTCCCTAAATCTTCCCAAATTGCCCAGCAGATCTTTGCCATGCGGGGACAAAATTCGGGGTACTCGAGCATTTAGCAAATAACTCAGGTACCCTGCACCTTATTCTTTGATTTTTTTTTGGTTTTCAATGTGCAGTCCGTGTTTTATTATATTATTAAATATATTATTATTTTGGATAGGTTAAAATGTTTATATGACCCTCACTTTTGGTAATAGTGTATTTATAATTAGTACAATCATAACAATCAGTTCTTGTTTAGTGCAATCATAACCTTTTTTTCGTGAAAATCATAACCCTCAATTGGGCTAATCTTTGTACATATGACTCTGAACAAATTTAGTGATTAAATTCCGGCTATTAGTTAAAATAAAATGTCATGCATACCCTTTGAATTTTCTACTTAGAATAAAATTCAAATCTACTATCACTATCGCCCTTTCAAACCCCTCGGCGACGAGGCTTCCCGGGCTGAAAAAGAAAAGAAAAATAAGAGTAGACTACGTGCAAGTGTAAGATATATTAGCAATATAGCTATTGGTATAAATATGGATAATTTTCTCTTGCAAGTTACACATAAACAACAAAACATCCTATATATATATATATATATATATATATATATATATATATATATATTCCTTGATAATTTATAATTGTAAGTAATAATTCCGGGAATAAAAAGACGACCGCCAGTGGGAATCATCAGATTCCATGCATGGACCTTAGCAACAACATGGAAAAAGTGTCGGAGAAAGAGAGCACCAACTTCTTCCAAAGGCATTGGAGGGAGAAGCAGCGAGCTGTTCTACCCACCCCATTCGGGTACCGTTGCAAGAACATCGGATGAAAAGACAACAATTCCGACTCTGTCAACCACCGATGTGTCGCCGAATAGTTGAGCAGTGTCGTGAACGAGTACAACACTTCAGCAGCCGACTTTGCCGACTTCGTTGGACTAGTGGGCATACCACAAAATGTCATTTACCGACACAATTCGTCAATTGTGTTGTCACTCCACCAAATGACGCTGACCAATTCATCATTGTGTGGATTTATTGTGTAGGCTCTGCATCAACATTTTGTAGCAACTCCACCACCAAGAAATTTTGTATAGCAACTCCACCGCCAAGAAATTTTGTAGCAGTGTCAATCCCAACGCGTTTCGTATGCTCATGGAGTACAGGATTAGCTGCAATATGAAGAGTTGATTGGCTATCATGGAACAAATAGGATAATAGTGAACAATACCTAACGTCCGTAAGAAGGATTTCAACCAAATAAACTCACAACAAATAAGCGGCCTCGGTTCTGAAACGGGGAGGTCACGTCCTAACCCGGCGAGGGGCACATCTTAAATGATTTGAATGATTTTTTTTATTGAAATAAACTATCAAAAGTATCATATTTAGAGTCTAATCATACAAACACATAAACGTATCTCATAAAAATGTGAAATAAAGAGAGATCTCGTCATAAACTTATGATGGGACTGCCTAACCAAAACTCTCTCACAACCATATTCAGTAATAAAATCATTTTGCAACCAAAGTCGCACTAGGGTAAATCGTAGTCTCTTTTGTTGTCTCTTTTGTTAAATATTGACGGGTGTCTTAATTATATGAGATTTATAAAATAAATAATTGCTTTTGATGATTTGTGCAAAAAACCATATATTGTAGTACTCTTTTGGGATATAATGAACATATAACAAATCATGCTTGGCGTGAAAACCTGAAATTAATTCATTTACGAATAAAAAAAATTGAAATAAAGATTAGACTCTTTTTTGAATTAAACCACCAAAAGTGGAGGATGTTATACTAGTCATCCCTTGACTAAGAAGAGAACATAAAAATAAATTACAATGACTCTACGAGGTGGAGGCGAATGGTAAGATTATATAGAGGAGTTCAATAATATTTAATTCTAACTTGTAAATTCTTCTCAATTTAGCTATGAGTATTAATGCCAGAATAACATATTTAATTCTAACACTAGAAATAAAGCTAAGTGCATCAAAATTCATAAGGTTGTGGACAACGAAACTTTCAACCAGATCGGACACAAACTGCCTAAAATATCAAGCATAACACACCTGCATTTTTCAATATTTGCTCTAGAGGGAAGCTCGACTGCTTCATCTACAAATTCATAATGACCTGAAATGGACATATCTAGCTCAGCAAATAGATAAGAACCTGAAATACAGGTATTAACCATCACATCATCATACAGAGATTGAAATCCAACCACACCCATGCATAGACCGAAAATCAACATTAAATACAGAGATCACTTAGACTTACTTGGATTTTCAAACTCAGCATCGGCTTCTTCATCTGTCCCAATAGAACCTGAAATTCGCAGATTTCAGCACTTCGGAAATCCATGCATATAGATAATATACCCTAAAATGCGTACACTCAAACTAACCTATATGTATGGGGGTAGTTTCCTCATCCACAATATCAATCCCAACCGTTTCAGTCCCTACATGATCTGATATATGCATATTTAGATAAACAAGAACTTATTGTATGATAATGTCACACACAAACTTGCATAAATCGAAAATCAATCCGACTGACCTGGATTTTTTGAACTTGCTTCAGAGGGAAGCTCGACTGCTTCATCTACAAATTCATTCTGACCTGAAATGGACATATCTAGCTCAGCAAACCGATTAAAATCTGAAATACATGAATCAACCATCACATCATCATATAGAGATCGAAATCAATCACACCATCATCCCATGCATAGATCGAAAATCAACGTTAAATATAGAGATCACTTAGACTTACTTGGATTTGCAAGCTGAATGGCAGGGAGAGGGAGCACGGATACAATTCTCAATACGTCTATCATATCCAAAGCCAATAAGCTCTTGACTAATTCCATTTAATCCCCTAGGCCACTTTAGATAATTATTTTCCCCCAACCTAGATAGGACATTAGAGTTCTCATACCATCCAATAGCTACAAGAATATTATTATGCAGACTGTGATAATAGCCATTTGTGAATTTCCTTCATGTATCATCGGCAAATCTCTCGTCCTAGTGAGAGTACCAGGCAGCAAGGTAGTGGTTAACACGTTCTGCATATTCATTCCCCCTTTGGTTCATCTTTATTATTAGCCTGCACATTTTCAAACTCAGTTCCATAATTTTTCTCATCACATTCTAATCTACAGAGAACTCAACTACGTAA
This sequence comes from Sherardia arvensis, assembly GCA_948330725.1. Lineage (NCBI taxonomy): Eukaryota > Viridiplantae > Streptophyta > Magnoliopsida > Gentianales > Rubiaceae > Sherardia > Sherardia arvensis. Next base: position 8,633,858 of record OX415244.1, read on the forward strand.
ACATAAGAAACAAAGGAATTTCATTCATAATCATAGCATCACAAGAAGCAAAGAAACCCTGACAAACCTTTGTTCAAGAAAGAACTCAACAACATAAGTAGCAACGGAATTCAATATCATCATAAGCAATGTAGAGAGAAGAATGAAACCCCAACCTCAGAGAGAGAGAGAGAGAGAGAGAGAGGTGCGGCACCGTTAGGGATGAAAGTGAGGGGAAAAAAGATGGGAGTGAGGTATTTAAAGGGAAACAAAATGACATCTCTACTCTTGGGAGAGTCGGTGATCTAAAATTTGGAGTAGATGACAAAAACGTGTAGTTTGTTGAAATTGATTTCAGTTGGACTAAAATGTACATTTTATATCACAAAATCAATTTCATGGAATTAATTTCAAAAATAGTAGTGATGATAGTCGAATGATATGTTCTTCTTGGCTTGCTTGGATATTTTTCAATATAATTTTAAAAAAATTGGTCACTTAAATTAAATTGAATTTTAATTTGGTGGAATAGAGATAGATTTAGTCAAAATAAATTGAATTAAATATAGTTTATATCTAAATCGAATCAAGGTACTATTTTAAATATAGTTTATATCTAAATCGAATCAAGGTACTATTTTAAATATAGTTTATATCTAAATCGAATCAAGGTATTATTTTAAATATAGTTTATATCTAAATCGAATCAAGGTACTATTTTAAGCAGATCTCATATTAAATTGAACCTATTTGATTCAAAAACTTATTTGGAATCAGAAGATATGGTGATTGATAAAATTTGTGACACTTCCATAAATAAATATGGGAACAACTAACAACGCACAAGGGGGTCAAGGGCAATTTCCTGATTTGCCTCTTTTTTTAACTCAAAATTTTAAAAAGTTCACCGATCGAGTACATTGCTATCTATAGTTTTGTTAAATTCTGATACCATCTGACAATTTTTATATGTAGTGATTCGATTAAAACAATCTAATTATTTCACTACAATTTGAAAGATATTATAGATCTTGATCAATCAATACGATATAATCCGACCTGAACTTAAACTGACATAATTGACCTGATTTGATAATGATATTTAAATTCGGACTAAAGTTGAACCGAACTTGACCTGAAAGGAAGCAATATTTGAAGTTTTAAATTCAATCTGTAAATTTTTATTCACTTCAATTGAACTGAACTGAACTAAAGGATGGAGAAATGTGTCGAAAGATAATTATTAATGCGACTCATACTACTAGGCCTACGCACTACATTTTAATTTCGTTTTTACACTAAATTAAATATAAATAAAAAATTTGTTGGAGTACACAAAAACTTTACGAGTTTTTAAATTATTATGCTTCTGAAAAATCACTTTTACTAGCATTGGCCGGGTACCATCATGTACATGTGATTGTGGAGAAAAATACCAATCTCTACAATCAACTTAAACGTTCACATCAATTTAATTCTGGCAACGACGAAAATCAATTTTAATTTTTAATATCTTGTTCATTTTTTATATTAATAGGTTGCTAGGTGTATACATATAAGGATTTAAAAATTATTTATTTTGAAATAAAATATGATTAAAAAAGTATATATATATATATATATATATATATATATATTGAAGCTAAAATTACTGAAATTTTCTAAAATATAACTTTTAATTAGTTATGAGATACTGAAAAGTATTTATGTTATTATTATTTATCAATATTATGTGTATTATTTTGAGTTCATCATTTTATCAGTTCAATTCAATTCAGTTCTTTAAAAATATGAATTGATAAATTTGATTTAATTTAATCATATTGATTATAATACTTTAAGTTTCACTTTATCTTAATTTAGTTTACTTTAATTTATGTTTAGAGAATAACATTCATCCGGAAGATCCTGATATAGGCCTTATCAGGCACCAATAAGATAATGACACGTGTACAGTTGTAATGTTTTAATTGGTTAAAATATTTTTAGTAAAGTTCTAAAACCCAAATTTAGAATGCCTAAACCCGTCTGGGTAATGATTGAACACGTGACCCAATCATAAATTAGTTAAATATGATGTGTCGTTATTTAATTGGTGCCTGATATTGCCAATATCAGCATGATCCTGATATATATTAAACTGTTTATATAAACTAAATGGTAATGTATAAACAAATTATAATGATTTTGGGCTCTTTAAGACCCTATTTATTAGTTTAATTTTATTGTTCAATTCACACTCTTACACGGAGCTTTGGCCAATTTGGGAATTGGGATACTACACATTTCATTCCAATCCAATACAAATCACATAACTATTGGACAACCGGGCATAACTAAATTAATTATTCAATTTTTATGGAAATACATTTGAACATTTGGATAATATTAGTCTAGATTCGCTACATACACATTCGTAACCCCTCTTGAATGAGGGCAACGTATAATACTTCCCCTTTTGATGATGGCGGAGCGCTGATTGGCCAGGGTGCAGAGAATACGATGCGAAGAGCTCGACAGGGACAAGCTCAAACTCAGCCTCGTCGTAGGGTCTCGCCGCCACGGCGTAGGGATTCGCCGCCTCGCCGCAATGCCCCATCACAGCTGCATAACCAGGAACGTCACCTGGGGGTGGTTACGGGGCAGTCGGGTACTCAGCTCGAGGTGGATGCATCTGCATCTAGGTCGGGCGTGCAGCGGCAGGTATTCAACGGCGAGTCGTCTGCGGGAGATGTGGCTATACAGCACGCTATGGAGCACGGAGAGGTGGCTGGGACTGAGATTACTCCGATGGTTCTGGAGCAGTCGGAGTCGGGCAGAGAAGGTGAAGGAAGGGCTGGTGGACATGGTGAGGTTCAGGTCGGGGGACAAGGAGCAGGTCGGGCCGGGGGACAAGGAGCAGGTCGGGTCGGGGGACGGGAGGCACGGCTGCTGCAGGCGGGCAGAGAAGGTGAAGGAAGGGCTGGTGGACATGGTGAGGTTCAGGTCGGGGGACAAGGAGCAGGTCGGGTCGGGGAACGGGAGGCACGGCTGCTGCAGGCGGGCGGACAAGGGATGTTGCAGGTCGGGGGACAGGGTGAAGGTTTGATTGGGGGAGGAGGAGATAATGTGGTAGGTGGGGACATTGAAGGGATGGTTGGTGAAGGAATGGGTGAAGATATGGTTGGTGAGGCACGTGGGAGGGAGTTAGTTGTTGATCAGATTCCCGTAATGCAAGGTCAACAGGGTGGACTGGTCAACATCACCACAAATCCTGTTGATGTGGATATTATTTCTGATGGTACTGGAAACAATATTTCTCAAATGAACAGTCAATCTTCTCAACTAGATTTGCTGAGTCCATTTTTGGTTCAAGTTCCGGTGGAGTTTTCATCGTTGGGTATCCTACCTGGATCTGTTGGTCGTGGAGGGAGCAGAGGACGAGGTCATCGTGGTTCTGGAGGGCAGCGTGGAGGAAGAGCTGACAGAGGTGGAGGTACACGTGGAGAAAACAGCCGTGGGAAGTCTAAACTGTTTGAAGAAGAGGTTATGGGGAAAAGGAAGAAACCGTGTGTTGAAGAAGTTTTCTTTCCAGAAGGAAGTTCTACAGTGGTAAACAAGAAAGCAAAGGTTTGCGAGGAATCTACTGATGTGGATGCTGCTTTTGTTTCGGTTACCAACTTTACTCAGGCAGAGACTGGCATGGAGTCCCAGTCCTGCCAACATCCATGAGTATCCTAAGTTGGAACTGTCGGGGAGGGTTGAGGGAACCCCGACAAGTTCAGGAATTGCGTAATGTTTTGCGCCTGAAGTCCCCTCTTATTTTATTTTTGTGTAAGACCAAGTGTTCATCTTCTGTTATTGATAGTTTGAAGAGTCAGTTCAATATGTTTGGTGTGTGTGTGGATGCTCAAGGCCATTCAGGTGGCCTAGCATTATTGTGGAACAAAAATACTTCAGTTAATTTGAGATCTTTTTCTGGTTACTATATTGATGTGCATGCTTCCATTTTTGGGAAAGATTTGCGTATTACGGGTGTCTATTGTGAACCTAATGTGGCAAGAAGGAGACAGGCTTGGATTCATTTCAGAACTTTGGGACATGGTCATGATCATAACCTTCCTTGGCTTTGTCTAGGGGATTTTAATGAAGTCCTAGCACAAGAGGAGTTCGCAGGTACCAGACCAAGGGCCGAATGGCAGATACAATGCTTTCAAGAAGCTCTTGACCATTGTAATTTGTTTGATTTTAACTATGAAGGTTCCAGGTTCACATGGTGTCGGATTTTTAATGATGGAAGATCTCAGCGAGAAAGGTTGGACCGTGCAGTATGTAACCAAAAGTTCCTGGATATTTTTCATTGGTCTTGTTATACATCTGTTCCGATGCCTACTTCAGACCATGCTTGTCTTCATGTTATGTTGCGAGAAAGGGATCCTTTTCGAACAGACATAGACAAAGAAGGAAGAGGTTCCGTTTCGAAGCTTTTTGGGTAAAGGCTGAAGATTGTGATCGTATGTTGAAGGATTCTTGGCCCACTATTGATATTCCTTTGCCAGCGAAGCTTGAACAGTGTTCTCTCGGTCTGATGTCTTGGAGTCGCGACAAATTTCCGTTGGTATCAAAGCGGATTTCTCAGCTCAAGAAGCTTATACATGACAAAGAAAATGGGGATATCTCATCAGATACAGTGGTCGAGCTATTGGAGCTTCGGAAAGAGTATGAGTTCTTACAAGAGGCTGAAGGAGTCAAATGGAGGCAACGAGCGAAGCAACACTGGTATAAGGAAGGTGACAAAAATACCAGATTTTTCCATCGTTTTGCTTCTAAAAGGAGAGCTGTGAATCGAATTGAGGGGCTCAAGGACAACAATCAGGTACTTCAGACTGAACCAGACAAAGTTGGGAGTATTATTGTGGATTATTTTGGCAGCCTGTTCTCTTCCTCTCATCCGAACGTGGAGCAGATGGAGAATGTACTGAGTCGTATGCAGAAGAAGGTCACGGAGACTATGGGAGCAGATTTAATAAAGCCTTACACTGGTGAGGAGGTCACTAAAGCTGTGCGTCAAATGCATCCTTTGAAGTCACCTGGCCCGGATGGTATGAGTCCTATCTTTTACCAAAAATTCTGGCATATTGTTCGTGATGATATTACAAAGTTTGTGCTGGATTTTTTGAATCATGGTGTGTTTAACCCTTCTGTGAATTACACCCATCTTGTCCTCCTGCCAAAGGTGGATAAGCCAGAGCTTATTACACAATTCAGGCCGATCAGTCTCTGCAATGTGATTTATCGGATTACCTCGAAGGTGGTTGCTAATAGAATGCGTTCTATTATTCCGAATATTATATCGGAATCTCAGTCTGCTTTTGTTCCGGGAAGGCTAATTACTGATAATGTTCTAGTAGCTCATTAGATCCATCATACCATGCGCAAGAGGAGGATCCAATCTACAGGTCATATGAGTATCAAGCTTGATATGAGTAAGGCTTTTGACAGGGTGGAATGGATTTTTGTACTGAAGACCTTAACTGCGATGGGATTTCCTGCCCCTTTTGTTGATCTTATAAAGCTTTGTCTCTCTACTGCTCATTTTTCTTTCATTATTAATGGGGAAGAAATGGGCAATTTGCAGCCGACACGGGGCATTCGACAAGGTGATCCTTTATCCCCCTATATCTTTATTATATGCTCGGAGGTATTTTCGATGTTGCTGTCTGATCTGTCAATTGCTGGAAGTTTACATGGTATTGGAGCATCTCCAAGGGGTCCAAAATTGACTCATCTGTTTTTTGCGGATGATACTTTGCTGTTTGGAGAAGCTTCTTTGGAGGAGATTAATACAATTAAATGGGCTCTCTCTTTATTTGAGGAGATTTCGGGACAGCGGGTGAATTTGGAGAAATCGGGGATTGTTTTTAGTCCTAATACTCCACTTTTCCTGAGGCCGTCAATTTGTGCTACTTTGGGTATTCCGGAAGTTCAGACTCATGAGAAATATTTGGGTTTACCGTCTATTGTTGGTAGGAGGAAAGCTGAAGTTTTTGGTTTCATCAAAGACAAGATCAGGAGGAAGATTGATGGTTGGACTGAGCAGAACCTTTCTAAGGCTGGAAAAGAAGTGCTGATAAAATCTGTGTTACAAGCGATTCCAAGCTATGCCATGGGTTGTTTTAAACTTCCGGATAATCTGATTTCAGAAATACAGAGCCTAATTAGTAACTTCTGGTGGGGAGATGGAGAATCGAATCGTAAGATTCATTGGGCTTCTTGGCAAAAGATGTGTAGATCTAAATCTGTTGGTGGGATTGGCTTCCGTGATTTAAAAGCTTTTAATGTGGCGTTATTGGGGAAACAAGCTTGGAGAATATTGACGCAACCTCACTCTCTTTTATCACAGGTTTACAAGGCAAAATATTTTCAGAGTGGTGATCTGTTCAGCTCTTGTCTTGGGCTCAATCCATCACATGCTTGGCGAAGTATCTTTGAAGGTATAGAGTTGTTGGGTCTGGGTTGTAGAAAGGTTATCAATACAGGGGTAAATACGAGCATTTGCTATGATCCTTGGTTGCCACGTTCTGAAGATTTTTATGTGCAAAATCCTTCCTCTTTGCCCTCGAATTTATCCAAAGTGTCGGACCTCATAGATCATGATACCTCTTGGTGGAACCTCTCTCTCATTCAGGAATATTTTACTGAAGCCGATGCTCAAGTTATAAAGAAAATTCCTTTAACCAGATTGCATGGTTCGGGGGTAGACCGTTGGTGCTGGCATTATGCAAAGTCTGGTGTCTACTCTGTGAAGTCTGCTTATCATTTAGCTACTTACCACTCTGCTTCTCCATTGCGCCATAATGTTGCTGAGACGAGGATTATAGAGAGCCAAAAATATTGGAAGAGTCTTTGGTCTTTCAAGGTTCCTAACCGGGTTCTTCATTTTGCATGGAGGATGTCGACAGATTCTCTTCCCACAGCTGAAAATTTGAGGAGGCGTACCTTGGCTATTCAATCAGGTTGTCCCCTATGTACCTCATCTGATGATAGCACATCTCATCTCTTTTTCGAGTGTGAGTTTGCCAGGAAGGCTTGGTCTGATACAGGGCTGCTACATATTATTCAACAATATGGGAATGTTTCTCGTGGTGAATTGCGCTTCAGAAATATTATCAAACAAAATGATGCCGCTGTGGTTGAACTTTTCCTCATGATTTGCGACTCCATTTGGTTTCAACGAAACCAAACTATATTCCAAGGAACTCATAGGCGTCCGGAGGAGGTAGCCGCGGCGACGGTGAATAACTTGCACTCTTTTCAGTCAACCAATTTCAGGACAGATATGCCTTCACAGCTTTACTTCCGAGTCATTTACTGAGGCCTCCGGATCGCATCCCACGAATACATTTTGATGCTGGGATCACGCGGGATGCAGTTACAGCAGGCGTGGTAGCTTGGAGCGCGAATGGAGAGTTTCTAAAAGTTGTTTCAAGCCGCTACATAAATGTTCATGACCCGGTCCTTGCTGAAACTTTGGCACTTGAAGAAGCAATATTATTGGCTAATGAGCTCGATTTAAGCAATGTGGGAATTTTTGGTGATGCACTTATGGTTCTTAATATGGTTCACAACCATGCTGCGCCTTTTCTGGACTGCTATGAGCCTGTTCGTCGCATTCAGCAGCGGATCAATCATTCTCATCTTTCGGGTTTATTTTGGGTTCCTAGAAACCATAATTTTGTTGCTCATGCTTTTGCTAACTTTGCTAAGTCGAGTGCCTTGGTATTTAATTCCTGGACATCTCCTCCTAGCTTTATGTCAAACGATTCTGGACGTTTTCCAGAACTCTGAAATGAAATAGTTCCTTTTCAAAAAAAAAAAAAAAAGATTCGCTACATACACATTGATCTATACTAGATGAAGTGGCTGCACTCCGTGCAGCTCAACTCAGACTATACCGTTTTTCTTTTAGATTAGATTGAATTAAATTGAACTGAACTAAACTGTTTTAAACTGAATTATTTTTAGAAATTAAAAATAATAGTAGTATAACTGAAATAAGCTGAATTATATAGATAAATATTATTCATTGAAAATTGTTTAAAATATGAATTTATCTAAAATAAAATAGATAGAAGGGAACCTTAATTTTATATTATTCTGGTTTGACAAATAATTAGATAATCTCATTTTATTCTAAGGCATGACTTATTATATATTTAAAAGTGAGCCTAATTATTAATGTGGATTCAAAAATATAGAATTATTTTACCGTAACATCGCGTTACACAAGTGTTTCTCTTCCCTTAAGTAAGGCACAAACATAGTCTTTTAATAACGTATTATTCAACTGAATTTTTTTTAAACCTACTTAAAGAAGGGAAGCAAGAGAAAATGGTGGAGAAGAAAACATAGTGAACATAGCGTAGACTGTGTATTCATTATGTAGTTTAATTAAAATGGTGGAAGTCATGGTCAACAAAATCAAGCATGATTACGTCATGGGTGCGCCCTACATTCCGCTGGCCACCGTAACAGAAGGTAAATCCAATTGAAAATAATAATATGGATGAAGTTGGCAACTTGTAGAATTTCAATCATGACCGCCTACCTTAAACTTGTTGGTTACTTGCAATAAGAGGTTACCGTTGAAGAAAGCAGGAAAGAGAAAACAGGGTGGAGGATGAAGGGAAAGGCGAGATGGTAACCTGTTGCCGTATCTAAACCGGCACTTCTAACCCACATTTGCTCTTTATAGATAGTACTAGGTGTGTGGATTATTACACTTTGTGTAATCCAACCCAGATTTAACCCATAATTTAGTTTTATTTTTTAAAATATTATTTAAAAATGTAATTGTAGTTATAAGCTGAAACTTTTCATAAGCTTGTCTATATTTTTAAAGAGAAACACATTGTAGGCTCACATATAAATTAACATGAAATTTTTCATTAACATGTTGTGGAAAATGTGATGGGTATGCTTTCAAAAGGACTGTTGGTACATGATGTATGTCGGACACCAACACTTCGACGACGAACTAAGCTCTCGAACTGATCTGCAAAACAAAGGCCCCGGGTGTCCCGGGAGTAGACACTCTGACACTCAAGTCAGTATATTTGCTTAAGGCGTAAAGTATGTAGTATGAGATTAGATGGAGAGGTCTACCAAATCTTTAGGGTATTTATATGGCTACAATCCGTAGATCACCAAGATATGTATTTATGGTATGAATACAACACTTATGAGAATAGTAGTTGTATTACCATGTATAGAAGAAGTGTATTTCGGTCATGATTGCATTACCATGTTTATGATGGTTGTATTACCATCTTTGAGATGATGTATATTCCTTGTAAAACATTCATAATATACGCATTCCTTATAAGGATTAGGATTGATGGACCTGTGGATCCACCTTCTGCGTATCTCGAGCCCACGACCCTTCTCGGGCCTTGGTCCGAGTATGAATGAGGTCCGAATACGAATCATGGACTTATCAGTAGCCCCAAGGTAGATCTTCAGAATATAGAGTGCTCCGTCTCGAAGGCTGAAGGAGAGACCTACTTCTCGAGGGAAGACCAATAACTCGAGGGAGATTAACTCGGGGTGTTAAGCTCGAGGTGTCCTTCTAGGACTATCTTCTCTTACACTTCTGAATATCTAGCTTAAAGTTCTTTCGTATTCCATCAAATATATGGACGGCTGAGATTAGCTTCCTTATCCAGATGGTAGATACACGTGGTGTGCCTTCATTGGAAAGTAGAGGCGGTCTGTCCCCCGTCTCTCCAATTACTTGCATCAGAAACAAAATCGAGGTAATTGCTTATCTTCAATGCTGTCTGGGTTTGGATTAAATCTCCCAAATCATTCCCATTGTCTTCTCTTATTAGAAAATTTCTTCATTCCAAGTTCAGAAGACGTATCAGCACTTCATCAATTTCTGAAGCCCCAAATTTCTGCTTTCTGCTTCCATCATCAGTAAGTGCTATCTTCTTTCTCTGCACAATTGTTTGTGTCTGTTTTTTCCTTTTCTCTCTGTGTGTATTTCCCCCCATACTCTCTATAATCATGAGTAATAGTAGTAAAACAATTTCCTTCCCCCGTCATGATGAGGGAAAGTATGTACAAGCTCAGGTCGAGGAGAGTAGCTCCCGTGACCGCCGCAGAGCTGAGGTAGCGAGTGGAAAAAAACCTGTAATTCTGAAGAAGAAAGCCTCTGAGGAAGAGAAGAGTTTGAGGGCAATGGCCGAGAGGGCTCAGATAGAGGGGAATAGCCCCATGGTAGTGCTTGCATCCGGAGGTAGAATATCCATGGATGGCGAAGGTAGTAGTAAAATGTCGATGAAGGAGGATAAAGCACGCGCTGACACTGCTATCTTCATAGAAGGTTGTCCTTTTTCGATTCCTTCTGATGCTGATCTCATGTACTTTGGAGAAGACAAGTCTGCATTTAAATTAGTAACTCCGACCCGAGGGGTCATATATGGGAGATTTCTGCAGCATGGGTTAGCCTTCCCTTTTCCCCCACTGTTGAATAATTTTCTTCAGTATTATAAGGTGCATCCAGAGCAGCTACATGCCAATGTGATAGTAATCATTATGTCCTTAATAACTTGGTGTGCTTGTAAAGGTTACAGTCCCAGTCTCCCCTTGTTACGAACTATGTATAAGGTTTCCCTTGTTAAACAAAGTGTGACCTTGACCTCTCGGGATACCTCTTTAGGTAAGCTTTTTGTTCTTCCTGTGAACTGCGGAAAGTGGGATAAGGTAAAACTTAACTTTGATCGAACAAAGTATGAAGTTCCTCATTGGAACGGAGAGGTCAAAAATGAGATCTGGCATGAAGTTGAGTCCTCCCGTAAACTGCTAAATATAGTTGAGGAGTTAGTGAGAGATAAGATCAAATTTAGAGAGGTTAAATTTGTATCAGGAGATCATCAAATGGGTTGGCAGTGGCCTATTGAGACGTATAGCTGGTTGAATCAACTGTCTGGCCGGACTCTTCAAAATAGCAGCTATTTGAGGTTGACACATTTTGATCAGCCAAAAGGTGTTGATATTGACTGGTATGAAGTCCTCCTGTCTATGGAATAGGATACGGTTGGTGCGGCTAGGGCGGTGCTGGCCACTAGAGCACTAGAAGAGATAACTGCTCGATATGAGATATCCGAGAAAGAAGTAGATATGGAAATCTCGGGTCTGATGAAGGATGCTCGACGTTGGCGTCGGTTCAAAAGATTGGTTCAAGGACCTAAGGTGATTGAAGAGGCAAATTGCCCATTTGTTCTGGTGGCTCTAGATCTATCAGATGAGGAAGAGGATGAGGGTTCTGCCCTAGTTCGATGTCCGAGAAAGGAGATGCATCGGTCTTCTGATTCTCCGCAAGCCTTGTGTGGTAGGACCAAGGATGAATAGTCTCTAACTTTCATAGTAGTGTCTGATATGTTTAATATTCACACATGTATTATTTCATTTTCTCCAATGCTAACTCCATTCCTTCTACATGCAGTGGGTGTTAGGAAGGACAAAAGAGCATCAAAGATGCTAGCTGAATTAGAACAATCGAGAGGGATGCCAGGCAGAAGTGATAAGAAGAGGGATTTTGAGACTTCTGGGGATTCTTCCAACAAGTCTCCAAAGAAACCAAAGCTCGAGCTCGGACCACTAGAAGAGTTCGAGAAATATGTGTCGTCTCCTCCCTCCGAGGCACTGACCGAACTGATTCCAGGATGTCCTGGAATTAACCAGGTATGATCAACTTGGCTTTTAACAGAATTGTAGGTATAGTTATTTGACCATTCCTTATTTTCTTTCTCAGTCCTTCAATCAGATGAAGCACATGTACAATTCCCTTCGGACCTTATATGACCGCTGTCAAGGGCGGGAGTCTGAGCTGAAACTGGTGAAGGAAGAGATGTCCAGGAGGTCGAAGGAGCCTTCTGATGTGGTAAAGCGCCTCCAGGACGAGGTGGCACAAGAGAAGGCCAAGAGGGAGGCCTTGGAGGATGAGAATCGGGTTATTAAGAAGGAGAAGAGGTTGGTGGATGGTTCCTTCTCGGAGCTGAAGAAGAGCATGGCTTTGTTGGAAGCAGAGAGAGATCGATATACTGATTCCACTTGCCAGAGGCGACTAGTCCGGCTGATAATGGATTTCCGCCTTAACTGCCCAGAGATGGAGGTCCATCGCCAACAGTATGTCGATTTCTACCATAAGTCCGAGCTTTCTGAGATGTGGATTCATCTTAAGGGATTCCTCAGCGAGGAGATTCGGGGATGTTTGGCATCTGCTTATACATGGCTGGAAGTACCGGAGAAACTGAAGAATTTTCGAGCAGAGTTCAGCCAAGTTGGGGGGGGGGGTTTTGAGACTAGTCTATTGACTAGTTTGGAATCCTTGAAGAAGGCATTAACTCTTGAGGAATTCCAGGATAAACTGGTCAGTCTGTATCCTGAGTTGGCATACTTGGTGGAGAACTCGGCTATGGAAGCATCCACTGAGAATCCTGAGACTCAGAATGAGGAACCTAAGATTGTAATTCCTTAGAACCTTCTCTCCTTATTTAGGAATTACTGTTTTTACTCAGTCTTTTGATATCCGTGTACTCCGAATAATAAATTTGATAGTTCCCTGTCTTCCTTTATGTCCAGTGTTGCGTAGCTGCTTGTGCTGAATTGCAGGTTCATTATGAAGCTGTCCTTCAAAAGAACAAAGAACTGGAGGAAGATTTGGGTGACTCCAAGGGCTGTTTTAGCATCGTGCGGGAAGAATGTGAGAGTCTTCAGCAGCAGGAGGATATGAAGCGGAGAGCTGAGCTGAATCAGCAGTTGAGTGATCTTCAGAAGAGGTATAAGGATCTAGAAGATAAACACAGCAAGGCCTTGGCCGCCAATAAGGAGTACGACCAAGAATGGAGGAAAGTCAAGAGTGACTTAATGAAGATCAAGGGTGAAAGTCACGAGAAGGACCTTCGTATTTATACTCTTTAGAATGAAAGTATCACTGTGAATCATAAGATTGCCTCCAAGATAGATGAGTTGAGGATGTGTCAAGCCAAGCTGAATGCTTGCAGGTTCCAAATAAAGGAACTAGAAGCTCAAGGTGTGTTTGTCACACCTTCAGGATCTTCAAGGAGGGAGATAGGTGGGCCTTCTTATGTCCCATATTCAGGGCCGTTGATAAGGTCTCATGTCCAAGATGGTATATCTCGAGGGATCCCATGTGAGAGGGGCAGAGAGGCGCCACCTACTGCTAGAGCTCGTGGCTCAATTGACTCTCCTGCTCGACCTGTAATTATAGGAAATAGAAGGGGGTCTCCTACCCCCTCTCAGCTGATGAGGGTGGCAGAAGAAAGTAATTGGGGCCGTGGCCTCCATAGTGATCGAGGTCGTGCCTCTACTTCTTCTCGCGGTCAGGGTCGTAACTCTGTATTTAAAGACCTTCACGAGGTGTAAGAAGTTTTTTAGTGTAATAACACTTTTTGATTTTGCCTTTATAAAGGTCTTTATACCGCAATCCTTGAGAAGATTGACTCTTAGGCTTATGAATAGCCTGAATAAATAGTGATGTGTACCTTAATAGGAGTATCACGTGGAGAGTCGAGTTCCAAACTTTGTGAGTTTGTATGACTCGTATCGTGTTGGTCTTTGACCATATACTTTTTATAAGTATATTATTTTATTTTGGCCTAAGATGATTGTAGTTCCGACACGTAGTCTAAACAACTCATATTAGATAAGCATCAATCATACACTTATAAACGTATGGATCTTAGGTAGCAGTCTTTACTTATGCTTTATAATCATAGTTTCTCTTTGTATTTAGAGAGTTTAGACTGCTTCAATATAAAATAGAAGATATATATCGAAAAGAAATTGTATTCTTCGAACTTGAGAGCTTGGTAAAATTATGAAAGACAACCCCGAGTTTGGGAGCTTGGGTATGAAAAGATAAATAGATGAAAAGAAAAGAAGCTTGGCCTGTAGGCCTTATTGAAGTAGTTTCTCCTTATATGGAGAAAGTCTACTTGGTTTTAGCTCCGAGGTACCTGCGTAGGAAGGGCGCCATGATGACAGGGTCCAAGATCTCTCATTCGCGTGTTTGCAAGAGGTAGAATCCACCGGATTGTGCTGCGGAGATTTTGTATGGTCCTTTGGTCCTTGGCTCCAACGCTCTTCCTAACTTTTTAGTGCACCACGGGCCAACTGGCATTACCAGTTCCCCCACTTGGAAGGCTTGGTGGCGGCGTTTATGCCATAGTGCAGTCATCTCGTTGTAGGCCTCTTCTTCGGAATGGAACACCATAGGTTGTTCAAGATCAGGATCGGGGATCAGATTCCCTAGGATAGTGTTGACGGCCGAGATGTTGCTTACTTTTCTGGCGTCACGGATGGCCTTGATCATGCAAGAACACGCCACTCCTTGATCTCTTTTGATTGAAGCTACTCCTTGTGGTGTCGGAAACTTCAGCATCAAATGGTAGGGAGACCGTACGACTTTAGCTTGGCACATCCAAGGTCTGCCAAGGATAATGTTGAACGGTGTGACGGTGTCGACTACCACAAATGTGCAGTATAGGGTTAAGCTCTTTGCTCCGTCTGCTATTGTGACTAGGAGAGTGATTTTCCCGAGAGGTATTACTGGATTTCCTGTGAACCCCGAGATCGGGCCCGTAGGTTTGAGATCATCTTTGGTAAATCCCAGCTTCTGGAAGCAGTCTTGGAACATTACTTCTACCCCGCTCCCGTCGTCTACGAAGACTCTTTTTACTAGAGAATCTTGTATAGTTGCCGAGATGATGAGAGGGTCCTAGTGGGGCATCTGGTTTGGCACGGCGTCCGCGTCCGAGAGGTAATAGTTTCCTCGGGGCGGAGCCTCTTGTTTACTGGCTCGGTGTGGGGTATGGCCCGCGCACTATCCTTCATTTTGGTCAAGGAAATTGCTTCTCCTGTATAACCATTGATGTCGTTGAGGATTGTTGCCTCCGCCCCGTGGTTGTTATTATTGTTATTATTGTTACGGGAGCCATCCTTCTTCTTCTGCCAGGGCTTTTCCCCATATCTCCTCTGGGTACCCTGATTGTCACTGGTTGTTGACGGTGCAATTTTCTGCACAATTCCTTGACGAATCAACTTCTCAATCTCGTTCTTGAGTTGATAACACTCCTCGGTATCATGCCCCCGATCTCGGTGATATTGACAGAACTTTGGTGACCTTTGGCGCTCGGCTGAATCCTTCAAGGCGGGCGGATCCTTCAAAAGGTGCCTGTGAATGGATAGAATTTCAGCCCGAGATCTAACCAGAGGAGTGTATGACTCGAAGGTAGGCTTGGGAGTGTTCTCAGTCTTCTCGACCTTGGGTATCTTCACCCTGGATTCTTTTCTGTCCAGAAGGAAGTCTGGGGGTCTTTTGCCCGTCACGGCATTTGCCTTGCTAGCGTATTTTTCCATGATGGCCTGGAGGTGCTGAATGGTTGTTGGATTCTTTGTTGCCAGCTTCATCCTCAGAATGTCATCATCTACGCTCATTCGGTACATATTGATCAGGAGGCGTTCATCTCGATCATAGCATTCGGTAGCTAGATCCATGTATCTGTGATAGTGCTCTACACAGTTTCTCCTTCAAGGCGGGCCACATATCCCAGATCTCCGAGGGACTTGGTAAACTTTTTCTTCTGGAAGAAAGCGTGGAGAAGGAACTCAGCAAAATCCCAGTAATCGAATAAACTTTCTGGTTTTGTCTGAGTAAATCATGTTTTTGCCTTCCCTCGGAGGTAGCTGGGGTCGATTTTACATATTTCCAGTTCATGGAAATTCCTGGTTTCCAGAGTCTTGAAGAAGACCGAAACAAACTCTCTAGGATCACTGGTTCCATCATATGTGGGCAGGTGCTCTGGGACCTTCTTGTTGCTATCAAAGGGGAGATTCACAAGATGCCGTGAAAAGGGGGAACGAGCAGACTGTCCTCTAGATCCGAGAATATGCGTGATCTCTTGATCAACCTCGTATTTTCCTCGGGTAGGGTAGGCTCCATCTTGGGTGAAAGGCCGATCGGCACTATTTTTCCATTCGCTCTAGGTTCGCTCCCTCTTCTCGCGCCTGAGCTCTTCCTCGATATTGTTGATGCGCATCTTTCTCACTTCCTCCCTACTTAATCCCGCGCCTTCATTCTGGTAATTATGTGGATTTGGAGGTGGTGGCAGATTGCTCTGATTATTATAAGGCGGTAGATCCCTAGATAAATCATTTAGGAGTCTCCGCTGTTGAGTAGAATCAGTAGGTGGTGTTGTTTGAGCTCCTGAGATAGATACTCGATTGGGGGTTTCATGCATCTGTGCATAGAGTTGTTGACTTGAGTTTATCAGAGATGCAACGAAATCAGGATATTGGGAATGTAAGTCCCTCATCAGCGCTCGGACATCTTCAGGGATCGTTCTCGGAGGGGTGTCCGAGTCAAGGTTGATATAGGATGGCCCAGAGCCTGGCGGGTTATGTCGTACAGTCTGGTTTAAGGTTTTCCTAAGACGTCTTTGTCTTTCCTTCTCATGCTGTCTTTATGCGAGGATTTGTCGATCCCTTTGTGCTTGTTCTTCTACGGTAAAGATCGAATCAGATCCGCTACATCCAAGCCCATTCTCTCGGTCAAGGCCGTCTAGGTTGTTGACGTGTTCGCTGTAGTTCATGTCAGTCTGGATCGAGACTCTCTGTCCTGAGTTCGGTGCTTCAGATCCAACAGGATTCGATCCAGAAGGTGGCACTCCTGATGTAGCAGGATTTGGACCGGAGGGGGGTGTTCCGGATACGACAGGATTTGGACCGAAGGAGTTTGGAACGTTGGAGTTTCCTTCCCCCACGGTAGAGCCTGACGGTGGTTCAGAAATGGAACGCGTACGAGATCCTTTGGGTCGACTGCGTCCTCGTCCTCGTCCTCGTCCTTGGGGGGTTGCTCTGCTTCTGGATTCTCCTCCGGATTTTGCCCTAGTACTCGGGCGCTTCATCTGGGTTGCTCGACGTCAAACATGTTGTTGGGGAAGTTTCTTCTTCAGGTGCGCTAGACCAGATCAGAGACAAGGTTCAGCGATGTCGTCAATGAGTGTGAGATGTCCCACTGGGCGTGCCAAATTGATGTATGTCGGACACCAACACTTCGATGACGAACCAGGCTCTTTAACTGATCTGCAAAACAAAGGCCCCGGGTGACCCGGGGGTAGACACTCTGACGTTCAAGTCAGTATATTTGCTTAAGGCGTAAAGTATGTTGTATGAGATTAGATGGAGAGGTCTACCAAACCTTTAGGGTATTTATATGGTTACAATCCGTAGATCACCAAGATATGTATTTATGGTATGAATACAACACTTATGGGAATAGTAGTTGTATTACCATGTATAGAAGAAGTGTATTTCGGTCATGATTGCATTACCATGTTTAAGATGCCTGTATTACCAACTTTGAGAGGATGTATATTCTTTGTAGAACATTCATAATATACGCATTCCTTATAAGGATTAGGATTGATGGACCTGTGGATCCACCTTCCGCGTATCTCGAGCCCACGACCCTTCTCGGGCCTTGGTCCGAGTATGAATGAGGTCCGAATACGAAGCACTGACTTATCAGTACATATATTGTTGGTACGTATATGAAGGTCTAAAGTCTGAACACAATTATTAGTAGAAGCAAGAAACTTGTTGAATCATTTCTGTAGAGAGCAGCTTTGTGAGGGCATGAAGAACTCCTCTACCCTCTTAAGTACTTCATGAAAGGTTCCGCCTTTGCTTCTTCTCCTATGTACCGAATAAAAACATTTATAATCTCCATCCGTAGAGGGTTTAACCAATCTAAAGAGAACTGCTCCTGCATCAGCAAAACTGAAGAAATACTATCAATCTGTTTGATAACCCAATTAAGTGGTTAACTTAATGATTAAGTACTTAATTAAAATTTTGGTTGTTTGATAATGCTAAAAATGGAATCTGAATGAAAAAGTTGATCTGAATTACCTAGTACAAATGAACCCTCCCAAATAAGTGATTTGGTTTTCACTTATTCACTTAATGCATGAAATGTTACTATTTTTAGAAATTTTAGTTTAGTTTTCATATTCAGACTTCAGATTCAGACATATGAATTTTACTATTTTTAGTTTTTCAGTATTCAGCACTTATTCGTTCAGACTTCAGATTTCAGACTTCAGACATCAGATTTCAGACTTAAAATTTTCAAACGGAGCCTAAGTATTAGGTTAATATTGTTCTCATGTTGCTGTAAAATTTTGGCACAATGGATCCAGCCAGTAAATGATGTTCCTATACTTTCAGCTCCTATACTTTGACACTTTCAGCTCCTGATCTCTTTTCTTCTCCTGCCATCAGGTATCTCTAAAGAAACTGAAAAAAATATAACTAACTATCAAGTCTGGATTCTCAAACATTAACAAAAAAGGACTAACAGTTAACAAAGCATAAACAATCTTCACAATCTAGAGTTTCATTGTAATCAAACTGTCTGTCTTGGAGAATTTTATTTTATTACTCAAAACTGCTTTCATGCCTATAAGATTGCAATTTTCCAATATGATTTATCTCTATCTAATGGGAGTGAAAGATCATGATCATCATTAAGCAATCCTATCCTTTAAGTGAAAGATTAGAGTCTATATTTAATGGGAGTTGATATATCTGCACACTTCTCCAAATCATCACTCTCTGTGCATGTGACCACTAAGAAGTGAGATGTGCACAAAGTTCATTTTCAACCGGTGATCGGTTACCCTATTGTCCTAAACATGAGAAATGTACATATTTTTAATGACTCTATTCTGTGCTCTTACAGACAATTATAGTTATACATCTGAACATAGGAAACACTTCCCAACTGAGATGGCCTTGCATGTTTTGCACTTTCCTCTTATAAAGGAAGTTTATTTGGAGTCCATGATAATAAAGCCATTTTCACCACTCTATCAGTCAAATAGGCACCTTCAGAGAGCAGGGTTTAGTCCTCTGCTTTGTCTTTATCAAAGAATAACAGCCGCATGATGTCAGCTATGAAGCTAGGTTTGCACAGAAACTGAAAGTGTCAGATTGTGCAAAATCATCATTGATAGAAAAGAAAGATGCTAGAAAATTCATCACTGCAAAGTCTGAAACTGAACACATGTTTAAATGTAAAAGAAATTGATATATGATCCCAACGTAATGATTAGTAACTGATTAAAAAACTGCAGCAAACTTTGTATTCTTAAGCCAAATTTGAAAGGTTCAGCTCAAGCTACGAGCTTTCACATTCAACAATCAAAGCAACAGTTCATAATTCAGGTGGTAAAAGGTATTGAACCTGAAGTAAAAGTCATATTCACTTTGAAAACTGGGTCAGACAATGTTGATTGAAAATGCAGGCGCTTTAAACTTATCTCCGGTTTAAGGCCATTGCCATTCTTAGGTGGATGATATCGGAAATTGGAATTACAATAAGCAACCGCGACTATACACAGAAGACTCAGAGCAAGCTGTAATCATTTAAAAATTACGAAAGCCTCAAACTGGACCAAAAGTTTTTAAAGAAACAGACTCTTAACAAAAGATCAACCCCGATTTTCGCACGAACGCATCACAGTTCCACATTAAAGCCTTAGGCACTAATCATCATATCTGAAGTGAAATCTTATCATAGACAGACCAAAGTTTCCAACTCGTATTATTATAATAGTCTAAATGTCTTTTATTCCTGCATTTCATACTTTTTTGGCTTAAATCATCAAAAAGATGCATATCTTCAAGAAATGAAAACATTTTCATCAGAAATCCTCAAAATTGAAAGGGACTATAGCAGAATAGTTGATTTTTATTTCAGTTTCATTTTCAAGCAAGAAAATCATAATATAGTGTGACTGCAAAACAGGAACCGACCTCAAGCAAGAAGAGATGTCCATCAGATGCCCAGAAGTTGGAAAGAAAGTATGAAAATAAGCAATGAATCCCATTTTTTTATAAAAGGACTGTCATAGGAATATCATACTGGTCGAACCCAAACCATCATTCAAGCCTATTTAATGTATTGTGTAATAAAGCGGGGGAAATTATACAGACGGAGAGGAGTAAAAGAAACACCTCTATCCAGCAGGCTCTCCTCGCTGGCACGTGAAAACATCTTTCCTGCAAGCTAAATCAAACAATTATAAGCATAATATTAATAGTGAAAGAAACCATAAGAACAACACAGAAGGCTGGTGGTAGTTGAACATTCAATCCGTTGAAACTAAAAGATTAATATCAACACCAACAAAGAGATGAATTCTGCAGGAACACGTGGAAAAGGAATGAACTTTCAAGTGATTTTACAAGTACAATAAACTCTTTATTCATGCTTATTAGGTGTTTGATGTATTGTCTAACCTAGGGTTATCATAAAAAAATGTCCCGTAGAGATAATTGCAGGATGATCGGCTTCATCAATAGTTGCATTATAACAAACATGACACGCCCATTGGATCCTTTACTTTAAAAAGATAATAAATTTACAAATTATGCTGGTGATACGAAAAATAAAGATGTGAATGAGGTACCTTCATGGTAGAGAGAAGGAAAAAGACCATCTAGTGATATAACAACAGGTCCCTCGGGTAACACTTTTCCATCCTATAAGCAAATGAATAAGAGAAAGATAAGGAAGATGGCTAAAAGTAAAACTTTCTTCCTGAAACCTTTTGTCACTGGAGTTACCTGCTTGAGATTGAATAGAAATTGTCTTGTGAGGTAAGCCTGAGATATTGCCCGTGCACTCAATAAAAGCAATTGGTAGACATTTTCCGGAAGACTGGATGCAATTGTACCTTCATCATGTAGACTGGATGAATTATGTCCATTTTGTCCAGCTTCTTCAGAAAGAGATTTTGACTGAGTACTTTCAGCTAACTTAGAAATACTTCCCACACACTTGTCCTGCTGCTCAGGAGGATCTGGAATAGGGTCAGCAGGCAAGAAGCGTAGTTCATCCACTGATGTATCAGAATCGCTAAAAGTTGAATCTTTATCCATTGTCATGATATCAATTTCATCATTTTCATTTACATCAAATTCTTTCACCTACAAACATCAACAGAGTTAGAAGTACTGTAAAATTGAAGCAAAAATAAAGTTCCAATCAAAACAACACTCATATGTCACCTTTCCATTATCTGGTACCAAGTCAAATTCATCCTCTCGTTCTATGTATTCTTCATTCTCCTCGAGCAGCAACTCCCTTAAGTAGAAATCACAAGTTAGCTGAATAAATTTGAAGGTTGCTAAAGTTGATCTTGTAGCAGAACAGCTTGACAAACATGAGAACCCTCCCCCCCCCTTCAGAAAATATTACCTATTGTGCTAGTGAAGAACTTCCTGCGTATTCTTGCTTTCCTGTTTGTGAGCATCTGATAAAGCCACTTGTCCCTTCGAACTCCTTTCTCGTGAATCAGTTCCCAACCCTGCAGCTTAAATTATAACTTAAATACTTATGGACAAACAAGCATCCAAGTTGCATAGAAATGTAAACGTAGCATTAACCATCACCTTGATATAGAGTGGCACCCACTGACCACTGTTGTTGTTTCGGCAGAATCTCTAACTGGGAGAATTCCAATCAACCCCTTCTCATCCCTCTGCCACAGCTCCTGCTCCACCAACTTTACACTAAACAAGGAAAAAACACACGTTGAGTTACCATCCAGTTAGCATCAGAAGTGTAGAAAGCAACACATAAGACTATTCAGCATTACAATGACCATCTAGAACCTAAATTTAACATTTTAAACATAATCTGACCAATAATAGAGCACTGGAAGCACAAATATAAAATTTTCATTTCTCCCAATGCAGCAAGGAAGCGGTGCGGTGTAACTGTTTCTTCTATCTTCCTCTTTTCTATTCCTGTATGTACCGCTCGTTTCATCTCAAATATCATTAACACATAAGTGGTTCCCATATCTAAATGTGCAATCCGACAACAATTCCAACTCATGAACAACATATTAAGAGAATCTCCACAGCTAAAAATTCAGCACAGCGATCAAAGAGGTCCACAATATCTTCAGTCGCATTAAAAAGACAAAATTTTCCATGAAAACAGCGATTGCATATGCAATTAGCTCAAAATTCAGCTCAGCGATCAAATAGGTCCACAGTACTTTAAGTTACATTAAAAAGAAAAACACTTGTCTATGAAACCAGCAATTACAGCTAAATCGGACTATGAAATTTGCTCAAAATTAAGCTCAGCAATCAGATAGGTCCAGTATCTTCAGTCGCATTAAAAAAAAGACAAAACCTTGTAAATGAAACCAGCGATTGCAGCTAAATTCAAACTACAATTAGCTCAAAACTCAGCTCAGCCATCATATAGGTCCACAGTATCTTCAGTCACATAAAAAAGACGAAAACTTGTCCATGAAACCAGCTGTTGCCGCTAAATTCAGACTATGCGATGAACAAACAACCGCACTAAACACAAAATTCCAAACAGAAGCAACAAAAACCACAAACTTTGATAAAATTGACGAGAATCGCGATAAAATTACGAAAACAAACCTGCTGGGAGAGGTGCAGCGAATTCGGATGATAGCGTCAGGCAGCAGCACCTCCGGAAGGGCAAGATAGCCAGGCGAGGGGAAAGAAAATGGGACTGCAAACCGAGAATGGATCAGAGTGGGCTCAATGGGCGCCCCCATACCAAATCGATGAGTCATGTAGGTGCGTGTCACCGTGCACTGAGTGGAGGAATTAGGAGAGGGCACGTGGAGGTTTTCGTCTACAAAGACGGCGCAACCGTGTACCTTTTCTGTAGGTAAGGGACTGGTCATCTCAAGCGGACGAGGAACAGAGGCTGCAAACACGTCGGCGAATAAAAGTAATGTAACAAAACGGGCCACCGTACTTATACCGGAGATAGGTTGGGTAATCCGCCCTTATAGTTAGTGTAGATAGATATAGATATGTACAATTCAACAACAATATAACATCATTAATTAAACAAAAAACTTTTTCCATCAAAGCAGAGCGTTGATTAAGGGCATAGGGCAAGGCATCCGACTCTACTTGCAAATTTCGTAGCACCATGTCGCACATAAATTGTTGCTCACAACCACAGTACTATACTTCATTGATATTCAATTATTTTTCTATTATTTGATTTCTCAGTTTACAATCGAGTGGCGAGATTTACATGTATAAGAGCATTCTTACGAATATAATTAAATATAGAAAATTTTTATTTGTTATTAGAAAATTATAACAATTTAAAATTCGAAGGGCTAGTGACTAGTGAGATACGGATTTAAAAGGTGAACGGCGAATTTGAAGAGACTGTTCTTTTTTAGAGTGTTTTTTGTAGATCAGTTCAAAACAGTTCAGTTTCAGTTACATAGTCTGTTATACTTTGAGAAAAAGAAAAATAACAAATTTTAATACTATTAATAACACTATAGTATTTATCTGGAAAAACTATTATTATAAATTTTTATACAACATTAATAATATAAATAAACAACTGCAAAATGGTCCTTGGTCAACCATGCATTCACCCATTCGATTTTGAAAATAAAAATACTCCCAAACAACAGTTTGGTTCCGTTAACTAAAAACTTTCTTCCCGTTCAGTTTGATTTCGGTTTACTGGTTCTTCTGGTTCAGCTTGGCTCATCCCTTTCTACCACATAAAATTCTCTTTTAAATTTTATAAAATCTATTTCCGTTCAGTTCGATTCTGTTCAGTTAAATGTATTTATATTTTTAATTTCATTTTAGTATATTTATATTTTAAAATATAATTAAATTCAATTTAGTTTAATTAAGTAACAAATAACTGAATAGAGCCTAAGAAATATATACACTTTCAAAATTTTGGGTCCAAAATATCTGGAACAGTTGAAAATAACACCTTCAAATTAAGAACCCTTAACATCCTTTTATATTGCAACGCCTTATCCTTTTTTTGTTCGTAATGCGTAATTTAAAGCATCATAAACTTGAAATTAGAGAAATGTCGCATTCGAGTGATCATTTAGTTAACTTGTAAAAGTAGAGAAAGTGGAAAATGCACATTATAAAATTCAGCATTTGCTTATTGAACTTTAAACAAAATTATCTTCTATAGCTCGTGATTATTATAATATTAATTAAAACGAATCGTCCACTTTCATCCCGCGTCATTACACGTGCTTTTGAATAATATAATAGTTAAACCACCATTAAGGAACTAGACATGGCCAACGATAAGAACCCAATTATTATAAAAATTTCTTGATTAATTAGCACAAATACTTATTAAAGGCTTGATCACGGATCAGATATATTGAACACAACAGAAGAAGACATAATTTATTATGGTTTCTCCAGATGTTGAGGTCCCACTCTTATGGGAGGGCTCCAGCGAAGACTTTGTTGCCGGAGCCGTCGATTATAGAGGTCGTCCGTCGAAGCGGTGCAACTCCGGTGGATGGCGATCAGCTTCTTTCATCATAGGTACGTATCATCCCAAACCTGAGAAATCGTAATTGTGTTTAGCTGTGTTTATAACCAAATGGTAAATACTCATTCATTTTGAACTCCTACAATCAATCTAGGGTAAAAAAAAAATCATTCAAGATCTATGTTACTCAGACACGATTTGTGTGTCCTGTCTTATCCTAATATCCGAGACAGGGACATGTAATTTTTATAGTACGTGATATATATAGACAAAATAGCACTGAACAACCATGTCATATTTTATGTCGTATCAAGTGTCTGACATCTGACACGGATATTAAACGGCCATGTCGAAGCAACATAGTTCAAGAGTACTTGAGTGATCACTAAATTAACTTTTCATGACAAAACCAAATTAGGGTTTGTAATTTGATGTTTTTTTTTTCTATGGAAATGAAGGTGTCACTAGTAGAAAACCTTCGGAAAACGGCGCCCAAGGACGGCGGTTCCGCGGGAAAATAAGGAAACCGCCGTCCTGCTACATTTACGAACTCGTAAATGTTGGTTCTCTAGCCGGATGGCTTGTTACACGGCGGTTGTGATGCAACCGCCGTGTAACTGCCATTTTTTGTCGGCGGTTGCGTTTAACCGCCGACCAGCCTACATTTCCGACACCGGAAATGGCTAGCCGGAACTTTCCCCGTTGACCGGCTTGACTTTGACGGTCAAGTCGACGGGGCAAAGTTCTGATGTCGGTGGAGTCAAGTCAAAAAGTCGTCCGGGTAAGTTTACGGTACCGTAAACTTGTCCGGATAGTGGGAAAAATGGCCGGGCAGGATTTACGAACTCGGAAACGTAACCGGATGAGCTAAAACAGAATCTTATAAAACGAGAAACGGATCCTTTTGTTCTATCTACTCTATTCCATCTTTGTTTTGGGTTGAAGGACGCAGAGAACCTCCTAATATTTGGGCTCGCTGAGTCCTAGGCCGCGATGAGGTAATCTCCCGCTAAATTTAGTATTGATGGGCGGATGTTTGTTAATTTCAAGCATGAATATGTATGTGTGTCCCTAATTTGCTTGAATAATATATGAACTTGCGTGTTGATTCCTAGTTATTAGTGTTTATGAAACCATATTGTATTTGATATGTTGTCAAGTAGCACGATGTAGATGAATGAATTCATTAATATTTGCTTAAATTTATGAAAATAGGTACACAAGTGTTATGGAACGTAGTAGGATTATTAGGGAGAATCGTCGGACCTCACCAGAGTATATGGGACTGGTTGAATATTTCATTGATGTTGCTTCTGATAATGCAAGATTAGAAAATCAGTCGGCCATGCGGTGCCCTTGTAAGGATTGCACTAACGATGTGTATTTAGTAAACATTGGACCTTGGTTTTGATCCACAAAAAAACCAAAGAAGTTTATTGGATAGATCCTCTCCATCGTCCGCCAATCCCGTCTTTCGAACACCTCCTTAGACAAGTTTTGAATCATGTCAATCCCTCTAGGAGAGAGTTTGGAATGACTGAGATCAAGGTACTCTACACGTTTCTCCCTCATTAATAACACTAGTATTATCGACATCGATCGATTGTATTTAACAATGTGATCTTCCTTTTGTGTTAAAGTACAAGAGACAAGTTAGCAGGTGGGAATGCGGGTACTACGTTATGTTGTATGAGCTCAAATTGGTAGCGGGACTTAACGAATTCGACCAAGACCTTGAGCCCGTAAGTTCCAAATCTATAAGGCATCTACCTTACACATATTCATATGTTTGCGTCATATATTGAATTGTGTATGCTAATGCACAGATTTTCGAAGAGGATACAAGCCCCTACTCACCCGAAGACCTTAATCGACCGAGGAGTACTATTGCATCAATTGTCGTAACTTCGTATGCACATGCTCTAGTTCAAAATTGACACATTATGTATTATTGGCAATTGTTATATTTAGCGCATTCAAGTGATTTATTACATTATACATTCATTCGTAATACATCACAACCATTTGAAACATATAATTCTTCACTAGCGCCATTTAAATACTTTCTATTTTGTATTCAAAAGCCGAAATAAATAAAAATCAGATTTTAAAGAATTATCCGGATAACCTTTACGACATCTGAAATCCTGGCCGGACAGTTCAAAATACTTCCGGCTAAGTTTCCGGTTTCGGAATTCTGGCCGGACGAAATTGCCTTCTTTTCAACCATTTTCCCGAACGTTTCCCTGGCAGGCGTCCGGTTATGTAAACTCTTCTGTCCGGCTAACTTTCCGGTACCGTAATCCAATCCGGAACTACATATTTTCCGCCACCGTTTCACGGTGGCCGGATTACTGCCGCCGCCGGAAAATCTCCCGGCTTACCGTCCGGGAGCGCAAAAACCTCGTTCCGGCTAACCGTCCGGCCCGTAATGGCCGGGGTAGCCTCCTGCTAGCAGCAGGTGTTTACGAGTCCGGAAATGTACCCATCCGGGTAAGTTTCCGAACTCGTAAACCTTACTCGGCGGTTTCAACCGCCGAGTAATGGTGGCGCCAATTGGACGGCGCCACCATGGACGGCGGTCAAAACCGCCGTCCAACCGGGACAGCCGTTTTCCACTAGTGTGTGGAGATGGCTGAGTATTTTGCATTCTATGGCATAAGTTTAAACCTGATAACTTACCTGACGGGCCCACTTGGACAGTCGACCGCGACGGCGGCGGAGAACGTCAACGTCTGGTCGGGAATATCCTTCTTCATGCCGTTAGTCGGTGCTTTTCTGGCCGACTCTTTTCTCGGCCGTTACCGTACGGTTATCGTTGCATCTGTGCTCTATATTCTGGTTAGTGTGTGTTTTACTTTTCGTATATATCAAACAATTTAATCTTTCACCTAATTAATTAATAATATCTACATAATTACTACTGTTCAAGTTTATTACCATGCATTGATTAAATAATTTTACTGAAAATGACGTCTTAGTTACAAGGATGACCCTGCGTCACGCTATGGATCAACTCATTTTGGTAGTCAGCGTGGAATTTGTACAATAATTGATCTACATTGATTTAAATTTGTTTAAGAAGTCAATTTCCATCAAACTGGCATGCAAATTTAGATTATAGAAAAACGACTTCAAGTGATCTGTTATAGAACTTCTCATCGATCGACAAATGAAAAAAAGAAAAAAAAAATAAAGACTTCTTAAGTCAAACGTGAGCTCAACTACAGAAATGAATACAAAGTCAATGAACTCCGGTTTGATGCAAATGTTGAAATAAATAATATTAGAGAGTGTGTGTAATATTTAATTAATGTCTGTACAATTTTATCTCCATTTCTAAAAATTATGCTTCATACTTTTTTTAAAATTGCGAAACACTATAAAGCAGAGGATTTTAATAGCTTCTCTAATCTTTATTAAAATAGAACATAATCCAAATATAAATATATTAGTCCTTGCTTAATAGAAAAAAGAAGAAGAGCTAGTAGCTAATGTAACTGATGACAAAAAATAGGCTAATAAAAATTAAATCCTAAAAGATTGAAAAAGATCTATGAAGAAATTCATACTCTTGGTGTCTCCTACCCCATGGAACACCTACACCCTGTATAAAAATATCTATAGACTGATTTTCATTTTCAAGGGTAAGCAAACCATTAATAATAAAACAATGCTATGAATAATGACGGTTAAGAGATGAGTGTTAATAATTTCAGAATTGGCATATTCAAGATAACCCGATTTTTACAATCTAGTATTTCTTTATTAATAAAATATATGTACTTCATCCTGATCTCATGGAAATTTTACGTAACTTAACAACACATAAGCATTATTTTCAAGTTTAGATCTGAACATTGCTTTAAAACCATAAATTATTCGTATGTGTTATTTTGGCTTAAGAATTTGAGTGTCGTTTCCAAATTCTAATACATCACTACATCTTTTAGGCACTCGGACTCTTAACGCTGTCAGTTTTCATACCTTCATTGACGTCTTCAAACTGCGGCAACCGTGAAATCGAGAATGAAATCATATGTTCTCCTAAAAGAACCCAGATAATCACATTTTTCGTCTCCTTGTATATGGTGGCGACAGCCCAGGGAATGCATAAACCGAGCGTGCATGCATTCGGAGCAGACCAATTCGATGGATCTAATGAGAAAGAAAGCATGGCCAAAAGCTCATTCTTCAACTTCTGCAATGCAGGAAATTGTCTGGCTATCACATTGACCTTAGTGATCTTGACCTATGTTCAAGAAAATCTCAGTTGGGAACTTGGTTTTGGAATACCATGTTTGGTCATGGTTCTGGGTACGGTTTTCTTTCTTCTGGGTAATGTCTCATACAGGTTTCCGATTACTGCTGTTGAAGAAAGGCGCCCATTTTCTAAAATAGTTAGGGTTTTTGTCAATGCTGCTAAGAATTGGAGAACAAAAGTATCCCCTTCAGCTCCGATGTCCATTGATATGGAAAGTAGTCCAAATGACACTCCTTACCTTGGATCTGCACAATTCAAGTGAGTAATTATATAATACTTAAATCCAACTTAAAAATTTGAGAAAATTTCTATTATGAGCCTAGGAAGATTCAAATTTATCAGAAAGGGCGTAACTATTTAATATATTTATTATAAAGGGCATTCTGTTTGTTTTGGTGATTATTTTTTTGAAAAATGACTTTTATAATCTTTATTTTTTAAGACCTTGATTAAATCGCTTTAAAAGTTTAGAACTTTGGGTTAATCGTCGGTTCTCCTCAACTTATCCAAAAAATTCCAGTTTAGTTCTATTATATTTAATTTAGTTCAGATCGGACCAATTCAATTCAGTTCTAATGGTATATGATTTGATAAATTAATTTAGTCGCACTATTACTATTTTCAATGCTTATAATTTTTTACTTTGATCAAATTAAATATTTTAGCTTAATTCAATTTAGTTAAGTTAAGTTATGGCCAATTAAGTTTTGATCTTTTTCAATTCAATTGAAATGATATATGATTAATTAGAATTCATTCTGATTTAGTAAGACTATTACTATTTCAAGTTAATAAAAATTATAGTTTAAGAAATAAAGGTTATAGAAGTCAATTTTCATATAAATAATCATTAAAACAATTTATATGCCCTTCAAAATAGATACTAAATAACTATGCATTTTTTGATAATTTTAAATATTTCCACGCCCGTGATAGAAATTTTTCCTACAATCTTTTGACCCAGCTAATTGTCGACCAATGTAAAATAGCTCAACTATTATATAAATACTGAATTTGGAATAAATTGTGACGATGTCACACTATAGTCAATATGTTAATCCCTTTCTTTCTAATTCAGGTTCTTAGACAATGCATTGTTATCAAAAGATGGTTCAGTAGAACAAGGGAAAGTGTGCAGTCCAAGTGAGGTTGAAGAAGCTAAAGCAGTTCTCAAGTTCCAATATGGCTATCTTGTTTGGTCTATGGTATTGTTTTTTCTCAACCACCCACTCTATTCACCAAACAAGGTCTCACAATGGATAGATTCATTGGTTCAAAATTTCAAATCCCCGCCGCCTCTCTCCAATCTTTTACCAGTGTCACATCAATTTTATTTCTTTCTCTCTATGATCGAATCATAGTTCCAGTGATGAGATCTTTCACCGGAAAATCCTCCGGCATAACAATGCTTCAACGAATCGGTACTGGGATATTTTTCTCCATCTTGTCCATCTCTGTTGCGGCACTAGTTGAAGCAAAAAGGCTCCAAACAGCACAAAATTTTGAATTATTAAGCGTGATTTGGTTGATTCCTCAATACTTATTAATGGGTATTTCTCAATCATTCACCGTTACAGGTGCGCAGGAGTTTTTTTATGACCAAGTGGGCACAGAACTAAGAAGTGTTGGACTTGCACTGTATTTCACCATATTTGGGGCAGGAAGCTTACTTAGCGGCATTCTCATTGCTGTAATTGAAAAAATCAAGGACAAAGATGGAGATGGATGGTGGTTCTCAGATGATCCAGTTAAAGGTCATTTTGATTACTTCTATTGGCTACTCACGTTAATAAGTTTGGTGGCACTTATAACTTTTGTGATTTCGGCAAAAGCTTATGCTTATAGAAACAATTGCTCTTAATTTATTTTATTTAATTCAACTTGTATATCTTCAGAATGAGAATTTGTGAGGTGAGTGTAAAGTTTCAATCTATTTTTTATAGTTGTCAAAATATTGACACTTGTCCGTATATAAGTTGACTATTGTTCGTTAATACTAGTGACCGTGATATTCTCTTATAAGGAGATATAAAAGGTTTTTTATTCGTGATAAATATTTAATTATTGATTATAGAAGAGATTAGCAAACTTTGTTCAATAATATTAGTTTTTTTCAATATTTTATGATAATTAATTTTCTATGATGTATTTTTACATACATTGCAATTTCATTGCTTATACAATTCTAATTAAAATTTTATCTTCTTTCCTCTAAATTTTTTTTTGATTTGATGTTTCTATTACAGAGTATGTGAAGTGTGAACCAAGCTTTCCAATACTATTAATTCTAACATAATCAAGCAAGCAGTACCCCACCCCTAAATTTATTTTTGTTACCAAATAGTCCCTTTCTAGCAAATTCTTAAATTTCGGGGGCCAGCCACGTGGGCGTGATGGGTGCTAGGACACATAATCCGTAGGGAGAGCGGGTTTGGATTTCGGCGGACGACCACGGACGACATAAACATTTCATAACAACATTTCTAGCATGGTTCTCATCAAATTCTTCAATTAATCTACATAGAACTCAAATATGAAGTCCAAGCTAGCGTTTCTTCGATCTTAATTCTGCTTATGTTATCTCAATGCATCACTAACAACAATGCATAGACGCTACCTTACCAAGTATGTAGCTACAGAGGTAATTGTGTAATGCAACCTATCATATGGAAGGGCAATAAGCTCTTGGCTAATTTCATTTAACACCCTAAGCCGCCTCAGATCATCATTTTCCCTAAGCCTAGATAGGACACTATAGTTCTCATACCACCCAATAGCTACATGAATATTATTATGTAGACCGTGATAATAGCGAATTGTGAATTCCCTTCCTGTATCATCGACAAATCTCTCATCTTGGTGAGCGTACCAGACAGCGAGGAAGGGGTTAACACGTTCTGCATATTCATTCCCCCTTTGGTTCATCTCTATTATATTAGCCTGCATATTTTCAAATTCAGTTCCATAACTATTCTTATCACATTATAATTTACAGATAACTCAACAACATAAGCAAGTTCATAACAACATAAGTAGCAACGGAATTCAATAGCATCATAAGAGCAAAGAGACCCTACCTTAGAGAGGAGAATGTAGAGAGAGGGAGGTGCGGAATGTAGAGAGAGAGAGATATGCGGCACCGTTAGAGATGAAAGTGAGGGAAAAAGGTGGGAGGAAGGTATTTAAAGGGAAACAAAATGACATATCTACCATTGGGAGAGTCATTGATCTAAAATCTAGAGTAGATGGCAAAATGCCCTTTCGATGGTGTTTCAAAATCTGGAGTAAATGATAAAAATACCCTTTCGATGGTGTTTAAAAATATGAAGTAAATGACAAAAATGCCTTTCGATGGTGTTTAAAAATATGAAGTAAATGACAAAAATGGCTTTTTGATTTTGTTTTTGAGAAAACGAAAAAATCAAAAACCCACCACTCCTAACTTTTTTCTCCGCCACGCCGCCGCCATAAACCCTTTTGGTCACCTCTCCTAACTTCCTTCTCCCTCGCCAGCACCTCCGCCACTCCGCCATGAACCCGTGTGTGAGATTCATGTCTCCTGCCATATGTAATCTGTCGATTTTTGTGTGTGTGTGATTGATCTCACCATTTGCAATCCGTGTTGTGTTCAAGAAGATATCTGAGTTGATGGTGTGATTCAAGATGATATAATATATGAGAATCATTTTATTTTTGGGTGGTTCGAGAAAGTGTGATTCAATGAGAATTGTGCGCCTATAATTTGTATTAGTTTCATCCTAAAAAGAATTAGAAGAGTTATTCTTGCGTTAAATATAGATATAAACCACCGATACGCTACCATCTGACGCCCAATTTAACATATTTAAAATATTTGGGTTATGATTAAATTTTGATATTTACATCATTTATACATTTAATGTATAGTTTGCTGAAATTGATTTCAACTGAACTAAATTGTACGTTTTATATCACAAAATTAATTTAATCGAATAAATTTCTAAAATAGTAGGTAGAAGGCAATCGAGAGATTTAATCATTTGGATTTGAGTGGCAGTTTATTGCACCTAGGTGCGAATGCTATAATTCTGATGCAGACAAATTAGCTTCCTAAAGCTGAGATAGTTGTGGAGAATACAACGCTTATTCTGAAATGGAAGAAAGAAAATGGTGATTATGATAGCCCTAGAGAAGTTACTTTTGACAATGGAAATGAAAATTTCGAAGTGAAAATTAGCCAAAACCAGCATGAGTTTTACTGCTCAATTGTAAAACTTGCAGGAATAGATTCCGAATCAATTGATTTTAATCTGTTCCCTGAACATGTATTCTAATCAACTAAGTTTTTATGTTTCTTTTATTATTATTATAGGTATATGTTCTTACTTTTCGAGTGAAAGATGGAATGGAAAATATGTTCTTATTATAGGTATATGTTCTTATTTGTTTTCAATATGAGCTCTTTTGCACTTATGTTCACTAAATTGTTTTTCAAATATTTACATTTATTTTGTTTCTTTGGAATTTTAGGTTTTTTGAGCAATGTTCTTGATCAAAGTAAGATAAAAGCTGATAAAATAGAACTAAAAGATGAAAAATTTAACCCGACACAAGTTTTGGAGATGGTGGTGATGTTATACAAGTTTAACCATAGAAGAGGCGTAGATGTCTTACAATCTTTTACAAATAAAATATATGAGCCATATTAAATTGTTATGAATTTTGAATGATACTCCACAAATAAGTTGGAGTACAACATCACAAATATTAATTAGATGATAAGAATGATTAGAAACTAATATTAATGAAATGTTTTGTTTTTTCTACCTATTAAAAACTAATAAATTTCATTCATACACGAAATGTGTTTTCCTTTATTAAAATATTGTATTTCAAATCACCCAAGCTAATTGTGAATGAGAAATTATTTTTTTTAAAAACGACTACTACAAATGATCGGAATATTTGACTCACTAGTGTAATTTAGCCAATAGAGAAAGGCAACGGTGCACAATAGCAAATGAAACTATCTATTACTAAAGTACGCCAAACACCAAATATCATCCAATAGCCTAGCAAAACCAATCAATCCAGTTGTCGTTTAACGTTGTTTCCAGACTTGAACAACTCTACTGCAAAAACGAATTCCTTCAACACCATTTCGAACCCAGAAAAGTGTTCCGAAGACAATCTCGAAATGGGGAGCACGAGTGCCAGTGCTCTCCTTCACAATCTCCACCTCAACAACACCAGCTACTGCTTCAAGTGTTTGAATTCCACCAGGATTCCCAGAAATCCTTTTGTCATCAACCAGAGAAGACCCGCCAAGTTGAAGTTTTTCGGTGAAAAAGAGTCCAAGAAATCGAGGGGGGCTGTTTTTCGTGCTGTGGAAGAAGATGGCTCCAAAACCCAGCTGAGCTCAGCTGTTGAAGATAGGCCTGGTATGCTTTCGTTTGCTATTGTTGTAAGAATAATTGTGTATGATCAAGATTAGCTCTACTTCGAACTATTTGGTTGCGGAGTATTTCCATGTGGATTTATGAATTTCATTATCAAGCCTCCGTAGGAGGATCATCTAATGATTATCCTGAGTGGAAGATTGCCTTTTTGTGTTTCCATTTCCTAGCTACTTCTGTTGTTTTTTAAGTGAAATGCTGTGAATGTTTTGTTATGGTTCAATGTTCAACTAGCTATACTCTCACCTGATTTGCGGCGTATGAGGAGTGAGTCGAGAGATTTGTATGTCAACTAGATTACCCTTTTACAGATGTGCAGCTATGTTTTGCAGTTCATGAAACTCCTGTTAACCACCCGTCCCTTGTTTACTAGGACAACTAAGTTTGAGTGCAGTTTTGTGTTTTCCTTGTTTGCTTCTTTACATTTTGAATTTTTCTTTTCCTTTATCCCCTTGTTTGTTAACTCTAGCCGTTGTTGTGTCTCAGAAGAAAACCCGTTTCTGAATGATGAATCTGGTGGTGAAGATAGTTCTCTTTTGAAATTTCTGTACCCGAGTAAAGAGCTTCTCCCAGATGATAAAGAAATGACCATATATGATCATTTGGAGGAGTTACGCGATCGAATCTTTGTATCAGTTTTGGCAGTTGGAGCCGCTATGCTAGGTTGTTTTGCGTATTCAAAGGATCTCATAGTTCTTCTTGAAGCTCCTGTTAGTGCACAGGGTGTTCGATTTCTCCAACTGGCCCCTGGGGAGTTTTTCTTCACCACAATAAAGGTGAGAATGTGGTATGTGATATATTGCTGCATTCATGGATATTTGAACTGTATTAGAAATAGCTGAAAGTTCTAGTGCAGGTATCTGGATATTGTGGCCTTCTTCTAGGGAGCCCTGTAATCCTCTATGAGATTATTGCCTTTGTTGTACCTGGTTTAACACGAGCAGAGAGAAGATTCCTTGGTCCAATTGTCCTCGGATCATCAATACTATTCTATGCTGGGATCGCCTTCTCCTACCTTGTTCTCACTCCCGCGGCCTTGAACTTTTTTGTTAGTTATGCTGAAGGAGTTGTGGAATCTCTGTGGTCCATTGATCAGTACTTCGAGTTTGTGCTTGTCCTCATGTTCAGTACTGGATTGTCTTTCCAGGTAGGTCAAGTCTCTGATTTAGCCCTATTATTAGATTAATACGATATCTCTTTGTGGAAGTGTAGTGATTTCATTAGTATATGATTTTAGACCTAATGTCAGTTGAAATAATTTAACTTTTTTTCTTGTTTCAAGAAATTGCGTATGTGTATTGCTTATGCGTAGTTGCGTAGTTGCATAGTTGCATACACACCTATGTTCTAATAATGGTTGATTGATCATCATTTTAAGGTTTCCAGAACTCTGTTGTATATCACTGATGCTTTTGGAGTTTCTCTGTTCGACTATTGGTTTTCAATTTAATATTCGTGTCATCTGCTGTTTTTATCATTCTCAGGTTCCAGTTATTCAACTTTTGCTTGGACAAACTGGTTTAGTATCAAGTGAGCAGATGCTCTCGATTTGGCGATATGTCGTGGTGGGATCTGTGGTTGCTGCTGCAATACTGACACCATCGACAGATCCACTCACGCAAATGCTTCTGGCAGGACCCCTTTTGGGTCTCTACCTAGGTGGTGCATGGGCGGTGAAGCTAACAGGGCGATAACTCCCAAGAAGTCGCCCAGTTACTTAGAAAAATAGCAAATACCATTCTGTAAAGCTCGAAGTCAACTGAATGTATTTTTTTTTTCTTCCTACTGCAGCTTATACACGATGATGATATGTATGTATATGAAAGAAACACTTAGTTTGTAAGAATTCACTTGGGATCATGAACGAACTGCCTTCCTTGATGCTGAATTGTTGATGGATAAAAAGTATGATTCTTATTTTTTAACTTTTTTGATTTAGCATCACTTTAACAAATCAAATATAAGTGTGCCTGATTTAGTGAGATAATAGGAAACCCTGAGTAGAGTAGAAAATGGAAATCACAGGAACGCAATAAGATATGTAAATGTACTTCAAATCTTTCATTCATGTTGAATAATAGCCATCAGTCACAGACATAGAAATGGCACATTTTACAGAAAAAGACTACAGATATCCATAGAGATGAAAGATCCAAGCACCATGTTGACTATCAGCATGAGGCTGAGTTTATCAGTAACCACTACAGAATGTTACTACCAGCTATTATGAACAAGTAAAGCAGGATGTGGATATCAGCTATAACTGCACAAGAATGCATCCACTCACCCAAACCCAAAGTATTTTCAGAGCATTATCGCTCAGATTATCATCCTCCTAAAATGGTGTTTTTTTATACAAGAGCAAGCTTCTTCTGTCAGCAAAAAGTACCGAACAATGCTCCACAATATGACAATTTGAAGCTGAAACGACTAGAGATGTAGCTGCCCCATGCCAGGCAATACCTCATCTGCACTGGAGGTTAACTCAGTAGTTATCTGTCTCATCAAATTCCTCAGATTAACGCATGCTTCAACGAATTCCATGGTGGAGCCTCCAACTTGGTGCACTATCATCATTAGAACACAAAGCGCATTCGCAATCTTCATCAAAGCAGGTTTGATAGCAGATATTTCCTGTGGGGGGGCAACGCAAGATCCCAGCTCTTTAATCTGTGTTTCAATAAGCTGACTGAGCTCACAAATTTTCTCAAGAGAACTGACAGAATCAGCCAAAGCTCCTTCCATTTCCTTATTCAGCAATCGCATGATGGCCCGAATTAGTTCTTTCATCATACCAAGTGCTCCAGATGTAACATCAGTAATGTACCCAGCAATCCTTATTTCTTCAGGTGAAACATCGTTAGCATCAGATTCATTCTTATGCTTGCTGCTCCTTGCTGCTTCACCAGAGGCCTTACTTTTCACTTTGACAGGGAGATCAGCTGAAGCTTTCTTCATCTTTTTTGTGCTCCCTCCTGCATTACCAGAAGCCTTTTTCTTGCTGCTCTCTGCTTCAGTTGAAGCCTTTTTCTTGCTGCTCTCTGCCTCAGTTGAAGCCTTTTTCTTGCTGCTCTCTGCTTCAGTTGAAGCCTTTTTCTTGCTGCTCTCTGCTTCAGTTGAAGCCTTTTTCTTGCTGCTCTCTGCTTCAGTTGAAGCCTTTTTCTTGCTGCTCTCTGCTTCAGTTGAAGCCTTAGCTTTATCTATTTGAGGAGACTCGAAGGAAGCCTTCAGCTCTTTCATTTTACGAAGACTGTCCTGGATTGATGCAGCCACCTGGATCACTGTTCGTCCTATTGCATTGATATTGTTTGATGGAGTCGTCTTCAGAGCATCCCAGGCTCTCCAAACGTCAGCTATTGCCATGGGGAGTACATCTCCGTCTCTTTCCTCTCGAGCATCTGAAAATTGTTCAAAAAAATGCCAAACAAAATATAAGTCCTTGCACAGAACCATTACATCCCTACTTATGAGATGACTGAATGTAAGCAGAAACATACAGAATCTCAAGAAAATTGCGAATGATGATATATGAACAAATTCCATTCATACCATTTTCTCATCTAACACTAGCCCAGTAACAATCATGACATGCCATTATTGAGAAACGTGCAATATTGAAGTTCTCAACTGTAGCTGGGCACTGAATGTAGGAGTATATGTTTTCATTTTACATTTCAGGAATAGAGATGAAAGCTTCTTAGTTTCCTAGATGTCTACTCGTATGAGAGGCAAATTTAACCCACACTACACATAATGCACAATGAGAATGCACAATTTCTGCACAGATAAAGCACAAATGCTGCACAGATAAAGCACAAATCCTGCACAGATAAAGCACAACTGCTGCACAGATAAAGCACAAATCCTGCACATATATTGCATAAGTCATAAAAGTAACAGCAGTTTAGCAACCATCCAATTACCCAACATTTGAATATCAATAAAAAGAAGAAGAGGTCATGAAAGCAAAGAACAAAAGGGGAGGAGAAAGTACCATAAGAAAAAATAGCCAGTTTCATCAGCTTAACATTGACTTCAGCAAATTGCTTGACAGATGTTGTAATGAAAGCAGTCAGGGTCGGGCCTCCCCCAACAGTTGCTCCGTGAGCCAGCAGAAGGAGCCCCTGAAGTAAACCAAAAAACTCATTCATATGATCCGCAAGGCATTTGACATCAGCTGGTCCTCCTCCTGTCCAAAGCAATCCAACTGCATTGCAAACAACAAAAAATTAGTCACAGCATGGCAGCAGAAAATTGGGCTGTGACTGAAATCACATCTCCAACAATTTTCACACCATGAATCTATCTATTGAACACTGGGAATGAATTTTACATCAAGAATACGACATAAATGACAGTATATCTTCAAATGAACTGAGAATGCATAAGGCACGTATGCTGCACAGATATTCCACAAGTCATAAAAGCAACAGCAACATAGCAACCATCCACATTTGAATATCAAAAAAGGAAAGAGGTCATGATTGCATTTAAAACTTGCAATATGAGTTCAACTACATCGAATTGCAGGTTGCAGGTTGCAGCAACATCATATTTTAAAACTACAAAACTTGCAGTTACTAAAAATTTAAATAATATCGAACAGAAGGGACAGATTAACACATCACTACAAAAATTTTATTGTACATTTCCAAGAACTATCACACCACTAACATAATAATATTATATGCACTTAGGACATGAGTTCGGTTCTATGGACTTATTATGTCAGCTTCCAAATTCTCATACCAGCTCATCAAATTCAAAACTAATTCACAATACTGGAAACTGAAATTACATCTGACTAAAAGATCAACGCACAATTATAGCGACATGCACTCTACAATCACAACTCTACACCTCCAGGAAGCCTCGTATCAACTTATGCATAAGAACTCTTTTAAAAATCCATATACTTAAAGAACTACATCAAATTGGCTAAACCACAGTACCTACAGAAAGCAACAGAAATATCGCACAAATGAACACATCAGTACATACGCACATCAAATCACACGAATTTCACCTCCAAGAACTCTCGTATCAACACAGTGTGCATAAGAATCACTAAGATATTCCAAAAACTTTAAAGAACCAACTAAATCGGAGTACGTACAGAAAGCAACAAAAAAATCGCACAAATGAAGACATCAGTATGTACGCACATCAAATCACACGAATTTCACCAAGAACTCTCGTATCAACACAGTGTGCATAAGAATCACTAACATGTTCCATAAACTCTGAAGAACCGGCTAAATCACAGTACGTACAGAAAACAACAACAAAATCACACGAATGAAGACATCAGTACATTCGCACATCAAATCACATCATATCACAAACGAATGTCACATTTCACACCTAATCACAGATTTTACGCACGTATCTTAGAAGGAAATGCGATCAAAGCAAGGAGAGGATTACCTCTGGTGGCCTCTATACTTAGCTGTTCACACCTGTTAACGACCTGGTCCCATCCGACCTTTGGCAGATTCTCAGTCGGAGTTCGATCCAGTGCCTGCACACGAGCACAACCGCTACTCAAAATGGGGAGAAAACACGCAGGAAGGCATGGCGAAATTGAAAGAAATTGGCGCCAAACCTTGAGAGTATCATGGATGGTTTGGATGTAGCCGACGAGAAGGCCGTTGAAATATGTCTGCTCCGGCGAGATTTCGCCTCCGCCCAATCCACCAGCGGCACCCGACATCGTTACGCTTCACAAAACACCAAGAACACGCAATGTGAGCTGCCTGATAAAAGAAGTGTGGGAAATATTTGGCACGGTTTATAGCTGGTTTTTGTAACTGCCTAGTCGTTCTATACTGTATAACCGTCTGCTCTAGTCAACAACTCCACGACGTCGTTTTATCCAACCGCCAAGCCATTCCCGTAATTTCCCCTCTTTTTCACCATATCGGTTAAAAGAAATTTCCCAAATCAGTTAAATAATCGACACAAAATTTAAAAATGATAAGAGTAATCTAACAATAATTAATAAATTATCCGTTGTTAAAAAAAAATCAAGAATAACTTCAAAAATCAAAATCAACTATCACGGTAGAACTGAGATCTCCAAAAGAGTTTAATTGTGCATATGTGAATTGTGCGTGCGTCACCAAAATTTTTGATCGTGTGAATTGGAGGCACGCACGTAAAAAAAATTCTTTTGTGAATTAATCATTTATGTAGGTGGAAGGATACTTGGGTGAAAAATATGTTTTTTTTAAGTAGAGAGCGAAGGGAAGGGATAAGGAGCAAAAAAAAACATAAAACCGATGAGACTAACTGAGATTCAATTCAATTTACCAAAAAATAATCATGTACTTTGATGAGAGTCTAGATGCGAACTCGAATAGATATGGGGTGCTGGTGAAAGATCACAAACCGATGGATGTTTCTGGTATGATAAGGCTGCAGCAGATAGTATTTGGAGAATTTAATACAACATTTATTCGTTTTACATGCTTACTTTATATTATGATCCTGAGAATTTTCAAAATCAAAATAAAATCGATATCAATCAAAAATTCCTTTAATGGAAAGTTTTTATCACATTTGATACTGCCTGCCTGGTTGGTCCGAGTAGTCCCCTGATCCCCGATCCGACAACCTGGCCCTGCAAGACAGAGCCCCGGGAGGTACCCGAGGGTAGACCATCCGGTGTGATGATGAAAGATGGATCCGGGAGAGAAAAGGGGTAATCACTTGAATAATGAGAGAATACTTACTTGGAATAGTGCTGAGGAGCACTATTTATACAGTGATACCTGCTCCTATCGTGGTCCATGCTTTCTATGTTGTTTAGCGTATCTGTCCTTGTCCGAGTTGAGCTGTCCCGGGTACTTCCATATTAGCTTACCTCATCATGGGCCGAGCCCGAACTGCCATGGGGTAGTTGGGCCTGGGCCTGATATCACCACTAGCCCCCCGGAAGCCGGTCCTTTCGGCCGAGGAAAGAGGCTTCGCCTGTCCGAGGGCGAGAAGGGGTGGCTTCCCAAATTCTGTCCTGCCCGACAAGAGTGGCACGTGGCCACGATTTTCGAGCGCCATTTAATAACGTCTGCGCTCCTTTCTCGTTTTTCGAAAACATTAATCATTGCTTTTTCGTTTTCCTATTTCGATCCTCTATAAATAACCCCTCCGTTCTCGCATCCGTTTTATCCTTGTTTTCTCGCTTTCGAATTTCAAATACTCTCTTCGCTTCTAGATCTCGAATTTTCTTCCCCAATCCTCTTTCCTCCGTTAGCTATGTCGTCAACTGCTGCAAACAATAATTCCGGCAACGATGCCCAAGATCAATCTCCGACCGCCTATACTTTGGCCAGTACTTCCCGCGAAAGCTCTCCTCCTCTCCCCGCGGGTCAGAGGCCGCCCTCTCCTCTCAAGCCGGTGTACTTGTCCCGATCTGTGCACCCTTCCGGTCCCAGGTTCAGGAGGTCCAAGAACGCCGAGCAGAGGGTTCTGGACACTGCCCAGGCGCATTCCCTCTCAGCCGATAAGTGGACGAAAAAGTGCCTTAGTGGTATGGGCATACCATTACCAGTCGACGCCCAACTCGTGGCGGTTTCTTCGGACGAATCGATCAAGGATATCTTTTGCATCCCCCGGATTCATTTAATGTGGGGTCTGAGCCTACCCGTCCCCCGACTGTACTCCAGGTTTATGGAGGTGTACGAGGTGTCTCCGGCCCAAGTTCATCCCAATGTGGTGGCAGTGATGATGGGATTCCTGGTACAATGCCGGAGGTTTGATGTGACTCCCTGCTTCAACCTCTGGAAATCTTTCTATCTCATGATCCGGTGCCCTGGCAAGGAGGAGATATGCACTGTGCAGGCCCGGCCTGGAGTTCAGGACTTCATAGT
Source organism: Sherardia arvensis (assembly GCA_948330725.1). NCBI lineage: Eukaryota > Viridiplantae > Streptophyta > Magnoliopsida > Gentianales > Rubiaceae > Sherardia > Sherardia arvensis. Next base: position 8,675,825 of record OX415244.1, read on the forward strand.
GGGCAAGAAAGACTCCTGCAAGGGTTGGCAGCAGAAGGGGTACACCAAGGTGAATCTGACGCTATATGCCGGTCCCAAATGGAGAAAGCAGATAGTCGCGGATGTCCGGGAGGCCTTCTTGCCGGACAAGCACCGGGCGAACCATACCCTTCTGTCCACAAAGCCCCTGAATCTAGAGCACTATTGGCTAGCGACCAATTCTATCTACCTCTTCCCGGATGAGATATATCCGGCTGATGTCTTCCAGGTTAGCCGGTGGGCTATGACCTGGCCTCTGCAAGGTTCGGATTCAGTACTTTATGCCATTTTTGTTTATTTCTGCTTTTTTGCAATCCTCTCTTATTCTTTGTTGTTACAGCTCCCGCTGTTGCTCACGACCCCGCTGCCCCTATCCCGGAGAAGAAGAAGGCCAAGAAAGCCGGGACTGAAACGGCTGAATCTACCAGTGGCAGGCAGCATGGTCCGAAACCAAAGACTCCTGTGGTCACCCCTCCTCCCATCAATACTGAAATCCCTGTCCAGACTACCGAACCGTCGCCATCCGTTAACAAGGAGGTCAACAGTCCGATCCCCGAAGTGGTGGAGATCGACTCTCCAGTGCATGAGGATGCCCCAGAGGTGACTCCTGCCATCATCCCCACTCCAAATCTCCATGACCTCCAACTAACCCCTGCCGGGTCTTGTCCTCTTGACCCTTCTCTGCCCTTCTCGGGAGCACAAACGGATTCTCACCGGGAGGGTGGGTCTTCCGGCCGCGGACGGTTTGTATTCCGCCCCACAACTTCGGCCGACACAAGGTCTCCTGCTGCCAAGTATACCACCCTTTCTGCCCCCGTCATTCCGATTCCTCCATCATATCTTAACAAACGGAAGTCCGGGGAAGCCCTAAGCAAGGACGCCAAGAAGGCGCGGGATGGCAGGTCTCTTTCCCTGACCTCGGAGCCGACTGCTATCAGCAGACCCCCTATTACCCCTTCTGATCAACAGGTAACTTTCTTTCCCGGTTTCCCCGCTCTTATCCATACTTAAGCTCATGTTTTTAAGAGAACCTTCTTCCTCGTAGGTCCAGCAGCTGAGCTCGGAATTTGCTAACTCTTCGGAGTTTCAAACCGCCCTGTCTTCCTTCCTCTCTCGTCAGTTGGAGAGGAAAGATGAGCAGATCCGGGCCGAGAGGGAAGAGTCGGCCAAACTTCGGGAGAAGATAAGCCAGCTGGAGGGGGAGCTGGCTGCGGCCAGGGAATCCGGCTACCAGGATCGACTGAACTTTGTCGAGGCTGTTGTGGACAAAGTTCTGGCTAGCGGGACCCTATCTCGCCGTCTGACCGAGCTCAATCTAGCCGCCAGCTCCCACCAATGCCACAACACATACATGGAGATCCGAAGCTGGTTTCCTCCCCAGATCCGGGAGACTTTTAAGAAGCAGTGGTTTAATCCCAACTCCGAAGCTCAGCAGTTTCACTTGCTCACCGTGCTGCAGAAAGGAGGGGTGAGGGGCTTATCTCCGGCACTCTGGGAGGCCTTGCAGAAGAATCGCATGTCCGCCGAGGATGTCCGGAGCTGGTCCTCGGATGTCGTCCGGCTACCCGGGACTTTGCCCCCAGCTCCCCCATCCGGATCTGACCTTCCTGAGGATGACAACTTTACCCCATACTGTACCATGTATGACCTCTACCGGGGCCTCTTTGATCCGAAGGACATCGAGGGTGGCAATTCTCCCTCTCCTGGGCCCGGTGCTGCTGGTAACAACGTTGCCAATCCGCCTCCCTCCCCCGAGCTAGTGTTCGGATCCGAGGATGAAGACAGCGACGATGGAGGGAAAGGCGACTCCAACAATGTTCGTTAGGCTTTTTCTCTTTCCTATTTTATTTACTTCTTGTACTCCACTGCCCGGTTCTCCGGATTATCAATAAAAAGTTCTTCTTCCCACTTACTGTTCGTCTCTTTTTAGCTGTTTCCCTATCTTTTTTCTCTCCCTTTTTTTTTTAAAAAAACGTTTTAACTCTGGTTTCATCATGATTAGGGGCTACCTCTTAAACCTCCTTCCCCGGGTCAGACTCGGACTGGATGTCCGGGGCTAATGGATCTGTTATCCAATGGTGGGCTCGGGTCGTTGATATCGGAGTTCCCTGATCCTGATTGCCTGCTCACCTGTCTTCTTCAGATCCAGGAGGACTTCGGGTCTCTGCCGAAGTGCTACCGGATGGCCTTCGAGAATATCGGCCGAGTTCTGGAATTCGACCAAGTTATGACGGAGCGGGAGGCCTAACACCACAATTTCCAGGTCCGAATCCAAAAAGAACTGGACGAGGTGTGGCATGATGTCATCCTGTACTACAACAAGTGCATGCGAATGCAGAGCACAACCGAGCTCCGTAGGCAAGTCACCACGCTGGAAACCGAGAACGAGAGACTAGCCACTAGGAATCGGACTCTGCAGCAGGAGCTGGTAATAGTTCATCTTTCTTACCACCTGCTGGGACTCCGCCAGGGAGAGGTCGACATACCCGTACTAACTGACGTCCCTCGGGCCGTCGACGATCTCATCGCCTGGATGGAAAGTTCTGATCGGACATCGGGCAGCTGGGCATCTGCCTACCAGGCAGCTAAGGGTTGGAGGAAGAACATATTGAGTCGAAAAATCCTTCCCGAGTCCTTATCGCGCATTCCTCCTCCGGACGAAGTCGACCTAGCCTACGAAAAATATGAGCATGCTCCTCAGCTTTTGGACTTGGAAGCTTCAGAGCGGCGCTTGGCGCGGCTCCGGACGGTCGCAGCCCGATTCCGTGCCCGATACCCTGGTCAAGGAAGGGCTTCCGATCCTGCTCAGGGGGCCGATCCTCCACCTCGCGGCGATTCGCGCCCGCCCCGGAATGACAAGAAAGGCAAAAAGAAAGTCACTGGGACCGAGGATGTATTGACCAGGCCGAGAGCTCCAAGGCAAACCCCTGTCCGAATCGGGGGTCCGGCTACTACTAACAGGGTCTCTGCCCAAAGTAGACAACGAACGCCTAACCCGGCGACAAGGACAGGTGGCACTCCTAATGATAGCTCGGACGTTCCTCACACTTCGGACGAAGAGCAGCGAATGCTGGAGATGGCTGTTCAGAGGAGTCGTCGCGAGACTAGGAGAATTCCTCCCGGCGAGGCGTCTTCCTCCCGGGCTCCCGAATAGGGTAGTTTTCTATTGTATAAATCTTCTGAGCCTGTAGCGGCCCGGACCTGTAGACAGTTGTAACCCTTCTATTTCCTTTTATTTCGGACATGTATATAAAAATTTCCAGTTTATGACATATCCTTCAATTTTAAAATTCCAATGCGCGCATTCATTCTTTCATTTAAAACCGGACACAAGGGGATAAGCCCCCCTTTTTCTTTACAAAAATCCCTGCTCCCAGGGTGTCCTCTTTCCTACCCTTCGGTCATCCGACCTCTAGGTTCCTGCCCCGGGCTCCTGCCACCGGGACTCTATCCTACCTAGGCATCTAGTGCCAGAGGCTATTCTACCTAGGCATCAAGTGCCAGAGGCTATTCTATCTAGGCAACAGGTGCCAGAGACTATCCATAGAACCGCCTGAGGTTTGCTATGTTCCACCTTCGGGGGACTCCCTTCCCCGCTGAATCTTCCAGCACATAACTCCCGCCCGGGTGGGCTTCTATCACCCGGTACGGTCCTTCCCAGTTGGGTGCCAGCTTGCCCTCCGGCTCCCGGTGACTCTTGTCGTTTCTTCTCATAACTCTGTCTCCTACCTTGAACTGCTCCTTCCTTACTCTCCTGTCGTGATACTTCTTAACTTTCTCCTTCACCTTAGCCTCGTGCAAGGCCGCCCTCTCTCTTCTTTCCTCCAGCAGGTCCATATTTGTTCTGATTTCTTCTTCGTTCTTTTCTTCAGAGGCCGGCTCGGCTGTCCGAAGACTAGGGATGCCAATCTCAGCCGGGATTACTGTCTCGGATCCATACGTCAGACTGTAGGGGGATTCTCCGGTTGCCGAACTTTCCGTAGTCCGATGAGCCCACAAAACACTCGGGAGCTCATGCACCCAGTTACCCTTTGCTCCCTGTAGCCGGGCCTTGATCCCATTCACAATTGTCCGGTTCGTCACCTCCACCTGGCCGTTTGCTTGCGGATGATAAACTGACGTCAGCTTCTGGCTTATCCCATATTTCACACACCAGGACTTAAAATGATCATTCTCAAACTGCGTTCCATTGTCAGTTACTATGGCCCTCGGAACTCCGAACCTGCATACAATGTTCCTCCAACAAAACTTCACGCAGGTAGACCCCCGGATGTTAGTCAGGGGCTCGGCTTCCACCCACTTGGTGAAGTAATCGATAGCCACAATCAGGTACTTCAAGCTCCCGGGAGCGGTAGGGAAAGGTCCGACCAAATCCAGTCCCCATCTGCTGAAAGGCCAGGCACCTGTTATCCCCATCATCTCTTCCCTGGGTATATGCACTAGCGGTGCGAACTTCTGGCACTGAAGGCATGACCGGACCCTATCCTGCGAGTCTTCAAACATGGTAGGCCAATAGAACCCCAGCCGTAAAATCTTCCGGGCCACAGTTCTGGCCCCTTGATGACTACCATTCGGGCCTTCGTGAACCTCCCGGACCAGGTACTTGCCCTCTTGCTGCTCCACACATTTCAGCAATGGCTGGAGATAGCCTCTTTTGTATACCGCCCCTTCCTGTAGTGTATACTTCGGAGGCTTGACCCGGATTTTCCTAGCCATCACTCGGTCGGCCGGGACTGCTCCTGTCAGGAGGTACGCTCGGATCGGGGCCATCCAAGAGTTATCTGGCACCACTTCCACTGCCAGGATCTCATCACCCTGTTCATAACTTCTCCTCTCCAGCGTCTCCCTTCTGAGAGGTGTTTTCTGCCCTGGCTTTAATTTCGAAGATGCCAACTTACTCAACGCGTCGGCCTTTTCATTCTGTTCTCTCGGCACCTGCTCCAGGCTAAAACTATCGAACTGCCGGATCATGGACCGGACCAGCTCCAAGTACTTCTGCAAACTTCTCTCCTTTGCTTCGTATTCCCCATTCACCTGCTGAACTACAATCTGAGAGTCGCTGAAGGCCCGGATCTTTCCTATCTTCAATTCCCGAGCCAGTTTGAGTCCTGCCACTAACGCCTCATATTCTGCCTCATTATTTGTGGTCTTAAAATCAAAGTGCAGCGTATAGTGGTACTCCTCTTCTCCCGGGGATGTTAACAATACCCTGGCTCCACTGCCTCCCGCATGCGCTGACCCGTCGACATGCAGCGTCCATCCCGGGCCTACCTCAGGCACCTCCTCGGCGCCCGTATCTGACCCGGCCATCTCTGTCAGGAAATCCGCCATTGCCTGGCCCTTGATGGCTTTCCTCGGCTGATATGTTATCTCATGTTCACCCAACTCTATGGCCCACTTCATCAAACGCCCCGACGCCTTTGGCTTAAGCATCACCTGCTTCAGGGGGTGATTGGTCAGAACCACAACCGGATGAGCCTGGAAATACGGGCGCAGTCACTTCGAGGCGTAAACCAGCGCCAACACCAGCTGTTCCAAACTTGTGTACCGAGTTTCCGGGCCCTGTAACGCCCGACTGACGAAGTATACCGGACACTGCCTCCCGTCTTCTTCCCGGACCAAAACCGCACTGACAGCCGATGCGGACGCGGACAAGTATAGGAGCAGATCCTCCCCCTCTTTTGGCTTCGAGAGGGTCGGGAGCCGGCTCAAGTGTTCCTTCAGATCCCCGAACGCCTTCTCACACTCCTCCGTCCATTCGAACTTCTTTGCCTTCCTTAATATGTTGAAAAAAGGAAGTTGTCTCTCAGCACCTTTCGACAGAAATCGGCTCAAGGCTGCCAGGGAACCCATCAGTTTTTGCACTTCCTTTACGTTCTTTGGCGACTGCATCCGGCTTATTGCCTCCACCTTCTCCGGATTGACGTCAATCCCCCGGCTAGACACCATGTATCCAAGGAACTTCCCGGCCGCTACTCCTACAACACTCTTCTCGGGGTTTAACTTCAGGTTGACCTTCCTTAGAATGCCAAACATTTCTTCCAAGTCTTCTAGGAAACTGGGGTAGCTTCGGCTCTTTACCACCATGTCGTCAACGTATAGCTCCATGCTTCGGCCCAACTGATTTCGAAATATCGAGTCTGCCATCCGCTGGTACGTCGCCCCTGCGTTCTTCAAGCCGAACGGCATCCGCCTGTAGCAATAGGTTCCGAAATCTGTGATAAAAGCTGTTTTCGGCTTGTCTTCTCCCGCCATTTGAATCTGGTGATAGCCCCGGTATGCATCGAAGAAAGCCAGAGCCTCATATCCGGTGATGGCTTCCACCAACCGATCGACCGGGGGTAGAGGGTAACTGTCTTTCGGGCAACACTTGTTAAGATCCGTGAAATCGATACACATTCTCCAGGACCCATTATGCTTTTTTACTAACACCGGGTTAGCCAACCATTCCGGGTATATAATCTCCTCTACTACCCCGGCTTCCAGCAACTTCAACACCTCCTGTTTCACCACCTCGGCCCTATCCCCCGCTAGGGCCCTCTTCTTCTGTCGGATCGGCTTTAACTCAGGGTATACATTCAGCTTGTGGTGAGCTAACTCCGGAGGTACGCCTGTGAAGTCCTTCTCTTCCCATGCAAACACATCTTCATATATTGAAAGCAAGGATCGTAACTCTTCCTTCACATCGGTCGGCATTTTTCTCCCGACCTTAATCATGCCTCGGCTCCCCACCTGCATATCTTCTACATCCCCCGGACCTACTTCTCCCTGCACTGCTCCAACCGGGGCCTTCCTAGCCTCCTGAAGGGCTGTGAGCATGCAACTCCTGGCCGTGGACTGGCTTCCTCGAACCGTCGCTACCCCCTGACCAGTTGGGAACTTCATGGTCAAATGGTACGTCGAGCAAATGGCCCTGGCCTGAGCCATCCATGGCCGTCCGATGATGATGTTGTATGGAGACTGAGCGTCTATAACCGCGAAATTGCACCGGACCGATGTCCTCTTGCTCATGTCCGAGTCATCGACCACTGTTACTGTTAAGGACACCACCCCCAAGGGATGCTCTGTGCGACCGGTAAACCCTGACAAGGGAGAAGTGCTCGGGCGAAGGTTATGGCGGCCTATTCCCAGCTGGTCGAAGCAAGAGGCGAACATGATTTCTACACTGCTCCCGTCATCAATGAACACTCGCTTGACCGTAAACCCCTCTATCTCCGCTGTGATCACCATCGGATCCGTATGGGGCATCAGACTGGGCACCGGATCCTCATCCGAGAAGGTGATGGCCTCGGTAGGGCGCAGTCTCTTCCCCCTGTCCTCGCCAGCCGGCACATACCGGCTCCGGGCCTTAGCCGCTGCGTGAGACTGTGGCCCACCCCCTACTTCGCCATGTATGACGTTTATCATCCGGGGAGGGACCTGGTTGACTGGTTCCGGGGCCATGACCAGAGCCGCTGCACCCGGCTGGGCAGCCGGTGCCGGAGCTCCTCGCTGGTTATCATTCCGCGGCCTGTTCCTCCAATTCCTCTTCCTCCCCGCTCCGGCCTGCTGCCCTGCCGCCAGACGCTGGTTCTCCTGGCTCACACAGTCTCTTAACTGCCCTCTCTCGATCAACTTCTCAATCTCCACCCTTAAGCTTCGGCAACCATCTGTTGTGTGTCCGTTAGACTTGTGGAAAGCACAATATTTAGCCGCATTCGCTGGAGTAGGGTTTCCCGGTATGGGGGCCGGGTCTTGAAACAGGTTTCGATGAATTGTCAGGATCTCCGACCGGGTTTTTGTCAGGGGAGTAAACGTTTCAGCCCGAGGGGGGTCTACCCTCGGCCTCACCGGAGCTGGACCCGCTTCCCTCCTGGCAGGATCAGCAACCCGAGCCCTGTCGCCTTTTCCCATCCCCTTGTCCTCGAAGTACCATTCTTCCTTCCTCTTCTTGCTCCCTTCCAGAAGCGAACAATACATCTCCACCTCAAGATCCAACTGATGAAAAGTGGTCGGGATATTCTCCATCAGTTTTGCCCATAGCACCTCATCCCTCAGCCCTGCAATGAACCCTGCTATCAGGGCCTTCACCTGAGCGTCTCTGTCGATCACCTTCATAGAATCATCCATGTACCTCCTGTGAAAACCCCGAACTTCTTCTTTTGCCGACTGCCGACTATAAGCCACCTCGGCCAAAGGGAGGTACTTCTTCCTTTTGGTCTCATATCTGTGCATCAGAGCTCTGGAAAAGTCATAGTAATTTCTAAAACTTTCCGAGGGTTGTGCCTCGAACCATGACAAACAGCTTCCCCTCAAATACGAGCTCACCAGCTTGCACATCAGCTCCTCCCGAATGTCACGTGTTCCCATGACATTATGATACGTCCTGACAAATTCCTCTGGATCAGTCTCCCCACTGTAGGTCGGCACCCCCTCCGGGACTCTCATTCCCATCGGCCAAGGGAAAGTGCTGATGTAACCTATCCAGGGGAGGTAGGCCTTCCTCCATTCCTTCCTATCAACCGATCCAATCTCTCCTCTACCGAGTTTAGAGCCGCTGGGGCCCGATCTACCACCACCGGGTATGTGCCATAGGTTCCCGCGACTGGGGCCGGCTGAGCCGTGGCGTATCCGGCCATCGGTGCTTGGCTCTGCATCCACACCGGTCCTTGTATCCCGGGGGCCCAGCCCCCCGAAACTCCAGGGGGTTGGGCGTAGTACCCTCCTGGTGCCGGGGGGTACCCCTGATATCCGTGTTGAATCATCCCGTGTCCTGGAGCTCCATAACCGGGATAGCCCCCGCCTTGGCCATATCCTGGCACCATTCCGGCCAGTTGCCCTACACTCCCAGCCTGCCTTTCCAAGTCTATCACCACCGGAGGCCGATGACTCTCCTGCCCGTGAACGGCAGGGGGTCCTCGGCTGACCACCTCCGCAGCCAATGGAGGTAAACCTGCAGGAGGTCCCATCGGGGTCGGGTTAGATCCTGAACCGGGCTGAACCGGGGGTACCCGGACCTCAGACACCGGAGGATTCGACTGTTCTTCAGTCGGTTTCGTTCCCGATCCTGATCCTTGCTTCGCCGCCAGCCAACGACGGTACTCCTCCTCCTGGGTGGCAGCAAACTCCCTTCTGTCGCGATCATCCTGCGTCATTCCCGGTTCCCTTTCTCCTTCCGGCTCTGACTCTCCTTCAGAGACGTCTGGATCCGAATGCACCGGAGCCTTCCCCTTGCACGCTCGATCCCTCATTTGTCGCAAAGTAAGGTCCTCCTCTACTGCTTCCGGTCTTCTTCCTCCTCTACCTCTTCGCGGCGGACGACCTCGAGGCGGCATCTTAATGCTTTTGTGAACACAGAATCGTGTCCCACCGGGCGTGCCAACTTGATGCTGCCTGCCTGGTTGGTCCGAGTAGTCCCCTGATCCCCGATCCGACAACCTGACCCTGCAAGACAGAGCCCCGGGAGGTACCCGAGGGTAGACCCTCCGGTGTGATGATGAAAGATGGATCCGGGAGAGAAAAGGGGTAATCACTTGAATAATGAGAGAATACTTACTTGGAATAGTGCTGAGGAGCACTATTTATACAATGATACCTGCTCCTATCGTGGTCCATGCTTTCTATGTTGTTTAGCGTATCTGTCCTTGTCCGAGTTGAGCTGTCCCGGGTACTTCCATATTAGCTTACCTCATCATGGGCCGAGCCCGAACTGCCATGGGGTAGTTGGGCCTGGGCCTGATATCACCAACATTTATCAAATACAAATTTACCAATATCGTTTATATGTAGTTTTCAAAATCATTTACATCGACTCAAAATGTAAATTATAGAAGTAACCTCTAATAATTTAATAAATTATAAAATAAAATAGACAACAATAATACTAAACGTATATCTTCAAAAATCCGGGACATGATGAAAATCAAAAGTGACCCGCACAAAAATTAGAAGGCGTGTGATCGTCGTGCAGTTGGGCATTTGCGTTAGAACTAGATAGCTGCAAATGGAAGAGTTTAGTGCAATATATGCACTTCTGCATGCTTGATATGAATTGCGATTTTGGGAGAACGTCAATATTCTCCCTGAAACGGCTACAAAACGGTCCTATCTGCCGTATCCCCACCGCACCATGGCGACCTTGCCGCCTCCGGGCGGCGGCGCCGCCCCCCCTTCCATCCAAATTAACCCGGTTTTCTCATACCGTGATGCTCTGAACAACAAAATCAAACCCACAATCAAAGATCGGTCTTTAATCCTCAAGCCCACAACCGAATTCAAAGGCGAAATCGCCGTGCTTTTGGATGATTCTGACATAGACACAATGTCTGAAGCTTTTAATAAGCATTTGGTGGGTAAATTCCAAGGTGGCCGGCCGGCTCTCAGTTTCATCCGTCACCAGTTCAAGAAAATAGGCTTCTTCGGCGAAGCAGAAATCACCGCTCTGGATCGAAACCACATATTCATCAAGTTTGACCACGACGAAGATATTCAGAGGTGCTGGATCAAGAGAAACTGGAACATAGGAGGTAAGAACATGAAAGTCTTGAAATGGACTAGAAATTTTGATATTAACGAGGAACCTCCTTTTGCTCCGGTTTGGCTCACAATTGAATATCCCCCAGCATATTGTTTAGACTCTGATTATGTTCCCTTAATTGCTGCTGCTTTTGGTACTCTTATCTTTGCTGATCCACCAACTATGAACAAATCCAGACCATCTGCAATTAGAATGTGTGTTGAGATGGACTTAACTGGCTCCTTCCCCTCTAGAGTAAGATTAGGCTCTAAAACTCAGCATAATTGGTATACTGTCTGCTATGAAAGTCAGCCAAATTACTGCACTATGTGCTCTAAAATAGGCCATAAGTATGGTGAGTGTAGTGAACCATCAACCTCTTATCAGCCCCAGCTAAAACCACTTGCTGAAACTGAGCCCCAAGTAACAGGACAGAAGATTGATGGAAGGCAATCTGGTCAGCCAACAAGGGTTATCAAAAGCCAGGATCCACAGCCTAAGCGCCCAAAGGAGCAAGAACACCACTCTTCAGCTCAAACTAAGTCCCCTACAACTATTACCTCCAACCTCAATGCTCAAACAAGTTTTGTGCTCTCAGAAAAACAATTGGGAAAGAGACCAATCAATGAAGATCAAGCTGATATGCTCTCTCAATATAGGAAAACGGAAGGTACTAATTTAGTGTGGAGGCCTGTTAAGAATGCAACTTCAAGGAATCATTCCAACTTGAAATGTGTGGATCACACATCTACGAGATACAACCAGACCCGAGAAGCATCTCCTACTCTGAACAGAATTTTGGTTGACAAGCATTTAAAAGACTTCCAAGCTACCTTGTCATCAAGATTCACCCCTATTCGAGACCTTGACTCTGTTAATGCAGTTGACGACACTAGCATGGGAATAATTGAAATTGTGGACATAACCGACAGTGAGGTGGAAATCGAAGAGATCTCATCCATCCCAGCTCTAGGGCCTCAATTAGCTGTCATATCAGAGGAGATCGAGGGAGATTCAGGGCCTGATTCAATCAACATTCAACCACTTCCCCTCCAGGTGATTGAAGCTGAGGATGAAAGGGTAAAAGACATGCAAATCATTGTTCTTCCACCAGCTCATACATCTCTCACTCAGGTATCTTTCACACCCTCACATACACTAGTTCCTGTGGTTAATGACAGCCTGCCAGCAAATTATTCTGAGTCGGGATTTCATGACCACATCAGAAACTATTTTAAATCACCTAATCTAGTAGCTCCCAAAAAGACTACCTCTAGAATAGTTACTCGTGCTAGTTCAAATAAATTTGATTTTAATGAATGTTAAACTATTGACTTGGAATGCTAGAGGGATACAGAATTCACTAGAAAGACTCAGAGATATCCTACATCAGCACCAAATTTCTATTTTAATACTCATTGAAACTAAACAACAAATTGGCAGGCTAGAACATTTTAAAAATGCACTAGGTTTCCAAATTGCTTTTTCCTCTACTGATTCAAGAACTTGGGTAATGTTCAAAAATGATTTTTCAGCATCACTAATCCAAGCACATGATCAGTTTACTCACCTGTCAGTCACACACTCACACCATGATGGCTCCAATTTTCATTTATTTGCAATATATGGTTATCATGATAGAGCTGAGAGGCTTAAAATGTTTAATCTGATATCTGCTCTTTTAGGTAGCTGTACTTTACCTGTTCTGCTTTCTGGGGATTTTAATGTCATCAGATCTATATCTGAATATAGAGGATCTTCTAGGCCTAAGGTCAATGCTATAAATGAGTTTGATAATTTTTTGACCTTAAATGACCTTTCAGAGGTCCAAACTGTTGGTAATCTATTTACTTGGACTAATGGTAGAAGACTCACCCAAAAAGTAGCTAAACGGTTAGATAGAACAGTAGGTAATGCTGCATGGTTTTCTTCATTTCCACAATCATCAGTTCAAGTTCTTGGTAGGTTACCATCTGATCACAACCCTCTTTTTTTGGACACAAAAGTCAGGTCAATCTCTTCTCCAAAAGCTTTCAGATTTCAAAACATGTGGACAGAACATCTAGATTTTATGGAGGAGGTTGAAAAAAATTGGAACTCTCCAATGGATCAGCAAGGCATGCTGAGATTTTCCTCCAAATTATCTAGACTGAAAACACATCTCAAATCATGGAATAAAGATCATTTTGGTAATATTTTTGAAAAAAAAATAAACTTGAACTGGATGTTGTGGAAATGGAAAAACGGTATGATTTGTCTTCCAACCCCGATGATCTCCTTAGTCTTTCTATTGCTAATTCAGAACTGTCTAGAACTATACATGCTCAAAATATTTTCTGGCAGCAAAAGTCAAGACACCACTGGTTTAAAAACGGAGATCAAAATTCCAAATTTTTTCACAATAGTGTGAAAGAAAAGCATGCTAGATTAGGGATTAGTAAGATCTATTCTGGTGATGATGTGTGGATTACTGATCAGGACATGATAGGGGAGGCTGGTGTTAATTTTTTCAAAACCTTACTTACTGATGACAATATTGACCATACAGGCCAAGACTTGATGCATTTTATTTCCTATGTTCCTAAACTGATCACTGAAGAGGAAAATATTGCATTGTTAAAGCTTGTCGATCTAGATGAACTCAAAAGTATTGTTTTTCAGTTAGGAGAGCATAGTGCCCCTGGACCGGATGGTTTTAATGGTAAATTCTATAGAACTGTATGGGACATAATTAAAAATGACCTTCTGAACGCAGTCCAGGAATTCCAATGTGGGGTACCCATACCTAGATCATATACCAGCACACTTATCACTCTAATCTCTAAAGTACAAACTCCTACTACATTCTCTGATTTCAGACCTATTAGTTTGTCAAATTTCTCTAACAAAATATTTTCTAAGATTATGTCTGAGAGATTCAAACAGCTGGTAGGAAAATGCATTTCAGAGGAGCAATCTGCATTTATTCAGGGAAGGGAGATTTCCGATAACATTCTTATTATGCAGGAGTTAGTTAGAATGCTTGACAAGCCAGGACAAAGTCTTAACACCATTCTGAAACTGGACATGTCAAAGGCTTTTGATAGAGTTTCATGGCCTATGTTAAATTCTCTTCTGTTACAATATGGTTTTCATGGTCATGTAGTATCTCTGATAATGAACAACATATCTTCTGCTTGGTTTTCAGTCTTGATAAATGGATCCCCTTATGGTTATTTTAGAGCCACTCGAGGACTGAAACAAGGAGATCCTTTATCACCGTTTCTGTTCAATTTTATCACCGAACTATTAAATAGGGGTTTGAAATGCATGTTTCAGTGTAATTTGATTGATAGATTTGCCATGCCTTTAGGTTCTGTTCAAATCACTCATCTCTCATACGCTGATGATACTGTGATTTTTATCCATGCGTCAAAGAAATCTTTGCAAAATCTTGTCTTATTTCTTAAGCGCTATCAAATTGCATCAGGTCAGGTTGTTAATTTTGCAAAGAGTGCATTTTATGTGGGATGTAAGACCAGTAGAATTAGAACAACCATGATTAGAACTATTACATGCATGAGTCAAGGTACATTTCCTTTCCAGTATTTAGGAATTCCGATTTATAAGGGAAGGAAGCTAAATGCGCATTTTCAGCCCCTTATAGAAAGGATTAACCACAGAATACAAAAGTGGAATAATAAATGGTTAAATATGGCTGGCAGGTTAATACTTGTCAAACATGTTCTTATATCAATTCCACAACATATTTGGTGTGTCTTGTCTCCCACTAAGCATATAATCAGCCAGATGGAACAAATCTGTGCAAATTTTTTATGGGGAAAAACTGAATTTGGAGATAACAGACATTGGAAATCTTGGGATCTTTTGTGTTTCCCAAAATCACAGAATGGTCTTGGTATGAGATGCCTTCACTCGACTATAGATAGTTTCTCTCTTAAATTGTACTGAAAATTGCAGGTGGGAAGCACTTTATGGGCAAGGATAATCTGGTCTCTTCCATCTTCATCAAGAACATCAGACTCATGGAGAAGAGTCAAACAGGTTAACCACATTGCAGAAAAATACACACAGGTTTCAAGTAGGTAAAGGTCTAACCAGTTTTTGGGATAGCAATTGGTCAGACATAGGAATTTTGGCTGACAAGTGGAACATTAATATAGATAAACCATGCCATGACCTAACTGTTGCAGAATTTCAGAACAATATTCATGTTTATATAAATTTCATGAAAATTGGTTTTCAAAACATTGTGTTGCAAAAGATTTCTATGCCTATGATGTTGTTTGACAGAGAGGACCATTTAATATGGACACCAGACCCCTCAGGTACGTTCTCTATATCTTCAGCTTATTCTGTGATTAGGAACAGGAGATTAGAACTTCAATCCATGGAGAAGGTATGGAATCCTATTCTACCTCCTAAAATCTCATTATTTTCCTGGAAACTGATAAATTACTACCTACCTTTTGATGAGATTTTAAGGAGCTGGAAAATTACATTAGTTTCTAAATGCCCTTTCTGTGCTTCAGCTGATTCTCTTACTCACTTCTTTCTAAAATGTGCTTGTGCTGAGAAACTGTGGAGAGATATATTTACAACTCTTGAAATTGGTTTTACACAATTTGACCACATATTCGATGCATTGTCATGGTTCTGGTCCATTTCCACTTTTTCTAAACCAAAAAATACAGCATGCCATATTTTACCAAACATACTTGTGTGGACTCTGTGGAAGGAAAGGTGTAATTATATTCATGATAACAAATCTGTTAATGTCCCTGGTATGATTATACAAATGCACAAGATGGCAATTTCCATTTTTTCTATACATACTCAAGTCCAAAGTCCAGATTGTCTATCCATGAAACAAAAGGGATATTTTCATATTACAAAACCATCAAAATTAAAGGTCATTAAGGTGGTGAAGTGGTACCCCCCAGATAGAGGTTTCAAACTTAATAGTGACGCTGCATGTCCACAATTTATTTGTCCTATGGGTGGTTTTGCAATCAGGAATACTGCAGGCACAATTATGCACATGGGTATTGAAAAATTTGCTTTGTGTGATGACATTTTGATGGCAGAAATCAAAGCCTGTGCAGCTGGACTTAGAGTATGTGTGGAGAATAATTTCTTTCCACTGATAATTGAAATGGACTCTTTGCAGGGAGTTCAGATTCTGAACAAACAGAGAAGAATTTATTGGAAATCAGAAAGGACTATTTGGTACATTTAGAAGACGATGGAAGGAAAACAATGCCATATCACACACATATACAGAGAACAGAATCAATTGGCCCACCAATTGGCCGTTCTTGCTAAAGACAGGCTCATCTCTATCACATCAGAAACTATTCATAGCACCAGCATCTCCCAAACCATTCAAAGGGCAGCTCAAGCCGATGCATTACAACTCCCAGCCATGAGATTTCAGGATTGATCAATGGTCTTTTTGCTCATGCTAGCCCCTCTAAATGTTTCTCTTTTTTGCTGTTTGAATACTTGGCCAATGGATGCTTAGGACAGGGTGTAGGTGCTCCAAAGGGGAAGGTAGCACCAGGGGTCCTAACCATTTTTTTGGAGAGTTTTCCAACAACAAAACTATATAGGCAATCTCTCTTTTCTTGTTTAGTTTCAGCTTGTGAACTGATCTGCTGTGTAATAATCACTCTGGTTACATTTATTTAATTTTAATAAAAGCTTGGGGAAGCTATAAAAACCCTCCATCCAAGTGATGGTTTTATTTAAAAAAAAAAAAAATTGCGATTTTGGGGGTTCACAAAATTATACCAAAGTATATGTTAATGGAGAAGTTTTCATCATTGTTAGCAAATAAAATGTTTTTGCACACTCTGATCCTCATCTTCCAATAATTAAACATTCCACTGGAAAGTAATTCCGATCATTCCTGTTATCGCCTAAAACTTCAAGAATGATACATCAAACAGAGTCCAAGCATAAGGCCAAATGTTGAGTTCCATTTTGCCTGACAATGAACTCTTCAAGATCTCTCTTTTGCTCAATTTCACTTCAGTTCTTGCCCACACACTATTGTACGATGAGAGCGGAACTCTTTTCTTGAAACAGCCTTTCCCTTGCTTTTGAAGCCTGCAGTTCGCTCACAGTCGTAAAACATCAGACTATATGTATAAGATCTCCTTGTGAAAAAAGTTTACGGCTTGGAGATTATAAGAAAAAACTAACCTGTTTTTCCCAGTTTGTGAAGATAGTGATAACAGCAAGCAGGATACTTTGCACGCCTGCACCGCATAGTATTCCAATCCAAAGACCCCGCCCTCTTAAATTTGCCAGAAAACCTAGCGTAAGGGCGATAGGGATTCCTACAAGATAGAATGCAGCTAGATTTACGTAAGCTCCTAGATGCTGCCAGCCACATCCCCTTGCAACCCCTAAATTAAGATTATAAGATATGTAATTATTAAAAGGAAAAGGGATAGAAAATCATGTAATCTAAGAGCAAGTTATTGAGTTTAACCTGCAAGGGTTCCTTGAACACCATCCATGAAAACAGATAAACATACAAGAGGAGCTATGGTGGTCACATAATCCACAACCTCCTTTTCGCTGCTAAAGAGATATCCAAAAACGTTTCGGCTAGAAAAGAGGGCAATATCGACGATCAACACCTCAGCAACAGCAAGAAGCATTGCTGTTATTACAGAAGCCCTTGCACCTGCAGAATTCCCAGCTCCTAACTCATTGGAAACTCTCGTGCTGAAAAAAACATAAAAAACTGGCTGTTATCTGTCACATAGACATAATCACTACAACAAAACCATGAAGAAACCATTAAAAAACATACCTTACAGCAGCGGCAAGCCCGTATGGAATTGCATATAGTGTTGTGAGAATATTGAGGCTGTTCGGAAAATCAAATGCAATTAGGCCAAATTGTCTTATGAAATTCTATATAAACTTATCACTCCCAGAAGGGTTGATATAGTAACTAACCAGACAGATAAAACTGAAGTTTCCAGCTGTGGATTAGGCAAAAGGCCTGATGCCAGAATCAGAAGTTCATATGACCACCATTCAAGACTGCAATCACAAGCAAAAATCAATAATAAGTTTGATTGTAAGGAAATTTCTGGACAAATATAATTCAAGCTCAAAACATTACCAGACCATTCCTGCAGAAGGTATGGCAAAGCGGAAAAACTCTTTAATATCATGAAACACCTCCATTGAGAATGGCGCACGGGTTTTTTCACATGATGAAGAGAATTTCATAAACAGTGCAAGGATGATCACATTTAGCCACATCGACAATCCCATAGCTACGGCAGCCCCGTGATTCTGTAGGCCGGACTTGTACACTAGTGCCCAGCTCATAGGTATGTGGAAAAGAGTTGTAACGGAGGAGCTTACGAGCATTGGAAAGATCATACTTTGCATTTGGAAATATCGTATAAGTGGCTGTACTGTTGCAAATCCAAAGAGAGCAGGAATATACCAGATAGCAAAAGTTCCAGCTTCTTGAGAAATCAAAGGATCTTGTCCAACATAAATGAGGATTCTTCCCAAGTAGATCCATAAGATTGACATGGGAATGCAGACAATGATGAGAGAGACTATAGCAGTATATACATGAGTCCCAAACTTTTTGAACTGCTCAGCACCATAAGCTTGTCCACATAAAGTTTCCAATGCACTCGCCATCCCTAGCTGTTTTCCACATGAGACAGTAAAGTAAAGTGTGCATTAGTGTCAATTCAAGATCACATCAAAGCTAAAGAACCTGGATTGAAGAGCTTTTAGGCAAGGCTAAGCATATTGCTTCTTTGGTTCCTATATATTAACATGTTCCAACTTCCAAAGCTTTTGGCAAACAATCATGACCTTATCTGAAATTTGAAAATCCATCTTTTTAGCCAGTGACTGTTACTACTTTGTGCCTTTATGGTAACATAGCACAGTTACATTTTGGAGTCCCTAGTCATGCAAATTTACTATTACTATAGCAGTCTGCGATTACATTAAACACATCATTATGTGATGTTTTAGTCTCTCACAGAATCTAGAAATCGCTATTAACGATAACGCAATTGGTTGCAGAAAAGTGGTATTAAAGTATGTCAGAACCAGTATCCAAACCATAGAAATGCTATTTTGAAAACCCCCTCAAAACTTCAAATTTTCTGGAATCTGATTCCTCACCCTGGCACCATTATACTAAATTAAGGTCCCTGAACCTAGATCTGATTAGACCACTCCCATACCAAGCCAAGGAACAAGCCTTGTAAATTTGAGCAAATTCTTGACCAGTATCATCCAAAAGGACCAAAACAACAGAAAGGACAAAAGAATGTTCAACACATGAGATGCAGGGTGCTACCAAATCACATTCACTCAACTGGAGACACTAATCTATAATTGAAATCTTTGTACTACAGTGACCTTATTAAACTATTCCTTCCACTAAATTCCACGAAAAAAACAATTAACCATGCAGTTTTTCCTCAATGTCCTTCACATCCAGTCAATTATTTGCATAAAATTTGTACAAGCAAAACCACTAATGAAAGAGATATTGTAGGATAATGGATTGTAATGTCAAGGCTGTATGTATTGTATGAAAAAGACACTTCTTTCTTCCTCTTTCTCCACATATTTTTCAACCTTTTCAAAAAAAAAAATCCTTTTTTCAAGTAAGAACTCCAGTTTCACAACAGTATGATGAAAAAAAAATCATCAAAAAGTAGATAGCTTTATGATCAAATTCATATGCCTCAAATCAATCACAGCAATATCACTGAATTCAACCACGGATAGCAAGACTTACGAGGAGGCTGAAGCCTGTGACGCCGCAGAGGGAGATGGCGATGGCGGTGCTGGAGAGCGCGAGTTCGCCGAGGTGGCCAACCATCATAATCGAAATAACCTGAAGCAGAAACTGAGAAAGGGTGACGGCCATCATAGGCCCTGCTATGTAGCAGAGGCTCTTCACTTCGGCACCGATAACGCAGCATGTTATCCCTTCGCGCTGAGCCGCGGCTATCTCTCCGTCTTTCAGAAGCAGACCTTGCTCCATAGCCGCCGCCTTGAAAACCGTAGAAAGAATGTTTTTTTGTGTTTGTGGGCTGCACCGCCGCTTGGGAGGGAAATGTAAATAGACTTGTCTTAAGTTACGAAACAAGTGGTGGGGACTGGGATTCATTTGTTTATGCGACCCTAGATATGTAATTCGTTACGGATTCTAGTAACCTTTTTAATGACTTACTTTTATTTTATATCAATATAGTTTGAAAAAATTATGGTATATTACAATTCAACTTGTATTTATCATGGGTAGTGCCACCGTTCAATTTATTATGGGTAGTGCCACCGTTCAATTTATTATGGGTAGTGCCACCGTCCAATTCAGTAAAAAAATATAGGAAAAATATTGATTAAGTGCGGTATAAGTTTCATAATTTGAAATTGGGTGTAACTTTTACATAATTTCTAAAAAGGACGGTGATTTATTAGTAAATATTCTTTTAATTTAATTCTTGTATGAAAGACATTTATACCCCTGTTTTGAAGTTACAATTCATTTCATTTTTATTTAATTCTATTCAATTCAGTCAAAAAATATAGGAAAAATATTGATTAAGTGCGGTATAAGTTTCATAATTTGAAAGTGGGGTGTAACTTTTACATAATTTCTAAAAAGGACGGTGATTTATTAGCATATATTCTTTTAATTTAATTCTTGTATGAAAGACATTTATACCCCTGTTTTGAAGTTACAATTCATTTCATTTTTATTTAATTCTATTCAATTCAGTCAAAAAATATAGGAAAAATATTGATTAAGTGCGGTATAAGTTTCATAATTTGAAAGTGGGGTGTAACTTTTACATAATTTCTAAAAAGGACGGTGATTTATTAGCATATATTCTTTTAATTTAATTCTTGTATGAAAGACATTTATACCCCTGTTTTGAAGTTACAATTCATTTCATTTTTATTTAATTCTATTCAATTCAGTTTGATTTTATTTCACTAACTTACTCTAATTCAATTAAGATTATTTTCAGCAACATCTAAACATTTTAGATTAAATTCAGTTCAGTTCAATTTCATTGAATTTTGTAAAGTTAAATTAAATTAAATTTATTTTGTATAATTTTAGTTTCGTTAAGTTTTTTCAAATTCAAATTTTAAAATTCAAATATTATTTTAGTGAATTTAAATCAGAATTTTGCAAATTTAATAAAACTGAACAAAATTATTAAAATTGTGATGAAACACTCAATTTGATTTAAGTTAACCAATATTTTAATAAAATGAACTTCATGGAATTTAGAAAAATTAAACTGAATTGAATTCTTTCAATGTAAACTAAATTGAAATTCAACTAAATTGGAATTCAACAAATATTATAAGTTATAGACAGGGCTGAATTACTTTTTAATCAAGTTTAGAATCTACAAAAATGGGTTAAATTTATAATAAAATTTAGACTACAAAACAGGGTATAAATGTCTTTCATACAAGAATTAAATTAAAAGAATATATGCTAATAAATCACCGCCCTTTTTAGAAATTATGTAAAAGTTACACCCCACTTTCAAATTATGAAACTTATACCGCCCTTAATCAATATTTTCCCAAAAATATAAATGGAACTGTAGAATATAATTATTTCATTAATATCACCAGTTCCATTTAGTAAAAAATACAACTAAAGAAAACAAGACCTTAAATTTAGGGCGGGCAAGCGGGTCGGGTTGGCGGGTTCGTGTCACCGAGTTGGGAATGTAAATGCTAAACCCAAATCCAACCCAATAATATTTCGGGTCACAAAAATTTGACACAAACCCGACTGAGTAAAAATTCAGGTTACCCAAACCTAACCAGCGAAATCTATTTATTAAATAACGAGACTGAATATGAGACTAAAATTTTAAAATTTATGCTACTCAAATGATCATGCCATATGGAACTAAATCAAAAATTACAAAATCAACTCTAAATGTCATCATAAATTAGTAGGATAATCTCTATGATTTTGATATTAGAGGATTTGTTTGCATTTATAAAATCAAGAAAAAAGTGCTGTTGTACCCCCAAGTATTCAAAAAAGTGCTATTGTACCCCTAAGTTTTTCAAAAGTGCCACTATACCCTCAAATGTATAATTTGGGCAGATTTTTCTTTTGCCAAGTGTAAAATGACAAGAATACCCTCACTATTATTAAATGGTAAAAAAGAAAAAATTTATGACGAAAATGCCCCAACCAAATCAATGAATAATCCTCCCCTACCTAATTATTCATCTAATTCTCGCTTCCCTTTTTACATTCAACCCAGTTAAGAAAGGCAATCCAAATCCATACCACCAGTCACCGTTACTTTATCGGATGAAAGCGTTTGAAGTCGAGGGGACCAAAACCACTGTAACCAGAAATTAGTGTGAGCCGGGGGACCGAAACCGCCACACCCAGTAATAATTAGCGTGACTAACTCAAGGTGGCGAGATTATGGTAATTTCACCAATGTTTTCAGTTTGTTGAATTTTTGGATAAAAATGTTAACTTTTTTTAATACTGGCCTGCTAGATTTAGTCCGATTTTTGCTTATTTGCAGTCCGTATTTTTGTTATATAATCATATATACAATAATTATGATATATAACTGATTTACAAGTGTATGCAATAGAAGTAAAAATGGTGTTTGCTATATGCAGGTCCTGTTTGCTACTGCAGGTCCAATAAAAGTGGGAAAATACCATAATTATCCTTCATTCATTTATTAATTTTTATAAATATATTTCTAAAACCCTAACGTTGAATGCATAAACCCGTCTATGTAATGATTGAACACGTGTCCAAATTATAAATTACTTTTCGTGAATTATAATAAAAAATTTAAGAGGGACATTATTGTCATTTCTGATTTAATTTGGACCTGCATAAGTAAAGTGGACCTGCATTTAGAACCACCCTATATATATGATGCATGTGTCTAACATTCTTAATTATTGATCATATCATATATATCAAAGACGTATTTTTTTAGACTATTAAGCAAAATATGGACTGCGTCTAGAATTGCCCCTTTCAATAATATTGTACATTTATTTTGTAATTCAGTGATATTAATTTCCTGAAATTTTTTTTCCTGCCCATGAGCATTTGGGTCAAGGGAAAAAAATCCAACAAGTGAGGGTAAATTTGTCTTTTAATTCAAAATGGTGTTGAAAATGAGCTTTAGAGGTACACTTCTTTATTCAATATAATAATAGGGGTACATCAGCACTTTTAAATTACTCGGGGGTACATTGGCACTTTCTTATAAACTTGGGGGTACATGAGCTTTTAACCCTAAAATCAATTTCAATCATTTACATAATTACACCTTAAATATATGGGTCAAACATGTTACCTATTTAACCCACGGGTGTGACCTGAACCTAACTCATTTATTTTCGGGTCACTCGTGTATAACCTAATATAGACTCATATCGTGTTTCGTATCAAACCCAAACTTACTAAATTTATGTTCGGTTCAGATTGGGTTTTCGTGTCATGTTCCAAATTGCAAGCCCTACTCTTAATGGATCGTACACTGAGGCCCTGTCCAGTTCAACTTATTGTAGCACATTTCAGCACAGCACAGCACTGATAAGTACAGCACAACACTCATCAGCACAGCACAACACTGGTTAGTACACCTATTCAGCTCAACATATTTAAGCTTTAAATGGACACTATTTTTATGTTTTGTAAAAATAATATTAATTAAGTGAACTTTTTAGTTCTTAAGTAATAAATATTGTGTTTTTTCTTCAACTCAAATGAACACTATTCAACATTTTCAATACTATTCAGCACAAGATCAGCACAACACAGCACTCATCAGCACAGCACAACACTAATGAGTGATAGCACATGTAATCCAATATACTCCTAGTATGTATTTTTGTATATTAAGTAATCAAATACAATCTAAATTTGATATGATTGGCCGAATTGATATCACCAAACACTATTTCACATCAAAGAATTGAGACCAGAGAGAAAGAGAAACACTTGATAAGATTTCCTAAGGTTGCAGGCATGAAATGAGGTCAAGAACTGTTTTTAGTCATTGATCTTTGAAAATTCCTCACATAGCTGATCAGAATAAATCAGGGGGAAGTAAAATAGCTTAAATAAGTGTACAGAGGTCAATAAAGAAATTAAATGATAATTAATTAATAAGCATGATGTTCTCTTTGATCAGTTTAATTTAATTTAGTTTCACAAAAAATAATAAAATTTAATAAAATCTCCGGAACTAAATCTGTCACACTGATTCCAATTTTTAAGAGAAAATCTCCGGAACTTCTTACTTTCATGACTTTTCATGAAAGTTTTTATACGTTTTATCTTATACAGCGTACCTTTTAATTTGAACTGTGTATTTTGTTACTTAAATTTTTAAATTTATATGAAATTTCTTGAATTTTCACATTGAAACATGTTTTATTCTATATTTACTTTAAAATGATCAATGTTTTAACACAAAAATGTATCATTTAAGTTTAAATATATAATGATAATTTCATAGCATTTAAAAAAGTTGGTCTTTCAAGAAATTTTGCAATTTTTTAATGTCTTAATTTTTTTACTATAATAAAAGAATAATCTCAAAAAACAAGAACGTAAATTGTCGTTTGTCAGCATCAGAATTATCCTAGCTGTTCCAATTAAACAAGTAGAATTTCGATCATAAATGTTTTTTTCTATTAAAAAATCGAATTTTCTCAATTTCTAATTCGCAGTTAAACAATTATTTAAAACGTGCAATATCGAAACCTCTTAAGATGTTAAAAGAGAAGTGTTGCTTCCTCATTGCAGTATATTATTTTTTATAGTTTAAAATATGCTTCATTATTATGTTCATTTAAAATTTTAATAATATATATAAATATAATATTATATTTTTAATGATATTTTATACTACGGTGAGTAAAACATCGAAACCTCTTTACATGTTAAAAAGGAAGTGTTGCTATCTCATTGCAGTATATTATTTTTTATAGTTTAAAATATGCTTCATTATTATGTTCATTTAAAATTTTAATAATATATATAAATGTAATATTATATTTTTAATGATATTTTATACTAAGTTGAGTATAGCACTAATCACTGTTCCAAAGTCCTATTCATTTATGACCGTTCCCTTCTTTTTCCGTGCTTTTCCGAGCATAACGACTCTTTAACGGGTCACACAACGGCCATTTCTATGGCGGCGCCGCCGCAGCCCCGCGGCGGCAACCCCCCAAATCGAAGTTTTCTGCAGGCCTCAACATCCAGACCAACTCCCCTATCAGATACTCTTCCCACAAACCCTGAGATAGTCCCAGTCGGTGAACACAAAGGCAAGATCGCGTGCATAGTTTCGCTGGAACAAGCCAACCTACTAGCGGCACACTACCAGAACGCCTTGATCGGCAAGTTCGAAAGGGGCAAACCATCTATGGAGACTCTACATGAAACCTTCAAATCCATCGGTTTCAATTCAAACTTCCAGATCGGCTCCATCGACTACCGCCACATTTTGATTCGCTTCCAGAACCAAGAAGATCATCAAAGATGCTGGCTGAAGGGCTTGTGGAATCTGAGAGGGTTTCCCATGAAAGTCCTCAAATGGACTACAGAGTTCACATCTGGTACTGAATCTTCCATTGTTCCCATTTGGATTACCATTCAAAATGTCCCAATCTATTTCTACAACACTGCTATGCTAGAATTTATAGGAAATAGAGTGGGAAACTTTATAAAAATGGATTCTGCTACTGCTGCTCTTACTAGGCCCTCAGCAGTGAAAATTTGTGTAGAGATTGATCTGCAGAAAAAGATTCATACTGAGATTACTGTTGGTGTGGCTGGATGTACCACTGATCTTGATATAGAGTATGAGATGCTCACAGCCTACTGTCCACAAAGCAGAAAATTAGGACACTCTTTGGAGGAATGCAGACAGGCCATACCAAATGACTCAGAAGGGTGGACTCAATACCCTAAGAAACAGAATTACCAGCCAACCTCCTCACAGCCTCTTAGGAAGCCTGCTCCGTACAACAAGCCAGTCCCAAAACCTATCAATTCTCCAGCTCCCAACCCCCCAGCCATGCCAATTTCCCACCCTAATGTTGAATCTTCTGGTACCACTGCCAATGAAAAAGCAAAAACCATTGCTGCACAAGAAATCTGGAAACAAAAAGCCACTACCACTCTGTCTGTCAACAACTCAGATCCAACTCCTAGCCATACTCTAGATCCTATCCAGGAAACTCCTCTCATCATAGATAATCTAGATAAAGGACTGCAGTATCAACAGTCAGGGGAGATAGCTAGACTGGAATGGAGACCTAAATCCAAAGCCAAAACCAAATCTATCATCTATGCCAAAGATGACCTGACCATTACTACACACAGACAATCACTGGAAGACAATTCTTTTTTTACTACTGATCATTTTACTTATTTCTCTCAGGAAAAGAACAGATCCAACAGATTCTTGCCACTTATGTCAAATGCAGATACTGAGGAAAAAGAGGACACTCAAGTAATGGAGAGTGATGAACCTGAACTAAACACAGAACCAGAAAGTCCTCCTCAACCCATCCACAAAGAGTCTGACCCTAAGGACATTGGCAATTCTCCAGCCCCTCAGAAATTAGCAAAAAATAAACAGGTGAGCACAGCACAGGTAAGACAATCATCCAGACTTATGGCTAAACAAACTCCAGCTATTAAGCTAAAAATCTATTTTACACAGCTAAATCAGATCATGTCTGGCTCAGCTACAAAAAGTCCCTCATCAGTTTCTCATGATTGTTAAAACCCTAAAAATTAGGTTTCTGATCTGGAATATCAGAGGGATGAACACCTCCCTAGATAGACTGGAGGAATTAACAAAAATCCATAATTTTGATTTAATATGCCTAATTGAACCTATGCATCAAACTGCAAAATGTATTGACTATGCCACAACCCTTAAATTTAATAAATGTGTTGCTGCTCAGAATGAGAGAATTTGGTTAATGTGGAAGGACTGTTTACAAGTCACCTTTCTTCTAGATAATCCATAGTTTCTGCATGTTTCTATACACAGCACACAATTAAATGCTAATATGGTGTCAGTTTTTGTTTATGGGCTGAGGACTAGAAAGGAAAGAGAGCAACTGTGGACTGACTTATCCAAAATCACCCATCCAGAAACAATTTTCATAAGAGACTTTAATGCTATTGCCACTATATCTGAATATAAAGGAATGTCCACTCCTAATCTCAGAAGCATTAGAGAATTCTCACACTTTATTGATAACATGCCATTGGATCATATTAACACCGTTGGAAATATTTTTACTTGGACTAATGGCAGGTACAAAAACCAGTTTGATCTGAGCCAAAATGGGAGAGACAAAACTCCTACCATAAAGAGGTTGGATAGAAAATAATGCACTCCCCAATGGAAGGTTAAGTTCCCTGACTCCTCTATACTTGTGATGAGCAAAGAAACTAGTGACCACTGCCCCATTTTTTTAAGTATAGGTAGTCATTTAAAATCATTACCTAGGCCATTTAGGTTCATAAACACTTGGTTCAAAAGAGAGTCATTTTTACAAGTCATTCAGGATAACTGGACTGCCTATAGTCATGAGTCTGGCATGCAAAAATTTTATTTTAAATTGCTCAGACTTAAGAAGTGTCTAAAAAAATGGAACAAGGAGGTTTTTGGGAACATTCACCAGAATGTTATAGATGCTGATGAGTCACTTAGATTACAAGAACTGGCCTATGATAATGATCAGAGTGAAATAGAACTGATCAAACTCAGAGAGGCAAAAACAGTACTCTCTAGAGTCATTAAGGAGCATAAACACTTTTTTAAATATAAAGCAAAATTAAAATGGCTCAAGGATGGTGATGATAATTCTAAATACTTCCACAATTCAGTGAGGGAAAGGAAGAGCAGATTAACCATTACAAAAATTCAAAATTCCTCTGGGGAATGGCTTGATGAGGAGTCTGAAATAGAAAAAGAGGCAACAGCTTTTTTCTCTAACCTCCTCTCAGCTGATCAGGATCCAGACCAAAAGGAATTTTACTCCCATTTTCTAGCTCAGATCCCAAAAATTATTTCTTATGTGGATAACACTGAATTAATTAAACCTGTATCATTACAAGAGCTAAATGTGTTGTTTTCTCCTTAAATAAACAAAGTAGCCCGGGACCTGATGGTTTCACAGCTAATTTTTACATGAAAGCATGGGGCATTATTCACATGGATCTTTTGCATGCTACAAATGATTTTCTGTCCAGTTCTCAAATTCCTAGGGGCATAGCTAGTACCTGGATTACTCTTATTCCTAAAATAGATACTCCATCTTCTTTCAGTGATTTCAGACCTATCAGTCTCTCTAATGTGATAAACAAAATTTTTTCAAAAATACTTATGGAGAGACTGAAGCCAATCATGCAGAAAATTATTCCCCCCCATCAAACTGCATTTCTTCAGAACAGGGATATTGCTGATAATGTGATTTATGTGCATGAAATGCTTAGATTTATTGACAGGAAAAGTAGAAATCCTAACTGCATTATAAAACTGGATTTAAGAAAAGCATTTGATAGGGTTTGCTGGAAATTTTTATCAAGTGTAATGCTTAAGTTTGGTTTCCTTGGTAAATTCATATACTGTGTTGTTAAAAATCTTTCACAAGCTTGGTTTTCTATCCTTATTAATGGCTCACCAGTAGGTTTTTTCAATGCTACTAGAGGAATCAAACAAGGTGATCCTCTCTCTCCTTTCCTCTTTAATATCTTCTCTGAGGCTTTCACTAGGAGTTTAGCATATATTTATGAGAAAGGAAGTCTGCAATATTATAATCTCCCATCTTCTGCTGTAAATATTTCCCATCTAACCTATACTGATGATACAATTATTTTCATGCTAGCTAGTAAATCTAATTTGATAAAAATGAAGGCTTTCCTTACTGTTTTTGAAGCTGTTTCTGGACAGAAGGTAAACTATGAGAAAAGCGATTTCTATATTAGTAAGCATGCTACACAGGTCAAAATCAGAGAAATTAGAGATATCCTAGGTATGAAAAAAGGAAGTTTGCCTTTTAAATACTTAGGGGTCCCTATTTTTAAAGGTAGAATTAAAAATATATATTTCCAACCAGTGTTAGAAATGATTATTAAAAGGCTCAACAATTGGAAAAATAAATGGCTTTCACAGGGAGGTAAGATGATTTTGATAAATGCTTGCGTATACTCTATCCCACAACATATATGGGCTATTCTGGAACCTACTGTGCACATTATTAAGCTGATTAAGAGAAGAATTTCAATTTTTTTCTGGGGATCAGTGGACAACAGACCAGAAAAAACATGAAAAAAATGGAATGACCTTTGTTATTCAACTTTAGAAAATGGTCTGAATTTTAGGAATATTTCCACAATAATTAGCACTTTCTCTGTTAAACTATGGCGGAAATACCAGCTAGGCATAGCCCCTTGGACACTATTTTTGGCCTCACTCTCTGTGTCTTTTAAGACATCTCACTGTTGGAAACGCATCTGTAAAATTAACTCCTTGGCTGAATCCAACACAAGAGTAATTCATGGAAAGAGTGACTGTAGTTTTTGGAGGTCCAGTTGGACTGGTTTTGGGGCCATTATAGATATTGTCCCTCCCCAGTTAACACAAATTCCAGAAGATTGCACAGTGGGATCCTTTATAGAAAATAAGCAAGTATTTATTGCACATATAGCCCAACTTATTGATCCTCCTCTTCTTAATTGTCTCCAGGAATCAACAGTGAAAATGCACAGAGAAGACAGACTAATTTGGATGCCAGACAGTAAAGGTTGCTTCACTTTCAAATCAGTCTATAATCTGATTAGACACAGAAGAGGAACAACATTATCACTGAGCAAGATTTGGAACCCCAGAGTGCCTAAGAAAATCTCTATTTTCATATGGAAGGTACTTAATTCTATTTTACCTTTTGATAATGTGCTCATACACTATGGTTTTAACATTGCCTCAAAATGCTGTTTCTGCCAACATGCTGATACACTTGACCATTATTTTAACAGCTGCAGCATTGTTTTAAGTGTTTGGTCTGGTATAAATCAATTCATCAACATTCATACTCCATCTTTTAATTCCATATGGAACAGAATCTGTTTTTACCTAACCAGACCTGGCCTATCTAGGTTACACACCATCTTGATCCAAAATGCTGCCCTATTTACTTGTTGGTGTGTTTGGAAAGCTAGGAATAGGTTCATTTTTTATGGTATTGCTCCAGATAGCCAACACATCATTCATGAGGTCAAAAGTTTAATATATCAGTATTTTGCTGCCAGGCCTTTCTACATTAACTCCCCCTTTGATATTGAATTGGCTGACAATGGATATTTTCCAAAACTGCTTAAGCCACCTAAACTTACAATCTCTAAGATTAATTGGAAACATCCTGATGAGGGGCTTAAGTTTAATGTTGATGCAGGTTGGAAGGCTCCAAATGGTGCCTCAGGTCTAGGTGTGGTAGTCAGAGATACCCAGGATATTTTTATTTTTGCTAAATCTATCTATACCCATGCCATGTCCTCCTTACATGCTAAGATTCTTGCTATTGGACTGGCCTTAGAACTGGCCACATCATATCACCAGAAAATCCATATAGAATCAGATTGTGCTGAGGCTGTCAAAATGATTCATAATACTAGTCATGCATATTGAAAAATATTTAATCTGGTAGAAGAAATACACCATTCTCTGCATGACATAGCACTGTCTTTTACACATAGAGAGGCCAACCAAGTCTCTGACTTTCTAGCCAAGCATGCATGTCAGGTCCAGTCTAGTTCACAATTTTTATCTGTCTCTCACCTTCCTCCTGAGACTAGAGGACTACTTAATATGGATATTTTACAGATTCCTACACTTAAATTTCATCCTCCTTAGAGCAGCTGCTACGCTCATGTATACTTTGGTTTTTGTTAATTGCAGGTACTCAAGAGCAACACTTCTACACCAACTCTGAAGCATAACATCACCTCACTCTCTGCTACACACTCTCCATCACTATTTGAACAAAGACACCATCCTCTACATTAGCCTTGGACTTAATCTAGTGCCGCCTTGTGTTTTGAATTTTCAATTCGCTAATAGATTCTAGATTTTTTGCGTCCAAATACTAGTCTGTCCTTCCTTTTATCAGTTTATTACTGTCCTATTTTGGCTCCACCATTTTTGAAAGCTTTTTGCTTCATAGCGAGTGTCGAGCCTTTATGTTTTTATTCTTTTGGCATCACTGCATGTAGTGGATGTTTGAAAAACTACAACCAAAATTTATTTTGGTTTTTTATTATGGTATGTGGAACCAAATAAAATCCCTCCATTCATTGAGATGATTTCTTAAAAAAATAATATTACGCTGAGTAAAATACGGTAGAGATGGAAAAAATTGGCAGTCCGTTTTCAATGAAACCAGTCTCCATCAATCAACAACATTATTTCATCACCGCCATAACAATTATAACTTTAAATGAAACCAGCATAATTGGCCGTTTATTTTCACTGATAGTAAAGAAGAGTGTAACACGTCTATAAAGGAAAATGAAGGGAATAGAACAAAAGTTGAATTTGTTTAATTAACGGATAAGAAAGCATGACATATTACATAAGCAAAACAAACAAAATAAACTCTGCATGAAAGGGACATATTGCGTATATCCCAGCGGATAAATGTAATTATCAACTTTAACTTACAAACTAATAATTGTCACGTAATAATTTATATTTATACTAATTTTATGTTTAAGATAATTTGGTTTTACTTGTAATCTTCCCTCAACAGCCAGAGTATCTGAATTCTGTCATTTCTGTTCATCTGAGAAAAGTAAAAAGACATTCTTTTTTAAGGCTGTTTTTGCTCAGAAGTTGAAGGATGAACGAAACCTTGTTGGTGAAAGAGAAGAAGGAAGGGCTAAAATGGAGTGATATAAGAAATGAAGTGAAGAGTCTGTGCTACATAGCAGGACCAATGGTGGCGGTTATGTTAACCGAGTTCTTGCTTCCGATCATATCAATAACCACAGTTGGCCATCTCAGTGAACTCTCGCTCTCGAGCACCGCCTTGGCTATCTCTATCTGCTCTGTCACTGCCATCACCCCTCTTGTGCGTGTTTCTCCGCTTGCTGTTTATACTAAAATCATGCTATACAGATAAGTATCATGTAATAAAATGACGTAATGTGGTATATTTGGAACAGGTTAATTATGTTTTGTAATCTGTTCTGTGTATTCCTTTTTCCTTGTTTATAATAGATTGACGCAAAAAAAAAAAAAAAACAATGATCCTTATGAAATGATCTTATAATTAAATACCTTTACTCTATGTATATTGTGCACATAGCAAGGGATGGCAAGTGCATTGGAGACTCTAAGTGGACAAGCTTATGGAGCTGAACAGTATCAGAAGCTTGGAACTCAGATGTATACTGCTATTTTTTCTCTCTTTCTTGTCTGCATTCCTATCTCAATCTTATGGATCTTCTTGGAGAAAATACTCATTTATTTTGGACAAGATCCTTTGATTTCACATGAAGCAGGAATATTCATCTTCTGGTATATTCCTGCTCTCTATGGATACGCGACTCTCCAGCCTCTCATAAGGTTTTTCCAAATGCAAAGTATGACCTTTCCCATGCTCATAAGTTCTTGCGCTACTATTTGTTTCCATATACTTGTATGCTGGGCATTAGTGTATAAGTTTGGATTACAGAATCAAGGAGCTGCTCTAGCTATGGGGATGTCGATATGGTTAATGATGCTACCTGCCTGGTCAGTCCGGATAAGCCCCTGGACCCTGATCAGATATCTGGTCCTGCAAGACAGAACCCCGGGAGGTACCCGAGGGTAGACCCTCCGGCGTGATGATGAAAGATGGATCCCGGGAGAGAAATGGGGTAATCACTTGGATAGTCAGAAGATACTTACTTGGAATAGTGCTGAGGGGCACTATTTATACAATAACCCATGCTTCCCGAGTGGTCCATGTTCCGAGTGTCCTCTAGTGTGTGTCGCTGTCCGAGTTGTACGAACCCGAATACTGCCAAACTAGCTTTATCCTGTGACGGGCCAAGCCCATATTATCAAGAGGTATTTGGGCTTGGGCCCGGTATCACCACTAGCCCCCCGGAAGCCGATTCTCCCGTCCGAGGGCATGAACTCCTCTGATCCGAGGGCGGGAGGATTGGCTTTTTGTATTTGCCCCGGCCCGACAAAAATGAGACGGGCGCGCTCTTTTCAAGAACAATTAATGGTTGTCATCATTGTTCTCTCGCGTCCCAAGCCCGTTTAATAGTCGCTTTTTCGCCTTCCTCTTCTTGCTTTCTATAAATAGGCCTTTTTCCCCCATCATTTTCGCAAATCGCTTTCAACTTTCTAAGTTTTTGCTGCCACTTTTTCCTCTCCAGATCTGCATATTCTCTCTCCTCTTCGATCACTATGGCCTCAAACAATGCTCAGTCCTCCAACGTCAATCAGTCCGATGCCGTCATGACTTACTCTCTTCAGAGTACTGCTCCTCCCCCTTCGGCTTCCGTTGGCTCATCGGCGTCCTACAAGCCGATTCATCTTTGTAGCAACGTCTCTCCCTCCGCTCCGATCTTCAAACGCTCCAAGAACCGAGAGCAAAGACAGATAGACAGCGCCCGGAAGCACGAAATGAAGGCTGACGTCTGGACCACCAAGTGCCTCAGCGGCATGGGGGTTCCGATACCCTTGAACGCCCAGGTGTCCTCTGTTTCGGCTGAGGAGTCCGTGAGGTCTGTCCGGTGCATCCCCCGGATTCACTTTATGTGGGGTTTAAGTCTTCCCTTCCCTCCGTTGTACTCCCGGTTTCTGGAGTTCTACGCAATCTCACCCTGCCAACTACATCCGAATGTGATTGCGGTGATGATGGGCTTTCTGGTCAGGAGCCTTCGATGCAAGATTGACCCCTCTTTCAATCTGTGGAGGTCTTTCTATATGCTTATCAAGTGCCCGGGTAAAGAGATGATCTATACCGTTCAAGCACGGCCCGGGGTCCAGGACTTCATCCTTGGCAAAAAGGACTCGACGAAGAACTGGCAGCAGAAGGGGTATGTGAAGGTCAACCCTGAACTCTTCCCGGTCCCCGGCTGGAATAACAACGTCGTCGTCGACGCCCGGGAAGCCTTCCTTCCTGATACTCAGCTCGCATCTCATACTGCCCTGGCCTCGGACAATCTCAACCTCGACCAATACTGGCTCGCTGGCAACTCGCTGTATCTCTTCCCCCGCGCCATATACCCGGCCAGTGCCTTCCAGGACAGTCGTTGGGTCGTCACTTGGCCTGTTTTGGGTATGTCTAACTTCTACCTTTTTCCTTACTTCTTCTTAATTCAAATTCTAATCAACTATCTTCCTCCTTTCAGCTCCTACTTTGGAAAATGACCCTGAGGTGCCGATCCCTAAGAAGAAAGGCCGGAAGGTCACCCAAGCAGGAACTGGGGCCGACCCTGAGCCATCTCCATCGGAGAAGAAAAAGAAGGGTGGCCCTCACAAGGATGCCCGACCGGATCCTTTGGCCAAAACCAACCCGCAGCCAAAGGGTCAGCAGGCCAGGGATAAGAAAAAGGCAGGGGGCGATCAAGATCGCCATGTCGATCCTGACTCGCAGCAGGGGCGCCAACAAGACAAGAACAAGACTAAGGGGGGTGATCAGGATCACCATGTTGGTCCTGACTCGCAGCAGGGGCACCAACAAGATAAGAACAAGACGAAAGAGACCGTTCAGGCTCCTCCCCTTGGCTCGGGACCCCTCACCCCTGACCCCATTGAAATCATTGATCTCACCCCCGATCCTGAGGTTAGCCGAGGGCATCCGGAGGTACTCGTGACCGAAGCGTCAGCTCAACAGGAGTCCGTTCGAGATCCTGTCGAAATTAATCCTGCTATTGTTTCAGCCGGAACCCTAGGTACTCCCGTGCTTATCCCGGGGCCACCTCTTGGCCGAGGGATGCCCCTATGGCCCCTGGCTAGAGATGGCAGGTCGCCTATGTCTAGGTACACCACCATCCCCGCCCCTGAAATTCCTCCTCCCCCCCCTTCGTTCCCGGCAAGCGGAAAGGGGAGAGCTCCGATCATGGCGGGAAGAGGCATCGGACGAGTGGATCTCCAACCCCATCATCCTCTGTCAACACTCCACAAATTTCATCTGCCAACCCTAAGGTATTTTTCCTTTACTATCCTTCTGTCTCTCTTATTATTATCATTACTTAAAAGACTCATCTACCCTGCAGGTTCAACTTCTCAGTTCTGAGTTTGCCAACTCCCCTGCTTTTCAAGCCGCCCTTGCTTCCTTCCTCGGGCATCATCTCGAAGGGAAAGAAGAAGAACTGAGGGCCGAGAAGGAGAACGAGCTCCGGGCCGAGAGGGAGGTCTCGGCTCAACTTCGAGTCAGGGTGAGTGCCCTGGAGAGAGAGCTGGAGGCTGCTCGGGCGACAAACTATAAGGATCAACTAGAGTTCGCCGAAGCCGTCGTTGACAAGGTCCTGGCCAGCCAAACTCTGTCACTCCGTCTTACCGAGCTGAGCATGGCCGCCAATGCCCACCAATGCCATAATACTTATATGCAAGTTCGGGGCTGGTTCCCTCCTTCAATCCGAGCGTCGTTCAAACGGCAGTGGTACAACCCGAACGCCGAGGACCAACAACTGCACCTGGTGAATACCCTCCAGAAAGGTGGCATGAAGGGCCTCTCTCCCAAACTATGGGAAGCGTTGCGGGAAAAGCAAATGTCAACTGAGGATGTCCGAAGCTGGTCAACTGATTTGGTTCGGCTTCCTTGCTCTCTTCCCCCTGCTCCAGTCTCCGGAGCCGATCTGCCCGAAGACGAGAACTTTCCTCAATACTGCACCGTATATGGGCATTACAGGGGATTGTTCGATCCAAAAGAACTCGAGGCTGAGACCTCCTCATCCCCAGAGGCCGGCCAGGCGAACCCGGGTACCGCTGAGACCCCTCTGTCCCCTCCTCTACTCTTCTCCGATGATGG
The DNA here is from genome assembly GCA_948330725.1 of Sherardia arvensis. Classification (NCBI taxonomy): domain Eukaryota; kingdom Viridiplantae; phylum Streptophyta; class Magnoliopsida; order Gentianales; family Rubiaceae; genus Sherardia; species Sherardia arvensis. The sequence goes on from OX415244.1 coordinate 8,711,445, forward strand.
TTCGGACAATGACAGTAGCGATGACGGGGACAACCAAGGAGGAGCAGCTCCGAATGTTAGTTAGATTTTTTTCCCCTTAATAATTTTTTTACTGTTCTGTTTTGTAATTTTCCTCCCGGATCTCCAACCCCGGGCCCTCATCTTGATGAATAAACATGCTTTCTATTTCTCTCGGTGCCGTTGCTTCTATTTATTGCTTTGTTTTTTTTTTTTTTTTTTTTTTTTGTGTGTGTCCTGACTTGATCATGTTGGCATCAGGGTTCTTCTAGAGTCCTTAGCGTCCCCGTTCTTCCCCCGGCTCCAGTCGGGGCCGTCTGTCCGAGTCTGATCGATCTACTATCTGAAGGAGGACTCGGCCCCCTGATCTCAGAGTTTCCCGATGCCGATTGTCTGCTCACTTGCCTGCTCCAGATCCAAGAGGACTTCGGGTCCCTGCCGAAATGCTACCGGATGGCCTTCGAAAATATCGACCGAGTTCTGGAGTTCGACCAGGTTATGACAGAGACGGAGGCCCAACACCACAATTTCCAGGTCCGGATCCAAAAGGAACTGGACGAGGTGTGGCATGATGTCATCCTGTACTACAACAAGTGCCAGCGAATGCAGAACACGACCGAGCTCCGTAGGCAAGTTACCACACTGGAAACTGAGAACGAGAGACTGGCCACTAGAAATCGGACTCTGCAGCAGGAGCTGGTAATAGTTCATCTTTCCTACCACCTGCTGGGACTCCGCCAGGGAGAGGTCGACGTACCCGTACTAACTGACGTTCCTCGGGCCGTCGACGATCTCATCGCCTGGATGGAAAGCTCTAATCGGACATCGGGCAGCTGGGCGTCTGCCTACCAGGCGGCTAAGGGTTGGAGGAAGAACATATTGAGTCGAAAAATCCTTCCCGAGTCCTTATCGCGCATTCCTCCTCCAGACGAAGTCGACCTGGCCTATGAAAAATATGAGCATGCTCCTCAGCTGTTGGACTTGGAAGCTTCCGAGCGGCGCTTGGCCCGGCTCCGGACGGTCGCAACCCGATTCCGTGCCCAATTCCCTGGTCAGGGAAGGGCTTCCGATCCTGCTCAGGGAGCCGATCCTCCACCCCGCGGCGATTCACGCCCGCCCCGAAATGACAAGAAAGGCAAGAAGAAAATAGTCGGTACCGAGGGTGTATCAACCAGACAAAGAGTTGCAAGGCAAACTCCCGTCCGAATTGGGGATCCGGTCGCTACGAACAGGGTTACTGCCCAAGCTAGACAAAGAACGCCTAACTCGGCGACAAGGACAGGGGGCGCCCCTAATGATGGTACGGACGTTCCTCACACTTCGGCCGAAGAGCAGCAAATGCTGGAGATGGCTGTTCAGAGGAGTCGTCGCGAGACCAGGAGAATTCCTCCCGGCGAGGCGTCTTCCTCCCGGGCTCCAGAATAGGCTAATTTTCTATTGTGTAACTCTTCCGGGTCTGTAACAGTCCGGTCCTGTAGACAGTTGTAACCTTCTTGTTCCTAATATGTACAATAATTTTTAGTAAACGACATATTTTTCAATTTTAACATTCTAATGCGCGCATTCATTCCTTCTTTTAAAAACGGACACAAGGGGGCAAGCCCTTTTTACAGAAATCCCTGTTCCCAGGGTGTCCTCCTACCTACCTTTCGGTCGTCCGACCTCTAGGTTTCTATCCCGGGCTCCTACCGCCGGGGATCTACCCTACCTAGGCATCAAGTGCCAGAGGCTATTCTACCTAGGCATCAAGTGCCAGAGGCTATTCTATCTAGGCAACAAGTGCCAGAGACTATCCATAGAACCGCCTGAGGTTTGCTATGTTCCACCTTCGGGGAATTCCCTTCCCCGCTGGATCTTCCAGCACATAACTCCCGCCCGGGTGGGCTTCTATCACCCGATACGGTCCTTCCCAGTTGGGTGCCAGCTTGCCTTCCGGCTCCTGGTGACTCTTGTCGTTTCTTCTCATAACTCTGTCTCCTACCTTGAACTGCTCCTTCCTCACTCTCCTGTCGTGATACTTCTTTACTTTCTCCTTCACCTTAGCCTCGTGCAGGGCCGCCCTCTCTCTTCTTTCCTCCAGCAAGTCCAGATTTGTCCTGGCTTCCTCTTCATTCTTTTCTTCGGGGACCGGCTCGGCTGTCCGAAGGCTGGGGATGCCAATCTCGGCCGGGATTACCGCCTCGGATCCATACGTCAGACTGTAGGGGGATTCTCCGGTTGCCGAACTTTCCGTAGTCCGATGAGCCCATAAAACACTCGGGAGCTCATGCACCCAGTTACCCTTTGCTCCCTGTAGCCGGGCCTTAATCCCGCTTACGATTGTCCGGTTCGTCACCTCCACCTGGCCGTTGGCTTGCGGGTGGTAAACTGACGTCAGCTTCTGGCTTATCCCATATTTCACACACCAAGACTTGAAAGGATCATTTTCAAACTGCGCTCCATTGTCAGTTACTATGGCCCTCGGAACTCCGAACCTGCACACGATGTTCCTCCAACAAAACTTCACGCAGGTAGCCCTCCGGATGTTAGTCAGGGGCTCGGCTTCCACCCACTTGGTGAAGTAATCGATAGCCACAATCAGGTACTTCAAGCTGCCGGGAGCAGTGGGAAAGGGTCCGACCAGATCCAGTCCCCATCTGCTGAAAGGCCAGACACCTGTTATCCCCATCATCTCTTCCCTTGGTATGTGCACTAGCGGAGCGAACTTCTGGCACTGAAGGCATGACCGAACCCTATCCTGCGAGTCTTCAAACATGGTAGGCCAATAGTACCCCATCCGTAAAATCTTCCGAGCCACAGTTCTGGCTCCTTGATGACTACCATTCGGACCTTCATGAACTTCTCGGACCAGGTACTTGCCCTCCTGCTGTTCCACACACTTCAGCAATGGCTGGAGATAGCCTCTTTTGTACAGTGCCCCTTCCTGGAGTATATACTTCGGGGCCTTGACTCGGATTTTCCTGGCCACCACTCGGTCGGCCGGGACTTCTCCTGTCAGAAGGTACGCTCGAATCGGAGCCATCCAAGAGTCTTCTGGCACCACCTCCACTGCCAGGATCTCATCAACCTGTTCGTAACTTCTCCTCTCCAGTGTCTCCCTTCTGAGAGGCGCATTCTGTCCTGGCTTCAACTTCGAAGATGCCAACTTGCTCAACGCGTCGGCCTTTTCATTCTGTTCTCTTGGCACCTGCTCCAGGCTAAAACTATCGAACTGCCGGATCATAGGCTGGACCAGCTCCAAGTACCTTTGCAAACTTCTCTCCTTTGCTTCGTATTCCCCATTCACCTGCTGAACTACAATCTGAGAGTCGCTGAATGCCCGGATCTTTCTTATCTTCAATTCCCGAGCAAGTTTGAGTCCTGCTACCAGCGCCTCATATTCTGCCTCATTATTCGTGGTTTTAAAGTCGAAATGTAACGCATAGTGGTACTCCTCTCCCTCCGGGGATGTCAACAATACCCCGGCTCCACTGCCTCCTGCATGCGCTGACCCGTCGACATGCAATGTCCACCCCGGGCTTGCTTCAGGCTCTTCCTCGGCCACCGTGTCTGACCCGACCATCTCTGTCAGGAAATCCGCCATTGCCTGGCCCTTAATGGCTTTCCTCGGCTGATATGTTATCTCGTGTTCCCCCAACTCTATGGCCCACTTCATCAAACGTCCCGACGCCTCTGGCTTGAGCATCACCTGCTTCAGGGGGTGGTTGGTCAGGACCGCAATCGGGTGAGCCTGGAAATACGGGCGCAACCGTTTTGAGGCGTAAACCAGCGCCAACACCAGCTGTTCCAGACTTGTGTACCGAGTCTCCGGACCCTGTAATGCACGGCTGACAAAGTATACCGGACACTGCCTCCCGTCTTCCTCTCGGACCAGTACGGCACTAACAGCCGATGCGGATGCGGACAGGTATAAGAGCAAGCCCTCCCCCTCCTTCGGCTTCGAGAGGGTCGGGAGCCGGCTCAAATGTTCCTTCAGATCCCCGAATGCCTTCGCACACTCCTCTGTCCACTCGAACTTCCTTGCCTTCCTTAATATGTTGAAGAAGGGAAGTTGTCTCTCGGCACCTTTTGACAGAAACCGGCTCAAGGCTGCCAGGGAACCCATCAGTTTTTGCACTTCCTTTACGTTCTTTGGCGACTGCATCCGGCTTATCGCCTCCACCTTCTCCGGATTGACGTCAATCCCCCTGCTAGACACCATATATCCGAGGAACTTCCCAGCCGCTACTCCTACCACACTCTTCTCGGGGTTTAGCTTCAGGTTGACCTTCCTTAGAATGCCAAACATCTCTTCCAAGTCTTCTAAGAAACCTGGGTAGCTTCGGCTCTTCACCACCATGTCGTCAACGTATAGCTCCATGCTCCGGCCCAGCTGATTTCGAAATATCGAGTCTGCCATCCGCTGGTACGTCGCCCCTGCATTCTTCAAGCCGAACGGCATCCGCCTGTAGCAGTAAGTTCCGAAATCTGTGATAAAAGCTGTTTTCGGCTTGTCCTCTCCCGACATTTGAATCTGGTGATAGCCCCGGTATGCATCGAAGAAAGCCAGAGCCTCGTACCCGGTGATGGCTTCCACCAACCGGTCGACCGGGGGAAGAGGGTAACTGTCTTTTGGGCAACATCTGTTAAGATCGGTGAAGTCGATACACATTCTCTAGGACCCATTGTGCTTCTTTACTAACACCGGGTTAGCCAACCATTCCGGGTATATAATTTCTTCTACTACCCCGGCTTCCAGCAACTTCAACACCTCCTGTCTTACCACCTCGGCCCTATCCCCTGCCAAGGCCCTTTTCTTCTGTCGGATCGGCTTTAACTCGGGGTATACATTCAGCTTATGGAGAGCTAACTCCGGAGGTACGCCTGTGAAGTCCTTCTCTTCCCATGCAAACACATCTTCGTATTTTGAAAGCAAGGATCGTAACTCTTCCTTCACATCGGTCGGCATTTTTCTCCCGACCTTGATCGTGCCTCGGCTCCCCACCTGCATATCTTCTACATCCCCCGGACCTACTTCTCCCTGCACTGCTCCAACCGGGGCCTTCCTAGCCTCCTGAAGGGCAGTGAGCATGCAACTTCTGGCCGTGGACTGGCTTCCTCGAACCGTCGCCACCCCCTGACTGGTTGGGAACTTCATGGTCAAATGGTACGTCGAGCAAATGGCCCTGGCTTGAGCCATCCACGGCCGTCCGATGATGATGTTGTATGGGGACTGAGCGTCTATAACCGCGAAGTTGCACCGGACCGATGTCTTCTTGCTCCTGTCCAGGTCGTCGACCACCGTTACTGTTAAGGACACCACCCCCAAAGGATGCTCTGTGCGGCCGGTAAACCCTGACAGTGGAGAGGTGCTCGGGCGAAGGTTGTGGCGGCCTATTCCCAGCTGGTCAAAGCAAGAAGCAAACATGATTTCCACACTGCTTCCGTCATCAATGAACACTCGCTTGACCGTGAATCCTTCTATCTCCGCCGTGATCACCATCGGATCCGTATGGGGAGTTAGACTGGGCACCGGATCCTCATCCGAAAAGGTGATGGCCTCGGTGGGGCGCAGTCTCTTCCCCCTGTCCTCACCAGCCGGCACATACCGGCTCCGGGCCTTAGCCGCTGCATGGGACTGGGGCCCACCCCCTACTTCTCCGTGTATGACATTTATCATCCGGGGAGGGACCTGATTAACCGGTTCCGGTGCCATAACCAGAGCTGCCGTACCCGGCTGGGCGGCCGGAGCCGGAACCCCTCGCTGGTTATCATTCCGCGGCCTATTCCTCCAATTCCTCTTCCTCCCCGCTCCGGCCTGCTGCCCAGCCGCCGGACGCTGGTTCTCCTGGCTCACACAGTCTCTTAACTGTCCTCTCTCGATCAACTTCTCAATCTCCACCCTTAGGCTTCGGCAACCATCTGTTGTGTGTCCATTAGACTTGTGGAAAGCACAATATTTAGCTGCATTCGCTGGAGTCGGATTTCCCGGTATGGGGGCCGGGTCTTGAAACAGGTTTCGATGGATTGTCAGGATCTCCGACCGGGTTTTCGTCAGGGGAGTGAACGTTTCCGCCCGAGGGGGGTCTACCCTCGGCCTCATCGGAGCCGGGCCCGCTTCCCTCCTGCCGGGATCAGCCACCCGAACCTTGTCACCTTTTCCCATCCCCTTGTCCTCGAAGTACCCTTCCTCCTTCCTCTTCTTACTCCCTTCGAGAAGTGAACAATACATCTCCACCTCAAGATCCAGCTGGTGAAAGGTGGTCGGGATATTCTCCATGAGTTTTGCCCATAGCACCTCGTCTCTCAGCCCTGCAATGAACCCTGCTATCAGGGCCTTCACTTGAGCGTCTCTGTCGATCACCTTCATAGAATCATCCATGTACCTCCTGTGGAAACCCCGCACTTCCTCCTTTGCCGATTGCCGACTATAAGCCACCTCGGCCAGAGGGAGGTACTTCTTCCTTTTGGTCTCATATCTGTGCATCAGAGCCCTCGAAAAATCATAGTAGTTCCTAAAACTTTCCGAGGGTTGCGCCTCAAACCATGACAAACAGCTTCCCCTCAGATACGAGCTCACCAGCTTGCACATAAGTTCCTCCCGAATGTCACGTGTTCCCATGACGTTATGATACGTCCTGACAAATTCCTCTGGATCAGTCTCCCCGCTGTAGGTCGGCACCCCCTCCGGGACTCTCATTCCCATCGGCCAAGGGAAAGTGCTGATGTAACCTATCCAGGGGGAGGTAGGCCTTCCTCCATTCCTTCCTATCAACCGATCCAACCTCTCCTCTACCGAGTTTAGAGCCGCCGGGGCCCGATCTACAACTGCCGGGTATGTGCCGTAGGTTCCTGCGACCGGGGCCGGCTGAGCCATGGCGTATCCGGCCATCGATGCTTGGCTTTGCATCCACACCGGTCCTTGCATCCCGGGGGTCCAGCCCCCCGAGGCTCCAGGGGGTTGGGCGTAATACCCTCCTGGTGCGGGGGGGGTACCCCTGATATCCATGTTGAATCATCCCGTATCCTGGAGCTCCATAACCGGGATAGCCCCCACCTTGGCCATATCCTGGCACCATTCCGGCTGGTTGCCCTACACTCCCAGCCTGCCTTTCCAAGTCTATCACCACCGGAGGCCGAAGACTCTCCTGCCCGTGAACGGCAGGGGGTCCTCGGCTGACCACCTCCGCAGCCAGCGGAGGCAAACCCGCAGGAGGTCCCATCGGGGTTGGGTTAGATCCTGACCCAGGCTGAACCGGGGGTACCCGGACCTCGGTCACCGGAGGGTTCGACCGTTCTTCAGTCGGTTTCGTCCCCGACCCCGATCCTTGCTTTGCCGCCAGCCAACGGCGGTACTCCTCCTCCTGGGTGGCGGCGAACTCCCTTCTGTTGCGATCGTCCTGCGTCATTTCCGGTTCCCTCTCTCCTTCCGGCTCTGAATCTCCTTCAGAGACGTCTGGATCCGAATGCGCTGGAGCCTTCCCCTTGCGCGCTCGATCCCTCATTTGGCGCAAAGTAAGGTCCTCCTCTACCGCTTCCGGTCTTCTTCCTCCTCTACCTCTTCGCGGCGGCCGACCTCGAGGCGGCATCTTAATGCTTTTTGTGAACACAGATCGTATCCCACTGGGCGTGCCAACTTGATGCTACCTGCCTGGTCAGTCCGGATAAGCCCCTGGACCCTGATCAGATATCTGGTCCTGCAAGACAGAACCCCGGGAGGTACCCGAGGGTAGACCCTCCGGCGTGATGATGAAAGATGGATCCCGGGAGAGAAATGGGGTAATCACTTGGATAGTCAGAAGATACTTACTTGGAATAGTGCTGAGGGGCACTATTTATACAATAACCCATGCTTCCCGAGTGGTCCATGTTCCGAGTGTCCTCTAGTGTGTGTCGCTGTCCGAGTTGTACGAACCCGAATACTGCCAAACTAGATTTATCCTGTGACGGGCCAAGCCCATATTATCAAGAGGTATTTGGGCTTGGGCCCGGTATCACCAGTTAAATGTGATTATCTTGGCTTTGTTTATGAAGTTCTCTTCGTCGTGTAAGAAAACCCGGTCATCATTTTCAATGGAGGTGTTCAATGGAATCAATGATTTTTTCCACTTTGCTATACCTTCTGCTGCAATGGTGTGGTAAGATTCTACATTTTTCTTGAAATGCAACAAAACTGAGCTTGTTAAAACTGATATTGTCTTGTTTGTACAAACTGAAATTGCAGTCTTGAATGGTGGTCGTTCGAATTTCTAATTTTGGCATCAGGCCTTCTGCCTAATCCGCAGTTGGAAACTTCAGTACTGTCTGTCTGGTACGCGTGTTTCTTTGCCAACTTAAGAAATAAACCATTGTCCATCATTACAGCCTAATGGTGTTTGATTTTTGTATGAACAGCCTGAACCTTCTGATGACACTCTATTCAATTCCATTTGGGCTTGCTTCTGCTGTAAGGTATAATTCTTAAATTTCTGCCTTGTCTCTGTTAATTTACTTCAAAAAATTATGTAGTAGATTAAAAGGTGTTATATTTTCCAGCACTAGGGTTTCAAATGAACTAGGAGCTGGGAACCCTGAAGCTGCAAGAGTATCAGTGATCACAATTGCACTTCTTGCGTTTTGTGCTGTGATGATAGTAGATACCGCCCTATTTTCAAGCCGGCGTGTTCTGGGATATATATTTAGTAGCGAAACGGAAGTGGCTGATTATGTGACAGATCTTGTTCCTCTTGTCTGCATATCTGTTTTAATGGATGGTATACAAGGAACACTTTCAGGTTTAACTGATTTCATTTTCCGAGTTTCAGGTTGAACGAATCCATTATTGTGTAATCTGATGGATGAAAGATCAAAAGGTTTATATGGTCATTATTTTCAGGAGTTTTGAGAGGATGTGGGTGGCAGAATCTTGGAGCCTATGCTAACCTTGCTGCATATTACCTCTTTGGCATACCTATCGCGCTTACCCTTGGTTTCGTGGTGAATTTAAGAGCGAAAGGTCTTTGGATTGGAATTTTATGTGGCGTTTCGGTGCAGAGTTTTCTGTTTGCAGTCATTACTATCTTCACAAACTGGGAAAAGCAGGTCATTAACCTGATCATTCTCCAGCTTAATCAATAAGAATTTTGTAAAGTTTTATACTTTTGCTTTGAAGGTAAATAAACAGAATCTCTTTGTTACAGGCCATAAAGGCAAGAGAGAGGCTGTTTGAAGAGAATGTTCAGATCATATAATAAACCAAAAGGTGCAATTCTATCTACATGTTAACATGGTCATTTGGTACACAGGCTTTTAGTACTATTGTAGCCTAATGCTGCTTGTTGATTATCAGCCTAATTTACAGTTTGTAACTCTTTTATCAATTGAGTAACAGATCTCTAGTATCTATATTTTGTTTCGGCGATTTCATAAAGTTTTTACAAACCGTAGAGTGCAGATGCTAAGCTATCAACTGGTATTACAAATCAGGCCAGAATTCAGAAAGTGAAATGAGCATAGTGAGATGAAGTTCTAAAAATGCCTCATGCAGACACAAAAACTGAAGACAAATGAGATGAATTCCTGCCATATCCATTCATAAAAATGTCTAAACACAGACAGAAATTGGTAAAATCACATTCTTCCTCGTGCTAAACATTAATATCATATCGATAGAGAAACTAACAGCAGAAGATCAGATTGCGCACATGATTCTGAGGAGACACGGAACTATTATCATCGACAGCAGCACAAATTATAACACATCATTATTAGCAGCAGTCAACCATTAGTTGCCAAAGGAGAGGCAGCTCAGCTGAATCTCCTGAACACTAAAAGTCTTCTATAAGTCTGCTCTCATCTTCGCATAAATGTTTTAATACAAAGGTACTACAAACACTATATGAGCTGTTCATATTCAGCTCAAAATTTCACCTTGCTGGATCATGATCTGCACTTTCTTGAAACACCCTTTATCTTGCCTTTATGGCCTGCAACATAATGATGGGTTCATTTAGAATTGCAAACCTTCAGAACAAAAGTACAAATTTCCTTTTTATAGAACAGTAGATAAAATGACCTGCTTTTCCCAGTTAGTGAAGATATATAGTAAGAAGAAAACTTTGCATAGAAGCTCCACATAATATTCCAATCCAGAGACCTCTTCCTCTTAACTTTATCAAGAAACATAGCGTAAGCGCAATAGGTATCGCAAAGAGGTAATATGTAGCAAGATCGACATAGGCTCCTATGTGCTGAAAACCACATCCTCTCAAAACTTCTGAAAACATTAACCAAACAAATGATATGATCTTTCAATACAATAGATTATTTATAACAAATGATATACCAATGTGCACTTATAACTTAAAACTAGGGAAATGAATGAACTCAATTAAACCTGCAAGGGTTCATTGTATACCATCCATTAAAAACAATGTATAATTTGCACCCCTATAAGATCTAGCTGGTCTTGATCTATTCATTGGCTTTGGAGTTACTTGAAAACATAACGCAAATTGTGGTTAAAATATCGCAACTAGTGATTTGCCTGCAGAGTAAAGAAAAATACGGCATTTTGATTGTATTATATGGCGATATCGCAACTGTTTTATGGCGGTTAGAAGAAACGCTGTAAAGAAAACTTTGATTTGCGGTATATATCCAAGGAAAACACTTCCAAAATGCCTTATAGAAACTGCTTGGACCGCCTTATAATTAACCTACAATTGTGCACTAGCGTGAGCAAGTTTGACCAGACAAGCTAGACACAATATTTCTAACATTTTGGCAAAACAATCTCTTTTGATACATTTTTTCTTCTAGAAATTATGAAACGTCTAAACTCAAAAATCATTTTTATCAAAATATTAACGTACATACATAATGAAATATGTCTCAAACTAAAACATAGCTAGTTATATTAAGATATACAATAATATCTATCATTAAACAATCAATATTGATAGTGCTTGCTCTAATTGATTGTTAAATCACTAGTGGAAATAAATTTCTAGTCGTTATTCATTATGAAATACAATCTATGGTATCACCTTTAATTAAGCCAAACATATTCATAAAATTTGCCAGCAACATATGCTAGCAACATATTCTACACCCCGTCCTCTATTCAGCAATTTCATAAAATTTATAATTCAATAGACAAAACATGTGAGCGTCCACATCATAACCCAACAACAATCAACAAACGAAAATGATTTTAAGATAGAAACGTATGAGTTATAAAAATGCGAAAATAAAATTAAGATGTTTTAGAGAATGAGAAAAGTGTGACTTTATATAATCAATATAAACGATACCATAAATAAATTATATAATATACACTTAATGATAACCGAAAGGAAAATGTGGGTGTGGAAAGAAAAATTAATAATACATATATGCATGTGCAGCAAACGAATTAAAAATGGTAAGGAAACATATGTAAATTATCATACACTAAGTTAATTCATTGAATGAAAGATATAATTAAGGTAAAAAACCGAAAAACACGAATTGAAAAGGGTAAGGAAATATATATAAATTATTAAACACTAAGGTTATTGCGTTGAAGCAAGATAATTAAGGAAAGAAATTGGAAATCTAAACCGCGTGTGAAGTGTAGAAGTGCGATGAAGAAAAAATAAAAAGAGTTGGTCTCTTGAGTGACGGTCACTATATAGTGACGAAAGACTATATTGGAATATGAAAGGAAGGAGGTCCTTATTTGTAATTTTGACAAAAATGCACTATTCACTCACGTGCACTGTTCACTCAGTCTAAAAAATAAGTTTTTTAGTCTAAAAATGCACAGTCTAAAAAACAAGCATTTTATTCTAAAAAACAACCCGTTAAGCGTGAAATACAAGCATATTCTAAAAAACAAGCATTTTAGTCTAAAAATAGACGTTAGTAAACATATCCACACGGTCTAAAAAACAAGCATTTTATTCTAAAAAACAACCCGTTGAGCGTGAAATACAAGCATGTTCTAAGAAACAAGTATTTTATTCTAAAAAGCAACCCGTTAAGCGTGAAATACAAGCATGTTCTAAAAAACTACCTGTTTGGTCTGTAAAACAAGCATTCAAGGGTGAAATTCAAGCATGCTCTATAAAACCTTTTTTTTTTCTTCAAAATACATGAACTCTAAAAAGCAACCTATCAACTGTGAAATCCAAGCATTCTCTAAAAAACAACTTGTTAAGTGTGAAATGCAAGCATGTTCTAAAAAACAATCTGTTTGGTCTAAAAAACAAGCATGTTGAATGCAATTTGCATAAATTGCAGAAAAACCCCCGTCCCAAACTTATTTGCATATAAACTCCGTCACTATATAGTGACCGTCACTTCCAAGACTAATTAAAATAAAAATGGAAAAATGTATACACAAAATATAAATCGCAGCACTATTAAATAAAAGAAAGGAAAATACGGTAACTAAGGCTGCGTTTGGTATACATGGTTTTTGCAAATCTGGGATTTTGGGAGTCCTGATTTGCAAAAACGTGTTTGGTTCACTTTTATTTTGCAAAACTGACTTTCACCCCACAAGTTCTGGTTTTTGTACTGCTCAAGTCCAGATTTTGTACTCAAAACCAGACTAAAAACCAGACTTCCCCAACTCTCTCGTCCCCAAACCGCAACCCTCCCACTCGTCGGGCCCCGTGGTCGCCGTCCCGGTGCCGACGAGTACCTGCTCACCATACCGGCACCGCCGCTGCATTCCTCGGCCGCCTCCCGCTGTCGGAGATCTGTCCAGCCCCGCTACTAGACGCTCCCGTCGCCGGAGATCCGTACCGGGCCGCCACCAGACCGTCCCGCCGCCGGGGATCCAGACCGTCTAGACTCCCAGTTTCCCAGATCGGAGTTTTCCCTGTTTTCCAGTTTCCCAGGCCGGACTGCAGCAGACAACATGAACTTTTGATTTTTGAAGACCTATAACCAGTAAACCATCATTCCCTACTAATCTTTTTAGCTTCTACTCACTGATTTAATCATATGTTGATTATCATTACCTTCAAAGTTCTCTGATTGCCTGAAAATCATGTTTTTTTGGATGATTGAGTAATTTTAGTACAAGGCACCAAAAATACATAGTCGATTGTTGGATTAATCATTCAGACTATACGAGCATGGTGCAATAATGATGTTTGTTTCTTTATAAAATCGCCAGGTTTCTTGTTCATAGTCCCCTGGTGAATCTAATTATCTTTTGAAGAAATACATAATGAAATAGTGTTATTATATGAGTATTGAATACTGATGTTCTAACGAGTGATGATGATTAAATGACTGGGTTTGATTATATAATGAAGTACTGAGAATTATAGCCTCATTTTCAATAGATTTGAACATAATTTTGAGAATTATATCATGTTTTTTGATGGATTTGAACATGAGCTTATACTAATGCTGCTACATATTGACCTTAACTGTTACTTTGAAGAAATTTAGACTGTTTGAAGCAAGCCTATGCTGTAGAAGTAAATAATCAAGTTTAAATTCCCTCAACAATATCAACCTAACACTTTGAACTTGCTTACTTGTTTGATAAAAGTAAAGAGTGATGTTTTTGTTTGTGAAAGCATTAGTAACAGTAATTTTTTATCGAAAACTATAGAATGATTTTGATATCATTTGAAAATAATTGTGAAAGCCAGATAATCTGAGTATCTCGTATAAAACTCTTATCAGTATTCTCACTTCAGAGTTCACTCGCCCAAAAACGTTAACAAAATCCGTCGTCTCTGGGTGCCTTAGAAGACTTCTGGGACGGAGTTGTGTGATTGGATTTTCTGAAGCTTCATAAACTATAAGACCTCCTCTTCTGCGAAGTCAGATTTCTCCCTTTCTTTTTCTTTCGTTTTTTGTCAATTCAATGTGTATGCAATTATTAGAAAATGCTGAATTGATTACTAGAAAATTATACCAATTTTGATTTTGAATTTTCTGGAGCATTGTGTAGGGTGGTTTCTTCCTCGGCATTATGCAATGTGATGGTAGTTGCATTAGACCTGTAGTTTTGCTGCTCTTGATATTCTTTTCTGATGTTTTGTAGCTTTCTTGAATCTTGATACTGTTATATGAAAAGTGGATTTGGTAACTGTCTTGATACTCTTTATCTGCAGAAATACAATGAAAACAATGTAATTTTTGGTATCTGTTCTGAGGACATATATCTAAGAAAGATAGCATAGCTTGCTCTCAGTATGTTTCACGCATGCTTTCTCTGTATCTCGTTCCAAATTTCCAATGTTGACTGCATTTGCTGTCTGAGTTCGTATACCTAAGGAGAGTTAGTATGTCTTTCATAATATGACTGTGCTTCTTGTGTAATAGTTTTCACCTTTTCTGTATATACCTGTGTTGATTTTCATGAATGGGATTATGAATGTAGAATGCTATGGTGAATTTTTATGCAGGAGATCGAAGTAGGTGTATGTAGTGAAGGGGAGATAAGCGAGATAAAACGATAGGCCTAACTAGACAGACTCGCATTCTTCAGCATGTTCAGTGTTCAGTGTTTAGTAGTCTGTATCCCGCTATCTGCTGAAACTCGGGCCTTCTCCCGGGCCATTGTAACACGGCTGTCCAGATCAGTTGAACGGAGGATGGCCGGCTGAATGTAGGTAATTTGTTTTCAGGAGATGATGAGTACAGAAGCCGGTAACCACGTTTCTTTCCATGATCTTCTTCTGATGTTGAATAACCGCCGCGGGTTTTAATCTCTGGTAGTCTTAGGAAGAGTTCCATCTGTTGTGATGCCTTAGCTTAATTTAGATTCTTTGTATTTATCCTAAAACCATGGCTTCTTCCTCTGTGAATTTATATGAGAAATTGCTTAGCCTTTGTCATATATCTTCTTCTACCCTTTATTGTCTCTGTTTTAGAGAACTAAAAGCTTTTGCAAACCATGTTCTTCGTGTTCAATTGTTGTTGAACAAAAAATGTTGATTTTATAGCTTGTATGTATTTTGAATCATACATAATGAATATGCAACGCACATTCGAAAGGTGATAATGAACGTCAAAGTCATCGAAATTTAGCGCAAAAAAATACATTGTTTTTTATTCAAATTGTCGTTATGATTAATAATTTACAAATTAAATTTCGAAACAAAATCGAAATTCACGCAAACCAAACAAGTTTTAAATTTTATAATTATAAAATTATCTAACCAAATATGGTTTTTGATTTGGACTTGCAAAATCCTGACAAACCAAACAAGGTTTTTGTTTTGGACTTGCAAAATTCTGACGAACCAAACAAAGTTTTTGTTTTGGACTTTCAAAATCCTGATGAACCAAACAAGGTTTTTGGAAAACTAGACTCTCAAAAACCCAAAACAAAATCCAGATTCTCAAAAACCCAAAACAAAAACCAGACTCTCAAAAACCTTGCGAACCAAACACACCCTAAATATGTTAAACTGGGCGGCAAATGGTAGCGTATCGGTGGTTTATATTTCAAACTACGTCGTTTGATGCGCCGTATATTAATCTATATTTAATTAACGCAAGAATAACTATTTTAATTCTTTTTAGGATGAAAAAACTAATACAAATTATAGACGCACAATTCTTATTGTATCACGTGAACTCTTTTTAGGATGAAACTAATACAAATTACAGACGCACAATTCTTATTGAATCACTTGAACTCTTTTTAGGATGAAACTAATACAAATTACAGACGCACAATTCCTATTGAATCACGTGAACTCTCAGAAGTTTTCTCGAACCGCCCCAAAAATAAAATATTTCATTCTTATATATTATATCATCTTGAATCACACCATCAACTCAGATATCTTCTTGAACACAATACGGATTGCAAATGGTGGGATATCGAGAGATCAATCTCACACACACAAAAATCGACATATTACATATGGCAAGAGACATGAATCTCGCACACCAGATTACATTGCAAGGCGTATGTTATACTCCCTCCTATTCTCATTAAATGTCACAAGGGATGAGCACAATTTTTAAGAAAATGGGAACAAGAGGGTGAAGATTGAATATAGATAGCGTGGTTGAAATTGATCTAAAACTTACAAAAAAAGGATTAGTGAACTTTCTAAAAGAGTAAAGTGTGCCAAATACAGTGAATCAGGTGGAGTATACAATACCCGGTGATGTGGTTCATGGCGGCGTGGCGGAGAAGAAAGTTAGGAGGTGGGTTTATAATTTTATTCGTTTTCTCAAAAACAAAATTAAAAGGGCATTTTTATAATTTACTTCAGATTCTGAAACAATATCGAAAGGGCATTTTTGTCATTTACTCTAGATTTTGAAATACCATCGAAAGGGCATTTTTGTCATCTACTCCAAATTTTAGATCACCGACTCTCCCAAGGGTAGAGATGTCATTTTGGTTCCCTTTAAATACCTCCCTCCCACCTTTTGTTCCCCTCACTTTCATCCCTAACGGTGCCGCACATCTCTATCTCACTCTACATTCCACACCTCTCTCTATACATTCTCCTCTCTAAGGTAGGGTTTTTTTGCTCTTATGATGCTATTGAATTACGTTGCTGCTTATGTTGTTATGAACTTGCTTATGTTGTTATGTTGTTGACTTCTGTGTAGATTAGAATTTGATGAAAACAATTATGGAACTGAATTTAAAAATATGCAGGCTAATAATAGAGATGAACCAAAGGGGGAATGAATATGCAGAACGTGTTAACCCCTTCCTCTCTGTCTGTACGCTCACCAGGACGAGAGATTTTCCGTTGATACAAGAAGGATATTCACAATTCGCTATTATCACAATCTACATAATATTCATGTAGCTATTGGGTGGTATGATAACTCTAGTGTCCTATCTAGGCTAGGGGAAAATAATGATCTAAGGCGGCTTAGGGGGTTAAATGAAATTAGTCAAGAGCTTATTGTCTTTCGATATGATAGGTTGCATTACACAATTACCTTTGTAGCTACACATTTGGTAAGGCAGCGTCTATACAATGTCGTGGTAACTGGTTTTCTTAGGGAATTGGGAGGGTGGGATAGAAAGAAGTTTCTTCTTCCAATCTTTCATGTTAGAATCCAGAGAATTTGTGCCCTCCCTTGGTGGTGTGAGATTCGTCGTTATTGACGTATTGAGAATTGTAGCCGGTCTCCCTCTCCCTTCCATTCAGCTTGCAAATCTAGGTTAGTATTAACTTTTTTTATTAAATCAACTTTCAATTTCTATTAATAGAAGGGTATTATTCTTATTATTGTATTTGTTTCTGATTAAATTGATCTTTTCCTAATTAATAGAAGGATCATATTTTTTATATGACATAAAATACATACTAATATTAGGTGAAATGTTTTTTCTATGGGGTAACACATGTTACCCTATGCACCTAACTGCCCCTAATGATGGTATCCCTTTAATGTCTTTTTACATGGTTAAGGTTTATGATGCTACTGTCATTGTATGATTAATTATGTTATGATGTTCTTGCAAAAATGATTAGGGAGAGAAGTGCGATAGTATTACTTCATAATTTGATTCTTAAAGTACACTTTTAACTATGTTACGTTGGCATTCCTTTAGTCATCATATGTAAATAATGCCGTCCAATACTTAGGTTGAGAAGCATTATGGAAGACTAGCAAGTGGTTCTCTATGTTTAACAAAGGCTATATATGCAACATGAATTAGAACGAAAGTGAAAGGTCAAATAAACTTGTGAATTATGTATTAGTTTTCTTTCATTATATATTTTCTAATAAGTAATAGCTTTCTTTATGACTAGCACTCAAAAAAATTTCCCTCGCTTCACTTAAGTTATGAATACTTGCCCCTTAGGGAAATCTGTTATTCGATGAATAGCTACGGTTTTGTCATGCATTGACAAACGAAAAAGTTCTTGCCCCTTCGTCATCGTAATTGGTAGGGGTATCTTAGGAATTTCTGCTGCTCAAATCTTACAAAATGCATTTTTTTCAAGTATTCATGTTGTTTGTGTTTTTTGGACTTGCTCTGTTTTCTCTGCATCACATTACCTTTATTGATTGAGTTTTAGTCCAGGTGAACAAAGTGAGAAAGGAAAATGATGTTGACATATCTGTCATGCAAGCCATATCTACTGTGTTAGATACGCATCCTGAACTAAGGTACTTGGTTTACTGGCTAATTTTAAACCAACCTACCAAATCTTTTTTTAATGTTAGTACTTTATATGTATATGTAGATAAGAAGGAACTGCATATGAGGTGTTGCAGTGGAACATATGTAGAATGGAAGCATGGTTTGTTGCTGATGCTGACATGATATCTCTGAGGAACTGGGATGAGGCAAGTTCATGATTGTACACCTTCATTTCTTTCTCACACTTAATTTTGCAGGGAACCAATTTTGCTCCAAATCTTATTTTGGTGGTATACTTTTGAGCATTGAATTTTGTAAGTACCTACTATGTTGTCACTGGGTTCATATCATTCCCATTCATGGTTTGTTCTTTGTTTGCACTTTCGTTACTTGAGTTCTTACATATTTATTGATGCAATTTACAGGAGAAAGGTCTAACTGACGGTCATATACTCATTGTAAGGCACTTCCAAAATTCCTTCTAGAAGTCGTTTGAACCGCCTTATAACCTATAAATGTGCACTAGTGTGAGCAAGTTTGACTAGACAATTTAAAATAATATATGAAATAATAATATTATTGTGTATTATACTTTTGGAAGATTTTGAACATGTACTTTACAAATAGCAAAATTTTATGTTTTGTTAATACAAGGAATAAACGTTATTAATGGTTAAAGTTTGCGTCAAATTTTTTGTTAATAATATGAAGGGAGTACTCGTAAAAAATGTTAATGTATGTATAAAGTTTTTGACTTATTTTGGATAACACATTTTTTCCATGTACATTTCACATACAAACTGTTTTCAGGATAGATGTAAGGAATAATTTTGACTCATTTATGTAACATTATGTATTTTAAATGAAATATAACCCTATTCTTTCATAGTCATAAATTGTATAGCGGAATTTTATGTAATGGTTGAATTTTTTTTTGTCTTTCCAATGCTTACAAACGAGCTAAAATATGAGAACCCAATATAAAATGGTCTGAATTGGAGGTTGAATAGATGGTATTGACAGTTATAGATGTATAGATGGTAGTTGGGTTTATAAAGAAACTAAAGTTTGAAGAGAGCCGAAACCTGGTACTTCATGAATTCTTTAAGGATTAGCTATATGGTATCATTTCTACCTACTAGTGCTTCAATTTTGTAAATTCGCAAATTCTGCTTCAACTTTAGTGTATCAATTCAATGATCTACTTTATTGGATGCTGATTTTGCTTGAATGTGATTCCGTTCTTCTGTTGATTTGGCCGGCCGATTTGGCATTTGTTAATCAATCCCATGCACATTTCTGATTGAGAAAATGGTTCTGAAATGACTTTTCCGGAAGGATTTCCGATTGACGAAATAGTTTTGAAACGGTTTTTCCAAAATGATTTCCGATATCTCAAATTCTTTTTTCCAAATTGATTTCCGAAATTGAAAATTAGAAGTACGACGGTCCAAGTAACGGCGGGAGCCCCCACCAAGTCCCCACCTTTTACCTAGGTTCCACTAGTGATGTATAATCTAATACATTAAGATAAATGGTTCATATGTTAGGAAACAACTATAATTTAATTACTAGTCTTTTTTGTAATAATCCAAGATGGCGAATACAGTGTTAACAATGCCTAGTCCAAACACCAAAACGGCAGCAATGAGAGTGATTCCAGACCATGGATTGCTGAAATAAGTGTGAATAAGATCTCCCCAGAATTTATTCAAGTCTCTTTTGCAGCGTTTCTTAGCGCGCTTGCGAACACGCAGAAGCTTCTTGTTCGGACTCAACGTGGTATCCTTGGAGAGCGTGTTGAACAAGCGAGCCACTGCCATATCGCTTCCATATGCATTTGAAATGATGTCATGGTTCTGCAGAATCTTGACATCCTTATCGTTGTCGATGATGTCATCCATGAAGTTGATGTAAGAGGTGACATCACTCCCTGCTCCGACATGGAATCTTTCGAAGGCCACTAGGTTTAGGAAGTCAGATTCTGTGGTATCATCGACAACTATAGGCGGGATCTCTAGAACACCTCCCATGAGGCCACCGTAGAAGTTGATGTCTGTAATGCTCGTTGTCTTGCTCGTTTGGATTGTGATTCCTGATTCATCGAGTCTGGTTGCAGATGGAATGATGTTTTCCCCATCTGGAATTACATCCACCATCTCGTCTCTATCCTTCCAAACGTACTGTTCATACTTCTTCGTAATCCAAAGTCGTAACTTCGACCACAAAGAAAGGTCTTTATCTGCGTCGACCTTTGCTCCCTTGATCAATAGTTTCCGATAAACAGCAAGTACGTGCTCACATTCTTTGAAATCCTCTGAGTATGGTGCTTGACTGCAGAATTTCACTATGATTTTGATGATGTAGTCATCTTCCTGTTGCTATGGACCATGAGGTTATTTGGGGGGAATAATATACGGAGCATTGAAAACAATTTAAACATGAATTATATTAATACGGGTCTGATTTTAACTTAAAATGTCATTGATTTTGCAAATTCTAAGCTATAGTGAAATAAAGAAGGGTAATTTTGTTTTTTTTCAAAATCGCAATTAGTAATTGGACATGTGCGTATCAACACTCTTTATAATAAATTGTGAAATGAATTATTTAAAGATTTTATATAAAGATTATATATTAATAAACATTTTAAATATATATTTTTTCAATATTTACAATCTAACCTAAATATTTTTCTTAAATTTATTTTACCCCTTGCTTCTTATAAGATCAAATATCAGATGATTATATTGATACTCTCTTTTTTTCCCCTTTAAATCAATCTATCACAATAGGAAACATCTAAAGCTTGTTATGATGATAACAAAAATTATTTTTAACATCAAAACATAACTTTAATTAAGAATTGAAAAATGAAAGTTAAAAATCTATTTTGAAATTGAGGGGATCAAACACTGATTACTTTTACTTTTACAAATTCATTTTCAAAAAATAATGCAGATCTTACCCCACCCCACCCCACCCTCATGTAAACAAACCCTCACAACTGATAACTTTAGCAAATTTCAACGGTGAAAAATACCCAGAAACAAAGAAATTCTTGTAAATTAACAAGATCTATGAATAAAATGAAGACACACACCTTAGTTTGTTGAGGATCTTCAGTGGAAAGCAATTTCTTGAGCAGCAGCAGAGGAAGCTGATTTTCAAGCATGATCATGTCACGCCTGATATAAGGGATCATATTCTGTATCCCATGATGGCTGAAGATGGGATCCTTCTCACCATATTGGGTTCTGAAAACCTTGGAGTCTGGATTAGAACGATATTCCATTGTTTCAAGCATGAAACATCCATCTCTTAACATCATCTCCAAGAATCTCTCTGGACAGTTTCTCCATTTTGAGTCCAAAGAATCGTACGCATCCATCAGCTGATCAACGATGCCATAAAGTATGCTGATGCATTCCTCCTTAAGCTTGCCGGATCTTTCCAGAAATCGCACCAGAACTCGAGACTTGTGATCTTCCATGCGCCTTAACTTCGGATCTCCATGATGGTATGGACCGAAGGAAATGGTCCGGGGCTTGTAAGCACTCTTCTTTAGATCGGTGACAGAAGAAGGGAGTTTGTAGATGCAATGTTTCGCCCATTTCTTTTCTTCATTCGCTTTCACCATTTCCACCTGCTGTGTTTCTGCAACTGCAATGATCAGCTAGGCCTCACCACCTTCTGGCTTAGCTCTCATCCGTTGGCCTTTCTCAACTATTTATTTCCCGCGGTTCAGATTCTTCATGCTTATAATTAGTATGTATAAGGCAAATAACTTGGGTTTGGTTTTAATTAATCTGTACTCTACAAAGAACCAGGTATATATATATATATATATATATATATATATATATATATGTACATATTCATCCCTTTTTTAAGATATAGTTTGCTTCTGATTGAAGCATTTGCTAGTGGACCATGCATGTTCCAATTATATATTCTTGCACATTAGCCATGTTTTTCCGACTTATTTTTTGTTAAACTAAATTGAATGGAATATATTAAACTAGATTGAATTAAAAATGTATTTGATAAAATAGTAGTTTAACAAAATAAACTGAATTTCATAAAATCGTATTTCTTTGAACTAAACTAAAATTAAAATATTTTAAATGAAAAGGAATTGATAAATACAGTCCAACATTACTCATACAGTCTGCATTTGTACCTAAACTGTCTAATATACCCTTATTAAAGTGGTCCAAATCTAATGTGTTTGGTTTCTTGATCTAATTTTTCGACGTGTTTTTATTCACTCTCAAAAATGATATAAGAATCATAAATACATGGATCGATTGAAGATTAATTTGTACCTTATTAATATAACGATATTTACATCAGTTTATATAATTAAATACAAATGTTGGCCTGCATCTAACAATTCTTTAAATTGAACTACTCTGGAAAATATTCAGGGGAGAACATATGCTTTGGTGGTTCCATATCCAGATCGTAGAGCTTTAATACACTTTTGATTAACATGTTACGACACACCGGAAAAGCTTCAAAAGCTTCATGAAGTTGTGCCTTATTTGCTGTTTTCTGGATCTGGTTGGGGGAGATAACATCATTTTGAATTTGAGTTGCTTTGCCTTTGAATATTTTGAGATTCGCTATTAACGTGGATTACAGTAATTAATTAAATACATTAAGGACCAGATGCATGGGAGTATACAATATTACAATAACAATATAATAGTAATTTTCATTTCTATTAATTTTGTTTACATTGAACTCTTAGGTACGTGCATTGGACTGCATTAATTTTGATAAGTTATATTGCAAGATCATATAATTTTGATAATTCTTTTTGTTTAAAGGGCAAAAAATAGATCTAACATTGTTCAAAATACCTAATTTCTAAACCCAGTACATTTAAAGTGTTCAATTTCTAGACTCTAAATTTCAAAAATGCCCAATTTCTAAACCCTAGTTAAACTTCACCGTTAGTTCAATTAAGTTGAGGGATATTTTTGTAATTTTTAAGAAAAGTTACAAATATAAAAAAAGAAAACAAATCCCCTTTGCCTTTCAAAAAAAAAGAAACCAAATCCCCTTTGAGTGTAAACAACTTCTGCTCCGAATTGTAACCACAACCCGTCGCCATCGGCGATGGCGAACAGACGGCACTGGCTGTGACGCGGCGGATTGAAGCCTAAGAGAAGAATAAAACAAAATAAACAGTAGAAGAACAGCTGCTACTACTATGAATTACTAGTTATAAGTCCCAATATTTCTGCGTTTTGAGTTTTAAGACTAAATTCCAAAAAATTACCCTAACATTGGTAGAAATGTCAATTTTATGATCCAACATTCAAAAGTGTCAATATTTGGTACCCAACATTCTGAAAATGTAAAATTTAGGACCCAACATTTAAAATGGTCAATATTTGGTACCCAACATTCTGAAAATGTCAATTTTTGGACTTTCATAAAATTCACATGTTAGATATATTAATTTCAAGGGCATTTTTGTCAGTTTCCTCTACTAAAATATTCAGGAGTATATCAATGTCCAAAATGTACACCACCATTGGCGCATCTTATAGTTAGACGAGACCTGAATTCATAGATTTGAAATTATGGCAAACGTTTCATTTTCGCCTTGATGGATAGGATAAAGATGTCGGTAAAAAATGGTACTGTTACTAGGCTCCGGTAGTGACGAGGTAATGCGGGCACATGGCTAGCGGTGGAGTTACAAAGAGAGTTAGTCGAAAATGTCAATTGGGATTTTTAGGGAATATGAGATGGGTGATTTTGGTGGATTTCTAAATTTTAATCTTTTATTTATTATGAAAATTACCAAAATGCCCTTGAAATTAATAGATCTCATAGGTGAATTTTATGAAAGTCCAAAAATTGACATTTTCATAATGTTGGGTATCAAATATTGACCATTTTGAATATTGGGTCCTAAAATTGACATTCTCAGAATGTTGAGTACCAAATATTGACACTTTTGAATGTTGGGTCCTAAAATTGACATTTCTACCAATGTTAGAGTCATTTTTTGAAATTTAGTCGAGTTTTAACTAATGAAATACCCAAACAGATTGAAAAGTTTAGTACTTGAAGCAATCAGTCCTATTAATCTAAATTAATTAGGCTCAACTCTCAATCTCCGCATTAATATTATTACACAGAGAAGAGAAGAAGAACAACAGTACTGACTGAAGAGACTTTCCAAAAAAAAAGGAGCGGAGAGAAGAGAGGTGGGTTGGGGGAAATCGGAGAGGGGGTTAGCCATTATGAAGACTTGAAACATTTGAATGTGTTGCAGTTTTTCATGGAAGGTTTTATTTTTATATTTTTAACTTTTCTTGGAAATTACAAAAGTACCCCTTCAACTTAACTGAGTTAATGGTAAAATTTAACTAGGGTCTAGAAATTGGGCATTTTTAGAATGTAGAATCTAGAAATTGGGCACTTTGAATGTTTGGTCTAGAAATTAGTAATTTGAGTAATATTAGGTCTATTTTTTGCACTTTATTTCCACTTTATCATCAACTTTAAACACAAAAGTAGAACAATTAATTAAGTTTAATAAATAAAATGATTTTTTTTTTAAAAAAAACCACTTAAGTAAGTGGAGGAATTAGGCTCACTACACCATAAAAAGCCTATATAGGCAAGTATCTTACAAATCAATGTTTGAAAGATAAAATAACTATGAGAGATCCTTAGTCGCACCCATGTCAAAATTCACAAGCATGTTAGGTCACGCCAGAGTGATACCCAGATCTGCCGATGAAATGACTCACAATACTTGCAAGCATATTAGGGTTTGCTATGCAATACCCAACTCTGCCGACAAGCACGGGGTTTGAGAAAAGGATCCCCTTTCTTATACTTGTCCCATGTCGATTTTCACAAGCAGGTTAGGGCACGCCAAAGCAATTTTCAATTTTGCCAATGAAAAGACACTCATAACTCGCAAGCATATTAGGGCTCGCTAAGCGAACCCAACTCTGCCGACGAGTACGGGGAAAGGATAAGAAATGAGTACTCTATTGCATAGATTATACAAAGAGAATGATAGTCTAGGTTACAGGTCATGATGAAACAAAATTACAAGAGATTCAGTATGCAGCCTTTACATCTCCACTTTGTAAGCTTTGAAGCCCCTTGATCTTTCAGCACCAGGTTCATTCCATGCTCCAAGTCCATTCTCTAGCTTGCTACTCTCTCATCACTGCTCCAGTTTGCATCCTTTTATGGCCTTGCGCCTGCAATGGTAAAATAATATCAGCAGTACCTACACTCTTAGATATGGTACACTCCTACTATCAAGCAAAACTAAACCCTTCACTTTACTGGGCAAAGTGCTATGTGTATAAGTGTAAGTTTCCTTCTCCTTACTAGCTATTCTAGCTAGATAATCAGCTACAGCATTAGACTCCCTATAAATGTGTTCAAAAAAGATAGTTGAAGGTTCAAAATCACTTACAAGTTGCCATATGTTTCTGATTAGGGGCTCCAAATTCCAAGGAATTTTATATTGTCTGGTGATGATTTTTAGGAGCACCATTGAATCAACTTCAACTTGCAGATCATGCAACCCTTCATAGTATGCTGCTTGTAGACCAACTATGAGTGCTAATGTCTCTGCCTCTAGACTTGTTTTTCTGCTCAAAAACACTGCTTTTGCTAGGATCACCTCTCCCAGTGCATTCCTGATTACAACTCCAGCTCCTGCTAACCCTGGATTTCCTAGGGAGGACCCATCTGTATTGAGCTTAAAATTCCTTGGGTGTCTCCATGTTACCTGTTTAACCAAACATACTCTAGAGACAGGTAGACAAGTGGTGGTTAGGATCATTAAATCAGGATGCATTGTTCTAGAATCATTATGTTTCCAGCACAAATTATGTGCTTTCATAACACTTTGGAGATTCCTCATAACATGCTTTCTCATGGTAAGCAATGTAGGCCTTATCTGATCATATAAATATGCATTTCTAGTGCACCAGATTGTCCATGTAACAAAGAGGGGAAATATTCTAACCAAGAGCCTATGGAGTTCAGACTTCACATTTAAGTTCCAGTAATAAAAAAGTCTATCCCACACATTATCAAAAGTTTCAGGTGGCAAGTCAAATATGGTATGAAAAGAATTCCACAATTCCTTTATAACTCTACAATCATTAAACACGTGTTGTAGTTCATCACCATAGTTCCCACAGTAGCAGCAAATAGAAGTAATATAGATCATGTTTTGCAGTAATACATCACTCATAGGAATTAGTCTGTTTAAAAGTTTCCAGTTAAACATTGACAAATTCTTGGGAACATATTTTATCCACAGAAACTTGTAGCAAGGAACTATTATCTTTTTACTTCTCAAAAGTTCATATGTTGAAGATAAGGAGAAGGAGCCAGTTGGCTCAAGTTTCCATATGAGCTTATCTGTATAACCCTCAAATATTGAGTGATCCCTCAAATATTAAGTTTCCTGGGTAAGACCTGGCATTAAACTTTCAGTAACATTGTGTTGATCATAAACAAATTCTTTTACTGACAGTTCAGCAAAAGGTATATCTATTTCAGCATCCCATAGACCAATTAAAGTACCATTTCCCAACCAGTTACTTTCCCAAAAAGATACTTCACCTGAACCAACCTGTACCATAGTGTTTTTCTGTGCTATATCATCCATTTCCCTGTATCTTCTCCAAGTCCTTGACTTCATTTGGTAACCTGGCGATGACCACATAAAAGAAGCCCACAAACTCTTTCCAGTTTGTAATTTCCACCATAGTTTTAATGAAAAACAATCCATTAAAGTATGGAGATTTTTTATAGACAATCCATTCTCTAAGTAGGGATAACACATATCAGACCAAGATCTCCACACTTTTTTTTGACCATATTCAGATTTCCCCCATAGAAATTTAGCAAATATAACATGCAACCTATCCAAAATCCCAGTTGTAGGTTTGATTATTGCAAGAATATGTAAAGGGATAGCAGAGAGCACATGTTTAGCTAATACCAGTCTACCTGCCTAAGTTAACATTTTATTTTGCCAGGCTACCAATTTAGCAGTGAAACTATCATATAATGGTTGAAAATAGGAGTGTTTTTTGATTCCAGTAAAGATTGGGCAACCCAAATACTTAAAAGGAAAACACCCCCTAGACATTCCAGTAAGCTCAGAAACCATTGTATGATAGCTATTAGGTGTTGATATAGACATGTAGTATGTTGATTTCTCAGCATTTATTTTTTGACCTGTGGCTGATTCATATTTTTCCAAAAAAATCATCAGATTAGTGATGCCTATGTCTATTAGCTTTCAGGAAAACACATGTATCATCTGCAAAACTGAGACTAGTGACTTTTTGTGTTAAATTTGGCAACTTGTAATAATCATTCTTAGCTTGTTCATAAAGGAATCTTAAGGATCTTGTGAAGGCTTCAGTAAGCAGAATAAAAGGAGAAGGAGAAAGTGGATCTCCCTGCTTAATACCCCTTGAAGCTTCAAAAAATCAAAAGGCTTTCCATTCACTAAAACTGAAAATTTTGTTGTTTTAATGTTACCCATGGTATTACTGACAAATAGATTAGAAAATCCCATTTTCTTTAACAATTTAGAAAGAAAGCCCCATGAAACCCTATCAAAGGCCTTCGTCATGTCCAGTTTAAAGAAAATTTTGTATCCTCCAGTTTTAGTGTTCAAAAATTCAGTTAATTCATTCATGAGCAAGACATTGTCAGCTAACTCTCTTCCATGAACAAAAGCTGATTGTTCAGGAGATATAAGTTAAATACCATGGGTTTTAGCCTATCAGTATACACTCTCGACATAATTTTATTAACAAAATTTGAGAGGCTGATAGGTCTATAGTCCGAAAAGCTTGTATTTACCTGCCTTTTAGGGATAAGAGTGATAAATGATGCAGAGATTGCAGTAGGTATAGGAAATCCCAGCAAAAATTCATTCACTGCCTGCAATAGATCATTAGATATAATACTCCAACAATGAGTATAAAATCTCCCTGTATAACCATCCGGTCCTGGAGCAGATTCCCCATCCATGTGAAATACAATATCTTTTAATTCCTCCAGAGTAATTTGCTTGGTCAGACTCTCATTCATCTCAGAATTGACCATATGCGGTACATTCTGTAGGAGTTCATCTGAAAAATCCTCATCAAAAGCATTAGATTCACAAGATAGCAAATTTTTGTAAAAATTCACAGCCTCAGCTCCAATTTCATCTGGATTAGATATCCATTCATTGACTGAATTTCTTAATTAGTGCAATCTTCTTTTTTTTTTTGAAAAGTAATTAGTGCAATCTTTTGTTTCACATGCTTTGACTTGACAGTAGAGTGGAAAAACTTTGTGTTAGAATCTCCTTCCTTTAACCATTTTACCCTAGATATTTGTTTCCAAAAAATCTCTTCTCTTAGTAAAGCCCTGGTTAATTCTTCCTGAGCTAGATGAAGTTCAGACCTATTGGTTCCTGTATCATTTACCTGATATTCTAGCTCTTTTATTTGAACTTTTTCCTCTGCTAGCTTAACAATATCATGAACATTGCCAAATACAGTTTTATTCCATTCTTTGAGCTTAGCCTTTAGTCTTCTTAACTTAAGTGAAAAGTTAATCATACCATATAGACCTGTAGACTCAGACCAATTACTTTCAACTAAGTCATTAAAAGTCTCATGTGAAAGCCAGCAATGTTGGAATTTAAAGGACCTGCCAATAGAAATTTGTGAAGTATTATCCAAGTTAACTAGTAAGAGAGCATGATCTGAGGCTAATTTGGAGTTTACCCTAATACTAACATTAGGAAAAATACTATGAAAAGCATCAGAGATTAATCCCCTATCCAATCTTTCCCAAACTGTTCCTACAATTCTATTTCTAGCACTACGATTCCCTGCCCAAGTAAAAAGATTCCCTGAAGCTGAATTTCAGATAATGAATTATCTTCTATAAACTCATTAAACTCATGCATGGAGTCCAAGTTAGGAGAAGATTGACCTAGATATTCAGTTGAGTATCTTATCACATTAAAATCACCCACAAAAATTGTTGCGAGACTAGTATAATGATGTAAAAATTCCCATAAGTCCCTTCTTGCAACTAAATTATGTCTAGCATAAATAAACACTGCAGTCCATGCTTCTGTCATAGAGTGATGCTGAATAGTAGTACATAAGCATTGATCATGAGTAGATAAAATTGATATTTTAAAATCATCATTCCAAAAAAGCCATAATTTATCCCTAGGTGCAGCATAGTAGTGACTATAACCTAGTTTAAAAGTTATATATAGATGCAATCTTACTGGAACTCAAAAAAGGTTCTATGATGACAAACAGACCTATGTGATGCTTTCTTTTAACATGCAAAACTCTAGCTTGTGTTTTTTTATTTTTAATACGTCTCACATTCCACACACAAAAATTAATTCCTAACCTGATTAAACTAAATGAGATGTATCAATTTGAGACCTAGTTACCACATTTTTTTGTGTACTGGTATAATCTTTGTTTTACCCCTAGCTTTCCTTCCTGTTTTTGGAAGTTGGATAGTAGAGTTAACATGCATATCAGACTGTGACTCGGATATTAACCTATTAAACTTATTTTGATCAACATTTTCAAGGATATAATCACCCTCAGCCTCTTTTGATTTTTCTTTTCCTGAGACCATTGAAATCTAGAACTATGGGCCATGTTATCTATCAGTATCTGATCCTCAGATGTTAAGGGAGATGTTACATGTGATGTTACCTTTTGGATAGTTTGATCAACTATGTTTGATCCAGTTCTTGGTGGAGTAGATGAAATCATTTGAGCCTCCTTTTGTTGTCCATCCTCCCCATTATCTTGTTGAACTTCTTTTCCTTTATCCGTGTCTGTGTCTTGCTGACCAGTGACAACTTCTGCAATTGGTTCCTCTGCTCCTTCATTGATGTTGATAGTGTTAAGCGCTTCAAAGCTATTCCCTATGATCACATCACCACTGTGATTCTTCACTTGCTGGGATTTGTTGCTATTTTCAGCACCTTTTTTGCATTTACCTTTAGCTTTCCATACCTGTCTTTCCCCTGCATCAAGGCCTGTCTTTGCCAAGGAGGCATCTTCAACAATATTGTTAGCAATATCAATAGGAATACTATTCCTATCTTTATTTGATAAACCAGATGATGATGCTTTCTGATTCTGTTTGTGATCATTAACCATTGGCTTCCAAAAATTTGTTTCTTGTCTTAAAGTGAGATCTGTTCTGCAAAATAAATCCTTATGACCCAATTTAAAACACTTTTTGCAGTAATCAGGCACACCTTCATATTCAACATATTGCCAAAATCCTTTATTTTTATAGTTTATCCAAATTCTCTCACATAAAGGTTTTGAAACATCTACTTCTACGCATACTTTTGCTACATGTGGCCTTGTTTTATGAATTGTAGCCTTATCAACCTTAACAGGGGGCCCTATCAAATTTCCTAAAGACGGCATGGTATTCTCTTCAAAAAGTTGGTGAGGAAGGCCATAGAAACATATATACCCAGACTGGTACTAAAGGAGACTCCTCTTTAGGATTGAACTCGGCACTCCATTTGGTGATCCTTAGCGAGTAAAAGCCAAAGTTCCATACTTTATGCATCCAACACCTGTAGAAATCATCAGGTAATTCAAAATGGATAAAAACGTGTTTGCTATCGACCAGAAAAATCCCAAAGTTCCCTTTAAACCCTGCAGTCTGGAAGTCTTTTCTCAATCTCTCCATCTGAGGACGAGATCGGGAGAAACTTCCGACCAGCGTATATCTCAGAGGGGCTTCCAGTTTATCGCACTCCTCGTCTGAGAAGTGGATCCCTGGTTCCCCAAAATGATCAACACGAGGCTTTGGATTGAAGGGCACTCTAGAATCATCGACATGAGAATGTATGATCAGGTCTGAAGTGGTAGACGGGTGGGTGTTTAGGATTTTAGCATATGACAACAAGGGTGGTGCTTGATCGCCCGGCGGCGCCGATCAAACAATGGGGGTGTGTCGAAACGCCCAAATCGCCAGGAAACGGGCTGGGTGAAATCGCCGCCAGAAAAGAGCAGCTGGAGGGATCCCGACTGGGACAGGCACGCGGCGAATCGGCGCGGACGCGATCTCGACTGAACGCGGGCTGACCTGGGCGGTGAATCGGCGCAAACGATCCCGACTGAACGCGTGCCTGGGCGGCGAAAGCCCCAACCGGCAACACACGACAGGGACCGGAACGATATTGAGGGCCCGATCTCAGTCGACCGGAACGATCAGTTGTATCTCAGGTGAACGATCAGTTTCGTTGCTGTCCTGTTATTCGTATCTGAACCACTAAACCAAATAAGATGAATTTTATCAAATCATAATCCATCAAGGACGTTACGGTGCTATTTGCAGCGCGGCATTTATTATGTCTAGACAACTAGTTGGTTGTTATGGCGCTCATCTTGACATTTTATGGTGATAAATCAATTTATATAGTATATTAATATATAATATATTAAATATGATAGTTATATGATAATTCTAAATAAACTCTAAAATATGATAAATACTCATATATAAATTTCATTGGATGATAATTTATGCTATAATAACAAATTAAAAGAGTAAAAAGATATCAATCAACATTATATCTATTTATATATAAAAGGAAGAAAATGCACAAATGAAGGTTGCAAAATAATTATCATTGTGAAGAAACAAAGTTCCCACATTAGTGGTCTTCTAACAAATCAAAACAAAGTTGAAGAGTCCAGAAGACTCAGCATATTATAGTTGGCTATTTTGTAGAAGTTATCATGTTTAAACATGCTTATGTTTAAACACTTGCGGAACTGAAATCAGAAACCAAGCAAGAGTATTGAAGGAGAAGTACAACTCTGATGAGATCAAAGATAATATTCGAGAAATCAAGATGATAAGTGAAGATTGATTTTGTATCGATTTGAATTAGTTTGAGAATATGTAATAGAGTTGTATCTTAGAAATGATTAGTCTTAAATAAGGAAAGAAGATATTTCTTATCCTTTAGCTATAGAAGTAGAATATGACTAGAAGACTAAATGTAGCTGTGACAAGCTGGATGAGAGATCAGCATTGCCGAGATTGAAGGATCAAGAAGATAAACGAGGCAACACAGCATTGACATATAAATAGACAAAGAAGCTGCGACAGAAGTTTCATCCATTTTACAAGAAAGTATTATGCCGATCAGAATAGCTTTACAGTTGGAGCAGCTTATTGAAGGGAGTTCAATAGGTCTTTGCCGAAAGCCAGCAGTCTGAAATCAACAGCCTTAATACTTCAGGGGAAGTGGTCACGACAGCAACAAGGAGTTGCTGACCGGCAGTGAGGGGATCTCACGAATCCATACAAGAGATAATTCATAGATAGTTAATTGTTGTGTGAAACTTTGTAACGTATCTTGATTATCTAGTGGATGATTTTCAGACTGGGCAAGGCTCCGCAGATGTAGGTGTTCATCATCGAACTGCGTAAACAACTTTGTGTGTTCTTTCTTTTTATGTTTAAACTCTGCAGTATGTTTAAACATACTTGTTAGTTTAGAAAGAATAGTTGAGAACTATTAGAAACTGATCGATAGTAAATTTCAATTGGTATCAAAGCAAGTCCACTGAGTTGCGCCTTTAACAAGGCAAGTGGAGATCCCTATCGATCATGGCGAACCAAGAGAATGATGGTTCAATATACACACGTGCTCCCATGCTGGATAAAAATAACTACGGTTATTGGAAGGCAAGGATGAGGCATTACATTGATGCTCTAGATGAAGAAGCATGGTATTGGGTTGAGAACGAGTGGTCACCAGCCAGACATCCACCTACAGCAGGGGCAGTCGAAGGTGTTCTGAAAAACAGAGAAGAGCTGTCAACTCAAAAGAGGAAGGATAAGCGATTAAACAGCAAAACACTCAACTGCATCAACTCGTGTGTTGATCAAGAAGCGTTTCGGTTGATTTCAACGTGCAGCACTGTTAAGGATGCATGGGAGAAACTAAAAGCAAGCTATGAAGGAGATGCAAAAATGAAACGACAAAAATTGCATACAGTGAAGACAGCATTTGATACTTTGATTATGCAAGATAATGAGACGATTACTGATTACAATGCAAAAATCAGGGATCTTGTCAACACAGCATATCAGTTGGGAAAACCATTTGTTGAAGACGATATTGTTCAGAAGATATTGAGGTCTCTTCCACCAAGGTTCAAAGGAAAAACTATTGCAATGGAGGAATTACATGATACATCTGAGATGACTGTTGATGAAGTCATGGGAGCACTTTCAGCCTTTGAAATGAAGGAGTTAGCAACAGTCAGGCAGAATGATATGGCATTTACTGCAGCTGCTCATAAAACAGCTGAACAAAATTCAGTGTCTAAACATAATTTCATGTCTAAACACTCTACCAGAAACAGCAATGAAGAAATGGACGAGGATGAGCTTGCTCACATATCAAGGAGCTTTGCAAAAGTTCTGAGAAAATCTCAAAATAGGAGAAATGAAGGAAGGGAGCAGAGTTCAAGTTTGAGTAGGAGAGTAAATAATGATCAAGCAGAACCCAAGCCGGCATTCAAGCATGCTGAAAAAATTCAATGTCGAGAATGTGAAGGGTACGGGCATATTCAATCACAATGCCCAAGTGGATCAGCAAACAAGAAGGGGAAAGCCTACAATGCTACATTTAGTGATGCAGAAGATTCTGATGAAGAACATGTCAGCAATCATGTGGCGTTTGGAGCAGTCGCTGTTCAAAGCGATGAAGAAAGTGAAGAAGAAAACTATGTTATGTTTGGTGCTGTTGTCAGTCCAGAGAATGAGAGTTTAAACTTAGACTCTGAGGAGGTTCATGAACCTTACGACAAACTCCATGAACTCTGGATCAGTGTGACTGAACAAAATAAAGTACTACAGAAAGACAACAATAGTTTGAATGAAGAAATTGAGCAACAACAGATAACTATTGAGGCAATGAGAAAGGAACTGAAGATAACTCTCATTCGAGCAGAGGTAGCAGAAGGAACTATCACCAAACTAAACAAAGGAACAGCGGCTCTGGATGAAATTCTTGGTATGGGAAAAGTTGCTGGAAATCGACATGTATTTAGGGTATGATGAAATAGAAGTGACTAACAAGGATAATCAGTCAAAAGGGAAGTTGAACAAGAAAGGGATGCAACTGAGTTCAAGTCAAGTCAGGAGAGAGCAACCTTTCAAGACTTTAAACAACTCTATCAATGTTCCAAAGTTTGGTATAGGTTATAAACCGACCTATCCTCGTCAGCAAAACATGTTTCAACCATGGTGGGAGGCAAGGTGCAACTACTGTCGACGTCCAGGACACTACAAAAGGTGTTGCTTTCGTCTATTACAAGATCTGATGCAAGAATCAACACATGGAGCAGGTAACAACACAGGAGCAGGTTACAACACTGGAGCAGGTTACAACATAGTACACTCAGAAAAATCTCCATACACTAAAAAGGTATGGGTTCCAAAAACCAATCACTGCTATGTTGTTCATACTTGATGTAGCTCATATGCTTGAGATTCTTGGTACTTCGATAGTGGTTGTTCTAGACATATGACAGGTTCTTCTGAGTTGTTGAGCAATATTGTTCCATGGACTGGAACTGTCAGATTTGGAGATGGGAAGAAATGCAGAATAACTGGAAAGGGGGAGTTACAAGTCAAAAACTTTCCAGTATTTCAAGATGTACTCTTGGTGGATGGACTAAAGGCAAATTTGCTCAGCATTAGTCATCAATGTGACAACAAACTAACAGTTTTATTTGATGATAAAATATGCACAGTCAGGAAGGATGAACGGGGTGTTCTTATTGGCACTAGATCATCAGATAACTGCTATATTCTGGATGAATCAGTTAGTTGTCTCAAAGTAAGTGTGGATGATACTCTTTTGTGGCACAAGAAGCTTGGTCATGCAAATCTGAAAACACTGGCTAAGGTAACAAAGCTTGAAGCAATAAGAGGAGTACCATTACTCTCTTATACAAAGGAGTTGAACTGTCCACCATGTCATGAAGGTAAACAGGTTAGGTCTCCACACTCTAAACTTCATGAAATTACTACTTCCCATGGTCTCGAACTACTGCATATGGATTTGATGGGGCCAATTAGTCCAGCTAATATTTCGGGAAATAAATATATCTTTGTATGTGTAGATGATTTTTCCAGGTTTACATGGGTGAAATTCTTGAAAGAAAAATCTGATGCCGTGGGAATAATTATTGAGCTCATTACACAAGTTAATACTGAAAGATCACATGACGGTCTTCAAGTGGTTCAAGTAAGGAGTGATCATGGACGGGAGTTTGCAAACTCTACTATGATGGATTTCTGTGCAAAACTTGAAATCAAACATGAGTTTTCTGCTCCAATCACACCACAGCAAAATGGTATTGTTGAACGCAAAAACAGGACTATCATCAATATGTCAAGGGCTATGATGGCAGAAAATGATACTCCGAAGAAATGGTGGGCTGAGGCTGTTCATACTGCATGTCATACAATCAACAGAGTTTATCTCCGTCTTTTCACTCAGAAAACTGCTTATGAACTCTGGAAAGGGAGGAAGTCAAACGTCTCATACTTTCATGTATTTGGGAGTGCATGCTACATTCTCAGAGATCGTGAACCTCTCGGTAAGTTTGACAAACGGGCTGATGTTGGGATTTTTCTTGGTTATTCTCAAAATAGCAGGGCATACAGGGTTTTCAATAATCGCACAAATGTCATGATGGAGTCCAACAATGTGGTCATTAAAGATCTGAAGGATATCAGTAGCGGAATTCTACTTGAAGATGAACCTGAGCAGTCAATCAGTTAAGATGTTGATCCACCTCTGTCCGATGTTACAACACTGTCGGATGTTATAACACTACCTGATGTTACAACATCATCTGATGTTCCTGAAAGTAACATAGTATCTGAAGCTATATCTGATCCAACTACATCTGTCAATCCTCCTCCTAACACGTATAATATAAGGCAGACAACATGAAAAGACTACGCAAAAATGAATGCTGGGATGCATGTGCTTCAATGTTTTCTTTCTTCCATAGAACCCAAGAATCATAAGGAAGCATTGACTGATGAGTATTGGATTTCTGCCATGCAAGAGGAACTGGAGCAGTTCACCAGAAGTGATGTATGGTATCTTGTTCCACGACCTACAGGTGTAAATGTTATTGGCACTAAATGGATTTTCAAGAACAAGTCTGATGGGGATGGTAATATCACCAGAAACAAGGCGAGATTGGTGGCTCAGGGATATACTCAAGTTGAGGGTGTCGACTTTGATGCAACCTTTGCTCCAGTTGCAAGGTTAGAATCTGTTCGGTTCTTACTTGCTATGTCCTGTATTATGAAGTTCAAATTGTTTCAGATGGATGTGAAGAGTGCATTTTTAAATGGCATTGTCAAGGAAGAAGTATATGTGGAACAACCCAAGGGGTTTGAAGATCCGTACTTGCCTGATCATGTGTACAGATTAAAAAAGGCGTTATATGGTCTTAAGCAAGCTCCTAGGGCTTGGTATGAGCGTCTCACCCAATTTCTGTTGCAGAAAGGCTATCGACGAGGGGGAGTAGACCGAACGCTTTTTGTGTTTAAACATGAAAAACATATTCTGCTTGCCCAAATCTATGTAGATGATATTGTGTTTGGGTCAACATCTCAAAAGCTGGTAGATAGCTTTATAGAAATGATGAAGAGTGAATTTGAAAAGAGTATGGTTGGCGAATTGACGTATTTTTTGGGGCTTCAAGTCAAACAACACAAGGAAGGTATATTCATCAATCAAACCAAGTACACTCTAAACTTGGTTAAAAGATTTGGGATGGATGACTCTAAGAATATGAGAACTCCAATGGCTTCTACGGAGAAATTGACCTATGACAAGTATGGTGTGAAAGTGGATATTAAGCTGTATAGAAGTATCATTGGGAGCTTATTATA
This sequence comes from Sherardia arvensis, assembly GCA_948330725.1. Taxonomy (NCBI): domain Eukaryota; kingdom Viridiplantae; phylum Streptophyta; class Magnoliopsida; order Gentianales; family Rubiaceae; genus Sherardia; species Sherardia arvensis. The sequence goes on from OX415244.1 coordinate 8,748,520, forward strand.
TCTCACTGCAAGTAGGCCAGACATTTGTTTGAGTGTTGGACTATGTGCAAGATTTCAGTCTGATCCCAAGGAGTGTCACCTGTCTGTAGTCAAGAGAATTATCAGATATGTGCATGGAACTGCTGATTATGGTCTCTGGTATTCTAGAGGAAGTCAAGCTGAGATTATTGGCTACAGTGATTCGGATTGGGCTGGAAATTCAGAAGACAGGAAGAGTACTACTGGATGATGCTTCTATGTAAGAGGGAATTTAGTGTCATGGTACAGCAAGAAGCAAAATTCTATCTCACTCTCCACCACTGAATCTGAGTACTTAGCAGCTGGAAGTTGTTGCCAGCAACTGCTGTGAATGAAGCAGATGTTAAAAGACTATGGTTTTCAGCAGGATGCCTTAATTATAAAATGTGATAATAAGGGAGCCATGATCTCTCTCATGATCCTGTTGATCACAAGAAGACAAAGCACATAGATATCAAGCACCATTTCATCAGAGACTTGGTGGAAAAGAAGGAACTGATCATTGAATTTGTTCCTAGTGCTGAACAGTATGCAGATATTTTCACTAAACCACTGGACTCTGAAACTTTTGAGACACTAAGACAACACTTAGGTGTTTGTCGAATTTGAGGTACCTCTGATCACCTCTTATTTGTTGTATATTAGTGTTTATTGCTTTGTGAAAAGGAAAAAAATACAAAAAGAAGTTGGTGTCAAGTATGTTTAAACACTGAGAAATCAGTGTGTTTAAACTCTTAAGAGTTAGCCGAAAATGAGGAAGAAAGTCTGTTGGGCCTGACTAGTCAATGGGCTGAAAAAGATGATGTCAGTTGGCTAAAATACCTATACGGGCTGATGAGATAAACTTGGCTACATATCTATTTTATGGGGAATAATCAGTACTTTTGTGAAAATTGGGGGACCAGTGTGCAATTGTGGATTTATTTTCCAAATTGGTTTCGGATTTGAATTTCTGAACATATTAAATATAAGAGGGAAAATCTTTGTCCCTTTTTCACCTAATTACTGTAGTGCCGTCGTTCCCACTTCAAGGCAACCTTCACCGGCGATTGATCAAAGCTCTTCATCAAACTAGTGCATCGATCGACTCTCATCGCAACCAGAATTTGGTCTGATTAACACATTGTCAAATCGAGAGTCTGAGAACAAGAAAAACCTGGGCTTTAGTCGACTGGAGGTTCAACCCCAAATCAGTGCATGCAAGAGGTATTTGGCTCTAAACTGCTTAAAGATTGAGTTTTTCTGGTTGATTCAGTAGTTAGAGTGCTTGCCGCACCTAGGAGTTGTGATAGTTGGGGATTTCTGAGATTTCTGGGAGTTGTAGTGTGTGTTTCAACCTACGATTGTATCTAAACCACTATGGGCAATCTTCCATCCAACTTGCCTATTGACTCCATCCCCACTAGAGAAGAGTTACTTCTGGCTGAACAGCTTGGCCTGAATATCACTAGAGCCACACCAGAATCTGTGGCTCTTGAGAGTAATCCCACAGTTAGGGTAGGGGTTGAGTTTGAAGGGGGCCCAGACTTGAATTTTTACTATGAGAGTTCAGAGTTTAATGATCAATCTGAGCAGACTTTGGGTCCAGAAAAGGGGGCATCAAGTAAAGTGGTTAAGCAAGTTTATCAGAGGAAGAAGAAGAGAGGTCAAGGAGTTTTCAGTACAAGAACTGTTGAGCATGAGGAGCATGCTGAAGGTGAGCAAGCAGTAGAAGGAACGGTGGAACAGGAGAAGCCTGGTGAAACTGAGCAGGCAGTGTATGTGGATAGGATTCTGGACAATGTCAGAATCAGGATGGAATCTTTATCAGAGACAGCACCAGACAGTGAGGATAGCCATCCTCTAACTGTAAAATTTAATCAACTACAGGAGTTGAAGAGGGAGAAGTTGAGGAAGAAGAAGTCTCTTCCTCCAGTTATTCAAGTTTTTCCTAGTGAGCAGTTGAGGGCTGAAGCTTCAGAGCTTAATCTGAGCTTTGAAGAAGTTCCACTAGCTGATGTACCATCTGCAGAACCGGAAGGACAAGCCCATGAGAGCAGTAGCTCTGAATCTAAGTCTGAGGAGGATGATGAGCTAGTTGAGCCAGTTACAGAAGAGCATGTGAGTCTTAGCACTGAATCTGAGAAAGAGGAGGATGATGAGACAGGTGAGCCAGCTGCAGAAGATCATGAGAGTAGCAGCTCTGAGTCTGAGCCTGAAGAAGGTGATGAGGCAGCTGAGGTGCCTTTAGTGTTCCCAGATGACAATCCTCTGCTGGAGAATGCTTGGGATGATATCTTCTATTCCAGGAGGGTTATGACTGTGTATGAAGGGCTGGTCAACAGGAAGATGCATGTTGAAAAGAGATTGACTGAGAAGTTTAAACATCCTAGGTTTGTGGATTTTATGAAGAGAATTCATATGTTTGGCCCAGCAAATTTCTGCATAAAGGCCAATCATTCTCTGGTGCTGGAATTCTATGCAAACCTGAGAGGAACAAACAGTGCTCCAGATTCTGCATGGTACAGAAAGGTCTATCTCAGAGGCAAGCTGTATAGATTTGATGCTCCTTTGATCAACCAAGTGTTAGGAACAGGGAGACATGATTCCATCTGCCCAAACAGTGCTTATCCAGAAGATTTTACTTTGGATTATGATGTGGTAGCACTAGAGCTGACAGGGGGCACACTTGGAGAATGGGGTGCAGACAAGGCTCTCAAGGCAGCTTATCTTTCTCAGAAGTACTATTGTCTATACAGGGTAGTTGCTAATCTGTGGATCATGTCTACCAATGTATCTCTGGTAACTGAGGAGATGGCATGCTTGATGTATTGCATTGGTACCAGAAGACCTTTCAACCTGGGATGGTTTATCTATGATAGGGTTCTGCTAGTAGCTCAGCATCAGAAATCTGATGAGTACATCACCTATCCTGCTCTCATAACTGGTTTGCTATATCATGCTGGATTAGTTGATGGACTAGATGATAAGATCACTTTCTGTGATGATTTACAAGTTAACAAGTTCATTTACAGAAAGAGAAATGATCTACCTGCTGCTGCTGAGGAAGAAGAGGCAGATCCAGAGGAGGAACCAGCTGAGGTCAACTATGTTGTGGTAAGAAAGAAGGAGCTTAGAGGGCTAATCAGATATCATAGACAGAAGATGGATGACTTTCAAGAGGAGCTGGAAGCTCTTGAAGAAACTGAGGATGAGACTAGTGGTTCTGATGCATTCTGAGCCCTATTATTCTTATTTTTTCTCTCTTTTGCCCTCAGTAGTTTGATATATTCTGGATGATTGTTTTATTTTTTTCTGGATATTTGGATATTTGGTACTTTGGCACATTTTCTGTTCCCAAGGGGGAGAATATTGTGATTATTTTGATGCCTTGGTAGCCATTTATTTTGGACCATTTATTTTGGAACATTACTGGTATGAAAAGGTTTATGAGCTCCATCTATGTCTGGTTGATAGGGGGAGCTTTGAAGCTATATATATTGTTTCTGATTTATTGATGCGAATATGGTTGAAGAATGAATATCTATATGATAAGGGGAGTGAGTTATTGTCTCTGCATCAAAACAAGTGATATGGTTCCACAAAATGCCAAAGGGGGAGATTGAAGAGTCCAGAAGACTCAGCATATTATAGTTGGCTATTTTGTAGAAGTTATCATGTTTAAACATGCTTATGTTTAAACACTTGCGGAACTGAAATCAGAAACCAAGCAAGAGTATTGAAGGAGAAGTACAACTCTGATGAGATCAAAGATAATATTCGAGAAATCAAGATGATAAGTGAAGATTGATTTTGTATCGATTTGAATTAGTTTGAGAATATGTAATAGAGTTGTATCTTAGAAAGGATTAGTCTTAAATAAGGAAAGAAGATATTTCTTATCCTTTAGCTATAGAAGTAGAATATGGCTAGAAGACTAAATGTAGCTGTGACAAGCTGGATGAGAGATCAGCATTGCCGAGATTGAAGGATCAAGAAGATAAACGAGGCAACACAGCATTGACATATAAATAGACAAAGAAGCTGCGACAGAAGTTTCATCCATTTTACAAGAAAGTATTCTGCCGATTAGAATAGCTTTACAGTTGGAGCAGCTTATTGAAGGGAGTTCAATAGGTCTTTGCCGAAAGCCAGCAGTCTGAAATCAACAGCCTTAATACTTCAGGGGAAGTGGTCACGACAGCAACAAGGAGTTGCTGACCGGCAGTGAGGGGATCTCACGAATCCATACAAGAGATAAGTCATAGATAGTTAATTGTTGTGTGAAACTTTGTAACGTATCTTGATTATCTAGTGGATGATTTTCAGACTGGGCAAGGCCCCGCAGATGTAGGTGTTCATCACCGAACTGCGTAAACAATTTTGTGTGTTCTTTCTTTTTGTGTTTAAACTCTGCAGTATGTTTAAACATACTTGTTAGTTTAGAAAGAATAGTTGAGAACTATTAGAAACTGATCGATAGTAAATTTCAAAAGTTTTACTATAAATTTGTCAAACATTTCTCATTGCATGGCAAGTCATATGACTAATTTCCTTCAAATAATATATATATATATATATGGCTAATTTCCTTGAAATGACCGAATACTGAGTTTAGTTATGCTAATTAATAAAGTCTCAAGTTAGTATTTTTATAAAGTATATGGGTTTAATGATGTCGTTTTACATTATTTTCTTCTATAACGTTTTCCCGGTACGGCGGTTGAACATGAAATTGGAACCCTACCGCCAGGACGACTAATCATCACGCAGTCGCTAGTTTGGATACGCCATGACTTCCTTGCTTGTGCGTCTTTCTTATGCAGCCTGTTTTTTTCCAAAATCATGTTATACAGATGATTATTATGTTGTAAATAAATGTGGTATATTTTGAACTGGCCGTTTGATCAGTTTTGTGTATTCCTTTTGCCTTGTTCTGATAGATTACTCGGATATGAACTCTTTCAGGTTAAACTGACATACCCATCGCGCTTATTTGCATATTACCCCATGCAGACACAAAACAAAGCACAAATGAGATGATTTCCTGCCATTTCCATTCATAAAAAATGTCTATACACAGGCAAAATTTGGCTGATCACATTCTTCCCCGTGCTAAAAACTAATAATCATATCGGTAGAGAAAATAACAGCAGAAGATCAGATTGTACACATTGTTTCGGAGACACAGAACTATTATTATTGACAGCAGCACAAGTTGTAACATATTACTTTTAGCAGCAATCTACTATTAGTTGCCAAAGGAGAGGCAGCTCAGATGAATCTCCTAAACACTAAAAAGACTTATATAAGCCGCTTCCTTAAACCTTCTCTCATCTTCAAACTTATTTTTTAAATACAAAGACACAAGAAAATCTATTCTTCACCATATGATTTCATGTAAAATGAAACAACTTACTATAGCTCAGGTCTTTCAATAAAGCCCCATAAATCATAAGGCCCTATTGTTCTGAGCAATTGTAGGTGCCAAGTGATCTCTTCATATTCAGCTCAAAATTTCACCTTGGTGGATTACGTGATCTGAACTTTCTTGAAACACCCTTTCTCTCGCTTTTATGGCCTGCAACATAATGACTTCATTAAGAATCGCAAACCTTCAGAGCAAAAGTACAAATTTCATTTTTATAGAACAGTATTGATAAAATGACCTGCTTTTCCCAATTAGTGAAGATAGTAATGATTGCAAGAAGAAAACTTTGCATAGAAGCTCCACATAATATTCCAATCCAGAGACCTCTCCCTCTTAACTTTACCAAGAAACCTAGCGTAAGCGCTATAGGTATCCCAAACAGGTAATATGCAGCAAGATTGACATAGGCTCCTAGGTGCTGAAAACCACATCCTCTTACAACTCCTGAAAACATCAACCGAGTTAATGATATGATCTTTTAATACATCAGATTTCACAACAATGTGCACGTATAACTTAAAACTAGGGAAATGAATGAACTCAATTCAACCTGCAAGGGTTCCTTGAATACCATCCATTAAAACCGATATGCAAATAAGTGGAGCAATAGTTGTCACATAATCCACCACTTCCTTATCGCTGCTAAACATATAGCCAAAAACATGCCGGCTGGAAAAAAGGGTGGTATCAACTACCATCAATGCACAAAAAATTAGAAGCGCTGCTGTAATTACAGATATCCTTGCAGCCCTAGGGTTTCCAGCTCCCAGCTCATTCGAAACTCTAGTGCTGAAAATTTAAACAGCTGTTAATGCATTGCATTGCATAGTATACTCTTTTTTTTTTTTTGCCAAGCCGTAAATGATAATCATACCTTACAGCAGAACCAAGCCCGTATGGAAGAGCATAGAGTGTCATAAGAAGATTTAGGCTGTTTAGAAAGAAAAACAAAATACCATTAGGCTAAGTATTCTAGTAATGATAGAGACAAGAGTTTATCTGCTAAAGAAACTTGCCAGACAGATAGCACTGAAGTTTCAAGCTGTGGATTAGGCAGAAGACCAGATGCCAAAACGATAAGTTCGAATGACCACCATTCAAGACTGCACCAGAAGTAAACACCATGCTCAATTATGTTCAATTTTTATGAAATGACATATATAAATAATGCAAACTCAGAACATACCAGACCATGACAGCAGAAGGTATAGCCAAGCGGAAAAACTCTTTGATTCCATAGAACACCTCCATTGACAACGGTGAGCGAGTCTTCTCACAAGAAGAAGAGAACTTCATAAACAAGGACAATATAGTCACGTTTAACCACATCGATAGTCCCATGGCTAAAGCAGCTCCGTGATTTTGAAGCCCTGACTTGTACACTAGTGCCCAACATATAGGTATATGGAAGCAAATTGTAATGCAGGAGCTTATAAGCATGGGAAAGATCATACTTTGCATTTGGAAATACCGTATGAGAGGCTGGAGAGTCGCGTATCCAAAGAGAGCGGGAATATACCAGATGATAAAAGTTCCCGCTTCTTCTGATATCAAAGGATCTTGACCAACAAAAACAAGAATTGTTCCCAAGAAGATCCATAGAATTGTTATAGGGATGGAGACAATAACGAGACAGAAAATAGCAGTATATGTGTGAGTTCCAAGCTTTTTATATTGTTCAGCTCCATAAGCTTGTCCTGATAGAGTTTCCAATGCACTCGCCATCCCTAGCTGATTGGCACACAGTAAAAATGAACAATTTTCTTTCCAAGGGAATATATGTAAATCTCTCTTCTGTCTAAGAAATTACTACAAAACACAATTTCACCACAAACAACTTAGGAATACACAATTATCTAAATCTATCTTAAAGGAGATCTATATATTATTTTTTTCATTCAATAACAGATAGTGATAGTATCAAATAACAAACAAAATCAAACACATCATCATCATAATAGCATCAACCAAAAGCTCATTCTAACATATCATTGGCATCTATAAGATCATTTCATTTCATACCTCAATCCATCAGAACAGGGAAAAAGGAAAACACAAAACCATATAAAAGTATACAGAAAGTTCAGACATATAAAAGAAAAACTCACAAGAGGACTGAGGCCAGTGACAGAGGAGATAGAAATGGCTAAGGCGGTGCTGGAGAGCGAGAGCTCGCCGAGATGACCAACCATCATTATCGATACAACTTGAAGCAAGAATTGGGATAAGATCACAGCCACCATAGGTCCTGCTATGTAGCACAGCCTCTTCGCTTCATTTCCGATAACGCCCCATCTCAGCTCTTCACTCTCTTTCACTAATAGCCCTTCTTCTTCCATCCTTCAGCTTCAGAGCAAAAAAACTGAAAAGAATGAGTCTTATTTATTTTTGTCAGCTATTGTTATACACCTATATATATATGTATATATAATAGGGAGAGAGAGAGAAGTCAGGATTCAAAGAGACACACTCTGGTTGAAATTGGCACTGCTTATTAATGATGAGGATGGAGTTGAATATTGTGTCGTTGATCAATCATATTCGAGGCATTGAAAGCATGAGTGGATAGAAAACTCATGCTCCCACGTAATTTGCTCAACTGCAAACCTGCAGAATCCCATTTAGAATGCAAAATGGTGAGAAAATATGAGCTACTGGGCCCACTATATATGCTTTTATGAAGATCTTTTCAACAAATATAGCCTTCTATGATTGGACAAAATTAGTCAATGTTTACTAATCAGAACTTGAACTTAATTTTGTTGTTTATGAATGACATCTATTATTATGAAAACTTTTTGTTTCTTTCATGGACTTTTATGTTATTCTCATTTCAATCACACTTCCAAACAATTCCTGCAAAAATCAGTAAAAAAAAACATCTCAGTCAAAATTTAACCATAACATGATCCATGATATACTATTACATGCTTACTAGACTAAGAGTTGGGCAAATGGTAATAAACTAATGATGTAGCTTTCGTTTTGCTTCAAATTGTTACATTGATTTCTTTTGCTAACTGCTACAGAAATTGGATTGCATAACTCTACTAGTTTTATTTGGTATGCAGCAGGTCATTTATGGTTCTATTCATAGCTTACATATATACTGGGATGATGTTGTTATTATAGGTGAATGTGTAACTTAACCTTCTAGGATCGGTTAAAAATGGAGTCAAGAAACCGCTGAATTTTCCATAGCTTCTAGTGTACTACGTCAACTGAGCTACTTTCTTGAAACAGCCTCTCTCTTGCTTTTATGGCCTGCAACATTATGATTGATGTAAAGTCATTGTAAAACACAGAAGGAAGAGTACAGAACATCACTGCAAATAAAGAGCATTTATCAAGAAAATCAGAGAAAGACCTGTTTTTCCCAATTTGTGAAAATAGTGATGATTGCAAGCAGGAGAAACTGCAAAGATGCACCACATAATATTCCAATCCAAAGACCTCTCCCTCTCAACTTCACCAAGAAGCCTAAAGTAAGCGCTAATGGAATCCCGAAGAGATAGAATGCTGCAAGATTCACATATGCACCGAGGTGTTGCCACCCACATCCTCTTGCAACACCTAGCCAAGTTAACCATCTTATGTTGGTTTCATTCACTTCATACTTGAAAGTGTAAAATGAAAATGAAGTGATGACTGTTTTACCTGAGAGGACTCCTTGTAGGCTATCCATCAAAACAGATATGCAAACAAGAGGAGCGAGAGTTGTCACGTAATCCACGACTTCACTGTCACTGCTGAAAAGATATCCTAAAACATGCCGGCCAGAAAAGAGGGCGATATCGACTATCATCACCTCCAAGACAGAAAGAAACATTGTTGCTATTACAGCCAGTCTGGCACCTTGAGGGTTCCCAGCTCCTAGCTCATTTGAAACTCGAGTGCTGAACAAATAAAATAGAAGATACTTTTTATATTAACTCTTCCAGTTCAAATGGCAGATAAAGCACCATTTATAAAAGCATACCTTACAGCAGCAGCAAGCCCAAATGGAACTGCATAGAGTGTCACTAATATGTTGAGGCTGTTAAGAAAAACCAAATATCATTAGGCCAGTCTTGTGATAAATCAAAAAATATTTGTTTCATGCACTAGAATGATAAAGGTGCATACCACACAGAAAGAACTGAAGTTTCCAGCTGCGGATTTGGCAGAAGCCCTGATGATAATACTAGAACTTCAAATGACCACCATTCAAGGCTGCAATGAACAGTGAAGACCAACATAATGATCAAAGCTCGATAAAGTTTGCTTACCAAAGCATCAACTAAATTTTTCATAGTTTGTTACAGCTAGTTACTTTACCACATCATGATAGCAGAAGGTACTGCAAATTGGAAAAACTCTTTGATTCCAATAAACACCTCCCTTGATAAAGGGGAGCGAGTTTTTTCACAGGCTGAAGAAAATCTCATAAACAAAGCGAGGATCATCACATTCAGCCACATCGAAAGGCCCATAGCTAAGGCAGCTCCATGACTCTGTAAGCCGGACTTGTAAACTAGCGTCCAGCATACAGGTATGTGGAAGCAGATAGTAATGCAGGAGCTTATGAGCATGGGAAAGATCATACTTTGCATTTGGAAATACCGAATGAGCGGTTGCAGAGTTGCATATCCAAAGAGGGCAGGAATATACCAGATTGCAAAAGTTCCTGATTCATATGCAATCAAAGGATCTTGTCCAATAAACCTGAGGATTCTTCCCAAGAATATCCATACTATTGAAAAGGGGATACAGACAATCATAAGAGAAAATATGGCAGTATATGTCTGAGTTCCGAGCTTCTGATATTGCTGAGCTCCATATGCTTGTCCACATAAAGTTTCCAGTGCACTTGCCATCCCTTGCTGTTACATACTAACATAGTAAGCTTATGCATAGGATATCACATCAAGAAACAACATTTCATTTTAATATTTTATTGTGCATTTGTATTATCAGTAAATCATATCATCAATCCATTGTTTGTGCTCTCTAAATGAACCTCATACAAATACGCTTAGTATGAAAACCAAATCTCTTAGCACATGACCTTCCTTCATACCTAAAAGTTGAACTCAGTTATGCTCATCCAATGCCGACAATCTTGTTTTTTATTCAAACTTGATAAATATTGGCAGTAAATTCACCGAATGTGCAGTAAAAGATAATCTTTTTATGAAGCCATTACCATACATTTTCAAACCAAGTGACTGAAGCACGTATCATCATTTATACAGAAACCAAACTTAACTGCTGCAACAAAATCAGAGAAAGGAGGAAAAGGGGGATTATAATGTTTGAAAAGATTGCTCACAAGAAGGCTGAAGCCGGTGACAGTGCAAATTGAGAGAGCTAAGGCGGTGCTGGAGAGCGAGAGTGGGCCCAAGTGACCAACCAGCATCAGTGTAATAACTTGAAGCAGCGACTGAGATAAGAACACTGCCACCATAGGTCCTGCAATATACCCGACTCGCTTCACCTCATTTCCGATTGTTATCACAGATACAGATTCCCTCTCTTTCACTAACAGCCCTTCTTCCATCTTTCTGAATTTCCGATGATCGATAGTTTTGAGAGAGATTTTCAAGTGGAGAAGACCCAAGAAATTGGAAGTCTATTTAGTGTGACCAGTGATGATGACTGATGAGGCGGGAAGATTGACTAATCCAGTCATTATGGACAAATCTGTTCCATTTCTTGCCTTTCAAAAGTGACAATTGACAAAGGGATCTGTTCAAATGGATCGTTTCTTGACTAATCAGGAAATGGAAAGATAATGGAAATAAGATATGTTTTACTAAATTTGACAATGACGTTCAAATTATTGTTTAGGGTTAAATGTTTTTATGACCCTCACTTTTACTAATAATGTATTTATAATCCTCCTTTCTTGTTTAATGCAATCATAAACTCAATTCTAGTGCAATCATAACTCTCAATTGAGTTAATCTTAGTACATATGACCCTAAACGTACTTAGTGATGAATTCCGACTATTAAGATATATAAAATGTCATATATGTCCGTGGAAGTCAGCCACTCCCCTCCACCGTCGGTGCCGGAACACCACCAGCACTTGGAACCTATTGAGGATGAATAGGCGCATACTAAGCAGACTTTGCATATCAACTCAAAAATATCATAAACAAACAAATAGGGATCGCAAGTGTAAGACCAACAAACTAACAGGGATAATTCTGTCATTAAACCATTCAACTTGCTTTGCATAATCCAAACATCTCTGCACCTATCAGCCCCCCAGGCTAAATTAAACTAAAAAAATACTAACTTGCATTAAATTGAACTAAACTCTAAATAATCAGATAAGTTTGAGAGAACCAGTCCTAACTAATATGTATTTAGGGAAATTGTACATTAATATTGCTAAAATTGACTAATATATTCAAGGTAATAATTATATGCTATTAAAAAATTGAATATTTTAAATTAGATATTGAATAAAATTTGATATCATGCCAAGTGTTAGGTGTCCCTTCAATTTGTACTTTAACGTTGACGTTCTATGTTATTTTGTAACGTCAATGCTTACCGTCTGGTGGTAGTAGTGTCGCGGAGGATCATTTTGCATCTGAGAAGATGAATTCATTGGCGCCGGCAACCGCCACAAGTGTCGCTTCACCGGAGATTTTATCTGATGGATGTAGTAACGGCGTCGTTGCCTCATTCGCCGTCCTAGTCCTCATCGTTACCGCCGCTGGGGCACTTGTCTTAGGTCCTTTCCCACCGCGGAAGAAGATTCTGGGGATCCTACTCATATGCATGATTTGTGCCATCGCTGGAGCCCTCTACCCTCCCATGATACCTCAAGGTTCTTCACCTACAATGAACCTATTCGCAGCTTTTGGAGTTGTAACTGTGCTTGCCATGTGTTTTTCCTCGGTGTTTATCTTCATAGACATGCACCGGGAAGAATTTTTCACTAAATACTATCAGTTTATGTTTCGTGTATTGTCACAAGTTTTGTGGAGTGATTTCTTTTTAGTAAAAGTTATAAAATAAAATTATATTGCTCAATATTTTTGGTAAATCACATGAATTTCCTTTTATATGACTTATTCTTAAAATTCTTCGGTCATTGAATCTTTTGAATAATTGAGTAATGTTTTACTTAGTCCCTATAGCTCAAGGAAGTCACGGCGTTGCAAAATCGTCCATTTGACGACGACTAATCGTCTTGGCGCTCTAGAGATTCCGCCATAACAGTTTGACTCGCTGGAAAGTTGATTTGGCGCGAACGCCGGATGACTAGTCGCCCGGGCGTCCAAAAACCCGCCGAATGGACACCAAACTAAGCCGAATGGACGCCAAACTTCGTCGAATTCCGCCATGCCCATTAAATCTTAAACATAACCCAGATAATAAAAACGGGTCGGATTTTTAAAATAAAAAATAAAAATATTCTTGTAATAAAAGAAGAAAGAATTAACTTACAGATTGGATCAGGATTCAGAAACCATAATAACAGAAAATGATTTCTATGTTTCGAAAGATTTGTGAACTGAATTTGTGATAATTCATGAATATTTGTTATGTAAAATTCATATTTTGGAGTTTATAAGATTAAATATTGTATTTAGATTTTAAGAATTTATATAAATGTATTATAATTTTAAATACGGAATTCCTATTTGCAGGTTTTGTTTTACTAATACAGTCTGTATTTTGATTGAAAGTGACAAGATTGTCCTTATTGATTTATCTTGCTCAAACTTTAGCCACTTGATCAATGATGTATTAGTCTTTCCTGTAAATAATACGGACTGCAAAAGTAAAATACGACCTGCAAATAGCGTTGCTCTTTTAAATATTACATATATTACATTTACGCCGTAAAACGCCGTAAAAATACCAAAATAAACGCCATAACGACTAATCGTCCCAGTACGAGCGCCGCGCCGTAAAAGGTGTCGTGACTTCCTTGCTATAGCTATTGCAAAAAAAGGATGTATCAGACAAATGTGACACTAACATGTACAAAATATTGCGTGAGACTGTTCTACCATAAATTTATTTACAAAGTATTGGTTATGATTGTACTAAATAAAAGTGAGAGTTATATAAGCATTTTACTCTATTATAGCTTGGATCAAACCTTCCATCCATCCTACTAAATTGTGTATGGGCGCAATTTATGTTTTTTTGTTTTTTCTGACTGAATTTCATAAGTTACGTTAAAATATTTATTTTATTAAATTCTTAATATCATAATATTAGCACCACCACTATAATTCGCTGATTATTTCATATCAATTAGCTCATTAAATTTAAATTCAGTTTAGGTGTAAAGTAATACCAGTTAAATGAATGTAATATTTAGAACTGGGGTTTGTGGGTTGGGAGGCCCGCTCAAACGAGTTCTGCAAAGTAAGCAGCGTCAACGCTTGGCCAGCCTATAACCCCTCCATAAATTCATGCGCCACAATTAGTGAATGAGCGCGCGACAGGTTCTCACCCATCGCATTGTTTTCCTTACTCATTAGTTTAAGGCAAGTTTTAACGTAGGCATGCCTCCGCTATTTATACTTTTCAAACCCAACCTTCCCTTTGTCTCTTCCGATGTGGGATTCCCACCAAAATATTGCAAAAAAAAAAAAAACAAATCTTCACTGAGACAAACATCCATCATTTTAAGAATTCATAGAAGTTTTTGTGATTATTGTAGTTCATCAACTGAAGATTTTCCGCGAAACAATCTCTCTCGCGCTTTTATAGCCTGCACAGAACGTAATGAAAATAATGTTGATTCACAGTTTTTAAGCTTATTATAACAAGTATACAGTATGGTATTTGATAGGGAATGAAGAGTAAGACCTGCTTTTCCCAGTTTGTGAAGATAGTGATGATTGCAAGCATGAAACACTGCAAAGATGCACCGCATAATATTCCAATCCAAAGGCCTTTTCCTCTCAGCTTCACCAAGAATCCCAAAGTAAGCGCTAATGGAATACCAAAGAGATAGAATGCAGCAAGATTCACATATGCACCAAGATGCTGCCATCCACATCCTCTCGCAACACCTGAAATGAACACTGTTTTTTCATCGACCAAAATTGTGCAATCAGAAAGAAGTCGAATGAGTCTGAAAGTTAGTCTAACCTGAAAAGACTCCTTGTAGGCTGTCCATCAAAACAGATATGCAAACAAGAGGAGCGAGAGTTGTCACGTGATCCACGACTTCACTGTCGCTGCTGAATAGATATCCTAAAACACGCCGGCCAGAAAAGAGGGCGATATCTACTATCATCACTTCTATGACAGCAACAAGCACTGTTGCTATAACAGCCACTCTGGCACTTTCGGGATTCCCAGCTCCTAACTCGTTTGAAACTCTAGTGCTAAAGAAAAGAAGAAGGACAAAAAAAGTGGCTAGTATTCAATCCTGAACATTTCCAGTAAAAAATGCACATGGAGCACTTTGTATGTATCATACCTTACAGCAGCAGAAAGCCCAAATGGAACGGCAAAGAGTGTCACTAGAATGTTGATGCTGATCGGAAAAATACACAATACCATTAGTCCAAATATCCAGTCTGTTTTATGATAATCGACAAATGTTTTCAGAAATTAGGCTGATAAAGATCTGTACCAGACAGACAGAACCGAAGTTTCCAGCTGAGGATTTGGCAGAAGGCCTGATGACAAAATGAGAGTTTCAAATGACCACCATTTCAAGCTACAAGTTCAATGACCCCATACTCAATTAGTATCATTTCCAGGCCATAAAGGTAACATAAGTACGTAATTCGTGTAAACTAAAAGCTTTACCACATCATGATAGCAGAAGGGATGGCAAATCGGAAAAACTCCTTGATTCCAATAAACACCTCCGTAGATAACGAGGCACGAGTCTTTTCACAGGAGGAAGAGTATCTCATAAACAAAGCTAGGACCATCGCGTTCAGCCACAATGACAGCCCCATAGCTAAAGCAGCTCCGTGAATCTGTAGACCGGACTTATACACTAGCGCCCAGCATACAGGTATATGGAAACAGATAGTAATGCATGAGCTTATGAGCATTGGAAAGATCATACTTTGCATCTGGAAATACCGAATGAGCGGTTGAAGAGTTGCATATCCAAAAAGAGCTGGAATATACCATACAGCAAAAGTTCCAGCTTCATGTGAAATCAGTGGATCTTGCCCAACATAAACGAGTATTCTTCCCAAGAACAGCCATAATATTGAGAAAGGGATGCAAACAATGGTGAGAGAAATTATAGCAGTATACATCTGAGTTCCGACCTTCTGATACTGCTGAGCTCCATAAGCTTGTCCACACAGAGTCTCCAATGCACTCGCCATCCCTTGCTGATTGCAATACTAACATGGTAAGCTTTTGCACAGCACCACTAATAATTTATTATTCAACATCAGTTCATCCTATCCATTCCATCCTATCACTCATTTCTATTGTCATCAAATTCCATTTTCAGACTATGCCTCATATACACACACAAACTATTACTGCGATTGCGAACCAAATCATTAAAACCTTAAAAAGTTGAATTCCAGTTATGCTCATCTAATGATGATTACTTCATTTGGGTGAAACTTCAGTAACTTATGAATAACAAGATATAAAAATGATGAAGAGAGAAGAGGGGACTCACAAGAAGGCTGGAACCAGTGACAGTACAAATGGAAAGAGCAAAGGCAGTGCTGGAGAGTGAGAGTGAGCCCAGATGGCCAACCATCATCAATGTGATAACTTGAAGCAGAGACTGGGATAAGAACACTGCCACCATAGGACCTGCAATATACCCAACTCTTTTCACCTCCTTTACTATACTCCCTTGAGCTCCCTTCTCTTTCACCAACAACCCTTCTTCCATTGTTCAACTTCAGAGCAAAACCAGAAATAAATCAAGAATTCATCTTTTTTCTTTTCTGCTGAGAGACTGGACTTGTTTATTTTGGTGGTGGAGAATCTGATTCGATTCATTGCCATTGGAATGCGACGTAATTTGCATAAAGAAAAGGGGGATACTAGATTTGAATCTGTATGGTTGGATTCTTTCAGTCCAAAAATTAACCAAAATTGTGTATTTGCTCAAGTGGGGACAACTCCAGGCCTTAAAAATAATGCAACATTTCTTCTCCAAGAAAACCATCAATATCCCTTTAGTCTCAATCATTTATGAGTGAAATATTGGTAGAACAAGAAAAATGGAGCCATTGGAGTCAACCTTGAAGAACCCTTTAGTCCATAGAGCAGAAAGAAGCTATGGCAATGATAGAGAGGCATGTTTTTTCAGTGTGGAGATTAAGGAAGAGGTCAGAAGGCAGCTAGGATTAGCTCTACCTTTGATAGCAGTGAGCATTCTGCAGTACTGTTTACAGATCATTTCAATCATGTTTGTTGGCCATCTTGGAGAACTCCCTCTTTCCGTGCTTCCATGGCCACTTCTTTTGCTTCTGTCACTGGCTTCAGTGTTTTGGTATGTCTTCTTCAACCAACTACACAAATTATATATAACTGCATGTTTTTTAGCCAGCTTTTTAAAAGTTGAGTCTCATTTGCTATGGAAGTTTGTTTTTCTAACAAAGCTTGATAGTTAGGAATGGGAAGCGCGTTGGAAACGCTATGCGGGCAAGCTTACGGAGCCAAGAAGTATCATATGCTCGGGATTTACGCGCAGAGAGGGATGTTAGTTCTTCTACTAATGAGCATTCTACTTTCTTTTGTATGGTTTTACACAGATAAAATTCTTTTAGTACTTGGGCAACAACATGATATATCTATAGAAGCTGGGAAGTTCAATCGCGCAATGATCCCTGGCCTTTTCGCATATGCTATCTTACAGTGTTACAATAGATTCTTGCAGACACAAAATGTAGTCTTTCCTATGATGATCACCTCTGGAATCACAGCTTTGTTTCATATTCTTGTATGCTGGATTCTGGTGTTTAAGGTTGGCTTAGGTAGTAGGGGAGCTGCTCTAGCAAATGCAGCCTCGTATTGGATGAATGTGGTTCTGTTGACAATCTATGTTAAGTTTTCTCGAGTTTGTGCAACTACTTGGACAGGGATCTCAAAAGAAGCGTTGCATGATATTGTCGGTTTTCTGAAGCTTGCGGTTCCTTCAGCAACCATGATTTGGCAAGTCTTGTTCCAGTTTTGTTTAAGATGAAGTGTGTCATTTTTATAAACTTCTATGTTGGACTAATCTGCGTTCTTGAAATCATAGTTTGGAGTACTGGTCTTTTGAGATGGTGGTTCTATTATCAGGTCTTTTGCCAAATCCAAAGCTAGAGACATCGGTCTTATCTGTTAGGTTTGCATTCCTTTTCTCCCTTTCATAACTTGTGATTTTTTAAAGATTGCCTTACATGTATTTTTTTGAAGCCTTAATACATGCTGGATGGTCTATATGATCTCGGTTGGTCTCGGTGCTGCAATTAGGTTGGTTATCATTTTCAAACTTGACTGAGATGAACCAAAATAAACTAAAAGTTTTCAGTAAACCTAACTTTAATATGATGATCTTTGGTTTCATTGCTTTTTCATCACTAAAATGTGTGTTTTCTGTAAATGTTGCAGCACAAGAGTTTCAAATGAATTAGGAGCTGGAAATCCGGCAGGTGCACGATTAGCAGTGCGTGTTGTTGTCGTGGTAGCAGTCATCGAAGGAGCAGTGATTGGGATGATAACCATTTTGGCTAGAAACTCATGGGGAAAGCTCTACAGCAATGAAGAAGAAGTGGTAAAATATGTTGCTAAAATGCTGCCTCTACTTGCATTATCAGACTTCTTGGATGGATTCCAATGTGTCTTATCAGGTAAAAACTTTCGCTTACATACTTGTTCATGTCGGATAGATTTTATTTATATTTTTTTGATTGAATATTTGCCAATTTCAGGGGCTGCAAGAGGATGTGGATGGCAAAACTTATGTGCTTCAATCAACTTAGGCGCTTATTATGCTGTTGCAATTCCTTCAGCTGTTCTCTTTGCTTTCTTCTTCCACATTGGAGGAATGGTATGTTTTATTTCCCAACCCCATCCCCATCAGAGTTTTCGTTGTATTTTGAGTTAAAATTTAGTCCACAGCCAATGTGAGACTTGGTTTGGTTTGGAGTAGAACAACCTTTTTACGCGATATTGTGACTAACAGTTTTATATATCACCAGGGACTTTGGGTTGGAATCATTTGTGGGCTTTCAGTTCAGGTTGTGGCACTTGTGACAGTAAACTTGTACACAAACTGGGATCATGAGGTGAGTAGTTGCATGTAACCAAAACATACCTTATTACAGTTATTAACATGGAAAATGAGACTAAAAATGTCAAAAATATTGACCAGAATTCTAACAAAAACTCCTTTCTCTTTTTCTCTGATGCTTGTTTGCAGGCACAAAAGGCTGTGGATAGAGTTCAAACTTTCACAATCACCGACTAAGTGACCATAATGAACAGGTAGGGTGTGCACATTCAGGATTACGCAGATGTACTTGTATAAAACTTAGGGATCCATACATCTAAAACTTAATTTTTCTGCATTCTGGTCTTGTATGAGCATAACTAAGTTTGTGATGGCAAAGTAGAGGGTTGAGGTAATTGTTTCATTAGCAATGTCAAAGGAAAGGATGAGTACTTCCTCAGTTTTCAAAAGTATATATACTTATGTGTATATCAACTAACAGATGCTCTCAAATTGAAGGATATTTAAACAAACACGCGCAATCCATTTATTAGACACAGTCTCCGCAATAATCAGTACATAAGAATAGAACATAACTTAATAGGCAGCGAATAATAACAGGATGAATGCTTGAGAAGGATGGATCAAGCCTTGTTGGTGCATGCTGCCATACATTTCGCATACGCCTTTGGACATAGTTCTTCTGAGCAATAGTTTCCGAAAAGATGGAGACACAAGGTGTCACAGTTATGTTCCCAGCAGCGGGTGAAAAAATTCCCGTCTTGGGCGCGGCATTCGTTGATAACACAGTCGCCCCGTTTCTCAATCTCATCCTCATAATCTGCACAGTCTACCGACCATCTGCACCTCTCAGCGCCCACTTCGCATTCCCGGAATTCTTCACCTCCTGCTTCTGCACCACACATTGCTACCACCACAACGGCCAGTAATACTAGGCCCACCGCTATCTCTTTCTTCTTCATCATCATCACCGGCCCGATCTGTGTAACTGTGTGTTTGTGTGTGTGTGCAGTCTCCCTAATTATATGGTCTTCGTATAGCTAGCTGTAGCTGGTGTGCCAGCAATATTTGATCCATTAGAACGCCAAAAACGTATACAAAATTAATAAACACCTGATGCGTGGATGCATAAACAAATAGAGTTTTCCAGCCACCGTTTACTTTTAAATGCTATTCATTTGCAAGGTGCAAGCTCTATCCTAAAGTGCTGCTTCTGTACTACTATTCCGTACCAATATGTTCTTCACTCTTTTCCGTCAATGTTTTAAGGTATGTTTGTGATCATTAATGATTTTATTCACGTTTATGAATTATATATTCAAATGTGATGATTTTAAAATAGAGTGTATCATGAGTCCAATAATATATCAAATGATGATATTATTAAGTATATAATAACAAAAATATATGATCAAACATATCACAAAAAATTTAACTGAAAAGTATGAAGAATAGGCCGGGTCGGAGCAGTACACATCTAGTACAATAGATAATACTCTTACCAGAGTATGCGAATGCCAAACATATTGCTAAAATTGCTTAAAATTTGTACCTATATATATTACTGTGACTTGTAAAACAGACTATGATTTTTTTTGTCATCAAAAAACATGATGATGATGAAATATTCATGTAAAGCTAGTTTTTTAAACCTGTTGCTTTACCGCGCGTGCATTGAAAGGAAATTCCATAATATACCTTATCATTTCATATATTAAAAATATTAATTTATGTTTTGGAATTGATTTTGTAATTTTTTTAGGAAATTGTATAATGATAGAGATCTGAATACTATATATACCAAAAATTCAATTAAATTAAATGGATCAAAATTACATAATAACCAAATCAATTGACATCAACTGAAAATCAGGAAATAATTACGAAAACGGGTCTAATCGAATATTAATGATACATTTTACGGATTTTATTTTATGCTTCATTGATGCAACTAGTTAAGCTGGTAAACTAAATTATGTTAGGATCATTATTTTCATGTTACAGTATACATTGGGTTTTGATGCAATGTAAGTTCTTTTTAATGTCTTGGCGTAATTTGAAAGGACTGGTGTGGTATGAAATCCCACCACTCAATGCTCCGAACAGCCGCAAAAGAAATTGAATATAGGAATCCAAACTATTTTACCACACTTGTAGACTGACTAGTGTTTACAAGTCCTATCAGAGAACTCAAGCCTCAAGCGTTACAATTACACAAGTATATATTAGGTCTATAAACTCTCAATTGTGGCAGCATGTGGACTTGGATGGCAATCAGCTGATCGATTAATCCTCCAACTTCTTCGACTCCGGCAGCTCCGCCGAGTTTTGTATCATTGTCAGCCACAGACTCTCTCAACCTAGCAATAGTGGCCTCAAGCTGCGAAACTTTAATGGCAGTCTCGTAGTTCCTGTGCTAGATCGTTTCTCTGGCCTTGTTCCTAGACTTGGTAGCAAGCTCAACCGGGCTGAGAGTAGCTCCTCCACAATCTCATTGGTCCTATTAATGACCCCATATGCCACAGCGGGAAAGCCGGTATACTTGTGCGAGCGCGGCAGTCCTCCAACCATGAAATTCTTCAAGTGGCTAACTTTCCCTAATATCTTCTCAATCCCACTCACCAGCAGTGGACTCCATCTCCTGGCCTTGATCGTGTCCTCCACTCTCTCAACCGCCTTTAACGCTTCATCTCGCTGTGCGGGACAGAAGATGGAATGGTAGGGGAAGGCCAGGGAGAATTGGAGCTATGCGATAACCCAGAAGAAATGGAGCTATAACGTCCAGGGGCTATGTTGCATGGAGCTTATAAGTAGATCAGTTGAGTTCAATTTAATTCGATTCAGTTTAGTTTAGTTCAAATCAGTTCAATAAAATATGATTCGATGAAAGTATGTAAAATTTAGACATATTTTTCTATTTTCAATACATTAATTTTCACTTCAATTCAGTTCATCAAAAAATGAGTTTAAGTTAACGGACCTTTATTAGAATGCTTGTTAGTCTTTCTAAATGGACTTATACTATTTTTTATATCACCTTTCTTCTTCTTCTCACTGAGGGTATGTTTAGTACAATTTATCTGAATATTTTTCAGTTCATTTCAATATTTTTCAGTTCAATCAGTATTTTTCAGTTCAGTTAAGTTCAGTTCAGTTCAGTTCAGTCAAGTGCATTATACGTCTTTTTTTTAAACATATTATATGTTAAATATTCAGGTAAATTTCAACCCAATTCAGAGAATGTATAATTTAATTTAATTCAATTAAGTGAAAATATAATTTAATGATTTAATTTTTATATTGAAAATTCAGTTCATTTCAGTTAATTGTAGTTCAATTCAGTTTCATTCAGTTAAGTGTACGTAGTTCAATACAGTTTAGTTCAGTTAACCGTAGTTCAATTCAATTCTATTTTCTATTAGTTTCTCTACCATTAGGTAGAGATTGCCAAATGCTTGTTGCTATATCCATTTGATTTGGTTGCATTATTCATTCGATTTCAAACAATGCATTGATTTATTTCTTTTGGTTCAATTAAGTTCAGTTTAATTAAGTTCAGTTCAGTGTGATTCAGTTCAATTTAATTTAATAAGTTAGATCCAATTTGTTAAGTTAAAATTGATGAAAATTGATTGTGTTAATAAGTGTGAAATTTACAGTATGATTTTTTATTCTTGCTTTTGATTCATCAGATCAAAGATGTTTTTTAGTTGAAGCCCTTTTGTTCTTGTTATTTGGATATTTGATTTTGTGTTTTGAAGGTGTTTAAATTTTGAATCAATATTATTACAGTTAAACAATATACAAAAAGCAATAAACTAATTGAGCAAATAATATGAAATTCAGACAACAAAAAAACAAAATTGTAGAGCCGATCTAGTGTGTTTTTTAAACAACTAATAAAGTAGATAAACTTTAAAAAGTTTTTGATGGACACCAACAAACATTTACAAATTAATAAAAATTATTAACATTGTTCTCAATGAATTAAACTGAGTATTAAAATTACATCACATAATTCATCTCAATTATACTGATTGTTCCCATTCAAAAATTGAAACTTTAAAGAATTGTTACATCAACGACAACCAAGGTAGTAATAACTGAGAATAAAGAAATTGTACTAAATGAATGTTTTTCCGAAAGATTAGATATTCCTTAGTGCACTTGGCGGTTTTATTTCAACTTAAACATGCTTTCTCAGAAAACACCGAAGTAATGATGATAAAATGCAGGAAAGTTGGTAAGAGTTTTGGTCTCTAAGTTGCAAGCCATGTCTTCAAACCCAAGTTTAAATATGATCTCTCTGTTAACCATACATATTAGATGTAGCTAATTCCCAATCATATACATGTTCATCACAAACCGTCCTGGATTAGTATGGCTACACTCGAGCAGATTAACAGTATGTAGCTTTTTCCAGACACAATCCTGCTCAAGCATCCAAATATCTAAAACTCCACTGTCATTCATTTTTCTAGTGTCTCCTATGCATAGCTTCCCATCAACAACCATGAACACAACTAATCTCTTGTATTTATGATTTTTGTACTGCCAACCAGCAGGTTGAGGTACAGTGGTAAATGCCTCGCTCGCAATGTCAAATGACAAAATCAATTCCTCAGTTTTCAAACGACGAAAAAATTTCTCCCAATCAATTAACCAGTAGATCTTTCCATTTGTAGCTATAGTTTGATAGCACACACAACGCGGAAATGTCAAAGGCTTCCATTGATTAGAATGTCCAATCTTTTTGTAATCAGACAGGGTATAAACCTGGCAATGCATCCCCCTAATATCAGATGCGCCTTTAATCTTGGATCTAGATCTCACTTTACCAGCCAGTCGTAGCACTTTATACTCCCTTGTTTTAGCTGAATAGCCATACCCAACTGTGTGAACAAATAGTTTATTTCGCGGGTTGGGTAGAACTTGGATATCACGTGTACTAGGATTGCAAAGACATATCTCATTAAGGGCGCTGCCCCTTTCCCGGTAGCAGATAAGATCACATGTCACGGGGTAAAGTTTGATGTTACGTCGACCTTAAAAGAATGGAACTTCTAACATCAGGTTATTCTGGTCTACAAAATGACAGCCAGGTTGGTGAGAGAATAGAAAATTGGCATTCTTCATTGATTATTGCCGGTGTGTCAATAAATGAGGGATTGGAAATGAAATCCCGGCATGATCTCGAGACACATTTAATCCTGCTAAGAATCTTGACATCGAGCCTTAATAATATCAACAATAATCTCAAGTGGAAGATCAAGATTTAAAGAAACATTTTCATGTCTTTGCTCCTTCAACTTCTTCTTCACCATCATATATCCTGTAGAGCCTGTAAATTATAAGCCCCTTAATAAAATTTGACATAAAATCTTTTAAGTTATGCTAAACACTAAATACTAATGAGAAAGATTAGGAGCTACATATAATTAAAAATGGAATTAGCAAGCCAATATATAAAGACAGAATTGAATTGAATTTATTAAAAAATAAAATCGATGAAATTATTTGGGGAAAATAATTTAATTCATATCAAATGAAATAAGGGGAAACTAGCTTACAAATTCTTAAATGGATGCATCTGAAATTGTAGAGTTATATTGCTTGAACATTTGATTATTAGTTTTTATAAAAATGATTCAAATAAATAGATTAATAATTGTAAATTAATTAAACATGGCTACTTTTTATGCATAATCTATAAACTTTAAAAAACATTATACAGAAGGTCATTTCAATTCAATTCAATGTACATCTAATAAAGTTTACAATTTGAAAAATTGGTGTACGATATATAACGCTAGATAGTTCCTAGCATTCAAAGATGATTTTTGGCCGTCATGTATAACTCTTTCGATCATCATTGATACTAATAAGAGTTTAAAAATATTGCGCATGTCAACAAAAAAAACAAATCTAACCATAGCACAGAGAACAAAAGAGATTAGACCACCATAAAAAATCTAATGAAACTAATGAATTCATTCAACCTAAAAAATAGGGCAATTGAAGAAAATTTTTTACCGGTATAGCGAAATCTAAAACACCATTCTTTTCAACACCTTGATTATGAGAAAAATCACCATCGCTTTAAAATATATGAAAAATGACCTTTGTTGTAGACCGTGCAAAAGTTTATCAGAGCGACACATAAACCTACGAACACAAAGAAAAATACCGACAGGGTTCCAGTTATGCAACCTATGGCGGCGGCTGAATCGATTCAAAGTAACATGCTTAACCTCATGACCTTAAGTTATATATTTATAGGATTTGATTTAGGGTTTTCTTGGGTGAATTTTGGCCGGGCTGGTAAATACAAATCCTAGTGGGCTTAGACATAATTTAAGAATAAATAGTGATCCATCATGATCCAAATTTTCAAGACATATGGCTCCTCCCCCGCATAGTCAATGGAATTGGGTGTGACCGGACAAGTTAGGGCATTTAAAATTGATATCATTGTTTTCCTTAATTTTAGTGTATCAAGTCAAATTTAGAATCTCATCCAAGTTTCTAAAAATATTTTGTACCGACTTGTGCCATCTAAATACTAAAACATAGTATGTCTATCTTGACACCCAATACATAATGTCAATGACATGTTACCCGTCTTGACCCTACTCGACCAGCCTTATCCAATATAATATAAAAATACAATAAATTTTTGAGCAAACTACTCTAGTATCCCTAAATTCTCTCATAATAACTAACACAACATTGTATTTTTTTAAGAGTTCATAAAACACTAGTATGCCCTTTTAACTGTTGGTGTAACTTTTGTTCAACTCGAGATTTTATTTAATGGTGGATATCACCGGTTGAAGCTAAAAATCAGGCAAAATGAAACATGACCTCCTGTGAAAATTAAAAAAAGAAACCAGACAAAAATAAAAATATTATATTTCATTAAAAACATTACACCTTATAGTGAGTTTTGATGGTGCTCGGCTCGAAGGCCTTACTCGATCATTCCAGTCTCAACCTAGCGGCTTGTGTTCGACCCCCCAATATCCACAAACAGTACACATGCTAATGAATCGGGATTTTAAGAGTCATAACCACAATAGGTGATGCTACCAGTTTCCAGTCCCGGTCCGGAGTACAACAGGTGCCACCGGTCCGGAGAAGATCGAGTCTGTGGTCCACGCGCTCTCACCTAATAGGCCTGCAAATCAATGCCCCGGAGTATCCCGAGGATAGCTAATCCGGCGTGATTATGAAAGAGGGGCCTTTGAATAGGAGAGAGAATAAGAATTTATTGAGAGAGTTTTAGTCTGATAGAACATACCATTCTCCACAAGTCCAAAGCTGTATTTATAGGTGTAGGTGGTGAGACCCCAACCCAAAGGCAGTGGTCCTGCCTATTTGTCCTTATCCGGGGACATGTCATATTCATGTCTTTTGTGTCCCGGGTAACGCCATTCTAGCTGATGTCACTCATGGACCGGACCACTGCATGGCCCGGAGTTCAGATATGGGCCAAAACCCATATCACCACTAGGTAATTAAGTCCGCCGACATAAATTTAAAAGGAATAGACTTCGTCTCCAAAGTAAGTTCTTTTATTTTCCTATAATAATTCTAGTATAAATACCAAGGTTGGGGCTCAAAATTATTTTGTGAAGATAGTTATTACACGCAATCTATGCAAGTTTTCTACAAGTCTCACACACCAATACTAACTTGAGCATCAAAGAATGTACCCCCGAGCCCCCTCCGTCGTACTTGCATTTGTCGAAGATCAACGGCGGGGTATCGACTGACAGCTGGAGTCGCACATCCATCAAGGTTGCTAGAAGAAATTGATGAAACATACCATTTTCACAAATTAATACCCTAAATTTAGTCACATTGATTCTATTTTTTAATATGTTAATTTTTCACTTTAGTTTAGTTTAGTAAAGAAATAAACAAGACCTAAGGTTTGATAAACCTATATATTGATTGGTAGCTCTCACCACTCAGCTGAGCATGCCTCATGCAACTCAAAAAAATGGAGATGTGAGATCAATTAGAATTCAAGGGAAGATTTTTCAATTACATGGAGATTGAACTCTTATTACTATTGATTGAGCTTATCCCTTTTTATGTCGTTCTTACAAATTTTGTTTTAAAAGTTTATCTTTTTAAAATCTACTTATTCTATAAATGGGGAATCCTTGTTTCTACAGTAAGTTTTGGTCGTCATATATTTAATTATTTTCCACTTTTTATCACCGACTATTCTTACCACTCGTCAATTTATCGCCTTCTTCTTCTTCCACCTATCCTCCATTTTTCCTTCCAGCGTTTTCATGCTTCAACAATTCATAATCGGTATGCCTCATTTTTTTCCACTTTTAAACATGGTGTAGTTAAAATCTACGAAAACCTCTTTCTGATGAAACCAGAATCTAGGTGTGAATCCGGCTAGACCCGTTACCGATCCCCAGTTCTTTGTCGTAGGTGTCCCTTTTCTACTATTTTGGTCTTCACTCGAGTAATCCTTTCATCCAATTAATCATCAGAGAACAAGAATCGACGGGTCAAGCTTCATATTATTGGATTTATTTCGATTCTTTCAGTTTTCTTACATGATCATATTCTTTTTTGTATTTATTTGGTTGATGAAGGCTTCTTTTGTTGATTGGATATTGTGGGGGTGTGTTTCAATCTCCGGTTGACGTCTTCTTGCTAGGTTGGGGTGCGTTTTAGAGCTTCATCAGGTAATTAGCTTTGTGACAATCCTGTATACAGGGTCGTCCCTATCCATTTGGGGGCCTTAATGGAATTTTTTTATAAAGGGCCCAATAGAGGGCCCGGAAAAATAATAATTAAAACTAGATAACATAATAGATTTCTTTTAAAAAATGAGCCAAAATAAGGGGTTTAAAGAACAATTTTTTAAAAAAATTACACCACATTTAAGTCTCTTTGTTAAATGAGGCCCTATTTTAGCCCTTTTTTTTAAAAAAATGGGGCCCTATTTAAACCATTTTTTGGGGGCCTGAAGCGCAGGTTTCACATGTCTCATGGGTTGGGTCAGGCTTGTGTATACACATGCTTTTACTCTATAAGTCCTAAAAAAGTAATTAGGTTGTGACGAGCTAATTAGTCATGATCTAAATGTCATGATTTGTAGGGGAGACATTTACTCTTTCTTGCAATTTTATTTCGTTGGGATGTCATTGTGACTGCTTACGAGGTCTGTGACAAGCTAGGGTCGTTCAAGCCTGAAAATTGGGACCGCTTGGTGGAGGTTGCTAGGGAATGAAGGTGAGCAAGGTGTGATTTATTTGAGCTCTGATTTCATTGTTATGAACTTTGGTATTATTTTCTTGTAGTTAGGGGTTTTATTGGATATTCGAGGATGATAGTGTCAAATCAGCAGTATAAGATGAGTGCTTATAAGGTGTTTGATAAATGGTCCGAGAGAATGACGCCCTCATTAAGTAAGCACCTCTTATTGTTGTAGCTTTTGCTTTCCTCAGATGAATGTCTCTATGACATACTTCAGTGTGTATAACATGTATTGAATCCAAAAATGCAACCCTATAAAAAGGGGCATGGATGCCACTTCTAATTTACATGCAATTATTGTTTTCGACTTATATGTGCATGCAAGGTGTATCATGATATTACAAAGACAATTTATTCTCAGTTTTTGGCTCCCACATTCCATAAGCATGTGTAACTCCCATTTAATCTCCATAAACTTTTTTTTCTACTCAAGGTTGCTCGCGAGCTTCTGTCACCGCATGTATGAATCATATTTTATGATCTCACAAGCTTGTGTAAGTCCCATCATATTTGATTACCATGTCCCTGTTTTTTTTGTGTGGGTTTTTAAAATACTTACGGGGTTTCATTGTTTTTTATAGAATCCACGAGAGAATCATAGGGCTGCTGCAATCGTAGTCAACTCCAATGGCTATGTAGTCTTTGGTAATATTAAGCACTGCTAAAAGATATTACACCTTGTTTTTGAGTACCCTTATAAATTTGATGTTGATTGATCCTTTGGTTGTTACAGGTTAATAATGCTGGAGCCTTAGGAGTTATACTAGATGGGGGCTGAAACATATATATTGCTGCTTGGGTAATAAGAAATTGCCCAGGACCTCATGTACACAGTGGTTTAAGGTTTTGGATGGTTTGATTGGTTCCAAATGGAAAGCGGTAGGGAAAAAACATGAGAAGAATTAGCTCTTGTTCTTTCTCCCTTCAGGTAACGACATCTTATAAAGTCTAAACAATATTCTTTCCAGGTTCTAAATTTTGGAATAATATTGTGTCCCCATCCATTTCTCAAATTAGTGGAGCAGTAATTTCAGATATTTTTTGTGTGAGTGTTTATCAAATGAAATATTGGGTAGCATTGTATTTCAAAGATTTTGTGATTGTTTCCTTTCTGATGAAATTATATTGAGCTGAATGTGACGTATATGTGCAGCCTACTTTGGAGCTTCTAAATTATGTAAAAGGTGACAAATTTACTGCTCAGAATCACTGAAAATGTTTAAGATCTGAGGTTAATGAAGATATGATTGCAGAGAGACCAACCGATTAAGGTAACATACTTGAGCACTAACACAAAACACATAGATGGTGAACACGCGTTTTTAGAACTGACACAAAGCAAAAATACATGGCGAATGAAACAGTATGCAGTTTTTCATTCTTTCTTCAATGTTTCCATGTTTAAACTTCATAAGTGTGAAATATTAGTAGAACAATGGATTGAACTGATGTTGCCTGCCTGGTCAGTCCAGATGGTCCCCTTGTCCCTGATCCAATACCTAGCCCTGCAAGATAGAGCCCCGGGAGGTACCCGAGGGTATACCCTCCGGCGTGATGATGAAAGATTGATCCCGGGAGAGAAAAGGGGTAATCACTAGAATAATGAGAAGATACTTACTTGGAATAGTGCTGAGGAGCACTATTTATACAGTAACCCATACTCTCCATATGGTCCATGCTCTGGGTGTCTTCTAGTGTGCTTGTCCCTTTCCGAGTTGTACGAACCAGGATACTGCCAAGCTGTGCTAACCTACTAGTGGGCTGAGCCCATGCTACTGCCGACTAGTTGGGCATGGGCCTGATATCACCACTAGCCCCCCGGAAGCCGGTTCTTTCGGCCGAGGCTAGGGACTTTCCTGATCCGAGGGCGGAAGGACTGGCTTTCTATATTCCTTCCCTGTGCGACAACGATGGGACAGGCGCGCCCTTCTCAAGGATAATTAATTACTGTCATTATTAGCTTTCTCGCTTCCCCATCTCATTTAATCATTGCCTTTTTACCTTCTTTTCCTCGTCTTCTATAAATAGGGTCTTCCATCAATCGCTTTCACTAATTGCTTTCAGATCTCAAAATCTTTGAATTCTCTATTTTCGAATCTCCTTATTCTCTCTCTTCTTCAACTCTATGGCAACCAATACTGCTCAATCCGATGACCAGCACCAGGAAGTCGTCACCTACTCTCTCCAAAGCACCACTGCTCCCTCCGCTTCGATCTCTGTTGGCTCATCGGCGTCTTACAAGCCGATCCACCTCTGTAGCAACGTGACCCCCTCTGGTCCAAGATTCAAGCGCTCCAAGAATCGGGAATAGAGAGAGATAGACACCGCCTGTGCCCCCTCGCTTGAAGCCGATGTCTGGACCGCCAAGTGTCTCAACGGTATGGGGGTTCCGGTGCCTTTGAACGCCCGGATGGCCGCTGTCTCGGCCAAAGAGTCCGTGATGCTGGTCCGGTGCATCCCCCGGATCCACTTCATGTGGGGGTTGAGCCTTCCCTTCCCTCCATTGTACTCTCGGTTCCTGGAGTTCTACAACATCTCGCCTGCCCAAATGCACCCGAATGTTATCGTTGTGATGATGGGTTTTCTTGTGAGGAGCCTCCGGTGTGGGATTGACCCTGCCTTCAATATGTGGAGGTCTTTCTACTTGCTCATCAAATTCCCGGGAAAGGAGATGATATACACCGTCTAGGCGCGTCCTGGTGTTCAGGACTTTATCCTTGGCAAGAAGGACTCGACCAAGAACTGGCAGGCAAAGGGCTACGTGACGGTCAACCCGAAGCTATACGGGGTCCCCAAGTGGAATGACCAAGTTGTTGTTGACGTCCGGGAGGCCTTCCTTCCTGATACGCAACGGGCCAATCACACTACTCTGTCCTCCGAGGCCTTGAACTTGGACCAGTATTTGCTGGCCGGTAATTCTATCTACCTCTTCCCCCGGGCAATATACCCGGAAGCCACCTTCCTGGACAGCCGTTGGGTGGTTACCTGGCCGGTTCGAGGTATGCATCTTCATTCCCTCTTATTTCAGTATCTTTGTTTGTTTCTTTATAAATAACTTTGCTTGACTATCGTTTCTCTGTAGTTCCCACCGTGGATAACGATCCTGAGGTCCCGATCCCAAAGAAGAAGGTCAAGAAAGCCGCTACGACTGGGGCCGGGACCGACTCCGAGGCAGGCAAAGGGGACAGAAGGAGAAGGACTGCCCAGAACCAGCAACAGCAATGGCACCAACAGGATAAGAAGATCCCTGACCTGCAGCAGCAGCGGGACCAGCTGGTCGATCCTAACCCGAAGAGGGAGCGTCAGCAGGACAAGAACAAGACTGACGATCCGGACTCACAGCAGGAGCGTCAACAGATAAGAATAAGACTAAGTATCCTGACTCGCAGCAGGAGCGTCAACAGGATAAGAACAATACTGAGGAGACCGTTCAGAACCCCCTGAACTTGTCCCTATTGAGATAGAAGATTTAACCTTCGAGCCCGAGGTCGTGCGGAAGGATCAGAAGGGTTTAATCCCCGAAGTGGTGACTTAGCAGGAGAGCACTCGGAATCCTACTAATGCCAACCATCATTTCAATCCACTCCAGCCTCCTGTCACTTAGACGCCCGTTCAGGATGCTAATCGTCTAGGGTTGTCACTCGGTCGTGGGATTCCCATGTGGTCTCCGACCAGGGATGGGAGATACACCACCATATCTGCCCCTGAGATCTCTCCCCCGCTTCCTTTTTACCCGGCCAAGCGGAAGGGAGAAAGTTCTGAGCAGGGCGGGAAAAAACTTCGGACCGGCGATTCCCGAACCCCGTCCTCTTTCCTCGCCGAGACCCCTCCTGTCTCATCTTCCAACCTGCAGGTAATCTTCAATTCCTGTTCTTTTTCTCTCCCTTTCTTTTTTCATTCTTTTTTCCAGTTCCTGTTTTTTTTTAAAAAAATCATCTTTCTATAGGTTCGGCTGCTCAGCTCCGATTTCGCCAATTTCCCTGACTTCCAAGCCGCCCTTTCTTCCTTTCTTGGTCGCCACTTAGAGGGAAAAGAAGAAGAGTTTAGAGTCGAGAAGGAGGACGAGCTCCGGGCCGAGAGAGAAGCATCGACTCAGCTTCGAGTGAAGGTGAGCGATCTGGAGAAGGAGCTGGAGGTTGCTCGTGGGGCGAAGTACAAAGAGCGTCTGGAGTTCGCCGAAACTGTTGTTGACAAGGTCCTGGCAAGGCAAACCCTGTCGCTCTGTCTGACCGGTCTTAACCTCGCCGCCAGTGCCCATCAGTGCCACAACACCTATATGCAGGTCCGGGGCTGGTTTCCTCCCTCAATCAGGGTTTCGTTCAAGAAGCAATGGTTTAACCCGAATGCCAAGGACCAGCAGTTGCACCTAGTGAACACTCTTTAGAAGGGTGGTATGAAGGGCCTATCTCCCAAGTTGTGGGAGGCTCTGCGGGAGAAACAGATGTCGACAGAAGAAGTCCGAAGCTGGTCGACTGATGTAGTTCGGCTGCCGGGACCTCTTCTTCCTGCTCCCGTCTCTGGATCTGACTTGCCCGAGGACGAGAATTTTACCCAGTACTGCACCATGTACGGGTACTACCGGGGCCTGTTCAACCCGAAAGATCTGGAGGCCGAGACCTTTTCTTCCCCGAAGGTCGGCCCCGAGACCCCCTGGACTACTGACTTGCCCCTTTCCTCTGCTCTAGTCTTTGATGGTTCTGGGGATGACTCTGATGGTGACAGCAGCGGCGACGAGGACAATCAAGGAGAAGGAGCCCTCCTGCATGTTGGTTAGATTTTTCTCTTTTTGTTTTCATCTTTTTTGTATCCTGTTACCCGGACCTCGATTTTATTAATAAAGGACTTTTTTGCTGCACTTGCTTTCACCACTGCTCCTGCTCCATTTTCCTTTTCGTTTCTTCACTTTGCGTATTTTTATCTTTAAGCTTTCATCCTAACTTGATTCCACCATTTCCAGGAATTGTCTCGGGCCCTTAGCCCCCCTGCTCCTTCCCCGAAACGAGCTGGAAACGGTTGTCCCAGCCTAACTGATCTTCTCTCTGAGGGAGGACTCGGCCCTCTTATCTCTGAGTTTCCTGATGCCGACTGCCTGATCACCTGCCTGCTCCAAATCCAAGAAGACTTCGGATCCTTGCCCAAGTGCTATAGACTTGCCTTTGAGAGTATCGACCAAGTTCTCGAGTTCGACCAAGTCTTGTCTGAGCAGCAGGCTCAACACCGCAACTTCCAACTCCAGATCCAAAAGGAGTTGGACGAGGTGTGGCATGATGTCCGGCTATACTATAACAAGTGTATGCGGATGCAAAATCAAACCGAGCTCCGAAAACATGCTACCGAACTCGAAGTAGAAAACGAGAAGCTGGCAACTAGAAACCGGACCCTACAGCAGCAACTGGTGCTGGTCCATCTATCCTATCATCTGCTGGGGCTGCGACAGGAGGCGGTCGACATTCCCCTGCTGACCGATGTTCCCCGGGCAGTTGATGAACTCATTGCCTGGATGGAAAGCTCTGAGAGGACATCCGGTGTCTGGGCCGCAGCCTATCAAGCGGCTATGGATTGGAGGAAAAACATTCTAAATCGGATCGTAGTCCCCCCCTCTATGTCCCCGATACCTCCTTTAGAAGATGTCGATCTAGCCTACGAGCGTTACGAACATGCTCCTAAGCTTCTAGACCTTGAAGCTTCTGAACGGCGCTTAGACAGACTTCGGGCGGTTGCTGCCAAGTTCCGCGCCCGGTACCCTACTCAGGGGGGTACTTCAACCATTGGCCAGAGACCTGGCCCCTCCTCTGCTACTGGTTCGCGCTCTGCTCGCAACGACCGAAAGGGGAAGTAGAAGGCCGTTGAACCCGGGAGTAATTCGTCCAGGCAACGATCAAGGCAGCCTCTAATCCGAATAGGGGGTCCGGGTGCTTCTAGCAGAGTTTCTGTCCTTACACCTGAACCGGCAGTTGAGCCAGAGAGTGATCGAAGCGACAACCCGGACATCCCTCGGGATCAGGACGAAGAGCAGCAGATGTTGGAGCAGGCTGTCCAAAGAAGCAGGCGTGAAGTCCGGGGAATTCCTCCCGGCGAGGCCTCTACCTCCGGGGCCCGTAGAATAGAACTTCCTGTCTTATGACAATTTGTTTTGCTCAAGACTTAGTTATGAATAATAATTTTCATTTTATAACAACTATCTTTCAATTTCAAACTCGTAATACGCGCATTCATTCTTTTCATTAAAATCGACCAAAAGGCATGCCCATGTTGCAAAATTTCCCTAGGCGTCCAGCACCAGAGGGTCCTTCTTCCTGCCCCTCGGCCATCCGGCCTCAGGGCTTCCATCCCGGCCATCTGACGCCCGGAGCCTATCCTACCTAGGCATTTAGTGCCAGAGGCTATTTTACCTAGGCATCAAGTACCAGAGGCTATTCTATCTAGGCATCTAGTGCCAGAGACTATCCATAGAACGTCTTAGGTTTGCTATGTTCCACCTTCGGGGAACTCCCTTCCCCGCTGAATCCTCTAGCACGTAACTTCTGCCCAGGTGGGCTTCTGTCACCCGGTACGGTCCTTCCCAGTTGGGTGCCAGCTTACCCTCCTGTTCCTGGCGACTCTTGTCGTTCCGCCTCATCACCCTGTCTCCTACCTTGAACTGCTCCTTTCTCACTCTCCTGTCGTGATACTTATTCACCTTTTCTTTAACTTTAGCCTCATGCAAGGCCGCCTTCTCCCTCCTTTCTTCCAGCAGGTCAAGGTTTGTTCTGCATTCTTCTTCATTCTTGTCCTCGACCACTGGATTGGTCGTACGGAGACTGGGAACGCCGATCTCAGCCGGGATCACTTCCTTCGATCCATATGTTAAACTGTAGGGGGACTCTCCAGTCGCCGAGCTTTCCGTAGTCCGATGAGCCCACAGAATGCTCGGGAGTTTGTGTACCCAGTTTCCTTTCGCCCCCTGGAGCCGGGCCTTGATTCCGCTCACGATTGTCCGGTTTGTCACCTCCACCTGACCGTTAGCCTGCAGATGATACACTGACGTGAGCTTCTGACTTATCCCATACTTCGCGCACCATGACTTGAAAGGGCCATTTTCAAACTGTGCTCCATTGTCAGTTACTATAGCCCTCGGCACCCCGAACCGGCAGACTATGTTCCTCCAACAGAACTTCACACAGGTAGCCCCCCGGATATTCGTCAAAGGTTCGGCTTCGACCCACTTGGTAAAGTAGTCGATAGCTACTATCAGGTACTTCAAACTGCCGGGAGCAGTAGGGAAGGGTCCGACCAGGTCCAGTCCCCACCTACTAAAAGGCCAGGCCCCCTGTTATCCCCATCATTTCCTCTCTGGGTATGTGCACAAGCGGCGCGAACTTTTGGCACTGAAGGCACGAGCGAACCCTGTCCTGCGAATCTTCAAACATGGTAGGCCAATAGTACCCCATCCTCAGGATTTTTCTGGCCACTGTTCTCGCTCCCTGATAACTTCCATTCGGACCTTCATGCACTTCCCTGACCAGGTACTTGCCCTCCTGCCGCTCCACACACTTCAACAATGGTTGGAGATAGTCTCTTTTATACAGTATGCCCTCCTGCAACGTGTATTTCGGCGCTTTGACCCGAATTTTCCTCGCTACCACTCTGTCATCCGGGACCTCCCCATTCAGGAGATACACCCGGATTGGGATCATCCAGGAGTCTTCCTGCCCTGCTTCTACCGTCAGGATCTCTTCACTCTGTTCATAACTCCTCCTCTCCAGTGTCTCCCTTTTGAGAGGTACCTTCTGACCCGGCTTCAATTTTGAGGATGCCAACTTGCTCAAGGCATCAGCCTTTTCATTCTGTTCCCTCGGCACCTGCTCTAGACTGAAACTGTCGAACTGCTGGATCATGGGCTGGACAAGCTCCAGGTACCTCTGCAAACTTCGTTCCTTTGCCTCATATTCCCCCTTCACCTGCTGCACTACAATCTGTGAGTCACTGAAGGCTTGGATCGATCCAATCTTCAATTCTTGGGCAAGCTTAAGTCCTGCTACCAGCGCCTCATATTCTGCCTCGTTGTTTGTATTTTTGAAGTCAAAAGGCAACGCATAGTGGTACTCCTCTCCTTGTGGGGACGTGAGCAGTACCCCAGCTCCACTGCCTCCTGCATGGGCTGATCCGTCCACGTGCAATGTCCACTTCGGGCTCGGGGGATCCTCGACGGGCACGTCCGGCCCCACCATCTCTGTCAAGAAATCCGCCATCGCCTGGCCCTTAATGGCCTTCCTCGGCTGGTAGGTTATCTCGTGCTCCCCCAACTCTATGGCCCACTTCATCAAACGCCCTGATGCCTCGGGCTTAAGCATTACCTGCTTCAGGGTGTGGTTGGTCAGGAC
This sequence comes from Sherardia arvensis, assembly GCA_948330725.1. Taxonomy (NCBI): domain Eukaryota; kingdom Viridiplantae; phylum Streptophyta; class Magnoliopsida; order Gentianales; family Rubiaceae; genus Sherardia; species Sherardia arvensis. The sequence continues at coordinate 8,784,784 of OX415244.1, forward strand.
CACGATCGGATGAGCCTGGAAATACGGGCGCAAATGTTTTGAAGCATAAACCAGCGCCAATACCAGCTGTTCTAGGCATGTGTACCGGGTCTCTGGGCCCTGCAATGCCCGGCTAACAAAATAGATGAGACGCTACTTCCCATCCTCCTCCCGGACCAGCACCGCGCTCACCGCCGATGCTGACGCAGACAAATACAAGAGCAAATCTTCCCCCTCCTTCGGCTTTGAGAGGGTCGGGAGTTGACTCAAATGTTCCTTCAGCTCTCCGAACGCTCGCTCGCACTCCTCGGTCCACTCAAACTTCTTAGCCTTCCTTGGGATATTGAAGAAAGGGAGTTGTCTCTCCGCGCCTTTAGACAGAAAGCGACTCAAGGCTGCCAGGGAACCCATCAGCTTCTGCACTTCCTTAACATTCCTCGGCGACTGCATCCGGCTTATAGCCTCCACCTTCTCCGGATTGACATCGATTTCCCGACTAGATACCATGTAGCTGAGGAACTTCCCTGCACTTACTCCTACCACACTCTTCTTCGAGTTCAACTTCAGGTTAACTTTTCTCAAAATGCCGAACATTTCCTCCAGGTCTTCTAAGAAACCTGGGTAGCTTCTGCTCTTCACCACCATGTCATCGACATACAGTTCCATGTTCCTGCCCAACTGTCCCCGGAATATGGCGTCCGCCATGCGCTGGTACGTCGCCCCTGCGTTTTTCAAACCGAATGGCATCCACCTGTAACAGTAGGTCCTAAACTCTGTGATGAAGGCTGTATTCGGCTTATCTTCTCCCGACATCTGGATCTGATGATACCCCCGGTATGCGTCAAAGAAGGCGAGAGCCTCATACCCGGTGATAGCTTCCACTAACCGGTTGACCGAGGGAAGGGGGTAACTGTCTTTCGGGCAACACTTGTTCAGGTGAGTGAAGTCGATACACATCCTCCAGGACCCATTCTGCTTTTTTACTAGCACCGGATTAGCTAGCCATTCTGGGTATATGATTTCCTCCACTACTCCGGCCTCCAACAACTTCAGCACCTCCTGCTTCACTACCTCGGCCCTATCTCCTGCCAGGGCCCTCTTCTTCTGCCGGATGGGTTTCAACTCCGGGTACACATTCAGTTTGTGGAGAGCCAACTCCGGAGGTATGCCTGTGAAATCTTTCTCCTCCCATGCAAACACATCTTCATATTTCGAAAGCAAGGATCGTAACTGCCCCTTTATATCAACTGGCATCTTTTTCCCGACCTTGATCGTGCATCTGCTTCCAACCTGCATGTCTTCCACATCTCCTGGTCCAACTTCTCCCTGCACTGCCCCGACCGGGGCCTTCCTGGCGTCCTGAAGGGTCGTGAGCATGCAGCTTCGGGCAGTAGACTGACTTCCTCGGACCGTTGCTACACCCTGCTCGGTTGGGAACTTCATGGTCAAATGGTACGTCGAGCATATGGCCCTAGCCTGAGCCATCCACGGGCGATCGATGATGATGTGATAAGGGGACGGAGCGTCTATGACCGCAAAGTTGCATCAGACTGAGGTCTTCTTGTTCCTGTCAAGATCATCTACCACCGTCACTGTCAGAGACACAACTCCCAATGGATGTTCTGTCCGGCCCGTGAAACCTGACAGCGGAGAGGTGCTTGGGCGAAGGTTGTGGCGTCCTATCCCCGGCTGGTCAAAACAGGAAACAAACATGATTTTCACACTACTCCCATCGTCAATGAACACTCTCTTGACTGTAAACCCGTCTATCTCTGTCGTAATCACCATCTGATCTATGTGGGGCGTCAGGCTGGGCACCGGGTCCTTGTCCGAAAAGGTGATGACTTCAGTAGGACGCAACATCTTCTCCCTATCTTCTCCAGCCGGCACATACCGACTCCGAGCCTTGGCCGCTGCGTGGGACTGAGGCCCATCACCCGCCTCCCCATGTATGACATTTATCATCTGTGGAGGAGTCTGATTAACAGGCTCCGGGGCCATGACCAGGGCTGCCGTCCCAGGTTGTACAGCCGGCGCTGGGGCCCCTCGGTTGTCATTCCGTGGCCTATTCCTCCAGTTCCTCTTTCTACCCGCCCTGGCCTGTTGCTCTGCAGCCGGGCGCTGATGTTCCTGAGTCACACAGTCTCTCAACTGTCCCCTTTCAATCAGCTTCTCAATCTCCACCCTCAAGCTCCGGCAACCCTCGGTTGTGTGTCCATTAGATTTATGGAACGCACAATACTTGGTTGCGTTTGCTGGCGTCGGGTTTCCCGGTATAGGAGCCGGGTCTTGAAACAGGTTCCGGTGAATGGTCAGGATCTCCGATCGGGTCTTCGTCAGTTGGGTAAATGTTTCAGCCCGATGGGGGTCAACCCTTGGCTTAGCCGGTACCGGAGCCGCATCCCTCCTGCCAGGATCTGTAACCCGAGTCTTATCACCCCTTCCAATCCCTCTGTCTTCAAAGTACCCTTCCTCCTTTCTCTTCTCGCTCCTTTCCAGCAGCGAGCAGCACATTTCCACCTCAAGGTGATGAAAAGTGGTCGGGATATTCTCCATAAGCTTTGCCCATAACACCTCATCCCTCAATCCTGCAATAAATCCTGCAATCAGGGCCTTGACTTGAGCGTCTCTATCGATCACCTTCAAGGAATCGTCCATGTACCTCCTGTGGAATCCCCGGACATCCTCCTTCGCCGCCTGTCGGCTGTAAGCCACCTCGGCCAAAGGTAGGTACTTCATTCGTTTGGTTTCATATCTGTGCATCAAAGCCCTTGAGAAATCATAATAATTTCTGAAGCTCTCCGGAGGTTGGGCCTCAAACCACGACAAGCAACTGCCCCTCAGATACGAGCTCACTAGCTTGCACATAAACTCCTCCCGGATGTCACGTGTTCCCATGACATTATGGTATGTCCTGACGAACTTCTCTGGATCCGTCTCCCCATTTTAGGTCGGCACCCCTTCTGGGAACCTCATTCCCACCGGCCAGGGGAAAGTGCTGATGTAGCCTATCCATGGGGAAGTAGGCCTACCTCCGTTCCTGCCTATCAGCCTGTCCAATCTCTCCTCCACTGAATTGGGAGCCCCCGGGGGCCTGTCCACAACCACCGGATACATCCCGTAAGTTCCTGCAACCGGGGCTGGTTGAGCCATGGCATATCCCATCATTGGTACTTGATTCTGCACCCACACCGGGCCCTGGATCCCAGGGGCCCAGCCCCCCGGAACTCCAGCAGGTTGAGCGTAACATCCTCCAGGTGTCGGGGGGTACCTTTGATACCCCTGATACCCGACCTGCGACATCCCGTACCCTGGAGCTCCATATCCGGGATGGCCCCCGCCTTGGCCATACCCCGACCCTGCACCAGTTTGTTGGCATGTACTTCCTGCATGCTTCTCCACATCTATAACCACCACCGGAGGACGAGGGTTTTCCTGTCCTGGAACTACAGGAGGTCCCCGGCTGACTACCTTCGTAGCCAGAGGTGGTAAACCGGTTCCCTGAGGGTTTGGACCGGATGAAGGCCCGCAGAAAGTCCTGATACCGGTACCAACGGGGTCGGATGGGGCCCCAATCCTGGTTGGGCCGGAGGTACCTGAGCTTCGGTCGTCGGAGGGTTCGACTGTCCCTCCCCGGTTGGTTGCGTTCCCGGACCCAGTCCTTGCCTTGCTGCCAACCAACGACGGTTGGTATTCATCTTCCTGCGTCGCAGCAAACTCCATCCTGTCACGCTCATCCTGAGTCATCTCCTGCTCCCTCCCTTCTTTCGGTCCTTCGTCTCCCTCCGAGGCTTCCAGATTCGGGTGCCTGGAGCCTTTCCTTTGCACGCTCGGTCCCTCATCTGGCGTAAGGTGAGATCCTCCTCGGCTGCTTCAGCCCTTCTTCCTCCCCTACCTCTTCATGGCGGCCAACCTCGAGGCGGCATCTTAGTGCATTTTGTGAACAACGGTCGTGTCCCACTGGGCGTGCCAACTTGATGTTGCCCGCCTGGTCAGTCTGGATGGTCCCCTTGTCCCTGATCCAATACCTAGCCCTGCAAGACAGAGCCCCGGGAGGTACCCGAGGGTATACCCTCCGGCGTGATGATGAAAGATAGATCTCGGGAGAGAAAAGGGGTAATCACTAGAATAATGAGAAGATACTTATTTGGAATAGTGCTGATGAGCACTATTTATACAGTAACTTATGCTCTCCATGTGGTCCATGCTCCGGGTGTCTTCTAGTGTGCTTGTCTCTTTCCGAGTTGTACAAACCCGGATACTGCCAAGCTGTGCTTACCTACTAGTGGGCCGAGCCCATGCTACTGCCGAGTAGTTGGGCCTGAGCATAGTATCACCATGAACATTGTACATACCTGAAGTATGCGTAGTTCTGGTGCTTGCACATGCTATGCTTATAACATCAAGTGGTTCGAATTTGAGTGAGAGTAATATCAAAATCAAATGTTTTGCTGCAGGTATGATGTTTGCCTCTTTGATATTCTAAATTGAAGCTTTGTCTGGTATATTAGGGAAAATTGTGTAAAGTTGTAGTGTTTATCCCTCTTGAGCGTGTGAAACATAGATTCTGCTCTCCCCAGTTGAGTTATTATTGTGTTTCATGATTGCTTGTGTACGCTCTGAATCCATATTCTGGTAGAAGAGGATTGAGACTCTGGTAATTAATATGAGACCAATGTTTAGAGCTCTCCATATCTAAGACAAGCCTGACTCTGGATGACTCCTCTTTGTCAATCCCAGCTCTGATGTTTAGCTTTGTGTATTGTTAGTCATCTTTTCCATTTAAATATTTCTATCAGTGTGAACCCTGACGTTATATCCTATTTTCTTGAAAATATCATCAAAAGAGTAACTTTTTCAAAACAATTATTCATTTGCACAAATTTTGGCATTAATGCATACATCTTATTTCATTCTGCATCTATTTTCTGTTCTTGCTACATTGTTGACCTTTTGAAAAGGTTAATATTTTCGGTTCTTTTATACTCATCAGACTCTCCAAATCTTGAAAATTGGAGTTAAGGTATCTTAGAGCATCTCCAATGGTTAAGAAAATAAGGAGTGCTTCTTAAATGCCACATCATCACTTTTGATAGAATCTAAATAATGAGCAACCATCAACAATGGAATGGTTTTTAAGTTCCATACATCATTAATTATAATAATAATATTTATTGTAAGAAGTAAATATGTAATAATAAGAATAATATAATAATGAAACATTCAATTTTTTGTTGATATATAATTTCAATTTCATATAAATTGAAAATGTAATAAAATAATTATAAGATTATTCTTTATCTAGTATAAAATATGAATATAAATACATTTAGTCGTCTTGAATATATGCATATAAAAAACTATACATATTTATTTATATTTAATTTGGTTTGGATGAGGTGATTGATAGATATTTATTTATATGAACAATATATGTTTTAAATATTTATTTGCGTATGTGATAATAATTTCCATTTAAATTGATTTTAAATACATATCTTTTACAATAGTTTCAAATTTAAAAATAATCGGACAATTCTTACAATATGCTAATTTGTATATATACCATCTAAAAAAAATCAAAAATATAAAAGGAAAATAAGAAATTACAATATTAATTGGTGGGGTCATTCTTCATTTAGTTAAGTAGTACTCCTTAAGTAAGAGCATCTTTAACGGTAAGCTACAATGCATTGTAACTTACATTAATTCAATCTAATTAGCTAGCAAATTACAAGTATCTCCAATGGTTATTAATATCATAAATTAGCTTGTATGATCTCATTCATTTCTAATACACATCTAAATACATTGAATTGTTGATGTGGGGTCTACTCAAGCTAGTTGCTTGTCAAGGCTAGTTGCTTGTCAAGCTAGTGCTTGTAAAGGGTAAAACAATGGTAAACTAGTGCTAAATATTTTATAAAAATTGCCAAGCAAGTCCAAAAATGCAACCATTGGAGATGTTCTAAGGAGTAACTATTTAATAAGGAGTGCTCCTTACAATGGTAAAAAATGAATAAGGAGCACTCCTTATTAAGAAAAATTGGGTTAAATAGTTCCATTGTGGATGCCCTTATATATAATTTGATTCCAATTTGAAGTAGTACAGTGTAGGCCTAGTACGGTGAACTTATTTTAGGAAAATTTTGTGCCACTTATTAAATTCATATTACTTATGGCTTCACACTCTGCCCCTGTCAAATTCAGTTTATTTTCAGCTTAACTGTGCTAAAATGCACGGAAGTTAGCTGAAACAAACTGCAAATATCTGAACCACGTTGCAGTTAACAACTGAAGTTTGCTGAAACAAGTTGCAGGTAGGTGAAGCATGATGCAATTAGTTAAACCACGCTGCAGTTTGCTGAAATAAGTAAGAATATATCTAATTTTAAATCTGATTACTTTTAGCACATAAATAAAAGTTTATTAACTTTTTAAAATTTTCTACCTTTCTTTTTTCAGATGACCTAAACGTTTTCTAAAAAAAATTTAATCTTCCACTCCCACTTTTCAAATCTCAAAATTTATATATTTTCCCTTTATTAAGATTCATCCGAATCATCCTAAAATCTCATGTATTCGGCACACAATATAACATATTCTCTTTTTACAAATATTTTTAATTAATTTTATTTTTCCTCTTCCAAATCCACAATGTCATTTGTGTTGTTCAATTTATGTAGGGAAATATTAGAAAAATTATACATGCAGGTCCAGTTTACTAATGCAGGTCTGAAAAACACAATATGTGGCCTCCTGAATTGTGCTACTGCACTCAAAATATTATTTGGTTGATTCTGAGCTCTTGGGTACATGACTCCATTTTTTGGTACAAGAACAAGAAAACATGTAGCAGAGTTTAGCTAGACATGAACCATTTAGAGGTAACGCGGAACATTTTAACAAATGACATTCTTCATTGAGAATGAAAATCGAATGTGCATTTAGACAGTTGAAAAGTACTTGAAGAGTGCTGAAAAGAATGTCTCGAATCAAAGATTGTCATCAAATATCAATTATTGTTGCATGTTTCACGCTTTATAATTTTATTGAATGCAAGAGATTGAAATTCTTTATTTTAGATCATGAGCATACACAAGAAACTAGTGATCTTACTATATTTGATTAACATCGAAAAAGGGTTATGGCAGAAGCGTATAGCTGAACAGATTTGAAATTCGGTAGATGGCAATACTAGTGAAATTGAACCATTATGTATGTAACGCTGTCCGAAGCCCTTGAGTAAACATATCAGCTTAACCATCATTTAACATAAAAATTGAACTAAAGTCGGTTAGACTAATAGCAGTCAACTAAAACAAGACCAGTGGCATACTGTTCATGGATTTTCAACTGTTTTATAATTCAAATCAGTTTAATTTAGTACATAACGGTAGAAGATGAAGCTCATTTCAAGGATATCATCTCCCGACGTTGCATTAACGTAGTAGCTACTCGCCACTCCGTTGCCTTGCGCCAGCCGGAAATCCCCAGAGCCGCCGACTATTGGAAACTCCCTGTACTGGCGCGTCACCCGATTATGCCCCAACACGCTGAGGGTGCTACCGTTAAACTGACCCGCGGTGAACACGAAGTTCAGAGTCATCAGCGTAGCTCTCTCTCCCTGCGACGCGAATGTGTACAGACCCTGGCAGTAACCTATGACCTCCGAATAGTCGTCTGGTTTCACGGTCAACGGGGCGTCGATGGCGTTGACTCGGCCGAAGCTAGTCAACGGCGTTGAGTCGGTGGTGTTGGCTTTAGCCACGACGGCGCTCGTTGGCGGAACACGGCTGTTGAAGTTGTTGAGATAGAAGTGGAGCTTTGTTAGCTCCCGCTTTGCGGTTGAAAGACGTTGGTACCAGTTTTCCAAGGCCGCCGGGCTTTGGTCGTCTGGAAGACCGTGACACGGTGGCGCCGCCATGGCCAGCATCGTGATGATGACCAGAAACATAGCTTCGGTTTTCATCACTTGCATGTTTTATTTATACTACGAGTATTCTTCCGATCTGTGCATTTATAGGCACTACAGAATGGGCGTCATTTTTGAGTCATGCATATGCCATCGTTTTTAATTATTATCATTGATGATGAATATATTGAGAATAAAGAAAGAAAATAACTAATAATAAATATCTAGAAGATCTTCTAAACTTCCAACTCTATTAACTTTCCATGAAAATATTTATACGTTTTAACTTATATATTATACCTTTTAATTTGAACTGTATATTTTGAAATTTAAAATTTTAAAATTTTTATATGAAATTTCTTGAATTTTCACAACAAAACATGGTTTACTACGTGCTTGCAAAGTCTTTTGAAAAACCAACTTTACTAAATATTATAGAACTATCACTATATATTTAAACTCAAATGATAGATTTTTGTGTTAAAATCATTGATCATATTAAAGTAAACATGTAGTAAAACATGTTTAATGCAAAATTTCAAGAAAATTCATTTAAAGTTTTAAATTAATAATATAGAAAACAAACTATAAACATACAAATTTAAAAAATATTTTCCCAATATTATTAATGTATATAATTATATTACTTCATTTTTATCGATCGATCTATCTCGATCATTTTATCAGATTGTTCACGATCATGATTGAGTTTTTATATTTATGATCGCTGATCATTCATTTAATGAACGCTTTTAAAATTTTGATAATCATCAATTCATTTATTAAATGAACGATCACGATCCGATTCTTTATCTTTTTAATGAAGGCTCATGATCATTCTACCCCTATCTACACTGAAATTAATCAATTCAAATCCAAACAAATAAGTTTAAGTTTCAATTTAATTTAGTAAGCATATGATTTAATGAAATATAATTTTGTTTAATCTATTATTACTATTTTCATATATACATGAAAATAAAGGGATGAAATTTGGGGTGAAAATGGACGGTAAATAAGGTGTCTCCTGATCCTTCCAATATACAATATCAAAAAGCAGTAGTTAACTTGTCATTTTCATCTATCAACTTTTAATCCTAGATAAGTAACGATATTTGGAAAACTGGAAAAAGTGGATATTAGAGTAGGCTAATTCTTTATGGCATTTCGCAAAACTTTGTGGAAACTCAGAAAGATGGAACAAGGGAGGAAATCAGCTGTATCAATACCAGGACAAATGGTGGCACTGCTCTTATCTCAAGTAATTACATTGATGTTGGGCCCACTCTGTTCATGGAGCACCGCCTTAGCTCTCTCATGGAGCACTCTCACTGCCTTCAGCCTCCTTGTCAGTAATCTGCTCATCTCCCTTTTGCTCCTTTCTTATCTTGATGCTGCTTTTTGTTGAAATTATAATAGATATCTTTGAAAATGTACGATAATGGCATCATAAAAAGATGATCTTTCTAGTAAGTATAGATAGATTATAGTGAATGTAACAGGATAAATTGAAATATTCTTTCCTACTGTGATCTTGTATACATATGAATGATCAGTGATCCTATGGGTAAGCTTACTATATTAGTGTTTAATCAGCAATGCATGGCAAGTGCACTGGAAACTTTATGTGGACAAGCATATGGGGGAGGCTATTTCTGGGAGGAGCATGCTGAAGAAAAAGATCAATTCAAGGAGCCCCGGTTCTTAAACGAAAACATTCAGAAATCAGGTGATGATGCAACATCCATAGGGAAGGATTTGCAGGTCTGTGGCTATAAGCGTTGTCTGGTCCTAGTCGGGTTCGTTTCCTCCTCATTCTTCCTTTCATTTAGTTTATAACTCTGTTAGTTCTAAACTAAACTAAAGCATAAATTAATGGTACCACTGAAATTGTAATTTGAGTGATTTGAGTTTCGTTTTGATAAACTGTCAAATTGTCTAGCCCTTGTTAGTTATTTATAATCAGTTATCTCTTGAACAGTTAGTCATGTTTTGCTTATATTTTTCATCAGGTATAAGAAAGCATTCAGGTTGTTAATCATGCTGTTAGCCCTTCTACTCAGCCTCTGCCAGGCTGATGCTCAGCCTGAAAATATATTTTTGTTGGCTGGACAAAGTAACATGGCCGGCCATGGAGGCTCATTGAACAGCACGATCCCGTGGGATAGAGTAGTTCCACCTGAATGCGAGGCCAACCCTGCCATTTTCCGATTCACCAGAAACACCACATGGGAAGAAGCGCGCGAACCATTGCACCTTGGCTGCGATGACCACTGCAACCTAACTTGTGGAGTAGGTCCTGGAATTCCGTTTGCTCATGCATTGCTGAAATTGCAACCTTCATTGGAAAGTATTGGTCTGGTTCCATGTGCTATTTCAGGCTCTAGTTTAGATGAATGGAGTCAAGGCAGCTGGTACTACCAAAATCTAACTGATAGAGCTCGTGCTTCCATGAGAGGTGGTGGTGTAATCAAGGCTTTGCTGTGGTATCAAGGTGAGTCTGACACGTATAAGCGTGAAGATGCAGAGACTTATGGGAAAAGGTTTGAGAAGATGGTAAATGATCTTAGGACTGATTTGTTGTTGCCTACTCTCCCCATCATCCAGGTAACATAGTATCTATTAGTTTGTCATCTTACAAAAGTTTATTGCGTATGTGACCATTTCTTATGTCTGGAATCAATGTTTTATAGGTTGCATTGGCTTCGGGACGAGCATATAAGGACACTGTTAGGGCACAACAATTGGGACTTCACATTTCGAATGTGCAATGTGTCGATGCATTGGGCTCGCAGTTGGAGCCTGATGGTATGCACCTTACGACGCTGTCTCAGGTCCTGCTGGGCGAGAAAATGGCTCATGCTTTTCTAAATCACCAATATCAGATCATATATGGTTCTATTCCTAACAAATACTAATCTACTTTGTATTATGTGTTCTGGAATTGATGTAAGCTGTTTATACACTGTATTCAGAACCCTATTTACGTGATAATAGATTTTTACTAAGTAGAGAAGATGTGAATTTGATCAGATGCTCTAAAATCTCTTTTAAAGTGTATTCGATAAAGGTAATTAAGAATCGCATGTTATAATTATTATAATTGCGAAAGCACAAATATTCTTATAACATGAAATGATCTAAACATTTGAAATGTGTTTAATTAGTTGTTGTATATTACTACCATCCTTTTAAATTGCTAGAAAGTGAATATAATAGCACATGCAAAATATGGCACCTACAAAATATCCCAATCTTTGTAGTACCAGCATTAACTAATCAATGATCATAATATTTTACTTAAAGAAACATAATCAAATTAATACAATTGAGTTATTTGATGCGATATTTTTCATTTCATAAAATTTATAAGTATGTTTTTGGCATTTTGAAAATTTTAAACCCAACCAACTGATCAATTAGTATATATGTCTTTCAAATCATATAATGTCCCGATTTTAGTTTTAATGGCACTTTTAGTTTACTCAACTTTAGCATGTCAACCATACTACGAATTCATCCCAGTAAATCCACCTGATCATTTATCTGTTGAAAATGCACATTTTGTTGTCGATAGATTCAATAATGTGAACCACACATCTTTGACATTTTTGAAAATAAATAACGCATTGAGATATATTCCGGGAGCTGGAGTAACCTCTGATGAGATTTTCATGGATGTAAAAGACAATGATATCAATAAGACATGTGCGGCTATTGTCTGTGTGACAAATAACTTGAAAAATCTCACCGACTTTTACTGTCCAGAAGATGTTGAATGATTAAGTTGTTCATTTCATGTACTAATACGGTTTAGAAATAAATTCTTTTATCACTGAAACATTCATTCCAGTTAGTAGCTTTGGATGATTTTGTACTTGAAATGAAAATTTACATTGTCGAGCGCGTACTTGTGACGCTAATTAAATCGCTCAATATTGAATATTAAGTCTATGATGTGCATAGTACTCAATATTGAACCTGAAAGTTGGAGTATACCTAAATTTAATAGATTTTGCCAAATACCGACTTAAGACAATTCTAGATGATTGACATTGGAACACCACTTGGTTAAGTGATGTTTCAATGTCAGTTAGTCAGGTGGTGTTCCAGTTGTAAAGAGAATTTTATAAATTGAGTTATATTAGGTTTTACAATAACGATTTATAGTACAAGCAAGACCTTATAGATAAATATATAAATCCTAAACACGTGCATAATATACAAAAAACTAGTTTAATTGTCATCTAAGTCCTTTATTGTCACACCCCCTTCAAGCTAAGTGTCAGATTAATCGACACGCGAAGTTTGGACCGGAAGAAGTCAAACAACATTTGATTAATCCCTTTCATGAAGATAGCCGCCACATGCAGTGGTGTAGACACATGACCAACACGAACCTTTCCTGCAGCTACCAGCTCTCGCACAAAATGGTAGTCAATATCAATATGTTTAACTCTCTTGTGAGCAACTGGGTTCTTGGCAATAAAGCTGGCAATGTTGTTGTCACAAAGGAGTAGAGGGTGAACCTTGCAGGAAAAAACGTAGGTCACGGAGAAGATGCATGAGTCAAACAACCTCTGATGTTGTATTGGCCAAAGTACGATACTCAAACTCCGTACTCGATCGAGAGACAGTGAGCCGCTTTTTTGCACTCCAAGCAACTACATTTCCGCCCAGAAAAACTGCATAGCCATAAGTAGACCGACGTGTTTCCAAGCACCGCGCCCAATCATCATCTGAGTAGACAAGAAAATCCGGAACATCATCAGTAGAAAAGGTCAATCCATAATGTCGATGCAACCGTCGTATTCTAGTATGTCGTATTCCATAATGTTCAATGAACCAATTAAGGTGTTTCATTTCCGATGTATTCCAGTCGATGCATCCGTCGTATATTACATTCCCATGCACTAGTGGACAGCCTTATGGTAAGGCATGGGCCTGTTAGGACAAAGCAAAACAATTTTAGGGACTGTAATATAATTATTTTATTTTCGGTGCCTTAAAAAACATTCACAAAATACAGGGATCATTCTGCAATAATAAATATCTTATACGTTCCTTCCCAAATTATGGTCCATTCCTTGCCTAATTTCGGCTCATAATCAAGAAAATCATCTCCATCATCTTCAATTCATCAAAAATTATCAATTGATCATAAACAATACCAACTATAAACCAAAAATAACCAAATTATCGTAAAAACATCATAAAGCTAAAATTATCAATTTATCAAATCATCATCGTTAATCATCAAATCCTCGTTGTTCATCATCAAATCATCCAAAATCTTCGTCATTTATTCAAATATCGTCCTCATCATCAATAATTATAAAATCATCATCAATAAAAATCATCAATCATCAAAACATTATAACCGAAATCAATCATCAATCAAAACTCACCAATCATCATTAATAATCAATCATCAACATCAAATTATCAATCGATTATTAGATCCACCGTCATCATAAACATAAAATCATCAACTAAATTTTTTGTAAAAACGAAGCTCTGATCATCTGACCTCGTTTTCATCATCCTCTTACATATATAATATGTGTATACATTACTCACTCTCGTCATCGATCCGATCGGTCAAATCCGTTCGATCATCAAGAAAAAATCAGCAATCATAAACATAAAATTATCAACTAAAATATAAACCGGATCAAATCGTCAAATCGTGAAACTAGATTCTCGTAGAAACGTAGTTCAGATCATCAAACTAGATTCTCGGAGATCCATAGCTCCAATCATCAACACTCTATCATCATTGTCATTAATCCGATAATCATCAATCAAATATCATAAATCGTCAAATTAAATCATCATAACCGACTTTATTAATCCATCATCAACATCAAATCGCCAGATCATTATAACTGAAATCGATCATCGTCGTCATCATCATCAACTGTTGTCGCTATCATCAAACTCATCACCATAATTAGTTATCATCACCATTAGTAATAATATTTATCATTATCATAATCATAATTCATGCATCATCATCAATAATGAATTGTCATAAACACCAATATCCATCACCACACCACCAGCCGTTAGCATAATTAAAACCGCCGCACCACCACTGCCACCATAATCAGAACCGTTGGGCGAATCATCAACACCGACGGTCGAATCATCAAATTTTTCGATCATCAGCACCAATGGACGAATCATCAAATTTGTCGATCATCACGGGTAAATCCATGTATTCTTCGTTGAAATAAATGTTGACGACCCCAACATCATTCGGAAAACCCACCAACCAAGGTTGCACGCTGCCGGCCTGCTTCGATTCACCGCGCCACCACCAGATGCCTACACTGATTGACCGTCATACTCTAATTCACCGCGCCACCAGCCTACTTCAATAGATCAGATTGATCGGTGGGTTGATTGGGTGAATTTTATGCATCTAAATTACATAATTTTGTATCTCTCTTTAGCCATTTGATTTGCACGAATGTGTGTTTTGGTACAGAAATTATAAGAAAAATGATGGAATTAATACAATCAAGTGGAGAAGTGATGAAAAAGATGCAAAATTAAGCACTTGGAGTTATGGTGGGGAGCTAGACATTATACTCTTTTTCCGAAAGATTTTTTAATGAGGTAGTATAATCCGACGGATAGTGGATCATTACAATTCCATTATTCCGGTAAGAAGAAAAAGTGACGAGAAAATCGGTGATAAGCTCAAAGTGATGCTAGTGATTATTGCACATATGTCTCTCAGGTGGATTATTTTAAACCCAACCAACTGATCAATTAGTATATATGTCTCTCAAATCATATAATGTCCCGATTTTAGTTTTGATGGCACTTTTAGTTTACTCAACTTTAGCATGTCAACCATACTATGAATTCATCCCAGTAAATCCACCTGATCATTTATTTGTTGAAAATGCACATTTTGCTGTCGATAGATTCAATAATGTGAACCACACATCTTTGACATTTTTGAAAATAAATAACGCATTGAGATATATTCTGGGAGCTGGAGTAACCTCTGATGAGATCTTCATGGATGTAAACGACAATGATATCAATAAGACATGTGCGGCTATTGTCTGTGTGACAAATAACTTGAAAAATCTCACCGACTTTTACTGTCCAGAAGATGTTGAATGATTAAGTTGTTCATTTCATGTACTAATACGGTTTAGAAATAAATTCTTTTATCACTGAAACATTCATTCCAGTTAGTAGCTTTGGATGATTTTGTACTTGAAATGAAAATTTACATTGTCGAGCGCGTACTTGTGACGCTAATTAAATCGCTCAATTTTTTTTCTTAAAAAGAATTTCATTTAAAATGTTTGGAATCAGCCAAAAATAACGATTATAAACAGTTAAATGAATAGTAAGTCTATGATGTACATAGTACTCAATATTGAACCTGAAAGTTGGAGTATACCTAAATTTAATAGATTTTGCCAAATACCGACTTAAAACAATTCTAGATGATTGACATTGGAACACCACTTGGTTATGTGATGTTTCAATATCAGTTAGTCAGGTGGTGTTCTAGTTGTAAAGGGAATTTTATAAATTGAGTTGTATTAGGTTTTACAATAACTATTTATATTACAAGCAAGGTCTTATAGATAAATATACAAAACCTAAGCACATGTGTGTAATATACAAACAAACTAGTTTAATTGTCATCTAAGTCTTTTATTGTCACACCCCCTTCAAGCGAAATGTCAGATTAATCGACACGCGAAGTTTGGACCGGAAGAAGTCAAACAACATTTGATTAATCCCTTTCATGAAGATAGCTGCCACATGCAGTGGTGTAGACACATGACTAACACGAACCTTGCCTGCAACTACCAGCTCTAGCACAAAATGGTAGTCAATGTCAATATGCTTAACTCTCTTGTGAGCGACTGGGTTCTTTGCAAGAAAGATGGTAATGTTATTGTCACAAAGGAGTAGAGATGAACCTTGCAAGAAAAAATGTAGGTCACGAAGAAGATGCATGAGTCAAATGTAGGTTACGAAGAAGATGCATGAGCCAAACAACCTCCGATGTTGTATTGGCCAAAGTACGATACTCAAACTCCGTACTCGATCGAGAGACAGTGGGCAGCTTTTTCGCACTCCAAGCAACTAGATTTCCGCCCAGAAAAACTGCATAGCCATAAGTAGACCGACGTGTTTCCAAGCACCGCGCCCAATCATCATTAGTAGAAAAGGTCAATCCATAATGTCGATGCAACCGTCGTATTCCATAATGTTCAATGAACCAATTAAGGCGTTTCATTTCCGCCGTATTCCAGTCGATGCATCCGTCGTATATTACATTCCCATGCACTAGTGGACAGCCTTATGGTAAGGCATGGGCCTGTTAGGACAAAGCAAAACAATTTTAGGGACTGTAATATAATTATTTTATTTTCGGTGCCTTAAAAAACATTCACAAAATACAGGGATCATTCTGCAATAATAAATATCTTATACGTTCCTTCCCAAATTATGGTCCATTCCTTGCCTAATTTCGGCTCATAATCAAGAAAATCATCTCCATCATCTTCAATTCATCAAAAATTATCAATTGATCATAAACAATACCAACTATAAACCAAAAATAACCAAATTATCGTAAAAACATCATAAAGCTAAAATTATCAATTTATCAAATCATCATCGTTAATCATCAAATCCTCGTTGTTCATCATCAAATCATCCAAAATCTTCGTCATTTATTCAAATATCGTCCTCGTCATCAATAATTATAAAATCATCATCAATCATCAAAACATTATAACCAAAATCAATCATCAATCAAAACTCACCAATCATCATTAATAACCAATCATCAACATCAAATTAGCAATCGATTATTAGATCCATCGTCATCATAAACATAAAATCATCAACTAAAATATACACCTAATCAAATCGTCAAACTAGATTTTTTGTAAAAACATAGCTCGGATCATCTGACCTCGTTTTCATCATCCTCTTACATATATAATATGTATATACACTACTCACTCTCATCATCAATAATTATAAATCATCATCAATTATCAAAACATTATAACCAAAAATCAATCATCAATCAAAACTCATCAGTCATCATTAATAACCAATCATCAACTTCAAATTAGCAATCGATTATTAGATCCATCGTCATCATAAACATAAAATCATCAACTAAAATATACACCTAATCAAATCGTCAAACTAGATTTTTTGTAAAAACATAGCTCGGATCATCTGACCTCGTTTTCATCATCCTCTTACATATATAATATGTATATACACTACTCACTCTCATCATCGATCCGATCGGTCAAATTCGTTCGATCATCAAGAAATAATCAATAATCATAAACTTAAAATTATCAACTAAAATATACACCGAATCAAATCGTCAAATTGTGAAACTAGATTCTCGTAGAAACGTAGTTCAGATCATCAAACTAGATTCTCGGAGATCCATAGCTCCAATCATCAACACTCTATCATCGTCGTCGTCAATCCGATAATCATCAATCAAATATCATAAATCGTCAAATTAAATCATCATAACCGACTTTATTCATCCATCATCAACATCAAATCGCCAGATCAATATAACTGAAATCGATCATCGTCGTCGTCATCACCAACATCAATTGTTATCGCTATCACCAAAATCATCACCATAATTAATTATCATCACCATTAGTAATAAAATTTATCAATATCAATATCATAATTCATGCATCATCATCATTAATAAATTGTCAGCAACACCACCAGCCATCACCAAACCGCCAGCCGTTAGCATAATTAAAACCGCCGCACCACCACTTCCACCATAATCAGAACCGTCGGGTGAATCATCAACACAGACGGTTGAATCATCAAATTTGTCGATCATTAGCACCAATGAAAGAATCATCAAATTTTTCGATCATCACGGGTAAATCCATGTATTCTTCGCTGAAATAAACGCTGACAACCCCAACATCATTCGGAAAACCCACCAACCAAGGTTGCGCTCTACCGGCCTGCTTCGATTCACCGTGCCACCACCAGATGCCTACACTGATTGAACGTCATACTCTTATTCGCCGCGCCGCCAGCTTGCTTCGATAGATCAGATTGATCGATGGGTCTTAGACGATGATCTATAAACGGATTATCACGCGATTGATTAAACTTCACGGTGGCGAATGAAATTGGGGCAGAGAAGACGAAGAAGATGATTGCGAGAAGAAGATTATTTGGGATTTATATGTTGATTTTAAATATTTGCATAATCATGGGTTTATACACTATTCACACAATGGCATCGAAAATAAAATAATTAATTTTTAGCCCCGATACTTATTATTAAAATAGAGTTTGTTATGCCATTAGCCTTACCATAAAATTACCTTATCTAATTGTTTGTCATTTTTAATAATGATATCATTATAAGATATGAAAGAGGTAATAATATAATATAACAGACCAAAATATATATTATAGAAAGTATATTATTACAATACTTCCTACACAATTTAATGGGTAAGATAGGACAATGTAGGATATATAAATATATACAATATTTCTAATATAACTATAATTCTAAATTATTATTCATTGTTTTTTCCCCTAAGTTATCTGATTCTATTTTGATACGTTAATCTTCACTCCACTTTAGGTTAATTTAAATAGTTCATTTGACAAGAAATAAACTCATGATGACGCCACGGTTTCCCACTTTCCCAAATTACTTACTATAATTCAACCATTTATCCTAACTAATTAACTGTGCAATATTAATTCTTAATCTATTCATTTTTTATATTCCTAATTTTAGAGTATATATTGGAGCAGCATGTAATAGCTGGATGAATAAGCCGTTAAGTTGGTTTTTCTAGAGTTTTTGAAGTAAAATGATATAATATAAATAGATGAACATATTATAGAAAGTAAATTATTACAGTAAGTGCTACAGAATTTAATGAATAAGATAGGATCCTCTAAAAAATTTGCATTTCAGATGTTGGATAGACAAAAATATATAGTATTTCCAATATAATTATATAAATTTAAATTATTATTCATTTTTTCCCCTTATTCCCAAGATTTAACTAAGTTATCTGATTCTATTTTGATAACTGCACTTTAGTTTAACTTAAAATAGTTCAGTTGACAAGAAACAAACTCACCATAACGCACGCAACGCTCTCCCACTTTCCCAAACATACTATAATCTAACCATTTTTACTAATTAATTCACTATATTAATCCTTGATTTATTCATTTCTTATTTTCCTATTTTTTATGAGTATATTTTGGAGCTGCGTGTAATAGCAGGATGAATAAGCTGTAAAGTTGTATGAGATAATATACACCACATGCATACAACATGAATATATTCAACGAACCAACACCTGAATGCTAGGCCAACCCTGTCATTTTCCGATTCACCAGAAACACTACATGGGAAGAAGCACGTGAGCCATTGCACCTTGATTGCGATGACAAATGCGGTGGTACTTGTGGAGTACTAGGTCCTGGAATTCCGTTTGCTCATGCATTGCTGAAATTACAACCTTTCATGGAAAGTATTGATCTGGTGCCATGTGCCATTTCAGGCTCATATTTAGAGAAATTGAGGCATGACAGGCTGTACTACAAAAATTTAATTACAAGAGCTCGTGCCTCCATTAGAGATGGTGGTGTAATCAGCAGTGACGTTAAATGGGTTAAATGGGCGTGGATACCAGTATATCCATGCTCATACTTATATAAAATTTTAATATCCATTCCCACCCACTAACCCATGTATATCATTTTGAGATCCATGCACATCAACCTAGATACTCATCCCTACCTGGATATCCATATGCTCGTTTAAAATAAATCGATATATATATATATATATATGCTTCTTATAGTAAAAAAAAATTAAAACATTTTAAAAGTTAATATTTGTAATAAATCATTAAATATTTTGCACACATATTTACAAAATCCTCTTAAATTTATATACATAAATATATGTTTCAAAGCGAATGAAATGCGGGACTAAAACTTGAAGGAGGGAGCACCAAACCCGTATACGGTTTGGACTTGGATTGGAAATTTGAATATTGTTGGTACATAATATATACTCGTATAGTGTCTTTTAACTTTATATTTTAATAGGTATTATTTTACAAAAGTGAATAATAATTAATAAATTCAATAAAGTTATAGTATGGGGTCATTATTAATTCAATAATATTATTATTTTATATATTATATTATAGTGGAAATTATACGGGTATTACAGAAGGGTATGGAGCGGGTGGGGCGGGTGGGTATGGGGCGGGTTTTTAAAAAATATCCATACCCGCCCCATACCCACCATAGGTTTAAAAATCATATCCATACCCGTCCCATCTAATGAATTCAATGATCCATATCCACTTAAATGGGGCGAATCTGAGGCGTTTATCCATATAAACCTACTCCATTGCCATCCCTAGTAATCAGGGCATTGTTGTGGTATCAAGGTGAGTCTGGCACAAATAAGCTTGAAGATGCACAGACTTACGGGAAAAGGTTCGAGAAGATGGTAAAAGACCTTCGAACTGATCTGTTGTTGCCTACTCTCCCCATCATCCAGGTAACATAGTATCCGTTAGTTTCTAATGTTACAAAAGTTTAATGCATAGTGACCATTTCTTATATCGGAATCAATGTTTTAAAGGTTGCATTGGGTTCGGGACTATGTAGGATATAACCTCTCTCAATATTTATATCCTAAGAAACCCACAATATATATTTAACACCAACAACAACACGCAGCGGAAACTATCTCAACAAACAACTCTTTATTAAATCTTAACTATATTGGAGGAGGCGATCACACAACAACCACGACGTCGCAAACCCGACGTACGTTCAACAGGGTAAGTTCTACCAGACTTAAAACCCTAGACTAGACCTCAATGTCTATCTCTCTTTAACTCTCTTTGTTTTTCTATATCTCTTAATCTTGCCTCTACCTCTCTCACCTAAAATCAATCTCTACGTCTCTTTATATAGAGACTACATCAATCCTAATCCATAATAGAATCCAACTTCCTAATCCTAAACGGATACAATAAAACATGCAATATCAAATTATCTAGAATTCTAATTAAGTTTGGTTTAATACCCAACAGACTAGCATATAAGGATGTTGTTAGGGCACAAAAATTGGGGATTGACATTCCAAATGTGCAATGTGTCGATGCCTTGGGCTCGTAAATGAGCCTAATGGTAAGCACCTTACGACGCAGTCTCAGGTCCTGCTGGGCGAGAAAATGGCCCATGCTTTTCTAACTTCCAAATATTAGATCAATTCTAAACAAGTATTAATCCACTATGTATTATGTATTCTGGAACTGATATAAGCTATGTAACTGTATTCAGAGCCCTTTAAGTGACTTTGATATAAGCAAACTTAGCAATGAGAATAACTATTTGGAATTCTGTTGAAGCTGAAATTGGTGATATTTTTTCTACTACTGAATTGTACATGCACTTATAAACTATGGATCTCCAATTTCATATATGCAGTTTATTTTGCATGTAGTCATGATTGGAAGATCTAGTTTCAGGTTTTCGATATAACTTGTGCATAATGTTGATGCATGATCTTTGGTATCTGCATGAGTTTGTTCCCCTTAAAGAAATCTGGAGCAATTTCAGCTGAGTCCAAACTCTGTGATTACATAATCAACAAGAAAAAGAAGTTAATAACTAGCCATAAATGGAACACTGGATATATATATATATATAAAGAAAGAGGATTATTCATGTCTCCTCCCAATCAAAATAATCAAAGAGATACATCGTGAGTTCGAGATAATTTTTAAGATTACAGGGAAATTTAGTTCTATAGCAATGCAGTACTTTCCCTGTATCAAATAAACAAGCAGAGCCTTAAACTAAATAATGAGTCTATAATAGATTGTGGGTGAGATCAGAGGTGAATCTGGCAAATATTGTTCTCTAACACTCTAATTTTGCAATCACTCGCTAGTTTATCTCATTAAACGTTATTTGCATGTCCCTTCGGAGGCAGTAAGAGATTTACCAGCTCAGTTTCACAGCATCAGAGCATTATAAAAGTTCAATCTAACAGTCACAAGTTGTCTAGACAATAATTAGTCTGTGAGCACTTCCCAATCCATCTCATTAAACATTATTTGCATCTTCCCTCGGAGGCAGTAAGAGATGTCTCGGGTTATATATATATATATACATATATATATATATACATATATATATATATACATATATATATATATATATATATATTGTATGTATACATGTCTCAAAAAAATTATATTGTACATATGTGATTATGTCAAAACATTATATGGTACATATACATGTCAAAAAAATCTATGACAGGTAACCATGAATATTATGTAATAAAAAAAACATGTATATTTCAAATTCAATTACTTAGTACAAGTACATTAGCTTATTTTCACTGGAATTATAGACACTTTCTCTCTCTAAAAACAGAAGAGAGTAGCTCAGTTTTCGGTCACGGTCGACATCAAATCAACAATCATTCTTCTGTGTTTTCAGCTCAGAAAATTAGGGATCTGTCATATCCTTTCTCTGAGAATACAGTGGTAGTGTTTATTTTCACATGCATAAAGTTTGAGTTTTAGGGTTTTTCAACACGCAACGTAGACTAGGCGGTGTATTGGCAGTATCTGGAAAAGAAAGATTCCCCGTCCGATTGGCCACCTGGCATCACAGTGATTGGGGGGCGGACGGAAAATCGAAGTTTGGCGTCTAAAAAGGAGAACTTCGTGTGAGGCAGTTAATTTCGGTGCGTCCCGAGGCGTCAGAATTCTCAAGGTAAGTGCTCTATAATCCCGCTTATTGGACATGAGTAATTAATACATAGCCACGCCTATCGATTACTGGAAAAGATAATCATGAGGAGTAGTGGTTCGAGAAATAAGTTGAATTCAGACAGAATCAGTCAGTTAGAAGGTAGAGAGATGATGTGGAGGAAGGGCTCTATAAATACCCTTCATGAGGACAGATCAATACTCAGAAAAAAGTTCCAATCCTCACCATCTGAGTATTGGAGAAACAATAGTAGTAACGATAGTTTTTTCAACTATATCTCTCACTTTGATAGCAAAATGGGAGATAGTCCATCTCTGAATACGGAGGAGAGGGCTCTGTCACCGACAGGCTCAGAATATTTCGAGGAAAGAAGAGAGCTGAATGCAGTAGGGGTGGATTTCAACATGTATGCTCGTCCAACCAGAAGAGGAGGAGTGTTGACGCTGACAAGGGACGACATTGAAGCGTCAATCCCGGTGGAGCAAAACTGTTTACTGGCGTACTGCCTAGACACTAGGAACTTCTCAGAAGAAGCGGTGGAAGCGTACTTCAGAAACTTCTAGGCGGTCACCGCAGAGGTAATCCACAGATATGGTAATTTCTATGTTGTTAGGTTTGACTCCCGTGAGGAAGCGCTGGCGGTGCTCCATCGGAGTCCATATGCTATCGCGGGGAAGTCTATTAGCATTTAGGAGATGGGGTGCAGGCATTATTCTCAGGGATGTCCGTGTGGAAAAGGTCAAGGTAAGGGTCCAACTCCATGGACTGTCGGCGGAGGCGTTTGCTCCAATGGCAGCAATAAAGGCGGCGAATATGGCGGGAGACGTAATAGATGTAGAGATTGAACCGCCTCCGGCCCGAAATGTCTCGTATCTTAGAGCAACCATGTGGATCGTGTCTGGAGAGCCACTCGTCACAGGTTTCTATGTTGATCTGGATTATGTAGAGAATCCGGAGCGCAGGAGAATCTGGATCCAGGTTCAATATGAAAGAGTTTTTAGAGTATGTCGTCGCTGCGGGGTTATTGGTCATCGGATGAGTAGGTGCCCAATAGTAAGCGATGAGGTTTTGGATGAGTTCATAGAACACAAAGTGCGTTCTCATTTTGAGCTCAGGGGAGTCAATATTGTTTACGATCCTAGGAGGCAGATGTTCGCTGGAGATATAAGGGCTTACAATCACAGAAGAGGCCATGGGAACACCAACATCCCAGTAGACTACATGGAAAATAGACGCCTAAGATATAGGCATATATAGAGATGTGCAGGAGGGCTTTCTTATCTCCATGAGAATGGAACCTGGAAATAACAGAAGATTTACAGTTGGGGATAGACTGGAAGGAAACCCTTTTCAAGCTAGAAGCTAGGCCTTTGATCCCTACTTTGGTGAACAGGACAGGGAGCCCCAGCCTAATATACCCAGACAAGTCTCAACTCCACCTGCTATGCTCATTGATGATGAAGAATATAACCCGCAGTGTCAGAATGTGGAGGTTCAGGATCTAGGAGAGTGGGTCAGGGGTCAGGAGAAGTTGGAAGGTCACATGAGGGCTGAATTAGAGCGTGTGACAGTACATCTACGCAACCTGGAAGTTGTTGAGAATGCTCTCACTTCCATAATGGAGACAGCGTTGCAGGGTAACGCAGATGGTATGCACCTGAGAGTCATAGTGGAAGGAGCTTCTGCCATTCCAGGGTGGGCAGGAACTATTTCAGAGATTCCTCCCCCTCTACAACAAGTTCAGTGGATGGAACGACTACCAGACATGCCAGAAGAGGGAGAGAATAGAGAGGATGAGATTATTGTTATATCTTCAGATGATAGTGACTCAGATGTATCATCACTAGACTCAAGCTCTAACTCTTCCAGGCAAACTAGAGGACCCACTATTGTTATAGGCAGGCAGAGAAGACACAAGAGAGGCAGGAACCCACTGGAAGAGGAGGAGGACAAGGAGAAGAAGAAGCAGAAAATGGTACAGCCAGAGAAAGCAACCAGGAAGAGGAGAGGCTATGCTAGATTTATACTGAGAAGAAGAAGGCCCAATTTTGAAGTGGGGCAATCATCTAGGCCAGCTCAAGCTGTAACACAAGATCAAATAGTACAACCAGAGCACACGTTGGAGGCTCCTGCTGCAGAGGTAGAAAATATGGAACAACATCTACAAGGAAATAATGCGGCACTTGCTGAAACAGCATATCAGATGGTCGAGGTCACTTACAACTGGAATATCAAAGGGGTACATAGAGCATCATCTGAACCAATCACGCAATCTGAAGTCCTCAAATCAAGGAAAAGAGCTAGTTCAGAAGAGCCACAGCCTGACCTCACCAGATCTCCAAAGCGCAGGAAGGTGATTCTGAACCACTCTATAAAAGATAAGGAGGAAAGGGTGATTGTTCCAGATTCTGAAGAAGAAGAAGAGTGAACCAGTCAAATAGTGGGATTGGGGAGAGAAATCCTGGTGGTGCCATCTGAAGACAGCAGCAAGAAGCAGGATGATACAGCCAGTTCAGATGAGTTTGGGGAGGACCAGATCGAGGATCTACTCGAAATGGCCAAGGAAGATAGTGATGATCCATCTACCAGCTCTGGAGGAGAGGAGGTGTCCTCAAGAAGACTGTCAGTGCTGAAGGAGGCGGAAGGAGGAGCCTCAGAAGTAGGCCTTCAGGTGATTGAGCCAAATCAATCACCTCAGCATCCATGACGACCATCGTGTGGAACTGTAGGGGCTGCAATAACACCCCTACAATGAAGGCGATCGACCAGTTGATTCTGCGATATAAACCCGACACGTTGTGCCTGATAGAAATAAAAGCCATGGAGGATCATTTTGCCCGTTGGCAGCAAAGCACATATTTCAGGAATTTCAGGATCGTGGAACCGACTGGTAGATCAAGTGGTCTAGCTCTATTTTGGTCTAGCAAGTTAGAAGTAGACTTAGTTTTTGTCTCTAGTCATTGCATCACTAGTTTAGTCACTAATGCCTCAGGGAGGAAATGGTGCCAAATAGCTATTTATGGCCCTCCTATCCTTCATCAGAGGCCATCTTTCTGGAATAATATTTCTAGCTTGCATTACTTTAGGAATTTCCCATGCATCATCATAGGGGATTTCAACCAAATCATCTCTCAGGATGATAAAAGGGGGGGAATTCCTATACATATAACCCCCCCAAAATCCACTAGTAAACTGCATCAATCTGCATAGTTTGAGAGAGCTGGAATCAAAGGGCCTTTGGTTCACCTGGACCAACTCACAAGAGGAACCAAATACCATTGTGGAGAGACTGGATAGAGCATTTGGGAATGATAGATGGTTCTCCTTGTGGCCAGAAGCTAAGGTAACCAATCTTCCTTTCTCTCATTCTGATCACAGTCCTATCCTATTACAGCTGCAACAACCAGAGCAGAAGCCCATGAAAATGATGAGATTTGAATTTATATGGACAAGTATGGATCCACCTCTACAGATCTTGAGGAGAGTATGGTCAACTGTACAAGTAGCACCAGTATCTTCAGCACAACAAACTGAAGGTGATTTATTCTCAGCTACACTGCACCTTGTTCTGGTACATCTATGCAACTAACATAAGAGGACTTTTGGCAACATGGAAAAGAAAATTGCACATAAGGAAGAGGAACTGAAGAAGTTTCAAATGGGAAATGGTTTGTTTGTAAATGCAGAAAGAATTAAGAACTTGGTGGCACAGAAGGAGACTCTTGAACAGAAATTGTCAGATTACTGGCAACAGAGGGCAAAAGTAAATTGGATGAGACAAGGTGAAAATAACACAAAGTTCTTTCATAAATGAGCAACCAGAAGGAAAGAATCCAACAACATACAAGGATTATAGTTGCAAGATGGGAGTTGGACCACAGATCAGAACTGTATTTTACAGGAAATGACACTGCATCTGAGGAACATACTCACAGAGGACTATGGAGATAATATGTTGACAGAGACAGATACTTAATGGGAGAGTTTGGCTCAGGCTAACCATAAGGTCTTATCCACACAACAAAAGGTTAGGAAAACCTTTCTCAAACAGAGAAATATGGGAAGCTCTGAAACAAATGAAATCTTGGGGAGCACCTGCAGAAGATGGTTTTCCTGCTAGATTCTACAAACACTACTGGAGAGAGGTGGGGGAAGATTTGGCACAGATGATCCTTAGAATAACAAGAGGAGATCAGTTTCCACTGCATTGGAACAGAACTCGCATCATATTCATTCCAAAGAAAAAGGTTCCAAAGATAGCAGCTGAGTTCAGACCCATTTCAATATGCAATGTCAAGTACAAAATAATAGCCAAGATGATTGCTATTAGATTGAAGTCTCACATGGAATCTCTAATTGCATCATCACAAAATGGCTTTGTACCAGGCAGACACATATCAGAGAGTGTCCTATTGGCACATGAAGTTCTGGAGCACATCAGGAAATATAAAACAGCAAGACAGGGACTAGCGACTATAAAACTTGACATGAGCAAAGCCTATGACAGAGTCTCCTGGAGGTTCCTGGAAAAAGCACTGACTTTCATCAAGATGCCTACTAACTTGTTGAACCTCATAATGATGTGTGTCCAATCTGTTACATACCAGGTGGTGGTGAATGGGGTGGTCAGTCAAACTTTTACTCCGAATAGAGGGCTAAGACAGGGTTGCCCGTTATCCCCTTATCTATTCATCTTATGTCAGCAATTCCTATCAGCAGGTTTGGACACTCTGGCATTGAGGAATAAGC
Organism: Sherardia arvensis; assembly: GCA_948330725.1. Taxonomy (NCBI): domain Eukaryota; kingdom Viridiplantae; phylum Streptophyta; class Magnoliopsida; order Gentianales; family Rubiaceae; genus Sherardia; species Sherardia arvensis. The sequence continues at coordinate 8,812,277 of OX415244.1, forward strand.
ACATGGGAATTCAGGTATCTAGAGGAGTACCTAAGATCTCTCACATAATGTATGCTGATGATTGTATCTTATTCTCAAGATGCACAGCCCAGGCCACTGAGGACCTAAAACAGATATTGGACTCATACACAACTCTGGCAGGACAGAAATTAAACAATGATAAGTGTTCCATTTTCTTCAGTCCAAACACCACTTCTGAGGCACAAAAACAGATGAGAGATCATACATCCAGGGACAAGGAATTGGAGGAACTTATTTGGGGAACACCATACTTTTTGACCAAAGCAAATCTGAGATATTCAGATATCTTATCAGCAAATTCAAACAGAAATATGATTCTTGGAAGACAAAACTGTTGAATCTCCCTGGCAGAGTAACCTTGGCAAAACATGTGCTACAATCTTTGGCTATATACCCCTTAGTAATATTTAGAATTCCAGTAAGGGTGCTGAAGAAACTAGATGCCATGACCTCTGCTTTCATATGGGGAGGAAAGATGGAAGGAAAAACAGTGCATTGGAGATCATGGACTCATTTGAACAAGTCCAAATTAGAGGGAGGCCTAGGCCTAAGGTCTACTTTAGGGATGAACAAAGCATTGATAGCCAAGCATGCATGGATTCTTCTCTCAAACAAACAGTCTCTCCTCACACAGGTGCTCACTACTAAATACCTCAGATATGAAAATATATTAACAGTCTCGGTACGATCAGGTGACTCCTGGGGATGGAAATCTATTGTCTGGGCAGCTGAACTGATCAAGAACAACCTCTGCTGGAAGGTATCTAATGGGAGAGATATATGCATTCATGCACAATGGATCCCAAATCTACAGAACCCCATTCAGGTAACAAATTTGATAGCAACCCACACTAATCTGAAGGTGTCTTATCTAATTGATCAACAAAATGGCGTGTGGAGATACCCCCTCATTCGATCACTATTCCCCCAACATATAATTCCACACATCCAGAGTATACATTTGGATACTCAGGGCAGAGATGAACCTCTTTGGAGATGGACAACAGATGGCAGGAGCCAACAGGAAGAAAAGAAAGCTGGATGACAATGACATCTGTCCAAGATGCCAACAAAGAAATTGAAGATGAGACACACTTGTTTCTGCACTGCAGAGAATCCCTACTCATCTGGACAACTGCAAATATTGCCATCAACACAACAATTGCCTCCAATTTTAGTGCATGGTTCTTCCAGCTAGTCATGGAATCGACACAGACGCATCAACTGATACAGATCATTATCTTGCTCTGGGGAATATGGAAGTGCAGAAATAGCTCTATTTTCAGGCATCAAGACATTCCACCAGTACTTTGTGTTCAACAAGCTCAGGCAGATCTAGTTCTGATGACCAAAAGCATTGCTAGCAACCACAGAACGGAAGACCGGGAGCAGGAGAACTTGTCAAACAACCCTGATCAACAACTCTCCTTACAGGCTATCAGAAGTGGGGACACAACTGAGGGCATCCCTGAAGCTTGTGTTATAAGTTTTGATGGATCATACAGAGATCATATGAAAGTAGGAGCTGCAGGGTGGAGGATATGGAAACCTGGTTGGAATTTAAACACGGACATATCAGGCTCAGATTTCTTCCCAGCCACCTCACCCCTGCGGGCTGAAGCGGAAACCTGTTGGAGGGCACTGAAAGCAGGAAGAAGAAATAGAGTTCAGAGGGTCAACTTGGTCACTGATTCTGCCCAGCTCAAGACATCGATCTTGAATCCTTTGTCAGCTCCGATTGCAATCAAAGGAATTATCAATAGTATTATGCAACTAGCGGATTCACTTGTTGAATTTGCTGTAATCAAGGTCGCCCGTTCCTTTCTAGTAAAGGAGCATAACTTGGCCTTTAGCCTTAGTAGAAATGTCTGTAATATAATTAGTTCTACTACCTTTCTTTAATTACTTAATGAAATATGTTTATTCAAAAAAAAAAGTACATTAGCTTTCACTAAGCCCCAAAGGACAACACTCTTAAACAAACACAGCTGCCTTGGATGAGCCAGCAACGGCGTATCACCACGGCTCTGTTGTTGCCATATTCAGCCTCCGTCAACAAAGTGCTGCTCTCAAGAAAACTGGTACTGTTCATGAGCACCACCTCTTTTTTATGAAATTTTTTGAACAATTGAATGTTATGGGTGATCCGGTTGATAATATCGTGAGAAATTGATTTGGTTCCTCAATACTTTGAGACATGAGTTTAGCTCTTTTAGTATAGCTTCTAGAGATCATGTTCCCTTTTACATGAAGGGTGTTGATGAGGCTAAAGCACATGAGAAAATATCAATATGATAAGCTGTCACGAAAAAGAAAATATCAAGGGGTAAAACGGTAAATTCTAGTCCAGTCAAGGGTCAGTCAACGTGACCACCACCCAAACGGAGGCAGTTGAGCTCAGGCAGTATATAGAAGAATAAGCAAGCCATTTCTGTTTATCGAATCAGTAGAATCAACACACGCGTCATCTCTCCCATTATCACCTACCTAAATCCATCTACATGTCCATTTCCTGGGCACTTACATCATCTCTTCCTTCCATCTCTCCTTAGACGACTATCAGATAAGACGACTGTTCTTTTCTCTCTCTCCTCTGTACCGACCCCCCAAAAACCATATCTCGCCGGAGGGGTGGTTCGGGGCTTAACGTCGGCGCTCCTCGCCGCAACCCGACCACCCCTTCCACCCCCTACCTTTCCCCCTTCAGTACCCAGCCGCCCCTCCTCCCTCACACCGGAAACCAGCCATCCCCGCCAGCGACGACAGCTCGGAGCCGCCGATACCGCCGATTCAACGATGGAAAGTCCACCGACGCGATCTCCTCCTCGCCGCTGTGTGAGGAAGCCGGAAAGACAGTTTCCGACAGTCGCCGGCCGTGGTGGTCGCCGGAGGACCGCAAAAATCACTGCTTTTGCTGCCGGAACCACAAGGGGTAACAGATCCGACTCCTACACGACCAGATCGGACACGGAGGCCTACTCACGCGCCTCACGCGCGGCCGACCCAGCTGCCACGCGCCACCACGTGCCGTCCAGTCGTGAACAAGCCGGCCTATCATCGGATTCATCCTTCGCCGGGAACACGCGCCTCCATCCTGACACAACGCGCCGGAGCGTGACTGCACGCGCCACACCTCCTCAGCCTCCCCCACCAACAGTATCTGGATCCAGTTGCAGATGAATGGTTTCTATTCTTTTCTTTATTTATTTATGTCAGATGAAATATGTGCTTCATTTGGGTCTTTTTGCATAATTATTTGGACTAGTTTATCGAGTATTCAGTGCCTATCTGCTGTTTTCCTTGTAAACGGATTAGCCGCGCTATGGAAAATCCTTTGGGCTTCTAGTCTCTATTCTGAAACAGTGCAGGAGAAATCCAAGTCAGAATAGTCTTGACGACGTATTTCTGGCAACTCTGTGAATGAATTTAGACTGGTAGACTTGGTTGACTCTAATCTTACTGTTGGGGTTGGTGCAAGTTACTGATGCTTTACCTGCCAGATAGTTAGATGCTTTCGGGCATTAGATTTTAGGATGTTCAGATGTATTTCATCGCAATTTTTAGACTTAGAAACAGCGTACACTGCGCTCTGGATACAGTTTAGGTTTTCAACTTATTCTGTATTCTCTCAAATTGCCTCCCTTTGAGGAGATTAATGAAGGCCTGGGGAACCTAATAAATATCCCTCCATTTATGATGGTTTCTAATTAAAAAAAAAAAAAAATCATCTCTTCCTTCCAACTGTCCATTCCCTTAATTTGTATATATATGTGTATTCTTCTACTTCCTCCATTGCTCAACAAATGCAAGAAGGTAATTCAAAATGTGTGCTTTAGTTTTGATTTCTTAAGAATTTACGGGTAGGATGTTGTGTTGTTTTTGTATGGATGTAGAAGTATGTATTTTTCAAGTGCTTTTGGCTAGAAGTATTCACTTTCTTCTGTTTTTGGGTTTTGAATCCTTTTCGCTACTTGTGTTTTGCTGGATTATTTGAAAAAAAAAAAAATGGGTGCTTTATTTTGAATTCCCATGAACCATATTTACAGTTAGCATGTTGTGTGTGTTTGTCTATGGATGTAGAAGAACGATGATAATATTTTCTCATGATCTTGTTGATCTTTTAATAACTGTAGAGATTGAATTGCCATTTCTCATTTTCTCTAGTAACCGCTGAAATTGAAATATGCTTAATTTGTGTTTTGTATAACTGAAGGCTTATTGAATTATGTGAGGGTCATGCCTTTTTGTCGTACTGCATATCTATGCATGAGTATATTTATGCTTTTTGAGTCTCTATGAAGTCCAATATTGTTCATTATAGATAGTTTGATATGATATCTTGGGAGGTTTAATTTGCTAATTTTGAAAATGTGAGAGGTTGCTGGCTTATATAATATGTTGCTTGACTTTACATTAATCCTATATGCTCTGTACTATGGCCTATGATGTTAAATATAAAATGGCAGGCCTTCTTTATATTATCATTTGAAACATTACAAGACTTGGAAAATATTCTGCACTTTTGCTGAAGAATAAACTATATGCTTTGCCTGAAGTATAAACTGTATTGTTTGCTGGCATTCTTTATGTGATTATATGGTAACATTTTAGCCAGGATTTATAATTGGGATCAAGAGAAAAAAGTTAGATCTTCCTTAATAATGATGGAACACTTTTGTGATCAATGTGTGTTTAAATGCTCTCTTGCTGGATACTTACAGTGAGGTGCTCCAAAGTGATACTTTAGTTGATGGTAACGTTTTGTTGATAATGACTATTGATCAATGATCACTAGGTATTGCTTGTATACTTATGCCCTCTGGATGTTGGTTATATTTTTACATGCTTGACTATTATCCGCTGAGATATGTGTCACTCTTTGACTGCAGGTGTTCTTGTTTTTTTCTTTCCATAGAAATGTTCTTGTTTTTTTCTTTGCTTCCCAGCATATTTAAATGTTACTTGCCCGTTCTTACAAATCTCTGATCAACCGAAACCAGATTCTGGTGTCTTTGGGTTTCGAATCCCTTTTACTTTAGCATATGGATTGACAATTTAGAGGGGTGTTGCTATTTACACCCATCTAGTGGTGAAAATAACCTAGGGATAATAAAAAGTTGGTGGGTCATGATGTGCTCTTTAATATTTAATTGTTAGAATTTAAAGTTATGTTTTAGTTCTTTTACATTATATTTAAAATTTAATTTTTTAATGTTAAATAGGAAGGTTTATAAATTTATGACACAATCAAAAATATTTTTAATTATTATCAAATACTATATAAATAGACAAATTCTAAAATTTATTTGAATTTATTAAAATAATTTATCATCGGAATTAGTTATTGAAATTTAACCATCTCAATATAAAATATATGGGTTAGTGTCTTTTAAACTATTTGAAATTCTAATAAACTAATAATAAATATTTAAGAATGATTATTTAGTAAAAAATTAATTTTAATTTTTGTATTTTATCCTAATTACTATTTAATATTTTAGTTTACAAAGTTTAAAGAGTGTAAATTTGTTGTAAATGGAATAAATAAGATTAAATTAAAATATTAATTATGAAGCTATATAATAAAAGAAGGAACAATTTATATTAATCAAATATTTACTTAAATAGTATATTAACCGCATAAAAGGATTTTATTTTAATCAAATGTATTTAATTAAAATGAAAATGTTAAGAAGTAAAAGAAAAGATTCAAGTTGGCTATTAAAAAGTAAAAAATGATCTAATTAGTTATTAATGCACATTGATTTAAGTAAAAGTAGGGTAGGGTGGTGCAAATAGCAAGTAGGGTGGTGTAAATAGAATCACCCAAATAGATTGTCTGAATTTACTTGAAATTGCCATTTTGTTTCTGAGTTCTTCCTCGGTATCGTAGAAATATAGTTGCAGATGTCTAGCTTTTTTGGGATCTGGTGAATGGAATATTTATTAATAGAATGGTAAATTTGACATTGAGCATGGAAAGTATAAATGCCTCTCTCTCTTACTTAAATCCTTATCATATCATACTCCAAAGGATGTGAATGCAAACATATTGTTGTAGCTGCGAATACATTGCCTAAATTCAACAAATTCTTTACCAATTTACTCCACATTGTTTAAACCGTAAACTGCAATATTATAATTTCTCAAGAAACACTGATGAAAAAACAAAGAAACATGAAGCTCAGAGAAATCTGTCTAGCTTAAAATGAATTAGAAAGTCGGAAATTCGATGCTGGAACCGCATTTTTTGCCTCTTGGGAGCACTGGACAATCAATTATGTTTGAGCCACTGGTATCCACACACACATAGATCTGATAGAGCTGGCTATTCCCAGAATCATCCACATTGCACTCAACATAAGCATCAAATCCAATGCCATCTTTCATCGCACCTTTTATGCTCTGCAAGTCATAAGATCCACCATCTGGATTGATCCCTACAAGGATACATGTCGCGAAAATGCGTTACATCTCTAATACATATTACTAGGTTTTGTAAAATTCAATTTAAATATGTATATGAATCAGAAGCGGATCTATACTTAGGTTAGGGCAGGATCAGCCAAATAAGCCTGTGAACAGTATTTCTCTCTCTGTACTGTCTCCTACCTTGATATTAATTTCTAAATCCGCCACTGCATATGATAGTTCAAAATATTGCATTTTACCTGCTGTTGTGAGAGCTTCCAAGAGATTGGCTTGCTTCTTTAGGTTTAGGGCAGTCTCAAAATACTCGTGCTGATTAAGGACGGATTCGGAACATGTTCCGTGTTTGTTCCACTCGTGCGACCAGAAGCCAGTGCCGTCGCTGCTCGGACAAGCTAGGGATGCCCAGTCAGTCTGCATTCTGCTTTCAAGATCTGAAATCTAAACATTTTGAACATTCAGTAACTAAGGATTATAGAAATGAATTACTAATAATTAAGTAGTAACAATCAAGTATATAATAGTGTTAATATATATTTACCTGGCCTGGGTTGAATTCAGCACTCGGGTCACAGTTGGACGGATAAGTCCCATCATTGTAATTGGGCCAAAGCCCGTGAATTCCGAAATCTGCGGCAGGCTTCCCTGTTTGTGGATAACAGCATCCTTTTTTGGATTCACAGTAAGCTCCCGGCCACTGAATCATGAAATCAATTGTATTAATTTCAAATAAATATTATATTACCAAAATGGAAAAGAAATTAAGCTGGTGTAAATCTTTATATTATAAAAAATCATACCCTTCATTTGAGATGAAATTTACTCACAAATTTTATAATCTACGGGCACTTATCCAATTTTAAACTGTGTCAAAGTTCATTAAAATATTTCACAATGATAAAACAGTAATGTCAGTGTCACACTATGATGTAATACTATTTCAAAATCAAAAGGTAATCGACACACAGTTATTTAGAAATAATCATAATCAAAGGTATGATTGTACTGAAATCATCACCGAATACTGAAACAATAGAATCGTGAAAAAGTTATTTCTTGAACAGTACTGAAATCATCATCGAGTAAATGGTGAAAGATAAAACAACATACTTGTTGGACAAAGTAGAAGAAATCAAAGTCTTTTTGAGCAGCAGAAAGAAGGCTTAGACAGCCAAATGCAAAAACCATAACCAAGACTGAAAAGTTGAGCTTCATCTCCATTGATTTCTCTGGCTCTGAATTCTATTGTGTTTTTGATGGGGAGAAGAAGAGTATAAGAATGATGAATCTACTTGGTCATGTATTTATAGGCAGGCCATAAAAGAAAGGGAAAGAGATCGGGGAAATTAAAGATGGGATTGTGCATAATATCTTCCTTTTCATATAACGGCAGTTCCCATTTGGACTTAAAAGAGTACACACTACTACGTCGGCCGAACTAACTAAACCATGTGTTTGTTTTGTCACTTGTACAATTAAACGATTTTATTTTCATTTTTACTCTATCCGTCTCATTCGAGTTAGTTGATGTTTGATGGAACTTATTTCTCGTTGAATTAAACGGAAAAAAATTAAAAATATCAAATTATACTGAAAAATATAATATACTGAACTGAACCGAAAAAAATAAAAGAAAAATCAAATTGTTTTACGGAAAAGTTCTGTCAAATAAGCTCTAATATCTGATCTTAAAAATAATAATTCAATATTCCAACAATGGAGTGTTGTTTGTATACATCTATCATGATCTCATGAAACATGAAAATAATTTAAATTATAAATGGTTAAATATGCTCCGATATGACAGGCGTCGATTCTCTCCAATTTCAGTTTAGTTTAACTTATATCAATTCATTTCATTTTAATTTGATGAAATGTGATTTGATAAAATTCAACTCAATTTATCTATATTGTCAATATTCTTAATATATTACATTTGTATTTCAATCAATATTTCAATTCAATTCAGTTTAATAAACACAAGCCGGTTAAAACATGCATATACTCCTAAGATGTTGATGTTTTAAAAATATTAATCATCAATCCTAAAATGTAATTTAACATTTAAAATAGACTACTATGAAAAATTAAATATGTACATATGAATGTGACGAAGCTATACAAATAATTGGGCGGTTCGTTGAATTTGAAATATGTACAAATAAATGAGGCGTTCACATTTCACGTCACAATCCATTTAATGAGATTCAAAGTATATATTCAATATATGAATTTAAATGAATGTGAACGTATTTCTCCCGCATATCCGTACGTGATGTACCATCTCAAATGGAATACAGTTGATTTTCAGCATATTCCATTTATCTTACCTTTTGAATATTTGGTATTAAATCTAACAGCATATTCAGTATTATTCCTTTGGTATCTAGCAGATATCATATATATTCCTTACTTATATCATTCATCATTTGTCATGTTATTTTACGCACAAAACACAAATTTATAACGTTGTATGCTAATTAAACCTTATAATGAAGTTTTTATTGACACTACATGTTCAAATTCATAAGAGAATAACATTCATCCGGATGATCCTGATATATGCCTTATCAGGCACCAATAAGATAATGGCACGTGTACAATTGTAATGTTTTAATTAGTTAAAATATTTTTAGTAAAATTTTAAAACCCTAATTTAGAATGCCTAAACTCGTCTGGGTAATGATTGAACACGTGGCCCAATAATAAATTAGTTAAAGATGATGTGTCGTTATTTAATTGGTGTCTGATATTGCCAATATCAGGATGATCCTGATATATATTAAACTGAATTCATAATATAGTATGTTTATTTGTTTATATGGATTTGATGAAATTGTAAAATGATCGACATGTGTTAATATGAAATTCAATGGCACATCATGCCTAATCAATTTTAGAAAGTTAACTTATTTCATCACGTTTTAGTGTATAGTCGATAGTACATTTATAAGCAGAACTTTTCAGATTCATTAGCTCGGATGAGCACAACAACCTTGTAATGAACTTTTTATTGACATTTCATGTTCAAATTTAAATACTTCATATATTATCATGTTTATTTGTTTATATGGATATATGATTAAATTGTAAAATGATCGTCAGATGTGTTAATAAGAAAATTTAATAGCACATAATACCTAATCAATTATACAAAGTTAACTTATTTCATCACGTTTTACTGTAGTCGATAGCACAGTTATTAGCAGAACTGTTTAGATTCATTCGCACGGATGAGCACAGCACTTTTAATCAGTAATCTTCAGCTCAATTAATGTTAAATGAATTAAAAGTTGAATATTTTAATAATATACATTGAACAAGAATGAATGGCGTTTAGAATTCGTCGCGTGTTGATGAAGAGGAAAACGCAGGGAACTCGATCTCCTTACCGCATTTACCATGAGGGAAAACTGGACATTCCATGAACTCAGTTCCAGTAGAGTCAACGCAGAGATAAACCTGATAAATTTGATGGTTGTGGGACTGGTCAACGTTGCATTGTATGAACGGAGTGTAACCCAACCCATCTTTAATCGCCTCTTTAATCCTCTCCACGCTGTAAAATTTCCTTCCCGGACTAATTCCTGCATGCAGGCATCAAGTTATTACACAAAAACTTACCATTAACCTTTTACATTTATCTCCGTGTATCAAGTTCGTTTTGATGAAATACAATACGATGAAATTCAACTTATTTAGGGTGTGTTTGGCAGATTTTTTTAAATGTTGTACTTCAAATCAAAGCAACTTTTAGTGTTTTGGTAAATCGCCAAAAAAACTGCTTATTTCACAAGTAGAATGTATTTTTAGATCAAAAGTGGCTCAAAAGTAGAAGCTGATAAGACCAGTTTCTACTTTTTACCACATCATAAGGCAGAAGCATCCAATTTTTTTTATAAAAGCACAGCTCCATCAAATACACCCTTAGTTATATTGTTCTTGTTTTCAATATATTTTAATTTTGTTCAATAAAAATAAACCGTAGAGAACAAACTGTGTGTATAACCAAATGTCGAATTATATTTTTGTTAAACGGAATATGTCTGCTAATCATGATAAGCTCATGAGCAGAACTGAACTGAACTGATCTGAACCATTTGTTTTGTCAAACAAAGTGATTGATTTGTGAGCTCATACCTTCTTTCTTGAGGATTTGGAGAAGATTGGACTTTTTCTTCAAGTTTAGAGCAGTTTCAAAGTAAGTACGTTGGTTGAAGAGAGAACAAGTTCCATGTTTCTCCCATTCATGAGTCCAGAATTTCACTCCATCGCTGCTTGGACACGACAGTGATGGCCAATCTTTATGCATTTTCTCCATCAGATCTGAAACCTATATGCAAAAATAGAAATATAAAACGTGAAAAAAATTAATACTAGAGATTTTTCAACGATTTTAATGTTAGAATATTGTATATATATTGAGTGTAAGCAAAAGATACAAGAATTAATTTAGTATTGCATGCAGTGCAAGTTTATTTTCAAACAGAAAACTTTAACGTCATCTTCAGTTAAGTAAAACATAAATTTTAAACCGAAGATATGACTTTAAATTCTTTAATATATATTAGTTCAGCTTGAATATAACAGACATAAAAGTATTATTTTGTTAGTTTCTTACTTAAAAATTCATAATAAATAACTGGAAAGTGGAAGCATGTCATTTTCCAAGTTCTTCTCTTGCACGTTAAGTCGTTAACTCATGCAATTTGGATGGATCAATATGCCTATTCTCTCTCCTAACAAATAATCTATTTAAAGTTTTCGTTGCTTCTGGGATTGTATTAAGTTCTTAACTTTTGATAATTTTGTTTATAGAGTCTCTAATTAAGGTGACTTGAAATCATTGTAGAAATTCAATCACGATTGACATAATTTATTGTATGAAACATGTTTACTACTGTATATGTTTATTTTAAAATGAATAATGTTTTGATTATTCAGTGATAGCCCGATAGCGTTACAAATGTGGTATTTTCTGTCTTACAGTATTAGTAATCAATTTTTTTAAATCATCCGATAAATATTTAATTTGAAATAAGTCATCAAATACATGTTTAAAAGTGTGACCATGAAAGGAGGAATATACATTACCTTAGATTCATCAAAAGATCGGTCCAGGTCGCAATTGGACGGCCAGGATCCATCCTTGCGGTTCGGCCAAAGGCCATGAATGCTGAAATCTTCAGCAGGTTTCCCAGAAGTTGGAAAGCAGCAACTTTGTTTTGTGTCGCAGTATGATCCAGGCCACTTAATACAAGCAAAAAATCAATTAAATTTTAATTTCATAACAGATGAAATTAAGATATATATTAACATTAATAATCTATATTTATCTCGTTAATTAATTACCTGTTGAACAAAGTAGAAGAAATCAAAATCATCTGATTGGCTAGCAAAACAAACAACAGCTAGCCATATCTGCAAAACAAAGAGCCATACTACGGAACTCTTCATTGTTCAAATTTTGCTGAAAATTTGATCAATTTCTTGCAAAAAATTGGTAATTTCAAAGAAATGTTTTGTTGCAATATATGATATCTTTGTGAAAGGAGGCAATTTATAGGCAATTTATATCTTGGCGTAGAATTAAATTATACATATGTAGGTAACATTAACGTGCACTTCATAAGCTGTTTGGTCACATGTGAAAGCACATTTTGAAAGTATGCTTAATTATTATTATTATTGTGACTTTGAAACTATGTAATTAGTTGGTTAATTGTTCATCTTTCTGATAATTATAATATGAAATTGATTTGTATTTGATCTGCATGAATGTTCTCAAAAGACCAACCTCATTTCTAACCTGCATATTCACTAAAACAAGACCATAAACAACTCAGTCCATTTCATCTTCTTCAACTTGACCATCAGCCAATTCGACGCCCAAATTCGCCTGTTCATCGGCCTCAGTGTTCAAGTGTCTCAGAACATGCACAACCCGGAAAGATGCAAACCGATCTTTAAGTTTCTTTGCCTCATCGAACAAGATAGCCATCTTCGGGTGTCTTACCCTCCACAAACCCTGAATCTGCATGCAAACCAGCTTAGAATCACCACGAACGATGATGTTTGTAAACCCCTTGTCCAGCGCATACTTTAGGCCTAATATCATAGCTCGATATTCAGCAGCATTATTGGTAGTTTTACCTAAACCTTCGCGTACTTTACCGATCACACTACCATCATCGGCTCGTAGCACTACTCCAGCTCCCGATAGCCCTGGATTTCCTTTACAAGCACCATCAAATTCTATAGAGCAACAATTCCCAGAAATTGCTTCAAAAATTTCAGTAGATGAGTCAGCCATGGGAGAAGCGTGGTGATAAGTGCAAGGTAGAAGAGGGCTGAAAAGTCCTTCGACTAAGTCTTCAGCCTTGATTGAAAAAAGAGCATTCTTAAGGCCACAAGAAACAAGGTATTTCTCTGCATACTTGTTAAGTCCATAACCTTTAAATACACTGGCAGGAGGATCAGATACCCGGTCTCCCACTAGAGCTTGACAGTCACTCAAACTCTTATAAACACCAACCATGCCCCCTTTCCTTACAACAAAGAAGGCGTCTTTCTCATTTACCATCACCAGCTTTGGCTTAGCTTTGGTTGGTTTCTTTTTACCAGTAGTCCTAGTAGAATAGCATTGGGACCTAAAGTTTAGAGCCCTTTCACCTACATACTGAAAGTTTCTTTCGCATAAAGAGGCTCCATAAAATCCACAGACACTACTAACCCTTGGTAATAAACCAGATAAATATGCACGAAATAAGCTCCTCATCGTCACTCTGCAATTCTCTCAGTGTTCTCCTAAGAACTCTAACAACCGAAGATTCAGGAGCCAGGCAAATACCATCATACCTATCAGTGGATATAAATATTTGATTAAAGCTCAATCAGTTTCAGCACAAACCCACTGCAAGTATGCTCCATAAACTGATAAACAAATTCAAAGAACATGATATACAGATCTTTCTTGCTACCAGCATCACAAAAGACACAGACTTGGATCAATAACACAGTTACAAATATGCAAACTTAAAGGTGGAAGCTTTTAACCACATAATTACACATAAGTGTCAGTGAGGCATTCTATCAAACACCTACATTGCATCGAAGTTTTTAAGAATGACAAAGAAACAGTTTTTTCACAGCCAAAACGCATCTTCTAAACCTACACAGTGTGAACAAGTCCCCATAATTGTGGGAGTTGACAGACTCACAGCCCTCGAATGGAAAGTTGTCCAATTTTCCCCTAAAATGATAAACTTCTGGTAACATGAAAAACTGAATTCATTGGCCAAAGTATTGGATTACCTCAATAGGAGACCTTTCTGCGAGGCCTTTGCGACAATCTACAAAAAACTGGGACTGAGAGGATTGTGAATTTGTAGAAACTGGAAAGGGGGTTTGGGACTTGGGAATTGGTTATATTTTAGTTTTCCTTTATTTTTAAAGACTAAATTCCAAAAAAATGAATCTAACATTGATAGAAATGTCAATTTTAGGACCAAACATTTAAAAGTGTCAATATTTGGTACCCAACATTCTGAGAATGTCAATTTTAGGACCCAACATTCAAAATGGTCAATATTTGGTACCCAACATTCTGAAAATGTCAATTTTTGAACTTTCATAAAATTCACCTATTAGATCTATTAATTTCAAGGGCATTTTGGTAATTTTCATAATAAATTAAAGATTAAAATTTATAAATCCACCAAAATCACCCATCTCATCTTCCCCAAAAATCTCAATTGACATTTTCGACTAACTCTCTTTGTAACTCCACCGCTAGCCATGTGCCCGCATTACCTCGTCGCTACCGGATCCTAGTAACAGTACCATTTTTTACCCACATCTTTATCCTATCCATCAAGACGAAAATGAAACGTTTGCCATAAATTCAAATCTATGAATTCAGGTCTCGTCTAACTATAAGATGCGTCAATGGTGGTGTACATTTTGGACATTGATATACACCTGAATATTTTAGTAGAGGAAAATGACAAAAATGCCCTTGAAATTAATAGATCTAACATGTGAATTTTATTAAAGTCCAAAAATTGTACATTTTCAGAATGTTGGGTACCAAATATTGACCATTTTGAATGTTGGGTCCTAAATTTGACATTTTCAGAATGTTGGGTACCAAATATTGACACTTTTGAATGTTGGATCGTAAAATTGACATTTTTACAAATATTAGGGTCATTTTTTGAAATTTAGTCATTTTTAAACTCCAAGTCCATTTCACGCCATTTAACGCAAAATTAATTAATCTCTTGTAAAAAAAAGTCAGAAAGTGGTAGTAAAGCTTTACTCTACCTCAACTATGAACACTGATATTGGAATCTCTGTTGTGGAATAGCATTTGAAATTGCTTGCATCTATTAAGTTTTAAATGTGTGCTTTTAACTGTGGTGATACCAGGCCCAGGCCCAACTACTCGGCAGTAGCATGGGCTCGGCCCACCAGTAGGTAAGCACACCTTGGCAGTATCCGGGTTCGTACAACTCGGAAAGGGACAAGCACACTAGAAGACACCCAGAGCATGGACCACATGGAGAGCATGAGTTTCTGTATAAATAGTGCTCCTCAGCACTATTTCAAGTAAGTATCTTCTCATTATTCAAGTGATTACCCCTTTTCTCTCCCGGGATCCATCTTTCATCATCACGCCGGAGGGTCTACCCTCGGGTACCTCCCGGGGCTCTGTCTTGCAGGGCTAGGTATTGGATCAGGGACAAGGGGACAATCCGGACCGACCAGGCAGGCAGCATCAAGTTGGCACGCCCAGTGGGACACGATCTTTGTTCACAAAACGCATTAAGATGCCGCCTCGAGGTCGGCCGCCACGAAGAGGTAGAGGAGAGAGAAGGCCTGAAGTGGCTGAGGAGGATCTCACCTTACGCCAGATGAGGGATCGAGCGCGCAAGGGGAAGGCTCCGGCGCATTCGGATCCATAAGCCTCTGAAGGGGAGTCAGAGCCGGAGGATGGAAGGGAGCCGGGAATGACGCAGGACGACCGTGACAGGAGGGAGTTTGCTGCTATTCAGGAAGAGGAGTATCGTCGCTGGTTGGCGGCAAAGTAAGGACCGGGATCGGGAACAAAACCGACTGGGGAAGGACAGTCGAACCCTCCGAGGACCGAGGACCGGGTACCTCCGGTTCAGCCAGGGTCAGGACCTAATCCGACCCCGTTGGTGCCTCCTACGGGGTTACCTCCTTTGGCTGCGGAGGTGGTCAGCCGAGGACCTCCTGTCGTTCCTGGGCAGGAAAATCCTCGGCCTCCAGTTGTGATAGATCTGGAGAGGCATGCTATGAGCATAGGGCAACCAGCTGGTATAGGGCCGGGATATGGTCAAGGCGGGGGCCATCCCGGATATGGAGCTCCAGGATACGGGACGTCTCAACCCGGGTATCAGGGGTATCAGGGGTAGCCCCCGGCACCCGGAGGGTATTATGCTCAACCCACTGGAGTCTCGGGGGGCTGGGCTCCCGGGATTCAAGGACCGGTGTGGATGCAGAACCAAGTACCGATGACGGGGTATGCCATGGCCCAACCAGCCCCGGTCGCAGGAACCTATGGTATGTACTCGGTGGTGGTGGACCGGGCTCCGGCGGCTCCAAACTCGGTGGAGGAGAGATTGGACCGGTTGATAGGAAAGAACGGAGGAAGGCCTACCTCCCTCTGGATAGTGTATATCAGCACCTTCCCCTGGCCGGTGGGAATGAGGGTCCCGGAGGGGGTGCCGACCTACAGCGGGGAGACGGATCCGGAGGAGTTCGTCAGGACGTACCATAATGTCATGGGAACACGTGACATCCGAGGGAGGAGCTTATGTGCAAGCTGGTGAGCTCGTATCTGAGGGGAAGTTGTTTGTCGTGGTTTGAAGCCCAACCCCCGGAGAGTTTTAGAAATTATTATGATTTCTCAAGGGCTTTGATGCACAGATATGAGACCAAACGAAAGAAGTACCTTCCTTTGGCCGAAGTGGCTTACAGTCGACAGGCGGCAAAGGAGGATGTCCGGGGTTTCCACAGGAGGTACATGGACGATTCCATGAAGGTGATTGATAGAGACACTCAAGTGAAGGCCCTGATCGCAGGATTCATTGCAGGGTTAAGGGATGAGGTGTTATGGGCGAAGCTTATGGAGAATATCCCGACCACTTTTCATCAGTTGGATCTTGAGGTGGAGATGTATTGTTCGCTTCTGGAAGGGAGCAAGAAGAGGAAGGAGGAAGGGTATTTCGAGGACAGGGAGATTGGAAAGGGCGACAAGGCTCGGGTCGTTGATCCTGGCAGGATGGATGCAGTTCAGGCCCCAGTAAAACTGAGGGTTGACCCCCCTCGGGCCGAAACGTTTACTCCTCTGACCAAGACCCGGTCGGAGATCCTAACAATTGATCGGAACCTGTTTCAAGACCCAGCCCCCATACCGGGAAATCCGACTCCAGCAAACGCTGCCAAATATTGTGCGTTCCACAAGTCTAATGGACACACGACAGAAGGCTGCTGAAACTTGAGGGTGGAGATTGAGAAGTTGATCGAGAGGGGACAGTTGAGAGACTGTGTGAGTCAGGAGAACCAGCGTCCTGCAGCCGGGCAGCAGGCAGGAGCTGGGAGGAAGAGGAATTGGATGAATAGGCCGCGGAATGATAACCAGCGAGGGGTTCCCACACCGGCTGCCCAGCCGGGAGCAGCAGCTCTAGTTATGGCCCCGGAGCCGGTTAATCAGGTCCCTCCCCGGATGATAAACGTCATACACGGAGAAGTAGGCGATGGGCCCCAGTCCCATGCAGCGGCCAAAGCCCGGAGCCGGTATGTGCCGGCTGGTGAGGACAGAGAAAAGAGACTACGCCTAACGGAGGCCATCACCTTTTCGGACGAGGATCCAGTGCCCAGCCTAACGCCCCATACGGATCCGATGGTGATTACGGCGGAGATAGAAGGATTTACAGTCAAGCTAGTGTTCATTGATGATGGAAGCAGTGTGGAAATCATGTTCGCTTCTTGCTTCGACCAGCTGGGGATAGGGCGCCACAACCTTCGCCCGAGCACCTCTCCGTTGTCAGGGTTCACAGGCCGGACAGAACATCCTTTGGGGGTTGTGTATTTAACAGTGACAGTGGTAGATGACCTTGACCGGAACAAGAAGACCTCGGTCCGGTGCAATTTCACGGTCATAGACGCCTGTCTCCCTACAACATCATCATCGGGCGACCATGGATGGCTCAGGCCAGGGCCATCTGCTCGACGTATCATTTGACCATGAAGTTCCTAACTAGTCAGGGGGTGGCGACTGTTCGAGGAAGTCAGTCTACGGCCAGAAGTTGCATGCTCACAGCCCTTCAGGAAGCCCGGAAGGCCCCGGTCGGGGCGGTGCAGGGAGAAGTGGGTCTGGGAAAGGTGGAGGACATGCAGGTAGGAAGCCGAGGCACGATCAAGGTCGGGAAAAAGATGCCAGTCAATGTAAAGGAACAATTACGATCCTTTCTTTCGAAGTATGAGAATGTGTTCGCATGGGAAGAGAAGGATTTCACTGGCGTACCCCCGGAGTTAGCTCTCCACAGGCTGAATGTATACCCGGAGTTGAAGCCAATCCGGCAAAAGAAGAGGGCCCTGGCAGGAGATAGGGCCGAGGTGGTGAAACAGGAGGTGCTGAAGTTGCTGGAGGCCGGGGTAGTGGAGGAAATCATATACCCAGAATGGCTAGCTAACCCGGTGCTAGTGAAAAAGCAAAACGGGTCCTGGAGAATGTGTATCGACTTCACCGACCTAAACAAGTGCTGCCCGAAAGACAGTTACCCCCTTCCCCCAGTCGACCGGTTGGTGGAAGCCATCACCGGGTATGAGGCCCTGGCTTTCTTCGATGCATACCGGGGTTATCACCAGATTCAAATGTCAGGAGAGGACAAGCCGAAAACAGCCTTCATCACAGAGTTCGGGACCTATTGCTACAGAAGGATGCCATTCGGCTTGAAGAACGCGGGGGCAACGTCCCAGCGGATGGCAGATGCGATATTTCGGGATCAGCTGGGCCGAAGCATGGAACTATACGTTGATGACATGGTGGTGAAGAGCCGGAGCTACCCAGGTTTCTTAGAAGACTTGGAGGAGATGTTTGGCATTTTGAGAAAAGTTAACCTGAAGCTAAATCCCGAGAAGAGTGTGATAGGAGTGGCGGCCGGGAAGTTCCTCGGCTACATGGTATCTAGTCGAGGAATAGACGTCAATCCGGAGAAGGTGGAGGCAATAAGCCGGATGCAGTCGCCGAAGAATGTGAAGGAGGTGCAGAAGCTAATGGGTTCTCTGGCAGCCTTGAGCCGTTTTCTGTCGAAAGGCGCGGAGAGGAAACTTCCTTTTTTCAACATACTGAGGAAGGCGAAAAAGTTCGAATGGATGGAGGAGTGCGAGAAAGCGTTTGAAGTACCTCATTGTGGCCATAGATTACTTTACTAAGTGGGTGGAAGCAGAACCTTTAACCAACATCCGGGGGGCTACCTGCGTAAAGTTTTGCTGGAGGAACATCGTTTGCCGGTTCGGAGTGCCGAGGGCTATAGTGACCGACAATGGGCGTAGTTTGAAAATGTCCCTTTCAAATCCTGGTGTGTGAAGTATGGGATAAGTCAGAAGCTCACGTCAGTTTATCATCCGCAAGCTAACGGCCAGGTGGAGGTGACGAACCGGACGATCGTGAGTGGGATTAAGGCCCGGCTCAAGGGAGCGAAGGGGAACTGGGTACACGAGCTCCCGAGTGTTCTATGGGATCATCGGACTACGGAAAGCTTGGCGACTGGGGAGTCCCCCTACAGTCTGACGTATGGGTCGGAGGCGGTGATTCCGGCTGAGATCGGCGTCCCCAGTCTTCGGACGGCCGAGCCAGTGCCCGAGGAGAAGAATGAAGAAGAGAGCAGGACGAATTTAGACCTGCTGGAGGAAAGGAGGGAGAGAGCAGCCTTACATGAGGCTAAAGTAAAGGAGAAGGTTAAGAAGTATCACGACAGGAGGGTGAGGAAGGAGCAATTCAAGGTAGGCGACAGAGTAATGAGGCGAAACGACAAGAGTCACCAGGAGCCGGAGGGCAAGCTGGCACCCAACTGGGAGGGACCGTACCGGGTGACAGAAGCCCACCCGGGTGGGAGTTATGTGCTGGAGGATCCAGCGGGGAAGGGAGTCCCCCGGAGATGGAGAATAGCAAACCTTAGGCGGTTCTATGGATAGTCTCTGGCACTAGTTGCCTAGATAGAGTAGCCTCTGGCACTTGATGCCTAGGTAGAGTAGCCTCTGGCACTAGATGCCTAGGTAGGATAGGTCCCCGGCGGCAGCCGCCCGGGACAAGAACCTAGAGGTCGGATGGCCGAAGGGTAGGTAGAAAAACATCCTGGAAACATGGATTTTTGTAACAAGGGCATGCCCCTTCTATCCGATTTTAATTAAAAGAATGAATACGCGCATTATGAGTTTGAAATTGAAAGATGTGTCATAAACTGAAAATTATTATACATGTCTAGAATAAAACGAAAAGTTGTAACATGGCAGGAAGCTCTCTACCCTATCTACGGGCCCAGACATAGAGGCTTCGCCGGGAGGAACTCCCCGGGTCTCACGCCTGCTTCTTTGGACAGCTTGCTCCAACATGCGCTGCTCCTCATCTTGATCCCGCGGGAGGTCCGGATTCTCAATTCGATCACCCTCCGGCTCAATAGCTGGTTCGGAGGTAAGGACAGGAACACTGCTAGGAGCGCCTGGACCCCCTATTCGGACTGGAGGTTGCCTTGCTCGCGGCCCGACTGAGTTACTCCCTGTTAAGGCAGCTTTCTGTTTTCCCTTTCGGTCGTTTCGAGCCGGGCGGGAACCAGAGGCAGAAGAAGGACCAGGAGGTTGGTCAGCAGTGGGAGTACTCTCCTGAGCAGGAAACTGAGCGCGGAATCTGGCAGCGACGGCCTGAAGCCTGGCTAAGCGTCGTTCAGAAGCCTCGAGATCCAGAAGCTCGGGAGTATGCTCGTAACGCTCATAAGCCAGATCGACATCTTCAAGTGGAGGTATCTGGGAAACAGAGGGAGGAACTATGACTCGGTTCAGAATGTTCTTCCTCCAGTCCACAGCGGCTTGATAGGCCGCTGCCCAGACGCCAGAGGTCCTCTCGGAACTCTCCATCCAGGCGATAAGGTCATCAACTGCCCGGGGAACATCGGTCAGCAGGGGAATGTCGACCGCCCCCTGACGCAATCCTAGTAGATAGTATGACAGATGAACCAACACTAGCTGCTGTTGCAGGGTCCGGTTCCTAGTCGCCAGCTTCTCGTTTTCCACTTCAAGTTTGGTGGCGTGTTTCCGGAGCTCGGTTTGATTCTGCATCCTCATACACTTTCTATAGTACAGCCGAACGTTGTGCCACACCTCATCCAACTCCTTTTGGATCCGGAGTTGGAAATTGCGGTGCTGGGCCTCTTGCTCTGACAGGACTAGGTCGAACTCAAGGACCTTGTCGATGCTCTCAAAAGCAAGTCTGTAACACTTCGGAAGGGAACCAAAGTCTTCTTGGATCTGGAGCAGGCAGGTGATCAGGCAGTCGGCATCAGGGAACTCGGAGATCAGGGGACCAAGCCCCCCCTCGGATAAAAGGTCAGTCAGGCTCGGACAGCCGGTTCCAGCTGGAACCAAGGTAGGAACCGGGGGGCTAAGGACTCTGGAAGGCTCCTGATAACAGTAGAACCAAGTCAGGATAAAACTAAAGAGGGAAATACTTAAAAAAGTAAAGGAGATGGAGCAGGAGCAGTGTCGATAGCAATCGCGAGCAAGGAAAATTTTATTGATAGAATAAAGGTCCGGGTAGCAAATTACAAAATCAAGAAAACAAAAAGGGAAAAATCTAACTAACATGCTCGAGGGCTCCTTCTCCTTGGTCATCCCCACCATCGCTGCTGTCGCTATCCGAGTCCTCCTCGGAAAAAACCAGATCAGGAGAGCGAGGGGCCTCGGCAGTCCATGGGTTCTCCGGACCAACCTTCGGAGATGATGAGAACTCTGCTTCAAGGTCTTTCGGATTGAACAAACCCCTGTAATGCCCGTACACGGTGCAGTACTGGGTGAAGTCCTCATCTTCGGGCAAGTCAGATCCGGAAACCGGAGCAGGAGGAAGGGGGCCTGGAAGCCGAACCACATCAATTGACCAGCTTCGGACGTCCTCAGTCGACAACTGCTTCTCCCGCAGAGCATCCCACAGCTTGGGAGAGAGGCCCTTCATACCACCCTTCTGAAGAGTGTTCACCAGATGCAGTTGCTGGTCCTCGGCATTCGGGTTGTACCATTGCTTCTTGAACGAAGCCCTGATCGAAGGAGGGAACCAACCCCGGACCTGCATATAAGTGTTGTGGCATTGATGGGCGTTGGCGGCGAGGTTCAGCTCGGTCAGACGGAGTGACAGGGTTTGGCTCGCCAGGACCTTATCGACAACGGCTTCGGTGAATTCCAGACGCTCTTTGTAGTTCGCCGTCCGAACAGCTTCCAGTTCCTCCTCTAGAGTGCTCACCCTGGCTCGAAGTTGAGCCGATGTTTCCCTCTCGGCCCGGAGTTCATTTTCCTTCTCGGCCCTAAGCTCTTCTTCCTTCCCCTCGAAGTGGCGCCCGAGAAAGGAAGAGAGGGCGATTTGGATGTCAGGGGAGTTGGCGAACTCAGAGCTAAGAAGTTGAACCTGTAGAAAAACGGTTCAATAAAAAAAACCGAGAGCAGAAAGAACAGGCTAATTGCGGGTTGGAAGAAGAAATAGGAGGGGTATCGGCGCGAGAAGATGATGGGGTCCAGGAATCACCCGTCCGATGTTTTTTCCCGCCATGCTCAGTATTTTCCCCCTTACGCTTGGCCGGAAAGAAAGGTGGTGGGGGAGGAATCTCAAGGGCAGAGATGGTGGTATACCTCGACGCCGGGGATCTACCATCCCTGGTCCGAGAAAACAGAGATAACCCTCGACCGAGCGAGGACCCCGGAGTGGGCATGGGAGTAACAAGGAGTTTCGACAGGTCAACAACAGTGTTATCATTAACAGGATTCCGAGCGGACTCCTGCTGGACCACTGCTTCGGCTATGAACCCCTCCAAATCCCCCTTTCCGTCCTCGGGCTCAGAAGTGATATCCACAACTGTAATAGGACCAAGGTGGGGAGGCCCCGAGCCAGTAGGAGGGTTCTGAACCGGATCCTTAGTCCTGTTCTTGTCCTGCGGACGCTCCTGCTGAGAGTTCAGATCGTCCCGCCGGCTCTGAACGGTCTCCTTCGTCTTATCCTTGGCTTGCTGGCTAGGATCAGCCAGCTGGTTTTGTTGCTGTCGGAGAACAGGGATCCCCTTGTCCTATGGCTTCCCCTGCTGGAGAGGCTGGGTGGGCTTCCTCCGCCTCTCCTGTTTGCTTGCCTCAGAATCAGTCCCGGCCCCAGTGGCGGTTGATTTCTTGACTTTCTTCTTTGGGATGGGGACCTCAGGGTTGTTATCCAAAGTTGGAGCTACGAAGAAAAATAGTTAAGCAAAGCCGTTGAAAAGGGGAACAGGGACACCAAAGTAAGAGGGAGAAGAAGCATACCTAGGACCGGCCAGGTAACCACCCAGCGGCTGTCCCGGAAGGCACTCTCCGGGTATATTGCCCGGGGGAAGAGGTAGATAGAGTTACCGGCCAGCCAATACTGGTCCAGGTTCAAGCCCTCTGAGGACAAAGTAGTATGATTGGCACGTTGTGTGTCAGGAAGGAACGCCTCCCGGACGTCCACAGCGAATTCCGGGTTCCAGGCAGGGACCTCGTATAGCTCCGGGTTGACGGTCACGTAGCCCTTTTCCTGCCAGTTCTTGGCCGAGTCCTTCTTGCCGAGGATGAAGTCTTGGACCCCGGAACGCGCCTGGACGGTGAATATCATCTCCTTCCCGGGGCATTTGATGAGCATATAGAAGGACTTCCACAGGTTGAAAGAAGGATCAATTCCACACTGAAGACTCCTCACAAGAAAACCCATCATCACAACGATGATATTGGGGTGCATCTGGGCAGGCGAGATGTTGTAGACCTCCAGGAACCGAGCATACAACGGAGGGAAGGGAAGGCTCAAACCCCACATAAAGTGGATCCAAGGAATGCACGGGACCGACTTCACGGACTCTTCGGCCGAGACAGCGGCCACCCGGGCGTCCAAGGGTATCGGAACCCCCATGCCACTGAGGCACTTGGTAGTCCAGATATCGGCTTCAAGTGAGGGCTTCCGGGCGTTGTCTATCTCCCTCTGTTCCCGGTTCTTGGAGCGCTTGAATATTGGAGCAGAAGGGGTCACATTGCTACAGAGGTGGATCGGCTTGTAAGACGCTGATGAGCCGACAGAAACCGCAGTGGAGGGAGCAGTGGTGCTTTGGAGAGAGTAGGTGACGACGTCCTGGCGCTGGGCATCAGACTGTGCAGTATTGCTCGCCATGGAATTGAAGAAGAGAGAGAATATGAAGATTCAAAAATTGGGAGTTGAAAGATTTTGAAATCTGAAAGCGATTGGTGAAAGTGATCGACAGAAGGCCCTATTTATAGAGGGCGAGAAAAAGGTGAAAGCAATGATTAAATGAGATGGGGAAGCGAGAAAGCTAATAATGACAGTAGTTAATTATCCTCGAAAAGGGCGCAACCATCCCATCATTGTCGGGCAGGGAAGGAATACAGAAAGCCAGTCCTTCCGCCCTCGGATCAGGAAAGTCCCTAGCCTCGGCCGAAAGAACCGGCTTCCGGGGGGCTAGTGGTGATACCAGGCCCAGGCTCAACTACTCGGCAGTAGCATGGGCTCGGCCCACCAGTAGGCAAGCACAGCTTGGCAGTATCCGGGTTCGTACAACTCGGAAAGGGACAAGCACACTAGAAGACACCCAGAGCATGGACCACATGGAGAGCATGGGTTTCTGTATAAATAGTGCTCCTCAGCACTATTCCAAGTAAGTATCTTCTCATTATTCAAGTGATTACCCCTTTTCTCTCCCGGGATCCATCTTTCATCATCACGCCGGAGGGTCTACCCTCGGGTACCTCCCGGGGCTCTGTCTTGCAGGGCTAGGTATTGGATCAGGGACAAGGGGACAATCCGGACCAACCAGGCAGGCAGCATCAAACCGGTCAATGTTAGGTGCAGGGACAATTTAATTTTGCACGTCTGAAAAAGACAAAATTACCTTCATTTTTACACTATTACCTAGACCTGCATCTGCAAACCAGAGGTATTTCAAGTCAATATCAGACCTGCAAAATCAAAATGTCCCTGCACCTAAAATCCACGTAAATTTATTGCAAATTCTTGGTAAAAATCAAAACTTTTCGTGTAAAGTTTTGTTATATCAAACTTTTCACCTGTATTAAAATTATTATCCCAATTATTGTTGGATTGGGTTCGAATCCTTGGGGGAAAAGGATTCATTGGGTTTTGTCTATAAATAGGGTATTCTTGAGTGTTTTAGGATTTAGTTAATCTTGAATCAATCTATTAGATAGTGATGATGAAGTGGAAGCAGGAAAGCAAGGAAGAGAAGATGATTCCTTTCTGTCTTGATATTCCACTCGATATTGCTGTTAATATTATGTCAAGACTGGATACTAAGACTCTCACCAGGCTCAAGTGTGTCTCGACATCCTACCGGGCCTTCATTTCTGGTCCTTTGTTTGTCGACATTCATCGCCAACAATCAATGAAGAATGTTAAGTTTCTTGCCACTTCAGTTTCTACACTCACTACAACCATGTCGTTTCATTCAATAAGTGGCTGGCAGAGGGAAAAACTCTCCAGCTGCCCCTGTGAAGAAATATCCCTCGAGACTCGCTTTTATCCTGCCACTTGTGATCTGGTCTGCTTTCGTAGGAAAGATGATATTTACCTATGCAATCCTAGTACAGGTGAACTCGGTGTTGTGCCAAGGCCATCGAGTACTAGTCCAATCCATAGCTATCTCGGATTCGGCTATTCGAATCAAGTAAGGGAATATAAAGTGGTGAACATGTTCCTACCCCGCGTGGCTCGCGATGGAATGGAGTGTGAGGTTCTCACCTTTTCTGATCACACTAAGATCGGTTCTTCTTCTTGGAAGCGATTGATTTGTCCCCGGGCTGTTCATTCTGAAAATACATCGGTAAATGGAAGGATATACTGGTTGATCAATCACAGTATCGCACCTCATAATTCGAGCACTGACAAGTTACTCCTTTCCTTTGACATAGCAAATGAAACATTCAGCACTTTACCTCGACCCCCTAGCTGGAAGCGGAGATGTTACAAGCATAAGGTTGCATTTATGGATCTGGAAGGGAAGTTGTGCATTACTAACAAGAGAAGTTTCCAGAAGAATGGAGTTTTGAACATATGGATGCTTGAGAAGAATCACGTGTGGACAAAGGTGTACAGCGTTAGTATGTGTACGGTGGTTGAATTGCATCCGGAAGGCTACTGTTTGCGTGAAGCATTGCATCCTGAATGTATGGGTGGTGGTGAAATTGTGTTTGTGGAGTCATATTCTACAGGCTATGTCGGTGGTGGTGGATATAACCGCAGATACTCATACAACATAGAGAGTGAAACTCTGCAGAAGATGGACATGCCAGATGGTGAATGCTGCAAGATTGGTATGTTTTGGGAAACCTTTTTCAAGCTACAACCTTTTGTTTTTAGGGAATTCGCTCAGCCCTTTTTCCTTGTGTAGTAGAATATTTGCTGAACTTGTGTTTTTCATTTGCCTAGTTCACTTTTGTATAACCTGAATTTTTATTTTATTTTGTGTCTTCTGCGTGGCTACTGGCTATATGCCGATAGTGTACCATTTTCATTTCTAGTTATCTTGAACTGATGCTAATAAGTAATCATTTAGAACATGATCATGATCTAGGGTTTGGATATTCGTACTCTCTCTGATCACGCGAAGATTGACTCGTCTTCATGGAATCGTTTAAATTGCCCTAGTGGAGTTCATTCTGAAACTACATCTGAACACCGAGGAATTCATCCTTTCTTTTGACATTGCAAATGAAACACTCTAGTTGGCTGTTGGAAAGTTACAAGATTAAAGTTTCATTTATGGTTATCGATGGAATGTTATGCATTGCGAACAAGAGAAATATGCAGAAAAATGGGAGTTTTGAACATATAGATGCTTGAGGACAAAGATCTACAACATTAACTTGCTTGAGTCTTTTAAGTGCTGTAATATACATTGCATCAAGACTATATAGTTGGTTGTGAAATTGTGTTTGAGAGCAAAATTCTGCGCAACGTTGGGATGTTTTGGGAAAGCTGTTTTAAGCTACTACAATTTTAGTAGTCGAACATGATTAAAATGTTCATTTTCTATTAGTACACTTTAGCAGATGCATAAACTAAAAGAACCATAAATGTCATGTATAGAGAATGAAGAATGGATAAAATTTCACAATCTGGAAAGATGTAACCCTAACCTCCTCGAACAAGATTTGCCATTTTCAGGTGTCTGAGAATTTTGTATGCAAATATCCAAATTAAAGGTGTTAAAATTTCTACATCATACAAGTTTAAGAATGACAGAGATTGTGATGAATTAACTGACCGAAACAAATGTGCATTTTCTAAACCGTCTGAGGATTGTGAACTTGTAAGAGAGGTTTCATGCTCGATATTGTTGCTGATATTCTGTCGAGACTCGATGTTAAGACTCTCACCAGGCTCAAGTGTGTCTCAAAATCCTCATGTGACTTGATTTCTGATCCCTTTTTTGTTGATGAAGAAGAAGGTCAGTTTTCTTCACATCATGGACCATAAACCTAAGTTTATGTTGTTTCATTCATTAAAGGACATGGAGAGCAAAAAACTATCCAGCTGCAAGTATGAAAACCTGTTCAGATTGTCAAAGTATGGTTTGGGTATGAGATTTTGTCCGGTCACTTGTGATCTGGTCTGCCTTCGAACGGACGATGAAATTTACCTATGCAATCCTGAACTCTGTGCCCTCCCGAGACCATCTAGCACTAGTCCAACCTACAGCTATCTTGGTTTTGGCTATTCGAGTCGAGGAAGGGAATATAAAGTGATGAACATGTTTCGGCCTCGTGCTGCTCACAAGGGAATGGGATGTGAAGTTCTTACCCTTTCTAACCACACTAAGATCGGCTCATCTTCTTGGAAGCGCTTGACTTGTCCTCGCGGTGTTCATTCTCTAAATACATCGGTAAATGGAAGGACCCGTGTTTGTAATTTGAACACTGAGGAATTGATCCTTTCTTTTGACATGGCAGATGATACATTCAGCACTTTATCTCGACCTAATGGTTGGCCGCTGGAAAATTACAAGGATAAAGTTGCATTTATGAATTGGTTGGCCGCTGGAAAATTACAAGAAAAATATTCAAAAGAATGGAGTTTTAGACCTATGGATTCTTGAGCAGAATCAGATTTGGACAAAGATGTACAGCATTAATTTGCTTGAGCATTTTGACTGGTGTAATAGAATCCATCCAGAATGCATTGTTGGTCGGGAGTGCTTGAACGTGGATGCGAAACAAGCTATCCAGCCAATTCCATATATATATATATATATAACATTGACAGCAAAACTCTGCGCAACATCGATATGCCAGGAAGAGCTGTTGGTATGTTTTGGGAAAGCCTTTTTAAGCTGCGGTGAAACTACATCTGCTTACTTGAACATGTATGTTCTGTCAAGATGCTTTCTGTTGTTTCCTTCACATGTTTTCTGTTGTTTTTTTTGTATGTTCTGCTTTCTGAGTTATACATTTAGCACTTTACCTCAATCCCCTATTTTTGGCTGTTGGGAAGTTACAGGATAAAGTTGCATTTATGGTTGTGAATGGAATAATGTTATGCATTACAAACATGAGGAGTTTCGGACATATGGATACTTGAGGAGAACTGTCTTTGCATTCAAGTTATTTTGGAACCAAAATATTGTTCTGAAAGAGTTGAGCTGATACAATAATTGAACTACAATGCATATCAATCACACTGATCATCTCATTCAAAATATAAAATCTTATAAAATTGAAATACCATTCACAACCAAGGTAGCCACAAAGAATTGAGAAGAGAGAAAAAAAAACTGCAAAGAAATGAAACCAGAAGTAGCAGACCAGAATCCTGAATTCCTGAAAGCACTTGGTAGAGCTTCATGTCAACCTACACATGCTTTCCCAGAAGACACCAATGTGGTTATCATGAAATGGAGCAAAGCTGCTAAAGGTTTTGGTCTCTAAGTTGCAAGACACGTAATCACGCGAAACCCACTGAAACACAATTTCTCCCCCACAAATAAACTTTGGATGCAGTTTCTTCACCACCAACATGGACATCTTTTGCCAGTTTGCACAAGTATTCTTGCACTCGAGCAAATTAACAGTGTGGAGCATTTTCCAGCCACAGTCCTCCTCCAGCATCCAGACATCCAAAATGCTGCTTTTCTTCATCTTTCCCGTGTTTGCAATGCATAGCCTCCCGTCAAAAACCATGAACACAAGTGATCCCTTGGAATGAGTATCCGACAGCCAGCCAGCAGGCTGGCGTATAATGCTAAATGATTCGCTTGCAATGTCAAAGGCGAGGATTAAATCCTCGCTTCTGAAACTCAGGTAATTAGAGAGCTTTAGGTCAATCATCCAGTAAATTCTTCCACTTGCAGAAGTAAATTGGGGAAAAACACACCTTGGACAGGTTATAGGCTTCCAATCATCAGCAAAACCGCTCTTTTTGTGATCAGAAAGAGTATAAACCTCGCAATGCATCCCCCTAATATCTGCATCAACTGGTGTCTTTTTAAAAGTCAAGTGCACCAATTTATGTTCCCTCGATTTAGCTGAATAGCCATATCCAAATCTGCTAAAGAGCAGGCCAGTTGGCGGGGTGTGGATTCGTCGGAAATAGCGTGTACTAGGATTGCAAAGCTCAAGGCCTCCACCATAGCCTTTGTAGCAGATCAGATCACATGTCACGGGAAAAAGTTTGCGAATAGGATAAAGAAATATTCCCTCATTTATTAAACTGAATGGAAGAACGTCTATCTTGTTGTTATTCTGATCAAGGTAATGACAACCTGATTGGTTATGGTATAGAGGCTTCATCTTCTTCATTGATTGTTGGTGGTGCATGTCGACAAAGAAACTCTCAGAAATGAGACGACGGAAGGATTTCGAGACGCGCTTAAATCTGATGAGAGTCTTGACATCGAGCCTTGACAGAATACCAGCGATGATTTCAAGTGGAAGATCAGGGTTCAGAGGAACATCTTCCTCATCTCCCTCTACCTTCAACTTCTTCATCATCTCATATGTAATGTAGAGCCTGTAAAAAATCCATTACGTAAACTCTTTGAAATATACAAATTAGAGAATCAAATGTACAAAAGTGAGTAAGAAACACAACACAGATCATTGATATATAATTAAGTAGGGTTTTAATGATTTCACATTGTTTTGTTACAGTTTGTATAGTACCTTACCTTACACGGTGGGTGCAATTGCGGCCATCTTTGTCGGCTCCGGCGTAGATTAAATAGGAAGAAGAAGATTAATTTCGTCGGCTCCGGCAGCAGAAGATGAACAATTTTGTTACAGCTTGTAGGGTACGCTCGCTGCGGAGTTCATCCGATTAAACAGCTTAAGAAGTAATATTTATCAATCAACTAAAACTTGTAGGGTACGCTTGTGGATTGTATCCAAATAAATAGCTTAAGAATTAATATTTATCAATTAACTAAACTTGTAGGGTACGCGGTGTGTTGTCTAATTTAGGGCATGTTTAGTACAACTTATCTGAATATTTTCAATTCAGTTCAGTATTTTTCAGTTTTGTCTAGTTCAGTTCAGTATTTTTCAGTTTAGTTTAGTTCAGTTCAGTTAAGTGCATTATACATTTATTTTATTTCTTCAAAAAAATATATGTTAAATATTCAATTCAATTCAACCCAATTCAAAGAAAATATAATATAATTCAATTCAGTTCATTGAAAATATAATTTAATGATTTTAAGTTTATATTGAAAATTCAGTCCATTTCAGTTAATTGTAGTTCAATTCGGTTCATTTCAGTTAAGTGTAGTTCAATTTAGTTCATTTCAGTTAACCGTAGTTCAATTCAATTTTATTTTATATCAGTTTCTCTACCATTAGGTAGAGAGTGCCAAATTATTGTTGCTATATCCATTTGATTTGGTTGCATTATTTATTCTATGTCAAACAATGCATTGATTTGTTTCTTCAATTTCTTTTTGTTCAATATATTTCAGTTCAATTAAGTTCAGTTCAGTGTGATTCAGTTCAATTTAGTTTAATAAGTTAGGTCCAATTTGTTAAATTCATAATTGATGAAATATGATTTGATAAATTTTGTTAATTTTATCACATCAATGCATACTTTTGTAAATTCAGCTTAATTAAGTCCAGTTTAGTTCAATTCAGTATGCTTCAGTTCTTTCTCAGTTTATCAATCTAGGTTCGATTTATAAAGTTTGGTGCTGATAAAATATGATTTGATAAAATATAGTAGCATAATTTGGTTATATCAATACATTGATTTTTTTTTTCATCAATTCAGTTCAATAAAGTCCAGTTCAGTGTAATTCAGCTCAATTTTGTTAAATATCTAGGATCATTTTATTAAGTTCGCTTTTGATGAATTGTAACTTGATAAACTTTAGTTAATATAGTTATATCAATGCAGTGATTTGTTTCTTCTAAGATGTTTTGTTCAGTTAAGTTCAAAACAATGGCTTGTTTTGTAATCAAAAATTTCAACATAAATTTATTTTATTAAAAAAATCAAATGAATTTTAGTTCAGTTCAGTTCAGTTCAATTTAGTATTTTTCAGTTTAGTATTTTTCAATTCAGTTCAGTTCAGGCGTATTAAACATGCCCTTACTATATTAATCCCCTTAGCAAGTTTCAGGCTCTATTTGATAGAACTGAAATCTGAAAACTGAAGTCTGAAACCTGAAAGCTGAAGTCTGAATATAAAAAGTGTTGAATACTAATATGTGTAGTTGTTTGATAAAATTTAGATAAATGCTGAAAACTAAATATGTTAATTTGAGAATAAATCCTAATTGATTGTTTGAATATTATAAAATAGTTTATGAACCAATATTATTTAATATCAATAAGAAAAAGATCAACTATTATAATGTGAATATGATCAAAATTTAATAAATAATGTTTATTAATATTCTTTTTATTTAATTATTAAAA
The DNA here is from genome assembly GCA_948330725.1 of Sherardia arvensis. NCBI lineage: Eukaryota > Viridiplantae > Streptophyta > Magnoliopsida > Gentianales > Rubiaceae > Sherardia > Sherardia arvensis. The sequence goes on from OX415244.1 coordinate 8,843,949, forward strand.
TATTATAATATACATTTCAACATTAAAGTACTCGGATTCTAAATTTGAGTGTGCATGATAATAACAATAATTTAAATATATATTATATCTATATCTAATTTAATTTAATTATATCATATTTTATGATGTGTATACCAATATTGGTTATTATTTTAAAATCAATTACTAAATTATTTACTAATTAAATAATTAATACACAAGAAATATTAAATAAATATAATTATGATTTTTGACACAAATATTATCTTATAGGTAGATTTAGAAAAATTTAAAATTTAAAATAACATGTAGCATCTTCAGATTCAGTCACAAGTGATACGCAGATCACTTAATCAAGTCGTCCAAATTATACGTGCGGTTTAGTGCCACTTATTGATACTTATTTGGTTCAGACATGCAGAATTTCATTATCAAACACACTGAGAGTAAATAAGCGTTTAATCCATTAAGTTAAGTGCTGAACGTGGTTATCAAACGCACCCTCAGTGAAAATAATATTAGCCATTGGATCAGATCCATGGCTGTGATTCATCCTCAGAATATCTACCCTATACACTGCAATTCTTCACAGTGTTGCTTCTATTATTTACTGCTAAATTAGTTTGGTAAATATACTGGAGATTAGTTAAATCCTTCTGCATACCATTGTTTCTTTGGATTATCAGTTGGTAAATTATCCTTTGCTTTTACTGGAAGTAGACACATATAATGAAGAATTTGGCACTTATGATTTATTCTGTTTTTATCATTCAATAGGATATCATGGTATTAATAATTTTGGAATACAGGTTGGAGCCAAACAATGTATGGCGCCAATTAAACTCATATAATACAGTATGATTATAGAGATTGTTCTATCTCATCTTTGGTTTGTATCAGAATTGAATTTGTTGTTGAGAAAGTCTCTAGAACTCCCAACTTTTTAGACTTTCCATGAAAGTCTTTATACGTCTTAACTTATACCATTCACCTTATAAGTTGAACTGTAAATATTATAACTTAAAATATTCTAATTTTTATATGAAATTTCTTGAATTTTTACATTAAAACGTGTTGTAACATATGTTTACTTTAAAATGATCAATGTTTTAAAACAAAAATGTATCATTCGAGTTTAAATACATAGTGGTAGTTTCATAACATTTAGGAAAGTTGGACTTTCTAGAGAATTTGCCTTAGTTTAATTCCTTTGACAGATTTATTATGTAAGAAAACTAATCTTTGATGTTTATAAGTTTCCTTAACAAATATATCTTGATTTTATTGCAACTTAGTTCCAAATATGTCATTGTGATATGGAGTATAAACTTTCTTAGCCTTGCTGACATATTGTGTTTACTTTGGATGGATCCATAAGCTCAAATTTGGTAGAGCTCTCAAAAACAAGTTTATTTGAGAGGATGGTGGTTCAAGCCCACCTGAATCCCTTTAAATTGTTTGAATTAATGTTTAGGTTTGTCTACAAATGTCACTAGCAATGGCAAACCGTGGTTCATATCTATGTTTAGCACGTCACAGATTCTCTAACTCATAACCAAGGTTTTAAACCGTTCCTAGAATTTTGAGTTATGGATTCTTCTGTATTCTACATTATCTTTTTATAAAATAATTTTTTAAATGAAAATGTAGGCACCAATCTGCAAGGTTTTCAGGTTTTCTACTCCCATTAGAGATGAATTCAGTTGTTGGTGGAAAGTGAAATCTCAGTTTTTCCAAGATGGTGTTATTCAACGGTGAAACTTAATAAGGATATTGCAGTTTGTTCCTCATTTTGAAAGTTTGTAAATGTATCTTATCAGATACAACATACTTCTTATTCTATTATATTAAATTTGTATTTATTTCTTTAGATGAAACCGTCAAGGATGAAGAAATATTATATTAGACATCTCCAAACTAAAATGAAAGATTATATGTACAATAATTTCATAAAAGTAAAGATGATGAGTAAAATTACAGAAAATTTTTAGTAAAACTATTTCTAGTAGTAATAATGTAAGAATAGCATATCTAATCATAATCTAAAAACAAAATAAGAAACGTGCATAGATGAGGGATAAAAGTTGTAGACAACGACACTCTCAAGTAATTTGGGTCGGACCAACTGAACACGATCTGCCTACAATACCGGACATAGTATCCCAAGACTGCAATCTCTCCCTAATCAAATCTCATTAGACATTATTCGGATTCCCCCTCGGAGCCCGTTAACACTTTCCAATTTATAATATTGTAGTGGTTGAATACTAGTGAGATAACTTAGAGGCCTTGAGTTCAATTCTTGTTTGGTAAAACATTTTTGTTTCATTTGAGTGCCATTTTATGAAAATATAAATTTATAAAAGTTAGTCTCACATATTTGGGAAAGCTAAATCAGTTCATTATTTTCTGTACAAAAAAAGAGGACTTGTTTTATTGTAAAAAACAATTCACAGTCTCAGCCTCATTAGATCAGGCCGGCCGCTGATGGACCTCATTATAGATAATTTTTTTTGATACATTACAATTTAACCTAATCGAGTACATGAATTCTAACTAAACTTACTCTAAACCTACTCTAACCTATTCTATTGATCCTGTCGTAATTGATGCCACAGGACTCTGTTGATGTAGTTGATGTAGCTCCGGTATCTCTAAACTGCTTTGAGTTGATGTAACTCCAATGAAGAAGCTACAAGGGTTTGTTGGAGGGAGATTCTAACCCTGAACCTCTCTCCAGACAAGACTTTTAAGAAGATGCATTTGCCAGCCCACTTGGTTCATTATAGATAATTTATCTTTGATTAAAATTCAGTCTCCTGAAATCCAAAAGTCAATCTTTCCTATAATAGATAGCTGGTACCGATCTCGCTGCATACCAATCCCCACCAACCGTCGCCGCCGATGGTCCCAGGAATTGCCGCCGCTACGGGTAAGTAAGATTCGACACGCAGATATATTCGGACACTGTCTCGTGTCGCATCGGTTGACAACGCGACACGAGGACGAGTCGGAGCAACATAGACTTTGGACTGTGTAGTGGTGTTTAACGAACAAAAATTGTATTCAGATATTGGAAAAATGGAAACAGCGAATCAGGAGCTGTTAGAGAAAAGGCCCGGCATCCTTATGATCGGATCTCCCAACGTCGGTAAACGCACCCTTCTTTCCAGTAAGTCCCTCTTCCTGAATAATGATGGTAACTACTGTTGGGTTTAAGGGATTCTAACATTCCATGTGCTAATTGCTGTCCTGTAGGACTGATTTCCTTGGATGTAGAAGCTACCTCTGATGACTCATTGTCTCACACTTCAGTATACGGGTAAGCTCCCATCTGCTCTTCCTGAGTGATTGCCATTGTTTTTTTACTGTCTAATTTGGTTCACTAATCTGTAACCAGATGGAATATCAACACCAAGTATTATGCAGTTGATGTTGCTCTCCGTATGGCACATCTCCATGATGATGTTTCGGTACAGAATATACTGAAATACCAGGGGATGGCTGCATTGGTCATGGTCTTTGACATGAATGAGGTTAATAAAAAGCCTCAACTTTTTGCTTTATCTCTCAATTTGGATGGTTTTGTAGATTCATAACTTGTTTCCTTTACATGTAATCGCGGGTCTGTGTTGTGTCTTTTCAAATGCAGCCAGCAACTTTTGCTGCACTCAAGGAGTGGGTGGCGCAAACGGATATCCAGCAGTTTGAGATACTGTTATGTATTGGTAACAAAGTGGACCTTCTCCCAGGTCATCCTGCTCATGCTGAGTACAGGAGAAGGCTTTTGAAGCTCAATGAATCTGCTGCTCCTTTTAGTGCAGATCAGGATTATGGAATCTTTGAAACTGAAGGTAGTAGCTTGTTAGGAAATGAAGAAGATTTGACGTCGGAGATAAAGAGATCTTGCATTGACTGGTGCATTGATCTCAACATTGAATTTGTTGAAGCTTGCGGATCAAATGCTGATTTTGATAAATGTGAGCCTCGTTTTTCCTGCCTCTGTTATATTTTTTACATATGTTTAATTGCATTAAAAATGATTCCTAAGTGCATGACATCTTTTGGAACTGATTCCTGACAGGTTTATCGGTGGATGGTGATGTACAAGGTGTTGAGCGAATTTTCGGGGCGCTCTCTGCTCATATGTGGCCGGGAATGATTTTGAAATCCGGTGATAAGATTGATGAACCTTCATTACCAGACCAAGGAGGTATCGAACGCTACTTTCTATACTTAATTTCATCCTTGTTCTCTCCGGTGTAAGGATTATAAACCTTTCTTTTGCATGTTCTCTGTTCAGAGGTGTCTGATGAAGACTCGGACTTTGAACTTGAGTATGAAATCTTGTCCGCTGGCTCAGCTGATCGATGGGATGATGCAGATGTAGAATGGGTGTCATCAGCGAGTGGTGATGCTACAACTTCTGGGACTACTAGTGGCTCTACTGGGCAGACAGTTATGATTGAGGATGCTGATGCTGGGGGTGATAGTAAAAAGAAGATGACAATGGACGAGTTGCAGCGTTCAAATTCAACTACTCAGTTGGAGAGCAGCGGGGATGAAGAAGCAGGAAAAATGAAGCAAGCTTCTGCTGACAGGAACTTGGAACCTGAAAATGGGGGCAGTGCGTACGATTTTGAGGATCTGGAGCAGTTGATGTCCGAGATTGGTAGTGTGCGCGATAGCCTGAGGCTGCTGCCTGATTTTCAGAGGAGAGAGATGGCTGCCAACCTGGCCATGAAAATGGCCGCCATGTTTGGGGATAGTAGTGGAGATGAAAGAGACGAGCACTAGTCAATCATCTTTCTTTCCCTTATGCATTAGCTTGTTTTTACATAAATTATGTGGATTGTCAGTAATTTTTGTAGATTATTATAAACTTCTTTTCCATTACCTCTATAGATTATTTAAAACAAAACAAACTCTTGCTGATGTGTCTATTGTAAAAATATTTATGAAGTTTCAGGAGGAATTGTTTTCAATTTACTGCTGTTTTATATATCTTGATTTCAATAGAAATCAAAATGATGAGTAGTTTTGAAATACTTTTCAAATTAAGGGCAATACTTTTCTGATAGTTTCATACATCTATGTTGCTCCTGAAGTGTTGCACAAATACTAAGGTCAAGAAGCCGATGTATGGAGTGCTTGGAGCAGAATACAAGCTTTAGATGTTTCTACAATGTTACTCCTTGCATTCCACATAAAAATGTTATTCTGCTGAAATTCTTGCACTGATTTTCTTAAAGACTAAGGTCTTGGAGAATTGCGAGTTCTGATATATGAAGTGAAGGAAGTAATCTTAGAAGATCTGATGAATGAAGTGAAGTTAAATTAAATTGAGAAAGTTACACTACATAATTCATCTCAACTAATGACTGTCCCATTCATAAATTGAAACTTTAAAGAATTGTTGCATCAACGATAACAAAGGTAGTGATAACTGAGAAGAAAGAAATTGTACTAAATGAATGTTTTTCCGAAAGAAACGAAATTCCAAGAAAACAAAATATGGGTTCTATTTCAACTTAAACATGCTTTCCCAAAAAACACCAAAGAAATGATGATAAAATGTAGGAAAGCTGGTAAGAGTTTTGGTCTCCAAGTTGCAAGCCATGTATTCATGAAACCCAAACTGAAATATGATCTCTCCATTAACCATGCATATTGGATGCAGGGAAAACCAAACCATAAACATGTTCATCTCAAACCCTCTTGGAGGGCTACACTCGAGCAGATTAATAGTATGTAGCATTTTCCAGACAAAATCCTCCTCAAGTATCCATATATCTAAAACTCCACTATTATTCATCTTTCCGGTATTTCCTATGCATAGCTTCCCATCAACAACCATGAACACAAGTGATGTCTCGTATTTCTCTTTATCGTACTGCCAACCAGCAGGTTGAGATATACTGCTAAATTCCTCGCTCGCAATGTCAAAGGAAATAATCAATTCCTTAGTTTTCAAACGACGAAAAGATTCCTCCCGATCAATCAACCAGTAGATCTTTCCATTTGTAGCTATAGTTACATAGCACACACACCGCGGAAATGTCAAAGGCTTCCATTTATTAGAATGTCCAATCTTTTTGTGATCAGACAGGGTATATACCTGGCAATGCATCCCCCTAATCTTGGATCTAGACCTCCCTTTATCAGCCAATCGCAAGACTTTATATTCCCTTGTTTTAGCTGAATATCCATACCCAACTGTGTGAAAAAATAGTTTAGTTTGCGGGTTGGGTAGAACTTGGATATCACGTGTACTAGGATTGCAAAGACAAATCTCACTAAGGGCGCCGTTCCTTTCTTGGTAGCAGATAAGATCACATGTCACGGGGTAAAGTTTGACGTTACGTCGACCTGAAAAGAATGGAACCTCTAACCTTAGGTTATTCTGGTCTACAAAGTGACAGCCGGGGTGATGAGAGAATAGAAAATTGGCATTCTTCATTGATTGTTGCCGGTGTGTGTCGATAAATGAGGGATCGGAAATGAAATCCCGGCATGATCTCGAGACACATTTAATCATGGTAAGAGTCTTGACATCGAGCCTTAATAGAATATCAACAATGTTCTCAAGTGGAAGATCAAGATTTAAAGGAACATTTTCATGTCTCTGCTCCTTCAACTTCTTCTTCACCATCATATATACTGTATAGCCTGTAAATTATAAGCCCCTTAATAAAATGTGATATAAAATCTTTAAAGTTATACTAAACAATCAAATACTAATGAGACAGATTAGAAGCTGTATATAATTAAAAATGGAATTAGCAAGCCAATCTATAAAGACAAAATTGAATTGAAATCAGTAAACAATAAAAGTGATGAAATTATTTGGGGAAAATAATTTAATTCATATTAAATAAAATAAGGGGAAACTAGCTCAAATTCTTAAATGGACTCAATTGTAGAGTTATATTGCTTGAACATTTGCTTATTAATATTTATAAAAAGATTCAAATAAATAGATTAATAGTTGTAAATTAATTAAAGATGGCTACTTTATGCATAATCTATAAACTTCAAAAAAACATTATATAGAAGGTCATTTTAATTCATTCAATGTACATCCAATACATTTACAATTGGAAAAATTGGAGTACAATATAACACTAGTGAAGAAAAGTCACTTAAGATAGTTCATAGCGTTAAAAGAAGATGATTTTTGGCCGTCATCTATAAATCTTCGATCATCACTGATACGAATAAGAGTATAAAAACTATTGCGCATATGTCAACCAAAAAAACAAATCTAACAATAGCAAAGAGAACAAAAAAGATTAGACCACCATAAAAAAAATCAGATGAAACTAATGAATTCATAAAGCCTAAAAAGTTAGGGCAATCAAAGGAAAAAAATTACCGGTATAGCGAAATCTAAAACACCATTCTTTTCAACACCTTGATCATGAGCAAAACCACCAATGCTTCAAATTTATGAAAAAAGACCTTTGTAGTAGATCTTGCAAAAGTTTATCAGAGCGACACACAGACCTACAAATACAAAGAAAAATACCGGCAGGGTTCAGTTATGCAACCTCTGGCGGCGGCCGAATCGACTCAAAGTAACATGCTTAACCTCATGACCTTAAGTTAGATATTTATAGGATTTGATTTAGGGTTTTCTTGGGTGAATTTGGGCCGCGCTAGTAAACACACACCCTAGTGGGCTTAGACATAATTTAAGAATAAATAGTGATACATCCTGATCCAAAATTTCAAGACATATGGCTCCAGCTCACATATTCAATGGAATTGGGCTTGGCCGGACCAGTTATAGGGCATTCAAAATTCATATCATTGTTTTCCTTAATTTTAGTGCGTCAAGTCAAATTTGCAACCTCATCCATGTTTCTAAAGTATTTTGAACCGACTTGTGCCATCTAAATACTAAAAGGCCCCGTTTGGGAACTAACTGTTAGTGAATTGTATTAGCCGGTAGCTGTTAGCGGATTGTATTAGTTATTTTTGTAAAGACTAATTTCCAACGGAATCTGTATTGACATACTGAGCAACTATTTATACTTACAAAGAGGGTCCTAACTGTTATAAATTAAACCCTAGAGGCATATATGCAATATACAAGAATTACAACTAATTATCTTCTAAATCCCCCAAATCTTCTATTGTCACACCCCCCCTTCAAGCGAAGCGTCAGATTGATCGAAACGCGAAGTTTGGACCGGAAGAAATCAAACAACGCACGGTTGATTCCCTTAGTGAAAATGTCTGCTACTTGTAACGACGTAGGAATATGACCTACTCGAAACTTGCCAGCTGCAACCAACTCCCGAACAAAGTGGTAATCAATATCAATGTGTTTCGCCCTCTTGAGCAACAGGATTCTCATCAAGAAAGATATCACTATTATTGTCACAAAGAAGGACATGCGACCCCAAAAGTGGATAACAAAGATCCCGAAAAATGTAAGTCAACCAGATAACCTCCGAAACAGTATTGGCAAGAGCCATGTACTCAGATTCCGAGCTTGAGCGAGAGACAGTCGGCTGCTTCTTCGCACTCCACGACACTAAGTTTCCACCAAGAAAAACAGCATAGCCATAAGTGGAACGACGTGTCTCCAAGCAGCGTGCCCAATCTGCATCAGAATATGCTAAAACCTCTGAAACACCACCAGCAGTGAAAGTTAGACCACAATGTTGCGTGCCACGAACATATCTGAGTATCCGAGTAACGACAGCAAAGTGATCATCTCGTGGGTCCTGAAGATACTGGCTCACTGAATTGACTGCAAAGGACAAATCAGGTCGAGTGATGGTAAGATATTGGAGGGCACCCACAAGAGAATGATACAACTTCGGATTTTGAAATGGACCACTGGTGCTACTATGAAGCTGGGACAACGGAAGGAATGGTGTAGAGACTGGTGTTGCATCTAGCATCCCTGCCCTCTGAAGAATATCCCGAGCATACTTGGCCTGACCCAAGAACAGTCCAGTAGTAGTATAAGTCACCTCCAAGCCAAGAAAGTGGCTGAGGCGTCCAAGATTCTTGACAGAGAACTCCTGATCCGCACGAGCGATGAAACTGCGAATGGCAACACCATCATTGCCGGTGAGAATATGTCATCAACGTAAATGAGGATGTAGAGGATAACTGAATCTCGTGTGAACACAAACAGGGAAGGATCTGAAAGACTGCCAACAAAATCAAGTGCACGAACAAAAGCACTGGACCGATCAAACCATGCCCTGGGAGCTTGCTTGAGACCATAGATCGCCTTGTTCAGCTGACAGACATAATTCGGTCTAGCAGGAACCTGATAGCCAACCGGTTGGGCCATGTAAACCGGGCTATCAAGAACTCCATTCAGAAAAGCATTCTTGACATCCAACTGATGAAGGGGCCACTTTCGCATAGTGGCAATAGCAAGCACAGTGCGGACAGTAGCAGCCTTGATCACAGGACTGAAGGTGTGATCAAAATCAAGACCCTGAACCTGAGAGAATCCCTGAGCCACCAATCGAGCCTTGTATCTATCAATGGAACCATCCTGCTTGTACTTCAGACGATAGATCCACTTAGAACCCACCACATTAACATGGGAAGGACGAGGAACCAACTGCCACGTCTCCTGCCTCTGAAGTGCATCAATCTCCTCATCCATAGCAGCAATCCAGTGAGGGTCCTTAACTGCAGCCTTGTACGTGCGAGGCTCCTTCTGGACTAAGATTTCAGCAAGAAGACCTGTAGCCACGAAATCAGGGCCAAGATTTCGAGCAACTCTAGTTCCATCCTGATGACGAGTGACCATTTGATGGGCACAAGGAGCAGGTGGAACATGAGGAGCCTACGAAGCATGAGACACGGGAGGAGTCAGAGAGGCTTGTCCGGAAGATCCTGAATCAGTACTAGAGGTGTCCGACGATCCACCAGAGAACGGACTTGAGGGTACTGGCGAGGGTATAGGAGTTGCAGGAATATACTCATTAGGTTCAGTAGGCGGTGCAGGTGAAGAAGACTCATCACACAAAGTGCAAGGCTGTAGAGGTGGTATAATCTCAACTGAGGCAGTCTCAAGATCAGGATCAGTAGGATCAATAAAGGAGGAAACATCAAGCGAGAAAAATTGAGCTTCTGACGATGATGTAGAGAATGGAAAGTACGTCTCGTCAAACCGAGCATGTCGAGTCATGTATATACGCCCTGAAATCGGATCCAGACATCGAAAACCTTTGTAGTGCGCACTGTAACCCAAAAAGACACAAGGCAGACTACGAGGAGCTAGTTTGTGTTCTGCTGTAGGATGAACATACGGAAAGACTCTACAACCAAAAGGGTGAAAATTGGTATAGTCAGGAGAACGTCCGAAAAGTACCTCAAACGGAGACTTGTTGTCAATGACCGGGGTTGGCAGCCTGTTGATGTGAAGACAGCAGTACTAAATGCATCATCCCAGTGAGAAAGTGGCATGTGCGAGTGAAACAACATGGAGAGGCCCATCTCCGTGATGTGTCTGTGCTTCCGTTCCGCTCGCCCATTCTGCTCAGGTGTATATGGACACGAAACTTGATGGTGAATTCCACGAGTTCCAAAGTGTGACTGCAACCTGTTGTTAATGAATTCAGTCTCACCATCACTTTGAAACACTTTGATGCGAGATGATAATTGATTCTCTACGAGTGCCTCAAATTGGAAGTAGACGTCAACAAAATCAGACTTACGGCGCAAAGGGTAAAACCAAGAAAACCGCGAGTAATCATCCAAAAATAAGGCATAATAAGCATAACCATTCCCAGAAACAACCGGAGAAGGTCCCCACAAATCACAATGTATCAAATCAAGAACATGATCAGAACGTCTAGAATTCTCAATAAAAGAAAGCTTTTGTCTCTTAGCCATTGCACACGGTTCACACAAACCGGGTTTAGGAAGTACAGAAGTAAGAGATAAACAACAAGTTCTGTTTAATAAAGAAATAGTACTAGAGGACACATGACCTAAACGAGCATGCCAAATCTCCAAAGAAGCTCGTTTTTTATTTGTCTTCACACTTGCAATAAAAGCAGCCACACCGCTGTCCAACACATACAGCCCATCCTTACTGTGCCCCCTGCCCAGGATTGCCTTGCTGAATTTGTGCTGAATTACAAAAGACTGATCATCAAACGCAATAATAGCACAGAGTTCCTTAGTCAACTTGCTGATCGATAAGAGATTTTTTGTGATAGCAGGCACAAGTAAAACATCAGACAAGTGTAAAGTAGGGCTAATCCTAACATCACCAATACCAGCAATAGGAATAGAAGCCCCATTCCCAACAGAGACTAGAGTGTTACCATTATAAGGAGTCACACTTGACAGATTGGATGCCGCAGAGTGGAGCCATCAAAATGGCCAAATAAACCCTGAGCTTTGAGCACATACGTCACCTGCTGCTTCCATTGCAAGTACGTCGAAGCATCCAACTTGGCCGGAAGCAAGTGGATCATGGTGGTGATGTTGAACTTACCATCACTCAACGCCATTGCAAATCAAAAGGCAAGAGAAAATAAATAAATAAATAAATAAACAAAATCTGGATGAACTTGGCGGCTGTAAAAAGATTGGGCGGCGGCAGGAATTATAGTAATGAGATAGGTTTGTCAATGGGGTCCGCTTATGTTCAGCCAAAGGGGTTTGGCGTGGGGAGAGCAAATTCAAAGCCAGGAAGTCACAATAAGCAATGGTCTGGGCGGCAACGAAAATGTGTGGCGGCGGAAAGAGAAAAAAGAAGAGAAGGGGAAGAGAGGGTTTAAGAACCTAGGCAACTGATACCATGTAAAGACTAATTTCCAACGTAATCTGTATTGACATACTGAGCAACTATTTATACTTACAGAGAGGGTCCTAACTGTTATAAATTAAACCCTAGAGGCATATATGCAATATACAAGAATTACAACTAATTATCTTCTAAATCCTCCAAATCTTCTATTGTCACAATTTTGACTAGCTTTTTTGACTAGCAGTTTTTAGATTGTTGTTTGGTAAATGATAAATAGATGTTAGCTGTTTGTTATGTTAAATGACAGAAATGGACATCAACATATTTTAAATTATAAATTTTATTTTTTTGTGACATTTATTTTGAAGCATAGAAAAATATTTCTAGTACTTGTATCTATATTTATTTGTATTTCTTTGGAATGATATTCACTAACATATATAAGAGATTATATTTATTTGTTAAATTGTACTCTAAAATTTTAAAAATAAAAGTGATAGAAATAAAAATTAGTACAAATCAAAATAATTAATTATGTACAAACAAAAATGTCAGCTATTACGTGATACCTTCAAACGAAAATTTTAAAAATAAAGTTACGTACAAAGGGAATGATAAAAGAATATTATTTAAGATCAAAGAAAGGATAAAAAGGAAAGTTTGCTGTTAGGGTCGGGCATCTCACCATCCCGCATGGTTCATCCCGACCACTCATCCTGCATGACGATCGGGCCAGACCCAACAGCAGATGGCAGCTTTACCAAACTTGGCAGGGGAATCTTCCCAGACCGCCTAACGGCGTGGTCTGATGAGACCAGGTCAGCTGTCAGCACTATATATATCCCTCTTCCTCACAAGAGAGAGGTAAGTTTACTAAACACAATCAATCACATCCCAACTCTCCGAACAGTCTTCTGACTTAAGCATCGGAGCGGGAACGGCAATTAGCCGCCCCGCCCTGATTGAGAGTTCCTTGATTCTTAGCAGGTTCATCTCATCGTGCCTTCACGACGGATCATCAAGACGCACATTGCGACTGTAACATTGGCGCCGTCTTTGGGGATATAACCGATTATCTTCACAGCCCACGCACTGCAAATGAGCAGAGAAGGACAAGACCACGTCACCCTCATCGACGAGGTAGTGGTCACAGATCTGGGCGACAAGGGGGCTGGAGTCCCGTTCACCCCTTCAAACCTAGCAGCCACTCCGATCTCGGCGATGCCTGAGCAGGCTTGGCACCCAGGCGCGTCCCCATCTTTCACGACGGAGGATGGTGACGTGCTCCACCAGATCCTGGAGTCACAGGCTACCATCAACAAGCAGCTGTAAGAGCTGCGAGGCAAGCCGCCGAAAGCGCGGCGTCTTGAAGGTTTGGCAAAAACGGTCACACCGACGAAGCTTTTTGCCGAGCCTGCGCGAGCCAAGCGAAAAGCCCCCATCCTCACAGAGCTGGACGATGACGGGAATGAGATCCTGGAGGATTCAGACGAGGAATGGGAAGATTCGGGCGAGAAAGAGGCCAACCCTAGATCCCAGCCTGGGGAATGGGCCATGACGTATGTTCACAAGCCCAGTGTCAAGCCGAGGGTGCCGGCGAAGCAGAGGTTGTCGGTGTTTTACGAGGCCCCGGATTGCCAGAAAAGAGGGAGCCCTTTTTCAGAGGCAGTAACGGAGTTTGTCGCCAACCCCCGCCTTCGGATCCCACCAAATCTGGGTACGTATGATGGTTTGTCGGATCCAGCAGATCATTTGCATACGTTTACAACTAACATGTCAACGTACGCTACGCCCGAGCCCGTGTGGTGCAAAGTATTTGCCACCATGCTCAAGGAGGCAGCAAGGGTGTGGTTCGCCAACCTGGACAATGGAAGCATATCCAGCTTCGCGCAGCTCGAGGAACTTTTCCTCATCAGGTTCATGCAGAAAAGGAAGTTCACCAACACGACGCAGGACCTGATGAAGATATGCCACAGGGCGTCATCCGGGGAGAGCCTGATGGAGTATTATGAGCGCTTCATACAAGAAAGCAACAGGGTGGTGCACCGTGGCGAGCCGCAGTGGTTGATCGAAATTTTCATGCAGGGTCTGGATCACGAGGCTCTGGATTCAGAACTCACCCTTCATGCAGTACACACGCTGGACGAGTTGCATATGGTGGTGGAGATGTTTCACCGAGCTGACGAGAATGCCAAGAAGAAGAAGTTGGCAATGCAGAAGGAGGCTCGACCTTATTGGCCAAATAAGAAGCTCATCCAGGATGGGCAACCGGCCAAAGCAGAGAAAACGTCATCGGTGAAGGACAGGCTAGGACCTCGAGTTGCTCAAGAAAGAGTCTTGAACCCATTGACAAAGACACCCAGAGAAGTTTTCTTGGCAAACCGCGACGTCATCCCACCCCCGCGCGCCGTGAAGATGCCTCCCAACAAGCGAAACTTGAACAAGTTTTGCGAGTACCATGACGACCACGGCCATGACACAGAGGATTGCATCCACTTGAAGAAGGTCATCGAGTCATGCCTGCGCAAAGGGCAGTTGAAACAATTTGCTGCCACCGCCAAAGCCCACAACAAGGCGACATATGCCAACAAGAATGGCGGCCAGGATCAAGGTGCCAACAGGGCGCGTGGAAAAGGAAAGGAGGTGGCTCGTGCCGAACGACCAGATGAAAAGAGAGCCAAGTATGAGGAGGAGTCATCACCAGAACGAGAACCAGCAAGGCGTGCGGGCAATGATATACTCACTATCATAGGCGGAAATGCCGGGGGAAGCTCGGATTCACAAAGAAAGGCCAGATGCAGGATAGCCCCAGAACACACTCCGACGAGCAGGAGGCTGGGTAGAGACGAGTTGATCACATTCGGTGCCGACGATCCCATCCCGGATCGCCCGGCCGGATGCGATGCGGTCATCATCACAGTTCAAATAATGGATAAGATGGTTCATCGAGCATACGTGGATGGCGGCAGCTCAGCAGAAATAATGTATTGGCATTGTTTCGAGAAGCTGGACGACAACACCAAGGCCAAGTTGATCCCAACAAGCACACCGTTGGTGGATTTCGCGGACAGAATGGTGTGGCCAGAAGGAACAATCACACTTCCAGTTGGGGTCGGAGAGAGGCCGACCAGGAAAGAGGTGGACATGGAGTTTATCATGATCAAGGCTCATAGCCCATACAACCTAATACTGGGGAGGCCAGCGTTGTCCCAGCTCAAAGGTATTGTTTCAACCCTCCATCTCCTTTTGAAGTTTCCAACCAAAGGAGGGATAGTGACCGTTCGAGGTGATCAGCAAAAGGCGAGAGAGTGCCACAGAATCGCATTAAAGAAGCGGAAACGTCCAGATGACGAATCGCCACCACGACGTCCGATCCACATGGTCCGGTCAGGGAACCCAGATCCCAAAGCCTTGTCAGCATCGTGCTTGCCCATGTTCCTTGACCAAGGCGGATGCCGAGGAGTCCAAGTGGGATCCGACTTGCCCGACGCAAGTCGTCAGGAGGTTCTGGAGGTCCTGATCAAGCATCAGAAGGTCTTTGTATGGAAGGCGACAGACATGACGGGAGTATCACCCGGACTCGGTCAACACGCCCTCAGAGTGGATCCTTCACACCCTCCGGTCATGCAGAAAAGACGGCCACTATGCCCAGAAAGGAATGACGCGGTAAACAAACAGGTAACCGAGTTGGTGAATGCAGGTATCCTACGGGAAGTACCATACCCCACGTGGTTAGCCAACCAGGTCCTGGTCAAAAAGTCAGATGGGAGTTGGCGAATGTGCATCGATTACAAGGCGCTGAACAGGGCATGCCCCAAGGATTGCTACCCGACACCCATCATCGACCAGAAGGTGGACGCGTTGGCCCCTTTCCCGATCAAATGCTTTCTGGATGCATACAAGGGGTACCACCAAATCCCGATGAAGGAGGACGACGTCGACAAAACTGCCTTCATCACGGAGAGGGGAGCCTTCGCGTACCGGATGATGTCGTTTGGCTTACGCAACGCCGGTGCCACTTACCAAAGGGTGGTGGACAAGATCGGCCGCAACATGGAGATTTATGTCGACGACATGGTCATCAAGAGCGTATCGTATGAAGGGTTGGTGAAAGATCTAGATGAGACTTTGGGAACTTTAAATGCGGCAGGTATGATGCTAAACCCGGCCAAGTGCCAGTTCGGAGTGGGGGCCGGGATGTTCTTGGGCCTCATGGTGTCAAACAACGGTTTGGAGGTCAACCCAAAGAAAGTCCAAGCCTTCTTGGAAATGAAGCCTCAAGCGACCGGCAAGAGAAGATTCTTGGTGGTCGCCATTGACTACTTCACCAAGTGG
This sequence comes from Sherardia arvensis, assembly GCA_948330725.1. Classification (NCBI taxonomy): domain Eukaryota; kingdom Viridiplantae; phylum Streptophyta; class Magnoliopsida; order Gentianales; family Rubiaceae; genus Sherardia; species Sherardia arvensis. The sequence goes on from OX415244.1 coordinate 8,860,003, forward strand.
GTTGAGGTGGAGCCATTGGCAACCATCACAGGCAAGAGGATGACCAGTTTCGTGTGGAGGAACATTGTCTACAAATTCGGCCTGCCCAAGACAATCATCAGCGACAACGGACGCCAATTTGAAGGAGGAGTCTTTAGAGACTGGTGCAACCAGATGGGCATCCAGCAGAGCTTCACATCAGTAGCCCATCCGCAAGCCAACGGTCTCACCGAGCGAACCAATGGAACGATTGTGCAAGGGCTAAAGAGAAGGTTGGCCGGTGCGAAAGGGAACTGGGTAGACGAGCTCCCATCGGTGTTGTGGGCATACAGGACAACGCCGCGAACGGCCACAGGTGAATCACCTTATTTTCTGTGTTTCGGCAGTGAGGCCATCATCCCGCCTGAACTCATCATCCCGTCAACGCGATCCGCCATCCCGGATGCCGAGGAGGACAATGACCAGCGTTTGAGAGAGAGCCTGGAGGACTTGGAGAGAACAAAGAGAGCAGGCCACAATCAAGGAGGCGGCCTACAAGTCGTATGTGGAACAGCGCTATAATGCCAGAGTCCGCGTAAGAAATCTGAAGCAAGGCGAATTGGCCCTCCGAAAGAATGAAGCCAGTCGAGTTGAAGGCTTGAAGAAGTTAGATGTCACGTGGGAAGGACCATACGTGGTCGCAGAAGTGCTGGGAAACGGCGCATACAGGCTGCCGACCATGTCAGGCGAAGCGGTACCAAGGACGTGGAACATGGAGAACCTCCGCCATTATTACGGCTGAGCGGCATCAGACCCATGAGAAAGGTACCAATTAGTCTGTATATAATGGGGAAATGCTTTTGGAGAACGGATTCCTGATCGGATCGCGACTTTTGCCCTCATGAGGGATGTGATCTTGAGGAAATCCAGTTCTCCCACGCAAAATTGTATCTTTTGTACTCCCCCCTTTGTTTTTTAATGAATTCCAAGTGTCAAGTTCAAGAACATATCATCTCTTTTTCTGGTTCATTTATGCTTTTTTTCGAAAGTCGAATGACATGATCGGAATCTGTGATAATGGACATGAAGAGAGGCAGTTCAGGCCATCGCTCCGGTTAACCGGGCAAAGCATTAGAACACTCGACACATCCCTCACTTAGGTTGTGTAGCATCAGGGACACATCTTTGCCGAGTGTCTCAGATATATCTCTGGAAAGGCAAAGATGCAGTCAAAAGCGTACCCACACCAATGGGCAAGTCGGATGACACGATCATGATCGTGACCGCCAGACCGAGACTGAGGCTTAGCCGCTCTTTCTCAAGTACTGAACATAGGCGTGGTTTTTTGTTCAAATGCGGACGAGCAAATAGAGCAAACCATATCCTCTCCAAACTCGGATAGCTACCGGTTTGGAGAAAAGGTGGGATTTTTCTTTAATGAAAACCCATGTCGGACACGGGCCGATTAACAAGGTCCATGGCTTAGCAGCTTTGGCTTTGAAGAAAAAGAAACCAAGGAGGGGACAAGGCCCACATATCTTGGTAGCTTGGACAAGGTTTAGCGACCTCCAAGTTGGCAAGAAATTCAAGTCACACACAATTGTCTCGCCATGTCACCTTAACAATTCATCATGACGACTCATCCCTCTTCACATAGAAGGATGATGAGTCGCCACCATGAACGGGGGTGAGCAGAATGACAAGGCATCAACCAAACATTAAGGCAATAGCCAGTAATGCAAATGCACAGACGAAAGTTTTCATCAAGTAGCAAACAGCCAAAACGTTAAGGCAATAATATATGTTGCAAATGCAAAAGGTTTCACAAGAATTCAAAAACAAAGAAATCAAATGCATCCCTTACGGATTATTACAAACCAAAAGGAAATTATCCAGAAAAGCAATAAGGAAAAGAAGTTCAGAGAGAAATCCATTAGAAAATGAGGAAAGGGAAGCAGAACTAATGGTTCTGGGCAGAGACTTGGACGTTGTTCCCAGCATCTTCCAAATCCTTCACCAGCCCCTCATCCGCCACAACTTCACCGTCGACCAGAACAGGTGGAACTGCAACATCTGGCTCCCAGGCAGCAAGCTCAGCCGGAGTCATTTCACCGGTCAGTGTAGAGAAGTACTCAGGGAAGCCATAGCCAACGAAGGCATCTGTGAGCTCAGAGAGAGCAGTGGCATAGGCTCCAGAGTCCTCATACACATTATCCAGCGCATAAGCCCGTCGAAGGAAGGCGGAAGTGCGTGCAACGGCACGTTCTGATTGAGCTATCTTGGTAAACACTTCACGCATGCCGGAGGTCAGCACAGACTGATAGTCAATGGCGAGAGTTGCTTTATCCTCCAACGCTTTCTTCAGTTGACCCTCGGACTCGGCGTAGCGAGCTTGGAGAGTAGCCAGTTCATCAGATATCTTCTCCACCTGATCAGCCTTCTCAACAGCTTCGTCCAGGCGTTTCTGTAGCTCGGTGGCAGATTTCTGGGCATCTAGTAGGGCAGCGTCGCTGGTCTCCTTGGCCGATTTCAGTTCCTCGCCGTCCGAGATGGCAGACGCCAATTGGGCGTTGACAGCGTCCAACTGTTTCTTCAGGGCCCGTTCGGATTCCATCCAGTCATCAGGTGACCACTCAGCATCAGCATCTGCCTTGGCCTTGGCTTCATCTTGGAGTTTGACTATCTCGGCATCGGCGATGGCCAACTGTCTCTTCACATCCCCAAGCTCGATGAGGGTGGTATGATGCACTTTCTGATCAGCCTCATGCGCCAAGCACAAGGTGCTGAAGTCATAGATGACGGCGAGGGACGAGCAAGCACCCTAACATTACAACAGTTAGGAGGACGGAGTCATAAGAGTAAGTTAAGCATGAAAAAAGCAGCAACCAGATGAGACTTACATCGAAAACAGACGAGATCAGATTGTCCGTGGCAGTCCTGACCCCATGAAGATTCAGTGCCGGATTCTTCACCCAAGCCCTGAAATGATCAAGGGGCATCACCTCCTTGAGATATTCCAAACGACCGGCGGGCGAGTTGAGGAAGACAATGGAGGAGTTGGTTTTACCCTTGTCAGTTTGAAAACCACCAGCGTGCGGAGGGGCCCTCCCACCATGTTGTTGACCAGTCGGCTCAGCGCTACTTCTCGGCTTCTCAGGCACTTGGGGTCGGGCCAAGGCATTCTCGCGACCGTCGACCCCCATCTGGAATAGCTGGTCGGGCTTCAGCAACCCCCTTGACGACCCAGTATCCTGGTCAGCATTGCCATCCGGGCCAGTTTGGAAAGATTGGCCATGCGACTGAATGGACTGGTTTGGACCAGTACTGTCATCCAACCTCCTACGTTGAGAGGGGCGGTTGAACTTGGTCACGTCAATGGTTGGACGGCGGCGAGTCATATCTGCAGTAAGCGTACGTCATGAGACGAACACGGTCGATGCAAAAACAAAAGGCCATGATAACGCTGGCAAAAGAAGAAGAGAGAGGTCCAAACCTAGCCACATACCTCACGGCTTGAGGGACGTTGTCCTCACCTGGGATGGCGTTGCCGCCATCTGGGATGACAATGGCTTCGTCCTGGATGGCAGGAAGCACGCGACGGTGAGGCAGGCCAGAATCCCGCAACCTTTCATCCAACTTCAAAACATCCCACCTCTCTGGTCTCTCCTTCAGGGCCCTGATGGAGGCAGCCAAGCGGTTCTGGGATACGCCATCTGGAGCACGGCCGCGCGTGTCAGGATCACCAACAGCCTGCCTTGGGCGAGAAGCGGCAGGACCATACACCACATCTTCATCGACAAACATGAATTTCACCTTTCAGTTGGTCGTCTTGGGCATGCCGGTCAAGATGTGCAGGTCTGCTTTGGGGCGGACCTTGATATGGCCCCAACCGTCCTCATTATCACCACCACCAGTGTAGAAGAACACCCGGAACAGGGTAATAGAGGGAACAACCCCGCGAGCACCACACAAGGTCTCGAAGTCAATAATGTTGCGCACAGCGTTTGGCGTCATCAAGCCCAGAGTCATGTCGAAATAAGACAGAACGGACTGGCAGAAAGGGGTAAGGGGGAACCTGACGCTGCAGCGGGCCAGATGCTCGTAGTAAACAGGGACTTTGCCCGCCGGGGCAGCATTGATGGTGTCGCTAGGTTTGGGTCGGACGATTGACTTCGCCAAATCTGCGATCTGAAGGCCCTCGGTGTCCCGACAGATCTGAACAAACTCAGCCGCTTCGTCGTCGGTGATCTGGCAAAACGCGCCGGAGACGGGGATATCCGCCATGATCAGAACCGGCAGGCACGATAGAGGCAGGAAGAAATGAAAAACGAAAATAAGACACGTGAAAAAGCGAGTACAGAATATCTGAAAGTGAAAGCAATGAATTCAAGATAGAAGGAAGAAGGCAAAAATGAGGAGCAGTTTTGAATTTGAATGGAAAAGTAGGGAGTTATGCGAGCAGTTAAAGCAATAATGGCGGTTGCCAAAAGTTGCACAGTTACAAAGGATAAGTTCAGACGCATCCCCGAGAAAAAGTGGCGACACGTGGCAGACATGCAGTTAAGTCAGAAGGCCTACTGTCGCGCGGATTCCAGAAACCCAGATACAGCCCATCGCTCGAACCGTCGCTTCGAGCTCGGAGTTGGGGGGACTTGTTAGGGTCGGGCATCTCACCATCCCGCATGGTTCATCCCGACCACTCATCCTGCATGACGATCGGGCCAGACCCGACAGCAGATGGCAGCTTTACCAAACTTGGTAGGGGAATCTTCCCAGACCGCCTAACGGCGTGGTCTGATGAGACCAGGTCAGCTGTCAGCACTATATATATCCCTCTTCCTCACAAGAGAGAGGTAAGTTTACTAAACACAATCAATCACATCCCAACTCTCCGAACAGTCTTCTGACTTAAGAATCGGAGCGGGAACGGCAATTAGCCGCCCCGCCCTGATTGAGAGTTCCTTGATTCTTAGCAGGTTCATCTCATCGTGCCTTCACGACGGATCATCAAGACGCACAGTGCGACTGTAACATTTGTAATATTTATCCAATTAATGACAAGAGTTTTCATCCAAAAAGCTCCATTTTTGAGCGTTTTAAAAATAAGAGTTTTCATCCAAAAAGCTCAATGGAAAACGCTTCTCACCAAACAAGTAAAGTAGTTGTTTGACCAGTCAACATCTATATTTAGCAAAAAAAAAAAAAACTCTCCTCCAAAACGTTGTTGCCAAACGGGGCCAAATATAGTATGTTTACCTTGACACCCAATACAGAATGTAATACAAAATGTCAATGACATGTTACCCTTCTTGACCCTACTCGACTATCTTATCCAATATAGGCCCCGTTTGGGAACTAGCTGTTATCTGTTAGTTGTTAGCGGATTGTATTAGCTGTTAGCTGTTAGCGGATTGTATTAACTGTTTTGACTAGTGGTTTTTAGATTGTTGTTTGGTAAATGATAAATAGATGTTAGCTGTTTGTTATGTTAAATGACAGAAATGGACATCAACATAATTTAGATTATAAATTTTATTTTTGTGTGACATTTATTTTGAAGCATAGAAAAATATTTCTAGTACTTGTATCTATATTTATTTGTATTTCTTTGGAATGATATTCACTAACATAGAGTTTATATTTATTTGTTAAATTGTACTCTAAAATTATAAAATAATTATTTAAAAATAAAAGTGATAGAAATAAAAATTAGTACAAATCAAGATAATTAATTATGTTCAAACAAAAATATTTGCTATTAATTGATACCTTCAAACGAAAGTTTTAAAAATAAAGTTATGTACAAAGGGAATGATAAAAGAATATTAATTAGGATAAAAGAAAGGATAAAAAGGAGAATTTGTAATATTTATACAATTAATGACAAGAGTTTTCATTCAAAAAGCTCCCTTTTCGAGCGTTTTGAAAACAAGAGTTTTCATCCAAAAATCTCAATGGAAAACGCTTCTCACCAAACAAGTAAAGTAGCTGTTTGATCAGTCAAAATCTATTTTTAGTAAAAAAAACAAAACTCTCATCCAAAAAACTGTTGCCAAACGGGGCCATAATATAAAAATACAATAAATTTTTGAGCAAACTACTCCGGTATCCCTAAGTTCTCCCATAATAACTAACACATCATTGGATTTTTTTAAAGAGTTCATAAAATACTAGTATGCCCTTTTAACTGTTTGTGTAACTTTTGTTCAACTCGAGATTTTATTTAATGATGAATATCACCGGTTGAAGCTAAAAATCAGCAAAAAATGAAACATGACCTCCTGTGAAAATTAAAAAAAGAAATTAGACAAAAATGAAAATATTATATTTCATTAAAAACATTACGTCTTAGACTTAGAGTGAGTTTTGATGGGGCTCGACTCGAAGGCCTTACTCGACCATTCCAGTCTCGACCTAGCGGCTTGTGTTCGACCACCGAGATCCACAAACGGTATACATCCTAATGAATCGGGGTTTTAGAGTTATAGCCACAATAGGTAATTAAGTCCGCCGACTTAAATATGAAAGGAATAGACTTCGTCTCCAAGGTAAGTTCTCTTATTTTCCTATAATAATTCTAGCATAAATACCAAGATTGGGGCTCAAAATTATCTTGTGAAGATAGCTACACAGTCTATACAAGTTTTCTACAAGCCTCACACACCAAAGAATCTACCCCCGAGCCCACTCCAGGGTACTTGTATTTGTCGAAGATCGACGGCGGAGTATCGACTGGCAGCTGGAGTCGCACATCCATCAAGGTTGCTAGAAGAAATTGATGAAACATACCATTTTCACACATATATACACCACAATTCAAGTTGAGGAATTAGAAGAACGTGGAGTTGTGGGTGAATCTAGAATTTGATTGAAATTTTTTGGAGAAAGGAATCAGACGATCTAAGTATCGCTTGCTAAAGTTATTTGTTTGTGTGGATTGACCTCAAGTGTTGAATTAAGTTTATGGCTAATCTATTTGTTGATTTATATTTAACTCAACCTATCGATTACATGCAAACATTCTATCTAGAACTATATTATGAGACATTAACATTATATCCATTAAGCACAATGAAGCCTCGCACTACATCCAATTGAATAGCTTCAGGATGCCCTCATGAGTCACGAGAAGACCCAGATACCGTTGACGAGCCACCACCACCAAAGTCGAAACCACCAATCGCACCATCATGAACCACCTACATCATGTGAGAAACCACAACGAAAACCACCAACACGGTTCCAGAAAACCACTAAGTGCCCTACACGCCGGGTATATCCAAGCAAGATACTGCTATAATATTCTCAATTTTTGTCAGGGTGTGACTTGAAATCTAAACCTCTGTGTTTGAGAGATTATGGATCACCATTTGGTCTTGACCGATTGCACTATTGATAATCATTCAAGAGCATCTCAAATAATTGGTTTTAAATCTTGCTATGCATATTTTATAAAAAGTAAGCTTGTAGATTATCATTGTTGAGATTTTAAGATGTGTAGTTTATAGTTTTGCAATGCTACTAGCAGCTTGATGTCCACTTAGTAGAGTATACGTCATTATTCAATGCATTTTGTCCTAATATGTATACTTTTACTACGAAGATCTAATTATCTAGCACATAATACAAAGTTTAGGGTCTTACTCTTTACTTTTGAGTGGATTAAGACAATGCCCTTTTGAACTTATCAGTAAATATATTAGTTTAATATGATTTAAAAAATATATAAGTATGTATACATATAACTAAATTTAGTCACATTGATTCTATTTTTTAATATATTAATTTTCACTTTAGTTTAGTTTAGTTTAGTTTAGTATAAAAATAAACAAGACCTAAGGTTTGATACACCTATTGATTGCTAGCTCTCACCACTCAATCGAACACGCTTCATGCGACTCAAAAAAATGGAGATTTGAGATCAATTAGAATTCAGGGGAAGATTTTTGCATTACATGGGGACTGAACTCTAATTACTATTGATTGAGCCTATCAATTTTTATGTTGTTCTTTCAATTTTTTTAAAGTTCCTCTTTTTTTAAATCTACTTACTCTATAAATGGGGAATCCCCGTTTCTACAGTAAGTTTTGGTTGTCGTATATTTAAATATTTCCACATTTTATCACCGACTATCCTTTCCACGCGTCAATTTATCGCCTTCTTCTTCTTCTTCCACCTGTACTCCAGTTTTCTTTCCAGTGTTTTCATGCTTTGTCTATTCATAATTGCTATGCCTCATTTTTCTTCCACTTTTAAACATGGTGTAATTAAAATCTACAAAATCCTCTTTCTGATGAAACCAAAATCCATGAGTGAATCCGGCTATACCCATTACTAATCCCCAATTCTTTGTCGAAGGTGTCCCTTTTCTGCTACTTTGGTATTCAGTTGGGCAATCCTTTCATTCAAGTAATCATCAGAGAACAAGAATCGACATGTTAAGCTTCATATTAATTGATTTGTTTTGACTCTTTCAGTTATCTTACATGATCATATCTTTTTGTATTTATTTGGTTGATGTAGGCTTCATTTGTTGATTAGATATTGTGGGGTGCGTTTCAATCTCCAGTTGACGTTTTCTTGCTAGGTTGGGGTGCGTTTTCTGAGTTTCATCAGGTTATTGGCTTTTTGACAACCATGTATACACATACTTTTACTCTATAAGTCATGAAAAAGTAATTAGGTTGTGACGAGCTAATTAGCCGTGATCAAAATGGCATGATTTTCTAGGGGAGACATTTACTCTTTCTTGCAATTTGATTTCGGTGGGATGTCAGGGTGACTGCTTACGATGCTGGGATAAGCCAGGAACATTCAAGCCTGAAAATTGGGAATGCTTGGTGGCGATTGCAAAGGGAGGAAGGTAAGCAAGCTGTGATTTTTTTGAGCTCTGATTTCATTGTTCTGAATGTTGGTATTATTGTCTTGTAGTTATGAGGTTTTACTAGAGATTCGAGGATGATAGTGTCGAATCAGCATCGTAAGATGAGTGCATATAAGGTGTTTGATAAATGGTCCAAGAGAATGACTCCCTCAAAAAGTAAGCACCTCCTATTGTTGTAGCTTTTGCTTTCCTCACGATGAATGTATCTCTGACATACTTCAGTGTGCATAACATGTATTTAATCCAAAAATGCAACCCTATAAAAAAGAGCATGGATGCCACTTCTAATGTACAAGCAATTATTGTTTTCGACTTCTAATGTGCATGCCAGGTGTATGATGATATTACAAAGACAATTTATTCTCAGTTTTTGGCTCCCACATTCTAGAAGCACGTGTAACTCCCATTAAATCTCCAAAAACTTTGTTTTCTACTCAAGGTTTCTCGCGCACTTCTGTCACCGCATGTATGAATCACATTTATGATCTCACAAGCTCGTGTAAGTCCCATCATATTTGATTACCATGTCCATGTTTTCTAGTGTTCAGGTTTATAAAATACTTAAACGGTTTTATTGTTTTTGATAGAATCAACATTAGAATCATATGGATGCTGCAATGGTAGTCAACTCCAATGGCTATGAAAGCACTGCTAAAAGATCTTACACTTGTTTTTGAGTACCCATATAAATTTGATGTTGATTTATCCTTTGGTTGTAACAGGTTAATAATGCCGGAGCCTTAGGAGTTATACTAGATGGGGACTGAAACATAGATACCGCTGCTTGGGTAATAAGAAATTGGCACGGGCCTTCTGTACACAGTGGTTTAAGGGTTTGGATGGTTTGATTGGTCCCAAGTGGAAAGCAGCATGGAAAAAACATAAGAAGAGTTGGCTCTGGTTATTTCTCCCTTCATGTAATGCCATCTTCTAAAGTCTAAATAGTGCTCTTTTCAGGTTCTAAGTTTTGGAGTAAAATTATGTGTCCCCATCCATTTCTCAGATCAGTGGATCAGTAATTTCTGATATTCCTTGTGTGCGTGTTTGTCGAATGAAATATTGGGTAGCATTGTAATCCAAACATTTTTGTGATTGTTTCCTTTCAGGTGAGATTATATTGAGCTATGTCACATATATGTGCAGCCTGCTTTGGAACTTCTACATTATGTAAAAGCTGACAGATTTACTGCTCAGAATCACTGAAATTGCTTATGATCTGAGGATAAAGAAGATATGAATATGATCGAGTCTGGATTTTTTGTTTTGAGATTTTGAGAGTCTGGATTTTGTTTGAGATTTTGAAAGTCTGGATTTGCTAAAACCTTGTTTGGTTGGTTTGGGATTTTGTAAATCTGAAACAAAAACCTTGTTTGGTTGGAGTGAATTTTGGAAGTTTATAACAAAAATTTTGTTTGGATTTTGGTTTTTGCAAAAGCTGGACTTTGCAAAATAGTGAACCAAACAAGATTTTACAAACCTGGACTTGAAAAGTCCAAGTTTTGCAAAATCTTGCCAACCAAATGCACCCCAGCTGATTAAGGTAAAATACTTGAGCATTAACACAAAACACATAGATGGTGAACAAGATGCAGTCTTTTATGTTTTTCTGAATTGACACAAAGCAAAAATATATACATGGCGAGTAAAACGGTATGCATTTTTCCATTCATTCTTCTATGTTGCCATGTTTAAACTTCGTAAGTGTGAAATATTAGTAGAAGAATGGATTGAACATCGTACATACCTTAAGGGTGTGTTTGGTTGGACAAGTTTTTGCAAAACTTGGACTATCCAAGTCCAGTTTTGGAAAATCTTGTTTGGTTTACCAAGTTTTCCAAAATTCAGACTTGCAAAATCCTAAAAACCAATCAAAGATTTTGTTTCATACTCACAAAATCCAACCCAACCAAACAAGGATTTTGCAAAACCAAACTCTCAAAATCCCAAACAAAAACCCTAACTCCCAAAAATCAAAAACAAAAATCAGACTCTCAAAAATCTGACGAACCAAACACACCCTAAGTATTTGTAGGCCCGCTGCTTGCATATGATATGCTTATTTATCAGCAAGTGGTTAGAATTTGAATGAGAGTAATATCAAAATCAAATAATTTGCAGCATGTATGATGTTTGCCTCTTTTATCCTAAATTGAAGTTTTGTCTGTTATGTTAGGGCAAATTGTGTAAAGTTGCAGTCTTTATCCCTCTTGAGCTTGTGAAATATAGATTCCGCTCTCCTTAGTTGAGTTATGATTGTGTTTCACGATTGCTTGTGCACATTCTGAATTTAGGTTCCGGTAGAAGAGGATTGCAACTATGGTAATTAATATGAGAAACCAATGTTCAGAACTCTCCGTAACTTTTTCAAAACAATTCCTTAGCACAAATTTTGGCAAACCATGCATCTTATTTCATTCTGCATCTATTTTTTGTTCTTGCTACATTGTTGACCTTTTAAAAAGGTTTATATTTTCTGTTCTTTATAATATAATACTAAGAACACAAGTAAATAATGCAATAGTCAACAATTTGAAACACGTAAAATGTCCAATATTCACCTGCTGCGCGGGCAGAAATGTCTAGTAAAATAAAACTCATCGTTAATTAGATTTCTCCAACTCTTGAAAATTGGACTCAAGGTATCTTACAATTTGATTTCAATTTAAAGTAGTACAGCGAGCTAATTTTAGGAAAATTTTGTGCCACTTATTGAATTCATATATATTACTTATGGCTAGGGGTGTAAATGACGTTCATGAAATTTTTTTGAGAAACTCGGTCAAAGTTCAAGTTCGAGTTCAGGTTGATCAAACTCGACCTCGATCTCGAACTCGTTCGAATATGAGCTTTTTAGTTTTATCTCAATAATATATATATATATATATATATATATATATTACTAGTAGAGGGGTTTCTTTGAGAATAATTAAAATTGTAATACCTAAATTAAGTATTAAGATATGTGCAACTGTAATACAGCTTGTCTAAGGCGAGGATCGATTACTCTTAAACTGGCACTAAAAGTTTAGCTAAATTTTATATTATTAGAATTTATTTAGCTAAATTAGTTAAATTGGATTGAAATTGAGCTTTTTGAGTTTGACGAACTGACTTGGCTCGAGTTCAAACTGGAAGTTTGTCAAACTCGCGAGTCAGACTCGAGCTCATAAAAAATTAATGAGTCGAGTTTTGAGCATAATTTTTTATGTTAGAAAGAGTTCGAGTTCAAGCTCGAGTTCACAAAATAGTTCACGAGTCAAATTTGATCATGTTCCTGTTTGGTCTTGACTCGACTCATTTACACCCCTACTTATGGCTTCATTGTTAGTGAAAAATTATAGGTCCACTTATATCTTATTGAAATTAACTAATTAAACTAAACTAAAGTAAAACTTAATATATTTAAAACTGAATATGCTTGAGTAAATTTAGTTAAATTTCATCAGGCAGTTTTTATATACTGAATTAAATTAAATTGAACTAAATTTAATGATAAGGTCAAGTGAACATAACTTATTCCTTATATTGAAATAAAATCTGTATGATTCTAAATTTAGTTAAATTTCATCAAGTATATTTTTACTAAACCAAATCAAATTAAATTAAATTAGATTAATGTATTCGATAAACTCAAAAAAACATGATCTAAATCTCTAACATATATTTATTCAAATTACTTTGATTTCTTTCCTTATTTAAATGGTACACATCTTATATTCCTCCATTCATCCATTATGTTATAATCCTCTATACTTTATCAATTAACATCAAAAGAACCAGATAACGTGACATAAGAAATGATATATATCATGAAAATATCCCACATGTCATTTTTTTTGATTTGGCAATAAATATTATACCGACCCTAATTAAGAAACAGACTAGAAATAATCCGATTGACTTTTTAAAATAAATTCATAAATGAAAAAAAAAACAAAATAAAAAGAAAAATTACCCAGTCAACACCCAAAAACAGTAAAAATAGTAAAAAACTAGAGGAGTCCCGTAGTGCGGTAACAACTCTACACACAGTCACATAGTAGCGCACTAGAAATGCACCATTTCACCCTCAAACCCTAGCAGTCCTCACCTCTTATATCTCTCCGCTCCTCTCCCTTTCTCTCTCCACAACTAAAAAAAAAAGATCGAACCTTTTCTCAATCCATGGCTTCCCGGAGGCTCGCAGCCTCGTTTCTACGCCACTCTTCTGCTGCTCTCCGCCGCGGCTCCGCCCCAATCGCAGCCGCCGCTAAGCCCCGCGGCCGATCCCTTTCTCCGGCCGGGTTTTTGCTGAATCGCAGCGTTGCGCAGTTCTCCACATCGGCCGCCGCGCAATCGGCCCCGCCGCCGTCGTCTCCCACCACTACCGCCGTCGGGAGTGGGAAGATCACTGATCAGGAGACTGGCAAGGGGGCCGTGGGTAAGGTCTGCCAGGTGATCGGTGCTGTTGTTGATGTCAGATTCGACGATGGATTGCCGGCGATCTTGACTGCACTTGAGGTGCTTGACAATCAGATCCGGCTTGTGCTCGAGGTGGCTCAGCACTTGGGGGAGAATGTTGTGAGGTGTATTGCTATGGATGGTACTGAAGGGCTTGTCCGTGGACAGAACGTGCTTAACACAGGCTCCCCAATCAGAGTGAGTTTTTATGAAAAAAGACTTGCTTTTTTGATTACAAGATCCGATTTTTATGCTGATTGTGAGATGACTGAGATCTATGTTTTGTTGAAAGGAGTTTTACTAGACTATTGATGTTCCATTTTAATCTGATTCTGGATTAACTTATCATGCTGATTATATAGAGTCAATGATTTGGTATGTTTTGATCTGTTTATGAAATAAAAAGCTGGTCTTGTAGCTTGTTAGCGTGTTGTGCTTAATTATTGTGTCAAGGCCTGTGTTATAGAATAATAGTTCTTTGTTGATTGATGTTATTCTCTGGTTATGATGTTAGGTGCCTGTTGGAAGGGCTACCCTTGGACGTATTATCAATGTCATTGGAGAGCCAATTGATCATAGAGGCGAACTTAGTAAGACACCGTTTAGTGCATTGTAGGTTATTGAAGGTGCATTTTAAAATGTATGTCACTTATAAAAGCAATTTTCCTGCAGAGACTGACCACTACTTGCCCATCCATCGTGAGGCTCCAGCTTTCGTAGAGCAAGCTACCGAGCAACAGATTCTTGTTACTGGTATCAAGGTGAGTTATTGGCAAAGCAAACATTTTTTATTCCAGTTCATATGTCCTAGAGAGGTTGGAAGTTTTATCTTTTACTGTTTTTAGGTTGTTGATTTGCTTGCACCATACCAAAGGGGAGGAAAGATTGGATTGTTTGGTGGAGCTGGTGTTGGCAAAACTGTGCTTATCATGGAGCTGATCAACAATGTTGCTAAAGCTCATGGTTCGTAATAATATTCTTTTGATAATTTCCTTGAATTCCCAAATTAATCTATTTACTTTGTTAAATGTGTTTGTTCTATTTTAGGTGGTTTCTCTGTCTTTGCTGGTGTGGGAGAGAGAACTCGTGAAGGTAATGATCTGTACAGAGAAATGATGGAAAGTGGTGTCATCAAGCTTGGTGACAAGCAGGTAAATATATTCAATTTTCATGTTCTATTATTTGTATATTGTTTATATACAATTTAGTAACAAGGTACTTGTATGTTACAGAGTGAAAGCAAGTGCGCGTTGGTGTACGGTCAGATGAATGAGCCCCCGGGTGCCCGTGCCCGTGTTGGTCTTACTGGTTTGACTGTTGCTGAGCACTTCAGGGATGCTGAAGGACAGGATGTGCTTCTCTTCATTGACAACATCTTCCGTTTCACTCAGGTAGGTTTATTTGGTCTTTCTTTTGTTTAGTGTGTTATGTTTTATCTTTAAATGTTTCATTAGCTAGTACCAATTTGTAATGTGTCATGGTTTTAATCTTTGCAGGCCAATTCAGAAGTGTCTGCTTTGCTTGGTCGTATTCCATCTGCTGTCGGTTACCAACCAACTTTGGCCACCGATCTTGGAGGCCTTCAGGAGCGTATTACAACAACAAAGAAGGGTTCCATTACTTCCGTCCAGGCTATCTATGTGCCTGCTGATGATTTGACAGATCCTGCTCCTGCAACTACATTTGCCCATTTGGATGCAACCACTGTGTTGTCACGACAGGTATTATGATTATTCTTTGCACAGAAGCTATTATATTACCTTGCTTCACAGCATCCTCCTGATGATTCAAATTTTGTTTCAGATCTCTGAGCTTGGTATTTACCCTGCTGTTGATCCTCTGGATTCTACATCACGTATGCTCTCTCCTCGTATTCTTGGAGAGGATCACTATAATACAGCTCGTGGTGTTCAGAAGGTTCTTCAGAACTACAAGAATTTGCAAGATATTATTGCCATTCTTGGTATGGATGAGCTCAGTGAAGATGACAAGCTGACTGTTGCCCGTGCCCGTAAAATTCAGAGGTTCTTGAGTCAGCCCTTCCACGTGGCTGAAGTTTTCACTGGTGCCCCTGGAAAATATGTTGAGTTGAAGGAAAGCATTGCTAGTTTCCAGGTAAATGTCATTGTTATATACTTCACTTCAATGATAAACACTTTTTTTAGTCTTATCTTATTTATGTATAATGTGGCACGGATAAAAAGCTTTCTTGGATGCAGTCTTTCAGTGCTGTGATTCCTTTATTTTATGTTTTAAGTGATCTTGCAAATTCATACCTTTTATAATATGTTAATGAGTTGTTTCTCGATGTTCTTTGCTCTTAGTGCATGTAGTAGGCATTATTCCTTATGTTATGGTCTTAGTTTTTTCTTTGCTTGTGATTGGAATTGAATCATATCTGCTCATCTTAAGTCATACTTGCTGCATTCATGAACATATGTTGTTTGTTGTTTGCTCACTTTCAATCTTGATGTGATTGAAATTGAATCAAATCTGCTTGTCTTAAGACATACTACTTGCTGCATTCCGAAGATATGGAGTTTTGATCTTTGCTAACATGAAATCTTGATATGATGAAACTTGAAGCATCTGTTCATAGTTATTCTTAGTTACTGCATTAACAAACATGGAGTTTGATCTTTGCTGACTTTAATTCCTGAAGGTTGAAGCATATCTGTTCATCTTAATGCATACTTCATCCACAAACACATTGAGTTTTACTTTCATCATAATGAATTTCTGTGCTGATGCTTGTAACTTGGTCCTGTGCAGGGAGTTTTGGACGGGAAGTATGATGACCTGTCAGAACAGTCCTTCTACATGGTTGGTGGCATCGAAGAGGTGATTGCCAAGGCAGAGAAGATCGCCAAGGAATCAGCGACATCTTAAGCAGTTGTCGATTTGTTGGCTTTTTGTTCCTTTTTAAACGATAATTGCGAAAATCAATAATTTACACATTTTGGCTTAGACCAAGATCAGGATTTTTTTCATTTATCTTTTTGGGGGACTGAGGGTGTGGTCCGAAGTTTATGTTTTTGTTTGACATTAACTGAGCATGGAGCTGATGTCAGAAGGGCATCCCTCCCATAAAGCCCCCTTTGTGTAGGGGTCTGTGTCTATGATATGCCAAGAAATAAGGGTGGCTGTTGGGATGCCAGAACTTGTATATTTGCTTAAGAACATGATTTATATTAGAAGTTTGGGATGATGCTCTGTGGAGTTTTTTTAGTCAGCCCTATGTGATGTTCCTTTCATCCTCATTGCACCATTCTGTGGAGATTTCACTTGCATTGCTTCGAAATTCATTGGATAGGATTTACTTTGTTCTCTCTAAGATGCTAAGATAATAATAGGTGTACACATCTTTATGAGTACTAGTATATTTCTTTTGTGGTTTTGCTGGTGTTTTAATGGAGCGAACATGATTAATATCAAACTTCTGAAGGCAGGTGAGATTATTTGTAGTTGAATCATTTGAAATATCTGGACGACTTAACTTGTGAAATGTGCACCATTATGTAAAAAAGCACTTTAAATGACAGTCACTAAATAACGTTATGTAAATCAAGAGAGGACTAGTTTATGATAGATCGGGGAAGAAGATGATTGTAGATGACTGGGGTCGATGTTTGGATGACTGGAAAGAATACTTGGGGAGAAGCTTCTCCGGGAAGAAGTCAAGGTTAGCGCTGGAGTATGAAGTTGGCGTTTTTAATGAAGATGGAGTATTTGATGAAGAAGATCCAGTCACTTTTTGATAGGTTGGTTATGAATGATGCTGCAAAATGTGGTCTTGTTTCAAGAAATGGGTCACATTTGGTAGAGATAAATCAGTCCAGAGCCTGGATATAGACTTGTCTTTTTCAGATAGCAATAAAAGTTTGTATTATCTAGAGTTTTCCATGCTTAAACCTCGGAGAAGCTTGGATTCAGACATTGAACACCTCATGAATTTTAATCTGGAGTCGCTGTGTATCCAAGACATGTCCCTAGGATGAGGAAGGGTGGTTTTGGTTAACTCCTCAAAACTGAAGCGGTTGGAGATGAGGTGCTGTTTTGGTTTCAAGGGCATTGAGATTGCTTCCGCGCCAAATCTCGTGAATTTGTGCTATCAGAGCTTCAATTCTCATTATACTAGTGAGAGGGCACGTTTTCATGCTTGTTCCATTGTTTGCATATATTATTTTGCACCATTGTTCTTGTTGTGTACAGATATTACTGTATGATATAGTTGCTTTGTTTGCATGTATGATTTTGCATCCTTTTGTTTAGGTACTATCTTGTAATATGAATGTCATTTTGTCACTTCCTTCGCAAATCATACGTTAATTACTTCATCTGAGCATGGAGCTGAGCTCAAAAGGTTAGTGAAGGGGTCTGTGTCTATGATATGCCAGCAAATAAGGGTGGCTGTTGGGATGGCACAACTTGTACATTTTGCTTAAGAACATGATTTACTCATATTAGAAATTCGGGATGATGCTCTGTCGAGTTTTTTCAGTCAGCCCTAGTTTTACTTGCATTTTCATCACTGTAATGTTTAGAGGCCGGGTGAAACTGAAACTGTTGGATGATCAGTAGCATTGCGCCAAATCTCGAGTCTTTCATATATGATGACTCTAAACATAATGAACGCTACTGATCATCAATAGTCCTTTTGCTATCAGAGCTTCATTACAGGTGAGAGGGCTGAGGTTTCATGGTTCCGATATCCAGCCTGTGATACTATAAATCGATTCTACTTCCGTTGTTTGCATACTACAACAAGCAAATACTCACAGCTGCCGTAACATGGCTCAGTTTAACAAGACCTCGCAGCAAATTTTTTACAAGACCACAAAATTAACATCCGTGAAATAGTGTAGCAGAAAATCCACAAATTTATAAGTGCAAACCAAAATAACATCCGTGAAATATTGTAATGTCACTGCCAAAAGACTAATCACAAATCTAGAAAATCGCTAACGGGTCCTGTCAATCAAGCACTATCTCAATTTTTGGCTTCTTAGAAGGACCACCACCACCATTGTTCTTGCTAGCTTTGTCGAGAAACGGTTGGCAGAACTTAACAAGCTCCTCCATCTTTTCCCGATATTCATTTGCCCCGGCACTTGGATGTCCAGCCATCCACTGATTGGCCTCATTCATTGCACGCTCAATCTTTAGCTTGTTTTCAGCAGGCAGAACCCGACTCGCTTTGAAATTGCTGTGCGTGATCCTTCCCATTTCGTTGACATAGTTCTGCAAAGCTCTCTTGGCAGCCATCTTTCTCTTCTGTGCCTCTTCCTCTGACTTCAACTTCTCTGCTTCCATCACCATATCCTCAATCTTCTGCTTTCATTACTTATTCTTACTTGATTCTTTGAGGTCGTTGCCTGATCCACAGCAGTTACAAGTAAAATACCGTTGGCATCAATGTCAAAAGTAACTAAGATTCTAGGAACTCCAGCCGGTGCACGCTGGATATTATCGAGCACAAAGTTGCCTAACAAATTGTTATCTTGTGATCTCGGCCTTTCACCCTCAAACACTAAAATGCTCACAGAAGTTTGATTGTCGTGCAGGGTTGTAACTATTTTCTCCTTTCTGGTAGGGATAGTGGTATTTCTCGGGACTACAATTGTAAAGACTTCTCCAACACATTCGATGCCCAGTCACATCCACCAAAACAACATCGTGATCCATATTTCCATCTAATATTGCAGCCTGAACAGATGCACCAAAAGCAACAGCCTCATCTAATTCCCATTGAGTAGCAATTCTTGAACCTTTGGGATCCTACTCGAACCTCCCACGAGGACAACCTCATCAAGCTGATTCTTATCTATCTTCGCATCAACCAAACACTTCTCAACTATTTCCATGCACCTCTTAAACAAATCCATATTCATCTCCTCAAATTTGGCTCGACTGATGCTAGAGTAAAAGTCAATACCCTCGTACAATGAATCAACCTCGATTTTCATCTGAGTTGAAGAAGAAAGGCCTCTCTTTGCCCTCTCACAATTAGTCCTCAGTCTCCTAAGAGCTTTTGCATTGCCACTGATGTCTTTATGGTGCTTTCTTTTGAAGTCATCAACAAAGTAGCTTACCATTCTGTTATCAAAATCCTCCCCTCCAAGATGAGTATCTCCAGCAGTAGCTTTAACCTCAAAAATACCCTCTTCAATGGTGACGATGGATACATCAAAAGTTCCACCTCCAAGATCGAATACGAGAACATTCCTCTCACCTGTGCAGCTAGATCCCTTATCTAGAGCATAGGCTATGGCAGCCGCAGTAGGCTCATTAAGGATACGCATTACATTCAAGCCAGCTACGGCTCCAGCATCCTTTGTAGCCTGTCGCTGTGAGTCGCTGAAGTATGCAGGAACAGTTATCACAGCCTTCTTCACCGTGGCCCCGAGGTAGGCCTCAGCAGTCTGCTTCATACTTGAAAGAACCATAGCAGAAATCTCCTCAGCTGCAAATTGCTTGAGCTGACCCTTATAAGTCACCTCAATCATCGGTTTGGCATTACGGCCCTCCATGACTTTAAATGGCCACAGCTTCATGTCATTTTGCACCGAGAAATCCGAGAATCTCCTGCCAATTAATCTCTTCGCATCTATGGTAAAAAAAAATTAACAATTTAGTTTCACCATAACAAAACAAGTAGTACATGAATAACATTTACAGTGAAAGTTGAGCACGAAAGCAACATTCTTTATAGAAGCAGAAATGGGGAACTTTTAATGAAAATGATGGAGTAAACAAAGAAAGCAATAGGAAAAAGTGAAAAATAATAGCTCAACGACTAATACACTAGCAGACCGCGAAAGCATGAGTTTGAAAAGGGTATACCGAAGATAGTGTTGACAGGATTGGCGGCGGCCTGGTTGTTGGCGGCGTCGCCGATGAAGCGGAGGTCGGCGTCGTTGAAGGCAACGCAAGACGGCGTCGTTCGATTGCCTTGATCGTTGGCGATAATCTGAACTCGGCCATGCTGCCAAACCCCGACGCACGAGTAGGTAGTGCCAAGGTCGATGCCGATCGCCGGAGCTTCCTCTGACTTTTTTATTACAGCTGTCATTCTTACCAAAATCGACTGTGTTACACTGTTAGCCTGTAAGGTCTCAGAAGAAACCAGGAAGTCTGCCGGTTTGGGTTAAAAGATAAACTTCATTGTTAATTTATTTATCCTTTCCATTTCAAAAAAAAATAAAAAATTATTTATCCTTTCCATTAATAACGTTTATGGATATACTACAAGTTAACCGCATCTCCAATGTGATTGTCAATTTAATAAAAATTGATTGACACGTCATTATGATAGACTTTCTATATAAAACTAGTATGATTCGGCCGTACGTTGTGCGGTATGTTTGGAGTACGATAAAATGTGTAAATTTTAGCTATTTACGTTAAAAAAATGAGGTTGCTATACGCAGTTCGATATTTTACTCATGTAGTTCGAAATACGGTATGAATGTACAATATTCTCCTCACTTATTAGGTTCATTTGAAAAACTTAGCAAAATTCAAGTGGCGGTATGTAGTTTCAATGGTACTTTGATTTACACTGAGTAAAGTACCGGTATTTTCAATGGTATTTTAGATTACGTTGAGTAAAATACTAGATCGTGTATAACACTTTAGTTAAAAAGTAAGGTGTGGTTTTATGATAAGACAATGATTTATCCTTAAAAAAGTAAGGTGTGATCTTACGGTAATACAGTGATTTATCCTTTATATTTGAGCTCAAATTAGTAATTAAGTCCATTTTTACATACATTAATTTCGGTAAGTTTAGACATGCTGATTTTATTTTTCAATATATTAACTTTTACTTTTATTTCAGTTCGATTCAGTTCAGTTTAATTGAATTTAATTCAATACAGTTCAGTTTAATTCAGTTCAGTTCAGTTGAAATAAGTTCAGACAAATAGGACCTAGATATAATTTTATTACGAAAATAGAAAACATGATTTGTCCGTATAAAACTTTCTAATACAAAATATATATATATTCTTACTATTAATTAATATATTTATGCAAAACAACATATTTATCGTAAGCATATTGTATCTATATATTAATATATAAATGCAATATTTTTTATGTGTAGAAATACAAAGAAATGGTATGAAAATTGGAAAATAGGCCAATTCACGATTCTCGGTCCAAGCACCCCAGAATTAACCACTTTTCAAACTCTGAATTCTTGATCTAATATGACATACTTAATTAATTAATTATGAATAATTGCGGCATTCATGTTAATTGTGTGATGTAATATTCATGTTTTCCTTTCGTAGACGTGTTAATTAGGTGGAATGAGTTGTATTTGTAAAAATAGAAGCCGGAAGCTATTTAGTATGCTATAAATATATGCAATAATATATGCATGCCATATATTATATATATTGAAAACACAATTATGCTAACTGAATCCTTGAAATTACGGATGATTGATATATATACGGTTCAATTAGTAGATTAATTAAAAGAAACAAAATAAGAAATATATAAAAATGGTAGGCGCCGGAATATGGTGAACTTGCGGTGGTTATGTGACGGTTTTAGTCAAAAACACGTAGTTTCATCCTTTTAAGTTCTTCTTATTAATTTATTTATTGATCGGAGCAATAACTCTTCTAGTTCCCTTTAAGATAATGTTTCCAATGCAATCCTCAGTTAATATAGTCAATCATACTTGTTAAAATTTTCAAGAGACAATTATGTCAATGATAATTTCTACTTCTTGACACTCAACTTAACATTGTCTTATATCAAATCGGGCATTAATTATCAAAATTTTCATTTTCTTATAAATTTATTCAAATATAAATTATTCAAAAACCTAATATATTTCATGTCATAAAACATAGTTAGTATAAATTTCACTTTTTATGTACATGTTACTTGAATACTTTAAAATTGTCAATTTATTCTAAATAAAATTAGGGCAATGCTATTCGCAGGTCGTATTTTACTTTTGCAGTCCGTATTATTTTCAAGAAATACAAATATACCCTCGATGTTATTAATAGTGATGAGGAGCTCGTTCTTATTATTTCCATTTTAAGGAAAGATATTCAGGACCATCTTGGATCGAGGTGCTGATATATGTTCTCCATCAGGTCTCGCAAAAAGCATGGCTGCACTCCGCGGTGACAACGGCGGTGATCCACTACATTGTGACAATAGAAGAAGAATCCGATTAGGGTTTTATTTGTGTTTATTGTATTTATTGTATATTGCAGTTATGTCCTTAGGGTTTAGATAGTTTTGGTAATTATTATTACACCCATGTATGTAGTATAAATACTTTGGTAAATCCTAATGAAAATCAGTTTGGGAATTAGTCTTTACATGGTATCAGCAGCCTTTACGATCCTCTAAACCCTCCCCTCTTTTCTTCTCTCTCTCTCGGCCGCCGCAAATCCTCTCTCTTGGCCGGCAATAATTTCTGCCTCTCCCCACTCATTAAAATCCTTGCTTTCTGTATTTTTCCTGCTCTACGATGGCTTCTAGTGGACGTCATGAGAAGTTGTCCATCAACACGATGATTCATATGCTTAATACTAAGCTTGATGTTACTACGTATCTGCAGTGGAAGCAACATGTCCAGTATGTTCTTCGTCCTCAAGGTTTGTTTGGCCATCTTGATGGCTCCTCTCCCTGTCCTGAACTTCCGGTGCCTGTGCCACCGTCCTCCTCCACCGTTTCTCCGGATGATTCTGCTATGTTGAAGGCCAAGGAGGCCTATGATGCTGCTAAGGTGGCGTATGATGCCTGGATGGATGATGATCAGGCAATTTGTGGTGTTTTGTACTCCTCGCTTACCCCAGAAGCGAAGAATGAAGCCTCCCAGTGTTACACCGCCAAGGCGATGTGGGATGCCTTTGCGAAGGCCTATCAGCATGGATCTGCGGTTGCCAAGTTCAGTCTTCGTCAACAGGCTGCCGCAATCAAGAAATCGGGTACTGTTCATGAGCTTCATCTTACTTTTATGTCAATTTTTGAAAAGTTGAATGCTATGGGTGATCCGGTTGATAACCGGGAGAAGTTGATTTGGTTTTTGAATGCTCTGGGACTTGAATTTAGTTCCTTTAGTGCCGCTATTGCCTCTAGAGATCCCGCCCCCTTGTATCAGCAGGTTGTTGATGAGGCGCAAGCTCATGAAGCGTTTTTGGCCAATTTAAGGGGTTCTGCTGGTCCAAATCCAACACCGGCAGTTTTCATGGCAAGCTCAGAACAACATGGATCCACTGCCGCCGCCGCCGCCGACCCAGCAGCAGAAGACGTGCGTGGGGGTGGCGCCTGGGCCCCACGCGCCTCCGGTGCTGGCCGGTCCGGTCAGCGGCGTGCGGCAGGTTCTTCGGGGGGCTCTGGGTGTGGTCGTGGTGGTCTGATTCAGTGTTATACCTGTGAGGGTTATGGTCATGTGTCCAAACAGTGTCCGTCGTCCACTTCTCGTCCGACTTCTCAGAAATCCCAGCCCTATGTTCAGCCCTATGCTCAGTCTATGTCCAGCCATATGCTCAGCCTCAGTTTCTGCCTTTTGTTGCTCAGCCAGGTCAAATTCCACGGCCTCCTTAAGCTAATCTTGTCCAGATGCAACCATATGCAGTACCTCAGCAGTCAGCACCGCAGTATGTCATGTATTCTCCTCAGCAGCCCCAGAAATACTTGACATATCCAACTCAGAGTTCTACTCAGTATCAGCTCTCTTTTTCTGCTTAATCCTCTACTACTCCAGATTGGTACGTGGACTCTGGAAGCACGAATCACATGAGCTCCTCTGCATCAAACTTGTCCAGCATCACGCCTTATAACGGTAACACTCTTGTCTCTGTTGGTAATGGTGCGGGTATTTCTATTACTGGTATTGGTGATGCTCGTGTTACTCCTTTGCATTTATCTGATGTGTTGGTTGTGTCTGCTATTACTAAGAACTTGTTGAGTATCAGTAAGCTAACCAGGGCGCTTGGTGCTGCTATTGCATTTGATGATCAGTCTTTTCTTATTCAGCACAAGGCCACCAGGGCAATTCTGGGTCGGGGCAGATGTGAGGATGGTCTCTATGTTTTGGACCGTGGTGAGGAGGCATTGCTGTCATTTGTGGTGAAGAATAAGAATAGAGCATCGTTTGAGACTTGGCATGCTCGTCTAGGACATGTGTCCCCTAGTGTTATTTCCCTTTTGAATAAGACTGGTTGTTTGTCACTTACTTCTTTGCTCCCTAGACCTGGTGTTTGTGAGTCTTGTGCTATGGCTAAGGGACAGAAATTATCTTTTGTTGAGAATTCTAAGCGTGCTGCTCACGTTCTTGATTTAATTCATTGTGATTTGTGGGGACCTTCTCTTGTTTTATCTGGTAATGGCTTTGCTTATTATGCTGTGTTTGTGGATGATCACTCGCGTTTTACTTGGTTTTATCCTTTACGTCGGAAGTCAGATTTTGTTGATATATATCTCCAGTTTGAGGCGTTTGTTGAGAATCAGTTTTCTTCAAGAATCAAAGTCTTTCAGAGCGATGGTGGAACTGAGTTTACCAACAATCGATTACAGACTCACTTTAGCACTCGAGGCATTCATCATCAGATGTCTTGTCCTTACACGCCAGAGCAGAATGGTCGAGCTGAACGGAAGCACATACATATTACGGGGATGGGACTATCCATGCTGTTTCACTCACACTTACCTCTTTCCCACTGGGATGATGCGTTCAGCACTGCGGTTTTCAACATTAATCGTCTGCCTACTCCTGTTCTAGGTAAAATATCCCCTTTTGAGGTTTTGTTTGGTCGCTCACCAGAATACTCCAACTTTCATCCTTTTGGTTGTCGAGTATTTCCATATGTTCGTCCTACAGCAGCTCATAAGCTGGCACCTCGTAGTCTTCCATGTGTTTTTCTAAGATACAGTGCACAGTACAAGGGATTTAAGTGCTTGGATGCAGCTACCGGTCGTGTTTATATGATTCGACATGCCAGATTTGATGAGACTCATTTTCCTTTCTCTAGTACTACTTCGGAGGCTCAGTTTACTTCACTGGATGTCTCGTCGTTCTTGGATCCTTCCACTTCTGACTTGGATGTACCTTCTGTTGGGTCTTCTGTTGGGTCTTCTCCAGCGGTGTCATCTGCTCCTTGCTTTGTGTGTCCTGAGCCTCCTGTTTCTTCTGAGCCAGCGCCACCTACGGCTGTTTTGGATGATCCTATTACCGTTGATGAACCTGTTACTCCTCCTCATTCGCCTACACCTTCGGTGTCGTCGCCTGAGTCCTCGGCTCCTGCATCCTCACCTTCAGCTTCGACTCCTCCTGCTCCTCGGGCTCATAGGATGGTCACTCGTCATCAGGATGGGACACGTGTGCCACACGATCTTGGCCCCGACTTCGTTGTCACTAGACTGGTTGCTGAGCTGGTTGCTCAGACGGAACCTCGAACTTATCGTACTGCTGCTAAGGACTCTCGATGGGTAGCTGCTATGGATGAGGAGATTGCTGCACTTCGTCATCAGCACACGTGGGATCTGGTTCCGTGTTCTCCACAGGTTAATGTTGTTGGCTCTAAATGGGTCTATCGCCTCAAGTATCGACATGATGGTTCCATTGATCGCTACAAGGCTCGTCTGGTTGCTCAGGGTTTTTCTCAGATTCCGGGTTTTGATTTTGATCACACCTTTTGTCCGGTGGTCAAGGCTGGCACTGTTCGCACTGTTCTTGCCATTGCCACCATGAGGAACTGGCCGCTTCATCAGTTGGATGTCAAGAATGCTTTTCTCAATGGCATTCTTGATACTCCAGTTTATATGGCCCAGCCAGCGGGTTATCATGATCCAACTCGTCCTCATCATGTGTGTCTCCTTCGGAAGGCGATCTATGGTCTGAAACAGGCTCCCAGGGCATGGTTTGACAGGTTCAGTGCGTTTGTTCGGGATCTTGGTTTTGTTGGGAGTCTCTTGGATCCGTCTTTGTTTGTGTTCACTCGTGATGATGTTATTCTCTACCTGCTTGTCTACGTTGATGATATCATTCTCACAGGGAACAACAGTACAGCTATTCGCCAATTCATTGCCCGAGCTGATCGTGAATTACCGGTCAAGGATCTTGGCTCTCTTAGCTATTTTCTTGGTCTGGAAGTGACTCCAACCTCCACTGGTTTGTTTTTGGGGCAGGCCAAGTATGCTAGAGACATACTTCAACGAGCTGGAATGTTGGATGCTACACCTGTTTCCACTCCGTTTTTACCTTTGTCTCAACTTCATAGCAGCACGAGTGGTCCTTTTCATAATCCCAAGTTGTATCGTTCCCTAGTTGGAGCTCTTCAGTATCTGACTATCACTCGTCCGGATTTGTCGTTTGCAGTTAACTCAGTGAGTCAGTTTCTTCAGGATCCTCGTGATGATCACTTCTCGGCAGTGACTCGGATACTTCGGTATGTTCTTAGTAGACAGCATTGTGGTTTGACCTTTTCTGCTGGTGGTGTTTCGGAGGTACTTGCTTACTCGGATGCGGACTGGGCTCGGTGTTTAGAGACTCGGCGATCTACATATGGATATGCTGTTTTTCTGGGTGGAAATCTAGTTGTTTGGAGTGCTAAGAAGCAACCTACTGTCTCTAGATCGAGTTCGGAGTCGGAGTATCGTGCTTTGGCCAATACAGCTTTGGAAGTTGTCTGGCTTATGCATCTTCTTCGTGATCTGCGTTTTCCTCTGCAGGGTTCTCCTTTACTTCTCTGTGACAATAACAGTGCTATCTTTTTGGCGGAGAATCCTGTTGCACATAAGAGGGCTAAGCATATTGATATTGATTATCATTTTGTGCGGGAGCTGGTTGCTGGAGGCAAGCTTCGTGTTGGTCATGTTCCTACATCTCTGCAGGTGGCAGATATTTTTACCAAGGGTCTCAATCGTGCCTTGTTTGACTTTTTTCGGTCCAAGCTTTGCGTCTCCATCAATCCGACGCTTCGCTTGAGGGGGGGGGGGGGGGGGTGTGACAATAGAAGAAGAATCCAATTAGGGTTTGGTTTGTGTTTATTGTATATTGCAGTTATGTCCTTAGGGTTTAGATAGTTTTGGTAATTATTATTACACCCATGTATGTAGTATAAATACTTTGGTAAATCCTAATGAAAATCAGTTTGGGAATTAGTCTTTACATATTCATGGTAATTTTCAAGGCCCGCAAAAGAATCTCATTTTTTGGTTCTTTTCTTTCCCCGCTCCGGACAGATGGGATAAGTACCAGCAGCCTGCCGTTCATAAAATCCCCAACCCAGCCATCAAAACCGACTCAGAAGAAAACCCATAGGTAAGTTACAAATCCCAAACCCATATGGATGCCAATCAAAGAAATGAACAAGAAATCAAAGCCCATAAATAAAAGGGAAAAAATTGCAACAAAATTCAGATGCAAACGAGTGGGCAGTTCATCTTGGTTTTGGCTCGTAGGAAAGCCACTCATCGGAAACCTGCTAACGCTACATCCGTAGTTAAACAGCAGAAGAAGCACTATGGAGGTAGAGAGAGAAGGGTCGAGATCTCGGATATATTCTGATAGGGACGGGATTGCAATGTTTGAACCATATAAATTAACAAGGGCAATTTTGTCAGTTCCAATCAAAATAGGGACTGCATTAGTAAAAAAAAACATGCAAATAGGAATTCCGTAAAATTATAGTATATTACTTCTAAACATTGTCTAGTTATGTTTTGCTTATAAAATTTTGAATTTTAATTGAAATTGGATTTCAAATGTTAAATTTTAAAATTACTTGGATGTTAATAAAATATTATATACAATTTCGTAATAATTGTTAATTAACACTATAAACAATTCTTACTAATTTCAATTTTATTTGAAATGAGTGCTTTGAATAAATTTAAATTAATGGTTAAAATATTAATTAATATGTACAAAGAGAAGTTTGCATTGGAGATAAAAAAAATTTAGAATGTCAACATTCAAAAGTTATGTGCTTATGTCACATTAAAGTTCTATAATATCATGGCATTTGTCACCTAATAATATGGATGACATCCATAGCATTGGAGATGCTCTAAAATTTCTTGCCTCTTTGCTTTCAAAATTTTTTATTTTCCTTGTCTCTTCAATTTCTTTGTTCCTTTTTTTTACATCTAACAACCAATTTTTGACTTACCCGTTGTATAATTAAATAGACCTAATTACTAATTTTGATTCAAAACATGAAGAGTTAGCCAATATTACGATCCAAGGTAGAGCCCAAGGGTTTGACAGTAATTTCACAACAATTTGAAGAAGTTTTCATATTTTGAATCAGAAACTGGCGTCAGATTTGAATAAAAAATTGGCGCCAGCTGAAATGACGTTGTTTCATGACTCATGAGGTTGCTTAACCATATGAAAATTGCACCAATGAGAAGCACGTAGTCATGCACGTGTCAACGTCGTATTTGGCCTCAAAATAAACTTGCCTACAACTTGGCTCTTGTATAATCATCTCTCAATTTCAAATTTTTATGCTTTGTAAAATTAACTTTTTCACTCGAAGAAATTTCCATTTTCAACCCTGTTTTTGCACTTCAAATTCATCATGGTATCATAGCATTTAAACCATCTCCTTAACTCTAAAAAAAAACAGCAGCCTAGTTTGTATTTTGTTTTCTATTTCTTAACCCTAAAACAATAAATTTTGATGAGGAAGAGACTGGATCTTTCATCCATAGAGTTGGAGATGACAGATCTGGTTATGCATATGTTAGAAATCCTTTCTCAAAACCAGAAAAGGATCCTTACTCACTCGGAAGTGGGGATCTTGTCCACTCTCGTGCTTGCCACAACTGGGAGAAAGTAACTACATCACATGCAGCACTGATATGGTGAGGGCTATCAAGTCAAGGGGCAACCTGAAATTCATCATTGGAGAGATGAAAGCTCCTGATATAGCTAATCCAGATTATGAGAGGTTTGAAGAGGTGAATTCCACAATCGCAACCTGAATCATAAACTCCATAAGCCCTTCTCCGCCCAAGGGTTTTGCATTTTTTAATGATGCATTTGTCCCCTGGAATCAAGGACATGTTTGGGTAAAGCAATGGTCCACTGCTCCACAAAATCAGGTTTCATATATATAACTTGAAGCAAGGGAGTGACTAGTGGTGGTGCACTACACCAAATTGGAAATCTTGTGGGATAAGTTCACTTTTCTCAGACCTAGAAGGAGATGCAGTCCACCCTGTGTCAATTATGATACTCTTCACTGAAAATGAAGAAACATTTCAAACACAAAACACCATATTTGCCTTACCCAATAAAGAACCACAACCAACTCAAAATGCTAGACACAATACTAGAGTCATAAGACCACCAACATGGACAAAAGACTATGTTTCTTCAGTCAGGCAAGAAAAATACAAAATCTAGTTTAATGTAATTACAAATATGCCCTGTGCTCCACATATTTAAGAACCACCCACTTTTCAATAAGCAAGGTACTCATCGGAATGGATAAATGCAACGAAGACATAAATTGAAGCAATTGAGAAAAATCATACATGGGACATTGTGTAGTTGCCAACAAGAAAAGAGGCCATTGGATCAAAGTGGGTGTACAAAGTCAAGTATAATGCAGATGGAAGTTTAGCAACATATAAGGCAAGGTTGGTGGCAAAAAGGTCACTCAGGTAGAAGGGGTGAATTTTGATGAAGTCTTCTCACCAGTGGCAAAGTCAGTCACACTCAGTCAGTATGCGCAAACTCTAACACATCAGCATCTCTCAGGAGCCCTTCACATAGTCAAATATCTACATCATCATGCAGATTAGGGACTATCTACTCTTTCCAAAATAATCTGAGACTTTATGCTTATTGTGATGCTGTCTGAGCCTCATGCACGACCACCGGAAGATCAGTCACATGATATATATATATATATGTATATATATATATATATATATATTCTGTCCCATTAAAAAAATCAAAAGGTAGATTTTATTAAAAATATATTCATAAGAGGTAGGGTTCATCGGAATGTTTAAACCATGCATCGTACAGTTGTGTGCCAAAGTATTTAAGTGCTGCTTGATCAATTCCAACCAGGGCTCCAATGGACTGAAAGATGATGGAAATCGAGTAAGAATTCCGACCTAAATTATCATAATGGTTATATAAATTTTGTATCATTAAACCAGTACAAAGAGAATATGTTATGAATGTGCGCATGATGTTTTGGCTAAAGTGGCCTCTATGCGTTTTCAGGAGCGACACAATTAAATGTGAACGAAGATTCCGTGAGGATTTGCCTCTAAAAAAGGAATTGATCGAGTCGATTATATAAATTTTTTTTACAGGTTTTCAAGGGTTAAAAAAATGTTGATTATATAATTCTCTTAGGCGATTCGCAGTAAAAACACATGTGTCTTCTGATCTCTTGCAAAGAAGAATCGCAAACCGTAATTCCCTATGTTGTGTAGGCCTTATACCGAGGAGTAATTATCTCACGTTGCAATTGTGTATATAGCTATAGTTTTGATTATTGTTGTCTGGTGATAGACTCTAGTAGTCTAGTGTAACTTTGAGAAAAGCCATAGACTTGAGATATTTCGCGGAAAATTAATAGTCTGCTAGGCAAATGGCTTGATTTTGCTAGAAGTTTTAAAAAAATATTAGAAAAATACGCACGCATAGTACAATTAGCTTTTTTTTTGCAACGCGTAGTACGGTTAGTCTAATTATATATAATTGAGTGCATCTTCTCTGCAGCTAACATGTAGATCAATGAGTTTATTCAATAAAAAATATTATCTGATGAAATTCAGACAAATTGAAGCACATTTATTCTATTTTCTATTACATCAAATTTTACTTTAAACCGGTTTAATTCAGTAAGAAATAATTTTAGGAAAACGATGGAATAAAATACGAAGAATGTGAAATGTGATACTAGTACACACAAATTCATCTGTAAATTGAGATAAAACTAGAAAAATGCTACCCACAAAGTCATCAAGACTGACACGTGGAGGCCTTTCTGTTTCCTTGTTCTTCCGCGGCGGCGCTTCCTAGTCTTCCTCCGAACGAAACACAATATACACATAACCTTCTTCCCTGCGCTTAAAAATGTCAATCACTACTCTTTCTCCATCTTCACCACACCTTTGCTTCCATGCACCCTCCCCCGCCCCACCACTCCCCTCCCCCATGAACCGCCTCAGACTCAAATCCCAGCCGTTGATTTCCCGCCTCCTCCTCCGCCGGAATCTCTCCGCCGTCTGCGCCGCCGCCGTACGGCAGGACACCACCGCCTACACATCGGCGCCGCTCGTCTCCATCTCTCCCGCCGCTGAATCTCTCTTCCACGTCACCGTCGACGTGTCCGATTCGCCTGAGCTCGCGGCTTCGTACACCAGCGCCGGCCAGTATTTACAGCTCAGAGTTCCTGATTTCGACAAGCCGTCGTTTCTCGCCATAGCTTCTCCGCCTTCGCTCGCTGCGACGAAGGGTGTTTTGGAGTTCCTTGTGAAATCCGTCCCTGGGAGCACAGCGGAGCTGTTGTGCGGATTGCAGAAAGGCGATTCGGTGGAATTGAGTCTGGCTATGGGGAACGGGTTTCAGATTGATCGGATTTCTCCGCCGGACAGCTATCAGACAGTGCTTATCTTCGCTACTGGATCTGGAATTAGGTACAGCCCTAGTTCTTGTTTTACCTTTCTTATCAATCAAGTCAGTATTTTTTGCTGGAATAGTTAGTAATTTTTGCATTTTATTTCAAAATTTACTGATTGTTTGATGTACGACTTTTGAATATGCCTTGCATCTAATTGCGTTTCCAATCATGCTTTAGCATCTACTTTGAATTTCTAATGTTTCTTAAGCTTGATTTCTGATTTATCGAACTTTCATATAAAGGGAGCAAAGGTAAATGAGTGATTTTTTTCTTTTCAAAAGAGTGATTTTTAAGTTGAAAATGAGCAAAGGTTGATGCGACTTTGTGGAACAGAGGGGGCAGTGTACTTGGCATCCTGTAGGATTAGTTATCAATATACTGAATCTTGTAATTTATGAATGTCCTTCTAGTAAACTGATACATTTGTGGATTCTCTTTCTTATAGTCCTATCCGGTCGCTTATTGAGTCAGGATTTAGTGCTGATAAGAGAACTGATGTTAGACTATATTACGGCGCAAGAAATCTTGCGAGGATGGCATATCAGGTTTATCACCTTTCTGTTACTTCCCTTCTGAACTCTATTGGTAGATGTGCTGATGATACACATCTTTCTACAGGACAAGTTTAAAGAGTGGCACTCATCAGGAGTTGAAGTACTGCCAGTTTTATCTCAACCTGATCAAACATGGAGCGGAGAGCAGGGATATGTGCAGGTACATAGTTTATCACACGTCTTCTACACTTGTAGCTCTATTATGTGACACATCTTCCATTTTAGCTTAAATTTCTTTCTATTCAGTTCTATTGTGTTATGTAATCCTAATAAATTTGCTTTTGCAGGCTGCATTTGCTAGAGCAAAAAGGATATTTAGTGCAGAGTCTACGGGGGCAGTGCTTTGTGGACAAAAACCAATGACTGAGGTAAATCGACTGTGTATGTTTTTGCCTTTCATCACATAAGTATCGTTGTTTCAGTTGTGTGAGGGGGCAAATTTGTATGTGTTGATTTTTTTATATCCTCCCATTTGCTCAACCCCTTGTACTTCTAGGACCAAGTAGTGATTATACTTGTCTCTCTCTCTCTCTCTATGATCTGGAACTATATTTGTTTGCTGTAATTGCAAGGTTTTAAGTTGTTGTGTCTTGACTATAATTCTTTCACCCATTTGCTTAATCCTACCCTTCTCCCATTCCCCAGCCCCCCCTCACCCTCCCCAAGTCTAGGAAAAACTTTTACTCTGGGTAACCATTCATTTAGAGGCAGTGGCACTTAGAAATCCTAATGTTCTGTATTAAGACCCCTGACACCTAGCATAACATTGTACTCCTGGGGCCTGTTTTCCCCACAGCTTATCTGGTGTTTTTTCAGTTCAGGTCAAAAAATATGATTTGATGAAGTTCAGCTTAACTTCAGTCCAGGTTACTGTCTTTCGATATATTAGTTCAGTTCTGGTCAAATTGTCGGCTCTTGTAATCTGTCACTTCCGTGCTTTGGAACAGCCTAGCTATACCATAGGATGATTATGTTATTCGTGTAATTTGTTTTATATGAAGTTAATACTACTTTTGTTGAATGTTATTGGACTGTTGTATATGCTACAAGGAATCATCCCAATATGCACTTGCTGAAAAGTTAGAACGGGTTTTTTGTATTTTGCAATTGACTATCAATTTCGGACTAGCAGTCATCTAGGCCATGGATTCATTTATTTTCCTTGTCCCTTTTATTACAATGAAATGTCATGCATTTTGCAGGATGTCACGTCTCTCCTTGTCTCGGAAGGAGTATCCACTGAGAAGATTTTGAAGAATTTCTGATGAAGGACTTCTTGTAATAGTTGTAGCTTGTTGACAAAGACACCATTCATTTCAGTCGACTACATGATGACATCAGAGCATTGGAATTTTGATCGAAGAATAATGTGCTGGCCTCAATGTAACTTGAAACTAAGAGATGGAGGAGCTGAAGTGAAGTACATATTTGCTGCTCCAGTTATTTATACACGAATACGATTATTTACTGCACACGAATGTGCTGTACACTAGTATCCTTTATTGTATCTTTCTACTGTATGACTGGAAGTAAAAATATACACATTGCCTCTGTATTTGGGGCAATTTTGAAGTAACCATTTCGTTTTCTGGTTAAAATTCAGAAATTTCACTCCCCCTGGGTTTAATGTTTCACGTTTTTGTCAATTCTGTGACACTTCTCAGTTTATATTCTTTGCATTTTTTAGGTACATTCTATGATACTTTGGATGACTGCAACAGATTTTTCTGCTTTTATTTTATGTGACAACTCAAAGAAACTTCTTCATTTCTTCCTTTACATTACAGTGAATGTTTTTATTCCAGAGAATTTATTTTAATTTCATCTCTGTTTCAAATAACAAATGACTCAATAACTCATTCAAGTCAAAATAAAGCAACTGCAATTCATGAAACAAACTTGTTGCAAGTAGTTTAAACATGAACAGAAAAATCAACAAATGACATCCAAGAATTACGTTCAACAAATGAACCACCAAGAATTAACTCCAAGCACTAAAGTACCAAATAGGAAATCAAAATCAAGCAGCATAGTTTCAGACTAAATTCAGCAGTCTCCGATATGAATCAGAGAATGAAACCAAATCTTTAGTTGGCAGACGCTGCTGGTTTGGAGTTCCCACCATGGCCATTTTGAACAGCTCCCAGCACCATATCACACTTCCCATTGGTGTCTGCTTCCTTTCCAGGCAACTGACCGTCCATCATCATCTCATCTCTGTAATTGTCATGGTGATAGTGACGATGCCATTTCTGCTTCTCCAGTCCATCAGAGTCGTTCTCAGATGACCTTCCCAGAGATCTGCTCCTCTCTCGATCAGGCTCCCCAGAATCGGACTTTAAGTCATGGCTACGAGAACGATGGTGATGATGATGCTTGTGGTGTTTTCCATGACTCTTCCTTTTCAGTCTGTCATCCTCGCTTGAAGAGTCTGAACTTGAGCTTGATCTCCTAGCTCGCTTGTGATGCCTTCCATGAGTCCTCTTCTTGCTTGAATAGTAATCATCATCCGTTAACCCATCTGAATCATTAGAGCACGTTCTTTGATGACGTCTGTGATTCTTCTTTGAGTGACTTCTCCTTCTAATAGACCTGCCACCATCATCATCTGAGAGGTCAGATGCTGAAGAATCTGAGCTAGAGTCATGGTGTCGTCTCTTCTTATGGCTCCGCTTCTTCCTCCTTTTCTCTTGTGAGTCAGAATCATATTCACTGGAATCATCACTAGAGTCGGAGGATCTCCTCTTTGGCTTGTGTTTGGATTTCCTGTCCTTCCTATCATTGTCGCCTGAGTCAGAGTGACCATGTTTCCTGTGCCTCTTGTGAGACTTTTTGGATCTCCTCTCATCGTCACTGCTGGAATCATCAGATACTGATACAGATCTTCTCTTGTGTTTAACAGTCTTCAACTTTTTGGCCTTAGCTTCAGCATCAGCCTTTGCCTTGGCTGCAGCTTCAAGCTTCTGCTCCCATTTCAATGGTGCTTCTTTCCTCTCCATGATTCGCTTCTTCTTCTCCTCGACCAACTGGAGAAACTTCTTTGAGTCCATATCGATGTAAAATACAAATGAAAATCTGCATTATGGTATGAAGATGACCAGAAGTGCATCTCAAAGAAGAGAAGGAAACAATGTTAGTTCCTCCATTGGACAAAATCCAATGTGCAAAAGCAAGCGTTGAATACCAAAAACATAAAAATTGAGAAGCAGATAAACATGATGACAACTGACAAGACATGAAAAATAATCATAACAAACTCCCACCCAAAATGAAAACACAATAAAAAACGGAACTTGTACCAGAAACACAAGTTAATCTATCAAAAAAAACCCCCTTTCATACACCTCAGCTAGACTTCATTAGCTTTCATACTGCTCTAACAAGGCACTAAACATTACACTCGAAAGCATATTTGTCCATATTGTTCAAAATACAAATGAAAATCTGTACGAAGATGACTGTTAGACAAATTACAACAGGCTACTACTTGAAAATGAAAAAAAGAAAAGAACTTTTGTGTTTATACAAAACAGGAACCAGCATAAACAAAACGAAAACACAAGTAAAAGTGAGAACTTTTACAAGAGACTATACGAGTTAAACCTCAGATATATACTCCTTTAGCTTTCTTACTAACATTGTACTACCAATACACAAGAATGCATATCACACAAAAATAACCTATGCGGATACTAAATTCATTCTTATTTACAGAAAACCAAGTCAAACAATTCACCCAAATGGAGAAGTATCCAAATGTACAGGAATCTATTACATGCACTATGCATAAAGATATAAAATTAGTTAGCAAAACAATCCATCCAAGTACAAACTCCAGAAAATCGAAAACTACAGAAACGGATTGAGAATCTGAGCCGGGTTTCTACCTTATAACAAATGCCACGAAGATTAGAGCAGGCCTCGCTCCAATTGATTTAGAATCCAATGAATCCTGCACCAATAAAATCCATCATTCAGTTTCTCATATGAAAAACAGATCGGAAGTCTCAGTCAGTTTCTGATATGGATTTAAGTACCTGGATTCGACGGAAGCGATTCGCAGGCCAGACAGTAGATGGGTTGAAGTTGAACAAAGAAAGCGCAATCTCAAAGTCTGGAGGGTTCGGCCACGCAACTTAAAAGACGGCTTCTACGCGTGGGGTCTACTCTTATTCTTATTCTTCATATTACCCTATGTGTTCTTTTAATAAGGATATTATTATAACTTTTGTTACAAGTTTAACTGTAAATTTTAAAATATTGTATGGCTAAGAATATGATTGTTAAGATTTTTGACATATATTTTTGAATATCAAAAATTTAAATTTGGTTAATCTTCTCGACTTCTAGTCTCTGCATCATAAACAATGTAAGAAAAATTCGAGTCAGCGTAATTTAATACTAACTCTTGACGATTCGGTGAATGGATCTACACTAATAGACTTAGTTAACTCGGATTTTTCGATTTGGTTAACCATGTTCTCATGTATTTATCTAAACTGAATTGAAAAAAATATAGATATATTTAAAAGAAGTGAACTGAAAATAGAAATATATTTATCTAAATTAAACTGAATAAAATATAAATATACAGAACTGAAAAAATATTGAATTGAACTATTTTACAAAAAAATCTCCACCAAACATGCCATTAAAACTAAAATTTAACTCATATGCACGTGAGATGCTCTAAATTTTCCCCAAAGTGTGAGAATTTACACCAACCTGTGATAATATCCGACTCTCTCTGTTTAGTATTCGATTAAACTAGTCGTTCAAACCTTATACATATTGCTTGTATTATGGAAACAAACATAAATAAATAATACATTGTCGTAATATTTATTATCGTAATAGTTTAAAAAAATGAATAGAAACTATAGCGCCATCATAGACGCTTGAGTATAATATATGAGATGGCAATCTTCACCGGGGAGTAAAGTGATTACATAATGATACACAGTTTTACTAATGAAACCAATCAAAGAAAAACTATTGTCTGTAATAGCCACCTTGGTTAGGAGGAGGATATGGAGGTTGAGCAGTGTAAGGAGGCCTTGGCATGGATCCTGGTTGTTGAGCGCCTGCATTATAGTATGGCCCTCGCCATCCAGGATATGCGGGTTGGCCATACTCGTGTGGTGCCGGTGGCTGCTGCTGATGCTGATGTGGCTGTGCATGTGGCTGAGGCTGATGTGGATGCTGTTGATGAGGTGGCGGGTAAGGAGGACCTGAAGCTGGGACGTGGTAAGGAGGTGGGACCTGCTGAGGTGGAGCAACATAAGGGGATGGCGAATGAGAGTAGCCGGGCTGGTATGGAGGAGCCTGTGCTTGTGAAGAAGGATTTGGTACATTTGCAGGATCTGCTTGCTGTTGAGAGTTCGACCTTTGGGGTTGTCCAACTGGAGGGTAGCTATAACTACTGCTGCTGTTGCTTTTCCCATCCTGGAAGCTCAGACCCGAAAACTGTCTCTGAACAGATTCCATCATCTCCCGACACTGAATGTTGCGTGTGTATACCCAATCACTGCACTGGTTCTTCACATTAGTCATTGCCTCCTATTGAACCAAAAACACAAACAAGAGAATTGGCCATGAGTGAATTTTCCGGGGGGGGGGGGGGGGGGGGGGGACAAAATATAGCAATCAACATTAAGTTTATTAGAAGGATGTAGTTAGTTATCTCATGCCTGCAGAGTAACATAAAATTTCAGTCCTTCATTGATATTCTCTTTGATTTCTCGGTATTTTGCTATGGCAGCTTCGATTTGTTTGTAGCACCTCTCCCGAGAAGCTGAAATATTATGGAAAGTAGTCAATAGATGCACAAGTCATGAGGGATTTAAATTTGCTGAGACTATTATATATCTACAGCTAAAACAATGGTACAAACTGGTGATCCATTAATAATCCAAAACTAGACATCATTTTAACTAACTTTGACCAAATAGCGGTCAAGATGCTGCGATGGTAAAGCATAATAAGCCATATCAGCATTGGCAACATCTTAGTCAGGCTTCACCACAGGAACTGTTCTCACTTTTCACTACTTCACATGCTTATAAACAGTTTAAGAGAATTTTGCTTTAGATTCCAGCTTCCCCAATCAAACTTAAAACTAGAACATGAAACGTTGTATGACCAAAACAATACCAATCAGATTTTCCAAAATTATGTAGTATTTGTTTAACTTGTCAATACAGCTAATGTACCAGAGAACAAATAAACCTAAAAACTGAAGTCATAAGTTTTGTACATGCCATCATATAAAAAGAATGACTACCAGAATTGCAATTTCAATTCAACCGATAACCATGACCGAGCACAAAAGTTAACACACATAAAAGTGAATACTGACTTGGTATTTAAGAGATGCTTAATAATAAATCAAGTATTTAGCATACGTACCTTTGTGGTCTTCAAGATTAAAAACAGATGCAAAGCTACCATTTTGAACCTGAGAAGGGGTAAGACCATTAGAACAAATTATATGCACATCTATATAAGCACACACAATAAAAAATATCACATTTATAAGCAAAATGGCTTTCATTTAATAATTAAATTTCCTCACTTTCAAGAATTTCATCACAACAGCAAGAGGCTATATCTAGCGTAGTGAAGAAGAGGCCACAAGTTACTGATACTTAACAACTTATTCCTTCTAAATGTAATAAGCATTGAGTGCATAACTCAGAAATTTAATTGGAAGACTGAGCAGAAATCAGAAATGAGTAACCATTCCTCTTAGACAAAAAGACATAACAAATATACTGCTCATACTGGACAAAATCAATTTGTCCATATGATTTGTTCTAACAATAGACTTTATATCTATAGCTAAGGAAAATTCAGAACTACTGATTCATCTACTTTACTTTCAGAAAAATGAGAAGAAGAGGAATGGAAAGATAGGGAAACATATTAACATATGATAAATCAATCCAAGGTCTCATATGTACCTGAATCTGCATCAATAACTGCTCTTGTGCCTCAACATTCTGAGCAATATCTTGGGAAATGTGATCGTACTTTGCAATCTCCTTTCTAAAAAGATCCTCATGAGATCCAGTGGAAGTCATTAACTTGGGAAGTATGTCATCCTGAGTCACACAGTCATAATAATGCATTAGAATCCAAGAGGTATTCATAAGAGAATGAAGCAAGCATCACTGCATACTTAGAAAGCAACTAAGCAGCACGTATGAAAAATGTTATTAGTTGTATATATGTCAAAAGAATAGTGAAGAGATACTTTTGGTACGCAATTGAAAGTGGGGGGGTTCAGACAAATTCTCAGATATCATATTAGCAAGTGACTCCATTACCTTTCTCTTCATCTCTTTTAGCATGTCTTCAAGGCCAGCCCTTTGAGCACCAAGGTTCTCTAAATGCCTCTGAAAATGTGAGAAACATAGCGAATTGCTATCAGAACATTTACCCAGAAATAAAACAAGCAGAGGACTATTAGCATTTTCATTTTTCTAGAACAATGTCATCAATAAGACAATGATCAGTTGTCTATCAAAAACACAAGTTTCAATCCAAAAACAAATGAAGTAACTGAGATATTTGAAGAAATAAACCCTCAAGGTCTCCTGTAAGTTGGAAGGAACAGTCAACCTATATTATTGTTGTTTAGATAAATAATGTCAACATGAACCACACACAATCAAGTTGCACCCAGGAAATCATATATTTTTTCTCACCAGAAGCATAACCATATGATTCACATTACATGCACAAAACCAAAGCAGAAAGAATCACTCACCAAACTCTGCTTTAAAGCTCCGACGATAGCATCTTCATTGGCATCTAAGGACATGATCGGCCTAGCCAGGGTAGGTAATGCAGATTCTATCTACAAATCAATGTGTAAAACATAATATCAAAATTGTGTACAACAATGTATCTAAATCCACCTAATAATTTAAGGGTGAATTCTCATTTAAACTCCATCTTCTTTAGAATGCATGATGAATCCGGCTTTCATAACAATTTAACTCAGCCATTCAGAGACACAAAGCAATAGTAATGTCACTTAGAAAGGCAACATGTTATGAGCTGATGCAATCTCAATATAAATTATCAATGAACAGAAGATATTGACGATAAAGTATTTCAAACTCTATAATCAAGGCAGCTTTGCGCGTATCAATGCTGAGGAAAGGAAACTAGGAAAGAATGGATTTCTTCATTTTGATATGCAGTGTACAGAAAACATGGAAATACCAACAAATGAGCATATAAATTTATAAATCAAGGTGAGAAACATACTGGGCGGTGGTCAAGGATAGACAGGAGGGATGAATGTTCCCTGATAGATCGTTCAATACGTCCATCACTTTCTGCTGCTTGCTTCAAATTTCCAGCAAACCTGTTTAGGCGATCATGATAACTCTTGTTTAGAGTACCAGATTGTGGTCTAGTCCACCGAGTTCCAAACTGAGTTCTAAACTGCGCATCTTCTGTTGCCTCTTTCTGCAACAGCTCCTCTGTTTGCACCAACATTTCATGAGCTACACGCCTCAAATCTTTAAGCTGCAAGAGTTCGCCTTCAAAGCCAGCTGG
This sequence comes from Sherardia arvensis, assembly GCA_948330725.1. Lineage (NCBI taxonomy): Eukaryota > Viridiplantae > Streptophyta > Magnoliopsida > Gentianales > Rubiaceae > Sherardia > Sherardia arvensis. Next base: position 8,901,049 of record OX415244.1, read on the forward strand.
GCCTCCACAAACTTGCACAGCCTCTACATCTTCTTTGAGAGCTATTGGTAATGTGGCATTTCCTTCCAAAGAGAGTATCGAATCTGGCAAGTCCATCTCCTTGAGCCTCACCCGGGCAAGCTCACTAGCCTGTTGTAATTTCTCAGCTTGTGTCCTGATAACATCATCAACCATTTCTGTATACCTTGAAAGAGATTTGGCGCTGCTGTCAGGAATAAGATTTGCAAACATCTTCTCTTTTGTGGCATCTAGCGTCTCACTCATTGGCAATGGCTTCACCAATGAAAACGCGGGAAGTGGTGCTAATGAGCTAGCTGCAGGAACCCTCATTAGGTACACTCTTTCATTCTCTTTTACAGCCTGCTCTAAGTTGCGATTCAGGGTAGCTTCTAGTTTGTTCATTCCTTCAATGAGTTGCTGAGCTGCCCCTTTTGAAGATTTTTTGGCATCCAACAGAACACTAATACCACTCTTCAATCGAGCAATTTCTTCCGCTATCTCTTCCTTCTCGTGAAGCTCCAAACTATACCTATAGCATGCCTCTGCATAAAAAAAAGCCGCTTTAAGCTGAACATGAGCCATCCAGTTCTTGTCAAAATGTTGGCTGAGGGGAGCAACACTCAATGCTGCTAATGCTTCCTCATAAAATATTCCAACCTGTAACCAAAAGAGGAAGCTTAAACATTTGCAACTACAGTTCAGTTAACTCGCAAGTATAAACATTACTCAAATAGAAATCACAAACAATAAAGCTACACCCTGTGATTAACTCCAACAGGCCTTCTGAGTTACTCCATCATAACTCCTCTAAAAATAATTACCTTATCCCATCCAAACTCAATACAAAAAATGTAAAACTGCACCTATTCCCATCTTCTTCTCTTTAAGAGCTCACTAAAAAAATCAATTGAGACTAGTGGAATACCATACCTGCCTAGAGATCTTTGAACAAACCCCAGGAGTATTCCCCTTGGCAATGGTATTCTCGAAAACACACTCCTGTGCCTGCGCCAACATCAACCTCTCCAGCATTCCAGCACACTCCACAGAAACATCCACAGTCGTCGAGCTACCCATGGAAGCCTTCATAGCCACATTATCCCTAAGAAACGAAAATGCACCAGCCGCTGCTATAAACGCATGAGAAGCCTGTTTCCGGCCTTCAACCCCTGCCCGGTCATAACTCAGCCCCATCTGACTATGCACAGCACCTAAGTTAAACATCACCGCAGCTTTTTCTGAACAACAAAAAAACTCTAAATTAGCATTAAAACATCATGCTGTGGATGAAGTAGCTTTACTAAATAAAAGATATATTAATCAAAGTGGACCAATCAACGAAATTTGCACAAAAGACTACTCTTTTCAGCCATAGTACTCCTTTTTTTTTTCCGATTCTCTGGAAATTAAACACCTACTATGAAGTTAAATTAGCTTTACTAAATAGATAGAAGAAGAAGAAGAAGAAATCCTACAAGTCTTAAATATAGTGGACCGATCAACAAACATTCACAAAAACTACTGTTTTTAGCAATTTTCCGATTCTCTAGAAATTAAACCATAACTAATCTAACAAGTAAATAGCATAACTAATCTAACAAGTAAATAGCAACACCTATTGAGCCACGCTTCACCGCCCCGACCAACAAATATTGCTACTGTTTCAGCATTTATTAGAAGCCCTAGAAATTAAACCGTAATTAATCTGACAAGCATATAGCAACACGTATAGAGCTACTCTTCACAGCCCCGATCAACTAAACTTGCACAAAAACTACTGTTTTCGGTATTATCTTTTTCCGATTTTGTAGAAATTAAAGCGTAATCGTAGAAACACCTATTGATCAACTCTTTTTGAACCAAAATTGCACAAATTTTCAAGTGACCGACATGAATAAGATACCTAAATGGATGTTCTGCTGGGAGGCCTTGAGCTTGTTCTTGAACGCATCGTACCAGACGAACGAAAGCGTATTGATGTGGTCTTTGTCAGGGGAGATTGGGAACCGAGACTCCACAGCGCAGAGAGCTCGGAAGTACTTCTGAAGGAGATCGCGGCGAGAGGTGAGGGACGAATCGGCCGGGGTGGTCCCACGCTCTACGTCAGCTCGGAGCTCCTTGAGGGTTTGCAGATCGTCGTCAAGGTTCTGCGCCTCGCGCTCGCCGTAGTTGATCACTATGTAATTGCGTATCGGGCGGTACAGGTCCAGCGAATTGGTCTTCTTCTCGTAGATTGCCAGCATGATGTTGGCGGTTGCCGCCGACGACGACGGAGTCGCCATGGTTTCGTGGTGATGTTACGGTGGTGCTGCGGTGGGGGAAGGAATCCCAGAATATCGATAGGATTTTTTGAACTGCTGATTTTTTTACTTATATAGTCGTGGTTAAAAAGGAGAGTCCATGCGAGCTTTGATGTTACCGCGTGAAGACGTGTTCTTTATGTAATTTGTTTTCTGATTATATTCCCTTTTCCTTAGTAGGGAAGAAAATCAGTTGAAATAAGTGCGTATATACCCCTGAACTTTTGATTATCTACATATGTAATATCCGAGTTTTAAAAATTGCCACTGTAATCTTTAATTAGGTGAAAATTTCAACTACTAAGATTTGATGGTTTAGTATTATTGATTGACATAATTCTAAAAAATCAAAATATATGTAAAATGAATGAATTAACTTTTTTAAGGATTAAATTGAAACTATTAAATCATCGATACAGTTAATTTTGTAAAATTACATGAAAATCAAAAAAATTATACTGAAAATTTGATGAATAACAGTATATAACCGTAAATATATTTTTATAGTACAAAATACAGTACACCGCAGAATTTACATTGATCAGAGTGGTGGTAAATCCAAACCTTGTGGTACTATTTGTAAATAATCAAGAATTCGGGGTTATATATGTTTTTGATGGGATGACTGCGATTAAGTAAGAAAAATGGTTTCCCAAATCTGAAATCCCACATTCAGTCGGGGCTCCAATATCAGCCCGTATCTAGCTGGTGCAAATCATCCATACACATCGTGGAATTTTCCAGAATCAAAATTCCCAGGTCTACCGCTGCGGCATTCGAATAGCAGCAATGCCGATCAAAGCTACGTCGCTTAGGGATCGGACTTCGGAGTTCCAGAGCATCAGCGACCGGCTCAAGAAGCCGTCGTCATCGTTGGCCGCGGCTTCCTCCTCCGCCGCCTATGCGCCGAGCAGTAGCGGCGCCGTGGCAGCGTATGATGGTGGCGCTGCATCCACGCAGCGATCTGGTACGCCGTTCCGAACAGAATTCAGAGAGCGAGTTGCTATGATTGGTCAAGGGATCCATCAGACATCGCAGAAGCTCTCCAAGCTTGCTCAATGTCAGTGATTTTCATTCATTGCTAATTTTTGTAGGTTATACATAAAGATAGAATTAGGGATCTGTTGTGCCGTTCCAATTCAGTTTTTGTTTGATCTTGTGGGATCTGATATAAGGATGCATGATACTTATTCGTTTTCGCTCTATTTATTGTTTATACTGTGTATAATTTGCTATCAGTTTCGTGCTGTTGTTACAGTCTGTTGACACTGTCTTTATGTCTTTCTTAGTGGCGAAGAGAACATCGCTGTACGATGATCCAGCTGCGGAGATCCGTAGTCTGACAGAGGTGATTAGGCAGGACATTACAACTCTTAACAATGCTGTTGTAGACCTCCAGGTTCTTAGCAACTCTCAGAAGGAAGCGGGGCTGTCATCTGACAGTGCTGCTCATTCAACCAAGGTGGTTGATGACTTAAAGAATAGCTTGATGACCACAACAAAAGAGTTCCAAGAAGTGCTTACCAAACGGACACAGGTGTTTTGTTCATCATTCAATTATGCAACTAGTCTCTGAATTACCATAGTATTTTAGTAATGTATCTTACCCTATATTTTATTCTTTGCCTACTTCAGAATCTTAAGGTGCATGAGGGCAGAAGACAGCGGTATTCATCTGCTACAAAGGAACCTACTACCAATACTCCCAACCCTTTTGTTCGCCAACGACCCTTGATAGCATCTACTACTTCTGGCAAGCAAGTAGCTCCCCCACCATGGGCTAGTGACTCTGGTTCATCTTCTCAGTTTACTCAAAGGTAAAACTTATACATTTGTTTGTGCTGTAATTTTTATTTGAATCATGGTGATTATTTGTACTTGTTTAGGCCTAGTGAGTTTATAGGACTTAATCATTTGTTTGTTGTTTATAGTATTGGTAGTTTGGCCTTTATAGTGCCACACTGTTCTTGAGGATAGTTTAAGGGTGTGGTTTTCAGTATCCCTGAGCATATGCATTTTATGATATAACGGTCTGACCATGCTGTCAAACAACAAAGCCTTTTCTCAGATACATATCATGTTTACGCTAATTCTTGTCTTCATTATGGTATTTTTGTGTAATTGCCAAGTAAACAGTTTTGTATTGGCCTGCAGTTTTTCAGATTATTCATAATAATCTTTGAGATTCTTATTGTTACTGGTTTCATATATTTAACTATACTATTGGAGATTCTAATTTTTAAAGTCTGCCTTATTCAGAAATCAAACTGATGGGGAATCGCAACCTCTGCTACACCAGCAACAGCAACAAATGGTTCCAGTTCAAGATCACTCGTATATGCAAAGCAGAGCTGAATCTCTTCACACTATTGAATCAACAATCCATGAGCTTGGTAACATTTTCACACACTTGGCAACCATGGTTTCCGAGCAGGGCGAGGTTGCAATAAGGTTAGTTTTCTATTGAGGTCCATTTAATTTTTTTGAGATGATTTTTAATTTCTGTACTGTATGATTTCTTCTCCTGCATATTGGTAAGTTTCCTTATCATATTCAATATAAGAGTCTAGATATTTTTCCAGTTTTCTAAATCTGCTGCTAAAACTGAGGTATGTTTGGCACAACTCAATTCCTTATTTATGTATGAAATGCAGGATTGACGAACATATGGAAGATACACTTACAAATGTTGATGGTGCTCAGCAGCAACTGGTTAGATACATGAACAGTATATCATCAAACAGATGGCTGATGATCAAGATATTCTTCGTATTGGTTGTGTTTTTGATGATTTTTCTATTCTTTGTTGCTTAAATGTACATTTCATCAGTTTCCCTATAGAAAGGAAATATGTGTACTGTGTACGTAAATTTTTCTTGCACAACCATTATATAATATGTTACGATCATTAATATGGGGCATACGCATCGTTTAATCCTTCACAGGTTTTAGATTATAGCTGTTCTGTTTTTTTCTTTTTGATTATATTTTGAACAACAATAGTAGTAATACCAATTAACACAATAGTTGGCTTAAACACATCAAGCAAGGAAAGATTACACATTTATTTCAAAAAAATGAAAATGAAAGTGGAACTGTTTTAAAAAATTTGAAAAAGGATCTTTAACTTGAGGTTGCATGACAATGTAAAAGAAGCCTTCTGATAAAGTGTGCACCTTACTCTGTGACTGGATTCAGTCAACGGACAGAAGCAAATATAGGTGCTAAAATGGAGATTATGCAGCCTATTTCATCATTAGAAGAAATCTCTTAAATCAGTAAATCATAATATTTAAATTATTTAAATTGAACAAAAGAAGTCCCTGAGCATTATTTTAAGATTCTTATTGACAATGAAACCAAATTTATCACAAATTAACACCACTAGACTTTTACTCTATTCGCATTCGGTAACTGCATAATTGATCACCGCCCCTATTACTGAACAATAATAAATACATGTGTTAATATGAAGATCCCTTCAAGCTGAAAAAACCTACACTACTAGTATTTACATCCAATCCCCAGTAAAAATGCAAAGTATCATCTTTACAGATCATGTTTGTCCCAAGAAGACTCAAAGGGCTGTCAAGGTTTATGTTGCGCATAGATTGATGCACGAACTGAATGGTTAGAAGACAAAGCTTTTCCATTCACCAGTAGTTGCTCTACAAAGTCTACACGGACTGATTTTAAGTGGTAGCTCTACACACCAAAAAACAAGAAACAAAGAGTATCCAATGAGCAACACGACAATACAAAGATAAGCCTAAGAGCAATGAAGCATTTTCTGAAGATATTAAGAAATTCAATGGCTCAAACATCCCAAGGGCCAAGATGACGTGACTATTTTATTTCTTTGTTAATAAAAAAGCGCACCTTTTCATTCCATGAAAGATCAATAATCCGATAGTTAGGGTCTAACAGTACAATCTCATCTCCTTCTTTAACCTGCAAGGAATAGTCTCATCAGATATAGCCTCGAAGCAAAATAGGTATACCATTCACAAAGACTCTCATTTTCACGCAATACTTACCCCGTCACCATGTATCCCATAGGTGGTCAAGACAAAACATGTTTGCTTTGCATCACACAGCAAATAGCAACTGTAAAATAATATGGTTCAGAACTTTGAAGGCATGAAATAGAGCTAAACAGTACTCAACATAGATATTTGTATACAAAATAGAGTTGAACATAGAGTGTCCTATTTCTGTACCATACTGTAACAACAACAAGAAGAAAATAACTCACAGTGGAGTCACATTTTGGTGTTTCACGAAAAATAGAACTTTTCCAACAACAGCAGCTCCTTTGTTTAGACCTTCAAGTAGATTATCTGCATGGACTCTTTTGTACAAAGGATTCACTGCAAAGAGAAACAACCGAACGGAAGAAAAAAAAAGGTCACTTAAAATAAATAAGCCTTTCCTTTGGCAAATTGTGGAATTCAATCAAGCTCACCCTTCACATTTGTCAGTGATGATGTCATTGAAGCAAGTCGTTTTGCCTTAGTCTGCCCCTGTGAAATAGCAGAATCCAATGCAAATTTATTTTGAAGTTTCAGAATTCAAAAAACAAACCAAAGCAACTTTTCATAGGCAAGTTTAACGAGGCTCAGTGCAAATTGCAACTCAATAGACAAACACGCGCTCTTTTCAAAATTACTAAAGTTATCAACAAATACACCTTGATTGTAACTATAACAAAAATCCACACATAACATAGTATTCTAAGATAATAATTGTAGAAGCTGGGTCTTAATCAGGCAGGTTTTGGATTTTATCTTATATTTCCAATAATCATGTATTGACGTAACATGACAGTTACATAAATGCAAAGAATAGTCAATAAGGCCACCAATTGGAGGGACACACTGTTTTAATTTTACACTGTAATAGTTGCTTGAAAGTAAGAAACGGTGCACATAACTGCATAAGCCCATGCAAAATGTAATTACCTTTAGCAAACTATCCAATTTATCAAGAAGGCGAACAATCTTGTCAACCTCTTCAGTGGCATGGAGAGCAGGATCCTTCATAGCAGCTGCACGAAATCCACTTAGGGCACGCTCATAGTTTTCCAAGTATTTGTTCACCTGAATGATTGATCATCAGCAACAGAAAAAGAGCTCTACCAGACTCTAAAAGACATAACATGATCCATGGTTTACTCTCTTCTTTGTTTGTCTCTCTCCTCAAATCTATCATGTTAATAAAGATTGTCTTTAACTTTCAAATGACATGAGACACAACTCACACTATGAAGTTTAACTTCCATCTTTGGTCATATTCTAAAATTTTGTCCAGTGAGAAATTTCTAGAACTCACGCCACCTATACTGTCCACACACTTAAGAGTTAAGACACAACTCACATGAGAGCCACATAAGGACGCTAAAACTTAGCCACACTGAACCAGGGTAATTGATATACAATACTAAGTACTTACAGTTGCACAGTTGTAATATAGATCTGGATTGGAATTCATTCTCTTGTCTCTTTCCTGATATATATCACAGTACACTCATCATCAGTTAAATGCAGAAAATTATTATAATAAGAAATAAAGAGCAGGTTACAAAATGCAAAATAGACATGAAGTATTATGCATGATCTCATACATACAGCATTTTGATATGCCTTCAACGATTGCAATAGTTTGCAATGATCCCAAGCTCCAGTAATAAAAAAAGAGGTAAGGTATGCATTTCCCAAGTTATCTGCACATGAGTAGAAAGGTTTTAACTCAAAAATGAGTACTTGAAATGATCATTGGAACCAAATTGCTAATGATTAACCATTACAGACACAGCTAACAGAAGTTAACTATTAGATATCTAAAGTTAATATTAGTCAGATACAATATATTAACAAAGGCTGAGCAACAACTACCACACAACAATAGAATGAATCAATATGGCTAGACCTAACCACAATATGCTTTACTGTTCCCTATTATGAAATGTAAATCTAAGTTATCCTGCTAATTATAGCATCATTAGCATCAATTATAACTTGCTGTTGACCAATATTCTCTTTCATGCATACTGATCCACCAAAACACTTCCATATCTTGGAAACAACTACTCAGTAATCATGTTATCCAGCATCATATTAAATATGCACATAACGCTTCACAAGATAGAAACGACCATTTATAATATGCACATAAGTCTCTTAGAGAGAAAATTTTATGCAGCATCAACCACCACTGTTTTGAAGGTTTTGATATGTGATGGATTAACTGCACACATCAAGATCAAGCATTAAAAGGCAGGTGACTTCAATATATAAGAAAATAATACAGCACTGAGAAATCATTTTTAACATTTTTTAAAAACCACAAACATGATGCATCTATAAACTAGGTGAACTGTGACCTGGGGCAATATTACTACTCTATATAATCTAACATACTGAAATATATTTATATGTGATCATTTTTGCTTAAACTAAAGTTTATGCAGAAGCATCATGAACATAACATCAACTCTAGTCACTGTTAGAACTGATGTTGTCACTTAAATTACAAACAAATTTGAGTCATAAAAAGATTTCAAAGCTATGTAAATTAATCCACTATATCATCTAAAAGTTGAAATATAATGCCTTACACCAGGAAAATCCATCCTTGACATCAAGAGTGATAGCTTCCTTTCCATGCTTAATGCTCTCTTCAACCAGTTCTGCCTGATTTTCAACACCTGAAAATTGGAAAATCAATCTGATGAGCGAAACAAGAGAGAGTCATCCGCCAAGGAAAGTACTCCTCTACTATACCTGAATCTTTTATGAAGAATGTACAGCATTTAATGGATTAGAGGGTATATATGATTTAGAGGTTGTTTGGTTGAATGTGGGAGATTAATTTCGTAGGAAGATGAAATTACTACACCATTTTAAATTCCCATGACTTGGAAAATATTGTTTGGTTGGGATGTGGGAGAAAGAAATTCCCATGAATTTCTAGTTACCTAGGTGGACCAAGGTAAGGAAATTCCACCATTGTGTGGGAATTTGGAATTCCTAAGAATATGAAATTCCCACATTTTTTTGCCAACCAAACAACTTGTGGGATTTTAATTCATGGGATTTTCAAATTCCTCCATATCTCACCTCCAACCAAACGACCTCTTTTCCCACATAATGCCATACTATTTAGGCCAAACACATTATTATCGGGTAGCGTTATCTCTAGAGCAAGATTTAGCTGCAGAGAAAACTTTTGATAAACTACCAAATTTGCCCTTTGGCCCTATCTTTGGGAATATCTTTGGGATCAGGATGGCTGAGGAAGATACTCCGCAGCTTTTAAATTAGAACAAATTAGAGTATACAGAGTGCAGCAGGACAACAAATCATGGAGATTCTAAAATCTAAATAGAGTGCCCAAGATCGGGTCAAAGGAAGGGGAACGTGGAAGGTTTCAGGTGAAGTTTAATTTCCGAACATTGAACCTATTGCTTACCCTTATAGAATGCATAATTTGTAAGGATTTAAATTTTGTTCTGAGGAAGGGTGAAGGAAACGGAGTAAGAATTACTACTTAAATAGAAAATACAACAAAGGCGTGGGAACGAAAAATCTATAATTTGGTAGGAAGCTATATTTTGCTCAGGCATATATTATTACTCTTGATGAATGTCATAAGGATATGCAGCCAAAGAGGATCTTAAACAAAACAGAAGCAAAACAGCATGCATTATCATATGGATGTGCAATTTAATAAACATTGAAACAAAAGTGTACATTTTTTAAACAAGACTGTTCAGGAGAGAGGAAGTACTTTTGAGATGCTAGACAAACCAAAATTTATACAGCAGGGAAAAAGAAAGATGGGATTTTAAAGATACGTTTTGTGAATGAGAGTAAAAAGGTGCTAAATAGTATCACAATGCAGGTTCTTTCAACCTCCTGATAACATTTATATAAAATTTCGGCTTAAGCTCTGAATAGTAATACCAACTACAGTTATATAAAATGCCAATCTATACAGATGCTTATGATAGACACACTGAACTAAAGCATGATACTATTCTTCAGTCCTATTGAGGTAGGCTTAATGTGGGCTTGGGAATTCCAATTTTGAAAGGATTAGAAATATAAGACATTTCCAGCTAATTTAATGAAGCTGTACACCTATGTAGCTATCAACTTGAAAGAACATAAAGAAAAAAACCATGGCATAAAAACAGTACGCCCCAGTCCTTGCTTTACCAACAACTAGCATACACAATTCAAATTTACATATACCCATTATCTCATCTTACATGGAGCTCAAAACTGTCTAGGATGTATTTTAATAATGATATTTTGATTGTGAGCTTATAAATTACAGTTCTTGAAGTGCAAATGTGATCGTGTCCATCTAAATAAGTTCTCCAATAACATGGAAGCATGGTCAAAATTTGATGATTCAGATGAAAATTATAACAATACAATAGAGATGTAAGAGCAACAAAACCAAAGTACTTGCCTTGAGCCATTTTCCTCTCAAGCATGGACAATTGACACAATATCCTTTTATTAGGACCCTGAAAGCAACACAAACCAAAATCTTAACATCCTAGAACCAAATTGATTAAACGATCCAAACTAACTGAAACGGAAATGGCACCTTGCTTAGCGCAAGCATGTAGCAGTTCTTCGCAGCAGAAAAATCACCCTTCTTCCAAATACAATTACCCAAGCTCAGCCACGCATCTCCAAGGGAAGGGTTCAACTTAACCTTTTTTTCAACAAAAAAAGCACGCACATATCAACAAAACATTCGTAGTGGCGAGAAAATGAAAATCACCTCACAATTGCATCACTCACAGCTTTAGAAAGGTGATCCTCAGCCTCTTTTCGATATTCGGAGAAGACATCCAGCACCTTCCCTCTCAAATACTCATACGTTGCTCGTTGCGAAGGTGATTTCCTGTTCTCTGCCCAGTGCAAGAAACACCAACAGTTATTAACAACTCCTCAACACAAAGGAATAAAAATCATATAACAGAAGAAGAACAAATGATAGAGATGGTACCAGGAGGAATAGAACTGAGGCGCTGGAGGGCAAGATCGGATTCAGCCTGCAATCTGGCCAATTTTTGGTTGGGATCAACGGGGAAATAGGTGTCCCGGATGTTGTAAAGCTCCTCAGCTGCATTTGCAGCCTTCTCCCATAAATCATCCTCCATCTTTTTCAGCGTTTCTGCGCTCAAATTCTTGATTTCTGGGTGTTCAGTAACAATAGGAATTCCTGGCAGTGGAGGGGAAGAGTGTGTGAAGGTGTTAGGTGTGTTGAAATCGTCACATTCGATCCCACCGAATGTTTGTATAGTCCTTCCCTCCCAGCTCCCAATTCCAACCTTAATTCATCAACTGAAATTAGATTGAAGTATAGTGAAATAAGGCTGTGAATAAGTATAACCAAATTCAGCTCAATTTAGTATATTAATTCTAATTTTCAATAAATTTAGTAAGTTTAGTTTCATTCAGTTAAGGAAGAAATAAATTTTAAAGGGTAAATTAGATATTATATCTATATGTCTAAAGATTAGAAGTAATTTTAAGGCCATATCGTCATGAGTTTATTTTCAAGCTAATATTATATTTAGAGTATCAACACTACTAAATTTATAGAATTTTTTTTTTCTAAAATGAAATGAACTAATAAATTGAAGAGAATGATACCTAAATTTTCTCCCAAGTTGACACAAGCTTTGTTTGAAGATTTTTTGAAGAAGAATTCAATCTTAAATCACATCACAATAATCAGTCAGCATGAACATTGTATAGCACATAAGTCTTTGGTTTTAATAACATTATATAGCACATAGGTCTTTGGTTTTAGGAGATATTAAACATAAGGATATATACATCTTGAAAAATGGTAGTGCTGTATATACTTTTATGCAAATCTTCTATTATTTTCCTAAATTTCTCACTTTTACCTCTAAATTGTCATTCGGTCACCATGTTAGATTTTTAGTTTAGTTTAATAGATGGAGATGGAGACTTTTCTTAAAAAAGAATCATGCCAGTTATGGTGTTGTGCTGAGTTGTATTGTGTTTATCAGTGAAGTTACTATGCTGATGTTGTTGTGCGGTGTTCTGATGTGTTGAATAGTGCTGACCTTGTGTTGAAAGGAGATGAATAGTATGAAAGGCTTATCTATACTATACTTTAAAAGCAATTGTTATATGGTATCCCGGGTGTATGTATCCCACATTGATGTATAGTAACAATTATGTATTTACTATTTATAGAAATACAAATTACAATGCACAATCATACAAATTAAAATGTACATTTTTAAATTTTAAAATGCACTTGGGGTATGTACCCCTAGTGCATGGTATAATTTGCGCTTTAAAAGAGGATGAATTAGAATTTTCTAAGAATTTAGAATTATTTTTAGGATTAATGAGGAATTGACACATCAGCATATTATTTTCCCTTTTACAAATATTATTATTTACTTTTAGTTAGACTAATAATCCTACCTTTAACTTCCACTTAATGATCATGCGTTGATTTTTAAAAACGTTTTTTTATAAAGAAGAAATGGTTGAAAGAATTAAAAGTGGCTTAATTCACCATATTAAACATCTATACTATACTTTAAAAGATGATAAATTAGAATTTTCTAAGAATTTTGAATTATTTTTAGGATTAATGAGGAATTGACACATCAGCATCTTATTTTCCCTTTTACAAATATTATTATTTACTTTTAGTTAGACTAATAATCCTACCTTTAACTTCCACTTAATGATCATGCATTGATTTTTTAAAAACGTTTTTTTATAAAGAAGAAATGGTTGAAAGAATTAAAAGTGGATTAATTCACCATATTAAACATCTATTTAAATAGTCATTATCTATGTAGTATAGTATAGTACTATTCAAAACAAAAGAAAATTTGATGATGTGTTTTTCTACAATTTTTTATATCTATAGTACTTTTTTTTTTTGAAAATTTGAATCTATAGTACTCTTTAAAGTAAGATGATAAAAGCTGACGTGTCATTTTCTAAGCATTTTGAGTATTTTTTACAATCAACTACAATTTGACATGTGTCAACTCTTTTTGAATTTTTTAAACTTTTTATTCCACTCCTTCTTAAAATTTCTCCACTGATAACGTGTAAAACTAATACATTATTTTTTTAATAAACTGCTCCATAACAAATATGCTCTAATTATTCTAATTACTCCTTAATAAATCTGCTCTAAATCGTTTTCTGCTCCTCTTTCCCAAAATTTCTCCTGAATAAAGTGAAACATCTATATATTAAATTCCATATACTCCAATTGCTCCTTAATAAAGCTGCTACATTTATGGACTCATATGTTATCACAGCAAACTTTTCTAAATTCTCAACACCTTTTTCATTAGCCCTCTCTCTATAAATTATGTTCTCTAAGTTCCGGTAAAACATCCCTCGGGTATGTATGTCTTGCTTAAATTAGGGTGTTTGTTGTTTAGTATGTGAATGATTTACAAAATATCTCAAAATACTGAAAAGATATTTTTCTTCAAAATGTGATCCAGATGTTATTGCATGAAGACGAAGGTGTATCAATATTATTGATAAGAAAATATTTTCAAAATGAGGATGGAGTCTCCTTATTATTTTTTTTACAAGTTTGTATCATTTATTTTGCATGTTTAGTTGTTCCTTCTTCTCTTTTTCATTGTAATGATTTGTTCCATATTAGCTCTTGGTTTTTTTGTTTACAGTAGTTGTGGTTTTTTAAAGTTACGAACGAAATTTTGTTATGTTTAAAATTAGTTAAAAGCTTAAAAGGTATGTTACATTTTTCTGGAATTCTTTTACCTTTTTGCTTCTCAGTTTTCATATGTTTCCAATTTATGTTCTACGACACAGCTTTGCTGTCAAGTTAATCAACATTCTGTTACTAAGCATCAATTATTACAGATATTTTAACAAGTCATTTCAATTCAAATTGATTAAGCTTACCTCAATTTATTTTTCAATTAAAAAAGTTTAGCTGATTTTTCTTTCCTTATCACCATAAATCACCATAATTGTCTCTTTATTATATTTATTACGACAAATCACATAATTAATCGTATTCATCACCATAAAATAACTATAATTGTCTTTCATCCAGTAAAATGTATTAATTATCAATTTTGTTTGTATTAACATTCTCACATTGTGAACATTTTGAACATTTAGACCTATATCGGAAGAATTCAATCAATTTAATATAATGACATGGTAGGTAATATATTTGGTATATTGGAAATATATCATTAGTGAGTAATTAAAATGCCATGCACATTCGTATGTAATTTTTCATGAATTAATTATATTATTAATTAATATATGTATATGATATTTTAAAATAAAAATTCGTGCATCGACACGAGCATTATACTAGTATGAATTGAAAATTTATGAGATTAGTTGAAAAATGATGAAATAAAAGCAACTGCACTTATCTTATTTTTCCTACGTACACTCATTTTTAGTTTAGTACACCACAATCTTCAACTCCTAATGAAATCTCCAACACACTACCATGACATCTCCTAATGAATCTTTTCCAATTGCTTAAACTACTTCCACCAAGCCCTTCCAAGCGGCACCTCAAGATGCCCGTACACTCCAGTCAGGCGGAAATGATTAACTCCAAAGACAACAAAAGTATCAATTAGCGAGAATAATAGGACTTTATTTCTACTTCAATGTGTTTGTTCCACTGAAAAGCTAGGCCGCCGGAGTTCCCAACGCGTTCCTGTGAAGCAACACCAAAACCAAAAAACTTCAAATCAAAACACAAACTATCTCTCTTCTTCTGAACTTTTATTCGCAGCAACATGCACAATTTCCTAATTGGCCTTGGCAGGGCGAGGACACCACCGCTGCCTCTTCTTCGCCTGGACCTGCCTAGGTGGGGGTTGTTGTAGTAGTTTCTTCTCCCTCCGATGTTCGCTTGATCTTCTTCGATGCGACATCCTCCTTTGTGTCTCCTCCTCGTCCACCAGAAACAAACGTTTAACGCCTTTCATTCGAACCTTGCTCAATTTCTCCACGTCCATTCCAGATTGCTTCTTGGCTGCCAGTCTACGAACTGACGGTCTTCCTCTTGGTTTAGGTCTTCTTTTTATACTTAGCAATGGTAGCCGCCTATTTCTTCGCGGGAGTTTCATAGTGCATGCTGACCTCGCTCATCAAAGGATCAAGCGTAGCGGCAGTATTTGATTCGCTATCGAGTTGTTGTTTATCTCCACTGTCACTGGAACTCCTTCATCGAAGTTAACACCTTCTGCGTGAAAAAAGGGCTGAGTAAAAACTGAAGTTTTTC
Source organism: Sherardia arvensis (assembly GCA_948330725.1). NCBI lineage: Eukaryota > Viridiplantae > Streptophyta > Magnoliopsida > Gentianales > Rubiaceae > Sherardia > Sherardia arvensis. The sequence continues at coordinate 8,916,675 of OX415244.1, forward strand.
CTCAATCTTCAATAGAGGCAATCTCATTCCTTGTTGAGAATCTGTGATTCTATGATAATGCGTTAGATTTGTCACTGAATTCCGCACGCAACCATATAAAATCACACGAATCCGACATCACATCAATCAGGTAGAGGGTTTTGAGATATTCTGTAGAAAGAGGCAAAACCAAAGAATTTTCTCAATCTTAAACGGAGACGATCACATTTCTTGTTGAGAATCCGTGATCCTATGATGATGCATTGGATTCGTCTCTGAATTCCGCACGCAACCATGTAAACATCACATGAATCCGCCAACGCATCATTCATATAGAGGGTTTTGAAATTTTCTGCCGAAATAGGTTTTGGTATCTTCATTTTGGCTCTTTATGCCCAATCCGTTCCCCCTAATTTAAAGTCTCCGTCCGTCCTTGAGAGCTCTTTTCTTCTCACTCCTATTAATCATTCCTTGTTTGTAGTTCTCGGTAATCTTTTCCTCGATTTCTTTACAACGGGAGATGACGATGCATCAATGCTGCAAGAAGAGACAGAGAAAGAGGAAAAATAACAAACAAACTCCCAACAAAGTTATTGGGGCAAGTAGCAAACACCAAGATTTAAAAACAGTTCAAATATCAAGCCCAAAAGTCCTAGAAAATAAAAAGTAAATTCTAAAGAGATTAAGAGTAATACGAGTGACCTTGAAAGAGCAAAAATATGCTCACACGTCCTCCAAAGATTAGCTATGGAGCCCAATTCACGGTTCAAGCAATTTCCGAAGATATCAAACCCCCAAATCGGCCGTGGCTCCAAAAGTTCAATTTTTTTGATAACAATCAACACTCCAAGAACGCCATAAACATACCGCGACTTGATGAACAACAAAATTGCTTCAAAGATTCAAACCAAGCCTTAAACCCTAGTTCATCACCGCAAATCAAAACCTTCATAAATCGATGCAATTCAGTTGACCGATGGTTGATTCCTAGAAATTAGATGATGCCGTACACATTCCAATCAAGCCCGATCGATTTGAAAGTGCCAAATTGAAGATACCAAAACCTATTTAGGCAGAAATTTTCAAAACCCTCTATATGATTGATGTGATGTCGGATTCATGTGATGTTTATATGGCTGCGTGCACAATTCAGAGACGAATCCAACCCACCATCATAGGATCATAGATGCTCAAGAAGAAGTGTGATCGCCTATATTTAAGATTGAGGAAAAACTTCAGTTTTTGCTCTTTCTGCAGAATATTTCAAAACCCTCTATCTTATTGATGTGATGTCGGATTCATGTGATTTTTATATGGTTGCGTGCTGAATTCAGAGACAAATCCAACACACCACCATAGGATCACGGATTTTCAACAAGAAAGAAATGAGATCGCCTCTTTTGAAGATTAAGAAAAAACTTCAGTTTTTTGCTCATTCCTTGTGTTACCGTTTGCTTGTGCTCCATGTAACTCCTCTACCTAAATCTTTTGATGAGATTTCTGGATCGGACCTCGTGCGCAATTCTGGATAATCGCTGAGAATGTTCCGCCAGCATTGATGAACGTTTCGGACGCGGAATTGATCGGGAATAGCATCGACCGCTTCATGAAGGTGGATAAGGACATGCATGGTAACGAGGTGGGTAAGTTTCTGAGACTTCGCGTTGAAAATTGATATGCGAAGATGGCCTGAATACCGTCGTGATGAAATCGCCGAGGGGCGATCAACTTCTCCACCAGCGCCGTCTCCCAGTCCCGTCACCTCCGATCCGCCTCCTCCCAGATCCAGGGGATCTTCCTCCTCCGTCCGTGACGTCGCTCAATGTCTTCCAAACCTGCCATAATCTCCGTCGCGCAGTCGGGATTTTCGAGCAGACCGTCGGCAGCAATTTACGATCTCAAGTCGGGGAAACCCTAGGGTTTTTTTTTAGACCAGAGAAAGCACGTATAGAGCAATCCAAAAAGTGAAATTACTTAAAATCACTATATTAACTCAAATTTTAGTTAAATTACTTAAATCCCTAAAAGTGATTTTACCTGTACTGTATTTTTTTTCAACTTATTATCCTAGTCACACCTTTTATTTTATTTAAGTGAATAAAAACTTATTAGCTTGATATAATTTTTAGATGGTCGCGAGTTTTACTTAAATTAACAATAATAAATAGATACGAACTCTATTAATAGAGCCTAACTCCGGTGAAATATACATGTTTTTCGACTCTAATCTTAAAAGTGTATATTTTTAGCCCTTAAATCTGTTGAAACATGTTGTTCGGCCCTAATATTGAAAGTGAATTTTTTCATTTGGACGGAAAATTGTGACCGAATGGAATTGTGTGGTCTACAAAAACATTTTCGTGAATTTGGGAATTGAAAAGATGCATTATAAAGTATTGGTCAAAATAACATGTATTTTTTTTATCATTACTTCATTACAAGACCGAATCGAGTACATACATGAATCCTAACTAAACCTAATCTACATTATTCTACTGATCCGTACGTCGAGTGGCCTGAGACCTCACCAATGCTTTGAGTGGGGTGAAACTCCCACTTACACTCGTCAGATGCATTTCGCCGCTTTCCACTTTATGCATCAGTTGATGTAGCTCCGGTAACTCGCTGTTTTTTGAGTTTTGCATGCCTTAGAGACTTTTGAAGACTGGGGCTTGTTGGAGGGAGGGTTCGAACCCTGAACCTCTCTTCAGCCAAGACTCTTAAAAAGATGGGTTAGGCCAAATGATTAAATAGCATGTATTTCACAATGGCGTGGGATTGAAAATATGCTTTTAAAGTTTAAAAAAATATTTATTTCATCAAAGTTAGACAGTAGTTTTATAAATGAGTCTTCCATCAAACATGAATAAGATTTTATATTTTTACATGAATTATAATCATCTAGTCTTTTATGAGGTGGACTGAGTTTTTTTTCTTCTATTTTAGTTATTTGAAAGAGTCCAAGTTCTATGTTCTTGAAATTCAAATTTTAATTGTTGTTTCTGTGGACAGTAGTTTGAGTTCGGTTTGAAGAATAAATTGGCTAATTAATTAAGAGAAATAGTTGTAACTTTTAAATACTAAAAACTACTGGTTCTTACAGTTAATCAAACTAAGTGGAAGTTAATCAAACTAACTACTGGCATAAATGGAAGCCATGATAACAATTAGAATTTGTGCTTGAAAGTTTGAAAATTTGTTTATAGATCGATTGAAAGTTTATATACAAAGGCTTTTTTATTATATAGATTGATTATTAACATTTTTGTTTTTAGTTCAAGGAACAATATGATGCAAGATAGTGAAAGAGTAGAAATGTGATGCAAGAAATAGCAGCAGCTGACAGAAACCAATCTCAAATTCTCATTTCAGCTTAAAAGAAAGTTGCATAACAATCTCAAATTCCAGTTAACGATACTAGATTACCGAGGATCAGTGATCGAGCTACCACTATCCTAAATTGTTCAATAGACACCATTGAACAACAAACTCAGGCTAAGATGTCTAGTTATTTGGATTCTCAGCTGCCACTTTGCTGCTGTTGTACTCTTCCAGTTCCTTCTTGTAAACCTCCATAGCTTTAGCAGCCTTCTCATTCCAGCATTGCTTCTCTTCATCCTTGAGTTCCTATATATATAGTTGATAAAACAACCATCAGTAAGAAAAATTAATAATATTTCCAAGACTTAATCCCAAGAAATCAATCCAAGGGTTGGCAGAGAGTGCAGTGATGGTGATGGTGGAATTTTTACCTTCCATTTCAAAGAAATGAGTGCAGTGATGGTGGAATTGTTGACTCCAGGTCTTTCTTCAGCCAAAGTCTTCCTAGCTTCCTTGCTGCAGATTTCATTTAAGCAGAAAGAGCATTATTATCTCATTGACAATATCGATAGAGTTCAGAAAAAAACATTGTTTTAACCTGAACAAGAAGTATGAAGAGGCTGGCTTCTTTGGCTTGTTAGGATCAACAGCCTCCTTTTCCTCTTTCTTCTTCTTTTGCCTAATCTCCTTCGTTTTCTGCAATTCGAAAGAAACAATGAATATACCATCCTCAATTGTTAAAAAACCCCCTTATTAAACCATGTCAAACCTTGATGATGTTCTCAGCTTTCTCCTTCTTCTTAAGCAATTGAAGGGCTTCTTGCTTTGTCAGCTTCATCATCTCATCTTCTTCTTGTTTGTGGCTTGCTGCTTCCTCTTCCTTTCTCTGCTTGTAAATCTCCATCTCTTGCAAATACTGCTCCTTGTTCTTTTTAGCAATCTGCAAACCAGAGAAACACTTTTCGTCAGTACAACTGGTTACAAATGAATCATGGAAACAAGGAGTTTAACATAGGGAAGGTCAAGGATCACCTCTTCATAAGGCTCCTTCTGCTTGTCAGACATCTTCTTCCATTCTTCGCCCAAGACCTTAGCAAGCTATACCATTTTGATAAATATCAAGAGTTAATAACAAAACAAGGGAAAAAGAAACCTTCAAATCGGGCAATGGGTTTTCGGTTTTACCTCCAAAACATTCTTGTTCTCAGCCAAGAGAGCTGGGCAGCGCTCATTCGAGTAAACAAAGAAAGCTGACATAGGCTGCTTTGGCTTCATCGGATCCTTCTCCTTCCTATGCAGTACATCATAAGAATATATGTTAAGCAACACTCATTCTGACAACCATATGTGGCAATATGAAAATGGGAAAGTACTAACTTGTTCTTTTTTTGTTATCTTTCTCAGCCTCCTGTAGGAACTGCATGTACTGATCATACAATTCCATTGCTGTCTTTTGCTTCTGCTCATCCTCCAAAAGCCTCATTGCCTCGTGTTCACGCTTTTCATTTCCAACAACCTTTAAATAAGCTTCCTTGTCAGCTTGATACTTTTCCTCGTAGGGTTTCTTCTCCTCTGGGGTAATGGTCTTCCATTTGGCACCCAACAAATTCGAAATCTCCTTAAACTCTGCTTCAGGATTAGCCTTCTTAACCTGATCAACCACCGAAGGGCCATTATTAGATAATTACCCTAATTTCAGGGACATCAGAAAAAACAATTATCATTCTTTTCAAAACATAACTCGAATAATAATTACAGTCACGCTTACCATAACGCAACACAACTATCATGCTTTTACCATTATTCAATCAACAAAAGGTTCCCAAGTCTAACATAGCACAGTCATCATTCTTCTACCATTGTTCAAATCAACAAAAGGTTCCCAAGGCTCACATACCACAATAATTAATGAAACTAATCGAGTTATGATCTGCACATACATCAGACATTCTTCTACCATTATTAACCAACAACAAAAGTTCCCACTTCTAATTGAGGGCAGCAATACAACAACATAAGTGCAACTCTGTATAAACCATACACTTATATACACGACATGAAACAATTTACAAAACATAACATGCTTATACAACACAATTACTGAAAATAAAAACTAGATCGTCATCGATTCATAATAAAGGTCTTGAGGAAATGGATATATACCTCAGTCCACTGATCTTTGCACCACAGAACGTAAGCTGGAGATGGCCTCTTCTTCTCGTTGTCCCCTTTCTTCTTCCCTTTCTTGTCTTGCTCCTTGTCCATCATACCTTGAAACATAGGAAGGTTCTGGAAAGACAAAATCAAAACACAAATTAAAAAAACCGTCAGAAATCATCCCCAAAATTAAAAACCCTAATTCGTACAATTGGGGGAAATCATACCATGGTCGGCTTAAACTCCTTGGCCTTCTGCAGCTTCTTGAACTCCAACTGAATCTTTTCCTTCTCCTCCACCTCCTGCTTCAACGCCTCCTCCTTAACCTTCAAGAGCTCCTCCGCCTGCTGCTTCTCGAGGGTCAACTGCTGAAGCTTCTCCTGCATCTTCTCCATTTCCTTCTCAATCGAAAACGGCTCCGCCTCCGCCGCTGCCGCTTCCTTCTGGGCCTCCTTCTGAGCTTTCTTCGATGGTGCTCTCTTCGATTTCTCCTTCACCGGCGCCGGATCGGCTACCGAGATCGCCACGGCTCCGGCGAGGATGTTGGCCTCGTTATCCGATGGGATTTTCTCCTTCAAGGCCTTTCTAGATCTGGCCTTTTTTGCGGGGGCTGGGTCGACGTTGATAGGCATGTTTTCTGAGGCGGCAGCCATTGCTAGTGTTTCTGAAGGTTGAGGGAGGGGAGCGGCTTGAGAGATGGGTGGGTGCTTTCTTCTGTACCAAAGGGGCGCTTTTATAGATAGGAGGAAGCCTAAACGGCATGGAGATTTGAAATTCAAATATTTCAACCGTTAAGTAAATTCATTGATAATTGTATCTTGAGCATATTTTGTTCCATATTAAATTATTAATCCATGGATTTTTATCCAAATTAATGCAATCTGACTTTTAGATCAAAAGGGAATCAATATAGGTAAGGTAGGATGTTTAAAATAATTAAGTTTATTGATAGAAATGTGAACTAGAAATGAAATAGAAATCGGTCTAGAAATAGATTTTAAATTTTTGAAAGTGAAGGAGTAATACGTTTACAAGTATTTTTTTAAGTGAATCTTCTGCACTAATCAATATACAAACGTTTAGGTAATGTGCAGTTAGATTGAATTGAAATCGGAAACTATTCAATTCAATTTTAAAAGTAAATAATTTAACTCATTTGAATTTAAATAGTAAACGATTCAATTCAAACACAAAAGGTTCAATTCAATTCAAATTTAATAGTAAACAATTCAAATCAATTTTAACAGTGAATAATTCAATTTAATTTTAATAGTAAACAATTCAATTCAATTTATCAACATCATTCCGGGCATCCCAACACCACTACCACTAGTCCAGCCACCATCACTATTCTTGCACCACCATCAATACTCTGGTCACCAACACTATTACGAACACCGCCACTAATTTCGTCACTAACACTATTCCAATTACCGTCACAACGCAGCCCACCGACACTATTCCGGTCACCATCACTACTTAGACCACCGATACTATTCCGACCACCGACACTACTCTAGTTACCAACACTACTCCGGTCACCCCAATACTTCGACCACCACCACTATTACGGCCACTATCGCTACTCTGGCCACCACCATTATTACAACCACTATCCCTACTATCATCATTGACACTAGTCCGATCACCGCCACCACTCCAGACACCACCACTACTCCGATCACTGACACTATTCCGACCACCGCCACTAATCCAGTCACCAACACTACTCCGGTCACCCCAATACTCCGGCCACCATCACTATTCCGGGCATTATCGCTACAACCACCACAACTATTCCGGCCACTATCCCTACTCCGGCCACCACCATTGTTTCGGTCACCGCTATTGTTCCGATCACCGCCACTATCGGTACTCCAACCACCACCATTGTTCCGGTCACCACTACTGTTCCGATCACCGCCACTATCGATACTCCAACCACCACGCTATTCAAGTTATAAAAAGGCAAATGTTTTTACAAAATTGGCTAGTGCAACACTATTACAAAATAGAGTAAAAGCAGTCTATTAAGTAAGCAATTGATTATATATACACCCATGTTAACATTCTCACAAACAATTTAGGATTCGCAAAGCGACACTCAACTCTGCCGCTGAGAAAGCTCACTACTCGCAAGCAATTTATGGATCGCAAAAGACGAAACCCAACTCTACCAATGAGTACGAGATTCCACTAGAAACAAACATATTCTGAAGCACTCGACTTTGTGTCAGCAGACACCTCACTATCCCCATAGTCCTAACTTGCATTGTCTCCCCATCCATCTGATTAACGTTTGCTCCATTTCCAGCAGCTATCCATCTTCCCATCTCGGCTTCTAGCTTCCTTTTCAAGCAACAACAAAGTACTAAACCAGTAACTATGTCCATAAAAGGTCACCGGCATGTTAGATATGATTTTTCCTTACTATCCAATTCTACCAAACCCTTTAAGTTGAATAAGTAAATTTCTGTGTGATTTGAGACTCACTAGCTAATTTAGAAAGAGCATCTACTACCGCATTTGCCTCTCTATAAACATGTGAAACGGAAAAATTAGACATTTTAAATTAAATAATGTACCTTTTAGTTTAAATTTATGAAGTTATCTATACAATTTCTTGCATTTTTCCTTGAAAGATATTGTATTATTATATGTTTACATTTAAATAAATACTGTTTTTATTAAAATTTGAATTGTTCAACTCTTAAAAAAAAAGTTAAGAAAAAAAAAAGCATGTGCCATGAAGAAGAAAAAAACAAAATGTATATATATGGTACCCAACTAGTCCGTTATAAAGTGAAATAAAAGACGAGAAAGAGGTTAGCCGTGCATGGACTTTACTCATATTTTCCACAGATTTCCGTCATCTGTTTTCTTCTCTTTCTCAGCATAAATACAACATCAAATTCCCCAGATCTATACTCAACCCCAAATGGAGATCAGAATTAGCCTCTTTCTGCTACTAATCAGTGCCGTTTCAGCCACCGGGAAAGTACCATCGGTTTACATCTTCGGTGACTCAGTTTTCGACGCCGGAAATAATCATTACAACCCATTGTGCGGCGCTCAGGCCGATTTTCCGCCCTACGGCTCAAGCTTCTTTCACCACCCTACCGGAAGATTCACCAACGGCAGAACTGTAGCAGATTTTCTCGGTAAGGAGATCGGAATCCATTAATGTATTTAACAAAATCATGGATACTTACAATTTTTTTTAATGGTTCGATTCATTTTGTAGCTCAATTTCTGGGGCTGCCTTTACAAAATCCGTTCCTAAAGGCACAGCGTGATATCTTAAACGGGACTGAAAAGAGCTATCCCTCCAATGGTCTCAACTTTGCGAGTGCTGGCAGTGGAGTTCTCAATTCAACAAATCAAGTGTTGGTACGTAATTAATTGATGCAAATTCTATTAAAATCATATATTTGTTTTGTGGTGTTGTCTATACTATTCTAAGATGTGAATATTTTTTAACTTAATTTAGTTTAATATTTTCATTTTAGTCAAGTTTAGTTTATTGTTGATGAAGTATGATCATTTGATGAATTTAGTTTAATTTAATTGTATTGTTGTTTTCAATATATTCATTTATTCAGAGACAAAGCTAGAAATTTGTAGTAGCAATTTTTTTTTGAAAGTGAGGACATATAATTAGGTTGATTTGGAGAGAGAATTTGGTAATTTTTAATTCTAACCCCAAAATTTAACTTAAATGTATGTAGAAATTGTAATCTTTCAAACTTCGTACATAACAAAATAAATAAAAACTATATTTTTATTTTTATTGAGTAACATTTGCTATTCTTATCTGCCTTTAGTTTCGCCTCTACATTTATTTAGTTATTTCAGTTTAGTAAAAATAAGACGGAGAGAGCATACCACATATGAAAAGTGAGGAGAGAATTGTGCAATTTTCTAAGTTAAACGGGATATTGTTTGCTAGCCTTATGTTGCTAGAAGATCACATGTTTTTTGCTTTATCAATATATGGTTATGTTTCCATATATAGTAGTTACAACTTTTAAAAGTAGCTTTTTATTATAACCTTTTGTAGTCATGAGATAAACACACACTTCAAGTAAAATAATATATAGAACGTCTTCAGTTATTATGAAAATAACATTTATCAAGATAATCTCGATGACACAGGTATAAAAATATGATATGTGTATAATAACAATGTTTTGATTACTATAGATATTCTTTTTAGTAAATTTATGAAACCATAATGTTGAATGGCTAAATCCGTTTGAGTAACGATCGAATACGTGAGCAATTATAAATTACTTTGAGATGGCGTATCGCTATTCAATTAGTTTCTAATACATGCACATATCAAGATGACATTGATAAATATTAAACTGAAATATTATATCAAAAACTGAAGAAAAAAAACAAAATGTTGATTGTATATATCATAAAAGTAATTTTGCCCAAGTTGTGTTTTTCATTTTCATAAACACAAGAAAACATTTTAGTTTGTAATTTGGACTAATAATCCAACGGTGAACAATATATTTGCACCAGAAAGTGACGTCACTAGAAGTCCAGCTCCAACAATTCAAATCACTGGTTGAGCAAAACCACGTAGACAAAGAAGCAGTGAAGCAGTCCCTATTTCTATTCGAATCAGGCAACAATGACATTTTCAACTATTTCATCCCAACCGGAGCTCCGACTCCGAGCCCGGATGCTTACGTAGCACAAATGTCAGCAGAGGTCGCCAAATTCGTCGACCAGATTCACCAACTCGGAGCCAGGAAGATTGCACTGTTTTCTCTTGGTCCGGTTGGCTGTGTTCCGGCGAGGGCCATGCTTCCCGGAGCCCCGACTGCTACATGCCATGGGAAGATGAACAAAATGGTTAAGATGTACAACTCCGATCTGGAGAATCTGGTCAAAGAGATTCCGACTAAGTTCTCCGGTTCAGTTGCTGTTTATGGAAATGTTTATGATGCGATCCAACATTTCCGAGCCAATCCAAAGAAATACGGTAAGAAAATTAGGGTTTCTTTTCTCTATAACACGTTCAATTTCAAAAATTTATATGCTTAAGTTAATTATTCAATTTAATAAATTTTGATGAAATTCATATTTTCAGTATATTAAAGTTTAGATTAATGTAGCTCGTTAGGAAGAACACTCGTTTTAAACCCTATTTTAATTACTGAAGTGCTATACATACATAGTCCAATATTTTATTCGGTATAATCCAAAGTACCAGTGAAAAGACAATACCACGCCCCATGCAAGTTGGCTAGTTTCTCAAAAATCAAATAAATTAATATTATTTTCGTACTTTTACACCGTATTTTGAAATATAAAAGTAAAATAGCGGAGCGTGTGTAGTAACGCCCTTTAATTAACTTCTTAGTAATTAATACTAGCCTGACTAATAATAATATAGCAAGGCGGAAATCTTCGCTTTCCTCACACCTGCATTAAACTTGTGTCCTAGATGTGGGTTTTTTTAGCGGTGATTAACCATTAATTAATAATTTAAGACTTGAATAATCCGTTTGAACTTGCACTTCCTGTTTATTAACATGTTTGAGTTATCAATATTGTGCAGGTTTTAGTGACGTAAGCAATGCATGCTGTGGATCTGGGACACTTGGAGGATTGGTGCAATGTGGAAAAGAAGATTACACAGTTTGTTCAAAGCCAGACACTCATCTGTTCTGGGATTACTTTCATCCATCAGAACGAACCTATAAACTCGTTTCCAAGGCTTTATGGAGTGGAGACAAAACTCGGGTTCGACCTATGAATGTCAAGGCTCTAGCTCATATTAAAACACTTGATTAATTAATTAATCATTCCCAAATAAGAACGTTTAAGAATAATTTATTTTGTCAAATTAAAATAACAATCTCGTTTAATTAATTTGAATACTTTTGTAGTAGCACTTGATTTGTTTATATTCACATGTCAATTATTAATCAATTCTATTATATAAGAAGTGGCGGGATTTATCATCCTATAGTTTTGACCTTTTCGATTTAATTTGTTAGACTGGTGCTTTCTACATCTGTATAGGAGAGTAATATTTGATTTTTAATCTGTAGTACATGTCGCGCTTTCAATATTCAATTTTGTTATGTGTAGGATTTACTAATCCTAGATGCTGCTCAGATCCCTTCAATCAAGGTCACTTCATGAATGCTGGGAGGATGACCTCAACTTATACTTTCTGCACAGTTAGTTTCTTGATCTAATCTACGCATTTTTGTTCCCTTTCCACTCTTCCAATTCCTTGTAACTGTTGTGGCGGCTGAATTGCTCTTCGTTTAACGTTGGCTAAAAAGCTTTTACAACTAGATTAGAAGTTCAAATTGGGAGAGTGAGGATGGCACATTTTCTGTCATCTAAAAGTTGATTTTCGAAGGCCTAGTACTCTAGACTCTGTCTGTACCAAACTGAGCTCTAATGCTCCTTATTTTTTACTGTTTTTCATTTTTGGTTTGGGGTGCCTATAAATTCCCCTCACCTTAATAGGTGACATTCATTAAAAAAAAAAATTGTTATGTGGATGTTTATTTTGATGCATGGGTCAATGTATCTTACGAAAAACCTTAATTAATAGTTTTATTGGTAGCTAGATAAGGATGTTCAAATAAGTATGGACCAATCATAATTAGGATAAATTTCCTTTGTACTGCACCATAACATCGGTTTTTGAAATTAACTGGTGTAAAACGTCAAGTTTGACTAAGTCCAACTCGGTGTAATGTATATTACACCACTTTTATCACTACAACACCGCACAGACCCAATATATAACACCTATTTGCCATCGTAACACCGCAATGAATTTTTGTTGAATTTTGGATGACAATGAGAGCCACAATGTAACACCGGCAAAGTATGTATATGGGATCATGATATGTTGACCATGATGAATTTTTTTATTATTACTGACATTACATCGGATGGAAAAGCAATGTAATCTAGTGGAGCTCAATTTTGGTGGGTTCCAATAATTTTATTTAATTAAAAATAAGGTCGGCTGAAAATTGTAAAATATAAAATATTTTGTTAAACCAATACACAGGTGCAACAAAGTTTTTGGCCCAATTAGTCCATGTTGCTAAAGTTTAGTCGGGCTTTGCTAACGTGGTGTCACAACAGGATCAATTGATCCAATCCAAAGCAGTAATCTCTATTAATCAATAACAAGAATTCGGTTACAAGTTTGAAGAGGAGAGATAATAGAGAGAGAGAGAGAGAGAGAGAGAAAAAAGGGAGAAATTCATGAGCGATCAACTACTTTGATAACTGATTCTAACTACTTGCTATGGTATATAATAGCTACTGATCAGTTGGATTGAGCAGTTGGCCGGAATCTGTTGACTGAGTCTGTTAGCTCAACTAGCTCACTGCCTTGGCATGCTTTTGATGCAATGATGTGAATTGTCTCTTGTGCCCTCTATATTGGGCTATTTTAAAGAACAGCTAAAGAACAGCTTGACCCCAAGCTGGATGAGAATAAAGTGCAGCAGCGGAAACTATGGTGGACAACATGTAGATCAGTACAACCTAGGACTGAAAATGAGGAAACTGGTGCTTGATGAAGGAAGCCAACTCCTAGGAACCATCCTCAGTGGGAAGTCCCTACCATTCCACCGGCCATTGAACTTCATTATGATTGTTTACAGAAACCATCCTCCTTTGTAAGATTTTGAGAGGAGTCAAGGGGGGTACTTCAGGAACTAAGTCAGTAGGAAAATGACTGATGATAGCAAGAGGGCTCCTAATGTGCTTTTAAGTAGGGAAATGTGGAATACAGGATGTATCTTAGCAGAATGAGGAAGCTTGAGTTTATAAGCAACAACACCAATCCTTTGCTCAACTTCAAAAGGACCAAAGTATTTAGGAGAGAGGTTAGAATCAGTGTACCCTTGTAATGAAACTTGTCTATACTTCTGAACTTTGAGATAAGCCCAATCTCCAACTTCCGAACTTCTTTCTGATCTCTTAGCATCAGCAAAGAATTTCATTCTTATCTGAGCCTGATGTAAATGTTTTTGCAGAAGTTGATGGATGACACTTCTTTGCTCGACAAAGTTTTGAGTTACAGGAATGACAACATCAGTTAGATCACCTAGTGGCAGATGAATAGGTTTGACACCATATAATGCCTCATATGGGGTCATTTGAGTACTGCAATGAAATGTGGTATTATACCACCATTCAGCTGAACTTAGCCACTCAGACCATGTGCCAGGCTTGTCACAACAGAAGCATTTAAGGTAATTTTCCAAGACTTGGTTCACCCTTTCAGTTTGACCATCAGATTGGGGGTGATAGGCAGTACTGTAGTGTAGCTTAACTCCTATTTTAGTCAACAGTTCTCTCCAAAAATGGCCAGTGAAGATTTTGTCTCTATCACTAACAATGCTATCAGAGTATCAGGTAAGCTATGTAGTTCACAGATCTCCTGGAAATAAATTGTAGATATCTGAGTAGCAGAGTAAGGGTGTTTTAGAGCAATAAAATGACTATGTTTAGTGAGCCTATCCATCACCACCAAAATAGTGTCAAAGCCAACTGACTGAGGCAATTTCTCAATGAAGTCCATAGAGATCTGTTTCCATGCTTGTTCAGGAACAGGTAAAGGTTGCAGTAATCCAGGGCTTTTGCAGTGCTCTGACTTGTGTTTCTGGCACACCACACAATTGCTCACATATTGAATGGCATCTTTTCTTACCCCAGGCCAAGTAAACACAGTAAGAATTCTCTGAATTTTAGTATTCTGTCCTGAGTGTCCACCAAGTGCAGAAGCATGCATTGTATCCAAGATGTGTTGTCTAATATCATTGGTAGCCCCCACATAAATTTTCCCCTCATGCTTCAGACTTCTCTTCACATAGGACCAGTCAGATTTAGGCTCATCAGGAGCAGTGTCTTTCTGGATAGCTAGTTTGGCTATCATGTCTTGAGCTTTCTGATCCCCAGAATAGCTTGACTCCAACCGTTGTATCCATTCAGGCACCAGGCTGGAGGTAGATCCCACCACATTCAAATGTAACTTTTCTTCTGGAACTTTTACACCAGAATTATTATTAGTGATAGACCTGTTACTGTCATTAACATCCTCTTTAGCCACCAACAGTTCCATCACCTTCTGTTTAATTACCAATTCCTCTTCATTTTCAGGTATAAATTCTTCAGAATCCCATGCAATGTGTTGAATGTCTGTCTTCTCCAATGGTTTCTTGGAGAGTGCATCTGCTGCATTATTTTCAGAACCTTTTTGTACTGAATATCAAAATTAAGGCCTAATAGCTTGGTGATCCACTTATGCTGCATGGCACTGTGCAATCTTTGCTCAATAAGATACTTGAGACTTTGGTGATCAGTTCTTATAGTGAAGTGACTACCAATCAGATAATGCTTCCACTTATCCACAACCATCACTAAAGCCAAAAGTTCTTTTTCATATGTGGACATTTCCTTGTTCTTCTTGGACAGAAATGCTATAGGCCTATTTTCTTGCATACGAATATCCCCCATTCCAGCCTCACTAGCGTCAGTTTCAATTACAAATGTCTTGTCAAACTCAGGCATCTTGAGTACAGGTGCTGAAGTGATTGCAGTTTTCAATTTCTCAAAAGCCACAGTAGCTGCTTCAGTCCATTTGAATCCCTCTTTTTAAGTAGATCATGTAATGGTCTACATATAAGGCCATAATTGGCTATAAATCTTCTGTAATATCCTGATAAGCCTAGAAAACCTCTTAATTCTTTTATATTTTTGGGAATTGGCCAGTTCATAATACTACAGATTTTGTTCTTGTCCATCTCTACACCTTATCCTTCTATGGCAGTCAAGGTCTCATAGCTTTGTTGTACTGATGGTTAGCAGTATTATGAGGCTTATGTTTTTTTTGCAAAATTTCCAAATGATCTTCTTCTAGCATTGCTATCTCAGTTGCAGTAGCTAAATCTTTTGGTTTCATTATTTTTAGAGTGGTGATACATGCAGGTCCATGTTTACTAATACAGGTCCAAAATATAATATTTTGGATGCACTAGCACAATTCACGGCCACATATTGTGTTTTTCAGACCTGCATTTAGTAAACATGACCGTGCATGTAGAACTTATCTATTTTTACCATGGATCTTAATTCTATTTCAGACCACTTACAAAACTGGAGATCAGATAGGACTCAGATAGGCTGGAATCTAAACCTTCTACCAAATTTTTCCAAATACTCTCTGACATTTCCTTACTGAACTAATTTTCTAAATTCTTCTACCACATCTCTGTTACTAGCATCAGCAAATCTTTATTGCACAGCCTCACAGAACTCATGCCAAGATCAATTCATAGTTTTCTTGCTTAGAAACCAAACTTATGCTTTACCTTCCAGATACAATTCTATCACCTTTATTTTGTCATCTTCTTTTATGTGATTAAAAGCAAAATATTTCCTCACATTTTCTGATCCAATCCTTAGTTCTAATATTCATGCCAGAAAAATTTTGCAAGTCCAATCTGCTAATCTTTTTTTCTATAGCATCTTTCCAGTAATCATTAATATCTTGAGCATGCATATCTACCCTAGCATTAGGTATAAACTCTTTCTAAAATTGAAGAACTAGAGAGGAATCATAACCAGAGAGGGGCACATGTGGTACCTTAGGCTTAGGAATAGGATTCAGAGGAGGTGTCTTCTGTGGTAGGCTGCCTGCGTTTTTGTCCTTTTCACCGGAGCCTTCCCCCATTTTCAATCTTGCTGGTTGCGGCCATAGATTCTTCATGCTGCCGAGCAATCTCCCACTCCCAGTGCCGATCACGATCTGACAGCGTCGTCGTCAGTTTTTCAGTTACGCCGTTGTGGAGATCGACTAATTTCCCTTCCCACTCCCGTCCGATTGCATCCAGTCATTCATTCATTTGCTGTTCATGTATGTTCATTGCTTGCGTCATCTCGCTGCAGTTCCGATCAACCATTTCCAGCTGTTCGCGCACTTCTCGGTTTTTGGCGACCATACTCTCGTCGGAGAAACACTGCTCTGATACCAAGCTGTCACAACAGGATCAATTGATCCAACCCAAAATAGTAATCTCTATTAATCAAGAACAAGAATTCGGTTACAAGTTTGAAGAGGAGAGAGAATATGGTGAGAGAGAGAGAGAAGAAAGAGAGAAATTCATGAGTGATCAACTACTTTGATAACTGATTCTAACTACTTGCTATGGTATATAACAGCTACTGATCAATTGGATTGAGCAGTTGGTCGGAATCTGTTGACTGAGTCTGTTAGCTCAACTAGCTCACTCCCTTGGCATGCTTCTGATGTGAATTGTCTCTTGTGCCTTCCATATTGGGCCATGTTCATGACACGTGGCCCCTATGCATTGGACACGTGAATTTCGTTGCATCAGCCATAGTCAAGTGGTTTAAAATGATGGGATTTACGTAACACTGGTTAATTTGTTGCACCGCTACAAGTCCAATTTTAATTTGGGCTTTAGCTGCTTGGCCCACAACCGATGCTACGTTTAAATAGTATATTTGACCGTTTAACATATTCAGTCAGCATGTCCACATAGAATTGTGAGACTCAAACCGGTGCAACGAATCACGTTTCAACACCCCTATACAAACAACTGGTTTGTGATTACACTTGGTCACTGATTTATCTGGTTTTAAGATGTAGTTTTCCTAGCGATGTGAGTTAGAAACACAAACAAATGTTACAAACACACAAATTGTGATGTTAAATATATTAAAAATCATTCATCCTACCATGAGGACGGTCTCAAACAAAATTTTGTATTTATTAAATGTCGTGCATGCCTTTAAATTTGATTTTCAAACGTGCATATAAGATTTACTTAATTAATTAATTAAACGTGAATGCACGTAACCATGCATGTGTAATATTGTTGAGTGTTTTTATGATAAGTTAGGTGAAAGATTTTGTTCATACACAGGGAAAATGTAAAAGTATAAAAAATGAAAAGAAATAGAATAATGTTCATTTTTATTTTGTTCAATTTAGTAACGAAATCTATCATATTTATCCTCTAAGCAACCTCCATGGACTCCGGTGGCCGGAAAGTCATTTAAACTGTTTGCAAATTTACCAATATTATGAAAATATTCGTAATATATATCCATTGATTTAGTAATCACCACAAACTCATAAAGATTAAAAATTCGAACTTTGATCGAAAAAATTGAATTGAATTAGGGTTTTCGGAGCTTACGGGAGGTCGTGAATCTGTCGAATCTGCTGTCGTGAATCTGTCGAATCTCTGCCAAGAAATTAAAGAACCATATCCAATATATATATATATATATATATATATATATATATATGGTGGGGAAGGATTTTTTGTAATAAAAAATTATTGGGGAAGATCTTCTCTAATTAGGTTGGGGAAAAGGGAAGAAGAGGGGTTATAAAGATTAAAACAGAAGGGGGTGGAAGCCGCCATTCAAGGTGGCACCAATGACATTAATTTAGCATGATAACGATGGTAGATCTAGTGTTTGGTGTATAAAGGGGTGCGTATTTCAATAAAAGTTACTTTAAAATAAGTAAACTATGCGCTCTTTTTGTATAGAGCTCATCCATTATCACTACCAGTTTTCATCATTAATGTTTGATTTAATGGCCAAGAGCATGTTCTCCCCAATTTAATTTATTAAAACTGAATTGGATTAAGTTAAACTTAAATATTGAATTGAAGTTAAAGAAAATCAAAAAGTGGAAGATGGAAATAGCATTAGAGTATGAAAATGATATACCAATGTTTCAATTATAAGTATGTAATTACACATTTTTACCAATTACCGTACCCTCTCAAACAAATACGGATCGCATAAGTTAATACTATACTGCACATAAAAATACCCTTAATTTTTCAATAATTTGAAAGACAGGTACATTATTATATATATGTATGCATGATTATACGTGTCAAATGGGTGTTTAAAGAAAAATCATATTCTGTTGGCCTAAATGGCCACTTCATATATATGGTGCAGGGTGGGCAAAAAGATACACAAAAGTGTTGTGTAGAAGCTGGACTTAGAATTGCAATCAATTCATTGTGTCAAGCCTTATCTTATGCGCTAAGGTTGATCTTTGTGTTAAATCACTTAATTAGCTTATTTTCAAGGGATCCACAACATCATTAACCAACAACGTATCTACCGTCCATCGCGCCACGTTTAAAATGCTCAATTGTTCTGTAAAAATACAGTTAGGTATATCATACACCAGGTGTATGCAGTGGCGGAATCACTTGGAGACGCAGGTAAGCCTTGGTCTATCATAAAATTCGAAACACAGTCTATATTATTATTTTTCAGTACTGGGCCTTTCCGACTTTCTACAAGCCTCCGGCGAGACCTCCGAAGTCAAACCACTGAGCCTACCCTAAGATAATTTCTTGGTTCCGTCACTGGGTGTATGTATCTCCAGACTTAACTTACATATCCGATTTTGTATATACTATTTATAAGAATGGTAAGTTAAAAAATTAATTATAATGCACAATCATATATATTAGAATGTACATTTTCTAATATTAAAATGCACAAAAAGTATATTGAAGATACGTACCCCGAATGCATGAAATAATTTGCGGTAAAATTATACACCAATCATTGATTCGGAAGTTAATTATACATAATGGTTAATTCTTTTGTGAATTATCGTATAAGTTCTAAAATTTGATTAATGTTCAGTAACATAGATGGGCGGCAGTGACGGAATTATGAAAGGGAAGAGAAGTCGAATGCCCTCCTAAAATCTGACGATTAAGTGATTATTGTTTATAAATTTTCATTAGACGCTTTCATGAAATTTATGCGTATTTATTTATTATTATTATTATATAAATTACTCTCGATCAAAAATATATCCGATTCTATCAATGTCTTTGCTCGAATGATCCGATGAACTATTGTCTTTGAAAATGACATAATCGATAAGCATCGTCATTTTATATATGATACTCGAACGAAACCGCACAAATCGATCATTTTGAGGTCATGATCATAAACTTCTTGGTGCATATAATCATTAAGTTGATAAGGTACGTGGGATGGTGCAAACGTTATTGCTAAGATGAGGTGGTTAATTAACTTTTTATGAATGAAAGTACAAAATTCCGGTCCGAGAGCATCGAATTGAAAATCTGATTATTTATTATAAGATGCTAAATTGATTTAAAACATTACTAGGGAAATCTAACGTAATTAATTTAATTATATCCCTATATATTTAAATTAAATTTAAGTGAATTAAAATGAAATTTTTTGATATCCCGATAATTAGAACCGATTTCAGGGTTTGTTTGATGGAATTCTACTTTTAAAAAAAGTGGGTGCTTTTGATTTTATTGTAGTGAAAAACAGAATATGATGTGACCAGTATCTGCTTTTAGGCTACCTTTGAGGTAAAAATGTCAATGTTTAGGAAGTGAACAATTTTCACAGTTTATCGAACACTAAAATTACTGTACTTTAAAGTACAATAGATGAAAAACTCTGTCAAACATTCTACACGTTCATCAAAACAAGTAGTCTACAAAAAAAGTTTGAAATGGCAAGTATTTTACTTGGCAGCTCCTGCATGTGTACAGTAATCTCAGGTTTGTTTAAACACAGAGCAGGTAAAGAACAACTTAAACAGCCAACTATAAAACAGAGTTAAACTTCCAGTTGTTGCAATTTCATATTATTTAATTTAGATAATGAAGTCGAAAAAGACAATTATCATTATAAATTTATATTTTGTGGAAATGTTGTTTTAATAACACTTCCAAGTTCTAAAAGGTTGACTAGTCACCCCGAAGAAGAACGCCTCCACGCGGACAAAACAAATAAAATTAAAATGTACATTTCCACTTTCCGTGAATTTCGCCTAAACAAGTTGACCTCAAGTCAAACTCAGGAAATTAAATTAATTACATGTGTAATTTCCGCACCAAAATTATTAATTTTATAATATTTATTTTTATAAAAAAATCATTATTTCCATGAAGTATATATTTTATAAGACATTTACCTTAAATATATTAAGATTAAATAATAATTTCTAATTTGTAAATAAGTTAATTACTAACCCCTTTTACCGTTCTTCTCGCGCGTGAATATGGTTGACTGGGTTTCATATTCCGGGAATCTTCGTATGTGGTTAGGTTTGTGTTTCAATTCTTATAGCGCACGTGAACTAGCTTTCACCAGCTTATCCTATTTATTGTGTTTTTTAATTATAATAATAATAATAATAATTTCAAAGCAGCCGTATAATGTTTTATTATATTTATTATTAAAAAAGCCTGAACTGACTAGTGGAAACAAAAAAAAGTGTCCATATCTAAAAAGAAAGTATTGCAATGCGTTATGAAAAAGGAAGTATATATTAAGCCTTATGCAATATGAAACATTTGATTATAAATTGGTAAGTGTTCAAGTTAAATTTACGATATTTTTATTTATATTTTATTTTCAGTTTGTATTTTAACAGTACCTAATAAAATTGTCTTTGTTAATTTATTAACTTCAAATTGCAGTTGCAGTCACTAATAAGAAGGTGTATTTGTCTTTCTCAATAACAATACAGACTAAATAAGTAAAATACAACTGCAAATATCATGGATCTAAATTTATTCATAAAATAAAACTCTACCTATTGCATACTCCATTAAAATTATATAATTCAACTCATAGACTTACAATAGACACGTGATTTGTGTAGTGTAAGGTCGGCTAATATGCATGGTTATATGTCATTCAGTATTTATTGATGCAATTCGTATTTATTAATGAAATAACATTAATAACCTCAATATTTATTCAAAAGCAAATGTAGATTCTCATAAATAAGAGTATATTAGGTATTTTAAATACAAATACAGACGGTAAAGGTAATGTTGGACTGCCTCCGACGTGAAAATTGTTAAATCTGCATAAGAAAGAATTGATATTGGTATATTTCAAAATGTCACGGGAGGAAATGTTATTATATTTTCCCATCCTAATCCGACCCGTTATATATATCAAATAAAAAATCGTCACATATATATTTTTGTTACAAATCACACGTTATTATCGACGCTATCATCCACACGCAAAAGTTACGCCTTTTATTAATACACACAACTTTTCCAGATCCTCCTTATAAAAACACTTCTTCCCTTGCGTTTAGTTTCACACAGTCACACATTCAATTCAATTCACTCAGCATGGGAAACCTCGTCTCCTGCACTAATCTCCCAACTCCCAAACTGAGGTCCACCAGAGCCGCCAGGGTGATCCTCCCCGGCGGCGAGGTGCGGCAGTTCCGGCAACCAGTCAAGGCGGCGGAGGTCATGTTGGAATCTCCGAACAACTTCCTCGTCAACTCCAGCTCTTTGAACATGGGCCGGAGATTCTCCGCGCTTTCTGCTGACGAGGATTTGGAGCTCGGAAATGTCTACGTCATGTTTCCGATGAGGAGGTTGAGCTCCGTCGTCACCGCCGCAGACGTGGCGGTGATCGTCATGGCGACGAGCACCGCCGCACGGCGGATCGCTGGTGGCAGGGTGAAGCCTGAAGTGGTTTCCACGGCCGCGCCGGCGGCGGAGAATGGACGGCTGGGATCGGACGAGAATGTGGAGTACATGTTCAGGCTGGGATCGTGCAAGTCGAGAAAGCCGATGTTGGATACAATTACGGAAGAGCCATTAATGAGCAGATGATTTCGCTGTGTTGAACGTGGTAAATTGGTAATTAGGGGTCCTTAGTCTGTGTAATAGTTTAGAATCTGTTTAATTTTCTGGGTTCATTTTGATGGCCTGACCGAGTCAAAATTCTGTGAAATGAGCAAGTCAACGAACTTGGTCAACCTTTTCTTATTCAACACATCTCTCACTTCTGGCTGCTAATATTTCTGTCCTCTAATCTAATATATTATAATTTTTATTTTTGATATTTTAATATATTAATAATAGTGAATTTTACTATGGAAAAAATCTTTATAATGATGAAGCATTTATAGGCAAAACTTGGGAAAATTCCACATTTCTTTATAGTAGGCATTTATAATTATTCTACACTTTTGTTTTCCTCTTTTTAACCGTTAAGTCATCCTCCCCAAGAGAACCCCATTGTTCTAGCCGAAAGTAACAACAGACTTTATCAAACCCTCGGCAAGATAACTTCAATCCATACATGGAGCCAAATCACCTTATTAACTCATCTTGTTTGTTTCGATAAAATAATATTTTAAATTGGAATAGTTTAGTTTATAAATCTTCGATAATAATTAAATAACAATGTCGCATGAGTATGAATAAAATTTGGCATTAATAATAAAGATTCTCATATTTCAAGTCATGGGTGCATGTTAAATTAATACTTTTTTTATTTTTTAAATTAAAGACCACTCAGAGTGGAGGGAGATTTATTAGGTTCCCTAAACCTTTAAAAAAGATCATAAAGGCCATGAGTTTACACTACCAAAAGGCAGTCACAAAAGGGAGAGACATAGGCTCTCAAAGCATAGTAATGCTTTCAAAAAATAGGTAAAGAATAAGGGGGCTAAGCCACACCCTGTAGTATCTTCTTAGCCACCCAAAACTGAATTTGAAGCCTGTAAGAGAATTGCATGGCAAAACTCAGAGCGGCACCAAAACAGAAATGGGGAAAGTAGATACTAGTGTCAAAAATATGAGAGAATCTATACAGCTATTGGACAATGAAGTTCTGGCTGTAGATGTCTGCTGTGAGGAGTTTCTGAAAACAGATTGGGCAGGATCCCATTTGAAGTTGGAAGCTCCATGGTGGAGAAACCCTATCTGCAAAAACCATAAGCATATCAGAAGTATCCATTCTAAGTGATTCTAAGGGAGGGGGTTCCCCATTTATCCAGATGGAGCAGACCTTGTACATGTGAATGGAGATCAGAGAAGGATAGAGTGGAGTTGAGATGCTGAGTGTAGGCATTTTTTGCAAGTGCATCTGCCACCTCATTACCCTGCCTTTTTGTATGAACTATATTAGTTATGTTTCTCATAGAGAAAGACAACTGATAAAGTCTCCATGGGGCTGATAGAGGATGACTGATTGCTTGAATAGCCAGCATGCAATCAGTTTCAAGAGAGTACTCAGTAGAGAGTTCTCTACCCAGAGAATCTCCTTTCTCTATGGCCAGAAGCTCAGCCTGAAGAGGAGATGATGCAGATATGTATCCACAGTATGCTGAAATAAAATTGTCATCACAGTTTCTGATAACAATACCTATCCCTGCATAGTTAGTATGATACCAAGAAGCATCTACATTAATTTTCATGCCAGTTAATGGTTTTAACCATTTAATAGCTGCAATGGATGGTTGTGGTGGTCTAGTATGTAGTGGTAAGAATCCAAGACTACATAATTCTCTGTCAAAATCAGAGATGGCTGGGAGAGGTCTGACAGAATAAGTAGAGAAAACAAAATCTCTGATCTGATTTTTCATTTGTAAGGGATTAGGAGATATGTTTTCATACAGGTAGGAGTTTCTGGCTTTCCATAGATACCAGCAGATAATGCTAGGGATAGTAGAGAATAAATTAGTGTGCAGTCTAGTTGATCCTTGGAAGGACCAAAGGAAAGTCTATCCCAAAGAGTAGGGAAACCAGAGTCAGAAATCCCAACCATAGAGTGAAAATAAGTCCACATATTTAAAGATAATGTGCATCCGTTAAAATAATGCTCCATTTTATCACAGTTAAAACAGAAAGGACATTTGGATGGTAAGTGAAACCCCATTACATCAGGGAAAGGGAGGAAACCATTGATTAGTTTCCACAGAAAAATACTGATCTTTTTCTGAATTCTTGCGTTCCACAACTGTGAAAGAGATTGAGCAACTGGCCTAGATTGAGCCACATCATTATAAGTAGATTTAAATGAAAATTGCCCTGTGGTACTGGGATCCATATCAGTCTATCTTCCCTGTCTGAGTGACATTCTATATTCTGAATCTGAGCAAAAATATTAGAAGGCAAAGAAGATAATTCATTCAAGAATTGAGCCTTATTAGCACAGAAAAATTGCACAGAGCAGTCAACAGGGATAAGAGTATTCTCAGGGTCAATATAATCACTTAAAGGACCAAAGGAGGACCAATTAGAAGACCAAAAATTGCATTTACCCTCCCCTACAATAACAGCAGAGAGATTCTCTGAGATGAGATTGACTGAACAAATTCTTTTCCAAGTGGGAGAAGATTTATAGGAGGAGGGTGGGCCCAGAGAAATTGTGACCAAAGAGAGATACCAGACTGAAATTTCCACCAAAGTTTAATAGAGCAAGTCCTAACAATGGTGTAAATGGATCTAATACCTAAACCATTCTGGTTTTTAGGATAACATAAATCAGACCATTTTTTCCAAACCTTTTTAGGTTTAAGCTCAGTTTCACCCCAAAAGAATAAGGACAGTGCTTTTTTCAATCTCTTAATAACAGCTACAAGAGGTTTAAGCACACTCAAAATGTGTTGGGGGATTGAAAAAATACATGAATTGATAAGAGTGAGCTTACCTCCTGCTGAGAGCCAAATGTTCTTCCAATTTGACAGTCTGTTCTCAATTCTCTGGATTAATGGCAGAATATGGCATATAAGTGTTCTCCCAGAGAATATTGGAACTCCAAGGTAAGTAAATGACATACATCCTTGCTTCATTCCCAGTAACTCTTTGACCTGTCTAAGTTTAAAGTTAGAAACATGCTTTCCCAAGAAAAATTCAGATTTCTCATAGTTGATTTTTTGACCAGTTGTCTGTTCAAAAATCACTAAAAAAACCTTAATCCTAATCAGGTTGGATTTTTTAGCCTTAAGAAAAATGATTGTATCATCTGAGTAACTCAAGTGGGAAATAGGAGGAGCTCCTCTAGGGATGTCAAAATACTCAATCTTTCCTATAGCATATACATAGGCCAGACTTCTTGTAAAGCACTCAGAGAATATGTTAAATAAAAAAAGGAGAAAGGGGATCTCCCTGCTTTATGCCCCTGGTAGGTCTAAAAAAACCATTTGGTTTTCCATTAATTAAAACAGAGAAGTGGGCATCCCTAAGGGTTTTCATAATATTATATACAAATCTACCATGAAAACTAAAATGCATGAGTACAGTATTTAGATAACTCCAACTAACTCTATCAAAAGTTTTCATAAGATCCAGTTTAATAATATAATTAGGAGTTCTATTTTTTCTATCCAAAAATCTCACAAGCTCCTTTACATACAACACATTATCAGAAATATCTCTGTTTTGTAAAAAGGCAGATTGATTTGGGGATATGATTTTTTCCATGAGTGGTTTAAGTCTCTCCATAAGAATTTTTGAAATTTTTTTATTTACACAGTTAGAGAGACTAATAGGCCTAAAATCAGAAAAAGTGGAAATGACTGGTTTTTTGGGAATTAAGGTGATCTAGGTGGTTGCAATACCAACTGGAATCTGAGAGGAGCTCATAAAATCATGCACATCAATTAGTAAATCCTCTTTAATTATTTCCCAACTTTTTGTGAAAATATTTGAAGAGTATCCATCAGGACCTGGATTACTATTTTTATTTAGAATAAAAACAGTAGTTTTCAGCTCTTCCATTGTTACTGGCTTGATAAGCTGAGCATTATCATCCTCAGTTATTAAATTAGGAATTTGGTTTAAA
Source organism: Sherardia arvensis (assembly GCA_948330725.1). Lineage (NCBI taxonomy): Eukaryota > Viridiplantae > Streptophyta > Magnoliopsida > Gentianales > Rubiaceae > Sherardia > Sherardia arvensis. Next base: position 8,942,811 of record OX415244.1, read on the forward strand.
AAATGATCATGGAAAAGACCATTATTATTACCTACTGGTTCAGACAAGAGTCTGAGAAAAACTGAACATCTTCAGTTTCAATCTCAGAAATATTGTCCAGCCAAATTCCATCAGCATTTTGTATCTTAGTAATACTCAGACCGCTATGTTTTCCCTTAACAGTATTATGGAAAATATTTGTGTTTTCATCCCCCTTTTTAAGCCATCTAACTCTAGATTTTTGTTTCTAGAATTTATGTTGCTCTTTAAGGGATCTGAGGTGAATTGCTCTAAGTTTTTTCAGCTGAATGAGCTCATCAGTGGAGCTATTAGCATCAAAAGAAATTTCTTGCAATCTTAGAGTTTCAGCTGCCTTTGACACATTAGATTCAATATTGCCAAAAACATTTTTATTCCAGCTCGTGATAGTGGTTTTGAGTCTTAACATTTTTAGAAAAAATCCCAACATGCCAGTCTTTGAAAGAGGAGTGTTCCAGTCATCATTGATTAATGAAGGAAAATCCTCCCTATTAAACCATGCATTAATGAATCTAAAAGACCTAGGTGATGATGGTATGCTACTACCTACAGTAAATAACATAGGTGCATGATCAGAAGTTCCCCTATTTAGAATCTGGATGGATGAAGTTGGAAACTTAATTAACCAATTCTGGCTAGCTAGACCTCTATCTAATTTTTATAGTAGTTGCATGCATTGACCAATTATTAGACCATGTAAATAAATTACCTACAGTATTTATCTCTAGCAGTGCAGAAGAAGAGATGAAATGATTAAAATCTAGCATGCTCCTATTGCAAGGTTGTGCAGGTCCCTTATATTCAAAAGGTGATTTTATGGTGTTAAAATCCTCAATTAAAAATGAGTCAAAGAGGTTTCTATTACCAAGAGCATTCCATAAGAATTCTCTTCCTGGAATTGTTCTAAGCCCATCGATGAATACACCCTCCATAGAAGAGTTCAATCTAAGACTGTAGATGTCCACAGCTAAAAACTGTAAATGGTCTTGTTTAAGTGTAATGTTCAGAGTATTGTTCCACATAAGCCAAATTTACCACTCTGAGAGTACATAGAATTAGGAAAATGTAACTTCCTTCTGAATATATCACACTTATGGTTTTTATGCATTGGTTCAATAATACATAAAAGATCCAGTTTATGTTTCTGAATTAAGTCATGGAGTCTTTCTATTGATGTTCTCATACCTCTAATGTTCCAGACCAGATATCTAATTTTTGTGTGTACCATTAAAAAATATCTTTGGAGCTTTTTGACCTAGTAAGTACTTTATTAGGTGATGGAATTTTGGTAATCTTTTTTTGGAGTGAACTTCCTATTAATTTGAGTGAAGAAAGTAGCCAGTTTAGTTTTGTCCCCAACAGAAGTTGAAGATGAACTAGTAGGCAACTGTTGATCAGTCAAAATATTAGGAGTAGGGAGTGTAGAGGTAACCTGACTAGATGAGACCACATTATCATCATCTTCTGAGGATTATGAAGTAATATCATAATCAGAAGCATTGTCACCTTCATTCTGAATTTTATCCAGTTGTAGCAGTGGGAGAAACCTATTCCTTGAAACATCTTGAGAGAGAGTCACTTTGTTAGGAGATAGAGAAAAATCAAAGGAGTGAGAGTTCTTCCCTGTGCCAATCATTAAATCATCTTTGGCATAAGCATGAGGTCTGGATGTATCAGGGCCAGAAAGGACTAATGGAGAGGAAAAGGTGGTTGTCATAAAAGTAGGATCTTTGATGATAGTAACAGAATGAGAAGGCAGTGTGGAAGTATCAGTGGAGGTGGTGGATAGAGTTTGAGGTTGAGGGGGCTGAGGGAGAATGGCTGTGTCATTTTGCTTCAGTTTTTCTGTCACATTTGGTGAGAGTCTGGGAAGTGCAGCTTCCTTGTCTTTGGTGGAGGGAGAGTAGCTTGAGGTGCCTGCAGTATCAGGGATTTGGAGCTGATCAGAGAGAGGAGTGTCTGGAGCAGCAACCTTATTCTTTTGCTTCTGTAAGACAGTATGAGGGGGTTTTTCAGGGGCAGTTTTGGGCTCAGGTTGGTTTATCTTATCAGTGGTAGCCGATGGCCTGAGTTTCTGATTTCTACGCAGTTCGGGGTGTAGAATACCACATACAGAGTCTTGGTGCCCAATCATAGAAAAATGGTGGCAATAGCTTCATACTCAATAGGGAATCTCTCAATGTTCCCATCCCTAATTCCTAATTTAATGTGAGGCTGCAACTTCTTTCTAAGGTCTGTTTCTACACATAACTTGATGACATTAGGCCTAGTAAGAGCCAGAGTAGCAGCATCCATTTTTATAAAGGTCCAAATCTCATCACCAATACATTTGATCATTGTATGGTTGAAATAGAAAAAGGGTACCTTTTTAAGTGTCACCCAGACAGGTACTATAGAAGACTCAGCTTCTGGACTGAAATCCAACGTCCATTTGAGCACCTTCATCAGTGATCCAGCCAGATTCCAATAGCCCTTGAGCCAGCAACGCCGGTAATCTTCCAGATCTTCAAACCGGATTAGTATGTGCCGAAAGTCGATGGAGCCAATCTGGTATTTGCCAGTAAAATCGGCTGAACGGAAAGCCTCGTGTAATATATCCATCGACGGTTTTCCCCTCGAGAACTTACCTATGAGAGCATTTGTGTAGTGACATGCCAAGGTTTCTGCTTGTTGTCTGGTTACGATACATGCAATTTCTCCTCTATGTTGGTTAATAGGTGTGATTTCTGGGTTATCTGGCAAGGAGGTAGCTAATGGAGGAGATCTGTTGGATAGGGCTTGGGCAAAGATCTTCCCAGAGGCAATGCCGCCGCGCTGCTGCGGCGGCACCGCCATGGCGCTGGGGAAGATAAGACCGTTACCTAGCCGTTATGGTTGGAAAAGGTGGGGATGGGTAAGAAAAGGAGTCGTTATTGTTGGATTCGATGTAAATAGTGAAAAGGGGGAGGAGAGAGATCAGAGCATTGGTTTCAGAGCGAATTGAAAATTTGAAAATCTGCAAGATTGTTAATAACAACAAATGGAAAGCTGACTTTCGATCTTAAATTAATACAAATTTTGGCACCTATTCAACTCAAATATAAATAATTTTAGGCATGGATCATAAATTTAGTAATTAAAGTTCCGAGCATTTGCTCGAATATATCATTAAATTTAACACGACATCAATGATTATTATATTAAATGATGCTCGCTGTATATGCACAGATGAGTAGGAGCGTGCATATGCGCACGCTGGTGCGTGCGTGCTGCGTGCGTGGGTACATCAAACATCAAATCAAATGGATGTTTTTACATATCGAATGAGTCATATCAAAAGGTAAATAAACTATATGTCTATGAAACTTATATTACCTTTTTCCCATCAATTGAATTTCCATGAGATTTTATATTTTTACTCTCCTCTTTTTTAATAGAAATAATAGAGAGTTATCTAATTTGATTGATGATAATTGCATTAATCATGATTGAAATAACCTGACCATGTACATTTATCTAATTTGAGAAAAATGTATAATAACTTTCAAACAAAAAACATCATTGTAAAGTATATCAGAACAAATTAAAGTAGATTTTGTTCTCCCAAACTTGTATAATTTTTTTTCCAGTGCCCATTCTTTTCCTACATTATGATACTCATAGAAAAATCCCAAATTTCCAACCAAAAAACCGGCATAAACCTCAGTTTCAGCTAGTTTCAATGGCTGAGAAATTCGGGTTGTTTACTATAGACCTCAACGAGGCTCCTCTTTAGTTTCCGCGAGAGGCGGCGGCGAAGGACGACGACGACGACATTGTTATCATCGAGTAGCCTTTCTCGGCGCCGGCGCGGCGCATGGTTGTGTTTGCCTCGTGGGTTTCCAGCATCAAAGGGAAGGCAGTTGGGAGCGGCAAAACCATTATTATTATAATACAACACTAATGAATTATCATTTAAATAGATGTGTGCGTGCATAAGTGCATCCGTTCATGAGGTGAGCGCTTGCCTGTCTATGTCAAACATCAAATCAGGTATATTTTGTCACAAATAAATTCATACATGAATTTAAATTAATTAATAATTATATGTCTATCTATATTATATAAAAGAATGTACGTATTTATCATTCAAATAAATGCACAGTGTAATAAACTCTAATTCTATTGAAGAATTCTTTGCACGTGTTTTACCACTTTGAAGTTGAAAATATTAAAAAGCACAAAATGTGTTCGTTGAAATTCTGCTAATGAAAAAAGAAGAATAATAAATTCTACCGGAGCAAACTAAACATGTCAAGGTTATATAACACATGAAATGGATGTTTTGAATGTGAAAGAAAAACTAAACAGTATAAATCTTAGAAATTCTACATGTGAGTTTGTGTTGATCAGTTTATAAAATTCCGATGAGTTTATACAAACATAAATGATTGAAAGTCCCGTTTTTTGTTCTATATAAAATCCCAAAAAATCTAGATTATCTATTTTATTCATTGGTGATACTAAGCCCAACTTCTGAACTCGTAAGGCCCAAATCCATAATGAGGTAAGTTATTATGGAAGGATTCGAGGATGGACCACCCTGTGGGAGAAACAACCAAGTGATGAGTCATTTGGAAGATGGATCATATTCAAAGGGAAAACTGCATAAATAGTGGCCCATGGCACTATCGCAAGTAAGTAATCACAATCTATTCTCCTAGTCAATTTTCTTTTCTCTCCAAGACCTATCTTTTATTATCACGCCTGAGGTTCTACTCTCGGGTACGCCACGGTCCTGTCTTGCAGGTTCGAATAGGTAGGAGCGGAGGGGATCCACTCTTCGGGCTACCAGACAGGCAACATCAAGTTGGCACGCCCGGCGGGACACGAGTAGTGAGTCTTGAAATCTACTGAGATGCTGCATAGAGGTAGGCCACTGTGTAGAGGTGCGAGGAATTCTTGATAGATGTCTGGAACCCGCGGTTGACCTCGAAACGAGCTCACAAACTGATTTGCAAGACAAAGCCCTAAGATGACCGGGGGTAGACACTCCGATGCTTAAATCAGTGACAACTTTGAGAAGTTTATAAGTATAAAGTATAGTGTATGTAAGATAATAGAGAGGTCAACCTTTGTATATATAGAGTTCCAATCCGTCGATTAGCAGGGTTTGTAATTCAAGTAACAATACAACCCTTATGGTGATAATAGCTGTATTCCCATAATTAGAGCAAGTGTATTCCTTGTAGGCAATTCAGAATATATGCAAATCTTATTTATATTAGGTTGATGGATCCATATGCTCATTTCACGCGTATCACGAGCCCCAGGTCCTCTCGGACCTCGATCCGAGTCTGAACGAAGTCTAAGAGTTTGAACATGGACTTATCAGTAGCCCCAAGGTAGATGTTTAGAATTTCAAGGTCTCATCTCGAGGGACACATGCGAGGCTTGTTACCCGAGGGTTAAGCCAATAAAACTCGAGGGGGATATCTCGGAGCAGTAACTCGGGGTATCCTCTCGTATTGACCATTCAGACTTACTCTTCTGAATATATATTTTCAAATTGTTTCGCATTCCATCTGAACACATGGACTGATTAGTTTAAATCGCCTTTTAATCTGAAGTGGGTGACACGTGTCACTTGCTCATCAGATGATCCTGGCGATGCAGAATTACCCTTCCACTTGCCTGCATCGTTTTGCGAGTCGATATAATTACCTGCTTAAATGCGGTTTTTAATCACGATTTATATATCTTAGATAATCTCCTTTATACTTATCATTGTTTTCCACTTCAATTTTGCGAATTGCTTAAGAATCCCCAAATTGATATTCTCTCTCCTCTTCAAACTCTTCCTTTACCACCTTTTCCCCCATTCTCCCTGCGACCATGTCTCAATCAAGATCTAGTGCCACCATGGTAGCAGGGATAATGGTACGCCGGAGCGTGCAGCGGTGGCCGAGGAAATTACAAGTCACAAAACCCCCATTGTCAAAGACTAGCCGGCAGGGAGTCGACCAGCCCCTGGTGCGGGCAAAAGCCCTATTGCAGTGAATGAGTTGTTGTTAGAATCTGAGTCGGGGTCTTTCACCCAGGTGATTATTGCTGAGCACTTGCAAGCTGTTCCAGACCAGCGGGGCGAAGGTTCATCTCGAGCGGTTTTGGAATCGAATCCGAAGCCCCAAATTGCAAAATGGGTTTCAGATACTGGTGGCTCGAGTGGGCCCCGGAGGCCATGGAAGCGAGCCTCGAGAGGACTGAAAAGTTTCTCAAGTTGTGTATGCTGTCGTATCCTGTCGAAGACGATCTTGAATGGCTTGAACTCGATTCTAGACAAAGATGTGGCGTTTCTGCTTCACGGGTTCTGTGCTGGATCGATGTTTAGTTAAGGTTCTACTAGATGGGCAGATACTCCTACTAGGTCATTGGTGTCCGACGAGAAGACGTTTATGTAATTGAGAGGATCTCGAAGCTGCATCTTTACCTCGAGGGGTAGGAACGTACCCGCCTCGACGGTTCCTGATTCTCCGTGCTGTATAGGCTCGGACTCGGAATATTTGACGTGCTCGGGGGCTAATTTCTCGAGGCCTCCCGTTCCGCCTCTTTGATGGCTACAATGGTGCATGTTCGGGCCATCTCTTGGTTTCCCCTTACCATGGCTATTCCCTGATTTGTGAGAAATTTCATGGCAATATGGTACGGGGACCAGATGGCTTTAGTTTTGACACATCGCCGACCAAGTATAATGTTATATGGTGTCATGGAGTCAATCACCGCGAAGGTACAGCTAAGCGTTAAGCTTCGAGGACCATCCGCCACTCGCACAAACAACATGATCTCTCCCAAGGGTGTTATGGGGTCCCCTGCGAATCCCAAGATTGGATTTGTAGGTACGAGATCACCTTTATTCATTTCCAATTTCTCATAGCAACTGAGAAATATGATTTCGACTTTGCTTTCCTTATCCACGAGGACCCGTTTGACATTATATGACTCATAGCAACGGACATGACCAAAGGGTCAGAGTGAGGGATCTGGTTAGGAACCACATCTTCTTCTGAGAAAACGAGAGTTTCATCAAGACGAAGTCTTTTATTTTCCAACTCCTAAGGAGGGGATTACTCCGGTGCTCGATGCATGCCATTTATGCTCCTACTTGCTCCATGGCTGGTTGCTGGGGTCCGAAGTAGATTCCCTGTCGGGGGATCTACCTCTGAGTTCGTCCTTGCAATCCATTAAGGGTTGGTTGTTGCGCACCTCTCTCCTTCGCGTTGAGGAGAGGCTTGATGTCGACGCTTCCCATTCATGTCGAGGCCAGAGAACAGACTCGAGTACTCCTGCGAGGGTCCTTAGCCTGATCAGTCATGAGATTTAGATCGATTGGATCAAAATAAACACGCGGATCCCACTAGGCGGTCCAAATTGATGGAATGTCTGGAACCCGAGATTGACCTCAAACCGAGCTCACGAATTGATCTGCAAGACAAATCCCCAAGGTGGCTGGGGGTAGACACTCTGATACTTAAGTCAAGTGACAATTTTGAGAAGTTTACACTAGTGGAATATGACCCAGAAGACGGCGGTTCCATCGGCGTTGGACGGCGGTTTTGACCGCCGTCCATGGTGGCGCCGTGCAATTGGCGCCACCGATGCACGGCGGTCATAACCGCCGTGTATTGTTCCGGCTAAGTTTCCGAGTTCGGAAATCTATCCGGATGTTTATAAATCCGGCTAAGTTTACGAACTCGGAAAGTTAGCCGGATAGAACAAAAAAAAACGCCGGCCGAATTGGCCGGCGAAATCAAAACCAACATAAAAACAGTTTCATCCCCAAACCATGGGTACTTGTAGATCGAATAGATCGTACCCGGAAATCCCAAAAACACAAACTATCATACTAATCTATTGATTTTCAGATTAAATCTTATGAAAAACACATAATTTAAAGTCAACCTTTTGTTAGAAGAAGGAGAAGGAGGGAGAGAGGGAGAGGGAGAGGGAGAAGAGGGAGAGGGAAAAGAAGGAGAGGGAGAAGGAGAAGGAGAAGGAGAAGAAGGAGAGGGAGAGGGAGAAGAGAGGGAGAAGGAGAGGGAGAGGGAGAGGGAGAGGGAGATGGAGATGGAGAAGGAGAAGGAGAAGAAGGAGAAGGAGAGGGAGAAAGAGAATAAGGAGAAGAAGAAGAGGGAGAGGGGGAGAATGAGTGGGAGAAGGAGAAGAATGAGAGAGGAAGAAGATGGAGAGGGAGAAGGAGATTATAACTTGCAAGGAGAAATCTGTTTGATAACAACCATCCGGCTAAGTTTCCGAGTTCGTAAACTTAGCGGGATGGTTGTAAAACGGCGGTTTCTTAAAAAGTCACGCGGAACCGCCGTGTAAACCATCCGGCTAAGTTTACGAACTCGGAAACTTAGCCGGATGGTTTACACGGCGGTTCCCTTAAATTCACGCGGAACCGCCGTCTAACGGCGCCGTGTTCCGGCCTGATTCTACTAGTGTTACAAGCATAAAGCGTAGTGTATGTAAGATGGTTTACCAAACCTTTGTATTTATAGAGTAACAATCGGTAGTTTGGTACACGGTTTGTCATTCAAGTAAGAATACAACTCTTATGGTGATAATAGTTGTATTTCCATAATTAGAGGAAGTGTATTTCTTATAGGCAATTCAGAATATACGCAATCCTTACTTAGATTAAGTTGATGGACTCATAATCCCATCTCCCTCGTATCTCGAACCTCAGGTCCGAGTTCGAAAGAAATATAAGAGTGCGAACCATTGACTAGTTATCACTTCTTCACCCGTTGCTACCCGGTCGGGAGGAAGGAAGACGGACACGGCTGATGAAGACCCTATTGTAGCAGATGAGGGATCGGAATTGAAGGGAAAGATGTTAGCGGTGGAGAGGTCGCCAACCCCCTCCGCTGACGAGGAAAGACAGGTAGAAGAGGATGAACAAGACATGAATTTAGGGGAGTTTGCGGAAGCAAGAGAAAAGTGTACAGACAATGATTGGCACAGAAGGAGGGGCCACCATCGGCATGTCCCTTGACCTCAAGATGGTCTGCTCCTCAGGTGGAACATGTATACTGGTTTGATAAGTTTAGCGAACTTACCTATAATAAACTCGCATATACAAGTGGCTTTAGGGTCGAACTTAAATTTGGTCAATTCAAGATTTAAGTTGAACTTTGATGGACTTGCTCAAAAATTGCTCATTAAAAAACAAATTAAATTGCTACACTAGCTAGTCAAGATGGGAAAAGAAATCATAAAGGCAATGATTCCCACCACAATGAGAAACAAACGTGTGTATAAATGTGTTCTTTCCATTATATGTCTGATTCATTCAACTATAACTATTACAATGTTTAAGAAGATCTGATCTTCACACGATCAGGAAACAACAATTAATCATGTAAAATGATATAAATGAGTACAGATTCCATTTGCAATTTATTCTAGTCCAAATCAAAGAATATTGATCTCTTAATTAATTAGCTTAGAGAAGAAAGCCTGCTGGACTGTCCAGATATAACTGCAGTGGTGGAAGGGCTCTCCTCCAAGAGAACCTGGTATCCATCAAACCAGCTGTCCATTCCCTCAGCCATCACCTGCCAAAAGATTGCTCCACCGCTCGCGCCATTAGGGTTCTTCGCGCTCGAGTAAATGGTGTCGTAAATCCCCGACAAGTAAGCATCCCTCTTTGAAACTTGATAGCCTTGCGAATTCGATGATTTTCCGAACTCAGCCAGAACCATAGGCTTTCCAAGAATTGATGCCGAGTCGTTTAGATGAGCTGAGATCCATTTATCCACAAACTCTGCTTGCTTAGTTTCATCACTCCCAACCCTGAAAAAACATTTCATCAGGTGTCATTCCAGACTAATAAAGTCATTCTCATTCTATTTTTCGCTATATTAATTTCACTTCAGTTTATACATCAATTCATTTCAGATCAGTAACATTTAAGCTCAGGAATGATGTTCACCACAGGATGCAAATCATATGACCTTTGCCTAATGATATCATTATAAATGCAAAATAATAACTCATAAAGTTTCGTGAAGATGTTGCAGGAAGATATACTGTAATTAAACTAAAAGATTTACCATTGATCAGGATAAAGATGAATGCTGGCGAAATCGATTTCGGGAACTTGGTGATTGGCGATGAAATCAGTTCCGACTTCGTAACCAGGATTGAAAACCGTTTTTTCTTTCATCGACTCGCCGTAAAATCCTTCCATTCCGATCTCCAGCATATGTTTAGGATCGATCGACTTCACATACGTTGCCATTTCTTCAACCCAGCTCTGCAACATCATTGTAAAACCAGTTATATATATGTGAGTGTAATATAATAATTAATTAGTTAAATATTAACCTGAATTGATTTTCCAGAATTATCCCACTGGCTGCGAGGTTCATTCATGAGTTCCCATGCAAATATGGCGGGTTCGTCCTTGTATGCGACTCCGGTTATGGAGTTAATTCTTGTCAATATAGCCTGTTTTATAAATTATTATAATGCAGTAATTGAGTTAATCAGCAATCAATGACTTTAAACAAAATTTAACATTGTTATACGTAGTCCGGTATTTTACTGTTTTAGTTCAAAATAAGTATGAATTTACCAAAATATAGTCGTTTATTATGTTCATTAAAAAACTTATCAATATTGTATTGTAATTTCAATTATATTTTGAATTCGATGGGTAAAATATCGGACTGTATATTTCACTTTCGCATTAAATTTACAAGTTTATGGAACATAAAGAGAGGTATTAATTCCTTACTTTGATGTGGTTTTTGTAGTAGCCTTTGACAACTGAATCTGTGAAAAAATCATCAGGGCTGTTCAAGTAGTGGCCATTTTCTTTAGCCCATTCAACGTACTGTTTTTTGCCACCAAAATCATCCCAATTGTTGACCAAACTTAATATGAGATAAACTCCGTTTTTCTTCGCTTGTGCGATCACATAATCCAGCCCCTATGTATATAACACAATTCATGATTAATTATAAAAAAATCCATTAGTCACGTAGATGTGAATCAAACTATTACCTTTAACATTTCCTCATTATAGACACCAGGAGATGATTGCAGAGGTCTAGAGCCACCATCGCTAAACGCCCAGATTCTGGCAACATTCATGCCTAGTTTGGAAGCTTGCTGCAATGTGGTCGACACCTTCACTTGGGTTGTCGGGTCGGACCCCATATACATCATCCAGTAAGCGTTGAACCCATTTAGGTACAATGCCCGTCCGTTTAGGACAAAACGAGTTCCTTTCCTTTGAACAAATTGGGTTCTCTCGCCATCGTCACAGTCACTGTGAAGATCGCGAGATGCTTCGGCTCCATGGATGAAACCCTTTTGAGATCCAAGGATGAAAATGAGAATTCCAAAGATGGTTGAGGTCAAGCTGATCTTGTTTCTCACCATTTTGATATTCTTGTTTAGTATTATAGTAATTAAATTGTATAACTAATATTGTTTGTACTATGAATGTTTATAGATTTTGCTCAATATATAGGTGGAAGATATTTGAAAGGGAGTAGCGTGTGGGGAAATAAGGTATGGACATAATTAGGTTAAATAACGGCCAAATGTGCTTTTGTATCAAACGGTCATGAGCAAGTTACGTGCTAGGGTTTGTTTCTTGTAATAACACTTTATTATGCATATAAATAAACATTTATTTTATTGGAGATAATCGATCAATTTGATAAGTCGAAATTCAGTGTTGTTTTTTTCCCATCTTAATTTAGCCGTTTATATTGTTGCAACAAAATCTATACGGCCATGCATATATATCCAGCAGTATACTTCACTGTCTTTTCAATTTCCAGTTACGTTCACACAAAACCAATCTCAACTTGCTGCTTCAAAGCGGGCGTTTGAGTGAAAAATCAATTTCATACTGCTGAAGACAAGTAAACTGTAGGCAAAATCAGTTCCCATGAACTGTAGATTTGTTTCCATGAAAATTTGATAATCAGTTCAACGAAATTAGAAGTTTAACGAAATTTTTTGAATGCCTCATTCCCTAAAAAATCTAGGACCGATACTGCTCTAGTTAAGTGGTTCATGACTTTTGTGACAGTATTACATTTTTATTGATATCTTATTTGAAATCAATCAATTAGTCTGATTTAGCATTTAGTTTGAATATACTTTGATAGGATTATTAAATTGGATGTTAATTACACTTAGGGCATGTTTAATTATTTAATTTAAATTATTTTAAATTTATGTTGAAAATTCAGTTCATTTCAGGTTAAGCATAGTTCAGTTCAGTTCTATATTCTATTCTTGAGTATCAATTTCTTCAGTTCCATTAGGTAGAGATTGCAAAAATTTTGTCGCTATGTCCATTTGAATTGGTTGCAATATACATTGCATTTCGAACAATGCATTGATTGGTTGCTTCGATTTCTTTTGATTTGTTGCTTTAATTTTTTTTGTTCAGTTAAATTCAGTTAATTTAGTTTATTAAACTAAGTTCAGTTTATTAAGTTCGGTTATGATGATATATAATCTAATAAAATACAGTTTCGTTTAGTTATATTAATGCATTGATTGTTTTCTTAAATTCGGTTCAATTAAGTTCAGTTCAGTTCACAAATAAGGGTATAAATGTCTTTAATTCAAAAATTAAATCAGAATAATATAGGCTAATAAATTACTGCCCTTTTTAGAAATTATGTAATAGTTACACCCCAGTTTCAAATTATGAAACCTATACCGCCCTTAATCAAAATTTTCCCTTTAAATTAATACGAATTTTGGCACCTCTTCAACTTAAATGGAAATTTTTTGGTTATGGATCCTAAATTTAGTAATTAACGTTCCGAACATTTGTTCCAATATATCATTAAATTTAACACAACATCAACCATTATTATATTAAATGGTGTTCGCGTGAATATGCACACATGATCGTGCATATGCACACGTGGGTATGTGCGTGCGTGGGTACATAAAACATCAAATCAAATGGATGTTCTTACATATCAAATAGGTCATTTTAAAAAGTAAATAAAATGTATGTATATGAAACTTATATTATCTTATTTCCCATCAATTGAATTTTCATGAGTTTTTTATATTTTCACTATCCTTTTTTAATAGAAATAATAGAGAGTTATCTAATTTGATCGATGACAATTGCATTAATTATGATTGATATAACCTGACCATGTACATTTATCTAATTTGAGAAAAACGTAGAGTAACTTTCAAAACTACAAAGGCACTGTTTGGTGCCTCCCCAAACTTACATAGATTTTTTCATTGCCCATTCTTCCCCTTCATTATGACACACATACCAAAACCCCTAATTTCCGACCAAAAACGCGGCAGAAACCTCAGTTTAAGCTAATTTTTAATGGCTGAGAAGTTTGAGCCATTTGCTATTGACCTCAACGAGACTCCTCTTCCGTCTCCGAGAGCCGGCGGCGAAGGAGAAGGACGACGACGTTGTTATCATCGAGCGACCTTTCTCGGCGCGACACGTCACTGATTTTTGCGACTCGTGCGGTTGCAGTTTCAAAGGAAAGGCGGTTGGGGGTGGCAAAACCATTATTATTCTAATACAACACTATTTGTCATTTAAATAGAAGAAGTGTGCGTGCATAAGTGCATCCGTGCATGAGGTAAGCGCTTGCCTGTCTATGTCAAACATCAAATCGGGTATATTTTATCACAAATAAATTCATACGAGAATTTAAATAAATTAATTTACATATATGTCTATCCATGTTATATAAAGGAAGGTACATATTTATCATTCAAATAAATGCATACCTCATTTCGCTGTCTAATAAACTCTAATTCTATTGAAGAATTCTTTGCACGTGTTTTAAGACAGAGGATGAAAATATTAAAAAGTATAAAATATGTTCATTGAAATTCTACTTATGATAAAAGAAGAACCATAAATTCTATCGGACTGAACTAGACCTTTTATCCTACATACAAATAAATATATGGTGTATCTATGTGCAAGTCCAGTTTAGTTCAACATGTCTAAATTAAATCTGTTATGACAATAAAGTTCCTCTTAAACATGTGTCATAATTCACGAAATAATAATTTATAGTCAGTTTTAGACATTCAAGATTATGGTTGTAGAAATTTATTTGTAAAAATTAATTAAATAATAAAAGGTAATTATGATATATTTTTTCCACTTCCATTAGACCTGCTGAAGTAAATTTAACCTGCATACAGCAAGCCCCTAAAAATAAATATATGTTATAATTTACACATTTGTTCTATTGAAATTCAGTGCGTTGTTTTTTCCTTTCTAAATTTAGCTAATTATTGTTGCAACAAAATCTATATTTATATCCTCACTTTGTACGGTAGTATACTTCACCGTGTTTTACTTTCCAGTTACGTTTCACACTTATTATTATTATTATTAAACCATCATTGGTGGAGGGATATTATATTTGCCATCCCCAAACCACTTAAATTGACATAAAAATAAAATACAATGATCTCCTCTATGGGAGGCAGTTTGTAAGATTACAGAGAGGTTTCTAACGATATGACATTTCTAAACCTTCTCTGTATCTGAAGCAGGAACTAAAGCCTTAGTAACTAGATACAGTCATACTAATTCACTACTTCTATAGTGCTACTTAAAAAAGAGATGGATAGAGTGATTCCTAAAAGACCGACACAAAAGCGTCAAACTGCTTTGACAGGTGTAATATCCCTAATTTGAACATAAAGTCCGCACTCAATGCTCAAATCTACAAGTGTATGCACAGAGACGCCGATATTAACTTTAAAGAAAGTACCACGACTTGGATTTCTCCTCTACTGTAACTGCACACACCGAAGCCCAAGGGGTCTTCCCAAAGTAAGAGGGAGGCGACAAACAAATGGGCAGGGATACTCAATAAATTAGTCAAAGCAATTTTGCAAAAAGTCAAAGTTTCAATCACCCATCTCTTAAAATCTAAAAACTCTAAGAAAGTAGCAAAAAGAATCAACCCAGAATCTTGTCCAATAAAAGCATCGATAAGAGACATCACCAGAATAAACCTGCGTAGCACATGAAACCCCTGCGTAGCGCGCTAGCATCCGTTTGGGACAACCGGTGAAGGACACACTGGTATGCCTGGCAGCGGCGCGTGGAGTACCGGCGGCGGCGCTTGAAAGACCGGATGAAATCAACGACACCTATCAGACCAAAACCTGTCATCTCAACCTAATTGGGCCATCTCCAGTTGCAAACCATCCAAACCTGTTTTACTCTAACCGACCCGACCCGACCCGACCCGAGTCAGTCCAGAGGCCCAGCCGACCCAGGCCCAGATGACCCAGGCCCAGCCGAGCAGACCAGATCCAGCAGAGACCACAAACCTGGTCTTCCGGAAACGGCCTGTACTACCTGTCATCGGCTCCTGGTCGGAGACCTGCTCCGGATCCATCCCAGACCAAAACGAGTCAGTCAGATCCAGGCCCAGCCGACCCAGCACTCGCCTGCGAATTTGGCCTCCGGCGTTGGCCTTCTTCCGTCCACCTTTCAGAGAGCTCCTCGGTGTGTAGCAGCCGCAGCCTCGTCCTTGATGCCGGATCTGGTCGGAGCCCCTCGGCAGCCTATCGATCGGCGCGATCCGTCGCCGTGGACCGCTGTCGTTCCGGTGTTGTTGCAGCCCATGGGCTCCGCAGCCTCATTAACGGCGAGAAATTCCGTTCACCGCCAGTGTAGAGGTGGTTTGAGATTCAGAAAAAAGAGATGTAGATGGTCGATTGAGATGGGATTTTGAACTGAGGGTTGGGGATTAGGGGATGGATAGGTATATTAGGGGTGGGAGGGGTGGCCTGCTCGGCGGCGAAGCGCCACCGGCCACCCCGCCTGATTTGGATCTGGAACGATTTACTGTTTGAAAGAAAAGGGAGAAAGCGTCTCTCTCTGTATTTCAAAGTTCGTTACGTTTCACACAAACAAATCTTACAGCTTTAAAACTATAGATTCGAAACAGATTAAAAAGAAAAATTTCCTGTTACTATGAAATATTACGTAGGATATTATATTTTCCTTTAAACTAATTCAGCATGTTATTGAGGTAATTTTATTTTAGGAAATTTTTTATAAAAAGAACAGTAGAACTTTCGTAATTTTAAAGTTGGAATTGGACTTGAATTCCTAAATGATATTAGTTTTGATCTACAGGTTGTACATTAGGTTTACAGTATTATTATAAGGTCTTATGATTAAATTTAGTTTTCTAGTTTACTCTTTGGCACAACCACAATCATGAAAACCCCCGATTGTCGATTGGTCATCGCTTCCACTAGATCTTCTAGTCGATATAGTTAAGCTTGTGTTGATGGCTTCTGTGAAATCTTTCATAGCATTTTGATTAACATGTTCATCTTATAACAAAGCCGTCGGAGAAGATGAATGTATAAATATTTTCTGATGGCCTAGGGGTTCCGTTTCTCATGATTCCGCATGTACCCGAATTCTACATCTTGTCTAAAAACAAATCCTATTACTTAAAATCACATTTACCCCTAAGATATATATTCAGGAACTTGATCGGATCGCGATTCGGATGGATTTTAATCCTAAAAGGACAAGGAAAGGCTCATCTTTTTCACCCATTCTCTAAAAAAATATATTCAACTTCCCAATTATAATACTCTACCTAGCTGTCATCAATTGGGCACCATATAACTATTTATTAAACGATCAATTCTATCAATTGACTCTTCTAAAACCTCTGATTATATTTTATTAGTGCTTACTCATGGCAATTACAAAGCGGTTTGGAGGCCGGGTAATCAAAATTGGACCAAGATCGAATCATCTAGCATATATGATTTCGTTGACCTAGTATTCTTTGGTGTGGATCGCAAGTTCTATGCTATAGATTTGTTAAGCCGAGTATGTGTTTTGGATATTAATAAGAATTCTGCAATCCACGTACGTAGCAAGCATGCTGATATTCAGTCAATTTGAGTGCTGCATGGAATCATTAGAGGCTGAATTCCTAATTATCGGAGTAATTTATCGTAAGAAAAACCTTCAAATTTATATTTATCGACTAGATTTCAAGAATGAAGTATGGGAAAGAATGACTAATTTGAATGATGCAATTTTTGTTGGAAGCCGTACTGTTTCCTTCTCCATGATGATCCACCTATCAAATCTAATTGTATCTATTTTACCGACAATAATCATGTCACAAATATTGGAATATATACCCTTGCAGATAGAAATATTCAATGATTTCCTAAAGAAATCCACCACCGAAGTCCTTTCACTTGCTATCTAATGTGGATATGTCCTTCCACATTGGCATTCATGGTTTCCCTAAGAAAACCTCATCAACTAGGTTTGGTGTACTCAAGAAGGTTATCAATTCCCTATGTTGCCATTAAAGTTTCCGCGAAAACTAAAATTCAATACGTCAAATTACTGATATCCCTTACTCACATCATTATGAGAATACATTATTTCGTATTATTATATAATTATGTAAATGCAAGTAAAAAACAACATGCAATCAGACCCTCTCTAAGGTATTTCAGAGCTCTTGGTTTCGTGGCCAGCGCCTCGTACGAATCCAACATACGCGTGATAGCAGCTATCGGAGTAAGAATCTTAGCAGCACCGTACACGTACTGCTTCCAACCGTTTGTTGCCTCGATTCTTGTAGTAAATCATCAACCTTCCTCGTTAGATTTACATTCTGTGTCACTAGGTGGTCAATGCGAGCCCTCATACATGGGGGTGCTCTGGGTTGAATTGGCTCTCAAGAACTGCAATGACTGGATGGTTGATGTCTGCGATTTGTTGGCGAATACCTTGTTCCAACTCTAGATCAAACAACTTCTCAATTCTTGCAGCAATTCTTTCATTTATGACATTAATTTGTTGGCAAATGCCTTGTTCCATCTTTGGATCAAACAACTTCTCAACTCCTGCAATTCTGTCTGTGATGTCAACAATTTGGCTTCTAATTCTCCCTTTTAGCTTTGATCAAATATCACATCAATCTGGCCACGAAGCATCTCCGAAATGATAATCTGAATGTTTTCTATAACCTTCTAGCATAATAACTATACATCAAAGGAAGCTAGTAAGACTACTGTTGTTTAATAATTTATTGGCGAAGAGGAAGCTAAACAAATTAATTCTTGAATTCACTTCAACTATATCACTCTACACACTATAGGAGCTAATTTTATCTAACCAGTTCACACAAACCCATTCAATTCACGAAACAACAGATATATTAAGCAATAAGCCATCGGGCCATCGAATAATAGAAAAAGGTGGCATATTTATGGTATAAAATTTACCTCTTGGAGTTCATCCACACTTTGTTTTGGCGTCTCCTCGGTTCCTTTCGTTCCGATTCCAAGATCATCCTTGTTAATTTCCTAATGTACAAGCAAACACAATTTATAAAATACATGATGTGATAAGTCAACACATTGAGAAATTAGCTCATTGCAAAAGAGAGAAAAAGCCGACATATGATTTTATAATTTTACCTTGTTGTCACTAGCTTCCGACATCCCTTGCTCGACATTCTGCATTTTCGGATCAACGGTCTTCACCTCTTGTTTTTCTTTTTCAGTTTGGTGGTGTTTTGCTTGGAAGAAAAGGAGAGAGTGTGTTGGTATATATTGTGGCTACTGGCTATTGAGTATATGTTTGTTAAATAGTTCTTCACAGTAGTGTGTGAGTGTGTGAGTGCGTGAGAGAGATTTACTGAAATGAAACATTTTCAATAGCCATTAGCTAGTCTACTATATACTACAATCTCATCAAACCAACAACACATTAAAACTACCATGTGAGGGTGCTCTGAACTGAGCTCTTAGCTAACACAATTTAATTGGTAGGAATGAGATATAAGCAAATTACATAGTTTATATTGAAAAAAAGCTACCTAGATCCAATCAGCCAAAACACGGTTTTCACAGAATTTCTTAGAACCTCTCTATTAATTCCTTATGAAGTCTATACCACCTTCACCTCCTCCTTACCTCTCCGGTCTCCCAACGATACCCGTAAACTTAACCTCTCCAGTCTCCCAACGATACCCGTAAACTTATAAATCATAGACACAAATATGGATTAACAAATTCAAAATAGCCAAAATCACAAACATCACTTGTATTATACTTTTATCAAATCAATTAAATCTCTCTCAATACAATGCATTAATTATTGTGCATCACTAACAAATGGTCCATGAAGGATAATATGTTTAAATTGTATATTGTATTATGTATTTGTATATCTAAACATTCAACAACACTTATTAACACTCATCAACACTTACAGATACTCATAAAAAAGAAGTTGATTTCGTTAAAGCAGGTAGTCGGATTATAGATGACTTTAATTAGGCCAATTATGTGTCATGATCTTACCCTACCCGACTCTGACTGAGGGTTCCTATTTTTGAATGTCCTTATCAAATATTTTTACTTTCAATATTAACCTCATTTGACAAAAAAAAGAGTAAATTATCATTTTAACTCTTAATGAATCTCTAAAAATTATTTATGGAGGGGGAAATTGTCTTTTGTCATTCTTTTGTCCCTGTGTCCTACCACCAAATCACATTTCTTAAGAATTATACTCTCTCCCCGTAGATCTTTTGGTTGGGACGGAGAGACTATGACTTAACTAAATACCATCAAACTGAATTAGAGACAAGTCAATAACAGCAAAACAAAAGACATGTACATAATGTAGCGTCGAGTAAGGGCATGTTCGCCCTAAATCATTCAACTCGTTAATTGAGCAGCGAGACCTTAAAAGGGTGAGTAAATGTGAGTGCAGACTGGTTGGTTTGCTAGTAGACCAAAATTCTCCTTTTTAAAAAATAAAAACAAAAAGTTTTTATTTTAGACCATTATTATTTTTATTTAAATTCGTATTATGAAAAGATGATTAATCCTTTTTCTAAAACTAGTAGATTAGATTATTTGTAATATTTATGCTAAAGGGAACTAGAATAGTTATTGCTCCGGTCAATAAATAAATTAATAAAAATTATTAAAAAAGATGAAACTACGTAGTTTTGACTAAAACCACCACACAACTACCGCATGATCATATTCCGGCGCCTACAATTATCATATATTCCTTATTTTTTTCTTTAAATTTCATTTATTCCTTTTTGTCTCCATATTTAGTTTTCTGCTCGGCTACAAACATTGCTTCCTTTTTTAAATTTTTCTTTCACGTAATCGATTTGCCTAATTTCTTTTTTTACGATTTCATTTTATTTTACACTTATAAATATCGTACATATATATATGTGTGTATATATATGTGTGTGTGAGACAAAATATGCTATTTTGCGTCAATATATTATATTAACATTTTTATTCGATCAGGGGATTTGAACGTATATTATATTATATTGTACATGCTTATATATATAGTATTTAGATTTAAATATGTTATTAATATATTCATTAAATTAATATAAAAAGGAAAATCGGTAAATTATGGTGATGTTATGGTGGTGTTTAATTTTCTCCATAATGATATAATTACGATATCAAAAGTATTCTTCGTTAAAATTCAAGATTTTAAAAATTAGTTCACAATGATGCTATTGTGATTGTATATATATTTGACATCTTTTTAAAATGCTAAAGATTTCATTGGGATTTTTTAAAATATTTGACATCTTTATAAAATGCCAAAGATTCCCTTGGGATTTTTAAAAATATTTGAATTAGTAAAAAAATATTTTTACATCAAAGAGAATTAAATACAAATGAGAAGTGCCTTTTTTCCGAATATGCTGATTATCAGTTAGCACATATAGCCATATGGTATAAATTGAGGACATCGATACAATTCTTTCACAGATTTGGTGACTTGGAATACCATGATTGATGGGTATGTGAAGAACGGGGAGGTAACTGCGATGATTTCTAGGTATGTCGGGGCTATGTGAGAATCAGTCAGAAAGATGGAGGAAGGTTGTTGTTTGATAGAATGGGATGTGAAAATATGGTCTCTTGGAATATAATATTAGCTTTTTATGTGAGGTTAAAGGATTATGGTGAGTGTTTGAAATTGTTCGATAAGATGATGGAGAGAGAAGATGATCGTGTTTTAACATTTAAAGAACCTCGAAAGAGGTAAATGGATTCGTTCCTATATCAAAAGCAGTCCAAGAATCAAGCCGACCGGATATCTTGCTCATGACTGCTCTTCTATCAGTGTTCTTAAAGTGTGGGGAAATAGATTTGGCTGAGGAGATACATAGTGAAATGCCCGAAAGAAATGTTGTGACACGGAATTCCATGATTGCAGCCTATGGAATGAATGGACATGGAGACAGGGCTCTTGAGACATTTCTTGAGATGGAGAAGAATGGGATTGTGCCAAATGAAGCGACTTTTACATGTGTTTTAAGCACATGTAGCCATGAAAACATAGTGCTGGAGGGATGATATTACTTTGATGTGATGCAGAGAGTTTATGATATAAAGCCCAAGGTTGAGCACTATGGTTGCATGGTTGATCTTCTTGGTGAGGTCTTGAAGGAGTTACCTAAAAGCTGGAGATTCTCTGTGGGAAGCTTTGCTATCAGCATGTAGAACGGATTCAAGAATGAAACTTGGTGAGATTGTCATGAATAAGCTAATCATTGTGGAATCGGGAAACGTTGGGTCTTATGTATTGTTGAATTTTTGGGAATGTTTTCAGAAAGATGGAGTTCATGTATTATATAAAGTGTATGTTTTAGATTTTCTGAAATATTTCATTGGAGGATTCCCAGTGTGTAGAAATATTTTATACGCATGTTGAAATATTTTGTTTTAATTTTTTGTCCTATACATGTAAATATATGTCCAAGTTTATACAACAATTTTTACAATAATTTGATAATAATTTAGCAGAGATTATTCTTTGACAGCCCGCACGGTAGGGTTTATAAGTAAATTAATTTAGTTCAATTTAGTTTAGTGAGACTATAATTTCATAAAATTTAGATAGATTTAGTTACATTAATTCCATTTTTTAATACATAATTTTTTATTTCAGTTCAATTCAGCAAAATATAAGTTCAAGATAACAAAATGAGTATTAACTTTCGAACAAAAAAATAAGAGCACCAAAGAATAAAACTGTCCTAATTAGAATTGTATGATAATACGCTAAAATAGGAACAAATATGCAATTATTCTGTATAAACTTTATTCTCTCTTTTAAACTAGAAACTTATCGCTGGAGAACTATCTGAGAATCTCTTATTGTCTGCATTCATAAATTCCATCAGAATAATCAGATTTGCATATCGATCTGCTATGAAGTAAAAAATATATATATTTATATAATCCACCATCAAGCACCATCAACCAATGACACAACACAAATCATGAATACGGTGAACAACAAATTACATGCTAAAACATAATAATCTAACACAAACAATTTTCTTGAAAACAGAAATGTGATGAAGGAAAATGTCTGCACTTATTATGCTTAACAGGCATTTCCAACGTTACTTATACATATATTTGTTACGTAATGCTCTGATCATGTTACGTAAAATACCAAATTATGATCACGTGATTATTTGAATGGTGTTCCCATTAACCTAAGTTGCCTTATAATGACAATATATTGTATTGATACTTATATTCGTTGTTTTTTCCAATTTAGAATATATATATATATATATATATTAATTTAGATGAATTAGATAAAGATATTAATTCGTAACAAATAGTTTTGATCAATCTGAAAATGTTATACAACTTTAGTTCAATCAAAATAGTACACTTTAAATTATTCAAACTGTTTTTAATATACCGCGCAACGCGCGGTTCATCATGCTAGTTAGTACTAATAATTGTTGATGCACTTATGCAAATCTTTTCCAGACAAATTTTTTACACATTAGTTGTCAAATCACCCTAAAATGAATCTCAAGAGTTTATTAATTTTCACATTATAGTTAATTCAGCAAAATAAACTGAAGGTATATACCATGCCCTATGTAATAATACCCCTCTAAAATATCGTATTAACTATCTATCTCCACCTAATTTTATTTCGATTCCTGTCATTAAATTTGACCACACTGATATTTAAATAAGTGCTACTTATAACGGACGCTTGTAGAACTCCAAAATTAAATTTTGCTGACTAAATTGATTTCAAACTTTAATTTCAAGCAGTTTTTTTTGTCTGTACAATTGGAGACCTCAAATATAAACAGAATCAATGCAATATATCTTTTTCATTTCTTTCATACTAAATATTTATATTTTTCTACTTACACCAGCTATTTTATTTGATATTTTTCACTGTAATTTACTTTCTCTTTTGAACTAGACAACTTAAAACTTCAAATTTCAACTTGATTTCAAAGCATTAGTAAAAGAAAATTATTTCATCATTTTTTCATTTCGTTTCACTTTATATAAATATTTTATAACATCAAAATGAACCATGTTAAAAAACAAGTAAATAGATCAATTTAATTGAACAAACAATGTAGTAACCATGTTACAAGAATTGAGAGGATAATGTTGGCACTTATTAATTACCATCCAACTCAAATAATTACTTTAATTAACTAATTTTCTTTGTAAGAGATGAGAGCCTTCTAGACTGCTTAGAAATCACAGCAGTGGTGCTAGGGCTCTCCTCCAAAACAACTTCATATCCATCAAACCAGCTGTCCATTCCCGGAGCCATCACCTGCCAGAATATCGCCCCTGCGCTCGCGCTTCCCGGAGTTTTCGCGCTCGAGTAAATGGTGTCGTAAATCTTCGACAAGTACTCATCCCTCGCTGAAACCTGATAGTTCTGTGATCTTGAATTTTTTCCGAACTCAGCTAGCACCAGAGGCTTTCCAATTAGGGTTGCCGAGTCATTTAAATGGGCCGTGATCCATTCATCCACAAATGCAGCCTGGCCCGTCTCGTTTAGGCTCCCAACCCTAGATGCATCAACGGTCAGGATCATCTGAAAATATAGGTCATACCAGATACTAAAAATGAAGTGAAGATTTTTACGTACCATTGATCGGGATAGAGATGGATGGTGGCGAAATCTACTTGTGGGATGAGGTGATTGGCGATGAAACTTGTTCCGACTCCTTCATTTCCGGTGATTGTTCTTTCCGACTGTCCGTAAAATCCTTCCATTCCAATCTCGAGAAGATGTTTTGAATCAATTGATTTCACGTAAGTTGCCATTTCTTCCACCCAACTCTGAATAACTTTTCCGTACCAATCGTAGCTGCGAGGTTCATTCATGAGTTCCCAAGCGAAAATCGTTGGATCGTCCTTGTATACAACCCCAGTTATGGAGTTCTTCCTTGTCAAAATAGCCTGTGTGTTTGAATACAAAGTTAGCAAATGTCATAAATAGTAAGTAGTATGCGGGGTAATAAGCGCATGTCTAATTTACTAATTGCAGATTCAGAAAAGACAAAATCACCCTTCTAGAATTGCATTAGTAATATCAGTGACATTTCAAGGCAAAATTAGACCAACATTAGCGAACCAACGTATAATTTCTGTAGTATTAATATTTCAGAAGATGGACTATTTAATTACTTTGATATGGTCTTTGTAGTAGCCTTTGACAACAGAATCAGTGTAAAAATCATCATCTCCACTCAAGTTGTGGCCATTATCTTTACCCCATTGAACATATTGCCTTCTGCCGCCAAAATCTCCCCAGTTATTGACCAGACTCAGGATGAGATAAACCCCATTCTTCTTAGCTTCTGAGATCACAAAATCCAGCCCCTGAAAAATCATCCGTAAAAATGATTTTTATTGCATAATTATAATTTTGTAAGTATTATCAGGCTTCTAGTCAAAATTAATTACCTGAAACATGTCTTCATGGTAGACACCTGGAGAAGCTTGAAGAGGTCGAGAACCTCCATCACTAAACGCCCATATTCTAGCAACATTCATGCCGTATTTGGAACTAGCTTCCTCTAATGTGTTTGAGACCTTCACTCTTGTAGCCGGGTCGGATCCCATATACATCATCCAGTAAGCGTTGAACCCATTTAGGTACACTGTTTGCCCGTTTTGGACAAAATGTGTTCCTTTTCTTTGAACAAAATGGGTTTTCTCACCATCATCGCCAGGATGGTGGTGGTGACGAGCTTGAGCTCCGGTGAAGAGGATGAAAATGCAAATGACAAGGGAAAACAAGCTCCTATGTCTCTCCATATTCATAAATTGAAAAATTAGAACTTATATGAATGGAATGAATGATGAAGAGAATGTGGTGTGTTTGAAGTTGTGGCGATGGTAATTCTATATGTAGTTGGAGGGAAGAGTATTGTGTGAGGGAATAAGGTATGGAGTCTAGGTTTATAACGGCCAAATACTAAGAAATTGCGTATTTTGCTTGTTGTAATTACTATAGTTTTAATTCCTACCATGGAAATTAAACATGTGTTTAATTTTGAAGTAATAAACTGCTGTATAATAATATCTTTTAAATATTAGTAGAAAATATCAGTTATCCGTTCCAGTCGAGAATGCACGTTGTCCTTTTTTGGTGTTCCAATTCAAATTGCACACTTTTCTTTTATGGTAATGCTTCTTCATTATTCTCTACTCATTTCATTTACTTTTTTTTTCAAAAAAAATAAAATAAAATTCAAGCTCCACCATACTCTCTGCAAAATATTAATTCAACTTTCATCCTGTCTTTACAGTTTCGACTAGCACAGAGGAGTACATGTAGATAATAAATATATAATTACTCCTCCCATCTCCATTAATTCTTGAAATTCCTGTTTTGACTTGAAAGTCAAATCACAAATTAAGTGAAAATTTAAGTGAGACATTCATGACATTTACTGTCTATGTTTCATGTTATGAGATTTTACAGCAATATACTGTTTTACATTTATGAGTTAAAATGTACTCCCATAACGTGTATTACAATTTATAACACCCATACCCGCTTTACTTAAATTGGGTTTCATGTCGTTATGCGTACAGTACTGTCGCCAAACGTTTTCAAGTAGCTAGGTTGCTTTTATACTGACCCATGTATGTATTATATAACTTGTACTCATATATATGATATGATAGTAATCTCCATTCTGCATAAATAATTTCTTCCTCACCAAAAGTGCCTGTGTTTCATTTCTATATATACTCTGGCGTGGTCAGATTCCATACCGTGATCATGAATGATATTGATGCCATAAATTTTGACGTCAAATTTAATAGTAGCATATAAGTAAAGTTTTGGAAAAACCTAGAGTGCATTTGTAGAACTATCATGATAAATTATATATTTCTGTTTACGTCAGTTTAATGGTTATTGTCAATGCATGTCTTGAATCTCACTAGATACGACTAATTCCAGAGCCAACCTGTGTGTAAGTATCGCCACCGCCTTCGATGAATCCGTGAAAAGTTGAACTGTTTCCACACTTATTTTACTCATTTTATTTTTGTTGAACCGTAAATAATGAACATTAATATATTAAAAATAGTTATAAATATTAAACTATACAATTTTATAAATTATTCATCAAACTAGATTGAATTGAATTGAAAACTAACGAAAAAACAGACCCTAATATGCAATAGTACGAATATTTGTGGGTGTCAAAAATATTCCACAAAGGCATTTTTACCCATCTTATTTTTAATAAATTGAACATTAATCATAATATATTAGTTTAGTTAGATGTTAATTTCACTTAATCATCAATTTGCATGCATCTAATTAACCAAGAGACGAGAGCCTCCTGGACTGTCGAGAAATGATAGCAGCGGTTGAAGGAGTATCCTCTAAGACAACTTGAAGGCCATCAAAGTTCGCGTCCATTCCCTTTGCCATCACCTGCCAGAACATTGCTCCGGAATTCGCGCTTACTGGACTCTTTTTTGCTCTCCAATAAACTTTGTTGTAGATCTTCCAGAAATATGCATCCCTCATTGAAACTGTGTTTCCAGATTTCTTTAAATTCATGCCGAATTCAGTTAATAGCAGAGGCTTCCCCAGAATGTTTTCCGAGTCATTTACATGTGCTTTGATCCATTCATCCTCGAACTTCCTTGCTTTTGTCTCGGTTGTGTTTACGAGCCTGCAAATTTAACACATGAAAGTTGGATTGGTTAAACTATATCTTCATAACTATATACACTAAGGGTATACTCAACTATTCACATGATAATATCAAGGTCTTGCTGTAAATTGTCCAGTAATTTAGGGTGTGTTTGATAGAAATTTTCAACTGTCGCTGTTCAAAACAAATCAATTTTAGTGTTTGGTATACTGTCAAAAAAACTGTCTGTTTCATAAGCAGCAGTCCCGGTCCAACGAATATAGTGGCCTAAAGTAAAATGTGAAAATTGAGGCTCTTAAATTTTAAATATAAATGTTGTTATAGTTTTTGTAAAATATTATCACATTTATTTATGTAATTTATTTGTTTGAAAGTTAAAAAACATGTTTATGTATTATATTTTTAAATTTAAATATTTAAAATCGAAATTAATAATATCAGTAAGAATAGTATAAGTATAAAGTATCCATATTTTTACACTGTAACATTCCCAAAAATTAGGGCTCATTTATCAAAGAAAATAAGAGGCCTCGCGCAAGCACGTAACTTGTGTATGTTGAGGGCCAAGCCTGATAAGCAGAAGGTATTTTTAACCCAAAAGCTGAATCTAATATGACCAATTTTTACTTTTCGTCACAACAGAAACCAAAAGCATCTATTTTTTTAAAAGCACAGATCCACCAAACACACCCTTAATGTTAGGATTAAAGATATTGGTTGGTCTAGATTCAATGTACAGCCTAGATTAACCAATATCTTCTATCCTAACACTTACTCTTATAGTCCAAAATATAATATGAATGTATAAATTATCCTTACATGTATTTTGATTATTGAAAATTAGAGAACTTGTAGAGGGGGCAATAATGTCATTTCACTGGTATTTTGAACTACGATGAGTAAAATATTAGATTGCGTATAGCATTTCAGAATATTAATTCAGTATTTAATTACCAGTCATATAGATGAATTGTGGCAAAATCTATTTCTGGGACTTGGTGATTGGCGATGAAGTCAGTTCCTTGAGCTTGGTTTCCAGGATTTAAAACCATTCTTTCCGGCGTCGACGCACCGTAAAATCCTTCCATGCCAATGCTAAGCAAATGTTTAACATCAATCGATTTCACATAAGCTGCCATTTCTTCCACCCAGCTCTAGCAAGTATAATAAAACTTGGATATAAATTATTTCAATTGAGAATTAATAATGAAATTTCATATTTAAATATTACGTATGTAATAATTAATTGAACCTGAATTTTATAATAATCTGTACGATAGTGAGTATGGCGAGGTTCGTTTATGAGTTCCCAGGCAAATATTGCGGGTTCATCTTTGTATGCGATTCCAGTTATGGTGTTGTTTCTTGTCAAAATAGCCTGCAATTATATGTTAGTAATTTAGAAAAAATAACTAAATAATTAATTACCAATTATGTATTAAAACATAAAATTATAGATGATTTCATTTCTTACTTTGATGTGGTTTTTGTAGTAGCCTTTGACAATTGAATCGGTAAAAAAATCGTCAGTATTTTTCAAGTAGTGGCCATTATCTCTAGCCCACTGAATATACTGTTTCCTGCCACCATAATCCTTCCAGTTATTGACCAAACTTAATATGAGATAAACTCCATTCTTCTTAGCTTCTGAGATCACAAAATCCAGCGCCTAATAAATGTCAAAAAAATACAAAGTCAATCGGCATTGTAACATTTGAAACTGGTAGTCGCAAAAATAAACTCAATTTATGCGTATCAGATCTTTTGTACACAATAATCCTTCCCGTATGGTTCCAATTTCATCTGATCGAGTGCTTGATCAATAAAAATGAGTGTTGATATACTCAGTCCAACCGTTGTAGTCCAAATACTGTATGAATTTACGAAAATATTTTCTTTCATTTTGTTCCGTAGGAAACTTAGAAATATTCAGTGAACAGTATTGTAATTTCAATAGTAAAATACCCGACTGCGTATAGCACTTCCGATTGAATTAAAGAGTTACGTGTGGTATAAATTTTAAAAACCTGGAACATGTCTTCATGATAAACACCAGGAGAAGATTGCAGCGATCTATAACCACCATCTCTGAAGGCCCAAGTTCTGCCAACATTCATTCCATACTTAGAATTAACTTGCTGCAGTGTGGTGGAAACATTCAGTCTGGATTCAGGATCGGCCGCCATGTACATCATCCAGTAAGCATTGAAGCCATTTACGTACATCGGTTGCCCGCGAAGAGCAAACTGAGTTCCTTTCCTTTCAACGAAGTGCTTAATCTCAGATGCTTGAGCTCCAAGGAAGAAAACACAGATGAAAACGGTAATGCAGATCTGGTTTTTTCCCACCATTTTAATGTTCTTGTTTTCTACTAATCAGTTAGATCTACGATTCTGCGAATATATAATGATACAGATTAATAAAATTAATACCACTGTAAAATTATGCGTGTAGGTGGAGGAAGAGGATTGTGTGAAGGCATGGGATATTACACAAAAGGGTAATAAATCCAGAAATGCAACGTTTCTCTAAATGCAAGAAACATGAAAATTCTGGTAATTTTTGCATCTTGTAATGAAAATTACCTTTCATGTGTTAATTTGTTGAGTGAAGAGATGGATTGATATATCTTGAAATGTGCATTCTCTGAAATTAGTTAACCTTTAGGAAGACTTATATTTTATCTTATAGCTATAACTTTAACATTAAAAAGTTAATATTTCGAATATAGTTTTTAACCTCATGAAGATTCAGAAAGAAAAACTGCAATATGATTTGATAAATGCCTTTTATTTTAAAGTAATTCCTATAACATATTCTAACTTCATCAAAACATAGTAAGAAAAATGTGTACCGGGTTTATTCTTTCACAAAAAGATCATAAAGGGTATAAATTTGTAAGTAAACCCTTGTTTTTAGTAAATAAAGAAGCATTTGTAATTATATAAGACTAAAAAGGGCATCGTAGATCTAATCTAATAGATAGGTTAAATCACTAAATTGATACAACTACGAAACTACACTAATCTTAATATTTGAACCTGAATTTTTGTGTGAATGTGATGCATTTTAATCTGAAATGGATAGACTTCGTCTATTCTTTACCAATGGTGGTTATATAAATATACCGGTTAAACATACTTCTAGTCTCTATAATCAGAATGTGTCCTAGGTGTGATAGCTTGATTTCTTTTTTTAAAAAAAAGTAAAACCATCACTAGGAAGGTTGGGAATTTATTAGACTCTCTAACCATTTAAAAACCACAAATGTGATAATATTCTTACATCTCAAAACCGAGGATGGGAACCAATTGGCTCATTGCATGATTTTTTTTTTTTAAATACAAGTATAAGGATCTCATACAACTATTCTAGTCTAGTCTAATCTAACTTAATCTACTGATTCTCTAATCGGTTCTTCACTTGATGGTTTGAGTGGGGTGAAGGTCTCATCTTACACCATCTGATGCGATTCGCTTCTTCGCACTTCATGCGCCACCTAATGGCTTTCGTTACTCACTGCTTTGAGCTGAGCACGCCTCTGTGGGAGGGGGGTTTGAACCTCGGACCTCTCGCTAACCAGAGCTTTGGAAGATGTTTTTGACCAAGTGGGCTGGGCCACTCAGTTATTTATCATGCTACTACTACAAAAAGAATGGTGGACTAAGACTCGTGTGTACACTTTAAAAAAAAGGTTACTCTATAATAAGTTAAGAGCCTATTAGTGAATTGTCAAGTTTTTTCTATACCAGTGTAATTTGATATTTAATTTGCGTTAGGTATCAGAAATACGTACGATAGATATGTTTAACCAGAATAAGAATTTCGGAAACATTATTAAACTTCATTACAAGAATGTTTTGTATTAGTGTTGAGATTGTGGGTATCGAACTAAGACATAATTCTCGCTAGAACTAGAGACACAATGCTCTCTAGCGAGGAAACTTATTAGGATTATGTAATTTGAATATTCTCATACTATTACATATTTAAGAGCAAGAAATCTGACTAGAAATACGTTCAAATTGGTAGACATACTCCCATGAATACTTGAACTTTACCGGATCTTTGAAACTATGAAGTGGATTCCCATTGATGAGAATGCAATAGCCATCGTCCTGTGGTGCCAAAATATTTATATCGATTCCTGATAGATTCTTTTGTGAATCTGGACACGTAAATTTCACCCGACTTTGAGTACAACTACAGTTGTTATACACTTCCACCTCAATTTCTGGCATTTGACGGAGTATTTTGCCTGTTTTTACCTGATTGATAATAATGCTATCTAGAGTACATTGTTGCTTTTCACCTATTTACAAAATTAACAAATAAATAAATAAATTTCAAAAGTTTCAAGAATACAAACGATCGAACTACAAAATTCTGACTTAAATCACTTTAAATGTATGCTCAAGTAAATAATTTACCAGTAAAAGTTTAGAAATTAGAATACATTTTGTAAAGTCCTCTTTTATATATAATTTAATTTTATAAAACTTGGGAGAGTGATATATATATATATATATATATATATATATATATATATATATATATAACTTCTAATAACGAGAGAGATTTGTTCAAACCTTTAGCAGCCAGAGCAACAAAAAGCAAAAAATAGAGAATATTAAGTATGCTTGCCATTCTTTCTTTTCAAATATGTTTGATGAATGGTTATAATGCTCAATGTTTAGGTATATATATATTGATAATAATCGAAATCTTGAAAGGAAATTTGAAAGGGATTAATTTTTTATATACACACATTGGTTAAAACATTTTTACACATTATTTAACATTTTATATGTATGTATAGTTACCAAAAATGATAAGCAAACTTGCAAATACGAGTGGAACAATTTTTTTCGAAAGTAGAAAAGTTGTGTGATTTATTAGTGAAATTAATTATATTATTATTTCTTAGGATAACGAGCCTGCTAGATAGCATTCTAGGAAATATTTGAAATATTTTATTAATGCTACCCTCCGTCCTAACTGAATCTGCACCTTTTTCTCACAAACGTTTCAGGGCATGTTTGATCATAAATTTCAATAAGTATATTAGTAATACTATTATCATATACTAGTATGATTCGGCTGCACGTTGTGCGGTATGTTTGGAGTACTTTAAAAAGATTTTAATTTGATGAAATGTGTAAATTTTAACTATTTACGTTAAAAAATGGGATTGCTATACGCAGTTCGATATTTTACTCTTGTAGTTCGAAATACGGTATGAATTTACGATATTGTCTTCACTTATTAGGTTCATTTGAAAAATTTAGCAAAATTCAGGTGGCGGTATTGTAGTTTCAATGGTTCTTTGATTTACACTGAGTAAAGTACCGGTAATTTCAATGGTATTTTAGACTACGTTGGGTAAAATACTGGATCATGTATAACACATCAGTAAAAAAGTAAGGTGTGGCCTCATGATAAGACAATGATTTATCCTTAAAAAAGTAAGGTGTGATCTTATGGTAAGACAATGATTTATCCTTTATGTTTGAGCCCAAATTAGTAATTAGCTCCATTTTTAAATACATTAACTTTATACATTAATTTCGGTAAGTTTAGACATGCTGATTTTATTTTTCAATATATTGACTTTTACTTTTACTTCAGTTTGATTCAGTTCAGTTTAATTG
Source organism: Sherardia arvensis (assembly GCA_948330725.1). Classification (NCBI taxonomy): domain Eukaryota; kingdom Viridiplantae; phylum Streptophyta; class Magnoliopsida; order Gentianales; family Rubiaceae; genus Sherardia; species Sherardia arvensis. Next base: position 8,975,530 of record OX415244.1, read on the forward strand.
AATTTAATTCAATGCAGTTCAGTTTAATTCAGTTCAGTTCAGTTGAAATAAGTTCAGACAAATAGGCCCTTAATATAATTTTATCACAAAAATAGAAAACATGATTTGTCCGTATAATTTTTTCTAGTACAAAATATATATATATATTCATACTATTAATTAATATATTTATGCAAAACAACATATTTATCATAAGGATATTGTATCCATATATTAATATATAAATGCAATCTTTTATATGTGCAGAATATAAAGAAATTGTATGAAAATTGGAAAATAGACCAATTCACGATTCTCAGTCCAAACACTTCAGAATTAACCACTTTTCAAGCTCTGAATTCTTGGTCTAATATGGCATACTTAATTAATCAATTATGGATAATTACGGCATTCATATAATTGTGTGATGTAATATTCATGTTTTCCTTTCATAGACGTGTTAATTAGGTGGAATGAGTTGTATTTGTAAAAATAGAAGCCGGAAGCTATTTAGTATGCTATAAAAATATGCAATAATATATCCATACCATATATTATATATATATTGAAAACACAATTATGCTAACTGGATCCTTGAAATTACGGATGATTGATATATGTGATTGACACACACACATATATATATATTATATATATAATATACGGTTAAGTTCGTAGATTAATTAAAAGAAACAAAATAAGGAATATATAAAAATGGTATGCGCCGGAACATGGTGGACTTGCGGTGGTTATGTGGCGGCTTTAGTCAAAACTACGTAGTTTCATCCCTTTTAATATTTTTTATTAATTTATTATTTATTGACCGGAGCAATAACTCTTCTAGTTATTATTATAATTATTACCTTGAAGATAATATTATTGGATTCACAATACACTCAGTTTTTGAAGTTTTGAAGTTTTAGACATTGTTAATATATGTAAATAAATTTATCACTATTCAAACATACTAGCATGATGTTACCGTGCGTTGCACGGTATATTTGATCACTTATTAAACAACTTTATGAAGATTTGGGTGAATTAATTTTAAGGTAAAACCTTGATGTCAATTAATAAAAATAAATTGAAATATATAATTTTATTATGATAATTTTATAGAAACATTTCATAACTGATTTTTTATGATTAAAACTTTATAATTTAAATTATTTTGATATTTTGGTAAAAACTTTCTATTTCTAATTAGAAAACTGAAACCTCCAAAATATGTTAAATAAATGTGATATTTATTCGTTAAACAATTTTTTTAAATGTTACTCTTTGCACAATTAGATACAAAAATTATCACATTTTTCAAAAAAGAAGATATAATTGTCACAAGAATGTAGACATGATGAAATTGATTATAATTTTTTATTATATTATAAATTTGTTAAAAAATTATGTATGTCAAAATATTTCGAAATCTCCATCAAATATATTCCATAGCTTGAAATATATTTTTTAAAATTCATATTTATTAAAATATTCCAAATACTACATATATTTACTTACTATTACACTTCATAGTTTATATACGTTTAGAAAAATAATGCCTAACATATAAATTTAATATGTAAATATAATTGTTGTATTCCTTTTATTTGATGGTTAATTACCTAATATATAAAGTATATAATTCTTATTATTTGATGATTAAACAAACATAATGATTACATTCCATCCTAATTATTCTTTCAATTTAAACTTATAAAATATATGATTAGCAATTATGCTACATATATATGAGTGATATTGTCTCTATATATTCGTATTTTACTCTTCAAATATTCATTAAAATAGAATTATTTGTGTGTCATGAGATATGTTTCCATGTATTTCAAAATCGGACATTCGGTGGTGAAAGGAAAATGTAAAATCAAACATTCATTCAATTAAAATAGAAGTTTTAGATTAAATATATATAGTGTATATAAAAGTTATGTAAATCTGCATTACTCATTGCAATCCCCCGGCCCATGGGAGTTTGGGAACTAATTTGTGTTTGGAAATAATTGATTTAAGTATATTACAATTGATTAATTGCTAGCAATTTGGTCTCTCTCTATTTTAATTGTAAAGATGAGATGGTTCGAATTTCCAATAATTCCGATAATCAATCACAAAAATTACATTGTCTTATCAACCAAACTCTATCAAGATGAACTTGGAAAAACAGCAAAATTAAAGTAAATACACTTTCTTTAATTGTGAATCAAATTTGGCCTAAATCCTATCTCTAACAAAAGATACCTCTAATTGCTGATTTGCTTCATAATAGAATCCCTGTAACAATTTTGAAACCTTGAAACCTCTACCTCTACGATCCGCAGAAAACAATTTCGGAACCTCTACTTCTGCGATCCGCTAAAAATCCTGGAAATAATATATTTTCAAGAAAAAGAAGAAACGCCAAAACGTACCTCATATTGTTCCTCCACGCGAATTTCCTTGTTCTACTCCTTCGAGACTAAGAATGTACCCACTGTAGATGTCACTTAAGTAAAATATATTGTACAAAAACCATCTACAAAAATATTGTACAAAAATATATTGACTCAAAACCATCTACACCTGAACAATTGTACAAAACATAAGAACAAAACATCTACACCTGAACAATTTTACAAAACATAAGAACAGATTGCTTGATGTGATCTTCACGCATGATGAAGGCTACTGATTCTATTTGAAATCTTAGGAAAATCGATGTTGGTGGTCATCAGCTAGTCTTCAATCATCGGGAATGAAAGCAAAGGAACGGCATATTATTTATGTAGGTGAAAGTAAAGGATGTATTATAGGATTTTTTTATATGGTAGTATATGATATTATAAGAGTTGGAATGAGTTGTATTTGTGTGTAATTCATGTTAATAATTATAATAATATAGAAGGAATATATCTTTTAGAATATATGATAATTCAAAGAAACCAAAAAAGAATATATAAAAATTGTAGTCGCCGGAATATGGTGAACTTGCGGTGGTTGTGTGGCGGTTTTAGTCAAAAACTACGTAGTTTCACCTTTTTAATTCTTTTAATTAATCTATATATTGGTCGGAGCAATAACTCTTCTAGTTCCCTTTAGAATTATGAAAAAGTATATCTTAAATTGTGCATATTCAGATGAGACAGGGGTGTAACTAATTTCATTAAGAAATATCATGCGACATTTCTATTTTCAAAACAATAGTTCTCATAGATGTAAAATGCTAAAGAACGTGCAAAAGTGTTTTAACCAATGTGTTAAAAAATAATATCCTAATTAATTTACCTTTCAAGATTTCAATCATGCAAATACCCAAAAACACTGAATATCATAACACATAATAAAATCCATACACAATATAAAGCATGAATCCTGGATACAAGAGTGAAATGGATATTGTATTTTAATAATATTTTCTCCTTGCTCTCTTCCATGTATCCTTCTTTTCATCTCATCATCTCCATGCATTGTCCACATTTACACAGTAATGACCTTAAAAATATCGAGATCTTAAGTAAAATATAAAGCATTAATGCCTCAAAATTAAAATTATGCATATAATTATTATATTCAAAATAACCATGCATCTATTTATGAAAATTATACTTATACACTGAAATGTATAAGTAAAATATATTTTTCTATTTAAAATCTTCACAATTGGGGGCCTTAATCTTCACATATTTAGAATAAAATACTTGATATTTTATATTACTTAGTTTCAATAGAAAATGTTATCTTCTAGAATAAAATTTTTGTTTTTAAACTCTTTGATTATGTTTCCATATATCTTGGTTTTAGTCTAAAATGTCTATTTTGTAGAATAAAATACATGTCTTTTAACTATATGATTTACTTTTATTAAACATCGCTTACACTATAAAATATCTATTTTTAAAATAAAATGCTTGAATTTTACTATGTAATTGTGTTTCTGTAAAATCTTTGTTTCGGTCTCAAATGTCTATTTTTAGAATAAATGCCTGTTTTGTTTACCGTGATCGTGATTTTACAAAACTTTTGTTTCAGTTTAAAATGTCTATATTTTAGAATAAACTGCTTGTTTTCAACTGTATAATTCTGTTTCCATAAAACTTCGACTCAGTTTAAAACATGTACTTTTTATAATTAATTACATCTTTTAAACTGTGTGATTGTGTTTCTTGATTTCAGTCTAAAATGTCTACATTTTAGAATGAAATGTTAATTTATTAACTGTGTGATAATGTTTCTATCAAACTTGGTTTTACTCTAAAATGTCTATTTTGTAGAATAAAATGTTTGTGTTTTAACTGCGGGATTCTACTTCAATAAAACACCGGTTTGATTATAAAATGACTGATTTTCAGAATAAAATGTTAGTCTTTTAACGTGCGATTATGTATATGTTTTTAACTGTACGTTTTTATTTCTATAAAACAATAGTTTCAATCTAAAATGTTAATTTTTTTAATAAAATACTTACTTTTTAATTGTGTAATTGTATGAGTTGTAGTTTATTTATAAGGAGAAGAAAAAAGACCACCTCAATTTTGAATTGCGTCATTTTTTACATGGTCAAAATCACATGTGAAGAGGAAAAAAGGGTGGTTCTAAATGCAGGTCATGTCTGCTTATGCAGGACCAAATTAAATATGAAGTGACGATAATACCCCTCACAAGTATTTAGAAACGAAACTTGCAATGCAACCCATCTAATAACAGTAATTGCAACAAGGTCCTAACAACAAGAAAGTCAAACTCAATATATTATTTACATATATGCAACTAGAAGACTCCACCAGATGCCGAAGGCCGTCACCATCAACACGGCGAGATGAGCGAGTTAATTAAATAATACAAATATATGCCAATTAATTAATACAAAGACGTTACTACCACCGCAAACAGAAGGTCACCCCAATCCCATCCTCTCCTCCATCGTAGCTTTGAATCACCGGCTCAACCACGCCGGCCATGAATCGGTGAACGAGGGTGGCGGGTGAGCGACTGATTCAGGTTAGGAAGAAGCTTTCGGAGATGGCACCGCGGGAAAGGAAGGAAAGGGGTGTGGAGAGGGTTCAGTGGTGGCGAAGGGTGGATGGGATCCACGGCGAGTCTGAGGAGTTGATTGGCGGAGCTGGAGATTCAGTCTGATTGCTTCCTTATGTGAAACAGGTCTCTTTTGTTTATATATTTTTTGTGAGTTGTGATCGAGTAGTATTAATGCTTCTCCCTTTTCAAATTCTATCTTGACTAATCATCATCGACAAGCATGCTTATTCATCGGTGCATTTCGTTGTATTCAATCTTGCTTTGTCTGTTTGGTTTATAGATCTATATAGCTTCTGTCTAAGATGGAGATGCACTTTTACGTGTCTTTTATGACTTTTACTCTCTATTGTATAATGGATTGCTTTGTTTGTTGTTTGCTCTCTGTCTGTTATTTGTTCTATGGTCCTTTTTTGAGGCTTCAAAGTTATCATTTACAAAGGTGATTTAACAAGTATCAACCAATTAATTTGAAGTATTCTGTGTATTTCAGATTTTCATTCTCGTTTGATTTGTTTATTTAGTTTTGTCCTTCATTAATTTTATTCTTTTTGGACTCAAGCCGATCCACATACCTTCACTTTCAAGTATTGAAAGTTTTGCCTCTTCCTTAATTTTATGTGTACTTGATGATTCCGGTGATGTTGATGTATAGATAACTAAAGCATGTCACATTTTGGTGATTGTAATATCTAAGGGATTTAATAAATATACATACTTTTATATGCGCAGATACTGCTGCAGTTGATGATTAGCCTGGTGCAGAACTAACGTTGATGACAAGCCTGAGGCAGAAACTGTGTAGTGTTGGACGCGGTAGTGGTAGTGGCAGTTCTGATGATGTAGCTACTACAATTCCGACTGAAACTGTTGCTTTGTCTGATTCGGATCCGCAGAAGGGCTTATTGGTGGCAAAGGACGTTGTTGTAACTTGTTGTAACATTTGCAGCCTCTTATTGGTGGCAAAGAAAAATCTTGCAAGTCAGTTCATGGCAACAAGCTCCCTCGCCTACTGTGAATAGAAGAATTCCCCAACGTCGTCGCATCGTTTATTGTCGAGGGATCACGTCAGAGATAATATCCAATTTCGTGTCCTGATTCGTGAGATGCTTACTACATTTGGTCAACAAAATGTTAGTTCGTTTATCCAAGAGTCTGCAAATGTTACAACAAGTTACATTAACGTCCTTTGCCACCAGTAAGCCCTTCTGCGGATCTGAGTAAGACAAAGCAACAGTTTCAGTCGGAATTGTAGTAGCTACATCATCAGAACTGCCACTACCACTACCGCGTCCAACACTACATAGTTTCTGCCTCAGGCTTGTCATCAATGTCAGTTGTACACCAGGCTGATCATCAACTGCAGCAGTATCTGCGCATATAAAAGGATGTATATTTATTAAATCCCTTAGATATTAAAATCACCAAAATGTAACCTGCTTTAGTTATCTATACATCAACATCACTGGAATCATCAAGTACACATAAAATTAAAGAAGAGGCAAAACTTTCAATACTTGAAAGTGAAGGTATGTGAATCGGCTTGAGTCCAAAAAGAATAAAATTAATGAAGAACAACGCTAAATAAACAAATCAAACGAGAATGAAAATCTGAAATGCATAGAATACTTCAAATTAATTGGTTGATACTTGTTAAATCACCTTTGTAAATGATAACTTTGAAGCCTCAAAAAAGGACCATAGAACAAATAATAGACAAAGAGTAAATAACAAACAAAGCAATCCATTATACAATAGAGAGTAAAAGTCATAAAAGACACGTAAAAGTGCATCTCTATCTTAAACAGAAGCTATACATATCTATAAACCAAACAGACAAAGCAAGATTGAATACAAAGAAATGCACCGATGAATAAGCATGCTTGTCGATTGTAGATCGGTAGAGATAGCATTTGAAAAGGGAGAAGCATCAATACTACTCGGACACAACTCACAAAAAATATATAAACAAAAGAGACCGGTTTCACACATAAGGAAGCAATCAGACTGAATCTCCAGCTCCGCCTGTGAGGACCACAAGAAAGGTACGAGTTACATTAGGATAATTTTAGGCGGTTACAAGTAATTTAATAAATATATCGATTGATTAGTAAGATGACGTTCATATGTAAATATGAATGTTGGCATAAACTATAAAGGTAGTATTGGTTTGGAGTTAATATAATCGAGCGAAAAGATATTTCTGAACTACATTAAAAATAAATAAATAACTAACAATAAATAAAATAAGAAGGGATGATGGTAATTTGATGATACATGAAAAACAAAAACAAAAATTACACGTGTAGTTTAAATGAGTAAGGTGAGGGTGAGTGGGTGAAGTGTAAGAATAAAATAATACAAAGAGAGAACCTTGCTGGGAGGATATGATCAAGAATATAACTTGATGTGGTTAAGAAAGGGATAGACAGATCAAAGAGAGCTTGGAAAGAAACGAAACAGAGAATAAATATTTTAGGAACTCTCAGAATTTTAAGAGGTACGTATGATTTTTCAAATTCTTATGCATAGTTAGTAAACATATTATCGCCTCAGCCTTCGAGTTGATCATCCGAAGCAATAAGCTTGAATTATGTAGTTACTCACCAATAAACACTTATATGTATGTTATTTTGGGATATGTGAGCAGAAATCATCCATGCAATAACATATCTAGTGTAGGAGAATTCAATATAGGAATATGGAATTTTAGCCCTGAAGGTATTTGATGAAGTTACTAAGAGAAAGTATTTTTTTTTAATTTCTTTTTCTTTCAAAAGATTTCATACCAAATGATCAGGTTGAAAACCAAGTTTATGAACTGATTTCATTTCTGTTCCTTTCCACGAGCATGATAAGACTTCCTTTCCAGAAGCTTGAAAATGATTGTTTTAAGCAAATGATTTTCGGTTCAGAAACTAAAAACAACTAATTCGGTTTTCTTATTTCTTAAAAATAAATTTCATGTTTTCTGCAACTAATTCCTGCATCATGAAATTCAGCTAAGGTTGTATACACAATTAGCATTATGTAACATAATTACTGTAAGAAAGGAAAACACATGTAAAGAATCAAGTGAGCTGAATTGTAGAGGTAATAATCAAAGGAAATGATATAAGCAATTAAGCAGGTGTGTTACTACCGTATCTACTTGTTGTCACTATATAATCATGTAAGGTGCATAGGTTAATAATTTCCAGTGTCAACTAGCAAGTAAATCATTGGAATAAAAAGTTAAAGCAGCACTAAGAGCAAAGACTGTGAAGTTTATTCTGACAAACAACTGGGCTTATAGTTAAGTTAGCTCATTTATTTAGGAATCTAGTTTGCTTTTTTTCTTATTAACTTAACCTTCAGATCCTAGAGGAATAGTTAAGTGACAGGTAGATATATTTATGGTACAGATTTCAGCGAGCAGGACCTTACAAGTGAGTATTCTCACTTTTCTAAAAAAATATGTACATTTCGAAAACTGCCATGCTTATATGTGTTATAGCTACTCTTTTACTCCAAAAAGGGATATATAAAGAAAAACATAATATATGAGCTGTGATATTCTTTATAATATATGATTAGAACATTCTTTAAACTTAAAGTATGCTACTGTTTCATATTATGAAGTTAAATGTAGCAGAATTATGACTTTTGTGTGCTTCTGAGCGTGTTCTTGATTTGTTTACCAGAATTTGGGACCTTGTTGTGCTTATATGTCTTTTTACTACTCTTTTACTCTAAAAGTTAATACATAAATATAAACATAATACATAATTGGAGGCATCTTTATAATAGATGATTAAAACACTTTCCAAATCAGAATATGTTGTCGTTTCGTGTTCTGAAGTTAAGCGTGACAGAATCATGACTTTTGTGTACATCTGAGTGTATTCTTGACTTGCTTACCAGAATTTGTGTTCTTGATGTAAATTTTGAGTGTGCTTGAATTATGACTTGAACTTGACTAACATGAGCAAAATACCACTAGTTTGCACACGGAGTATGTAGTTGTGTGCATGCGGGAGTATTTTGTAACCATGCCTCGTATGGTTAAGTCAGTTACGGCTAATAGTCATATGAGATGGAACAAGCAATATACTACTCATTCGCACGGCAGGAATTTGGTGTAGTGGGAGTATATTGTGTCTTGGACTTGTATGGATCTGGTCAGTTGCAACCAATAGTCCATATAAGGTTTATCTTAATAACTACTAAAAGAGGTCACTTTTGCCACGTGGCACTCTCACAATTTTTCCCCCAACTCACCAAAATTATCTCATTAAAAAATCTTTAAAACACGTCTCTAATCAACTCTCTTCTCCGCCTGTCTAACTCCCAAATTAAATTTCAGATTATTGCAGCTCCTGTTTTCTAAGCGTCCCGATACATTGTATACTTTAAGGTTATGTTTGGTTCGCAAGATTTTTGAAAGTCTGGATTTTGTTTTGGGTTTTTGAGAGTTTGGGTTTTTGTTTGGGATTTTGAGAGTCTGGTTTTGCAAAATCCTTGTTTGGTTGGGTTGAGTTTGTGAGTGTAGAACAAAATTTTTGATTGGTTTTTAGGATTTTGCAAGTCTGGATTTTGGAAAATTTGGTGAACCAAACAAGATTTTACAAAACTGGAATTTGGTAGTCCAAGTTTTGCAAAAACTTGTCCAACCAAACACACCCTAAGCTTTCATCGGGAAGTTGTACCATTCATTGATAAATGAAATCTTACTGAATACTCTTCTTCACCACCATCCTTTCATATTCATCAAACCCATCCAAACTGACTTCGTAACCCTGAATACACGTTTGAATCTGATCGCCGCCGCATCAAGAACGGACGCCTAACCAATGCAGGTGCGGCTCCACCGCGTCCCCTGCTGCCGTCTCACCTCTCGACAAGACCGTCACCAACTTCCTGTATGAGGTTCAGAAAGTAATTGACCTTAAGGTACATTTGATTTTATTTTATTTTTGTAATTCCCCGAAGCTAGAACGCTTCTGGAGTGATGGCCTTAGGGTTCAGTAAATATGATTCAAATTTTTCTCAACAGGCTTTTGTTGTATCTAATTTCCATCTCTTTTGTAGGACCAGTTTAACATTCGAACTCAATGCCCCATAACCATTTGATAATATTCCTATGTGAATAATGTAAGTTACCTTTTCCATCATTGTTTGATTTGATCTGACAATGCTCATGGAAATACTGAATCTTTATGTGAGTCCATTTTATGCAATGTAATGTGATCTCTACGACAACAAGTTAGTTACTCTCAATGATTGATTTAGTTCTTGACTCGCTGGAATATGTTTGAATCTTTTAGAAGACTTTGTTTGAAGTTTATTGAAGCTTTGATTTGTATATATACAAATTAGTTACTCTCAAACGAACGGTGCCTAAGTTTGGTTTTGATTGGATTATGTTATTTGATTGTCTTTAGGTACACTTTGGTGCAGAAATGTTGGATTTTGATGGAGATGCAAGATGTAAGATTGGATTTTCATGAGTGCGGAGAAAGTGAATCTGCCAAAGAAGGATTTAGATGACCAGCAACAGGTTAGAGAGATTTTGAGTCGGGCAGCAATTCCGCTTCTTTTTTTCCCTTATGAATTTCCCTTTCATCTTCATAAATCGTCACCCTTGCAGTTGATATATGGTTTTTGTTTTGATGTTTTTTCTTCTTCATTCTATTTCCTTCCAGAATCATAAAAAAAATCATTTTTGATTGATGGTTTTGTAGAATAAGCTTGAGCATTTGATTGTGGAGGATTCAAGATGTTATGGGACTCTCAAACAAGGACCCAAGGTCCGAAAGAACTTCAGGCACTATTTTTAATAATATGATTTTTCCATTAGCTTATATATATGGCTTTTTTCATTGACAGTGAGAAAGTGAGTGATATTGGATAATGTCACATTCCTCGAGCCTGGACATTTGGTGGTGCTTGGAAGACAAAAAAAAAGAGGTAATTTCCGAATCAAAAGAAGTAATAACCTGCTCGGAAGTCTTACTGTTAAAGACTGATTGAGTGATCATGTCTTTACTTGGTTGTTTCTCAATCAAAGGTTGTCTAGGGCTGAACTTCAGCCAGTAGAGTATAGATTGACATTTATGCTTTTTGGTGTTTTGTCGCAGTCAAGTTGATATCTTTTCTCATGATTTATTTTTAATCATCAAGTCTGAATTGCTATTTTGCAGTAGCTGACCTGTATGAAACAGTTTACCAGTTTGATTTTACTTGCTAATGGTTTTGAATTTGATTGTATTAAAATTTCAGTATATTCATCGCAATTAGCTAATGCAATTAGTATTAGGTTAAGGATCAGAATTTGTTGAAGAATGCTACAGCAATGGTGCTTTTGTGATACTGAAATTAGGCTAACATTATCTTCTTTCCTATTCAGGTAAAGGGTGCACCTATTTGGCTTGGCTGCATATTACGTTTTAAAGATCTTTGCATATCAAGGGGAGATCGCGGCCTGTTTGTGCTGGCCAAGGAGGGGAGTCCTGATTTTCAAGGTGATGAACTAAAATTAAGTACTTTTCATATCAATGCTATCGCATACATGAAGTCACTATACTTTGTATTTTGCTGATAGTCACTATACCTGTAAATATAACTATATACGTGTTTGTGGTTTGGAACTGGAACTGCTTTTATATCTACTTGAATATAGAATGATGGTTCTGACAATGGCATGTTGTGTATGATGATGAGTTGAGCTACTGCCTCAATAGAATCTGATATTTTTATTTTCCTTTTCGAGCAACTTGTGCTTCTGAATGTGGAAAATATGTGTGGTGTTGTGTGATCAAGTGTGTTGTTGCTGCAGATACCATTTGAGGTTACGATATCTATGAGCGAGTTGTTGTCTTCTCTCTACACTAGAAGAGATATAAGAAGAAGATTGACAATGGAGTATGAATTATCTAGATATGCTGGTTTTGAGAATGTTATTCGGTGAGCCAAAGACATGTAATCAAGTATTCCTGGATGATACCAATGATCAGGAACTTCTGTATTTGTATTTATTTTGGTGTAGTTGCCAATCATGAGCTATTAATGTATTTCATTTTAAAATATTTCATTTTATTTTAAAATGAAAGGTTTTGTATATTATTAGTCAATATTAACTCAAGTTCTATCTATATATTTATATGCATATATTTTTTAAATGCAGTCATTCATGAATCTAACGTTTTCTAATTTTTCATAATCATTACCTTTGTTTGGCAAATTTATTGCCAAAAACAACCTTCCAGGTTTAAATTAAAAACAAAAAATCAAAACTTGAGTTATTCAAATATAATATATTTAATTTAATCCGTGCAAAAGCACAGGTGTTATCTAGTGTTATAAAAAAAAGGACCTAAGTGCTACGTACGTACGGGAAGCCACCTACAGAATCCTAACCTGATATGGCGTATCTTCTTGATGTGATCTGGTTGCTTGATGTACCTATATGTGATGTATAATGTCTCAATTTGTTTGAAATATAATGTGATAATTAATACATTTCACTCTGTCTGAAATCCAGTGCCGTTTTGTTTGAAATCCAGTACGTTCTGCTTTGCCTTTTAGTCATAAAATAGTCTCTGGAAATTTATTTAATTGGATGAGATAACTTGAATGAGAGTGCATTAAAAGAAACGAAATGAGATGAACTAAATATATATATATATATATATCTTATAATAAAATGATAAAACGGTCATATGATATTATGAAATACTGCATGATTTATGTGAAATTCCATGAGTGTTGGGCTGATTTTATTCTAGTTAGATTGGGAAAATATATCTTCTTGGGATTAACTTCTGATGTGGGATTGAACTAAATATGTCTAAGGGATTAACTCCATGTTTTATTGATCTGAGCAGCACTAACACTGTGATATAGAATGCTTTGAAAACTGAAAATATAGAACCAAGGAATCTGAGTTTAAGGTGTTTGTCTGCCTTTTGTTATGTAGGACGAAACCTTTGATATGTAACATTGCTAGGGAATCAAGGATAATGATAACTCAATTCATAATTAGTTTATTCAAAGGAAAAAAAAAGGAATTTTTTTCAGATCATAATGGTGTTGGTATCAAGGGTCATGTGTATTTCCTGAGTTTATTTTCGGAGAATATCACTGGGCGTAAAATCTCATTATGTGTTTCTATGGCATGACAGATTTACGTTGAAGACGTGCTGGGTTAGGAATGCTTGATGCACCCTCTGTTTGTTCCACTTATAGGCTTGCTGAACCTACTATCTTAAGCTAAGTAATATTAGCGTAGTCGTGGCGCGTGTGCCTAGCTAAAATAAGTAGTATGTTACTGTAATATAACTTCTGATGTGGGATTGAACTAAATATGTCTAAGGGATTAACTCCATGTTTTATTGATCTGAGCAGCACTAACACTGTGATATATAATGCTTTGAAAACTGAAAATATAGAACCAAGGAATCTGAGTTTAAGGTGTTTGTCTGCCTTTTGTTATGTAGGACGAAACCTTTGATATGTAACATTGCTAGGGAATCAAGGATAATGATAACTCAATTCATAATTAGTTTATTCAAAGGAAAAAAAAAGGAATTTTTTTCAGATCATAATGGTGTTGGTATCAAGGGTCATGTGTATTTCCTGAGTTTATTTGCAGAGAATATTCACTGGGCGTAAAAGCTCATTATGTGTTTCTATGGCATGGCAGATTTATGTTGAAGACGTGCTGGGTTAGGAATTCTTGATGCACCCTCTGTTTGTTCCACTTATAGGCTTGCTGAACCTATTATCTTAAGCTAAGTAATATCAGCATAGTCGTGGCGCGTGTGCCTAGCTAAAATAAGTATTATGCTATTGTAATATAACCATCCGCTATGAAATACTTCTGTTTAACTAGAAGCAAGTGTGTTTTCTTTTGTCATGTAAATATAATCCAGATTTATTACTATTGTAATAAAGCATCTCTTGTACTCTGGAACTACAACTCTATCTTCTGTTGAGTTCTGGAAAAAAATTCATGTTGACGTTTCACGGTTAAGCTTGATTTATCATTTAACAAGTTAACTAGGACGTCACACCGCCAGTCAACTCCTCAGACTCGTCGTGGATCCCATCCACCCTTCACCACCACTGAACCCTCTCCACACCCCTTTCCTTCCTTTCCCGCGGTGCCATCTCCGAAAGCTTCTTCATTTCCTGAATCTGCCGCTCTTCCGCCACCCTCGTTCACCGATTCATGGCCGGCGTAGTTGAGCGCCGGTGATTCAAAGCTGCGATGGAGGAGAGGATGGGATTGGGGTGTGGTGATACCAGGCCCAAGCCCAAATACCTCATGATAGTATGGGCTTGGCCCGTCACAGGATAAAGCTAGTTTGGCAGTATCCGGGTTCGTACAACTCGGACAGCGACACACACTAGAGGACACTCGGAACATGGACCACTCGGGAGGCATGGGTTATTGTATAAATAGTGCCCCTCAGCACTATTCCAAGTAAGTATCTTCTGACTATTCAAGTGATTACCCCTTTTCTCTTCCGAGATCCATCTTTCATCATCACGCCGAAGGGTCTACCCTCGGGTACCTCCCGGGGTTCTGTCTTGCAGGACCAGATATCGGATCAGGGATCAGGGGCTTATTCGGACTGACCAGGCAGGCAGCATCAAGTTGGCATGCCCGGTGGGACACGATCTGTGTTCACAAAAAGCATTAAGATGCCGCCTCGAGGTCGGCCGCCGCGAAGAGGTAGAGGAGGAAGAAGACCGGAAGCGGTAGAGGAGGACCTTACTTTGCGCCAAATGAGGGATCGAGCGCGCAAGGGGAAGGCTCCAGCGCATTCGGATCCAGACGTCTCTGAAGGAGATTCAGAGCCGGAAGGAGAGAGGGAACCGGAAATGACGCAGGACGATCGCGACAGAAGGGAGTTCGCCGCCACCCAGGAGGAGGAGTACCGCCGTTGGCTGGCGGCAAAGCAAGGATCGGGGTCGGGGACGAAACCGACTGAAGAACGGTCGAACCCTCCGGTGACCGAGGTCCGAGTACCCCCGGTTCAGCTTGGGTCAGGATCTAACCCGACCCCGATGGGACCTCCTACGGGTTTACCTCCGTTGGCTGCGGAGGTGGTCAGCCGAGGACCCCCTGCCGTTCACGGGCAGTAGAGTCTTCGGCCTCCGGTTGTGATAGACTTGGAAAGGCAGGCTGGGAGTGTAGGGCAACCAGCCGGAATGGTGCCAGGATATGGCCAAGGTGGGGGCTATCCCGGTTATGGAGCTCCAGGACACGGGATGATTCAACACGGATATCAGGGGTACCCCCCCGCACCAGGAGGGTATTACGCCCAACCCCCTGGAGCCTCGGGGGGCTGGGCCCCCGGGATGCAAGGACCGGTGTGGATGCAAAGCCAAGCACCGATGGCCGGATACGCCATGGCTCAGCCGGCCCCGGTCGCAGGAACCTATGGCACATACCCGGCAGTTGTAGATCGGGCCCCGGCGGCTCTAAACTCGGTAGAGGAGAGGTTGGATCGGTTGATAGGAAGGAATGGAGGAAGGCCTACCTCCCCCTGGATAGGTTACATCAGCACTTTCCCTTGGCCGATGGGAATGAGAGTCCCGGAGGGGGTGCCGACCTACAGTGGGGAGACTGATCCAGAGGAATTTGTCAGGACGTATCATAACGTCATGGGAACACGTGACATTCGGGAGGAGCTTATGTGCAAGCTGGTGAGCTCGTATCTGAGGGGAAGCTGTTTGTCATGGTTTGAGGCGCAACCCTCGGAAAGTTTTAGGAACTACTATGATTTTTCGAGGGCTCTGATGCACAGATATGAGACCAAAAGGAAGAAGTACCTCCCTCTGGCCGAGGTGGCTTATAGTCGGCAATCGGCAAAGGAGGAAGTGCGGGGTTTCCACAGGAGGTACATGGATGATTCTATGAAGGTGATCGACAGAGACGCTCAAGTGAAGGCCCTGATAGCAGGGTTCATTGCAGGGCTGAGAGACGAGGTGCTATGGGCAAAACTCATGGAGAATATCCCGACCACCTTTCACCAGCTGGATCTTGAGGTGGAGATGTATTGTTCGCTTCTCGAAGGGAGTAAGAAGAGGAAGGAGGAAGGGTACTTCGAGGACAAGGGGATGGGAAAAGGTGACAAGGTTCGGGTGGCTGATCCCGGCAGGAGGGAAGCGGGCCCGGCTCCGATGAGGCCGAGGGTAGACCCCCCTCGGGCTGAAACGTTCACTCCCCTGACGAAAACCCGGTCGGAGATCCTGACAATTCATCGAAACCTGTTTCAAGACCCGGCCCCCATACCGGGAAATCCGACTCCAGCGAATGCAGCTAAATATTGTGCTTTCCACAAGTCTAATGGACACACAACAGATGGTTGCCGAAGCCTAAGGGTGGAGATTGAGAAGTTGATCGAGAGAGGACAGTTAAGAGACTGTGTGAGCCAGGAGAACCAGCGTCCGGTGACTGGGCAGCAGGCCGGAGCGGGGAGGAAGAGGAATTGGAGGAATAGGCCGCGGAATGATAACCAGCGAGGGGTTCCGGCTCCGGCCGCCCAGCCGGGTGCGGCAGCTCTGGTTATGGCACCGGAACCGGTTAATCAGGTCCCTCCCCGGATGATAAATGTCATACATGGAGAAGTAGGGGGTGGGCCCCAGTCCCATGCAGCGGCTAAGGCCCGGAGCCGGTATGTGCCGGCTGGTGAGGACAGGGAGAAGAGACTGCGCCCCACCGAGGCCATCACCTTTTCGGATGAGGATCCGGTGCCCAGTCTAACTCCCCATACGGATCCGATGGTGATCACGGCGGAGATAGAAGGATTCACGGTCAAGCGAGTGTTCATTGATGACGGAAGCAGTGTGGAAATCATGTTTGCTTCTTGCTTTGACCAGCTGGGAATAGGCCGCCACAACCTTCGCCCGAGCACCTCTCCCTTGTCAGGGTTTACCGGCCGCACGGAGCATCCCTTGGGGGTGGTGTCCTTAACAGTAACAGTGGTCGACGACCTGGACAGGAGCAAGAAGACATCGGTCCGGTGCAACTTCGCGGTTATAGACGCTCAGTCCCCATACAACATCATCATCGGACGGCCGTGGATGGCTCAAGCCAGGGCCATTTGCTCAACGTACCATTTGACCATGAAGTTCCCAACTAGTCAGGGGGTGGCGACGGTTCGAGGAAGCCAGTCCACGGCCAGAAGTTGCATGCTCACAGCCCTTCAGGAGGCTAGGAAGGCCCCGGTTGGAGCAGTGCAGGGAGAAGTAGGTCCGGGGGATGTAGAAGATATGCAGGTGGGGAGCCGAGGCACGATCAAGGTCGGGAGAAAAATGCCGACCGATGTGAAGGAAGAGTTACGATCCTTGCTTTCAAAATACGAAGATGTGTTTGCATGGGAAGAGAAGGACTTCACAGGCGTACCTCCGGAGTTAGCTCTCCATAAGCTGAATGTATACCCCGAGTTAAAGCCGATCCGACAGAAGAAGAGGGCCTTGGCAAGGGATAGGGCCGAGGTGGTGAGACAGGAGGTGTTGAAGTTGCTGGAAGCCGGGGTAGTAGAAGAAATTATATACCCGGAATGGTTGGCTAACCCGGTGTTAGTAAAGAAGCACAATGGGTCCTGGAGAATGTGTATCGACTTCACCGATCTTAACAAGTGTTGCCCAAAAGACAGTTACCCTCTTCCCCCGGTCGACCGGTTGGTGGAAGCCATCACCGGGTACGAGGCTCTGGCTTTCTTCGATGCATACCGGGGCTATCACCAGATTCAAATGTCGGGAGAGGACAAGCCGAAAACAGCTTTTATCACAGATTTTGGAACTTATTGCTACAGGCGGATGCCGTTCGGCTTGAAGAATGCAGGGGCGACGTACCAGCGGATGGCAGACTCGATATTTCGAAATCAGCTGGGCCAGAGCATGGAGCTATACGTTGACGACATGGTGGTGAAGAGCCGAAACTACCCGGGTTTCTTAGAAGACTTGGGAGAGATGTTTGGCATTCTAAGGAAGGTCAACCTGAAGCTAAACCCCGAGAAGAGTGTGGTAGGAGTAGCGGCTGGGAAGTTCCTCGGATATATGGTGTCTAGCAGGGGGATTGACGTCAATCCGGAGAAAGTGGAGGCGATAAGCCGGATGCAGTCGCCAAAGAACGTAAAGGAAGTGCAAAAACTGATGGGTTCCCTGGCAGCCTTGAGCCGTTTTCTGTCAAAAGGTGCCGAGAGACAACTTCCCTTCTTCAACATACTAAGGAGGGCAAAGAAGTTCGAGTGGACAGAGGAATGTGAGAAGGCATTCGGGGATCTGAAGGAACATTTGAGCCGGCCCCCGACCCTCTCGAAGCCGAAGGAGGGGGAGGATTTGCTCTTATACCTGTCCGCATCCGCATCGGCTGTCAGTGCGGTACTGGTCCGAGAGGAAGACGGGAGGCAGTGTCCGGTATACTTTGTCAGCCGGGCATTACAGGGTCCGGAGACTCGGTACACAAGTCTGGAACAGCTGGTGTTGGCGCTGGTTTACGCCTCAAAACGGTTGCGCCCGTATTTCCAGGCTCACCCGATTGCGGTCCTGACCAACCACCCCCTGAAGCAGGTGATGCTCAAGCCAGAGGCGTCGGGACGTTTGATGAAGTGGGCCATAGAGTTGGGGGAACACGAGATAACATATCAGCCGAGGAAAGCCATTAAGGGCCAGGCAATGGCGGATTTCCTGACAGAGACGGTCGGGTCAGACACGGTGGCCGAGGAAGAGCCTGAAGCAAGCCCGGGATGGACATTGCATGTCG
Organism: Sherardia arvensis; assembly: GCA_948330725.1. Classification (NCBI taxonomy): domain Eukaryota; kingdom Viridiplantae; phylum Streptophyta; class Magnoliopsida; order Gentianales; family Rubiaceae; genus Sherardia; species Sherardia arvensis. The sequence goes on from OX415244.1 coordinate 8,994,290, forward strand.
ACGGGTCAGCGCATGCAGGAGGCAGTGGAGCCGGAGTATTGTTGACATCCCCGGAAGGAGAGGAGTACCACTATGCGTTACATTTCGACTTTAAAACCACGAATAACGAGGCAGAATATGAGGCGCTGGTAGCAGGACTCAAACTGGCTCGGGAATTAAAGATAGGAAAGATCCGGGCATTTAGCGACTCTCAGATCGTAGTTCAGCAGGTGAATGGGGAATACGAGGCAAAGGAGAGAAGTTTGCAAAGGTACTTGGAGCTGGTCCAGCCTATGATCCGGCAGTTCAATAGTTTCAGCTTGGAGCAGGTGCCAAGAGAACAGAATGAAAAGGCCGACGCGTTGAGCAAATTGGCATCTTCGAAGTTGAAGCCAGGACAGAAGGCGCCTCTCAGAAGGGAGACACTGGAGAGGAGAAGTTACGAACAGGCTGATGAGATCCTGGCAGTGGAGGTGGTGCCAGAAGACTCTTGGATGGCTCCGATTCGAGCGTACCTTCTGACAGGAGAGGTCCCGGCCGACCGAGTGGTGGCCAGGAAAATCCGGGTCAAGGCGCCGAAGTATACACTCCAGGAAGGGGCACTGTACAAAAGAGGCTATCTCCAGCCATTGCTGAAGTGTGTGGAACAGCAGGAGGGCAAGTACCTGGTCCGAGAAGTTCATGAAGGTCCGAATGGTAGTCATCAAGGAGCCAGAACTGTGGCTCGGAAGATTTTACGGATGGGGTACTATTGGCCTACCATGTTTGAAGACTCGCAGGATAGGGTTCGGTCATGCCTTCAGTGCCAGAAGTTCGCACCGCTAGTGCACGTACCAAGGGAAGAGATGATGGGGAATAACAGGTGCCTGGCCTTTCAGCAGATGGGGACTGGATCTGGTCGGACCCTTTCCTACTGCTCCCGGCAGCTTGAAGTACCTGATTGTGGCTATCGATTACTTCACCAAGTGGGTGGAAGCCGAGCCCCTGACTAACATCCGGGGGTCTACCTGCGTGAAGTTTTGTTGGAGGAACATCGTATGCAGGTTCGGAGTTCCGAGGGCCATAGTAACTGACAATGGAGCGCAGTTTGAAAATGATCCTTTTAAGTCTTGGTGTGTAAAATATGGAATAAACCAGAAGCTGACGTCAGTTTACCATCCGCAAGCCAACGGCCAGGTGGAGGTGACGAACCGGACAATCGTAAGTGGGATTAAGACCCGGCTACAGGGAGCAAAGGGTAACTGGGTGCATGAGCTCCCGAGTGTTTTGTGGGCTCATCGGACTACGGAAAGTTCGGCAACCGGAGAATCCCCCTACAGTCTGACGTATGGATCCGAGGCGGTAATCCCGGCCGAGATTGGCATCCCTAGCCTTCGGACGGCCGAGCCGGTCCCCGAAGAAAAGAATGAAGAGGAAGCCAGGACAAATCTGGACTTGCTGGAGGAAAGAAGAGAGAGGGCGGCCCTGCACGAGGCTAAGGTGAAGGAGAAAGTAAAGAAGTATCACGACAGGAGAGTCAGGAAGGAGCAGTTCAAGGTAGGAGACAGAGTTATGAGAAGAAACGACAAGAGTCACCAGGAGCCGGAAGGCAAGCTGGCACCCAACTGGGAAGGACCGTATCGGGTGATAGAAGCCCACCCGGGCGGGAGTTATGTGCTGGAGGATCCAGCGGGGAGGGGAATTCCCCGAAGGTGGAACATAGCAAACCTCAGGCGGTTCTATGGATAGTCGCTGGCACTTGTTGCCTAGATAGAATAGCCTCTGGCACTTGATGCCTAGGTAGAATAGCCTCTGGCACTGGATGCCTAGGTAGAATAGCCTCTGGCACTGGATGCCTAGGTAGGGTAGATCCCCGGCGGTAGGAGCCCGGGATAGAAACCTAGAGGTCGGACGACCGAAAGGTAGGTAGGAGGACACCCTGGGAACAGGGATTTTTGTAAAAAGGGCTTGCCCCCTTGTGTCCGTTTTTAAAAGAAGGAATGAATGCGCGCATTAGAATGTTAAAATTGAAAAATATGTCGTTTACTGAAAATTATTGTACATATTAGGAACAAGAAGGTTACAACTGTCTACAGGACCGGACTGTTACAGACTCGGAAGAGTTACACAATAGAAAATTATCCTATTCTGGAGCCCGGGAGGAGGACGCCTCGCCGGGAGGAATTCTCCTGGTCTCGCGACGACTCCTCTGAACAGTCATCTCCAGCATTTGCTGCTCTTCGGCCGAAGTGTGAGGAACGTCCGTACCATCATTAGGGGCGCCCCCTGTCCTTGTCGCCGAGTTAGGCGTTCTTTGTCTAGTTTGGGCAGTAACCCTGTTCGTAGCGGCCGGATCCCCAATTCGGACGGGAGTTTGCCTTGCAACTCTTTGTCTGGTTGATACATCCTCGGTACCGACTATTTTCTTCTTGCCTTTCTTGTCATTCCGGGGCGGGCGTGAATCGCCGCGGGGTGGAGGATCGGCTCCCTGAGCAGGATCGGAAGCCCTTCCCTGACCAGGGAATTGGGCACGGAATCGGGCTGCGACCGTCCGGAGCCGGGCCAAGCGCCGCTCGGAAGCTTCCAAGTCCAACAGCTGAGGAGCATGCTCATATTTTTCATAGGCCAGGTCGACTTTGTCCGGAGGAGGAATGCGCGATAAGGACTCGGGAAGGATTTTTCGACTCAATATGTTCTTCCTCCAACCCTTAGCCGCCTGGTAGGCAGATGCCCAGCTGCCCGATGTCCGATCAGAACTTTCCATCCAGGCGATGAGATCGTCGACGGCCCGAGGAACGTCAGTTAGTACGGGTACGTCGACCTCTCCCTGGCGGAGTCCCAGCAGGTGGTAGGAAAGATGAACTATTACCAGCTCCTGCTGCAGAGTCCGATTTCTAGTGGCCAGTCTCTCGTTCTCAGTTTCCAGTGTGGTAACTTGCCTACGGAGCTCGGTCGTGTTCTGCATTCGCTGGCACTTGTTGTAGTACAGGATGACATCATGCCACACCTCGTCCAGTTCCTTTTGGATCCGGACCTGGAAATTGTGGTGTTGGGCCTCCGTCTCTGTCATAACCTGGTCGAACTCCAGAACTCGGTCGATATTTTCGAAGGCCATCCAGTAGCATTTCGGCAGGGACCCGAAGTCCTCTTGGATCTGGAGCAGGCAAGTGAGCAGACAATCGGCATCGGGAAACTCTGAGATCAGGGGGCCGAGTCCTCCTTCAGATAGTAGATCGATCAGACTCGGACAGCCGGCCCAGACTGGAGCCGGGGGAAGAACGGGGACGCTAAGGACTCTAGAAGAACCCTGATGCCAACATGATCAAGTCAGGACACACACAAAAAAAAAACAAAGCAATAAATAGAAGCAACGGCACCGAGAGAAATAGAAAGCATGTTTATTCATCAAGATGAGGGCCCGGGGTTGGAGATCCGGGAGGAAAATTACAAAACAGAATAGTAAAAAAAAATTAAGGGGAAAAAATCTAACTAACATTCGGAGCTGCTCCTCCTTGGTTGTCCCCGTCATCGCTACTGTCATTGTCCGAACCATCATCGGAGAAGAGTAGAGGAGGGGACAGAGGGGTCTCGGCGGTACCCGGGTTCGCCTGGCCGGCCTCCGGGGATGAGGAGGTCTCAGCCTCGAGTTCTTTTGGATCGAACAATCCCCTGTAATGCCCATATACGGTGCAGTATTGAGGAAAGTTCTCGTCTTCGGGCAGATTGGCTCCGGAGACTGGAGCAGGGGGAAGAGGGCAAGGAAGCCGAACCAAATCAGTTGACATTTGCTTTTCCCGCAACGCTTCCCATAGTTTGGGAGAGAGGCCCTTCATGCCACCTTTCTGGAGGGTATTCACCAGGTGCAGTTGTTGGTCCTCGGCGTTCGGGTTGTACCACTGCCGTTTGAACGACGCTCGGATTGAAGGAGGGAACCAGCCCCGAACTTGCATATAAGTATTATGGCACTGGTGGGCATTGGCGGCCATGCTCAGCTCGGTAAGACGGAGTGACAGAGTTTGGCTGGCCAGGACCTTGTCAACGACGGCTTCGGCGAACTCTAGTTGATCCTTATAGTTTGTCGCCCGAGCAGCCTCCAGCTCTCTCTCCAGGGCACTCACCCTGACTCGAAGTTGAGCCGAGACCTCTCTCTCGGCCCGGAGCTCGTTCTCCTTCTCGGCCCTCAGTTCTTCTTCTTTCCCTTCGAGATGATGCCCGAGGAAGGAAGCAAGGGCGGCTTGAAAAGCAGGGGAGTTGGCAAACTCAGAACTGAGAAGTTGAACCTGCAGGGTAGATGAGTTTTTTAAGTAATAATAATAATAAGAGAGACAGAAGGATAGTAAAGGAAAAATACCTTAGGGTTGGCAGATGAAATTTGTGGAGTGTTGACAGAGGATGATGGGGTTGGAGATCCACTCGTCCGATGCCTCTTCCCGCCATGATCGCAGCTCTCCCCTTTCCGCTTGCCGGGAACGAAGGGGGGGGAGGAGGAATCTCAGGGGCGGGGATGGTGGTGTACCTAGACATAGGCGACCTGCCATCTCTAGCCAGGGGCCATAGGGGCATCCCTCGGCCAAGAGGTGGCCCCGGGATAAGCACGGGAGTACCTAGGGTTCCGGCTGGAACAATAGCAGGATTAATTTCGACAGGATCTCGAACGGACTCCTGTTGAGCTGACGCTTCGGTCACGAGTACCTCCGGATGCCCTCGGCTAACCTCAGGATCGGGTGTAAGATCAATGATTTCAATGGGATCAAGGGTGAGGGGTCCCGAGCCAAGGGGAGGAGCCTGAACGGTCTCTTTCGTCTTGTTCTTATCTTGTTGGTGCCCCTGTTGCGAGTCAGGACCAACATGGTGATCCTGATCACCCCCCTTAGTCTTGTTCTTGTCTTGTTGGCGCCCCTGCTGCGAGTCAGGATCGACATGGCGATCTTGATCGCCCCCTGCCTTTTTCTTATCCCTGGCCTGCTGACCCTTTGGCTGCGGGTTGGTTTTTGCCAAAGGATCCGGTTGGGCATCCTTGTGAGGGCCACCCTTCTTTCTCTTCTCCGATGGAGATGGCTCAGGGTCGGCCCCAGTTCCTGCTTGGGTGACCTTCCGGCCTTTCTTCTTAGGGATCGGCACCTCAGGGTCATTTTCCAAAGTAGGAGCTGAAAGGAGGAAGATAGTTGATTAGAATTTGAATTAAGAAGAAGTAAGGAAAAAGGTAGAAGTTAGACATACCCAAAACAGGCCAAGTGACGACCCAACGACTGTCCTGGAAGGCACTGGCCGGGTATATAGCGCGGGGGAAGAGATACAGCGAGTTGCCAGCGAGCCAGTATTGGTCAAGGTTGAGATTGTCCGAGGCCAGGGCAGTATGAGATGCGAGCTGAGTATCAGGAAGGAAGGCTTCCCGGGCGTCGACGACGACGTTGTTATTCCAGCCGGGGACCGGGAAGAGTTCAGGGTTGACCTTCACATACCCCTTCTGCTGCCAGTTCTTCGTCGAGTCCTTTTTGCCAAGGATGAAGTCCTGGACCCCGGGCCGTGCTTGAACGGTATAGATCATCTCTTTACCCGGGCACTTGATAAGCATATAGAAAGACCTCCACAGATTGAAAGAGGGGTCAATCTTGCATCGAAGGCTCCTGACCAGAAAGCCCATCATCACCGCAATCACATTCGGATGTAGTTGGCAGGGTGAGATTGTGTAGAACTCCAGAAACCGGGAGTACAACGGGGGGAAGGGAAGACTTAAACCCCACATAAAGTGAATCCGGGGGATGCACCGGACAGACCTCACGGACTCCTCGGCCGAAACAGAGGAGACCTGGGCGTTCAAGGGTATCGGAACCCCCATGCCGCTGAGGCACTTGGTGGTCCAGACGTCAGCCTTCATTTCGTGCTTCCGGGCGTTGTCTATCTGTCTTTGCTCTCGGTTCTTGGAGCGTTTGAAGATCGGAGCGGAGGGAGAGACGTTGCTACAAAGATGAATCGGCTTGTAGGACGCCGATGAGCCAACGGAAGCCGAAGGGGGAGGAGCAGTACTCTGAAGAGAGTAAGTCATGACGGCATCGGACTGATCGACGTTGGAGGACTGAGCATTGTTTGAGGCCATAGTGATCGAAGAGGAGAGAGAATATGCAGATTTGGAGAGGAAAAAGTGGCAGCAAAAACTTAGAAAGTTGAAAGCGATTTGCGAAAATGATGGGGGAAAAAGGCCTATTTATAGAAAGCAAGAAGAGGAAAGCGAAGGAGTTGAATGGGCTTGGGACGCGAGAAAGCAATGATGACGTCCATTAATCTTTCTTGAAAAGGGCGCGTCCAACTCATTTTTGTCGGGCCGGGGCGAATACAAAAAGCCAATCCTCCCGCCCTCGGATCAGAGGAGTTCATACCCTCGGACGGAAGAATCGGCTTTTGGGGGGCTAGTGGTGATACCAGGCCCAAGCCCAAATACCTCATGATAGTATGAGCTTGGCCCGTCACAGGATAAAGCTAGTTTGGCAGTATCCGGGTTCGTACAACTCGGACAGCGACACACACTAGAGGACACTCGGAACATGGACCACTCGGGAGGCATGGGTTATTGTATAAATAGTGCCCCTCAGCACTATTCCAAGTAAGTATCTTCTGACTATTCAAGTGATTACCCCTTTTCTCTCCCGAGATCCATCTTTCATCATCACGCCGGAGGGTCTACCCTCGGGTACCTCCCGGGGTTCTGTCTTGCAGGACCAGATATCGGATCAGGGATCAGGGGCTTATCCGGACTGACCAGGCAGGCAGCATCAGGGTGACCTTCTGTTTGCGGTGGTAGTAGCGTCTTTGTACATTAATTAATTGGCATATATTTGTATTAATTAATTAACTCGCTCATCTCGCCATGTTGCTGGTGACAGCCTCCGGCATCTGGTGGAGTCTTCCAGTTGCATATATGTAAAGAACATATTGAGTTTGACTTTGCTGTTGTTAGGACCTTGTTGCAATTACTGTTATTAGATGAGTTGGATTGCAAGTTTCGTTTATAAATATTTATGAGGAGTATTATCGTCACTTCAAATTTAATTTGGACCTGCATAAGCAAACATGACCTTCATTTAGTAAATCCCGTAAAAAAGGCGTGTTTACATGTTTTAGAAGATGGGGTGCGAGTGGCCCACGCGTGAAAAAAGTAATTGTAATTGAAGAACCGTCTCTAAATTCATTTACATTTATATTTTGTTTAGATATATACATCGTTACTCAGGAGACCTTCTTCAGATTTAATGAGTCTCGTAAGCAATCCTAATATATAAGATGATCTAGATAGCTTTTAGTAGTCTCTCTGATATCATGTCAAGTATTGGATTGCGTTTTTAAGCGGGGTATGGTATTCATCATAAAAATGTAAAATCACCAAGTTCACATTCATAATAATATATAATAGAAGACAACATTTCTCATTAATAATAAAAATAACCCAAGTGTACTTTTCACCTAATACATTTTAGTTATCTTGTTTTACAAAATTGTGACACGTCGTGTCGTAGGGATACGGGGAACCGTAGACTTCAAAGGAAGTGCGGTTCAACACCCAGTCTCCGACTGCATGTGCGATTTTCTTTCCATTCAAAGCAGGAGAATTCGCGCTAAGCCAAGTCTGTGTTGAGTCGGTTTGACAATGTGTATAACAGCCGTTGATGAAATATCCTGGGGTTGCTGATAGCGAACTAACACCTTCTTTGAATCCATTCAAGAATTCCACCTCAAGTTGTTGTATGATTTTCAATTGTTCAGCTGTGCAGTTTGCTAAATTATTTTTGCACGTCAAGAAACCCGGAGGAGCGACACTATCTGGAGCATAGTTCATACCAATCTGCCAAACATCGTAAGCTGGATTCACGAAAAAGATTGGTGTTTGAATATAGCGTACCATATTCTGGGGAAAGAAACACAGACCGGGTTTCATAGTGGACGTGCATGGATCCGGCAAGTATTTCTCCGATCCGTGTAAACTCACTACTTGATCGTAGTAAGTCTCAACTCTTGGCGCACCACTAAGATCCTTAATGTTTACGAAATACCCAGCATCTGCAATACATTTTACGTCGATTCTTGAATTGTTTGAGGATAGAATTTTTGCGAATCTATCGCAGTTGAGAATGACGCTCAAGCCTCCAGCTGAACAGCCCGACAGGAGGACTTTCTCCGCATTGTTCATCCCCTTGGCTAACAGCTCATCGACCATAGCCTTGAAGATCCTGGCTCCTCTGAAGTAGAGATTATTCACCGGATCGACAGCTTCAACTTCGCCGGTGAATGAAGCCCCGTCACAGTACCTGATTTCGATTCTATTCCAGTTATAAAAATCAGGATTGAACTCTGACTGGTTGTGTAGCATTCCGTAGAACTGAACGTCGGACTTGTTCATGTGCTTGGAGGATCCAAGCCAGCCATTTGATCGACCCTTGCAATCGGAAACAACGTTGCACCAGGCTCCTCCCTGGAGAAAAACTATCCAATTTTTTATCCCGGCTCCGAATCCTTGGTCGAAGTGATACGCCGGAGCAGATCCGTCCAGGCAAACGGCGCCCTTTTCAACAGCCGTTTCCAGAATCGTCATGTCCACGAGCTGCTGGCCATCAACTTTGAACAGAATCAGAATTACACAAAAAGCAGAAAACGACGAGTTTATCATTGTTGCAGTTGAAAGATCTGGGGAAAAGATTTGATGAGGAGCTAAAATTTCAGAAAGTAAAAACAATTAGGGGGAAAGATTTCTTCTGGAGTATGTATTATTTCTTTTCACAAGATAAAAGTGTGGCACAGACTGGGTTTTTATAAACAAGAAAGTCGAGAAACCAGCAAAAATATCATATGAACAACAAACAAGCCACAAGTGAAACCTCAAAAACAACAAGCCAAACAGTAGAGCATGGCGCAGGACAGAATTCAAATGACGTCGTTGTCTTTGAGGTCGACTTTGCATCCCATGTTTCCAGAATCAAGCTGTGATCATACTTTTTCTTCATTTAATTTATTGAATGCATTAGGTCGACTTTGCATTTCTCAATCCAAAAAAAGCATGTCTACGTTTATTTTGGGAAGACATGGGAAAAAGTTGAAATAATAATTCATTCAACTAACGCATTACACTTTTTCTCATTCAATAATAACTTGACATGTGGCACTTTTTCTCATTCAATAATAACTTGACATGTGGCATGTTAAATGATAGAAAGATAAGGTTTATGTCCACCTCAATTTAAAATTAAAGTGGACCTAATTATATAACAGTAACCTGAGGTTATATGACACTAATATGATAAACTGGACTATTAGGGCCTGTTTGCCAATTTTTTTTTGTAAATCAGTTTAATTCAGTATTTTTTTATTATTTTTTTCAGTTAAGCTTAATATTTTTAAATATTTTTCAGTTCAATTCAGTATTTTTTTATTTTTTTCAGTTATGTTCAGTATTTTAAAATATATTTCAGTTCAGTTTAGTATTTTTTATTTTTTTCAGTTCAGTTCAGTATTTTTAAATATTTTTCAGTTCAGTTCAATATTTTTTATTTTTTTCAGTTTAGTTCGGTATATTTATATCTTCTCAGTTCAGTTCAATTTTATTTATTTTTCACTTCAGTTCAGTATTTTTAAATATTTTTCAGTTTAGTTCAGTATTTTTTTTATTTCTTTCAGTTCAGTTCAGTAAGAAATAAGTTCTAGCAAACAGGGCCTTACTTTTACAGAATCACTTATTTTTAATTTATTTTATGTGATATTTATTTAAATTATATTCAATTTAATCATGTTAAAAATAAAGTTATGTTACTCTAAAGATAAGAACTTTGCTCAACTATTTTTGAGATGTAGCCTGAATGATATACAAAATGAATGTTGGAAAATATTTTGGTTTTAATTAATGTTGAAAATACTTAATTCATCATATAATAATAGCTTGCATGCATATGCGTTGATCTAGCAAGTAGTTTTGGAAACATATATAAATTGTTTTATTTTTTTTGACAATCACATAAATTGTTTTAAGGAATTAAGAAGTAAGATCCAGAAAATTTTTTATGTGGGGAGAATTTGTATGTGGGGCTGTGGGACTAATCAAATGATAAGACGTGTTACGCGGGCCCATGTGCTTAACAGAGGCTAAACGCCCCGTGTGGCTTATATTTTGGTCCCTGTATTCTTTCCTATTATTTCCTTTTTCCATTCTTTCACTTTTCTCATTTTCTTTGTTCAGCTCCCCTTTTCTGAAAATCTCCTCTGATACTACCATTTTTAGGAATTGAATCTCATACTTCTTTTTTTACACGGTAGTACTAATGATGAACTTGCCTTTTAGTTCAGAAGATAATAAGGATTCTCTCAGTTTTGGGTTTTGTTTCCTCACTTTTTTGTGCTGCAAATTTGAAACCCCAACTCCTCAACCGATTCTGAATTCAATGTATCATTTGGTCTCAGCTCTGCAATTTTAATACTAAAGTTCTCTTGAAACTAATTGATTATTAATTAGGGCGAATTTAACAGGTTTAATATATTTAGAAGTCAGAACAAAAGCCATTAGCACTGTCTTAGAAGTCATAACCAACAATTCTAGTTTGAAAGCTGAACAAAGATTCATTGCAACTAGTCAAATTTTAAGAGACAAAATACCTTTTTAAAGAGCTGAGAACTATCATATCACACCAGTTTCATTCTGTTAAATTACAACAACTTCATTATCAGGACATAACATCCTGAATTTATTCAAATTGGAAATCAGCTATACAACACCTCAAGTTTATCACTTAAGAGTCCAAATCCACATCTGTAAGTAATTTTTAGCAGTTTTCTCCGAGTTCTGTAACCGACGCCTTGTTCAAAACTGAGTTCACTCCCAAAAATGCATTCTTTTTCCTCTCCATTGCAAGTCTTCGTTCCCCAGTGGATGGGGAGTTTGATAAAGAAACACTAATCTGCATCTCCTCTACTAAACATCTAGGTTTAGAAACCTCTTTTCAGATTATTCTGCAAAATTAATCATTATGCCATGAATCTTTATGAAAGAAACACACACACAGAACACAAGTAGATCAATTCTCTTAAATAAAGCACAACAGGCAGTAGAGAGAGTATCCAATATACATGCTCCATATTCAAGAATAATATGACCAATTTTCTCCCCACAAAGTTCCATGATTTTTATAGGTTTCTCAAGCATCTGATGTAACAAGAATGTCAAAAACAGTGTCCAATCAGAACACATACACACAGCTTAAGAACAATAATCAGAGAAAACAAAATTGTTTCCATCGGATATGAAGAAAGTCTGGAAAACATAGAAATAAAACGATAATAATGAGCCTGAACGAGTCTAATGAATTCAAATTCCAGCACCACCAACAAGAAATTTCTAGCATATAATTTCAAAGCACGTAATATGAACATTCAACTACCAATTCCAGTATCAAAATGAAAATCAGCCATAAATTCTTCCCAACGTATGCTTGCCCTCAAACATCAATCACATAATTTAATCAAAAACATGCGTGATAAGCATATTATCACGAATAATAAAAGGATTAAGAAGTGACTGTAAAGATCGTGTCTTGACTCGGAGCTGGATACGTGGTCATTTATGGAATCAAAGTCAATTGGTACTGGCGGCGATATCTTCGAGCTCACTGTTAACTAAGAAAGGGATGCCTCGAGATGTGCCGCTACAGAAATTCTCCGGGAACTAGAAAACCCTTTCTGTCAATAAACGACGGCTTCAACGGGCTGGTGCGGAGCATTCGCCGGCGTGACTTTTTTGAACGACCTATCGGTCAGGGATTAGGTGAAATCAAACACTTTGATGAGAAAGCGGGAGCGGGATCGGAAAGAATATAGTGGAGGAAGAACTGGAGTTGCAGATTCTAATTCGATTTTATCTGGTAGGAACTAGGAAGAGAAGCAACATTGGGAGACTTGAAAAACAAGAAGGATGAATGTGGGAAAAGGAAATAATGGAAAAAAGTGAAGGACTATAGAGTAAAAATAATTGTGAGAGATGAGCTACGAACGTTTCTGTTAAGCGAATGGGCCCGCGTAACACGTGTTATCATTTGATTAGTCCCACAACCCCACATACAAATTCTCCTCATATAAAAAATTTTCTGCGAAAAAAAATATTTCATCATGTTAATACAAATTGAGAGGATACAACTTTTTTTGACTCTGATGGATAGTTTAAATCTAATTAGTTTAAATCACTAAATTAATACAATCACCACCAGTCTTAATATTTGAACCTGAATTTTTGTGTGAATGTGATGCATTTTAATCTGAAATGGATGGACTTCGTCTATTCTTTACAAATGGTGATTGTATAAATATACCGGTTAAACATACTTCTAGTCAATCAGAATCTGTCTTAAGTGTGGTAGCTTGATTTTTTTAAGAAAAAGTAAAACCATCACTAAGATTGGAGAGAAAATTTATTAGACTCCCTAGCCATTTAAAACCACAAATGTGTAATATTCTTGCATCTCAAAACTAAGGATTCACAAATGTGAATCAATTGGCTCATTTAGTATGCTACTATTACAAAAAGAATGGTGGACTAAGACTCGTGTATACACTTTTACAAAAAGAAAAGGTTCCTCCATGATAATTAAAGAGCTTAATAGTGAATTGTCAAGGTTCCTCCATGCCAGTGTGATTTGATATTTAATTTGCAGTAGGTATTAGAAATACGTACGATAGATATGTTTAAACAGAATAAGAATTTCGGAAACATTATTAAACTTCATTACAAGAACGTTTTGTATTAGTGTTGAGATTGTGGGTATCGAACTAAGACATAATTCTCGCTAGAACTAGAGACACAATTCTCTCTAGCGAAGAAACTTATTAGGATTATGTAATTTGAATATTCTCATACTATTACATATTTAAGAGCAAGAAATCTGACTAGAAATACGTTCAAATTGGTAGATATACTCCCATGAATACTTGAATTTTACGGGATCTTTGAAACCATGAAGTGGATTCCCGTTGATGAGAAGGCAATAGCCATCTTCCTGTGGTGCCAAAATATTTATATCGATTCCTGATAGATTCTCCTGTGAATCTGGGCACGTAAATTTCACCCGACTTTGAGTACAGGTGCAGTTGTTATACACTTCCACCTCAATTTCTGGCATTTGACGAAGTATTTTGCCTGTTTCTTTCTGATTGATAATAATGCTATCTAGAGTACATTGTTGATTTTCACCTATTTACAAAATTAACAGATAAATAAATTAATTTCAAAAGCTTCAAGAATACAAACGATCGAACTACAAAATTCTGACTCAAATTACTTTAAATGTATGCTCAAGTAAATAATTTACCAGTAAAAGTTTAGAAATTAGAATACATTTTGTAAAGTCCTCTTTTATATATAATTTAATTTTATAAAACTTGGGAGACTGATCATATATTCACTTCTAATAACGAGGGAGATTTGTTCAAACCTTTAGCAGCCAGAGCAACAAAAAGCAAAAAATAGAGAATATTGAGTATGCTTGCCATTCTTTCTTTTCAAATATGTTTGATGATGGGTTATAATGCTCAATGTTTAGGGTATATATATTGATAGTAATTGGAATCTTGAAAGGAAATTTGAAAGGGAATAATTTTTTATATACACACATTGGTTAAAACATTTTTACACATGATCTTTAACATTTTTGTGTATATATAATTACCTTAAATGATAAGCAAACTTGAAAATACGCGTGAAACTATTTTTTTTCGAAAGTAGAAAAGTTGTGTGATTTTTTAGTGAAATTAATTATATTATTATTTCTTAGGATAATGAGCCTGCTAGATAGCATTTTAGGAAATATTTGAAATATTTTATTAAAGCTATCCTCCGTCTCAACTGGATCTGCACCTTTTTCTCACAAATGTTTCGGGACATGTTTGATCATAAATTTCAATAAGTATATTAATAATACTATTATCATATATAATATTGTTGGATTTACAATACATTCTGTTTTTGATGTTTTGAAGTTTTAAACATTGTTAATATATGTAAATAAAGTTATTAATACTCAAACATGTTATGAAAAAATTTATTTTAAATTATACAGATTCAGATGAGACAGAGGACGTAACTAATTTCATTAAGAAATATCACGCGACATTTCTATTTTTTTCAAAAGAATAGTTCTCGTACATGTAAAATGCTAAAGAACGTGCAAAAATGTTTTAACCAATGTGTTGAAAAATAATATCCTAAATAATTTACCTTTCAAGATTTCAATCATGCAAATACCCAAAAACACCGAATATCATAACACATATAAAATCCATACACAATATAAAGCATGAATCCTCGATACAAGAGTGAAATGGATATTGTATTTTAATAATATTTTCTCATTCCTCTCTTCCACGTATCATTCTTTTCATCTCATCTTCTCCATGCATAATCCTCTTCGTCCACACTTTCACAGTAATGACCTTAAAAATATCGAGATCTTAAGTAAAATATAAAGCATTAATGCCTCAAAATTAAAATTATGTATATAATTATTATTTTCAAAATAACCATACATCTATTTATGGAAATTATATATATTACACTGAAATGTATAAGTAAAATATATTTTTCTATTTAAAATTTTCACAATTAGGACCTTAATCTTCACATATGTAGAATAAAATACTTATTTTTTAAATGTGATTACATCCCTTAGTTTCAATAGAAACTGTTATTTCTAGAATAAAAATATATTTTTTAAACTCTTTGATTAATGTTTCCATATATCTTGGTTTTAGTCTAAAATGTCTATTTTGTAGAATAAAATGGATATTGTATTTTAATAATATTTTCTCCTTCCTCTCTTCCACGTATCCTTCTTTTCATCTCATCTTCTCCATGCATCGTCCACATTTTCACAGTAATGACCTTAAACATATCGACATCTTAAGTAAAATATAAAGCATTAATGCCTCAAAATTAAAATTATGTATATAATTATTATTTTCAAAATAATCATAAATCTATTTATGGAAATTATATATATTACACCGAAATGTAGAAGTAAAATATATTTTTCTATTTAAAATCTTCACAATTGGAGCCTTAATCTTCACATATTTAGAATAAAATATTTGTTTTTTAAATGTGATCACATTCCTTAATTTCAATAGAAACTGTTATTTTTTAGAATAAAAATATATTTTTTTAAACTCTTTGATTATGTTTATATATCTTGGTTTTAGTCTAAAATGTCTATTTTGTAGAATAAAATGCATGTCTTTTAACTATATGATTTTACTTTTATTAAACATCGGTTACACTATAAAATGTCTATTTTTAAAAATAAAATGCTTGATTTTTAACTGTGTAATTTTGTTTCTATAAATTCTTTGTTTCGGTCTAAAATGTCTATTTTTAGAATAAATACCTGTTTTTTTTTCTGTGATCGTGATTCTACAAAACTTTGGTTTCAGTTTAAAATGTCTATATTTTAGAATAAACTGCTTGTTTTCAACTGTATAATTATGTTTCCATAAAACTTCGACTCACTTTAAAACATGTACTTTTTATAATTAAATACATCTTTTAAACTGTGTGATTGTGTTCCTTGATTTCAGTCTAAACTGTCTACATTTTAGAATGAAATGTTAATTTTTTAACTGTGTGATAATGTTTCTATAAATCTTGGTTTTAATCTAAAATATCTATTTTGTAAAATAAAATGTTTGTATTTTTACTGTGGGATTCTACTTCAATAAAACACCGGTTTGATTATAAAATGACTGATTTTTAGAATAAAATGTTAGTCTTTTAACTGTGCGATTATGTATATGTTTTTAACTGTACGATTTTATTTCTATAAAACAATAGTTTCAATCTAAAATGTTCCTCTTTGACCAGATTAATTATCACGAGAATTGTTATTGGAGTCGACACCAGAAAAAAAAGTCAACACCCTCCCCTCCCCTCTCTCCTCACCCCTTCGCCAGATCCACTTCTCCGGAAGGGTGGCCTGAACCGGTTCCGGCGCTCCCCACCGCCACTCGGTCACCCCTTTCACCCCCTACCTTTAATTTATGTCTTTCCCAACCACCCTACACCTTATCCCCCAACTTGAACCCATTTTCTCCACTGGAAAGTTACGTTTTTTCCGGCGACCGCGAAGCACTGCAGGAGGCCAGATCCTAACGGAAGTCGCAGTTCGACGACGGTGGAAAGCACGTCCGCTCGCCGCTGGACTTATCGCCGGAGGAGATCTGAGCTCGTGCTGTCACTCAGGTGCAGGGAGCCATGGAATCATCAGAAAAGTTAAGTGTTTTCTTCCAGTTTCGGCCAGTCCGGCTGCACGCGCCGTCAACGCGCGGTCACACGCGCCGGGGGCCGTCGTGAAGTGAACTACTCGACGTATCATCGCGCTAAACGCACTTCGTCGACCACACGCGCCACCATCTGGACGCACCTACCCGCGCGCGTGGATGCACTCGCCGCCGGTCAGCTTTCGGCCGTCTCCTGAAATTGGTAGATCCTGATTTTGGGCTGTGTGAATATACTTCTTCTTCACTTAACTTATTGCATGCATTAGGTCGATTTTGCATTTCTAGATCTCCCTCCAAAAAAGCATGTCTAGATTTATTTTAGGAAAACATGGGAAAAAGTTGAAATAATCATTCAACCCATCCATGTCAAACTTAATTCACATGTGGCGTGTGGCGTGTTAGATGATAGAAATTGTAAAGTTTATGTCCCGTCAATTTAAAAGTAAAGTAGACCTGAATTATATGACATTAATCTGACAAAATTGGACTATTACTTTTACATAATCACTTATTTTTAATTTATTACGTGTGATAGTTATTCAAATTATATTCAATTTAATCATGTTAAAAATAAAGTTATGTTATTCTAAAGATAAAAAAACTTTGCTCAACTATTTTTGAAATGTAGCCTGAATGATATACAAAATGGTTGAAACTTAAACATAACCTAATTCATATAATAGCGTTGATCTAGCAAGTAGTTTTGTGTAAACATAAATTGTTGGAAGGAATGAAAAAGTACGATTACTATGAGAACATTTCCTCATATTCATACAAATTGAGGATACAACTTTTTTCGACTTCAATCACTTTGAAATTGGAGTCCAATAGATAATTTATTATTTTATAAATAAATTAGAATACATTGTGTAAACCCCTCTTTCATTGAAACAAGTAAATAATAAATTTTATAAAACTCCGGAGACGAGAAGTAAAAAATTGAACTGAACTGATTTGTTTAATTTATTTCAGTTCAGTTAAGCATATAATTATTTGATGAAATTCAAGTCAAAATTAAACATATCAATTAATTTAATTTTTTTCAACATATTAATTTTCACTTCAGTTAAGTTCAGTTCAAATAAATCCTTCCGCATCAGAGACCTCCCTACTTTTCTCTCCCGCTACTGTACACCTTCCCAAATCCCAGATCTACATTTCGGCGAGGTGACCACCGGCGCCCCGCCGCCGAGCAGGTCACCCCTCCCATCCCTCAACCTTTGAAACTTCTACATCTCCCTCCTAACCCATAAACAAAAAACCCCTCTTCTTTCGACAAGCAACAAATCCGGTATTTTGATCTCTGGTCTTAAACTCGCCCCAACTCCAGTGACAAACTGCCAGCGAAGTTCACGATGGGCTCTCTGGATTGGGTCGCAATCGAAAGCGACCGTCTGAGCCAGCTGCGTCAACGGGAGGATCTCCACCGACAGCGACCAGGACGGTCCAAGGCAGCCTGCGTTAACAAGAGGATCTCCACTGACGGCGACCACGATGGTCCGAGGCAGCCTGCGTCACGAGCACGAACGGCGACCACGATATCGGACAACTCCGGCGACGAGATCTGTTCTCAGTTTCAGAACAATCCAAGACCGGCCCTGTCCGGTTCGGCCATCCTGGTCGGACCGGTGGGGTTGGGTCGAACCGGTGGGTCTGGACTGGTTGGGTTGGATTGGGCTGGTCGGAGAGTTTCGGGTCGGGCAATTCGAATCTGTCAGACTTCCACGGATCTGGCTCCATTAGATCGAAGAGGTGGTTTTACTTCTTTTTTCCTTTTCTAAAATTTACTTTGTTTGAAAAATATGTGTATTGCTGTTTGTACTAAAATATGGGATTGAATGTGATTTGCTAATTTTAGTTTTCTGCCGGGTCCTTTTGCTCAGTAAAACTTTGATTAGTTTCCGATCTAGATTTTACAGTTAGGAGAAATCCAAGTCAAAGTAGTTTGAATACTTACTGTTGGCGATATTGTTTCTAGATTTGTAGAACGGTTAAGTTTTAAGCTTATATATCGTTAAACCACATATGCTTTGTCCAATATTTGGCCATCAGCCATATAGACCAGGATTGGTTGGTATTTCTCCAGTACAAATATCAATTTACGTATTTGGTTTTTAGAGGGATATGATTTGGAGTGGGTCTTTTTGCAAAACTATCCTGACTAATTTATGGAATATCATTGTCTATTTGTTTGTCATGTCCCTTCTAACCCGTACTTTGGCGGGAGGGAAGACCCTTTGGGATTCGGTCTATACAATATAATAGAGGAGAAACCTAAATCATTTGTAGCTTTGACAGTTCACCAATGGCGTTTCTGTGCATAGACTCTGTAGATTTTGATTATTTTTATACTTCAGAGTTAAGGATAGTATAACTGTCAACTAATTAGATACCCTCGAGTATTATACCTAAGTTTTCTTACGATGTGTTCATTTTTTAGTAGTACATGCAGCCACACCGAGGCGGAGTAGTTATACGTCTTTGCTGGAATCAATCTGCACCTCACTCAAATTGCACATAAACCCCTAAAAGGTTTCATTTGTATTATTGGGTTTATCCAAACTCAATCATGTATTTTTACCGCTTTTAAGAAGGGTTGTCGTGAATAATCCTCCAGTCTAATTGGATGGTTTTAAATTTTAAAAAAAATTCAGTTCAATTAAGCTCTCGAGAAGGAACCCTAAATCCATATCAAGTGTACAAATTTTTGAAACACATTTTTAGAATACAATGAATGCGATCAAAGGCTGAAATATATTTGAAATTTCTATCGACCAGAATACTAGCGCTCTTATACTGCCTACTTTATCTAGTATGTTTAAACATGTTAATGAGTTTAAACAGTAAAGTGAACGCCAGATATGATGACGCAGTTCAGTGTAACCACACCTACATCTGCGGGGTCTCGCCCAGTCTGAAATTCATCCACTAGGTAAACAATATAAATTCAAAGTTCACAACTTCAAACTATTTATGACTTATCTTTTCACGTGAATTGGTGAGATTTCCTCACAACAAATCAACAACTCCTTGCTATTACCAAGACCACCTTTCCCAAGATATTAAGACTTGTGGTTTCAGACTCCGGTGAAGACAAAGGCCGGTTGACGCGATCGACTCAAGGCTGCTCCAGTGCAAAGTTATTCTGGGTGCAGAATACTTTCTATCAAGTTCGATAAAACTTCTCGCAGCTTGCGTCTCTATTTATAACTCGATGCCATGTTGTCGTGTTGATCTTCATGTTTCCTCAATCACGGTTGTGCTGATCTTTTCATGTAGATAATAACGGCTGGATCTAGTCTCCATACTATATTATAATTCTATAGTTAAACTGTAGGAAATATAATATTTCTTTATTTCTACATATTGAGACTAGTCCTAACTAAAATACAACTCTATAATATATTCCTAATCTAATCATATCGGAACTGAATATCTTCTTTGATCGCACACGAGTTATACTTCATTACAATGACAGTTGATTGGTTTCTGGTTCTATTAAACATCCATTATATTTAAATATAGTGACTTCTACAAAATAACCAACTTAATTGTCCTGAAACTTCAGCCCTCTTCAATATCAGTGAAATGAGAATATTGATTAAAAATATATACCCTCCTACAACCATGACAGTGTAGGCAATCCTCCTAACCAAATAAAAATTCCCACCCAAGAAAAATAAAATTCAAAAATAGGTAAACTGATATGATAAGTTGATAGAACAAGAACCGATTCTAATCATACCTTGATTTATCCTGATCACCGTGTATCTCGTATAATTAGCTCCATCCACACCTTTGTACAAAACCCTGTGTCTCTCTAATTAATTATAATTTTGGAATTTGTTTTCTTAATTTATATAAAGATATTGTACTTCGTAGTGAGTTCGTATTCATGCATCCCATTGTGCAAATAATAATGATGTTGATTCTCAACATTAATAAAGCCATATCAATTTTAGAACTTTTTAAAACACACAAATATGCGATATCTTCAATCTTGAATAAATCAGAGGAATTGTGAAATGAATTAATGATCAAATAGTACCATATTCTTCAACTTATAATGTGCATTATTATAAAACTATTTGTGCATCACAAATATAGTATAATACACCCGTTTAAGTTAAAATGAAATGCATATTTTTATTTGAGATGTTTACTTGCCCGTCGGATAATCTAAAGGATATGTTCTATTCACTTTATATGTTTTTGAAAAAGATCAGTTCAATTTTGAAAAAAATATGATTTGATGAAATTCAGAAAAGTTATCATTATATTGTTATTTTAATATTAATTTTATTTCAGTTCTGTTCACTCTAATTTAGCAAAACTAAGCCGGAAAGAAAATGTCCAAATTTAGCAAGATAAAAATAAAGGATCATGCTAAATATAAGTCGTATATTGCTTACTTGCAGTCCAAAATAAAAAATATATATATTTTGATATGATATGATTCATAATTATGTATATTGCTTATTTGCAGTCCAAAATAAAACAAAATATTTTGATATGATATGATTCATAATTATGTATATCACACATATGTACGAGATCAATCCCCTCCTACTGTTAATCATAATCATGACAGTACGTTCTTTACAAAAGAAATAATAATAATGACAGTACGCAATATCCTAACCAAATAAAAACCCCTCCAAGATAAATATTACGTTCAAAATTAAGTAAAACTGAAGATATAAGTTCATAAAACCAGAAGCGATCCTAATCATATCTTGACGAATCACATTCACCCAGAAATCTCGTACAATCAGCTCCATCTCCACCTATAAAACCCTGCCTCTGCAGGCTTGATGATTCACCAACAACAACAATAATAACAGCAACAAAAAGCTCCGGAAAGAAACAATGGCGGATAAAAATGTCCATTATGCCATCAGCGCTTACGTCGACCAAGCTAGGGCTCATGAGGAGACCAGCAGGCAGTACCACGGGGACAGAAACGGTACTTACGTCAGCAGCACCGACCGTACGAGGATGTCGAGAGATGAGCCGGTCGTGAGCAGATCAAGCGGGGAGGTTGTCGGGTACAAGGATGAGTACAAGGTTACCCAGAGCGTTCGCGTGAGTGACAAGTCAAGTGGAACTTATGAAAGGTATTCTGTTGAAGAGAAGTATCAGAAGTTCAGCTATGGAAACCACAACAAGTACTGAGAATCTGAGATCCTGGTTTATTTCTTCTTTTTTACACTTATAAGGATTTGTTTTTGCAGAAACAACATGGGTTTCTTTGTTTTTGATTTCAACGTTTTGTTACCAGTTTGATTTGTACTGGGGATGAATAAAGTTATCTGAAATTCTATCGATTACAATTCTCATGTTCCTATTATTACTTTTAGTAATTACTATGTTAAAACAAGCAATTCTTATGTTCTATTATTACTTTTAGTAATTACTATGTTTGAACAGAATATAAAGAACATAGATTTTTTGACGCAGTTCAATCTTGCCTAATCTGAAAATCATCCACTATAATATCATGCATGCACACGTCTGTGAGACCTTGCCTAGAAAATCATCCCCTATAATATCTTGCCCAGTTTGAAAACCAATTCTTTTACTTATCTGGATATTCTCTAAAGTGGATTCTTGAGCACCCCTCACTTGCCAGTCAGTCAGCTTTCTTGATGCTTTGAACGACTACCTCTCCCCAACTCAAGGTGCTCCAATGATCAAGAAATTCTCACGTGTCTATCTTTTTTCACACACGATTGGATTACTTTTCTTACTAAACTAGAAGTCTATAGCTAATATGTAGTTAGATCTGGTATCATATTATAACAGTTACAGATATAAAACTAATTTTATCATCAACAC
This sequence comes from Sherardia arvensis, assembly GCA_948330725.1. NCBI lineage: Eukaryota > Viridiplantae > Streptophyta > Magnoliopsida > Gentianales > Rubiaceae > Sherardia > Sherardia arvensis. The sequence continues at coordinate 9,016,379 of OX415244.1, forward strand.
AACTCTATATTTATGCCTAATTGAGTCTATACTAATCATATCTCCCTTTGAACAAATATGAATTGTAATAAGATGCAATGACTGTAATTCTGTTTCTACTTCTGAATACAAGTGTTTAAACACAACAACTTTCTACAAAATAGCCAATCTCAAGATACTTAATTTTGTTGGACTTTTCATTATCTTTTATGAGTTTAATTATAAGGAGTGCTTTTTTATTTTTTTATTGAAGGTTATGCACAGTTCAATATGTTATTTATTATGATACTCCAAATACCATTAAAAAAACGAATCCATTTCTCATGTGTAAAATACCTTGTCGGAGAGAGGCACTTGTTCAGTTATACCCTCTCAGCTGAATATTTGTTAAGCATGTCCTGCGTGAACTGGAAGCACGCCGTAGCTAGGTTGTTGTGGTCATTTCATAGCTTTTTCTTCTCCATCTATTAATTTACTCTGGAAATGACCATTTTAGAGTTTTTCTCTGTGTCATTTCATTATTTATTATCAACCTTATTAGTATTGATTATGTTTCAATGTTATTATAATTGGAAATATGTTTTCTTTATGTCCAAATAAACACAATAATAATTTTATTAAAATTAAACCGTCAAATGGAATTTGATAATTATCTAGAATGTTTACATAAATATACAATGCATCCCTATATCCACAACACCATAATGCTTCTAGTATACACGAGTTTTTAAATGTCCATTATATTTGAAAATAATCAAAATAATGGACCAAAACAGTATTATATGAACCAAATAAAAGTTAATTCAAGCTAATTGTAATACAGTTTAAAATGGTTTAGAATAAAATTAAGAATTGATTGTCAGTCAAGATTAAAAGGAAACATTCTTAGCATCTTTTCTCCTGAGCTGATTTCATACTGATCTGAGCTGAACTGAACTGGATTGAACTGAAGTAACTGAAGTGAAAATTAATGATTGAAAGTAGAATTAGCATGGTAACATTTATCTAAATCTAATCAGTTATATATTTATTAAATTGAACTAACTTAAGCTGAACTGGTTTGAATTAAACAGAACTGATCTGATATGCTGATAAACTCAGGGGGACGGGGCTTTAGTGAAAATTGAACATTGGATTGGTTTTATAAACTTGATCGCAGAAGATTCATGAGAAATGAAACGGTTGAAAGATCTGCATCTATGGTAGGATAAGAAGGGAGAACAGGTAAACGAAAATCGATCCGGAAAGGAAGACAAGACAAATCGTACTCCCAACCAAACCTGCAATTTCAAAGGATTCCGACAATAAATATCGTCTTCTGTTCTTCTCAACATATCCAACCGCCTTGTAATTCCATCCCGATATCGATTCATAACTAGAAAGGCTCTCGTTTAATCTCTCCTTCATTCTCTGCACCTTGATTCTCTTACTCAAAATAGCCATGTTTGCATCAACTCTGTTCCTATCATTCTCTGCAAATTTAATTAACGCAAAAATTCATCACAGATCTTACGGAGCAAAGAATAAGAACTATAACTAGTGGCGGATTTATGCCTAGACTGAGCAGACACCAGCCTACCTTCAGATCCGCCGAACAGTATTTTTCGGTCTAATATCACTGTAGTTCCTTCTCATTCTGCACTACCGTCTATCTTAATATCAATTCCTAAAACCGTTACTCAGTATAACTATAGATTAACTATGCATGATTATGAAGTAATGATTCAAGATATAACATACCTTCGTCAGTAAATCTTTGGGACCTTATGATTGTAGGTTGGTGGTTGGATATCGGGAACGGGATCTTGTACAAACTGAAGGAAGAGGCCATGCTTGTTTACTTTTGGAGATAATTAACTGACTCAACTTTGCACCTAACTTCAATGTGATCCAATAATTTCGTATATTGGTATCGGATACATACGTGTATATATACGTGGTTCTAGATCAAAATGAGTAGTTTTCTCTTTACCACACACTAATAATACGTACTTAATTAAATTAAATACATGATTTTTTATTGTTTGTACTAAGAATAATTTAAACTTGTGGAGTTCAATAATTCAATCTATATATCATGGTATCATCGGCATGATAATTCTTAGATGCAACCGTACACGATCAGTATTTTATTCATATAATTTAAAATATAATATCAATTTATGAAAATATTTTTAATTATATATTATGTTCTTGAAAAAAGTTATATAATATAATTTTAATAATATTTTAAATGTTAGTCAGTAAAATATGGAATTATTAATAGGACTTCAATAGTTTTACTAGCTCAAATTCACGAGTAATCAAGTCATGCATGCAAACATGGCAGGCAGCCAGCCATCCACGTACAGCCGCCAACGTTTAGTAGGAATTATTTTTTTACTACTGTAGTCAACAGTGGGAATTAATATAATATATTTTGAGTTTTGAAACCAAAGCGCCTAATCACCATATATTTAAACATGAATCGAATTCAATTGCTCTATCAATATACTTATAAAATATCCTTGACGATATTTTAAGATTGACCATTTAGTGTGAAATTGTATTTCTTTTTCATAATATTAGTTCACTGTTTAGTATCTGATCAGAGGTGTTCTCTATACTCTTGACCGATATACAAGCATTAGGGAAGATACATGGAATTGGTGCCTCGATAATTGACCCGAAAATAAGCCAATTATTCTTTGTCATGATACATTACTATTCGAAGAAGTTACGGAACAGAAAGCATGTCATCTGCAATGGGTAATCGCATTGTTTGAGGAAGTCTCGGGCCAGAGAATCAACTCGGACAAATATGAAGTACTATTAGTCCTAATACCGATGAAGAAAGAAGGAAGATTTGTGAGATACTCAAGATTCCTGAAGTGGACTCCCATGGTAAGTATTTAGGGCTTCCATCAAAAATTGGCCAGAAGAAGAAGCATATTTTTAGTATATAAAGAAGAAGATGGGGGGCGAGGCTCGATAGGTGGTGTGAAAGACACCTATCTAAAACAGGCAAAGAGATATCGATGAAATCGGTGCTGCAGGTCATTCCGAGTTATGCAATGAGTTGCTTCAGTCTATCCAGGGAACTGTTGGAGAAGATCCGGATCATGATATGCAAATTCCGGTGAGGAGGAGACCAAGACTCGAAAGGGAAGATGCAATGGCTTTCTTGGCCTATGCTGATCTAAAAAGAGGGGTGGCCTTGACTTTATTAAAGCGGCGAACATAACTCTACTCAGCAAGCAGGCCTGGAGAATTCTCACGAATCCTAAATCTTTAATAGCACGGATATTTAAGGACCGCTATTTCTCGAACATCTCTATCTTGGAGGCATCCGCAAGAAACAGTCAATCGAATGCATGGGGAGGGATACTAAAGGCGGCTAAGATGCTTGAACTGGGCAGTCGGAAACATGTGAAAAAGTGGCACAACCGTAAGCATTACTCCTGGATGCCGACGACGGCGAACTTCAAGATTAGAGAGCCACCCCTTGTACCAAGAACCCTATCTAGAGTCTCGGATCTGATTGATGTTGACACAGGTAGCTGGAAGGTGGATCTCATCGAGCAGAGCTTCAATTGGGAGGATGTGCGGGACATTCTAGCGATTCAGATACGGGAATTGTTACAAAGTAAATATTTTTGTAAACTATAAAAGAAATGCTCTATTAATTGGAGCCGATTACACGGGAATTGTTTAGGAATTGTACGTTCCAAATATTTAAGTATGAATAGAGGAGAAGTTTTCAACAAATTAATCTACTCTATATGTGCAACACTAATACTACTCTAAAATAACGGTAACCACCTTCACTCTCAATCTCCGTGGCAATCAGGATTAGCATGGGCGGTTCCAGTAACTCTCAAAAATTAGATTATAGCCTAGCATTAGTGTAACTAGGGGTAGAATAATTTTTAGTTTCAGCAACTCCTGTTATACTACTTCAGCAACCCTAAATATTATCGTTCGATTCCGCCACATGGAATGGATATTCATGTTATCAAATTTCGATTGTAGCTAGTAAAGTCGAATTCCTACTGCCAATGGTCAAGTGTAACGGTTAGGAGAGGATAAGTTCAGGCCTTTCTCCCCGCTACATGTTGAAAATTTTTATTATATTTGGTGCACTTACAGTCAGGAAGAATGCATATGTCAAAAAAGACTCACGCCTATTAAATAGTATCATATTTGCATAATTGAGGGGAAAGTCACATTGGCAGATAATTGCATGTCTCGTGAAAGACATAAAGAATTTGGTTGTATTCTTTCCTATATATGGTTTTATTTTCAAAAGTTTTTAGTCACGAGTTTCATGGTGAACATTCGAATTGTGCTACTGCATCCAAAATATTATATTTTGGACCTGCATTAATAAATATAGACTTACATCCATCACCACTCTATATTAAATAAAATGTGTCTTATAAAAAGGTAATTCCTACGGCCATTTGCATGTTCAGAATTGGCGGGTATACGATAAAGAACCGCATGTTGGCATCTAATTTGCACCTACGTGCACTAATTTCACATATTTAAGCAACAGTACGACTTTAATGCATGGGATTACGAAATATTTAAATTAGTTACTGATAGAACCAAATCCCAGATATGATGGATTAAGTAGTGGTAATTAAACCTAACTCATTGGTCCACATGATCATCAGCAAAGCACATAGATTATTGTGACAGTCAATTGAATGGAGCTCTTATACATATGATTAGCTGCATTCCAAGGCCAGTGAGAATCAGCACACCTGTGTCTTGAGTATTGACTCTGGAAGGATAACTGAATGATTGATCCCTTTTTTATTTTGTGAAAGAATGACTGATCCTTCGTTTTATAAGTATTTTAATTCGAGAAAATCACAGGTGTACCAATCACGTTTTACCACCCTTCAACAGTAAACTATAAGGCTAGGCTGAAGTGTCTGATGTATTCTTTTGTTACTTAAAATATTAATATCTATACTGTTCCAGCCAACTCTTCACCTTATAATTATTCATTATCGATTTTTTATTAAATATTAAAATAGATATATAATAATTTATAGTTTAATATATGATATCGTTATTCATCGCAATGTTTATTATTCAAATATTAAATTTTTATTTACTGATAATAAATGTAATAAAAAATATTGTTGGTCAATGTTGTGTGTTAAAAAGTATGAAAAATCTAAGGTGAATACTTGGTTGGGAATAATTTTTTACTCACATCTTCAGTCACAAATTTTCATGTTATATATGACAATTGATAACTTTATTTAATAATTAATAATAATATATAAAACTTTTATATATTCAAAAACTGCATTATTCAATAAATCTAATAATATATCATATGATGATATTATTATTTATGTATTATAAGTTGTTAATGATCAAATATGACAATATAAAGGGCAAGAGTTCAATTGATCAGCTATGTAAAGAGTTCAATTCTCCAGGCTAATCCTTTATTATGGTTTAGATATGGTGATCTCTCCTAAGAGACATCTGACCCAAACTAAGAGGAAAAGGTCGGACATGAGTATCTTCCTTAGTGCATCAGACATTACAACTAGCTATTTCCAAAAACTAACATCTCCGAACAGACTACTAAAATCCTGATGAAATAAAGCCTGTATTACCTCCAATTTCTGGAATTTCTTCTGGAGCCTCCTTCTGTTTCTCTCCAACCATATCTAGTATGAGCAGCTCACCATCATCATAAATTGCCTCTTCTGCCTTCATCTGTAAGCAGTCACCGGCAGTTTCTTATATTCTCCCATGTTCATTCCAACCTCAAGTGACAGATTCATTTGCAATTGTTTTGTAAATGAACACTGCACAAAAAGATGCCGAGGGGTTTCATGGACATCCTCATCACACAAACATCAATAGTTTACTCATGGTGGAGCGTCTCCATTTAATTAGCATCCACAAGAAAAAGCTATGCTTTGGCAGTAATCTAGGGCTCTAAATACATTTTAAAATGTAGTCCTAGTTTTCTGCACCTTTAAGTCATAAGCAGTTGAGGTGTTCAAATGACTCTTCTGATATTCACACAATTAAAGTTTTGGACCAATGTCTGCTCTTAGTCCACCAGTTTGAGTGAGCATGATATGATGAATAAATTAAAAGATTTATCATCTATGTGCAAGGGTGAAGTGATATTTTTAAAACAAAGTAAAGGGTTTCAACCAAAATTCTAGAACTTTGATTCTCCAGAATGATATAATAACAAGATAAATTATAATAAAACTCTAAAATGTGATAGAAGTTATTCAAAATGAAATAGCTGGTTTTTAAAGTTACACTTGTTTACTTGTATTCTAAAATAACTTCACATTTTTTTGTATTTTGACGAGAATTGTGACCCGGCCATTCGTTTTACGAGATTCAGAGCTTGAATCATCCGCAAATTTGATCAACAGCTCATGCAGTTTCGACGTTTTAGTTTACTGGACTACGAATATTTCCAGGATATGTGTCACTAAACCGAAGATAAATTTAGATAACTATTCCAGAATGATAATAAAGTATCACCATAAATTACACAACCATGTTCATCTCGTAGAGCATAAAAATTACTATAAATACAACAGTTAATACGATGCAGGTTTTAACGATCAGTTATCGTACGTGCGGCACTCGTCGGTCTCAGGGTTGTCCTTGCAGTACTCCTCCAACACATCCACGTCCTTCTTCTTGTCCCTAGCGTGGCTCGCGGCGGCACTCAGCTCCTCCACCTCGTCCCACGCCGCCACACACTCGCCGCTCGCCGCATCTCCGGCGCACGCTTCCTCCGCCTCCTTTATGCTCTCCGCCACCTTCTCCGACAGCTTGTCCGACGGCGCCGCCCTCACCACCAAGCTCATCTGTCCCCTACCGGTGGCTCTGAAGCAGAGGCTATGAGGACCCCACCTCGAGGAGTTTTCCGACGAAGGTGGAGCGAAGTTTACGGAGGAGATGGAGCTGAGTCCGGAAATCGATGCCATGGTTGCAGAGTTGTGTGGAGAAGGTGGATGAATAATAGGATATAGTGCATGACTGTGAATATATGGAAATGTGTTGAGGGTTTATGGACGCCCATTTCTTATCATTTCTCACCCACTTGTTTGCAGATTTTTTTATTTCTTGTTTTGTTTTGCTACTATCACTTCGACACATATTTTAGAGCGGTGTTATATACAGTCATTATTTTATTTTTATATTGCAAAAGTACGATATAAATTTATGAAAATATATTCATTTACCATGTTTATGGGGAAACTTAACGCAGAAGCGATATTGTAATTTTAATGATATTTTAAACTACGATAAATAAAATGTTGGACTTGGTATGACACTGTATGAAGTGCCATACAACCTAGCTCTTGGTTTTTGAAAAATTTTGTTCTCATAATGCATTAGTTGTCCCAAGCCAACATATAAGAATCCGGTTTACATAAAAACTCATGCACTTAGCATTTCATTTTCATTCCAGAAAACACCCAAATTTCCAATCTGAAATCCGGGTCGGGTTTGCACCAAACTTCCACAACCTAGCAAGTAGGTGTACATACATATCATAATCTTAAGAAAAGGAGTATATACAAATCACTTTTCACTTTTTGTTTGGTTTAAAAGACAGCTCCACTACAAAGAAATTGGAGGTTTGCATGTCCATCAATGGCATAAAGTGTGTGTTCAATTATGCTAGTGTAGAATGATTTGGATACTGATTCTTGGTTAGTTAAGTAGGTAAAAAAAAGCACTACTTTCATCCCAGAAGAAGGAAGAGAGGAGCTTTAAGTTAACTCTTAAATCTGATACTTTCTCAGAGTATCATAAACACTCACTCAGAGTGTTATGCAATACCTCCATTCTACTTTGATTCTCTTTATGTATCAAATGAACTCCAAAACTTGTATTGAACAGTAATATTTCGCCTTCACATCCTGAACTGATGTACCGGTCTTATTACATTAAAGAGATCCGAGAAAAACATGTTATTACACACGACGCAATATATCCAAAACCCCATTAAAGAGATCCGAGAAGAACATTTTATTACACAAGACAAAATATATCCAAAACCCCCTATAAACACAATGCCGATGACATACAGTGCTAAAACCCAAGATATGGACAACCAAAGGTTGATATACAGTAGTTCTAAACTAACTGCACATATTAACAACTGCTTTGTGTACTCAGATATCCATGCTGTCAAATATGTCTTCATCTCCCTCGTAGTTTAGCTCGCCCCCGGGAACCGCAAAGTTACTGAAATCCAGGATTAATCCAAGGTCAGCAATCTCTTGAGCAATAATGGCAACAAAGATTAACATTCAAGAGCAAGTAAAATCACCTTATACAGCTGAATCGGAAGCTGACGACTCGCTTTAGTTTCCTACTGTAGAAGAAGAAATGATAGGACCATCTGCAGAAATAAAGGATACATGATTCAGTGTGGGTACATATTCAGATGAATGTTTCAATATACAATCAGAGAAACAGAATTAAGTTGAAGTGCTTACATGGCTCCTTTCTCAAGGAAGGGATCCGCATCAGCCTCAGCATCGTAACTATATATCTCGCAATCTTCTAGGTTGACAACCTGAAACCAATAACATAATAGCAAATAGCCTTTATCCTCAAATTCTTTATTAGGAGGTTTGATATCCATGTAAGTTTTAATCAAAAGCAAACCTCATCTAAAGCCTTATAAAAGGTTTCCAATAGCGAAGAGCCTTCATTGAACTCGACCCATTCCTGCAAAGATAAACAGAAAAAATCCAATGGAGTACTGTGGCAGACTTGAGTAACCTCAAAACTAACAGGTCAAGATGAGTTCCAGGAGTATCATGATAATAAAGTCTGATTGGCAAACTACGCCACAATCCAAACAACCACTACCAAATTAAACATATCAAGCCTGAGCGTCGACAGGTAACAATCAATATAGGGTAGGGTTATCTATGCTTTAGGTCACAGTTGGATGCATTACACATAGAATCTACGCCAATTTAAGAACAAAAAAGCAATAGTAAGAGGGACCAGAGACAATCAATAGTAAAAAAGCAGCCATCCTAACAATCACTAAGAAACCAAACACTGTAACAAGACCAGAAAAGAAACAAGGGATGCATCTTGATACAAATTTTGTAACATATCATGGCGACCAGAGACAAATGGTCAGGCTATGTATGCTTTGGGTCAGTCATATTTTAAAAAGAAGTAAGCATTACTAAGAGGGCATATATATAGCTGTAATCTCCAAGTCAGGAACATGGATACCTTTGATGCTTCAAACATGTAGATGTCAAATATCTGCTTAAAGCTGTCCCAACTCTCTTCATGGAAAAATTGGTGAGCTTTCACTGCACTGTTGAACCAGAACATTGATCGAAGGGGGACAAACAAAAAACCAGTGTCAAAGCAACAGCAATATAGATTAAAAAAAATGCAAAGTTAACAATCATTCTTTTGGGAAATGGAGAGACTCGAACTCTCAGCTACCAACAGCTTTTTAACTGTTTGTCAAACCATCTGACAACACTCCCAAGGCTGTTAAGGAGGCTTATAAAGTGGGATGCCATGTCGCCAAGAAAGCTGACAGTGACACTGCCCATAAGCCTCCCCGTCAGCAACCTTTTACAACTTAAGTTACCTGAAGTCATAGTCCGGATACATGTGATGCAGTGTGAGGAGCAGATATATCAATGTCTTTCGGCTGTAATAGAAGTAATCAGAGATCATCAGACAAAACCGCTTGACCATTAAACTATACACGGTAGTATGCATTTAATGAGCACCTTGATGTATGCAGAGATTCAACAGGTGATGAACAGTCAGAATCAGAAGATTTTCCAAGGTAATCAAGAATCTGCATTTTATGAACAATTGTTTAATATCACAACTAAACAACTGATGCTGAGTGGCAAATTAAAAACGTACAAAGGAAAAGTGATCCTGAAAAAAAAAATGCATGATCAGTATTAGCCAACTCATCGAGTCAGAAAATCTGAAAATGTCTCTGGACAATGCATGAGAGTTTGGCAATAAAGATCCCTTCAGAGAAAAACATAAAAATAAGTAGCATGAACAGAGTATTATATTGAAGTAAATATTTGCTCTCTATTTAATCATATTGAAAACTCTTTTGCTCTTATGCTCTTATGCTTATACATAATAGGTTCCTGATATCCAATATGTAATTCAAAGGATAGGTAGTTCAAACATTTTAAGAGAGTTCAAACAACTGGGAGCATTTATGTCAAACTTTAAAAAGTAAAAGAAAAACGATAACTTAAGTCTTCCTATCTGCTATAATTAACATTTCTTCTTCAAATTACATTACCTTGCTCTCCAAGCTAAGGGACAGCTTCTTATCCGTTCCAGTATGCTTGCCTGATATGTGCACAGCAACACAATTATAAGATTATCTCGTCCCACACAATTTCTAGCTACTGGTTGTTCAGCCTTGAAAAGCTACAAGTTATACTTACAGGAATAAGCTTCTAGACATGCTTTGATCGTGCGCTCTCCAAGATTAACATGACTCAAGAAATCATTCATACTGCACATAAGCAAATCATGAGCAAATAGCACCAGTTCTAGAACAACACATGGAGTTACAATTACAAAACAAATAGCAATGAAGACATGCAGTCCAGTAGTACCAACACACTCACCGGTCAAGAGGCGTATGCTCCAAGTACTTCATGCTGATTTATTTGATAAAAGCTCAGATTCAAAATTTTCCAAAGTCCTGCACAATCAACAAGCAATTTTAAAATATCAGACTCTGTCCCTAGGACGACTACACAAGCAGCAGAAAGATTTCCAATCTCTCATTCAAAGTCCAATCTCAGTCAAACGAGTTGGATATATGATACTATTAAACATTTTCTACTCATTTTTCACAAGTTAAATTTCCTGAGTTTTCGACACACATTTCAACCTACAAATACATCAATAAAACTCCAAATCCAATCTCAGGATCATAATTTACTTATTCCATAGATATCTAGTAAATGATTTCCCTGTCAATGAAGCAAGCTAAAAGTAAAACATTAAATATCTCATTCATAAATTAGTCCACCATATTTCCATTGATTTCAATGTGAAATAGCACCCTCCGATTCCTCAGCATATAAACACAAAATTGTCATTCCAGCTGTGAATTCTAAATTTAGCGGCAAAAATCACACAAACAAAAATGTACAGATCCATGGAAAATTCAGATTGAGAAAACAGAAAACAGAGCACAAATTCAACAGATCCATGCAAAATCAACAATCTGAAGCACAATTCATTCAAATCTTAGTGAGAAAACGAATCGCACCGTAATTCAGAGAGGTGTATGCGCAGACGGGGACGAGGGAAATCTGGTGGTTGAAGCGAGAAGAACACGGACTTTCCAATTGGGTCAGATATTTATACTCCGGAAGTTAAATGAAAAAGTACAAACCGAACAATAGGACGCTTGATGCGAATATTCGATTTACGTGGGGTCTTATGGTAATTTCTTAAAAGTATGGTTGAAAAGGATTGAGGGACTGGAAAGTGGGATTAGGAAATATATGGGGCATTACCGAGATTAGCATGATTACCGAAGTTTTCTTAGTCAAATTTGGGGGTGGAAAATTGGGGTATGGAAATATTTGGGGCATTAGTGTGATTTTGGAAGTTTTGTGGTACTTATCACATTGGGAATCAGAGAAGGACAGGTAGGATGTATCAACCTTATCCATTGCTTCACGGGTTAATTACTACTTTTAAATAGTACTGGATCATTTCAGTTTTGAAAGGCATTGGGCCAAAATCTTGAATTAAGGCCTCAAGGGGAATAAATAATTGAGAAAATATGGAATAAGGGCGGTATAACTTTCAAAATTTAGAAGTGGGGTGCAACTATTGTTTAATATCTAAAAAGGGCGGTAATTATTAATTAAAAACTATTATTATTTTTTAAATACTGAATTGACACTAATACCCTCAACACATGTAGCTCCTTGATTTTTTTTAATTTTTGAAGCCTGTTTTGCATTGAGTTTGCTGGGTACATGTATTGATTCAAACCAGAAAATATAAGTTGCATATGTAGAAATATTTCAATTCTTGTAAAAACCCAGGAATGTTTTTTTATTCACACATCATTTCTGCATAATAACTCGTCAATTCTTCCTTAATAAGTTGGACCAACAGAGGAGAGTAACATGCTGAAATTATTCTCCCTAAAACTTCAGTAGCATGCCATTACAGAATCTTAGGAAGTATGAATTGCCATTACAGAGTAGCATGATGAATGGCAAAATCTTAGGAAGTATAAATCTATGTATAACACAAAAACTAAGTCTGATTGCTTCTATACGACAAAAAAAAATGCAGAAAAACAATTATCAGCACCACAATTCTATGAATCTAAATACATTTCTAACAACTTTTAGCAACATTATTAGCACCTTGAAGAAAATTTTAAAATTATCAAATGAACTGAAACTAGGCATGTCCAATAACATCATCCAAATCAACCAGATAGCAAACATATGACTATGAGTGTCAGTTCCCTCCAGATTTTCAGAGTGCTGCGGGGGAGATAAATTCAAGTTCGTTGTTCGTTGTTCGCGAGTTGCATGAACATAAGCTTTTTAAGTATTATCATTCACTATGTAAACATTGAAGTCTACTTACTTACACTGCAAGGAGTTGACTTCAAAATGGGGGAATGGAGGAGCTTCGAACCTTTTAGAGAATCTGAACCATCATTTTCTCCGGTAGAAAGAAACTCGCAGCAATGAGCATCAGAACTATGATGATTAGTTTCATTCCTGGCAGATGCAAACAAACTGAGCTCTGCTGTAGCGCCTTTGTATCTCAAGGCTGCTTTATCACAAGCCATGGCTGCTTTGTGTTTGTGTGAAACATGTTGCAGATCAGCTTCATGACTTGTGACATTACTGCAGTGATCGGGAAAATTGAGCACTGCTTTGTGTCCTTGAAGCTCTAGGGCAGCTTTATCATATGCCTAGAGCATTGCAAAGGAGCACTGCTTTCAGTGCCGGTCCTACGAATATAGGGGGTTTAAGCAAAATTTAAAAATTGAGGCCCTTAAAATTTTAATACAAATATTATTATAGTTTTCTTAAATGTTATCATATTTATTTATGTAATTTATTTGTTTGAAAGTTGAAAAACATGTTAATATATTATAATTCCAAATTTAAATATTTAAAATCGGAATTAATATTAAAAAGAATAGCATAAATATAAAATATCTATATTTTTACCCTTTAACGCAAGCATGTAACTTGCGTACGGTGAGGGGCGGGCGTGACTGCTTTGTGTCCATATGGCTGCTTCCTTTGCAGTATTAAATGTGCCTAAGTGTGTTTAAGCGCAATTCTAGCAATGTTCGATTGTAAACTGCTACAATCGATGTTCGTTGCATACTCGAAATAGGCTGTCTATGCTATCCATGTTTTGTTTTGCATCAAATGCTGCTATTTCTTTGGATGTTTTGAGATGAGCAAACGGCAAATAAGTGTGGCGGGTTCATTGTCTGAGAAAAGATACTTCAAACTATATATGCTCCTATTTGTTTAATTTTTTTTTCAGGCCATGATTCTATACCGATATTTGTATATTCCAACTATATATGCTCTTGTTTCGTTTGGCCTTAATCACGTTAAAAAGCAAGCTGCCATTACGTTGAGACTAAGGGTGTGTTTGGTTCGCAAACTTTTTGAAAGTCTGGATTTTGTTTTGGAATTTTGAGAGTTTGGGTTTTTGTTTGAGATTTTGAGAGTCTGGTTTTGCAAAATCCTTGTTTGGTTGGGTTGGATTTTGTGAGTATGAAACAAAATCTTTGATTGATTTTTAGGATTTTGCAAGTCTGGATTTTGGGAAACTTGGTGAACCAAACAAGATTTTACAAAACTGGACTTGGATAGTCCAAGTTTTGCAAAAACTTGCCCAACCAAACACACCCTAAGATCCCAGCTTTTTATTAATCACGTTAAAAGTTATGAGGGTATTAGTGTCAATTCAGTATTTAAAAAATAATAATAATTTTTAATTGATAATTACCGCCCTTTTTAGAGATTAAACAATAGTTACACCCTACTTCTAAATTTTGAAAGTTATACCGCCCTTTTTCCAAATTTTCCCTAAATAATTCCACATTCCAGCCTTGGTTGCCGTAAAAAATACTTACTAAAAATTGTTTTTGATGCATGAAATTTATCATTTATGACTGCAAAGGATACTAGCATCTGCAATGGCTATGTTCAGAATGAGGATTTTATAAGAAATAATCATCGACAATCAAGGAAGTCACGGCGCCAACATCACTTACCAAGTGCCATGACAATTAGTCGTTACGGCGTTTATTTTGGCGTTGTCATGACGTTTTATAGGCATAAATGCAATATATATAATATATAATACATTCAATATAAATCAAATAAAATATTTAATTTTATAAACTTCAAAATATGAATTTTACGTAATAAATATTCATGAATTATCACAAATTCAGTTCAAAAATCTGTCGAGAACAGAGAAATCCTTTTCTATTCTTCTCGGTTTTGAATCCTGGTCCAATCTAAATTTAAAAGGTTTTACTTTTAATTCTTTTTTCTTTTATTAAAAAACGTTTGTTATTTTTTATTTAAAAAATCCGACCCATTTTTATTATCCGGGTCGGATTATAAAATTTACATGGGTCTGGCGGAGTTCGGCGGAGTTTGGCATCCATTTGACGGGTTTTCGGACGTCTGGACGACTAATCGTCCGCCTTTCGCGCCAAACCAACTTTCCGGGGAGTCGAGCTGTCATGGCGTAACTTCTAGAGCGCCAGAACGACTAGTCGTCACCAAATGTATGAAGCAATTTTGTTTGAATTTTAGAGATAGTAAATATTGTGTGGTTCTATATGCATGACATGTTTAATTTACCAAGTCCAACTTAAATCTTAAATGACAATAATTTTCCTCTTAAATTTGTATTATAATTCACGAAACAGTATTTTATGATTTGGACACGTATTCAATCATTACATAGACGGGTTTAGACATTCAAAGTTATGATTTTAGAAATTTATTTGTAAAAACTAATGAACTAATGAAGGGTAATAATGGTATTTTCCCACTTCCATTACACTTGCTGAAGTAAACTGAAATGTCCAGTTCATATTATTTGGTGTTGTGTTGTGCTGATCAGTGTTGTGTTGTGATGTGCTGATGAGTGTTGTGATGTGCTGAATATTGCTGAAAGTGTTGAATAGTGTTCATTTGAGTTGAAGAAAAAACGTAATGTTTATTACTCAAGAAATAATAAGTTTACTTAATTTATATTATTTTATAAAACATAAAAATAGTGTCCATTAGAACTTAATTGTGCTGAGCTGAACGGTGATGTGCAGATTAGTGTTGTACTGTGCTGATGAGTGTTGTGTTGTGCTGATGAGTCATGTGTTTTGCTGAAATGTGTTGCAATAAGTTGAACTGGACATTTACTTATTGGTTGGTGGTGCACAAAAAAAAAGTACCACATTAGATGAGGAGCAAGTCCTTATTAAAGAGCGGTTTTAAAAACTCCATAGTGAAAAAAACTTGATTAGTAACACTCCTCAGTTAAAAAAAAAAAAAAAAGAGGTTCATCGGAAATGCTCCTGGGGTTTGTTTTTAACAGTTTATTCGAATATTTTTAAGTTTGGTTCATTTCAATTCAGTTTTGAAAAAAAATGTATAATTTGATAAAATTCAACTTAATTTAATTATACTATTAAATTTTCAATTCTAAATAGTTCAATTAAATTCTGCAAAAATAAGACATAGTGAACAAGCCCTTAAACCTAACTAGATATTCTAAAGCATCTCAAGTTTTGCTTTTGATCTTCCATTGCCATAGTTTGTCAAACTAATATACGAGTAACTAGTAATTAGTAATTATCTTAATATTCATAAGGGAAGATAAACACCTTCAGAAGTGCAAACCGGTGCAAACCTTCAGAAGAACTCGGGAAGCTTTAATGGCTCGATGGGCTTCTTCAGACCATTACTAATTGGGTTGTCTCATTATATTAGGTTCTGGTCTATTGTATAGTTTTCTTAAAGTCGCTGCCATCCCTTTATACTGAGCTTATGGTCCATTGTTCATTTCTCTTAACCTAGTGGCCTCACCTTATATAACTCGAGAAACCCCATTCCCTCCCCACTCTCTTCACCACCGACAACTATGTGCTCGGAGAATATATATAAATGGGTTACTTCTCTCAAGATGGGTTGCTCCAAAACTGGTCGGATTGCTGCTAGGTTTGGAAGGATTGGCCAGAAAGATACTCTAAAGTAGAAGTTTAAGAAGGAAATCAGCTATATTGATGCTCTCATCAAAAGGGCTAACTCCCTTCTCTCTGATATTTATGATCTTTCTAAGATTTTTTGGGAGGCATTTGGGCATCGTCAATTGTACTGGGCTCCAATGCCTAAACTACTTGTTGAAATCAGCGTCGATAACTCTACATTAGGTCCCGACTTTACGGGCACATTACAATGAAGGCTTTGTTGAATGCTTGTGATAGCTTTGATCACAATGGTTTGATGTCTGAATAAACTTTTGGAGGTTGTTGCACGTATAAGGGCTGAACTTGCTTCTTTAGCTTATTGAAACTAAATTGTTAGACTTACTGAGGTCTCTAAAAACATAAATTCATGCATGTAACCAAACAAAGTATTTTACATACCCAAGGAAGTCACTACGCCGTTTCACGATACGGTAAAAGTGGAGCGCCTAAATGCCTCAACGTTTTATGATGTTTCATGGCAACAACACAAAAAATAAACTAAACAATAAAAATAACAATATAACCATGCATTATTTGTAATTTAATATAATATTAACTCTTATAATATCATTAAATATCTGTAATAATTTGTTGGATTGAAGCACATCACTAAAACCCAGCAAATTGAACCTCAAACATTAGGACAAAAAAGTTTTTAAATTGACAAAAATTAAACGGATTGGTTTTGTGCTTACTTCTACCTTCTCTATACTTTTCATGATCACACCCGTAATTCTTTCACATTCTTTCTATTTATATTTTTCATGGGCACGATGGCTTGTAGTATAAGGTCAAACCCAAAGCTTAGAATTAGAGGTTAGTTTGAATATGTGTGCATGTGCGATCAAATGTTTTGATCAAGTCATATCGTGCAGTGCCAGAAAAGGTTCGATCAAATTCAAAGGGAGGTTTGATTTTCTAATTAAAATTGGGCCATAATCATGAAAACCTCTCAATTTCTTTTGTTACTTTCTTCTAAAATACCGAATATGGATCAGATTCCGGCAACGGTTGATCAGATATCGGTGTTCCAGTACTTTGGTTCTTATGCAAGTTGACGTTGCTTCCAAACTATCTAAATAATTAGTCGTTGATTAGGCGGCGCTAACTGGACCATTTGATTTCCTTTTTCTTCATCTACAGCTTTTAGTGGGTTACCATGCTGCTGATTATAGTCGTTTAAAATCAAAGCCATGTGGCTCCGTACTACATATAAATGAGATAACCTTGCACTTCTAGGTTTCCCAAATTATTGCTCCATATTTGTGTCATTTAGATCCCATACGAAAACTCGAATTTGGTTTTGCTCATGGCCAGTCAGTCTAACGTCAAGCTCCACGAGGTAACTTAAATTTCTACTCTGGAATTATTAGAGGGTAAAGATATTGCAGATTTGATGAATGGGGAATGAAAGTTTTGGGTTTATGAGTAATGGAGAGATTGGGCTTGATATATGCCATGGATGGGTGATGTCTTGAACTTGATTGGAAGATTTTTGTTGTTTGGAAAATGATTACGTTCATATTGGTTTCCTTTTTTATGTTTGCTTTTACTCCAAGGCGGCGCTTAGGCTGAGCTCTGGCGTGAATGGTTACCCGGAAGTCGGCTCTATGTTGTTGGTCTCTCTCCCGCCGCTGCCCGACTCCTTACCGTTCTCCGGCGACGTCTACTGAAACAATGTCCTCTTCTCAGATTAATTATATTATTAGATGTAATGGATTCTGCTGCAACTATGTCCTCTTCTTCATCCGACAATGATGTCACTCACTCTCAATTATGACATATGCACCTTGGGCCCATGAGTGAGAAAGGCATGACACTCATGCGCAAGAAAGGCCTCTTGGGTGACATTGTCGAGGAAATTGGATTTTTGCAAGCATTGTATTTTTGGGAAACTTATGAAGTAGTTTTTCCGCCACAACACACCATACAAAGAATGTTTTGAATTATGTTCACTCCGATTTATGGGGACCGACTAAAGTGGAATCTCTTGGAGGTTATAAATACTTTATGTCTACTGTTGATGATTTTTTTCGCAAGGTTTGGGTTAATCAGATACAAAGAAAAGTCAAGTAGCTCAAAACTGATAATGATTTAGAATTTCACGGAGAAAAATTCAATCTTTTCTGTAAGATCCATGGCATTCCTAGGCATAACATTGTGCCTTATACACCCTAGCCAAATGGCGTTGCTAAATGCTTGAATCAGACTATTTTGGAGTGAACTCGAAGTATTCTCTCTAATGTCGGGTTATGAAATCAACATGATTTTTGGGCTGTAGTTGTTTCCACAACATGTTATTTGATTAATCGTTCTCCACATACCTCATTGGATTTTAAAATTCAAGTTTGATCTGGTCATCCTGTTGATTATTTCTACACTAAGTTTTTTTGGTTATCTTGTTGATTATTCTACACTAAGAATTGTTGATTATTCTACACTGGTAAATCAGATCCAAGGGCTAACAAATGCATGTCTCTTGGTCATGACTCCGAATCCAAAGGCTATCGTTTATGGGATTCAGATTCACGGAAGGTCATTTTGAGCTGAGGTGTATTATTTTATGAAAATGCATTCCTTTCTACTGAAAAATAACCTATGTCGATAGTTACGAATACAAAATATGAACAAAGAATTATGGAGAATGTGGAGTTTGACGTGCAGCCTATTGTTGATTTTGATACGGATTGAAGTACACTTCAAATTGATCCGTCTACACCGGATAAAGGGAAACGTCCACTGAGCTGCAAGTGGATATATAAAAAGAGAAACGATGTTCCGTGAGTTGAGAAAGCGAGATGGATAACACGTTGGTTGTTCGAGGTTTTGATCAGCGTGACAGAATTCACTAAAGTGAAATTTTTTTACCGGTTGTTCGCCACACCTCCATTCGTGTTTTGCTTTCTTTTGTTGCTGTTTGATCTGGAGTTGGAGCAACTTGATGTAAAGACTAATTTCCTACATGGTGAGCTTGATGAAGAGCTTAACATACATCAACCTAAGGGTTTCGTAATCCCAAACCTTATCTGCCTCTGCATCTCTCAAATTATTCCCGTCATAGCCGACCCTCTCCGCCGACTCTCTCCGTCATCTCCATCACCTGCAGATGGGTTGAAACGCGCCTGCTGGAGTTTTGATTCTTTGTTCCCATATTTCATTTTTACATTTCATTCCCACCAACCATGTCAAGGTTTGCTGGATCAATTCTTAAGGGATTGGGTAGGATGATAATGGGAAGAGGACCTGAATTGCGAGGAGGAGGAAGCAGATTGGAGAACTTAGGGTTTTTTCGTCGGTGGATTGGGGATTTGGAGAAGAAGGCTCCTAGAGAATTCAAGAGGAGGCCGAACATGCCGTTTGGAGCGAACTTTGTGAAAGAGCAACTGAAACATCACGCGCAGATTCGCGTTTCTAAGATCAAGCCCCAACCGGTCAAGAGGATCCCTTTGAGAAGACGGAGAATGAAGATGAGCAAATTGGTGAGGTTAGCTAAGAAGCGCAAGCGCGACACTGTGTTGTCAATGTGGAGAATCATCAAGGATATGGATTTGTTCAAGTTGAAGTTTGAGGCATCACCAGAGATGACAAAGAGAGTGCTTTGATCATCTTTCATCCTCACTTCAAACCTTCAAAGACAAAGGTGAAAAAGGTGAATGAAGAAGCTCACAAAGAGTGGGGGCAAGCGAGGAGGGAGTCGTGGAAGAATGCTATCTCGGCTATTGTGATCTTCTTGAGCTTGTTTGAGGAATTGTCCAACCTTGCATCCTTAGCGAGTCACATGTACGTAGAGAGAGTTAAGAAGGATAAAGGAGCACAAATTGCTATAAGCGACTTCGAATTGGAGTTTAGTGGATTGCAAAAGAAGAAGATGATGGAAAGAGTTAAAGTTACAAGGGATAAGCTTCCAAAAATTGACGAGCAAATACTTGAAGATTGAGTGTGATTAAGATGGAACAATGGGCAATGATGATGCTGATGGCGGGCTCCAAGATGGAGGAGGTCGACTAAGCTTCTTGCTTCATTCTGATATGAACTGATAGATTTCATTTATGTTTTTCTCGAATTCTTTTTTCTTTCATGATACATTCTACACCTCTTATAAGAGGATTGTTTTCTTATCAATTTAGAAGGATTCTACTTTGTGGTTAAAAAAAATCCTAAGGGTTTCGTAGTTCCCGGAAAGGAGATGTGTTTATGTCGTTTGAAGAAATCCCTTTATGGTTTGAAGCAAGCACAGAGACAATGGTACAAGTATTTTGACACTTTTATGATTCGATGGTTTTTTTTTTCTTCCAGAAGTTTGTATGATAGTCGTGTTTAAAAATTCAAGGAGTTTGCTGCTGGTTCTTTTGTATTTCTCTTACTTTATGTTGATGATATGCTTATCGCTTTCCCCGATAAGCTTCTGATTGACAAATTGAAACGTCAACTGAGTTCCGAATTTGAGATGAAAGATTTGGGTGCAACTAAGAAAATTCTTGGTATGGTGATTCGTAGAGATCGTCAAGTTGAAAAAATTTATCTATCATAAAACCTATATATATATATATTGAGAAAGTGCTTGATCGATTTAATGTGTATACGTGTAAACCCGTGTCAACCCACTTGAAGCGCATCTTGAATTGGACGAAAAGTTACGTCCTACATCTGACGTTGATATTGCTAATATGTAGACTATCCCTTACTCCAATATTGTTGGTACATAGACTTATGTATGTCATGGTGTGTACTAGATCTAATTTAACTCATGCGGTAAGCGTTGTGAGCCGCTACATACATAACCCTGGCAAGAAACATTGAGACGTAGTCAAATGAAAAAAGGTCACGTGACAGACCCTAACTTGGGAAGCTGGTGTTTGCTCTCGGGTTTAGGCTAAGTAGACTTTTATCACCAACTTATTAATCACCTGAATCAGTTAACAACCACGTAGAGTATCTACACTGATATCACATAAGCAAAGTAGGCAATTTTCAAATATGATATAAGTAAAACAGTTATATCATTTACAGAAAATATATGAATTAAGACAATTATAATTTATAATAAACTACAAGTTTATTTCCACATCATATACTCTTTTCTTTTGAGCATGAAGTTTGATGGTTTTGGTCCAACAAGATTGGGGGAAATGAATACATCATGAAATAAGAATAAAAATTGTTGCAAGTCATCATATTTGATGTTTTGTTAATGATGTCAGAGCATCTGTATTGGTTTGGGGAGTTCACCAACCAAACCAATGAAAATGGCAAGGGCCGAACTGAAAGCAGAGAGTCCACGTCATATTTCAACAAAGCGCATAAATAATTGATGGCAAATTAACGAACTCTACCAAAAGAGGAAATACCCTAACCAATCCAACATAAGGAGGAGCAACCTCATTTTAAAAATCAGGATTCACAAGTCAAAGATCTCATGAGGTGATGATTTTGGGATCGGATTGAAGCAACCATTTTATAAAACAAAAACATCATGAAAGTGATTTTTATCATAGGTAATAAAAGTTAGGTTTGGTTGACACGAACTTGATTATTTTTTAAACATGAGAAAGTGAATATTAGATGATCTTATTCTAGATCAACTATTTGTTCAACAAATTAATATTCCCGTCCGTTACCTATCTTAATATTTAAATTAATATTAATATTACTTACTAACGTTTGAAAACAAGGATTTATCAGGAAATATTTATGGTATGAAATGCGACTCCATACATGTATATACATACATACTAGGAAATGGTTCTAACTAACTGTTTGGTGGAGCCGTGTTTTAAAGTAAATATAATATGCATGAATACTCAATGCATAATCTTTTTCTTCTTCTCTAACTAAAATGAACGAGTTGCGTGATAAATTGACCAGGATTCATGAGTTTTCTGCACTTTGAATAGTCTATACCCATGAAGATCTAGAAGAGCAGGCCAAGCCGGACTGTGGACATCTTCATGTGATCGAGCCGTAGGACGGAGTCGGCCAATTAGTTTGACTAATTCTTCAACGAACCCTAGCATTTCTTAAGAAAACTGTTTAGGATAACGCTATTATATTCATATTCCTTCTTAATAGTATGAGAACAACAAATGATCTATGGAATTTGTCACATATTGATTAATATATAATATGTGTATAATTGTAATATAGTTGGATGTCTCCTAAACTCTTGTAAGTCACGATTGAACATGTAGCTCAAATACAAATATATTATAACTATGTATTAATATTTGATTGATATCTGATATATATAATCGCTATATTAAGATGATTCTTATATTTATACAACTGATATAATCTATAAAATTTTAACTCTTGAAATAACTTTTACATATTTGACCGAAATTACACACCAATCAAAATAAATTGAGAGATGTATATATAAAAAATAGTCCATCAAACACAATATATGGTGGAGATGTACTTTTAAATAAATATGGATACTTTTGGCTTTTGTTATGGTGAAATATAGACAATGGTACTTTTCGACAACTTACGAAACACTGGAAACTAGTTTAATTTGAAACACAACAACTAAAAAACTCTGTCATATTCCCTGTATCTTAAACATCAATAACGTAAAACCTCAAACCTTAACGTAGGACTCAAATTCCAACATAGCATATCGCAAATAGGCTCAAGTTTTATGTTGTTTTTCTCTTCAATAAATCTATGCCAAACGTTATTTATAGTGTGTATCTCAACCTCAAACTTACAAATCAAACATCAATTTATTGTAATACCATTTGACCTTCTAAACCGACCTTAGTTAAACACGTTTATCCTCGTCAACATTTCTGGGGTTGATATGTTTCATATATTACGTCATACCATTTGACTTATCTTAGGCCAGAATTAAACTTGGTTAAGAAGCAAAATGTATTGTTTGTTTGAGTCGATGTGATATATACCACATTTTTATGCCATTTGGCACTAATTTCTGGCCACCTGCAAATTGCATGTCGGACTATACCTAATATCGGTGAGGCTACACCAGCGGTTTAAACCGTCCTTTTATATTGTCATTTTTATTGATGTTTTGTTATTGGACTATTTTCAGATTATTTCATTTCATTTTACTTCAATATTTTTAATTTAATATGACTTTGTTGAAATGTAATTTGATGATAATCAAATTAATTAAGCTACACTATATACATTAAAAGAATTTGATTGAGTTTAGTTTAGTATATATAAGTTCAATTAAATTTAATACCATTCAGTTTAATATAATTTAGCAAAAATAAATTGTAGAAACATGTCCTTCTTTGGAACCACATATTGGCAAATGGTAGGTACATTTACCAGCGGTTGGGAAATTATACTCGTTATTTAATATTGAAAAGTTTGAGTTTCGGCAGCGAACGTGTGAAGATTTCATAGTTCCAAAGTCCTTGTATATATTGAAATAAAGAATGCTCAATGCTTTCTAACTCTGAAATATCGTGAGTTATCTCTCTACCAAGACATGTGATATCGGAAGGATGGAGCACTAAATGCAAGTGCATCGCGTTTTACTTCACGTATCGACAAATGACAAGTAAATGATATTTTTTAATAAATCAGCTTCTTAATAGTAGTTGTTACCAATAATCATGCATTGTAATAACAAAAGTCTCCAATAATCATATGCAATATCCATTTGTAAGCATAAACTATCAAAATTATTGGAATTAGGCATAATTTCGCAATCTCTATCTAATCCATTTCGTTAAATAATTTTAAAAAACAATAAAATCAGTTCAACCTCTATATTTATTGTGTTTCAGGGTACGGATTTATTTGATTCTAACGACTTTCAGCTTTTATTAATCCACAAGAGGGCATTTATTAAATTAATTTAGCTTAATTATGCATCCTAATGATGTGCTAATATAATTAAGTTACTCACTAAAGTAATTAGGCAGCTCAACTGCTTTAGCAGGTGATACCATATAATTTGATTGCGTTCACTGGTAAGAAATCATAAAATATAAATTTCCACGCACAATAGAATGTCCTAATTCATATGTTTTTAAAAATCACTTAATTAAATATGTTTCTGAACAAAATTTGATGATGAGATAAGAAAAATATTTGTATAATTTGTTTTATTTCAATTTTAGAATTTTTTGGTATTATTATAATTTATACCTAAAAATAGTAAGGTGGATTTATACAGATATATTCAAACCACTATTTAACATGATCATCCAAAAACATTCCTGACAATTCTGCATTGCACTTAAATTGAACTACTGGGATATTGGATAAGGAAGAATTTGCTGAGATTTGATGAAGAGGGCAAGTCGGCAAAGTTGAATAAATTCTCCTTTTTCAGATAAATTCCGTTTGCTTAACATGGCAAATAATATGAAGAAGAAGCAAAAATGAATTAAAATGTGAAGGGAGATAATGGTGATTAGTGGAAATGGAAGATTACACGACCTCCGAAAGACCAGAGGAGAAAGCGACAGGTGTTGAGCCCGCATTGCGAGGATACCCCACTCCGCCCATTATTCAATTTCTATTCTCGGACTGTTTTTCATTTTTTTCTGAAAAACCATTTAATTCAAAAGTACTGTACCTATACGTTCTTGAAGTTTTGAACCCCATCAGATCATATATTATATGTGTATATATTGCTGCAAACTAGAAAGTGGAAACCCCATTCAGGAAATTTGAATCTTTGATGAAAGCTGACAATCACAACACTCAATCTATTTCTTAGCTTCAACATATCCCATCCCCTTTTTGTAAGTATCCCTTCCCTTTCTCTGCAGATTCTCTTGTTTATTACACTTTCTGATGCTTATTGTGCTGTTAAAGACAGTTTCTTGCCCTTTGTTATGTCTTCATAAAAGGTGGTTTATTGGCTGGTTTCTTGTATTTGTTTTTCTGGGTTCATTTCATGTTTTTGTTCGTTTCAAACGGATAGGAAAAGGTAAAGTTGGTTTTTTGAATTTAATCACGCGCATCTCTTTATGAAAATAAAGGGAAACTGGCAAAGGTTCCTTTTTTAAAAGTTTGAATCTTGTTTTGAATGGTTTTTATGGGTTCTTCAGCCCTTTTGGACAAACTATTAGTTTGTTTGTGGAGTCATTTGTTGTCCATTTTGCTTGGCTCCTTGGATCCCTTTTATTTTGTAGTGTTGCAAATTGACTTGTTCAACGAAATGAATGATTTTATTCATGAGCCATGCTTTGTATATTGATCTCTGAATTTGGTTCATTGTTCAAGAAAATCTGCCAGGTGAGGGCGCTTGTGTTTGTGTCCAGACAGAATGGGTGATCACTTTGTTTTGTTGGTTGACCGTTTGCTCACTGAATCTACATTGGAGGCTGCGATCGAGAGCCGGAGGTTGATAGCCTTGAAAGCTGATGGACTGGAGTTGGAAAATGAATACAAGGTGAAGGAACCTGGGGATGACTTGTCTCCGAAAAAAATGGTCGAGTGCAGGATATGCCAGGATGAAGACTGGGACTCCAACATGGAGACTCCTTGCTCTTGTTGTGGCAGCTTAAAGGTTGGTTTCTTTGTGGAGTTTTGCTCTAATCTCAGTATTGGCACACTTTCTGTGATCAAAATGTCTTCTTGGGGATTTCTCGGGGATTGCTTATGCCTGTGCTCCTTTGTTCTATGATCCTGGAAGGATGAGCATTCCTTCTTGTACTGCTCTGCAAATTACTGAAAAAGCTACCTGTCAAAAGTTTGAAATGCATGCCAAATATTTTCTTTTTGACTTTGTTTTAATTTTCAATGTGGTGAAGAAGAAAAGAAAATTTTCACTCTCTTAGAAGAGGATGATTGTGTAATGCATCATGCATGGGAAAAGACATTTCTCATCTAAATTTGTTTTTGGATGAATTCTGACTGGGGTAGAACTATATTACACTCTGTGCAAGTTGGTTTAACTGGCCCTTTTTTTTGGTTAATTCGATCACATGCTTATTGTGTCTACGAGCTTGTGCATTCTTCAGTTAGCTTGCTTTTCTTTTCTCAGTCTTCCTTTTAAATTCTGTGTTCATCTTGAAGTGCTGATTATATGCATGCAATTTCTCTGGGCTAAACAGTTGTTTTCATTGTAGTATGCTCACCGAAGATGTGTACAAAGGTGGTGTAATGAGAAGGGAGACACTGTTTGTGAAATCTGCCACCAGGTGAGCCATTTATTTGATATTTATTTAGCAGGAAGTTTTCTCCATTGCATTCGTAGTGCAAATTTAGTTACATTTGGAGAGGTAAACTAAATGTTGAATATTTTCTGTTGCAGCCTTTTAAGCCTGGTTATACTGCACCACCTCCTATTTTCAGACTGGGGAACATTCCAATGAATTTCAGGTACTTCAGCCTTCTCCATTTGCCTGAGTGTATAGGGATAGTATAGAAATAACCCTTTCAGCTCGTGACAATATGCTTATTGGATCTTTTCAGGGGAAGTTGGGAAATTGCTCGGCGCGACTCCAATAATCCACGCCTTATTACAGTAGTCTCAACTGATCGGTATTCTCTTGATTCTAACGAGGAAGAAGACTATCCAGAAGCCACTTCTAGAAGCATGATATGTTGCCGAACTGTGGCCATCATTGTAAGAATACACACTCTCCCCTGTCTCCTAAGTAAATGTTCATACATTACGTGCAAAATGTGGACAGGTTTAACTGATCCCCGTGTTCTTGGCTTTGGTTTTCAGTTCATGGTTCTTCTAGTCTTGCGGCATACCCTCCCAGTAATAGTGAACCGAGCCGGGGATTACTCCTTCCCATTGATCATGGTAAGCTATCTTAGCTTGAGTGTTTCAGGACTCTTTAACTTTTGTATTAAAAATGCAAACTGGACACCTTATTCATCAATTGCTGTGACAGCTATTGCTTCTGAGAACTGTTGGCATCATCCTACCGATCTACATCATAATGAAAGCTGTGACAGGCATTCTGCACCGCCGGCAAAATCAGGTCAGTGAGGCAGCTATGACCAATCCTTGATTGTCCTTGATAGCCTAGTTAGGTTTATTCCTGATCCTGTTTTTTTACCCGACAGATTAGTCTTATTCCTGCACCAGCACTTGATGAAGAAGTGGGTGCAGTAATTTTGCAGCCTCAGAATGATGCCATTCATGTATGATGAATGAGCTTCTGGAGCAGCAAATGCCAATTGGAGCTACTTTACAATCCTAACACGACATCGCCCTGGTTGTGCTAATGGCCCACGATCGACACTGCCCTGGTGATGCTAGCGATCATGTTTTCTAAGGTTTATCATGGCTTAATTGAACCCGGAAGCCTTTCTACGGTTCAAAGTATATATAGTCAGGAAAAATATGCAAGCTCTTTAGATTTAGTGCTAGGTTTTGAGGTGTTAAATAGTTGAATTCACCCTTTTAGTACATCAAGCTAAGTCTTTTGCCCCCTAAAGAAAATGAAAGAAAAGAGATTTGTATATATTTACCATGGAATTTCAAGGCTTGCAAGTTAGTTTCTCTGGACAAAATTTGTCAACTTCAAAATTATAGTACAATACACAACAAATGGAGATCCAGTATGTAATTAATGGCAAAGGAAATAGTTTTTCTGACTGAGCTTTTGCATCTAAACTCAAACTATACACTCGGATAATTGAAAAGATTCAAATCATGTAAATAGTCTGAGCCAGGCTCTTAAACCTTGATCAAAATCTGGTGTTTTTCCCATTCACAGCCTGACAGCCATTCGAACGTGATGATAACGAGCTTAGGTCCAGCTTCTTCTTTGCCTGAAACGTTTTCGACAAAAGGTAAGAATATCAACCCCCTACATTTACAAACTCACTCCTTTCTTTAAGTTTTTTTCATGTGCCTTTTTAGGTTATATCATTCTAAGTTCTCTGTCAAATATTTTTCAAAGAGTGTGGATCGTATCTGTACTTTCGATGTTTCTGCTGTGATCGCCAGTAGCAAGCCAGC
The DNA here is from genome assembly GCA_948330725.1 of Sherardia arvensis. Lineage (NCBI taxonomy): Eukaryota > Viridiplantae > Streptophyta > Magnoliopsida > Gentianales > Rubiaceae > Sherardia > Sherardia arvensis. The sequence goes on from OX415244.1 coordinate 9,044,581, forward strand.
GCTGCGAATAAACAGCTTGCAATGCCTATAGCTAACGCTGCTCCAAGAGGAACCACAATGGCATTCGTAGTGGGCCCCATATCTTCCCCGACCAATTTGATACCTCCATCACTTTCAAGCAGTTCTTTTGCCTTGGAGAGGGACACTAGCGTAGTCCCATAGTAGCTAACGAGGAACTTGAAGACCTCATCCTCGTTCCACTCTACCTCTGCACCGTCTTTCTTAGCCTCGGAGGAACTGTAGCAGGAAGAACAGAGCTGCTTTGAAGGCCATATAGCTTTAGGGAATTTTGGGTCGCCACTTTTGAGGGATGCTTCATCTTTCATTAACATAAGGTTAACTTTATTATGTGTCTTCCACAGCCACAAAACAAAGTCCCTTGCGTTCTTCATTGGCTTAGAAACGCTGAACACGAATAAATTGTGTTCAGGGTACTGGGGAATGATGGGAAAATAAGACTGTTATTTGGATGTTTACCTGGAGCACATCTCGTAGAAGTGTTGCCGACAATCCTCACAGATGAAGAACTCGTGAATGAATTCACATGTAGCTCTAAATGCCATTTCGCTTTCCCCATTGTCAACACGAACGGAAAGAGAGTGCAGCAAAACCCATAATCCACAACTGCCAGCAAACCGTGTTAGAATGAATATTGAATTTATTTTCAAACCCAAGGCAAAAGAAACTCGTGTGAAGGAAGAAGTACCTGAATCCTCGGGTCTCATTCCTGCTTCCACGACAGAATATCTGAAGTACAGAAATTAGATATATACATTAAATATTCAGAAGGCGCAATGGAAACTGCTTCGTGCATCAAATGGGTATAAATTCTAATCTAAAATGACCTTATCCCCCTTTTGCACAGTTCAATCATGCATTCCAAACAATAATGGCAATATATTGAAATAGAACTAAGTTAGAGGCCAAAGACCTACCCAGTATCCCCGGGGAACCTCTCTCCCGCAAATCTGGATATTGCGTAGAACACTTTCTTTGTCAGTAATATCAGTTTGTGACTTATTGGTTAACAATGTCTCAGGCGGATATAGATCGTCAAAGTTCACAAGCATCTCAGCACTTCCCTTCCGGCAACTAATAACACCAAGTTTCAGAAATGTGCAAAGAAGGAAACAAGCTATCAATGTCAAAAGAGGATGTGATACTCACTGTCTAGAAGGATGATGTGCTACCATAAGTTGGAGAAACTTGACCAAAGAGGCCCGAGTCTCAGGCTTTATCATCTGCTCTTTTAGCAAGCACATCAATAACAGGACATAGAGGAGGTAAGCAGAGCGCCAGCAGATGAAAACCATTATAGAGAAACAAATTGCAAATACTTCACCTTATGCTCAAAAATAATATCAAAAGCATTGAATGTTGCTTCCTCGACATCATATATAGCACGTGCAATCTTATTCAGCAGAAACACAAAGAAAGTCAGAATTCAGCATGGTCACAATTAAGTATACAGACAATATAAATACACATAACTGATAGTAAACAACCTGCCCTGAGTTCAAAGCATTTGTTTCAACACTCTCATTTTCGTACTTCTCATCATCCAAGCCATATGAACTGTCAGTAGCAAGTCAACAATTAGAGCCTAACAATGCCATTAAATCATTATAATAAAATGAAAGACTACAGTACAAAAGGAAGTGTACAACACATGTTGAAAAGAGTCCCAAACAATGACTTTTTTTCAAAAGAGACAATTATCTTTTCAAGAACAGATGATGAATAAATCATTTAGATAGGCAAGTTTAAATAGGCAAGTCATATTCATAGGGAAGGGGGAAGGAAACAATGTCTTCAGATAGGCAACTAATTCAAAGACTGCTTCCGTCATCTTCCCTAGAAAATTTCTCCATTTCGCTAAGTTGAAAACTAATTCTACATGTGACCTTATAGTCAACAGAACATAATTCTACTGTGTTATCATGCTAATTTGATTTGTAAATGTGAAAAGATTTTATATCATTACCATGATTTTCTTGGAGAAGATAAAACATCCAAAAGTAACACAAAGAAAAGAGATAAGCACACATATATACAGAATGTTGAATAATCCTAAAAGTCTAATACTGAAATCCCATAAATACAGAAATTTCACTAATGATTCAATAATTATCGTGGTGATAGTACATATATAAACTAAGAATGGAGGAGGGAAACAACTTTTTATGTAAGAAAAAAGATACACTCAAATTCAACTAAACCATAGACACTTGTACCTTCCCAGTTGTTTATTTATCCATTTTAGCAAGCTGTCAGCTGTACGACCATTATCATCAATTTCACGTATATCGCTATTTTCTGGCTTTGGTGTCCAACCAGCACCAACAAACTTTGACGGTTTGACCCAAAAGAGCATAGGGTAGTGCTGTACAGTAAACTTATCACAAAGCTCCTTGTTTGCCTGTGCTGCCAAAAAAGTGACACAACAGAAAAATTCAGTTAGTTTAATTGGTTTATATAACAACAAACTGAGCTTTAAGTAGAGAAGCATAAGATTATAACCATTTTTGATCAATTTGATGTATCGTACATGAACAAAATATTAATGAAAAGGCTGCATGCATTTTTAATCATGTAATGTCAGACATGAAACATCTATCCTGTAATAAATAGTGAGTATAGACTCTACAGAAGAAGCAGAACATAAGATAGAAATGAGACATTATATACTATGATCACCACGCCTTAGCCATGCCCATATATCACATTCCGCAACTAGATAGAAAACAAAGCATGTTCAAGACTCTTGAACTTAAAATTTCATAATTCCCATCTTCTGTCATATCACTGAAGATTATTTCATGGTTGGATTTTGAAAAATACACCTTCATATATATATTTAGCAGCCTCTTCTAAGATCTATCCAGCAATTTTACCATCTTTATTAAACCAAGCATACGAAAGTGACAAAATACTGAACTAAACTAAATAAAGCGGTATACTTCATGAAACAGTACACTATACTGAAATAAAATTGGACTAAATGAGGAACATGTAAACTCTCCAAGAAGTCTTGGTATTCCCAGATCTCATGTTCATCTCATATCAGTCATATGCATTGAGGAAATATCCAAACTGACAGTAGCCAGTAAAAACTTACAATCCGACTCAACCCAAGATACAACTGCCGCAGAAATAATGCAGAAGATACTAAGCCCAAGCCGATATACTAACTTCACAGTTTAATTTAGCAAAGAAAAGCTAAAACAGAACTGAAATGGAGAAAGTAAAGAGGTAGTACCTTCAAGGCACAGTCAACCCTTGTCATCAACACTTGTCCCGGATGAACTGCATTCGGACCATTGAAAAGCCTGGCAACTCTTTCATAATGATGCTGAAAAAACATTGCTCAGAGCATCAGAAACTCTTAGCCTAAAATTTCCCTCAAACCAAGTAAACAAGAGAGATCAATGAATGAATATACCTTATAATTTCTACAAGCTGGACACCTGCAACAGAAAATGAACAAAAGAACATATCAGTAACCGAAAACCAATCACTAAAATCCAATACATCAAACACCTGATTGAGATCCAGTTCTTCTCCATATTTCCCTCATCATACGCAACAAACATTTATGAAAGAAAGAAAAAAAAAACAAAAAGATGAATTCTTTTTACATAAGTTAACAAAGTCACAACAAGGGATTTACCAGTGAGCGAAAAACTCGACGATCGCATAAGTAGCCGGAGTATCTCGGAGAATTTCATCAAAATTGGTGGCGTTCAATTCGACGCCGTAATCACCTTTTACCTCATTATTCTGACCGACATCCCGGAGAATTGATCTCCGGTGATGGTACGAGGATCCGACAGGGAGTTGGGATGAATTCGAACTCCCGCAAAACAGAGCCCAGAATAAAAACAAGGAAACGATCGCCGGAGACATGAATAAAACAAATCAGCAAAAGAACTCAGTGTGAAACTGATCAGTAGTTATTACATATGGGCCAAGTAAATAATATACGGAGGTTTTTTACGGTTTTTGGAAAGATTTCAAGTCTAAGCAACGGTGGCGTAGGTCGACGTTATATTACATCGGCACGACGGCGGCAACTGGCTGATTGTCCAGTGTCATGTGCTCTTCTAATTCTCACGTGGTCAAAATATTTTGCATTTATTTTTTTTGGAAAATTGAGTATAACTAGATCAATTCATATTATTTCGATAGTTCACCATAGTACGATGACAATAGTACAATAGTACGATGACAACATTGGCAATGGTACTATGATCCGAATTGGAAATTCTCAAGTCAATGTATCACGTATTGAAAGAAAACTGACGCTCAAAACACTATCTGAATGAGTAAGGATTAGTGTGGGACCAACCCGACAAGTTATGACCAAAACTATGGAAGTTGAGGATTCCAGCGAGAGCAAAACGTTGTGCATGGCGCCTTTGCATGGACTCGTTACCAACGCCAGAAAACTCGAGGAGAAAAACAATGCAAGTTCCATTGAAATGTCAGCTTTGTGAAGAGAAGGATGAGACAACAAATTAATTTCGAATGCAATTATGTAAAGTAGGTATGGAGTTTACTTGGACTGCAAGTAAGGATCTTGGAAAGCGAAAGGGTTAGGGGAGACACTTGGTTCAGGCAGCTACTCATCGACAATGACGAGAGCTTCAAGGAGATGATGATCATGGTGTGGGATGGTGTCTGGTTCCAGCGAAACACGAAACTAATTCAGGACAAAAATATCTCTGCAAACTTATTGGCCGCTTCAGTTCGATCGTCCTTGAATGATTTTGCACATGCTAACTGGTCGCCTGAGCGTGTTTCAGATAATTTTGAAGATGGCCATCTAATGCGGCTTCTAGAGGAAGGACGAAAAATCCATTTCGATGTTGGGCTGATTCGAAGTGTGGCGACCACCGGAACAGTAGACGCATGTTCGAATGGGAAGTTTGTCAGGGAAAATGCAAGAAGATTTGTGAATATCAGTGATGTGCTATATTCGGAGGCTCTGGCTCTCCGGGAAGCATTATACCTAGCAGAAGAGTTACAATGGACAGGGGTAAATTTTGTTGGAAACTCTCTAAACCTTTTAAACCTTTTAAACCTTATACAAATGGTCCATGGTGAACATGATAGTCCCCACTAAATGTGCCGAGACAATAGAGGAGTTACATTCCAACTTCATTAGTAGGAACCCGAAATTGCCATGTTGGGTGCCGAAAAGGAAAAATACATATGGTCATTTAGTTGCTAACTTTTCTAACTCTAGTCAGAATGATAGTATAGAGTTGGCAGTTGCACCAGACTTTATTTTGTCAAACGCTACTGGACGATTTCCAATATTTTGAGATGATATAAATTATGTTTTAATTCAAAAAAAGAGTACAGTATCAAATTATTTTTGATTTTTAGATATGAAATTTTTGCAAATTTTGCAGGCACGTCGTTTTAATACATAGTTGATTCCTAATAGTTGTTGTCTATGGATCTTGGACTATTTCTAAAATCATGAAAATAATCATGAAATTATTTTTCTTTAAATATAAAGGTTAAATTTGTGCCAAATAAAAAGAAAATATATTAAAATGATGACATGTTTGGTTTAAACTATAAACCTTAAAATCATCTTTCAACTCAAAGTTTAAACTTTTCTTATACAATATTTTACATTTTTTTAGTTAAAACAATTATGTGGTGAAGCTTAGTGAATGAGAAGTCTTTTGATTTTTTTTTGAAGTTTCAAGGGGTATTAAGCAAGAAGACCCACTCTCTCCTTTACTTTTTATCCTACTCACTGAAACTTTCACAAGAACATTATACTTTCTTTTTGAACAAGTTAAAATTGATTATTACAAGTTTCCAAATTTGACACAGAAGATCACAAAGTCTGAGTTTTGCAGATGATACATGTTTCTTTAAGCTAATAGACACATCATCTTGAACTTAATGAAATTCCTGAAAAAATATGAGGCTATCTCAGGTCAAAGAATCAATGTGGAGAAATTTGCATATTATTTGTCTAGCTCAGTACCCATTAGTTATCATAGAATGGTCTGTGATTTAACTGGAATGACTAGAAGTAGTTTCCCTTTCAAGTATTTAGGCGGTTTCGTCTTTACTGGAAGGAAGAAACGCTCATACTTTAAACCATTATATGATAATATCACAGCAAAGTTAGTCTCTTGGCAAAATAAAATGCTAAATCAGGCTGGGAGACTAATCTTAGCAAAACACGTGCTATCTGCCATTCCTTTACATGTTCTTGCAATTATAATACTAATGGGATTTTAGACAGGTTGCATGTGATTTTTGCTAAGTTTTATGGTTAACTCAGAATATGGACAGAATAAAGTGTGCAATATGTGTTATACCTTTGTGGAAAATGGATTACCAATCAAAAACCTTCACACATTAATGGATTGTTTCTCACTAAAAATTTGGTGGAAATTACAACTTGAAAATAAATTGTAGGTTTCTTTTATGTGGTCTTTGCTAGGCTATACAATGAAGTCTAGGACTTGGAGAAGATACAGAGAAGTTGATGAACTAGCTCAGAACAATACTATCATTCATGCTAGTTCAGGTGAGGTTTCTTTCTGGAAAAGTAAGTGGTTTGGGATTGGATCTTTGATTGATCTATGGGACTCTAACACATATATGCCTTTTACTAAATTAATAGTAAAGGTATTTTTGTTTGATCAACAAGACATTGTTGAAAGTCTTTGCCCTAACTCTTTAAACCTCTCATCCAGATAGTCCTCCAACCGTATTGGATCTAAGAATCTGCAAGTAGTCATAGTGTGACCTAACGCTCCACATTTCCGGCATGCTTTCAAGACCCTCTCGTAGCCAAACCGCACCCAAGGCATACCTCCATCCACCTTTTTGAAGTAAAAGCCAGGAATCAGTGGTTGGTTAACTTCAACCCAAACCCTAGCACTCACAAACTCCGCATTTCAAGCACCTGATCTCTGTACCCCATGCCCACCTCATTGGTCGCACCGATAATAGAAACAAACTTCTCAACTGACCTTAGATTGAAATAGTTCAGAGAAAGGCCATACACTCACACCCACATTAAGATACTAGTGACTCTAGTGTGCCACATGAGCGTTTTCAGTCTCCACCTTTTGATAGCCAGTAAGCCCCCCCTCAACTACTACATGGTTGTTGTGTAAAATAGCTAGAATATGCCACTTATTGTTGAATTGAAACATGAAAAAATGACCATGCTTAGCTATTACTCTCACACCCTCCCCCTAGTGCATATTCACATGGCCTTGAAGTCTATGTACACTAAAGTCTCGATAATCCATGAAATATCCAACTAGTGCAAATTCATAATTTCTCATACTTTGAAAATATGCCCATGGGTCTCCCGAGATTAACGGCCCCCTTCTCACTGGTTGGTAGGTTCCGCTATCAAATCGCCACCCGTTTGACATGTGCCTATGTTCTTCGGAAAACTCAGACCCCAGTCAGGGCGAGCCCGACCACCGATTTGTCATGGTCAAGCGCCTAAACTTTGATGGGACCACAAAACTCCTTGAGAGGCTGGGTCAAACTATGGGGATAAGGAATGAGAAGGTTTCAGATCAAATTAAGCTGAAAGACTGTTCCGAGAAAAGAGGCTTGAATGGGACTTGTGAATTATATGGATCTATTTTTATAATTTCACCATCAACGTTGCTCTCCTAGATCATTGGTACTCAATCTAGAAATGGTTAAGAGGTTTGGTGATGAAACGATTTGGAAGTAAAGTAAAAAATTTGGTTGTGGGAAATTTTTGTGTTTTGAACTCTAAAAGACTAGAGAGATTTTTGTACTGTTCAAAAGAGCGGGGTGATTTCACCAGCACAAATCTAATCGCGGAGAGTGTTTAGGAGTAGCAGTTGTTTAAAGTGCGGTGAGGTGATGGTAAACACCCCTTAATGGCATAGTGATGGCGGTGATTTAGGAAAGGGCTTTGGAAAGAGAGATGACGGTATGCCTCTCTTAAGGTGATGGTTCAACGTCTTTTGGGAATTATTTTTAACTGGAAATGTTTTTGAAATTTGTGCTTTTTGTTTCTGAAAATATTTCTCATTTGCAGTGTTATTCGAACTTAGAGCATATTTTTAAATCATAAAGGAATATCTATGTTTGGTGTATTAATTAATGCACAAGAAGGTCTATTTTATCAAACAATTTTGATAGTTATTACAGTTAATAAATTAATATTTCCGACAACGGTATTACAATGATTTAAATATATAGATATACATTTTTAAATCTACATGTGTAAACATGTAGATATACCTTTAACATCTCAGGGGAGAGAAGAAATGGTGAGATTTTATTAGGGATTCATTTTAGTTATTGCCCACTTTTCGAAAAATAGATTAACAAAGAAATATTCTTTATAATTAAACAAAGATTCAACAAAGTTTAATTTAAAGAACTCATGCATTAAGGAAGGCTCAACAAACTTTAAAGTAAGTAAGTACTAGATTGCAAGTTTAATCCCAGTGAGAAATGTCAGATCAGTTCACGAAATTGGGAGACACAAGCCCCCTATAAAAGTGACTCTTTGCAATTTATACATCCGAGGTTCCCCATTACATGGAACACAAGCATCTACGTACCATATTTTTAAATCTCTTGTTCCTGAATCAACCACATCATTCAAAAGGAGAACGACATAAGAAAGTCTAAAATAATTGGAATTGTGAGCCTTGTCCAAGAATCTTGCACACCGTAGTCTTTCATCACCCAAACATCAACCCGGTCCGTGTAGTGCAACATAAAACCAAGGTATCCTCCAAGAATCTTGATAATTACATATCCTAATTCAACATCCACAGGAGGTGGAACCTCCTCACATTTCACGCAGGCCAAATAACGGGTGCGTGCAACACTATCATCACTAAAATGAGATACCATCCAATATATGCGACCATTTAAATACACTCCCTCATAAATGTATTTGAACATATAAAGCTCAAAAACCAAATGATTCTGAACAGTTCTAAAGCTTAAAAAGCTTCTCCAAGTTTTTGTTATAAAACTGTAGATATCCACAGGTTTGCCCCTGCCTTCGCCGCAGCTTCCACTTACATTTTTTTTCCAGTAAACAGGATAATTTTGTAATCATCTTCAGTATAATCGTAGACACGTCCATATACTATAAACATATCACAACGGCCATCATCAAGTACTTTCTCGTATTCTAAAATTATAGCATTCATCAAAACCTTATTATCCTTCCCTATGAGTAAAACCATATCATGACATGAACCTCCTAAGTCCCGCCTCAAATTCAACACCATCCTCAAAAGGAGATTTTATTTTTCTCACAACATACTCTTTGGAGTAAAGTATCGAAAGTTATCACGTATAGAGAGTGAGCACCCATACATAAAGAGTTTCTTAGGATTGTCACTCCTTTATAATGCACATCAATTGTGCCATGGATTTAACAGTATATCATGCATGATATGTCGGGGAAGAGTATTCAATGGTACTCTCTCCAATGGTACTCTAGTTTTGTGCCCAAATTCCAAAATGAATAGACAGCTCTATATTAAAAGTAGTATCATGTAGAAAGGTTAAATGAATTTCCTTTTTATATTTTACCTTCGGTTTTTCTAACGAAATATAAAAAGGTAAAACAGGAGATTGCACATTCCCCTTACTTTTAATTTCTAGGTATTTATCTTTTTATGTTATTATTTTTTCCTTCGTTTGTTTTTTATTTTTTATTAAATATCGTTTGTTTCTTGATTTTACTTTCGTTTCCCTTTCTTTTTTTTTTATTTTTTTTCATGTTGCCTAGCTTTTTTTTATAAAGATTTATATTTTGTTATATCGTTTTGTTAAAGTTCATGACATGAACATATATTAATTTAAAAAAATAAATTGTTTTGCTAATATGTATTTATATTTATATTTTAAATAAAGAAATAATGGTGGAAGATAAATAATTAAATTGTTATCCAATATTGTACATCATTGCCTTTTTACAAAGGGTTTCATGGTGTGATGAGTCAAATAAATTTCACCCCACTATTTAGTGGTTTTAAATAAAACAGGAATAAAAATATAAAAATATATTTTTTTAAAAGATACGAAGGAATATTTTTTTGGGAAAAATTAAAAGTTGAATCTGTAAAGTTCATATTGTTTCAACGGTAAAAATAACTATAATTTCTGATGAAAAATAGGAAAACCATTGAAAAAAGTCAAACATTGTTAGGGTGCGATTTGGAACTTAGGGTTCTTTGTTTGTTGCTAGAGCAAAAAATATAGTTCCTAACTAATTATTTTTTCATAGAATGAAAACGGAATCATATACCTTACCTTAAAAGTTGTACTATTATTGAGGAAAAATATTATCAAAAGCCGAGTACTACAAAGTTTAGATTCATAATCACTACTTCATCTCACATGCGTTCAAACATGTTAATATATTAAATATTTTAAAAAGAATATGTTCATGGCTACCAAACATGTTAGGTAAGACGTGTTCAATCTCAGGTTTGGTCGCCTTATTTGCATGTTCAGGAAGCAGTTATGATAACAATAGCATGCAAAATGATGCGTACTGGAGTATAACTTATAACTTCCTTTTCTTTAGTGAATTTGATAAGAATTCAAATTCAGCTAAAAGAAAAAAGAATAAAAACTTCTAATATACAATTTGGTATACTAACAACCAGTAACAAGCCCACAGTTCAATCAGAGCTTTGCCCTAATCTTGAGTTTTGGCTAGATTTGAGAGAACAAAGATCTAATTTCATTTCAATTTGACAAAGATCTCTGTCCTCCCATGGCAGCGAATCGAGTAAAATACTGAAGATTACTCTACTCTAATCTGAACAGCATCACCTGGAGGAGTAGCTCTTCTGTGGTTCGACTCCACAACGTTATTATTATTATCACCACTGCAGCCACTTTTTATTCTTAAACTAAGCTTCGCAAACACTTCCTCCCTTTGGGGGCGGTTCGCATACAGTATCCACAGCGCGAGGCTGAGCATCACTCCCACAGAGATCATGGCTAGTCCCGTGTTCACAGTTCTGAGATAGTGCTCCAGTGGGGGGCAGTAGCCCCGGGTTATGTTCTGAAAAGTTTCACGCACAAAGTTGCAGTTCTGAAAACTCAGTAGAGGTGGTGTGTAATGGTCGAGAGCGTAACTGATGTTAACTGCTCCTAGCATCTGCATGTACATCTGTGGTGTCAGCCTTCCGGGGCTCGTGCACATTCCTTCTGGTGACACATTGCAAGTGTAGCTCTGCCATACCTGATTTTCAAAGAACATTAAAATGACAAGCAGAAGATGTTATGAATCTTCTTGGCATAGTTCAATTTTGATCATGAAATGACTAACCAGAGATGCATTGGTCATGGAGACCTCGGAATCTGAGCAGTTGTTTTCTTGCAACTGAGCATCATATGGATAGCAGAGATGGGGAACAAATGGCCCCGACTGATTGTAAAAATCTGGAGTGGGATGGCGATGTCGTTTCTTGTTAGCATAGGAGTCTACGAATGAGTTGACAATATTTACAATGTCATTAGACACTTGTTTGCTCTTCCATAGAGTCTGGTTCGTTGTTGACTGATCAACACAAGGAAGGATGTTGCTCAGTGCAGTTTCTGCATGAGGATTATCCACCCATTCCTTCATTGCCATACACGTATCAGAGATTACACTGAAACAAAACAAAAATAATTTTTAAAAAAACTTGGATAAATCTCGATCACTAAGCTCCTTCATGCAAAATGACTTGGATAGATGAAAATGGATAAAATACTTACTTGTTGAAGATGACAAATACACCACAAAGAATGAAAGTAACTGCCACAAGCAACCATCCACTGAGAACAAATCTGTACAAACATGCCAAAGAGTGAGAAAACTAAAGGACACATGAACCAGGGAATAAAATTTTCATGCTAATACTAATTATAAATAGTGTGAAAAAAAGGCAGAGAGGAGATAACAAGACTTACACATGAATTACGTGCTGATATCCGAGTACAGAAAGTACTGCAGAAATACATGCTACTTCAGTAACAGGCAAAAGATGAAAGGAAGTAAACAATAGGGGAAAAAACGCACCTAACCCCAATAGGGACATTACAAGCATCAAAACAGCTACAGCTATCAGGGCCGATCGTCTAGAAAACATGTCAAAAATATAGGTCAATATAAATATGCAGAATAAGAAGTACAACAAAAATCAAGAAAGATATGATCATACATGTCGTTGAACACCCTTTCTATTTTAGCTGAGTTTTCATTTGTTTTCTCCTCCAAAGTATTGGCTGCAGCGTTTAATTCAGTATTCAAGTGGTCAATATCATCTTTGACATTGGAAGGTAAGAAAACCTGGGCCACGCTGACAGTTTTGGCCAATTCCATATACTCCGTGACATTTCTTAGTGTATTCACTGTGTAGTCAGACTGGTTTACAACATAATTCAACGTGTGCATTGCCTCATGGTGGAATTCACCCTGTCCAACCGCAAGTAGTATGCATCCAATCCTGGTAACAAGGTTGGAGATATTAGACACCCAAGGTTAAAAGAAAAATACTTACATTAAGAAAATGGAGTTCTACAATTTACTGAACAGCAGCTCAGCAGTAGCAAGACATTAAAGCACATGAAGCGGGACAAAAAACTTACGCAGCTGCACAAGTGAAGATGATGAGAAGAATCAGACAAACTCTCACTGACCGAGGTCGTTCTTTCCCTTTTATATTAATCCTCCACCCAAGGCAATGATACACGAGGAGGGCCAAACCGAATGACAGAAACCAGAGAACAGAAAGAACAAAAGTTGCAGCACCAGTGAAACCAACAGACTGTACAGAACATCAAAAGCTCCAAATTAGGAAGATGCTAACTTTGCCAAACAAAATCTGGTTATACAAGTAAAACAACAGAGTGATCATGATGATAGAAGCATTCTCGAAATCGAACTAGCAGAAACAAAAATCACATATTGTCACGTGTACAAAGCAACTTTCATTTTATGGACTGATCGAAACTAACTTCACAATAGAGTTTTACAATGGACAGTAATCTGTTTATCCTAGCATAACTGCAGCATCTAAAGTTCCTAATCTCTGATTACCACAAAACACGGGCTTTCAAAACAAAGACACCCAACTGATTAATAAGTCACACATGGTTGTTACATTATTTATATAACAGAGAGAAACCTATGTATGTATCAACTGCTGCTCCAAATTCCAGTTTACTGCTATTTACAACATAATATGTGAGCTTATGAAACCAAGCTAGGTAAAAAAGGATAGTTGAGTGGAAAATTCACAATATGAGATCCAAGTAGTAAAGGATGGTGCTTACAGCCCAGTAGTGCTTATTGGCAATGTCCCATCCACCTCTATATTTTCTAAAGCCTGAAAGAATGTCCGGTCTTTTCGTCCTTTTTGCCGCCAAAATGAGCGTAGATGGATCACTGTAGGGTCCTGGTGCCTCTGCATCAGATGCACTTAGTATTCCATCCTTCCACAACCCCAGATTCTGCTGACCTAAACATATCAACAAATCCACCTTAGAGAACTTCAACTAATAGGAAAATGATAGAGGGAACAAAATTAAGCAACCAACCGGACAAATCTTATTAGTAAAAACGGTTTCAACAAATCCTATACATTTCCAGAAAATGATATAATTTCCATGTATGAAGAAGCTTTAAACGGAAGAAAAGAAACAGAAACAGTTTGCAGCCAAACCAAACAGCCATGATTGTGATGTCAAGGAAAAGCCAAAAAATCAACAAACAAAAAAAACAATTTTTTGCAACAAATATCAACATCACTAATCAAATCATATCATAAAAGAACCTAAAATCGGTCAGCAAATGGTCATCCAACTCCCAAATCAACAAAAAAACTAAACTTTCTCACTCAAGCAAACAATCCAATGATCATAAGCAAACAATCCAATAGTTTAAAAAACAAAACTTTCTCACTCTGATAACAATCAAAAAACCCAACTTATACTCACTTCAACAAATCTGATAACAATTAAAGAGAGCTCTATTCAACAAAACGTACCTAACACAGGCTTGGAGGGAGGTTCTGCAGGAAATGAATGAGCTTGAGGTGCAAAACTGATGACAAAAATGACAAAAATGATGAAAGCCCCCATCATCTTCACATCTGGGAACCCTGCAAATCTCACTTCCGCACATGAAGGAAGAGCTCAACAAACAACAACAACAAATCAAGAACACTTTTTTATTCACCGTCGCTGCACATTCCTAAAACCCCAGAATTCCATGGATTCAGGATCGCAAAGGGTCCCCAAAACTGCATAAAAAACTTGTGATTGTTGTGTGTCCATATATACAAGCAGAGGGGTCACATGCGGAAAAAGGCGGGTGTGAATAGGACTGAGCTAAGCAACCATTAAAGCAGAGGTGATTGCTGAAATCTATTGTGATTTCGATAATATGAAAAAGAAATATACACTTGATTATGATGGCAGCAAATCGTATAATACTACTGCTAGTGGAAAAGTCCAGAGGCCAAGTAACGAATCTACCTGACCAATGTGAACCTATTTTTGGACGTTTCTGCTTTTAGCTAGTATTCATTTCTCTGATTTTGCTAATATTATGATTTTTAATTTTTTCTACTTTTCGTAAAAAGAATGAAAAAAGATATTTTTATCTGATGTCGGAGATATTTCTTTCAGTTTTATTATTGTAATATTTTGAGGATATAGTTATAGTGTTTTAAATCCCGACTCATCTTCAATATCCCTTTGACGGCAAGTTTTTCTGACATATTTAATTATTAATAACATTAATTACATATAATGGATTATAAAATTTATATATATTCAAAATTCATGATACAAAGAATATAAAATATCTCATATAATAATATTAACGTGCACATGCTAAATGAAATTTGTGATCAAATATGAAAAAAGTTTGAGAAAAGAACATTCATAATGAATCGAAGGGATTAAACTATTTCAACAAAGCATATGCATTGTGTTTGAAATATACACGTTAATTATAAAAAGATATCAATGTACGCAAGCGGAATATTTTGTACTAGAAATGGAATTTTAGTTCGTTCACGGAGTTGTATTATTACTTCTATTTTATTAGTTAGTTACTACAAAAAAATGAAAATGAAAATTAATTTATTGTAATATAAGCGTAATTTATTTTATCTAACTCGTTGCATTATATATTATGGTGAGACAGTTATAAATTATCTTCTTTTTTTACCTAATGTAGACCTTTAGCTTAGCTCCTGCCGCCCACTTCCCACCCCAAAAACCCCACCCAATCTCTACTCCGCCAGTCAATGGTGTCATCGTCCCCCTGGCCGGCCGGTGACCAGATCGGCGCCGATCTGGAGCGTCTATACCACAGCTGACTTGGGGAGAGCCCGATCCACAGATCCGGCTCGACGCTGCCGTGGAACACCAATTTGGTGGCTCTGACGAATTTCACCGGAAAAGTTAGGAGTTTGGCAACGATCGGGACATCATCGGAGTCGTTTCTCACACGCATTGTCCGCGCGTGTAGCCACGAGCGGCAGCAGCGTCCGCGCGTGTAGGCCACGCGCCGCCGGAGGCCTCCCTTGTTCCTGTCACTTGTCGTCTGAGATGGGTTGTTTCTATTTTCCCCTTTTTTCCTTTCAAGTATTTTTAGGAATCTATTTTTTAGCTTTCAAGGGATTAATTTAAAAATTGGGTTGCTTTTGGTATGGTTTGGTCGAGTCTGTCAGTTTGCCAATTCTTGGTTTTTTCGATGAGTCCTATTGCTTGGTTAAATCCTTGTTGGCTTCCGATCTGATTTAGTTGGACAGGAGAAATCCGAGTCAAGGTAGTTTGATTACTTACCTGATGGCGACTCTTTCTGAATTAGATTTGTAGATCGTACAGACTGGATTCATTTTCAGTTCTGGTGCGGTTGGACTGACTTTCACATGCCCTGAATTTATGAAATTGTCTGGGAATGCTCTTACTTGGGTGGGTAATAAGTTAGCATGTGACCTGGATTTCTCTTAATAGGGAGGTTATGAGTTATTATCGGGACTGGCTTTCTGTTGCTTGAGGGGTTTTAGTTAGTACTGGATGAACGTAAATTATTACATACAACGGGGGTACGTACCCCCAGGTGCATTTTAAAATGTGAAGATGTGCATTTAAATAAGAACAATTGTGCATTATAATTTTTATTGCTATAAATAGTATATGGACAATGGTTAGTACATATTAAGGTGGGATACACACATAGTAGAGGTGGGGGTATGTACACCCGTTGTACCATATAGGAACTGCTGGATGAAATTGTAGATTTAGGGAGCAGGTCCAATATTGATAACTGATTTGTGCTTGGCGAGTCAGACTCGGATTAGCTGAGAATGTTGTTGGTTATACAACCACTATGATTATATATCCCTTTTTTCTCTTTTCTAGTTCAGAGCTACATAGGCCATTACAGGTCTTCTTTAGTGTTTGCTTCTGGTCTTTGACTGGAATAAGCATTCGGGCATCATGTTGCTTCCGGTTTTAGGACTGGAATAGCCTACGAGCATCATATTGTACTAGCCTGCGGGCATTTCAAATTGCATTATGGGTTGAGGAGTTTTCAATAATTCTCGATTCTAACTTTTTTAAAAAAAAAACTAAAATATATATTGATATTTCATGATTTCGTATAAAATTTACCTGATATACAATATCAACATAAATATCAATCTATTACATGAATTTTATGTTCTCTAGTAGTACTTAAAAATCAATCCGTAAATAATATTGTGTGTTTGTTTTGTCTTGTTTTATATGAAATTTATTTTATTTTTATTTCAAATCTAGATAATTGAAATGAAAGGGAGGGGCAGGTTAATTATGAAGATGGAAATGTTCCTTTCAAAACGAAGGGTGTAGAGTACGTATTTATTTGAAAACGATAGATGCTATTATATGTTAAAACAATTTAGAAAGACATCCTTAATCAGGCAAATGTGGCACGTTGGCTGCAAAACATAACAGATTAGTCTTGTCTTATTAATATTCCTTTTTATATTTTAATTATAAACAATTTTTTTATCAGATGAAAACATATACTATATGAAAATTATAAGATTCACCATAGACGTTTAAAATGTAAGGAACTTGATAAACCAAGTCAAGATCAGCGAGGTACTTACGAAGAAGAAGTAATGCAGCACTTTTTTATTAAAAAAATATTACAACTATCAAATATAATACAAAGATGTTACATATATTCTAATCTAATCATATTCTACTTTACACTGTCGATGCAACTCTTGACTCTTACTCCCTCCGTTCGGTAACTATGTGTCTTATCTCACTATTCACTGTAGCAAGTTTGACCATCAATTTAGAGTATTATATCAATACAAATATAATCATGTAATATAGTTTTGGATTCTCCGTAACATGTATATTCAAAATATAAAATTTTCACCGACATCTAATGTATGTAACTAAAATTATCAACGGTCAAATAAAATTTCAAAACGGTCAGTTAAGACAATTTTAGTTGAACGAAGGGAGTAATTTAATATTTCGGGATACTTTGACTCAGAAAATCAGATATGAAAAGATTTGAAAAGATGCGTTTAAGTAGATACGAATATTTGATCTTCATTGAACGAGACAGGATTTCTGAACAAGTGGAGAGTCCACTTGATTAGTAATGCAGCACTTAGCTTGGCCTAAAAATAGACTACTAATATGGCCATAACCTTCAAGCCATGCTTGTGTATTGGATTCCAATCTTGATTAAACTATTAGAACTCCTCTCTAACAAAACGTGTAGAACCAGTAGTGCAATGGGTATAAATCAAGTGGTGCCACAAACTCCGCATATGAGACGTCTAGAATTTGAGTCACGCATATAACAAACATTGTGAATATCGGAGTCGTTCCTTTGCCAAGGTTTACCGATATGGAGCTATTAGTGATTTTAGAATGGCATTAGTGGTTCCTAATGTAATTTTTTCACTTAGCACGGGTGGTTAATGATGATGCGATTAGTGATTTCAGATTCAGTGTTGGTGGTTAGTTGGCGATAGTAGAATCATTTTAGAGAAGGTATTCTCAAAATTGTTCAGTCGGTTTCAATTGTGTTCAGATTTCAATATCAGTGTCTTCTGATCTAATCTTAAATAGGATATTTGTGTATAATAGATATGTAGGATTAAAATATACATGAAAAATTAGGTAAAGTTGGATTAACTCGTATAACTTACTCTTCTTTTACATGTAAATGATCAATGTTTATATATATCATAAATTATTAATAATATTATGTCAAATCAGTGCTGAATCAGGTCAATTCATAATGTCTACGAAAATTTAATCATGAGTTTTCAATTGTGGTGATACCAGTTTTAGTATATTTTGTTATATTGACACATTATATAAAAGTGTAAATATAAGGAATAGTTAGTGATTAGAGGCATGAAACTTTTGTTTGTGTCTAGCCAAATTTACATCAACTTCAAAGCTACCACTCACACCATTTGTCGTGCAACCTAGATTAAGATGAGTCGAGAGGTCGGCCGACGGTGTGAAATCACTTGTGAAGATAAGGTTTTGATATAACTCTCACCGGCAAAATGACACAAGTGTTTGATAAAAATACCAACCAAGAAAAAGTGAATAACTTTGTAAAAAGCTAAAAGTTAATCAAATCATGGACCATAATTTCCTTAACCATTCATACTGTTGAATAAAGGGCTCGTATACTTTGATAAATGTGCTCATACAATCTCGAATTTTTTTAGGGTGGTTCTGTATGCAGGTCCAAATTATATCTGAAGTGATAATAATATCTCTGTTAAATATGTATTACAATTCAGAAAAATAATAATTTATAATTTGGTCACGTATTCAATCATTACATAGATGAGTTTATGCATTTAACATTAGGGTTTCAGAAATTTATATGTAAGAATTAATGAAAAATTGAAGGGTAATTACGATATTTTTCCATTTTCATTAGACATGCAGAAGTAAACAAGACCTTCATATAATAAACCTATTTTTTAGGTGGTTTCGTACTCTTTAAATGAAGTTGATTTTTTAATTGAAACACTAAAATGTTCAAAAAATATTTGAGTTTAATACTGTTATATTTTATGAATGTTAGAAATATTCAACCGGAGTATTTTTGAAAATTTTAGTGTTTTAAATGAAGAAATTAAATTTCAGTAAAAAAGTACGAGAGTATTTTTTCAAAACTCGAAATTACATAAACACGTACAAAAAAATTCATAAATATGCGAAAATTTTAATTTTACCTACTTTGTTTTATCCCACTTCTTCATTAGTTCATTAATTTAATATCAACAAAAGCGAACAAAGAAACGTAAAATTATTCTTACGACATGTTGAATTTAGAGTTTAATGATAACAAGAAGCAATAAAAATTACACAATAATTTGGGCATGAATCATGACCATCATTAATTGTTGCGGAATATAATGTGGTGCACTTTAATTGGGAAATTAAGTCAAAAAGTAATTGCGTCCACGGCTCCACCGCCGACAGGGACACGGTCTCCCAGCGGTGGCCTCGCCGTCGGAGTGTCCAGTGCCGTGGGATGGGATGCGATGTCGACTCTATTAAACCAAATGCGCCGCGTACAATTTAATTATACCATCTTCTCTATTTTCTTGAAAAAGTTGTAGCGACACTGACCGCCGATTGGGTTGTTGAGTTAATTGTGATATTATCAAAAGTTTGAATTTTAACAGCTGTAGTGTGGGGACTTTTTTTTTGCAATTAGGTTTATTGTGCGCACTAAAACAAATGACGCTTAATGGATTCTGGGTCTGGATTACCGTGACTTATTTCTCTATCAAGGTCTGTGGTGTCAGGCGGGTGTAGCGCTGGGGCGAGCGAGTCGTTTTGAAAAAGTTGTAGCTAGGTTTTATTCTTCAGTATTTTTCAGATTAATTCAATTTATTCAGTCTAACTTCTCATGTAAAGGAGACGGTGGAAGATAAATAGTGTGGTTTAGTGCACCATTCTTTCTGTTATCAAACAATTTTGGACATTATTTAGGATATAAATGGAGATTTCTTTTATATTCAAAAGAAGAAATTTAATTAAATTTAAAAAATATTTTTTAATAAATTTACTTTTACTATAATCCAATTCAGTTCATTTCGGTTAAAAAACATGCCCTAACTAAACTCTAACAACAAGTTATCAAATAATAATCTCACATAAGATTTTGTTTTAAGCTAAATGGCACGATATGAAGTCCCATGAATTAGAAAATATGGCTCTATATTCTATGATTGAAACATACCGAACTCTACCGACTTCGAAATTATAGACAACAATAGAGTTAGTGAAAATTTGTTCGCTTTGTACTTATGCTTATGGTCTACATTATTTATGTAAAGATTAGGTCTAACTACGTGTGTTGACAGTGAGGTTGACGATATTTTATGATTGATATTATAAGCAACCCACTATTTTATATTTATAATTTAAAATACAGTAAAAATTTATAAAAATATTTTAATTTATTATATTTATGCACAAATTTAGTAATATTTAGAATGTGATATTATAATTTTAATAATATTTTAGAGTATGCCGAGTTAAATAATGGACTGCACGACACCTGAGTATTCTCTCAAATAGCTTCGAACACTACATCAATCTCTACCCAATCCAACCAAAAGACTTAACCTCAAAGGAGTAGTTTTACGTAAATGCATGATTAATGAAGAGCGAAAGAGATGTTTTCATTTGGTTCTTTCATCTTTAGGGTGTGTTTGGTTGGGCAAGTTTTTGCAAAACTTGGACTATCCAAGTCCAGTTTTGTAAAATCTTGTTTGGTTCATCAAGTTTTCCAAAATTCAGACTTGCAAAATCCTAAAAACCAATTAAAGATTTTGTTTTATACTCATAAAATCCAACCCAACCAAACAAAAATTTTGCAAAACCAGACTCTCAAAATCCCAAACAAAAACCCAAACTCCCAAAAATCAAAAACAAAAACCAGACTCTCAAAATCATGACGAACCAAACAAACCCTTAAACTTTGTCTCCAACATGACAATGTCTAAAGCTATCCAACTTGAAGCATGACAAGGTAACTAGGGCCAACTTGAAAGAGAAAGTAGTTGAGGCATTTACGTACTCTTTCTAATAGGATAATTAAACAATGATGTTATCGAGTTCAGTTGTTTTGTGAAAAGAATATTTTAAATTAGAATTGGTATTATATTTTACACACCCAAATTACAACCTGTGGTGTGGAAAATACCTCTTTTGGTCTCAAACTTAATGTTAATGTAGCATGGAAAGGTTCAGAATGTGGAATTGGTATGGTCTTGAGAGACTGTTGTGGAGACACTGTAGCTGCCAGATCATTTCTATCCACAGCCTCATCATCCTTAGAAGCTGAAATTAAAGCAATCAGAGAAGGTTTTGACTTTGGTTTTTTCTATGGACACAGAAACTTTATTATTGAGCCAGATTTCTTAAATGGGATTAGCATGATACTCAATCACATAACAGCACACTGGAAACTCTTTCAGGCCTGTGAAGAGGCTAATAGACATATCTTTGTTGACATAGTTCACACTTTAAGGCAAGGAAATCAGGTTGCTGACTTTCTAGCCAAGCCATTCTTGCAAATAGATCGGGATACTACTTTTACCTGGTCTGAACTCCCAGTTCAAGTAAAGGCTCTCCTTATGCTTGATCAGTCACAAACACTTACTCTCAGAAGCTGATGATGCTTTGGCCTAGTTCTGTTGCTCATCCAATTCAGGCTCCAACCAATATTCCTCCGATTCTGTGCTCTGAAACAGGTCTGGGATCCCATGCACATCCCTTGCAAATTTTTGCAGACTGTGCTTCTACTCACACAGGCATGTCCCTGTACTTAATCTACTCACCACCACTGAAGCTCCCGCCTCTTGTAATTATAAGCCTGAATTTTTCTTACACGTTTTCAAACTCGTAAATTTAATAGAAATTCAATAAATAGCGGCTTGTTAAAAAATCACGCGAAACCGACGTTTATTGAGTTCTTATTACGTTTACGAGTTTGGAAATTTAATAGGACGCAATGCACGGCAATTTTCATAAAAACACACGGAATCGTCGTTTTCTGTCCATTTTCCACTAGTAATTCTTCTAAATATATATTTGACTGTTAATATATTGTACTACATATAATAATATGTAGATTTGAAAAAATAAATACATGTTATGACAATATCAACATTGTTAGATATGATGATAACCTTTTCTTATCTATTCGAATCTGAAGAAAAATCTATATAGATTCAGTTGAAACAAAGAGTATGTAATCATACAAAATGTTTAGACATATACAACTGATTGTATGAGACCGACTTGTGGTAAAGCAAACGTGTTCATTATGAATAAAACCATTAGCATGAGAAAAAGGATAAAGAGATCATCAATTCTCTTGTGTAAAAAGTACCTATCATCGAAGTGGTTGTTCTTCTCACTGTATCCCTTTCAATAGGTCTTCAAAACCTGATTATAGAGATGTCAGTAATACCGGTCCTAACCAATCGTTAAAATTTAGAAAATCAATTTAGTTGGAGCTCCAACCACTGGGAGATTTCTAGTGAGGCTATTCTAGAGCTTCTATTAGAGAGAAAATACGCCACAGTGTTGCCATGTCTAAGCATATGCCTCAATGTGATTCCAACTGATTATGACATAAAGAAACGCACTTTCAACCAAGGATTCTGGATTTTTCTTATAATAAAAAATTATACCAAACTAGATTGGATCAGCTCCCGTTCTTTCTAGAACTCCTAACTAAATGCTTGGAAAAAAAAGGGAGATATTTGAATATATATTGTCTATGAGATATTGATGACTGATGGTAGTGCTATCATAAAGAACTAAATTTCTCTGCACCACACATACAATAAACAACTATTATGGTAGTAACTATCACAATTTTATGTGTCTTGGATGCTCCTTATGTGTCTAATCCTATTTCCACGTACACAAATTTGGGGATGGGAAGAATAACAAAGCTTGTACATGATTGAAAATTGCTAGAATTAGTCCACAATCAATAAAAAAAGCAATTCAAATAATCCAGGTTGCAACATATATTTAGGTAGGAGATTAAAACCAAATTTGTTTAACATGTCATCAAAAGGCAAAAGCATATTATAAAACTCCAGATACGAACATACTTGTGTGCATGCACATACTTTGATCATCATTTAATAATAGAAAATTGATCCTTTTCTATATTCCTTATATATTGATACACAGATTGTGAATTTTCTAGGGAAATTTAGGTCTCAAATTAGCAAATCTGCATGTGCTGCTTAGCTTGAATTCCTTCGAAAAATGAAAGATATTTGGTATCCAAATAAGCCTCCACAGTATTAGGGACAAACCTTTATTGCTACAAACATTTACAATGGTGATATTGAGAAATGCAATGTCTCTATCTTTTGGCCAATCATATCACAATGGACTTATACCTGCCAATTAGATATCCAAAAAATTGCGGAACCAACTCATAACAGGATTTACTTTGAGAATTTGAATTAATAGTAACTGAACATATCTTCTTCTAGGCCTCTGAGGTTTGGTAAGACACTAGTAAGGACATGAGTAACATGTCCATATGATTTCATTGGGGAGCCCTATTTGCATATTCAAATTCATATAAATTTATGAAAATATCGCTGAAAATAATAAACATGTTTATTTGAATTGAAAAACCTTAGTAACTTTTAATATCAAGCACATTAGGTTGCAAATTCTCCAAAAAAAACATCATAGGGTAAGCGCACTATAATCAACGAATCAGAGCATATTTAAGCTAAAACTTTTTTCCTCACTGTTGCCCATCGTCTCTAAGGTTCGCAGATTCGTGATCCTACGCAGGACCGTTTTTGTAGCCGGGCCGGGATCGTAGGATTGGAAGCGTAACATTCCACAAAAATGAACAAATCTTATTAAAATCACTTTTTATAGATTCACATACCTGAAATTTGTTGAAATAAACATATAATTGTCTTAAACATTACAAGATGTGATACTTTACATTATAGAATCGCCGTTAAAACTAACTTGATATTAAATATATTTGAATACATTAAAAGTACAAAACATGCTCAACTGTGATTTTTTTTTGCATCAAAATACTACAACCATAGTCAAAATGAAACCGTTTCGATAACGATAAACTAATAATGCATCAAAATACTAAAACAATAGTCAACATACTAAGTCATTTCATATGCATCGGAAGGTAGTCATGTCAAGAGAACCATATGCATCAGAAGGTTTCTCTTACGGATTCTCGGGGGCTGGATTCTCTGGTGGTGGCACAGGAGGAGCCGGATTCTCTGGTGGCGGCACATGAGCTAGACCTCTTAATTCAGTTAAGAACCACATCACATCATCAAACATATTCAAAATCGCGCCTTGGTAATCTCCGTGGTCTCGCATGTCCATATACCACAAGAGCACACTGACCAAGGCAATGATTGCACGACCAAGGTCGTGCACACATGTTCGTATTTCATCATTTTCA
This sequence comes from Sherardia arvensis, assembly GCA_948330725.1. Classification (NCBI taxonomy): domain Eukaryota; kingdom Viridiplantae; phylum Streptophyta; class Magnoliopsida; order Gentianales; family Rubiaceae; genus Sherardia; species Sherardia arvensis. The sequence goes on from OX415244.1 coordinate 9,069,146, forward strand.
GCTTGAGCCAATATAACCATATCCGGAACTCTGCCGAAGGACACACCCAAACCAGTCAAGTACTCCCAGTGCCGTGCAGCCCTCTCGGCTTCCACCGCGGTCAACTCCACCGCTCCTCGGAGTTCCTCCCAATTAGTGGGATCCGCCGGCACCAATGGATTTGGATGCGGTTCCAATAGAGCAGTCAAAGATGCGGATATTCCGGATTGATCAACTTTAGAGATAAATATATTCCAGTAAAACCTTTGAGTTGGTGAACTCAGTGGAATTGGGGCCTGTAAGTGATCTTGGTATTCTTCCTGGTCTGGAATCAATTCGGGCAGTTTCTGATTTGCCATAGCTGCGCTGGAAGGGCGCGTGAAGAAAAGGGGTTGACGACGGAATGAGAGGGGAGGTTTAGACGGCGGAACGAAAGGGGGAGGGGGGTTTAGACGGCTCGCTCAACTATGAAATATGTTGTATATAAAGGTTACAATATATTATTGATCATAAAACCATCTTTAGTATTATTCATGCGTCAAAACTCATTTGAAAAACTCCATCTTCTCTAAGAGGTCTAATTGCTGCAGTGGAATGTGTTATTCCTAGTATTAGACTCTAAGGTGCACTATTTATTCTTTCTATCAGGTCTAAAGACCTATTATTGGGATTCCTACCTCAAGGAGGGAACACTATTTCAAATCTGGAATTCCCAGGTTAAAGGATGATTTTCTAATATGAGATCAAACACAAAAGTCATGGGCTCATCCGTGGTGCACCAGTGGATCTAACCTCAAACTCATTCTGTGAAATGGCATGACAAGAAATTTTAAACCTAAAATTCTATTTGGTTATGTGTTTCGTTTAAATATTACTAAATTTCTCGCCTGGATTAACAATGTTCAAGATTTCTACACTTTTACATGATGGATGACACCATCATATATATCCAAACTATCACACATAGGATTTTTTCCTATCTCTTTTGATGATCATTTTTGATCTCCTTTGTACTCAGATATCAAGTTGTAAACTATGATTTTAAGCTATTTATTTGACGATGTGGTGAGGCTAATGATATCACTCCACCATAGTGTAGTTCAATTAAAAAAACTCGTTTAATAAGGTTTTAAGATAAATGGAAAACACTAATATAATATTGTAAAGAACAATCTTAGTATTTTTTGCCTAACCAAGCTTAGTCTAAAACCGAAACTTTGCCCAACAATTAAAAAAAAGAACATTGCCCAACCTTTTCTATTAATGCCTGCAAACTCTCTACAAGTAGTAGACATATTACACATAGACATGATATCTTAAAACTAACCATTTCAACGTGAACCTCACTTTGCTACATCTTTTACCTTGCCTTGCATGAAAAGGATCTGATTTCTAACCCGATGTCTTTAAATGTTAATGATTCTCTTCTTCGGACAGTGTCTGCCTTTTACATTTTTTTTGCCAAAAATTGAGTTCACCTTACACAAATATAGTTAACAGTATACGGTTATATGTAATTACAATAATGGTGAATATTGTAGTACTGCAAAATTATGGAGTAGGACAGATAATAGTATATGGCTATATGTAATTTAATATACCTTATTTCACAGATTTTATGACTAAGATCAGAGGCGGAGCCACGTATGGTGCAAGGGTGGTAACTGACACCCTATAAAATATTTTAATTTTTTGTTTTGAATTTCAAAAATACAATTTTTGTCCCACTACTTTCTAAAAATTACTTAAATACTTATATAATTTGTAACAAATTTCATACAAACTCACACCTTTAGTAGACAATAGAATGAAGAAATATTTTTAAAGAAAATTGGCCCATACCTCTTCAAATCCTACCTCCACTAAGACCCTGTGAAATAACACTTTGTAGTGAATAAACAATTGTGGAAGATTCATATTCAAATTGAACTTATCGATTCTCTTTAGTTTATCTTAAATTTTCTAATTTAATTTAGATTTTATCGGTTCAGTTAACAAATATTCGAACTGAATATTTTAATTCTCAAAGTTCATTTGATATTTTTTCTTACCCACATATTTATATCTAGGGGTGGAACTAAGAATTTATTTTAGAATAGGTTGAAATGACGGCAAATGGTGGTGGCAGGCGGGCATGTGGCTGACCAATGACCAATGGTTAATGGCGGACGGGTGTTTTGAATGGGAATGGACGATTGGGTTTTGTTATTTTGTAGAGATTGATTAATTTAGACTAATCAAATTTTCTTTTATTCAAATCTTTCTTTTTAAAAAAATTATTTTATAGCCATACCGACTAGGAAACGAAGTCATTCTAATAAAATGCAGGTTGATCTCTGCGCACGGTAGTCTAGGCTCGTTCTCACTAGAAAGTTTCAATTCCTCGCCAAAGAATAGTAATTTACTCCTTTATATCAAATTTCAGGGTAGGCTTGATTATATTGTTTTTATAATTTATTTTTTAGTTAGATAGTTTTAATCCAATTTATTTAATTATAGTGTATCTAATTTTTATGTACATTATTTAAACTTTAAACAGTCCATTTTTTAAAACTAAATTTTTACACGTAACACCTTGTTTAGATAATTTAAATGCTTGATTCTTCTTGATCAAATAGAGTTGCTATATTTGAGAACATAATCTATTGTATTGTTACTGCTGGTCTTCTTTATACTTTTTAAGGCAATAAGGCCTTGACGATAAATATGAAAAGACAAGCAGCGGTATCTTTTGAAAGTCTAGAAACTTTTACAGTTAGAGAAGGAGTTAAAATGATGATACAGTTTGTCCATGACTTCATACCTATATTTATATAAACTAGGTAAGGGTGGCCTCATTGAGTGAGGCCTTAGCCCATGTCACAGGATCACTACCAAACTAACCTATACAGTAACTAATAATCACTACCACTCACTGGAACTACGGACACTTCCAACAAGACTGCCTTGATTACAATATGATCTTTGCAGCACTACAAATATCCACAAGCATCACCCTCTTCAGCCTACAAAAACAGTCTCTACCTGAAACCAGTCAAATGATTAGAATCTGTTGGCTCCATTGTACAAGATTAAACAGATTGAATCAACGTTGTTTTTTTAAATTCAACGTTTCATAGCTCACCCTTACAGATCTTATAACAGTATTGGCATGTTTTTGTTTTGACTCAAGCTAACCAATAGCCTGAGCCAAAAGATTCTGAATGGTTTTGGAGTTTTCTTTTATACCAGGACCATTCACGCATCATCAGCCTCGTCACATTGTCGATAACCTCGTTCTTTTTTCCAACAACAGCTATAGATTAAGAAAACTTTTCCAAAGAACCCATTTCCCCCCTTGGTGAACAAATATCTCTACTATACTGCACTGAAGCTTCCAATCTTCTCTTCCTGGTGCAACCTGTACGTAAAGGGTCACCATATAATTAAAACATAGAACAGAATATAAATGAGAGAACTTCACTGACAAACTTTAAGATGGTATTCTAAAGGAAACAAAAGAAGAATCACCACAAACACAAAGATGCATAAGAATTGGGTGCCAAACTTAAGGTTAAGACAACTAATCCTTCCCCAATTTCATCAAAAATATATTGGGGGAGATTGCTATACACAGGAATTGAAAGAAGAATTATTCCACCCTTCACCCTTAAACATGCAAAACAGTTGAGAAAATTAGAATCCGGTAATTCTGTATATGAAATTTCTTTCGGCCTGTGAGCCTGAAGCCTATAAGCCTTTTCACTTCTACCTCTATCAAAATTTCTATTAAAATACCAAAACCTCCACAGTCTCCATGAGACTGACTTATAAGCCTTATCAATTCCACTAAAAAAATGTAGAGGAGCGGTAATTACAAGCGGTCAACAACTCAAAAACGTTAACGATGCTAGAAAACGGAATTCGGGCACGAAAACAAGAAAAGACACACAAAGACAGTTGCAGCAGATAAAATAATGTTCTATCATGATGTAAAAACAAATTAGTGAAGAGAAGAGAATGTATTTCTGTAAGTAATTTGAAGAACAGATGCTTAATAAATAGACGAAATTAGAAAGACATTTGAATTTTGAAATTGCAAGATAACATGATTTTGCTGGTAATTTGAAAGAGCAGAGGTGTAAAAATTAAAAGCATAATCATCCTTTAAAAAAATCAATCCTTCTTGAAAAGTTTTTGAAAAGACACAAGTACAGGTTACTTCAGAGAAGTAAAAAGAGAATAAATCAGGCAAAACATCTTCTCGAACTTGACAAAGAATGTATTTATGTATGACATCAAATGTAACCGCTTCTTCGGCAACCAAAATTACGTGAGAAACTTTTTTCGGGAAAAAAGGAAAAAGAAAGGGGATAACTTGGTGAGAAAAAATTTAGCTAAAGAAATTAATCATAAAGTTTAGCAATGGAAGTCGTAAGATAGGTTATGGAGAGTTGGCACAGCACATGAAAGAAAATGGAAACATCGATGCTGAAATGACCATAGGCTTTATTGAATTCCACCAGCAGTACCACTGCCAGTGCATTATCTAATTATCTTGATACCATAATACCATTCAAGTACCTAAAAGAGGTGATACGAAGCATAATCTGAGACACCATAAATGACGCATAACGTAAAAGATTAAAAAACATTCAAATGTAGCTAATGTGATTGGTACCAAAAGGAAACCATATGCAATCAACATAGAACATGTTAACATATCCTACTGCAACATAACATTCATAACTTTTGAATTAAATCAGGGTCTGGTTTACTTGCAATCCTCTCAGCTATAGGTTGCGACTAAATCTCATACCATGTTAAAGAAAAGAAACGGTACAATGCAGGATTGAAATTCAACCATTTTCCCAAGTCAAAATGCAGCTGAAGAAAGCTTAGACCATGTTTCAACCAAGCCTCAGCCTAATCAAAATCAAAACTTTACAACAAATTTAACATGACTAAACCAACACGGACCATCGAACTACACGACACTACAGCAAACCATACATGCAAGAAAATCACTAAAAACACAGTTGTCGAACAACTAACCTGCTATACAGCACCACATCAGGAATGAAACCTAAAGGAAGGGCAACTCAGGAATTTTATCGAACACCTAACCTGCAACCGAATAATTTGCAAACATATCACTCAAAGGCTACAGAACCAAAATTCAAACAGAGGAGAAGAGGTTGAACGCCGATAGAAATTGTGAACTCCAATCTTGAACACAGGAATTTAAAAGGAACAAGGAAACGTACCAGAAATCAAAATACTGAAAGGTGAAAAAGCACAGAATTCGGATGTGATGAGAACTGAAGCTAATTCGAATTGTGAGGATGAGTCAAAGAGGTGACTGTGTGGAGAGACACCGAGGTGAAGCCACGTTACCCATGATGCGTGCAGGGAGAGACACGTAGAGAGTCTGCAATTGCAGCGCGAAGACGAGAAGTAAGCAATTGACTTGGTACTGGCTGGGCTATGAGTCGGGTACCCGATGTAACTGGGAGGGGCAAAAACAGGAAGCCGTCTGTTTGTTGCCAGGTCACCGGAAGAAGAAGAGAGAGAGAAGATAGAGCCGGTAGCAGAAAAAGTGGGAATAATAGGAAAAGTAACTGATTGTCGACCGGTTTACCGGCTAAAATAGGCCTGTCCAAAAATTAGCACGCTTATCCTAAAGGGAATTAGAAGAGTTATTGCTCCAGTCAATAAATAAATTAATAAAAAACATTAAAAGGGATGAAACTACGTAGTTTTGACTAAAGCCGCCACACAACCACCGCAAGTTCACCATATTCCGGTGCCTACCATTTTTATATATTTCTTTTTTTTGTTTCTTTTAGTTTTTTTGTTTCATTAAAATCGATCTAAAAAAATGCTGATAAACTATCTCACGTTTATCCCATAATATATTTTTATATGTTTTATTATTCTTTCTTTTAGTTCAAGTTTGTAGTGCTAAAAATATTATAATTAGTATCACAATATGAAATCTAAATAAAAAATATGAAATCTAAATAAAAAAAAGGCAAACTCTCTTGAAAATCCAACTTATGTAAATGTTGCGGAACTACCACTATATATTTAAACTCGAATGATACATTTTTGTTTTAAAACATTGTTTATTTTAAAGTAAACATACGTTAAAATATATTTTAATGCAAAAATTTAAGAAATTTCATATTAAAATTAAAATATTTTATGAAATAATAACTTGACAAACAATTAGATAAGTTAGCCTTATAGTAAGGCAAGACCTCACAGAACCATAGCAAAACACTTTTTGGGGCCAACGAGCAATTATATTTTTCCGGTGTTCTAGTATAAATAACGCATAATTGTAGGGGCTAAATTGCAAACCCAAATTATTTAACCCCAAATACGAGTTTATACATCTCAGGACCTTGAATGAGTTTATACTGCTTTTTTTCTGGTAAATCCCCAAATTCTCTTCGTCTCATCTTCTTCACTATTGACTGCCACCCAATTAACTCTGCGATCTCCGATTCCGATGCTTTTTGGTGATCGCCGATCGATGATCGATGTGTCTCCGTTCGATTTCCCGTTCAATTCGTCGGTGATTAATTATTCGGAATATCCGATACGTTTTTTACCCTTGGGTCATCTTCCTTTTCTCTGATTCATCTGTTTCTCTTAATCGATTTCCATCAGAATCGATTGATGACTGATGATGGTGATGATGAACGGATGTTTCTCATGATGATCTGGACTGATTATGGACTTGGTTTCTTTGAAATCGATGATGTGATAATCTGGGCTGATGATAGATTTGGCTTTGGTTGAAACTGATAATGTGATAATCAGGCCTGATAATGGGAATTGTTTGGTTGAAACTGATGATGTAATAATCTGGGTTGATGTGGCCTAATAATGGGAATTGTTTGTTTGAAACTGATGGTGTGATAATTTAGGTTGATGATGGGTTTGAGTTTAGTTGAAACTGATGATGTGATAATCAGAGCTGATGATGAGTTTGAGTTTGGTTGAAATTGATGTTGAGATAATATGGGTTAATGATGGGTTTTAGTTTGGTTGAATTTGATTATGTGATAATTCGGCTGATGATGAACTTAGTTTGATTGAAATTGATGATGTGATAATCTAGGTTGATGATGAATTTCGTTTGTTTGAGTTTGGTTGAAAGTGATGATATAATAATCTAGGATGATGAGCTGAAAAGAATGATGGGGATGGTGATATGAAGATGATGCCGATCCATGATTTGAAGATGATTCTGATTTAGAAGTCGGATCGGATACCTTTGTTTAAAAATAATATGAATATTTACATAAAAGTCCTTGAAACTTTCTAAGCATTGAAAAAAGAACCCCACTCAGCTTGATAGTATCTATTAAGTCCTGCCTTATGGTAAGGTTGCCTTACCAGAGAGTTTCTCTAATAACTTCCGCCTTATATATTTTTTAAATACAACTCATTTCACATATAAAATTCTAATTTACACGATAATTTCAGTCCATCATGCTAATTAACACGTCTGCGAAAGGAAAACATGAATGTGCGATATATGAAATATGCATGGAAATATTCTGTATTACTATAAGATCACCATAGATTTTTATATAAATATATTAGACTATAAATATAGATTATAGTGTTTCTAGCATTTGTTTTCCTTAAAATGTGTACTTATAAAAATATGAATCTGTTAACTTAATATTAAATAAATTTTTTACATTTTGATCTCAATATATATTACCTTTATGATAATTACCTTTGATGAAAAATCTGGCAATTACGATATATATTGACAATTTCATAATCTTTTGAAATTTACCACTATAATTTTGTTAATTATCTTAAAGAGTTTTTATTTAAACACACTTCATCCTCATCTTCATAAATATATATATATTCATAATATTTATATAAAAAAATATTAAATATATCGTGCAACGCACGATGATATTTAGCTAGTATATAGTAGTAGATATATGGAGAGCTTCATTGAATCACTTATTTTTAGTTGAAGTTTACTCAAAATTCATACCATCTAACTAGCTAGATCTTATCTAATGATTCTCCTTTATTCATCTTTTCCTTTTTAATCTCATCTTAAAACAAACTTTGATTTCCCTTTATCTAATTCTTTTATTCCGTTTCAAAAATAAATTTCCTTTTTCCGTCCCGCTTTCCCTGATCATTCCCTTTCATCCATCATCACCAGAAAATTTGAAAGTTCAACACCAAAAAATAAAATAAAATGCAGTTAAGCATAGCTAGTGAAATAAACCCGGAACATGTCCATGGATATTAGAGTGGGTATTATATTCCTTTTAAAACATTCAATTATGTCGATCACTGGGAAATATATAATTAATTGACGAAGGGATCAAAATTTTAATTTGGAGAACGTTGTATGAAAGAAGGGGATTTATTTATCAATGTCCTTGCGTTGCACGGTATATTTGATCACTTATTAAACCACTTTATAAAGATTTAAGTGAACTAAGTTTAAGGTAAAATATTGACAATAATTAACAAAAAATAAATTGAAATTTATAATTTTATTATGATAATATTTAAAAAATATTTATTTATAATTTTGATTTTTTATGATTAACACTTGATCCTTTAAATTATATTGAAAATTTTTACTTTACTAAGAAAAAATGATATGGTATAGAATTTCTATTTAGAAAACTGAAATCTCCAAAATATGAAAAATTAGACCACTGCCTTATCATTAGACCGTCTCACACGAGTGTATCTCATTTTTTCGTAGATATTGATTCTTTAAACAATTATTTTTAAATGTTACTCTTTACACAATTAGATATAAAAATTATCACATTCTTCAAAAAATAAAATATATTTTCAGAAAAATGTAGACATGGTGAATTTGATTATAATTTTTTATTACATTATAAATTTGTTAAAAAAATATATATGTTAAAATATTCCGAAATCTCCATCAAATATATTTCATATTATAGTGCAACATCGGCTTGCTTAATTATAAAATTATTAGATAATCCAATGGTGATGATTAGTTTACTTAATTTCCATCATCGGTATTGTTAATTAATCATGAAGAGCCAGCATTCAGGTTCCCTAATATATTATTAGTGCTAATAATATATATTAATGGCAATGGCTAAAGAAAAGAAACGCGGAGATAATATTGCAAACAATATTTGGTGAAACCAAATCAATAATTGTTTTTGCTGAAAACAAGTAAATTTATTTAAAAGAAAAGATATTTATGTGTGATGTTAGGAATATATAAAAATGGTAGGCGCCGCCGAATGGTGAAGTTGCGGTGGTTATGTAGTGGTTTTAGTCAAAACTGTGTAGTTTCATCATTTTTAACGCTTTTTATTAATTTATTCATTGATCGGAGTAATAACTCTTCTAGTTCTCTTTAGGAAGAATCAATGGACGAATTAAATAATAAGAATCAACTAATATAGTTTAACTATGTTAGGATTTTGAACCGATTGAAAAACATTGCCGAAGGAATTTTGTGGGATGAAAAATGGAAGAAAATGGAGAGAAAATGGGAAGGAAAAAAAGTGAGAAATTATAGAAAGATGGAAGAATGAAAGAAATAAATGAGCCGTTAAATCAAAATCATGTTAACGTTTCAATTTTTGAGTATAAATTTGAGTGAAAATAAATTAGTTAACGAAATCTCTCTCTAATATATCAAATGATTTGGTTTTAGTTGGACTCTATTCGAGACTAAGTTGTATTTCGCTTATTTCTAATAGTAAATTCTCTCGATCGTCAGTTAATTTGAACTATGCTTAACGATTTCTAAATTACTTGCTAGAGCTATTTTATAAGAATCTAAACTATTACACATTTCCAAACATTAGGGGGGAGAAAGTACTAATTATTTTGGTCTCTGTGTCTGACATAGCTTCTCTACACTACATGACTCCAAGTAAAAAGGGACAAAAACAGATCAAATTTGCTTAAGAATATGAAATGGTCTGCAACAAAGGAAATATGTATAGTTACTGAAAGCCGGCAGACTAAAAAAATGAAATGAATTCTTCAAACCAGAATTCCTCTATTAAATCCAATCATTTCCACATTTTTCATGCTGATCAGTTAATCTCAAGATCAAAATCATGTTTAGAACACCAATTCTCACATTACTTTCTTTAGCAATCGCTGTTTCATTTTCTGCTTCGATTTCAGGTCAGCCACAATCAGAACTCCCTACAGATATATGCAATGGCATAGTTGTGACCTATACCTACAAGGGAGGCCGCCAGCTTCTTCCTACCCTTCTGCCCTCTAACCCTGAAGGGCAGCCCTACAGATTTGAGGCCAATCTGAGTGTCCTAAATGCTGGCCTTGAGCATCTCAAGAACTGGAAGGTTTTTGTGGGATTTCAGCACAGGGAATACTTGGTCTCTGCTACTAATGCTGTGCTCTCAGATGGTAACTTCTTGCCCGGAGATGTCAGAAATGGTACGGTTTTCTCGGGGTCTCCGGTGACTGATCTTAAGACTGCGATTGAAACCGGTGGGGATTTTAGTCAGATGATGGCTACGGTTGATTTGTCTGGAACGGAATATGGTGTTGCGCCGGAGAATAATCCGTTGCCGTCGAATCTCAGCCTTGTTAATCACGGCTTCTTGTGTTCAGAGGATAACATGATCCAAGGTGAACGATTCTTTCTGAATATGTGAAATGTTGTGTACTTTTTATATAGGTTCCATATCTCTTCGTTAGGTGACATTATAGTTCTTCTTACCACTTCCTTTCAAATATATAGTTAGATTATTTGATAACTTATTATTACAAAAAAGTCTCAATTTATTATAAATTTTTTTATTAAAATTTAATACAGCTTTAAATATTAAGAAATACATTATTTTAATCAATGTTAAGGTGAAGTTGATATATATTTTAATAATATAGTCTATTTCAAATGTCTTCAACCACTAACACTATTTAATAGTGATTATTTTTATCATTCCCGATTTATACAAGTGTTAATTACTCATAAATGCGGTAGTAATATCACTAGAAATGTAGATACGAACATGTTAACTAAGTTTATCAAATTAACATGTAAACAAAATTAAAAGTTAGAAATAATTTGGTAATAGTGACCGAAACTTATAATTTCAATTTAAAATTAGGTTTTTGTCATTTTAAAAACCAAATAGTAATTTAAATGTATTGCCGCCCTGCCGGCCTAAGTTTTGTATGTTTTTTCCCCTGAAATATTATGCATGTAATTTTCTTGTACATCCTATCGTCATACATGATGCATGACTAACAGATGTAAGCAGCGGCGGATTTATAGTTAGATCAGAACAGTCACCCGTCTGCCTTAAAATTCGACGAACAGATCAGTAAATAGTACGTAGTAGTTCGCAGCTTCCTTATTATTGTAATGTCTTTACCATTCTGTACTTTATATCATCTACCCTAATATTATTTCCTAGATCAGCTGCTATATGTAAGGATTTTTAATTTTTCAGGTAACAGTGTGATGAAAGTGTGCTGCACCAGGGACCCAAATGCACCAAACAAAACCAAGGACGACGACGTTTCATCCCTTCAAGACGGCGATCTGAGCATAATATACGATGTTGTGAGTTCTTCAGAATCAAACTACTGGGCACAGGTAACCCTATCAAACCAGGACCCCATGGCCAGGCTAGACCACTGGAAACTAAGCTGGGAATGGATGAGAGGCGAATTCATCTACGCCATGAGAGGCGCTTATCCAACCCTTCTCGACACAGGAGACTGCATTTTCGGGCCCCAGAGCGAGCACTACCAGGATCTAGATTTCTCCACAGCATTAAACTGCGAGAGAAGGCCGACGATCATCGACCTCCCCTCTGATAAAACCAACGATTCAAACCTTGGTTTGGTGCCATTTTGCTGCAGAAACGGAGCCCTACTACCGACAATGCTCGACCCGACGAGGGCAAAATCGTCATTCAGGATGCAGGTTTACAAAATGGCCCCTGATTTAAACATCAACGCCATCAACCCTCCCAAGAACTGGAGGGTAGAGGCTGAATCAGGGCCCGCATACGTATGTGGGCAGCCGATTCGGGTCCCGCCATCGCATTTCCCCAATAATCAAGGTCTGTCTTCGAATATCTCCGCCATTGCCAGCTGGCAAACCGTCTGCAACATATTGGAAGACAGACCACCTAAGAAAAGCCCTAAATGCTGTGTTTCGTTTTCGTCCTTCTTCAACGAATCAGTTATCCCATGCAACACCTGTGCGTGTGGCTGCTCTGAAACACAATCCAGTAACACCTGTAACACCACCGCGCCGCCGCTCCTCCTCCCACCGGAGGCCCTCCTTATTCCGTTCGAAAACAGGACAAAAGAAACCCTAGCATTTGCTGATATGCATAACTTTGAAATACCTAACATTATGCCATGTGGGGATAACTGTGGGGTCAGCGTGAACTGGCACCTTCTCTCCGACGAAAAAGATGGATGGACGGCCAGGATGACTCTATTCAACTGGGGAGATACCGAATTCGTTGACTGGTCAGCGGCGGTCGAGCTCGACAAGGCGGTTCCTGGGCTGAAAGAAGTGTACTCATTTAACGGAACGGTTATGCCTGATTCCAACAACACGGTTTTCTTCTCCGGTCGTTCGGGGTTGAACTACCTGAATGCTGAACGCCGGGTAGGAAATGGCCGGAAAAAGCCGCCGGTGCCAGGATCTCAGCAGTCTGTGATAATGTTTAAGAAGGATAAGACCCCTGGAATTAGGGTAGCTCGGGGAGATGGATATCCAACTAAGGTTTTCTTCAATGGGGAGGAATGTTCGATTCCCACTATGCTTCCAATTAGCTTTGCACATGGATTGAAGGCATCATCAGCTATCATTTCTGCGATTCTCAATTTGATGATTTTTATAACTTTATATTTGTAAACGTAAGGGTGCCATATTTGATTAATTTGTTGTTTTATTATAAAATTTTATACCTTGGCCATGAAATTTGATTAATTATATATCCTTATCTTAAAAATCTGGCGCTATAAGTAGAACAAGATTTTTATTAAAAGAATTGAAATATCCATCAGTTTAATTTTGAGAATTTGATGTCCAATCAAAACTCACTACTAGAAAGTTCCCGTGTTGCACCGGAAACATAGCACCGGTTACACAAAAAAACCGGTGCAAAAAACAATGAAACCGGTGCAATGTTGAGTTGCACCGGTTAATTTAATGGTCAAACGCGAAAGTTGACCAACTATTGCACCGGAAGCTAGTTGAAACTGGTGAAACAACACTATATTGACCGATCCAACTTTGAAAATTTGACTTGAAAGCGGGCTCCGCACATGTATTTGAAGATGTTGACCCATTTCGTGTTGAAAAATCCACGTGTTTGTGACCCACCGTGTGTATTTCACCGCCATCCTCCAGCAACCGGTGAAACTAAGATGATATTGACCAAGTCTTCATTGAAATAAGATGATGTGGAGTGGAGCCCATAAGTTAGATGCAATATTTTTAACATGGGGCAAAATCTCGCTAAGTGTGTTGCACCGGCTTGTTCATGTAGCGGTGCAATTATACTCATGAGGCCCATCTCATACTATGACAAGTAAATGTATCCTAACTCTACATACTTTATTAATGCGGGCCTTACAATTATTTCAACCCACTTACTTATTGAATGTTATTGCACCGGTTCTTATCATTACCGGTGCAATGTTTGCATTAAATGCTATGCACCTACTACCTCTTTCTTAACGGGTTTGAGTGGATGAGATCTCATTTTATCCTCCATTGATGGTGGTTGAAGAGTAACTAGAGGTATTCAATGAGCACATTCAAATCCAAAGAAGGTATGGTAAATTTTAGCAATTTATTGCTACCCATGAATAAAATATTATAATTACTATGTTTTCTTTACAATTTTGCATGTATTTGTTGAGAAACGTGTTGGTTAGATTTTTGATTTTTTTTCCATTGTGATTAGTCTAAGTATCCTTGTTAAAGACTGACATATAGTTCAATATTGATATTCTTTCATTGCTTAGAAACTATACCTGAATGGAATGGAATTTCCATTGATTTAGATTTTAAATTTTGCATGGTTTTGTGAGATAATTTGATGATTTACTTCTAAAAAATTACGCTGCAATTTAGCATGGAGTTATCCTCATTATATTGTACCATATGGTTGTTTATTGATGTTAATTTTAACAATATTTTTAGGGGACGATTGTCGGTACATGAACATAGAGTATCGGTCAAAGCTTATTTCATCAAGTTTGAGTGATGAATATGTTCGTTATGTGGATTACTTCCTTTCAAAAGCATTTGAAAAAGGGAGTAGTGTGTTATGCCCATGCAAAAAATGTTTAAATCGAGAGCGGACTAGTATGCGTGATAGCATTAGATTGCATTTGCTTAGGGATGGATTTGATCCTAGCTATGATGTTTGGACATTTCATGGTGAAATTCGTTGTCGTTTGGATAGTAGTGATACTAAATTGAAGACTAAAATTGACTTGATGCTTGAAAATATGATGAGGGATTTTGATGGGAAACCCGAGATTCTTGAGTCTTTTATGGAGGAAAAACATAGGAAGTTGTATCCCGGTTGTAAGGAAGGAGACAAGGATATATCGTGTTTGATGGATATATTTAATATGAAAGGGGCAAGTAGTTGGAGTGATATTAGTGTCAACAAATTGTTGAAATTTTTGCATAAAATTTTGCCCGAGGGAAATGGTGTTCCAGAAAGTCTTTACGAGGCAAAGAAAATTTTGTGTCCCGTGGAGTTGAAATATGAAAAAATAGACGCATGCCCAAACAATTGTGTAATGTATAGGGGAGAGGACATGAAAGATCAGACTGAATGTCTGGTGTGTAAAGCCCCACGCTACAAGAAGGTCATGAAAAGAACAAGTAGTGTACATGGAGGTGTTAATTTGGCGGTGGGAAAAAAGAAACGTGTTCTCGTGAAATGCGTGTGGTACTTACCCTTGTTTTCACGATTGCTGAGATTGTTTAAAAATGTGGAAGATGCCAAATGATTGACATGGCATGCAGATAGGCAATCAAATGACAGTGATGTAATTAGGCATCCTGCTGATGGAGACCAATGGAAGGAGTTTGATAAGAGGTATCCAAAATTTGGGAAATAAGCTAGAAATTTAAGGTTGGCATTGTATACAGATGGTATGAATCCTTTTGGAATATGTCATCGAAGCACAGTTCATGGCCCGTGATGTTAGTGATTTATAATTTGCCTCCCTATTTTTATATGAAGAGAAAGTATGTTCTAATGCCATTGATGATTTCTGGCCCAAAACAACCAGGTAATGACATAGATGTGTACTTGGCTCCTTTGATTGAAGATCTGAAGAAGTTATGGAACCATGGAATCGTTGCTTTTGATGCATATAGGAACGAACCATTCAATTTGAAGGCCATGCTTCATACCACCATCAATGATCTACCTGCGCTTGGTAATATGGCTGGGTATTCTGTGAAAGGTCACAAGGCTTATCCGTATGTGAGGAGAAGACGGATTTCAAACAATTGAAGTATGGGAGAAAAAACCGTTTATTTAGGTTATAGAAAATTCCTAAAACCTAACCACAAATTCCGTAATGACAAGACTAACTTTTTTGGAGGAAAAGACTTAAGGCCTGCACCCAAGCTTATCACTGGGAGAAAGATTCATCTAAAAGTGTCCAAATTAAGAGTGGTGTATGGGAAGAAAGTCTGCAAACAGCCCGCAGATGAAAAGTCTCCTTGGAAAAAGCGGTCAATTTTGTTCGATTTGCCTTATTGGGAGCATCTTGGAGTTCGTCACTGTTTAGATGTAATGCATATTGAGAAAATTGTTTGCGACAGTTTGATTTGGGACATTGTTAAATATTTCTGGGAAGACAAAGGACGATTACAATGCAAGGAAAGATATGGTTGAGATGGGTATGAGGGAGGAGTTAGCACCTCAGGAAAAAGGGAAACGTGTTTACTTACCACCGGGTGCATGTAATTTGTCTAAGGAGGAGAATAAGTCTGTATGCGATAGTTTGTCAGGGATGAAAGTTCCAATCGGTTACTCTTCAAATATTAGTCGCCTTGTGAATATGGACAAGAAGTTGTCAGGCCTAAAGTCTCATGACTGTCATGTTCTAATGCAAAAATTACTTCATGTTGCCTTGCGTGGTGTTGGATGAAGATGTAAGGTATTGCATTACTAGGCTATGTTTCTTTTTTCACTCAATTTTTCGGAAGTCGATACACCGTGTGGAGTTGGATGAATTGGAAAATGAGGCAAATGAGATTATGGCTGAATTAGAAGTGTATTTCCCTCCATGTTTTTTTGATATAATGCTCCACCTTGTTGTACATGTTGTTAGAGAAATCAGACTTCTAGGCCCTGTGTTCTTGCATTGGATGTATCCATTTGAGCGACATATGGGGGTTTTTAAGAAGTATGTGAAGAACAAGTAAAGGCCTGATGCAAGTATTGTAGAGCGATATGTAACGGAGGAAGTGATTGAGTATTGTACAACCTATTTTGATGATGGACTGAAAATTGGTTTGCCATAGTAGACACGAAGGTAGGAAACTCGGTGTACCTAGGAACAAAGGGCAGCTGCGCACACCATTGTATTCTGAGATGATGACGCTGCATCACTACATTATTAGGAATTCGAAAGAAACTGTTTCATACGTCCAAGAGCATCTTGATTTGATCAAAGAACTCCATCCTGGTTGGGAAGATGACACAATCTTAGAGGAACATCAAAAGTGTTTTGTTGATTGGTTCTACTCACAGTGTAACCGTGAAGGAGTGGATCCTAACTTGAGGGCGTTCGCTAGAAAATCTGATTGTGCAGTTAGATCATTCTTTGGATATGATATCAAGGGATACTCTTTCTCGACGGTGGAGAAGGATTCAAAAAGTACAACCCAAAGCAGCGGGGTTTTCTTTGAATCCAAAATCTTGTCCCATCCTGCAACTAAAGGAGCGAAACCAGAGGTAATCCTTCTTTCCTTTTATGGTCGGATTCATGAGATCTGGGAGGTGGATTACGGTGCATTTAAGGTGGCTGTTTTTAAGTGTATGTGGATTAAAAACAAGGGGGGTGTTGATCTCACCGATCCTAATGGGTTTCGTCCGAGTGCGGATTGATGTTGAGGATCCTACTGAAGATAAGTTCATTCTTGCATCCCAGGCTAAGCAATTATTTAATGTTGATGATCCCATAGGTTCCAAGTGGTCAATTGCTTTGCAAGGGAAGAAATATTTCTTTGAAGACGAAATCGACTACCAATTGATGGAAGATAAGCCTGAATTTCCCTCTGGCTTTCCTAAATTGTCAGAGAAAAATAGAAGCATGGAGTACAGAAGACAGCATGATGATGGTGTATGGGTTGAGGAAGATGGGACGTTCATTGAAGATGAAACAACCAAAAAACGCAAGAAAATGAACTAATTATTTCTTTTGGAAGAAATTGATCATTCCATTTTTTGTACTGTTTATGCAGATTTATAGTACTCAATTTTGAATACGTAACATTATGTTCAATGCATGTACTATTGTCACTCATTCAATTTCTTGAAAGGTAGTTTTGGTTTGTGCTAACTGTTGAAATGATACGATTCTAAGTTTTTCTAGGTTATCATAACTATATTTACTTGTGTGCGCAATAGTTCATGGTTGAGATATATGCCCGGAGATGAATTACATAAATCCCACTATTTATCGCAACTCTATTTACTTGCGTCAACAACAACTTACGGTTGAGACAAATGTAAATAGAGAGCAATTACCTATTTATCTCAAGTAGAAAACCTTGCTAACACAATACATTTTGGTTGCGTTCTTAAAATCTGACAACAATTCATTGTCGTATGAACGCAGTTCATTGTAGTTGCGTTCATAGAAACAGTCATGAGTTACCCAGGCGAACCACGTCCATTTAACCCCCATGAACAATCATCTTAAAAACAACATGAACACACAACATTGCGCTAAACACAAAGATACCTAAATTAATCCAAGAACTAAATATAAAAAAAGGTTGATCCATACAAGATCCCAAATCACAATTAAAACAACCATTCTTGAGTTATGAAGATTACAAAATATTGTCATCCAGACAAGATCCCAAATTATAATAAAACAGCCATTCTTAAGTTCTGAAGATTGCATTAGCCATCGAACTTCAAATCCTACTCAGTCAAGGAGTTGTTTCACCATCAGATTCTTCGCAATCATCTTCGCTATCATCTTCCAACTGTTTTGGAGAGTCTTCTTCATCATCCATGGGAGTGGGCTTAGACGTATCATCACACTGGTCTAGAGAGCAGGTCGCTGTGCTATTGATATGGTTTGCATCTTCAACTCCATTTTTTGTAGATGGAAACTCAGGGAACTCACCAACTGCTGCTATAGCTTTCGGCATCTGGTAGCTCATCACCTTAGCAGTGTGCTTACAGAATTCTAGAACACAACTTCCAATATTCTCCATATGCTCCACTCGACCCACCAGGTCTGCATTGTTTGAATGGGACAGGTCTACCTTCCCACGTCTATTGAAAGCTCCATATGTCAAGATCCCCATTGGCTTTTTCCAAATATCATCGTGCTTGTCCTCACAGCCTGCTCGATGACAGAGAGCAGTGATGAGTGAGTGGAAGCCCATAGCATGGCCAGACTTTAAGCCTTCTGTGATGGAATGACAAATGAGATTGCCAACCGACAACTTCACCCCCTTCTTTATAGCATACAACAAACGGATATGTTGCCACTGGACTTCAGAATTGATTGTAACAGCAGCCAAGCGAGCAGCAATGAATACATACCAAACATTCATCTCAGTGGTCAAATACCTCCTATCTATGTTGGACCACTTTTCCTTACTCAGTATCACATTCATATCCACCTCACGCTTGGTAATTTCCCTCACCGCACTATCCCAATCTCCAGTAAGCTCATCATCAACGCATAGAAGCTTGGATTTCAACACATTGAATTCCTTGTACGAATCCCCACCAATTGGGAGCTTGAAGTACTTGATGATGACATCAGCTGAGAATGGCACAAACTTCCCCCGACAGAAAACGACACCTGGTTTCTCTTGGTGACGCATATTTGCAAAAAACTCGGTTGCCATGGACACATTGGCAGCTGCTGGTGTCTGACATAAGCGTTCTCACCCATGCTTCTTAATGTAATCTTTGAAAGGTGCCTTGCAAATGATGCCACGCTCTATAAGCGGTGTTCGCTTGATAAAAATCCTGAATTCGCTCTTTGCCTCATTAGACACGAAATCAGTGGAGTCAGCTTCCACAGTTTTAGAATCCGACGGCGTCTTTTGTTTCTTAGGAGCCATAACCTGAAATTAAAACATCTCCTGTCAGATTGTATGACCAAAACTACACCTTGATTCATGACTTATACACACACACACTAAACTAAAATTTGAATAAACTATTTTTTTTAACTAGTTTTAATTCGAATAGTAAATATATAAAACAAATTTCTCAAAAGATATTTGTTCATTTCAAATTATATTTGAACTTGTTATAAATAATATAATTCTGCGTATAGTAGTGCTGGTTTTTTAAATATGAATGGAGAATATAGATAGAATTCCCCTTATTCGAAGTAATTTTAAAATTTTAATTAAATTTATCATGACATAGGCATATGCTATGTGGGTAGGCATTGAGATCATCAATTCGCGAATAAAAATGACTAAATTAATACTTCCTGAAACACTTAGTATTAATTCATAGGAATGCGCTATGAATTAATACTTTCTTGCGTTGTCCTTCAGCTATTGTGTCAATGTAATCTAAAATTCATTTCTAGAACAATCATTATCATTAGTTCAAGAGGGCTTATCATTTGTAATAAACCTAACTAAGTTAATTCATAAGTCAAATAATGGTAAAACTTTCTTGATTTTACTTGTATTTCATAACAAAGGGAAGTGAACTTTCAGCAACTTGTTAGACAAGGCAAAAGCCAAGTGAATGTGACATTTTTTTAGTTCATTTTGAGTACTATGTACTAAGGATCTAACATTTTTATTCAATTGCTAATTATTTAGCAGACACCTATTATATAAGGTACTTATTAAGTGTTGTGATATGTTAATAAAGAATTTTGTTAGATTGTGTTGATCACTGCTTCACTTTCAAAGATGGCTCGCAATGAGAATCTCAAAGCTAAGGGCAACAAATTCGTCCCCAAGGTGGATTTTGAGCCAACTGGGAAAAAGATGAATGAGGAGCAAGCTAACTACACCTATTAGAGGAGCCATTAGGTTCAACCTCCGGTTGGACTAACCGGTGTGGGGTCTGACCAAATAGTGCTTCTTTCTTTATTTTTATTTTTAAACAGTTCTTGCTTTTTTGTTGAACACTTTGCAGTAGTATTTCCTTTTTTGTTTACCACAGTATATTTTATCCTATCAAATAATTTATCCTATTTGTATTGAATGTTTTAAAATATAAATTAAGCAATATAACATATTTTTTGAGGAATTATGCAATATAACATTGGAATGGAACTTGGATAATTATCTTCCCAAACTAGGTTAATTGTATAAACACGATTCAAATTAAATTAGCCAATTTTTCAATGTTGTTATTGTGATTAATGATAGAATATTAATATATCAGTGTTAGTATTATTCCATACTCATCACACCCTAATAAGAATACTAGGTTTTGTAGTGTATTTAATTAGGATTTAATTTGTGGGTTATTTTGTAATTTTAGTTTTAATTATTTTTATTTGGAATTTTTCTCCCAATCATACCATAATTTTATTATTCTACTATTTTTAATTATATTAATTTACTATTTTGTTTGATTCTATATGTATGATTCAGATTCAATTAGACCTGTTTTCATCATTATTTCCTGATTTTCAATTGATTTCAATTGAATTGGTTAATTATGTAATTTTGGTCCATCCAATTAAATTAAATTTGGTATATCTACTAATCAGCATATTCATGTAAAATTATAAATGGTATTGAACGTCTGTTATACATGTTTATAATATATTGAAGAAAAATATATTAAAATTTAGTTTCAGTTATGAATAAATGCAATTTTTTGATGCAATATAGTTGCATTCAGTCATACTACCTTAAACTTTTTCCCTTACTGAGCTTAATAAGAATACGATGTTTCGTAGTGTATTTAATTATGATTTAATTAGAATTTAATTAGTGGATGATTTTGTAATTTTAGTTTTAATTAGTGGATAATGTATACAAGCAAATAAACTCCTGCACATAACAAATTTAATCAAATAATAAAGGTTTCGCACTAATTATTTAGTAATATGGGAAAATGGTGAAATTTTAAATTAGGAAAATAATATACAAATAAATGAACTCCTACACACAACAAAAATTGGTAGATGCATGCAGTCCGTATTTTGCTTATTTGCAATCCGTATATTTATTATATAATCATATATAAATGATTATGATATATAACTGATTTGCAGGAGTATGCAATAGAAATAATATATTTAATGTATATGTCTGATATACATAATTATTGACCATATCATATATATCGAAAACGTATTTTTATTTTGAACTGTAAAATAAGCAAAATATGGACTACATATAATATGCCCCTTAAATTATCCTACCATGTTTGTGCACAAATAGGTCTATTCTCCAATATTTTATTTGCTCAAATTTGCGGTTGGACAAACCTGTAGTTACGTGTAGACTTTCCGATTGAAGAATTGGTGGGTGAAAAGAAGAGCAATTGATAGGGATGGTACCTTATTCTTAGACTCGGGGAGCACTACGTCTAACCTCCGGTTAGACCAACCTCCATGGGGCCATCGACACGTGGGCCAATAACAAAGGCATCCAACATGTCTAACCTTTGATAATTTAATATTTATCACATCTTGTGTAATACTAATCTCACTTAAAAATTCCATCAGTTTAGTATTTTTAATTTTTCTTAATTCAGTTCAGTATTTTTTATTTTTATCAGTTCAGCATTTTTTTATCTTTTTCAGTTAAAGTCAGTGTTTTTTTTATTTTTTCAGTTCTATTCAGTATATTTATATTTTTCCAGTTCAGTTCATTAAATTTATATTTTTTGAGTTCAGTTCAATATTTTTATATCTTTTCAGTTTAATCTAGTTCATAAAATTATTTTATATTTCTTCAATTTATATATTTTTTAGTTCAGTAAATTTCCTCTATATTTTTTACTACAGCTCTACAGTTTTTTCAGTTCAATTCAATTCATTTAATTTGGTTATGAACATATGTATGTTCAAAACTATCTATTATAATTCGGTTCAATTAGTGTTTACTAGATGAATACAAGTTTATTATTTGTGAATACGACAAAATTGAGCAATATTTGTACGCTAGTGTTCTATCATATTCTGAATATTTTTGAATCAGTTCAATTTAATTAAAATTAAAATTTCAATCATGTACAAGTGTATATTGATAAATTTCAGTTTACTTTAGTCATGTTGTTATTGTTTTGAATACATTAAACTTTACTTCAGTTTAATCCAATTTATTTATAAGTAAATGTGATTTGATAAAATATAGTTGCATTAAGTCATTATTTCAATACATTACACTTTATTCTATTCCAATTCTATTCAATTATGTACAATTCAGTTCATTTTATTTGTTAATAATGAATTTTTTAATTATATTTAATTTATTTTCAATTCATTTCAAAAAAAATATTTAATTTTTTTTCAGTTCAATTAAGTTCAGTATATTTATATTTTTCAGTTCAATCTTTCAGTTCAGTTCAGTTTAATTATATTTTTCAATTCAGTTCAATATTTATATTTTTTCAGTTCAGTTCAGTATTTTTTTAAAAAAAATTCAGTTCGGTTCAGTATGTTTTTCAGTTCAGTTCAGTTCACTTCAGCAATAAATAAACTCAAGCAAAAAGGGCCGAAGATGGTGACGCTGAAAACGGGTAAACATATATTTCAAATGGGTAAACCCGCGGTTTAGACCCGTGCACCTGTACCCGTATAAGTCCATTGACCCAACCCATTCTAACCCGTATTGTTAAATTACTCATTTATACACACACCCGTTTTACCCATATTTTGCCCGTATTCATATGAATAAAAATTTAATTTCGTTTTATCTGCAGATAACAGGTAAAAGTTGACAGACCTAATTAATTATTGGAGTGCTTTTAAAAGGTCCAAAAATTTAAAATGCAAATTTCTGCTTAAGTAGGTTTATACATGAATATTTTAATAATTAATTTGGACCAAATTGTGGAGAAATTGGCATGTGTACACCAACCGATTGTACGTACACTTTTCGTTCTTCAATCAAGTCCTCCGTTTGGTTCGCCAATCCTCCCAATCAAGTCCTCCCTTTTGCTCGGGAATCCTCCGGATCAATTTACAACAGTGTGTTGAGTGAAAAAAGAAAAATAAGATTGGAAAAAGGCAATTGAAAAATTGTAATTTACCTTCTTGTAAAAAATAGGACGACGGGATTGAGCGGGCGAGGGCTTTTTCACTCCAATTTACTCCTTGATTTATTATTTATTTACAAATAAGGTAACGTAAAAGTATGCCTCTAATAAAATTTTCTACTAAAAATAATTTTAAAAGTTAAATTGGAATGTTTTCTCTTTTGTGGATGTTCTAGTTAAACCCTCCGTCTTTATTTCCATAAATTCTTCGTTAATTTCTTGTTCTCGTTGAAAATTCTGGCAATCTTAATTAATTTACTTTGCTTTGAAATAGAATTAAACTCATTTAAATTGATCTGAAAATTAAGCAAATTTTCATAAATCACATAATACGCCTAATCCAAACAGATAAGTTGGGATACTGTTCCTAGCGACCAAGCGTCCATTTACAAGGCAAGTGAGGTTAATTTATAGATTAATGGGGTAACGTTTTATATATAATAACAAAATCCTATTCCGTTTAGTTATTTATCTTCGGTTGATAATAATCGAATGAATCCAACATAGTTTAATGTGTGAAAAATGATACAATAAAAGGAGGTAATCAAAGTGATCAAATTTATAAAAATTTATGGAATAAAATGCGTGTATGAAATCAAATATACATAAATAATTTTCCATACATTTAATTTACTCATGAATATTTAATATTTGCAACATAAAGCTTTCCCTAGTGCTCAATTTTAGTTTTTATACGTGACTAAATTTCAAAAAATAACTCTAACGTTGATTGAAATGTCAATTTCAACACTGAACATTCAAATATTAAATATTTAGTACCCAATATTCTGAAAATGTACAATTTTTGGACTTTCATGAAGTCCAATCATTCGTGCCGTTAAATGTTAGGTGTAAAGAAAGAAAAACCCAAAACCATATTTTCCCAGGTTGTACAGATAATGATAAAAGCGTACCAATGTGGTAGCCATGGCTCTCATATATATACTCAATATTTACATGGAAAAGTCTATACTAGCCTTTATCCTAATACACCCCCTCAATCTTTACGGGGTGCAATTACGGATAGATTGGATCTATGTTTACAAAACAAATCACTAGAAAGATCCTTAGTAAATATATCAGCAACCTGCAACTGTGTCGGAATCGAATGAACTCGGAGACCACCATGGGCAACCATTTCTCGAACAAAATGATAATCAACATCAATATGTTTGCTACGATCATGTTGAACCGGATTGGCCACAAGATATGTCGCAGAAACATTGTCACAATAGAGAGTGACCGGATGACGAAGATAATACCCAAAATTTGCAAGCAATTGACGAAGCCAAATAGTCTCCGCCGCAATGTAAGCAACAGCACGATATTCTGCCTCCGCAGAGGACTTCGACACAGTAGGTTGTTTCTTTGAGCGCCAGGAAATCAAATTCTTCCCCAGGAACACAGCATAGCCTATGGTGGAGCGACGAGTGTCCGGACAACCAGCCCAATCAGCATCGGAATAAGCAATCACCATCTCCGGAGAATTTGCGGCATGGAGAAAAAGACCAAACTCCATAGTGCCCTGCAAATACCTGAAAATCCTCTTCACAGCATGAAGGTGAGTAGTACGGGGAGCATGCATAAACTGAGAAACCATATTAACAGCATAAGCAATATCTGGACGAGTCATAGTTAAATATTGCAATGCACCAACCATACTACGATATTCAGTGGGATCAGCAAGAAGGTCACCATCAACAGATGACAATGTAACTCTAGAAACACTAGGGGTCCGTACAGGTTTAACTATGTGAAGATGAAACTTGCGCAACAAATCAGACACATATTTTTGCTGAGACAAAAATAAACCCTTAGGAGTACGAGACACCTGTAAACCTAGAAAATAATGAAGATCCCCTAAATCCTTCATATCAAACTCAGAAGACAGAACAGAGATGAATATGTGAACCAAGTCATTACTACTACCGGTTAGGACTATATCATCCACATAGAGAAGTAAGATAAGCATGTGACCTTTAAATTTAAGAACAGTCATAGAAGAATCATAACTGCTACATTTAAAACCAATGGATAATAAGAAATTGCTAAATCTGGAGAACCAAGCTCGAGGAGCTTGTCGTAACCCATAAATGGACTTACGTAACCGACAGATGTGATGAGGACGAGAAAGATCAGCAAAACCTGGAGGTTGACGCATAAAAACTTCTTCATTCAAAAAACCATGCAAAAATGCATTTTCAACATCAAGTTGACGGACAGTCCAATTAAGAGAAATAGCAAGAGTGAGAACCAATCGCACAGTAGTAGGCTTAACAACAGGACTGAAAGTTTCAAAATAATCAATACCTGCCTGCTGGTGATTTCCGAAAACAACAAGTCTGGCCTTAAACCGCTCCAATGACCCATCAGAATTGTATTTAATTTTATACACCCATTTACATCCAAGCATATTGCGATTGAAGTCGCGAGGTACCAACTCCCAAGTATTATTTTTAAGTAATGAATTATACTCATCAAGCATAGCCTGTCGCCAACAAGAATCTTTGGACGCTTGTTTGAAATTAGAAGGCTCTAATTCTACAATATCTGATTTTAAATTCATAAACGACGAGGCTTGGAAATACCAGCTTTAAGACGAGTAACCATGGGATGAGCATTGGAAACCAACGACTGTGAGGAAGGGGCAATGGAAGGCAAAATAGGAGAGGAAACATTCGGATGGATGACCGACTGGGAAGGTACACTAGACGGTGATGGAGAGGAACTAGAGTCAGCAGATCGAAGCTCAGGAGACGCAGATACAACCGGACTATGAACCGGGCTAGACTCAGGAGATCGATAGACAGGAGAGACTGACTCAGTAACCGGGCTAGACAATGAACTCGACCTATCCACACATTTAGGCAACACAGGATCCATCGTAACTGGAGGTGAGCTAGGAGACAACGCGGAAGAGGGCGAGATAGGATGTGACTCAACAGAACGTACTAGAGACGTGATAGGAGGAGGAGACACTGGAGAAGGAGATGACGATAATAACGGGAATGTTGACTGAGTAGACGAACTAGATCCCGTAGACACCACAGTAGGCGACCAACCCTCAGAAAGATCAAGCGGTGAGGAAAAAGGTAAGCTCGACTGAGAAGGAAGGAGACTACGATAGGGAAATTGTTTTTCATGGAAAAGAACACGACGACTAACATAAACTCGACCAGTGAGAGGATCAAGACACCTATAACCCTTATAATCAGATGCATAACCAATGAAAACACAATGTTTTGATTTAGGTTGTAATTTGTTGATTCTAGGATCCATTAGAAGAGGAAAACAAGCACAACCAAAGACTTTAAAAAAAATCATAAGATGGAGAACGATGAAACAATTTTTCAAATGGAGACACGCCACCTAAGTTCAAACTTGGTAAACGATTAACAGTAAAAGCAGCTTGAAACACGCCATCAACCCTGAATTGAGCAGGAAGATCTGACTGAACAAGCATTGTGCGCGCCATTTCAATGAGATGGCGGTGTTTGCGTTCAGCAACTCCATTCTGAGCTTGTGTGCCGGGACATGATTTACGAAAAATTATTCCACATTCAGTAAAATGTTGGAGAAGAGAAGAATTATCAAATTCACGACCTCCATCACTTTGGAAAATCTTACTTTTGCAATTAAACAGATTCTCAACCATCTTTTGAAATTTTTGAAATTGTGAGTAAACCTCGGATTTTCTACGTAAAGGATAAACCCATGAAAAACGTGAAAAATCATCAACAAACACAACGTAATATCGAAAAGACTGATTTGATAATACAGGAGATTGCCAAACATCACTATGAATCATATATAAGGGATATGGAGCAGAATGTTGAATTGGTTCAAAAGGTAAACGATGAATTTTTCCCAATTTGCAACAAACACAATCGTCATGAAATTTCGAAGTACATGAAATTTTATTACTTGAAATCAAATTCCCTATAACTCTAGAAGATGTATGACCCAAACGAGCATGCCAAATATCACCAGACTCCTTAGTGGCTAGAAAAGCAGGTATGGTTGACTGAGAACTCACAAACGCTGGTTGGATTGGATAGACACCATTCATACTGGCCCCCTCTAGAAGCACCTCCCCCGTTTCCTTGTACTTAACCCAAACAGAAGAATCATCAAAACTCATAATAAATGCATTTTCTTTACACAACTTATTGACAGAGAGGAGATTATGTTTAAGACCGGGGACATGACAAACAGAGGATAACCTAAGTGGGCGTGAGGGTGTTTGAATTTCCATTTTACCAACATGTTTAATTGGCAGAGTGGTACCATTGCCAACAACAACAGAACTTGAACCATGATATGGGGCTGTAAAAGAGAGTTTACCTTCTTGATGAGTCATGTGCGAAGCAACCCCGGAATCCGGATACCAGACAGAGTCATTTGCTTCACCACCAACAGACAGGGCAGCGAAGGCTCTAGTAACACTATCTTGACCAGGGGGCACAAAATTTGGATTATATCTGTGAGGACGGAACTGTGCGACATGACCTGGAGTAAGACAGAAACAACAAGAATCGGGAGAGGGAGTAGAGCTAAAATTGCCATTGGATGAATTACTTCCTGCTGAGCACGCATTATTAGTAACACAGTTGGTGAAAGGCAATAATGAACATGACAAATCAGAAATATTACTCATACCATTGTTACGATTTCTGTTGTTATTTGCAGCTCCACTGCCCACCGTTGATCCGTCTGAGCGATTTGAATTTCCACGATTATTGTTACCACGACCTCCTCTGTTGCGATTATTTTTGTTCTTATTTTTGCCACCCCTTGAACTCTTGGATCCAGTAGACGAGGAACCAGATGACTGTAGTGCCACGAGTGCATGGGAAGAAGTCTCAGCAAGATCCTTCTAATGTTTCAGACTTTGCTCATGGAGTAACAACTTGGGACGGAGATCATCGAAACTCAGCTCAAGTGGGTAATGAATCAAAGTAGTCACCAAATGAGCATAATCAGGGTCACCCTCCACACCAAAGAGTGTTGACTGAACCAAGTCATGATTGGAGACAGGACACTTGATAGCAGCAAGAGAATCCGCCTAATACAGGTTTTGTCACAAAAATGAACACCGCCTCATTCCATCTTCTCCACCTCGCTACCACCGTACCACCGCACCACCAAATCCAGCGCATATTGCCGTCAGGCCCGTCACCTACCACCACCTGCCACCCCCACCCTTGAACCATTCACCACAACCATTGGTACCACCAAAGTGGATGGAATTGAGTGTCTCGGGTTCCATCGAGACGGGATGGAGACAAAACATTTGTCATAAATTGTAAGGCAATGGATTCTGGCAATTAATCTCCGCACCCATCAAGTCCTTCCTCGATTGCTGCCTCCGTCTCCTCCGATCGCTGCGGCCACTCGAGCCTGGCCCACTCCGCGAATTGGGCCTTCGCGTACCTAGCCCTCGAAGTTAGCTGCATCTTGAAGACTAAAGTTGTGACTAGCACCACATATAACCTCCGCGATTCTCTTCCCATGCAGAATGTCTAGGATTATATAACTGTGCATAATTTTCACCACCGACGCATACTATAGTGAATAGTCATACGAGACCTTAATTTATAGCTTTGAATTTATGGCAAATTCTTTGCCTCCGTTTCGACGGACAAGATAATATTGTGGGTAAGAAAAGTGGTGTTACTAGGCTCCAGTCGTGGCGAGATAGCGCGGTCATACGGTGGAAGAGGGAGTTGACTAGCGGTGGAGTTATAAAGAAAGTCAACCGAAGTGAATTTGGGATTTTTGGGAAATACGACACGGGGTGATTTTGGTGCATTTATAAATGAGAAAGGTTCTGCAACTCTCAACTTTCCTGACTTTCCATGAGAGTTTTTATACGTTTTAACTTATACCGTGCACCTTTTAAGTTAAACTGTAAAATTTATAATTTAAAATATTTTAATATTTATATGAAATTTCTTGAATTTTTACATTAAAACATGTTTTAACATATGTTTACTTTAAAATGATCAATGTTATAACACAAATGTATCATTCGAGTTTAAATATATAGTGGTAGTTCCACAACATTTAGAAAAGTTGAACTTTTAAGAGAGTTTCCTTTTATAAATTTTAATTTTTTATTTATTCCAAAAATTACACAGATGCCCCTAGAATTAATATACTTAACAATTAAATTTAAAGAAAATTCAAAAATATTATATATTTTTAAAATGTTATGTACCAAATATTGTCCATTTTAAATATTGAGTTTTATAATTGACATTTTAACTAATATTTGGATCATTTTTTGAAATTTAATCTTAAATGGTGTACCATTTTTTTTGAATCACATATGCATGTGGGTGTACTTGTGAAAGAGAGGGAGCAATTTATGGCATGCATGTGGGTGTACTTTGTGAAAGACATCAAAGGTTACGTATATGATCGTGAGTGCGAATCATAGGATTTAATTAATAATTGTTAAGCTAATAAAATACAAATTTTAGAGAAAGATTGTAAAATTAATGATTCCTACAATATAATTAGAATATTGTAAGATCATTAGAATCGGAATTTTGATATAAATGGTTTCAATCTTCAAATTATATTATAGTTTTTGAAACACATGCATGCATGAGGGAGAAGTTATGAAACTCATCTTCTAGAAGAATAGGACATTTTAAAAACATGTTGTTACTATAGTTGGCTCGATCAAGAACATCACGAAGAACTTAACTGACAGTTATCTTCTCAAATTCAGATAAAGTATTATTATATAAAGTTCGGTATTTTTCTATTCTAGTTTAAAATATATAAATTTACGAAAATATTTTCATATATTATATTCATTAGAAAACAAAGTAATATTTAGGAGTATTGTAACTCAATAATGTTTTGGAAAACATGAGTAAGATAGCGGAATAAGTTTAGAAATTATGTTCTGTAGACTAATTCTGCGGATGGACTCACTAACCAGACACCACATGATTCATTGCAGAAACAGTCTCCGGTGACATATAAAGATTAAAAGCAGCAAAACGAAATGCATGTATCCACTCTATTTATCAAGCCCAGAAATCAACCTGTTAATTAACACAGTCTGATCTAAACTCTCCCATGGAAATAAAGTCATGCCTTACTCAAACTCTTTCAATCTTCCTTCTTCTCATTGTTCTATTCTGTTGTGTCTTCAGAAAATATCACAGGAGAAGACTTGACCATAACAGCAGCTTGCCGACTAATTGGCCGGTTTTCGGGATGTTGCCGGCTCTATTACGAAACGCGAACCGGATTCAGGACTATGGAACCGAAGTTGTAACCGAGAGCGGCGGGACAATGGAGTTCAAAGGTCCCTGGTTTGCTAACCTCGACATGATCTTTACTTGTGATCCTGCAAATGTCCACCATATCCTCACCAAGAACTTCTCAAACTACGCCAAGGGCCCCGAGTTTAAAAAAATATTCGACATCTTTGGAGATGGGATCTTCAATGCTGATTCAGATCTTTGGGGTATTCACAGGAAGGTCTCTCTATCAGTCATGCACAGTCTTGATTTCAAAAAACTCCTGGAAGAGACGGTTTTCGAGAAACTCGAAAACGGGCTCTTACCCGTTCTTGAGAAATCGATGAGCCGTGGAGAATCGATTGATTTGCAGGATTTGTTTCAAAGGTTCGCTTTTGATAACATTTCCAGGCTGCTTTTGGATCACGACGCCAAAAGCCTGTCCTTGGATCTACCAAACATCCCGTGCGAAAAGGCTTTTAACGTCATGATCGAAGCTCTGTTGCAGAGGCACATTTTGCCTGAAAACCTTTGGAAGCTCCAAAAATGGCTTAACGTTGGGAAAGAGGGGAAGCTGAGTCAGGCCTGGAGAGATTTTGATGAGTACATTTACGCCTGCATCGCGCGAAATCAGGTACATGATTATAAAAACCCTAATTGTTTCGATGGCTTCACAGCTTTTGCAAAGGCTTATGAGAATACAATCCCAAAAAGTAGCACAACAAAAGTCACAAATGTTTTCCTTAAGAATGCTGCTCTCAACTTGATGCTTGCTGGAAGAGACACAACCAGCGCCACCCTGAGCTGGTTTTTCTACCTCGTAGCGAAAAACCCTAGCGCGGAAAAGAAGATTGTCGAAGAAATTAAGGATCATCTTGAGCCTGATCAGCACATATTCAGCCTGGATCAGGCTCAGGAGCTGGTTTATCTCCACGGGGCTCTTTGTGAAACCCTCAGGCTTTATCCTCCGGTGGCCCTGGAACACAAGGCTCCGATTATTCAAGATGATCTTCCGACCGGGGTATCAATTAAACCTAATACTAAGGTTATTCTGTTCTTCTACTCTATGGCGAGGATGGAGTCCGTATGGGGAGAGGATTGTTTGGAGTTTAAGCCCGAGAGATGGATAACGAAGAGCGGGAGAATTAGGCACGAGCCCGCGTTTAAGTTCCCCGCGTTTAACGCGGGCCCGAGGCTGTGTCTCGGGAAGGAGATGGCTTTTCTACAGATGAAAATGGTTGCAGCTTCCATCATCTGCAATTACAGGGTGAACTTGTTGGATGGTCATCCTGTTTTCCCCAGTGATTCAATAGTTATACAAATGAAACATGGTTTGAAGGTGGTGATTTCTAGGAGAATTTAAGTTCATGAGCTTGCTCATATATATATATATACACACATATATATAGGGATCCCATATATATATTTGAAATAAGGGCAAAGGAGATTTGTTGTTTTATTGACGTGCATGACTGAATGTTAAGAGAGAGATCCGTGTTTGATCTCTCTTAATTTCATACGTGTGTGACCAAATTTATAGGTACTTGCATCCCTCAATGAAAAAGATGTTAAACTGATTCTAGATATTTTCGCAATTCAGTGATGAAAAGAGCAATAACATCGGAATTTATTAAATCTCTTAACTGATATCATTTTTGTACACGAGACTTAACTGATATCAATATCTCATATTGTGTACAATATGATATATGATATACGTCTTTTTCAAACATTATTATTTTCTGATTTGTAAAATTTACCATCCGACTCTATAAAATTTCATGTTTGTTTGTGGTAGTAACTAAATCAACATCGTGGAGAGAGATTGGAGCGGCGACAATCCATGAAAATTAACAATCTGACCGTGACTCTTGATTGACTCGTCTGATTACAGTGATTTTTGTTGTTTTGGATTCGTTTTATTAAGGTTTAATTCAAGCACAAGAATATCGTCATCAAATTAGTACCGACGAAGATTCGTCTGGCGGCGAGTTGGAGATTAATCAAGAATTAGGCGGAGAGACGACAAACAGAAGATTTTTCCGGTAAGTCAGTGACGGATATGGTAATGATAGAGCAGTGGTAATGAGTATTGAAAGAGTATTAGTGACAATTTTGCATTAGCAAACTATTTATAATTTTCAATTAATAAAAAATTAAAGCCCTTTTCAAATATTAGGCAATAGTTAGGTTAGGTACGAAGAATGATTCTTAATCTTAAAAAAGATATATTAAAAATACAGTTTAATATATATCAGGATCATCCTGATATTAGCAATATTAGACACCAATTAAATAACGACACGTCATTTTTAACTAATTTATGATTGGACCACGTGTGTTCAATCATTACACGAACGGGTTTATGCATTCTAAGTTAGGGTTTTAGTCCTTTACTAAAATATCTTCATCAATTAAAACATTACAATTGTACACGTGTCATTATATTATTGGTGTCTGATAAGGCTTATATCAGGATCATCCGGATGAATGTTATTCTCTTATAAATATGTATGTAGGTGTAGGTTTGATTGCTTAAAACTGAATTCAGAATTGGGTTTTGAAACCGATACCAAGTTATTTTGCCGGTTAGGTTTTGATTGTTAGGTTTCGGTTTCGGAAATTTTAGGAAATATACCAAACACTAGCTATATGTGTTTACCACAATATATGCCTTGTACACAGTTAATATAAGATACGAAATTGAATTGGAAATGTTATTTTAAACTGAAAGCATATAAATTGTAAAAAGTTAAAAGATGTTAAAAATGATGATAATAAATTGAAATGGACACGACTATAGTATTATTGTTACTTACCTCTTTGACCGTAAAGGTTTTTCCGACATATTTGTAGATGTGAGATGTGGGTAAAAAGATACTTAGCAGATACTATTCCGTCTCAGTCCGTTTTCTATATTTTTCAGTCAATTTTTTCAAGGCATGTTTGATTATTAATAATTTGATTTACGTTTATGAATTATTTATACAAGTTTGATGACTTTAAAGTAGAGTGTATTGTGAGTCTAATAATATCTCAAATAATGATATCATTAATCATATACTAATTAAAATTTATGGTCAAATATATTATGAAAAAATTGATTGAAAAAGTGTGAATATATAACATTGTGGGAGGGAGTGGTAGCAAATTATGCAATCCTCTCCGTCATCAAATATTCACCAATTTACTTTGCACTCTTGTGAATACATTTTAAATGTGTAGTATTTTTGTTTTTGATCATCATATAAGGGGTAGTCAGTCTGTGAGATTGCAGGAGTGAAAGCGTCCTGAACCTGACAGTAATCTTCCATCATCAGTAGACAGTATTCACAAGCTCCTATCGTCACCAGTTAAGTTGGTGTAGTCATTCATCACTCACATTATATAATTGATCATCCAAAAATATAAAATAAATAGGAAACAGTATTATCAAGGTCCAAAGACCAGGAACCAATCAAAAAAGCAGCAAGAAAAAAAGAAAAAAAACTCTTCAATGGCAACTCAACCATGTCTTCTTCAAGCTCTCTTAGCAATCATTCTTATTTTCGGCTGCCTCTTCTACAGATTTCAGCGGAAGTTAATGGGCAACACACTGCCGATTAATTGGCCGGTGATCGGAATGCTGCCGGCTCTCTTGCAAAACGCTCACCGGATTCATGAATACTGGACAGCGGTTGTGATCCAAAGCGGGGGAAGTTTCGAATTCAAAGGGCCCTGGTTTGCTAACTTTGACATGATCTTCACGTGTGATCCTGCCGATATTCATTATATCCTAACCAAGAACTTCCCTAACTATCCAAAGGGCCCTGAGTTTCGAAAAATATTCGATATCTTGGGAGATGGGGTCTTCAATGCTGATTCTGAGCTATGGAGGATTCACAGGAAGGTCATTTTATCAGTCATGCAAGGTCCTGATTTCCATAAACTCTTGGAGAAAACCGTCCTTGAGAAACTGGAGAAAGGGCTTTTCCCGGTTCTTGAGAAATCCATCAACCATGGAGAACCGGTCGATTTGCAGGATGTTTTTCAGCGGTTCACTTTTGATAGCATTTCCAGGCTGGTTTTGGACTACGACCCCGGAAGCCTGTCCCTGGATCTACCATACATACCATGTGAAAAGGCGTTTAACGACGCTGTTGAGGCCCTTCTGCAGAGGCATATTTTGCCTGAGAGCTGGTGGAAGCTTCAGAAATGGCTGAACTTGGGGAAAGAGAGGAAGCTGAATCAGGCCTGGAAATCATTTGATGAGTTCATATATCCCTGCATCGAGCGAAAGCAGAAACAAGATGACTCTCGTGGATTCGATGGCATAACCGCTTTCTCTAGGGCTTATGAAAATACGATTTCAGATGGTACAAAGAAAGTCACTGACATCTTTCTCAGAGATACAGCTCTGAACTTGATGCTTGCTGGAAGAGACACAACAAGCACGGCTCTCACTTGGTTTTTCTTCCTCGTAGCGAAAAACCCTAGCGTTGAAGCTAAGATTCTATATGAAATTCAGGCTCAAAATCAAAGCATTTTCAGCCTGGATCAGGTTCAGAAGCTGGTCTATCTACATGGTGCTCTCTGTGAAACTCTCAGGCTATATCCTCCAGTTGCCTTAGAGCACAAAGCTCCAATTTCTCATGATGTTCTTCCTGGTAAGGATATTTCAATTAGTCCCAATACTAAGCTCATTTTGTTCTTCTACTCTATGGCGAGAATGGAGTCGATATGGGGAAAAGATTGCTTGGAGTTTAAGCCGGAGAGATGGATATCGGAAAACGGGAGGATCAGGCACGAACCGTCGTTCAAGTTCCCGGCGTTTAATGCAGGGCCGAGGACTTGTGTAGGGAAGGAGATGTCTTTTATTCAGATGAAAATGGTTGCAGCTTCAATCCTCTGCAATTACAAGGTGAAATTGTTGGATGGTCATCCTGTTTTCCCCAGCGACTCGATCATCATACAAATGAAACATGGTTTGAAGGTTGTGATTTCTAGGAGAATGTAACCTCATGTGCTTGGGTTGATCTCTATGTTTTCATTTCTTATGTGATTGTATTCATTTTAAGGCGTTTAATTAAGTTCCCCGCGTTTAACGCGGGCCCGAGGCTGTGTCTAGGGAAGGAGATGGCTTTTCTACAGATGAAAATGGTTGCAGCTTCCATCATCTGCAATTACAGGGTGAACTTGTTGGATGGTCATCCTGTTTTCCCCAGTGATTCAATAGTTATACAAATGAAACATGGTTTGAAGGTGGTGATTTCTAGGAGAATTTAAGATCATGAGCTTATATATATATATATATATATATATATATATATATATATATATCACTTTGTTTGAAATTATAATGAGCTTGTTCGATGATCATGAGCTTAACTTGCAAGTGACGTGCATGGCTTCATGCACTGAATGTTAAGATCAGAGATACGTGTTTGATCTGTGTTTCCAACGTGTCTCATCAAATATTCCTACGTACTTTCATCCCTCGATGAAAAAGATGTTAAACTGATTTTAAATATTTTCGTAACTCAGTGATGGAAAACTCAAGAGCGATAACATTGGAATTTGTTAAATCTTAGAATCTGTCATTTCAAGAAGAATTAGGCCAATAATTAGTATACATTATGGGAAAATCAAACTTCCATTGAAGTAAAGAAAATGAAAGGCTTTCCATTTTTAATTTACAGAGACAAACTATAATATTAACCCACTTTATAATGCGCCTTGTTTATCTTGACCAAATGGGCGGAATAGCAATTGAAATGCAAAAAATGTTCACAAGTCTGATCTCATTTTTTTTGACTTCAAATTAGGCTCGACATATATTGATATATAAATATATATTTTTTCAGACATCATTATTTTCTGATTTGTAAAATTCACCATCAGAACCTAATAGAACTTTGTGTCGGTTTGTGGTCGTAACCAAATCAACGTCTTTGGAGGGAGATCGGAGCGGCGAAAATCCATGAAAATTAAGGATCTGACCGTAACTCTTGATTGACTAATCTAATTGCTGTGATTCTTGTTAGTTTGGATTCGTTTTATTAGGGTTCAATTCAAGCACAAGAATGTCGTCATCAATTAGTATTGACGAACATCTGGCTAGCGGAACATCCGGCTAGCGGCCAGTCAGAGATTAATCAAGAATTAGGTGGAGAGACGACAAACGTAGGATTTCCGAAAAGTCGGTGACGAAGATGGTGGTGATAGAGTGGTGGTGCCGCCTGCGATGAGGGTGTTGAAGTCATATTGAGGAATGAGTTTAGAAAGAGTATTTGTGTCAATTTAGCATTAGCAAATTATTATTAATTTTAATTAATAAAAAATGAATGCCCTTTTCAGAAATTAATTAGGCAATAGTTAGGTATGAAAAATGAATCGTAATCTTAAAAAGATGTATTAAAAATATGTATGTGGGTTTGTTTGGTTAAAACTGAATTCAGAATTTGGTTTAAAATTGAAACCGAAACCAAATTATGTTACCGGTTAGGTTTTGGTTTCGGAAATTTTAGGAAATATACCGAACAATCTGAACCAAAAAAAATTGATAACCGATAGATAGAGCTGATGCCCACCTGTGACAATAAAAGAAAAGTCAAAATAGGGTTTTGTTTGTATTTATTGTATCTATTGTATATTGCAGTTATGTTCTTAAAATTTAGATAGTTTTCATTAATTATTATTAGACAGTATAAATACTTATGTAAATCCTAATGGAAATCAGTTTGAAAATTAATTTTTACATGGTATCAGCAGCCTTTACGATCCTCTAAACCCTCTTTTTTCTTCTCTTTTTCTCTTGGCCGCCGATCAAAAATTATTCCTCCCTCCACTCATCAAAATCTTTGCTTTCTGTATTTTTCCTACTTTACGATAGCTTCTAGTGGACGTCATGAGATTGTCCATCAACACGATGATTCATATGCTTAATACTAAGCTTGATGTTACTACGTATCTGTAGTGGAAGCAACATGTTCAGTATGTTCTTCGTCCTCAAGGTTTGTTTGGCCATCTTGATGGTTCCTCTCCCTGTCCTGAACTTCCGGTGCCTGTGCCACCGTCCTCCTCCACCGTTCCTCCCGATGATGCTGCTAAGTTGAAGGCCAAGGAGGCCTATGATGCTGCCAAGGTGGCGTATGATGCCTGGATGGATGATGATCAGGCGATTTGTGGTGTTTTGTACTCCTCGCTTACCCCAGAAGCGAAGAATGAAGCCTCTCAGTGTCACACTACCAAGGCGATGTGGGATGCTTTTGCGAAGGCCTACCAGCATGGATCTGCGGTTGCCAAGTTCAGTCTTCGTCAACAGGCTGCCTCACTCAAGAAATCGGG
Source organism: Sherardia arvensis (assembly GCA_948330725.1). Lineage (NCBI taxonomy): Eukaryota > Viridiplantae > Streptophyta > Magnoliopsida > Gentianales > Rubiaceae > Sherardia > Sherardia arvensis. The sequence continues at coordinate 9,107,184 of OX415244.1, forward strand.
TACCGTTCATGAGCTACATCTTTCTTTTATGTCAATTTTTGAAAAGTTGAATGCTATGGGTGATCTGGTTGATAACCGGGAGAAGTTGATTTGGTTTTTGAATGCTCTGGGATTTGATTTTAGTTCCTTTAGTGCCCCTATTGCCTCTAGAGATCCTGCCCCCTTGTATCAGCAGGTTGTTGATGAGGCACAAGCTCATGAAGCGTTTTTGGCCAATTTGAGGGGTTCTGCTGGTCCAAATCCAACCCCGGCAGTTTTCATGGCAAGCTCTCAACAGCAGGAACACACTGCCGCCGCCGCCGACCCAGCAGCGGGCGGCACGTGGCCACATGGGCCGGCAGAAGGCGCGCGTGGGGATGGCGCGTGGGCCCCACGCGCCGCCGGTGCTGGCCGGTCCGGTCAGCAGCGTGCGGCAGGTTCTTCGGCAGGTTCTGGGCGTGGTTGTGCTGGTCCGATTCAATGTTATACCCGTGAGGGTTATGGTCATGTGTCCAAACAGTGTCTGTCGTCCACTCCTCGTCCGGCACCTCAGAAATCCCAGCCCTATGTTCAGCCCTATGCTCAGCCCTATGTCCAACCATATGCTCAGCCGCAGTTTCTGCCTTTTGTGGCTCAACCAAGTCAAATTCCACGGACTCCTCAGGCTAATCTTGTCCTGATGCAACCATATGCAGTACCTCAGCAGCCCCAGCAATACTTGACATATCCAACTCAGGGATCTACTCAGTATCAGCCCTCTTTTGCTGCTTCATTCTCCACTACTCCGGACTGGTACATGGACTCTGGAAGCACGAATCACATGAGCTCCTCTGCATCGAATTTGTCCAGCATCACGCCTTATAACGGTAACACTCTTGTCTCTGTTGGTAATGGTGCGGGTATTTCTATTACTGGTATTGGTGATGCTCGTGTTAGTCCTTTGCATTTATCTGATGTGTTGGTTGTGCCTGCTATTACTAAGAACTTTTTGAGTATCAGTAAGCTAACTAGGGCGCTTGGTGCTGTTATTGCATTTGATGATCAGTCTTTTCTTATTCAGCACAAGGCCACCAGGGCAATTCTGGATCGGGGCAGATGTGAGGATGGTCTCTATGTTTTGGACCGTGGTGAGGAGGCATTGCTGTCATTTGTGGTGAAGAATAAGAATAGAGTATCGTTTGAGACTTGGCATGCTCGTCTGGGACATGTGTAGTGTTATTTCCCTTTTGAATAAGACTGGTTGTTTGTCACTTACTTCTTTGCTCCCTAGACCTGGTGTTTGTGAGTCTTGTGCTATGGCTAAGGGACAGAACCTATCTTTTGTTGAGAATTCTAAGCGTGCTGCTCACGTTCTTGATTTAATTCATTGTGATTTATGGGGACCTTCTCTGGTTTTATTTGGTAATGGATTTGCTTATTATGCTGTGTTTGTGGATGATCACTCGCGTTTTACTTGGTTTTATCCCTTACGTCGGAAGTTAGATTTTGTTGATATATATCTCCAGTTTGAGGCGTTTGTTGAGAATCAATTTTCTTCAAGAGTCAAGTCTTTAAGAGCGATGGTGGAACTGAGTGTACCAACAATCGATTACAGACTCACTTTAGCACTCGAGGCAATCATCATTTGTCTTGTCCTTACACGACAGAGCAGAATGGTAGGGCTGAACGGAAGCACAGACATATTACGGAGATGGGGCTCTCCATGCTGTTCCACTCACACTTACCTCTTTCCCACTGGGATGATGCGTTCAGCACTGCGGTTTTCAACATTAATCATCTGCCTACTCCTGTTCTAGGTAATGTATCCCCTTTTGAGGTTTTGTTTGGTCACTCTCCAGGATACTCCAACTTTCATCCTTTTGGTTGTCGAGTATTTCCATATGTTCGTCCTACAACAGCTCATAAGCTGGCACCACGTAGTCTTCCATGTGTTTTTCTAGGCTACAGTGCGCAGTACTTCGGAGGCTCAATTTACTTCACTGGATGTCTCGTCGTTCTTAGATCCTTCCACTCCTGACTTGGAAGTACCTTCTGTTGGGCCTTCTGTTGGGTCTTCTCCAGCGGTATCATCTGCTCCTTGCCTTGTGTGTCCCGAGTCTCCTGTTTCTCCTGAGCCGGTACCACCAATGGTTGTTTTGGATGATCTTGTTACTGTTGATGAACCTGTTACTCTTCCTCGTTCACCTACACCCTCGACGTCGTCGCCTGAGTTCTCGGCTCCTGCATCCTCGTCTTCAACTTCAACTCCTCCTACTCCTCGGGCTCATAGGATGGTCACTCGTCATCAGAATGGGACACGTGTGCCTCGTGATCTTGGCCCTGACTTTGTTGTCACTGGACTGGTTGCTGAGCTGATTGCTCAGAAGGAGCCCCACACTTATCGAACTGCTGCTAAGGACTCTCGATGGGCGGCTGCTATGGATGAGGAGATTGCTGCACTTCGTCATCAACACACGTGGGATATTATTGGGTTAATATTGTTGGGTCCAAATGGATCTATCGCCTCAAGTATCGACATGATGGATCTATTGATCGCTACAAGGCTCGCCTAGTTGCTCAGGGTTTTTCTCAGATTCCATGTTTTGATTTCGATCACACTTTCAGTCCGGTGGTCAAGGCTGGCACTGTTCGCACTGTTCTTGCCATTGCACAATGAGGAAATGGCCGCTTCATCAGCTAGATGTCAAAAATGCATTTCTCAATGGCGTTCTTGATACTCCAGTTTATATGGCACAACCAGCAGGATTTCAGGATCCAGCTCTTCCTCATCTTGTGTGTCTTCTTCGGAAGGCTATCTATGGGTTGAAACAGGCTCCCAGGGCATGGTTTGATAGGTTCAGTGCGTTTGTTCGGGATCTTGGATTTGTTAGCAGTCTCTCGGATCCGTCTTTGTTTGTGTTTACTCATGGTGATGTTATTCTCTACCTGCTTGTCGTTGTTGATGACATCATTCTCACAGGAAACAACAGTACAGCCATTCGTCAATTTATTACTCGAGCTGATCGTGAATTCCAGGTCAAGGATCTTGGCTCTCTGAGCTATTTTCTTGGTCTGGAAGTAAATCCTAATGGAATTCAGTTTGGGAATTAGTCTTTACACCACCCCTAGCTATGTCTGATTATGTCAAATACTACAAAGCAAATCTGATTGAAATTGTAATTTGTATTGATTGTTTGAATTACATAATTGGGGATAACCCCTAATGGATGAGAGAGAATAGTAATTGATCAAGATCCAACTAATCTCATAACCAATTCTCCCTAATATGTGCTATTTCTACCAGCTAGCTATCCCAACACCGCCAATTATCGGTTGTGATAACGGTCATCTAATTGATTGGCTAACTTACTGGCTGAGCTGCTGAAATTACAACTTTGTCCCTCCTTATTAAGCCCACTCTGACAGTCCTTTCCACTTAAAAAGAACTTATCCTCAAGCTTTAAAATGAGGAAACTGCACAGTAATGAATTCAGAGAACTCCCATGAAGCATCTTCTACTGGTTAAACCTTGCCATTCAATCAACCATTGGATAATAGTAGCATTTTCTTTGTTTACCAGCCTTTTGTCCAGAACTCTGACAGGAGTTAAGTAAGGAATGTCATGATCCACCAGCTCAAAAGGAATTTCAGAAATGTTCAAAGGTGCAACTCCCTCATGTTTCTTAAGCAATGAGATATAGAATACTGGGTGCAGTCTACTTGCACTAGAAAGGTGGAGTTTATGACCAACTTCCCCCACCCTTACCAAGATCAGATAAGGGCCATAGAACTTGGCAGACAGCTTGGAAGCATTAACTTGTAATGTAGTTTGTCTGTATCATTGTACCTTTAAATATGCCCAGTCCCCAACTTGAAAGTCCTCTCAGTCCTCTTGCAATCAGCATAATACTTCATTCTTGCTTGTGCTTGCTGTAAATGTTTATGAACTAACACCCGCACTTCTTCTCTTTGTTGCAGCAAATTCTAGGCAGCACGCACAACAGTGTTGCTCAAATTTCCCAAGGGTAGAGATAAAGGCTTGACTCCATATAATGCTTCAAATGGAGTCATCTGCAGACTAGCGTGGAATGAAGTATTGTACCACCACTCAACTAAGCTCAACCAATGACTCCAGGAATCTGGTTTGTCACAGCCGAAACACCTCAAAAAAATTTCTAACACCTGATTTACTCTTTCTATTTGTCCATCTCTTTGTACTATAATGTAGTTTAACCCCCCAGTTTCTACAAAAGCTTCTTCCAGAAATGATCGGTAAAAATTCTATCCCTGTCACTCACAATGCACTCGGGATAACCACGGAGCTTGCAAACCTCTTTGAAATATACTTCATCTACTTAACTAGTAGTGTAGGGATGACTCATAGCTAAAAAGTGGCTATACTTTATGAATCTATCTACCACCACCAGAATGGAGTCAAGATCCTTTGATACTAGCATTTTTTAATAAAATCCATGGAAATATGAGTCCATGCCTGAGAAGGTATGGGCAATGGTTGTAATAGTCCAGGCACATGACAATGTTCATTCTTATTCTTCTGACATATCGCACATCTATTGATGAAATTGACTATGTCACGTCTGATGCTAAGCCAAGTAAAAGTAAGTAAATACTCTTCTTAGAGTTGCTTGCTGCCATGAATGACCACCCAGTACGGAGGAATGCAGTACTTCCGAGATTATTTGTCTCACATTATTAGCTCCTCCTACATAGATTTTACCTTGCTGTCTCAATACTCTATTCACTATGCTGAACTGTTGTACCTGATCTGGTGATAATGTAGTTGCAGCTAGTAAATCCTGAGCAATTATATCATTTTCATAGCCGCTCTCAATCTGTTTCATCCACTCAGGAGTTAAAGTAGAAGTAGTTTGCAACTTGTTGCTTTCAAACATCTCTTTTGTCTGCTCTTTGTTTCCCACTGAAGATATAAAATCAGCTATCCCCTCCCACTCAGATTCCTCATCTTCTAAGTTGGTAGTTCTCTGGTCTCGCACTGTTTCGTCCTCAAGGAACACAAGCCTTGCATTGCATCTTCTCTATTATTGCCCTCAATCAACAGGGGCCTCCTAGATTGTGCATCAACTGCTTTATTGTCTGCTCTTTTCTTGTACTGAATCTCAAAACTAAGCCCCAATAATTTGTTAACCCGCTTGTGCTGTAATGCATTGGTTAATTTCGGCTCAATTAGATAATTCAGAGATCGGTGATCAGTCCTGAATATAAAATGACTTCCCATCAAATACTGCTTCCACCCATCAACAGCCATCAGAAGTCTTCCTTCTCATACGTAGATAGTCCTTTATTCTTAGGGTAGAAGGCCTTTCTTAAGTATGCAATAGGCCTATTATCTTGCATTAGAACATCACCCATTCCAATGTCATATGCATCAGTTTCAATAACGAATACCTTGTCAAACTGAGGCATTTTTAATACTAGAGCTGTTGTCATGGCCCTTTTTAATTTCCAAAAAAAAGTAGTCTCTGCTTGCTCTCTACATTGGAACCCCTCTTTCTTAAGTAGATCATGCATTGGTCTGCAAATAAAGCCAAAATTCTGTATGAACCTCCTATAGTAACCATCAAAACCAAGAAATTCCCTCAACTCTTTAACTGCTTTTGGAGTAGGCCATTTGACTACACAGTTAATCTTGGAATGGTCCATCTCAACCCCACTACTAGAAATCCCATGTCCCAGATTTTCAACTCTTTTCTGAGCAAATTCACACTTAGATTTCTTAACAAACAACTGATTGTCTCTCATTAGCCTTAGTACCTCACTTAAGTGTTGTGCATGTTCATGCAAGGATTTGCTATGTATTATAATATCATCAAAGAAAACCAACACACTTTTCCATAGCAACTATTTGAAAACTTGGTTTATTAAAACATTTTAATATATATCAGGATGATTCTGATATAGGCACTATCAGGCACCAATTAAATAGCGACACATCATATTTAACTAATTTATGATTGGGCCAAGTATTCAATCATTACCCAGACGGGTTTAGGCATTCTATGTTAGGGTTTTAGAAATTTACTAAAAATATCTTAACCAATTAAAACATTACAATTGTACACGTGTCATTATCTTATTGGTGCCTGATAAGGGTTATATCAGGATCATCCGGATGAATGTTATTCTCTTATTAAAATCTAAAATGTGGCAACTGCATTGGTTAATCCAAAAGGCATCACCAAAAATTCATAATGGACACTATGGGTCTGAAAAGATGTTTTATGAATATCATTTTCTTTTACTCCGATCTGGTCATAGCTCTCAAATTGAACTTAGAAAAGTATACAAATCCAAATAGTTAATCTAGTAACTCATCAATAACACGTATTGGAAAATTATCTATAATTGTTTGTTTGTTTAAATTCCTGTAATTTATGCAAAGCCTCCAACTCCCATCCTTTTTCTTCACTAGCAGGACAGGAGAAGAGAATGGATTGGTGCTAGGCCCTGATGGTCTTTTCAACAACAACTCTTCTACTTGGCACTCAATCTCATCTTTTTGTGCATGAGCATATCCGTATGGCTTGATGTTAAAGGCTGCTGCACCTGTTTTCAAAGAAAAGTTGATGGTCAATACTTCTAGGAGGAGGTAGAGATTTAGGTGTATCAAAAACATCAGAAAAGGTATTTATCACCTATTGAATGTCATCTGGGATTAGTGATGTTCACTGGGTCAAATGGGCGTGGATACCAGTATATCCATGCCCATACCCATATAAAAATTTAAGATCCATCCCCACCCATGAACCCATGATGGATATCATTTTGAGATCCATACCCATCCACCTGAATATCCATCCCCACCTAGATATCCATCTGTTTGTTTAAAATATATCAATATATACTTCATAATTATAAAATAAAAATATAACATATTAAAATATCATATATATGTAATCAAGAAATCACGAAATATTTAGCACACATACTTATAAAATTCTCTTAAGTTTCAAATACGTAAAAATATGTTTAAAAAAGAGTCTAGTATTCGACATGAACTTTTCAGCAGCTCAACTAGCTTGAAGGCAATCGTCTCCTCCGATTTCGAATATAGTATATACTCTGTCTTGTAACTTTCTTTTTTGATGATTTTATTTACAAAAAAATAAATAATATATAATAAAATTATAATAATGTATTATATATTATTATATAGTGGATATTATACGGGTATGGAGCGGGCGGGGCGGGTGGGGCGGGTGGGAATGTGGCGGGTTTTAAAAAAATATCCATACCCGCCCCATACCCATCATGGGTTTAAAAATCATATCCATACCCGCCCCATCTTATGAATATAATGATCCATATCCACCTAAATGGAGCGAATCTGGGGCGGGTATCCACATAAACCCGCTCCATTGCCATCCCTATCTGGGATATCAGGATGGATATTCACTCCATTAATGTGCAGCATATCCAATGAGTCAACTTCAGTTGAACTGTCTTGTTCATTGAAGCTCAAAATGTGATGTATTCATACAAATCATATGATGGCTTCAGATCTTTGGGAATGGTATAGTTATAGTGAAGTTTCAATCCTCCCATTTCCCATGCCTTCCTTTTCCTGTAAAGGATTAGTTCATTTGCTTCAGATCCATGCAATCTTCTGAAACTAGCTCATTCAAAATTTCCTTTAAAGTGCCAAAATCTGCTCCCATAATGCAACATTGCAACCACACATCTTGTGCATTGAAGTCAAAAGTAATATAAATGAACCTCTTCGTCCATCCCACTCCCAGTATGATATCTACATTTCCCATTTCTAGGATTCTCAAATGAAAGTCAAATTTGGAGTTTTGAACACTCCGCTCCACTCTAGGACTAAGAGTGACTCCCCTTGCTACCTGTTCGTTAGCCACAGTACCACAAACTCCTTGGTATCAACCTCCCTCAATCCTGGTCTCTTAACTAATCCAGGGCTAATGAAACTCCCTGAACTGCCTGAATCGAGCAAGAAACTGACCTCCCGACCTTTGATAGTTCCCATTAGAGAAATCATAGCTTTAGCTTAATCATAGCTTAATTATCTTCTCTGGAAATAACTTTAGCTACCAATTCATCACAATCTTCATCTTCTAACTGTTTCAAACCCCCCAACTTCCTTCTCCACCACCCATATCTCTTCTTCTTCTTCTGTCACAAAATCTAAAATGACGTTCACTTGTTGAAATCTACAGTCATGTCCAACTCCATACTTCTCCCCCACATCTGAAACACAAACCATTGCTTTTTGTGTGTTGAAGTTCTTTTGGTGTCAGCCTCTTATAGCCCTCTGGTACAGTAGGATTTGGCTTCTAAAACCTGCATTGCCCATTGTGAGCTCTCAACCAGTTCTCTCTCTCACAGTCTTATCACTGGTTATCCATAACTAGAAGGTGCTCTCAATCTTTTCTGCAACAACTTCAAATATTTTTGGGTTAAAAGCTCATGTACCCCCAAGTTTATAAGAAAGTGCCAATGTACCCCCGAGTAATTTAAAAGTGCTGATGTACCCCTATTATTAAATTGAATAAAGAAGTGTACCTCTAAAGCCCATTTTCAACACCATTTTGAATTAAAAGACAAATTTACCCTCACTTGTTGGATTTTTTTTCCCTTGACCCAAAGGCTCATGGGCACGAAAAAAAATTCAAGAAATTAATATCACTGAATTACAAAATAAATGCACAATATTATTGAAAGGGGCAATTCTAGACGCAGTCCATATTTTGCTTATTTTATAGTCCAAAAAAATACGTCTTTGATATATATGATATGATCAATAATTAAGAATGTCAGACACATGCATCATATATATATATATATATTATTTCTTTTGCATACACTTGCAAATCAGTTATATATCATAATTATTGTATATATGATTATATAACAAAAATACGGACTGCAAATAAGCAAAAATCAGACTAAATCTAGCAGGCCAGTATTAAAAAAAGTTAACATTTTTATCCAAAAATTCAACAAATTGAAAACATTGGTGAAATTACCATAATCTCGCCACCTTGAGTTAGTCACGCTAATTATTACTGGGTGTGGCGGTTTCGGTCCCCCGACTCACACTAATTTCTGATTACAGTGGTTTTGGTCCCCTCGACTTCAAACGCTTTCATCCGATAAAGTAACGGTGACTGGTGGTATGGATTTGGATTGCCTTTCTTAACTGGGTTGAATGTAAAAAGGGAAGCGAGAATTAGATGAATAATTAGGTAGGGGAGGATTATTCATTGATTTGGTTGGGGCATTTTCGCTATAAATTTTTTTTTTCCATTAAATAATAGTGAGGGTATTCTTGACATTTTACACTTGGCAAAAGAAAAATCTGCCCAAATTATACATTTGAGGGTACATTGGCACTTTTGAAAAACTTAGGGGTACATTAGCACTTTTTTGAATACTTGGGGGTACAACAGCACTTTTTTCAATATTTTTCTTTCATTTTAGCTAACTCCATTACATCATCCAAAGTTTTTGGTCTCAATCTCCTGACACTAGCTCTAATTTCTTCTTTAAGGCCACTCATAAAAACAGACATCATATGTCCTTCAGATATTCTGGAATCCAAACCTTCTACAGAAGTTCTCAATTCTTCAAAGGCCTCCACATAGTCTTGTACTGATCCTTTTTGCCTGATCATGCTAAATTGTTTTACCACATCTCTGTCTCCTAAGTCAAAGAATCTTTTTTTAAAGCTTGACAGAATTCTCCCCAAGACAATATCAACTGCTTCTTATTTCCATACCATACTTAAACTTTGCCTTCATGGTAAATCTCAGTGAGCTTCATTCTTTGGCCATGATCTATGTTATTAAACTCAAAATACCTCTCACATTTACTTATGCATTCCTCAAGTTTATGACCATAAAATCTAGGCATCTCTAGCTTACTCACATTTCTTTCAACTAGTCCCCTCTAGTTATCACGCATTTATAACCTCACCAGTTTGAGTGGTTCTGTACCCATTATGACCACTAAAATCGTCCACAAGATCTGTCCTAGTGGCATTACCACATCATTTGCCATCAATACTTTAGGATTCATAAGTACATCAAAATTCTCTTTCTCAATAGGCACTATATGATTATTCATTACATGATTAGGTAAAATAGGCTCAGAAGTGAGAGACGACTGGTGTGGTACCTTACTCGGTTGTACAACCGTTGTCGGCAGTTACAGAACTCTCTGGCTGGTTCACCGATTGTGCTTCATCAAATTTCGTATTTAAGAACAACATGATGCTCTCGAAACGCTTATCCCATTCCTGTGAGCTGTTGCGCTATCCCTCAAACCTCTTGTCCAAATCTTGAGATTCCTCTCGTCTCGTGCTCACTATTTGATCAGACATCGCCTCTAACTTGTTAATTAGTAAAGCTAGTGTTCAATTTCCCCACCTCTTCCGCCAGCTCAACCACCTTGGTTGTGGTTTGATCGGTTGCAACCTTCAAATCGACCACCCTTGCTTCGGCCAATTCCAATTGATTAGCCACTGAGTCCACCGTGCGCCGCGCCATGCCGGAGGATCGGTACTCTGATACCAACTGTCAGATACTACAAAGCAAATATGACTAAAATTGTAGTTTGTATTGATTGTTTGAATTACATAATTGGGTATAACTCCTAATAGATGAGAGAGAATTAGAATGAGATGAGAGAGAATAGCAATTGATCAAGATCCAACTAATATGATAACCAGTTCTCCTCTTATCTGTGCTATTTCTACCAGCTAGTTACCAACACCGTCCATTGTGATAACGGTCGGCTAACTAACTTGCTGAACTGCTAAATTTACAACTTTGCCCCTCCTTATTAAGCCTATTTATGATAGATTACTACAATATACTTTATGCCTTGTCCACGGTTAATATAAGATACGAAATTGAACTGGAAATTTTATACTAAACTGAAAAAAACTAAAAGATATTTATAATGATGATAATAAACTGAAATGGACGTGATTATAGTATCATTGTTACTAACCTCCTTGACCGTAAAGGTTTTGCCTACATTTGTAGATGTGAGATGTGGGTAAAAAAATACTTAGCAGTTAGCATAATATGCAATCCTCTCCCTCATCAAATATTCACCAATTTATTTTGCACTTACCAATTTATTCTGCAATCTTGCACATAGATTTAAATGGATCAGATAAGACTTTTGTGATTAATTTAAATTTGATATAGATAAAAAAAATTACCACTTTATCTACGCACCCTACCATCGCCGATGAAGATTAAGAACCACAGCCATAACGATACAGTCCTACCACCAAAGTTTACCAATAACACCAATCTAGAGTGGCTTTTGAATCGTTTAGTCATTAGGTTGAAATAATATATTATCTGAAGTGCTATAAGCATTACAGTATTTTATTCAGCATAGTATAAAATATCATTGAAATTATAATACCGTCTTTGAATATTGTTAAGTTTTCTAATAAAACTAATAAGTGAGAATATTTTTTTAATTTCATTTCGTATTTTGGAGAATACAAGTAAACTACCGAACCACACGTATAGCAACGGCTAACTTTTTGTTTTAATCACCATTATGAGGGGTAGTTCAGTCTGTGAGATTGCAGGAAGTGAAAACGTGACCGTCCTGAAGCTGACAGTTATCTTCCATGATCTGTAGACAGTACGTATTCACAAGCTCCTGTCGTCACCAATTAGTTGGTCTACTCATTCATCAGTCACATTCAATGATTGATCATCTAAAAAAAAATAAAATCAGAAACAGTTTTATCAAGGTCCAAAGACCAGGAACCATTCAAAAAATCAGCAAACCATACCTTTGCATCTTCCTAATTCAGGAACAGAAAAGAAAAGAAAAACTCTTCAATGGCAACTCAACCATGTCTTCTTCAAGCTCTTCCATCTCTCTTAGCAATCATTCTTATTTTCGGCTGCCTCTTCTACAGATTTCAGCGGAAGTTAATGGGCAACACACTGCCGATTAATTGGCCGGTGATCGGAATGCTGCCGGCTCTCTTGCAAAACGCTCACCGGATTCATGAATACTGGACAGCGGTTGTGATCCAAAGCGGGGGAAGTTTCGAATTCAAAGGGCCCTGGTTTGCTAACTTTGACATGATCTTCACGTGTGATCCTGCCGATATTCATTATATCCTAACCAAGAACTTCCCTAACTATCCAAAGGGCCCTGAGTTTCGAAAAATATTCGATATCTTGGGAGATGGGGTCTTCAATGCTGATTCTGAGCTATGGAGGATTCACAGGAAGGTCATTTTATCAGTCATGCAAGGTCCTGATTTCCATAAACTCTTGGAGAAAACCGTCCTTGAGAAACTGGAGAAAGGGCTTTTCCCGGTTCTTGAGAAATCCATCAACCATGGAGAACCGGTCGATTTGCAGGATGTTTTTCAGCGGTTCACTTTTGATAGCATTTCCAGGCTGGTTTTGGACTACGACCCCGGAAGCCTGTCCCTGGATCTACCATACATACCATGTGAAAAGGCGTTTAACGACGCTGTTGAGGCCCTTCTGCAGAGGCATATTTTGCCTGAGAGCTGGTGGAAGCTTCAGAAATGGCTGAACTTGGGGAAAGAGAGGAAGCTGAATCAGGCCTGGAAATCATTTGATGAGTTCATATATCCCTGCATCGAGCGAAAGCAGAAACAAGATGACTCTCGTGGATTCGATGGCATAACCGCTTTCTCTAGGGCTTATGAAAATACGATTTCAGATGGTACAAAGAAAGTCACTGACATCTTTCTCAGAGATACAGCTCTGAACTTGATGCTTGCTGGAAGAGACACAACAAGCACGGCTCTCACTTGGTTTTTCTTCCTCGTAGCGAAAAACCCTAGCGTTGAAGCTAAGATTCTATATGAAATTCAGGCTCAAAATCAAAGCATTTTCAGCCTGGATCAGGTTCAGAAGCTGGTCTATCTACATGGTGCTCTCTGTGAAACTCTCAGGCTATATCCTCCAGTTGCCTTAGAGCACAAAGCTCCAATTTCTCATGATGTTCTTCCTGGTAAGGATATTTCAATTAGTCCCAATACTAAGCTCATTTTGTTCTTCTACTCTATGGCGAGAATGGAGTCGATATGGGGAAAAGATTGCTTGGAGTTTAAGCCGGAGAGATGGATATCGGAAAACGGGAGGATCAGGCACGAACCGTCGTTCAAGTTCCCGGCGTTTAATGCAGGGCCGAGGACTTGTGTAGGGAAGGAGATGTCTTTTATTCAGATGAAAATGGTTGCAGCTTCAATCCTCTGCAATTACAAGGTGAAATTGTTGGATGGTCATCCTGTTTTCCCCAGCGACTCGATCATCATACAAATGAAACATGGTTTGAAGGTTGTGATTTCTAGGAGAATGTAACCTACTGTGCTTGGGTTGATCTCTATGTTTTCATTTCTTATGTGATTGTAATAATTTTTATATATTTTCTTATGAAATCGATTGTTATAATAATCATAATAAGAATTCGGTTGTTCTTGATTGTAATATTGCTGATAATGTGATCTAAATTTATAGTATGCATGTATATAAACGTGGGCATTTTTGATCAGTTGACTCAGTTCAATTCAGCTTTAGAATGAGTACGTATGAACTCAATCTTATTATAGGTCATGACTTGTTGCCTAAAATAAGAAAAACACAGATAATATCCTTGACATCTCGAATAGGGCTACATCAAATTCAAAATCAAGTTTAATGAATTATTTTGATGCTTTAAAATTAAATTATATAAGATTGATTGATTCTATGTAAGTAGTGACGTACCTCAATTTATAGGAGTGAGCTAGCCAAACCTTATTATATCTGATCTGGATGCATTCTCATGTGCCATAATTTTGGGAGGCAGCAACTGTGTCAATTGTTTTTTTAAAAAATAATTTTGGGAGGCAGCAATTGTGTCAATTCCTTTTTTTTAAAAAAAATGAAAAGAAATTTATAAACTTACTCAACCATAGAAACGTTAAAATTTTTGGCAAAAGTATACAGACACTCGTATGAGTGTTGACAAATAGAAGAGCCTACATCAATTGAAATATGATGATACTTTCAAAAGAATGAATTAATATGGAGGTGAAAACCTTCCACTATACAAGAAACCTATTATCAAATTGCATAAAAAAATACAATGCGGTATTCAGAATACAGTGAAAAGAAAGGCAGGAGTTCATTACAAAAATTGTCTTCTCCCATGTGCAGTAGTAGAGCAGAGACTGGTGAAAAAATATGGTAGAAAACTTGGCAGAGACTTGGGGACTGAGATCCAGTAACGTGCATATGAATAATCGAATTGCAGGTAGACCTATTTTATCAAGATTAAACAAACCTCTGATCCTGTGAGGAGCTGGTGAAGAGGTAGGTAGATGTTCTGTTTAGTGCATTGTCTCAGTTTAGCAAGTGCATCTTCCACACATGATTCCCTTGCCTGAATATATGATTAATCATGTTTGTCATAGTGGTGTTCATGGTAAATACCGTTTCATATAGTTCCCAGGGAGCTTTGAGAGGATTTTGAACTGACTGAACTTCAAGTAGACACTCAATTTCTATACATAAATTCTGCTGAAAATTGACGCCATTTCAACTCCTTTTGTATAGCCATGAGTTCTCCCTGCAAAGAGTTGGAAGCAGAGGTGTATCCAGAATAAGCAACAATTAGAGAACCATTAGGATCTCTAATTATAACTCCAATTCATGTCAGATTAGGAGGATACTATGAGGTATCAATATTGACTTTAAAATCAGTGACAGGAATCCAGGAGATTGCAATCATAGGAACTTATGGAAGCATTGCATATAGTGGTAGAAAATCTAGATTGGCTAGTTCTTTGTCAGAAAGAGTGATAGCAGGTAGAGGCCTAATTATGTAAACATTAAAAACATTGTCTCTATTTAAATGTGTCACCACATCATGGTTAGGCCTAATATTGTCATATATATATATATATATATATATATGCATTCCTAGCTTTCCAATTATACCAGCAAACAATGCTAGGAATGATATGAACTAGAATGTACCTTAGATCTACCCTAATATGATGAGTAGTATGAGAGTATGTCTCATAGTAATGGAAAATGTGGTTCAGTTATGCCAACCATAAAGTGAAAATATAATTATATAGATAAAGCAAAATTACAATGGGTGAAACAGCGCTCAATGGCGTATGAGAACCACAAAAAGGACATTTTGATGGTAAGTGAAATCCCATTGTGACTTATATATCAGAGAAAGGGAGAAAAACATTTATAAATTTTCACATAAAAATGCTTATGTTTTTTTTGCAGTGTGGGATTCCACAGCTTGTGTAATGAGTCAAATGTTCCTCTTGTTGCTCTAAGAGGGTTATAGGCTGATTTGAAAATGAAATCACCGGTAAGGTTGGGCTTCCATATTAACCTAGCTTCCCTGTTTAAATTGAATGTAGAATTCTGCAGCACAGACAACAAATCCGTAGGCAAAGAAGATAAAGAGAGCATGACTTGAGCTTTGTTGCCCATGAAAGATGGGACTGTGCAATCATCTGGAATGTCTGTCAATCTATCAAGACAGGATCAATTGTGTCAAAATTGGGGGTAAATGAAAATTTTGTTTCAAATCAACTAATAATTATGATTCGTAATAAGTGTAAAACTCAAAAATAAGGTAAAATTAGATTTGTTGTTAAAATTTGATTGTAACAAAAATAAAAAATCGTTCAAAACATTTAAGATTTTAGATCTTTGGGATAAAAAACAAGATAATTTTACGGAAATGTTCTCTATATCTATGGCTTATTTATGCTGAACTGAACTGAGTTTGACAATAAAATATTAAACTGAATTGAAGTAAAAATGAATGTATAGTATCGCTTAGTTAACCTAATTTGAAACTGAAATGAACCAGACACAGAAAATGAATGAAAAGAACTAAAGTAAAAAATGAATGTTTTAGTTATACAGATAATATAGCTAACTAATTAAATTAAATTTGATTAAAACTAAACTAAACTAAAAAATAGTGAACTTAATTTATTTGAGAACTAAAAAATATCAAATAAACCCTAGCGCAATCTAACATGCTCTTATCATTATTGCCATTTTCACTATCTACGAAATTCTCTCACTTGTGAAGGCCCAGCCAATGAACTCTCACCACCAGATACAATTAGCATTGTTACGGAAATGGCATTGTAATTTCAATCATATATTTGACGTTAATGCTGAATAAAATACTGCGTGTAGCACTTCGCAATTTTACAACAAAAAAAACACCAATCTTTTATTAGGGTTTAGAGTCATGAGGCTAATTGCAGATTACTGCTGTCATCTTCCAATCTAGAGACCGTATTCACAAGCTTCTGTCTGTTCCAATAATTGGTTTACTAATGCCTGAAATAGTATTATTCAGGACCATTTAAAGCAACAGAATCAACCCGCATCTTCCCAATCGAGGCAGATAAAAAAAGAAGAGAAACTCTTCAATTTTTCTTAGCCCTAATATGATTTAAGAGAAGGATGATTTGCAGTTCAATGCCATTTAATTGGCCGGTCATCGCCTCATCGGCATGCCGGCTATACTGTGAAACGCTCACCGGATCCATCAGTACCGGACACAGATTCTGATCAAAGCGGTTAAAGCTTAAAGTTCAAACTCTGAAATGATCCTCACTTCTGATCCAGCCAACATATACCTTGGGTCTTTATTAATTAACTCCACTTTAGAGGACATTATTTTCTACAAAATACAAATTAAATTAATTAATCCAGTAAATCGGTGAATGTTAACTATAACTGTGCACTAATGTACAGAATGATCAAGAAAATCTAATTAATTAAATGGAAGAAAAAATTGAATAATTAAACACAATTAGTTATTGCAATATAGAGAAATGGAAATGCGCTATATTACGTGTTCGTATCATATCCACGGTTCCTTCAGGACTCAAAAAAGCAAGCCTGTGACAGCCATGCAAAGCAATAATTACAAAGCTCAAACTTTTAATAGAGTTCTTGATTGCCTATAAAATTGGCTTGATACACAGAATATAATTAGTATGGTCCTGTGCAAGAATTAATAAACTGAAAAATGATTTAAAATTTATTAATAAAAAAAAACATTGTTATCAGCAGTTAGTTGATTCTAGTTCAATTAAATATCCCAATTTAGTAGTAATAATTCTGCCCTTCATTCCACAAAGAATATATATATATATGTATGAATCCTATATATTATGAGATTTGATGAGTTTCATAGAAAGTGAAATTTTATGGGTCAAAAATATTTTCTTCATTAGTCCAAAAGCAATATAATGGACAATTTCTATCATTTCATTATCAAATATGTCTGAATAATACTGATCAACATCGATCAAATAATTCACGGATTGATTTTCTAAATCTTCACTGATCAAGAATTATCATAAGAGTTAATTTTCTTTTTTAGACCGACAAACTGTGATCGTAGACTTAGTTAAGTAATCATTCCTTTTCTCTCTAAACTTGAATGCTCTCCCTTCTTTCTAACTTTCATTTTCTTTCTGACAATGCAACTACCACCATAACGTCTATTTTTATAACCGTTCACGTGAAAGGAATGTTCACGGCTACTCCACCGCCGGCCATGGCGGCTTGGTCCAAGGCAAAAGTTTTTTGCAAGCATTAGCAAACAAACCGCCCCCTTTAACGTCCACCCTACCATCGAAACCAAAAATCAACCCAATCACTGAACATCGCGACGATATTGCATGCATTGTTACCAGAACCCAAACCGAAACATTAATTAGCTGCTCACTACAATAACGATTTGATCGAAAAATTCTCCAGAGGTAAACTTCAATTGAGCGCCTCACTGAAGCGTTCAAATCTGTCGGTTTCAAGGGCAACTACAAAATAGGGGGAGTGGATTTCAGACATATACTCATACGATTTCAAGATCAAGAAGACTATCAAAGGTGCTGGATGAAAAGCCACTGATTCTTTAGTGGAGCTCAGATGAAAGTTCTTAAATAGACTTTGATTTTCTCTCTTGAAGTAGAGTCTTCTATAGTTTCAGTATGGGTCAATATCCATAAGGTGTCCTTCTCTACTTTTTTAACTCAACACTGATTCAGGCTATGGACAATCAGATTGGTAATTTTATCAAAATGGATGCATCAACTGTTGCTCTCACCAGGCCAATGTTGTGAAAATTTGTGTGGAAGTAAACCTCACAAAGAAACTCAAATCATTTATTAAGTTGGGTATAAATGATGAAAATATCACGAGGTATCCAGTTGAATATGATGACCTACTCTGCAACTGTTCCAATTGCTATATGTTAGGTCATGATGATTGAAACTGCAATGTAATGCACTCTGAATTAAAGTGGAAACTCAAGCCATAACCAAATTCCATTCCTAAACCTACAACTGCTGTTTCTGAAAGCATAAAGGTTTCCGAAACTTGTGGTCATAAATCTATTACATGGTGGGAATAACTGATACTCGGTTTGACACATTATGGAACATAATCTCTTTTGGTCTGTTTTACCAAGGTAACACCAAACCGCATACCTGTTTGTTCAGAATTGTGCCTAGTATGGAAAACCAAAATGTTCATACACATTTGATAATCAAAAGCCAAATGTTGAATCTATTATAAGAACTGTTAGGGATTTAGTTTATACTACCTTCAGTGCTAAGCCTATCTCTAATGTCTCTAGTTTAATTTGATACTGAATTGACAAGACTTGGATTTTTGCCACCTCATACTAGACCACCACGGCCATCAATAATTAGATTGGTTAAATGGATACATCCAATCAATGGACTTAAAATTAATGTGGATGCCTCTTGGCACCACACTCATGAAACTTGCATAGGCATTATTATTAGAGACTACTATGGAATTCCTGCTTAATCCTTATACCTTTTTTTGTGCTTATCATTCTCCATTAGAGGCTGAATTGATAACTATAAAGAAATCTCTTTACATAACCTCGGATTTCTTTGAACCATGTGTCATTGAATGTGATTGTCTCAGGATTGTAAATGCATGTAAAGATCCTTATTCGGCCCCTTGGAAACTTTTTCATTTGGCTTGTACTTGTCAACCTACCCCTAATATAATTGTATCACACATCCTTAGATAGAGGAATATGGTTGCAAATTATCTAGCTAGACATGGCTATATTGCTCGGATGGATATTGTTATTTCACTTCAATAATTACAAGTCAAAACCAAGAGTTTAATAACCCTAGACGGAACAGGTACTCCCTCAATCGGAATATCATTATCAGGAGGTACTTACCTTTTCTCTCTGTATTTCTCATGTTTACATGGCCTGAAGCATTATCAATGCTTCACTCATCCACTGATTGCAACATCACACCATAAAAAAATCCAATTTTTTACCAAAAAGGCTACTGGTCTTTTGACCTTAATAGTTTTGCCCGATATCCTACTTTTGGGTGTTCCGTTGTGTTTTTATGTACATTTCACTAATAGACTTCATTATAATTGGTATAGTGATGACTTTATCTACTGTAAATAGTCTAATAGGCTTTATTCTTTTAGTTTTTAGCTTTTTTTTTTGGAAACATGGCTATGGTTTAAGAGCCATGTGCTCTCTCTTGGTCATTTCTTTAAAATGTATTTGAAATGGCCTATGGTTTTTATCATGGTTCGTGGCAGAGCCGTTCGTGGGGGAGTGCAGCCCGTGCGGTTGCACCGGGCCCTAAAATTTGAGGGGCCGCAAATTTTATATATTTTATATAATTGAGATATATATAATTGGAAACTTTTTTTAGAGATTTAAAAAGAATTTAGGCAAAATTTGAACTAGAGTAAAATTGAGAGGCACGAAAATTTTATATTACGTATATATTTCGTTATGACTAAGGTATAATTGCAAATGATTTACAAAATTTTTAGAAATATGGAAAAGAAATTGAATTTAAAAAGATTGAAGATCATCAATTTTTTTTGCACTGGGTCCTGAAAATTACAGGGACGGTCCTGGTTCGTGGAACCAAATAAAAATTTTCATTCAAGGGAGTTTTATTTAAAAACAAAAAAAAAAAGATTTAATTTCTTTCATAAACAAAGTTACATGAGATTTTATGTGAATTCGAGTTTACAAGAGCATGCAATTATTATCAATGTTACAATAGGATTTACACTTTAAAGAATTGGAGGGTTACTCCACATGATAACTTGGCGCATTGAATTTGGAAGTTATCTTTCCAATCTAGGGAAGTAATTCACAAGTTCTGTCGGTTCCAAATTTCCAATAATTGGTGTCTCACTCAGCAGTCAATCTACACCACAGGATACCATAAACAGTTGTATATATCCAGGACCATGGACAATTGAAGCAACAAAATCAACACGTTTGTTATCACTATATTTATCTTAACCTGCATCTTTCTAATTCATGCAGAGACAAATAAAATAAAAAAGCTCATCTTCCATGGCAATTCAAGTTACTCTTCCTTTTCTCTTAGCCCTACTTCTTATAATATTCCATTTCTTCCAGAGATTCCGGAGTAGGATAACGAGAAGCTCTCTGCCAACTAAATGGCCGTTCATTGGCATGTTACCGGCTGTCTTGCGAAACGCTCATCGGATTCATGAGTACGGGACAGAGATTCTGATTGAAAGTGGGGGAAACTTCGAGTTCAAAGGGCCCTGGTTTGCTAACTTTGACATGATCATCACTTGTAATCCGGACAACATCCATTATATCCTCACCAAGAACTTCTCAAACTATCCCAAAGGTCCTGAGTTTCGAAAAATATTCGATATCTTGGGAGATGGGATCTTCAATGCCGATTCTGAGCTATGGGGGATTCACAGGAAAGTCATTTTATCAGTCATGCACGGTCCCGATTTTCAGAAGCTCCTGGAGAAGATCGTTCTTGAAAAACTCAAAAACGGGCTTTTCCCGGTTCTTGAGAATTCCATGAACCGTGGAGAACCGGTTGATTTGCAGGATGTATTTCAGCGGTTCACTTTTGATAGCATTTCCAGGATGGTTTTGGGCTACGACCCCGAAAGCCTGTCCCTGGATCTACCAAACATCCCATGTGAAAAGGCATTCAACGACGCTGTCGAAGCCCTGTTGCAGAGGCATATTTTGCCTGAGAGCTGTTGGAAGCTTCAGAAATGGCTGAATTTGGGGAAAGAGAGGAAGCTCAGCCAAGCCTGGAAAGCTTTTGATGAGTTCATCTATCCCTGTATCGAGCGAAAGAAGAAACAAGATAGCTCTCATGGATTTGATGGCATAACCGCTTTTGCTAGGGCTTATGAGAAGACGATTTCAGATGGTACAAAGAAAGTCACAGATGATTTCCTCAGGGATGCAGCTCTGAACCTAATGCTTGCTGGAAGGGACACAACAAGTACCGCCCTTACCTGGTTTTTCTTCCTTGTAGCAAAAAACCCTAGTGTAGAAGCGAAGATTCTTGAAGAAATACAGGCTCAAAACCAAAGCATATTCAGCCTGGATAGTGTTTCAAAGCTGGTTTATCTCCATGGCGCACTCTGTGAAACTCTCAGGCTCTATCCTCCAGTTGCCCTAGAGCACAAAGCTCCAATTTCTCATGATGTTCTTCCTGGTGGGGATATTTCAGTTAGTCCCGATACTAAGTTGATTCTGTTCTTCTACTCTATGGCAAGAATGGAGTCTGTTTGGGGAAAAGATTGCTTGGAGTTTAAGCCGGAAAGATGGATATCGGAAATCGGGAGGATCAGGCACGTACCATCGTTCAAGTTCCCGGCGTTTAATGCAGGGCCGAGGACTTGCGTAGGGAAGGAGATGTCTTTTATTCAAATGAAAATGGTTGCCGCTTCAATCCTCAGAAGTTACAAGATGAAATTGTTGGATGGTCATCCTGTTTTCCCCAGTGACTCGATCATCATACAAATGAAACATGGTTTGAAGGTCATCATTTCTAGAAGAATTTAAGCTCACTGCTGGGGTCGATCTCTATGTTTTCATTTCTTATGTGATGTTATAATTTTTAATATTTGTTTTGGAAATTGATTGTAATAATAATAAGAAGAATTCGGTTGTTCTTGATTGTAGACATTGCTAATAATGTTTTTAAAAAAAAAGTAAATATAGATTATTGAAATTTACTATCGATCAGTTTCTAATAGTTCTCAACTATTCTTTCTAAATTAACAAGTATGTTTAAACATACTGCAGAGTTTAAACATAAAAAGAAAGAACACACAAAGTTGTTTACGCAGTTCGGTGATGAACACCTACATCTGCGGGGCCTTGCCCAATCTGAAAATCATCCACTAGAAAATCAAGATACGTTACAGAGTTTCACACAACAATTAACTATCTACGACTTATCTCTTGTATGGATTCGTGAGATCCCCTCACTGCCGGTCAGCAACTCCTCGTTGCTGTCTTGACCACTTCCCCTAAAGTATTAAGGCTGTTGATTTCAGACTGCTGGCGTTCGGCAAAGACCTATTGAACTCCCTTCAATAAGCTGCTCCAACTGTAAAGCAATTCTGATCGGCAGAATACTTTCTTGTAAGATGGATAAAACTTCTGTCGCAGCTTCTTTGTCTATTTATATGTCAATGCTGTGTTGCCTCGTTTATCTTCTTGATCCTTCAATCTCAGCAATGATGATCTCTCATCCAGCTTGTCACAGCTACATTTAGTCTTCTAGCCATATTCTACTTCTATAGCTAAAGGATAAGAAATATCTTCTTTCCTTATTTAAGACTAATCCTTTCTAAGATACAACTCTATTACATATTCTCAAACTAATTCAAATCGATACAAAATCAATCTTCACTTATCATCTTGATTTCTCGAATATTATCTTTGATCTCATCAGAGTTGTACTTCTCCTTCAATACTCTTGTTTGGTTTCTGATTTCAGTTCCTCAAGTGTTTAAACATAAGCATGTTTAAACATGATAACTTCTACAAAATAGCCAACTATAATATGCTGAGTCTTCTGGACTCTTCAATTATCATTTCATTCTCGTGGAAACGTCCAAAATCGTTTGATGCAAGAAAATGTGGAATTGAGTCCCAAGAACTAATATAAGTCGCGTGATACTTTGCAAAATGTGCAAGTAGGTGTGTTGAAAGATTTTCCGAACGAGCAACCCAAAAGAAAAAGAAGACCATCCAAGTGTAATAAACCATGAATTTCTGCCAGAATATGAGTCACCACCAAAGAACATACATCATCTCCTCTAATCATCTTAACTAGCCCCAAGGAATCCTCAACAAGTATAGGTCACGATTGCAAATCACGAGCTAACAGTGCTGCTTCCTTTGTCGTTAAGGCTTCTGCCATAAGAGGTTATGTTACCCCATCCACACATCTTGCAGTAGCACATATGAAGGAGTCATTACCATCTAGCGCCACCATTCCCAAGCCTGATCTGTCAATGCAATTTCCAGCATCAAAAAATACAGCAGAGATATGTTCAGGGGGCGTAGAAGAGAAGATGCAGTCAAAGAATCCGATAACCGCTCCGGCTAACAATTTGCTTGGTGAAAACTTTGCAGTGTGTGCATGGCCGATCCAACAAGAAGTCTACCATTCACATGCTCATGCTCAAACAGCTCCTTGTTCCGTTGTCTCCATATACCCTCACAAAGCATTGATATGAGTTCTGAAGTGGCCGGGTCATTGTCCAAAAGCAGCTGTCGAAACCACAGCTCTCTGCGACTCCTCGAGAATAGATCAAATTAATTTAAACTCGAAAGTAACAATTTGAGCAACTATTCCCAAAATGTATATCGGTTGTTGTAGCCCAATTCTACCAATAAGCATCAGGTTTAAACAAACTATTATTGACCCTAAACAAATCATTGCATCAGGTGATCCAACATTATACAGTATGCATTTGATGTTGGACATTATCCCTTCAGTATGCCTTCTTATCATGTGGCCCTGCAATCCATCTTATAGGTGTTTCATCTCTTCACTCAATAGTACAGTATCCATTTGATGCTAAACAATATTCATTCCTTCTATTCCTGTAACACTGCACCCCAACATATAGGTACTTCAACTCTGCACTCAGCTTGTAGCTTCCTGTTCCTGCACATAAACTCAACAACTAATAAACTGATCCCACAAATTATCTAGATCTTAAATAAGGAACTTCTCTTCTGTCTAGTAAAACTGATCCTTTAATTTGAGTAGGAAAAGTAGCATGTGTGAATGTGAGTGTCATATTAGAAGTGCTTGCTAACTTAGCTAGTCTATCAGCCACAACATTAGCTTCTCTATGACTATGAGCAAAGGATATTGTGATCTCACCTGCCAGCATCCAGATCATTCGGATAGTCTAAACCAATCTCCATGGGATTGATATATGTTTCTTAACCAACTTCAGCAGCAACCATGAATCCATCTCCATCTGCAGGTTAAGAAAATCATTAAAATAAGCTTATTATATCCCAAGTACCAGTGCCTTTGCCTCTGCTTCCAGGTTGTTCTGTGTTGGTAATGTGTAAGTTTTGGAAATTGGTACTTGATAAGTCCATGATTTGTATTCTGGATCTCATTCAGTCTCGTACCAGGGTCCGAGAAGGGTCATGGGCTCGAGTTACGTGGAGGATGGATCCACGGGTCCTTCAATCCTAATCCTTATAAGGAATGCGTATATTATGAATGTTCTACAAGGAATATACATCCTCCTAAACATGGTAGCACAACCATGACCTAAATAGACTTCTTCTATACATGGTAATACAACTATTATCTCCATAAGATTTGTATTCGTACCATAATTATATATCTTGGTTATCTACGGATTGTAGCCATATAAATATCGAAGGTTTGGTAAACCTCTCTATCTATTATCTTACATACAAACGCCTTACGCATCATACTAACTTGATCGTCAGAGTGTCTATCCTCGGGGCACCCGAGGCTTTGTTTTGCAGATCAGTTCGTGAGCCGGGTTTGTGATCAAGCGCGGGTCGTAGAAATCCATCAGTACTATTCCTGAGCTGTCCCTTAGCACTATCCCTATACCAGCTCTACTATCACTCATAAAAGATCCAGCAATGTTTAGTTTATAAATCCCAGTATTAGGCAAAGTCCATTTAAGAAAATCAACTCTAGGAATGCTCCTAGAAGTATTCTTTTCTTTGAACCGTTTCTTATGGTGTATCTGAATAATAGACGATATCACTTCTGTATTTGTTTGCATATATTGAGTTTATTTGGTGTATGTAGCAGCATCACAGACATATGTTACTCTCGAGATAAGTTTAAAAAGTGGAGGAGAAAGATTAAAAAGGTTCTTATAAATATTTAGTGCATTTAAAAAAAGGAAGGAGGAAAATTAAAAAGTTTAATAAACTTAGTTATATGTGCTAAAAGTTATAAGATTTTAAATTAAATAGTTTTAGCTTATCTCAGCGAACTGCAGCGTATTCAGATAATTGCAGCATGTTTTAGCGAACTGCGGTTGGTTTCAGCTAACTGCAACTTGATTCAACCAAATGTAGCTTATTTCAGCTAATTTCAGCTAACTTTCGCGCAGTTCAGCGCAATTAAGCTGAAAATAAGCTAAACTTGACATGGCCTTAGATGATTATTCGTTTTGAAGTTTGTGCTTGTTATGGTTTTTTGTTATATAAGCGCTACTCGTTTGACTTTGCGGCGCTTTTATCATCACCTACCATTGCTATTGGTCCCTTTATTAGCTTCCATCATGTTAAGATCTGCAAATCCCTGCCTAATCAGAGGTTGTGATGGTTTATTGATTTTCCTTAGTCTAGAATTTTAGGGTTTGATCTTCTAGAAATTAATCCGGATGTGATAGCGATACTGATTTTCCCTTGTTTAAGAATACCTATCATCAGTTTGAAATAAAATAAAAATTCTTTTGGAAATTCCAGTCTTGCTAGATAGTGTTTTTAAATTTTTCCTAAGTATATCACTCTTCGGAGTTGTGAAATTTGTATTGTATTTCAAGCGGTATGTGCTTGAAGAGAGCCATGTAGCCATCATGGGATCCATTGAGAGGGATTTCGAGGCTATAGACGCATACTGGGTGGTTAGGGAGGACGCATGGGACGCTGGGGTAAAGGGGAACAGTGTAAGTATCCAAACTTTTTTTATAAATTGATTTGAAAATATAATCCGTATCTCTATGTTTTATTTAATCATTATAATTTGTATGTGATTTTCAGGTGTTTAGACAGCTGTTACACCCCACTCAGCATGATGCAGCATCTTTGCCGGAGACCACATCTGCTTGAGAGCTCTCATGGTAAACACCATTAATGGTTGATGTTTATGGATTGGATTAATTAAATATGCCACTTGAAAAATAGGAGCAACTCAAATGAATTGAATTAGCTAAATTAACTCAAATGGTTGATGTTCATGATTTACTTCTGTGCTATGAGAGCTCTGTGACTTCTTCATTTTGTTATGTGCATCTAGGTGCCGATAGATATGTTGTCCAGAAAGTTACTGCTGCAAAACCCAAATTAATTCGGGATTTTCATGTTGTTTGGGTTCAAATTGAAATCCGAATTACGCGGAGTAATTTCCAAAATATTTCGTACGAAATACCCATTTGCTACCAATAGCTCGCTTGCCAGGAGGAAGGGACGACAAAGTCCAAGTCTTATTCCGCTCAAGAGCATCAATTTCAGCAGCCATATCCAATTGCCAATGAGGTGAAAGAGAAGCATCGGTAAACATAGTAGGGTATGTGCCTACTGTAACTACAGCTAAAAAACTAGAATGTGCAACCGAAAATTATCATAGGAATAATAACCAGCAAGTTGATAGCAAATACCTGAGGGCGGTGAGGATGAGGGAGCAATAGACGAAGTGAATTAAGGGGATCATTGCCAGTGGAGGACGAAACCAAGCTCCAAATTGGAGGGAGAAACAGGCAGCACACTTCTCGGAGTAGACACGACGGGTGGAACAAAGGACGAGCTATCGGAAAAACGCCGTAGAGCAAACGACAGATGAGCAGGCGGCGTCGAGGGCATCGTCGTCGAGGATGGCTGCATCATGGAAATTGGGTTCAAATTTAAATTCGAATTACCCGGAGTACTTTCCAAAATACTTACAACTTATCCTGATCGATATGTGAACGGTCAAAAATCTCCCTGCCAAGTTTTCAATTGATGACTTGAATTTTCTAGTTAATGTTTTTTTTTTTGAGAAAAATTTGCCAATTAATGTTTTAATGTGAAAATTCTTTCCTGCACAATAATTATGCAAAGGTGCATAAATTGTGCAATTATCGTAAAAATGATAAAGATTTAAAGAATATGTGTGCTAATTTGAAGTCTAAGATTTAAATAATATGTGTGCTAATATGTGTGCCAATATTGACAAGAAGTCCAGGTTCGTTTTTCTGAGAGTTATCTGTAAATGGTCAGGATTCAAGATGAGAGAAAATTTATCAATTAGTTTTTGCAATAAACAGGGAATTTAAAGGCATGGAATGGTACAAATTGTGGTATAGGGATTGTTCTCAGAGATATACATGGGAATACCGTTGCTGCCGAAATGTTTCATACTTCTGTTTCATCCCTATTAGAAGCTGAGATGAAGGCCATTAGAGCTGGCTACGCCTTAGGTTTCTCTTATGCTCACCTCAATTTCATTATTGAATCTGACTCACTCAATGGCATTTCAATGATCTTAAGCCTAATCACAGCACACTGGAAGTTGTTTCAACTATGTGATGAAGCTTGTAATGCTATCCAGATACAGATAATTCACACTCTGAGGCAAGGAAACCTAGTTGTATATCCATTAGCAAAACAGGCTCTTTCTTTTGGGTATTGTAAAGTTTTTAACTGGTCTCAACTCCCACTCTTATTAACCTACTGTAGTTAAAGCCATTCTTATTTTGGATAAGTCCCAACTTCCTTCTATATGATGTTGATTTCATATCCATTTAGAGCTGGTTTGCTGGTTTTTATTAATTCCAGATCTCTGCCATTGCTCCTGTGGTGGAATGTTTCTCTTTGCTCTTTAAAATCTCAACTCAACTCAACTCCTCTGCTTTGAAGATATCGACAGCTTCTCGGTTCCTCATGAGTCTTACACTTACTTCTCTGAATCTCCAAAGTCTGGATCTTTCTTCAAAACTTCACTTCTGCAGTATAATGCTGCTATTCATCAGGTAGGTTTCCTTACTTTTGGTACTACTCTTTCTTACTTGCTGCCGCTTTGCATTTTGTTTTTATAATTCCCTAATAGATTTTGAGTACTTGAGAGATTTAGTTTATATTGTACTCCCTTCATTCCACAATCATCGTCACATGGAAAATATTAAAATGCACGTTTGACCATCAATAATTTTAAACATAATTATATATTAAATTAAAAAATTTGATCTCTGAAAAATACACGTTACATAGATTTCAAAACTATATTACACTATCCATATACTGCTCCAATTTCTATATTTTAGATCATGATGATGGAACTGGAACTGCAATGTAATGCACCCTGAATTGAAGCAGAAACTCAAGCCACAGCCAAATTCCATTCCTAAACCTACAGCTGATGTTTCTGAAGGCATAAAGGTTTCCCAATTGATAAAGTAGCCAATTCAAATTTCTGATGATATGTCAGCAGAGTTGTTACTTCAAAAGGGAAAGCGTATGCAACTGGTGAATCGGGAAAATGATATTAATGGACCCTCCCATTCAACCAAAGAAATAAGAAGCTTTCTAGTTGTCCAACCTTCAAAAGTATAGACAAAATCAAAGAAAAAAATAAAAGAACATCACTCCTATTACTCTTCCTTCATATAACCAAATATTATCCCAATCACTTTAACCTCATTAATTGCCCCTACTATGGAGATCTCCTTAACAGTTAATTACGCTAGCAGTCTTCTCTAACAAATAGAGTGTATACCCATCATCATAACAAATAGAGTGTATACCCATCACCATTATGCACATGATGATCTCCTCATGGATACAGGTAAGGATGCTCAACTTGGTGAATTTATTTTACCTACCAAAACTTTATCTTTGTCATAAGATCATTGTAAAAAATATATTTTCATTCATTATAGATATTTCAGACCAGGAGGATGAAGATAATTAAGAACTAACCAAGCTGATTGAAAGTGAATCACCAGAAGATGACAATTTATTTGAAGTAGATCAAGTATCTATCTCAAACCTACCTCTTAATGTATTTGATTGAAGAAAATGACAAGGTCGTTGGCAATCCTCCTTTGGTGAAAAGAAAAATAAAAATTTGGTACTTTCTTCACTCAAATCAATAGAATTTACACCCAAAAATATTGCAAAAATTCCTCACCAAACATTGTTCTCATCGGATCAAAAAGCACTAAAAAGATTTTTAATGGTTGATATAACTTTAAAAATTAAGTGATTAGTATGGAAAATTAGGAATGAACATATCACTTGATAGACATTTTTACATGATTAGAGTTCATAGAGTTGAAATATTGTGCTTGAGTGAACTCTGACACACAAAACATAAATGTGAAAAGTTTAAAAGAATTTTACATTTTTCAAACCATTTATGTGCTCAGTGTGGTAAAATTTGGTTATTATTGAGTAATCGAGTTCAAATCTCTTTTATCACTGACCATCTCCAATTTCTTTAGGTTAACATTTTTACCCCTAAAATGAATAGCTCAATGGAAGGGGTATTTATCTATGGCTTGAGAAATGTTCCAGGAAGGAATTTTTTATGCACTTAGTGATAGACTATAAGTGGACTCATTTTTTATAGGGGATTTTAACACAATAAAATCTCCATAAGATTATAGAAGACCTTCACAACCTAGAATCATAAGCATGGCTGAATTAAATCAGTTCATTGCTTCTAATTAGGCATGATCATGGGTCGGGTCTAGGCAAGGTCCAGCTAGATCCATACCCGACCCATGAAAATATAGTCGGGACCCAAACCCGACCCATACCCGCTGGGTCTTAAAAACTGAGACCCAAACCCATACTCGATGGGTCTATTGGGTCCATGGTCTTTAATGGGTCCTTAATAAATTTAAGTTTTCGCTAATAAATGTAATATTATAGTAGAAATTTCAAGATGAAAGTCGAATGTTTCATTACCGATCCCAAATAAACATCAATATGAAACAAAAAATTTCGTTTAAACTTCTAAATATTCTAAAGAAATACATATTTGATTTTCAATCCATAATGCATCTCCAAGAAAATCACAATTTATTTGGAAAAAATTAAAACATTATTCATACACCACGCATATATAATACATATATAAATAGATAATATTAATATTATTGACATGGGTCTGGGTAGACCCATGGGTCAGATTTGGGTCTTAATTTATGAGACCCATACCCATACCCATATAATTACATGAAAACCCATACCCGACCCATACCCATTGGGTCCAAAAAAATTGAACACATACCCGACCCAATGGGTCTATACCCGCTGGGTCTGGGTCGGATCCCCGACCCATAATCATCCCTACTTCTAATGCCCTCTCTTAAGATAATACCGTTGGCAATCTAATTACATGGTCAAACAACTGGCTACATAATCCTAAAACTCAGAAGTTAGAAAGAGGTCTAGCTACTCTAGGATGGAAGACAAAATTCCCTACTTCATCTATTCAAATTTTGAACATGGATACTTCTGATCATGCACCTATGCCTTTTACAATTGGTATTTATATTCCCTCCACCCAAGCTCCTTTAGATTTATTAATGCTTGGTTCAACAGAGATGGAGTTTCTGAAAGTTAATTTCCAAAGACTGGTCTCTTACAATTAACCAAACAGGAATGCGTGGTTTCTTTAATAAACTAAAAAGATTGAAAGACTGAAACCCCTCATGCCAAAAATTATTTCTAAACAGCAATCTGCATTCTTAAAATGTAGAGATATAAGATAACATCATCTATTAAAAGAGATGGTGTAATTTTTAGATAAGAAATGATGAAACCCTAAACTTTATTTGAGAAAACCTTTTGACTTAGTGAACTGGGCTTTTTTAAACTCTATACTTCTACATTTTGGTTTTTATGGTGAGATAGTCTATAGAATTATGAAAAACCTGAAAAATGCCCAATTTTCAGTGCTTATAAATGAAAAAATTAATGGTTTTTTTTAAACGATCTAGAGGCATCAAACAGAGTGATCCCATGTCCCTCTTTCTCTTTAATATATTATCACAAACTTTTACAAGGGGTTTGCTTTTATATTTTCATCTGGTATGCTTCAGTATTTTGACATTTCAACATGACCTTCACCATTATCTCATTTTAGCTATGTTGATGACACTATTCTTAAATCTTCAAAATCTAATCTTGTCAAATTAAAATCCTTCGTTTTGGCTTTTGAACAAACCACGGTACATAAATTTAATTTTGACAAAAGTTATTTTTATTTAGGAAAACATGCTTCAACTTCAAAAATTAACATGTTGATGGACATTTTACGGATGAAGCAAGGCTCTTTTCCCTCAAATATATTGGAATCCCTATTTTCCCAAGTAGAATGCTTATAAAATATTTTTTACCATTAATCCAAAGATTGGAAAGTAAAGTATCCAACCGTAAGAATATGTGGCTATCTATAGGAGGATAAATTACACTTATATATACAATCATGTTTAAACTCTATCCCACGACATAGCTGGTCAGTTATGAATTTGACAATCTAGAAATTGTTGATCATTGTTGTAATGAGTGCCCCCTAGCACTATCTTTGTGGTCATGTTTCTATTACATGATGGGAAATAACTGATACTCAGTTTGACACATTATGGAATAGAATATCACACCAAGGCTACACCAAACTGCATACCTGCATGTTCAAAATTGTGCCTAATATCATATGTTGGATGATATGGAAAGTCAAATTTTTATACACATTTGATAATCAGAAACCTAATGCTGAATTTATAAGAACTGTTAGAGATTTGGTTTTTTTAGCTAAACCTATCTCTACTGTCTCTAGTTTTGATACTGAATTGGCAGGATTTGGTTTTTTTTGCCACCTACTGATGCTGACAATTATATTCTTACAGGCTAGTTGATATGGATGAACTCAAGGAGACTGTTTTTACTTTAAATATACTCAGTAGCCCTGGCCCTGATGATTATTCTTCAAAACATTTCACCAACTCATGGGAAATTAGTAATGATGATCTCCTCAATACATGATTTTATTAGCTCATCTGAAATTTCAGTTGGCATTTATGCTACTTGGATAACACTGATTACCAAAAAAGAGGTCATTTCATCCTTTGTTGATTTTAAACCAACCAGTCTCTCCAATTTTGTTAACAAAATGTTACCTAAACTGTTAATGGAGAGACAGAAGCCCCTCATGCCATGCCAAAATTATATCTAAACAACAATCTGCATTATCCAAAATAGAGATATATCTGATAACATCATCTATTTGAAAGAGATGGTGAGATTTTTAGATAAGAAATGCATAAACCCTAATTGCATGATCAAACTTGATTCGAAAAAAAGCTTTTGACATAGTGAACCGGGGTTTCTTAAACACTATACTTCTGCATTTTGGTTTTCATGGTAAGATAGTCTATAGTATTATGAAAGAGCTGAAAAATGCTCAATTTCTAGTGCTTATAAATGGAGAAACTAATGGTTTTTTAAAACAATTTGGAGGCATCAAACAGAATGACCCCCCGTCCCCCTTTCTCTCTAATATATTCTCACAAGTTTTTACAAGGGGTTTGTCTTTTTTATTTTCATCTAGTATGCTTCAGTATTTTGACATTCCAACAAGACCTTCACCATTATCTCATTTAAGCTATATTGATGACACTATTCTTAAATTTTCAAAATCTAATCTTGTCAAATTCAAATCCTTCCTTGTGGTTTTTGAACAAACCACGGAACTAAAATTTAATTTTGATAAAAGTGATTTTTATTTAGGAAAGCATGCTTCAACTTCAAAAATTAACATGCTGATGGACATTTTACAGATGAAGCAAGACTCTTTTCCCTTCAAATACCTTGGAATCCCTATTTTCCCAAGTGGAGTGCTTACAAAATATTTTTTGCCATTAATCCAAAGGTTGAAAAGTAAAGTATCCAACCGTAAGAATACTTCCCCCCCCCCCCCGCCGTAAAAAAGGCATGTCATTAAAGGAATAGAAAATAGACTGAGTTATGCTATCAACTGACTAGAATGGCATAGATCTTAGATCTATTCATACCATTGCTAAAGCATGCTCTTTGAAACTATGGTGGAAATTTCAGTTGGGAGAGGCACTCAGTTATTATGGAATCTACTTCCTTCATATAGATCATCTCCTAACTATTAGAGGATCTATAGCATTACCCCCACAGTTGAAGAATTGACTATTGTCATTCATGGGAAAGGTTCATGTAGTTTGTGGAACTCAAATTGAACCTCGTATGGTCCAATTTCTGAGTTATAAACTACATCAATTCCCTTGCAATGCACAATATGTGAATTTAGGATAACAAATACTACTATCTACCTCAGATCCAATCAATCCTACCTTTTGCTCTTATAACTTTTTCACATGACTTCTCCTGCAAACAGTCAAAAGAAAATCGGTTTATGTGGACCCCTGATGAGATGGGCTATTTCACTTTCAAATCTGCTTACAAAATTGTGGCTCTTACCAAAGGCACCCGTGACTCTCTCAGCAAACTATGGCACCCCAGATTACAGAAAACAAATCAACATCTTCATGTGGAAATTGGTAATTCCTTTCAAGGTCGGCCCTGGGTATATGGAGGCCTGAAGCGAACATTAACAAAAATTCTTTAAAAAGAAAGTTTGGTGAAATTCGATCTTTTAGTGATTGTGAAATTTAGTTTTTAAGAGAATTTTTAATATGCAAAAAGAAATAATTAAGATAAATTTAAAATGGTGGGTTTTTTTCAAAAGTGAGGCCTTTATTTTGGTTCATATTTTAAATAAATGAGGTTTTCAAAGAATTTTTAAATAAATATATAAAATTTGATTATTTTTTAAATGGGGCCCTATTTTATCCCATTATTTGGGGTCATGAAGCGCAAATTTCACATGTCTCGGCCTTGAACCGGGTCTGCTTCCTTTTGTTGATGTCCTTACGGAAATGGGTTTCAATCTTCCCTCTTAGTGTTTTGCATTTGACAATCTGGAAACTGTTGATCATTGTTTTAACGAGTGCCCCCTAGCACTATATTTGTGGTCATGTTTCTATTACATCGTGGGAAATAACTGATACTCAGCTTGACACAATATGGAATATAATGTCATACCAAGGCAAGCACCATCAAACTGCATACATGTATGTTCATAATTGTGCATAGTATCATATGCCGGATGATATGGAAAGCCAAATGTTCATACACATTTGATAGTCAGAAATCTAATGCGGAATCTATTATAAGAGACTTGGTTTTTTAGTGCTAAGCCTATCTCTACTGTCTCTAACTTTGATACTGAATTGACGGGACTTGATTTTTTGCCACCTATTAGACCACCACAACCATTGATTAGATTGGTTAAATGGCTACCTCCAACCAATGGACTTAAATTTAATGTGGATGCCTCTTGACACCACACTCATCAAGCTATCATAAGCATTATTAATAGAGACCACTATGGATCTCTGCTTAATGCTTATCTTCTTTTTGTGCTGCTCATTCTCCATTAGAGGCTGAAATGATAGCTGTAAAGAAATCTCTTTACATAGTCTCAGATTTCTTTGAACCATGTGTCATAGATCTGATTGTCTCAGGACTGTAAATGCATGTAAAGATCCTTATACAGCTCATTGGAAACTTTTTGATCTGACCTGTAGTTGCCAAGCTACCCCTAATATAATTGTATCACACATCCTTAGACAGGGGAATGGTTGGAGATTGTGTAGTTAGACATTGCTATATTGCTCAGATGGATAGTGTTTTTTCACTTCAACAATTACCAGTCAAAATCAAGAGTTTAATAATCCTAGACAGGTACTCCCTTAAAAAAAAAATCTCATGCTCATAAGCTACTTACCTTTTCTCTTCGTGTCAATAAGGTTCAAATGACCTAAAGTATTATCATTGCTTCACTCATCTACTGACTGCAACATCACAATAAAACAAAATCCAATTTTTTGCAGAAGACGCCGGAATAATTACTGGTCTTTTGACCTTAGTAGTTCTGCCTTACTATCCTACTTTTAGGTATCGCGTTGTATTTTGTATTTACTATTCACTAATAGCTTCCTTATAGTTAGTATAGTGAAGGCTTTATCTACCGTAAATAATCTAATAGACTCGTTTTCCATGCATTGCTTTGCTTTAAGAGCCATGTGCTCTGTCTTGGTCATTTCTATGTATTTGAAAGTTATCTTTCCAATCCAGGTTCTGTCGGTTCCAAATGTCCAATAATTGGTGTACTTACAGTCAACATACACCACAGGATACCATAAACAGTTGTATATAACATGGACAATTGACACGTTCGTTGATTCAAGTTATCACTATATTTATCTCAACCTGCATCTTTCTAATTCATGCAGTGAAAGAAGAAGAAAAAAACTCATCTTCCATGGCAATTCAAATTACTCAACCATATCTTCTTCAAACTCTTCCTTTTTTATTAGCCCTACTTCTAATAATATTCCATTTCTTCCAGAGATTTCGGAGTAGGATAACGAGCCGCTCTCTGCCAACTAATTGGCCGTTCATTGGCATGTTACCGGCTGTCTTGCGAAACGCTCATCGGATTCATGAGTACGGGACAGAGGTTCTGATTCAAAGCGGGGGAAACTTCGAGTTCAAAGGGCCCTGGTTTGCTAACTTTGATATGATCATCACTTGTAACCCGGACAACATCCATTATATCCTCACCGAGAATTTCTCAAACTATCCAAAGGGCCCTGAGTTTCGTAAAATATTCGATATCTTGGGAGATGGGATCTTCAATGCCGATTCTGAGCTATGGGGGATTCACAGGAAGGTCATTTTATCAGTCATGCACGGTCCCGATTTTCAGAAGCTCTTGGAGAAGACCGTCCTTGAGAAACTGGAGAAAGGGCTTTTCCCGGTTCTTGAGAATTCCATGAACCGTGGAGAACCGGTTGATTTGCAGGATGTATTTCAGCGGTTCACTTTTGATAGCATTTCCAGGATGGTTTTGGGCTACGACCCCGAAAGCCTGTCCCT
The DNA here is from genome assembly GCA_948330725.1 of Sherardia arvensis. NCBI lineage: Eukaryota > Viridiplantae > Streptophyta > Magnoliopsida > Gentianales > Rubiaceae > Sherardia > Sherardia arvensis. The sequence continues at coordinate 9,143,295 of OX415244.1, forward strand.
GGATCTACCAAACATCCCATGTGAAAAGGCATTCAACGACGCTGTCGAAGCCCTGTTGCAGAGGCATATTTTGCCTGAGAGCTGTTGGAAGCTTCAGAAATGGCTGAATTTGGGGAAAGAGAGGAAGCTCAGCCAAGCCTGGAAAGCTTTTGATGAGTTCATCTATGCCTGTATCGAGCGAAAGAAGAAACAAGATAGCTCTCTTGGATTCGATGGCATAACCGCATTCTCTAGGGCTTATGAAAAGACAATCTCAGATGGTACAGAAAAAGTGACAGATGATTTCCTCAGGGATGCAGCTCTGAACCTAATGCTTGCTGGAAGAGACACAACAAGCACCGCTCTCACCTGGTTTTTCTTCCTCTTAGCTAAACACCCTAATGTCGAAGCAAAAATTGTCGAAGAAATCAAGCATACAATCAGCCTGGATAGTGCTCTGAACCTGGTTTATCTCCATGGTGCATTCTGTGAAACTCTCAGGCTTTATCCTCCTCTTGCCCTACAGCACAAAGCTCCAATTTCTCATGATGTTCTTCCTGGTGGGGATATTCCAATCACTCCCAATACCAAGTTGATTATGTTTTTCTACTCTATGGCAAGAATGGAGTCTGTTTGGGGAAAAGATTGCTTGGAGTTTAAGCCTGAAAGATGGATATCGGAAAACGGGAGTATCAGGCACGTACCATCTTTCAAGTTCCCGGCATTTAACGCAGGGCCGAGGACTTGTGTAGGGAAGGAAATGTCTTTTGTTCAGATGAAAATGGTTGCAGCTTCAATCCTCAGCAGTTACAAGGTGAAATTGTTGGATGGTCATCCTGTTTACCCTAGTGACTCAATCATCATACAAATGAAACATGGTTTAAAGGTCATGATTTCTAAAAGAACTTAAGTTTCATGTCATGTTCTCTGTTTATCTCTATGATCTCAACTGTTATGTGATTGTATGGTTAACAATAAGAAGATTGGTGGTGTGTATGAATGGGAGCATATGTGTTTAGCTTATCAATTTAGACAGTATTAAGATAATGTTAACATGCATATGAATTCTCCATCACTAGTTAGCTGCCTACAAGTGACAGATAACCTACTTATTTGTCTATAAAAAATACTGAAGTGTCATGCACAGTATAGTATTTTACTCAACGTAATCCAATATACCAATAAATTACAATACTGCCCCTGAATATGGCTAACAAATATTCACTGGTTAAGCAGTAGAGAGTCTTGAAATGCATAACAAGAATAAATAGGTTAAAAGCCACAAATAAATCACAGCATAAGAAGGCATAACACAAATTTACAAGGTTGAAACCAAGTTTATTACACATTTATACCGAAATCGTGCATAATAATGATCCCGTGTAGGACTTTGCAGAGTCCTACGTGGGAACCCAACAGGAGATGGCAGTCAAGTTCCTGCCTTTCCATCCCTGCAACAACCAGGATCCAACTTCATCAGTCACAAAATCTTTATGGTAATTTTTCTTCACAATATCCCCTAACTCCTTGACTAGGTCATTCCCTAAAGGCATGAGCTCAAACCCTGCCCTAATGCACCATGTTTCCCACTCCTTGTAGGATTCAGCCCTTTCAGCCCTAGCCCTACCCTCACAAGCCACCAAGTTCATAACATGGCCTCCATACAAGTACTGCTCATACCTCAACCTCTGCTCATCATCTCTTGGCAGAAGGCTTTCAAAAGCATCGAAAAGCGTGGAGCAGAAGAAAAGCGCCTCGCGAAAGCGTGTCAGAAACACAGGAGACGCGTGGTGCGCGTTGACATGGGTGGTTAGCAGAATGTCGGGTTTCAAGGTCCTGATCAGCTTCAAAACTGAATCTTTAGGGCTGTTTTCAGGCACGGTGTCGCCTAAACAAAACTGGCAGTTCACAACAAGAACTTCTGCCCTACAAGCATTCATTTCCTTGATCTCAATAGTCTCCCAAGTTTTTGTCACTATGGCTTTGTACTCGAATGGCACGCCAAATCGCTCACAGTACCGCGCCAGGCGCTTGCCAGTCTCGTGTAACCGCTCCAACGGCTTCAATCCAGGCTGAGGGATATCCACACCAGTTATCTTTAGCTTGGGAGGCCCATTAGGCCTTTGTGAAAGATGCTGAATCAGGCTAGGCCATTGGAACCCAAATCCAATCCCAAAATCAATAATATGAAGAGTTTTCACTTTTAAAACTCTTTGCAGAATCATATGATTTCCAAAGATCACTGGAATGACCTTAAAAGGAGTGCTGTGGAAAACCTGATACGCTTTCAGTTGCTCAGAAGCTGAAATCCTCTTGGAAGTAGGAGATGTGTACTTTTCATTACCTGTTCCGTCCAAACGCGCCTGAATTGCATTCGCGAAGATACTGGCCACCCTTTGGACAGGATCGCCGGTTGGAGAAACATGTTTTTGGATCAGCTTTAAGGTTTCACTCGCAGTGGTTCGATCATTAACAGCTATTGATTGCGCGCAGCTCATTAGCAGCGCGCCTAGGTCAGGACCGCTGTTTCTGATTCCATAGATTTCTCCAAGTTTAAGGTTATCTGGAGGTTCATGATTAAGGAGGACTCTATCAAACTTTTCAGACAGCTCATCCTCTTCTGCGGACAGATCTGTCACGCTTTGCTTGCCTTTTCGCCTCTCCTCATCATCATCATCATCATTCTTCCTGCTCCGACATCTTAACTCACTCCTTTCAGACACTGTGTTAATGATATCCAGCTGACTCTTTTCAGACAATGTACAAATGTTGAGCTGGCTAGCAGAAGGGAGGAATTTCCGACCTTCTTCCAGTCCTCGATTGAACAGAGAAACTGCGTCATTTGATTCCGATGACTGTGCATCATTGTTCTTGCCAAGAGATGATGATTCACCAACGTTGACAAGGGCATCATAGAATGATTTCTCGGTGGTTCGTAGAGCCAAAGGTTCAACCTCTTGCACGGTTTCTTCCTCGAGGAGCATGTGGTTGATGTACTGCAACACAGGATCCTGATGCAGAAAATCCAGCTGCCAGTTTGCATTTGCTTCATCGACATTCTCGAACAAATCCATCTTATCAACAACCCTGCTTCATAGAAACAGAATTTGAAGTGCACAATCTACATATTCAAACCATAAATAGAACAGAGATTCAAGGCAAGCTTAAAACAGATAAGTTTTGAGGAAATTAAGGTTGTTATGAAACATTAACAAATTTCAAAAAATGAAGCAAAAAAAAGAGAGCTAGTAATTGTAAAGATTTGAGCTTTTTTCACAGAAACTTCTTTTACACATCAGAATCAGATGGATTCAGCTAGCTAAGAATACCATCTTTCAAGGATATATTTACATACCTTTGGCCTATTAGTCCAAATTAATCTTGATGAAGTGTTCTTGATGAGTTCACAGATAAAAATGTTTGATATTTAACGTTACATGAGCTACAGTGTTCAGTAATAAAATAATAAAGTCTGGTATGACTTTACTACAACAAAGTATATTTCAAGGGCATACGACTTACGTTTCTGGAAACAAAGGAAGAAAAATGAAGCACCAAAATTCAAACTTTGACTAACGTTTATATTTTACTTAAGTTTCTATCAGCATACACTTATATAACCAGAACTAGTGAGAAATTATCAGTACAATAAGGCCAAGAGACTGGTGAAATATAGTAACGAGGTGACTAAATTAAGTTAAATTTCATCAAATAATACCGAACTGAAGATCCCAGTCAAGATACATAAATAAGAACAAGTGGCAAGAAATCACGACTTTCAGTGCTTAAGAACAAATTCTGCAAACTACTATGGTAATATGGTGATTGAATTCTTCATTTGCTTACTTGAGTGCAGAAAGTTGCTCATCACAGACTTAAAACTTGGAACCAATCCATATTGAATCAGAGAGCTATAAGATATCAGGTTTAGAGGAATGCCTTTGATATATAGCAGGCTTGGAAGGATATTGATGAACAAGAAAGGATTCACAGTTGCAGAGTAAAAACTCAAACCATTCATGCATAAGCTTGAGTAAACTTAATAAAGTTACAGACTCATTTTTTTACCAATACTAATAGAATAACATCCATCCACTGAATCCTAGAAAGCAAGTAGTAATATCTGAGATTTCTTTACAAACTTCAATTCTGGTTCTTGACTGGACTTAGATTGGGAACTCATACCAGAAATACTCTCCATCTTCATATCAAGCATCATCTTCTTGAGTTCAAGCATCTCTGACTGAGATGACAACTCGTTCTCTCTTTCCTTCAATTCTCTCATTTTCGAAGCAAATGAATCGATCTTCTTGGGAGGCTCTGCTGCTAGGGCAAATCTTGTCACGTTTTGAAAATTCATCTAAATCCGTGGAGGCCGCTAGGGCTAATGTTCATAGTACAATGGAGCTGCTTATGGATCAATGGAAGAAGCTCGGAGGCAGCTCTGCCGAGGAGAGTAAGAAGATCAAATCGATTCTTTTTTTATTATTCGATCTTCTTACTCTCCTCGCCAGAGCCTCCCAAGCAGTGCCTCAACTGGTGATCGAGCTCCTTCCATTGATCCATAGGCAGCTCCATTGTACTAGGAACATTAGCCCTAGCGGCCTCCATGGATTCAGATGAATTTTCAAAATGTGACGAGATTTGAGACTCTTGCTTACAGATGATCACTTCCCCAATATAATACAAAATTATTTTCGTTTTTGGTTATATTTCCAGGCCTATATATCTCCTCCATCCAAAATCAATGCATGGCCATTTTTAGATAAGTAGTTGTGACCAATGGCCATCCTATTATTGAATGCATTTGAATATTGATTGCCGCACTACTACACTTTGTGATTCATTTTTTTTTAAACAAAAACTATCATTTGTAATATAATTTAAAATTCATCATCTCATAAACTAAATGAAATGCATACACATGTTTAATTAGTGTGCATTTTAAGTTTGGTTATAATTAGAATTTAATTCACACATATATAGTATCGCACAGATTATATTAATTACGTAAATTTGCTAATCAGTTATTGGTCATTTTTTCACTTGGTCAAGATGCATCCAATATTGATCAGGCTTGGCTCGAGCCAAATTATAAGATATAAAGGTGATGAGATTCACATATTTGACTTGATCCGATCAAAATTTAAGTATAAAATTTGAATTTATTTAACATGTTTGACATGGCATAATTTTTAAATTTAATGTTAGACAAATAACGTATGTTTTTTAATTAGGGTGGATTACATTTTCTTTTGAGTCGGTAGGGTCGAAAACTATCACTTTTTGTCAAAAACTTTTAAAAGAATCTGAGTAATGGTATCTTTTCTGTGTCATCTGCTTATAATTTGATTAGACCCAAGCGAATGGAAATTTCATTTTTCAAACATCTATGGTCTAATCTATTACCAAAAAAAATGTCATTCTTCTGCTGGAGACTAATGAACAGGCTAGTTCCTACTGCTAAAGTACAGGAGGATTTCAATATACATCAACCATCTATATGTGATTTCTACCAATCTGCTTCTGATGACTTACACCATTGTTTTAACAATTATTCATTTACAGAGCTTGTTTGGAGGAATGTGACTATTTTATTTGATATTAGGCATCAATCTTTTGGGAATCTATGGAATATGTGTTTCTACTATTAGAACATTACTGACATTCCAAATTTCCAAAAGAAAATTGCCAGAATTATTCTTGTCACTACACTTTGGTTTCTTAGGTGTGTCAGGAATTTCTTCCTTTATGATCAGATCAAACCAAATAGTGGCAATGTTACTAATCAGATTCACAATCGGATACTCTTGATCATTAAAATTCATGCTTCTGCGTGGAAAAATGTAACTTTACCTAGCCACTTGGGTGGAGTTTCATTCAATAGTACACCAAGGAGAACTAGAGCAGATACTATGATCTCATGGAAACTTCCACATGTTCATACTGTGAAGTTAAATACTGATGGATCTTTTTTAAGAAACGGCACATCATCAGAAACAACAATATTGGAAGGACAATTATAGCTAAGGCACAACCAATACAAGCCCAAGATAGCCTTGAAGCAGAGGCCAGTGCATTAGCAATGGGGCTAGAAGCTGCATATTTTGAAGGTTTCCAGACCATACATACTGAAGTTGATTCACTGATTTTGCTGAAAATCATTAAAAGAGAGTTCAAGGTTCCATGGAATATCACTCGAATGATCATATCTATATGGTCTTTACAATGTAAACTTTTTGTAACCTTTTCCCATATTTTTAGAGAAGCAAATGTAGTAGCAGATTCATTATCGAAATTAGCAAGCACTTCTACTAATATGAGCACTTTCACTCATCAGACACTGCCTAGACGGATATAAGGCCTTATTGCACTAGATTGTAGTGAACTGCCCTACCTTAGAATTAGAAACTGAACTTTTACTTGAACAAGATAATGTTGGCTTCTATCTTACTGCAGGACAGGAAGCTACAAGCTGAAAAGGTGTGATGGGCTGGACAGAAAGCTACAAGCTGAAAAGATGTGGTGGGCTGGAGCTGAGAAACTGGAAGAATCAGCAGCTCATATATATACATATCGGATTGGAAATGATGATATACAGTTGGATTCTAGTGGAACCCCGTTCTCATCGGAAGAGTTGGGTTTCGTTTTGGCGATCCCTAAATTGCTTGCGAGTAGTGAATCCTCTCATTGGCAGAATTGGAATCGCTTTTTAGCGAGTACTAAATTGCTTGTGGGAGTGTTGACATGAATGTATACTATAGCCAAGACAACATTGTTAAGAGGATATCTGACATATTATACTGTAATTTTTTATCTCTACAACATTGTACAAACTATACCCTTATCATTATAAGGTTTTTTATGGTTAATAAGCCAAATAAATTTTAGCCCGCTTTACTTTTAGTGGTTTTAGTTAAGAAAAAAAAAAGGAAGTTCCAATTAATATTTTATCTCTGAATCTGCTCCTTTTCTCTGCCAAACTCAAAGCTACGATTTAAATCAATTAGGTACAACAAATAAAACCCGCATAGCCGATCTGTACTGAACCTGTAGAGCTGCATGCTTTAATTTCAATTCTTATATATATCATATCCCTTAAGCATATCTTAAGTTTTAGATATGCATATAATTTTTATATGAATATTTTATCAACAATATTGTGCATATACACATATTGTACATGTAATTACAATCTAATAATTTTGTAATGTACAATTTTAAATATAATTAAAGTGAGACATTTTTATATATTCCAACGGGTACAAATAAATTCTGGGAGTAAGAATGTAGGCAGGATGTAATTAAACTTTCGTTTCTAGCCATCTATAAGGCCGCCAAACCTATCATGCCAAACCTAACCCTAACTAAGATCCTGCATCATTTCCTATTTGTTATATTTACTGTCAAGTGGACAATTGTAAATTTTATCTTATAAATTCAAGTTCTGGCACAACAAAATAATCAACAAATTATTCTCATATATTATATTGTTCACCAAAAAGCTTTGAAGAATGGTTTCCAGCATGAAAATAGCATCAACGCAGATGATCAAACCATCATCTCCAACACCCGATCACCTTCGAATCCTTAAACTCTCCTTCCTCGACCAGCTCGCGCCACCAGTGACCACACCTCTGATTTTCTTCTACAAACCTGCAAGTTTAAACAGCACAGAGATATTACACCAATCATTAAAACAATCTCTGTCAAATGTTCTGACTCAATTTTATCCTCTGGCAGGGAGGCTGAGAATAGAGAGCGATACCATCGAATGCAATGATATGGGGGCTTTGTTCGTCGAGGCTAACATTGATGCTAATCTAGCAGACATTGTCAACGAGCCAAGCATGGATGAACTCAAACAGTATCTTCCTCTTGGACCAGATATCGTCCCAGATAATAGCATGGTTTTAGCTGTACAAACAAATGTTTTCGGATGTGGAGGAATCGCAGTGGCTGTCCAAATATCACACAAAATAGCAGATGCAACCTCTACGGCTAGTTTCATGAATGCATGGGCTGCAGTTTGCCGAGGTACTGGTCATGAAAAACTCATAACACCAAAGTTTAATCTTGCTGATTTATTTCCCCCTAAAGATTTATCCATCTATAAAGCATGGGTGGAGAAAATACCGACAGAAAAAACCGTCACCAAACGCTTTGTATTCGGCAAGGAAGAGTTGGAAAAACTAAGGATGTCTGAATCTAGTGCTACCCGTGTAGAGGCCATTTCTTCTTTTTTACTGAGACGTTTCATAGATAGAATCAAAGCTAAAAAAGGTTCAGACAAAATGTTTGCGGTGAGACACGCAGTGAATCTTAGGTGTAGAATGGATGGATCCATTCCAGATGTTACTTTTGGGAACGTGTACACAGGTGCCATGGCGGTGGCTGGTGATCATGAACAACTGGTTGAAGGGATGAAGAATGCCATAAGGAATGTGGATGGAGATTATGTGAAGAACGTACTGTGTGGAGATGATTATTTGAATCTGATCAATAGCAGGGAGACATTGGAATCAATTCAGGAACTTGAGTTTTGCAGTATTACGAGCTGGTTGAGGATTCCTTTGTATGAAGTAGACTTTGGTTGGGGAAGGCCTATTTGGGTGAGCACTACGACATATCCATACAAAAACCTTGTTATACTGATGAGTACTGCTTCTGGAGACGGCGTGGAGGCTTTGGTCAACATGCACGTAGAAGATGATGCACACTCTTGATTATGTATGCTTTTGAAAAGTCTTATAAAAATGTATAATAATAAGTTTAATTTTCATTGTATCTGCTCTAAGTTTAATAAGTTTAAGTACACAGTGCACATCCCTTTTGAAATAAATGGTTCATTCCAAGATAAGAGTTTCCCAGCTGCAAATGTATATTGCAGCATGAAAGGAACTGAGAATGAAAATGAAATTTCTGGTAAGACTTTATTTTTCTGAACCATTTCAACAAAATTTAGTCATATATCTGTTTTCATTTCAGTTGGCAAAACAAAACAAAAGAGACTTGGTCCTTTTGGCAAATAGCATGATAACAGTTATGTAGTAGCAAATCCAATTAGTTTCAATTGATGCTCTTAGTTCCATAAGTTCACGGCATCCATCTGATTAGCTATAGTTACCGAAGCCAAAACATGTAATACTGGATTATAAAATTTTCACACAATTTGCAAAGAGAGAAAAACCACATTGAAAATGATAAACCAACGAACTGACCTCAACTTTTCCTTGGCCTGAAGCTGCATCAGCAGCAATTTTCTGAGCATCATTACTAAAACCATTATTAGTGGCAGACTTCTCCGGTGATCTCTTCTTAGGTCCCAAACCAAGAGCACTCATCCAATTCTGAGAAAAAAAAAGTATGAGAAAAGTTCAGTCTTAGTTACCGGTTCTTCGAAACACACAGAGTAATCACACCGAGTCACTGCCAGAACCTGTCAAGAAGGTTTCTGTGATGTTTTATTAGTGGTGGAAGTCGGACTCTGCTTTCTTAACGCATATTGCATAGTTTTTTTGTGTCTGCTCCAGTTTCAACAATTATGTTGGAGCTCCATTTCAGCAGGAGGGTTTGTTACAGACTCAGCAAAATGGTCAATCCTGTGAAGGTTGGCCAGTATAAGAAAGCTGGGCATTGTTATGGCTTTGCAGTCGCTGTTAACTCCGGCAAGTCGTAATATATCCTCTTACATCAACAACTCTGTAACTGGACATATATGGAGTGATTAATTCTATTCTCACGTTCACAAAAGCTCAGGTGTTTCATTAGTCTGTTGATACTATTTTGTCGTGCAAGGCAATCCCTGCACCTGCATATGTTCGGAATTCACCACCAATCTAGTATTCAATAAAATTACAAACCTAGGGACTCATATACCCAGTAGCAGTAGTAGTAACTATCTATGCCAGAACTAACTGAAGTCCCTTCATTCTAAACCATTTTAAAGCATGCACAATAGAGGAAGCGATGTTTTAGGATCTTGTATCCACTAAAGCATAAACAAAACACGTGAAATTCATCACCGCTGTCTCATTTAATGCTGAGAAGTGTAAATTTCCACTTCCACAACACAAAAGAGGTGTCATTGTTTCACAGAGATAACCATTGTAATGGTTCAGTTTGATCATACAGTTCAAAGATTTACTAATGTGAAGGAATTCATACCCCCTTTCAGCTCTCAGTCTGCAGTAATCGACTAGGAAAGTCTACACTTACATTCTCAAACCAAAGCAAAACAGTTGCAGAGTGCAGATGTAGGCAAAGAGTAAAGTAATCTACATCTGAACAGGAGGAACATACAGAACGATAAGAAAGGCTTTGGCTCGAACTCTTACACGTATAATGTAACAAGCTGAACACAATATATGAAATGAAGGCAATAAACTATAAATAATCTCTTCATATCATAAATCATTCCCTTAAGAAAACCAAATTTGATTCATTTAATTCAGCAAGAAAAATAGCTCCACATCAGCAGAGCACCAATAGTACACCTCAAGACAAAATCTTGAGACCTTATACATTATGCCTTAAACCAGTCGAGTTGATTCAAAGTGCATTTCAAAACACTAGAAAGACCCCATCAAAACCAAAGCTTGGCCGAAACCTACCGCATAATACTAGCATGTCAGCTAAACTAAAGACCAATCAAAACTAGAGAGGAAAACTACCTCCATTTCATCTTCCACCTCCACAGTCAAGTCAACTTATTGTTCACAGTGACGCCATGCTCACCTGCAACAATCAAAGTGGTGGCCATATCCAGAAACATGCCGTGCTCCACGACACCAGGAAGCCTCAGGATCGCATCGCTCGCAGCCTTCAAATCCCCCATGTCCTTCTTGAAGTACAGGTCTATGATGTAGTTCCCATTATCAGTAACAGAAGGGCGAAGCTCCTGCCCTTCTGCCACACCATCCATCCTCAACTTCCCAACACATCCAGCCTCCATAAACAGCATTTCCAGGCGGTTGAGAGTGAACTTCCAGCAGAAGGGCACAATCTCCACCGGCATAGCTAAGCCACTCCCTCCAATGTACTTCACCAGCTTCGACTCATCGACAATGACAATAAACTTCTTGCTTGTAGCTTCCACCATCTTCTCCCTCAGCAGCGACCCTCCTCTCCCCTTCACCAAATTCATCTGCGGGTCGACCTCATCAGCACCATCAATGGCGAGGTCGATGATCGGATGCGTATCGAGATCCGACAACGGAATCCCGACGGAGATAGCCAGGTCCCTGGTCATAATCGAGGTGGGAATCCCAACAATGTTCTGCAAAACGCCCTGCTTGAGCAGCTCCCCAATCCTCGCCACCGCGTGCTTCGCTGTCGACCCCGTCCCGAGCCCCAGCACCATCCCGGACTGGACGAACTTCACCGCCTCGTACGCCGCCATCTTCTTCAGCTCGTCCTGCGTCATCGCCACCTTGGTCGGAGAAACAATCAGCGGCTCGATAGGGTTGTTCATCGGCTTCTCGGAACCCAGGTAATGCTTCTTGTAGGCGACGGCCATGTTTCGGAATACGAAAAGGGTAGCTTTATTGATGCAAAAGAATGGATTTTGCGAGGCTGGAGCACCACCCAATCTGGGATTTTGTTAGGTTTTGCAAAAAGGGGCAAAGATGGGGAGATTCTTGATGGAGATTGAAGCAGGGGAATGGGAAATGTGGAGGGAGGCGATGGGTGGTGGAGGTGGGAGAAGGATAAGAAGGCAAGTTGGAGGCGGCACCCGAGAGAGAGAGATTTATATATATCGAGAAGAAAGACGAAGAAGGGAAATATATGGGGGAGTTGGAATTGGAGGAGGAGTCTCTGGGGTTGGCATAAACGCGGGGAAAAGGGATTTGGACACTTTTTTAGTATTTTTGTGATTTCTTGGATTTGTTTGAAAGTCAAAAGTGTATTTTGATTATGGTTTTCGTAATCAGATTTCGTTAACTTTGTCATATCCTTCTTTTATCCAATTTCTAAACTAATATAAAATATTTGATTAAATTAGTACCCAGTTGCCATACATGATTGATCTGAATACGAATTGGAAATGGTGGAATTTATCTATATTTATATATATATATATATATATATGAACATTACCCTCATTGATGTGGAGAAAATATTGTCTATTAAAAATTAGGTGAGTTGTGAGAACCGGATTATTAGTGATGGCACCATATATAATTTGAAAAATATACCGTCAAGACTATCTATCATATACTTATTGAATTTCGATTACAAATTTACAACTCGGCCATGAAGGTTCTGAAGAGAAATTTGGTGCATATATTGAAAATTTTGTGTGTTACAGAGAGTTAAGCTTTTGACTTGTAGATTAATTAATGATTCATTACTAACTATTGCAATTTGTGCAAAAACGTTGAATGTGCCATTGATTTATCCTACGTGTCATGACGATAATAGCTATTCTGCATACCTTTTCTTTGAATATGTGAATTCTCAAAACTTGTTTGGACAATTGTGGGTTTAATTCATAGTATTGATCGGTCAAGGCGAGGAGGTCATGGAAATAGGTGGTTTCAAGTGCTACTAATAATTGCCACTACCTACGGGTGAAAAAAAAATCTTTTTTATGTTGGTATTCACGAGGGTCGAGCATGCATTGCAGTTGTTGCTGTGAGAGCTTATGTGAGTTTTTTACAAGTACGGGTAGAGATGGTGATGAGCATAAATGATCCAACATATGCATAGGCGAAGGTGTTTGAGATAGAACTTGATTTTGTGGTTGAGTTGTAGTTAGTTAGATAGAGTAGTATTTGCTGGAGATGGTCTTGATTTAATTAGAATGATCAAATGTTTGGATTATCCATCTATTTTACTTATAGAGCCGGTGGAGGCACTTCGTATTCAAATGCGTAGTAACAACCTAGCTATGTCGTTCTGGATCTCTCGGGATAATGATATACTAGTTCAATGTATGCAATATTGAATGTAGTATTAGAGTTGATTGGCATAACCCGCTAGGTTTCTTGTTGTCAAACGATTCCAGAGATTTAACATATGATTTACTTATTTTTCAAAAAATAAATGCCAAACTAATTATATAAAAAATCATAGTAATATATTTAAATTATTCAATATCTATTCTCACTTTAAAAATATATACTTATGAACTTTCATTTACATCGTGTCAAACATTATTTCCAAATATTAAATATTATTTCTATTTCAAACTAATCTCAAAATTAAATAAATTAAAACTAATAGATGATAAAATAATAAAATAAGTATTTGAGATAATATTACACTTGTTATAGAGAATATAATTTTAAATACTTGATTAGTGTTCATAATTAAATATATCAATAATCAAATATGATTTTAGAAAAAGGTGAAAAATCAAGTGTAGATTAGTATGACAAGGAGAATGGTTAGTATTATCCATTTAGAGTTCACAATGATACCATGACACATATGACAATAACATTCATAGTACTATACGTCTACATAGCATACTAGAATTCTCGTGACCAACTCCTAGTATAAAAGATAAAGGACAATAATTTACCCTATTAGAAAAGTCTGGAAAATTTAACCGACATCATCCTCAATCACTTCAGTAGCCCATTGGGCAGTTTCTACTAGCTCTTCCTTTGGCGATAGGAGACATGTCTACAACAGATCTGCATAGAAAGGATATACCAAGAGTAAACCCTTTATCCATAACAGATACTACTACTCATGTTATGTGGATCTCAAATACTTGCTAAAGTTGTTACAGCTGAAGTTATGACAATTGTATTACTTTGTGCCTCTTCAGCTGTACTTTGTATGAGTTCCATGAAACCATACATATAACCTTCCAACATATTTGGCAAATTATCTGATGAGTAATACTTTAAAATTTTCATAATATGCTCTTAACAAGTTATTGCACACTGTATCTCCAACTTCTTCGTCAAGAACCCCAATGCAATATGATGCTATCATATTCATTTTGTTCAATACACCATACTCATACCTTCTAAAGTCTCATTTCGTCATAAAAACGATGTCACAAAGACATGAAAGTGTGCTTGGCAATGTTGAAACTTGTTGATTGCTATCTAGACCGCTGAAAAACGGCTACATAATATCAGCACTATAGGGCAAGAAGGCATCACTAAGAACAAGACATATTTGGCTAGTAGCCCTTGCAACCGTGATATAAACTCCAGGGTTGTAATAAATATTGTAGACCCAACCTCAACTGATTGAAAATTCTACCCATATAAAACACCTCCACTTGACAAGTCCCAACATAAACAATAATATATCCAATGATCAATGTATCCCCTTATGCTACAGAATGTAAGAGCATCAAGGACCTCATCCACAATCTCACGAACCACATTCAAAGTATAAATTTTTTCTGAATGTATAACAGTCACTAGTAACTATTTTCTTAATAACTACCTCTATAACATAGCAGTCATTGTCATGTGATTCACTAATCTTGTTCTAGGTAGCGTGTAGCATGGAGAAACTGATAGCTACATTAAAAAAAATACGTGACTGTTAGAATACCGAAACAACCTCCGTTAACGCTTTGCATGAAGACCCAATTCTGATCTACAATTTTCAAAGTGTTGGGTAAATTTTCTACCACCTAAATCCGTAGAAAATCTGTATTGAAAATCACAGAATGATGTTTTAGAAGTTCATACAACACCGCCCAACAACAACCCTAATTTTCAAGTCCTGATTCCTAGCATATATCACAACAGTTATGACTGAGTCAACATCATTATCTTAGACCTAATCATCAGACACGTAGTCATCTATATCTACAGAAGTTATTTTAACTATCAAGGGGGAATCTTTTAGACCTAACTTTTGGAATGGACTATAAATAAGGTTTTTGAAAAACAACTCCTTAATCTTAACCCTTAAAACCAAATCAATCGATAACCACTTCCTTAAGAACTGCACTTCCATACTGATGTAAGGACTACCCAATAGAGATGCTGCCAACTCCATAGTCATATCCATCAGTGCTATACTCAAAATAAGATAAAAGATGGTTGAAGAAGATAAAGGACGATGGTTAACTATAAGAACGGAGGTGGAAGGTGGCAATGGCGGTTACTTCGGGATCATGATAGAGCCAAAACCCTAGTTTCTCTCTAAGAGATGGCGTATTCGTGGTGAGTGTGAAGTGAACTTTTTGAGGCATGAGAGAATCATAAGTTAAACCCTCAACACTGTGTCATCACATCTATACCATGTGAATAATTTATGAGATGAAAAAGGCAGGGGATAGTATACCGAACCATCCAGAATAAAAATCCCTCCAACCAAATCAAAGGAACAATCTTCCTTCTATTATTAGTGGGAATGCCCTTATTTTTATGCTTATAGTACATATCTATGATAGTACATTTGTAACTCTAATAATTAATGAATATATGGAGAATGTAAAATAACCAGGGGTATCCAATTAGGAATTTAGGGTTGCGGGAGTCGAGACTCTTTGATTGGGGTTGCGTACGGCTTTAGACAAGGAAAATTCATATTCACAATATTCAAGGTGATACTGATACCATACTGTCATAAATGTTGCTAGAAAACTTAAAATATTTTTTTAATTTCTTATTTATTATTGAGAATATCTCTAAATTAGTTGCATGTCATGATTTTTCATATTTATCTTGGATTAGACATCACCGCTCACTTCCTAGCTCAATACGCTAAGAATTCTCGGGAACTAGTTTTTCAGTGAGACAATGTTTCAATTACTTTTATAACTCTACCAATTTAATTAACAACAAAGCATCTTTCATTTCAAAATAAAATAAAATAAAGATATGGTAAATAACTTTAGTTAATCTTATGTATTCTCTTTAAAACTTTCGTTTATTTAAGTACGTATATACATTACATGATCAAGAATTTTTGAAGAAGTTGATTTTATAAATTATACGTCTAGACTTGTCAAAAACGGTTGAGTGAGAAATTCTACCCACCTATAAGCACATCTAAAATCCTATAACATCTTTCTTAAAATGGTCGAAATTTTCGAATATTCCCTAATTGACAACTGAATTTTAGTAATGTTTAAACCATAATTTTATAGTCACTTTCTCAAATTTGGAGATAATATATTATATAATAGCATAACACATAACTAGGGATATCCGAATACTTACTTTTTCAAAGTAAATTGATGTTCATATATTCTTATACCTCCACCTAATTAAGTTCCAGATAACACAGGACCAATTCATATAATCTCTATCCTAATAATGAGCACAATCACCATGATCACGGTCGGATTCTTTCCAAGTTGCTTCCTAGTTTGTGCAATTTACTCCATATGGTTTGACGTTTTTCTTCTTGGTTCGGTCTTTGCGTGACTCCGGGCGGTGGCTTTTGGACCGGTCTACCTTATCCTGGTCCTCTAAACGTGGTTTGTGTGCCGGACAACAAGTCCGGTCCAACCTCCCTCTAGTTTTTTTCTCCATGAATAATTCCATATTCTCCTAGTACTTCACATTCCTTGTTTTCATTATTATTCATTAATATCAGCTATCTGACTGGTATCATATCACCATAATCACATTGGTACGCGTAATTTTAATATCACCGACAATATTTAGTTAGTATATCATATTTCATATTTATATATTATATATAAAAAGTTAAGTTTATTTTAAAATAAGTACGGTGATATACGCTGTTTGATATTTTACTCTCACACTCTAAAATATGATGTGATTTTACGACAATATTCTTATTTATTATTTGCATTAGGAAATTTGATAATATTTAGAGGATGATAAAGTAATGTCAATGATATTTAAGACTCAACTTCATAAAATATCAGAGTGCATATAACATCCTAGTAAAATAATCGTTGTATATTGCTACGTATTCCTTTCATTTCAAATTCAAATATCCATTGGAATGAGGATATCATATTGCTATGCTTCTCTTAATAAACCTAATTACTCTTTCACTATCATTTTTCTCCCATCTAATTGTCTAAATTCCAAATGCATGCTTATTCTCATGCTCTATATACGAAACGAAACGTTGTTTATTTGATTATACACATGATCGGTCCAACGTATTTTGAGATCCGGTGTAAAACTTTAATTCTATACCTCTTTAATAATTAATATTATTAATTGATTAAGAATAATATTGGAATTTAATGTAATCTTATCCAAAAGATTAAAAATTAGTAATATAAATATTTTATATTTTAAAAGGTCCAAATTCAAAGAAAAAAAGGTCATTTAAGAAGATTAAAATGCTCAAATTCAAAGAGAAAAAAGGTCATTCAGAATTTAACTCCAATCATTACATTTTAAAAAATAGAAAGTCTCGAAAGAGACCGTCCAGATTATAGACGGGACTGAAAAAAAAGAGTAAAACTGGGCGGGGGCCTTTTTGCAAAAACATCTAAAATGCGAGTGCCTTTTCACAAATATGCTAAACTAGAATTCATATAAATATCAACTTTCCTTTCATAATTCCCATTTCAATTTTTGCAGAACCTCCCGAACCGTCGCAACCAATTTCTCCCCCAAATTCAAAAACCTAATTAACCGTCGGTTTTCCGATTCAGGCATCGATCCACCGCGTTCTACCGTGCGCAATAGCAAGCAAGTTTCTTGATTTGTTTGTTTTCATCTTTATATACGATTTGATGCGGATTTGTGTTTGTTTTTGATATTTTTTCTGTTCTGTGCTTTAGATCGGAGTACAATGGTGTTGACAAGAGGAAATCAAAACGTTTCAGGCTCTACTGAAGGTAAAAACCTATAAACTCGTGCAATTGTTTCGATTTTTGATTTATAATGTGCTTCGATCGGCGGATCTGTGCTTCTGTGCTCCGGCGGTTGTGTTTTCCGGCGGTTTTTGTGTTTTCCGGCGGTTTCCGGCGGTTGTGCTTATATATGTGTATTTGAACTCTTGTTTTGAGTTGAGTATTGATTGGGCAATGTTTGTGCCGTTATTTTGTGCTTCTCTGTGTGTTCTGTGATTTGCCATTGCTTTGCATGTGTGTTGTCTGGTTTGGATTTATTTTCTACAAGCTTTGATTTTAGTATTGGAAGGTGCATGTTATATTTGCGAACTTGTATAATTGTTGTTTTGAATTTCTTGTATTGGTCTCCCGCCTTTTTTCTCTCTTTATAATCATTGATGTTTTACTTGTAAAAGTAGGTATTTAAGTAATGAAGGTTAAGTTGTTAGAAGTATACCTTACCTTTTAGAAGGTTATAGGTTTTGGTTTTAATGTGTAATCATCTCTGTTTTATATGCTATGGTTGTTTTTTTACTGTCAAAGGTTTGATTTTATTTATTTGTGTAAACATTAATGTTTTTCATGCTTTGGTTGGATTTTTAGTGTTGAATGTTATGATTTAGTTTTGCATCTATAAACATATTTGTTATGATTTAGTTTTGCATCTGTAAACATCTTTGTTATGATTTAGTTTTAACATGCTGTTGTCCAATGTTTTGATTTTGGTTATATATGTAAACATCACTGTTTAACATGCTATGGTTGTGATTGTATTATTGAAGGTTCTGAATTAATTTCTATATGTAAACATCAAAGTTATACTTACTATGGTTTGGTTTTATTTTTGCATGTAAACAGGAACAACAGGAGCTGTCCATGTTCGTGTCATGTTTGAAGACACTGGTGGCGCTAATGCTAATGGTACCCAAGAATCAGTTGATATGCTAAATCTTGATAGTCAAGAATTTGCTAATTCTGTTTGTTCTGGTGTTATAAAAGCTATGTCGGCCGATGGTTTATTATCTAATGACCGTGAACCTGATAATGAAGGTTATAATGAAGGTTCTCTACTGGAGAAATCTGAGTCTGAAACTGCAGGTGTTCTTTTTATTTTATTTTTTGTTTTGGTTTTTTTATAGATGTTTAGAAGTCTAACCATCTTTTTGTTATCTGAAAGCTGTTGGTAGTGCTGAAAAGAAAAGACTATCAGCTGAGAAGGCCAAGAAAGACGCTGAGGAAAAGGCTAAGAAAGACGCTGAGGATAAGGCGAAGAAAGATGCTGCTGAGAATGCTAAGAAAGACGCTGAGGAGAAGGCGAAGCAAGACGCTGAGGAGAAGGCGAAGAAAGTTGCTGCCCAGAAGAATTTGAAGAAACAAGCTGCTGACAAGGCGAAGAAAGAAGCTGCTGAGAAGAAAGCGAAGAAAGCCGCTGTTGAGAAAGCGAAGAAAGCTGTTGTTGAGAAGGCGAAGAAGGACGCTGCTGAGGAGAAGGCGAAGAAGGACGCCGAGCTGAAGGCAATTAAAGATGTTGCTGAGGAGAAGGCGAAGAAAATCGCTGCTGAGAAGGAGGCGAAGAAAATTGCTGCCGAGGAGGAGAAGGCGAAGAAACTTGCTGCTGAGAAGGAGGCGAAGAAAATTGCTGCCGAGGAGAAGGCGAAGAAGGACGCCGAGCTGAAGGAGATTAAAGACGCTGCTGAGGAGAAGGCGAAGAAACTTGCTGCCGAGAAGGAGGCGAAGAAACTTGCTGCCGAGGAGAAGGCGAAGAAGGACGCCGAGCTGAAGGCGATTAAAGACACTGCTGAGGAGAAGGCGAAGAAACTTGCTGCCGAGAAGGAGGCGAAGAAAATTGCTGCCGAGGAGAAGGCGAACAAACTTGCTGCCGAGAAGGAGGCGAAGAGAATTGCTGCTGAGGAGAAGGCGAAGAAACTTGCTGCCGAGAAGGAGGCGAAGAGAATTGCCGCCGAGAAGCATAATCCAGATGTTGAAGGTTGTTTTTTAATTGTTTTTCACTCTTTTTTTTGTGAACTCGTTGTTCTCAGTTTCTTATGTGTTTAATGACAATTTCATACAGATAACCGGAAGCGGAAGCGAAATCAGAAGAAGAAATGCCCTACATGTCCTCCTTCTGACCACAAGGGGCCTTGCCCTGTTCATCAAAAGAAGAAGAACGACCCAAAGTTTGTTGCCAAGAAGAACAAAGCTCATGAACATCCTATTAATCAGAATGATGATGATGATTTTGAAACACCCCCTCAATCACCCCTTGCTCAGAAATCACCCCTTGCTCAGAATTCACCCCCTCACTCACCCACTCAACCTCAGAATTCACCCCCGATCACCCCCTCTTTCACCCCCTCAAATTCAAAATTCACCCCCAATCACCCCCTCAAACTCAGAATTCACCCCCTTCGCCTGTTCGTGAAGCTGTAAACAGAAAAAGGAAAGGGAAGGTTCTGGCGGGAGCTGACATTGTTGAGCCTGCCGAGAAAAAAAGAAAGAGGGCTGTTTCACAGGTTGTGAAATATGTCAACAAAGATGGCACAGAGTAAGTGTTTTATTTGTTTTAACTTTTTTAAAAAAATTTTGCATGTAACAAAAAGTATATTTTTTATATCAAAAGGTTAAGGTTTAATATCAAAAGGTTTTGAATAAAAAAATCCTCTGTTTTTAAATGTTAGAAACATATATATTTTATATCAAAAGGTTATTGTTTAATATCTGAAGATTTGTAATGAATTAGTACCTTGTGTGTAGGGTTTAGGGTTCATTTGGGGTTTAGGGTTTAGAAACCTATACTTTTTAATTTATTTTTCTGCTGTCTGTCATGATGCAAAGGTTAAGGTTTTACAGCATAACATGTGTTTTTTAATGCTATAGGTTCACATTTTAAACTAAACTGCTACTTGATTTTGTAGGTGTCAGAAACAGCTTACTGTGGCTCATCAACCTGGAGTCCTTGTTGAGTTGATTAGTAATTTGACTGATGCTCAGAAGAAGGACATTGAAGCTATTGGGTTTGGGTCACTTATGAAGCTGCAGCTTAAGAAGTTTCCGTTAGGTATTCTTCCCTTCCTCCTGGAGAATTTTGATGGTGGATATTGCACCCAGCGTGTTGGTAATGCCCAGTATGTAATTACTGTTGATGATGTCCATGATGTTTTGGGGCTGCCCAATGGTGGTGAATGTGTACCTTTGGAGGTTTTGTCGAGCTCTGGAGTTGCTAAGAATGATAAGGCGATAGCCGAGAGAAGGCAAGCGTGGAAGACCAAATTCCAGATTGAAGGTGATAAGGGAATCTCTTTGAGCATGCTTTGGGAAGCGACGGAGAATTGTCCCGAAGGTGGTGAAGACTTCACCAGATACTTCGTGCTGTATGCTGTGACCTGTTTCTTATCTCCAGTGTCATCCAAGGATGTTGACATGCAAGTTTTGAAGTCAGAGATAAAAAATTTGGATTGGTGCGAGTTTGTCTATTCGAAGCTGTCCAAGGGAGTGCAAAGGTATTACACAACCAAGTACACAGCAATCAGTGGGTGTGTGTTTGTTCTCGTTGTCCAGTTCTTGCAGCGTGCTCTGGTTCTGGGGAAATCAAATCCAGTAGCTCTTCCGCTGTTGCAGCATTGGCCTCAAGAGAAGGTGAATCAGAGGTGCCAGGAGATCAAAGCCCGGAAGTACGAACGCGCGCCTCTTACAAGTGATTTGTATCCTCTGACCCGACGTGGGAAGCTGTTGAAGCATGCTTCTGTTGAGGATGATTGCAGCAAACAAGAGGTCAAGGACAATCTTAATGTTGGTGGTTTTACCATCCCACTCGGTGGTGATATCAATACTGACGATGAAATTAAAAGCCTTGGTCTGAAGGTGAGTTTTCTTTGCTATTGTTCTTTATTATCATTTTCCTATCCTTTTTTTACTTACACCATGGTCTTTTGATGTTTTTAGAATGCTGAAGAAGGTCTGGAGTTCTTCAAAAGAGATCTTGCTGTTGCTACTTCAAGGCTTATGGACTGCTTTAATCGAGCTCAAGCTGAAAAAAGACAAGTGAATGCTGGTCCAGATAATGAGGAGGAGGTGTGGGGAAGCCAAGAATTTTGGTGTGATCCAAATTTCCATAAGATGTTGGACGACGTCTACAATCATGCGCGGAAGAAGGCCGAGACTAGTTTCAACTTTTTTGACTTGCACATTGACTCCTCAAGTGACGAGGGCTTGTAGATGTGAACTTGTCAATCTGTTATGTTTAATATTTTAGACTATGTGTGTAGGTGAAACATCTTTTGTGCTAAAACATTTATGTTTAGTGGTATAATATCAGTGTTTGGATTTTATATATTTTATAGAGTATTAAAAGTTGGCAATATTTACAAAGTAGTAATTTTAGAGTTTATGTTACAAATTACAATTTTTAACCCTAAACCTCAAAGTTTTAATACAAAAGCATGATGCTATCAAGTTGAATTTATTTATTTTATACTAAAAAAGGGTATAACTTAAGTTCCTATTAACTTCACATCAAAACAAACGTATTTTAAATACAAAGGTCCACATTATATATTCAAACCTTTACATGCATTGTTATGCATTTAATTTTGCAGAACAAAGACATTTTAATTCCAAAGGTATCCATTATATACTCAAACCTAAACATAAACAAGAACATCACAAACACCATCATAAAAATGCTACCCTAGCCAGTTTCAGCACACAAACATATCTTAAAGGCCAATGTCTCAAAAACACCAGAACATTGGACTTTTAGGACACAGGTCCCATTTGATAGGCACAAACATGAGCATCACATCTAAAATATGATTCCAAAGGTCTCCATAATGTGATTCCATATTATAGGCATTTTAATTCCAAGGGTCTGCATTATACACACAAACCTAAAATACAATTCATGCATTTGATTTTGAGGAACAATGGCATTTTAATTTCAAAGGTCTTCTTTATATACTCAAACATAAACAATGTAAAAAAACAATGCTTTTAACAAGCTTTGCATTTTGATATAGGAAACACAAGCTTCAATTATAAACTTTCAATGTTTTGATCATTAATACCAATGTTGATAAAACTAGAACCTTACAAAAGCATCTAATATAAAACCCCTATCATGTTGCTAATAACACTGATGTTTAGACTTACATTCCTAATCAATTTAAAATAATGTCGGTTTTGGTGTGTATGATCCAAACTCAGTCTGAGATTGTTTCTTCAGTTTCTTTTTCTTATTTTCAATCCCAGACTTGATTCTTTTTCCATTAGGCCTTCCTTTGCCCATTACTCTCTCCGGATTGCCAAAGTGCATTTCATCATCTGGACCCGAACCTGATGGCTCGGATGGCTCTGGTCCATCACTTTCTGCTATCTGAGGCGCTTTAGTGGCTAAGAACTGTTGTACTGCTACTTCATCTCTTATCATTGTATCCTCTAGAAGCTTTCGAGCCTGCTCATTTCCTTCACTTTTGAGTAGAAGATTGTAGAATCTTCTGCTCATATCATGGCGCCAAGGTGTGAAATCTTCAAGTCTTAGATTAGGCTGCTGTTCAAGGTACTTTGTCCAGACGTCCCTCTTGATGTGTTTGGTCCAGCGATCCAGTATATACTGCCCGGGTATTTTTGATATTGATAGCATGTGTAACACCCTTGTGCAATGGGAGCATAACAAACCTGCCTCATCAAACAGCCTGCATGAGCAAAATACTTCAATTGATTTTGTTGTTGCCTCAGTAGTTAATACGACAGTTTCAGGTTTCTCCGGATCACTCTCGTTTGCCACTTTGAAAGATCTAATGTAGCCTCCATGGTTGCATTCCATTTCAGTTATCGATGTCGCCATTCCACACCTGAATTGTTTCCTGAATTCCTCATAAATCTCTTTCGTATAAACCTGTTTGCAGATGGAAAGAACAAAAAGGCTTTGAATTTATATTCACAGTACAGAACAAAGGAATTTTAAATCTAAAGGTTGATATTATATTATACAACCTAAGAAATAATCCAAAACTAACCTCTGCTGCATGCTTTAGAAGACCAGCATTGGCACTCCTTGGAATGTACATTAATGAATTATGCTCATCTCTTTGCTCATTCTTCCTCCATGTGTGTACTGTATCCTCAAAAATTGTCAAGATGTGTCAATGAAGTTGACTTAGTTGCTCTTGATTTAATGGCACTATTTGTGCTTTCACTTCTTTGTGACGAAAGTATTCCGGCTGAAAAAATATCCTTTCCAAATGCTGGGCTCCACTTATGACGCAAATTATACAACCTTGTGAACCATGGATGACCCTCTTCTATCTTGTAAGTTTTTATCATGGATTTCCAATTCTCTTCAAATTCATCCTCATCACTACAACCTGTGATTCAAAAGGTAATATGTTTAAACTCCAAGGTAGCTACTTTGAACCCAAACATGATAGTTTTAATCATCAAGTTATGAACATAATATTTACAACATGTGGTTACCTGTCAAGCAGTTATCAAATGCTGTCTTGAAAGGCCCATCCTTTTTCAACTCACCATAATGGCTAATTGCATTCTGTTTCAAATGCCACAAACAAAGTCTGTGGTTTGATTCAGGAAAAACCTGTCACCAAACATGGGCATTTTAAACCCTTACATAGGTATTTTGACACTAAACATCATAGTTTTAAAATATTGACAAAAAGGTCCAGATTTTACCTCTTCAATTGCTTCGCCATTGCTTGATCCTGATCAGTGAAAATTGTTTGTGGTGCCTTGTTTCCCATACTCTTCCTAAATGTCTTTAGAAGCCAGACAAAAGTTTCGGCTTGTTCATTTGCAATGAATACGCAAGCAAACATCGAGTTACTTCCATGGTTGTTTTCACCAACTAAGAACGCACAGATAAGGTCATATCTGTTCGTTCTGGATGTTGTGTCAAACACAAGTACATCTCCAAACAGGTTGAAGTCCTCCTTCATCATTGAATCCCTCCAAAATAGAGCTGCCAGTGTCTTGTCCTTGTCATCATTCCTCAAAGCTCTGAAAAAGAAGTCTTCTTGATTATTACTTCGTTCCTCAAGTAGCCGGATAATTGTATTTGCATCACCACCTTCGATTTGTTTCATCCTAAGCCTCCCGACATAGTTTATTACATCATGCATCTCATAACCAACAGCATGATCACCTCCTGATAGATATGTGAAATATCTATATCCAACCGAGGGTTTTAAACCTGCAGCTTCCATCCCTTCAATTACCCTGCCCTTTTCTGCCGTGATTTTCCTTTCACTTCGCTGGAACATCTGCCATGCTGTTCTGGTCAGGGGGTTTGTTGTGGTTCACAATGTGCTCCTTCACAACAAACAGACTATCCTCCAACTTCACTCGCATTGCTGCTCGACATTCAGTTTTGGTTATGGCATACTCTTTTCTCTTTCTCTTTTTCTTTTGAGTGGTTGGACTAACAGGAATAGGGGTTGGAGGGGTGGTTAAGTTAGGCTTTCCAGCACATGAACAAGTGAAATACTTTTCATAGACACTCCCATTACTGTCTCTCCGTTGAGTTAATTAATAATACGAAAATCCAAGTGCATTGGATTGCAGTCTATAGAGGTTTTCTAGCTCAGGTATTGTTCTTGCTTTGATGTCTTCAAAACAAGATGTGAAATCAATTTCAGCCAAATCAGGTAGCCCGCCACAATCTGCAATTTTTTCAAAAAGACCAGAACATCAGACTTTTAGCACAAATATTCCATATTATAACCACAAACATGAGCATGAACATCTAAAAAATCTACCCTAGCCATTTTCAGCACACAAACCTCACAGCCTTGGCACCCATGCCTCAAACACAACAGAACATCGAGATTTTATCACATATATTCCATATTATAGCCACAGACATCGGCATCACATCATAAAAAAACTACCCTAGCCAGTTTCAGCACACAAACCTCACAGCCTTGGCACCCATGCCTCCAACACAACAGAACATAGGGATTTTAGCACAGATATTCCATATTATAGCCACAAACATCAGCATTACATCATAAAAAATCTACCCTAGCCAGTTTCACCCCACAAACCTCACAGCCTTGGCACCCATGCCTCCAACACAACAGAACATAGAGATTTTAGCACAGATATTCCATATTATAGCCACAAACATCAGCATTACATCATAAAAAAGCTACCCTAGCCAGTTTCACCCCACAAACCTCACAGCCTTGGCACCCATGCCTCCAACACAACAGAACATAGGGATTTTAGCAGATATTCCATATTATAGCCACAAACATCAGCATTACATCATAAAAAAGCTACCCTAGCCAGTTTCACCCCATAAACCTCACATCCCTGGCATTGAAGCCTCAAACACAACAGAATATCGGACTTTTATCACAGATATTGCATATTATAGCCACAAACATCGGCATCACATCATAAAAAACTACCCTAGCCAGTTTAAGCACACAAACTTCACAGACTTGGCACCCATGCTCAAACACAACAGAACATCGGAATTTTAGCACAGATATTCCATATTATAGCCACAAACATCGGCATTACATCATAAAAAAGCTACCCTAGCCAGTTTCACCCCACAAACCTCACATCCCTAGCATTGAAGCCTCAAACACAACAGAACATCGGACTTTTATCACAGATATTGCATATTATAGCCACAAACATCGGCATCACATCATAAAAACGTAAACAAAGGCAGTTTCACATGAAACCTCATTGTTTAACCGAATAAGATTTAGATATACCTGATATCACCGTTAATGAGCTTGATTCTCCTTCTTCTTCCACCCTTCTCTCATTCTGGTCAAAAAAACCAATCAATATGAAACTTCCTACCAAAATCCTATACAACATCCTACAAATCAACACAAAACACTCACCAGTGGTTCAATCTCCATTGATAACAATTTCTGATCCATAACTTGATGTTTTCGGCCTTAAACTCGTTGCCATCAATCCGCTCAAATCTCGATTGAATTGAAGCTTCAAATCAATGGATTTGAAGATTCAAAATGATCGAAATATGATTTGCAGACGAGAACAACGAAATCCGACCTCCGATCCGAAAGAAGGTGTGAATTTCACCTTGGATCGTTGCAAAATTGGGGAAGAAACTGTGAGTTTCACCTCTGATCGGTGCAATTTTGGGGAAAAAGGTGTGAGATTCACCTTGAATCGTTGCAAATTTGGGGTTGAATCGGTGGAAAATTGGTGTTGAATCAGTGGTGCAAAATTGGGGTTGAATCTGTCTCGTTTCAGTTTGTTTTTGATCGGGTTTGAGGCCTTATATACCCGGGCAAAACGGGTTATTTCGCGGGTCGACCCGCGAAAATTAATGTAGTTTCTGGTTATTGCGTTTCAGTCCCCTAATTTCTGATTTTGCTGTGTAGTCCCTGTCCATAATATAGACGGTCTCCTCAGAGACTTTCTCTATAAAAAAAATAAAAAATACACATTTATAATAATGTAAATATATATTTTGAGCCCTTTAAATTTCCGGGCTCTGTGCAGGAGCACATCCCACACTGCACCAGGCCCGACCCTAACTATAGATAAACAACAGAAATAAATAACCATGCATTAATATTTTATCTAATTATGACTAAAAAATAATGAAAATTTTACATGATATGATTCTTTTCATTAAAAGTCACTAAATATAAGTCATTTCGGGTAAAATAATATATTCAACCAAAAGTTAAGGTGTATAAAGTATAAACTGAAAAGAGAGTAGGGGCCTGTTTAGTACAACTTATGTGAATATTTTTCAGTTCAGTTCAGTATTTTTCAGTTCAGTGCATTGTACTTTTTAAAAAAATTAAACAAATTAAATGTTAATAATTCAACACAATTCAATCCAGTTTAGAAAAAATATAGTTTATTTCAATTCAGTTCAACGAAAATATAGTTTAATAATTTTAAGTTCATATTGAAAATCCAGTTTATTTCAGTTATGTGTAGTTCAATTCAGTTCATTTTAGTTAAGTATGGTTCAACTCGGTTCATTTCAGTTAAGTGTAGTCCAATTCAGTTCACTCAGTTCAATTCAGAGTGTAGTTCAATTCAGTTCTGTTTTATATTCTTGATAAAATACAACCTCATTTAGTTGTATCAATGCATTGATCATTTTCTTCAATTCAGTTCAATTATAGCTCAGTATGATTCAGTTCAATTAAGTTTAGCTGGATTGGTCCAATTAAGTTTAGTTCAGTATGGTTCAGTTCAATTCAGTTCAAGTAAGTTTAGAATTGATGAAATATGATTTGATAAACATTTTCTAATTAAATTGTATCAATGCATACTTTTGTAAGTTCAACTTAATTAAGTTTGATGCTAATAAAATTTGACTTGATAAAATATAGCACAATTTGGCTATATCAATTCAGTTCAATAAAGTTCAGTTCTATATACTTCAGTTCAATAAAGTTCAGTTTAGTATATTTCAGTTCAATTATGTTTAACTTCTATGATAATGATGAAATATAAATTTGATGAAATTTAGCTAATGTCGATGTAGTGATTTGTTTCTTCGATTCAGTTTTGTTCAATTCATTTCAATTCAATATATTTCAATGGCTTGTTTTTTAATAATAATTTTAAATAATGTATATGTTATATAAAAGAATCAAATGTATTTCAGTTTAGTTCAGTTCAGTACAGTATAATATTTTTCAGTTCAGTTCAGTATTTTTCAGTTCAGTTCAGTTCAGTTCAGATCGTTTCAGTTCAGTTCAGGCGTATTAAACAGGCCCTAAGTAGTAATCAAATCAAACTCAAATTTCAAGAAATTTAATGTCTTATCATAGTTATTACGGAATTCTATTTCCAGACTTAGTTTTATGATAGACTACTATAAGTGGTACGTACCAATTGCACAAAATGATATTCGCTTTGGTCCAAGAGAGCACAGACTACAGAGCCACAGACGTAAACAAAATCTATGCTTTTGGCGGGAGGCATGAGATTTGATTCTATGTATAATTAAATAATTAAGTGCATTTCTTATCGGCATAAACTCAAAAGGAAGAGAGAGAATATGAATTTTAAAATTTTTGCTAACTGTCATCATGCATGTATGAAACGAATCGTATGAACTTTAAATTACGTACGATGGATGTGGGGAACAAAGGCATGGACTTTGCCTCCCATACGTTTCAGATTCTTTTGATCATTTTCTCAAATCACTTTCCTCTTTTGGATCATGGCTGGCAACAGAGAAAACAATTTAAGATAACATTGTTTTTTATTTAAACTTTTCTTAATTAATAACATCTATACAAAAGATTGTTTAGCACAATAATATATTTTTTACACAGTCTCCTAGCAGGACCTAGCAAAACCTAGTAAGATATTTTTAATGAATATGAGAGCTTAAATTAGGATTATCATTTGTTTTGGGTTCAAACGTTAAAATGTAATATGGACTATTAAGTAATGACTAGATCAATATGACAAAATCTATGCAATCTTTCTGTTGCATTAGAATAGGTCACGTTTGTAAATTTTTCTGTTTGTAAATCATACTAAACTAAGACTTTCATTCTCCACTAGTTTAGATTATTCTGTCGTAAACTTTGCCTATATAAGGTATCCATCTCCAGTGAATAGAATTAATCAATTCCATATAATTTATCTCACTTTATATGTATCAAAGCGGGAGCTGACTTTTCATACTTCCCCCCAAAAGCTTTCAATCAATCCCATTCCTATGGCCACCTCTTCCGTATCACAACTTCTGGTTTCTGCCTCTGTCGACTCCACGGCGAATCTCCACCTTCCAGCCCTGGCGGTCCGCCTCGATCGTGACAATTATTCCTTCTGGAGAATCACTGTTCGATCAGCCCTCGAAACCTATGATCTCGAGGTTTTTCTCGTCGCGGGTGGACCACCAGCCCCCAGCCACCCACCCGTCGCCGGAGCTACTGACGGAGAAACAAATCCGGCATTCACATCCTGGCGCCGCAAGGACCGCCTCACTCTGTTGTGACTCCGAACCACCCTCTCGCTGCCCATTCTTGCTCTTGTCTCCCAAGTAGAATCAACGACGGAGTGTTGGGCATCTCTTGCCCAGACGTTTCAGGCCAGTTCTCATGCTCGTCAACAAGTCTTGAAGCTGCAGCTGCAATCCTTGTCCAAAGGGAGTTTGTCTGTTCTTGAGTACGTGGAGAAGAAGCGCTCATTTTCCGACGCGTTGGTGGAGTGTCTGGTCACCGTCTCCGACAACGATCTGGTCGACAACATTCCTTTTGGTCTCGGCCCAGAATATGCAGCTTTTAGGACTGCCCTTAGCATGTGTCTCACCCCGGTTTCCTCCAACGAACTGCTTGGTCTTTTTCTGTAGGAAGAACAGCGAATCGCCGACTCCTGCAGTGCCTCTGTAATGCCCTCTGCTCTATTCAGAGGCACTCCTTGACTCGAACTTCTTCGGCGTTTCCTGGCTCAACCTCTGCTGACTCTGCCGCTGCGGACCCGTCTCGTCCTGTGTGTCAGTTTTGTGGTAAAACTAGTCATTCTTCCATCAACTGTCATCACCGCCTCAACATCACTACCTACCTTCCCACGAACCGCCATCCAGCTGATCGTATTCGCGCCTCTGGTGGTAGCAAATAGGCCCTTGCGGTGTACCAGGACAGCTCGTCTACTCTCACTGATCCATGGGTCGTCGACTCCGGCGCGACCGATCATGTGACAGCTGACATCTCTAGCCTCAATCTCTCGGCTGAATACGCCGGCTCTAACAAGCTTCTTGTCGCTAATGGTCAATCCCATCCCATTACGAATATTGGCAATTATCTTTACCTGCTAAGCATATTGCTAATTCCCTTTCTCTAAATAATGTTTTGGTTGTCCCCAAAGTGTCCAAAAATCTTCTCAATGTTCGTAAATTATGCCTTGATAATAATGTTTTTGTCGAGTTGCATGCTAATCACTGTTTTGTTAAGGACCCTCAAGGAACGAAACTCCTCAAGGGAATCGTTGAAAATGGCCTTTACCGAATACCTGTTCCATCTTGGTCTCCTGGTCCTCAATTTTTCATCGGTGAACGGGCGTCAGTTGCTTGTTGGCACCATCGTCTTGCTCATCCCAATGAGCCCATTCCGCATCGTCACTTAGCTACTTTCATTTACGTGTTTCCTCAAATAAATCATTACATGTGTGTAGTGCTTGTCAGTTTGGCAAGAGTCATGGACTTCACTTGCCTTCTTGTCATGTTTCCTCTTCAAAACCTTTTGAATTGATTTATTCAGATGTATGGGATCCTGCCTCTCTTTCTTCTTATATGACAATCGTTACTTTGTCTTCTTTATGGATGATTGCACCAAATTTGTTTGGATTTATTTTTTGAATGCTAAGTCTCAGGTTTTAACTGCTTTTCAATCTTTCAAAACATGATTGAGACACAGTTTTCAACTAACGTTAAAGCTTTTCAATTAGATTGGGGTGGTGAGTATCGAAACGTGTCTTCTTTTCTTGAACAGAATGGAATTATTCACCGGGTTTCTTGCCCTCATACCTCTGAAAAAAAGGTGCAATCGAAAGGAGAAATCGAATCATCGTTGAAAACGGTTTGGCCCCACTGGCTCATGCTAAACTTCCTCTTAGGTTTTGGGAACACACTTTTCATACTGTTGTTTATCTTCATAACAAAACTATTACTCCAGTTCTTGATTTTAAATCTCCTTATGCATGCCTTTACCAACGTCAACCTTATTACAATCTTCTGAAATCTTTTGGTTGTTTATGCTTCCCTTATCCGCGTCCTTATAACAGTCATAAGTTGGAGTTTCGGTCTGCGGCATGCATATTCTTGGGGTATAGTGTCAAACACAAAGGCTAGTTCCTTATTCAAAAACCATGCATTTGGTTCGTCAGGTTTTTGAAAGTCTGGTTTTTGTTTGGGTTTCCGAGAGTTTGGGTATTTGTTTGGGATTTTGATAGTCTGGTTTTGCAAAAATCTTGTTTGGTTGGGTTGAGATTTTGTAAGTCTGAAACAAAAACCCTGTTTGATTCGTCAAGATTTTGCAAATCTAAAACAAAAATTGTGAGTATAAATCAAAAATTGTAAGTTCAGATGTTGAAGAACAAAAAGCAGACTTGGGAGTGGGAAAATATGGATTTCCTAAACTTTTACAAACCAAACAAATTTTCAAAGTCCAGTTTTTCAAAAACGTGACGAACCAAATGCTCTAGACATGTAGTCTTTGATGAATCCACTTTTCCATTTCCTGAGAACAGCTCGGAAGTACCTCCACTGCACTCACAATCCTTGGAGATTTCTCTACTTCCACTTGATGTTGCAGCCAACTCTACCATTGTTCAGTCGCAACCTCCTACTCTCCGTCCACCTCATCATTATCTCAGTCAAACCAACAGTCTGAACTATCCCCTTCTCAGTCCACTCCATCATCTCAGTCACACCAACAGTCTGAATCATCCTTCTCTCAATCTTCTTCAGCGCCGGAAACATCACCATCTTCAACCATTGTTCCCTATAGAGATGCTCCTTCATATTTCGGCCATCTGACCTATCGGAGCACGTCATGGTCACCCGTGCGGCGACTAAATCTCTCAAACCAAAGCCTCATGCTCATGGCCACAAAACATCCCATCTCTTATGATGTCTCTGATCTTGAACCCAAAACTTTTTTGCAGGCTAAAAAGAATCCCAATTGGAAACAAGCTATGCAGTTAGAATTTGATGCCTTACTTGCTAATGGGACTAGGGGCTTAGTTCCTAGGCCCTGTACTTCTAATGTTGTTGGTTGTAAATGGATTTTTAGGATTAAGAAGAGGCCAGATGGTTCTATTGATAGGCATAAGGCACGGTTGGTTGCAAAAGGATACAACCAAGAGGAGGGTGTTGATTACTTTGACACATTGACAAGCGATTTCCCACGTCGTTAAATGGGAATCCGCGAGATCAAAATACTATTTATAAATCACCTACAACTTCTAACTACTAGAGAGTAGATAGTGGGAAGTAGGGGTCGAACCACAAGGAGAAGAGACTTGTAAGAGTGTTTTAAAGTAGAAAATAAGCATACTTATATATTATATAGAAGGCAATGTAAATATTGAGGGGGGGGGGGGGTTTGAGATTGGTTTTTATTACATCACGATAGTAAACTGAACTATCATTAGCTAAGCTAAGGGGAAGATTCTAATACTATGAGGTCTTGGGAGGCAAATGACTTCAATTTCTAACTATCGACTTATCAGTTATCCTCGAGCAAATGCAATTACAAGGAAGTTTAGACCATTTGTCAAGGATGAAAGCATCATATTCTCTCGAATGTAGCTAGAGAGGATGATAACACCACTCAAAAGCTCTCATTGTTAATTCACCCAGATGATAGCATCATAGATAACTCAACAATGGTATTAGGATTAGAGAGCGACAAACATACTCACACACCTGCGGTAGCGAGAGCATACAAATAAGACATTTGATAACTAGCAAGAACCAAGACGATGATAGCATATATGTCTCGGCTCCTACTTTGGTACTTAATGATATTGGAATAAACGATAACGTTATACCCACAAATCTAGCTATTCGTTGATAACAATCATACGTTAAAAAGGAATCTTCAACTCAAGTATACACTCACATATTAGGGGCAACAATGATGACATTCAATCCTTACCTAAATACATAATTGATTAATCATGCAAGTTCATAAGATTTCCACTTCTAACAACTTATATTTATCATGGCATTCCTTAACTACAATCACATAACAAGGGGAATAACTTGTCATCACTCAACCCCTTCCATAGTCATTAATCTAAGAGTAAAGTCCATAATTGATCATCGAACTTTGCTAAAATTTCACTTTTGATCACTCAACTTTTTTTTGCCCAATTTTGATCATCGAACTTTATAAATGTTCCAAATTTGATCACTGCCATTAAGTTGGGTGTTAATTATCTAACGGTGCAACTATTCACAGGGGTAAATTGGTCTTTTCAATAAAAATCAAAAATTTTCTAAAATATTCAACTCGAAAATTTTCATGGGTATTAGGTTGTAGAGGTTTCATTTCGAAACAAATGCCAGGAGTTGATGTGTTTTTCATATTACATATAAATTTAAAAATAATTTTGCATATGTAACATACATCATATTAATGAAAAGACCAATTTACCCCTGTGAATAGTTGCACCGTTAGATGACACCCAACTTAACGGAAGTGATCAAATTTGAAACATTTATAAAGTTCGATGATCAAAATTGAGCAAAAAATAGTTGAGTGATCAAAAGTGAAATTTTAGCAAAGTTCGATGATCAATTATGGACTTTACTTTTAATCTAACAACTAGAGATTACACTACTATTATGCTAAGTCACCATCATCATCACACTAAATTACTCTAACCAAGCTAACCTAATTAATGACTATGGATCATGCAATTGATATAAAACACAAAGCCCATAACAAATTAAGCAAGATTGAACAACATTCATGCACAAGAATTCAAGTTCATCAAATGATAATACAAATCCAAAGTTTAAGCATACAAGGCCCTCAAAGTTTCAAGGGAAGTGAATTCAAATGCTCCCAAGGATCAAACTAAGCTATACTACAATACATGGAATCAAACCACTAATCTAATGGAAAGAAGTGGAAGAAAAGGGAAAGAAAGATGAAGATCTAGGTGTTCTACATGGTGTGAGGCCGTTTTTCATCTTGGAGGGGATAAGAGGTATTTATAGAATGCAGTGCACGGGCCGTGCGGCACTCCGTCCACTTTTGTGAAGGGCCGTGCACTTTAACCGTTGATCCGATTTGTATCTTCTAGTAGTCCATTTCGAAACTCTTGATGAGAGGAATCCAATGGTATGAACCATGTGCTCTAATTCCTTTGCAAACATTTCCAAAATTAAGATTCAAATTATTAGTGCATCACTTGTTCTTCAAAATGTAACTTTGACAAGTTTAGCTTTAAAACTCCTTACTTTGCACCAAATGCGACCCAAATTAGATCTCAAATGTCATAAAATAAGAGCATATTTAGGGCTCATCACACATTCAGCCCGGTCATCAACCCACCACCATTCAAGTTGTTTTGAGCACTGCCATCACTAGGAAATGGCCCCTTTGACAGATTGATATCAGTAATGCCTTTCTCAATGGTGATTTAGCTGAGACTGTTTACATGGAACAAGCTCTGGGGTTTGTCTCTCCTGATCAGCCCAATTATGTTTGTCGGCTCAAGAAGGCCATTTACGGCCTAAAACAAGCTCCACGAGCATGGTTTCACAAGCTCAATCAGGCCTTGCTTTGTCATGGGTTCAAATAGTGTATTTTTGACACTTCCCTTTTCATTAAGCATCATGACTCTGACGTTGTTTATGTGCTTGTGTATGTTGATGACCTTATCATCACTGGCTCCAATTCATCATACATCGAAGACTTTGTTCGGTCTCTCAACTCGGTGTTTTCCCTCAAGGATTTGGGTGATCTTAACTTCTTTTTGGGTATAGAAGTTCTTCGATCCGCCGATGGTCTCATTCTCTCTCAGCGCAAATATATCCTTGACCTTCTTGAACGGAGGAAGATGACGAGCGCGAAACCAATTTCCTCCCCAGCAGTTCCAGGATCCAGGCTCTTGTCAGGTGGTGATCCCTTTTCAGATGTTCATCTATACCGCAGTGTAGTTGGTGCCCTCCAATATGCCACCATCACGTCCGGAGATATCTTATGCTGTTAACCGAGTTTTCCAGTTCATACACCAACCTTCAGAGCTTCATTAGGCAGCAGTGAAGCGAATTCTTCGCTACCTTAAGGGCTCCATTGATGCTGGTCTTTTCTTTTGCTCAACTGTTGATACCCATTTGGTTTGCTTCAATGATGCGGGTTGGGCCTCAGACCCCGAAATTTGTCGCTCTCAGCATGGTTTCTCCATTTACTTTGGTGGTAATTTGGTGAGTTGGTCGTCCCGCAAACAGAATGTGGTTGCACGATCCAGCACGGAGGCTGAATATAGAACCATTGCTTTTGCCTCGACGGAGCTCATTTGGTCGCACCAACTTTTCAAGGAGATGGCTTCCCCCTCTTTAGGCGCTCC
The DNA here is from genome assembly GCA_948330725.1 of Sherardia arvensis. Classification (NCBI taxonomy): domain Eukaryota; kingdom Viridiplantae; phylum Streptophyta; class Magnoliopsida; order Gentianales; family Rubiaceae; genus Sherardia; species Sherardia arvensis. The sequence goes on from OX415244.1 coordinate 9,179,098, forward strand.
CATTCTCCTTTGTGATAATCTTAGTGCCATTTTTCTTACAGCTAATTCTGTCTTTCATCAACAGTCTAAGTATATCAAGTTTGACTATCATTTTGTCCGAGAACAAGTTCAGTTTGGGACTCTGGGGATCTTATTGTTTGGCATGTCAAGTCCGTTGATCAAATTATGGATATATTTACCAAGGTCGTTGGTACCTCTCGCTTTCAAAATGTGAGATCCAAGATTCTAATTCGTAGCCAATCTCGAGTTTGCGGGAGGGTATTAAGTAATGACTAAGTCTATGCAATCTTTAGGTTGCATTAGAATAGGCCACGTTTGTAAATCTTTCTGTTTGTAAATCATACTAAACTAGGACTTTCATTTTCCACTAGTTTAAAATATTCTGTTGTAAACTTTACCTATATAAGGCATCCATCTCCAGTGAATAGAATCAATCAATTCCATATAATTTATCTCACTTTATAGTTTATACGGACCGGTTCTAGACTCCGTCAGATGCCCTGGCGTTATTGCCTATCGGTTTTGCATGTTATTATTTCTTTTTAATTAAATGATATTATTACTAGTAAATATAAATATGTAAGTTCAACATATTCTTAAGTCAACATAAAGAAATCCAACATATTCTTAATTTTCAAAACTTAACCCTTCATTTTAATTTGTTAAAAAAAATATCAGTCATCCAAAATGCTATAATATATGGACACCCATTAATACCCAGCAGAAACAATGGACAAGCAAACAAAATTAAATTGGAAGCGTTAGAGACGGAAAAAGAAGAATATTTCCGGGCTTCATATTTTGACGATACTATCCAGCTGAATCTGTTGTACGAATTATGACCTGAAAGATATAATCTTTTGAAACGATTCTTTTGCAGACGCAAACCTTGTAAATTGCCTTGATAACATAGTTAGAAAAAGGTCTACTAGTTGCGTTTCTAGCAGTTTTATAGAACTAAGTAAGGTTGTATGGATGATCTTTGGTTAGATTAAACTAATTTCTTTTATAAAAAGTTTCGAGGATGACACTGATATGGACAAGATATACAAAGAACTAGATCAGCATCCCAATATCTTGCGTTTATTATATCATGATCAACAAATGGACATGGGGATGCCTATTTGCAGATCCCAATCCCGCAGATCCCAATTCTTTAAAATTTACTAAAATATTCTTTGTTAGTGATAACTTTTTATTTAAATTTAGACCCTTTTAATTATCAAGGCCGAAGAGAAGAAGCCACATGATCAGCAGCAGCATGGGGCTCCCGCCGCCGCCGCCACCTCGCTGAGGTCCGGGCAGTGGCGGAGAGGGGAGGAGTGCCGATGGATCGGAATGACTGGATCGGAATAACTGACGGATCAGAATGATTGTCGCGGTGGTCTTGATCTTCAGAAGGTCGCCAATCTCCGTTCCGATGGCGGCGGCGGGAGGTTTGCTAGAGAAGGTCCCTCTGGTTCGCCGTGGACATAAAGACGGCGGGGTATCTTCTTTTGGGGGAATCACTGTCGGAGGACGCTTCACCTATAAACAGTGTCAACTGTGGGGGTGGCGGCACCGGGCTAGGATGGTGGGTGACTGTGTGTCAAATGGCGGCGGCGGGAGGTTTGCTAGAGAAGGTCCCTCTGGTTCGCCGTGGACATAAAGACGGCGGGGTATCTTCTTTTGGGGGAATCACTGTCGGAGGACGCTTCACCCATAAACAGTGTCAACTGTGGGGGTGGCGGCACCGGGCTAGGATGGTGGGTGACTGTGTGTCAAATGGCGGCGGCGGGAGGCTTCTCGGCCATGGACGATCTTGATTTTAATATTAAGTTATTTTTTGGGGCTAAAATTAAATAAATAAAAAGTATCAATTATGAAGGATATTTTAATAAATTTTAACAAAGTGAGACCTGTAAATAGAGATTTGAGATCTGCAAATAGGATATGTGATGGACAATTTGCTTCCTTTTATCAAGAAAGAGGTACCATATTGGTGAATGCAACTTTCTAGAGATTGAACCAGAAGTGAAGTGGAGTTCGACCGTTCACTAGCAGGAGGGCATAAGATTAAGAAGGCATGAATCATCAACAACAATAACTTGAGAGTGGATGCAATAAAATGTTAGGAGCATTGATGCTCGGTTCGAATATTTTAGGCCACGAAAATATGTGGTTGACTATCATGACTTTTGTAGAAAAAAATAAAGATACTCCCTTCGAATCTCTAAGAATGACACACTTTCATTTTTTAAATAATTTATTAGTAATGTCATTTTTTTTCGGTAAATTTTATGTTAATCTCAACCATACAAATTCACTTTTCTTTTTCTATACTCAATCTCCACCACCCATTTCCTATTTTCTTAAATTTATGCCATTATTTTTCTACCATTCTTAGAGGTTCGGAGGGAGTAATATGATTTCATTTTGTACTCTGTTATTTTGTTTCTTTCTTTTCTTTTGTTTAATATTTTATTATTCATTCAATTTTAAATTTGAGACTCGAAAACAGTTTCTTATTTTATTCGAATATATAATTAATTGATGCAACGATTACTTTTTAAATTGTTAAACTTTACATTTTAAATTTATGATAACGAATTAATAAATGTTCAAAAATCAATTATTTTACCTAAACGACTTAAAGTTGAGAACGAGTTATTAGTTGTTAAACGGATTGAAAACCGATAAATAAATCCTATTTTTACAAAATAAAATCAAAACCCTCCTTGATTTTGACAATGGATTCAGCACCGACTCGGAACTTGCTGTCAAAACGGGGCACATTAATAATTAGACGTCCATTTATATGTGGAAGAATACAAGGAAAACATGTTAATCGTTCTAATTTAGTATAGCCTAATTTGAAAGACCAAATCAAGGCAGCCTTCAGAGTGACACACACGCTTGAAAGAGACCACTTCCCATTCTTTAATCAACAACATAGTGCACCCAAACATCCATTCACTGATGCCGAATCCAAAGTTGTCATGTTCTTGCAACCTTTAATGATAATCCCAGAATGGTCTTAATCATTCAAACCAGCCATATCCATGCTGCTAAGCAAGTAATCATTTCATTCGAAAGCTATACCGAGACCTTGATCTCAAGAAGATGATATGAGACTGATAAACAAAGAAGATAACAGACAAGCAGAATCGAGACAGAAAATGCCAGTATAGATTTCTAAGAAGTAGACTGTTAACTTGAATAGTCATATATGATTTAGTGCCTCGAGTAGGCCAGACAACAATGAGCTTTTGCAAGAATATACAAAGATTTTCGATGTTCAACCATACTAGAGTATTCTGAAGTAGATGATACCGTAAAAGGTGAGTGAGAACAAGGCAAACAGATGCTGCCAGAAGAGGAGCGCAGAAGACTCGCACACTCCATAGCCTCTCAAGCTGGCAATTGCCCCGAGCAAAATTGCACTCGGTGTTGTGTACTGTAACAAGAGCACAAACCTAAACAATTCATCCCCGGCAACAAGGAGGTTCAACTTATCAGCTAGAGCCAGAATCCCAATACCGATCACAGGGAGCACCAACAATCTAGCCACCGTGATGCCAACCATGGTTCGAAGCCCAAGCTTAGATTTGTTAGGGCCTTCGGCCAGCATACCCCCGAGAATGAGCATGACACAGGGCACCATTGCTCGGCCTAAGATCCCCAAGCTATCTGTGAGGAAAGACAGAGGAGCACCATTTCCAAAGACAAGAGACTTGGCCTGAGGGATCACGCCTATTACTATAGCAAGCAGAGAAGCCACTGTGGGAGGTTGAAGAATGTTCCTTATTGGGGTTCTTTCAGCAACAACCTTGATCTTCCTGACAACCCTAGGAGTAGCCAAGCACTTCAAATATCTCGGACTGTCTAAACTTGAACTCCTCTCTAATCCATTTTCAACGTCAGGAAGAGTTGTGGTAGAAATGCTAGCCAAGCTGTTGAAAACATTGGCAATAATGGAAGTCTTGGAATCTTCAGTTTCCTTGTCCTCGATGCCAGGCCATTCAGCTTCGTTGAGAAGAGGCCTGCTAATATCTGCACTGTTCTCAGACAGCTCTTCGAGTGTATCACCTTCCTCAAGAATGTCATAATAATGCACCGGGGGCTCCATCATATGATAGACAAACGTGTACACGAGAATGACAGACACCCACTGAGCAAACGAGACATAGGCAATCCCTTTAGTACGACAGTCCTCCCCAAAAGGATTACTCTCGTTATGACAAACCGTGCTAACTATAGCAAGTGGAAGATTCCCAGTATTACCAAAAGCAGTCATAACAATCGTGAATCTAGTTAGCTCTGGAGGCGGGCGACAGACAATCACCACAAAGATCCCTAATATGCAACCGACCAACGTGCTGATGATCACATTCACCGGAATAAACCACCAGCTCAAGAAGTTATCAAGCGTCATAGACTTCCCCAATTGCGTAAAAATCAAACACGGAAGGAAAAGAGCGAAAACAAGCTTGCTTAACAACTTAAATGTCGCCCGGGGAATCGCTTGGATACTCCTATGAGCTAGGATTGTTCCAAACAAGGTAAGAGTAAGGAGCTTCAACAAAGGGAAAACCGCATCTAGAACATCCTCCTCACTGGTTCGCACTCTTCTAGAACCTAATTCCCCCAACATCTTTGCCTGGAAACAAACACAAGAATCAAAAAGCTGTAAACCTAAAACAGAACTAAAACACAACAAATGCTAAATCAATGAAAAACAGATCACAAACACAATGAACACCAACAAAACAACATCAAAAGCTGAAATTGATAAACAAAAAACCCCAATTCAGAAAAAGGAATGATCTTGAAAGCTTACCTTTGGGTGCTCAGAGGGGGTTCGGAACCTGAAGTACACCAGAGCTAAACAACAAGAATCCCAGAACTTAGCGATCCTCCAAAACCTCAGAAGAGATATTTAGATGAGGGTTTCGGATTTTGGAAGAGGGTTTGATTTTGTATGCTAGGACGAAGGATCTTGTTTACGTCTGTGGCTACGTCAAGACGAAGGCGCAACACAATTTTTGTGTGATAATGACAATCCCCGCACACGGGAGTTTATTTAGGCTTATATTAAACTATTCCTTATTCCGATTTCCATTAAGTTTCGTTTAGTTTCAATGAATATTTGTTGGTTTGTTAATTAAGGTATGTCTATTCTTTATCCAAAGTATGTTGTCTAGAGGTAAAAGTTATCAAATTTCTACACAAGTTCATAAAACTTAGTTGGTTTCTTGTTGGATAGGATGTACGTAGTTAACATGGTCCAATTCAAAGGTTTTGATAATATCTTAAGAAAGCAAAGATTGAGGTGAAAATTGTATTTCTTATTCATCACTAGGGTTTTAATATATATAGATTTACAAAAAAAAATATCAGTGTAACTTTTTGATGCGGGATAAACGTAATTACCATCCAAATAAGAAATAATGTATACAATATTTCTTAATACTCCTCAAACTGGAGTGTGAAGATCGAGAATACCCAACTTGCTAAGCAATGCTTGAAATTGAGCATGTCCTAGAGCCTTGGTGAAAAGATCAGGTTGTTCCTTCGTAGAAACATAAGAAGTAACAGTAACACCTGAATGAATGAGGTCACGAACAAAATGACAATCAACTTCAATATGTTTTGTTCGCTCATGAAAGACAGGATTGGCAGCAATATGAAGAGCATCTTGACTGTCACAAAATAGTCGCATGGGAGTTGAGTGAATGACCCCTAAAGAGCGAAAGAAAAGCTTTAACCCATATAGTTGTCAACAAGTATAAGCCATAGAACAGTATTCAGTTTCAGTAGAGGATCGTGAAACAGTAGCTTGCTTCTTCGTCTTCCAAGAAACAGGCGAGTGACCAAGCATGAGAAGGTAACCAGATAAAGAATGTCGAGTAATGGGACAAGATGCCTAATCGGAATCATAGTAAGCAGTCAATTGAAGGGAACTGCAAGCGGACAAGAATAAATTTTCACGTATATAACATGATCTTAATTACGTGAAATATTAAAGAATGATCTTAACGATGATCTTAACATAGTCCAGTTCATTATTTACATTTATAATATTATATTAAAGAATATGTGCACTATGTGTTGGTAAAAATCTACAACTATGTGAACAATAAGAAATATATATATATATATATATATATATATATATATATATATATAATTTAGTCATATTTTTAGTTTTTATTTTTTTAATTCAGCTTTTTTTCCATATTGGGTGTGTATATATTCGTCATTCGTATCTATTTCGGATCAAGAGTACCTAAATTCTGGTTTCATTAGGGTTCGATTCTACTTCTGATTTTGAGTCAATTTCGATTTGGGTTCATTTCGATATCGATACTATTCATTCAGATTCATTAAGTAATTTCAAATTTTGGGTTCTCGAATCAGATATCACTATTCAGGTTCATCGGTCGGGTTTAAAGTCTGAGGGTGTGTTTGGTTGGACAAGTTTTTACAAAACTTGGACTATCCAAGTCCAGTTTTGTAAAATCTTGTTTGGTTCACCAAATTTTTCAAAATCCAGACTTGCAAAATCCTAAAAACCAATCAAAGATTTTGTTCTATACTCACAAACTCAACCCAACCAAACAAGGATTTTGCAAAATCAGACTTTCAAAATCCCAAACAAAAACCCAAACTCTCAAAAACCCAAAACAAAATCCAGACTCTTAAAAACCTTGCGAACCAAACACACCCTGACTATCTACCCATGTTCGATAATATTTTTCCAGATATAGATCTACCATTGTAGGGAGTAATAATGAAACATCAGGCTAGTCTGCATTCTATATTCAACCAAGTTTCAACTTGGCCCATAACTTATTTCCCACTTATTAGTCCATTTTGCAATCTGCATTTCAATTGGAGAAATAAAATAATCATAGGTAAATAAAATGTAGAGTGAAAATAAATATAAAAATATTGAGTCCATCTTACAAAGTATTGGGTTCTTTAATAATTTAAAACTCTTCATTAAAAGTTTGATTTTATCATTTGCAAGAACTTTTAATTTAAACACTAAAATTTCACTTAAATGGCAAACACCTTATTATTGTACTTGTAGAAATTAACAATTGAAATATACAAAATTTCACAAAGTATCAGAAAAGATCAAGAGATATTGATAGAACTACCTCAAAAGGCAAAGGTGTGTTGTCGATTTCACCGTATTAGGTTTGTCAATATTGTCACCGGTGCGTACAATCAATATACGCTACTCACAGAATCAAATTAACAAACCCAATTCCAATCCCTTCAACTATTACAAATCTAATTCGTATGAGCCAACGAATCCATTTTCAAGCCTAGGAGGTAGGGATACCGACAATCCCTACGTTAGACCTCCCGCACATAATTACAGAGCAAGTTGCGCTACATCCGAGTCTCCTCAGACCACCAGCACAAACCCCCGAAGTTCTGTACCTGTGACCAACACCTCAGGAGCTAGTCCTCCTGAGAATCGGTCCATCTCGAGCCTCATCAACCTTTTCATATAGTGTAGCAGCACCTCGAGCTATCATCCAGACAGTTGCTGTCGAAAGCAAGGGGAATAGAGTTAACCCCTGAGACCCCTCATCACCGACCGGAGCAAGTAGAGTATAAATAGCGTACACGGAATACCATGAGAAGATTCCTTGCTAACTAAGCTAAACGCTAGTGTAGAAGTAATCCCTCCCACGGAGCCGAAGATATGATGTTTCTCCCTGATGAAACCATCACCTTTTCAGAATAAGATGCAGTTCCCAATCAAGTCCCTCATTCAGATCCTTTGGTTATTTCTGCTACCATTAACCGCACATTAGTCAAACGCGTCTTTATCGACGATGAAGGTGGTGTTGAAATCATGTTCTTTGACCATTTCATAATGTTTGGGTCTAACCAAATATGACCTTCGACCTACGAGCTCGATTTCGAGATTCACTGGGAATCCCGTAGCACCGTAAGGGGAAATCACACTGCACAAGTTGCGGATGGCTATCGCAGCCTAACTCTCAACTGTACCTTTGTGGTGGTCGATTCTATCACACCGTTCAACATCATACTTGGTCGACCTTGGATGTGCCGAGTTAGGGCAGTCTGGTCCCCTTACCACCTCGTTATGAAATTTCCTAGGGCAATGCTATTTGCATGTTCTATTTTACTTTTGCAGTCCGTATTATTTCCAGGAAATACGAATACACCCTTGATCAAGTGGCTAAAGTTTGAACAATATAAATTAATAAGGGCAATCTTGTCAGTTCCAATCAAAATACAGACTGCATTAGTAAAACAAAATTGTAAATAGGAATTCCGAATTTCCTACAAGCCAAGGAGTGGCTGCAGTGTGAGGAGACCAAGGGTAGCAAGGAGATGCATAATTTCAGCCATTAAGAGTTTAGAGAGAGGCAAAGATGAATCTTCTACACATGAAATCCTGCAGTTAGACACTAGCTGCTACCCTAGTCCCAACCCTTCATACACCTCTTTTTATCTTCTTTTTTTTTTGTTATTTTTGTTTCTAGAAATTTAGAAATCCCCACATTGTTTAGTAAACAGAACTGTCTACACTCTACAGGCAATCTGTTTTTGCTTTTTATTGAGACCTCTCACATTCCATACCAATAGATTACTAATTGTCATTAGGTTGATCAGTCAAATTAGAAAAACTTTTTTTCTCAGTTTTTCCTTCATCCCTTGCTTTACCACATGTCATAGCCCTGGTGATCCTTGGGCATGCTTATCTTCTCCATAGGTTCCTTTCCTTCCATAAGCTCCATTCCCATGTTTTGAGCTTTGTAAGCTTTTGAGCTTGGTTCCTGAGGTTTGGCCCTTGTCAGGCTTCTGCACCACTGGCTTTGGTGTAGGTTGAACTGGGACACAATATTGTTGTACCTCTTTTGAGACGTACTGCTGCTTTACCTCCATTACTTGGTCTTCATTTGTAGGCATCCTCACCATGACCGATTGTATGGCACTTGGCACACTGCATTAGTTTCCACTCATAAACCACTAAATTGTGCTGAATCACATCATTCTCATCAATGTAGGTAATCTTGTCAGGTTCTTTAGCTCCAATTTGTCATTTCAATTAAGACCCTTGCATGTTTCATCCCGTCCATCTCCAATGTATTTGGATCCATCCTAATGAGGATTTCTAGAGTGCTAACCAGTCTACATATATTCTAGGCTCCCAATAAACCTTGTCCAAACCTGGTAGCTTAATCTATACTGGGACTGAATCCAAAGCATCCAGATCCATATGGTGCTTCTAGGGTTTCGCCAATATTGGTTTATTGTCCGGTAGCAACATTCCTCTTTCCACGACCATGTCTCTTTGTATCTTAAGTATGAATTCACCATGAAAACCCCAAGTTTAACCTGCCAGACTCTCTCCAATTGATTATGCCAAATCTTCTAAAGAAAGTTTCAGCTACAATAAGAGGGGGTGATCTTCAATTACCTTACAGACAGTGACAGTTTCCCACTTTTTCAAACTATGTTCTACGTTAGTTATAGGAATTTTAGCCATTTGAATACCATCAACAAGCTCATGGCTATAGAATTTTACCTCATCTTTTTGCTCATCAAAAAGGTTGACCCAGCATGTTACTCGAGTCTGCCCATCCTCTTTGGTCTGCAAATCTGCCCCCAATTCCATATCGGTTTGCCTAGATTTGCAATTGGCTCAATTTCGTCCAGGCCCTGATTTCTAACTCTCCCCGTAATCTTTGGTTGGGTTGTTGTGCAGAGATCCTTCAGACCAGCAAACTTTGCATCCTGCTGCACTGAAAGATTGCCGTTTCTCATTTCCTCCACCGAGGACCTGATTGCCAGATTCGAGCCGTCACTTGTGAAAGGCTCGATTGCCGACTGGCTTTCTTCTTATTGTTCGACTTCCCCATGGTGGCAGAATTAGCGAAGGCTACTTTACCAGTCGATCAATCATAAAAAGTACGAGCTAATCACACATAGTATTGGTGTTTCACCCATAGTCAAGTCGCCCATTATAGTGCTTCATTAATGGACAATATACAATATTATTGTTTAAAGAATGCAACTTTTGTTTAAAAAATTGACGAGTCAAATTTAATAGGCTTAATAGTAACTACATTCAGATGAAAGGTTGAGATTAATATTTACTTCCTTAAATTTTATGATGTACATGTGCTACTATATCCTACATGCCCAAAGATTCAAAAAGGGGAATCAACATATTTGATAAATATTTGTGAGATTGATTTTAAACATCACAATCCACCCAAACTTATTTACATATATTTATAAAATGGAAGGTTATTTCTTATTACAAAGAAGCATAAAGTTGCCATAATTTCTACCTTAATGTTCTTGCATCCGTACTTATTACACAACAATATCCACATTTGAAACAAACTCATACGGATTTTACTATCCATATGGACACTAATAATAATAAATTACAACTTTTGTTGAACATATAGTTAAGTAAAAATAATGGGTTCAACAGATTCTATATTTAGATGAGGGATTATGAAGATTTTCCTCCTAAAAATCATGCCGCACATGCATTCCCTACCAACTAATGCACATGCGCCAAGATTAACAACAAATAGTGGGAAAACTAGGGACTCAAGGGGGAACATGAATAAAATATAGGGAAACTTGTGACCATGAATTTCTAACATCACAATCCCCCACTTATTTACATAACTCTATAAAATGAAAGGTTATGCTTGTTACAAATAAGCATGTAAAGTCAGCAAAATTTCTACCACAATGTTCTTTCATCTTAACTTATTAAACAAACAATCTCAATATCTAAAATAAACTCATTCGGATTTTACTTCACTAGTGGACTGTATATAAAAAAATGCAATTTTTATTGAATATATAGTTGTGTCAAAAATAGTGGGTTCAACAGTTTTCTATATTTATATGAGGGATTGAGAAAATTTTCCTCCTAAAAATCATGTTGCGGATGAATTGCCTACCAATTACTGCACATATAATCAAGATTAACAATAAATTGTGGGAAAACTAGGATTCAAAGGGGAAAATTCAGAAAATAGAGAAAAGGTAGTAACCTTGAATTTCTAACATCACAATCCCCCACTTATTTACATAACTATGTAAAATGAAAGGTTATACTTGTTACAACGAAGTATACAAAGTCTTATATCTTTGAGTAAAAAATAGTGGGTTCAACGACTTTCTATATTATATATGAGGAGAAGATTATCCTCCTAAAAATCACGCCGCACATACATTGCCCACCAACTACTGCACATATGACAGAGATTGACAACGAATAGTGGGAATGCTCGGGACCCGAAGGAGAAAAATCAGTAAAATATAGGAAAACTTGTGACTTTGAATTTCTAGCATCACCACCTCCACATACTTATAAAACTCTGTAAAATGAAAGACTATCCTCGTTACAAAGAAGTATACCAATAATTTTTTTACTACAATATTTTTTCATCTTAACTTATTACATGCAATCTCATGATCAACCTCTATAGTAAAGGCATCATACACCTATTTTGCTCTCTATATGCAAATTACATAGTCTATATTCCAAGTTTTATTTTTATATGAACATGTTATTCCTTTTAGACTCGTTACTCATTCAAATTATTGTTGAGTAGATCTAAACATCCTTTAATAATCACATGACCATCACATAAATTTGTAAAGTATCGTACCAAAAGTAATTTTGTAAACGAAGAGGGAGTGTAGAGGGCATCATTTTCCTACTAGACTTCAAATGTTCTTATAATCAGCTAAAAAAGACATGCATGAGAGTTAACTCTTCCATTTAGAAAAATACGAAAGCCAGTTCCCTCATCACGCGCTTCCAAATTAACCATACGCATGAGAGAAACATGAAGACGTATAGATACGCATGCATGTGCTGGGATTTAAAAAGATGTGAACTGTGCAACTTCATCACAGAGAAAATACAGAAATGTGAATGCCTGAAATGACAAGTGAATGAGAATTTGAAGTACTTGAATAACTTTGTCGGATTTTGTAAACTTCACTGGAGCACTCTATGAGAATTGCCCCACAAAAATGGAAAAACGAGTCGTTCCGACGAAGATTTCAAGAACATAATCTTGGCTTCTGCAAACAACACTACTACAGAAATGACCAATTACTTCTACTTCTGGAGTACAATTAACTTCGCCAAGGTGGCGTAGTGAAAAGAGGCATAGTTGAAAGTATTTCTTTTACTTCGGCGAAGTGAAAAGATTTTTAACCGATAGCGGTACGCTTTTGGCTTGAATTTAGTTTTTAGAAATTTGAGACAAAATCATGCCGATCTCGATTCGGTCACTCTGCAAGAAATCAAAATGAACATATATCAAACCGATCTCGGCACTTAGATTTCATGTCAATACCGGAATGAGGAATATCATATCGTTGTCAGCTTGGTCACTGCTATTTTCTCTTTAACCGATAGCCTTTGCTTTCAGTTCGCTCTCGGGTACATTTTGGTGAACAGGTATCGGCTTGCAAATTTAGCATCTCTGACCACAGCGGTATCAGTTCGTGAAATTTGATGATATATTCGATCAGTTAAATTCAGCATCTCTGACGACAGTGATATCAGTTCGTGAAATTTGATTATATATTCGATCAGTTATCGGCTTGCAACTTTAGCATCTCTGACCACCACGATGTCAGTTCGTGAGATTTGATTATATTTTCGAACAGTTATCGGCTTGTGAATTGTGCATATCTCTGACCAAATCGATAACAGTACGAAGAATTTGATAGTATTCGCGAACCGAGAGCTAAATCAAGTTTAGTGAATTCCCAAACTCAAATCATATGGAAATAAACCGAAGTCGAATGTTTCTCAAATCTAAAATAACAATATCGAACAAGATCATGAATACTAAAATATATATTCAATAATTCTCTTTCAAAAAATACAACATGAATAAACCAATACTGAAAGCTTAAATTGTTTCTAAATCTACAAGTTACATTTCAATTGACTAAACAATATTAAACTATAGTTGAAGTTCAAGGGTTTCAATTCAACTGAAAAAACTCAACTCTCACTCAACTCAATCGCCAAGCATTGCCAGGTAGTCCAAAAGAAGCTGAGATTTCGAATGGCCAAAAGAAGGACTTGTGGCGGCAGCATCATTGAATGTAAGCTTCGATTTTTCAATGTCCCTTCAAACTCCAATCAAGAAAACTGTTACCGGCAGCTTCTCCATGTTCCTTCCAGACCTATAATATTTTTAAAAGAACAAAAAGGCAGAGAAGTAATTTAATCATGCTCAAACAATCCTACCTCTCCCTCCAGAACCTTCAAACTTGAACCTTGTGCTAATATATTCATCATAAAAATGTATTGAACAACTATAACATAAACAGATATGCATAGAAAAACCAAAAAAAACTGAAGTTTCTGTATGTTTACCCTAAATTTCATCAAAAGCACCCGAACTATGATATATAGTAACTGGATCTAGTTTTCGAACTGATCCTTAGGGCCTTTCTCTTGAGCTGGTACAATCGGATCTCTAGGGACCCATATGGAACTGCCCTGATGATTGGTCATCGGAGGTCCGTCGTCATAGATATGGCGATGAAATCTCATCGGAAATCCTCATACACGTACAGTACGAGCTGCACGTCTTCGTGCTCCGTCCACGGCCCTAAACTTGAGAGATATGAGCGGGAGGGAGTCGAGATCAACGCCGCGAGTTATTCCGCCATTGATTAGAGATTTTACAGTGATGACGGAGAGAGGAGAAGCGGAAAGGAGTGACACGGTTCTGAGAGAGAGGAGAGGCGGAAGAGAGTATATTTTAGATAAAGGTACTAGGGTTTTACATGGACGGCTGGGATTAATTGGTAAATATGAACGGTTTAGATTTAAAATAATAAAATATTATTATATTTATTCTCTTAGTTAAATTTTCTTTAATTATTTACAATAATACAATTATACTATAATGTACTATATTATTCGAAAATTTAGTGTAATAGATAAATTCATCCTAAATATGTTTTTCTAATTCAAAACCAAAAACTAATTCATCCTAAATATGTTTTACCAAAAATTAAGTGTAATTACAATTATCATTCATATCTAAGGGGTGAAATATTTACTAATCTCAAAATTTTGAAATTATCACTCATTATATAAAATATTGATAAAAATAAATGTGTTATAGTTTTTTATCAAAAATATTAATTGTAAACAAATTTGCATTTTTTGGTTTTATTATTATTGTAATTTATCAAAATAACGTACTTGCCAATAAACATGAAATATACCTAAGTTTATATTCACAACAATCTTTCAATATTGTGTGAGTAAATTAAAAAAAGAGACTAATAAGACAAGCAAATAAAATGGTATGTAGTTGTGTAAATTTCTAATGGAGGTGCAGTCAATTGATCGGAAAATGTTACGTTTTTAGTTTTTTTTTTAAATTTAGTTTTTTGACCCAGTTATCTCTTTCAATAAGTTATTTACTAAACACGTTTGGGTTGGTCAAATATGTGATTTGTCTCAAAAAACTAATTTTGATTCGAAAAGTTGTTTTCCAAACACTCGCGCATACTCAGTTTAGTTATTGTTAGGGTCAAGTAACACTTGACCTTTTATTAGTTATACTTAAAGAAATTAATTTATAAGAAGTCAAGTAATCTTTGACTTTATAATTAGTTATACTCAGTTTAGTTAGTGTTCATAGTAAGTAAAGTAAGATTTCACCTTTGATTTAGCTACATTTAGTTTTATAGAAAGCCCAGCACTGGTTGACATTATATCGGTGAAACTCGTTCTAGTTACTACTCCCTCCGTCTAAGTTCAAACTTCACAAATTGACCTGAAATATTTTTGACCATCAATATCTTTATTTGTGTGTTATTAGTGTAGGATTGACCCAAAAAAATTGACATGAAATTCTGATATCATGAAAATACACGTTTTAACAAATCCAATAATATCTTATATTATCATATTTGATTAATTATGCTACTTCAATTTGTATCTGAAAACATTCAATTTTGACTAAATGAATAGAGATTTATGCAGTTTGAGCTGAAATAGAGGGAGTAATTTTTAAGTCAAATGAGCCCAAACATTTGTATAGTCAACTTAACTTAATAGTGTTTATTGAGTGTAGTAGGGTAGACCTTTGATCATAGCGTTTTAGAGTGTAAGCTAAATTTTATTAGCATCTTGAAAATCGAGTATTTACTTATTAATTTGTTGGGGGGGGGGGCTAGATAATTTCATGGAGCTATAGGGTTTAGAAATTTCGCGAAATCCGGTATGGCTTGAAATCGCTTCGCCTTCGGTTTTCGGAAATCTAGTGACCCCGATTCGATATCTTGTTTGATTTTTAGTTCGTTTAAAATACTAACTTAGAGCTGCTTAAATGATGCCCCCACCGTCGCTTCGATTATTATACAATAAGATGTTTCGAGTCATCACTTATCAGAGACATCGTTTCGATATCACGTTCGATATTAGTACATTTAAACTCAAACCTTTATCGGAATGACATCAATGAAATTGGTATTTTCTCGCCTTCTCTTCACTTTTTATTCAATAGGACGTTTCAAGTCATAACTCATCAGACATCATTTTGATATCACGTTCGATATCGGTACATTTAAACTCAAACCGTTATCGGAATGACATCAATGAAATTGATATTTTCTCGCATTCTCTTCGCTTTTTATTCAATATGACGTTTCAAGTCATCACTCATCCGACAACATTTTGATATCGGTACATTTAACATCAAACCGGTATCGGAATGACATCAATAAAATTTATATTATCTCGCCGTCTATTTGCTTTTTATTCTATACGACATTTCGAGTCATCACAAATCCGACAACGTTTTGATATCGGTACATTTAAACTCAAACCGGTATCAGAATGACATCAATCAAATTAATATTTTCTCGCATTCTCTTTGCTTTTTATTCAATACGATGTTTCGAGTCATCACTCATCCGACTTCGTTTTGATATCGGTACATTTAAATTCAAACCGTTATCGGAATGACATCAATTAAATTGATATTTTCTCGACTTCTCTTTGCTTTTTATTCAATACGATGTTTCGAATCATCACTTATCAGACATTGTTTCGATATCACGTTCGATATTGGTACATTTAAACTCAAACCGTTATCGGAATAATATCAATGAAATTGATATCTTCTCGCCTTCTCTTCGCTTTTTATTCAATACGATGTTTCGAGTCATAACTCATCAGACATCGTTTCGAAATCACGTTTGATATCGGTACATTTAAACTCAAACCGTTATCGGAATGACATCAATGAAATTGATATTTTCTCGCCTTCTCTTCGCTTAAAACAATATGGCGTCATGTGTATTTATAGAGTCGAAAACGGTACGATATGTATATGGTTTCGATATATTTACGCTCAAACCGCTAACGGTTATTATCATTCATTTACTTCGGTGTGAAATAAAAAATGTACTTTTTAATTCGATTTCATAGAATTGGAAGTAAAAGTTTTTTTATTACTTCAATTACATGAATATCGAAGTAAAAAGAACTTTTAACTTTGATTTTCATGAAAGTGAAGTAAAATGGGCGAAGTAAAAAAACTTTTTTGTAGTGCAATACGAATATATACACGGAGAAGAAAGCTAGCCCCAGTACGTGAATCAGTTTATTGTACTGTTAAAATGAAAGGATTTTGATGTTATTTCAATCATGCAATTAAATAAACTCTTTAACCATAATTTATGTTAAAAAATTAGTTTTATTTTCAAAAAAGTGCAGATAAACTCATAAATTTATATAGTAAATATGTAATCTGCAAATTTCAAAACTAGCAGAACAGTTCATTTTATAACACGTCATTCAATGACAGAAATAAAGATATTTTTAATGGTAGGCGATATATACAATAAAAGAACCACTTAATCACAAGTAAACACCTAAATAAAATTATAAACAGTAAACACTTAGTCGCCGGATTTTTAGAAGGGCGGACGACCTCTCCCTCATTGATGCCATTGTCCAAATTTTATGGCCAACAAATGCTGATATCAGTGCCTGAATTTCCATATTGATATGAGCAGCCGATCGACATGATTTTTTACGTACACATTTCATATAGTAGTATAACATGCATTTCAATTCAATGCCAAATAATTATTGTCCAAGCCAATACAGCTAATTAAGGTGATCTGATGTTTTCTGAATGTGTATTTTGTCTGAAAACCTAAAGAGACTAAGCCAATTCAAATTACACTTGCAAGATTAACGTGCTACGTACTTCCATGCAAAGAATTCATTATTTTTCTTAAATCCTCACCACTGTTTAAGAAATCATTATTTTTATTTTTCTCATATCACTTTTCCATGTATATATATATGATTCATCGATTCTTGCCATTATACAAACTCAAGCATATCTTGCATGTAAAAGGCTCTCTGCAATATCCTCACCGGGATTTTTGAAATATCGTGATAGTTTTTGGACGGGAGATAGGAGCTCTCCCCGGTCCAGTCCGAGACAGTATAGGAGCTGATATAAGCTGGATCATTAGTTCATGAAATCATCAAAGCTAAGAGCATATGATGTTTTTGTGATTAAATGATTCAGCAGCTGTGGTGATATGGGCTCTGGCCCATATCTAGGCTACGGCCCAGAGTGTAGTCCGGTCCATAAAAGGACAGGACCACTACCTCTGGGTTGGAGGCTGACCGCTCACAACTATAAATACAGCTTTGGACTTGTGGAGAAAGGTATGTTCTATCAGATAAAAACTCTCTCAATATATCCTTATTCTCTCTCCTATTCAAAGGCCCCTCTTTCATCATCACGCCGGAGTAGCTATCCTCGGGATACTCCGGGGCGTTGTTTTGCAGGACTTTAGGTGAGAGCGCGCGGAGCACGGACAAAGCCTCATCCGGGCCAGAGACCCGTCATCGATCCGGACCGGGACTGGAAGCTGGTAGCATCAGTTGGCACGCCCAGTGGGACCTTAAAAATTCCAGTTACAAGTTACGTTCATGCCGCCGCGCGGACGACCAAGAAAGAACCCTCTCCCAGCTGAGGAGGAAGCGGGAGGAGGGCCAAAAACCAGAAAAGCCGCTACAGTTAGAGCTCAGAAGATAGCAGCGGAAAAGGAACGGATTCTCCAAGCCAAACAGGCGGCAGCAGAGAAGAAGGCCGCGGCTGAGGAGCGTCGGCGACAGCGCCTAGCAGCGGAGAAGGCGAAAGGGAAGAAGCCAGCTTCCGAACGGACTCTGGCTGATATACAGCGCGAGGCTAGAGAGCGACTGCGAGCGGCACGTGAGGCACGGAATCAGAATCAGTCTGATGATCAGGCGTCGTCGGAAGGGGATGAGACGCCTGATCCGGATCGTCCTGAGGGATCCGGTTCTGAGGAAGCCGAGGATTATGAACCTGAGGAATCTCCGGAAGGGTATAGCACGGAAGGCGATGCTCAGAGCCGGTCGATTCGACCTCGAGTTGGGCGGAAGGCCGGACGGGAGGAGCGTAAGCGTCATGATTCCGGACTCGGAGGCAACATCCTGAGGACAAACATGACGGAGTATCAACAGTTCCAGGAGTGGAAGGCAGCTCAACGAGGTGAGGCGGACAAGCCGCCTCCGGATCAACCGAGAGCACCAAACCTAAACCCATACCCGGGCGGACATCAACGGCAGACTGCTGGTTTGAATCCGAACGCACCACCTTACTGGGGAGCACAAACCCAGCAGGGATACGGTACCCAGCAGGGCTATGGGATGGGTGCACCCGGAGGACAACAACAGATGATGTTCGGGATGCAACCCGCCGGAGGACCCGGGGGTCAGCAGCAGATGATGTATGGGATGCAGCCTGCCGGAGGAGGATTCCCCGGAGGTTTTAGTTTTCAAACACCTTTCTGTCCGGATTCCATTGAAGACCGTCTCAATCGCTTAATCGGACGGAACGGGATCGGGCCACAGTCACCTTGGGTTCCGGAGGTGTTAAGTTTGAAGTGGCCAGCCGGAACCAAGGCTCCGGACGGACTACCTACCTACAACGGAGAAGGCGATCCGGAGGAGTTCGTTCATACTTATGCAAGTATCATGATTGCTAGGGATATTCCGGAAGAGCTACAGTGTAAGATGGTACCTTCATACTTACGGGGCAACTGCTTAACATGGTTCAAGGGTCTGCCGAACGGTACACTCCGACATTTTTGGGATTTCGCCATAGCCCTGGTCCGGCGCTATTCCGCTATGAAGCACACATTTGTAAACCTCGCCACGGTCCTGGCAATGAGGCAGCTGGAGACGGAGACTACCTGGGAATTCTACACCCGGTACATAGCTGCGACGATGAAGGTGGTGGACCGGCATTTGCAGGAGAAGGCCATTATCCACAACTTCGTCAACGGACTGAGGGACAACGCTTTCTACATCGAGCTCATGAAGAATATGCCTACGTCATATTACCACCTCCAGTTGGTAGTAGAGATGCATTGTACGGTGCATGACGCCAACCAAGTCCGGATGACAACAGTGGGCTTTTTCGAGCAAAGGTCTCTCACGGTGACAGGGACCCAAACCACTGCTGCAAGGGCTCCGGCCCGGACGGATCAAGTCAGACGAGTACCCGCCCCGGCGACAGCAGCACCAGCACCGGCAGCCGCTGTTCGTCCGACCTACACCCCTCTCTCAAAGACCCGTACGGAGATCCTTGCGGTTCACCGAGGTTTGTTTACGGATCCGCAGCCCATTGTTGGCGTGCCGGCACCAGCAAATGCGGATAAGTGGTGTGAGTTTCATAAGTCACATGGACATACCACGAAGGGATGCAGGGCGCTTCGTTCGGATATTGAAAGGTTAATCGGAGCAGGCCAGCTAAGAGATTGCGTGGCGGGAGAAGGACTCGGACGCCCGGCCCAAGCCCCGGCAGCTGCAGCCGGACAGGGTCGAAAAAGGAATAGGAACAATCGCCCCCGAGGGGGGAACCAAGCTAATCCGGCAAACCCGGCACCAAGACAGGCTGCACCAGCTCCGCCCCCAGCTCAGCCTCGGATGATCAATGTGATAAACGGAATCGTCGGCGACGGACTTTGTTCCATGACGGCGATCAAGGCCAAAAGCAGATACGTGCCTCCGGGTGAGATACAAGAAAAGAGGTTCAAGCCAAGCGAGACTATCACCTTCTCGGATGAGGATCCGGTACCCCCACAGGTTCCCCATTCGGATCCGATGGTGGTAATGGCGGAAGTCGAAGGAGTACTGATCAAACGAGTGTTCGTAGATGACGGTAGCAGTGTGGAGATCATGTTCGCGGCATGCTTTGATCAGATCGGGATCGGACGACAAAACCTAAAACCGTGTCAGACCCCCCTTTCAGGGTTCACCGGACGGACTGTCCATCCGCTCGGAGTCATCCCTTTGAAAGTCACCCTGACGGATTTCGAGGACCCGACGAAGCGGGCTACGGTGGAGTGTAACTTCGCCGTCATTGATGCTGTTTCCCCTTACAACATGATCATCGGAAGACCTTGGCTGTCACAGGCACGGGCTATATGTTCACCTTTCCACTTGATCATGAAGTTCCCCACGGAAAACGGTATCGCATCCGTCCGGGGCCACCAGCAAACCGCTCGGAGTTGCATGCTGACCGCCATCAAGGATGCCCGATCCGGGGAGGGCCAACCCAAGCTGTCCGCCTCGGACAAGGGAAAAGCCAAAGCGGACTTGGTAGGAGCTATCCATGGAGAAGCACCATCTTATGAAGTGGAGGATATGATGGTCGGACAGAAGGGGGTAGTCAGTGTGGGGAAGAACATGCCGGATGACGTTAAGATGGAGTTGCGAAGCCTGTTGGCGGAGTACGAGGATGTGTTTTCCTGGGGGACGGAGGACTTGACTGGCGTTCCGGAGGAGATCGCAGTCCACAAGCTCAATGTCTTTCCGGAGCTGAAACCAATCAGGCAGAAGAAGAGGCCCCTCGCCCCGGAACGCGTGGAGGAGATCCGGGCGGAGGTGGGTAGACTGTTGAATGCCGGAATCGTGGAGGAGATATCATACCCGGAGTGGATAGCAAACCCAGTTCTGGTGAAGAAGCACGATGGCTCGTGGAGAATGTGTATTGACTTCACAGATCTAAACAAATGCTGTCCGAAAGATAGCTATCCGCTCCCCTCCATCGATCAGCTGGTCGAGGCTATTACTGGTTACCAAGTGTTGGCATTCTTTGATGCGCACCGAGGGTACCACCAGATTACGATGGCCAAGGATGACCGCCCCAAAACATCTTTTATCACTGACTTTGGTACTTTTTGTTACAGGAAAATGCCTTTCGGACTGAAAAACGCAGGTGCAACATACCAAAGGATGGCGGACAAGCTGTTTCGGAACCAGATGGGACGGAACCTGGAGGTCTATGTGGATGACATGGTGGTCAAGAGCCGGACGTACGAATCTTTTTTGTTCGACCTCCGGGAGATGTTCGACGTGCTCCGGATGGCGAATCTCAAGCTCAGCCCAGGAAAAAGTACCATCGGAGTAGGAGCAGGGAAGTTTCTTGGCTACATGGTGTCGGCTCGAGGAATCGACGTCAACCCGGAGAAGATATCGGCCCTTATGGAGATGCCTCCTCCGAGAGGGGTGAAGGACGTACAAAAACTGACCGGGTCGCTAGCCGCTTTGAGCCGATTTCTCGCTCGGGGGGCTGAGAAGCAGCTCCCGTTCTTTGACATACTCCGAAGAGCCAAGCCGTTCGAGTGGACCGAGGCATGTGACCAAGCGTTCACGGATCTCAAGGCTCATCTAGCAAGCCTCCCTACCCTTTCCAAGCCGTTGCCCGGAGAAGAGCTTTTCCTCTACATAGCAGCAACGGAACACGCTATAAGTTCTGCTCTGGTCCGAGAAGATGGAAAGGTACAGCGTCCGGTTTACTTTGTGAGCAGGGCACTCCAAGGTCCGGAAACAAGGTATACCGCTTTGGAAAGGCTGATATTGGCATTGGTCCATGCTTCTCGGCGCCTCCGACCATATTTCCAAGGCCACCCGATCACGGTACTGACGAATCATCCGTTGAGACAGATCATGCTGAAGCCGGAAGCCTCGGGACGGATGATGAAGTGGGCAGTTGAGCTTGGAGAGCACGAGATCAAGTACCATCCCCGGAAGGCTATTAAGGGGCAAGCCCTGGCGGACTTTTTGGTAGAAATGACTGAACCTTCAGGAGAGCCGTCCGGATCGGAACCACCCTCTGACAAATGGAAGTTGCATGTGGACGGATCGTCGCATGCTAACGGGGGCGGGGCTGGTGTCCTGCTTACTAGCCCACAAGGAATGGAGTACAGGTATGCTATCCAGTTCGCTTTCCGGGCAACTAACAATGAGGCAGAGTATGAGGCACTTCTGGCCGGACTCCGACTGGCGTTGGAGATAGGGGTCACGGACGTTGAGGTGTACAGCGATTCTCAGATTGTGGTTCAGCAGGTGAATGGAGAATATGAGGCAAAGGAGCGGAGTTTGCAGAAGTACCTTGAGGC
Source organism: Sherardia arvensis (assembly GCA_948330725.1). NCBI lineage: Eukaryota > Viridiplantae > Streptophyta > Magnoliopsida > Gentianales > Rubiaceae > Sherardia > Sherardia arvensis. The sequence continues at coordinate 9,201,613 of OX415244.1, forward strand.
GGTTAAGCCATTACTGGCCAAGTTCCGTGGCGTTACCATAACACAGATCCCTCGCGAGGACAACGGTAAGGCGGACGCTTTGAGCAAACTTGCTTCTTCTGAGATCAAGCCAGACGCGGAGAGCAACCTAATGATGGAGACCCTATCCGCCCGGAGTTACGACGTCCCACTAGTGGCAGCAGTGGAGGTGCAAAAGGAGTCATGGATGGCCCCCTTCTTCGACTATTTGCAGCACGGAAAGCTCCCGGAAGACAAGGCACTGGCACGGAAAATCCGACAGAAGGCACCGCACTACACCATAGTTGATGGAACCCTGCTCAGACAAGGATATCTCCAACCATGGTTAAGGTGCGTAGACTCGGATGAGGCAGCTCGGATTGTGAAGGAGATGCACGAAGGACCGAACGGTAGCCACCAGGGAGCCCGGACCATAGCGAGAAAGATAATGTGCACAGGCTACTACTGGCCGACCCTGTTCGAAGAGGCACAGAAGTACGTCCGCTCCTGTGTGCAGTGCCAAAGGTTTGCTCCGCTCATTCATGTTCCGCAAGAAGAGAGGGTCGGGATCACCGGCTCGTGGCCTTTTGATAGATGGGGCATCGATCTGGTCGGACCCTTCCCCTCCGCTCCGGGAGGATTCAAGTACCTGATAGTAGCAATCGACTACTTCAGCAAATGGGTTGAGGCCGAACCTCTCACAAACATCCGTGGCAGCACTTGCGTTAAGTTTTGTTGGAAGAACATCATCTGCCGCTACGGAATCCCCAAGTACATCGTCACGGATAACGGAGCTCAGTTTGAGAATGACCCGTTTCGATCTTGGTGTAAGGAGTACGGAATTACGCAGCGACTCACATCGGTTTACCACCCGCAGGCCAACGGTCAAGTGGAAGTTACCAACCGGACAGTGGTGAACGGATTGAAGACTCGTTTGCAGGGGGCACGAGGAAACTGGGTCGATGAGCTGTCAAGCGTTCTTTGGGCATACAGGACGACCGAAGGATCCGCCACGGGCCAGTCGCCGTACAGTTTGGTATACGGGGCGGAGGCAGTCTACCAGCTGAAGTGGGAGTCCCCAGTCTCCGGACCCTAACTTGGGATGAAGACCAAGCCGGACGGAGCTCTCCGCTCGGATCAAGCAGGCTGCTGGATTTGGACCTCCTGGAGGAAAAACGAGAGCAGGCAGCGCTGCATGAGGCCAAGGTGAAGGAGCGGATGAAGCGTTACCACGACAAACGTGTCAGGAAGGAATCATTCGTCCCCGGAGATTGGGTGATGAGGAGGAATGATAAAAGTCTGAAGGAGGCCACTGGCAAACTGGCACCAAACTGGGAAGGTCCGTACCAAGTCACAGCCTCATATCCGGGTGGGAGTTATGAGCTGGCGGATCAGTCCGGACGTGCAATCCCCAGAAGGTGGAACATCACCAACTTGCGAAGGTTTTACGGAGCATCCTGAGTAGGTATGCTTTCCGATACAGTTCTTTAAACTGTCTTTTCTTTTCAACAAGTATGTAGTTCCGGGTCCTCTGGTTAGGGTTGAGCCTAGGATTCCGTTCCGACCTATTTACTATGTACTTGGCTCCGGCCGCATTTAGACAAAGGGTATGTCTAGCCGGAGTACGATTATTTGAATGAAGAGTTGTTAAATTTTATACTTGTTCAATTTTACTATGTACTATTTTTCAATTCCGCACAATTAGAATCCTCCGGATCGTTTGGACAAACGGACGGAGTGAGCAAAGTCGAACAAATAAAGTCCTCCGAAGTGTTTGAATAAACCAACGGAGGTGAGCAAAACAAAAGGATAAAACGGTTTGATCAGACAACAAGGAAAAGCGCTTGAATAAGCTATCTCGACATACAAAGAAATTACATTTGAATAAATGATACATTGGTACAATCTGCTACGTCCGGACGGACGCAGAAACAAAAGAAAAATAAAACCTATCTATTCGGCCACGGTATATCCCAATCGATAGGAGGAGAGGTGGGCTCCGGAGTAGGAGGTTCCGGAGTAGGAGGTAACATAGCTCCGTTCTCTGGAGATGGAGGCCTTGCGTCTTGAACCCTTTCCTGATTCAGGGCAGTAGGAGTCTGCTCTGGAGTGTTGTCCTCAAGATCGTGGACCTCATTCTCACTGCTTTGAGCCACTGGTCCTCGATACGGAAAGGGAGGGATGGGCGGAAGTTCCGATGGACCAGCTCCATCCGGATCAGAGCCAAAGATCTCGTCCGAATCAGAATCGGAGAACTGCATGGTCTCCTTTGTGACTTTGGCTTTCCCTTTGCCCTTGACCGGAGGCCCAGCTCGAGACGGACGGAAGGGATTCTGGCTCGGATATCGCGAAGGAGAGCGAATCCGAACGGGGACTTGGGGACGGCGAGCTGGTTGGATACTTCTTCCCCTTCCCCCTCCCCTGGCCGCCTGTTGGGCACCCCTCCCCCTTCCCCGTGCTGCCTGCTTCGCCATTCGGTTAAGGACGCAGTTGAGGCCTCGACTGTTCCTGCCACGAGAATTCTGACTCGCTCGGACACGAGTATTCTGGACCCCCCGGAGACGAGCCTGACGTCGCCTCGCCAATTCGGCTAGTTCCCTAATGATAAAGGGACGGATGATGGAGGCATCTTGACGGAGCCGCTCTACGCGACGGGCAGACTCTTCCGGATCGACGGAAACCTGGATGCCAGTATACCTTTCGAAGGTGAAGTCTATCGCCACCTGGCTCGGAATCAGGGTCAGCGAGGGAGGGAGAGTACTGCCAGCATGCATCCGCTTCCACCATTCAATGGCCTCCTCGAACGCAGGACGATACGGAGACTCCCGATCGTTCCACCCCAGCTTAAACATCCGGACGATCAAAGCACTGACGTCACGAGGGAAGTTGCGGTATATGGTCGGAGTGACGAGTCCGAGGCGGAGTCCGGTCAGATGGTATGAGAGCTGCAGGGTCATCAGATTCTCCCGGAGGACCATCACCCGGCCGGCAAGCACTTGATTTTCTTCTTCCAGCTTCAGATAATCTCGTTGGAAATCCGTCCGGCTGGCCAGCCACTTCAACTTCTCGGCATAGAACGGAAGCAAGGACCAGACTAAATCCAACTCGGTTTTCAGCTTGGCCTTGTAGTCTTCATGCTCCGCTTGCAGCATGGAGATCGTCTCGTCCGCATCACTGGTCGCGCTGATCCGCTCGCGAGCAAAATCCCGACATTGGGACAGGGTGCCGAACTCCTCTGATATCTCTCGGAGGCAAGCGGCCAAGGTTGGGATATCCTGAAACTCTTCCATTAGGGACTCCATTCCGGATCGGACGAAGAGCTCGCGGGTTCGCTCCCCATCCATCGTCCATCCGGAAAGTTCCGCCTCCAACTCCGCGCATCTAGGACACGGAGGGCTCGTAGAATGAGAGCTGGCTGGAGAACGATGGTCACGTAAGTCACCAGTCCGGAGAACCGGATTCAGACCTCGGGGCTGCGGACAAGTAAAAACGCAATGAATACGAGAAAATAAAACACAAGTATGGGAGGAATGAAAGACTCGTTTTATAAAAGGGTAGAAAGATTACATCATCCGGAGGGTTGTCATCCCCATCCGAGTCCTCGCTATTGTCCTTCCTACACTAAACAATAAAAGATCAGACCTATCCGGATGAAAGCTATTACACAGAAATTAAAAGCTAAGGAGTGCGCTCTACATCAGAGTCCTCGCTGCGGTTATTGTCGTCATGACCGCCATCTCCTTCCTCATCGTCCCCGGACCGGGCATCGTCGCCATCACCCTCATTGGCGTCCGGAGATCCGTACAGCTGAAGAACTTCCATGTACTTGGCCTTGACAGGAGACTCCGGTTTGGTCCTTTCCGGGACGGGGGGCACCTCGACTTGCAAGTTCACCAACCCATCGTTGAAGGCACGGACTGACTCAGCCGACACCGAGGCTGGACTCTCTTCCGGGCGGGCTTCAAACACCGATAGCACGGAGGGCTGCATCTTCTCGACCCCTCCGCGGTAAAACCGGTCCAGATCATGGTTGTATCGGGCCTGGGCGTCCGGATGATAGTAGAACTTGGTGAACGCCTCCCTTCGGACCTCCGGAACCCAGCCTCGCATCTTCCTGTAGACTTGGTGGGCTGCAAGCTTGTTGGATTCGAGGCAAAGACCTTGCAGGTTCTTCTCGAACGCTTCGCTTTGAAGTACCTTATCCGCGAAGGCAACACACAGATCACGCTGCGCGCCCGGAGAGGAAAGGTCCTCCAGCTCTCGGACCCGGACCTCCGCTCTGGTCGCCCAGGCCTCGGCCTCAGCTGCCCGGGCCTCTGCAGCAGCCAGCTCACGGGTCAGGTTCCCCCTTGTCCGCTCCAGCCCACTTATCTTCTGAGATAACTGGGTATGCATGGCGTGATAAGCCTTGTTGATGGCCGCAGAAACACCCGGAGCAGCGATAAGGTAAGCAGCAAAGTCCTACAAAGAGTTAAATTAGACAAACCATCCACTAAATGGACAAACGATAAACAACAAACAAGGTTCTACCTGGCTGGTCCGGCCAGAAGCGTAGCTACTGTCCGGAGTGTCCTTTTTCGCGGAGAGGTCCGGAATCTCCACCTGCTGGACGATCTGCTTCGCGGACGAATGCTGGCCCGTTTCGGTCCGCCCAGTTGTCTCGGTTTCACGGCGCTGGGACGGAATCCTCCTCCTCGGCTTCTTTGACAGCGGGAGGTCATCTTCCTCATCGGTGGACGGAGGATCCTCAAGGATGATGGCAGCGGCTCGATTGACAGCCCCGCCGCCCGAAACGGAGGACTGTTTCACGGACGCAACCGCGATATTCCTCAAGGCCTCCGCCTTGGCCTTCTCTTCCGCGATCAGCGCCAACTGGCGCTTCCGCTTCCTCTCCTTGTCCTTCTCTGCTTCTTCAGTAGTTGGGGTTTTCATGCCGGTCCCCGAACCGGTTGCCGACTTCTCCTTGTCTGCGGTTTTTGTAGTTTTTTGTCCGGGCGGAGGATTTCCGCCCGTGTTCTTGTTCTTGTTGGATCCGGACTGAGGGTCCACACCCGCCTCGATCTCAGGATACACTGCAAGCAAACAGAAGGGGATAAGCGACAAGAAGCATAAAGCAAGGAGTAAAAAGAACAGAAACTCACAAGAAGTATCCCGGGGAAAGTAGTAGCGGCACTGGGTATAAACGGCCTCCTCAAACGCCATCAGTGGGAAGATGTACTTCCCGTTGATCCAAAACTTGTTCAGATCAATCTGATTGTGGCTCAGTTTGTTGATGTCCGCCACGTCAACCCCGTCCGGACGGAACACCTCCTTGTCTTCCTTCCCCCTCTTGTCATTCCATACGGGGCACGGGTACTTGTCCAGGTTGAAGATGAAGTAGTTCTTCTGCCAGTTTGCATAGTAGTCGTGACGACCCTTGCTGCAGTCCTTCACCCCTTTCCGCTTCTGAAAGGTGAAGACCTTCTCGTCCTTTGTGGCATCCAAATGGTAAAAGGACCGGAACAAGTCGAGGGACGGAGTTATGTCACACCGGTAGCAGTTCAACAGGAAGGCCCGGACGACGGCGATGCAGTTGGGCTGAAGCTGAGCGGGGGAGATATGATAATGCTCAAAGATGTCAAGAAATAACTGAGGAAGGGGGAAAGTAATCCCATAGAAGAAATGGCTCCGGGGGATGGCCGCGACCGCGGTATGATCCCCGTCGAACGGCGTCAGACGGGAGTCGACAGAAAGGGGAACCACCATAGCTCGAACCAGCTCTTTAACAGTGGGATTAATGTTGACGACTTCGCCGGCCTTTGGATCATCGACCTCCGGCTCAGGGTTAATCCCTATCGTGACGTCGACACCCTCAGCAGACATTATGATTGAAGAAGAAAAGGGATGAGAAAAAAGAAGAAGTATTTTGAAGAAACAATTCACTGAGTAGCAGAGATATCGCAGCAGAGTGAAAAGCAAGAGAAGGAAAAAGTGAAAAACGAAAATGATGGAAACAACTCACTATTTATAGACATAAAACTGATAAAGGAGGGGAGCGAGTCCCGAGGCGACATGATTGCTCTCTGAAAAAAAGAGAAGGAATTTATTTGGAAAAGGGAAAGCAAAACTTTTTTGAATTGACAGCGCATTTATGGCGCAGCAAGCACGCATCATTAATACGCCTTAAAGGCACACGCACAAGAAGTACAAACGGCAAGTGCGTACCCAGACGCGCCTGGGCAGGTATTGGGCTCCCGGGACGGACTGCATACCTCCGCCCGGATCCGACAAAGAAAAGGAAAGCGTTCATGATGAGACACGGGATCCCTCCTCCGGATCGCTCTTTCGGCCGGATCCCATGTCTCGGGGGGGCTAGTGGTGATATGGGCTCTGGCCCATATCTAGGCTACGGCCCAGAGTGTAGTCCGGTCCATAAAAGGACAGGACCACTACCTCTGGGTTGGAGGCTGACCGCTCACAACTATAAATACAGTTTTGGACTTGTGGAGAAAGGTATGTTCTATCAGATAAAAACTCTCTCAATATATCCTTATTCTCTCTCCTATTCAAAGGCCCCTCTTTCATCATCACGCCGGAGTAGCTATCCTCGGGATACTCCGGGGCGTTGTTTTGCAGGACTTTAGGTGAGAGCGCGCGGAGCACGGACAAAGCCTCATCCGGGCCGGAGACCCGTCATCGATCCGGACCGGGACTGGAAGCTGGTAGCATCAAGCTGTTTTCAGTTTCTGCTGTCGCGTCTTGGACGGAATGGAGCTCCCTTTATATCCCTTTAATCTTAATTAACTATTTCAAAATATGGTGAATTCTTCGTCATGACACTTTATGTTGAATTTGAAATTTACTATCGATCAGTTTCACAAAATTCTTAACTAATAGTTCTACTCTAGCAAGTATCTTTAAACATGTAGTTCGGTTTAAACACTAAAAGTAAGAACAAAAGAATTGGTTACGCAGTTCGGTAATAAAACACCTACGTCTGCGGGGGCCTTGCCCAGTCTGAAAATCATCCACTAAAATCATTCAGATCAGTTACAATGTTCTCCAAACACTTAACTATCTAAAACTTATCTTATCAGTGTGGATTCGTGAGATCCCCTCACTGCCGGTCAGCAACTCCTTGTTGCTGTCTTGACCACTTCCCCTGAAATATTAAGGCTTGTTGTTTTCAGACTCCTGGCGATGGCAAAGGCCTATTGAACTCCCTTCAATAAGCTGCTCCAACTATAAAGCTATTCTGATCTGCAGAATACTTTCTCGTAAGATGGATATTTGTTGTCGCAATTTCTTTGTATATTTATAGTCCAATGATGTGCTTCCGTGTTGAAATACTCGGTCCTTCAATCACGGCAAGGCTGATCTGCTCGTCCAGCTCATCACAGCTACAAGTAGTCTCCTAGCTATATTCTACTTCTATAGCTAATCCGAGGGAATATAATCTTTCCTTATTTGAGACTAAACCTGACCAAGATACAATTCTATCATATATTGTCTAGCTAATCAAATCAGCATAAAATCAATCTTCACTTATCATCTTGATTTTCTCGAGTATCATCTTTGATTGCATAAAAGTTGTACTTCATCTCCAATATTCTTGCTCGGTTTCTGATTCTGTTTGAGCAAGTGTTTAAACATCGGTATGTTTAAACATGATGACTTCTACAAAATAGCCAACTATATTATGCTGAGTCTTCTGGACTCTTCAGAATTGTATGAGCTGAGATATCGAGGGGTTGAGAACAGATTTTGGCCGAGAAAAGGTATGTTTTACGACGCAGATATTAAACTGGCTATTTGGTCTACTGAAGCTCGTTCAATTTTGCAGTAGTTTCTGCATCAGCAATGAATGCACCACCATCAGGCTCTTCCTCAGGGTTTTCCTGAGTTTCATTTTACAGCAGATTCAATATCCTAGCTAGATCGACTTTCATTGCACATAACTTTCATTTCTGTTCAATTTTATCTTCTAAATTTTGATTAACAGGAAGTCATGTATTATTGAAACGAGTGTTGGTACTAGTAGATGTATCATCGTTGGTAACGAAATGTTAACCCCTCAATTGGGTTTGATATTTACTTTAGTTGATGGTACCATTTTGGCATGGGTATGACCCAACAACGATGTTAGCACATTTAGTTTATGTTTACGCAGGACTTCCCCTTAAGTATTTGGACTTTAAACCGACATATTTTTTAAAAAGGTTATAGTTGAGGGTTTGGAGAAAAATATTAACATTAATTAAAATAATGGAATTTTTTTTAAAAAAATAGTGCCTTTATTTTGGCCTATTTCTGGAAAATATAGGGTTTAAAGAACATTTTTTTTTATAAAAATACACTACATCTCAATGTTATTTTAAAAATGAAACCTTATTTTAATCTATTTTTTGGGGACTAAAGCGCATGCTTTACTTGTTTCATGGGCTGAGCCGGGTCTGTGTTTATGCTAGATAAAATCCGTACATTTGCATGGATAATTACTTAAATCTCATTAGTTATATGAAATTAATTTGTGTATATAATTTATATGACCTATTCATTTTCTTCTTATTCCAACGTATTAACATACCTTGATAAATAAATATGTTTAAGTCATATAAATTTTATAGGATTTGAAAAATTATTTTTTGATGATTTAATTATAAATATTATGATACATAATAGTAAACGAAAAGTTAAATAAAAATGTTTTTATGTACAAAATCGATTGGTCGTGGTATTTTTTGTTTTTTGTTTTAAGATTTAGAAGTTCATCCGCAAGAGTCAATGTTTCATCTTCTAGAAATTTCCTTTGAATTACAATTCAAATGTTTAGATTACCAAAAATATAACTCCAGATATGCTAAAGTGAATTTATGAAGAAGTGGTAAATTAGAATGGTGAAAAAGAGGTATCATAAATAACGCTAGTAAAAAGGAATTTTGTTTAAAATTATTTTTGTTAAGTTTGGGGAAATTTTCTGAGAGCGCCACGTGACAAAAGTGATTTCTTTTAGTAGTTATAAGATTACTATTTTCAGTACTCACTTCATCCCATTTGAAATTGCACACTTTCCTTTTTATAGTAATACTATATTTTCCTCAACTCATTTCTCACATTTTATTATTAAATTCAATATCCATCATACAATACACATTCGAAATTTCAAATTTCATTTTATTTCTCTGCAATTTTGACCAAGACGGTGTGGATAGTTAGAGCAAGGACTATGTGATATTTTTTATTAGTGATTGGGTTGTATTTAGCTGCCCATTACCCGAAATCCATGAGAAACCCACTATGGGTTAGTTTTGGCCTGCATTTAGGCCTGACTCAGTTTGCTGCCAGCGTTTGCAAAAGAAAGGAGCGGCATACCTGTCATGGCGGGCCCAATTGCCTCATTCTCCTTTTTTTTCCTTTTGTTTTATCAAATAAAGACCCAGCATTCTCATCCTTTTTTTATTATTATTTATTGTCAATTATAAACAATTATTTAAATAAAAAATTACAATTATTAGTTTGAATATATTGATGAACTATATGAAAATAAAAATTTTCATATTTATATTAGAGAAAATATTAATAAATATGTTGATGAAAAAATACGGGGATCCGTGAATAGTTGTTGAGTTGATTTTCCATTGTTGAGATGAATTTTGGGTTGTGTTTGAGTGTTGTGTTTGATTAGTTGAATAATTAATGTAATATTATTTAAATTGTGAAACACAAGGGGTTGTGTTTGGATTGTATTTCGATTGTGGATGCTCTTAGGAGGTTTACTTCCACATTGAGTTCTGAGTATTTATATTATCATGATAAATGTTTGAAATCCTGTAAAATGAAGCAGTTTATTTTGTAACGTTTTTTCCAACTTCAGCGGAAAAGCCTTTCATATGTTGCAATCTTTACACTTGATAAGATAGCCTCCGGTTTTCTCAGTAGTGGGGACAATAAATGTAGCAATTAGGATTGCAAATATAAATCCGGTAAATTTGGCATAACCTTTGGAGCTACCTCATGGAACTATATTCTATATCCCTAATAATATTTCCCAACCAAAGCTCGGGATGCTTGGGGAGGTTTAACCCTATAATTTTTTATTCAACAAAAAATATCTAAACCCTAGGGATGAGGAGCATACATCACAGGCTGAGGAGCCATAAGCGCCTGAGGGGCCTGAACAGTATAATTTTGATATCATGTAAACTGTATTTGATTGTCTGATTAGTATTAGAGTTTACAATACCTATTTATAACACATACAAGGGTATTAGGCTAAATAACCAAACTTATCTAAACCCTAGACATATAAGTGCAATATACAGTAATAAAATCGATCCTCTAATTATTCTATTGTCACAATATCAATATTAATGTGGAGTTATGATTTAATATGAGTTAAAAGAGAAGGGTTTGGAAAAATTGATAAAGAATGTTACGCAAAACCCATAGACAAACTCAAGTATTGTTCTAAATATTAAAAATTAGATTTAAAGATAACATTTATAAGTTAAAATAAGTCACAACTGTTTCTCACAAGACTGAAAATGTGTCAATTACTTTAAAGTGAGGTTGTTTCACTTCTTTTTCGATAACTTGGTTTTTGAATTCGGAACATAGTAATTACGCATTTTCGTAAGGTAAATAAAATACTTAATAAGGTGAGCAAGGTATTTTATTCCTTTTTCTCCAAATGGATCTTATCCTCTCTTTTTACTTTTTTCGCTCCTCCTATATTTTTCGAAACACTTTCTGATCTATTTTATTCATCACTATCTTCCCCTTCCCAATTCCCCTTTTTCTGTGTATCGAACATTCTGGGTTGTACTTGTCATCGCTCAAATCGTTGCCAGATTTGCAACTTTCATCATCTGTTCAGTATAAGAAAGCACGGTATCGACAATCTACAGAAGTTGTTTCTGCTCGAGGAGTACTCATACGACATCGTTTCCTAATCCTTCTCACAGAACAGGTAAGAGATTCTTTTCAAAATTTTCAATGATTTTGTTGATGATAAACTGATGATGGTAGATCTAACACTGAGGGTATTGATTGGATTGTATATGAGAAAACATAATAGTAGAGATTCTAATTTTGTTGTGCTCGTCGGAGCTCGCCGATTCATTCTTAATAAGAGAATTCTCAGATTCTATAGCCTAGATGACAGATCGGCATCTGGGTTTCAACCTGATTCAATCTAACGACAATCTAAATTTTATTCTAATTTCAATCTGATCCTCTATGTTGGATCGAGATGAACATTTCTTTAAAAATCGCTGCCTATCCTACAACAGGGAAGTCGGTTGATTTTTGCCTGCTTCGGTAGCGAAAAATTGCTATTATTGGTCTATTTCTCCATTAGTGGTGAAAAGTTTTAAATCTCTTATGGTTTTATCATCCTTCTATACCAACTATTTTCCTCAAATTTTTTCAAAGACGTCTTATGAGTTGTTTGATAGTATCATTTCTCTTGCATTAATCGACCAGTTTTACCAAAATGGATGATATCAAACTTTGCCCTTTAGATTACATCAAAAACTGATTATAGTTTTAAAGTTAGAACAAAAATCTCACCAAACCCTCCGATACAATTGTACCCTGTCTCTATAGCAATAACAAAAACAATCATAGTTGTACCCTGGTTCGTCTCATAAAAAATTTAAGCCCCTTTACCAAAATTATAGATTTACCCAGTCTTTTTGGTCATCAAAAATCTTTTGGAAATGTAAAAGAAATCAATCGAAATGCAGAAAAGACTCTAACACAAAACAAGATAATCAATGAAATGATTTTTCAATTTAAACTGTCTATGAATCTGGTCTATGAATTATGATGGTAATCATTAAAACTAAATTTTGGATTGAATGTTAGTCTAGCGGTTTGTGTCTAGTACTACTACCATGAGGTCATGGGTTCAAACCACACCAGTGAAGGGGAGTGTGTGGTTAAAAAAACTAAGTTGTAACTATATTAACTTGAATTTCTCATCTACCAACATATGTAGACCATATCGGAATTAAACAAGGAAACAAACAACCGTCAGATGTGATCATATGCATTCTTTCCATTTTGCGACGTCTATTCGTTTTTATCCACACTAATCACTAAAATGCAGATGGTAGTCCTTTTTGGTGGAGAACTAAAAATAGCTGGAAATAGAGCAGCTGAGTATATTCATAAGTTGCGACGAACAAATTATTAATGGAAAATATATTTTTTTTAACTTTAAACCACACTAAAGGCGTGGAGACATAATACGGGGCTTGCTATATGCAGAACTATTTTACTTCAGCAGGTCTAATGAAAGTGGTAAATTATCATAACTACCATTCATAAATTTTTACACATTAACATTAAAACTTAAGAGGAACATTATCATCACTTCAGAATACTGTTTCTTAAATTATAATAGATATTTAAGAGGGCATCATCATCATATCATGTCTAATTTGGACCCGGTGAAGGAAACTGGTCCATCATATTGAACCCCCAAAAAGTTGGCTTCTTAAATCATCCAAAAAGTTTGAGAAGTGATAATATTACACTAAAGCAAATTTGTACAAAGTAGGTATGCATATAATGATAAGCCTTCGAAATATATATGAGTTAAGTCCTATTACAAATGCGGATTGAGTAAGAAAAAGAGATGAAACTATAATTCTAATAGATTCACATTAAAGTACTAATTTAGTGATCAACCTATCGCAAAATAACTATACTCTGCTATTTCAAAGATATATGACCAATGTTTTAGTTATTATTCGTAACAAGCTAGCCATTCCATCTTCATATTCAATTATCAATCCCAAGTATTATAGCTTAAAACCACACGATGAAATCATGCATTCATCCTTGCAGTTGTTCTTTCCTCGGCGTTCTCCTTTTCTCAGTTGTTCTTTCTCTTCATTGTTAAATAGTTGATGGAGCAATTCAAGGTGTAAGAAGCTAGATTCTGAAGTTTTTCTATCACAAATGTTAGCAGTTTAGACGTTTGAACTGAGAATTTTCAACATTTATTGTTTAGTCTAATATCTAATAGAAAATTTGTTTTAAAAGTTCTAATCAACTGAAAACTTAATTAACTGAAAGTGAGAGTACGCGGGAGATCAAAGATACAACTATACTTAATAGAGCAAATCATTGGTTTGATCGGTATTTATAATTAGGAGAATGGGGAAGGTGAAATGAGGTGGCAGATTGTTAGGCGTACCAAGAATAAATAACTAATTTTTAAGGATTTTATGAACACAGTTTTAAACCACTTTTAAATATTTCTAGTTCTATATATATATATATATATGTTAAGATCTTAAACTGGATATATTAACATACATTCATTAATCCTCAGTGAAATTAGTTGGAATGGTGAGCAAATTTGTATGTATTTGCAACCTCTTTGCAATGAAATGTCTTGATGAATAATAAGAGATCTTTTGCCGGAGAAATGGAATGTGTTTCTATTGTTAGATGCGGGTTACTGTTGTTAGATGAGGAATGGTCGGAAGTGACGGAGTGATCTTGAAAATGTTTCGTGGAAACAAGTACTATTGCGAGTGGTAACATAATCATCAAAAAATATATTATTGTAAAGAGGTTAAATGTCACGGAAAAAGAACACTTGGAATAGAGGAATTAACAAGTGTATTAATATTCAGTTACGAGTCGTTCTTTTAACTTACATCAAAGTTGTTATAAATTTATATGATTGAACGGTGTATATTATACAAAGTTTGAACATAACTGTTTAATATTTCAAGAGATTTTACCTTCAATTATTCATTAAAGTTATCCACTATATTTACTCCTTAGTGATACTTTTCTGGATAAAAATGGACTCTCCTTATTCAAAAAGAGAGAAGAAGTTTTGCATACTCAATGAGTTCTCACATAAATAGTTTAAGCCATTCAATATTATTTGAACCCTTTATATATCTAGGAAGACTGAAATATATAAATTCTATATTTAATTTAATGGTATGGGTGTTTCCATTAAAATTTGTTAAATTATTACATTATGCTAAATTGCACTAAATTACGCCTCGATATGCTCTCCATATGCAACTACACTTCTTAATATAGAGAGATGACTATATCACTATCCCAATTAATTTGTTAACAAAAGATTAAAGCACACTTGGCTCCTCACACCCTAGTCGGGCCAAAATAAGCTTAGGTGCATATGTAGAGACCATGAGTTTGCTAAAAATAGGAACGATTGCTCGACCTGATCGCCCCATCCGCCCGACACCACAGATTTTCGTGGAGAGATAAGTCACGGTAATCCAGAGACAGAACCATACAACTCTCAATACTTGTTTCCAACGCACATTTGCAGGCGGTGATCACTCCACCGTTCCTGACCTTCTTCGTCTAGCAATAGTAATCATCGTCTAACAATAGTAATCGTATTCCATATACTCCAGAAAAAAAAAATCTCTTACTGTTCATATTTATTTTTGAGTTGGTTAATAACCTTCCTAGCTAACTAACAACTTTTAATTTTTCTAGTTCTTTATACATTTAAATCTTAATATGGACTATCATATATACATTCATGAACCCTCAGTACAAATTAGTTGGAACAGTGAGCAAATTTGTCGAGATCTGTAAACTCTGGGCAATGAAATATTTTGATGATTTATAACAGATCTTTGGCCGGAAATATGTTTCTATTGTTAGATGTTGGCTACTATTGTTAGGCGAGGGAGGGTTGGGAATGGCGGAATGATCACTTGAAAATGTGCCTTGGAAACAAGTCTGATGAGATTGGTAACATCATCATCAAAATATTTTATGATAGAGAGGTTAAAATTCATAGTAAAAAGATATAATATTCAGTTATGAGTCATTCTTCTAACATACATCAGAGTTTTTATACATGGGAAGATTTCCTGAATTCCCAATTTTTTTAACCTCTCAGGAAATTCTTTATATGTTTTAGCTTATATAGTGTGCCTTTTAATTTGAACTGTATATATTGTTACCTAAAATTTTTAAATTAAGATTATACACAATGTTTACTTAGAGGTACTTTTCTTAATAACAATGGACTCAAAGAGTGAGAAGAACTTGATCCAGAAGTAGTTTCAATCATTCAATAATACTAAACCCTTCATATATATATATATATATATATATATATATATATATGAAAATTGGAATATATCTAAGAAAACGGGCTGAATTAGTATTCATACGCAAAATAAAACGGGAGAAAAAACATCATATGTAATATTTACAACGTCGCGTTCTTATTCTTACAGAGAAGAAAAAGATGGAAGAAAGAAAAACAGCAAGTAAAAGTAAAAGTAGATCATGATGCAAGTTCCCAAACAACTACTTAGACATAGGTCACTTATGTAGTTCATACGCCTGGTTTTTGTGTTTTTCCTGATTCGAAACACCATTCAATGGTCGTGGATGATCTTGTCGCCTACCCCGACGAGCTTAACAAAGAGCATGACCAACCCAGTTAGGAGGCAGATTCCGAGCAAAATAATGAAGCCGAGAGTCTTGCTAAGCATGTTGCCCGTGAAAAGTGTGTACAGAGGTTCGACGGCACCTTCGATAATGGAACAGTAGCTTGCGAAGAACTTTGTCTCCAAATCCGTGCTCTCGGACTCGGGCGGTGGCTTGTAGTAGTTGGTCTCGGCCGCCTTCAGCTTCTGAATCCTCATCCTAAGCACCATCATGCCCTGGTCCACCAGCCTCCCCTCGCCGTAGCCGCCGTGATCTTCCTTCTCCGACGAGCATCGAATTGTAAACCGTGGTTTGGTTGGTGTTTTTTTGATCGGGAAAGGTTTGATCAGAGGGTTTTTCTTGGTGAACGGAGGGGCGAGGAAAGGGGAAGCTGGGAGTGATGCTGCTGCAACCATTTTCATTTTCTTAGTTTGTTAATGGTTTTCAAAGGATTGGAGAAGAAGTGGAATTATTGGATGTTGATTTGCAAATGATTTGATCGGTATTTATAGGCAAGAGGGTGGCGGTTTATGAAGTGTGAGATGAATAATTGAAGCGCTACACGCAGTACAATATTTTATTCTATCATAGTCTAAAATATCAATAAAATGACACTACTGTTCCTGTAAATTGGTTAGTTTCTCAAAAATCAAATAAGTCGAGATCATTTTCATATTTTTACATCACACTTTTACATCATATTTAAAATCATAAGAGTAAAATACTAGATTGTGTATAACTACCCATAAATAATTAACAAATTCTTATAATCTGTGAAATGATCAAGTTGCACATAAATCTTTGAATACGGACAAGTTCTTGATTGACTAGATGAGGCGGTAAATATTCGAATTGAGAATAGGACCTATGGGTATTGGTTATGGGTTAACCATTTGAATATTTAGGGAACTAGTTTAACTATAACTACACTTGCGCGTATTCATATATGCATATGAACTTGAATCATTGCCCCGAATTTGTTGAACTTATCGGTAGATCAGTTAAATTTAGTTTAATATCTTTAATAAAATTTAGCGCAACTTAATTATACTAATCCTGTTTTTTCTATACATTAATCAGTTAAATTTTTTTTATTAATATTAGGCTAGAAAAACAAAGCATATAGTGATTCATCTCGATTCAATACTTTACACATAAATTCTAATGAAGTTACCATGGCTTGAAAATAAACTCGAACAAATTAAATTTAATTTATAGTACTTGGAATTAAAGGAGTGTGATTTAATTTTAAAAAATATTAATACAAGTATACATTTACAATAATTATTTATTTAACCCGAAATACATATAAGTCATTCAACAATCTAGTATTTAAAATTTTATTATAAAAGGATTCATGAATGTAATTCAAATCATTTTTACTTTACTAAATAGTTCAGATTTGAAATCTAAATTATAATTTAACAGTCAATTAATATTCATAATTCAAATTAATTCCGTATCAAATTAAATCAGTATCAAAATAATAATTTTTTGATAGAAATTTGGTTAAAAAACAATCTTGAGCCATAGGTTAACAAAGTTAAAATTTACCGTTCATCTAATGCGAGTATTCTAGTTTAATTTCCATACCGAAACAAAAACCATGTTCTAAGGATGTTTTGTCAACCAATACGTTCATTGCAAATGCAGAAAAATCCTAAAGTGAAGAGTGTCCAATCTGAAACCAAATGCTTTATAGACCTTCAACTTGGTAGGAGATTCAAAAAAATTATGTTATCCAATCAAATTATAGACCTTCAACTTTTAATTTTATTAGAGTTCTATATACGTTTGGTTCTTAAGATGAATTCATACATTCATGAATCCTTAATACACCTAGTCTAATAGTGAGCATAAATATATATTTGTTGAGATCTATGTAACCTCCTCTAATAAAATAATTTGAGGATGGTGCAAACTCTCGACACGGAAACTTGTTTTCTTACATATATGGGTTCATTTCTATTTATGGTCACCTTTGAACAACATTTTTGTCCTTAACTCGAACCTCTACAATAAAATATTTTGATGATGGTACCACTCTCAGTACTTGTTTCCAAAGGACATTGGCAAGTGATCATTCCACCATTCCCACTCTTGTATAACAATAGTAATCATCGCTTAAAAATAGTAACGATATTCTGTATTCCCGCAAAAAGTTTGTGTTATTAGTTATGAGTTGGTTGATAATAAGAACAAACCTTCCTAACTTCATGTAAAAAATATATACATTTTAACTTAAATTTTTGTACTTAAATTTGATTTTTCACATTTTAACTAAAAAGTTATATATTTTTTACATAAAATTTCATGCATTAAGATTTGAAACATGTTTTATTACATGTTTACCTAAAATGAATAATGTTAATTAAAATACGTGATATGTGAGTAAATTTAAACTGAACTTAACTGATAGTTCCAAATAACGGACCCTAAACCTATATATATATATATATATATATATATGTATGTATATATATGTATGTATGTATGTATGTGTATGTATGTATGTATGTGTATGTATGTGTGTATATATATATATATGCATGTATGTATATATATATGTATGTATGTATATATATGTATGTATGTATGTCTGGAAAAATTGAAAATTATAAACTCTTTACTTTGTACGATAGTAGTTTTTCTAATTTAGTAAGAGTATCAGCAACTAAGCTCAGATTAGGGACAAAATAAAATATGGAGTGGGAAAATCAGAGCGTTCCTTATCTAGAAAACGGGTTATCAGTTAAAAATATTCATACTGTAGTTGACAGTTTCTCACTTAAAATCTGGTAGAAATTGCAAAAGGGAGAGAATCTGTGGTCTTCTTTTATGTGGTCTTTGTCAGGTTATAAGAGAAAATCTAAAATTTGGAGAAGATACAATGAGGTGAATGATATTTTCCCAGGAAAATACTTGTATACATATTAGATCAGGAAACATCTCATTCTAGGAAAGTAACTGGCTAGATTTTGGTTTACTCATAGATTTCTAGAACTCTGGCATGGAAATTATGCATCCACATTAACTGTGAATGAGTACTTCTATGATCAACAACAAATTTTCAGTGAACTAAGTTCTGATTTCCTCAAAATATTTTTGATCTTCTTATAAAAGATTTTCCAATCTTTAAAGATTACAATGATGCTATGATCTGGAAATTAGAACCACATGGAAACTTCACTATATCTTCAATTTATGAACTGTTAAGAAAAAAGAAATCACTTGTGAATCCTTACAGATTCCCATGGATGAAGTTTGTGTCAAAAAAATTGTTAGTTTTCGATTGGAGATTACTAAATAGATTATTACCTCTGGGTGAAATATTACAAGAACAACAACATATTTTTCACAGATGCCCTTTAATTAGTAATCTCTGTGGTTATTTGCATACATTGCTTGATTTAACTCTTTGAAACCTTTACTAATTTATGGTACAAAATGTTCTACTATTGGAACATTAATGTAAAAAATGAACTACGCATAACTTTGGTCAGAATGCTACATGTTTATGTTAACTGGACTATCTGGTGTGCTAGAAATTCATATATACATGATGGTATCATACCTAGGTTTCAGTTCATGAAAAAAACAAATACTTGATGCAATGCAAAGTGTTTTGAAAGTCTACAGGCTATCTTGGAGATCATTTGAAGCAAGAATCCTTCATGCATAGCTACTCTAGCTAGCTCCAGTCTCAACATGTGTGAGAAGACCAACAACTCAATATGTCTGCTGGACAACACTAAGGAACTCATACAAGCTCTAATCAAATGGTTCTTCAATGGGTAATCCTTGTTTTGCAGATGCAGGTCGAGAAATCAGGGATGAATTAGGACATGTGAGAACTGCAAAAGCTATATTTCTCAACAGTCGAACAAGCTTGGAAGCTAAAGCATTACCTTTAGTGAAAGGATTGGAACTGGTCTATTTTCCGGGTGTACAGAATTTGGAAGTGGTAACAAACTCATTGGTATTACTCAAGCTAATTAGAAGGGAGTACAAGATACCCTGGAAGATTCAACACATTATCAGAGCCATTTGGATGCTAAAGAGTGAGTTCTCTATTTCATTTTCGCATGCTTATAAGGAAGCTAACTCAGTAGCAGATGCATTGGCCAAAATGGCAAGTATAGATAGACAAAGCTACACTTTCACACACTTAACCTTGCCTAGAGAAATCAAAAGTTTGGTAAATCTTGACTCCAAAGAATTTCTCTATATTAGGGTTTGAAATTATAAACATTTTACTGCTGAGATTTCTTTTCCTGTGCAGGCGCGAGGCTTGGACCAGATTGAAATTGAATAATATGTTGTCCAGATAGCAGAAGGAATTGCACAATAAATCAAGAACCGGAATATGGAGCTTATTACACTTGCCAGATTTGTTTGTAGACTGCACAACTAAAACTAAGATTTGTATCATAATGTTGTTCAACCTCGTACTCGTCGGCAAAATTGGGTTTCGCTTAGCGATCCCTAACGTGCTTGCGAGTAGTGAGTGCTCTTATCGGCAGATTTGGGCTTCGCAAGGTGATCCCTAACTTGCTTGTGGGAGTTGACCAGAGTGTAGCCGTGTAGGCAATATTATTTGGTTATTTACTGAATAGTATATATCAAACATTATACTATTACATTGAATTTTTCCCTGATGGGGTTTTTTTGAAAGATTGGTGATTCTAACAAATATCACCCCACTTATAAAAGTGGTTTAAAAAATATAAAATCAAAATGTATCAACAACTGGGTTTGATATTCTGAAAATATGAATGTTACCTGGACACATTTTGTAGTTCCATGCATTTGTATAATGGTCTTAATTAAAGGTATCTTAAGTTGTCTTATGATAATTTGAAGCAGGATGAGAGAGTCCACTTCAATCTGAATGTTGACTAACATTTACCATCATAAAAGTTTGATAGAAAATGTTAATTTCCAGTTCCTTGCTACATACGTACAAACTCACACGTTTATATAAAAATAAAAATAACTACAACACGGTTTGCTCATACAGAGAAACCAACTGCAGGTAATCTTCTGGTGTTGCATAAGCCGTTGAAAATGCTGTTTTTGCTGAGTATCATTCATCAGTTGACATTTTGGAGGAAATCTCTACTCTATTTCGTAATTAGGATGTCAAAGTTTTCAAGGTTTATTAAACTTAAAGTATTTTAATCATTTCTTAAATATAAATTTAATCATACTGTAACTAGTTTATCCTGATCTGACACTCCAAATCCAAAATTTTGTTCAATAAAAACGTGTTTTGGTGCCAACTCACCATGTTTCAAATCCCTGTCGTTGATTTATTTAATCCCACCGTCTGCGATTAAACTCACCACCTTGGTATTTTCCTAGCAAGAGAACTACAAATTTTTAAGACCGTAAAAAAACAGGCTTTCTATACGCAATCCGTATTTTGCTTATTTGCAGTCCGTATTTTTTTTCAATAATCATATATACAGTGATTCTGATATATAAATGAATCGAAAGTGTATGGAATAGGCCCCTAAAAAAAACCTCCAGCAGGAAAGTTCATCACAAGATAACATGTGCTCTTAAATACCTAAGCCTCCATGCAAAAATGACTACAGAAACGTCCAGGAAAAGAAATCAAACATAGTAGAAAAAAGCATAAAGAAAGTCCCTGAAAATTTAACTCATGACCTTAAACAACATAACTGTTTAAAAATAACCAGCTCTTTTTGAATATGGCCTATGGAGCCACCAAAGTTGAGTAAGCAAAAGCTTAAAGAGCAGCTATCCGTTTCTGGTTCTAGTTTTACATCGGATTATGTCAAATAAAAGAAAAGCACGATCTCCTCTATTGCACAGTCATCTCCGCTATATTAGTAGTAGTACCTGTATGAGATAAATCAGTAAAAAGTGTCCATATCTTTACATAAGCATCATCAAATGCCCGAGTAACTAGAAACCTTCTAGTTCAAACATTTTCAGCTGAAGTGGTTCAGGAGGGGCAGAAGTTTCAAGATTCTGGTCGAGTTTACCTTGGTCTGGAAGTGGAGGTTCAACTTGCTCGTATGTTTGTTCTGAATCGCTTTCGAGTGGTTCTGGAAGTGAAGGTTCAACAAAATCTTTTTGAACTTGATCAGGCAGTTGCTGCTCAAGTTGCTGATATTTAGGCTTGTTCCTTTCTAGGAGTAGGTAAGTAGTGTAATACCAAAACAGAAGTATTCTGCTTTGTGCCACTAATGTTTCCTTGATTGACCTGCCTCCTAAAGAATACCGCTCTAGTGCCTGCATAATGACAGCTATAAGTAACCTAGCAACCTTCTCTTAATCAACAATGAAAGCATGAAAGGCGAAAGACCACATGAGAACATTAAAAGCAAGCAAAAGATGTGTGGCTAAACTTAATAATAAGTTTCAGCAAGTAACGAGGTTCATGCTGGCCCTTAACTTTCCTGCCAGCAAATTTATATTTATGTGCTGTGAAGTTTTAACTGTGAAGGTAGAATCGGTGTGGTTGATCAGGTCAGGTCAAACGAGCAAAAAAATCTAGAGCATAAACAGTGATCCTACTTTAAAGTAGCAGAGAATCCAGAGATCACTTTCATATAACGATATGCTTTTACATGTTGAGGGAACTTATTTGCTGTGCAGTTTTAACTGTGAAGGTAGTATCGGTGTTGTTGATCAGGTCAAAAGTGCGAAACAATTCTAGAGCATAAACAGTGATCGCACTTTTAAGTAGCAGAGATCACTTTCATATAATGATAGGTTTATACATGTTGAGGGCACTTGAGGCTATAGTCTTCCAATATAATAGAGCTGTACTTACTTGTTCCCCAGATTGTATGTCAATTGGCTGTTGATGATCAAATTCAAGACCCTTAAATTCATTGATGCAAAGACCTTGAAATGCCCTGAAAACAGCAGTGGAGATCAGCAGAACATGGAGTTGGCTTTTGTGAAATAGTTAAACACGCAATAATATATACATTAGATTCAGCATTACCATTTAATGAGGGAAACTCGAGGAATCCAGCGAAAAACAATCGGTGTGTTGTCTGCATTGACATAATAACCTCCAAATACAAGAAACACTGTCATCAGAGCAGGCCCCACAGCCATTGCAGCTTCAGTGGTTGGAACCATAGCTCCAACTGTCAATCCCATCGCAGATGCAGAAAAGGACTCCAGAGTAATAATGCCGCAGAACTTAGCAAATCTACATAACAGAATATCACAATCAATGCCTCAAACAATTAAGGAAGCTAGGATGACTCTGGGTGAAAAGAACTGGTCTTATACTCTTATTCATCCTCTAATCCAAAAGGAGCCAAAAGTACCTAGTTTTCACGAGCTATGAAGTATAAATTAAAGTAGCAGAGAACTTATGTCTCTTATTTGTAACAATTGTTAACAAAACATGCTACTCTAAATATGTGCCTCCATGTAGGAATATCAGGTATAACTCGAACAATAAAATTAAATATAGAAATCACCTGGATATAGCTGGGTTAAGTCGAGCCATTGGATATAGAATTGTGCCAAAGAGCAACGGGAAAGATGCTCCAATAGGAGTCTCCGCTAACAACTTAGACAGCAAGTACGGTCCTAATGCATAAGACCCCTTAGCACGCTCTCTATCAACAATTGCACGTTCCTTCGGAAATACACCTCCAGTCTTTGTGAGTGCAGCCATAGCAGTGTTGATTGCAGCAACCTTATTATGATGGAGGGGTAAATTAGACAATCAGTGGAGATAAACTAAATGGTTGAGGGGGTACAGTTTATTAGACATGCAACATTGATAAACTACATGATTGTACCTGTTCCGAGCAAAAATATGATCATTTAGTAATGCATACTTCAAATGGCAGAAAATACAAATTTGTTTATATTACATGAACTCTGAAGTATATAAAACATGGAAGGTTACAACTTATACAACATACTACATCCAAATACAAACTAGATAGGAGACGACTTTTATTTGAGGTCACATTACCCTCGCAGAAACTTTTAAAAGTCTTGAGCACATTCAAGTTTAAACATCAATTTATGACTGCTAAGAGCGGTGTATTTCATTACCTGAAGCAATCCCATTCTATCTAGGATTGATGTCTGTGATCTTCCCATTCTCCAGAAAACAGATCCAAATATAACAGCTGATGCTATTGACATCCTTGCTCGAACTAAGTTAGTTGGTCCGTCACGTGAAGCCTGTGCAGAAGTTTTTATTTTTTTAACTCAAATATACAACAAAACAATATGTTAACCTATCAAGTGAATGCTAAATTTAACTAGGATACAAATAGGCTGAAAAACCACACAATGGCACATATTTCCGGATAAAGACGGGGAGCAAAATGACAATCCATACAGCTGATATTGTTTAATAAGTCCTGAACAAAAGTCATATACTGACAAGTACCTGCATCCATGCCCGCTTCAGGAGTAAACAGAACTGCTTCCACCAACCAACTTTTCTTTTGACATCAATTTTCTTCCTAATGACCATTCGGCTCCCATATTGTTCTTTCATTATAAGTGGAGTTGCAAAAATTGTCGAAGACATCTGTTGGGAAAATGAATCCACAAGACCATCTATCCTTTTCCGGGATGCATGGACACTGTCAGAAGAACTATAATCCACAGATATCAGATCTGCCAAAAACTCAGCAGGATTTACATGATCTGGACAAAGATACCTGACACAATATATGTATATCAGTGAGTACTCCTGGATTGGAAACATTCCAGCGATATTTGTCAGCATAAAGTTCACTTCTAATTCTATGTTAACTTGAAAAGATCAACTTGGACCCTCTAACATGGATAACTTATCTGACTATTATTGATACTGAAAGTTAGAACTATCGAATATTGACACACATACACACACATCCACATTACACACGGGTTATTTTAAATTAAACTGCAATGCTGATTGAATCGCTGAACTGAATGGGTTCTTTGTGTAGGTTAAACAAATTGAATGTGTTGGTAGCTTGAAGGAGATATCGTGATTTGTAAAAGCCCAAGCCAATTTCAGTTAAAGAAATAACCCTAACTCAATACACAATAAAGGCCTAGATTTGGCTTTCCCCAAAACTTCTGCTTCAGATACCAAAAATGCAGTTCCTATTCTTCGCCTATACATGTATAACTTTCTAACATGTCATGGGTAGAGGTTCAAGCAGACAGTTTTTTCTTAAATAGCTTCAGAGAATAAAAAACAAAAATATTTCTTCTTGCTAATGAAAAACAGCAGTAATTCAAAATGTAGACACCTAAAATTGATGTTTGTTTTACCAAGCATAAATCTTAGGAGACATGGTGTTTCAAGGTCACGATACATTATTTTCCCTCAATGATGTTTAATAAAAAAATGTTGCAGGAAAAGTAATGCCTGTTAAGCATCTATATACTGTAGTAGACTTTACGTGATATTGGCTTATAACAGAACCTGCACAAACAGATACAACTTTGCACAAAATGCCTACCACTATTCCATGTGGTTCTCTTAATGAAGCACTTACAGTTGTGCTGGCTGGCGTCCACTCATTTTTGATAGCATGCTAGTTAAATGAAACTATGGAAAAAAACATTTCCGGAAACTTAAAGGCTAAACGGTCTAAATAGCATCTGTTAATATATGGAAATTTTCAGATTCTAGAAATTACATCCACAACTAGGTTTAGGCTATAATAATAGATTCACTGTTGAGATTATCGTGCCAAAGCAAATTTGACTACCAAGCAATAAGAGAGAGGCCGGCATAAAGTTATTTACACAAGTGATAGCTTAATCTCATTAGGACAGCAGTCATTTCAATAAATTGCACTACCAAGCACACACAGCGAATGAATACTAAGAATTTTTTAGTTAGATAAATGAGATAGAAATGCTCAAAATAGAGATAACATGAACTAATTTTCTGTGATTACATGAAATTGGAACTGACCCAAACTTAGAGAAGTATTCCAGGGGTTTCCCTTGCGCAGGACCAGCGTATACAAGTGTTCCTTCTGTCAGAAGAACAATGTCGTCAAATTTTGCATACACTGACCCTCTAGGCTGGTGTATAGAACAAATCACAGTGTGTCCATCCAATGCAAGTTCTCGTAGAGTCTCCATCACCTTTTCTGCTTGGAAAGCATCAAGTCCTGAAAGGATCATCCATGTCAACCAGAATGACTAGTAAAGTTCTATCTGTAATAGATGATGAATAAAAGTTTCTCCTTCCTGTTTTTGTTGAAGACACATTAAAGTTTGGTATAAGAGGAAAGTATCACATCCCAGGAGTACGTAAAGGGCTCTAATAGCGACTAGCCAGTGAAATAATATTGTTTTCTAAGAACATAAGAATATACAGAACTGGCCCAGAAGACCATTGACTAAATTTTTTTTGCACAAATTCAGAAAGGATTTGAGCTCATAGTAGGTTCAGACACATGATTTGGGCAGATTAAAAAAAAGAAGGATGTCCCAAACAATGAATAAAGCAACTATCAAAGTTACACGAAGAAAATTTTCATATGGAGGTGCCAAAATACAAATATAAACCACTGTATGATTGGGTAAATAAGAATGTTCATACTCAAAGCAACATAATACACTTCTGTTAAAATTGACATCCTGATCATAGTAAAATTAAGTAAACAGGAATAGTACCAGTTGTGGGTTCGTCAGCAAATATAACAGATGGACTAGCAATAAGCTCACAGGCTAGTGACAATCGCTTCCTTTCTCCACCACTAATGCCACGAACTTTTGCATCTCCCACGCGGGAATCAGCACAACTAATCTATAATTAAAAGTATCCATGAGTTTATGGTTGGGCATGAAATATTTACAAGCACAAAACAACCAGTTTGTTGATCAAAAGTTTAAAAGAGCTACAAGCTAGTATGCCATAGCTGCAACTTGAAATTAATTATGCCTAAATTGTCCACAAGGCACAAGCATCATACTCTTTTGCATGCTAAACAGAATTCTCTAGTACGGGATTTTACTAGTCTACAGTGGGAAGCACCATAATCAATCTGTAGTACCAAGGTTATAGTTAAACAGTATTTACAGAGAGGTTGTTAAGCAACCATAGTAGCAACAGGTATGGAAGCCCATTTAAGCTATTGCAATATTTGGTGTGTTTTCCTTTTAAAATTGGAGAACTTTTTAAAGATGCTGCAATGATATAGAACAGGCAAGAACAAATCAATATGTGCATCTCAAATACTATATAGTATTGGAGAACTGGTGAAATTGAAATGACAAACATGAAGAAAAACAAGAAAATCAAGACACTAGACCAACCAAATAGATTCATAATAATGTACTAGGATATAAGCAGCGCAGCTCTAGTCAATGAGAAAATTAGAGCAGCAAGCTTAAGTAGTAAAGTGGTTTGGAGATGTATGAAGGAGATGTTTTTATACCCTTGCACGAGATGTGGAGAAAATACAAATTGTTCAGTCAAATTTAAAAAATGAGAATGGTGTATACTTGTCTGTGAGATGAGGGGTGTTTGTTCTAAACTGAGATGCTAGTGGGAATCGGGATACAATCAAAGATTTAAATGATGTAAATTCAATATTTGCTTACCAAACCGAGTCTGAATAAAAGATTATTCACATATTCATCTCTTTCTTCAACAGATGATATTTCAACTAGCTGCATTTCAGCTGCAAGAGATAGTGTTTCTCGAACTGTTAACTGTGAGAAGAAAAGGTCCTCCTGTCTGATATAAGCAAACCTGTATGAAAAATAAAAATTTCATGAACAATCTGACACTACCACAGAAAATGAATTGAACTCTGAAGCCATCAAACGATTCAAACCTGTAGGCTTTCTTTGATATTCTCTGTCCATTGACCTCCAGAAGGCCAGACAAATGCAACTTTGGAGAAGCCATCAACTGACCGGCAAGAATGTTGAGTAGTGTTGTTTTCCCTGACCCGGAAGGGCCCATGATCGCAAGCAGCCTGCCAGACCGTGCTTCTCCAGAGACATTGTTCAGCAGGAATCTCACCTGAAATTTGCAAGGACAGACATAACGAAATAGATTACCAGGATGAACAATCATTATTGTGTACTATCTATGTATAAGTAGCTGCGATATTGTAAAAGCTTGAAAATTTTAGTCGAACGTTTGACATGAAATACACCCCAGGTCAAGAAAGATAGGATGCACAAACCAAACACCAGAAACTGAAGAAAAACACCTGTTGAAAACAATATTACGAAAAACAAATGGATTACATTTTCAGGAAACAAAATTTTGCATTACTAAAAAAAAAGTTCTTGCTCAAGTCAAATAGAACTCAAATATATCTTCAACTAAAACCAGTGAAGTGAAATCAGTTTGAAGGATACTCAAGACTCAAGAATATGTGTCAATCCTGCTTTCTAGCCTATAATGCTCAATTGCTCATTTTGTCAGTCATGTAACATATCTCAAAAATGTCAAGCAGTCCTTGTTTTCCTCACAAGAATGTACAGTGCTTGCTCAGGAGCTTAAGGAACCATTCTCCCAAACTTCGATGCAAGTACATAAGAAATGATGTCTAATTAGTTCAGAATCATTCCAAAGACTCTATTAGTATGTCAATTGCTCAATATTATAATCAAAAGGAGGTTGGATGGAATAAATCATGTGCCACTAAGCATGTGTACTTCCATAACGCATCAAAATCAGAATAATGATTAGATAAAACATTATTTCGCCGTTGATGTTAACAGAGATGAGAGAACTATCTAGCATGCTCCATAGTGCAAGAAATGGAGGAATTACTGATTTTGAAGATTTGTCGGAGAGAGAGCAGGTGATGTTAGTCCACTTAATATGAACCGGCGGGACATTTCCGGTCGCCGAAGCGTCGTCTTCGCCAGTGTCATCATCTTCCCCGTTGCTATCGCCGTTATCAATATCGTAGCCAGCCCCGTTTTCCGGTAAGAGCTCTGGTCCAGGGCCAGAGAACAAGCGGAGGAGCAACGCCGCGGCCACCGCCACCAGCACCTGGCCTACTCCCCCAACACGTTTCCCGCCAATTTTCTGCATCATCATCTCCAGTCCCCCCTGTAATTGCAATTCAATCTTCTTCTTAAGCTGGGAAGATAGAGGTTTCAGTGATTGATTGGACTGATGGAGAGTGAACTAGTATCAGTATGTGCGTGTAGGCGAATTGAGCTGACACGATGTCGTTTCGTTATCGGAGCGATTAGCATTTTTTGTCTCCTTTTGAAGATAGGATAGGATATGCAGTGAGACAAACGAGTTATGGACTAAAGGATTGTTCTCTTGAAATTCTTTTGTAAAACATTTCGGTCCAATTCTTTTTTTAATTAGAATCACTAAATATTGTGGTGATAATTATCGGGTTCTTTTTTTTTTTTAGCAAAATAACTATCAAGTGGGGATATTTTATTGGGCATCTCAAACCGCAAAAAAAAGACAATTACAAACTATGATACTCCTAATGCCCAGAGAACAGGCAAATGTGTATGGAGATAAACTCCCAAAGCATTGGTAAATGCTTTGCAAAAGAATAAACTAGTTAGACCTATACAAAAATGTAGTCATGAAAAACTTTTAGAATCTATTAGAGAATTGCAAAGCAAAACTCAAGGCGACCCCAAAGATTCCACACACTACTAATCTATGTATCTGAAAATGTCCCTAACTAATTGGTGCCTTCATTGCAGGGGACTGAAAAATTGTTGTAGTGGCAAGAGGAATGTAGCATGAGGTGGATGGAACCAGAGGCTAAGTGTGATTCTGATGAGTCCAAAATTGTCAGATCCTTTGATGATGTTTGTGTCTGGATTATCAGGAACTTCCCTTCTGTATCTCAACATCTGCAAGGAAAGCAAAACAAAATAGAAATGAGAGTAGTATCATGCTCGGGGGGATGTAGTCTCAAGGAAGGTGTTCCTTCCTTATCAAGAATATATAAACCTATAGCTGACTTAGGCAGTGACTGAGTAGAGTGAAAAGTGTGGGATTGTTTTGAAACAATAGCATGTTTAGCAAGGGCATCTGCTACAATATTTCCTTCTCTAAATATATGTTGAAAATTAGAGTCTGAGCATGCATTTGCAATATCATGTACAAGAGAAAACATTCTCCATGGAGCTAATTCTGGATTTTTTTATAATTGTAATGGCATGCTTACAGACAGACTCATATGTACATGTCAGATTCATTTCTGAACCAGTCTTAATACCCAAACTTATTGCTAAAATTTATGCATGCAAAGGAGACATAGATCGGGTGTAGACTGATTTGGCTATGACAAGATTCCCTTCCAAATCCCTAATAATAACTGCCAAACCTGTGATATTAGATTGCCAAGATGCATCTGTATTAACTTTAAAATTAGCAGCAGGCTTAGTCCAGAGAATTTTGGATATTCTAGGTTTTGGTGGTTTCATGAATTTTGGAAAGTAGCCATTATTTGCAAGTTCTATGTCATGCTCAGATTGTATATAGAAAGGTTTTTCTATGAAAGAGTCATAAATCATTGCTTTAATCTCATGAAGGATTCCTAGGACAGAAGGAATCAGATTTTCAAAAAGAAATCTATTCCTCACTTTCCAAAGAGTCCAACATGAGAAGAGAGCAATATTATGTATCATTATAGATTGAATAGCAGAAATGCCTGGTCTAAATAGATAGTATGAAATTTTGCTCCAGATGGTAGTAAAAGAAGGAGTCCTGATGCCTATGAACAAATTAATCCCATCCCAGATCTGGGTAGCCAACTGACACCTATTAAAATAATGATCCAAAGTGTCCAAATGATTACAGAAGCAACATTTAGAGATAAAATTGAAACCATAATATGAGAGTACATTGTCAAAAGGCAATAAAGAGTTCATAGTTTTCCATATAAAAATAGAGACTTTTTTGGGAATTCTGGCATTTCACAATTTAGTGAGAGATGCAGAGGTACCTCTCTTTGGCCTGATCTGGTTGTATGTAGATTTGAAATTAAAAGCTCCAGTGATGTCTGGTTTCCATATTAACTTGTCTCTCCTAAGCTCATGTATCTCAGCTTCCTGCAAAAAATCAAGCAAGGCAGTATCAATGTAAGGAGAGATGGAGGGCATGTATTCTAGTTTCTGTTCTTTAAAATCAGCCACAGAACATTTTTCAGGGATATATGTGAGGTTATGATGGTCAATTTCCTAACCACTTACTCAGCTTATAACGCTGACAATTAGTTTCCATAAGAAATAAAATATTAGGTTTATACTGGTTTATGATGGAGTTTAGTGCATTCACTGTCAGAGGATGCGTGTCCTCTGCAGTTTCTACTGAGTAGATTCATATACCTGTTGGTGGTTGCTTTGGACCAACCACCGAAATACCACTCAGTTTAATAACCATCGCCATGTCTTCATCGTCCGATTCCGGCTTCAATGTGATTTCCATTGTCTCTCAAAAATCCGTGCTCCAGTAATAGAACACTCTCCTTATTCTACACCCTCCACCTGGTTGACTTTTGGGAAAAGGCTGATGGCCTCTCTTCGCTACCTCTGATTCCTCCCGGAGGATGCTTCTTCTTTTGTTGAAAGCTATCTCTACCAGCTCCTTCTGTAGGTCACTCTTCCTCTTCCTTCTCAGCACCTGTGACGATGGCATTAGTTCCTCAATAGCCCATCTCATTCATGTGACTTGGTTCTCCGTGGGCACCCAGCTTTGGGCTGTTGTTGAACTCTCTGGACCTGCCAATGAGAAGCTCCTGTTCCTGTAATTAGTGCGCTGGGAAAAGGCCGTTGGCCCCTAGGATCCAATGGCAGACTAGCATTCTCCTCCCTCTGCCTATTAATCTCGATCAGTCTCCTTGTTTGGAGCGTCGATTTTCGAGCTGTGTATCAGATAATGCACCTTCTCCTGGGCATAGGAGCATCTCTTCCCTGTGGAGGGTCCACTGCTCGTGAGATGCCCATTTGTTGTTGGGCTCCGATCAGCACATTGGTTGTAGAAGAGATATGTACCGTTGGCTAAGCCGAAGGAGCCCCCAGACTTCTGGCAGTGATAGCTTCCCCTTTGTTCTGGAGCCTTGGAGGTTCAATTCCCAAAGTTACAGTACCAGAAGTTGGTGCTGATTTAGTCCGAGAAACTTCTATGTTGTGTGAAATTGGCGGCGATGATATACTCGTTTCCTCCGCTCTTCCCGGCGGTGCATTGTATGGGCCAGCCTCAATAACACATAACTAAAACTTTGTTAACTTTTTCATTGTCCTCCCTTTTATAAGTGAACTAAATATATTTTTTTAAAAAAATTTAATCTTCCTCTTCCACTTTTTAAATTTCAAAACTTATCTCTTTTTGCTTTAATAAAACTCTTTTAAATCATCTTAAAATCACATGTATCCGATACCCAATATAATTTATTCTCTTTTAACCGCTCTTTTTAATTTATTATATTTTTCCTCTTTCAAATCCACAATGTCGTTTGTTAAGTTCAATTTATGTAGGGAAGTATTATGTGGTTGATTCTGGGTACCCAAACACTTTAGGATTCATGACTTCATTTTTTCGGTACAATAGCAAGAAAATATGTACCAGAGTTTAGACATGCACCATTTAGAGTTTTGGCAGAGCATATTAACAAACGGTGTTCTTTATTAAGAATGAAAATCGAAAGTGCATTTGGAAAATTGTAAAGTACTCAGAGAGTGCTAAAAAGAATATCTCAAATTGAAAATTGTCATCAAATGTCAATTATTGTTGCATGTTTCACGCTTCATAACTTCATTCGAATGCAAGAGAATGACACTCCTATTTTAGATCATGAGCCTACACAAGGAACTAGTGATTTCACTATGTTTGATAAATATCGAAAAGGGGTTATGGCAGAAGCGCGTAAAGGTATACCTGAACATATTTGGAATTCGGTAGGTGGTGATACTAGTGAAATCGAACCACCAGATGGTAGCGATTAGTATTGGATGCAACCGATATGCATTTTGTGAATAGTTGCTCAAATTGTTACTTTCGAGTATGAATTAATTTGATCTATTCTCGATTACTAAACTAATCATATCAAAAATTAATTTATTTGATAAATCAAAACTAAAATATATCATTGACATTTTCTAAAAAGTAACTTTATTTAAAAATTTATTGATTTTTTTTTGAAGCCAGTTAGCTGAAATTGGCAGAATCAAGCTGCAGTTAGTTAAAATACATTGCAATTAGCTGAAGCACGCTGCGGTTAACTGAAACCAACTACAGTCAGTTGAAATTAGCCTAATTAAACTGCAAGGTGCAAAAAAATAAGCTGAACTTGACAGAACCTCATCTAGATATTTTTATTTCATTATAATTCATTAATGTTCAATTCAATTTTTATAAAATATGACTAAATGAATTCTACATTATTGTTTCAAGTATACATTTATATTTACTTTAATTGGTTCAAAATATTTCAGTTGAGTTAGAGAAATGAGTTTTAGAGAACAAGTTTCTAGTAAAACATGAAAATAAAGTACAAATTAATAACTTATGTGATTTGCTGATTTTCCAAAAAACAAAAAGAAAACTCATGTGATAAAACCATCAACTCTTTTCTCTTCTTTTTTTTTTTTTGAGTGGAAACCACCAACTCTAACTAAGAGAAAAAATTGTAAAATTACAGGCTATCACTATGTAGTTACTAAAATTTTAACTCATGTAGTAAGATTAGAGTAGCATACATGGAGCTTAAACAAAGATATAGTAGAAATAAAAGGTAATATTAAAATTATCCACATTTACAACAAATTGAGTTTGAGATATTTAAAGATAAATAAATAAGCTAAGTTTGAGCTCAATTTCATATGTTCTAGCTCAAGCTCACAAATATTATTTGAGATTGATCTTGAGCACACCACTATTCAAACTCGATTAAACTCATTTACACCTCTACACTTGACTATAGCTATTTATAGAGAATCAATTAGAAGAACAACAATACATATCATATTTATGTTGAATGGTAACTTTTATCATATATATTATAGCCATAAATAATTGCCATTTTTTTGAGGCAAAACCATCCAAGTGGATGGGAGGATCAATCACGGTTCCTCAAACCCTAAATGGAAACGGTAAAAGTACATGATTGGGTAAACCCAATGTCACACACAAAACCATCTAATGATTTTTGTGCCAAATTGAATGAGATTACAAAGAAATTTCCGGCATAACCATACTAATTATATGTCTCGGTGGAGCTACATAAAAAGGGATAAATCAAAAGATTCCCGAGGACAGATGCAAAAGTCTCCAAATTACTTTGACATGTATAATATCCTTAACTAGCAGTATAAATCATGAACTAAATGCTCAAAGCCTACACGTCTATGCACAGAGACACCGATAGTAAGTTGACAAAACTATTACGACTTGTATTTCTCCTCTACTATGATTACACATACTGAAACCCAAAGGGTTTTTCCTCTCGCCAATTAAGAGTTAAAAAGGACATGACAAATAAATAGGATATTCAATAAAAAATTAGTCAAAGTAATTTTGCAAAAAATCCTACCAAACAATCACCTATCACACGTGAAAACTAGAAACTCTAGGAAAACATAAATAAAATAAAAGATAAAGAAAAAATAATAAACCCCGCAATCCTTTTCTGAAAGACATCTTGTGAAAGCACCATGGTGGACCAGCGACGCCAAATCCGGTGGAGGTGCGTGGGATAACACACGCCACAAAGAAGTGCGCGTCTGACGAAGCGGTGGCTCTTGTAGCAGTGCTGCGACGACCCTGTTCGTCGATAGGTGCTGCGACGACCATGTGTCATATCACAAAGAAATCTACATAGAAAAGACCTCTAGTCTGTCAAGAAATTCATTCGAAACCACAGCCTGTCAGATCGTCATATTTTTCCGATGAAGAGTTAAAAACTCCGACCAGCAATGATGGATTCCGGGCCCGATTTGTAAGGCTCACCGTCGGGCTCTGGTGGGACCGATTGGATCTGGAAAAGAGGAGGCGTATGAATGAAAATCCATACTTTGACGAGGAGGGAGATAGCATAAGACCAAGGATGCACATTGTGAGAAAGCATAACCTATTGCAAAGCATTTTGAAAGTTCACTGATTAGTTTGGAAGCATTCCGAGGCAGCACACTTATACTCAGAACTGGTGGCATTGGCTCCTGTGATGCCTAATCAATTAAGACCATTTGGATGGTAAACTGGAGACTACCCACATGCAATTATAAGCTAAACACGGATGGTTCATTATCTTGGGAACCCATGATTTGCAGGAATTGGTTTGGTGAACAGAAAGCACTCAGGACAAGTAGCAATTGCAAAGGCTGTGTATTTGAACATACAAAATAGCTTAGAGGCAGAAGCTCTAGGTTTGGTTGAAGGATTACAAACGGCTTACTATGAAGAAATTGAGGAGGTGGAAGTGGAGGTAGACTTTATGATCATGCTCAAGCTAATCAGAAAGAATTCCAAAATTTCTTAGAGAATTGAGCCATATATGAGAGCCATATGGAGCTTATCGATCTGGTCTGTTCTCCTCTATTACTTGTACTCACACATATAGGGAAGCAAATTCAGTAGCAGACGCTCTAACTAAATTGGCAAGTAGGGATAAAATAATTCCTTGCCAAGAGGAATAAAGGGGCTGGTAATTCTAGATGCAAGGGAACTTCCTATACCAGGATCCAAATGTCCCTATGTCCTGGATTTGTTTACTGCTTTTTCTTTTACTTTGCTACAGACAACAATGCCTTAATGAAACATATAAAGGGAGGAGAACAATTTCAAGGAGAACAAGATGAAACACTTTGGATCTATGTGCTGGACAATCTCAAGATGTTCACTGAAAATCCATATTATGAGCAGAATTTTGTACTGTGTATATCAGGCTATATTCTATCAAATATGATTTTAATCAAACCCCCTTCTTGTAGTTAAATTGTGCTTCGCATAGCGATCACTAAATTACTTCAAGAAATGAGTCCCTGTAGCGGCTAAATTGGATTTTGCATAACAATTTCCTAAAATGCTTCTACGAATAGACATGCGTTTGTTTTTAAAATTCATAAGTAAATCAAGTAAACATTATATGTACATTCTTATTGACCATTTGGGCTTTTATAAGGGATCAACAAACCCGATAAATCCCCATTGTACAAAGATGGGATAGAGGCCTATGTACACCTCAATGGAGTGCTAGATTTCCAAATTCTTCCATTCTCATTTTGAATAAACTGTCCAGTGATCATTGTCCATTATTTCTTAGTATTGGTAGTAATATTAAATCTGCCCCTAAACCTTTCAGATTTCTTAACACATGGTTTAAAAGAGAAAAAATTTTAGATGTGTTGAAAGAAAACTGGGAACCTAGCATAGGCAATTCTGGAATGTCAGGGTTTTACCTCAAACTTCTTAGACTCAAAAAATGCTTGAAAATCTGGAAACGAGAATTTTTTGGTAATTTACATGACAATGTTACCATAGCTGAAGAGAAACTGAGAATTGCTGAAATTCCATATGATTCTGATCAAATTGAAATACTTTTGGACAGTCTCAGACAAGCAAAATCAGAACTTTCTAGAGCCATTAAAGAATAAAATCATTTCTGGAAATACAAATCCAAAGTTAAATGGCTCAAGGAAGGTGATGATAATTCAAAATTCTTTCACAACTCAGTTAGGGAAAGGAAGGGTAAAATGCCCATTTCTAAAATTCAAAATTCAGATGGTCTATGGATTGAAGATTTTAAAGATATTGAAACAGAAGCCATCTCATACTATTCTAAGTTGCTTACTGCAGAAGACAATCATGACCAGAGGATTTTTTACTCTCACTTTTTATCCCAGATCCCTAAATTAATCACTTCAAAGGAAAATGTTGAATTGCTTAAACCAGTGAATTTGCATGAACTGAAGGCTATAGTTTTTTCACTCAACAAGCAAAGCAGTCCTGGACCTGATGGATTCACAACACAATTCTACATTAAAGGATGGGAATTTATACAGGTAGACCTTTTAAATGTTGTAAATGGTTTTATGTCCAGTTCTGACATTCCTAAAGGAATTTCTAGTACATGGATTGCCATTATACCTAAAATTCAAACTCAATCTTTCAGTGATTTCAGGCCTATCAGTCTTTCTAATATTATAAATAATTTTTTTTCTAAGGTCTTAATGGAAAGACTGAAGCCCTTTATGCAGAAGATCATTTCCCCACATCAAACTGCATTTTAAAAAAATAGAGACATTAGTGATAATGTACTCTACCTGAAAGAAATAGTCAGATTTTTAGATTAAAAAAGGGCATCTCCTAACTGCATTTTGAAACTAGACCTAAGAAAGGCTTTTGATAGAGTGTGTTGGAAATTCATCACAAATATACTCATTAAATTTGGCTTTCATGGTCTGTTCATTTACTTCATCATGAAAAATATTTCACAAGTATGGTTCTCAGTTCTTGTCAATGGTAGTCCTGTTGGCTTTTTCCAGGCATCTAGGGGCATCAAACAAGGTGATCCTCTTTCTCCCTTCCTATTTAATATTTTTTCAGAGACTTTCACAAGAAGCCTAGCTTACATTTTTGAAATTGGGAGTTTAAATTATTATAATATGCCTAGATCCGCCTCACTTATCTCACATTTGTCATATGCTGATGTTACTGTCATTTTTATGCAAGCTAATAGAGCCAATATTATTAAAATGAAGTCATTTCTTGCTGTTTTTGAAACTGTCACTGGACAAAAAATTAATTATGACAAGAGTGACTATTACATTAGTAAACATGCTTCTGTGGCTACTATATAAGTCTTATTTTAATAGTTGGGAAGTTGTAGACTCCGTGGGTTCAAGCGGGGGTTTATGTATTGCATGGACGCCCCAAGTTAAGCTAAATGTTGTGTTTAAATGTCGAAGTTTTATTATCTGTAATATCACCTCTGTCGAGGGGGAGGAATGGACCCTGGTTTTGCTTTATGGTCATCCGGAAAGGAAAAGCAGGAAGGAAGTTTGGGATAACTTAGCAGCTGAATTGGCATCCAACACATTGCCTCTGCTAGTTGTTGGCGACTATAACCAAGTGGTGGGAAATGAAGACAAACAAGGTGGTGTGTTTATCTCGGACCAGTAAACCGAGGACCTTCGTAATCTTCTGACCATGTTCAAATTGTCTGAACTACAAAAAAAAAGGTCAATGGTTCACATGGACGAATGGGAGAGCTTGGGAGGAGCACGTATTTCAGAGACTAGACCGGGCCTTTTCAACAGTGTCATGGCGGGAGCTTTTCCCAAGGCTAACGAATCATGCGATTATGAGATAAGACCACGATCCTCTCACCCTGCAAACTCATCCATGTCGGCAACTGAGAACATCCCCTGGCAGACCCAAGTTTGAGGCGTTCTGGACGAGGTTTCAAGAGGCACGGAACATTGTGGGCAGAGGCAGTGGAGGTCGAATGGCTCAACAAGATTTGCATCGAGGGGAGTGGGGTGGAAGCAGACCAGAAAGGATGAAGATGGTACAATTGGAGGAGCGGCTAAGAAGGACTATGCAGAGGCTAAAGAACTGGAGTAGAGAGGAAATTGGTTGTTTGCACAGAAGAATTAAATCCAATGTGAGGGACATTGGATGGGCTCAGATGAGATGACATCACGACTTGGCAAGGAGGCACAAGCTGGAGTTGGATGATTTGTTGGAAGCGCAGAATGATTATTGGAAGCAGAGAGCGGGGGTGGACTGGTTCAGCCTAGGCAATAAGAATACACAGTTTTTCAACAATTGGGCACAGAAGAGGCAGTGCAGAAATCAAGTCCACCAATTGAAGGACTCATCTAGTGTTTGGGTCATGGAGCCGGAAAAAGTTAGAGATCTGGTGGTGGAACATGTCAGGACTATCTTTCAGAAGGAGTCAGTCATGCCAGAGGATGCCTTTGGCCAGACTAGCATAGAGGAGTTCTTAGGTTTTATTGAGTCGGCAGATAGCACGGAACAGGGTAGATAGTTAGGGGCGCCAGTTATAGACGTAGAAGTGAAAACAACAGTTTTCCAGATGGGGAAATGGAAAGCTCCTGGACCGGACGGTATACCACCAGGGTTTTACCAGCACTATTGGCAAGAG
The DNA here is from genome assembly GCA_948330725.1 of Sherardia arvensis. Classification (NCBI taxonomy): domain Eukaryota; kingdom Viridiplantae; phylum Streptophyta; class Magnoliopsida; order Gentianales; family Rubiaceae; genus Sherardia; species Sherardia arvensis. The sequence continues at coordinate 9,240,135 of OX415244.1, forward strand.
GTTGGAGAAGACCTAACATGTGCAATAAAAGAATTTTTCGGAACGGGGAAATGCTGCAAGAGTGGAATTGCACAAACATAACGCCGATACCAAAAGTTAAGGTACCCAAAACCCCTTCTGATTTACGTCCTATTAGCCTGTGTAACGTTACATATAAAATCATTGCGAAAATACTGGCTAATCGACTAAAAAAGATAGTGGATAACTTAATTTCAGGGAACCCGGCAACTTTGTCCAGGATAGGTCTATTGTGGAAAACTCGTTAATTGCACACGAAATGATAGAGGGGATCCGGAAAAAAAAATCGGGGAAGAAGGTTATTGCGGCACTAAAGATTGATATGAGCAAGGCACAGATTTCCTTAAAAGGATTGTGGGATGGATGGGGTTCCCCGGGATTTGGATAGGGTGGATAATGGAGTGTGTCTCGACGGTGTCTTACTCAATAAAGTTCAATGGGAGTCTATCCCCATCGTTCAGACCAATCCAGGGCCTGCGCCAAGGATGACCCCTCTCACCTTTCCTATTTATTCTATGCCAACAAGCTCTGTCATCAATTATGTTATCACATCAGTTTCAGAGCTTATGTCCAGGCATAAAGATAGGGAGAGCCGTCCCAAGAGTGTCCCACTTGATGTTTGCAGATGATTGTATCTTGTTCTTTGAGGTAACATCAGAAGGGGTTAGGAAGCTTGCATCCTCAATAAATCTGTTCGCGGCCTATACATGCCTAAATTTTGATAAGTCATCTTATCTGGTAAGCCCAATCTCAAATGAATACTTATCCAACCTCATCAGCCTAACGTTCAATATCAAGCATGGTATGTTAAAATCAAAGTACCTGGGGCACATTATGGACTTTGCAGAATTTAAAGTGAAAATCTTCAACACCCTGCCGCAGAAAGCTATTGCAAAGACAATGTTGTGGAGGAAAACTGAGTTATCAGTAATGGGCATAATCACACTATGCAAGCACGTTCTCACGGGATTGGCCCAGTACACCTTGGGAACATTTAAGATTCTGGAGACTATAGGAAAGAAGGTTGATATGCATAAGACCATGTTCATATGGGCAGGTGACCCGGAGGGTATGTGAATATACTAGAAGGATTGGGACAAAATTTGTTCATCCAAGTGGGAGGGCAGATTAGGAATGAGATCGACCATGCAGATGAATCAGGAGCTACTAGGAAAACAAGCGTGGTCATTGTTGATGAACAAAGAGTCGTTTTTGCGAGGTTCTTCCCTGGGAAATACTGCAGCAAACAAGGCCTACTCCAAATATCAAAGAAACCAACCGATTCGTGGGGTTGGCGAGAAATTCTGTGGGGCCTAGAACTTGTTATAACGGGCTTAAAATGGAAAATTGTTATAGGAAAAGATGTCAGTGTCCAGGACAACTGGATACCAAATACCATGAACCCAGTCAAACATGACACCGAAATCCTACCATTATTAGGGTTCACTGTTAGCGATCTGATCGACCACAACAAGAGGTGAGAGTTCCTATTCTCAAGACCATATTCCATGATGGTGAGATTGAGCACATCCTTAGGATCCATATCATGAGATAACCTTTTGGTGCGAAAGACTACATGGTGTGGGACAAGGAACCACTAGGAAAATATTCTGTTAGGTCAGGCTACCATGCATCTATGACAGATAGGGGGAATATAATACCCTCAACTTCAGGAAGTGAGAGGAATATAGAAAGTCAGGGGAAAATGTGGAAGCGTTTGTGGAATGGGAAAGTACCGGAAAATGTCAAGTTTCTAACATGGAGGATGATCACTAGGGTGTGCCCTATCAGCCCGGCCCTTCGGAAGCGGGACATGAATGTTTCACTACATGCCACATGTGCTTTGAAAGTGGGGAATCCATTTCCCATATGCTATTCCAGTGCAGGTTCGTGAAAAGACTATGGCGGGCAACCAGACTAGGTCTGGATTTTGAACAAGGTTTCCCAACTTCGCTATCCGACTGGCTCACAAACTGGTTTAGCCATGCACCGGAGGAAGAAGACCGTGACTTGACATGCTATGTTATCTGGGCTATCTAGTTGACGAGGAATGGCTGCACTCTGAGCCAAGAGCAACCAAGTTTAGAGGTAGTAATGATCATCATCAATGATCTTGTCATGATAAGAGTAAAAGCCAAAGCAAGGAGGCAACATCAGCAATAATATTCACCCGATAGTCTGGCGCAGCAACGACATGACAGTGGGGCGGCAAACATAAGGGATGTACCACCACATCAACACCAGATTAGGGACATATACCTGGTTTGGCTAAAGAAAGGCGAACCACCTGACAGGCTGCAACATGAAGGAACATGAAGGTCGTATTATTAGTTGCGATGCAGCTTTCTGCTCCATCACAGGAAGAGGAACGGGTGCATGGTGTGCAAAGGAAGATGGTGTAACCGGCCAGAGACATGGCACAAGAACTTCCACGCGATGTCAGCAACCCAGGCGGAACTTGAAGCAATCTTTCTTGTAATCGAGTGCGTCATGCCGAGGTGAACAAAGGCTAGTCCTTACAACAGATTGTGCAAATGCTCTCCAATACATCAAGAATTTCCCCGATTATCCCACCGGACCTTTGACAACAGGTCAGAGAGATCAAGGTGCTAGCAATGGTATTCTGTAAGCTACTAATTGTAAAAGTTGATAGATTATTTGTAGATGATGCGCACGTTTTAGCGCATTCTCCAAACTATTGTAATCCTGAACCAAGTTAATTAATCGAATGCATTTCCGTGTTTTCAAAAAAAAAGTGATAAAATTTTAAATAAAATATATTTTTAAATTATTTCATCAAACTTCAGCGTGGTTCAACTAATTGCAACATGTTTCAGCTGGTTTCAGCTAACTACAACGTGTTTCAGCTAATTGCAGCCTATTTCAACTAATTACGCCTTACTTCAGCTAACTTCCGCCCAATTCAGCGCAGTTAAGTTGAAGATAAGTTGAAAGTGACAGGACTAAGTTGTAGAAAACCGATTCTAAAGTGAAACTTTTAAAATATTTCTTAATTAACAAATAAAATAAAATAAAATTAGATCTTTCCAAGAAATTCCGATCTTCATTAAAGCATTAAACACTTCTTCAAGCCAGCAACCACTTAAAAAAGGAATTAATTGTGAAAGGTGAAACATTAGTCGTATTTCCAAAGGAAAAATGAAGTTCCCGTTCTTTGTTGTTGCGTGACCAGATTCAATTCATTCATTGTTCATCCTCTCCACAGTCCAACCAACTCAAAATTCCTTCTCCTCAAGCTACAGTTCTCCAAACCCTAGATTCCAATCCCAGAGATCCTGCCCAGAAACTGCGGAAACCCAACCTTTCTGAAATTGGGTTCCATAATTCGAGCTCATTCCATGCTCAAAAGGGCTTTCTTGGATCATTTCGCGGAATTATGGGCGTGGGGTCTGAAAAGAGATGGCTCTTCGCACTCTTCACCGCTGCCTTCATCTCCTTCCTCATCTTCGTCTCCTCCATCTTTGGCCTGAGCTCGTCGTACTATGTCTTTTCATCGACGTCGGTGTTTTCCACCGCAGCGCATCACGGGCCGGGTCACCCGCCGGCTTTTGGGTACTACATCTCGGGCGGGCACGGCGATGCGGATCGGATTTTCAGGCTACTGCTGGCTGTTTATCACCCCAGGAATCGGTATCTGCTGCACATTGGGGCGGATGGCTCGGATTTGGAGAGGAGGAAGCTGTGGGCGCTGGTGAATTCGGTGCCGGCAGCTCGCGCGTTTGGGAATGTTGATGTTGTGGGGAATCCTGATCCTGTGACTTTTATGGGGTCTACCAACATTGCTGCTGTTTTACGAGCTGCTGCTATTTTGCTCAAGGTGGACAGCGGATGGGACTGGTTTATTACCCTTAGCGCTGCGGATTACCCCTTGATCACTCAAGATGGTATGATTTAGTCCCTCAGTTTGTTTGTATATGCTCCTTTGAATGTGATTATTATTATTGAATTTTGATTCAGTTTGGGTACAACTGGTGGCTACAGCCTAGTAGCCTTTTTATTAAATGAAAAGGACTGAACTTTATAAAGAGTAAAAACTGAACTGATCTGAGCTTAAGTGCAGCTAAGCCCAAAGAACAAGTTTTTAGTCGTGTATTAAGAGTGAGGGAATTTTGTAATGTATATGTTCAGGATGTGTTGGACTGTAAATAGACAGCTTAGAGATAGTTTTGGTAATAATATGGTGTGTGGGAAATCGTTTATTGTTTATTGCTTTTCTAAGTTATATATTACATCTAAAGGAGTCAACTCTAATATAAATGAAGGCATGTGCCAATCTAACATTAAATCTGGTTTCATCCACATAGCTGAAATGCATAGTTGCTGTCAGTTCTTCATCAACTAGTTGAAATATATATAGTTGACTCCTCTGAAGTTGTTCTTGCTGTTCATTTAATTTGGCTTTGTACACATCTGTTTCTCTTTAAATACCTTGCTTTTCTTCACGGGGGCTTAAAGTCCCACAATTGTTCGGTTAGGTAATTGGTTAAATAAGTGAACTTAGTTGAAATATATATAGTTGACTCCTGTGAAGTTGTTCTTGTTGTTCATTTAATTTGGCTTTCTACACATCTGTTTATCTTTAAAAACCTTGCTTTTCTTCACGGGGGCTTAAATTCCCACAATTGTTCGGTTAGGTAATTGGTTAGGTAAGTGAACTGGTGATGAAGTAGATTCTCACTTCAAACAAGTCCAATTAGGAAATATTATAAACTGATTTTTGTTATTGTCATTTCTAGCGCCCTACTACATCTGGAAGTTATGATTCATTTTTATAGGGGCCAGACAATTTTACTACTCAGGCACTGCATCTTTTTCCCTGGTCGTTAATCTTGATGCAATTTGTTGCACCTGCTAGGCATTGCAACTTTCCCTCTAATAGTAATTTGTAGCTTCTGACATTTGTAGTCCCAAAAAACATCACTATTGAAATCTCCTGTATTTTTACTTAGTATCCTAATGCTCTACATGATGGGCTAATTTGCTTCTTGTAATATTTAGTTTGCATACTGTTGTTACTGATTGATTACCATTGATTAGTTTGCTATTCTACCATTGATTATAGAAATGTTTGCTCATTTGTTATACTGAGCAGCTTCTCAATTACCTTGTGCTAATTACTGTATGCTTTTGTAATCTGCTTACAGACTTATCCCATGTGTTCTCATCTGTTAGGAGAGACCTGAACTTTATTGACCACACCAGTGACCTTGGCTGGAAAGAGTAAGGCAAACACTCTTCTCTAGTTGGTTATCTTTTAGATCATCTGCTAGTCACCATCCCCTAAGTGATTGGTTTTTTGTGATGTTTTACAGGGGTGGAAGGATTACACCAATTGTGGTGGATCCTGGGATTTACTTAGCAAGGAGAACTCAAATATTCCATGCAACAGAAAAGCGGCCAATGCCTGATGCTTTTCGAGTTTTTACAGGTATCTTACTTGTTGTCTTTCATAGTTTACGAGTCAATTATTTGTGGTTACCAGGTTCATATATTCGTATTAATCATCATCTTCCACATTATTGCGGTTGCCAGGTTCGCCCTGGGTCATCTTGAGCAGACCTTTCCTCGAGTTCTGTATTTTTGGCTGGGAAAATCTCCCACGTACACTTTTGATGTACGTTACGAATGCCATGGTGTCTCAAGAGATTTACTTCCATTCGGTCATCTGTAACTCTCCCGAGTTCAAGAACACGACCGTCAATGGTGATTTGAGATATTTTGTTTGGGACAACCCTCCGAAAATGGAGCCTCACCTCCTAAACGTTTCAGATTATGAGGGTATGGTTGACAGTGGTGCTGCTTTTGCAAGACAGTTTGCACAAGATGATCCAGTTTTGGACATGGTTGACAAGAAGATCCTGAACCGTGAAAGTAAGCGAGTGACGCCAGGTGCATGGTGCACTGGCCGGAAGAACTGGTGGAGTGATCCTTGCTCTCAGTGGGGTGATGTCAATGTCTTAAAGCCAGGCCCTCATCTGAAGAGGTTAGCTCAGAATGTAAGTGAACTTCTTGAGAGTTGGAAATCACAGTCAAATCAATGCAGATAGCGATATATTAGGTTAAGATACACAGAATGCTGGGGGTTGCAGTGATGGAGCAATTTTTATCTAGACACAGATCAAGGCTAGTCATTCTTTTGTGGATTATACGAAGACAAGGTGGAGCAGGACAAATTCTTTTTCTCGGAGTCTCCAGTGCGGCTGTTTGTTTGGGTTTTGGTTCAGGGTTGCTAAGTTTATCCATTTATCGTTACAGAGAGCCGCGGCAAAATGGTCTTCCAAACCATGAAAGAGCCTCCCTGTGTATCCACACCCCTTAGAGTGCTGTGATTTACTTTTAGAACTGCTCATTTTTGAACTCTATATTCTGTATGCTGTTTTTATATCTGCTCTGTACCAAATTACCAATGTCCATTTATGGAAAACCATAGTTCTACACCCCATAGAAAAATATAACAGTGAGTTAAAAAAATTTCCTGCCCCAAGATATGCTTTGGTTTAACATTGGCTCATTTACTTCTATTTTTCTTTAGCATTAATATCAGCAGAAATGCAGAATAATTATAACCTAGAAAATCATATCATTAGTATTACTTTTCAACATCCAAGTATAACAGAGGAAATGCCAGAATATGGCCATCAAAGTTCAAGAACATTTGCAGCTTATTATAATAGTGTAAACACTGAAAACTCTGCTCCAATGCTTCAAAAGATTCAGAATTCAGTGCGCTGCTGCTCAACTCTCTTCATGAACTTCACCATGGATATCTCATCAAACTCTGCTTCTTCTTCTGCAGCATCGAACGCAGGGATCAGCTCTGTCACACCATGAATCACCATGTAGTCGTTCTCGTAGATATCCGGAGCCACGATCTCAACCCCATTCACCATCACAGTACCATCACCTTTCGTGATCTTCATGCTCAGCCCCTCCACATAGTTGGCGAAAACAGTCCCATTCCCCCCATTCCCACTCGCCAGCTCTCCGAGATGAACCCAAGTAAACCTACACGGCAACAGATGCCTCAAGAAGAGACTCTTATACTCAAGAACATTCCCGAAATACTCACTCAGCGTATCATCGGTAGGAGCAAAGAGAGTCAGCTTCATCTCGGTGGTGCCGGCCCCGGCAAATCCAAATCCCATCAGTTGTAAATCAAGGAATGTCGCCATCAACGAGTAGCCTCTGGTTTTCAAGGTCCCCGACGGATCCGAGAATTTCGAGAAGCTCGTGAACTTCTCGCACTCGATGTCAATCGCAGAAGTAGACGATTCCTCCTCCGCAGCCGGGAGAGTGAAATTGGGGTCGAAGAAACCCCCAACAGCGAACACAACCACTGATCCGTCGTCATAGATCGGGGCTCCGGATACATTGACCCGATTGATCGAGATTCCGTTCGGGTCGGAGGACGGAGACGTGACGAACAGCGGCGAGGGATGGCCGGAAATAGTCGGAATTTCGGCGGCGAATGGGAGCGAGGTTAGTGCGTCGGAGGAGAGGGAGAGAGGGGAGAAGTGGAGGAGGAGGCGCGCGAGCGAGGGCTGGCCGGAGCTGGCGAAGGCGGAGTCCGGCGGGGCGAAGATCGTGAGGGAGCGAGGCAGGTTGATGCGATCATTGCGATGAGACTGCTCGAGGATGAGCTTCAAGGTCATTCCCATGGCGGCGTATCCGCAGTTCAGGAGCGTCTCCACCGCGTTGAGGATTGCTTCAATCGGCGCTGATGGTGGAAATGATACCGGCGGCGGAGATTGAGTCTGGTTCTGGCCGGCGGCGAGGGATAGGAGAGAGAGCGTAAGCAAGAGAGCAATGAGGGCGTGGTTGGACGCCATTTTCAGTTGGGAGGAAGAAAACGGTTACAAGCTGTTTCTGGGTTTGTGACTCTGCGCATGGAAATATAGTGGGAGTTTTGGCGGGACGATTTGGTTTATGAGACACGTGTCCTTTAATTATTGGAGGATCCTAACCAGGCGTTTCGGGTGGGCCCATGGTTAGGTGTTAAATGTTGGAAATGTGAGATCATTTCCGCTTTGTATTTGCAATTTTAAAAAAGTAATTCTTCGATTAAATGTGGAAAATGGGATCTCTGTTTAACAAATTTCAGGAGGTACAAACTCTTTCTCTATCCAAGTTGTATTTCCTACTGATTTTTTACTGCTACTTTGTTGTTAATGTGTAGTTTTTGTTTAGTTGGGGCATGCACATTACATGTTTGATAAAATGTCCGTTAGAACTGTGTGTTTGAAATGGTTGATTGAATTGAAACAACTTGAAATGGGAATATTTTCTGGTTTTTATAGGCTGTGAAAGTTCTTGCCAAGAGTCCCACATTTGCTAGAGAGCCAAGGCACCTTCAATTCGAAGCGGATATCAACCGCCTCTTCCTTTATACTAGGTGAGGAACGTCCCGTACTATTATTCTTTATCGGGTTGATGCATATTTCATTCATCATTGGTCTAGTTGATGTTATAGTGTTTGCTGATAATTACTTTGATGTGAACTGTGAAGTGCATTTACTTTTGGAACTTTAAATATTAATGCTGCTGGTGTTTGTTCATGTTCAATTTATATGCTTTCAGCTACAAGTTTCTGGGGAAAGATGCCACTGAAGCTGATGCTGATGAGATCATTGATTTGGCAACAAAGGCATCGCTCTCCGATCAACAGAAGCAGGTTCAGGAGAACATTCATTCTCAAATTGAAACCTTCTGCTTGACCATGGACGATATTCTTCTTCCTGATGCAAAAACCTCTGACGAAAGCCATGAACTAGGAACAGAGAAGAAGAGCTCTTCTCATCGTAGTGGCCTTAGTCTTGCTATTGGTCACACTGCTCCAACAACTCATGTCCCTGGTAAGTTATACAGTCCTGTGAAGTTCTAATCTCCAAAAAATTAAGGGTCTGTTAGCATCACTTTCTGACCGGATAATGTGAAGTCTTATGTGCATTCTTTGATTGCGTCCCTCAATATTCACCTTGTTTTTTAGCTGTTATTCTGTGAGAATAGTACAGAAAACAGTATCAACTAGTCTGATGATATTTTGTAATTAACTCGTTTAAGAAAGATGAGTTTATTGTGGTCTTTGTGCTCATTTACTTACACCTACTTGCATATGATAAATGCTCCTTGAACGGAATTGCTGATAATGTTATTGGAATGCTTATTCCAGAGACAAAACCTTTAAGCCGCTTAGAGGTTTCACTGAAGTTAAAAGATCTCTTTGGCTACACCCTTGAGGTGAAGGAATCTGGGATTCCACACAAGGATGCTGGGAAAGGGTTATTCATCAGTGGTGAAGCCGATGTTGGTACAGCCATAGCATTTTACCCCGGTGTAGTGTATTTGCCAGCACATTATCGATATATTCCAGGATACCCGAAAGTTGATGCTCAGAATTCATATCTGATCACTAGATATGACGGTGCCATAATTAATGCTCAGCCCTGGGGTATGGGTGGTGAATCCCGGGTGCTCTGGAATGGCTCTGGTGGTTTTGAACCTACACTAAACATGAATGGTGCTGAAAGGGCCTCAGATAAAATGTGGAAGATGCTCAGCAAACCTCTGGATGGCAGCAGAGTAATTAAAGGTGAAATCCTCGAGAGGAGAAATCCTTTAGCATTCGCTCATTTTGCCAACCATCCAGCTAGAGATGTGATCCCCAATGTAATGGTTTGCTCCTATGATTTCCCTCTAACTGAGAAGAACATGAGAACCTACATTCCTAATATCTCATTTGGTGATGGAGAGGAAGCCAAAATGAGAAGGTTTGGGAGTTTTTGGTTCAAATCTTGGAAATCAGGTAACGTTGGGACAGGGATACCTATATTGAAGGCTCTTGTACTTGTTGCTACTCGATCACTCTGTGATGAAGAGCTGTTCCTGAACTACAGGCTTAGCAACACAAAACAACGGCCCGAGTGGTATACTCCGGTGGACGAGGAGGAGGATCGAAGAAGGTGGGGCTAAACAGCCTTTTAGTTTAATAATTATGCTTTGTACCTCATGTTTTCAATTTTTTTTTATAACATGTTTTCATTACTTGCGGGACAGTACTTGAATGAAGTCTGAAGGCAACATTGAAAATTATGAAAAGACAAAGTACTACCTGGCCCTTCAAAGGAAAAGTGTATCACGCATAATTGATGAACACTTACATGGTTTCATGTGTTTAGATGGTCTATGAATATGATATGTTAATCGCCGAATTTATCAAACGCAGACTTTCTCTTTCTGAAAGGTTTTTTTCCGCTTCTCTCAATACTACTACTATCTTTTATCACTTTCCGATCATTATAATCGTTACCACGCCTACTGACATATTCAGTGCCGCTATGAACAGTAATATTTTCACCCCACTCCGCAGTTATTCCTATCAACGGGCAAAAATATTTTCTTCATATTTTGCATTCAAAAGCTCCGCTCCATTTTTCCGCACTCCCGAACAACCCGGAAATCAAATTCATCTCTGAATTCAAGGGTGATCTTGTGTATATCTTCATGCTGGAAAAGATTGAAGTATTATCACGGCCTTATCGAAACACTTTGATAGGAAAATTCAGCAAAGGTCGGCCTGCGATGCCAATTAGTAAAACTGCTTTCAAGGCGGCAGACTTCACCGGATATTACAAGTTGGGAGCCACCGACCACCGCCACATTCTAATCCGTTTTGCTATTCCAACGATGTTGGATGAAGGCGAGCTGGTCAATTGAAGATTTTCCGATGATTTCTGGGTTGGACTCTGGATTTTTCAACTGAGACTGAATCATTTATAGTACCAGTGTGGGTAACACTCTATAAGCTTCATATTTATTATTACAATGAAGTTATTATGGAACAATTGAGAAATCATATTGAGACTTTTATTAAGATCAATGCTGCTACTCAATTGATTACTAAGCCATCTGCTTCGTCAAAATCTATGTTGAAATTAATCTGCAACAACCCATTCTCTTTGGACTAAGATAGGCTCTACCGAATACTGTCCAAAAGTTATGTTGTCTAATTTTGAACACACGTCTATTTACTCCCAAATAGGGTAGTATGCTGGATTTCCAGAATTGCATAGACATGATGGACTTAATTCACATTAACACTGTAGGAAATGAGTTCACCTGGACAAATAAGTGATTGAGGAACCCTATAATTAAAAGGTTGGAAAAGAGATTTGTGTACCCATCCTTAAATTGCACAAGTTCCTAACTCCTCAATTCTTGTCCTTAATAGGAACAACTCAGATCAAACCCTTTACTTTTTAGGATAGGCACTCGGGTTAAATATTTTTTTGTAAATACATGGTTTAAGAGGCCATAATTTTCATCTTTTACCCAAAATAATTGGTACACTCCTTTACCAGAATATGGACTTTTGAATTTTTTTTCTTAAGGTTCAATGACCGAAAAATGTTTGAAAATTTGATGTAGAAGTCCTTGACAATGTTCACAAAAATTTGGAAATGATTGAGGAGGCCTTGAGACTCCAGGAAATCATTATTGATCATAATCAGTGTGGTTCAAAATTGATTAATCTTCAACATAAAAAGCTGAGCTAAAAAGAGTTATAAAATAACAGAAACATTTCTAGAAATATTAACCCAAGCTCAAATGAATGAAAGAGGGTGATGTAAATTCAAAAATTTTCACAACTCCTTCAAAGAAAAAAGATTTAACCTCAACATTACAAAAATCAAAAAATCTGCAGGGATTTGGTTAGAAGATACAATTGACATTGAACCCGAAGCAATTCAATATTATACCAATATTTTTTCCACCGAGCAAGTGCCATCTGATGATATTTTTAGTTCTTATTTCCCGTCACAAATTCCTTCTTTTGTTTTTGATAAACAAAACAACACCTTGCTTCAACCTATAGAATTAGATGAACCCATTAATGTTTTTTTTTCTCTCTTAATGAAAACAACACTCCTTGTCCAGCTGGAATTTCATCTTTTTTCTATATCAAATCATGGGACACCATAGCAAATGATTTGATGGAGGCAGTAAATGACTTTTTAGGCGGTGCTAATATTTCTAGAGGGATTGCAGCTACATGAATTGCTGTAATTCTTAAATTAGACACTCCTGTGTCCTTTGATGATTTCAGACCTATCAGTCTATCAAAGTTCATTAACAAAATCTGTTTAAAAGCTATTATGTTCAGATTGAAACAATTAATGAATGGTCTGATATCACCTCACCAAACAGGTTTCCTACTGGATAGAGACGACATTGCAGATAATGTTCTCTATCTGTAGGAAATGGTGACAATTGGCCATTCTTAAAAAAGATTCTGGAAAAATTTGGTTGTCATGAAAACCTTATTAGTTGTAGTATGAAAAATCTATCAAATGCATATTCTCCATTCTCATAATGGTAAACCAATGTGATTTTTTAATGCTACTAAAGGAATAAAAAAGGGAGATCCACTCTCTCCTTTCGGCCTCTTCAACCTATTTTCGAAATCATTTTCAAGAAATTTAGCCTACATTTCAATATTGGAAAATTAGCATACTTTTATCTTCCTAGAAATTCACTTCCTATCTCTCACCTCTCTTATGCAGATGACACTGTTTTGTTCATTTCTGCAACAAGGGACACTTTGATTAGATTGAGGATTTTTGGCTACTTTTGAAATTGTCACAGGGCAAAAGAAAAACTATGGAAAAGTGATATTCTCTTAAGTAAACATGCCACTATTGCCAGAAAGAATCAGATATTATGTTCTTGGTAAGAAAAAAGGGTTCCTTTCCCTTCAAATATTTGGGATGTCCAATTTTGAAAAGAGAGACTAGAATGAGATAAAGAGAGGGTGAGATCTGTGCAGTTTTCGGAAGAATTCAACAAGACACTCTTAACAATGCATAAAACGCTTGTGAAAAAATAGTTTAGCACAGATCTCACCATCGCTTTATCTCAATTCAATCTCTCATTCTCTCACAGATTCACAATGCAATGCTACAATGGAATTGATATTCAGTTTATCTAATTAATTACAAGAGTAACTAAATTATATTCTAACCAAACTGATACCGCCTGTACAATAAAGATTTGTAGATTCAATAAAACTATAATAGCACCCTCATGGGATATTAACCTGCTTATCGCAAAAACCGCTTGGCAATGAGAGTTTCTCGTGCATTAATCACAAATTCACAACGCCAAGTAGAGATCTACTACATTTGCTCAGGCATATGCAACTCTAGTAATAAAATCATTACCCCCCTCTCCCCCACTTGGCAGAATTGTTTTTCGTTTAATGATTACTAACTTGCTTGGTGGTTTGGAGGGGGGCGGGTCTTGATTTTATGAGGAACATGTTATACTCACATTTGTAATATCTTTTGTTATATTTTCCTAGTTTAGCTAGGAAGAATATCTGTAAAACTCTTAGCTGTTTTGCTATATTTCTAAGGTCTAGGGAGCCAATAAATGCCCTCCACCAATGGTGGTTTTGATTTTAAAAAAAACACTACAACTGCAACACTACTTAATGAGCATGATCTATGTTCTCCAAATTTCTAGCACACCTTGAAAGACACTAATAACGAATGGAAATACGATATGTATACCAGATCGAGAACAAGACACAAATCTTACAACTAGATTGAGAGCAAATATCAACTTGAAAAACTATATCAAGTATTATGAATACAAAATCTAATCGATCAAATTAAAAAACAATATCAACGTGAACAATAAACATTTATTCAATAGTAAAATTAGTCAAACTACTGCCAATTTGGACAATGTATAATTATTCAACAGAAAAACAAATCAAACTTAATCATCAGTCATTTCCCTCGAAAAGATAGGGAAGAATCCCATATGTAATAGATGAGAGAGTTTTTGGGGTTAGAAGTTTAGTAATTTTTTTTCTTAAAATATGGTTTTGCTATAAATATATTTTGTATTATAATCTTAAAAATATAATATAATTAAAGAAGGGGAGGGATGGAGCACTGTCCATTGTGTAGATGTTTTTTTTAGTGTACCATGTGACTGTGAAATCTCTGAAAAGGATTGGAATAAAAAATTTACAAGGGAATATATCGAAATCGAGGAGGAGAAAAATGACGGGGAATGGAACTTGAGGTTAATTAGACATGCATGCAGCACACAGGTGATCATGTTCTTGGCTCATACATTTTTTAATATGATGATAAGAGAATCTGGTTTATAATGCGTGATTGATTTTGATTTGAAATGCATCGAGTTTCTTAATGCAGATTATTTTACATGATATCATGGTACAGAATCCTGATGAAATAATCAGGAATCACGATTATTTGGCTGCTAGCTCCGAGGGGATAACATGATAGCGTGTAGGTGATTGTTCATTGTCTGCAATGAACCACTGAAATGGGTTAGATCAACCACTGCATCTGGCTGCTAGTATGAAGGTGCCGGAGTTTATTATTATTATAACATAATTATTGTACTCATCCACTATGTATTAATGGAGTGTCCTTTAATCATCATTAATCACATTAATTTAAAAGATATCAGTGACTAGAAAATGCAGTAAGCCGCATTCAAATGGTGGTTAAGTGAGAATCATGTGTTTTAGGTCTTAATCACAGATTTGTAAAGAAATTACAAATACCAAATCGCTAAATAAACTAAATGAGAACGCTAGTCTATCTCCTCCACACTACAAAGCATGTCCTCCTAATTTATTTGTACTGAAATATATCAAATTGAAAATTTATATATTGAAAATTAATGTTTAAATATATTAAGCTGAATTTCTAAATTGTATTTCATTATTACTAAAAAGAACTGAAATAATTTGATGTGAATTAAAATAAAATGAACGTAAAAATATTCAAATAAATCAAAAAAATCCTTAAAACTCGTTCATTTTGTATTTCCATTTAAAATATTGCATTATCCTTTTAAAGGTACAATTTCCATTAATTCACATTATTTTAACACCTTTCTATTTTGTAAGCTTTGGAACATTCTAAACTATTCACAAAATTAAGGGTGTGTTTGGTTGGAATGGATTTTGAGAGTCTTGACTTTGATTTGGGATTTTGAGAGTCTAGGGGTGTGTTTGGTTTGCAAAATTTTTGGGAGTCTGAATTTTGTTTTGGGTTTTTGAGAGTTTGGGTTTTTGTTTGGGATTTTGAGAGTCTGGTTTTGCAAAATTCTTGTTTGGTTGGGTTGAGTTTGTGAGTATAGAACAAAATTTTTGATTGGTTTTTAGGATTTTGCAAGTCTGGATTTTGGAAAACTTGGTGAACCAAACAAGATTTTACAAAACTGGATTTGGATAGTCCAAGATTTGCAAAAACTTGTCCAACCAAACACACCCTAGATTTTGTTTGAGATCTTGTAAGTCTGAATTTGCTAAAACCTTGTTTGGTTGGTCTGAAATTTTGTAAGTCTGAAACAAAAATCTTGTTTGGTTGGAGCGAATTTTGGAAGTTTATAACAAAAATTTTGTCTGGACTTTGCCTTTTGCAAAAACTGGACTTTGTAAAGTAAAACCTAGATTTTGTAAGAAAAAATCTGGACTTTACAAATAGCGAACCAAACAAGATTTTACAAAATTGGACTTGGATAGTCCAAGTTTTGCAAAATGTTACCTAACCATACACAACCTAACATTTCTTTAATATTTTGAAGAACCATTTATAAATTAAAATAAAGGAGTAAGATCTCGGAGATCTAGGTCAAATCATTCTACTTTAACATATTATATAAACAGTGCAGTAAAATTGTCATGTTTAAATTCTTTTAACTATATATATATTACGAATCCAATCTAACCTAACGTATATAATAATCTTACTGAGGTTGCATGTCCATTATTTATAAGGACGTATTGTATTGTCCAATTGGAATCTTGATCACAGACTAAATGCAGCATGCATGTTACTTATTTGCGATTCAAACTATAAAATACGCATTCGATATTATGATATGGTTTATATTTATTTATATCAGACATATGCATCACATATATTACTTTTATTACATACTAAATACAAATCAGTTATATATGAAAATGATTGTATATATAATTATTTTACAAAAGTACAGACGACAAACAAATTAATTTAATATGAACTGTACTTAATATGCCAGTTAAAATATCAGGGATTTTAAGTGCATGCCAAACGAATTATGTAGGTTAAAAAATGTGGCTAAATGTTTGAAATACCCTGCAAATTTAGAGTAATGTGAGAAAAAAATTTCAGAGTACAATTGAATCATTTAATCACATTTTTTAATCTTCATAATTCATTTGGACAGTCACCCATGCCCTTCAGCCCTCTAAAATATACACCTAGTGGCTGGCTGAGTATTATTTGTTCCATGCAAACCTCACTATAAATATGCACATCGCCTTCATCATAGACATCAACCTCACTAGTTCCTTAATCACCGTCTTTTCCAATTCTGCTCCAAAAAAACATTTCTCCATATTCGCAGGAGATACTTGAATCATGAGTTCTATGCCCGTATCGGCCGGCAGAGACCGGCAAATCTCAAGAAAAGTTTTTCCTACCCTTTACATCATCATCTCCTTCCTTTCATCATTGGCATCTGCTAATGTCCCTTTGCTTGATAAGGTTGCATCACTTGATGAGGATATACAGTTATACAACTTAGCTATCAACACGCTCAATGTCCAACCCCAAGAAGCTGGGGATCCCGCTGCTATTGATTTGGTCATTTTGCAGCCGTCACAACGACCAGAACTACATAAGGCGCCATCACCATCACCACGTGCCTTAAATGCACGGGCACCATCACCTCTCCGTGCGCAATCACCTTCACCAAGTTCCTTGAATGCGCGAGCACCATCACCTCTTCGCGCACAGTCACCATGTGGCATGCGGGCACAATCGCCATCACCAAGTGTCTTGAATGCTCGAGCACCATCTCCTCTTCCTGCACAGTCACCATCACCAAGTGCCTTGAATGCTCGAGCACCATCACCTCTCCGTTCCCGGTCACCATGTGGTATGCGGGCGCAATCACCAAGTGTCTTGAATGCTCGAGCACCATCACCTCTCCGCGCGCAGTCACCATGTGGTATGCGGGCACAATCACCGTCACCAAGTGTGTTGAATGCTCGAGCACCATCACCTCTCCGCGCACAATCACCATCACCAAGTGCCTTAAATGCTCTAGCACCATCACCTCTCCGTGCACAGTCACCATGCGGTATGCAAGCACAATCACCATCACCAAGTGTCTTGAATGCACGAGCACCCTCCCCTCTTCGCTCACAGTCACCATGCAGTATGCAAGCCCTGTCACCATCACCACATGGCTTGAATGCACGGGCGCCGTCACCTCTCCGTGCACAATCACCATCGCCAAGTGCCTTGAATGCACGAGCACCATCGCCCCTCCGTGCACAGTCACCATGTGGAATGCGGGCACAAACACCATCACCGAGTGCCTTGAATGCACGAGCACCCTCACCGCTCCATGCAACATCACCCTCACCAGGGGCCTTGAATGCACGAGCTCCATCACCTCTCCGCGCACAATTACCCTGCGGTCTGCGTGCCATGTCACCGTCACCACGCGCCTTGAATGCACGAGCACCATCACCTCTCCGTGCACAATCACCATCGGGTCTGCGAGCCCTATCACCATCACCCCGTGCCTTGAATGCAAAGGCACCATCACCTCTCCGTGCATCATCACCTTGTAGTCTGCGTGCACCGTCGCCATCGCCACGAAAGGTTCTTTTGAAGCTAGCCTCACCACCCCCACCAGTTTGGTCATTGAAAGTGAGTCCACCACCAAACAAAATGTCATCAAAACAGACACCGCCGCCACCTGCATGGTTATCAAAAGTTACACCACCACCACCCGCTAGGTTATCTGCAACCACACCTCCACCACCTTTATCATCATCGAAAGCCACACCACCGCCACCAGCTCGGTTATCAGCATGGAAACCGCCACCTCCGGCTAGGCTATCATCATCAGCACCACCACCACCTGCATGGTCATCAAAAGTGACACCACCTCCACCAGCTACAGCATTCAGAAGTGACATCTAAGAATATTGGTTCGGATCAAATGATTAAGGAATCTGATGAAGATATTCTCGGTGTGGTTTGTTTGATGGCATCATCAGTGTGACAGTCTGCCGTTTGTTTGTTTTTCGATTGTTAATTCGGTCCATGTTTGTTTTTGTTTTTTCTGAAATTATGATGGTCTTAGTGTCGTGATACACATGGTGCATGATGGTTACTTAGTCTGATCAGTGATGGCCGATGGGAACCCTACATGTTTTTCTGCGATGTTTTTCTATTGTTCAATCGCCGAATGTGTGTTTCAAAATAAATTAAACATTTGTGTCATGATGATGAAGATGTTTTAATGCAGATGCGTTTTTATTCCATTCTTACGTAAATGTACTAAATAACTCGATATCAGAATCACACGGATCTCTTATTAAAATCAAAGCGGGCCAGTGGTTGTAAAGCTACCAAAATACCGGCTATAGAAAGCAAAAAACCTGAGCGGCTTCTAAACTAAAGTATCGTTTATTATATACTCCCTCCATACCAATCACTATATTATTATTACTAATATACTTATTGAAATTTATGATCAAATATAGTCCGAAAAAATTGCGTAAAGATTATACACATTTAGTTAGAACGGAAAGAGTAGTTAATTAAATTGGATAACAATTCAACTTCTAATACCAATGAATTGATTTTAAAAATAAATTAATACATCTACATTAATTAATTATCAAATGGCCCACGGGTTATTAGTTTTCAAAAGATCATTGCAATATCGAAAAATAAGTTGGAAATATGATAAATGGTAATAGCAGGAAAACTAGGTTCAAAACCTTGAAATGTGAATCAATTAATCAAAATTGGATTCAAATGATTAATTCTCTTGAAATTAAACTACTTAGGTTGAATATAACTCATATGAATTGTAGGAATCCCAGGTAAGAAGTTATATCATTGGACTTTTATTTTTTGAAAATCCATGTCAATAGCGCTGATGAGGGGAGTTTGCAGAGAAAGTTTCACGAATTTTCAACTAGAAAGCATACGTTTTAGTTTATATAATATAACTTTTAATTTAAATTGGATATTTTGTTATTTAATTTTTAAATTTTTATGAATCTATGCATTAATATTTAATACATGTAGACTATATGTTTTTTTAATAATCAATATTTTATGTTTTAACATAAAAATATATTATTTGATTATAAATACATAATGGTAATTTCATAATGTTTAGGAAAATTGATTTTTCAAGAGATCTAATTTGTAGAATTTTAATCTTCAACATTGACAAAAATCATACACCCCCTGTCCCAGCTGAATATGCACACTTTTTGGTCAACTTTTTCAGAGCATGTTTGAGCATTGATAACTTTATTTACATATATTAAAAATGTCTAAAATTTCAATAATTTAAAAATAGAGTGCATTGTTAATCCAATAATATCTTACATGATAATAGCATTACTAATATACTCATTGAAATTTATGATCAAACATGGTTTGAAAAATTTATGAAAAAAAGGTGCAGATTCAGTTAGAACGGAGGGAGTAGCAATTTTAGAAATCAATTGACGCCTTTCCTAAACAGGTTACTTGAAATTGATACTAGTCGAGCATCCCTCCCCCTTCTCTCTCATTTCTCTCTCAAACCCGGCCCGCTTCCAAGACCCGATATGCTTTCCTTGGAGGGGTGGTCTGGGCCGTTACCGGCGCCTCTAGCCGCCGCCCGATCATCCCTTCCATCACCATACCTTCATTTTTTGCGTCTTCTAGTCTCCCCTAATTTTTTCAACCGAAAAACTATAACTGCCCCTTTTATGACAGATGTGCAGAAGGAGGGTAGATCCCTATGTATCTCGCCCGAGCAACTCACCACCGGAGCCGCCATAGTCCGACAACCATGGAAAGCATGTTCACTCGCCACTGGACCAGCCGGAGGAATCTCGAGCTCGTGCCGTCTCTTATGCAGGTTAACAACGAACAACCAGAAAAACTAGGTTTTTTCTTCAGAGGCTCTGACAAACACGCGTGATTATGCGCTCCACACGCGCCGGCAGGGTCGTCGCGGCGTGAACTAACCGGCGTTCCATTGTGCTCACGCGCTTCGCCGAACCCACGTGATGCTTTTCAGTCGCAGACCATCTAGCGCGTGGTAGTACGTACCGCCAATAGCCGTCGCGAGCTGCCTCCAGAAAGAGTTTTGGTAGATCTGGAAAATTGGGTTCTTTATGTTTCTAATTTATTTTTATGCCAGATGAAATATGTGCATTAGTGAGTCTTTTTTTATAATTATCTGGACTAATTTATCGAGAATATTCTTTGCCTAACTAATGTTTTCTCCTGTAATAAGACTAGCTGGGCATCATAGAAAATCCCCATGTTTCTAGTCTCTATTCTATACATAGTAAAGGAGAGATCCGAATTGGAATGGTTTAGACAACTTAGTCTTTGCGATTCTGTGTATGGATTTAGACTGATAGACTTGGTTTGACTTGGATTTTATTGTTTGGGCTGATGCAAATTATAGATGCTTTTCCTGGCAGATAGTTTAGATGCTCTTGGACATTAGACTTTAGGATGTTCATATGTATTTCATTAATCTTTTAAGTTTAGGAATTGCGTGTATCCACGTTTCTAGAGATCCAGTTTAGGTTTTCTACTTATTTTGTAATCTCTCAGATTGCCTCCCTTTGAGTAGATCAGTTACCAAGGTTTTAGGGAACCTAAAAAATACCTCCTATCTAACCTAAACTAATAATAGATCAGTTTACGGTAAGATCGGCGTATCATATGCTAAGAGAGAGCCAGTCTTTGAGTACTCAGCAACATCAGAATGATCGAGATACGGAGAAACGGTCTTGGACTAGATTTTGGAAGTTCAAGGTTCCTTAGAGAGCAAAACACGTTGCCTGGAAGTTTATTACAGACACTCTCACAACCATCTCTAATGAGAGCTAAGTGTTCCATTGGCATGTCCATTCTGCCATATTGAAGATGGATCTTCTGCACACTTATTCTTTGAGTGTGAGTTTGCCAACAGATTATGGGAGGCGGCTAGTTTATCACTCCATATCGAGCGCTCGAGATGTCAGAGGGGCGAGAGTTGGTTCAGACGCTTGCTCACACAGTCGGAGGATGAAACAACGGAGCTCATCCTCATGTATGTGATGTTATATGGCTGCAACGAAATAATCGAACGTTTACGGATCGGAGAGCAGAAGCGGAATTTATTGTTGTGTCTGTGAGCAGAAACCTCCAACAGTTCCATGAAGCAGTCGGCTGGCCGGAACGCGTCTCGGCTAACCTTGAGGAAGCCTCCTTACTGCAGCCAATACCAAGCGGTCTTCCTGATCACATTTGATGCAGGTATACAAGATGGATGTGCGGGTTTAGTAGCTGTTGCAGTGGACGCAAATGGACAGTTCATTAAAGCCATGACTATGAAATGCTTAGGTGTTTCGGATCCCATATTCGCAGAAGCCATGGGCTTGGAACTAGCGCTAGATTTGGCGGCGGAAGAAAACTTTCGAGAGGCTACATTAGCAGGCGAATGCCTGGTAATAATCAGAGCAATTCGAGAGCTTGACCAACCCCCTGTTGAGTGTGCAGAACTGACAGGTAGGCTAAGAAGCAAGTTGGAAATTCTTGGAATGAAATTTCCTTGCTGGATACCTAGATTAAAGAACAATATGGCTCACCAACTAGCTTCCCATGCAAAAATTTGTGTGATTGCTAGAATAGTTTGGGATTATATGCCTGCTTTTGTTTTTTCAAACGATACTGAACGTTTTCCAGAAGTTTGAAATAAGATTTTTATTTTCAAAATAAAATTAAAATAAATACCTCCTATCTTAGAGAAAAATTAAGAAACTGATACGCGATCTTTTCCAGAAAGAAAAGTCTTAGATAAAAATTAAGCCATAATCAAGTAGGGTATTCCAAAATCAAGTCCAGCTAACTGAGGTTTTCTTGAATATAGGTCAAGGTGACATCCATTATCCTTGGGTGATAGTTGAAAAAGTCTCTTGGGTGGGACTTTTTCATCGGGGTCGATTGAGTTATTACTCAACTTTTAAAGAATTAAATTTAATCCAGAGTGAACTAAAATTAATTAAATTAAATTGAATTGAAAATTAAAAAAAATCCAAAAAATTGGGAAGAACATGCACCTTTAATCGAGGCACATAATAATCACACAACAAATACAACATTATAATTTCCATGCATTATATATGCATTTTCATCAAGGTGTTGCAGATACCATATGAATGTGAAATTCAGAATGATTTCATTGATACGACAGTATACAATATATTACAAGAGAACTAAACTAGGCTACTCTAAAATAGGAATTGATATATTCTACAATTATACAAGAAGATCTCTTTTCTAAACTAATTAAGATATTCTATTAAAAATTACAAAGTTTTGGTTGGAATGTTCCATCGTGTAAAGATAGAGGATATCTCTGATTGATTTGATGAGGATAGGAACACAGTTATACATAGTTGTAAATTCCTTTTATGTATCTGATTGTAATCTATATATTGATAATAATATACACAGGCTAAGTATCAAGCCTTTCACTCTAACATGGTATCAGCCTGTTAAACCCTAGCTTCTTCTCTCTACGACAGCCTCGTCTGTCTCTTCCCTCCTTCTCGATTAAACATCCAAATATTCATAAAAATTCTCTCTTTCCCCCCCTTTTGTCTTAAACCCTAGCATAAACTCCAAAAAATATATTTTTTTCTCTCCCTGTCGATGGCTTCCCACGGCGACAAGCTTTCATACTCCAACATGATCCACCTGCTCACTATCAGTTTGGACGCTTCCAACTATATGTTATGGAAGAAGCAAGTGACGACCCTCCTTCGCTCCAAGAAGTTTCTCAGACATTTCGATGGGACGCTTCCATACCATGTTGTGCCCGGACCGCCCTCTTTCCTTCAGGCCGCCGCCGGCGTTTCGAGACGGTATCAGTACTTTATGCCGATATCAGTACCGACCAGCCGCAGCCGCAGCATGTTGTAAACCGGCATCCCTGAGGATAAGACCATAGGCTTATCCGGTTTAAGGATGCCTGCCTTAGGGGGTGAGGGGACCGGGGAGAGGGAGATGCCCTCTCGTTCTCGGGTGTGCCCGATAGGGCAAGAAAAGAGCCCCCTACCCAAAGAAAAAGAATAAGGCCTTCTCGGAAGCCTTATTCGACTTCGACATGGGCAGGACCATCCCCGTATTCCCTACTTATCCAACTCATCCTACTCATTCCACTCATGCAACAAACAAGAAAAACCACCATAAATGGAGCCACCTTCTTCACGATGCATGCTTCTTTCCTTGACTTTGAGTTCATTAATACCGCAAGGAAGCGTCTTTTTTCACTAATTCAAATTCCCATGAGTTTTTATTTTAATTTGTATGGCTTAAAGAATATATATCAATACTATAATATATAGTAGTACTTCTTAGGTGATGCAATTATTCTTTTAATAATTATTTCAGTTTAATTCATTATATTTTTAATTTAATTTTAAAAATATTTATTTAATGAAAAAATATAGCTTCACTTGATTATATTATTATTTTTAATACATTAATTTTGATTTACATTTAGTACTTTCAGTTTAATTTAGTTAACTAAAATATAATTGAGGAGAGTATGCCTAAAGCCTTGTTCTTCTGAGCTGAACTGAACTAATCAAAACTAATTAAAGTGAAAATTAATGTACCTAAAATATTATAAATAGAGAAAGCGTCTGATAAGGCAGCCTTATGTTAAGGGAAAGGATGTTAGGTTGAGGGGTAAAATAATGGTGGGGTTGGAAAATAAATATATATTTTTTGTGCCATTACCGAAAATGGTAATAAAACACAAGGACCATTTTGCAATAAAGATATATAACACATTTAATCTCTCTATTCATCATCACTATCATCCACCATCAATATTAAATTATCAATCATCAAATTATTTATAAAATCATCGTCAATAAAAATTCACCAATCATCAAAACCGACATTAATAATCATTTATTAACATCAAATCATCAATCAATCATCAAAATCACTGTCATCATCAATCATGTCATAACCATCATCAGTCATAAACATAAAATCATCAACTAAAATAAACACATAATCAAATCATCAACTAATATATGCACATAAGCGAATCATCAAATCAGGAAAATAAATTCTCGTAGAAGCTCGTCAAATCCGTTCGACCATCAATAAAAAATCATCAACCATAAACATAAAATCATCAACTAAAATCTACAAATAATCATCAAATCGGGATTCTAGATTCTCGTAGAAATGAAGCACAGATCATCAAATAGATCTCGTTTTCATCAAATCCATTCGGTCAACAACATTAATCACCGCGTCATCAATCTGATCGTAAAATCCGTTCGATCATTAATAAAAAAATCATCGAACATCAAATCATCAAAACCGACATTAATTATCAATTATAAAAATTAAATCATCAATCATATCATAAACATAAAATCATAAAATCTACTGTCTTGATTATCATCAATTCTATCATAACCATCATCAATTATAAACATAAAATCATCATCTAAAATATACAAATAATCAAATTGTCAAAATCGGGAAACTAGATTCTCGTAAAATTGTATATGATCACCAACATTAATCATCATCGTTGATGAGACCTAAATATACTCTTGTTTTATGACATTTTGAGATCTAATTTGGGTGGTATTTGGTGCAAAGTAAGGAGCTTTAAAGCTAAACTTGTGAAAGTTACATTTTGAAGAACAAGTGATGCACTAATATTTTGAAGCTTGATTTTGGAAATGTTTGCAGAGGAATAAGAGCACATTGGATACCATTGGATTCCTCTCATCAAGAGCTTCGAAATGGACTACTAAAAGATGCAAATCGGATCAACAGTTAAAGTGCATGACCCTTCACAAAGTGCACCAAGTGCTGCATGGCCCGTGCACTGCATTCTATAAATACCCCCTTATCTCCTCCAAGAAGAAAAACGGCCTCACACCATGTAGAACCCCTAGATCTTCATCTTTCGTTCCCTTTTCTTCCATTTATATCCATTAGATTAGTAGTTTGACTCCATGTATTGTAGTATAGCTTAGTTTGACCCTTAGGAGCATTTGAATTCACTTCCCTTGAAACTTTGAGGGCCTTGTATGCTTAAACTTTGGATTTGGATTATCATTTGATGAACTTGAATTCTTGTGCATGAATGTTGTTCAATCTTGCTTAATTTGTTATGGGCTTTGTGTTTTATATCAATTGCATGCTCCATAGTCATTAATTAGATTAGCTTGGTTAGAGTAATTTAGTGTGATGATGATGGTGACTTAGCATAATGGTAGTGTAATCTCCAGTTGTTAGATTAATGACTATGGAAGGGGTTGAGTGATGACAAGTTCTTCCCCTTGTTGTGTGATTGTAGTTAAGGAATTCCATGATAAATATAAGTTGTTAGAAGTGGAAATCTTATGAACTTGCATTATTAATCAATTATGTGTTTAGGTAAGGATTGAACGTTATCATTGGTCCCCCTAATATGTGATTGTATACTTGAGTCGGAGATTCCTTTTTAGCGTATGATTGTTATCAACGAATAGCTAGATTTGTGGGTAGAACGTTATCGTATACCCCAATATCATTAAGTGGCAAAGTAGGAGTCGAGACATATATGCTATCATCGTCTTGGTTCTTGCTTGTTACCAAATATCTTATTTGTATGCTCTCGTTATCGCGGGCGTGTGAGTAAGTTTGTCTCTCTCTAATCCTATTACCATTGTTGAGTTATCTATGATGCTATCATCTAGGTGAATCAACAATGAGAGCTTTTGAGTGGTGTTATCATCCTCTCTAGCTACATTCGAGAGAATATGATGCTTTCATCCTTGACAAATGGTCTAAACTTCCTTGTAATTGCATTTGCTCGATGATAAGTCGATAGTTGGAAATTGAAATCATTTGACTCCCAAGGCCTCATAATCTTAGAATCTCCCCCTTAGCTTAGCTATTGATAGTTTAATTTCCTTTCGTAGTGTAATAAAAACCAATCTCAAAACCCCCTCATATTTACATTGCTTTCTATATAACATATAAGTATGCTTATTTGCTACGTTAAAACACTCTTACAAGTCCCTTCTCCTTGTGGTTCGACCCCTACGTCCCACTATCTACTCTCTATTAGTTAGAAGTTGTAGGTGATTTATAAATGGTATTTTGATGTCGCGGAGTCCCATTTAACGACGTGGGAAATCGCTTGTCAAAATTGGCGCCGTTTCCGGGGAGAAGGCGTATTTTGTTTTTGTGTTTCATCGTAGATTATATTTCTATTTGTAGTTTTTCAAAAAAAAACTTTCTATTTTTTTTGAAGTGTGTATTGCTTGAGTACTTCTGTGGACGACACCGCTTGTAGTGTGTACCGATCTAGAACTCTTGCACTACAAATTTCAAACTTTTACTATTATGTTTACTTTAAGTAGGAAATATTTTAGATAATTTCTCACATTTAACAATCAAAGGACGAGAAATATTATGGCAAGCTCAAGTGATACAACGCAAACAGTTTTTTCGAGTCTTGCAATTTTGACTCATGTGATGAGCACTACAATAATGAAATGTCTTTTGGTTCTTCATACCAAAGTGACTATCATGATAAGTTTTATAATGAGGAGAGAGTTGGTTTTCAAAGTCAAGAAAGATATAATCCATACTACAATTCTTATGAGCCACAAGGGAGTGATCATTTGAATCATGGATATCTAGATGAAAACCAACCATATGAGTACCAAGACATGCCCCCACCTTGTTGGGATATGCATCAAGAGCAAGATCCGATAGATGATGAAGGAAATCGTCGTTTTGAAGATCTTGAGAGACGAATGCATGAAATGGCCTTAGAGGTAAAGCTCTTGGTAGCTCAATCTTTAGAGGAACAGTCATCTCAAATGGAACTTAATACAAATGTTTTGGTGAGTGATCCCACCATTAAGTATGCGAAAGAAGTTCAATGGGATGAGGAGTTGTGTGTTGACTCTAGTGAATCAGAGAGGGGGGTGATCGCTATTCTTGAATTTTTACCATCACCATTATCATACTTGCCTCTACATGCTACACAAATTCCCCATCTTCCCATGCCATTAGAGGAGCCAAGTAGGTTGTTTGAAGAAGTACCATCCCACATAGAACCTGTTCCAGTTACTTTGGTGAGTGAAATCACCTCTTTGTATGAGGAAGAAGTTCAATGGGATGAGGAGTTGGTTTTTGAGTCTATTGAAGTAGAGAGTGAGGTGGTCGTTCTTGAATATTTACCATCACCATTGTTTTCACCACCTCCGCCTATACTACCAATTCTACCACTTCCATCAATCTTAGTGGAGATTATAAAGCCATATATATTCATACTTCCAATTATCTATCCTCCTCCAAAACCTCAACCATACAATCCTCCTCGACTTCCCTTTACCTTCCTTGTGAGGGTGAGAGATTTTAATCTTTTGTTATTTGAATAACCTTAGGATCGTGACGACGACCTTAAAAATACGTAGTTTCTCTTGAGGCACCCATTACACCATTGGGATGAACCTCTTATGTCGTGTCACGACGTTAAATAAACGGATTTTGATAGTAGCTCCACGATTTTACTTTTTATTTTCTTTAGAAATTCATATTTTCTTCCCCTTTGTTTTCTTAAAAAATTAATTTTTTAATTTTTATGTTAGTTTGTGTGATTTTTCGTTTTGATAATTTTGTTAATAAGATTTTACACTTTGCTAGTGTTTTGATGTAGGAAATTTGGAAGCATAGGGGATGGAATTTTTATCAAAAAATAGTATAAAAAAAAAGGTGCATGGGCCTTTTTGTTAATCAGAAAAAAGTGCGCCTAGTACCGCACGGGCTGTGCGGAGTTTATTGGCGGGATATTTCATCTTATAATTGCACGGGCCTTCAAAGGCTGCCCTTACTCCCATACCCACCCAGTACTTTTACCCAACCACTGGTCACCGACCTCCACCACCACCACCATCTCCGCCCACCAATCACCGACATCACCTTCCACCACCATCTCCGGCCACCTCCGCCGCCACCTCATCTCCACCGCTGCCACCAATCTCCTGACCCGCCCCCTCTCCCAATCGACCACAGCCCACCACCCCTCTTTCGCGGCGACAGCTCCGACTGCCTGGTCCCCGCCGCCATCCATCTCCACCGCGGATCGCCATTGCGTAATCTCAACCACCCTCACCACTGCTCGTCGGATCGTGCACCACCACCACCACCCCACTGCCGCTGCAACTCCGTCGGCCACCACCATCGGTGGGCAATCTCTGGCCGATTCCACCAGCTCTGACGGTCACCATCACCGGCACCACCTGGCCAAAGTGGGTCTCCAGTTCATCCCCACATCACCGACCACCACCAGACCCACCATCACTACCGCCCGAATGACCTCGATCTCCCCCATCGCTGGCCGCCTTCGACATCGCCCCCCAGCCGGTCGACCCCATCACCGCCGTCGAACTCCATCTCCACTCCTTCTCCGGGCTGACCAGTTCAAGCAGTGCCTGTTTGACCATTCTCTGCCGAAGCTGCTCTCCAATCGTGTCCACAACGGTCTGCATACTCCGGTCACCACTGCTGGTTCTCCTATGACACCACCGCAGGACCGCCACACCTTCGCCTTCTCCAGCACCAACATCCCGTTCAACAGCTCTTTTTTTCTTTGAACATCATATTGATGGGTGATGAGCCCTAAATATACTCTTGTTTTATGACATTTGAGATCTAATTTGGATAGCATTTTGGTGCAAAGTAAGGAGTTTTAAAGCTAAAACTTGTCAAAGTTACATTTTGAAGAACAAGTGATGCACTAATATTTTGAACCTTGATTTTGGAAATGTTTGCAAAGAAATTAGAGAACATGGATCATACCATTTGGATTCCTCTCATCAAGAGCTTCGAAATGGACTACTAGAGGATGCAAATCGGATCAACGGTTAAAGTGTGCGGAGTGCCGCGCGGCCCGTGCACTGCATTCTATAAATACCCCTTATCCCTTCCAAGAGCAAGAACGGCTAACATGATGTAGATCTCCATTTTTCTTCATCTTTCTTTCCCTTTTCTTCCATTCCTTTCCCTTAGATTAGTAGTTTGATTCCATGTATTGTAGTATAGCTTAGTTTGATCCTAGGGAACAACATTTCCCTTGAAACTTTGAGGGCCTTGTATGCTTAAACTTTGGATTTGGATTATCATTTGCTGAACTTGAATTTCTATGCATGAATGTTGTTCAATATTGCTTAATTTTTTATGGGCTTTGTGTTTTATATCAATTGCATGCCTCATAGTCACTAATTAGAGTAGATTAGTTCTATGGTCAAGGTAATCTAGTCTTAGAGTAATTCTAGTGTAATTGGAATGGTGATGAATTGTATTGTAATGTAATCTCTAGTTTGTAGATTAGTGACTATGGAAGGGGTTGAGTGATGACAAGTTCTTCCCCTTGTTGTGTGATTGTAGTTAAGGAATGCCATGATAAATATAAGTTGTTAGAAGTGGAAATCTTATGAACTAGCATGATTAATCAATTATGTGTTTAGGTAAGGATTGAATGTTATCATTGGTCCCCCTAATATGTGATTTTATACTTGAGTTGAAGATTCCTTTTTAACGCATGATTGTTATCAACGAATAGCTAGATTTGTGGGTAGAATGTTATCTTTCACTCCAATATCATTAAGTAGCAAAGTAGGAGTCGAGACATATATGCTATCATCGTCTTGGTTCTTACTAGTTATCAAATGTCTTATTTGTATACTCTCGTTATTGCGGGTGTGTGAGTAAGTTTGTCTCTCTCTAATCCTAATACCATTGTTGAGTTATCTATGATGTTATCATCTAGGTGAATCAACAATTAGAGCTTTTGAGTGGTGTTATCATCCTCTCTAGCTACATTCGAGAGAATATGATGCTTTCATCCTTGACAAATGGTCTAAACTTCCTTGTAATTGCATTTGCTCGGTGATAAGTCGATAGTTGGAAATTGAAGTCATTTGCCTCCCAAGGCCTCATAATCTTAGAATCTCCCCCTTAGCTTAGCTATTGATAGTTTAATTTCCTTTCGTAGTGTAATAAAAACCAATCTCAAAACCCCTCATATTTACATTGCTTTCTATATAATATATAAGTATGCTTATTTTATACTTTAAAACACTCTTACAAGTCCATTTTCCTTGTGGTTTGACCCCTACTTCCCACTATCTACTCTCTAGTAGTTAGAAGTTGTAGGTGATTTATAAATAGTATTTTGATCTTGTGGAGTCCCATTTAACGACGTGGGAAATCGCTTGTCAATGGGGTACCCTATATTCTCTCCCTATGCTCTATTCAGTTCAGATTTGCTGTCTATATTGCTTGATGATGAATATTGCTTAGCATCGGCTTGCCGCCACTATCGGTAGTTCTTGTGCTAATAGTTCAATTTATCTTATACTCTTAGTGGTGGCTTAGTGTGTGAATATTCCCTCTCCCCGGTTTTGTTATTGTTCTAAAACATTGAGGACAATGTTTAGTTTTAAGTGTGGGGGAGGTTTAGTATTTACATTTTGCTTAGCTTCTTATTGTAAAAGTGCACTTCTTTTGAAAGAAAAATGAGTGAAAAGCCCGGATAGGTCAAAACATTAACAAGGCCTAGGCAAAAGTGAGAGACTTGTGCAAAAAAAATGAGAGGCTAGGTATTACCTAGGCAAAAGGAGAGTGCTCGAAAAGAGAGGCTAGGTATAACCTAGGCAAAAGGAGAGTGTGCGAAATATGAGAGGCTAGGTTACATCCTAGGCAAAAGGAGAGTAAGAAAGAAAAAAAAAAGGGGGCTATATGAAAACCGAAAGGCGCACAGGCAAAAGGAGAGGTAAACTTGCTCTTGTTTTGGTGGTCTCATTTTGATGAACTTTTTGTGATGTATTTTTTGGTCTCTTTAGGTAAGGTTGTGCCAAGGTAATTATTGTGCTTTTGTACTTGTACTTTGGCACACTCTTGGTTCCTGATAATGATATTGGGGTTGGGTAGAACTCTCATTAGGATTAGAACATGAGACATGATTCTTGTGTTTTCATCTTAGGGAAAGTTTGTATTTTGTCAAAGTCTCAAATGTCTTGTTGTGAAATTGATAGGAGTATGCACTTAGACTTTAATCGTTCTTTCTCGAGGACGAGAAAGGTTTAAGTGTGGGGGTATTTGATGAGCCCTAAATATACTCTTGTTTTATGACATTTTGAGATCTAATTTGGGTGGTATTTGGTGCAAAGTAAGGAACTTTAAAGCTAAACTCGTCAAAGTTATATTTTGAAGAACAAATGATGCACTAATATTTTGAAGCTTGATTTTGGAAATGTTTGCAAAGGAATTAGAGCACATGGGATACCATTGGATTCCTCTCATCAAGAGCTTCGAAATGGACTCTAGAAGATGCAAATCGGATCAACGGATAAAGTGCATAGCCCTTCACAAAGTGCACCAAGTGCTGCATGGCCCGTGCACTGCATTCTATAAATACCCCCTTATCTCCTCCAAGAAGAAATAACGGCCTCACACCATGTAGAACCCCTAGACCTTCATCTTTATTTCCCTTTTCTTCCATTTCTTTCCATTAGGTTAGTAGTCTGACTCCATGTATTGTAGTATAACTTAGTTTGACCCTTGGGAGCATTTGAATTCACTTCCCTTGAAACTTTGAGGGCCTTGTATGCTTAAACTTTGGATTTGGATTATCACTTGATAAACTTGAATTCTTGTGCATGAATGTTGTTCAATCTTGCTTAATTTATTATGGGCTTTGTGTTTTATATCAATTGCATGCTCCATAGTCATTAATTAGGTTAGCTTGGTTAGAGTAATTTAGTGTGATGATGATGGTGACTTAGCATAATGGTAGTGTAATCTCCAGTTGTTAGATTAATGACTATGGAAGGGGTTGAGTGATGATAAGTTCTTCCCCTTGTTGTGTGATTGTAGTTAAGGAATGCCATGATAAATATAAGTTGTTAAAAGTGGAAATCTTATGAACTTGCATGATTAATCAATTATGTGTTTAGGTAAGGATTGAATGTTATCATTGGTCCCCCTAATATGTGATTGTATACTTGAGTTGAAGATTCTTTTTTAACGTATGATTGTTATCAACGAATAGCTAGATTTGTGGGTAGAATGTTATCGTTTACTCCAATATCATTAAGTAGCAAAGTAGGAGTTGAGACATATATGCAGGGGTTAGAACGATCACGAGCATTCGTTAAAAAGATCGAGATCGGATCGGTAAAAGATCGGATCGAGATCGTTCATTTAATAAATGAACCGATCATGATCAAAATTTTATGATCGTTTATTAAATGAACGATCAACGATCATGAACATAAAAGATCAATCATGATCGCGAACAGATTGATAAGATGATCGATCGATAAGGTGATCGAGATCGATCGATAAAATTAAAATAATATAATTATATACATTAATAATAATGGGGAAATATTTTAATTTTAATATGTATGTCTATAGTTTGTTGTGTATTTTTAGTGATTTGATAATTTGTATATTTTTGACTTTTTAAAAAAAATTAACTTTTAAGTTGATCAAATGATCGATCACGATCGATCGTTATCGATCATTGATCATTGGATCGATTATCTATAATGAGTCGATCACGAGCCGATCACGATCATTGTGATTCTTAAACGAGCCGATCACGATCATGAATTATTTTGATCGCTTCGATCGCTATCACCTTAAATTTTAAACGAACCGATCATGAACATAGAGATGATCGTGACCGGATCGGCTCGTTATCACCCCTTGCTATCATCGTCTTGGTTCCTGCTAGTTATCAAATGTCTTATTTGTATGCTCCCGCTATCGTGGGTGTGTGAGTAAGTTTGTCTCTCTCTAATCCTAATACAATTGTTGAGTTATCTATGATGCTATCATCTAGGTGAATAAACAATGAGAGCTTTTGAGTGGTTTTATCATCCTCTCTAGCTACATTCGAGAGAATATGATGCTTTCATCCTTGACAAATGGTCTAAACTTCCTTGTAATTGCATTTGCTCTGTGATAAGTCGATAGTTGGAAATTGAAGTCATTTGCCTCCCAAGGCCTCATAATCCTAGTAACATCCCTTTAGCTTAGCTAATGATAGTTTAATTTGCTTTCGTAGTATATACGAAACAATCTCAAAACTCCCCCTTGTTTACATTGCTTTCTATATAATATATAAGTTTGCTTGTTTTCTACTTTAAAACACTCTTACAAGTCTCTTCTCCTTGTGGTTCGACCCCCTACTTCCCACTATCTACTCTCTAGTAGTTAGAAGTCGTAGGTGATTTATAAATAGTATTTTGATCTCGCGGAGTCCCATTTAACGACGTGAGAAATCGCTTGTCAGTAGTCATCAATACAACTATCAAATTCTTTCAGTTATCAATGAAAAATCGTCAATCATCAAATTATCATCACCGAAATTAATCATCAAGTATAAACATTCGATCATCAATCATCATCATCATCATCATCATCATCAATTATTATCGTTATCATCAAAATCATCACCATTAATCATCATCATCATCTTTAGTACTAATATCATTCTCATATTATTTTTAAAAACTTCAACTTAAAAAGTAGCCATAAGCATATTATTATCAAAACACGATCATGACCACCAATTGGAAATTGTACAAACTATTCAGCAAGAGGTGATTCAACTTTCGCATCATCCACCTCCTCCCGAGAGCAGAGAAACGAGAGATAAGAGCTAGGGAGGCAGAAATCAGATAGCCACGCCTCCGAATCCGCCATAGCAGCGCCCTTCTTGATATCCATATGACCCACCAGAGTAGACCCGTACTGCCCGTACAACAAGAGCGGATCCTGGTCGATTGACTCCAGCCTGTCGGCGGCGTTCTTGGGGGGAAGAAGGCGAGGCAGGTGATCCCGCCGTTCTGGGCGTACTGGGATACACTATTGGGACAGGGCTACTGGTCTTTTTCCGGTGACCTAAAGAGATCGAAACCGCCGACATTGGGAAGAAGAAGATGATGGTGCGAGGAAGAACATAATTTGGGTGTTTTTATGTCTTGATTTTCAGAATTTGCAATATAGTCCATGTTGTTCTGCATCAATTACACTTAGGCACCGAGAATAAAATAATTACTTTGTTTCCCAACGTATATTAAAATAGGGTTTCCTTATGATAAGGCTGCCTTATTTAATTGTTTCTCTAACTAATATGACTAAATTTACTTGAATTTCAATAAAATTATAAGTACATAATTTGATCTTATGATTTCCTAAAATGGATAGAATGAATTTACATAATCATTTATATGAATATCTTTTGATTCGAAAAAGGAAGATGCTGATTTTCTATGAATATCTATGAATATCGGTATGGGTAACTATCTATGAATATATAGTTGTTACATGTAATTTTCTTCAATATACTTTAACCACGTACGTGGAGTAGTCATTCATACCATTTATAATTTTTCATGAATATGCTGAATAGTAAGTATACCAAATTTAATTTAATTTAATGGACCAAAATTACATAATTAACCAATTCAATTGAAATCAATTGAAAATCAGAAAATAATGACGAAAACAGGTCTAACTGAATCGTAATGATACATATAGAATCAAAAAAAAATAGTGAATTAACATAACTAAAAATAGTAGAATAATACAATTATGGTATGATTGGGAGAAAATTTCCAAATAAAAACAATTAAAACTAAATTACAAAATTACCCACAAATTAAATCCTAATTAAATGACTAATTAAATCTTAATCAAATACCAAGAATTCTTATTAGTGTGTGAGTAAGGGATAAACAAATAAATAATTGTTAAATGCTTGAAACTATTAAGTATAAACAAATAAATAACTAGTAAATGCTTGAAACTATTAAGTTGTCTTGAACGGTTTGAAGGCTTTGAGATCAGTGACAAGTCCCGCGACAGAACCAACAGCTGCAGCAAGTGAGATGATCAAGCAAGCAACACTCAAGACTTGTAGGCACATCCACTTCTTGCTCCATTTCGGGATCTTCTTTTGAACAATATACATTTCGACTGGGTAGTAAACCGTGAGCAGCCAGATGCCTAAGGCTCCAAGGATGCCGGCCACATCAGTGAACAATGGCATGAGCATGGAGATAATGGTGGTGAAGACCACAAATAGCGTTCGCCATATCAGCCGGAAAAGGTTGAGCTTCAAAGACTTGTTAAATCCATAAATAGGAATCACATGCTCTTCGGAGATGAATTTGCTATTAGGGAACCATTCTGCAGCAGATTTCTCAACGAATGCAAAGAAGGGTTGAGTGTATACTTGGTATCCGCCAACCAGATGAGCAACTATGGCTACATTCGCGATGTCGACCATCCAGTAAGGGTTGTAAAAGCCAAAGCCAGTTAGGAGGTTTCCAGGTGAAAGGTCTCCGAATGCAGCATAGCCAAAGCAGCCACAAAGCATGTAGAAAATTGTGGTTATCGACAAGCTTATCAAGGAAGACTTGTTCATTGTCTTGTGCTCAGCTGGTGGAGATTTTATGGTGTCCACTATTTCAACCTGAATTTGGGAGTAAGAATAGGCAAAAGCGATGGCTCCTAATGCTTGAAAAACTCTCATTATCTTGTCAGTTTTAGTGACTGTTCCTATGTTGATTCCTGTTAGGCTTCCATTGATTTTCCCACTTTCTACAACTTTTCCAACACCAAGGCCGAAACCAATGAAGGAGCATGTGAATGACATAATCGCAGCAATTATTGAAAGCCACCATGTTTTATCTAAACTTTTAATCTGCGAGAAGATTATTTGCGCTACTCCAAACATTATCATGTAATTAATGATCGATACTTTGCAAGGGTCCTTGTGATGCCTTGAATGAAAGTAGTTGGACCTTTGCACAGCCACCATGCTAACTGAAGCTCCGATTGTGTAAGCAATAGCAGTGCCGACAAGATTTAAATATTGAATGCTCCGCAAACCTTGACTTGAAAACCGCCTAGATTGGCCTTGACTGCATCCATATAAGTGTAGTTTCTCTTGCCGTGCTCGGTCCGATAACATTCGGAGAGGAGAGTGGATGCGTAGTAAGTGACGAATGCGAACATGATTAACATAGTTGGACCGGCAATCCAACCTAGTTGTGCAATGGCCCATCCTAGGGACAAAACTCCAGAACCGATGACTGACGTGATAATATGCGCACTTGTAGTGCACACGGTCCCTGTTCTCTTCAGTTGTCCGTCATCATCCAAAATGTTAGAGCTACCATTGCAGGCCACATCCATGCAAGCATCAACGGCATTGCTATAGCTTTGAGACGTTTCCTCGACCATCTTTTACTGAATTCTTTTTAGACAAAATTACGAAACCAAATCTTTGAACCACCTCAATTTAATTTGCAAATATGTGTTTCAAACTATGGAGCAAGATAGGGAAATGTCTGTGTATATATAGGGAGTGAATACTTGTGAATGTAGGTAGGAAAAGGTTGGACTTTGGCTTAGTTGCCTTTGTTTTGTCCGGTAACTAAAGGGATTTGGATGTGACTAATGCTGAATGATAGTAGGAAAAGGATATGTTTTGTCTGAAAACAAGAGGAATTTGGATTAGGGAGTGACTAATGCCAAATGATAGTAGGAAAATGACGGGTTATCATTTCTATTACTTTCTTCCACAAATTTCCTAAATTTACCCACCAAAAATATTAAAAATATATCATAAAGTTTTGATCTATGCATCATATAAAATGTTAATACTATATATTATTATCGTGAATTTAACTATTTAATTTGCAAAAAATAAATCATAAACATCTGCAAGGACTATAAATCATAAACATCTATACATGCTTCAACATCCTGATGACTTAAACAGCACAGCACCAATGCTAAGGTCCCCAGAGACAACAATCTCAGATAAATCTAAGCACAAAAAAAATGAGAAAAACTGTATATTATTTATAGAATCTGCAGACTCAAATCCCACAAATGAATTTAACATATGCATCTTCACATTGAAATAACAAATGGCAAGGAATAATGTAGAGTTTAACCTATGAAACACAACTTTATAAGAAGCGCCAAGATGAAAATGAAGAATATATAAGAAATTTAAGTCACTCTTAAAAAAAAAAAATCAATCCTTAATTCGGGAATGTATTCAAAGGTACAAAAATGACAAATTTGTTTAAAATAAAATAAATGAGCATTGAAGGCTGGATGGCATATCCAGAAAACTGAACATCCTATGTGCATGAAGGGATCCTTCGCAGAACCTAAGCAGTACTTGGACATCCACTACCATCCCAAGTAAACGAGATCTTACACGATGTCGATGCTCTGGGTATCTGCAACACCTTGTTGAGTATTTCAAGCTTTTTTCGTCCTGTATTATTATGCATTTTCGTTCATTTCTTGAAAGGGCTCAATAAAATGAAAACATACATATAGATATGTATATATATGCATTGATATATAGTACAGAACTAGGGTTCATGTTTGAATTCAAGAGCACACATAATAACCATACGAAACTACACAATTAAACATTCAAACTAAAATAGACAGAGAAATATAAAACAATGTAAAACAATAATAGTGTAGAATCGTGTTTTTATTGACATAAGGGTTCAACCTTTTATAGGTATAGTACAAAGATAAACTAAGTAGGTATATCTATACACACTGATACACAGTCATACACCTGCTAGACATACAACTGTAACTTCCTAATTTACATATAATAGAATATTATCAAATCATAACAATATATCCTAATACTCCTCCTCAAGTTGGAGCGTGAAGATCCAGAATGCCCAACTTGCCAAGTAATTGTTGAAACTGATGTTTACCAAGAGGTTTAGTGAAAATGTCTGCAGGCTGGTCCAAAGTACGAATGTGATGCATAGTAACAGCACCTGACTGAACAAGGTATCGAACAAAGTGACAATCCACTTCAATATGTTTTGTCCTCTCATGAAACACTGGATCCGCTGCAATGTGAATAGCAGCTTGACTATCACAGAAAAGTCGCATAGGAGCAGAATGTGTAACTCCTAAAGATGACATAAAAGACTTGAGCCATATAAGTTCACAACAAACAACAGCCATTGCCCGATACTCCGCTTCAGCAGATGAACGAGAAACAGTCGGTTGCTTCTTCGTTTTCCAAGAAACTGGTGAATCGCCAAGCATAACAAAATATCCAGACAACGAACGACGAGTAAGTGGGCAAGCTGCCCAATCCGAATCACAATAAGCGGTCAATTGTAGAGAACTACGAGTAGACATAAACAAACCCTGCCCAGGGTGACTCTTCAGGTAATGCAGAACACGAATAGCAGCCTGCCAGTGAGGAACACACGGCGCCTTCATAAACTGAGCTAGGGTATGAACATCATAACTAATCTCAGGACGAGTTATGGTCAGATAAATCAAACGACCAACAAGACGTCGATATTGCTCAGGATTTTCATATAATGGACCTTCAACACGTGCCAATTCATGATGTTGCTCCATCGGAAAATCAGTTGGTTTGGAAGCTAATAATCCCGTGTCGGAAAGAATATCGAGTGCATACTTCCTCTGGGATAAGAACATTCCATCAGTGCTCCTAGCAATCTCTATCCCAAGAAAATACTTTAAAGGACCAAGATCTTTCATATGAAAACAAGAGCTCAAATAAGTCTTGAACTCTGTCAGCAAGGTCTTCGAGCTTCCAGCAATGATCAGATCATCCACATAAACAAGAACATGTAATGTAAGAGCCCCACGGACATACGTAAAAAGAGAGTAATCAGCCTTACTCTGAACAAATCCAAAAACGCGCAAAGCCGAAGCCAACTTAGCAAACCAATTCCGAGGAGCTTGCCGTAAACCGTACAATGACTTCTGGAGCTTACAAACAATACCAGAAGGAACAAGATATCCCTGGGGTGGACGCATGTAAACTTCCTCCTCAAGATCACCGTGGAGAAAAGCATTATGGATGTCCATCTGATGTACTTCCCAACCCTTAACAACAGCAATAGAGAGAAACAATCGAACAGAAGCCATTTTGGCAACCGGTGCAAATGTCTCAGTAAAGTTCTCACCCTCAATCTGACGATTACCAAGCGCAACCAACCTAGCTTTGTATCGTTCAATGGAGCCATCAGATTTATACTTGGTTCTAAAAACCCATTTCGAACCAATGGCCTTCTTGCCCGGAGGAAGGAGCGAGAGAGTCCAGGTACCATTACGTGCAAGAGCACCAAGTTCCTCACCCATAGCAGTCCGCCAATGAGCATGCTTAGATGCTTCTGAATACGTTGTAGGATCTGTACTAGATGTTACGGCACACAAAAGTCTACTATGCAAAGCAGAAAATCTATTGCAATTAACATAATCAGAAATAGGGTATGGAATACCTGAAGACAATGATGATGGTGAAGCGGAAAAAGCAGTAGTAGGGGGTTTATTAGCAGCAGTGACAGAACAAACAAAGTCATTCAGGTATCCCGGTCGTTTCCTTTCTCGTGTGCTGAACCGAACAGGACCAGTAGGGTTGGTAGTGAGGTCTGGAGATGATGAATCGGTAGGTGCCTGTAGGGGCGACGTGTTAGTAGGCTGATGAGTAGGTTGTCGTGATGAATCATCCACAATAGGAGGCTCGGGAGGAAGCGTCACAACTGGAACTGCAGGTAGCGTAACTGGTGGATCATCATAAATGGCAGGGGGTGGAGTTGTGGGGGATGCATCAGTCAAAGATGAAGAAGTTGGCTCAGCAAACGAAAACTGGTCTTCGTAGAACACAACATCTCTACTATCAAAGAATGTATTTGTTTCCAAGTCATACAAGTGGTATCCTTTCTTCCCAGAAGCATATCCTAGAAAAACACATCGACGACTTCTTGGTGCAAACTTATCTCGAATTCGCGGAACTTGAGAGGCAAAGCAGAGACATCCGAACACACAGAGAGACTTGAAATCAGGAACACTACCATGTAGTAGCTCAAAGGGTGTACGGCCATCAAGAAGTGGTGTTGGTGTGCGGTTAATCAAATAAGCGGCTGTAACAACACTTTTACCCCAAACTTGATTGGTAAATCAGCTTGAAACAAAAGAGCACGTGCAACATTCAACAGGTGTCTATGCTTGCGCTCCACTCGTCCATTTTGTTGTGGTGTGTCAATACAGGAAGTCTCAAACAGGATGCCAGATTCAGCAAAGTAGGACCGCAGAGGTAAAAACTCAGTTCCATTATCAGATCAAACACGACGAACATGTCGACTAAACTGGGTACTTACTAAAGCACAAAAATGTTTAAACCTAGAAGCCACTTCGGATTTCACAGCAATCAAGTGAACCCAAACCGCTCTAGAATAATCATCGACGATGGTTAAAAAATAATAAGCACCACCAGTAGAAGGAGAGTTATAAGGCCCCCAAACATCACAGTGTATCAAGTCAAAACATTCACGAGCTCTTGAAGAACTCACAGGAAAACTATTTCTGGTCTGCTTTGCTCTATGACAAATAGTACAGGGAGCACTCACTTTATTATTACCAGAAGTGAAGAGAGAAGACAAAACCATGGAGGATGGATGTCCAAAACGTTGATGCCAGAG
This sequence comes from Sherardia arvensis, assembly GCA_948330725.1. Taxonomy (NCBI): domain Eukaryota; kingdom Viridiplantae; phylum Streptophyta; class Magnoliopsida; order Gentianales; family Rubiaceae; genus Sherardia; species Sherardia arvensis. The sequence goes on from OX415244.1 coordinate 9,280,873, forward strand.
ATCGGAAGTAGCAGACACAGCAGCGGCGCGATTCGGCTCCAACGGCGATACACGAGTACTATTGGGCATAGACGGTTGCTCCCCACCATCCAATGTGCGAAACCAATAAACCCCACCATACTGCTCGCCCACGCCAATCACTGTCCTCGAACTGATTTTTTGTAAAATGCAAAAGTTTTTAGAAAGCAAAGCCAGACACTTTAATGAGCCAAGTAATTTAGAAAATGATAAAAGATTGCAGCGCAGTTCAGGTATGTAAAGCACATGATCAAGAACAATATCTCCAATATGTAGGGTTCCATATTTCATGGCAGATGAGATAGAACCATCAGGCAATTGAACATCAATAGAATACGTAGATGTAACGATATTAGTAAGTGAATCCATAGCCCCAGTCATATGATAGGAAGCATCGGTATCAAGAATCCAGGATAATATAATCTTACCTGACACATTGCCAGAAGGTATTTGTATAGAATTAAATAAATAAATAACCATTTTCCATTGGCCATCATCCAAATTGAAGACAGATTGATCCAGACCGACTGGGACGGCATTAACAAATCCAGGAGGCGGTGGTCTGGTAGCTGAAGCCGCAACAGTCCCTACAAAAGGAACTCCGCAAGACACGCGAGAATAAGAACCGGCGGTATTCGGTCTTGGAGTGAACATGGGTCGGCCCAAAAACTGACGATGACGACTGGCAGCCGCGGCGAGAAAGCGTTGGCTACGGTCGCTTCGATCAGCAACTTCTGATGCGAGGCGGCGTCGGAAAAGCTGGCGGTCGGCCAAGGTATGAAGTGGACAGCGTCGGGTAGATGTGAGCATGACCGGTGGCAGTCCACGAGAGCAGAAAGAATTCGAGGCTACGATCGGCGATGAAGCACAAACGGGCGGAGATGATGATGAACAGTAGCGAAGCGTGAGCCAAACGCGCGACGAGGCTGAGACGCACTCGCTCGTGTGTTAAACGCGCGGAAAAGGAGGGTGTGGAGAGTCGCTAGTGTGTTTCACGCGCTGGCAAAAAGTTTTTTTTTTTTCTTTTGTGTGTGTGTGTGTGTGGCTGGGAAAGAATATATATATATGTATTGATATATCTGGGAGACAAACTTTCGTTGACACAAAAAATCGCTAGGTATGATCAACGGAATAATAATCTGGGAATTAAGGAAGAAGAGGATAATACTAATCTGGGAATTTATGAGTTGAAAGGTCTAGGATCTTATAACTGATACCATGTAAAACAATAATAGTGTAGAATTGTGTTTTTATTGACATAAGGGTTCAACCTTTTATAGGTATAGTACAAAGATAAACTAAGTAGGTATATTTATACACAGTCGTACAACTGCTAGACATATAACTATAACTTCCTAATTTACATATAATAGAATATTATCAAATCATAACCATATATCCTAATAAACAACAATGATTGAGCAAACATCCAAAGTGATATCATCGATTCTTCACCATGTACCGTATGAACTCTTCAATATGCCCATCTTGTAAATCTTTATCTCCAAATATATCACTCAATTCTCTTGCTTTCTGCTTATACATTTCCCGATCACTCCCCACCATGATCATCCTCACGCACTCCGCCACGGACTCACCGCTGAATGACTTGTTCTTCTCATTCCGTGGTATTTCAACCCCCACCATTTTATATTCCATAACCCTAGCATTCAGCCCCTGGTCCACCAGAAATGGCAGCATCACCATCGGATGCCCGAACATGGCTCCCTCTATGCACGAACTCCAACCGCAGTGAGTCAGGAATCCACCTACCGAGTCATGACTCAGTATGTTCACTTGTGGAACCCATTCATTCCACACAACTCCTCTACCCTTCACTCTCTCCTCATAACCGTCCGGTAGATCCAGCATATCTGCCCTTAGCACCCAAAAAAATGGAACCCCGGATAGCTCCAGCCCGCGGGCCAACTCCGTCACATCATTCTGACTCAGCGACACCTCGGTACCTAGCGCGACGTAGAGAACAGATGATCTGTTCTGTACGTCGAGCCAGTCCTTGATCGAGCTACGAGTCCAAGACTCGGTGGAGTTATCAACCAGCGGAGGCATCATCCCAACTGGGATGACCGGCTTTTGGTGCAAGACTTCGAGCAACTTAATCCACCGCCCTTCAAACTCAGGGCTCTGCCTCACAACAATGACGTCAGCGCCCTGGATTGACAATCCAGATCGCTTGCCTTCGGAAATCCCAGATGGCCCCTGCTCTTTAAACTTGCTAAAAATCCAGTTGATCTCGTAGGGCTTGAATGCTACGTTAGTATCAAACGGAACCCAACTTGGAGGAACCATGAAATCTTCAAACGTACACCTGGGATCCGTACCATTAAGCATCATCTCCGTGGTACCCATAGATGCGATGAACCAAGCGTTGATGATACGAAATGTTGCCTTCTTAATACCGAGCTTGGTGGCTGCCGGAGCCAACCAGTAAGGGGCAAAGTCATATATGATCCAATCCGGGACGGAGTTTTCGAGGAACTCAGTGTATGCTGGCTCGAGCCCATCGTAGGCCTTCTTGAGGAGGTGATCATCGTCGTTCTTGATGTCGGTGGTGGCCTCGGCATTCTCCGGCAGCCCTTCAGTCCGGGGAAGTGGGACCCCGTGTAAGGTGATGGAAGAAGCTAGATCTGGAGGGATACGTGGGAGGCGGTTAATGTTCTTCGTGGTGGAAACGAAGGTTACTTTGTGATCTTTTCTAGCTATGAACTTGGCAAGCTCTAAGTAAGGGATGAGGTGACCTAAAGCTGCCCATGGAAATAGAGCTACATGCAGTATACTTTGGTTGGAGTTCGCCATTGTTGTGGAGAAACAGGAGAATGTTTTAGTTGTTGCAGGGACCTGGAGCATTACTTGGAAACGTTTTTATAGATGTATAAAGACTTGTTCGATCCTTTGGCTTTAGGGAAAAGTCTATTTGACAAAAGAGAAAGGGAAAAGGCGTATGCGAACACAGAAAAATTAAATAGTTCATGAGATCTAAGTGCATGGAATTATTTAATTTCTAGCACAATAAGAATAAAAACTTTTAGAGATTCGAGAGACAACTCACGGTTAATTTTACCATGAATCTTGTGAAATATGTATATATATCATAATATATTAGTTAAAATAAAAATTTAAGAAATGTATACAAAATATTAGTTTTAAAATGAAAATACATCGTTTGTTACAAATTTAAAGAACAATATTGAAATTAAAACATATGAAAAACTTTCTTGAAATATTTGGCATTGGACTTTTAGTAAATCGATTCTAATTTTATGAGGTTTCTAAAAGTTCAACTTCTCAAATATAAATTTATTTTTTGAAAGTAAAAGGTTATATATCTCAAAGTGCTGAAAAACGTCCAATAACATTTGATAAAAGAAAATCTGGAGAAGAGTCCCACTTAAAAGAATCAAAATCACTCTCATTAACAAATCTAGCTGTCAAATGCGCATCCGAATTCTCTTACCTTGGTATTTAGTGTGACCATGCTATTCCCGTTGAACTGAATTCAACTCTTATTTCTTGAAGTAAGGTAGTGCAATTTGTTGAAATGTCCAGATCCCCCATGAACCACTAGCATGAACTTCTCAATTCTAATAGAAAAACAAATGTAACATTTCAATAATTATTAGTATAACATTTAAATTTAAACTTTAATCAAAAATATATATGTTCATAGATTCGGACGTTCTTATTTTTATATGTATAGAAAATCTAGAATACTTAAATTTTAAAAGTATCTAACTATTATACTAAAAATATCAAATTAACATTAGTGGTGATCGAGAAAATGAGATATGCATTATCAAATGATGTACATGGTCTAATCGAAAAATAATCGTGAAACGTATATTTGCATTCTCATCGACCCGGATATATAAAAGACACATAATATATACCATCCTCATAATTGTGGTGATTAATTAAGAAAGTGTATTTTATTATTGTTTCTTAGTTTTATGAATTGCTTTACCGTGTAAATGGAATTCATTCATGTCAATAGAGTTACCGTAGAAGATAGCCCAATAAGATTTTCTATCATAACACGCCTTACTTATTTAATAAACCATCTGTTCAGTTGTGATTAGGCCAACATTTACACATTGGTTAATAAAAATATAATCAAAGGAAGATGTTTTATATCTCGACCAAGTCTTTTTATCACTTTATCCAAAAACATGAAATGAAATAATCTTATACATTTTATTATAAATTTAATTATAATCCTACAACGTTTAAAATGAGATTTATGTAATGAATAACATTATTCTCTAAACTTTAAGAACAAATGTACTTTTTAAAAATCATCAAAATGCTATGTTGAACCTAAAAAGTCAACGAGTTTTATGGATAGGAAAGGTAAAGGCCACACGAAACATTAAAATTATATATTAATATCGTGTTTATATTAGGGTTGGTTATGACACGAAAATTCGACCTGAAGCGAACATGAATTTATTGGGTTTGAATTGACACGAAACATGGCATGAATTTATATATATTGGGTTATTGAGTTAGACACGAATGACCCGAAAATAAATAGGTTAGGTTCAGGTCAAATCCGTGGGTTAAATGGGTAGCCCATTTGACGCATATATTTAAGGTGTGATTATGCAAATGATTGAAATTTTCTTTATAAATACAAACAAATCTTCTGATACCAAAATTATGGAGATTACCTACTAATTTATGATGAAATTGAGAGTTGATTTTGTAATTCTTGATTTAGTTTCCATGTGGCATGATCATTTGAGCAGAATAAATTTTAAAATTTAATCTCATAATTCAGTCCCGTTATTAATAAATAGGTTTCGCGGGTTGGGTTTGGCTAACTTGAATTTTTAGTGGATCGAGTTTGGGTCAATATTTTGTGATCCGAAATATTATTGGGTTGGATTTGAGTTTAGCATTTCCAACCCGCCAACTCGTCGACACGAACCCGTTAACCCGCCAACCCAACCTAATTGCCAGCCCTAATTTACATATTTATCATTTTAAATTGTCTCTCATCTTATAACGTGTGTACTTGTCATCAAGAATTCAATATAAATTAAATTGTCCAACGTTCAATGATGAAAAAGTCTAGGCCTAGTACACAAAATATAAGCTTTCAAGGCGGGTTTTCTACATCTTTTCTGAATATTTTTTTAGTTCAATTTAGTTTAATTTTGATGAAATTAAACTTAATTAATTTAGTTATACTGTTCTTATTTTCAATACATTCATTTTTCCTTCAATTCAGCAAAAATATGTTATACCTTAAAACCAACTTCTCTTGATTGTCAAACTTTCTTAAAACTTATGGAACTACCACTATACATTAAACTCAAACAATATATATGGTATATTTAATTAAAACATTGTTCCATGTATAGTAAAGATACATGCTTCAATGCAAAAATACAGAAATTTTTATATAAAATTTGATCATTTTTAAATTAAAAAATAAGAAAGTCAAATTAAAAGCTACACTATTTAAACAAAAACGTAAAAAGACTCTAGCGTAAATGTAGGAAAGTTACTGTGATGTTGCCCCTCTGGTTGCTTGAAGAGTGGATCCCCTTCCGCTCCTACCCATCTGATCTGCAAGACAAGACCCTGCGGTACCGAATGGTAGAATCTCTGGCGTGATGATGAAGATTGGACTTTGAGTGAAAAGGGTATTGACTAGTAGAATAGGTTGTGATTACTTAATTAAAATAGTATTCCGAGGCATTATTTATGCAGTTATCCCCTTGAACACGGTCCATCCTCCGTCTGACTCATCACTTGGTTGTTTCTTTCTTCCGGTGGTCCATTTTTCGGATCCCTCCATAATAACTAACCTCATTATGGACATGGGCCTTATCTTAGGAGTTGTGCCTAGCATCACCAGGATGTTTAGGAGACCATATCCCCTATTTTAAATTGGTATTACATATTAAATAAAGTGCATTTTATAGCCGAATAAACTGTTTCATATGGCCCTTAAAAGTCTAAAATATATTGTTCGTGACCCCTAAAAATAAACTGCATTGTTTATGGCCCTTGAAAGTATAATTTGTATATTCTATGGCCTTTGGCCAATTTTGTCATAACGTTTTTGTTAAATACTCCACGTTCAGGGTAAATAAGTAATTTTACCTTCACCCCATCTTCTTCTCCACCCGCTATGAATCCTATGATCACTCTGCAAATAGTTCGAGGAGTTGTGCTTTCGGATAATGCGAAAAACAAATAAAACCATTATTTAATTTAATTAAATGACAGCGCTAGGGAATTTAAATCCAAAGCATGATCCCATATGATGATTTGGGGATTTGGTAGGGGAGATGATTAGGCGAGAATCGGGAACTGTGGTCAGGTATAATGGTGACGATAGCTATTGACGAAGGGCGTTGCTTGGTGGCGATGCTCCACCTGGGAGAACCGCGGCATCGGACTGGCATCGCATCCGCGGGAACAATGACGACGCCGCCAATAAATAGAACATCTCCGCCACGGAGGAATCAATTCAAGTAAGTCCAGTCTCGATGAAATTAATGATTTTCATCGTGTTACACTCAGTGTAAATTAATGGGCGTTGACAGTAGCGACGGCGTTGATAGTCGATTCGAAAACTCCATCTTCACCGGCGAATCTCAACTCATCGTGACGAGTGGGTGGAGAAGAAGATGGGGCGAAGAAGAAGGGGTGAAGTAAAATTACCTTTATGCCCCTTGAACGTGGAGTATTTAACAAAATCGTTACGAGTCATGACGGAATGGTCAAAAGGCCATAAAACAAAAAAATTACACTTTCAGGGGTCATAAATCATACATCCTTCTTTTAGGGGTCATAAACAATATATTTTGGATCTTTAGGGGTCATACGAAACAGTTAATTCTTTATAACCCCTTACATTCAAAAATAATCATTTATGATCCCTAAAATAAAAGTATCAAATTCATGGCCCCTAAAATTGTAAATTATAAATTTATGGTCTCTAAAATTCTAAAATATATAAGTCATGGCCCTAAGCACTATTTCCGTTAGATATTCAACTTCTGTTAGGGGTAGTTAGTAGATACTTTATTATGCATTTTTGATAAAAACTAATGGTGACATCATCACATCACCATCTCCATCAGGCTCACATGTACGTCACCCATAACTCCAGCGCTGCCGCTACAGCGCTGCCGTGTTCGTCATCGAGATATCTCCAACCACCACCCTGACACCCGGCCGGGTGAATAACCGCAATGTTCCTTCTCCAATCCCCTTGGCTCCACTTGTCACGACGGCTATCACATCTGCATGTGTTGTGATCTCGATTTGACTTCTCCAACATCCAGCAACTTAGACTTTTCCAACATCAACAGTTAAGATGAAATTTCGATTGCGGCGCCGTTTTTTAATTTGGAATTCATATGCATTTTTTTATCAGTTGTAGTCCAAAGACTTCACAAAGCAGCAACTTTGTGAGCTCATTTCTAAACTCAAACTTTAGAGAAGATTATTTTGGAGGATTTTGATTAAACAATTTTGACCTTTAGGAGATTCTGGTGAGATAGATATTTTGGTGGTTTAACTTTTCCGATTAATCGAGATCTCTTCAGATTTGAATTTAGATTTGGATTTGATCTAGTAAGAGTTGGTCGACCGGAAATAGAGATGTCATGTTAAGCTGCTAGATGAGAGGTGGGCTGGGGCGGTGATGAGCGCGGGAGAGGGGGGGGGTAGGTTTCCGACAGGGGCGGAGGAAGGGGGGACAGGGTGGGGCCCAGTCCCCCTCAACATTTTAATTTTTTAAAATTAAAGGAGTTAATTAAATTTTTAATTTGTTTTGTTAGGGTAAATTGTTAGATGTGACCCCTCACATAAATTTTCTTTATTTTTTATTATTGAAATATATAGAATGGTGAGTTATAAAAGAAAAATGAGACTATAATTAATATTATGTAATTACAATCAAACACAATTAGAATATGATTCTTTTAAATCTTAATATATATATATAGGAATAATATAGTTAAATTGTATATTTTTTTCTTCAAATCTCGATTGATTACGATTTCTTGTAAGTAATATTTTCTTAAATATAATAGTAATCATATATCAATCCATGGAATAAATTTATTTACTTTTCTTTTTTTGAACAAATAAGGCAGTTTAATTTCATTATATTCAATAAGGCGATATTATATAAAAACATTGATTCGCAATAGTTTGAGTCAAATTATGAGTAGCCTTTTATCAATAATAAAAATATATATAGATGTTATGAACTATATTTTCAAACTTTTTTAAAAAACTTCTATTTAAAAGCAAGAAAATCAACAAATGATATTTGATGAATTCTCTCATTTTTCCCTCTTACTTTTTATAATTCAGTTAGTTTGAATTTATTAATAGGATCTCAAGTTTGAATTCATTAATAGCTCGGAGAGGAATGTGCGACTTGAAAAATATAGTGGTCCATATAATGATGTTAAATTCATCAATTTTATATATTTATCTACCAATATTTGTCTTTAATGTTCTATTTTATAAAATTTTCAATAAATTGTCGTTTTTTATATTATTATAATAGTTTATTCAAAATTTTAAGTTCCGGCCCCCGCTATATACAATTCCTACCTCCGCCCCTATTTCCGAGTGGTGATAATGATTTAATTTTGAATTATAGTTAAATAAATTACCTAAAAAATCCTAACAAAATGCATAATTTAACAGAAAATCGTCAAGATGCCATGAATAATACTTTTATAATTTTAGCGGTTATAAATTTGAGACTTTTATTTTAATGGACATAAATGATACTTTTTGAAATTTAAGGGTCGTAGTATGCATTATATTCTTACATATTTTTGTTATAATAAAAGTTATATTTTATATTAACATGTTTTTAATTTGTTTATCCTAAAATGTACAGTGATATTACGGTACATTTAAGAAAGTTACAATATTTTTCATTTTAGAATCAAAGATAAGAGACGTTAAATACCCAAAAGACGGTGGGGGATTTGAGGAAGCACGGCGTTGTTCCTCCCGCTGTGATTTGGGCCGCCGTGCTTCGTAAAAACAAAGCACGTCGGTATTTTCCCCGCTTGCTTATAATTTCTGAAATCGGAAATTATTTGGAAAAATTATTTTTGAAATCGAGAATCGTTCCGGAAAACCATTTCCTAACCATTTCCTTACCCGTATTTCATTCTGGAAACATTATTTGAGAAATCGGAAATCGCTCCGAAAAACAGAAAATCTCTACGGGATTGATTTTTAAAAAAACACCGGCCCAATCGACCGGTGAAACTTTTGATCTAGCCTGTCTAAGACAAGACAAAACACAAATCCAAGACGCTACTATAATAAGAAATCTCAGCAAACTTCGTAAGCATCAACCTGAAAATCACTAACATATGCAAACTTCAGACTTCAATGCTGAGTAATATATTTCGTAACACATGGATCCTATGTTACTCAAACACGGATTGCGTGTCATGTCGTGTCTTAATATCAGACACGGGGACATAGCATTTTTAAAAAAATATAGATAAAATAGCACTAAAATGAGTAGGCATGATCAAAATATACATAGAGTTTGCTGCAGTGTGTAGTGTCCAGTTGAGCCTTTAAGTAAATGCCATCACTGCCAGCTGAGTTGAGCTGTAACATCCAGCCAGCGGTGAGTTGGGATGTAGTGCCACATTCCCTGTAGAGAGCTTGTCATTGTTATGCTAACACCCAGTTCTTGCACATGAGTAAAATACATTAGCAGTATCAGTTATGAAGGCCAGCGATCCTTATAGCAGAAATCTCTGCTCCATCAAGCATAATAAGACTTCTAACTGGTGAAAGCAAGGAGTTCCATGTATATATCTGAGATGATCCATTTAAGTTACACATTTTAGATAGGAAATCAGTTGGTTGGTTAGCTTCCCTAAAAATGTGACTAAACTTATAAGTGTCAGTCACTTCAGATATAAGATTCAGAATACCAAAAAGCCTCCAATGCCATGTAGAAGTACTGTGTATCATATCTATTGCTTGTTTACCGTCGGTTTCAATTTCAGCAGGGTTAAGATATAACAATTGAACGAATAAAAGATTGATATACATGAATTGGAAGAAATATATTTTAAAAACATTAGAATGCATGATAGACATTAATGATTTATGTTATTGAAGTTTACTTTAAATCAGCTTCCTGTTATTTAAACTTCAATCGGGGATGACTGAATTTGAGGTCAGGGTCGACTTTTCTCTCTCTTTCGAGAGCTTTCCCGTTCTACTGTTCATTTTCCGATTGTCTTTAAAATTTCAATCAAAATCAAGGTCAAAATTCAAGTTTTTTCTACAGAAATTGGGTTTAATCGTGTGTGTATTATTAGCATCAGTTGTTGTTACTCAAAATTAAGTCCAGTCTGCTTGTTCAAAGGAAAAGTTGGGTGAAGTTAAAATTGTTTCCGGCTTGTGCTTTTATTTGTTTATCACCACAATTGGGCGGGGCCCTAATTTGGGAACACGATCTGGCTGGGTTGCTCATATCTTGGGAAGCTTAACTTGGTTGAACCTTGAATGAGCATCTCACGGGATTGAGTCTACAGAGGCTGCTAGTTTGGATTTATGAAGGTACATTTTCAGTCTTGTTTCTGTCTATCGGTTATCCTGTGGTGGTTAATTTTTGGCGCTTTGGGGTGCTCCCAAGCTTTGTAAGTTTCTACTTTTGTTTGGTCGGGTTCCGGTGAAAACTTTCGGGAACTTGCTGGGCTGTTATCTGGTTGTGTGATTTGGTACTTACACGGGGCTCGAGAGTGAAGTTTGGGTGATATAATGGACTGGGAAACTGAATTAGCGGGTGATAAAAGAAAGCGTAAAGATGTTTGGAATCGGGATGGTGTTATTTCTGCAGTTGAAGTAATCGGTGAATCTCCAACGAATTCTAAAAGGAAGTGTTTGGATGAGTACTGGTGTACAAGGAATAATCAGGTGATGGAGGAACTCAGACAAGAAAGAGTATATTGGGACATGGGAGCATTTGCAAGAGGAAACTGGACTGCTTCTTTTATTATAAATTGGGGAAGAGAGTTGGTTTCCAAAATCAGGAAAATAATGTTGTTTCTAGAAAAAGCCTGTTTTGAATCAAACTTCTTCTACAAGAGTGATGTCAGGTGAGTATGATTGCTCTCAGGCAGAAAAACAGAAGTTTTCCTTACTGGGATTTTGGGCAGATGACAGAATTTAACAATAAGAGGTTTCATGACTATTTTGATGCATATTGGGGCAAGCTAACCCGCATTGTTGCACGTATCTCTCACAGATTTAAAAAGTTCATGATCATTACTTTTGAATGTGAAGTTGACATGGTTGAGGTACTGTATGATGGGTCATATGCAATTGAAGGTGGCCTTTTATGTCTGAGTAAGTGGAATGATAATTTGGCACCCAGAAATGTTGAGATCTCAAAAGTTCTTGTTTGGGTTAGGCTTTTTAATGTTCCTCAATAATTGTGCAATCTTAGTGAAGGCCCTCGTCTAGCTCGGTTAATTGGAGATGTGGAGGAAATAGACAAGAAATCAGGAAGTTTGAGGAATGGAAGATATTTGAAGGTTAGGGTGTGGATTGACCCTATGAAGCCATTGATTCCTGGCTTCTTCCTAACAGAGAAGAGAGGAAAGAGGATCTGGATATCATGTGGTTATGAAAGAGTTCTTCAAATCTGCAAAAAGTGCGGTTGCATTGGACATCCGTTTGAAAGATGTAACTGGGTGGATGAGATGGAGTTGGAAAAGTTTGTTAATGAGCATATCTCAGGGCATTTTACTGCGCGAGGCTTAGAGACATGGATGGGGACTCTTAGTTATAATTGTACGTTGCCTAGAAATGGGCTCCAGTACAAGCCCCTAAGGGAGGATGAAGCTGCAATGTTGAGATATTCTGAGGAAACATGGAGGAAGGAGGATGTTAAACAGAGTGATTGCTTTCATATGAGAAAGGTCTGTCATATGACTACAGAAAATGAGGGAGACAGTTTAGAGATGGAAGTGGTTATGGAAGATGGTCAGTTTACGGGAAAATGGAAATACCTATGGACCACGTAGTGCAGGTTGACCAGGTCTACGAGCAACATAATCAGTTTACATGGAATGTTATGAATGGTGTCCTTCATCCAAGTAAGAATTCTTCCGATGGTGATAGTAAGTCTGAAAGCAAGTTGAGCTCAGCTGCAGTAAGTGAGGTGGCCCAAGTGAGGTCACCAAAATTGCACCAGGCAAATGTGCAACAGGTGAAGAGATCAAAGAAAAGGTCTATGTTTGAAACAAATGTTTTTCTGAGACCAAGAAAAAGGCGTAAGAAAGAAGAGGTTAATTTGTCTCACAAGAGAAAGATTGATGAGTGGGGAGCAACAGTTGAAATTCAGATTGTTTGGGAAATGAATGTGAAGAAAAGGACGAGTACAATGGCAGGATTTGATGAGGAAATCATGGTCTACATAGTGAAACCCCCAATCAAGAAGCTGAAATTCAACCACGTCAACACCTCTGCTGCACAGAAACTGGAAGAATTGGAGAGGTTCCCAAAGATACTAGAACAACGAGAGGAAAAAGAAGCACAAAACAGTTTTGCAAAGAAAGAGCAAGCCGCAAAGGCAAACAAGGGAGGACAGTCAGAGGTTAAACTGACTCACAAGAGGAAAATTGATGAGTGGGGAGCAACAGTTGAAGTTCAGGACCTTGGGGAAGTTAGTGTGAAGAAGAGGCCGAGCTCAGTGGCAGGATTTGATGAGGATTTCATGGTCTACATCGTGAAACCCCCAATTAAGAAGTTGAAATTCAACTATATCAATATCCATGCTACCCAGAATTTGGAGGAATTAGAAAGGTCCATAGGGACACCAGAACAACAAGAGGATGGAGATGCACACAACAGCTTTGAAGAGAAACAACAAATTGCAAATGCAAACATGGGAGGTCAGACAAAGGGGCCCAGGGAGGAAGTAGTGGCCAAAACAATGCTGAGGTTTTCGGGAGTTGAACCACATCAACTCCCCGAGCAGCCATGAGGTCCATAGTGTGGAACTGTAGAGGCTTCAATAGAGCCTCTACACAAAGGCAGGTCAACCGACTGGTGAAGCAATGGAGGCCTAGTATTTTGTGCTTAATTGAAACGAAGGCAAGTAATAAGAGACTCAGTCATTGGAAAGATAACTCATATTTTATAGGCATGGAAATTGTAGAACCAGTTGGGAGATCTGGAGGTTTAGTAGTATTTTGGGACCAGACGGTGTCTGTGGAAGTAGTAAATATTTCAGCAAATTTCATCTTTGCCTTTGTCAAGGGCTCAAACCTAGTAAAGTGGTGTTTAGGTCTGGTATATGGTGCTCCTGAGCGTCCAGAAAGGGCTGCTGTCTGGAATCTTATCAAATCTTTTGATTACATCGCTGGTGTTCCTTCAGGCTTAATTGGAGATTTCAATCAAGTGCTAAGTCAGCAAGACAAGAAAGGAAGGGCTACAATATCAGATGAGTTGTGCACAAGTCTACATGAGATAATAGCTAAGTTCGACCTAAAGGAAACAAGGCAAAGAGGACCTTGGTTTACATGGTCAAACAAAAGGGACCATCCAGATACCATTGTAGAAAGATTAGACAGGGATTTTGGAAATGGCAATTGGTTTACCCAATTTCCACGAGCCATTGTTAATAATCTGCCTATGATGGGATCAGACCATGGACCCATGTGCTTGGAATTACAATCACAAAACCAGGTCAGAAAGAAAAGACAGAAATTTGAGGCATTTTGGGCCAAGATGGAGCCTACTAAACAGATCATTCAAAAGGTTTGGAGAGATCTGAGTGAAGAGGCAAGTGGAGAATTATCAGTTGAAGAGATTGATGATGGACTGCACAGATCATTATTGCATTTGTCTAACTGGCATCAAAAGACCTTTTGGAAATCTGGACAGAAGGATAAAGAAACTATGTCCAGATTGGAGCACTTGCAGAAAGCTGATGATCTCACCCTGCACATTCAAACCATTAGAGGTCTAGAGTTTGTAATAGAGGATCCCCAAGAAAAGCAAGCAGAGTACTGGAAGCAAAGAGCCAAGGTTCATTGGATGGAATCTGGAGAGAAGAATACAGCCTTCTTCCACAAGTGGGCTACAAGGAGGAGAAACATCAACACTATACAAGGTATTCAAGACCCTCAAGGGGGATGGCTAGTGGAGGAGGAAGCTATAATACAAAACTTGACAGAACACATCAAGGCCATATTTGTACATCCGGAATCCTATCCCCCAATGATTACAGGAGATGTGGAGCTGAGCACCTACCTAGAAAAGAACAACAGGAAATTAACTACTCAACAGAAGCAAATGTTGAGCAGAGAGTTCACAGAGAAGGAGGTTTGGGAGGCTCTGAACAGCATGAAGCCATGGACATCACCTGGGGAGGATGGTTTGCCTGCAAGCTTTTACAAACAGTACTGGAGAATCATTGGGAAATATATGTCAAAAGTAATTCTGAACTACATAAAGGAGGAGAGCTTTCCTACTGACTGGAACAAGACTCAGCTTATCTTGATTCCAAAAAAGAAGATGCCACAGACAGCCTCAGACTTCAGGCCAATTGCACTATGCACGGTGAAATACAAAATCATAGCTAAGATGCTATCCAGAAGATTAAAGAGGTGTATAGGAGACTTAATTTCAGAGAATCAAAATGGTTTTGTACCAGGGAGAAGCATCACAGAGAATGTACTCTTGGCACATGAGGTAATCCACCATCTAAGAGGAAAGAAAGATGGACAAATTGGTTTGGCTGCTATAAAGTTGGATATGAGCAAAGCATATGACAGAGTTTCTTGGTCTTTCTTGGAGCAAGCTCTTAGGAACATGGGATTTCTAGAAAACTGGATTAATCTGGTTATGTGGTCAGTTCAATCAGTATCATACCAAGTGATAGTGAATGGGAGACCTTCTGAAACTTTTCTCCCAAATAAAGGACTGAGACGGGGGTGCCCCATGTCACCATATCTATACATCATAGCCCAACAGTTTATGTCTTCTTGGTTGGAATACAAAATTGCTTCCAACAATTAGCTGGGAATTCAACTATCTAGAAATGGTCCAAGGATTAGTCACCTCATGTATGCTGATGACACAATACTCTTTTCCAGAGTAACTCAGCAAACTGCATTGGACCTGGCAAAGACTTTGGATCTTTATGCTAGGCATTCAGGTCAAAGGTTAAATTTTGACAAATGCTCCATTTTCTTTAGCCCTAACACCCCAGATGCAATGAGACACTACATGAGCTTCACCCTGAACATCCACAATCAAGGCTTGGGGGGGAAATATCTTGGTATGCAAGTGAATTATCAAGAACAGAAGAAAGAGATCTTCCAAGAGTTGATAACAAGATTTAAGGAAAAGTATGGATCTTGGAAGGCAAAACTTTTAAACCTTCCTGGAAGAATTACTCTAGCTAAACATGTCTTCAGCTCCATAGCAATCTATCCACTCAGCATCTTCAGAATCCATAAGCAGGTGCTAGGGAAGATAGACCAGATGACAGCAACATTTATATGGGGTGGAGAATTGGAAGGAAGGACTACACACTGGAAATCAAGGAAACAAGTGGCCAAATCCAAAGAAGAGGGAGGCCTGGGTTTGAGATCAGCATATGGAATGAACAAGGCCTTATTGGCCAAACAAGTCTGGAATATCCTAAGTAATGGCTCATCCCTACTTTCTCAGATGTATCATGCTAAGTATATCAAGGGTAAAGACTTAAAGTCTATCAACCCTAAATCTGGTGACTCATGAGGCTGGAGATCCATACTGTGGGCCAAATCAGTCATCACATAAAAATTTGCCATGGCAGGTAGTTAATGGGAAAAGCGTTAAAGTCACTGAACAGTGGATACCTACCTTTAACAACCCTCTGTCAGACAATTCACTGTTAATAGATCATACAGACCTGAGAGTTGAACATTTACTGGATAACCATGGATGTTGGAGAATGCCTCTTATAAGGGCATTATTCCCTGCTAGAGTTATTCCCCATATACAAGCCATACACATCACTCAGGCAAGGGAGGGACCAGACAAGCCTATATGGAGCCCCAATAGAAATGGAACATACACAGTCAAGAAAGGCTATCACATAAGCATGAGATCCATTGGATGCCTGGATTTGAGAAGGAAGAAGTTCTGGAATAAATTGTGGAACCTCAAAGTCCCATACAAATTATATGTTTTCCTGTGGAGAGCCATTAATGGAGCATTGCAGACTGCAGTTAATCTCAGGAGGAGAAGGCTTATCTCTTCATCTACCTGCTCTAGATGCCAGACACAAGAGGAAACTGAGGTGCATATGCTATTGACTTGTCCAGATTCCAAGATTATGTGGAGAAATGCTGGCCTTGAAATAGCAGTAACTGCACAAGCTCGGGAGAAAATGATCAACTTTGGACATGGATAGAATTTTGGCTAGAGAAGGCAGTTTCAGAGGAAGCCTTCATCAAATCAGTCTTTCTACTTTGGGAAATTTGGGCTCAACGCTGCAAGAAAGCCATGAGGGAGTGCCGACAGACCCAACAGGAGCAATACTTTTGGCTGAACAAAAGTACATTCTGAACAAAAGAATTATAGACAAACAACAAGAAGCAACTTTTGATGGCAACCCTGAGATATCTTGGCAGAAAACTAATGCCACAGCAACTGACCAGAGTTCTACTTCACCTGATGACTCTGAGTTCACGATAGTAAAGTTTGATGATTCATTCCACAACAACCACAATATAGGTAGCGCTGGATGGTCGATCCTCCGTCAGTCGGGGGAGAACATATCACAACATTCAGGGTCAGATTTTTTTGTGTGTACCACCCCTCTCCAGGCGGAAACAACTGCATGCTGGAGAGCAATCATAGCAACGGCCAGGACTCCTAGTCAAAAGGTTCGTATGCTCACAGACTCCTCTGAATTAGTGACATCACTTAAGCAGCCGGAGTTAGCACCATGGGAGGTGAAGAACATGGTGCAAGACATAGTTAGCTTTATCCATTTGCATTTCCCAGTTTTTTCCATTGTAAAAGTAGATAGAGAATCCCTGATTGAGGAGCATAATATTGCTATCAATCTGGGAAGAACTATGTGTAATTTTAATAATTATTAATAATAATAGTGTTTGTTATATATATAAAAAAAAAAACTTCAATCGGAGAACAGGAAGAAGGAACTCAAATGCATCAGGTTGCAGCACGCGCCTACTTACTTTGGAAGCACGGGAGCAGCACATGGCCCGTTAACTCTTATAACCCGGAATTAATTGCATATTCCGACCCGCGAAATTCCCTAATAAATATCTAATTGCATCTCAGTCCCTATGTGTTTTTTAAATTGTGTTTCTACTAATTTTCAGTGCTCTCCTCTTCGCCGTCTCCCAGCTCTCTTCGTCTTCCCAAGTCATAACTACGGATAATCATCGAGGAAAACGGGACTCTTCGGCCTTCCCCCGTACCAGGTACGTCCCGAATCTTAGTCAACTGTTCATCGGGGACGGTCAGCCGTCCCCGTCAGTTTGGGGACGCCAGGGAGACGTCTCCGACGCGGTTCCGGGACGGGTACTCGGCTAGGTTGCCGTACCCGTGCAACATAGCTTTATAATTGTTGGCCTCTGCCGTTGCTAGGGGTTTGACTGTATTGAAATCTTTTTAGGCAGAATGGGGAACAAGGAGGAGCTGGCAGAGATGTTCAAGCGAATAGGATTGGACGAGCGTACCGCCAAGAATACTGTTGCGAATAACAAAGTCACCGCCGTTCTAACCTCCGTCGTACAGGAGGTGATTTTATTTTTATTCGCTTTATGCTTTTCTGCAGTCTATATTTTGAATGTATGCATTCTTCCATGTTAATTGATTTGATGCTGCTACTAAAAAGCAGTACAGAAATTTATGCTTTTTATTATTAATTATAGAATGCATATTGAAGATAGAGCTGTGCGGTGTGGATAGAGTAACGTTTAGGTTGTCTTTTCTCATTTTATTTTTGGCTTTTAATTGGCCTTACGTTATGCCTTAACATATTGTTCACTCTTTCCGCCACCACAATGTGATTTTGATTCTTAAAAAAATGTTGCAGTTGTTATCTTAAATTTCATAAGTGTAACTTTTCAGGCAGGAGTAGCTGGTGGATGTGACCGAACTATTGGAAATCTGCTGTACAAGGTATGATTTCAATTGCCAATTTGGTGGCTAAGCCACTTGAGAAATATGCCTATTCTTGTTAATTGTGAAAATTTGGTTAGGATATAAACAGATCTGATTGCGGGTTTATTCACAACAGGTTGCTACTGATTATCCATCAAGTGGCCTCGAGCACCGGCCTACGTTGATCAAATATATTGCCTCATCAAAGGTATCTTTTATGTTTACAGAGATTTTGTTTCAAGTTTACATTTTAGAGTAAACATTGAAGATTTAGTGTTTCAGGTTTTATCTTTTTACACTCACTGCTCATTGTCGTTCCACCGCATCTTTAACGGTACATTACATTCTCTGTAAATTGTGTTTTGGTACCCATGCAGATTAAAACCAATGCACAGGTAGATGCTGCTTTTAAGTTTGTAGCTGCTATCGGTTCTGAGCAGTTGAAGATTGATGACTTCGAACAGTCTTGTGGTGTTGGTATGACATTTAGCTAGTTAATTTTCTGTGACATTTAGCTAGTTAGTTTGAACTGCCTTGTTTTACATAGTACCACTGTTGTACTGAGTGTGCCTCATCAATAATTGTACTATCACGAATACGAGTTTAGTTCACCTTATGTTATATTAATAATCTGTAATTGACTAGCATTGAAATTTGGCTTAAGCATCTGGGACACAGAGCAATGTGCTAAAACTGGTCTTCTATGCCTTTATTTTTTAATCTTTCATAATTAAAGTTTATATTCTCCTGTTGCCGTAAGAAGTTGACCCCAATTGTTGCGTGAAAGTATTTTTTGTGCCTACTGGAGATGCTTTAGCTGTCGTACATCTTTATAGAATCAATCTGTTGTTGGTTCATATTTCCTTGTATCTGAGAAGGATGATTATATCTTTTCCTGGACACAGGGGTTGAGGTTTCTGAAGATGATATAAGAGACACAATCGATGTAGTTTTTAAAGAGCAGACGGATACAATTAGGGAGCTACGCTATAGGACACCTGGTTAGTTTTCCCATCTTTTAGGCTTGTTCTTGAGTTCTTTTCCCCAGCAATGTGTGTGTGTGTATACCAATCTTCTATGTTTTAGTCTATTGTTGCACTTGAGCTCATATAGCTCATATAGTTAGACTCCCATTTATAAATAATATTAATTCAAGAATATAGGATTAGGCTCTAAATATGGGATTGGAAAGATTAGTATTAGCTGCTTCATTTAACTCCTCCACCTCTGCGCTAACCTTACTGATGATATTAACATACATGTGAAGGCTCAAATAAACTACATACTCTCATTTTATCTTTTCTTTTAACCTATGGTATTGTTTAATAGTTGGCAAACTGATCGGTTATGTAATGAAGAAGCAGCCTTGGGCAGATTCAATCATAGTCAAGGTATTACAGTAGAGGAAGGATTCAAAATCTTTAAATAAAGTTGCAGTTGTTTTTCACTATTTTTCTGGTTCTGATCTCTTGACTTGTTTAATCAGAAACTACTTGATGGAATGCTTGATGCAAAGCTGGATGAGATATTAGGGGGGAAAACAGATGCTGACAATGAGAAGCCTAGCAAAAAAAAGAAAGAGAAGTCTGTGAAAGTAGTGGTTAGCTTTCGATTATCCTTTTATTTAGTTTGGACGTGTGGCTGCAGTTACTGGTGTTTTTTTTAATGATAAGGTGTTGCACAGGAAAAGGTTTCTGCTGAGGTAGCACCACCTATGCCATCTAAAGAAGAGACCAATCCATATGCCATTTTCCCCTCGCCAGAGGAGAACTTCAAGGTATTGTAATGAATTTATCGTAGTTATACTGAAAAATCTTGCTATCTAGGAAGAAAGCTCTGTGATATTAACTTGTGAAGTACCATGAGTTGCAGGTTCATACAGAGATTTATTTCAGCGGCGGACATGTGCTCAGACCTTGTAATTCGAAGAATAAGTTGGAAAAGCATTTGAAGATCACTGGAGGAAAGGTTGTGACTCGCTTTCCTCCAGAACCAAATGGATATTTACATATTGGTCATGCTAAGGTAACTAATTAAGGTTGGAGTAATTACTTTTGCATGTAGTTTATTAGAAATTTATACTAATGCTTAGAGCCTGTTATCAACTCTCAGGCTATGTTTGTTGACTTTGGATTGGCCAAAGATAGAGGCGGAATCTGCAATCTGAGGTGGGATTCTTTTCTCATAAGCATTTTGATTGTCCTGTTATGAATTGTAAAGATAGCTGGGATGAGGATGCATGATAATAATGAATATAATGTTGAATGTTCTTCCTGGTAATTAAACTCTTGCTCCACTATTTAGTAACAGTAGTAATCCTAATAGTTGTTACTTTTTATGTTTAACCATAGATTTCATCTTCAATAATATATAAAGGGACTATGAATTAACTGGAAAAAACTTATTCAGCTATTTTACATTTCATATTTTATCTGGTAATTTTCATTTCTCACTTTTCTTTGTAGAGTATGATTTGACCAACCTCATAATCGGTATCATAGTTTTGCCTGGCTTGCTTTTCTTTCTATTTTGTTTTTCTTGAGTTGCATCTTCTAGTTAGTTTACTTTATATGTTGAAATCAAGAGTGGGAACTAAATCTAGTAGGAATTTAATACTGCGATCAACTAGTCCACCAGCTTTTACATTGGGTGCTAAAACTCTTTGTTTGATAGGGTTTTATGCAAGGGAAAAAAATAGGCATCACTATATCTTCTCTGTGAAATTTAGCAGATGAAATAATTCTGTGTTTCAATTGTCAAACATTGCTGAAACTTGTTTTAGATCTACACACTTTCAGTTCTTGTCGCCCTTTGTGAAATAGGTCACAGAATCTCAACCCTGAGGTAGAGCTAAAGACTGCTAAAGGGTGGTCTAAGTTCATTGGAAGGGTTTCCATTTTCATTTATGCAATTTGGAGGGACTGTAATGTGCATACTGTTGAAATAGGATTTGATGTTGTAGTTTCTGCTTTAACTATTTTGAAAAGCTTTTAAAGACCCCCACTTGATTTGACTGTCCAGAAATGCAAGTGGTCCTCTTCATAAGGGTTTTAGCCAGAAAGATTTTACCTGATTTTGCGATGGCTGTCTTTTTAGGCTGCATTCCAGTTAACCAGTAAGTAATGGCTGTAGTTGGCTGTGACATTTTTTTATATTATTGGCTTGCAGGTTTGATGATACCAATCCAGAAGCTGAAAAACAAGAATATATAGATCACATCAAAGAAATTGTTAGCTGGATGGGATGGGAATACAAGGTAGTACTGTGAACCTGTGATGAATATCATTTGTTGTGTTGGGGGACAACATGTTCTGAAATTCTATGCTTTACAGATAACCTACACAAGTGATTATTTTGATGACTTGTATGAGTTGGCAGTTGAGCTGATTCGAAGAGGTCATGCTTATGTTGATCACCAGGTAAGTCAATCTTAAATAATACACGAGACTCCTTGATTCCTAAATATACTCTGTTCGGCTCCACTTATTTTAGTTGCTTAATAGCCTTAAAGTTTTATACAACACCCTACCCTTACTTATATTTGATGGGGGCTCTAGATCCATAGCTGAAATATTGTTTCTGGTGAATTCTATTTGATGTCATATTTCATTGTTTTAATAAAAAATCTCACAAATGTTTGCAGACACCTGAAGAAATAAAGGAGTTCAGGGAAAAGAAGAAGAACAGTCCTTGGAGAGATAGACCCATTGAAGAATCACTAAAATTGTTTGATGATATGAAGCGAGGAATGATTGATGAAGGAAAAGCTACGTTGAGGATGAAACAGGATATGCAGAGCGATAATTTCAATATGTATGATCTCATTGCTTATCGCATCAAGGTAAGTATTTTCATATCGGAACCTCTCTCTGCCGGAATGTTAGTCTCTTTAATTTTTTGGCAGAGATCAACCTCATTAATTCTTACATGAAGTGTATTTCTATATTTGGTTTCTTTATGTTTTCATTTTTCCAGTTTACTCCTCATCCGCATGCTGGAGACAAGTGGTGCATCTACCCAAGTTATGATTATGCCCATTGCATTGTTGATTCTCTTGAAAATATCACTCACTCTGTAAGTAAGCGTACCATGTTTTTGTCTTCTGTTTTAAACATCCAAATCAATGATGCCATGTTAGAATGTTGATAGTTACTAAATTTAATTTTGGGGCTTTATTAGTTTACATCTGTTCTGGTGGTCACTCAGCGTACCATGTTTTTGTCTTCTGTTTTAAACATCCAAATCAATGATGCCATGTTAGAATGTTGATAGTTACTAAATTTAATTTTGGGGCTTTATTAGTTTACATCTGTTCTGGTGGTCACTCTGTTCCTATGTCTACTTGTTTTTTGGTCATTTAAGGAGATCATTTTTGGACTTAGCCTTGACATGTCTTCATCTTTGCAGCTTTGTACGCTTGAATTTGAGACACGCCGTGCATCATACTATTGGTTGCTAGATGCACTGGATCTTTACCTTCCTCACGTCTGGGAATATTCCCGACTAAATGTAGCCAACACTGTAATGTCCAAGCGCAAGGTGAGCTAAGATTTCAATATTAGACATATTAGATGTTGTCTCGTGTCAACGTATTTGTAAACATATCATTGATGGCTCTTCAAATTATAATATGACATTGTCACAGTTAAATCGTCTTGTAACTGAAAAATGGGTTAATGGTTGGGATGATCCTCGGCTTATGACACTGGCTGCATTACGCCGTAGAGGGGTGACTTCAACTGCCATCAATTCTTTTATTCGAGATATTGGTATTACCAGAAGGTGAGTTTGCTAAATATATTATTTGGCTAGTTTTGGGGCATTGGATTATTTGTCAGAATAACTATGCAAAGTTGGGGGGATCAACTGCTGACAAAATGTTGTATTTGTCAGTGACAACAGTCTAATACGCATGGACCTTCTTGAGCACCATATTCGAGAAGAGTTGAATAAAACAGCACCAAGGGCAATGGTTGTGCTGAGGCCTCTTAAGGTAGGTCCACATTGTTCCTAGGTGTATTTTTTACCAACACATTCGGTTCCATATCTTCACATGTTCTCTAAATTGTCATTTGTACTTGAATTTGAGTGATATTTCTCTTTTAGGTAATTATTACAAACCTGGAGCATGGTTCCGTAGTAAATCTTGATGCCAAGAAATGGCCAGATGCAAATGCAGATGATCCCTCAGCTATTTATAAGGTCAGTAAGCATTTGTCGTTTTGACAACTAAATCGAGCTTTTTGCCATGGTCACTCAATTTAACTCGATAAAGTTATCCCAAATTTCAAATCTCAGCTAGAGCTTTTCTTTATTTTACTCTCATTCTTTGTATCCTTTTTTGCAGGTTCCGTTTTCAAATGTGGTCTATATTGACCGCTCAGATTTTCGAATGGTAGATTCCAAGGATTACTATGGCCTGGCTCCCAACAAATCTGTTATGCTTAGGTTATTTTCTTACTGTTTGTTTTAATGTATCAATTTTATTTTCTGTTGCGGATGTTTATATGCCTTGTACCTGTGGCTAGGCATGCATTTCCCATCAAATGTACTGAAGTGATAATGGGTGAGGATAACGAGTCAGTACTTGAAATTCGAGCTGTATATGATCCTCTCAAGACCAAACCTTTGCCTAAGGTATTTTATTATAATTTGATGCAATATATGTGATTCCATAATTTTTAATATTATTTCAACTAACAGCTCGAGTTTGTGCTTTTTAGGGAGTTCTCCAGTGGGTTGCAGAATCTACCCCGGGGGTTGATCCACTAAAGGTGGAGCTCAGATTGTTTGACAAATTATTCCACTCTGAGGTAACTATCTTTGTTCTTGCACTGCAAATTTATTCAGAAGAGCAATTTTCACACTAGTTTCTCTTACTATGGGTAAAATCTTGTCATCATTTTCAGAATCCTGCTGAACTCGATGACTGGCTTGGTGATTTGAATCCTGATTCTAAAGATACAATTCCAGATGCATTTGCTGTAAGTGCCCTAAGAACGGCAAGCCTTGGAGATACATTTCAGTTTGAAAGGCTGGGTGAGTTTTATCATGATTTCTTTGTTAATCTTGTCTGGTTTTGTTAATTCCTTGGAGCATTATTCGGAATATCTGCACTACATGGAACTATTGCTTGCAATTACATGCTCATGATAGCAATTGAATCAGACTTTCCTTTGGCTTTGTCTATAGTAATTGTACCTGTTTACATTTGAATGTCATTTCTCAAACTCAGATCAGCTGTTTGGCATTCAACTAGTTGCTCTTGTTAAATTTTTTTGATCTTGATTTATAAACAACTTATCCGAGTCTAATGCACTCAGTTTGCTGGTAAAGAATGAAACCATGATTATCTATTGTTTCCTGCACCAGGCTATTTCGTGGTTGACAAGGACTCCACTTCTGAGAAGCTCGTCTTCAATAGGACCGTCACACTTAAAGAAACCTATGGTAAGGAGCCTAAGGTAGCTCAGGTGGCTAAGGGGACTAAGGGGGCTAAGGGTGCTAAGGGGGCTAAGTAGTGTTTCACCATAGCAATGTTTCTGAAACCTGCCTTTCATTCTCCAAAGGACCAAGCTTGTTTAGTGTACTGAAGAGATTTCGACTGCAAATTTGTTATGGCATGGTCTCCTGTTGATCGTTTAGGATTGGCATGAGATATCCCTGTATCTTCACTCTCTTTTTGATTAGTCGCTCGTGTATGTTATATGGCTTCCAATTAGTTTATGACTCTTTTTAGACTCCCATCATTTAAGCCTTAGGGAAAGAGTTGAAACGCAGGCATTTTAAAGTATACTTGAGAGATTCTTGATAAGAACCCTAAAGGAAGCAAAGTAAGAATAGTTTACAAAGAGGCATCCAATCCCAATGTTGACTTGTGCTTTTGACACATGTTTGGCTCTTCTCCTCAACCCTCAACTGCCCACCCAGCCTATGCATAATCAGCTGCAGCCCTAGCATAAGCCAGAAATCGATTACTTTTGACGGATAATGAAATTAATGATTTAGCTAAAATTCAGGGAACACAAAGAAGTGGGACGAAGGGGAAATTAGAAAATTGAGGAAAAAGACATTTTATTAGTCGTCTGAGATCTAGTTCGGGTTATAATATCCGACAGTTCCACTCCGAGATTTGGCTCTTATTATCTAAATTCGGAGCGTGGACCTTATATATGAACAGTCACTATAGTTCTCTAGATTAATTATACAAGGATTAATAAATATAAATAAAATTATCAATAATTATATTGATATATATACTGAACTTAACTACTTTGCAGGTGGCATTCAAAAAATATTGACACACTGAATTTTTTATATTTTGGCAAGCGATCTGCATATGTTTTATACAATTTTTTAAAGTCAAACTGCTAAAATAAAAAGGTTAGTAATTTTTTTGGAAACCAGACAACACAATCATTTACCCTATATTCACAATCATGAAGCTTTAGTTGCACCATATAATGAATAAAAGCCTTTTTATTCAACCTTCGATCACCATATATATTTCTGATGACAGTACATTATGGTGCATCAGTATAATCATGAGTTAGGTACGTTTCATCTTATTGATTGACGCTTTTAAATGGAACTCTAATTTTATTGACGCGTTTCATCTTATCTTATTGATATAGAAAATAAAAGCATCATACTAATATTTAAAGTTACGAGGGAATCTTTGCTTTTATCACAAGTAAAAAAGAATTGTGGATATTTGTTGTAAAAAATATAAGAAATGACATTCTGAAATTTGACCTTTTAATTTGTTTTTTACGAGGGCTTGAGTTTAGAAATATTCTTCGGTAAATTATGAACTTGATGAATCTTACCTTAATTTAGGTTACTAATTTTTGAGGAAAATTTAGATTACTATATTGAAATTAAAATTCAATTGAAGTTCCAGTTAATTTAATTATTCATTTGACGAAGTTTTTATTATCTTAATTGAGTTTTGTTTTGAAAAAAATAAATACCAGGTCTATTCAAACTCTGAAAAACGTCTGACATCGTTTAACAATAGAAAATGCGGCATAACCACTCAACAGTTCCAAAACTTACGATTTTTTGCAACACTAGTTAGAGAATGTATCCAGACATTATTATCTCTCGATACCCAGTCAGGGTCATTTAAATTAAAACTACTTGTCAGGTTCTTCAGGTTCGAAATCAACGTTGCATAAAATAACAGCTTTTCTAGCCTCTTCATGGACCAACCTAATCCGTTGTAATGCATCCTCGACTTAGGTGACCTCTTCCTCCAACTGTAAATTCAAGGTCAGTTTAGCATCAGCTTTTAGAGCCTTATCTTCAGCCGTTAGAGGATCCGTACGTAATACCCATGAATCGACGCATTCGCACATGAATGAAATCTCCATCTCGTCCACAAGTATGCCGGCAACACCTGCGCAACCATCACATATACAAGCGTCGAATATGATTTGCATTTGTCCTGCCGGTGGTGAAAGCAACAAATTTTCCAATAAAACATCAAAAATTAGCTCTGGCCACGAATTAGCGGTTTGGAATAATCGCAGCGAATTGACAGCAGATGGAACAAGCAGCTCGATCGCACTTGATTTTTCTGCAAATTTCCGTTCATTCCTCCTCCAAAGAGCATTGCAGATCATCAACATTAATTACTGCTTGATGTGCATTGTTAGAAATCGAGTTTCTGAGCCAGAGTTCTCCATGTGAACACCCTGCAGTTTAAATCTCATGTGAGAGGTTAACCATGGGCCATGCAAATTGAGCCGAATCGTATGCAAAGTAAAGGTGTGCTGTAAAGCCATTCTCAATATCGCTGACGGGCAAGTTTGTGACACATCCATCATACGGGCTTGTAAGTCTGTTAAGATCACCATGCAGTATGTTTTACGCGTTGCGGACCTTGATTTTTTAGAAACGCATCCCATAAAGCACCATCCCTGAAAGAAGGGTGGCCATCTTCATACTACATCTTATATGCCAATTTGACAGTGTTTGTCAGAGACCGAGAAATTTCAGAATCAATGATCAAGTCCCGCACGATTTCCAAGCTCGATTGACCTAATTTTTTCTGCATTGTCAGGATGAAAGTGTTGTTGGAGAAGAGATTTGGTACACCAATTAGTGTTCGTGTCAATGAGGTCAACGACATGAGATAAAAATGGTGGGGATCTATTAGGCTCAATCACATTGAAATCGGTCGAATTAGGTATACATGACTAATTCAGTTCAAGCAAAAATAATCTAATGATGACATGACTTTAGTTACCTTCATAATTTCAGGGTTATTAATTTACCTAAACTCAATTAAATTAATTTCAACTTCAAAATTATATACGTGAATGAATTTAACGAATCAATCGAAGTCGAAAAGATTGGTTTGAAAAGAACTCCATCATTTCACTTCACTCTGGGCTTTGGCTTCATTTTCAAAGCTCAGTCAGTCAAAACTCTCCCATTCTCGCGCCCCTCCACCCTCTCATTATTAGGGTTCCATTTCGGCGGCGACGATGAACTTGACGGAAGGCGCAATTCCGATCATGCTGAACCCGGAGAACAAGGATGTGGGTTTCAAGCCGGTTCTACAAGTCACCGACCTCAAATTCTCCCGCTCCGACCGGTTTCTCTTGCGCCTCTCCGACGGGGCCCACACTCACTGCGGGGTGCTCGTCACTGAGCTCAACGACTCGGCGCGCTCTCGGGGGTTGTAGAAGGGCTCCGTTGTCAAAGTCTCCCTCTTCAACTACGGAGTCATCCATAAGCACAAGCTCAGGTGAAATTGCTCAAAGCCCTCACCTTTTCTTTGGCCTTAATTAGCTGTATGTTTGATTGACTGTATTTAATGCTTGATTTAGTAGTAGATTGTGGAATTGAATTTCGGAATAAATCCCGAATTTTGATATTTTGCTGCTTGTATTGTGATACAGTGTGTTGCTACTTGCGAGAGGGGTTTATTCTGTAATGGTTGTCTTTGTGTTGAACAATTGAAATTGAAATGTATCTGGTTATGATTTTGGTTAGTTTCTTGGCCACCGTTTCTTGCATCAAACGGTTAGGGCCTCATTGAAATGATAATCAAACTGTGTTAGTAAGAAATGAACTTTTTGTGAATATATGCAATGGAATTTTATAGAAAAGTTGTGATCTTTTTATTGGTTTGGCAGGATTATCATTGTTATTGATTTTGATCTGTTGCTGGAAAAATGCAATCTTATCGGTAATCCGAAGCCACTAGTGTTGAGGACAAAGGTAGCAGCAGCATTGATGCGAAGGGCGCCAAGCTGCCAAGTCCTAACTCTGGTTTTTCTGCAGTAATGTTTTGTTCTCCTGAGCTTATTTGCACTTTAGTTCCGAAAAAAAAATTGATTTGAATGAAATTTAGCTCAAATAATTATCCTCATTAATTTTCAGAAGAATTATTCTTAGTTTTTTAAGTTCAGCAAGGACTGAGTTCTTTTGAACATGGCCTAAGTATAACATGTGAGTGATTTTTGGTTATGTTTCAGAATGACATTTTCATGGTAGAACATGCAAAGAGAGAGGCGTCTCTCTGGCAGCATGCATACAAGGTCGAAAAGAAAGCCAGAGAAGCTGCTGAGCTGGAGCTTATTAAGGAGCAGGAGGCAAACAAAAAGCTTCGTGAAGATTTGGAATTTATCAGAACCCATGGTCTCACTTCTCACCGTGCTTCACCCCTCACTTTCACTGAGACTTCACCTGTTGCAGCGTGTGAGAATTCTGTGGAGTTTGAGGTTGTGAATAGTTTCCCTGAGCAGGAGGCAGTGAGGAAATGCCTCCAGTGTGAGACCACCAAGAGTCCTTAGTGGAGGGTCGGGCCGCTGGGCTCAAAAACACTCTGCAATGCTTGTGGGCTCCGTTATAGGTCGGGCCCCAAGTCTCAGCATGCTTTCACAGCTTCTGAGGTTGGGAACAAGTTCTCAAACACCCTCCTTGTAGCAGAGAAGCCTAAGAAGAAAAGGACCAAATTCATTAAGAGATCTTCACTGGAGATGGATCAAAAGCATGAGTTTGAGGCAGGGAGGAAATGTAGCCACTGTGAGATCACCACGACTACTCAGTGGAGGGCCGGGCCGCTGGGGAAAACGCTCTGCAATGCATGTGGACTCTGCTATAACTCAGGTCAGCTCTTCCCAGAATACCGCCCTGCTGCGAGCCCCACATTTGTTCCTGCATTGCACTCCAACTCTCACAGGAAGGTTCTCCAGATGAGGCGGGGAACTGTGATCCCGAACGATTAAGGGAAGTCCTCTCTTTTCCTTGTGATCTGGTGTTATGATTTAACTTTTTAGGAAGTGATGGATCTCTAGGTTTTGCACAGTTTGTTGCGCCATGAAGGATGGTATTAGGTAATTTTAGACGCTGCCAGTGTTGTTGCTATTTAGTTGTTTGTTTGATTACGCGAACGGATTGAATATTTATGCTCAGGAGTTGAAGAGAATGTATCAAATTTCGTTTCTGGCAATTCCTTTATAATTTAGAGCAATAACTTAGCTTTACACTGATGATCATCCATCTAATGGATGAACAAATAACTTAAACAACTTAATTTACTGAACAAATAACTTAAACTTAACGGTTGGCTGGCTTCTTCAGAACTTTCCTTGCCCCTGCATTCCTGAGCGGCCGAGCAACAACTGGTGGTGATGAACCACCATTCCTTCTCATCGATATGATGGCCCTTTTCAAAACCTCATCCGTTGCAATGCTCCTTAGCATTCTTTTCATTCCTTCCTTTGAGATCTTACCCTTGTGATGATCGGCATTGAGCTTTTTGAGCCTTGCTATGTCTGTTGGAGGTATCAACAGCGCAAGCTCAGGGATCAATTTGGCGAAAGAAACCGTCCACAAAGGCTCCCTTCTTGTTGCAGCAGGAGCTACCTCATTTGCTTTGGCTTTGACTGGAGGTTTGAAGCTCACAACATACTGCGGCGTGACGTGAGAGTTCATGTAGGAGCTCCAAACCAAATGCATATCTGGAGATGCCAAGTTTTTAACTGCAGAATAAGACTCGTCGGAAGTTGGGTACCGCTGTTCAGCAGAAGGATGAAGAAGCTCCGTCTTCCCCAATGCAGCGCTGCAAAGGATCATGTGGTAGAGGCCATTTTCATCTGCAACACAACCACGAAGACTGGCGGTGGGATTCTGGAACGGGGAGACGCAGATCCCGCGTCCTCTGGAAGCAAAACCGTATCGGAATATGTTGTTGATCTCCTCTTTCGGCCCACCGAACCACACGTATTCCACCTTGCCCAAATCTTCACCGGAATTCTTCACATTTCTAGCGATTTCTAGAAATGAACGGAGCCTTGCCTGCCAGATGAACCCAGGGTAGACATTCTTGTAAATCGTCTCCACGGCAGTTTGCAGACCTAAACCAGACATGGCCTTGAGAAATCCGGTCTTCACGAATTGATCCTTTTCGCTGCCGTCGAGAACCCTGACCAATCGGCTGTCAGCGAAGGAGCCGGTGACTTGAGGTGCTGTGCCATCTCCGGCTGGATCAGAACCGGTGGGGGAACTCGGTACGACGTCGTTTTGTTCTTCGACGAGAAGCATCTCCAACCCGAAAATTTTCAAGCCCTTGTTTTCCATCTGTGTTGGATTGAAACCTGGGTCTGATTGTAGTATTGGAAGATTGAAGGACTCTTGAGAGAGAAATGAAGAAATGGTAGAATGGGTTGATGTGATGATAAGTTAACGCAAACGCGGGTATTTATAGTCTTATGGATACCGACTTAAAACCTTTTCCGAGTTACGTTCGGGATCTTAAAGTTGACCGACTCATTTATGGACCCAGCCCAAAGCCCAAAACATGTGAATGGAGTGAAGCCCAAGCAAGCATGTCACAAACACAAATTATAGAAGATCTAAAACAGTAAATTGTATTGAATTATCAAAGAAGAAAAGAGGATAATCCCCTTCATGAGATGAGAGAGTTTGCAGAAGAGATGAGAGAGAACATGAATTGATCAAGATCACAGCTAATCTGATGATTCTCTCCCCCCTGCAACTTGCTATTTCTACCCATTCTCCACTAACCAACTGCTCAACTAACTAATCAACTAACTACTTAGCTAACAGACTAACTGAGTCACAGTTTTAGTCTGTGCAACTAGCTAGGAAAGTAAAGTACTAATTTGCCCCTCCATTCCAGGCCCAATCATGACAATCCTCACTCCTTAAACACAGCTTGTCCTCAAACTTGAAATGAAGGAAATTGTGTAGTGATGAAGTCAGCTAACTCCCAAGAAGCATCTTCAGTTGCCAACCCTTGCCACTCAATCAACCACTGAGTCTTGTTATCTCCATCTATTGTCACCAGCCTCCTATCTAGCACTCTTGTAGGCACTAAATAAGGAATCTCAGGTATGAGTTCAGAAGGTATTTCAGTTACTTGAACTGGTGCAGCTCCCATTTGCTTCTTCAGTAAAGATATATGAAAAACTGGGTGAATTCTACTAGTGGTAGGTAACTGTAACTTATAAGCCACATCCCCTATTCTTTCCAATACAAGATAAGGGCCATAATACATAGCAGAAAGTTTGGAATTATTGGCCTGCAAGGACAACTGTCTATACTTCAGAACTCTGAGATATGCCCAGTGTTCAAGATAGTGGAGAGCTTATTATACTAGGCCAGACAAAACTAGCTCTGAGATATGTAACTTATAAGCCACCTCCACAATTTCTAACAAACTCATTAATATCTTGTCTGATACTAGGCCATACAAAAGTAACTTGTACCCTTTTAAGAGTAGCTTGCTGACCTGAATGTCCTCCCAAAGGAGAAGAGTGGAGAGCTTCCATTATCAACTGCCTTACATCATTTGCCTCACCAATATAAATCTTTCCTTGCTGTCTGATTACTCCACTCACAATGGTATATTGAGGCACTTGTGTAGGAGTCAAAGCAACTGCTGCCAAAATTTCTTGAGCATTTTTATCATTCTCATAACTGCTCTCTATCTGTTGCATCCAATCTAGAACCAATGATGTAGTAGTGCTTACTTTAGAACAAGCTAATTTTGTGTTAACATCATTCTGATCCAATCTGTGGTCCCCTTGAACAGATAGTGGTCCTGAAGTTATAAAATCAGCCATTCTTTGCCAATCTCCAACGTCTGCTTCTGAGCCTTCACTTTCTTGGTCCCAAATTACTGTCTTAATTGGTTTCTTTTCATCATTTTCATCTAACACAGAATCAGATTCCCTTATTTCCACCTACTTCTGAACTCTAGAGCCTTTAGCTAATTGCTGTTCTGTGCTCACTTTTGATTCTTCCAAAGGTCTTCTTGACAAGGCATCTGCAGCTTTATTCTCAACTCCTTTTTTATATTGTATTTCAAAACTCAGCCCCAGTAATTTAGTAATCCACTTGTGTTGTAATGTATTAGTCAATTTCTGCTCAATCAAATATTTGAGAGATTGATGATCAGTTTTGATGATGAAATGACTTCCCATCAAATAATGTTTCCATTTGTCAACAGTTATAACTAATGCCAACAACTCCTTTTCATAAGTAGATAAACCTTTGTTTTTTTCACAAAATGACTTGCTTAAATAAGCAATAGGCTTCTTGTCTTGCATTAGTAATGCTCCCATTCCCACATCACAAGCATCAGTCTCTATGATAAACACTTTATCAAACTCTGGCATTTTCAGAACAGGAGCTGTTGTCATAGCCAATTTTAATTTCTGAAATGCCTTCTCTGCCTGCTCACCCTAATGAAACCCTTCCTTCTTTAATAGGTCATGCAATGGCCTACAAATGGAACCAAAATCTTGTATAAATCTTCTATAATACCCAGCTAAACCAAGAAACCCCCTAAGCTCTTTTACTGTTTTAGGAACTGGCCATTTAACAATACAGTCAACTTTAGATCCATCCATTTCCACTCCATTCCCTGAAATCACATGACCTAGATACTCCACCTTCTGTTGTGCAAAGGCACACTTAGATTCCTTAGCAAAAAGTTGATTTTTTCTCATCAGTGTCAAAACTTCTGTCAGATGTGAAGCATGATCAGACAAAGTCTTACTGTTAATCAAAATATCATCAAAAAATACTAGAACACATTTCCTTAACAATTTCTGAAATATTTGGTTCATCAAACTCTGAAATGTGGCTGGAGCATTAGTTAGCCCAAAAGGCATGACCAAAAACTCATAATGCCCACTGTGTGTTTGAAAATCAGTTTTATGGATATCACTTTCTTTTACTCTAATTTGATGATAGCTAGCTCTCAAATCCAATTTAGAAAAGTACACAGCTCCAAACAATTCATCCAAAAGTTTATCTATAACTGGTATTGGAAAAGTATCCTTTACAGTCTGCTTATTCAAGTTTCTGTAATCTATACAAAGTCTCCAACTTCCATCTTTTTTCTTTACCAACAACACTAGTGAAGAAAATGGACTTGTACTTGATCTTATGGTCTTCTGCTGGAGCAACTCTTCTACTTGGTGCTCAATTTCATCCTTTTGAGCATGTGCATATCTATATGGCTTGATTTTGAAAGGCTCAGCACCTGGTTTCATATTTATTTGATGATCAACATTTCTATGAGGTGGCAGAGAAGTAGGTGTTGTAAACACTTCAGAAAATTTAGAGAGAACCTGTTGAATGATGTCTGGTAATTTTCCTTTGTTTTTCATCTCCTTCTGTAACACCATCTTTTCTGAATCCACTTCTTTCTCCTGCAAAGTCATCACATGATAGCTCTTCCCAGTAACAAATTCATATTGCCCTTCTATGTGTTTCAACTTCTGAGGAACACTGTAATTGTAATGTAACTTCAAACCTTCCATTTCTTGTGCTTTTCTTTTCCTATATAAAAAAAATTCCTTAGCCTCAGCCCCCTTCATTCTGGAAAAATTAGCTTCTTCATAGTTACCCTTGAAATGCCAGAATTTGCTTCCAAACTGTAACCACACATCTTGTGTATTAAAGTCAAAAGCTATATGACTAAACCATTTCATCCAATCAACTCCCAGAATTATATCAACTTCTCCCATTTCCAAAATCCTTAGATCAAAATCAAATTTGGAATTCTGCACACTCCACTCAACACTGGGACTAAAAGTATTACCTCCAGCTGTCTGTCCATTGGCTACAGAAACAGTGAACTTCTTGGTAGTCACTACTTTCAGATTTAATTGTTTAACCAATCTTGGACTGATGAAACTTCCAGAACTTTCTGTGTCAAGCAAGAATTGCACCTTATAACCTTTTACAGTTCCCAACAAAGAAATAAGATCTTCATTGTCCTCACTGCTCAATGCTCTAGACACCAGCTCATCACATTCTTCATCCTCCAACTGTTTAAAATTTTCACCTTCCTTTTCCATTACCCACACTTCTTCTTCTTCTTCTTCTTCTTCAGTAACACATTCAGTTATCAGATGCACCTGCTGAAATTTACAATTATGACCTGCTCCATACTTCTCTCCACACTTAAAGCACATACCATTGTTCCTTCTATGTTACAATTCTTGAGGTGAAAGTTTCTTATATCCTTCTGGCACAGTATAAGATCGTTTTTTAACTCTCTCCACATTAGCTTGTGGTCTCCAGTTACTCCTATCACCTCCCAACTTATTGAAATTTTGACTAGAGCTTGTAGTAGGTTTCCATCTCTTTTGCAACACATCTAAGTATTTTTCCTCCATTTTAGCCAATTCAATAACATCTTCCAAACACTTAGGCCTCAACCTTCTAACTCCTGCCCCTATTTCCTCTTTTAATCCACTCAGAAAAA
This sequence comes from Sherardia arvensis, assembly GCA_948330725.1. Lineage (NCBI taxonomy): Eukaryota > Viridiplantae > Streptophyta > Magnoliopsida > Gentianales > Rubiaceae > Sherardia > Sherardia arvensis. Next base: position 9,315,836 of record OX415244.1, read on the forward strand.
CTGACATTAGATAGTTTTCAGACAATCTGGAATCTAATCCTTCCACTAATGCTCTCAGTTCTTCAAAAGCTTCTACATATTCCATCACAACACCTTTCTGTACTATTTTTCTAAATTCCTCCACCACATCTCTATCTTTCAAACAAGAAAACCTCCTAATCAAAGCAGCACAAAATTCACTCCAAGGCAGCTTCAAATTCTTCTTGTTATTGTACCAAATTTCAGCCTTTCCTTCTAGATAAATTTCAATTATACTCATCCTTTGTTCACTTCCAATTCCATTAAATTCAAAGTATTTGTCACATTTTCTGAGCCATTCTTCAGGTTTATTTCCATAGAATTTAGGCAATTCCAATTTACTAGCATTTCTATCAACCAATCCCTTCCAGTTTGCATGCTACATTTCTCCATTTACATTCAAATTACTCCAATGATGCATATTACCCACAGTTATAGCATTAGAGATAGGAATTCCAGTCAACATAACCCTAGGATTCAATACAACTGAGGAATTTTCTTTCTGAACAGGCCTAATATCATTCATCACTGGAGGTGTACTCGAAAGAGGAGGTTGTGCATTTACCTTGTCTTTCTGAGCAGTTTCAGCTGGTGAGGGAGAAGACAAGGAACTTTCTGGCTGATTCAAAGATTGAGCTCCTAATTTTGCATTCAGAAACAACATAATGCTGTCAAACCGTTTATCAAGGTCTTGTGAGCTGCTCTTCTTCCATTCATCCAACTGTTTCTCCAATTCCTGTGCATTCTCGCGCATCCGGCAATCAATCTGATCGGACAGTGTTTCCAATCGACTAGTGAATCCAGTATTCAAATTTCCAAGCTCTGCTGCCAATTCTGTTACCTTCATTGCAGTCTGATCCGTAGCAATCCACAGATCTCCCATTCGGATCTCCGCCAGCTCTAACTGATTAGCCAATGAATCCACTGTTCGCCTCGCCATGGTCGGAGGAGCGAAGCTCTGATACCAACTGTCACAAACACAAATTGTAGAAGATCTAAAACAGTAAATTGTATTGAATTATCAAAGAAGAAAAGAGGATAATCCCCTTCATGAGATGAGAGAGTTTGCAGAAGAGATGAGAGAGAACATGAATTGATCAAGATCACAGCTAATCTGATGATTCTCTCCCCCCTGCAACTTGCTATTTCTACCCATTCTCCACTAACCAACTGCTCAACTAACTAACCAACTAACTACTGAGCTAACAGACTAGCTGAGTCACAGTTTTAGTCTGTGCAACTAGCTAGGAAAGTAAAGTACTAATTTGCCCCTCCATTCCAGGCCCAATCATGACACAAGCATTACCTATAAATCTGTCATGACTGGGCCTATGAGAGGAGGGCAAAAGTGGTAATTCACAAGAGGAGCAGTTGACTAACTGACTGAAGAAGCAAGCTGGAAGAATGGAGTGACTAGCAGTTGAAAGCTGAGCTATATAGTTCAGTTAGTTAGGAATTAGTTAGCATCAAATTTGTAGGATCTTGATCAACATTCATATTCTCTCTCATCCTTTCTCTAATTCTTTCTCATCTAAATCTGAGGCTTGCACCTCCTTCTTGTACAATTTACTTTTCTGTAAATAAATGAAAGCTTGATCTTGACAAAATCTTCATATCATGTGACTGGTATGTTGTATATGCTTGTTATGGTTGTATCCTCTCCCTGTTTGGCTAAATGGTGAACGAGGAACATGCAAGCAACATTTATGTGCTTCAAATCATCTGTTCTTCAGCTGCAAGGATCGATCGATCTACAACACAGGTATAATCTATATATTGCAGTTCACAAATGTTCCTAATACATTGGTTGATATGTTAATATATATGTTTAGTTGAATTCCAATATTTCAGGAAAATCTTCATAGTACGTTTTAATTTATACATTGTACAGAACAACGAATTGATCTTGAGACAAGTACATACTATATCCCTTTCTCCAATGAATTATTAAAGTTTTTTCATGTTTCATTATTCTATGCCTTAATATTGTTATAAATATATACATATACAACAATACACACCTCTCATTCAGGTTGATAACTCTCAAACCGATATTATGATCCTCTCATTAAGGAATATTGATTTCATATGTATCTGAGTTCCTCTTTGTTCAAACTGCTCTATTTTATTGATTTCCTCTTATGTCAATTCAGGTCTAGTGAAAAGCTTACCTGAATCCCTCGGATACCCTTCTGGTTTATCTGCATTAACAAGTATGGTTTTGAAGATGATGAATCAGAACAGCTGCAGCACATTCTAATATGTAGGCTTCGGTGTCTCAGAACTTCAAGTGTTTGTCCTTTGGACAAGGCTTAGCGATCTTGTTCGCAGTATCTGGACAATGAAATAAGTCATTTCTTTGTCGCTGACGATGCTAACAACTTTTTTCAGAAAACATTGAGCCTTTTTGTGGAGAAATGAAGGATACTACAGGAGCTGTGATATGTAATGCTGGAGTCATTATCTTCTCCATTCATCAAAAGCATTCTCGAGAGTTATATGCTCCGTCTTTACAGGATTCCTTGATTTTCATGATGAATTTTATTGGTAATCTACTCTCTATTCTTATGGGATATGCGACAACCCGCTGCTCCTTTTATAAAATTTTTCACATACTTCATTGATATTAATACAATGTTGCAACTAAAACTTAGTCTACAGTTTGTTGTTGCTTTAGGTGGCCTCTCAGAGTAGTATGCCCGCATTTCATGACTTTGTAGGTCTAAACCTGAGCAATCATCGATTATGAACCGGGGATGGAAGAAATTGCAGGTTGTTGCCATTGTTGGCATGCCTGGATTGGGAAAAATAACTTTAGCCACCAATGTTTACAATGAAATCTCGGTTGTGTACCGTTTTCATGTCATCGTGTTCTGTATCTCAGGTCTTCAACAAAAGGAAAGTCTTACTTGAACTTCTATATCATATTCAGAGAAGGCCTCCTTAAGACTGTAGATGATTTGGGTTCAGAGTATAGAGAAACCTAATAAATCTAAACAATCTGTTCAAACACAAAGTATATGAAATTTGACATCCTAATTCATGTGCTAATGCAAACCAAATCAACTGTAATTATAAAACTTCAAACAGAATTATTCATACTGCAAAATGAGCATCCAAGCTGAAAATCTAAACAAACCTTCAACACAACAATCCATACTAACAAATACTGAAAAATGAGCAAGTGCTGAAACAAAACTTCAAAGATACAATACTGAAAAACGCTAGATGTCTGCGCCGCGGAGAATTTCCACCATTTGGATGTAGAGAAGTCCATCCCTCCTGCGCTTGCGAAATTCGCAGACACACCAATCATCTTCTGTTATATGGTTTTGTATACACAGACGTCCGCCTTTGTAAGAAGTAACCACCATCTGTCTAGGTTTCAAGCTCTACATTCCACTCTCTCCCTTCATAATCACGAAGCACAGTGAACTTTGGAAGTCGAAGCTGATAGACCTTGATGGTGTCAGATGGAACAGTCTGAAAAACAATATTGATGAAAGATGATCAGTTATCACTGTTTATTTTATATAGAGAGAACAACATTGATGTAGAGAGAGTGATTACATACCAGTAAACGCCACTTGCTCTTTCTTATTCGCGTAATGAAATATGGATTTACTGGTTGTGAAATTTTTCCAGAATAGATTAGTTTGAAACCAAAGGGATCAATTTTTACCTTCTTCTTTGCTGTTTGATCACATGAACAAAATATTTATATTCAGAAATGTTTGTAATATAAATTAGCTCAGAAACTGTTTGGATACATAGTTCTTCATACCATGAAACTAACATAGATTTGAACACTTTCTGATTTATATTAATTTAAGAGAATGACCTTCTGTGAATGCGAAATTCAGAATGATTTCATTGATACGAGAGTGTACAATATTTAATACAAGAGTGCTAAACTAGGCTACTCTAAAATAGGAATGGATATATTCTACAACAATATAAGAATATCTTATAATTAAATCAAGATATTCTATTATCCCCCTCAAGCGAAGCGTCGGATTCGAGGAGACGCAAAGTTTGGAACGAAACAACTCGAAAAGTGGACGAGAAAGGCCTTTGGTGAAGACATCAACCACTTGAAGAGCAGACGGGACATGACTCACACGAAACTTTTTAGAGGAAACAAGCTCACGAACAAAGTGATAGTCAATGTCAATATGCTTGGCCCGCTTATGAGCAATCGGATTTTGAGCCAAGAAAATCGCGCTACTGTTATCACAAAGAAGAAGCGGAGTGGAGGACCGAGGAACCCGAAGTTCACGGAGAAGTTGACATAGCCAAGCAAGTTCAGCAGCAGTGTTCGCCATAACACGATATTCAGATTCACAGCTGGAACGAGAAACAGTAGGCTGCTTCTTAGCACTCCAAGAAACAAGATTGCCACCAAGGAAAATAGCATAGCCATAGGTGGAGCGGCGAGTCTCAAGACATCGAGCCCAATCAACATCGGAGTAGCCAAGAACAGGAAGACCAACAGGTGAAGGACGAAACATCAGTCCATAGTGAAGCGTCCCACGAACATAGCGCAAAATGCGAGTAACTGCCTGAAAATGATCCTCAGTGGGAGACTGCAGAAACTGACTGACAAAATTAACCGCATAAGACAGATCAGAGCGAGTAATCGTCAAGTACTGCAGTGCACCAACAAGAGAGCGATAGAGCTTGGGATTTGAAAAAACAGGACCAGAAGAGCTGACAAGCCGCGAACCCGAAATAAATGGAGTAGAGACAGAAGCAGCATCGGTCATACCAGCTCGCTGAAGAACCTCCATCGCATACTTAGCCTGACCCAAGAACAGCCCAGCCGGAGAGCGAGCAACCTCAATTCCCAAAAAGTAATGAAGGGAACCAAGATCCTTAACATCAAACTCAGCGTCAACACGAGCAACAAACTTGCGGATAAGAGCAGGATCATTGCCGGTAAGGATAATGTCGTCAACATACACCAGCAGGTAGAGCACAGTCGATCCACGAGAGAACACAAATAAGGAAGTGTCCGTTAAGCAGCACTTGAACCCTAGGAGCACAAGGAAGGAGTTAAACCGCTGAAACCAAGCCCAATGAGCCTGCTTAAGCCCATAAATGGCTTTCCGAAGACGACAGACGGAATCCGAATGAACAGGATCAGAGTAACCAACAAGTTGTTCCATGTAGATCGGCTCATCCAGAACGCCATTGAGAAACGCATTTTTAACATCCAGCTGATGAAGCGGCCATGAAAACGTCACAGCCAGAGCAAGGATGATGCGAACAGTAGAAGCTTTGACAACAGGACTAAAGGTATGAGTGAAGTCAAAACCAGGAAGCTGAGTAAACCCTTTAGCCACAATACGAGCCTTGTATCTATCAACAGAGCCATTAGGACGATGCTTGATCCTGTAGACCCATTTGGAACCAACAACATTTGCATCAGCAGGACGCAGAACCAGATCCCAAGTGTGTTTTTGGCGAAGAGCTTGCATTTTCTCATCCATGGCAGAAGTCCAACGAGGATCCTTCATAGCCGAGCGAAAATCCCGCGGCTCAGTCTCAGCAAGCAAGGCAGCAAGAAGTCAAGTCATCTCATAATCTCCAAACCTACGATTAGCTGTAAGACTACCAGTTTGCAACCGAGTAGTCATGCATCGCGGAGGAGAGGGCGACGGATCCGCAGAGATCGCAGAAGGAGGAGAAACTGGTAGAGACGAGGGCGGTGAAGTAGAGACCGGTGAAGAACTGGTCGATAAGACGGAAGACGAAACTGGAGTCTCAGCAGGTGAATGTGCCGAAGCCGTGTCGTCCAACGGTGCTGGAGGCGAGACTGTGTCTGAAACAGAATCAACCAAATCCACAAAATCCGAAACATCCAAGGTGTTAGGAGCAACATCAGCAGGAGTAGGCGAATCTGTAGCAGATGGAAAAGAGGTCTCATCAAAACGAGCATGGCGAGTGAGGTAGACCTTCTTGGATGAGGGGTCAAGACAACGAAGACCCTTATACTGAGCACAGTACCCAATGAAGATGCAAGGAACACTTCTTGGGCGAGTTTGTGAGGTGCAAAAGGTCGGGTATAAGGATAACTTCTACACCCAAAAGGGTGAAAGTTAGAGTAATCAGGATGACGACCGTAGACCAGAAAATGTGGTGAGACATTGCGAAGCACCGGTGTTGGAAGACGATTGATGGTATAGACTACAGTAGCAAAAGCAACATCCCAGTAAGATGATGGTAGCTGAGAGTGTATGAGCATCGAAAGTCCCATTCCGTAATGTGCCTATGTTTCCGTTCGGCTTTACCATTTTGTTCAGGTGTAGCAGGACAAGAAATTTGATGAAAAATCCCTTTGTCTGAAAAGTGAGCCAAGCAGACGCGAATTTGTGAATTCAGTGCCTCCATCGCTTTGAAAGATTTTTATAGAGTAGGAATACTGATTCTCAACCAAATTCTGAAACCGTACAAATGTCTCAAAAAAGTCTGACTTCCGCTTCAACGGATAGAACCAAGTAATGCGAGAGAAATCATCAACAAAGATAGCATAGTATGAAAAACCACTTTCTGATAAAACAGGAGCAGGACCCCATAAATCACAGTGTGCCAAAGCAAGTAAAGAGTCAGCCCGTCTGGGATTATCCATAAATGAAAACCGTTTACCCTTAGCTCGTTCACATGAAGAACCTAAAGAGGGTTTAGGCGAAAAAGAAACAACCTTAACTAGGTTCAACTTATTTAATAAGGAAATAACAGCTACGGAAGTATGGCCCAGCCTGGCATGCCATATGTCGAAAGACGCCCTATGTTTATTCGCTTGAATGTAAGCAACAAAAGCAGCACCACCCTGCTCCAACACATACAGACCATTCTCACAGCGACCTCGGCCCACGATTTCCTTTGTGACCTTTGTCTGAATAACAAACATATTTTCATCAAAAGAGACCACAGATTTCAAGTCCCTGGTCAGTTTACTAATGGAGAGAAGGTTTTTCGTAATATCCGGAACTACCAGCACATCAGATACATAAAGATTACGAGAAAACCGATGATGACCAATATGAGTAATATTAACAGGTCTACCATTAGCAAGGGCAACAAAACGATTACCGTTATAAGGAGCAATGTTGTCCAGACCATAAGATGTGGTTTCCATGTGATTGGTTGCACCAGAGTTTAGGTACAAGTAAGAAGAGTTGTCGAGAGACACATTGGACTGAAACGCATCAGCAAGATTGGACTCTGGCTGGGTATTCATGCATGTTTTGGCGGTATGACAGAATTCTTCACAGAGTTGGCATTTAGGGTTCCACTTCTTGCGACCACGACAATTGCGACCACCCGAGGACTGACCACCACCAGAGGACTGACAACCACCAGACCTTCCACCAGAGGAGCCATCACCAGAACGGCGGCGCGTGGCAGCCGACGCGTCAGACAGCGGCGCGTGCTGCCACGCGCCTGGTTAGGGTTACCAAAACCGTGCCGAGTCGACACAGGGAACGCAACTGGGAGCGTTTCTGGCGCCGGTGAATAACCATAGCCACCAGTGGACATCAATATTTCATGACTGCGAGCCCTAGCGACGATCTCGGCATAGAGCGGGAGAGGAGACGATGCAAACTGGACCGTGACAAACATGTCGAATCCGGCGCCGAGACCCCGGAGAAAGTGCAGTACTTTGTCCCTGTTTGCCACCGGAGTTCCAATGGCAGCAAGCCCATCAGTGATAAGCTTGAAACGGCGATGATATTCCATGACAGTGGAGGAGCCACGGCGGGCCGAGTGGAGCTCGTCGTGAAGTTGGATCTCACGAGCATCGGAGACGTTATCATAGGCGGCAAGCAGAGCATCCCACATGGTGGCGGCAGTCAAGCAGCCGATGATCTCCATGACGGAATCATCAGTGAGGGAGGACCGAAGAAGCACCTGGAAAAGCTTGTCTTGTGCGGTCCAGGATTCCGGCGTGAGACCGGAGTCCAACGACGAGGCTGGATCGGCGAGAGCCTTTAGGGCAGCCTGAGGAGAGTCCGACGAGGAGCTTGATATAGCCGGAGAAGCGACGGGAGGCTTGGCAAGAGATCCATCAAGGTAGCCAAACAATCCAGTCGATTTAATGAGTGTTTGCACCTGTGAACGCCAAGCCATGAAGTTGTCGGATCCAAGCTTGATCGGCAACATATGGATCATGGTGGCGTAGGAAAGAGTCTTCCCGGAATCCATGAAGTTGGCCGGAAAACGAGAAGAAACAGCAGATGCGAGCAACGGAAGAGCGAGACACCTAGAGTGGAGGTCTAGGGTTTTGATCGGAACACCTAGGACACGGCCGAAACACCTAGGATTTGGATCGGAGACACCTAAAACATGGCAGAGGTGCTAGGATTTGATCGGAAGAACACCAAGCACGGTCGGCGGCTAGGGTTTAAGGTGACACCTAGAGCTTGACGGCTAGGGTTTGCAAGTTAGGGTTTAGGAGCACCTAACAAGAATTTTGGCAAAAATTTTGGAGATCGATAACAAAAACTGATACCATGTAAATGTGAAATTCAGAATGATTTCATTGATACGAGAGTGTACAATATATAATACAAGAGTCCTAAACTAGGCTACTGTAAAATATGAATGGATATATTCTACAACAATATAAGAATATCTTATAATTAAATCAAGATATTCTATTACCTTCGAACTATATATTCAAGAAGGACACGCTATTCCTACTGAGAAGAACCAGTATAAACATTTCGGGTTCATTTGGTTTGATCAGTTTTTGAAAATTGGACTTTAGTATTTTAAATAGTTGTTTGGTTCAATTGATTTTTCAAAATCCTGTTTTTGGTCCCAAAATCCAGACTACCAAAATCCTAACAAATCAATCTAAGAATTTTGTTCCAGGCTTACAAATTTCTATCCCAATCAAACAGGGTTTTTGCAAAACCAGACATTCAAAAACCCAAACTTTCAAAATCACAGAACAAAAATCAGACAATCAAAAACCAGACAATCAAAAACCACTCCAACCAAATACATTCTTCATTTCCAGAAATAATGCAAGAAACATTAAGTTTTAAACTCACCTGGCAAATCTTCAGCTTGATTCTTGTCCTTGGGTTGATGTGAAGAATGATTCTTGTTCATAGTTTCTTCATCATTTTGTGCTTCTTCGCTCGCATGATTGGTTGGTTTTCTTCCTCCTATGATAATAAAAACAATAAAAAGATGAAGGGCAAAGAACAGTGAATTAATTAAGAAGTATTTTCATTTCAAAAATAATATGAAATCTAAGTTTACCAGCGAAATTCGGATTTTTTTTGCAAGATTTGAGGTTGTGTGAGGATCGGTTTTTTAGATTGTTAGATGTTTCTTCATCTCCATCACCTAAATTTTCTTCTATTGCATCATCATAGATAGGTCTTTTTGCACTTTTCTTGTTGCGAGAATCCAATTGTGAGACCCGAAAATTTTAGATAATTAATTTTTGAATTATATTAGGGGATTAGACTTTAAAGAAATAATTCTATCAGAATTAAGATTTTAGGGACTAAATCACAAATGGTTTTTTAAAAAGAAATTTAATATGCAAGTTGTAATTGATAACTAATTGTAGGAAGTTGAAATGACTACTAAATAATTTTAATAGAGGTTAGTAAATTATGTGTTTTTCTTAAAAACTTGTTCCCGTTATGTAATTAGGAGTTAAAGGTGAAGTGCTTTTAGTCGCCATAGTTACACCTATAATTATTTTATAATTATTTTGATTAAGTATTAATGAATTTGAAAGAAATTGGAGTGAAACTTGAATAGCAATAGAACAATCAACCAAAGAAATAAATAAAATTCATATAATAATTGCAACGTGAAATCATATATATATATATATATATATATATATATATACGTAGCCAAAATTAACAAATAAAATGGTTTTCAAGTCATTCGAAATCAAAAGTTTTGTTGATATTTAAATATAAATCAGCAATTAGAATGTGTAAGGACAAGATGAAGTGAGATACTATGATGAGGTATTTGTAGAGGTGCATTTAGTTGAATAATTGATATATGTTATGACTTGCAACTTGTTTTACTAATTTAATAGAGTAGAAGTTGAACAATCTTCTCTCACTATATATAGCCAAGTTCTTCATACTCCTCCATAGTTCTTCCTACAACTCTGATAAGAAATAGAGTGTGAGTCTGTGAAGAACTGACCAAATCTTCTTATAAGCCACATATCCTCTAGCTAATATCATCTATTGTACCCAATACTGAAACATCTCAAAAGAAGAATCTTTTCCTCTTCTATGTTTAGTCGAATGCAATTTGCTTAGAATATTACCGTAGCGAGCCAATGGATTGAGTGAGGGGAAAGCATGAAAGGTTTAAGTATGGAGGTTTTCTAATCTTGATTTAATAACAAGGTGGGGGTTTTTACTGTTTTTCAATCCCTTATCGAAAAGTACTTATCAAGTGTCTATCTAAACATTTGTTTTTAACTAAAGTGTCTCCTGTGAATAGATTAAGAATGACAGTTTCTAGTTCTTGTATTCATAATTTTGTTAATTATAGAGAAAGTTTTGGATTGTGTTAAATGTGATTTTCTAGAAATTAGTCATGGGAAATTATGAGTATGTGTTTCAACTGCATGGATCTATGTGGAGAAGAGAAGAGCAATATGCTTGAAATGTTCTCTTGACATGTTAGTGCTTGAAACTCTTGTTATTGCTTGAAGTGGTTCTACCTAGGATAAAATAATATATATTGTTTATGTTTTGTACTAGGACTAGTTTATTAACTATTTTAATGTAAATTTCGTGAAACTATTTATAAAATAAATGTTTGTTTTTCTAATGGAAATCTAATGCATGATCTTGTTTGAAAATGTAAAGAAAGTGAAACTAAATTTTATTGTACTTGATCCTTGTGTTACTTTGATAACTGACCATATTAAAATGCATGTTACTGAACTGAAATGCATGTTACTGAACTTAAATGCATGTTACCGAACTCCTTGACCTTAATGCATGTTACTGAACTGATTGACTGAACTAAAATGCATGTTATCGAACTGCTTGACCGAATTGTTTCCATGTGAACTTTCTTGCTTGTTACTGGCTTGATAACTGAACTGATTGTCTGAAATGAAATGCATGCTATCGAACTGCTTGATCGAATTGTTTCCATGTGGACTTTCTTGCTTGTTACTTGCTCGATAACTACCTGGGGTACTATGTACCCGGTAGACTTGTTTGCGTGATAAACTACATGGGGTACCATGTGACTTGTAATACTTGACTTGCTTGTTTGTGTGATAAACTACCTGGGGGTACTGTGTGCCCGGTAGACTTGCTTGCGTGATAAACCATCTGGGGGTACTGTGTGCCCGGTGGTACTTGACTTGCGTGTTGAAATTTAAACTACCTGGGGGTACAGTGTGCCCGGTAGTACTGTTCTGGGATCCCAACCCCATTGGATTAACCGAAGCGGCGAGGTCGGCGTTGGGCCTGATCGCTGTTAGGTCCCATTGGGTCGATATTCTCGAGATATCACACTTGGGCTTTATGCCACCTGGCGTGTTGGCGCGGCCACCTACTTGCTTGTTCTTGAGTAATTGCTAGATTACTTGCCTACTTGTTAAATGATTTTTTTATTGACTAGTAAAGTATAAGCATGAGTTGTATGATGGCTAAAGTGCAATGATTTATTATAGTTGGTGTAATCTTGATAATATATTTGAAATGTGTCTTTTGGATTTAGTAAATTTTTATTGATAAATATTTTGGGTTCTAAATATAGGATATTTGTTTTGTTTGCCTCTTGATCGATTATTTGAACTATGTGTAAAGGTGCCGATTGTTAAGGTTTTGAAAAATGGAAAAGTTCTCACTGAGCGGGCTGTGGCTCACCCCTTATTTAAACATTTTGTTTTCAGATCTGAATTAGTCAAATTTGTTGATTGCGGGTGACCATTTCATAACCTTCCAAGAGTGCGGGCGCTAGCTTATATTTCGTCGTCAAGTTATTTATAGGAATTAAATGAAAAGATTGTACAAGAATCTCACCTATTTACAATAAAAATAATTTATGTAGACCCTTAATTTAATTAAAATGTTAGTAATGCCCCGATTAGATTTCATTTAAGCATTTTTCCCTATTGAAAAGGGATTATTTTTCCGGGGTGTTACACCAATCCTATGAAGGTTTTTTAAAATAGATATATATATATATATATATATATATATATATATATATATATATATATAATACCAATTACAAAACTAAAATGAAATAAGAAGTATTATAATTCCTAAAATATAATTTAAAAGGTCTAAATTTACCTTCTAAATTGAGGTTTTTGTTGCTGCACTTTGGATTGCGTGATAGATGATGGTTTTTGTCAAGGTTGTCAGTTTCCATAAAACATTCTCCACCTTCATCATCTACTTCTTGGCACAAATTATAGATAGGTCTTCTTGCTTCCTTCTCGTGACTAGTATGAATTCCTAGTGAAGTAAAAAAAGATAAGAATAAAAATATGAAGCACAAAACACCATAAAAATTCGTTGTTATAGATTAATAAAAACAAACTAAAGTATAACATAAGATTTATATTGAGTATGAGGTATAAATGTACCAGTTTGCTTGTGGGATTCTGAGTGATGCGAATAATCATTTTTTGACTTCTTCATTTCCATAGTAAGCTCATCTCTAAACTGTCCAAGGGTCTCTTTCTCACAAGAATGGGATCCTATTAAGCTCATGTAAAATACATGACTTCCATCATATCTAAGTACAATGGCATCTCCAGTCATTAACAGGTTTTGTTCCACAAACGTGGACCAACCATCAACAAAGCATAGTTTATTTTCAATCATTCCAGTCTTCACATTCCACACGTTGCCATATCGGTCCTTCAATGACACTAATTGTGGCATTATTCCACTCACGTACCTTGTAAAGACATAAGACAATCCCTGCCACCACATAAAAACATAATCACATTTTGACTGTATTTGGAAGTTAAATATTTATTGTGAAATTTCATTTATGAGGAAAAGGAAAAGAACAATATATAAGAGAAATTGTTGTAGTATAAAAATTAAAATTAGCTCTAAAGAGAAGTATGGGCAAAGCTACATAGAGTCATTCTTTTAATTTAGTGGCGAAAGTAATAAAATTAGAATCGCGCTATTGAAGTTAGGGTTTAGCCTAACCACACCTCCTATTCCGCCTCCTCGAAACTGAAATCTGAAATATTATATTCTGAAGCAATTTTTTTTGAATGTACCACTAAAATCTACAAATTCTGAATAAAATAAACAAGTAACTGGTGACATAAAAAAGGAAAGGAAGTGAGGGTTGTGCAGCCGCTACGGGTGGCAATTTGGCCCATGGGTTTTTACCCGCCCAAGTCCATAGGATAATTGACCTAATATACCCGCCATCAAATTAATGGGATACGGGCGGGTATTAGCCCATGTGAAATCAAACGGGTTTAGGGTACCCATTGGGTACCATTAAACTCATCCATTTGGTACCCTAATTACCCAAAAAACTCAAAATTTTTGTTTTGAACGTAGTACCAATTCCGAAAAAACTAATTAAATTAAATAAGAGAAATTGAATAATGCTTACACACGAGAATCTAAAATGACGTTTCAAATTAAATAATTTAAAATTCAATTTTATATTTTTTAGTACTTGGGTATAATGGTACCCATTATGATACCCTGTCCATTTATACCCTACCCATTTAAGCCAAACTTATTTAAACCCAACGTATTTAACCCCATTAGCCGAATGGGTATAGGATGAGTATTTGCCCATTTAAACCCAACCCATTCTAACCCAATCCAAGTCCGCCCAAACCCGCCCATTTGAAACCCCTAGCAGCCGCCAAAAAACCCTTGAGCAGGGGATTGAGCGGTCGCCAAAACCCTTGACCATAATATTTTGGGGATTTGTACAATTTAGTGGTGAAAGTAAAAAAACTAGAATTGCGCTATTGAAGTTAGGGTTTAGCCTAGCCACACCTCCTATTCCGCCTCCTCGAAAATAAAATCTGAAATATTATATTCTGAAGCAAAAAAGATGTCAATTTACCATTAAAGCTACAAATTATGAATAAAATAAAAAAGAAAATGGTGACATAGAAAGGGAAGTGAGGGTTGAGCGGCCGCCAAAAAATCCTTGAGCGGGGGATTGAGCGGCCGCCGAAACCCTTGACCAGAATTCGGGAAGGTACAAATCTCGACTTAATTTGACAGAAAAGTAAACGATTAGAGTATTAAATAGCGACTTACCATAATCTTTCTGCATTTTTCTGGAATATAGACCTTGAAGATTGGGGGAATTCTTGTTGAGCATGGTCCCTATGCACGCCGGAATAAAAAAAGTACTACTTCTCCGATCCATTTTAGACTCGCGATGGATTTAGCTAGCCACGTGATGTGGTATAAGCACCGCCTGCCGGCTAGCTATCACTCTGGAAAAATTATAAACCCGACGTATATATAAAATGTTTAATTTTTTATTGATTTGTAGAGCCTATAAAAGTCGTTGACAACCCATAAAGGGAGATAATTGTCCATGACAATAATTTTGATTGATTAAAATAAACGCACCGAGCAGGCAAAGAATTTTATAACATGTCTCATCCAATTAGATTTGAGAAATCTTTTCGAAAAGGTAAATTACTATTTATTGGCGGAGACTCATTCAAACTTTTTTTTCCATGAATTTGTTGTTCTTCTTTTTTCTATAAATAGCATGACGCTTTTATTTTATTTTATTATTTAAAAAACTTGTTTGTAGTTCCTAGGATTTAGCATTATATCTAATGTTCCCGTACTACATAAAATGGAACCTTGCATACCATGAAATTGATCATGATGTCATTCAACAAAACATATTAATATCATTTATATAACATGGTATCAAGAGTTGGTTCAATCCCGGAACCCTGATTGACTTCCTCCTTGTTGTTGCCGTGGGCTTCTAACCGCCGTCACGTCATTGCTATGGATTCATGTCCTTGCCATTGCCTTATACTTCAAGCCGTTACCACTTTGAATTTTTGACGTCTACATTTGTTTTCTTGCCGAACTCTTCCGGCTCCGACCGAACTCCCGGTTCACCCTATCATTAGTTTTTCTACCGAACTCTTTCGGCCTTCTCAGTCCAACCAAACTCCCGGTACTTGACTCTATTTTTCTCCCACCAAAATCTTCCGGCCTACTCTGTCCGACCGAACTCCCAATCTTTGATTCTACTGTAGTTCCACTTCATAAGCTCCAAGAGTAGCGGTCACTATAATATCAACAATAAAAGAAAAATTAGTAGATTACAGCAATCAGAGGGAGTCAGTGGTCCGAATGAACAAGCAGCAATCATCGCAGTACATCTCGCCTCCGCAGGTGCAAGGTACATGCTATAGGCACATTGCACTTAGATACGATTGATCATAAATAAAGAGTTGATTTTGGCCAATATATGATTGAAGTCGGGTGGTCCGAGTGGAACAATTCCATCTCGCCTTTGCAAGGCAACATACGCCATATGTATATTGCTCTTGTACATGAGAAAGTAGAATTGAGTATAAGCCCAGAGACGGGGAACAAAGGGCGCAATTTCTTGATGGCGTATATTGTTGAA
Organism: Sherardia arvensis; assembly: GCA_948330725.1. NCBI lineage: Eukaryota > Viridiplantae > Streptophyta > Magnoliopsida > Gentianales > Rubiaceae > Sherardia > Sherardia arvensis. Next base: position 9,331,490 of record OX415244.1, read on the forward strand.
GCGGAAAGGAATGCGGCCTTCTGCACTCCAGCTAGAATATAGATTACAAGCAGAATGTAGCTTGACTCGACGCTGTTAAATGTTAGTTATCATTTTCTATGCAAAGCATTTCAGTTTGATCATCTTAGTTATCATTTTCTATGCAGCATGCATCAGCTATGCTGAAGCTGAAGGCTAGTCCAAGTGTCCCTAAAATGCAAGGACAGGTGCCTCTCCAGAGGGCTGCAATTCCTTCATCAGCTGCAGCTCTATGCATTGCATGCAAAACCTTCTTGCAGTTCCTTCGAAGATCGAGATTCAAGACATCTTTGTCAGAACTCCAAGGCAATGAGCTAAGTCAGAACTCCAAGGACTGGTGCATCTTTGTTCTTCTTTTCGCCGGATTATGTAGTTATCATAGGACTACATTAAGCTACATTTCATCAAATCATGAGTGCTGCAAATCAAGAAAGTTAGTTTAAGTTTTGTTTTTGAGAACTACATCACGGCTAAATTGATACTACAACATATGAAAATTGCTGCACCTAATTGTAACTGATTTTTGTGATTTGTTAAGTGGCTCTTGTGAAAATCTGCTTCAGCAACCAAACTCATGATCAGTCTATAAGTTCGCGTTTTTCGGAAACTTCAGCTAAAGATTATAGCTTGATCACTTGATGGCCTTAAAATTGATCATCTTGTAGCCAGCTACAAAACTAGCAGATTTGTTTTACCATAATGCTTCAATTGCCTTTAGCTGAAAAGATTGCAACTTTACATTTTTGGGCAAGGACTATAATTCATAGTCAGTAATCATTTCCCATGAACTCAACTTTGCTCTATTATTTATTACCTTGTTACATTTCTATGTATCAATTAAAATGTATATAATGATAAAATTGTAATAACTATTCAAATATTTGAAATATAAATCCAACGATTATTTAAATTAACTGTCTTCATTTGAATTGATGCCCTATCCAATTAGGCTGAAATTTAGATGAAATTGTTTCTGGGTGGTATTGAAAATTCATAGTTTCGGTTGAAATTTTTTGAAATAGACAGATATAATAGTCCTTGAAACCTCGTTGTGACAACCTTGGATGTAATGCACAACATTGTCACCTAATAGTTTATCGAAATGATAAGTTGAATTTAACACGAATTAGACAGAACCCTGAACTATCACCGATAAAATTAACAGGTCAGCATTAAATGGGTCTGTGCTCATCCATAATGAGAATCAAAAGGCCCACATATGTGACAAAATGGAAAACAGTGTTATAAATCAAGGACTTAATAGCAAATTCAGTATATTTAGATTCTTCATTAATTGGCCATTAGTCCAATTAATGCCTTATTAGTAATTTTGTACCCAATGATTGGATTATGACTTTTGGTAATCAATTTCTGCATATTTATTCATTTTCTCTGCTCATTGAGCTTCTGCAAGCTCAACACTTGGTATCAGAGCCACTGGTCCTCTGACCATGGCTAAGAACACGCGCAACGAGGCCTTGGATGGTCGTGTGACTGAGGTGGAAGGACAAACGGTGGAATTCCAACAGTGTTTGGAGGCCAGTCAACTGCATCTCGAGCATCACCAAGCTGAGATGGTGAAGATGGTGAAGGCCATGGCAGATCTGCGATCCAAACAAACTAGAAACAACGCCGAACTGAGGGCGGAGCAATTCCGCTCTAACACGGAGCTCGATCGGAAGATCAAGGAGTTATCAGACAATTTTATGGCCAGAGATGTAGAGGTGGATCGGCGTATGAAGGAAATTCTGATCGCGGTCAAAGGGAAAGCTCCTGCAATTGATGGTGGCAACCACAACTCGACTGAGAAGGATACAGCTCCGATCTGTTCTCCCAGCCACAAACCAGTAATTGAGGTGAATTCTAGCCCTAGACTTGAGCATTTTCAGCAAGCTAATACATCATTTCCTGCTAAAATGACTGTGATGGATGAGTTGTTAGTCAAGAATAATCCCTTGTATGATGAGATCTATATAGGTCAAGGAAAAATTCCCATACCCACTACCCCTAGTGTCAACAGATATAACAATAGGGATGACTTAACTCTGGAATTGGGCAAAAAGGGAACCTCTTATAGAAACCACAATCCCTTACACCCTAGAATGGAGTTGGCATTGTTTAATGGAGATAATCTGAAGGAATGGCTTAGGAGGTGTAATAGGTACTTTAACTATCATCAATTGAGTGATTTGGAGAGGTCGGAGACTGCTGTGTGGTATCTAGATGGCAGGGCTGAGATATGGTACCAATCAGAATTGTATTATAGGCATTTTGAAAATTGGACTGAGTTACAGCTAGCTATGCTGAAGAGATTTTCTGGAAGAGGTGGGGAGGATGTTATAGAGGAGTTTAACAAATTGTATCAAAAGAAAAGATTACTGGAATATGTAGAGGAATTTGAGGAACTTAAGTCCATGGTCTTGTTATCCCACCCTCATCTGAAGGAACAATATTTTCTATCTAGCTTTTTGAGTGGTCTTAAGGTTGAGCTTAAACCTCTTGTTAAATCTGGAAGACTTGGTACTTTACATGAAGCAGTGGAGATAGCTATGTGTCAAGAGGAATACTCGGAAGCTTTGTATAAAAAAGGTAAACAACTCTCCAACTCTCAGTGGACAGGGAACAATAGAAGAGAACATCAAGGTGAAATGGGAAAAGGGAAGACTCATGATAATAAGGTGGTTGAGGGTGAAAATAAAAATGAGGGGTTTAAGAGGATAACTCCACAGAAACAGCAGTATAGAAGGGAAAATCATTTGTGTTATAAATGTGGTGAGAAGTATACTCCTGGGCATACATGTAAATACCAAAGAGTGCACTTGATTTCTAGGATGGATGATGATGAAGATCATGATTTGTTGGTAATTCAGGAGGGCAGTGAGGAGATCAAGCAGTTGGAGCAGGATCCAGAGGAATTTGAACTAAAAACCATTGGTGATGGCAGTACCAAGTCCAATACAATATCATTGATAGGAACTATGGAAGGACAGACAGTAAGGATGTTGCTTGATACTGGGAGTTTTACCAGCTTCATTGACCCTGAAACTGTGAAGAGGCTTAAATTAGAAGAAGTAATGACAAGGCCTTTCAAAGTTACTATTGCAGATGGTAGTTTGGTGGGAGGAATTTCAAAATGTCCTCAAGTACAGTGGGGAGTTCAAAATCATTTATTCAAATTTCATTTCAGGGTAATGAAGTTAGGAGAAATAGATATGATTCTTGGTGCTGATTGGATGGCTCTTCTGAGTCCTATCTCCTTTGATCTAGCTACTGATGAGGTGTTTATAACCAGTAAAGGGGCTCAGTGGTGTTTACAAGGGAATGGTAAGGATCCACAGTTTCATTTGATGAGGGGAGAGAAAGCTAAGGAGTTGGCTATGCTGAGAAGAAGGAGAGGTTATTTGGCAATGACAGCTGAGTTGCAGCCTGAAGGATTCCATAACACTGACATGGTATGGCAGGGAAGAAGTGCACTACCTCCTAGCTATGGGGGAGGTTTTCTGAAAATAGATAGAGCCACTGATCCTATGGTTGGAGAGGAGTATCAAGTCAGCAGGAGGGCCTATTTTGATATCATGGATGGAAGGGTTTACACCATTTCCCAAGTCACCGAATCAGAAGCAGTTGATGAACCACAACTGAGTCCAGTCATCCTCTCTGTACTTAGTGAGTTTACTGAACTTTTTCAGGAACCTCAAACCCTACCTCCACAAAATGCAATTGACCACCAGATCAATTTAAAAATGGGAGCAGAAGCCTTTAAAGTAAGACCTTACAGATACCATCACTTTCACAAGTCTGAAATTGAGTCTCAAGTTCAGAAGTTGGTTGAAAACAAAGTGGTGCAGGTCAGTACCAGCCCTTATGCATCACCTGTACTATTAGTGAAAAAGAAAGATGGAGCTTGGAGGTTATGTGTGGACTATAGAAAGTTAAATGACCAGACAATTAAAGACAAATTTCCCATACCTGTGATTGATGAGCTATTAGATGAGCTACACAATGCTAAGGTATTCAGTAAATTGGATCTCAGATCTGGATACCATCAGATAAGAGTCAGGGATCAGGATGTGCACAAGACAGCTTTTGCTACCCATAATGGTCATTTTGAGTTTTTAGTCATGTCATTTGGCCTGACAAATGCCCCTGCAACATTTCAGGTTCTCATGAATTCTGTGTTTCAGGAGGAAATTTGTTCTTGTGTTTTTTGATGACATACTGATTTACACTAAAACTATGGAGGAGCATTCTAAGCATCTTCAGATGGTGTTGCAATTGATGAAGGATCACAAGCTGTTTGCAAAAAAATCAAAAAGTGTATTTGCAGTGGACAGGGTGGAGTACTTGGGGCATATTGTGACTGGAAATGGAGTATAGATGGATGCCAGAAAAGTGGAGTGTGTGCTGAATTGGTCTCAACCTACTAATGTTAAGGAGCTTAGGGGTTTCTTAGGGCTGTCTGGATATTACATAAGGTTTATAGCTGGATATGGAGTTATTTGCAGACCACTGCATGATCTATTGAAGAAAGATTCATTTAAATGGAGTGAAGCAGCACAACAGGCCTTTGAGAAATTGAAATTGGTTATCACTCAGGCTCCAGTACTGAGAATGCCAAATTTTAATCTTCCATTTATAGTGGAAACTAATGCGTGTGGAAAGGGAATGGGTGCAGTACTGATGCAAGAGGGAAGACCAATAGCATTTCTGAGTAAAGCTTTTTGCCAAAAAAATATGGGACCGTCAACATATGAGAAGGAGCTCTTGGTTTTAGTAATGGCAGTGGAGAAATGGAGGCATTATTTGGTTGGAAACAGATTCATTATCAAAACTGATCACCACAGCTTGAAATTTTTATTGGAGCAGAAATTGCACACAGCAGTGCAACATAAATGGATTACCAAATTGTTGGGGCTAGATTTTGAGATACAGTTTAAGAGTGGAAAGTCAAATGTTGTTGCTGATGCCTTGTCAAGAATACCAGTTAGCAAGATAACAGATTCTGAGCCACTGGAAATGGAGGTTCTGACAACTTGTAACATGGTGAATTCTTCTACTTTGGTGCCAGAATGGATAACTCAGTTAGAGGAGAGTTATTTGGGAGATGATGAAGCTCAGAAATTCATTGCAGAAGCAGTAATCACTCAACAGGCAGTGGGAGAATATTCTTATACCAATGGGATTTTAAAGGAAACAAGATTTATGTGGGCAAATCTGGAGATATTAGGAAGGAAATCTTGGCCACCATGCATGCTTCAGCCATAGGAGGTCATTCAGGGCAGAATGCTACTGTGAAGAGAGTGATGAGCACTTTTATTTGGCCTAAGTTGAGACAGGAAGTGATTGATTTTATCAAGGCATGTGTGCCTTGTCAGACAAACAAATCAGAGAATTGTTTACCTCCTGGACTTCTCCAGCCACTGCCTATACCTAATTCTGCTTGGAAACATGTTACTATGGATTTTGTGGAGCAATTACCAGTTTCAAAAGGCTTTGACACTATACTGGTAGTAGTGGACAGGTACTCTAAGTACAACCATTTGTTGGCTCTCTCTCACCCATTTTCAGCCAAACAAGTGGCTCAACTTTTCTTAGATGAGATTCATAGATTGCATGGCTTGCCAGACTCTATCATTTCTGACAGAGATAAAATTTTTGTCAGTCACTTTTGGAATGAGTTGTTTGGTAAATTGGGAGTGAAGCTTAAATATAGCACTGCCTTTCATCCAGAGACTGATGGCCAGACTGAGAGGGTCAATCAAGTAATTGGAAATTTTCTGAAATGTTTCTGTGGGGATTTTCCTCATAACTGGAAGGATTGGCTTGGTGCTGCTGAATGGTGGTATAATACTAGCCATCACACCAGCTTACAGATGACCCCTTATGAGGCACTTTATGGGGTTAAGCCTTTAACTTTGCCTCTTGGCATGGTTACTGATTCTTTATTTCCAGCAGCACATGATTTATTGCAACAGAATGCTGCAGTGCATCAGAAACTTCAGGAGCAGCTCAAGTTAGCTCAAGCTAGAATGAAAACTTATGATGATGCCAAGAGATCAGAGAGAACCTCTGCAGTGGGTGATTGGGTGCTTTTGAAAAGAAACAAGTATAGACAACAATCTCTTCAAGCAGCTGTGGAATCTAAGTTATCAGCTAAGTATCATGGACCTTTTCAGGTGGAAAAAAGAGTGGGAGAAGTTGCTTATAAATTGAAAATGCCTATGGATAGCTAGGTACATCCAGTCTTTCATGTTTCCTTGCTTAAGCTTTTTGTGGGTGATCCTACTACCACTGTCAGCTCCTATCCAAATGTCAGTCTAGAGCAACTGGAATCTCTGTGTCCATTGAAAGTGTTACAACACAGAATTGTGATGAAAGGGACACAACAGGTGGTGCAGTGGTTGATTTTGTGGAAAAATTTGAATGTTGATGAAGCCTCATGGGAAGATGCTGACTTTATCAAGAACCAGTTTCCTAGTTTTGCTGTGTGAAGCTTGAGGACAAGCTTAATTTGAAGAGGAGGGCATTGTTATAAATCAAGGACTTAATAGCAAATTCAGTATTTTTAGATTTTTCCTTAATTGGCCATTAGTCCAATTAATGTTTTATTAGTAATTTTGTACCCAATGATTGGATTATGACTTTTGGTAATCAATTTCTACATTTTTATTCATTTTCTCTGCTCATTGAGCTTCTGCAAGCTCAACAAACAAATAGTCCATTAGTTTAGTACAGCCCATAGCCCACTTCATCCCCACTTACATAAAACATAAACCCTAGTCCTCTCTGCCCTTCTCCAGCCCCATATGTTCAGACAGATCATTCCAATTAAAATGTCGGAAGGATAAAGCTAAGCTCTCCGGCTGATTGGTTTTCCCCGGAACTTGGAATTAACGTTTGATTGCTTGTCTAAAGATGACGGCCATGGAGTTCCAACCTTGGACAGAAGGATTCATGGAATTTCAAGGTTTCAGAAATCGGAACAAGTCTGCAGTTTGTACAAGGATTTCAAGACACCCTCGTAATGTCCTCTTCGCCGGTAACAATCGCCTGAACCTTAAACCTCTAATGCTCTTCTCGCTTCTTCTTTTTTTTGTTGATTTATAGTTTCTGATTACCTGCAGATCTCATGCTTGATTCTCTTTCCTTCTGCTTCTTCCTCGTTGGTTTCCATGTCTTCACCAGGTATGCCTTATAGTGCTTTGATTCTTTCGACCAGTAATGTTAAGTAATTTAGTTAAGTAATAGGCATTTTAGGATTTTAAGATTAGTAGTTGGTCATTTCTGTGCTGATATTTGGAAATTAGTAAATGTACAAATCTATACGGGTTTTGGAGTTTTCGTAGAGTTTTTTAGGGTAGGAGATATTCTGCGAAGAGCAACTAGTGTGGGTTTGCTGGGGATAGAACTTGTCATTGGAGACATGGATGAGTGTTAATTGATTAGAAATTTCTTGTTGTCGATTATTTTAAGTGATTCCTTGGATGGTAGTTTTGATAGATACTTTCTTTTTCTAAACTGTAGCCTTGGTGGTTTATATTTGTTCTTTGATGGTTCATAGGTTGAATCATGAGGTTGCAGAACAAGCCCAAGCTACCTACTAGAGATCAATGCGATTCTCAACGCGCTGAGGAGGAGTTGCCCGGCGACGTGTATGTAGAAGAAAACTGGAGAGAGCTGCGCTGAGGAGGAGTTGCCCATCGACGTATATGAAGAAGAAAACTGGAATAAGCTAGAAGCGTGCGTTAATATTTCAGCTGCATTGTTAAACTCAGGTTCAGATTTATACTGATTCTCTGTGACAACACTGACTTGCTTGGAAAGATTCTCGCCTTGTTTGCATTCTTGAGCTTGCCGATCTATTCTAATTTGTGGCTGACATCTTTTCACTTTCCAAGCTAAGAGTTGCAGTGAGATTGTTTTAGGTTTTGAATAGGCTCTGTTGTTTATTTAATCTCTGGAGGATCTCAAAATTAAGTTTATCTCGAACTTATGAAATAGAAATATATACTGTCTTAAAATAGATTTCAATACTTTCAATCTATGCATGGCTGCTTGATGTGGCAAGTTCACAGACTTGTTTTGGATGATTAGCTTCTGAAATGATTGACTTGCATTACAATTACTTGTTGACCTTATGACTGAAGTGTGTTTCACTTGAAATGATTTCTAATCAGTTATGTATTATTTTATTAGAGACTTGGTCGACTTGGAGTCCCACTAAACTGACGACAAGCTGGTCTTGTGGACCATTTAAGAATAAACGAGGTAGACCTGGATGAACTCATAGCTGCCCTTTTTCCCACCAATGAAGAAGATGCAGCAGAATTTTTTTCACACAGTCAGTCCGAGGATCTTATTCAGGAACCATTAACATCAGCAATGTTGGAGAGTAAAGTTTGGTTGCAGTGGATGATTTTTAAGGGGACCTAGGAACAGCCATTGAGCAGCAATTATTTGAAGTTAATGGTGTTTAAATAGAGGTGTGTGGAGTGGTATGGGAGGGTTATGCTGTTGCATACAGATGCAAAACATGTAGGTTAGATCTCGGCAGTGCTATATGTGTAGATTGTTATAAAGATGGGGATCGTGAGGGTAACAGGTGCTTTAGAGGTCATATTCTTATCATGCGCGGGAGAAGATGGCAGGCTCATGGTAATGGTTAATCCCTCCTTGTCTGTGTTTTCAATAGAGTCCTTTAAATGCTTTAGTTTTATATTTTGCAACTCTTCTACTATAATTTGGGATTGAGTATATCTTGACTTTAGTTTGATGTTTGAAATGTAGGTTGGAACAACTTCAACAAGAACATTAGAATAGGTAGCTGCACTACATCGTACCATTCCTTTCCTTTTCTGACTGTGCAATCTGCTCTTTGAAGTCCTTGTCACAAACTCGAGGAGAGCATGAACTTGCCGTTTTCATCATTGGATCCTGGAATGGGGAAGCGGAGAGCAAGGCTTTTTTCTTATAGTTTCGAAATAACTAGGCTTCTTTTATGACTTGTGTTGTAAAGTTTTGTTCTAAAACGACAGCAGCAATGATGGTTTAAAGCATTTTTGAAGAAATCTCGGCTTCTTGTTAATAACCTTTGTATTAGTTGCTCATCACAGGTTATCAGTTTTCTACAGAAAAACATAGGCTTCATAAAGTCCAAAGATGAAATTTCGAACTATATGATAGTGTTGCATTAGCTCATAAGCATGTAGTGATGTACATGTCCAGCCAGTACAAGCTAGGTCTACCCCAGCAAATGTTCCATGGATTCCATCATTTTTTGCCTTCTCGTATCTGCTTGGCAGATGCAAAGAAATTCACTTAAAGCCCCTACAATAGAGTCAGCCTTGTACCTTATACTGCTGAAGATTAATATTTGGCAGAATCTTGATCATCGCGATGGCAGAAACCTTATAATGCATGGTCATTCGAAGGAAAAGATCAGAAACCTACATATCAGACTACTGCAATCCCTTCTGAGGAAAAGATCAGAAACCTACATATCAGACTACTGCAATCCCTTCTGAGCTGATCATACGATTCATCGGCTAATATCCCCTCGACTCTTCAAACTTCCTGAAGAATTCCAAATTCAACCATGTGACCTGCAAAACAACACGAACATCCATGAACAAATAGATACCGAACTAAATCAGGTATGATATAACCCTAGTTAGATGAAATGATGTTTAAAAATGAAAAAAACTATACCACTGCAATAGGGGCAAGCTGTTTAGTTCTCTGAAGCACTCCTGAATAGAACTTGAACGGCCCTCCTGGCTGAACACCGCGTCCCATCAATCCAACAAACCCTCTTAACTTGGTAATATAATCTGAACCGCCATAGTTTTTCTGGTTCAGTTCATCAACTGTGCAAATCTGCAAATATGTTGAACCACAGGCAGCACCAGAGGCTGCTGAAACAATGCCAGCGCCTATCTGCGCTGTAATATCGCTCAAACCAATCGAATCCATAAAATAACTCAAACTGCAATTATACGATGTCAGTAACCCCATGCTCATAAATGCCTGAGTTCTGACATGATGACCAGAACCTTTCCACAAGGCAAGAAAGCCTTCTTCTCTAGCTTGGAGATGGAGAGGATGCAGCAGACTCCTCAAGCTAGAGTTAGGTTTGACAGAATCGAAAGCTACGTTGAATGGATACGAAATGCAGGATGCAATGCCTCCAGAGATCATCCCACAGCAAGCTTCTTGGCATAGAGTCAAAGGGATCCCACCATTTCCATCTTTTATCCATTTTTTCAAAAAGCTGTATGAATGATGGCAGCATGGATTTGTCATTCACAAATGTTTCATCAAACAAAGTGCTTGATTTGTAAAAATATGATTCATCATTCATGAATATCGCACCGCACCAGAAAGGTGTTACAAATAGGCATACTCTTCATCTCTACTGGTTACATTTGTCATATCTCACCATATTGTGATAGGTTAAGACGCGTAATCTATGAGGCCTAATGCATTACATGATTCATATACCTCCTTTTTATTTCATTACAAGTTTTCATAGGTAATCATCTTCTCTTTTTAGCCTTATAGGGCAAAAAGATTCCATTTTAAAAAAAGTTATACCTAAAACAAAGATAACAAGATGGTAATAATTAGGATTCATGAAAGAGAAGATGACTCACTCAAATGTCTCAAATTGTGCAGTGGTCTGAGCTGCTTGATAGAGAAAGGAAACAGGTATGCTCTGCATAAAAACACAAAAAATCATTGAATTTTTAGGTGTTAATCACTAAAAGGTTGACAGAATAAGGTAAAAGGCACCACCTTTAGCAGAATTCCATCAGGTTTTCGCATTGCAAGAATCTGCAGAGAGGAAAACTGGGCACAAGTTACCTGCCCAGCCAAGAATGCATTCACAAATGGCTTCACATTTGGCCACAATTTATCTCTGAAACAAGCAGCATTGTTCTGACAAGAACTCATTTCTTGAGTGGTTTTAGGACCATCTTGAACCTTTGTATTAAGTTTGAGAGTTACATGCATTTGGTTGCTCATCAGAACAAAATTTCACTCACAAATCATTCAGCCAAATTTAGACCAGTCTAGTTCATCCAAATTACATGCTTCAAAACTCTTTATGTACACCATTTATGATGTGATCACAATCCAACTGGATTTGATATAATCCTAACTTGATTAAATTCTATGACTCAATTCTCGTGTAAATACAATTGGACTTCCAATTAGACAAAAAATATAATTTGATCAAATTTACGTAAATAAATTCACGGGAATATATCCTTATTTTACACATTTTTCATATTTAATTGTCACACTTCAATTTGCACAATACTCTCATTTTATTAAGTTCTACTAGTGTAATGTCCCGTGCCGATGCACGAGAATTTAATTTTAAAATATTATAAATTAGTAAAAAAAAAATGTAATGTTAGTTAAGTAATTTTGACCAAGTATTATTTTGTGAAAATTAAGTAATATAACGTAATAGCCTTTTGGCGAAAAACAAATTGGTCGCTAAAGCAATGTTACGTTTTCAAAAGAATCTAAGAAATTAAGAAATTATATAACCTTATTATCCCATCTTCTGAAACACTTCCTTATAAACTATACTAACGGTATTATGAATTGGTTGATCATTCTTGTCACAAATCAACAAATTCAAATCAAAATAATCAAAATTTCTACTTTTAACTCTAAAGACAACAACGTATATTTGTTCATGAATGAAAATGGGTTTTGAGATGCAGTGCTTTTCATTGATAGTTGTCCGATTTAGGAGCAGCTTTATTACATGCTGCTCCTAAGAAAATTTATGATATTTGTGTGCATATATTATAAATAAAATATTATTGAAGTAAAACTTATATTTGAGTAATATAATAAAATTGAAATTTTAATGAATAGATATCCGTGCATCGGCGTGGGTGTCTTTTAATCCGAACATGGCAAAAAATAACTGATATTGATGAGTGAATAATTTATAAGTAATCTTAAATGGACCGAAATTTTTATTTAATCAAATACGAAAACTGTTAAAAACTAATAAAGAAAAGAAATGTATAATAAAAAATAAAACAAAAGGAAGACATAATGCAGAACAAATTAATATGACCAAAAAAATAAACAACTCATTAATTCCCAACTTTTATCTCTTTGGTTGCATGAATTAAATATGGATTAATACACCAAATTAAATACCCATTGAAACCGACCTGATGTAATACCAACTTAATAAAATGTTTTCTTTTAATTCACTCATCAATTAATTTACATTGATACGGCCATGATGTATAGGAGGTCAGTTAAAACGTTTTATGTTAATTCACTTATCAATTATTTTTCGTATGAATTCTAAACGTTTCTTTGACCACAACCTAACTACACTGACTGGACCATGAAAAGAATCACAACAAAATGACATTAGTTTTGAGTGGATTTAATGGGTTTTCTTATAATATTTGTATCACCTGAGAATCATTAGTTTCAGTTGGTTAAATACAAAATCAATATAAAAAAAAATTTATTTAATTTTTATGAAACTTTTATCATTTAAATAATTTTGTCAAAAATTTAATCATTTTTCAAATCATATGAAATTTCATATGCATATATCGGTGAATGAAAATATTAATAATTTTTATGGCATAATTTGTGAGAACGGATCAACCCATAATAAATAATTTGATGAATAAGTACAGTTTTTATTTAATGGAACGTTACAATTCAAGTTTTAAAATTAAGTTTTACCTTTACAAAATAAAAATCATTTGTGACGATCATTAAATGCAGCTTTTATTTTAGGAAGCGTTACGATGGAGGTTTTTAAATTAAGTATTGATAATATTTTCGGAAATAATTGCAGGTTATAAAAAATAAATAGTGCATGAATCACCGGCACAAAAATAATAAATAATTGGAAAGGATGAGTTAGTACTGTTTTTATTTCAAGAAACGTTACGAAGTAGAATTTAAAATTTATCTTTAACGTTACAAAAATAATGCAGAATTGGTGAGAATTATTAAGTCCGATATTTATTTCAATGAACGTTATGGTGCAGGTAAGTTTTAACAATTTTTAATGAAATAACTGCAGGTTATAAAAAAGAAAGAGAGAATAAATGCACAAATCAAATTACCAATAATCAGCAGCACTATAACTACGCTTTTAAATTGTGAAAATATAAACTTGTAAATTAAGATGTTTCTACTACAAAATGAAGTGAAACAAACCAAATTACACAAAATAGTATAGATTTGTTGCGTAGAGGTAAACTATCAATCAATGTCAACCAATTCTGTTCTCTGCTAATTGAAAACCATGGCATTTTCCCTTTCCTTCCTTTTGTCAAGAAATTGAAGCCATTACGCAACAAACAATTGCAACTCGTAGCATCATGCACAAAAATCCTTTTAAAACAAACTAAATTACACAAAGTGGTGGCATTTGTAAGATTTGAGAGTACCACTACAAACATTAAGTGTAGTTGCATCGGTTGCAATACCAGCCATTGAAATGTTAGTATTTGGGCTGTACTGGCTCAAAACAAAATTGTTGACAATGGAAGACTTGACTACAGGTGGTGGTACTGCATGTAGAGGGGGAATTGTCTGAATGGGAACTGCAGACACAGCTGGACTTGAGGCCATAGGAATCGCATTTCCAGCCAATACATGATAGCTTGAGCCTAGATTCAAAAGCCACGGCACCATTAATACCAAACTAATAAAGGTATCCTTAAAAAGGTATGCACATATTGGGAAATGATAAAAAATTCCATACCTTTTCGGGGCCAGCAAAATAGCCAGCATCTCTGAAGCAAACTGCTTGTTACCATCGAATTCCAGCAATTTGATCTTCGAAACCGACCATTTCATCAGCTTGTCACAGACCAATCCCGCCACGGCCGGCTTCATCTAATCGTAATATTAATCGTCGTCAATGTGTTGTATATAGCAGCTGCCTCATCCGGATCAGATTCCGATAACCTGTTCATATTCTGAACCAGGAGCTCCAGCTAAGTAGATGGTAAGAAAAACTATACCTTCTCTCTAATCGTAGCCAGCAATCCATCATTCCGCTGCTCGCCATCCAAACAAATTTCTGCAATAATGGAATTAACTTGAGAACATGTCCATCATGAAAACAGTTGATGATGTATTGAACTACTGTTTTTATTTGCTATAAAAACCGCTATGAGTCATATACGATCTCTCACCCAGTCATTATGCTTTGAGATGGCAGGGAAACAATCCATCTTCCATATGCCATTGTGAAGATTCCACACCTTCACTGTGTTGTCACAGCCACGCGAAGCCAGTTTCTGGACCAGGCCTCCCATCCAGGATGGGAATCCAGAAGTTTCCAGAACAAAGCCCTGAAATTGAAAGATCAGCTCTGCATTTACCCCTCAAGTTCATTGCAAGAGCCATGGATGAATCTCTGAACTGCCCGTGTTTAGCTGCTGATATGTGCAAACTCAAAATCATGATACAGAATCATGATTTATTCATACATAATTACAGAATTATCATCATCGGCACGTGTATCTATAACTCCATTCTAAGAAACTCAAAAGAAACTAAACTAAGACCATGCCAAACTATTCAGTAGAACCGAGGGTAAAAATTTCACTTTTCGAGCATTTGTGTTAATTGATTCATTTCAGCTAATTGTTGCAAACAATATCACTTACAATTAATAGTTTACTTAATTTATCTTCTTTGAGTTCAAAATTAAGGTTTTACATGTCAATTCAGATGGATGTTAGATTCATTTGAAGGACTGAAATAGTTAATAAACCAAGGTTTTATATTTAATTACTATTACTTGCATTGTCTTTCTCGTATCTACATTATGGGAATATTTTGTTTTGATCGGAAATGAGAGCACTAATCAGCAACCCACCAACCATAACCCTCTTGTAACGTTGTGCATGATCCGTTTCCAAAACTATTTCGTGAACCTCGGTTTTGGAACAAAACTTAAAGACATTATTCACTAGTTTTGACTTTTGATTCATACAGGCCCCAACCCCAAGCCTCATTGAAACATGTCTATCATTCGGCATAATTCTTCTTCAGAGAATTTTACCGATAGCAAACTTCTGATGATCAACCGTCGGCACACGCAATGTCACAGCAATCGGTTAAGGTTAGCCCAACTCTGCAACGATGTCATCAACATTAAGCTTGATCAGACTTAGTTTAGTAATTACTTGAAGATTTCGAAATTTCTCTTTTCATTCTCTCCTCGCAAAACCCTAGAATATTTAGAGAGAAGTGATTACTTAATTGAGAATATATACTTACATAAAGATATTGTGAATGCACGCACGATAAAGATATTGTGCATGCACGTACGATAAAAAAAACTAGGGGCCTAATTACGACCTAGTTAGAGATTTTTAAAACCTTTTTGTTTCTCAGGAACCATCAATATCCCCAAATTAATTTTAATGAAATCTAATCTAGCTACATATCCAAATTAAGATTTATGTTCAATATTTGCATGCACATAAAATTGAATGGCTTCTAAATGAGGTAATTAATTTGACTAAATTAAATTTGATTAATTAAGTTCTGAATTTGATTAATACTATCTAAAATGCAGATTAAGAGGATTAAAGAGAGCTTACCAGTGAACCCACTTACCATGGATGGAGCTGAACCAAATCAGAGTAATAGTATTTACGCCAAACTTTTAATTTGTTTTTTTGGAGATCATTTCATTTGTAAGGTTTTGAATTTTTTGTAACCCTTTGGATTATATTTATGCATTGAAATTTTTGGATTTTATAATTTTAAGTGACTAGTCATGTTCAGTATTTGCATGCACATAGAATGCACGATTTACAGATAATTTATTCTTTAAAAAACTATTTCCTAGAATAATTATTAAATTCGAAGTCCTTCTTCTAATTCGAAATTTCTTTTTGCACGTCCTCTGGCTCGTGCGATATAGGTGCATAACTTCTTTTTAATAAGTTTTCTACACTAGGCTAATTAATATTACCTGCAACGTAACCTAATCTTGACCAACACCAAATTCAGACAAATTACCAAGGGTCTGAACAATTTCAATTATATTTTTTACATATTTATTAGGGTTTAATAATAAGGTGTGCAAAAATAAAAACATCAACTTAACCTATTGTTTTTTATTTCTTGAGAAACTAACAATGGGTGCAAAAAAGGTACCAAACCTAGCCTGATTCTGCGCGCTGTAACTAAAGAAATGAAAAACGGGGTTCGGGAATTTCACTCAACAGAGGATCTGAGACTGAATGGTTGGATTTTGTGCGTTTTAGGATATTAGGACGATGGATGAATATAAGTCGAAGGATGAAATTACAGGTAAATTTGGATTGACTAGGGTTTGCCTAAAATAAATTATACTCAAACTCGTAAATATGTATGTGTTATTTTAGGTTTGGGCCAAGTGTAAAAGCAGCGGGAGTTCTCCTGCTCCGGATGCATCCCAACCTGCAAAACATAGATTTTTTTGTTTAAATTAGTTTATCATTTATTCCATTTCCGAAAAATAAAGTTGAAAAATTGAAATCACAAGATATTCGATCATGCACGAATCAACATAATATATATGCACGTGCTGAGACTGTCGATATATAATTAAATGAAATATTTTCATGGTTAACATTTTGGTAAAACGTCTGAAAAAACATTGTACTGTAATATTACTGATTGAGTTTGTGTTGTTTTGTGCGTGCGTAATAACTGTTCACGCCATTTCAATAGAGTTTGGATTCTGTATTTCAATTTATTACTAATTGAATACTTACAAGAAAAAGAAAAAGTGATCTAGGTAAAAAAAAAGAGTCAAAGCTAGAAAGTATCAAATTTCATCAAATTAAAGATCCAAATTAGTATTAGCCTTGTTCTTCCTAATTTATTTAAAATATTTTTAGTTTAATTTAATTCAGCATTCTCAGTGATCTAATTCAATTTTGCTAAAATCTGATTTGATGAAAATCAAGTTAATTAAGCTATAATATTTTAATCTTCAATACACTATAATTTTTATTTCAGTTGAACCAAAATAAGCATTAAAGAACCCTAACTTTTCAAAAAAAAAAAAAGCATTAAAGAACCCTTTCTGATATTCGGTTACAGGCGTGGTCAACTCCTAGGATTTCATGATTTATTAGAGAACAATTTTGCCCGCTTGACGATGGATCGATTTAGGCTCAGCAGAAATCCAAAATTCTTATGTGATCTCATAAATTACCATATACAGTTTCAAACGGAAAAATAAACCATTAAAATTTCCTAAAGGATAATTAAACCAACTCCTTTCTAATAAACGTGCTTGAAAAATAAAATATAAGAAAATACCGAAGTTTTTAAAATAAGCATTCATTTAAATTAGTGTTGGAATAGACCGCCGGGTTGAACTGCAAGTAATAAAAGAGACGGCTCCTTAAATGTAATTTAGTAAACTTGACTATGTTTCAATCGCGACACGCGCCCGCCACAAGTGTGGTGTGTATTATTCTTCCCGCCAAAAACGATATTCCCACCAAGACTAATTTATCAATTAATAGACATATTAGAGCAAGTCCAACAGTTTTGCTATATAGCAAATTTGCTCAAATATGGAGAATTTGAGTCTTTTTTGAACTCCAACGGATTCTCCATCCCATTCTCCATAATAGGAAAATTTAAGAGAGAGAAAGTTTGCTTATCCAAATTTAGAGAATGAGGGAGAAGATTTGGAGAACCAAAATTTAATGTTATCTGTATTGTTTTTTGTTATTTCACTCATTAATTGTTTCTCTTCAATAATTTTAAATGATAATATCTTAAAATAATTACAATAAAATTTTATCAAAAATACATATTCTAAAAATATGCATAAAGACGATCGTAACAAGATCTCATATAAACTAGAGCAATATAAAAAACAGATATAATTTATAATGTGAGTAGATTATTTATGCTAGAAACTAGAGCAATATAAAAAACAAGCATTTTATTTTAAAAACTAGACAATTTAGACAGTATGAAAAACAGACATTTTATGCTAGCTAGAAACTAGACAATTTAGACAATTTAAAAAACAAGCATTTTATTCTAAAAACTAGACAATTTAGACAGTATGAAAAATAGACATTTTATGCTATAAACTAGAGCAATACAAAAATCAAGCATTTTATTCTAAAAACTAGACAATTTAGACAGTATGAAAAACAGACATTTTATGTTAAAAACTAGAGTAATTTTAAAAACAATCATTTTACTTTAAAAAGAAATATGAACAGTAACGTAACAGTAACGTGAACAGTGCGCGTGAACAGTACTTTTCCCAAAATTTGCAAATAAGCACCTCATTCCTTCTATATTCTAGTAACCATAATATAAACGGTCACTCCAGAGATCAACTCTTTATTTTAAAACAAATGGTTCTAATGCGGAAACAAAATTGCACATCTATAATTAACGGAACATATGGTTTTCAAAATTCACATCCTTTAATTTGGTTGCAAAGGACTAAGTATTTGAGAGAATCGAGTTAGGGATTTCTAGATTTAATTGGTAAGAAATCAAATGATTAGGAAGAATATAGCCTGCTTGATGATGAATCTAAAGACCCATATGGAAATTAATTTCGAACTTAGGGACTGATTAAGTGATGTATTAGCTACATTTTAGCAACGAAAATCAATCGGTTGTACACAAAAAATGTTTGAATTACGTAATAGGTTGCGGCAGTGGAGATAATAAGAGGAAAATCAATTAAATGATGTTATTATTAGTAACTATACAAATTTTAACACTCTTCATTATCCCAATTTCTTTTCCCAAAAACCATCCAGCTGCATAGATATTGTAATTATTGTTTATCTTAATTAGTTTTTTTCCCATTGTTTGGTTAAATTAATGGTAAGAATTAAACGCAATGGAGCAGTGTTATGAAAACTTTTGGTCACACCCATTTGAGTTTAAGTATTAACCGTACTGGTATTAACGAAACTTGATTTATGAGTGTGACCAATACTTTTAGTCACACTTTTTTGATATTTAGTCACAAAAAAAAGGGGTAACTAAAAGCTGCTTGATTTGTATGTAGTGCTTCGTCGAATTCTTAGTCATACTAGTAATGCTAGCTATTTCATACATGGATTTTATGAAGAACGCACAACATACTAACTAGTTAGAGGTAGATGCATCATAACCAATCCATAAAAAGGAAAACTCTATATGCATATAGAGGAAAACTCAAAATTCAATCTTCTTCACGCGCGTGGACCCGTGTATGTGTGTAATCGATCATAACAAAAACCTCACGGCATTTCCAAATATATTATTTGTAGAAGTAGTAGTTCTATATGTTACTGTGGTTGCTTACTGGCAGAAAACACATGTTTTGGGATTCTAGCGCCGGAGCTCCGATGATGGTCGACAGAAAATCCCACAAAACTTGAATCCTTGAAACGAGAGCATCACATTCTTGACCACTTGGCCTGAACGCTGCAAGTTGTGAAATCCGATCAAATTGTTATAAAAACTATGTGGAATTCTAGATATATTAAATATATATCTATATTGATATATAATGCCTTAATATTGTAAATTAACTTTAATCTTCATCTTCTTGTGAAAACTTACCATCATGATGATATATCAATGTGACTATAATTTAGCAGTCCCTATAACCCATTCATGTCCCAACAAAAATATACAAATCATTAAAACACTATTTTGTGAAATAGAATTTGAGAATGAAAACTGAAATACATTATTCGGTAGGGTGTTGAATTTTAGTTCAGATTAGACCCAAACTCTAGAGAACAAGTGTGTCTGGTTGATAAAAATCCTGATATTTGGTCTTTAATTAGGGAAAATAATGTATGAGATACCGACTGGTAAGAATATATGGAAGTGGCATGGGGATAGAGAAATGGAGTATTTGTATGATTAGATTCCGATCAAGAGTACTAGGGCATTAAAGGGGATTAGTATTTGCGCAATTCATTTCTTGGCGCAGTGTTTGGAGAGTGTCCGGTGATTTGAGCATGATTACATCAAACATAATATAAGGATAGCCAAAATTCTTCGTGGTGTTGATCTGTATCAAATTGTATAATTGGTCTAAAGGATTTCATCATGTCAAAGTTTGAAATGGAAATTTGTGATGATGATATTAAAGTGTTTTGGTGGAGTTTTGATGGTCATATAAAGAGTCTTAAAATGGAAGTTTGTAATTGAGATTTGAAGAGTATTGAAATGGAAGTTTGTAATTGAGATTTGAAGAGTTATGAGATAGTTTTCATGATCATATTCTATATATGAAACAATATATTGCAAAATGAATTATCATTCATTTGTTTTTGATTTTCTAGTATATCTATTTATTTTCCATTCTGTGTGAGGATGCAAATATTTTGTCTTGGAATTTCGTACTGTATATTGAGTTAAGTAATTTAGACAACAGATCTTCAGTTCTTGAATTTATCACATTTGTTGAAAATTTTCATATTTAAGCCCTAAGAATTTTGTGCAGAAAAGCTTGATGATAGACATTTACTCTCTATTACTCCAACAATTATTAGCGTCAAAATTATGAAAGGCCATAAGTTTTTCCCTCGTCAAGTGTACGCTTGCAGAAAAGAATTTATTCCTCATCAAAATTATGCAAGAAAATAAATTTTTGCACTTTTTCACTTCTTTCACATTAAAAATTAGTTAGGAGGATTATTATTTTAAAATGAATTTTGATGTTCACTTTATTGGCTTCAATAACATTGTTTCATATAAATAGGCTGAAATGTAAATTTATTGAATAAATAAGTGTCATTAATTAAAGAACTCGATTTTTAAATCAATCAGTTATCATCTTTATGCAATTTACGTGCACAACCTATTAATGCAATTTACGTGCATAACCTATTAATGCAATTTACGTGCGTGCATATTCTGTTTTTGATGAATTTTACTTCCCATTTTTATTTGTATTTTCTTTAACTTTTATTTAAATAATTTTGAATCAATTGAACCAATATATATTCGTGCATATATATTTTCTCATATATAATAATTTCCTATTCTTAGATATATACCCAAAAAGCAGTCGAAATTCAGAAGCAATTTGATCAGAACATAAGGCTATCATGCTTCGTTTCGGCCATGTCAGTAACAGATGCTAGTAAAGATCTCCAGGAGACCATGGATTCCTTGCTTAAATCTGGCCTTGATCAGAACTCACAGGAGTATCAAATCATCTGGTTTAATCTCCTCCATGGTGGAAGCTGTGCGCGATGCAATGTTTGGTGTCGTTTACCTATCATCCAACCTTGACTGTACCTCTATAAATAGTACAATGCATGTGTCCCCTTTCTGACTGTGCTAGATTATACGAGATGCAAAACCCGGATACCCAAATAATAAAAAATGAAAAACTGAAATTACAAAATAAATATTTCCAAAATTCAAATTTGTGCAAAATAACAAACTTTTGATCATGCACGAATCAATATAATTTGCACGTGCGGATATCATCAAAATACATATAATCAATTGGATATTGTTATGGTTGATTAAATTTGGTGATTAAAAAGGGTGAAAAAGCATTGGATTGAAATATTTTGCTTCAAAGTAGCAGTACATTATCCATGCAATAGTTATTAAAATGAGCAAACATGTTGTTTTATGCGTGTGTTTTATGTTCATGCCATTTTGATGGAGTTTGTATTTTGGATTTCAAGTTATTTCTGAATACTTACAAGAAAGTGAAAAAAAGGATCTAGGTCAAGAAAAAACCTCGAAGCATTATAGAATTTTTCCCAAAAACCATTCAGCTGCATATATAGATAGAATTTTCGTTTAATCTTAGTTTTAATGTAAACATTATGAGAAAATTTTAAAAAAATGGAATAAGCATTTGAAATAATTGATTCATTATAAGATTAATTAATTAATTAATTTCTTTTCTCTTATCATCTATATTATGAGATGTATTTTGTTTTGATCGGAAATGAGACTATAAATCAGCAAGTCTAATCACGATCCTTCGTAACATTGTGGTTTCCAAATTTCTATTTTGCGAAGCTAAGTTTGGGACCAAACACTGAAAACATTATTCCCGTGTTTTGATTTTTGATTTATACAAGTTCCAAGCCCCATTGAAACAAGTGTATCATTCAGTGGCATGCCAACTGGTCTGGTAAAGGCATTTTAGCATATTCTGTTCAGATTGATACACCGCCTTTCCCTTCACTAACCATGGCTCAATTATGTGCTAACAAAGATTTGTACTTGCCTACTTTTGAGCCTTTACTGAGTACCACATTTTGACCATCTTTGCAGGGAGTATCCATCCAGGATCAGCATGAGGACAAGCTTGTATGGTGTCCATCAGCACATGGGGATTTTTCAGTTAAATTAGCTTATGGAGTGCTCAGAACTACAGGAGATGATCACACTTTATCACAGGTATGGTTAAACAAAGTTCCCCAAAAGATATGTATATTCATTAGGAGAATGTATAATAGAGTACCGCTCCCATTTGATGATATCTTGCTGAAATTTGGCTTTTATTTACCCTCCAAGTGCCCTTTCTGCCCAAGTATGGATACTCTAAACAATTGTTTTAATTAGTGTTCCTCAAACATGCTTATTCTGAACTATGTGAATAGTTTATTTGATATCCCTGTCCCTACTTTCATATCACTTAAGAATAGGGTACCTTATTATGCAAACTTTAGAGGAGCCTCCAAAACCATCACCAGAGCTGCAATTAACACATTGATGATTGCCCTGTGGTTCATATGGTTGAGGAGGAATGATTGCCTGTTTAATAATGTTACATAGAATCCTTTCGCAACATTTCAAAACATCATCAAGTATGCTCATCTGGTCTTTAGTGCTTTCCCCTTTGTTGGAAATGCATTAAAGCACCAGAAATTGATTAACATTGGCCTAGTTCCATACCTTAAGAGGAAGAGACCAAAAACAATGCATGTAGTAAAGTGGAAGCATCCTGATCATGGAATTAAAATAAATGTAGATGCCTCCTTTCTTGCTACTAATATATCTGGTCTGGAAGTGATTGTTAGGGACCATTATGGATCTGTATTATTTATGTCTATGAAATCAGTTTATGCTCACATGCTGAGTTGCAAGCTATAGAGTTGGGATTCTAAATAGGTCTTGACTGGAATGCACCATTTATAATTGAGACAGATAGCTTGTTTGCCTTAAAAGGGATTGATTCCCCCATGACTTGGTGATACCAGGCCCAGGCCCAACTACTCAGCAGTAGCATGGGCTCGGCCCACCAGTAGGTAAGCACAGCTTGGCAGTATCCGGGTTCGTACAACTCGGAAAGGGACAAGCACACTAGAAGACACCCAGAGCATGGACCACATGGAGAGCATGGGTTACTGTATAAATAGTGCTCCTCAGCACTATTCCAAGTAAGTATCTTCTCATTATTCTAATGAATACCCCTTTTCTCTCCCAAGATCCATCTTTCATCATCACGCCGGAGGGTATACCCTCGGGTACCACCCGGGGCTCTGTCTTGCAGGGCTAGGTATTGTATCAGGGACTAGGGGACCACCCGGACCGACCAGGCGGGCAGCATCAAGTTGGCACGCCCGGTGGAACTCGATCTTTGTTCACAAAACGCATTAAGATGCCGCCCCGAGGTCGGCCGCCACGAAGAGGCAGGGGAGGAAGAAGAGCTGAAGTTACCGAGGAGGATCTTACCCTACGCCAGATGAGGGATCGAGCACGCAAGGGGAAGGCTCCAGCGCATCCGGATCCAGAAGCTTCGGAAGAGGAGTCTGGGCCGGAGGAAGAAAGGGAGCCGGGAATGACGCAGGATGAGCGTGACAAGATGGAGTTTGCTGCTACTCAGGAGGAGGAGTATCGTCGCTGGTTGGCGGCAAAGCTGGGACCGGGTGCAGGGATGCAACCGACCGGGGAAGGACAGTCGAACCCTCCGACAACCGAGGTCACGTTTCCCCCGGTTCAGCCTGGATCAGGATCCAATCCAACCCCGTCGGTGCTTCCTACGGGGTTACCTCCTTTGGCTGCGGAGGTAGTCAGCCGGGGACCACCTGTCGTTCCCGGACAGGAGAATCCTCGGCCCCCGGTTGTGATAGATTTGGAGAGGCATGCCGTGAGCGTGGGACAAGCTGGTGCAGGGCCGGGGTATGGACAAGGTGGGGTCCACCTCGGATATGGAGCTCCAGGATACGGGGCGTCTCAAGCCGGGTATCAGGGGTATCAAGGGTACCCCCCGGCACCTGAAGGATATTATGCTCAACCCACTAGGGTCCCGGGGGGCTGGGCCCCCGGGATACAGGGGCCAGTGTGGATGCAGAATCAATTACCAATGGCGGGGTACGCTATGGCCCAACCGGCCCCGGTCGCAGGGACCTATGAGATGTACCCGGTGGCAGTGGACAGGGCTCCGGCAGCTCCAAACTCGGTGGAAGAAAGATTAGACCGGATGATAGGAAGGAATGGAGGGAGGCCAACATCCCCGTTGATAGGTTACATCAGCACCTTCCCTTGGCCGGTGGGAATGAGGGTCCCGGAAGGGGTGCCGACCTATAATGGGGAGACGGATCCGGAGGAGTTTGTCAGAACGTACCACAATGTCATGGGGACGCGTGACATCCGGGAGGAGCTTATGTGCAAGCTGGTGAGCTCGTATTTGAGGGGCAGTTGTTTTTCGTGGTTTGAAGCCCAACCCCCGGAGAGCTTCAGAAATTACTATGATTTCTCAAGAGCTCTGATGCACAGATATGAGACCAAACGAAAGAAGTACCTGCCTTTGGCCGAAGTGGCTTACAGTCGACAGGCGGCGAAGGAGGATGTCCGGGGATTCCACAGGAGGTACATGGACGACTCCATGAAGGTGATAGATAGAGATGCTCAAGTGAAGGCCCTGATTGCTGGATTTATAGCAGGGTTAAGGGATGAGGTATTGTGGGCGAAGCTTATGGAGAATATCCCGACCACTTTTCATCAGCTGGACCTTGAGGTGGAGATGTATTGCTCGCTGCTGGAAGGGAGCAAGAAGAGGAAAGAGGAAGGGTATTTTGAGGACAGGGGGATTGGAAAGGGCGACAAGGCTCGGGCTGCTGATCCTGGCAGGAGGGATGCACTTCAGGCCCCAGTAAGACCGAGGGTTGACCCCCCTCGGGCCGAAACGTTTACTCCTCTGACCAAGATCCGGTCGGAGATCCTAACAATTCACCGGAACCTGTTTCAAGACCCGGCCCCCATACCGGGAAATCCGACTCCAGCAAACGCTGCCAAATATTGTGCGTTCCACAAGTCTAATGGACACACAACAGAGGGTTACCGAAGCTTGAGGGTGGAGATTGAGAAGTTGATCGAGAGGGGACAGTTGAGAGACTGTGTGAGTCAGGAGAACCAGCGTCCGGCAGCCGGGCAGCAGGCAGGAGCTGGGAGGAAGAGGAATTGGAGGAATAGGTCGCAGAATGATAACCAGCGTGGTGCTCCCGCACCGGCTGCCCAGCCGGGAGCAGCAGCTCTAGTTATGGCCCCGGAGCCGGTTAATCAGGTCCCACCCCGGATGATAAATGTCATACACGGAGAAGTAGGTGATGGGCCCCAGTCCCATGCAGCGGCCAAAGCCCGGAGTCGGTATGTGCCGGCTGGTGAGGTCAGAGAAAAGAGACTACGCCCAACGGAGGTCATCACCTTTTCGGATGAGGATCCGGTGCCCAGTCTAACGCCCCATACGGATCCGATGGTGATTATGGCGGAGATAGAAGGATTTACAGTCAAGCGAGTGTTCATTGATGATGGAAGTAATGTGGAAATCATGTTCGCTTCTTGCTTCGACCAGCTGGGGATAGGGCGCCACAACCTTCGCCCGAGCACCACTCCGTTGTCAGGGTTCACAGGCCGGACAGAACATCCTTTGGGGGTTGTGTCTTTAACAGTGACAGTGGTAGATGACCTTGACCGGAACAAGAAGACCTCGGTCCGGTGCAATTTCACGGTCATAGCCCCGTCTCCCTACAACATCATCATCGGGCGACCGTGGATGGCTCAAGCCAGGGCCATTTGCTCGACGTACCATTGACCATGAAGTTCCCAACTAGCAAAGGAGTGAAGTTTGCAGAGGTACTTGGAGCTGGTCCAGCCCATGATCCGGCAGTTCGACAGTTTCAGTCTGGAGCAGGTGCCAAGAGAGCAGAATGAAAAGGCCGATGCTTTGAGCAAGCTGGCATCTTCGAAGTTGAAGCCAGGACAGAAAACACCTCTCAGAAGGGAGACACTGGAGAGGAGGAGTTACGAGCAGAGTGATGAGATCCTGGCAGTAGAAGCAGTGCAGGAAGACTCCTGGATGGCACCGATCTGGGCATACCTTCTGATGAGGGAGGTCCCGGCCGACCGGGTGGCGGCCAGAAAAATCCGGGTCAAGGCGCCGAAGTATACACTACAGGAGGGTGTCCTGTATAAAAGAGGTTATCTCCAGCCGTTGCTGAAGTGTGTGGAACGACAGGAGGGCAAGTACCTGGTCCGGGAAGTTCATGAAGGTCCGAATAGTAGTCATCAGGGAGCCAGAACGGTGGCCAGGAAAATCTTACGGATGGGGTATTACTGGCCTACCATGTTTGAGGACTCGCAGGACAGGATTCGCTCGTGTCTTCAATGCCAAAGGTTCACGCCGTTAGTGCACGTATCCAGGGAATAGATGATTGGGATAACAGGCGCCTGGCCTTTCAGCAGATGGGGACAATGTCGCCGCGCCTCCTCGCCTTCGCCAGTGCCCTCGATGTCGCCACCCACCAAGGGCCGCCGGATTGGTACGCCATCGCCGGGCTGCCGTCTTCAACCACCGAAAAGCTCACAATCCGGGCCCGGGTCGACTGGATGAAGGGTCTCGTGGACCCGGGAAAGAACCCATACCCGTTCGCCAATAATGTTGTGGAAGAAGTATGGATTGCTGTGAGATCTGTTCAAAAGTCTGCAAGGTATGATCAATTGAATACCCTCTAGTTTCTTAAGATACCTTGTTTTTGTGAAAATTTATATGAAAATCAAGGTTAGTCAGTTTGGTAGTGTGTGAAAAAAAGATGAAATTTTGATTATGCAAATGGTACAGATCAACTGGCATTACTGGCGTTGATCGCGTGGCCCGAATGAATCAATGCTGAAGAATTGGAGTGTAGAATCACCAGTGTGCAGCTGGATGGGTGTCGTTTGCGGCTCGGTCTCTCACAGAGTCATAAGCTTGGATATTTCCCACAAGGGTCTCAATGGCAGCATCCCGCCTGAACTGGGAACTCTCTCTTTTCTCAGACTTCTTGATTTGAGAGGTAACAGTTTTAGTAGGGCCATGACACCATCAATCTTCTCATCCTTGTCCAATCTTCAGTTTCTATACCTTACCTCTCAGACAACAGGCTTTCAGGTAGCATACCTGCTTCAGTTTCAAACATGTCCAAATTGGAGGTTCTCTTTTGAAGGGCAATTCATTACAAGGAAGCATTCCTCGGGAAATGGGCGATCTTCGATTCTTGAGAGTGCTGGACCTGCAGTTCTACCAGTTGACAGGTCCACTTCCCTCAACTATCTTTAACCTTTCACTCTTGGAGGTTATGGCACTTTCTATGAATATGCTCAATGGGAGTCTTTAATGCTCAATGCAAATGCTGATTAAATAGAGCTCATTTCCAGAACAAGACATGGGCTGATATTACCAAAGCCGTTGATGCTGCAGAATTCAAGAAATGGCGGAAATTGATCTCCACAACGCTGTGATCACTCTCAGTTCGAGCAACATATCCGCCTGGGCTGAACTCAACAAGTTTGAAGCTGATACTCCTCGAGAATTCGGAATCTGTTCTGCCGCGCCATTTGGCTCTGCGGATCTCAAGTCAGTTCTACTTCTAATTGTAGTTTCTTGTTGGAATTTCGTTGATTTCTTACAGTTTTGAGATTGTTTTGTTTTGTGTTCTACAGAAAAGTAGTTCATGTGAATGATAATTTCAGGTGATCATTTGGCTTTTGAGCATAATTATTTTGTTTGACACTTTCTAAATGATTACGAGCGATTTAGTTTCCTTTTGGATAAGTTGTTGGTTGTGTAATGTAAGTAATTGTGAAATGCTTTTGTTTAAAATAGAAGTTTGGTTTGCAGAAGGGCGAATTTCACATTTGCTGATATGAGGGAATCGGATTTCAGCGGTTCAACCTTCAATGGTGCATATCTTGAGAAGGCGGTTGCCTACAAGCCTAACTTCAGTGGTAAGAATGTGCAATTATGATGACATTATGCAAATTTTGGATGCATTTTAATATACTCGATAGCTTTATCATCTGTATATTGTTAATGTCCATTTGCCTATGGTAATTTTCTATAAGTAGCTAGATAAAATGGAGTGATTTATCTTATGGTCCAAGTAACTTTTCTATAAGTAACTTTACATAATTACATTGTTTTTGGCCAAGTTTTGCACTTTCGTAATCTTAGAACTATAAGCTACGATTTAGAACCAACAATGAACTAATTTGATAAAGAAATGGCCAAGAAAATGGTTTTTAAAACTCTGCACCGGTGCTGTTCTTGGCAGCAGCTGGAACTTGCTTTAAAAATTCATAACTTAGCAACCAGGCATCGTTTTTGGCCAAGTTTTGCACTTTAGTAATCTTAGAAATATGAGCTACGATTTAGAACCAACAATGAACTAGTTTGATAAAGAAATGGCCAAGAAAATGGTTTTTAAATCTCTGCACTGGTGCTGTTCTTGGCAGCAGCTGGAACTTGCTTTAAAAATTCATAACTTATCAACCATGCATCGTCCTTGGCCAAGTTTTGCACTTTAGTAATTTTAGAACTATGAGCTACGATTTAGAAACAAGAAAGGATTCATTTGGTTTAGAATTGGGCAAGAAACAGAATTTTAAAGATCTGCATCATAAGTCTTTACATTTCGTTTTTACATAAGTCTGGGAGATAATCTATTGTTTCCTCATGTGTTTGAAAACTAATTTGAAAACTAATTTCTCCTAGCAAGTTGTAAACTGTGGACCTTGTTAATGCCAGATTTGGTGGGGTTTCTTCTCTACCTAACAATTAAAAGAATGGTTTCCTGTAAATTTCTCACCACATCACTGCTCCATTTTATTACTACTTGTTTTATTTGAGCGGTAGACTACTACATCACTGCCCTATGTCACTATTTTGGAGTCTCCATTGTGTATAATGACGTCGGTGTTGGTTTGTCAAGATATTATTATATGTAAACCGGGTAGATAGATACTTATTCATTTTAGTTATACATGAGTTGATCAGTCCAAATCATACTTGTTGCCTCTCCTTTCTGCTTTGTTTTCGACCGTGACAAGTTCGATCCTTGTTCTGTGTTGCAGATGTTCGTGGACTAGGAGCGTTTTGGTTGGCTTGCTATACTTGGACATCTGATTATTGCAATAGCGTTTTGTTGCAGATGCATCTGATTATCGCAATTGATATAGTGGACAATGGTACTGTTGCTTGTATGGTACAGTGGACAATCGATCCTTTTAGCTACAATTATGCTTTATATATAGAGATGAATTTTCAATTTTGTAGAAGTACTGAACTTTAAAGGAACATATTTTGATCCTTGGAATTTCAATGTTATGTAGTTTGTTTCGTTCACAAGAATTGTTTGATCATTTGAATTAGTGAATGGTTTTAAAAAAAAGTGATGTTGTCATGTTTACGGAGCTCTGAGCTCATTTTTTTTACCCAGGAGAATGGACTTAAGACATCGCAAGCTGTCCAGCTTGCTATAATAGAATTGACTTAAATATTTTTCATGGTTTAAGACACAACCAGAGAAGGCATTTGTCTTCTGCCTTAAAACATGAAGGACCAACCGCCTTAAATGTCACAATTTTGTAGTAGTGTTTAACTGGGAATATATAATTAAACATATTTTGTATTTGTACTATGAATTGGAAAATCACATTTATTTTAAACTATACGTTTTTAGTTTATGTGAGACCCAATTTCTCAAATACGCTTTAAATCCCAATATATATAGATTTCCATATATTCTTCTCCAAAAAGAAAATCCATACAGACATTGTGCATGCACGCACGAAAAAAAAACCTATGTAATATAAATGCTATCAAAACCTAAATCCTCATCATAGAGTTCATCCTTCCGCCATCGTGCACATTCGCACGTTCTTTTCTGCAAAAAAAACAAATCCGATACTTTTCTGCAATTTCTGATACTTCATACTCGAAATCGTGATTCCAACATAATAGAATACAGTTATTCATTCTTTTTGATTTTCGGCGAGCAGTTGTTGGCGGCGGCAGAGCAGAATGAGAGTTGCCTGCGTTTACCGGTGGTAAACTGAAGACGTATTAGCTGAAAGGCATTAAATGGAGAAGTACCCGGTGGTTGGCGGAGAAGTACCCGCTGATAATAATGGACGTGATTAAGGAGGAGCCGATGGGGATTGAAGGGATTAAGATTCCGGTGGATACCAGCAAACCGAATCCCAACAAGATCGAGTATGACAACCTCTATCTGGATATGAATAGGATTATTCATCCTTGTTTTCACCCTGAAGACAAAGTAATTAACTTCTCCTTCTCAGTTAAAATCTATAAATTATCATCAGGAGTAATGTGCGATAATAATTACTTTGATGCATAATTGATTTGCACCTGAGTATTAAAATAATTAGAGTTGCACGTTTGCGCGTGAGATATACGTGCCATGTATGCACAACATCTATTGTTCATACAGTTGATCCTATTTTATAATATTATTGCAAGTTTATCATCTTTATTTTAAAGATCTAATTCTATAGATCATACATATCTCTCAGAATATATAATTTTATAGATAATATGGTACAAAATTTTAACATGTTTCTTTAGTTTTAGTTCATTACGGTATGTAATTAATTAATCCACTTCAGGTTAGAATAACCCTTTGACTTAGACTAAATTATTAAAAGGGGCCCTAACTCTAGTAAAATGCATAATTTTAGGCCTCAACTCTAAAAATGTAATTATTTAGGCCTCAACTTTACAAAAATGGCAATTTTTAGGCCCTTAGCTCATTAAAATGGCAAAAATGGCAATTTTGAGGGTTGATATGTTCAGTTCCAATTTATTAATGGTAGGTTTGGAAAAGACAAAATTATCTTTCATTATTTCACTATAGGTTAGATCTTGTTTGAAAATGTAATTTAAGTCAAAACTATAATTCCTGAAAATTTAACGTGCAGTAAATGTTCATCAAAAAAAGAATGTGCACGTAAATTGCATGAAGATGATAACTGATTAATTCAAAAACCAAGTTCGTTAATGTTACATATTTATTCAATAATCTTATATTCCATGCTATTTATTTGAAATCACATTATTGAAGACAATAAATTTAAATGAACATCAAATTTCAATATAAATTAATATCATGCTCCTCCTTTCCTATGTGAGAGACGTAAGACTTTGCGAAAATAATTTACATAATTTTGATGCTAATATATATTTACTGGAGAAATTGAGAGTAAATGCGTGTTATCAGTGTTAATGCAATATATATGGATAAACTCAGACTATATCCAGATGCACAAATAACCCAAAAATGCAATGGATTCCAAGGAATTTTTTTTTTCCTCATAACAAAATCTCACATAGAATAGAATATAAATAAAATTTACTAGAAAAACAAATGTAAATTCAATTTGTAATATATAGAAAATGAACATGAAAACACCACCAAAACTCTTTATATCTGAATTGCAAACTTCTATTTCAAGATTCTTTATGTGACCATGAAAATTTCCCCAAAATTGTTTATATCTCAATTGCAAACTTCCATTTCAAACTTTGTGACAAGATTGATAACATCCTTATATGATTTGATTCAGATCAACACCATGAAGAATCTTGACAATTACGTTATGTTTAATGTAATCATGCTCCAATAACTCCTCCGCGGACCACCTAATCGCTGGATCCCTCTCTAAACACCGCGCCAAGAAATCAGTCGCGCGAATACTAATCTCATTCGGTGTCCTAATACTCTTATTTAGAATATGATCATACAAATAATCCATATCTCCATTCCACTTCCATATACTCTTACCAGATAGCATCTCATACTATGCACCCTAGTGACCAAATATCAGCACACATGTCAACCCGACCCGACTCAACTCACCGACTCGGGTGAAGCATACATAGCTGTCCCTCAGTTATATTACTTCCTGGTGGTCCCCTCCCAAAATACAGATCTTTGATTTTTCCTCAGACTCCTCAGTAGAAGATAAAACCCTATCAAGCCCAAAATCAGCAATCTTGAGCCTGCTGATGTCCTTCATTGGGCCCGGAAACACGAGGATGTTTGCGGGCTTCAGATCGCAATGAACAATTCCTCGCGATTGGATTCCCGCGAGCCCTCTCAGCAGCATGCTTGTGAAACACGCAGCCTGAAAGAATGTTTATTCATCATCAAATGTGTTCATACATCAGTTCAAGGTAGTACATAAAATGAACCAAAACAATAGATATATGTATATGTATATATCAGAATTTGAGACTCGTGAGGCAATTTGCGCTTGATTAAGTCATGAAGGGTTCCTTCAGGGGCGTACTCGAGTACGAGGTTAAATCTTTTCTTCTCGCCGAAATATGCTGACGTGGTAGTCTTGATCTAGTGGCCGTAGCAGCGGACGACGTTTGGAGTTCCGACCAAGCGTGACAGAACATGGAGCTCCCATTTCAAGGACTCAATCTTCCTGACATCATCGGTTGATTTCAGGGCCATGGGTGGACCATTGTAATTAATCGACGGGCACGCAAGGAAAACGGTACCAAAGGAGCTAGATCCCCACTTTCAACCTCTTCAAGTAGCAATCCATGACAAGAAATTGAGGAGAATTAGCAATGTTTGAGAAACAGTGATAAACTGTAAGAATTGTATTCAATAAGGCCTAATTTTTTTTATATACACATTACATGGAGTGATTATTTAGGTAAGCATCTGAAATGCTATGAATTTGACACGGTCTTTTTTTTAAAAAAAATACTTGAAAAGTTGGGTAAATGCATGTATGGTTTGATGGATTTGTGTGAAATGTGGTAATAAAATATCAGAATTCGGAGGCACGTGAGAAAATTAATTTCAACGTGGGTTATATACCTATGAGTTTTCCCGCCAGGCAGAAAGCTATACTATGGTAAAATATTTTTGATTTTTAATTTGTCGGAAAAATTATTATTCTCCTAATTTCTTGGATAAAATATTTCTGCTGATTTGGGTACTACGTAGATAGCAATTATTTAATAGCATAGTGATCAACCGTTGCAACTTCTCATAAACAAATGTATTTGCAAAATTAAGTTCTGGGAAAGTTTACACTTGTTATTTCTTTATTTAGTTTTTTTTTTAATTTCTTTATTTCTTTATTTACTTCTTTTTTAAGTCATTGAATAACTTATAGTTTACTTAATAGCTAGACACGTAATAAAATCTCAAACTTTTTATAATTTGATCCAAAGAAGAAAACCATACTTGCATAATGACCTATGGGGAATTTATTTTATTCATTATAAAAAATGAAGGCGCGACATATACAATTTTTGCAGAGAAAAGATGTAAACATTAATTTAATTATGGAACTATTCTCAAAGTAGAATTAGGCCCTGTTCTTACAATATATCTGAATTTTAATTTTAATTTAATTAATTTCAATTTATTTTAGTATAGTCAAATTTTGAAATAATATAACTGAATATAGGACATTGGATGGACTCTCATTAAGAACAAAATATGCACATAACTCGCACGAATAGGAAGACTAATTAAATCTAGGATGACGTGCATGAAAAATTAAATCGTAAGAACTATTTGATTCATTAATTAATTCATTTTATTAATTTTTGTGAAGTGATTGACACTCTTACAAGTGCGATGTTTGTGCATCTTAGTAAAATTTTGCAACCAAGGATTTTGCGAAAAGAGAATGACTACAAATTCACAAAATCTTTATGTAATTACCATATTGGATAGTATGCCGAAAATTGACCTTGTAGAATGTCGATGACATTGTTGCGATGTCGATGACATTGTGGCGGTGTTGGGCTATTCTTAACGGAGGGGATCATGTTATCAATTTTTGTGACACTGTATGTTGACGGTTGATCACCAAAAGTTTGTGATCGATGAAATTATCTATGAAGAAGAATTACGGCTTGGAGTTGACTTGAATTAAAAGTCAAAACCAGCAAATAATGTTTTTCAATAATTCGTTTCCAAACCCATATTCGCTAAATAGAGATTTGGAAACCCATGATGCACACTATTACAAGGTCATGATTAGGCTTGCTGATTAGTATTCTCCTTTCCAATCACACCAAAATATTCTTATAATAGAAGTGTGTTTTCACAAACAACAAACGGCTTACTGCAGGAGATTACACCATGACTTTGTGTTTTCGCAAATTCCAATCTTCCTGATCACCACTTCCAGATCCGGTAATTAATTGTCTTTGGGTGATCAATTTGCCACCCATGGGAAATCTAGTAATGGCAAATCGAAAGCTTGGAAAGCACTTTCATCCTGCATCAGAATAGACCTGTGGGGAGAGACTTTGCTCTTGCTAAATCAAGCGTGAGCCTGAAGAACATGGAACATCTGATTGAGGAATTGGATAACACTGATAGGCACCCAATCATTCAAGAGGTCATGACACTGGAATCAGCACCGGCATCAGCTCGGGATCTAAAAACCCCACCGTCGCCACACAAGCAAACTCATTCACCAAGCTCCAGTCGCATATGGGGGGGACGGAGTGGAATTTGAGGAACAAGGGGATAGCTGGAGGCAGCATCTGTTTGCTGACAAAGCTCGACATGAGATCAGGTTCTTCACACCCATCACTTTGGAGGGGATTACAATGGCAAAAATCCCAAAATAGAAAGTTAAAGACGGACTCAAAACCTGGGAGTCGATGATCGTCTGCAAGATCACTGGGGATTCCCACCTTTGAAGGTCATGGAGGGCTACTTTTGGCGGATCTGGGGAACACAGCAGATTCAGAAGGTGTGAAGGATCGCTGATGGCATCTTCATGGTACATTTTTATCAGAGAAGTTACAAGGTGGAGGTCTTTAAACAAGGTATAGTATTCTTTGATCATAAGCCTGTGTTCCTGAATCTTGGTAAAAAAAATTTAGTTGGATTTTGAACATAATAGGCGCTAGGGTAGGTTCAATTGCATGATCCCCCTCCCCCCCCCCCCCCCCCCCCCCCCCCCCCCCCCTACTTAGGCATCTTTCTGAGAAAAGATGAGTT
This sequence comes from Sherardia arvensis, assembly GCA_948330725.1. Classification (NCBI taxonomy): domain Eukaryota; kingdom Viridiplantae; phylum Streptophyta; class Magnoliopsida; order Gentianales; family Rubiaceae; genus Sherardia; species Sherardia arvensis. Next base: position 9,366,820 of record OX415244.1, read on the forward strand.
CACATTTAATCAGTATAGTCTAAATTTTTCCAGAATACATTTAGAAATGGAGATTAAAGACTGTCACAAACTCCATTCCATACCTTGATGAAAACGAGATAATCCAGCATCAACCTGTAATTTTTGAATGATCTCCTATGAAATGCCATATGTGCAGTAAATTTAGTCACTCGCAATCTTTGTAGAGAGCCTGAGATTAGAAAGAATGAGAACCCTATAAGGCCAAGGCAGGCAGCGGTGGCTCCCAGTTGCCAAACGCCCCCTGCACTGAAACCTTATGCTACTGGAACACCCAATGTAGTTGCTCCCAAGGCAGTCACTTCCCAACACCCCTTGTGCCTGCTTCTGTTGCAGCTGTATACATTAACCTACACGTACTATATCCACAGTACTAGTCCGGCCTACAGTAGTAAGGTTAAGCACTGCAAGAAAGCTGGATGAAGAGGGGTTTGAGGAGATTCAAGGCAGATCTAGACATAGAGATAGGAAGCAGCTTCTACAAGCTGGGAACACATATGTGGGTGTTTCTGGGGGAAGGTTTTATAGTTTCTTTCATAATTTACATTAGTCTACTAAGTATGTATGGATTTCTTCAATGAAATTTGATGTATAGAGATGAAATTTCCATTACTTTAACATGATTCAGATAAGAGTATATCTTGCATCAAAAGATTTTTTAATAAAATACAAAAACAAGTAAAAGTATATAAAAATTTTAACTTGTGAAGAACTCGAACCACATTTTTTGTACATTAAGGGTATGAAACCTCGAAAGTTGCAGTTTTTGGGTTAAAAATCGATCACCATGATACGCATAATAATCACTCACAATCAATGGAAAATACAGAACAATATTTATGGGGTAACATTTAATGTAAGATATAAAAAATAATATAAGATAAAATTGTTAAGCATAAAAATAGTAGGATTTTTTTTATTATGCATGCGCCAAGTTAGATCCACCCCTGCTGGCAATATAAAGCAACAAACGAAGCACATCTAGCAAAGAAGAAGTAAAATGTAGATCATGTTTTTTTGGAGTCAACAAAGAACATGTTCAAACAGTGTGTATATATATCCGTTCAGTTGAATAATTCAGTTCAATTCAATTCAATTCATTTCAATATAATTTGATTTCAGTTCAATAAGAAATAATCTCAGGTAAAAATGCCCTTAGTAAAATCTCATTTTACTATTTATCAAAAAATTCACCATAATACACCATTCATCAAGTACTGCAGAATAAACACAAGGTAGATATCCACCCGATGCTATATAGTAATTTAATTATTCAAAGTCACTCCGTCATCCGGAACCATAAAATGTTCATCTGTAATTTGGGGTTGATGGAGTTGATGGGTTTTTCGTAATCCAATCAGCAGCGAGAATGTTCTCGTGATCTGAAACCCCTAAAATTAGACTACGTACTTTTATTTAATTGCCCCATAAATCACCCACTTTCATTTTTTTCATAATAAAATAAGAATTTTTTCTGCATCTACCTCTAGCTAGGATGTGGTTTCTTCATTAAAAATCATATATAAAATATGCTATATAGGTAGCATTAATATTTAACAGTAGGACGAAGAAATTGACGAAGATAAGGAGAACTAGATGATTCATGTTTTGGAATGAAAAATATGAATAAATAATATATTTCGATTTATGGATTTCATCTGTTTATAAGAATGACCTATGATCTTACATGTAATGGAAAGTTATGATTCAATTCCTGATCAGCTCTTGCTAGAAGATTTTTTAATTAATTAATTATGGAAAATAAAGACACGTACACGTGCATGCACATGTTTTGCAAGGAGAGATGTGACCATATTTATGCAAACAATCAACATGTAAAATTAGGGTTTATCCTCAATTTTACTTAACTCAGTCTAGTTTATTTTTATCTCTTTTAATGAATATAATTGAATTTAAGAACCATCATATGCACATAAATTGCACGAATTATAGGAGACTAAAGACGTGCAAAAATAAAACTTATAATTAGATAAAGATTAAGCCCAGTCCCCTCCTTCTTCTTCACTTCAGATATCTCTGAAACCCAGTCCACGCTGCTGGTTCCAGATGATATCTACGGTTGTATCCCGGTCTGTGCGAGTTCAGTCCAATGTCGATTCCTGGTTGAAAACTGTCATTAGCTGGAGGGTGGCTGAGCTAGATTTACGCTTCCAGTCCTACAATTATCATTTCCCTCAGGAACCCGGCTGGATTTCGACAGCGCATCAGCTCCACTCGTACCCTCTTGATGCTATTTTTTAACTACATTGATGACAATCCTTGTTTAGCATGTTTGCTTCCCAGGTCAGAGTTTCGAACACCATATATATATATATATATATATATATATAGCTGTGGCATCATTATTAGTCTATGCGGTAAATCAAGGCGTATGTGTTCATTTTTCTGATCTGAATTGAGTTGAAATCAAATATCGCAATGTAACTGTGGTAGCTATAGAATCTTATGAGTATTGCTAATTAATTAAGTGTATTTTTGTTTTGTTTTTTTCATCGTGCGTGCATGCACACTATTTCCATGAAAATATAGATATTGGGATCCAAATCTAACTTAAGAAATTGAGGTCCCAAAAAATTAGTACAAATACAAAACACCAAAACAGAATGTGCACGTAAATTGCACGAAGATGATAACTAATTAATTCAACACCGAGTTCTTTAATGTCACATATTTATTTAATTGATAAGAATTTATTCAATAATTTTATATTCCATGCAATTTATTTGAAACAATGTTATTGAAGACAATGTTATAGATTATGCAGTGTAGGTATTCATGTACGTTTGTCAAAATTACATTACCCAATAGTACAATGGATTCCGAACCCAAATTCTTTTTTTCCAGATAACAAAATATCTACATCCTCACAAAGAATTGAAATAAGTAAGATTTATTAGAAAAATAAATGTAAATTCATTTGGTAATATACTGTTTCATATATAGAAAATGAACATGAAAACTCCCCTAAAACTCTTTATATTTGAATTGCAAACTTCCATTTCAAGATTCTTTATGTGACCATGTAAAATTCCCCTAAAACTGTTTATATTACAATTGCAAACTTCCATTTCAAACTTTGTGACAAGATTGATAACATCCTTGGATGATTTGATTAAGATCAACACCACGAAGATTCTTGACAATCTTTATGTTATGTTTAATGTAGTCATGCTCCAATAACTCCTTCGCAGACCACCTAATCGCTGGATCCCTCTCCAAACACCGCGCCAAGAAGTCAGTCGCGCAAATACTAACCTCCTTTGGTGCCCTAATACTCTTATTTAGAATTTGATCATACAATTACTCCATATTTTCATTCCACTTCCATATACTACCCGTAAGCAACTCATATATTATGCATCATTGTGATCAAATATCAGCATTATTTAATCCTAGCTGCAAGTCAGAATCCTAACTAGTTATGAATAGGTTACACATAGCATTATGTGAGAAATTAGTATGTAAGGCCAAACTATGTACTTGTATTTTTTGAGTTTAATGAAAATTTATCCATCAAAAAAAAATCTCACATGACTAGTGAAATTAATGGTCAGCTTTTGACTTTGGAAAAGTTTAACGCGCGTTGACAAGACTACGAGAAAAACTCGATCATGGCCGGGAACGGAAATAAGATCAGCAATGAAGAAATGGAATCCCAGAAAAACCCGATCATGACTGGGAAATGGAAATAAGATCTGATTACATCAAGGAAATGGAATCCCTCCCTTCTATATAAAGATCTACTTTGCCACTCCACTAATCATATTTTCTCAGTCATCTGTGAGAAATAATCAACATATATATTTTTTTTTGGAAATATGGAGTGGTTGATAAAAAAGGATTTATTAGGTTCAGGTACATTCGGAACCGTCTACCTAGCCTATTCATCATCAGGCTACTCCAATAATCCCGTCGCCGTCAAAACGGCCTACAGGGACGTCTCCTTCGCCGTCGAATCCCTCCGGCGAGAGGCTGGAATATTCAAACTTTTGGCCGGAGCTCAGAACGTGCTCCAATGCTTCGGCGAGGATGTCAGCGTGGAGAACAACAGGCTCTCATACAACCTGTTACTCGAATATGCTCCTCTCGGAAACCTAGAAGATCTCATCAAGAAGAAGGGCCCTGTGTCGGAGTTCCAGGCCGCGCGCTACGCAATGATGATGCTCAGAGGGCTCGAAGAAATCCATTCCCGAGGAATTGTTCACTGCGATCTCAAGGCAGCGAATATCCTCGTCTTCCCGGGTAATGAGCTGAAGATTGCTGATTTGGGGCTTGCCAAGCTTGTCTCAGAAGGCGTGGTAAACAAGACCCCTACTTTTGAAGGGCATTCCGGAAGGAGGTATTACAATAGGGGAACTCCGACGACTACCTCGCCGGAATTTGTGAGGTGGAACTTTGGTGGCTGCGGCTACCATGGTGCTTGTGCAGATGTTTGGTCAATTGGCTGCATAGTTTATCAAATGTTGACCGGAAAAGAGGTCTGGAACTATCCCTGCGAGCCGGAGATGTTGTATGATCAGATTCTAAACCACCCGATTCCAGTCCCGGAGAATCTCTCTCAAGATGGAATCAGTTTCTTGAACCAGATGTTGACAAGAAACATTTCCCAAAGGCTGTCTGCAAAGGAGTTGCTGACTCATCCCTTCATCCTCAAGAACCTCGGCTTTAATCGCGTGTCGAAGATTGGAGGAAATGCAGACTAGTGGATTTCGAAAATGGACATGTTCTCAGAGAGGCTGTATAATAGAGAGGTTCCGAGGTTTTTATCTGCGCTTACGAGGCTGACAATGGAACCGGCTGCTGAAACCTGTGATCAACAGAAGGCTGCAATAGGCGGCATCAGCTCTCAATTATCTCAAATATTAGTATGAATAGATTCATTTGTTGTAAAAAAACTGGGAAGTTCCCATGTTGTTTGGATCAATTATGTAAGAATTTCCTAGATATGAAAAGTTCATTTGAGTAATCTATGTGTCTATTAGTTTGTCTTTATTTAAGCTAATTAGTTTGTCTATTAGTAATCTAATTGCTCAATCAAACATCCTCTCTCATAAGCATTGGCACGCCCAGTGGGACACATTCTGCTTCGTCATGCCCCGCGGCAGGCCTAAAAAGACAGGGGGAGAACCCCTCGCCAAAGCTAGTCAGGCAGAGGGTGGCCCTAAAAAAAAGAGGGCCGTGGCTGCCCAGGAGGCGCAGAAAGTGGCCGAGGAGAAAGAACGGGCGCGCAAGGAGACTGCCCGTGTGGCCGCTGAGAAGCGCCGAGGGAAGAAGAAGGTGCCGGAGCGTACCCTCAGGGAGATGCAGAAGGAGCAGAGGGAGAAAGTCCGCCAAGAAAAGGAGAGGCAGGACCAGGAGGCGTTCGGAAATGGTGGTGAATCCGAACCGGAGTATTTTGATTCTGGAGAAGAATACCCGGAGGAAGAAGACCCAGAAACTATCCATAGCAACGCTGCGGAATTTGGAGAGTTTCGAGCATGGAAGGCGGCCAAGGCCGCGACCCATAACAAGGTGCCCGAGGTAGTGGACTTGGAGAAGGATGGAAGAGGAGGACCCGGATATCAGCAGATGCCACCGTGTCAGCAGATGTCACCGGGTCAGCAGATGCCACCGGGTCAGCAGATGCCTCCAGGTTAGCAACAATATCCGGATCCGCAGTTCCCAGGCGGTTTAAACCCGCAGGCTCAACCATTTACGGCGGGTATAACACCCGTTCAACAACGGTTCCATTGAAGATCGGTTGACTAGGCTGATTGGAAGACGGGGGATGGTTCCTCATTCCCCGTGGGTTCCAGAGGTGCTAAATTACAAGTGGCCGGCAGGCACCAAAGCGCCCGATGGAGTTCCGACGTACAATGGTGACGGGTATCTGGAGGAGTTTTTCCACACATACCTCAGTGTCATGGGTGCCCGGGACATTGACGAGCCGCTGTAGTGCAAGCTATTGCCCTCTTACCTCCGGGGTAACTGCTTGAGTTGGTTCAAGAGTCTTCCTCAGGGTTCACTGAAGACTTTATGGGATTTCGCTACCGTCCTGGTCCATCGGTATGCGGCTATGAAGACAAACTTTGTGAATCTGGCGACGGTCCTGGCCATGCGACAGTTGGAGACGGAATCTACTTGGCAGTATTATGTCCGGTATATTGCTGAGTCTATGAAGGTCCAGGATAGGCACTTGCATGAGAAGGCCTTAATCGGCAACTTTGTGAACGGATTGAGAGACGAGATGTTCTACATCGAGCTAATGAAGAATATGCCGGGAACCTTCTACCACCTTCAGTTGAAAGTGGAAATGTATTGTACTGTGCATGCAGCTAACCACACCCGGATGAACACTGTTGGTTTCTTTGAGCAGCGGGTGATCACAGGCATGGCAACCCAAACAACTACGCTCCGGGCGACTCCTCACCAGGGGGTCCGCCAGGAGCCAGTAAGGCGTCCCCCGGTCCAGGGAGCAGCACCTGCGTCGGGGGGGGCAGACGTTGGTGGTGAGACCAACGTATACTCCACTCTCCAAGAAAAAAACAGAGATTCTGGCTATCCATCGGGGTCTCTTCACAGACCCCCTGGTTATACAAGGGTTCCCGGCCTCGGCGAATGCTCAGAAATGGTGTGAGTTTCATAAGTCTTATGGTCATACTACAGAAGGCTGCCGTGTCTTGCGCACGGATATTCAGAAGTTGGTGGAGCGGGGACAGCTCTGGGATTGCGTGGCGGGAGATGCACACCCGGTGGCTGCTCCGGCCGGTCAGGGAAGGAAGCGGAATTGGAGAAACAACCGAGGCCAAGGTGGAAATCGCCCAGCAGAGGCTAACGTTGCTCCTAACCCCGCCCCACAGGCTCATAGACCGGGGGTCCCGGGACCTGGAGCACCCCGGACGATAAATGTGATCAACGGTATGGTGGGTGATGGGGCGCAGACACTGTCGGCGGTGAAGGCCAAGAGTAGGTATGTTCCTCCGGGGGAGATCCCGGGAAAGAAGTTTAAACATGATGAGACAATCACCTTTTCAGAAGAGGACGCGGTCCCGGCCCAGGTGCCTCACTCGGACCCCTTGGTGATTTCCGCCGAGGTAGAAGGTGTGGTGATAAAGCGAGTTTTTGTAGATGATGGGAGCAGCGTGGAGATTATGTTCGCTGACTGTTTTGACCAATTGCACATTGGTCGACAGAACTTGAAGCCATGTCTGTCCCCGCTATCAGGCTTTACGGGCCGGACAGTCCACCCACTAGGTGTTATAGCCCTACGGGTGACCCTTGTTGAGCACCTGGATATTAACAAGAGATGCACTGTTTTGTGTAACTTTGCGGTCATAAATGCTTCCTCCTCGTACAACATGATTATAGGTCGTCCCTGGTTGACGCAAGCCCAGGCGATATGCTCTCCCTACCACTTAACCATGAAGTTCCTGACGGATCAAGGAATTGCTTCGGTTATTGGCAATCAAACGACTGCCCGCAGCTGCATGCTGACCGCGATAAAGGAGGCCAAGGCCGTAGGATCAGAAAGAACGAACGCTTCGGAGCCCGGGGAGAGTTCCGGGAAGGATAACACAGTGGGAGCCGTGCACAGTGACCCGGCATCCTTTGAAGTGGAAGACATGGAGGTAGGATCCCGGGGTAAGGTGAGTGTCGGGAAGCATCTTCCGGCAAACGTCAAGGAGGAGCTCCAGAAGTTACTCAAGGAGTATGAGGATGTGTTCTCGTAGGGAACAGAAGACTTGACGGGGATACCAGAAGAGTTTGCAAAACACCGGTTGAATGTCTACCCGGATATGAAGCCCATTAGGCAAAAGAAAATAGCCTTGGCAGCGGATCAGGTAGAATTCGTCCGGTCAGAGGTGAAGAGGATGCTGGACGCGGGAATGGTAGAAGAGATCACTTACCCGGAGTGGATTGCCAATCCGGTTCTGCTGAAAAAACATGACAGATCCTGGAGGATGTGTATCGATTTTACAGACTTAAACAAGTGCTTCCCTAAAGACAGTTACCCGTTGCCGTCCATTGATCAGCTGGTGGAAGTAATAACGGGCTATCAACTCCTAGCTTTCTTCGACGCGCACCGGGGTTATCACAAGATTGTCATGGCCCCGGAGAATAGGCCGAAAACCTCTTTTATTACTGACTTTGGTACTTTTTGTTACAGGAAAATGCCATTCGGTCTCAAAATTGCAGGAGCCACATACCAGCGCATGGTGGATCAGGTGTTCAAAAATCAGCTGGGGAGGATTATGGAGGTCTATGTGGATGACATGGTGATCAAGAGCAGGACACATGACGCTTTCTTGGAGGACCTCCGGGAGCTATTCGTTGTGTTAAGGAGGGTTAACTTGAACTGAGCCCGGAGAAAAGCACCATTGGGGTGTCGGCAGGCAAGTTCATGGGGTATATGGTGTCAAACCGGGGGATTGATGTGAACCCGGAAAAGGTCGAAGCCATCCTGAGCATGCCCTCCCTGAGCAAGGTTAAAGATGTGCAGTGCTTAACAGGGTCCTTGGCGGCATTGAGCAGATTCCTAGCACGGGGGGCGGAGAAACAACTGCCTTTCTTCAACATTTTGAGACGAGCAAAGAAGTTTGAATGGACCCCTGAGTGCGAGCAAGCGTTCAAGGAGTTGAAGGAGCACTTGGGGAAACTCCCGACCTTGTCCAAGCCAGTTCCGGGGGAAGAATTGTTCTTGTATCTGGCAGCCACGGATCAAGCTACAAGTGCGGCCTTAGTCCGAGGGTCCGGAAGGGCACGGAGTCCGGTGTATTTTGTGAGCCGGGCTCTCCAAGGACCGGAGACGCGTTACTCTTCACTAGAACGTTTGCTGCTGGCACTAGTGCACGCGTCCCGGAGACTTCGTCCATACTTTCAAGGCCACCCTATCAGAGTCCTCACAAAACACCCACTTCACCAAGTCATGTTGAAACCGGAAGCATCGGGCCGGATGATGAAGTGGGCAATCGAAATGGGAGAGCATGATATCACTTATCAGGCGAGGAAGTCTATCAAAGGGCAGGCTCTAGCTGACTTCTTAGTTGAAATGAAGGACAACGCCGTGGAAGACCCGGGAAGGTGAACCGGGGTGGAAATTGCACGTGGATGGCTCCTCCCATGCCAGGGGAGTCAGGGCCGGTGTCGTGCTGGTCAGTCCCGGAGACAAGGAGTATCGGTATGCGCTGTAGTTCGAGTTCAAAACCACCAACAATGAAGCCGAATACGAGGCTCTCCTTGTCGGGTTACGCCTGGCCCGGGGTACAAGTGCCAAAGTGATACAAGCCTACCGTGACTCGGCCATTGTGGTCCAACAAGTCAATGGGGAGTATGAGGCCAAAGAAAGAAGTTTGCAGAAATACCTGGTGGCGGTGAAGTTAATGATGCAGGGTTTCCTCCGGGTTACGCTTACACATATTCCCCGGGAGGAGAACTGTAAGGCGGATGCGTTAAGTAAGTTGGCCTCGTCGGAGCTCAAGCCGGATCAAGATCGGAATCTGTTCATGGAGATGATAACCACCCAGGGATATGAGCAACCCAGCCAAGTTGCGGCAGTTCGAGAAACCGAGTCCTGGATCACGCCCCTTCTAGAGTACTTGGAGAAAGGAACGCTGCCGGATGACAAGGTAAAAGCCCGGAAAATCCGGGTCAAAGCCCCCCGGTATGCTGTGTTGGACGGGGAACTAATCCGGATGGGATATCTTCAACCTTGGTTGAAGTGCGTAGATGAGGATGAAGCACGCCACCTTTTAAAAGAAGTGCATGAGGGTCCCAACGAAAGTCATCAAGGGGCCCGGACTGTGGCTCGGAAGATCATGTGTACGGGGTATTATTGGCCTACGCTGTTTGAGGATGCTCAAAAAGCAGTCCGCTCCTGTGAACAGTGCCAGAAATTGACACCCTTGATCCATGTGCCGCAGAGGGAGATGATCGGAATATCTGGAACCTGGCCTTTCATCCGTTGGGGTCTGGACCTGGTAGGCCCTTTCCCGACGGCTCCCGGAGGCTTCAAGTATCTGATAGTGGCGGTTGACTACTTCAGCAAGTGGGTAGAAGCTGTCCACCTGACCAACATTAGGGGAAGTACTTGTGTAAAATTCGGCTGGAAGAACATTATTTGCCGCTATGGAATCCCCCGGTTCATAGTGACTGATAACGGGGCACAGTTTGAGAATGATCCTTTCAAATCCTGGTGCAAGGATTACGGAATTGAACAGAAGCTGACCTCAGTCTACCACCCCCTGGCTTACGGGCAGGTTGAAGTAACCAACAAGACCCTCGTTAACGGAATCAAGACACGTCTCCAAGGAGCAAGAGGAAATTGGGTTGAAGAACTTCCAAGTGTTCTATGGGCAAGCAGAACGACGGAGAGCTCCGCCACGGGCGAATCCCCCTACAACTTGGTCTATGGGGCGGAGGCGGTCATCCCGGCCGAAGTTGGAGTTCCTAGTCTCCGATCGAAGTACCCGGACGAGCAGGCAAACCAGAATGAACGGCTGCTGGATCTAGACTTACTGGAAGAGAAGCGGGAGAAAGCAGCCCTGCACGAGGCCCGGGTGAAGGAGCGGGTCAAGAAATATCACGACAGGAGAGTGCGCAAGGAGCAGTTCACCCTGGGGGAGTGGGTGATGCACCAGAATGACAAGAGCCAGCAGGTTGCAAGCGGGAAGTTAGCTCCCAACTGGGAGGGGCCTTATAAGGTGATAGCAGCCCACCCTGGGGGTAGTTATGAGTTGCAAGACAAGGCCGGGAAGAAGGTCCCGCGGCACTGGAACATTGCAAATTTACGTAGGTACTATGCCTAGTTTATATTCTGTATTTACCCCTCTGGCAAGGGATATGCCTAGGACGGTAGCAGGATAGCGGCATGGGAACCTCTGGCCAGGGTTGAGCCTAGGTTGTCCCATGACCCGCATTTGCATTTTATTACTGTGCTTATGAAGATTGTTTCACAATTTTAAATATTCTTAAGTATAGTTGAACCGGGGCCGCTTGAACAAGCGCCCGGGGGGCTAGAGCAAGAGTAGCGGGAACGCTTGAACAAGCACCCGGACGACAACCAGGATTGAACCCAGGTACGCTTGAATATGCGACCCGGGGAGACAGTTGAAACAAATACTTGAACAAGTATCGGGAAAGAACATAAACACACATATCATTAACCAGTGATGAATAATTGCGAAATTTACAACTTTAAATCTTACACTATGCAAACCAAATTAACAAAGGGAAGGAGGACAATCCCAACTAATAGGAGACCCCTGATCATCTTGAGTAGCAGGATGACTGGGCTGATTATTAGTAGCAGTGTTCCCCGGGACATTTGACTCCTCAGCCGGGTGAGAATCGGATGGACCAGCACCCGAAGGACCAGCCTCGGCATATGGATCAAAATCATCGTCTAAGGACGAAACTTCAGGTGATGATACCCTACGGGGAGCTCCAATAATAACAGGCCCTTGAGTACGGGGAAGCTTATTCTTCTTTGTGGCAACGACTTTGCTCTTTCCCTTGCTCTTTTCCCGGGCTAAACGCCTTTGCTCTTTAGCGGCGTCTTCGGAAGCGATAAAGGCCCGGATTCTGGCAGCATCTTCGCGGAGCCTAGACACCCTCCGGGCAGACTCTTTCGGATCAACCGACACACGGAATCTGAGTTACCTCTCAACAGTAAAATCAATGGAAACTCGACTTGGTATGAGTACCAAGAACGGAGGGAGATACTGCCCTTCTCGTTGACACTGCCACCAAGCGGCGGTTTCCTCGAAAGCAGGACAGTATCGAGACTCGGGGTCATTCCAGCCCATACAAAATATACGTACTAACAGCGCCCCGACCTCACAAGGAAAGTTGGTATAAAGGGGGGGAGAGACCCGACCCAGACGCAACCCGGTCAAGTGATAGGTAAGTTGCAATGTGACCAAATTCTCCCGGAGGATTAGGTTCCGGGCCGCCAGTTCCCGATTCTCCCTTTCCAGCATTAGATTCCTTCTGAGGGGATCACCCCTTCTCTCCAACCATTTGAGCTTGTCGCAATAAAATGGAAGTTCGGACCATACCAAGTCAAACTCTTCCTTGAGGCGGGACTTGAAGGCATCGTGCTCGGCTTGTAGCATCGAAATGGTCTTATCTGCATCCAAAACGGCATTTATCCGGTCTCGAGCCAGGGATTGACACCGGGAAAGGGATCCAAATTGATTTGATATTTCCCTAAGTTTGGTTACCAACGAAGTGACATCCGGGAAATCATCTATCACCGACCCGATCCCGGACTGAACCAAAAGATAACGAGTCTGGATGTCGTCCAATTGCCAACGACTCAGTTGTTCTTCTAACTCCACACACCGGGGACACGACTTCTCATTATCCAGAATCGCCCCGGAAGGAACTGTGCCGGGGGGATCATCCCGGGGCTGCAAAAGTAAGGAAATTCAGACATGAAATTTGACTATGTTAAAAGAATAAGGCATGTCACAAACAAATAGTCGTAACTCGAAAAATTTGTAAAATCAGAATATATGTTATGCTTGAAAAGGAAAAAGAGAGAGACTCTTACATCATTAGAGTCATCGCTCTCATCACCGGAGCTCTTTTTCCCTCCCTGAATTACAAAAGAGAACGGTTCACGGGAGGTGCCCGGGGGAAACAACAATTCAAAATAAAGAAAGTAAAAACAAAATCAGAGGACTAAGTATCTAGACTATACTTCAGCATCAGTGTCCTCATCATCGTCCCGGGGAGAGCGCTCTTCCTGTCGGGCCCTATCATTCTCCGGGGAGAGTTGATCTTCATTCTCTTCCTCGTGCACTGGTTCATATTCCCGGGCCGGAGATTTTTCCTGTCCTTCATCGGAGCCTCCGTCCTCTGCTTCCGAGGTCACCGGAGTCTCGATGGCAGCAAGATTGGCCTCATCATCCGGGCCAGGATCCTCCCCGTCATCCGCAAGTGTGGCAGCATCTTCCGCATAAGCCTCGATATCTTGAGGAGTAACGCTCTGAGCACCCTCAAACACAGACATTACCCCGGGGGATATCCCATCAATGCCTTCTCTCATCAGCTTGTCTACTGCATAGTTGAATCGACCATCTGCTTTGGGACGATACCAGGTACCCCGGAACGCCGCCCTATTCTCCCAGGGAATGAACTCCCGGACGGATGTATAAGCAGCGTGCAGGGCTGCTTCATTGGAGGCATCGCAGAGGGCCAGTATTCTTTCCTCGAAGGAATGGATTTTGAAGATCCGGTCAACGATTGCCCGACAGAGAACTTCTTGTGCGGGAGCCAAACCACGTTTACCGTCCCTCTTCACGCGGGAAAGTTCCTTATGAGCATCGGATAGCTCCTTGTAGAGAGAGGCATTCTGTGACGTCAATCTGTCGACCTCTTGGGAAAGACTGGCGGACAGAGAATCACAGGCCTCGTTGATTATTTCCCGCACCCCGGGAAACCCAAAAAGCCGTGAGGCATGATCCTACACAAATATAAACACTTAGAATATATACATAAAATCAAAATAAGAGGAATGGAGATACACATACCTGTGAGTCATCTAGCACAACCGGATGGGAAGAAGAGCCTGCCTTGTTCTCATCTATGGGCCCAAGATTGCTCTCGGCAGTAGACTTCTCTTCTTTCTGAGGAATCCGGATCGAACCTTGAGAATGAGGATCGGTCTTCTTTTTCTTGAGCGGATGGCCTCCGGAAGAGGGGACAGAAAATGCCAGAGGACGGCGATTCCCAACGGGAGGGACCCCGGTAGACCCGGAAACAGTGGAAGTACCGAGGCTCTTCCCATCGGAACTCCCTTCCCCGACCTTCCTCTTCTTGGCCTCTACAACCTTCTTCTCGCCCACAACCTTATCCTGCTTTGATTTTGATCTCTCAGAAGCGCCCTCCTCCTTCCCCTCGCCGGACTTCGGCCCGGGTGGGACTATCCATGGCCGGGGGGATATGGCTGACACATAAACAATTAGCAAAAGAGTAAAAAAAAAAAAGTAAATAATAATAATAATTACCAAGGCTCCGCTTCGCATACAGGCGGCGGCAGGTGAACACTTCCGCGGGGTACGCTTCCGGGGAAAGTCATAACCACCCACCCTCTGGTAATCCTTTAGATTGACAAAGAAACCCGTTATCCGATGATGGCTCTCGGACACTTGACGAAACTGCACCGGGGGAAGGGCAGTCTTCGTCTCTGCGGCCCGTTGTTGATTCCTCGCCGGGACTGGGTATTTATCCTCGTCGAAGGTGAAATAGTTATTCATCCAGTCACTCGTCTTCACCGAATCAAGTCTCCCGGAACAAATAGGCTTCGTTTTGTTCCAGCGCAGAACGTTGAACACCCCGGGGACGGAGGTGGTTGAAAGATAGTAAAAACTACGAAAAACAGCAACACTCCCGGTCACCCCGGCCTGGTGGCAAGAGTAGAGGAAGGCGATCATGACGCTGACATCATTGGGGTGCACCTGGGCCGGGGATATACCGTAGAAGTTTAGGAATTCGGTGAATAAAGGAGGGAGGGGAAAAGTCAGCCCATGGAGGAACAGATGCCGGGGCACGCAAGCCCTGGATGCCATGTCCCCGCTGAACGGTTCGAGCCCCGCATCATAGGATAGCGGGACATACATCCTTTTCACAAGCTCCCGGATTGAATCATCCACCGGGGTCTCACCTGGATCTTTCGGGTCGGGAGGAACCGGGGCACCGTAGGCTACTGTCGCTTTTGAGGTCATTAGCCCATTTCCACCTGTCGAACGGGGAGGATTGTCTTCGATGTCTAGGGAATGATTGTCTTCGATGTCTAGGGAATGATCGTCCACCAGGGCAGGGGCGCAACGACTCATGACAGAGGAAAAAAAAGATGATGAATAGATGAACAAAGTGCTTACAAGAGCGAAAGTGACAAGCGCAGTGTTGAAATGAAAGCGAAAAATAAAGCTTTGATCAGGTATTTATAGAGAAGGATACAGCGAATTTCTTGGAATTGGGAAAAGTAAACCCAACGTTTGAGATAAAGCAATAATCAGCATTAACTAGGGAGCGGATGCCAAAGGGACGCGCACGCTAAAACCACACATTAGGCGCGTGGTGATACGGGCCGACAAATGCTGCAGCCCGCTAGGTTCCATTTCAGAGACCCAGCCCACCGGGCCAGGCCCCGGAAGCCAGGGTCTCGGGGGGCTAGTAGTGATATGGGCCTCAGCCCATACACTGGTTCGATAAGCCTATTGGCAAAGGAGAAGAGGGAGTCCAGCCCACCAGTGGTCCTCCCATGACATCAGCTATCTTGGACACACTCGGGTACATGAAGGACATGATAATGACCCTGCAGCCTCGGATGTACGACAAGAGGAGGAACACTTAGCCTAAACCCTCTCTGATCCTTGCCATTATAAATAGAGGAGCGACCAACAGTAATAGGTATGTTCTATCAGACTTAAATACTCTCTGTATTTCTTCATATTCTCTCTCCTCTGCATAAAGCCCAATCTTCATCATCACGCCGGAGCGTCTACCCTCGGGTGACCCCGGGGGCTTTGTTTTGCAGGACCTAGGTGAGAGATCAGCCGCGGGTTAGGATTCCAGCTTTCCCCGGACTACTTGTACCGAAACTGGTATCCCGGAGCTTACTGGTAGCATCAAGCATCTCATAAGAAAAAATTAAGGAAACAAACCCCAAATCGATCCTAAACTGACTGATCTTCTCCACCTCGACCAATTTCTCCACAGTCAAACTCAAGAACATGATCAACGTTTATCTTCAACCGACTCAAGGAAGCGTGTTGGCAGTTTTCCTCATATATCTTCCCCAAATTTCCCCTAATCAACCTCCGAATTAAACCTAATCCGAAGATCAATTAAAAACTTGACTGAATGCCCTAGTTTTTCTGAGACTGTGTCTGTATTCAAGACATAGGGATGGGAAGCAGCCTCTACAAGTTGGGAACACAGATGTGGGTGTTTCTGGGGGAAGCTTTTATAATTTCTTTCATAATTTACATTAGTCTACTAAGTATATATGTATGGATTTTTAAATGAAATTTGATGTATAGAGATGGAATTTCCGGTGCTTTAACATGATTCAAATAAGAGTATATCTTACACCAAAAGATTTTTTTAATAAAAAACAGAAACAAGTTAAGAAAAACTACATTTTTCTTATGAGTATATCTTATGAAGAATTCGAACCACATTTTTTGTACATTTGCACAACGCTCTACCACTTAAGTAAATAGGTTCGTATTTTAAATTATAAAAAAATAATGAGCATTAAGGGTATGAAACCTCGAAAGTTGAAATTTTTGGGTTAAAAATCGATCACCATGATACGCATAATAATCACTCACAATCAATGACAAATACAGAACAATATTTATGGGGTAATATTAAACGTAAGATATAAAATTTGGAAAAGATAAAACTGTCAAGCATAAACATAGTATGTAATCTTTTTATAATGGGGTAACATATGTTACCCCATGTGCCAAGTTAGATCCACCCCTGCTGACAATATAAAACAACAAACCAAGCACATCTAGCAAAGAAGACGTAAAAATGTAGATCATATTTTTTGGAGTCAACAAAGAACATGTTCAATCAGTGTATATATATATATATATCCGTTCAGTAGAATAATCCAGTTCAATTCAATTCAATTCAATTCATTTCGATTTCAGTTCAATAAGAAATAATCTCAGGTAAAAATGCCCTTAGTAAAATCTCATTTTACTATTTATCAAACTATTCACCATAATACACCATTCATCAAGTACTGCAAAATAATTAAACACAAGGTAGATTCCACCTGATGCTATATAGTAATTCAATTATTCAAAGTCACGCCGTCATCCGGAGCCATCAAATTTTAATCTGTAATTTGGGATTGATGGGGTTGATGAGTTTTTCGTAGTCCAATCAGTAGCGAGAATGTTCTCATGATCTGAAACCCCGAAAATTAGACTACGTACTTTTATTTAATTACCCCATAAATCACCTACTTTCATTTTTTCATAATAAAATAAGAATTTTTTCCGCATCTTCCTCTAGCTAGGATGTGCTTTCTTCATTAAAAATCATATATGAAATATGCTATATAGGTAGCATTAACATTTAACTGTAGGACAAAGAAGTTGACGAAGATAATAAATTAGGAGAACTAGGTGATTCATGTTTTGCAATGAAAAATATGAATTAAATAATATTTTGATTTATGAATTTCATCTGTTTACAGGAATGACGATGATCTTATATGAAATGGAAAGTTATGATTCAATTTCTGATCAACTCTTGCTAGAAGATTTTTTTAATTAATTTATGAAAAATAAATGCACGACTTGTGCATGCATATTTTTTTCAAGGAGAGATGTGACCATTGATTTATGCAAACAATAAACAGGTAGAATTAGGGTTTGTTCTCAATTTAATTTAATTCGGTCTAGTTTATTTTTGTCACTTTTAATGAATATTATTGAATTTAAGACAAGAGATGGAATTAAGAAACATCATATGCACATAAATTGCACGAATTACAGAAGACTAAAGACGTGCAAAAATAAAACTTTTTTTTGAAAGGAAGACGTGCAAAAATAAAACTTATAATTAGAAAAAGATTGAAGCCCAGCCCACTCCTTCTTCTTCACTTCATGTATCTCCGAAACCCAGTCCACGATGCTGGTTCTAGATGAATCTCCGGTTGTATCCCGGCCTGTGCGAGTTAAGTCCAATGTCGATTCCTGGTTGAAAACTGTCATTAGCTGGAGGGTGGCTGAGCTAGATTTACGCTTCCAGTCCTACAGTTATCATTTCCCTCAGGAACCCGGAGAATTTCTGATGGATTTGTTGGTTTCTTGATGCTAAGTTTTAGCTACATTGATGTTAAAGAGTGTTAATTTTATTACAAACCTTGTTTAGCATGTTTGCTTCCCAGGTCAGAATTTCGAACACCATATATATATATATATATATATATATATATATATATATATATATTATTGTGGCGTCATTGTTAGTCTATGCATAATCAAGGCGCGTGTGTTTATTTTTCTGATCTGAATTGAGTTGAAATCGAATATCGCGATTTAACTGTGGCAGTTAAAGAATCCTATGAGTATTGCTAATTAATTAAGTCTATTTTCTTTTTGTGTTTTTTTCATTGTGCGTGCTTGCACACTAGTTCCATGAAAGTATAGATGTTGGGATCCAAATCTAACTTAAGAAATTGAGGTCCCAACAAATTAGTTCAAATACAAATACAAAAACAGAATATTGTGCACGTAAATTGCATGAAGAAGATAGTTAATTAATTCAATACCGAGTTCTTTAATGTCACGTATTTATTTAATTGATGAGAATTTATTCAATATTTTTATATTCCATGCTATATATTTGAAATAACGTTATTGAAGACAATGTTATGGATTATGCACCATAGATATTCATGTGTTGTTGTCTAAATTACTTAACCCAATAGTACAATGGATTCCAAGGCAAAATTCATTTTTTTCATATAACAAAATCTCTACATCCTCACAAAGAATAGAAATTAAATAAGATTTACTAGAAAAATAAATGTAATTTCATTTGGTAATATATTGTGTCATATATAGATATTGAACAAGAAAACTCCCCCCAAAACTCTTTACATCTGAATTGCAAACTTCCATTTCAAGAATCTTTATGTGACCATGAAAAATTCCCCTAAAACTGTTTATATCACAACTGCAAACTTCTATTTCAAACTTTGTGACAAGATCGATAACATCCTTAGATGATTTGATTCAGATCAACACCACGAAGAATCTTAACAATCTTTATGTTATGTTAAATGTAATCATGCTCCAATAACTCCTTCACGGACCACCTAATCGTTGGATCCCTCTCCAAACACCGCGCCTAAAAATCGGTCGCACGAATACTAACCTCCTTCGGTGCCCAAATACTCTTATTTAGAATCTGATCATACAAATATTCCATATCTCCATTCCACTTCCATATACTCTTACCTGTAAGCATCTCATACACTTTGCAACCTAGGGACCAAATATCAGCACACTTGTCAACCCGGCCGACTCAACCGACTAGGGTGAAGCATACATAGCAGTCCCTCGATTATAATACTTCCTAATGGTACCCTCCCAAAACACAGACCTTGTTTTTTCCTCGGACTCCTCGGTAGAAGAAGAAACCCTGGCAAGCCCAAAATCAGTAATCTTTAGCCAGCTGATGTCCTTCATTGGGCCCGGGAACACGAGGATGTTTGCAAGCTTCAGATCATAATGAACGATTCCTTGCGAGTGGATTCCCGTGAGTCCTCTCAGCAGCATGCTTGTGAAGCACGCAGCCTGAAAGAATTTATTCATCATCAAATGTATCCATACATCTAATAAATATATATACAGTACAAGGAAGTACATCAAATAAATCAAAACAATATATATATATATATATTTATATAAGCATATGTATATATATATATATGCATGTGTGTATATATATATATATGCATATATATATATGCATATGTGTGTGTATATATATATATGCATGTGTATATATATATGTATATATATATATGCATATGTATATATCAGATCCTGAGACTCGTGAGGCAATTTGCGCTTGATTAGGTCATGAAGGGTTCCTTCAGGGGCATACTCAAGTACGAGGTTGAATATTTTCTTCTATCCGGACTCTGCTGACGTGGTGGTCTTGATCTAGTGGCCGTAGCAGCGGATGACATTTGGAGTTCCGACCAAGCTTGGCAAAACATGGAGCTCCCATTTCAAGGACTCCATCTTCCCGACATAGTCGGTTGATTTCAGAGCCATGGGTGGACCATTATAGTTAATCAACGGGCGTGCAAGGTATACGGTGCCAAAGGAGCCAGATCCAACACTTACATCCTCTTCAAGTAGCAATCCATTACAAAAAATTGAGGAGTAATAGTGTTTGAGAAAAAGCGATAAGCGGTAAAAAATTGTTGTGATTTGATAAACCCTAATTCTTTTTTATATATACACATTTATTGAGATTAAGGAAAGAATATAAATATATTCAGATTTATATTCAGCTTTAGTATTATATTAGGAATAAATATATTTATATATATATGTATATATATATATATTCTTATGTAGTAAGTCATTGTTGACTCTATAAATATTGTAATAGTTCTCTTGTATTACTTGCCCTTTCATTTTATTTGTCAATATTGAATTTTTTACTATATTTAATTTTTTCAATTCAGTTTAAATAAATATATTAATTTTTTTCAGTCGGTTAAGTTCAATATATTTAATTTTTTTTTCAATTCAATTCAACATATTTATATTTTTTCAGTTCAGTTCAGTATTTTTAATTTTTTCAGTTCAGTTCAGTATTTTAATTTTTTCAGTCCAGTTCAATTCAGGCCAACGAGAAATAAATTCTAGCAAACAGGACCTTAAAAATACAGTTCAATTAAAAGGTAAATAGTATAAGTTAAAACGTATAAAGACTTTCATGAAAAGTCGGAAAGTTGGAAGTTCAGGAGATTTTCTCTTAATTTATCTTTCAGCGCAACGTTAAATAAAATATGTATTATTTAATAATTATAATATAACATAATATATCAGATGGTTGTTTGAGAATACTCATAATAAGTTAAAATGAGATTATAATATATTATTGATTAAAATATTAATTTATTTAGTTTAATCAACCAATAGCTTAATTAATAAATTATAAACATATTTCATCCTTAACCGGCAAACACAAATAAATAATAAATAGGGTATACTAGATTTTAGTATTTGATTATATGCATTTATACTCCATATTTCCAATCCACTTACATATACTCTTACCAGTAAGCATCCCATACACTATGCACTCTAGTGACCAAATATCAGCACACTTGTCAACCCGACCTACCTCAACAGACTCAGGTGACGCATACATAGTAGTCCCTCTGTTATAATACTTCATGGCAGTCCTCTTCCATAACACAGATCTTTCTTTTTCCGCAGACTTCTCAGTAGAAGAAGAAGCCCTATCAAGTATGAAATCAGCGATCCTGAGCCTGCTGATGTCATTCATTGGGCCCGGAAACATGAGGATGTTCGCGGGCTTTAGATCGCAATGAACGATTCCTAGCGAGTGGATTCCCGCGAGCCCTCTCAACAGCATGCTTGTGAAGCATGCGGCCTGAAAGAATGTTTATTCATCATCAAATGTTGTCAACTAATAAATATATATACAGTACAAGGTAGTACATAAAATGAATCAAAAAACAATAGATATCAGAATTTTAGGTTTAATGGATTTGTGTGAAATATGGTAGTAAAATATCAGAATTCGGAGGCGCGTAAGAAAATTAATTTCAACGCGGGTTATATACCTATGAGTTTTCCCGCCAGGCAGAAAGCTATACCGTGGTAAAATATTTTTGATTTTTAATTTGTTCGAAAAATTATTATTCTCCTAATTATTTGGATAAAATATTTTTACTGATTTGGGTACTATGTAAATAGCATTTATTTAATAGCATAGTGATCAACCGTTGCCACTTCTCATAAACAAAATGTCTTTGCAAAATTTAGTTCCGGGAAAGTTTACACTTGTTATTTCTTTATTTACTTCTTTTTTAAGTCATTGAATAACTTATAGTCTACTTGATAGCTAGCAGGCCTGGCCCGGCCATGAAGCATGTGAAACCCGTGCTTTAGGCCCCCAAAAAATGGGCTAAAAAAATGGGCCAAAATAGGGCCCAATTTGTTTTAAAAAAAAATTAGATATAGTATACTTTTAAATTTCTTTGTTCTTTAAACCCCTATAATTTATAGAAATTGGCCAAAATAAGGACCCCATTTTTAAAAAATCTATTATTTTAACTAATTTTAATTATTGTTTTGGACCCTTAAAAAAATTATTCGGTTCAGGCCCCAAATAGTTAGGGCCGGCCCTAATAGCTAGACACATAATAATATCTCAAACTTTTTTATAATTTGATCCAAAGAAGAAAACCGTACTTGCATAATGATCTATGGGGAATTCTTTTTATTCATTATAAAAGATGAAGGCGCAGAAACATATACAATTTTTGCAGAGAAAAGATGTAACCATTATTTTAATTATGGAACAATTCTAAAAAGTAGAATTAGAGCTCTGAAGAAGCAAATCTAACTACTGGCCAGAAGGAGGGCAAAGATGAAGTTTCACAGCCTAATCAGTTCTCTCTACCATTTATGGTTGGAGAGGAACGGAAGAATTTTCTAAAAAAAAAAGATCATTGCCAATTGAAAAGCTACAAGTCAGAATCCTAACTGATTATGAATAGGTAGCCTTTTTTCTTTAGGTTACACATAGCATTGTGTGAGAAATTGATATGTAAGGATGAGAGAGAAGGTCAAACTATGTACTTGTATTCTTTGAGGGAAAACTCTCTAGAAAGTCCAACTTTCCTAAGTATTATGAAACTATCACTATTTATTTAAATTCGAAGGATACATTTTTGTTTTAAAACATTCATCATTTTAAAGTGATGCTACCAGTAAGCTCCGGGATACCAGCTCCGGTACAAGTAATCTGGGGAGAGCTTGAATCCTAACCCGCGGCTGATCTCTCACCTAAATCCTGCAAAACAAAGCCCCCGGGGTCACCCGAGGGTAGACGCTCCGGCGTGATGATGAAGATTGGGCTTTATGCAGAGGAAAGAGAATATGAAGAAATACAGAGAGTATTTAAGTCTGATAGAACATACCTATTACTGTTGGTCACTCCTCTATTTATAATGGCGAGGATCAGAGAGGGCTTAGGCTAAGTGGTCCTCTTCTTGTCGCACATCCGGGGCTGCGGGGTCATTATCATGTCCTTCCTGTACCCGGGTGTGTCCAAGATAGCTGATGTCATGGGAGGACCACTGGTGGACTGGACTCTCTCTTCTCCTTTGCCGATAGGCTTATCAGGCCAGTGTATGGGCTGAGGCCCATATCCCCACTAGCCCCCCGAGACCCTGGCTTCCTGAGCTTGGCCCGGTAGGCTGGGTCTCTAAATGGATCCCAGCGGGCTACAGCTTGTGTCAGGCCGTATCACCACGCGCCAAGCGTGCGTTTTTATCGTGCGCGTCTCCTCGCCGTCCGCACCCTACTTAATGCTGATTATTTCTTTTTCTCGAACGTTGGGTTTACTTTTCCCAACTTCGAGAAATTCCTTGTATCCTTCTCTATAAATACCTGATCAAAGTTTCACTTTCACTTCCCATCAACAAAGCGCTGTCACTTTCTCCCTTCGCACCATTTTCTGCTTCTATTCATCACCTTCCATCTACCTGACATGAGCTGATGCGTATTATACGCAAAAACACTTGATGTAACCGAAACAACGTAAACACACGAACTGGGTTGATAACTAGCTAACAACTGAAGCTAAATTATCGAGGTAACCACCGCGAACACCTGTCCTCGGGCGATTCAACTGAATCTAGAAATTGAACAACTGTCAATTATTTAGGAAACTCCTTATATTTATCAATAAACTCTGAATAAAATTACAATATGAAGGCTATATTTATAGCCGAATCCTAGATCATAATCCTACCTAGAATCTGAAAATAATAATCCTTTCCCAACTATGAAACAAATAACAAATCCTATTCCTACTATGAAAACGAAAATCTTACCGGATTAAAAAACCCGTTAGGGAAAAACCTTGGTAAGATTGGAAACCTAATTTATTATATCCGTAGGTCCAATATGGATTTCGTCAACCCATAAGGACAACAAGGCTTGGTCTACGGCTTGGCCAATACCCTTCGTATCACCAATACCCTTCGTATCATCCTCCCCTTCTTCGGAAAGAATTGGCCTCAATTCTTCAAGAGCATCATCGTCAATGTAAGGTGACAAAGCCCCTACATCGAAAGTTGCATGCACGGCGCCATATTCTCCTGGTAGATCAATCTTGTAGGCACTATCTCCAATACGCTCCATGACACGGAAAGGACCATCAGCTCGTGGCATTAACTTATTTTTTCGTTTGGCCGGAAAACGCTCTTTTCGTAGATGTAGCCATACCAAATCTCCTTCACGAAATTCAGGTTGTTTCCGATGCTTGTTTGACTTCTTCTTGTAAATCTCATTAACCTTTTCAATCCGAACCTTCACCTGTTCATGGAACTTTTTCATGTCCTTAACTCGATTCTTTGCATCGACATGTATCATTTGTTCTCGGTTCATGGGTACATGATCGATAGGAAGACAAGGATTTACTCCATATACAGTCTCAAACGGTGAATGTTTGGTAGCATAAGTTGGAGTGCGATTATAAGAAAATTCGGCATGAGCTAGCTTGAGATCCCAATCCTTTTGAGTCTTATTCACCAAACCTCTTAACAACGTTCCAAGCGTCTGATTCGTCACTTCCGTTTGTCCATCAGTTTGAGGATGATGGGAGGTACTAAATAATAGTTTAGTTCTCAACAAACGCCATAATGATCGCCAATGACTTGAAAATTTGGTATCCCGATCGCTCACAATAGTAAGAGGAACCCCATGTAGACGTACAACTTCCCTGAAATATAGATCCGCAACATGGCTTGCATCGTCGGTTTTATGGCAAGGAATGAAATGAGCCATCTTGGAGAAACGGTCTACTACCACCATAATAGCATCCTTCCCTCTCTGCGTTCGAGGCAACCCAACGATGAAGTCCATAGATACATCTTCCCAAGGACCTTCCGGAACTGGCATTGGAGTATAGAGTCCTTTGTGAAAAACACTTTTCGCCTTTTGACAGGTGCTACAACGTGAGATTATAGCTTGCACATCTCCGAACATTTTTGTCCAGTAAAAATGTTCCTGTAATATCTCCATCGTCTTGTTGATGCCAAAATGTCCAGTAATGCCTCCACCATGAGCCTCTCGTACCAATAATTCTCGAATAGAACTTTTTGGAATACATAAATGGTTTCCTTTAAAAAGATACCCATCTTGCAGCAAGTAGTTACTATTTGTTCCTTCCTCACAGTCGTGCATGATGTTGCTAGAATATGGATCATCCTTGTAGTATTCTTTTAACAATTCAAACCCAAGCAGCTTCGCATCCAGAATTGTAAGCATTGAATGGCGGCGTGACAAAGCATCTGCTATGACATTATTCTTACCGTCTTTATACTTTGAAGAGAAATTAAAAGACTGTAAAAACTCGACCCACTTCGCATGCCTTGGATTAAGTTTATGTTGTCCGTGAATATACTTGAGCGCCTCATGATCAGAATGGAGAATAAAACGACTTGGTCGTAGATAGTGACTCCAATGATCCAAAACACGAATAAGTGCATAAAATTCCTTATCGTATGTTGAATAATTCGCTCTCGCCCCTCCCAGTTTCTCACTAAAATAAGCAATAGGTCTTTTGGCTTGAAGTAATACGGCACCAATCCCTACTCCGCTAGCATCACATTCAACTTCAAAGGGTTGCGTAAAATCAGGCAAAGCTAAAACTGGCGTGCGACATAGATGGTCCCTTATGGTCTCAAAAGACTTTTGAGCTGCCATAATCCACACAAATTTTCCATTCTTCGTTGTCTCCGTCATAGGACTGACCAAGGTACTGAACTCTTTTATGAACCTTCGGTAGAAGGAAGCTAAACCATGAAAAGATCTCACTTCTGTTAAGGTCGTCGGTGTAGGCCATGATTTTATTGCTTCAATCTTGGATTGGTCAAATACATCGCTGAACTTATCCAACAAATTCAACACCTTGGGATCCAGATTTCTCTCCCCTTCTCGATTTTTCACATTCGCAACCAGAAGATAAACAGTTTCTCCCTGGTCGATCTCTTGACATACCTCTTTTTCATTTGCAAATAGCGATGGTTTAGGGGCTTTAAATATATCAGCCGGCGCCAATGGTAATAATCGAAATTTCCTTTTGTTCTTCTCGATTACGTAACTGTTTTTCTGGCCACAATGCTGAGATACACGGTCAAACTGCCATGGACGTCCTAATAAAACATGGCAAACTGTCATGGGCACTACATCGCAGAGTATTTCATCTTTGTATTCGCCTATAGAAAATGAAATTAGTGCTTGGCGATTAACTTTGACTTCATCCCCATCACTCAACCAACGTAATCTATATGGCGCTGGATGGACCTTCGTCAGTAACTTCAGTTTGTCCACTACTTCAGTGGAGACTGCATTAGTACAACTTCCTCCATCAATTACCAAATTACATAGTTTGCCTTGAATTAGGCAACGAGAATAAAACAGTTGCTCTCGTTGTTCATGACCTTGGTTAACTGACGTACTATGAAGCGCTCTCCTAACCATTAGGCTTGCCCCATGATCTGCTGCTGACACGTCTAGTACCTCATCGTGATCCTCATATGTTGTGTCGTTTTCTGGAATCGGTTCCGTTAGCAAGGCTGCTCTTTCCAGATCTTGAATTGTCTGAATTTCCATCATGGTTAATGCCCTCTTGTTGGGACATTGGTTCTTAAAATGCCCGTACCCGCGACAGGTGAAACACTTCAACTGGGTGAGGTCTCTTTCTTCTGCAGCTGGGTTATCCGGTCTTATCTTTATAGGAGCAGGAGGTGTAGTCTTTGATCCACTATAACTCCCATTAGACCCTGGATTTGTAGCATATGATCTCGAAACAATTGTCTTAGTGGGTGTTTCTTTCATCAAAAGTTGTTTCTCACATGTTGTAGCTAACTTACATATTTCAGCAAATGAAGAATAGGGTTGCAATTCTATCATATTTGCTATGCTTTGCTTTAATCCTCCTAGATAACGAGCCATCTTTTGTTCCGGAAGTTCCCGTACTTGGCATTGCAAAGTTAGCTTCTCAAATCCCTTCGTATATTCATAAACTGACATAGATTCTTGCTTGAATCTAATCATTTGAATATAGCAATCATTCAGATAATTGGCTGGTACAAAACGCCGACGCATAGCCTTCTTTAATTCCGTCCAGGTATCTATCATAGTCTGCTCATTACGTCTCCTTTCGTTATTTTCTTCTTCGAACCATAGATAAGCTAGACTGTTCAGTTTTAACTTAGCCAAGTTGAAACTTTCCTTATCGTTGTATCCTTTGTATTCGAATACGCGATCAGCTTTACACACCCACTCCAGATATTCCTCTGCACCTGTGTTCTCACCGAACTCGGGTATATCCAGCTTTAGTCCTCGATCATCGTGTTGACGTCGATTATGATGAATGCTTTCATCATATGAACTAAACCCCGTCAGTTGTCCTGGTTTTCGTTCTTCTATAGACTTCTTGCCTTTCGACTCCTCGAGGAGTAACCCTATTAATGTTTCCAGTTTAGTCATACGATCTTCCATATTTTTATCTCTATCCTCCATGACCGTTCACAAACTAGAATTTGTGAAAGCCTTGCTCTGATACCACTTTGATGCGTATTATACGCAAAAACACTTGATGTAACCGAAACAACGTAAACACACGAACTGGGTTGATAACTAGCTAACAACTGAAGCTAAATTATCGAGGTAACCACCGCGAACACCTGTCCTCGGGCGATTCAACTGAATCTAGAAATTGAACAACTGTCAATTATTTAGGAAACTCCTTATATTTATCAATAAACTCTGAATAAAATTACAATATGAAGGCTATATTTATAGCCGAATCCTAGATCATAATCCTACCTAGAATCTGAAAATAATAATCCTTTCCCAACTATGAAACAAATAACAAATCCTATTCCTACTATGAAAACGAAAATCTTACCGGATTAAAAAACCCGTTAGGGAAAAACCTTGGTAAGATTGGAAACCTAATTTATTATATCCGTAGGTCCAATATGGATTTCGTCAACCCATAAGGACAACAAGGCTTGGTCTACGGCTTGGCCAATACCCTTCGTATCACCAATACCCTTCGTATCATGAGCAGCAACGCCTCTACCCCGGTAGACGATCATTCTTTGGATATCGAAGATCTTCCCCTCCCCCATCCGTCAGGTGACAAGGGGCTGATGACTTCCAAAGTGACGGTGGCTTACGGTGCCCCGGTCCCTGCCGACCCGCAAGATCCTGGGATGACCCCGGTAGGCGATGCGGTCGAAGAGCTTGTGAAAAAGATGTATGTCCCGTTATCCTATGATGCGGGGCTCGAGCCATTTGGCGGTGATATGGCATCCCGGGCTTGTATCCCCCGGTACCATTTCCTACATGGACTTACCTTCCCTTTGCCTCCGTTATACACCGAGTTTCTGAAGTACTACAACATATCCCCGGCCCAGGTGCATCCGAACGCCGTCAGCGTCACCAGGCTGGGGTGACCGGGACCGTGGACATATTCCGCAGCTTCTACTACCTATCCGCTACCTCGGTCCCCGGTGTGTTCAATGTCCTGCGTCGGAATTAAACAAAGACCATCTGCTCCGGGAGGCTTGATTCTGTGAAGAAAAGCAACTGGATGAACAACTACTTCACGTTCAATGAGGAGAAGTACCCAGTCCCGGCGTGGAATCAGCAACGGGCCGCGGAGACGAAGACTACACTTCCCCCGGCTCAGTTTCGTCAAGTGTCCGAGAGCTATCACTGAATTACTGAATTCTTCGTCAAACTGAAGGATTACCAGAGGGTGGGTGGGTTACGACGTCCCCCGGGAGGCGTATCCCGCGGAGGTGTTCACCTGCCGCCGCCTGTATGCCAAACGGAGCCTTTGTAATTTTCATTTACTGTTTGTATTATTTCTTCTGAATTCTTTTGGCTAACTGTGTTAGTTTACAACTTGTATCTTATGTATCAGCCATATCTCCCCGGCCAGCGATAGCCCCATCCGGGTCGAAGTCCAGCGAGGAGAAGGGTAAGGGTGCTTCTGAGAAGCCAAAGAAAACCAAGGCTGGGACCGAGAGAACGGTCACAGAAACAAAGAAAAGGAAATCCGGGGAAGAGAGATCTGAGGGAAAGGGCCCCGGGGCTTCCAATGCTGTCGGTCCACGGGGGTCCCCCCGATCGGAAATCACCGTCCTTTGGCGTTTGCTGTTCCTTCTTCCGGGGGCCACCCTCACAAGAAGAAGAAGACCGAGCTTCACTCCGAAGGTTCGTCCCGGGTTCCCCGGAAGGAGGAGAAGTCCACTGCTGATAGCAGCCTCGGACCTATAAAGGAGAACAAGGTTGGCTCATCTTCCCAGCCTGTTTTGCTGGATGACTCACAGGTATGTGTCTCCCTATTCTTTGCATTTTAATTCTGTGTATGGTACATTCGTTCTAAGTATTTATACTTGTGTAGGACCATGCCTCCAAGCTTTTCGGGTTCCCCGGGTTGCGAGAACTAGTCAACCAAGCTTGTGACTCCCTGTCCGATGATCTTTCCCAGGAGGTTGACCAGTTGAGGTCGCAGAATGCCTCTCTCTACAAGGAGCTGTCCGATGCTCATAAGGAGCTATCCCGCGCGAAGAAAGACGGTAATCGTGGTCAGGCCCCCGCGCAAGAAGCTCTTTGCCGGGCTTTTGTCAACCGGGTTTTCAAGAGTCATTCCTTCGAGGAAAAGATACTGGCTCTTTGTGATGTCTCCAACGAGGCAGCCCTACACGCTGCCTACACATCCATCCGGGAGTATATACCCCGGCAGAACAGGGCGACATTCCGGGAGACCTGGTATCGCCCAAAAGCGGACGATCGATTCAACTACGCAGCGGACAGGCTAATGAAAGAAGGCATCGACGGGATATCCCCCGAGGTGTTGTCTGTTTTTGAGGGGGCTCGGAGTGTCGATCCCCAGGATATCAGTGCTTATGTTGGCGATGCTGCCAAACTTGCTAAGGATAGGACGGATCCCGGCCCAGATGACTTGGCCAATCTTGCTGCCATCGAGACCCCGGTGACCTCAGAAGAAGAGGATGGAAACTATGAGGAGGAGAATGATAAATCCCCTGCCCAGGAACAGTAGTTCGAGCCGGTGCACGAGGAGGATGAAGAAGAGCAGCTATCCCCGGAGAACGGCAAGGCTCAGCAGGAAGAGCACTCTCCCCGGGACGATGATGAGGACCATGATGCTGAAGTATAATCAAGATACTTAATCCTCTGATTTCATTTTTTATGTTTTTGTTTTGTTTTGAACTGTTGTCTCCCCTGGGCTCCTCCCCTGAATCGTTCTCTTTTGTAATTCAGGGAGGGAAAAAGAGCTCCGGGGATGAGAGCGATGACTCCAATGATGTAAGAGTCTCTCTCTTTTTCATTTTCAATCATAACATTTATTCTGACTATATCAAATTTTTTGATTTACGACTATTTGCTTTTGATATGCCTTATTCAAGTTTATGCCGTATTTCAATTTTATGTCTGAATTTCCTTACTTTTGCAGCCCCGGGATGATCCCCCCGGCACAGCTCCTTCCGGGGCGATTCCGGAGTCGTGCCCCCGGTGTGTGGAGTTAGAAGAACAACTGAGTCGCTGGCAATTGGACGGCATCCAGACTCGTTATCTTTTGGTTCAGTCCAGGATCGGGTCGGTGATAGATGAGTTCCCGGATGTCACTTTGTTGGTAACCAAATTTAGGGAAATATCAAATCAATTTGGATCCCTTTCCCGGTGTCAATCCCTGGCTCGAGACCAGGTAAATGCCGTTTTGGATGCGGATAAGACCATTTCGATGCTACAAGCCGAACATGATGCCTTCAAGTCCCGCCTCAAGGAAGAGTTTGACTTGGTATGGTCCGAACTTCCGTTTTATTGCGACAAACTCAAATGGTTGGAAAGAAGGGGCGATCCCCTCAGAAGGAATCTAATGCTGGAAAGGGAGAACCGGGAACTGGCGGCCCGGAACCTAATCCTACGAGAGAATTTGGTCACCCTGCAACTTACCTATCACTTGACCGGTTTGCGTTTGGGTCGGGTTTCTCCCCCACTTTATACCAACTTTCCTCGTGAGGTCGGGGCGCTGTTAGTACGTATGTTTCGTATGGGCTGGAATGACCCCGAGTCTCGATACCGTCCTGCTTTCGAGGAAACCGCTGCTTGGTGGCAGCGTCAAAGAGAGGGGCAGTATCTCCCCCCGTCCTTGGTACTCATTCCAAGTCGAGTTTCCCTTGATTTTACTGTCGAAAGGTATCTCGGATTCCGTGTTTCGGTTGATCCGGAGGAGTCTGCCCGGAGAGTGTCTAGACTCCGCGAAGATGCTGCCAGAATTCAGGCCTTTATCGCTTCTGAAGACGCTGCTAAAGAGAAAAGCCGTTTAGCCCGGGAAAGGAGCAAGGGAAAGAGCAAAGTCGTGGCCACATAGAAGAAAAAGTCTCCCCGTACTCAAGGGCCTGTTATTATTGGAGCTCCCCGTAGGATATCATCACCTGAGATTTCGTCCTCAGATGATGATTTCGATCCATATGCCGAGGCTGGTCCATCCGGTTCTCACCCGGCTGAGGAGTCAAATGTCCCGGGGAACACTGTTACTAATAATAAGCCTTGTCATCCTGCCACTCAAGATGATCAGGGGTCTCCTATTAGTTGGGATGGTCCTCCTTCCCTTTGTTAGTTTAGTTTGCATAGTGTAAGATCTAGTGTTGTAAATTTTGTAATTATTCATCATGGATTAATGATATGTGTGTGTATGTTATTTCCCGAAACTTGTTCAAGTATTTGTTTCAACTGTCTCCCCGGGTCGCTTATTCAAGCGTGCACATGTTTTCGTCCGAGTGCTTGTTCAAGCGTTCTCGCTACTCTTGCACTAGCCCCCCGGGCGCTTGTTCAAGCGTTCCCGCTACTCTTGCAATAGCCCCCCGGGCGCTTGTTCAAGCGGCCCCGGTTCAATTATACTTAAGAAAATTTAATCTTGCAAAACAATATTACTAAGCACAGTAAATAAAATGCAAATGCGGACCACGGGAAAACCTAGGCTCAACCCTGGCCAGAGGTTCCCATGCCGCTATCCTGCTACCGTCCTAGGCATATCCCTTGCCAGAAGGGTAAATACAGAAAATAAACTAGGCATAATACCTACGTAAATTTGCAATGTTCCAGTGCCGCGGGACCTTTTTCCCGGCCTTGTCTTGCAACTCATAGCTTCCCCCGGGGTGGGCTGCCATCACCTTATAAGGCCCCTCCCAGTTGGGAGCTAACTTCCCGCTTGCAACCTGCTGGCTCTTGTCATTCCGGCGCATCACCCACTCCCCCGGGGTGAACTGCTCCTTGCGCACTCTCCTGTCGTGATATTTCTTGACCCGCTCCTTCACCCGGGCCTCGTGCAGAGCTGCTTTCTCCTGCTTCTCTTCCAGTAAGTCTAGATCCAGCAGCCGTTCATTCTGGTTTGCCTGCTCGTCCGGGTACTTCGATCGGAGACTAGGAACTCCAACTTCGGTCGGGATGACCGCCTCCGCCCCATAGACCAAGTTGTAGGGGGATTCGCCCGTGGCGGAGCTCTCCGTCGTTCTTCTTGCCCATAGAACACTTGGAAGTTCGTCAACCCAATTTCCTCTTGCTCCTTGGAGACGTTTCTTGATCCCGTTAACGAGGGTTCTGTTGGTTGCTTCAACCTGCCCGTTAGCCTGGGGGTGGTAGACCGAGGTCAGCTTCTGTTCAATCCCGTATTCCTTGCACTAGGTTTTGAAAGGATCATTCTCAAACTGTGCCCCGTTATCTGTCACTATGAACCGGGGGATTCCATAGCGGTAAATAATGTTCTTCCAGTAGAATTTTACACAAGTACTTCCCCTGATGTTGGTCAGGGGAGCAGCTTCTACCCACTTGCTGAAGTAGTCAACCGCCACTATCAGATACTTGAAGCCTCCGGGAGCCGTCGGGAAAGGGCCTACCAGGTCCAAACCCCAACGGATGAAAGGCCAGGTTCAAAATATTCCGATCATCTCCCCCTGCGGTACGTGGATCAAGGGTGCGAATTTCTGGCACTGTTCACAGGAGCGGACTGCTTTTTGGGCGTCCTCAAACAGCGTGGGCCAATAATACCCCATACACATGATCTTCCGGGCCACAGTCCGGGCCCCTTGATGACTTCCGTTGGGACCCTCATGCACTTCTTTTAAAAGGTGGCGCGCTTCCTCCCCATCTACGCACTTCAGCCAAGGTTGAAGATATCCCCTCCGGATCAGTTCCCCGTCCAACACAGCATACCGGGGGGCTTTGACCCGGATTTTCCTGGCTTTTACCTTGTCATCCGGCAGCGTTCCTTTCTCCAAATACTCCAGAAGGGGTGTGATCCAGGACTCGGTTTCTCAGACTACCACTACTTGGCTGGGTTGCTCATATCCCCGGGTGGTTATCATTTCCATGTACAGATTCCGGTCTTGATCCAGCTTGAGCTCCGACGATGCCAACTAAATTAACGCATCCGCCTTACAGTATTCCTCCTGGGGGATCTGTGTCAGCGTGACCCGGAGAAAATCCTGCATCATTAACTTCACAGCCTCCAAGTATTTCTGCAAACTTCTTTCTTTGGCCTCATACTCCCCATTGACTTGTTGGACCATAATGGCTGAGTCACTGTAGGCTTGTATCACTTTGGCACCTGTTTCTCGGGCCAGGCGTAACCCGTCAAGGAGGGCCTCATATTCGGCTTCATTGTTGGTGGTTTTGAACTCGAACTGCAGCGCATACCGATACTCCTTGCCTCCGGGACTGACCAGCACTACCCTGGCCCCGCTTCCCCCGGCATGGGAGGAGCCATCCACGTGCAATTTCAACCCCGGTTCACCTTCCTCCGGGTTTTCCACTGCGTCGTCCGCCATTTCAACCAAGAAGTCAGCCAGAACCTGCCCTTTGATAGACTTTCTCGCCTGATAAGTGATCTCATGCTCTCCCAGTTCGATCGCCCACTTCATCATCCGGCCCGATGCTTCCGGTTTCAACATCACTTGGCGAAGTGGGTGGTTTGTGAGGACTGTGATGGGGTGGCCTTGAAATTATGGACGAAGTCTCCGGGACGCGTGCATTAGTGCCAGCAGCAAACGTTCTAGTGAAGAGTAACGCGTCTCCGGTCCTTGGAGAGCCCGGCTCACAAAATACACCGGACTCTGTACCCTTCCGGACCCTCGGACTAAGGCCGCACTTGTAGCTTGATCCGTGGCTGCCAGATACAAGAACAATTCTTCCCCCGGAACTGGCTTGGACAAGGTCGAGAGTTTCCCCAAGTGCTCCTTCAACTCCTTGAACGCTTGCTCGCACTCAGGGGTCCATTCAAACTTCTTTGCTCGTCTCAAAATGTTGAAAAAAGGCAGATGTTTCTCCGCCCCCCGTAGTAGGAATCTGCTTAATGCCGCCAAGGACTCTGTTAAGCGCTGCACATCTTTAACCTTGCTCGGGGAGGGCATGCTCAGGATGGCTTCGACCTTTTCCGGGTTCACATCAATCCCCCGGTTTGACACCATATACCCCAAGAACTTGCCTGCCGCCACCCCGATGGTGCTTTTCTCCGGGCTCAGCTTCAAGTTAACCCTCCTTAACACAACGAATAGCTTCCGGAGGTCCTCCAATAAAGCGTCATGTGTCCTGCTCTTGATCACCATGTCATCCACATAGACCTCCATAATCCTCCCTAGTTGATTTTTGAACACCCGATCCACCATGCGCTGGTATGTGGCTCCTGCAATTTTGAGACCGAATGGCATTTTCCTGTAACAAAAAGTACCAAATTCAGTAATAAAAGAGGTTTTCGGCCTATCCTCCGGGGCCATGACAATCTGGTGATAACCCCGGTGCGCGTCGAAGAAAGCTAGGAGTTTATAGCCCGTTATTGCTTCCACCAGCTGATCAATGGACGGCAACGGGTAACTGTCTTTAGGGCAACACTTGTTTAAGTCTGTAAAATCGATACACATCCTCCAGGATCCGTCATGCTTTTTCACCAGAACCGGATTGGCAATCCACTCCGGGTAAGTGATCTCTTCTACCATTCCAGCGTCCAGCATCCTCTTCACCTCCGACCGGACGAATTCTACCCGATCTGCAGCCAAGGCTCTTTTCTTTAGCCTAATGGGCTTCAAATCCAGGTAGACATTCAACCAGTGTATCGCAAACTCTTCTGGTATCCCCGTCAAGTCTTCTATTCCCCACGAGAACACATCCTCATACTCCTTGAGTAACTTCCGGAGCTCCTCCTTCACGTTTGCCGGAAGATGCTTCCCGACACTCACCTTACCCCGGGATCCTACCTCCATGTCTTCCACTTCAAAAGATGCCGGGTCACCGTGCACGGCTCCCACTGTATTATCCTTCCCGGAACACTCCCCGGGCTCCGAAGCGTTTGTTCTTTCTGATCCTCCGGCCTTGGCCTCCATTATCGCGGTCAGCATGCAGCTGCGGGCGGTTGTTTGATTGCCAATAACCGAAGCAATTCCTTGATCCGTCGGGAACTTCATGGTTAAGTGGTAGGGAGAGCATATTGCCCGGGCTTGCGTCAACCTGGAATGACCTATAATCATGTTATACGGAGAGGAAGCATTTATGACCGCAAAATTACACAAGACAGTGCATCTCTTGTTAATATCCAGGTGATCAACAAGGATCACCCGTAGGGCTATAACACCTAGTGGGTGGACTGTCCGGCCCGTAAAGCCCGATAGCGGGGACAGGCATGGCTTCAAGTTCTGTCGGCCAATGTGCAATTGGTCGAAACAGTCAGCGAACATAGTCTCCACGCTGCTCCCATCATCTACAAAAACTCGCTTTATCACCACACCTTCTACCTCAGCGGAAATCACCATGGGGTCAGAGTGAGACCGCATCCTCTTCTGAAAAGGTGATTGTCTCATCATGTTTAAACCTCTTTCCCTGGATCTCCCCCGGAGGAACATACCTACTCTTGGCCTTCACCGCCGACAGTGTTTGCGCCCCGTCACCCACTATACCGTTGATCACATTTATTGTCCGGGGTGCTCCTGGTCCTGGAACTCTCGGTCTATGAGCTTGCGGGGCGGGGTTAGGAACAATGTTAGCTTCTGCCGGGCGATTGCCGCCTTGGCCTCGGTTGTTTCTCAAGTTCTGCTTCCTTCCCTGACCTGCCGGAGCAGCCACCGGGTGCGCATCTCCCGCCACACAATCCCGGAGCTGACCTCGCTCCACCAACTTTTGAATATCCGTGCGCAGGACACGACAGCCTTCTGTAGTGTGATTATAAGACTTGTGAAACTCACACCATTTCTGAGCATTTGCAGGGGCCGGGACCCCTTGTATAACCGGGGGGTCCGTGAAGAGACCCCGATGGATGGCCAGAATCTCCGTTTTTGTCTTGGAGAGTGGAGTATACGTTGGTCTCACCGCCAACGTTTGCCCCCCGGCGCAGGTGCCGCTCCCTGGACCGGGGGGCGTCTCACTGGCTCCTGGCGGACCCCCTGGTGAGGAGTCGCCCGGAGCGTGGTTGTTTGGGTTGCTGTGGCCGTGATCACCCGCTGCTCAAAGAAACCAACCGTGTTCATCCGAGTATGGCTAGCTTCATGCACAGTACAATGCATTTCCACTGTCAACTGGAGGTGGTAGAAGGTTCCCGGCATATTCTTCATTAACTCGAAGTAGAACATCTCGTCGTCTCTCAATCCGTTCACAAAGTTTCCGATTAGGGCCTTCTCATGCAAGTGCCTATCCTGGACCTTCATAGACTCAGCAATATACCGGACATAATATTGCCAAGTAGATTCCGTCTCCAACTGTCGCATAGCCAGAACCATCGCCAGGTTGACAAAGTTTGTCTTCATCGCTGCATATCGGTGTACCAGGACTGTAGCAAAATCCCAGAAAGTCTTCAGTGAACCCTGGGAAAGACTCTTGAACCAACTCAGGCAGTTACCCCGGAGGTAAGAAGGCAATAGCTTGCACTACAGCGGCTCGTCAATGTCCCGGGCACCCACGACACTGAGGTATGTGTGGAAACACTCCTCCAGATCCCCGTCACCATTGTATGTCGGAACTCCATCGGGCGCTTTAGTGCCTGTCGGCCACTTGTAGTTTAGCACCTCTGGAACCCACGGGGAATGAGGAACCATCCCCCGCCTCCCAATCAGTCTAGTCAACCGATCTTCAATGGACCCGTTGTTAAACGGGGTGTTATATCCACCGTAAAATGGTTGAGCCTGCGGGTTTAAACCGCCTGGGAACTGCTGATCCGGATACGGATGCTGTCCCGGAAGAATCTGCTGACCCGGGGGCATCTGCTGTCCCAGGGGCATCTGCTGATATCCGGGTCCTCCTCTTCCATCCTTCTCCAAGTCCACTACCTCGGGCACCTTGTTATGGGCCGCGGCCTTGGCCGCTTTCCATGCTCGAAATTCTCCAAATTCCGCAGCGTTGGTATGGATGGTTTCTGGGTCTCCGCGCTCCTCTCCCTCCGGGTATTCTTCTCCAGAATCAAAATAATCCGGTTCGGATTCACCTCCTTCCCCGAACGCCTCCTGGTCCTGCCTTTCCTTTTCTTGCCGGGCCTTCTCCCTCTGCTCCTTCTGCATCTCCCTGAGGGTACGCTCCGGCACTTTCTTCTTTCCTTGGCGCTTCTCAGCGGCCACACGGGCAGTCTCCTTGCGCGCCCGTTCCTTTTCCTCGGCCACTTTCCGCGCCTCCTGGGCAGCCGCGGCCCTCTTTGTCTTAGGGCCACCCTCTGCGTGACTAGCTTTGGCGGGGGGTTCTCCCCCTGTCTTTTTAGGCCTGCCGCGGGGCATGACGAAGCAGTGTATCCCACTGGGCGTTCCAACTGATGCTACCAGTAAACTCCGGGATACCAGCTCCGGCACAAGTAATCCTAACCCGCGGCTGCTCTCTCACCTAAATCCTGCAAAACAAAGCCCCTGGGGTCACCTGAGGGTAGACTCTCCGGCGTGATGATGAAGATTGGGCTTTGTGCAGAGGAGAGAGAATATGAAGAAATACACAAAGTATTTAAGTCTGATAGAACATACCTATTACTGTTGGTCACTCCTCTATTTATTATGGCGAGGATCAGAGAGGGTTTAGGCTAAGTGGTCCTCTTTTTGTCGCACATCTGGGGCTGCGGGGTCATTATCATGTCCTTCCTGTACCCGGGTGTGTCCAAGATAGCTGATGTCATGGGAGGACCATTGGTGGACTGGACTCTCTCTTCTCCTTTGCCGATAGGCTTATCGGGCCAGTGTATGGGCTGAGGCCCATATCACCATAAAGTAAACAAACATTAAAACATGTTTTAGTGTAAAAATTCAAGAAATTTTATATGAAAATAAAATATTTTTAATTATAAAGTTTGCAGTTCAACTACAAGGTGCATGGTATAATTTAAAACGTATAAAAACTTTCATAAAAATTCAGGAAAGTTGAGAGTTCTACAGACTTTCTCTTTTTTGAGTTTAATGAAAATTTATCCATCAAAAGAAAAAATCTCACATGACTAGTGAAATTAATGGTCAGCATTTGACTTTGGAAAAGTTTAACGCGCTTTGAAAAGACTACGAGAAAAATCGATCATGGCCGGGAAACGGAAATAAGATCTGATTACAGCAATGAAGAAATGGAATCCCAGAAAAACCCGATCATGGCTGGGAAATGGAAATAAGATCTGATTACATCAAGGAAATGGAATCCCTCCATTCTATATAAAGACCTACTTTGCCACTCCACTAATCATATTTTCTCAGTCATTTGTGAGAAATAATCAACATATTTTTCTTTTTAAAAATATGGAGTGGATGATAAAAAGGGATGAATTAGGTTCAGGTACTTTCGGAACCGCCTACCTAGCCTATTCATCATCAGGCTACTCCAATAATCCCGTCGCCATCAAAACGGCCTACTGGGACTTCTCCTTCGCCGTTGAATCCCTCCGGCGAGAGGCCGGAATGTTCAAACTTTTGGCCGGAGCTCAGAACGTGCTCCAATGCTTCGGCGAGGATGTCAGCGTGGAGAAAAACATGTTAGCTTTCAAACAGATAAGCTGAGAAGAGGAGAAAGAAGAACAATGATGTTGTGTAGAAAACTGGATTTTGATTTTCTATTCATATCATCCTTTATATACACAAACTCTGAAAGAAAAAAGGAATACGAAATAATCTACTTTTACGGAAGAAGGAAATTAAATAATCTAATTTCTACGGATGAAGGAAAGGAAAATATCTACTTCCTACGGATGCTAATTAGCATCTTTATTTTCTAGAAATAGCTGCTGAAAATAAACAAACAAGGAAAAGAAAGATGACTAGAATATCTCACATATCACCCCCGTAATCTTGTCATCACTTTATCTCTGCTACTCTGATTCTGCCCCTAAGTTCCTGAAAACGAACTCGTCCGAGAGGCTTTGTCAAGATATCATCGAGCTGAGCTTCTGTGTTGATGTAGTCGATGTCAATATCGCCCTGCTCCAGATAATCTCTAATCAAATGGTAACGTATATCAATGTGTTTACTTCGATCGTGAAACACAGGATTTCGGCTTAGATCGATTGCCGATTTGTTGTCCACCAGTAACGTTGGTGCTTGTGGCTGTTCACCTTGCATTTCACCAAGCAATCTACTAAGCCAAACACCTTGGCAAGCGGCAGTGGCAGCTGCAATATACTCTGACTCGCACGAAGAGAGTGCTACCACCCGTTGTTTCTGTGATTGCCAACTCACCGGAGATTGACCTAGGAAGAAAACTAGCCCCGTCGTGCTCTTCCTATCGTTGACGTCTCCGCCCAAATCAGCATCACTATAACCTGCCAAGAGTAAAGGTCCAGCACTTTTTCCATATGAAACTCCAAACTCTAAAGTTCCCGCCACATAGCGTAAAATATGCTTCACTGCTGCCATATGCTCAACTCTTGGCTGCTCCATGAATCGGCTAACATAACCAACTGCAAAAGTAATGTCTGGCCGAGTATGAACTAAGTACCTGAGGCATCCCACCAAGCTGTGGTAGTCTGTGGCGTCCACCGGTCTCCCGTCTCCCGTCTTGCTTAGTTTGAGTCGTGCCTCCATTGGTGCCGCGCATGGATTGCACTCTTCCAGTCCGGCCTTTTGTAAAAACTTCTTTTCATAAGATGATTGGCAAAGAGTGACCAAACCCTTCCGTTGTTGCACTTGGATGCCGAGGTAGTAACTCAGTTCGCCGAGGTCGCTCATCTCAAATAGATTCGTCATCTCCTTCTTGAACTTCGTCAGTTCTTCGATTGAAGTTCCGGTGATGATCAAGTCATCAACGTAAACTCCAAATAGCAGTTGCTCCTTCTCGTTGCTCCGGCGATATACCGCGTGCTCGGCTTCACATCGTACAAACTCCAAGTCGCGAAGACTCTTGTCAAGTTTGGCATTCCAAGCCCTCGGAGCTTGACGTAGTCCGTAGAGAGCCTTCTTAAGCCGAAGAACCTTGCCTTCGTTGCCTTGAATTTCGAAACCCGGCGGTTGCTTGACACAAACCTCCTCAATCAGATCACCGTTGAGGAACGCGGTCTTGATGTCCATGTGGTGGATTGGCCACCCGTGGTGTGCAGCGAGCGCGATCAGAACCCGCACCGTCTCCATTCGCGCAACTGGAGCGAACACTTCCTCGTAGTCCACCCCCTGCTGCGCGGTGTCCCAGTGGTAGATCGGTGAGGCGCTAAGTCTGGTTTGCCTCGATGCTTGCAAGTTCCTCTGTCATCGCCGTTCGTCATCCTTCGTCTTTCTCGGCTTCAGCTAGGCTCGTTGGTTCGTCGACTGTGAGAAGACAAAGCTCCTTATCCTCAACTTCAATCTTCTCGGTGGCGTTGAGAAGGTCCTCCATGGTTCGATACCGTCGTTGTGCCTCAACTCTGGAGGGTGGTTCCGATGCGTTTGCCGGAGGTGACACAAATTCTACGTTGGGTGGTGGTGATGCACTTGGGGTTCGTGGACTTGACACCGATACTTCACTTCTAGGCCTGCTTCTGGTGAAATTCTCATCGTCTGAACGAAGGATTTTCTGGGCTGGTTCGCTATCTACACCAAAAGAGACAAAACGGTCGAAGTTGGAACCCTCACCATGCCCGTGGTTTTGTTGCTGTGTCGATGTGGTCCAGTCCCATGCCGTGCCTTCATCAAAGACGATGTCTCGTGATACTTTTACCCGGTCTGTGGCAGGGTCGTAGACGCAGTACGCCACAGTTCCTGTTTTATACCCAAGTAGCACCATCGGCTTGCTCCGGTCCTCCAGTTTCTTCAGCCCTGGTTGCGTGCGTGGCCTTGACATGTGCGACACACCCAAACACCCGGAGATGGCTCACGCTCGGCCGGCGCCCGTGCCATGCTTTGTAGGGTGTCTTGCCGCTGACGCTCTTCGTGATTCCCCGTTTCAGAAGGTAGACCTCCGTTGTCACTGCTTCTCCCCAGAATCTCATCGGCATGCCTTTGGCCTTCAAGAGGCAACATGCCATGCTAACCACCGTTTGATTTCGTCGTTCGACCACGCCGTTTTGCTGGGGCGAGTATGGCGCCGTTGTTTGTCGATGCACACCGTGGTCGGCAAAGTACTCGCTGAGTTCTTGAGACGTGAACTCACCTCCACGATCGGTCCGCAGCGTCTTCAACTTGCACCCGCTTTGTCGTTCGGCTGCTGCCACGGTCCTTTTGATGGCTTCCGCCGCTTGATCCTTTTAGGTCAGCAAGACTATCCACATATATCTACTAAGATCATCTACCATTAGTAGAAAGTATCGTTTACCTCCAGGAGTTTGTGGCTCGATGGGTCCACACAGATCGGCGTGCACGAGCCCAAGGCGTTCGGTCGCTCGGTTCTTGGCTTGACTTGGGAACGAGCTGCGTTTCTGCTTCCCGGCCAGGCAGGCATCACACAAGCGCTCAACGTCATCGAGCAGCGGGAGTCCGTCCACCATCTTGTTCCTGGCCATGCGTCGAAGGGCCTCGAAGTTCATGTGGCCGTATCTCGCGTGTCATCGCCACCCATCCCTGCACCCATGCACTGCAAGGCACACTGGTCGTGCCAAACTCAGATGAAGGAGGTAAAGGCGCCCTTGGCCTCTTGGCACCCGCGCGAGCAAGCACCCGTCTTGATCCCGTAACGTTAGCCACCCGTGCTGGATCCTCGTGTCGTATCCGTCCTCGTCCAGCTGACCAAGGGAGATGATGCCGCTGTGGAGCCGAGGTATGTAGTACAGATCGTCCAACTTTAGGTGCTCGCCGTTCCGGCACGTAAAAAGGATCGTGCCAGTGCCTTCTATTTCCACG
The DNA here is from genome assembly GCA_948330725.1 of Sherardia arvensis. Taxonomy (NCBI): domain Eukaryota; kingdom Viridiplantae; phylum Streptophyta; class Magnoliopsida; order Gentianales; family Rubiaceae; genus Sherardia; species Sherardia arvensis. The sequence goes on from OX415244.1 coordinate 9,408,941, forward strand.
GAGGTGTCGTCTCCCAGTTTGACCGAGACTCGTACATCCTTGTCTACCTCGGAGAAGAACTCCCGTCTTCCGCACATGTGGGCACTCGCACCGGAGTCAAGGAACCATGCCGTGTCACTCTGCCCGGGCTCCTTCGTTGACCGTGCTTTAGATCGCGTCTCGTTGAGTAGGACGTGCTCCTTGGTGGCTGAGTTCCCGATCGTGAGTGAGTGAAGCCTTGCTACGAGGAGCGTCTGTTTGTCCACTTCAGCTTGCACGAGGTTGGCACGTCCCTTTCGTTCGCGCGGTGGCTCGGGGCAGTCCTTGGAGATGTGGCCAGCGTATTTGTTACAATTGTAACACTTCAAATTAGTCAAGTCTCTGTCACCGCTCACCGCCCGTTGGCTGCCGTCTCCCTTGTGGCTCGGTTTCTTCCCTTTCTGAAAACCCTTGCCTTTGCCTTTGTTCCCGGAGCTAGAGCCCCGGCCCCGTGCGATCCACTCTTGCTCTGTGAGCAAAACTTGGTTGTGGAGTTGTTCGTGGTGTTGATGGAGCACCGATCTGCTGCTGACCTGAGCCTGCCGATGAGTTCCTCCACTGTCATGCCGTTCAGATCGAGCAACGTTTCGATCAAGCAATCGATCTGGGCGTACTGGCTCGGCACCTCCCGCAAGAACTTTTGGACCACTTTGATCTCTTCTAGAGATTCACCTAAAGAACGAAGGTTATTGACGATACCTGTAATCCGCATGCCGAAGGCGTCGAGCGACTCCCCGTCCTTGAAGGAGATTTGCTCGAACTCCTTGCGTAGACGCTGTGCCGTGGCCTCACGCACTCGATCCACGCCGACTCGCATCATCCGGATTGCCTCCCAGGCTTCGTGTGCCGATGTTTTGACAGTTAGCGCTGGTACCATCTCCGGTGGCACCGCCCGAATCAAAGCTGAGAGGGCCGCCATGTCTTCCCGTTGGACGGATCTTCAACACCGGAAGTGGCCTCCCATAAACCTTGTGCTCGTAGGTTTATCTTCATCACGAGGGCCCATTCGATGTAGTTTGTTGCCGTCAACATGGGGTACACAATGTTGGCACCAAGGTTGGTACGTTCTTGGATGACACGTTCGTGGATGACAACTTCGCCGCCGTTGCCGCGTCGTGGCCTGCTGCGTCCTCATCCTCTCCGTGGTTTCGTTCGTGCCGGAGATCTCGATGCGTCCGCCATAGTATCGTCGAAACTCTTGATACCACTTGTTAGCTTTCACACAGATAAGCTGAGAAGAGGAGAAAGAAGAACAATGATGTTGTGCAGAAAACTGGATTCTACTTTTCTATTCATATCATCCTTTATATAAACAAACTCTGAAAGAAAAAAGGAATACGAAATAATCTACCTCTACGGAAGAAGGAAACTAAATAATCTAATTTCTACGGAAGAAGGAAAGGAAAATATCTACTTCCTACGGATGCTAATTAGCATCTTTATTTTCTAGATATAGCTGCAGAAAATAAACAAACAAGGAAAAGAAAGATGGCTAGAATATCTCACACAACAGGCTCTCATACAACCTGTTACTCGAATATGCTCCTCTCGGAAACCTAGAAGATCTCATCAAGAAGAAGGGCCCTGTGTCGGAGTTCCAGGCCGCGCGCTACGCAAGGATGATGCTCAGGGGGCTCGAAGAAATCCATTCCCGAGGAATTGTTCACTGCGATCTCAAGGCGGCGAATATCCTCGTCTTCCCGGGTAATGAGCTGAAGATTGCTGACTTGGGGCTTGCCAAGCTTGTCTCAGAAGGCGTGGTAAACAAGACCCCTACTTTTGAAGGGCGTTCCGGAAGGAGGTATTACAATAGAGGAACTCCGACGACTGCCTCGCCGGAATCTGTGAGGTGGAACTTTGGTGGCTGCGGCTATCATGGTGCTTGTGCAGATGTGTGGTCAATTGGCTGCATAGTTTATCAAATGTTGACCGGAAAAGAGGTCTGGAACTATCACTGCGAGCCGGAGATGTTGTATGATCAGATTCTAAACCACCCGATTCCAGTCCCGGAGAATATCTCTCAAGATGGAGTCAGTTTCTTGAACCAGATGTTGACAAGAAGTATTTCCCAAAGGCTGTCTGCAAAGGAGTTGCTGACCCATCCCTTCATCCTCAAGAACCTCGGCTTTAATCGCGTGTCGAAGATTGGAGGAAATGCGGACCAGTGGATTTCGAAAATGGACATGTTCTCAGAGAGGCTGTGCAATGGAGAGATTCCGAGGTTTTTATCTGCGCTTACGAGGCTGACAATGGAATCGGCTGCTGAAACCTATCATCAACAGAAGGCTGCAATAGGCGGCATCAGCTCTCAATTATCTCAAATATTAGTATAGCTCAATTCAATTGTTGTAAAAAAACTGGGAAGTTCCCATGTTGTTTGATCAAATTCTGTAAGAATTTCCTATATATGAAATGTTCATTTGAGTAATCTATGTGTCTATTAGTTTGTCTTTTATTTGGCTAGCTTATATGTTTCTTTATTAAAATGTCAGGCTTTCAAGTAAAATTGGTTAGAGTAGCTAAAGATATTATACATCAAATGCAAGATAAATGAATGAATAGAGAACTCAAACAAAACTTTCTGCATGTCCTGACAGCATTTGGGGAGAGTTTACGCACTAAGTGATATCTGGTATACCTTCAACTGTTTTGAATGGACTCTGATAAATAATCTGACATGATGCTTTCCTAGTAAGAAACAAAAGTCTGATGTAAATTATTAATTTATCTGAACTGCTTATAAAAATGTATTTCTCAATATATTACATGTGCTAAGGATTGTTTTGTTATTTCTTAGCGACTCTGCATGCACTATTTCAATCATGTGTAGTATATAAATGCAGTTAATTTGTGTCTTTCTCGATATCCAGTCTAATGTCGTCGTTATAGAATTTCACGACGTGTGGCGTTCCCGCTTCAAGGATTCAAGCTTCTTGAAGATCTTGGGGTTCAAGCATCGGAACTCCGGCGCTGGAATCGCTCGATTACCATGCCAGGTAGACGGTGTCGTTAGAGCCTGATCCCAAAAAATGATACACAAATAGTCGTCTCAGACTATGCATTCCAGAAATGCGAAGCATATATGTTTCCTTTGCCGCGTGGCATTTTAATTTGCAATCTATTAACTTTTTATTTATATATCCAGTTGGTATATATATCCGTATGAAATTTAAACTATAGCCTACAAATTTCTATTGTAACGTATTTTATCACTGGATTTGATACAGGAAAAAAAACATGATTTGAAAATATCAATCATGGTGGATATGAATCAACTCAGTCCAGTTCAAACTAATTCAACTCAGTTCAATTCAATTTCATTCAATAAGAAATCATTTCAGGTAAATATGCTCTTAGTAAGAAATCTTTCTGCATGTACCTCTAGCTAGGTAGGATGTGGTTTCTTCATTAAAAATCATTTATGAAATGTACTATATAGGTTGCATTAAAAGTATGACTAAAAAGTTGACAAAGATAGGTGTGCTAGATGATTTATGTTTTGGAATGAAAAATATGAATGAAATAATATATTTTGATTTAAGGATTTCATCTGTTTATAGAAATGACCAGTAATCTTATATGAAATAGGAAAGTTATGATATAATTCAATTCTTGATCAGCTTTAATCAGGGATTTTTTTAATTAATTAATCATGAAAAATAAAGACACGACACATGCATGCACATTTTTTGCACAAGAGATGTGACCATTGATTTATGAAAACAATCAATAGGTAGAATTAGGGTTGTTCTCAATTTAATTTAATGCAGTCTAGTTTATTTTTGTCACTTTTAATGATTATAATTGAATTTAAGACAGGCGATGGAATTAAGAACCAACACATGCACATAAATTGCATGAATTGTAGAACACTAAAGACGTGCAAAATAAAAATTATAGTTAGAAGAAGACTTTATTTTTATTTTTTTAACGACGTAACTGAAAGCAGTGATCCATGTCAGGTCAGGATTTGCATGAATGAAATCTTCATACAAACCGAAAACTTTTCGCACAGGTCATAAGGTGAAGAATCTAGTTGCTTATATTAGGCAAGCTATTGCATATGAGCCAAACAAGTCAGGAAAAACACTCTGGAGATGATGTTCTTCAGAGTCATCCTCTGTGACTACTGCTGAGAAATAGCCAATCTGACCAACCTCTCGAAACTAACAATTATAAAGGGTATGGAGGATGCTCACAGATAGACATAGTTGTAGATTCTCCTCCTAATCCAACAAACTGACTCCATTTTGAAGATTATTGTACTACATGGTTGTTTGAGGGTGTAGTGAGCTCATATATTTCACTCTACAGTGGTGTGGTCTAAATTTTTTTAAAAGAACTAACAGTTATAAAGAAAACATGAACTAAAAGTTAACGTGCAGTAAATGTTCATCAAAATAATAATGTGCACGTAAATTGCACGAAGATGATAATTAGTTAATTCAAAAATCAAGTTCTTTAATGTCACATATTTATTCAATAATCTTATATTTCATGCTATTTATTTGAAACCATGTTATTGAAGACAATAAAATTAAATGAACATCAAAGTTCATGTGAAAGAAAACTGAGACATCTCTGACTGCCTCCGATGGGAGATGCAAATAACGTTTAATGAGATGGATTGGGAAGTGCATACAGACTAATTATTTTCTAGACAACTTGTGGTTGTTAGATTAAACTTTTATAATGCTTTGATGCTGTGAAAGTGAGCCGGTAAACTTCTTACTGCCTCCGAGGGGAGATGCAAATAACGTTAATGAGATGACCCTGTGAGTGATTGCAAAATTAGAGTGTTAGAGAACATTTTTTGTCAGATATAGACTCATTATTAGTTTAAGGCTCTGCTTGTTTATTTGATACAGGGAGTTACTGTATTGCTATAGAATTAAATTTCCCTGTCATCCTATAAATTGTCTCCTAGTAGGAGTATTGAGAATTCACGATGTATCTTTTTGATTATTTCGGTTGGGAGGAGTCATGAATAATCCTCTTTCTTTAAATTAAAAAACAAATATGCTCCTCCTTTCCTATGTGAGAGAGAGACTTTGTGTGAAAATAATTTGCATGATTTTGACGCAAATATATAATTGTTGGAGAAATAGAGAGTAAATGCGTGTTAATGCAACATATATATATATATATGTGTGTATATATATGTATGTATATATGTATATATATGTGTATATATATGTATGTATATATGTATATATATATATATGTATGTATATATATATATGTATGTATGTGTATATATATGTATGTATGTATGTATGTATGTATACTCAGACTATATCCATATGCACAAATAATCCAATAGTGCCTATGATACACTTGATTATTAGAGTACACAGTTCTGCATGGAAAAATACATATGTGCCTATATATTTAAAGAATCCTAGTTTTCACATTTCAAACAGGAGAGTGAGATCAGATGCTCTGATGTCATGGAAACTACCACCTATTAACAGTGTTAAATTGAATTATGATGGTTCTTGGTTGAGAAATGGAATTGCAGGTGAAGGCTTTATCATTAGGGATTGCAATGGTAAAACAATTCTGGCTAAAGCACAACCAGTGCAGCTTGAAGCTGAGACTAAGGCACTAGCTATTGGATTGGAGGCTGCATATTTTGGGGGATCACCTGACTATATATATTGAAGTTGACTCTCTAGTCTTGTTGAAGATCATTAGAAAGGAACATCAGGTCCCCTGGAAGCTTACAGCACTGATCAGGTCAATTTGGTCTCTAGAAAGTGAGCTATTATTAACTTTTTCTCATATCTTTAGAGAGGCAAATTCAGTGGCTGACTCTTTGTCAAAATTAGCTACCTCATCACAAAACACACATATTTTCTCACAACAGAATTTGCCTAGAAAGATAAAAGGTCTTGTGGCTCTTGACTGTAGGGAAACTCCCTACTTGAGAGTTAGACCTTAATTGTATCAGATAATGCTGGTTACTCTTCTGATTGCAGGAAAGGAAGCTACAAGCTGTGAAAGTATAAAGCTAAGGTGGAGACAGAAAGCTAAGAGTGAAACATAAAACCAACAAGGAGTCATCATTTCATATATATGATCTTAGAGTGGAGCTTGTTAAGCATTAAATAGCCTTTAAGCACGTCAGAATCAGCAAAATTTGAATGGAAAATGTTGGAAGCATGTAATCTCAACTGAAACTAGTAATGGATAAGAAGGCATAAAAAATAGAGAGAAAAACCTATTACATGGCAACATGAACATCGTTTCGACCTTTCCGGTGAAGAAAGCCGATCAACCGCCGGAATGATTACCGCCGCTCCACCGCTGCCTCTGCCACTGACGACTTGATTCAGCTCCGCTACAGCTAATCAACCTAAATTGGGAGCGGGCAAGTGAATAGGGGAATTTCAATTCCGGGCCCCCTAAGAAAAGCCTTTCTATTTTTAATACCGCGATTCAAACTCGAACTATTAAAATATTAAAAGGAGTACTTAATTTTTTATGCTCATTAAAATGTGAATTTGGGATATAATTATATGCTTAATATTCGAGTTGTGCATTATTTAATCATTAATTAATTTTTACTTAAATTGTAACAATGCACGAATATGAATAAAGAAATGTACATTTAACATTGACAAAATACACACAAAAGAAATGGGCAAAGTTGTAAGTTTGTACAATATTATGAATCAAACTCTGCTGGTTTAAATGATTTGATTTACTAAATCGATCATATGCCTGTGTAAGCAAATGATCTATGTGCTCATTTATTATGGTTTCAATATGGCCTTTAAATGTTGTTTCTGTCGGAACTTTGACTCTTTAAATAATTATTTCAACAGATGTCATATTGCATGCAGTCTGGTCAGGAATAAACTCTTTCATTCATATTCAAACTCCATCTTTTAACACATTTTAGAATATAATTTGCTATTACCCTATCATACCTAGCTTGATTCCTATCCATACTAATCTCATTCACAATTTTGCTCTACTCACATGTTGGTGCCTATGGAAATCTAGAAATGGCTTTAGTTTTGAAAATATCAAACCGGTGATTGGACATATTGTACAAGAGGTTAAATCCATGTCTATCATTCATTTGCTGCAAAACCTTTTTTCATCAGTTCCAATTTTGAGCTTGTTTCAAATGGATATTTTCCTATATAGTTGAAACCCAACATTGTCAAGGTGAAGTGGATTAAACCTATGGAAGGCATCAAACTGAATTTTGATGCTTCCTGGAAGTCATAGTCCAAAGAGGCTGGACTTGGTTTGATCACTAGAGATATAAATGGGAATTTTATTAGTGCACTGTGCATTTACACTCATGTAAACTCCTCTTTACATTCTGAAATACTTCCTATTGGCGTAACTCTGTCTACTTGCACACCTCCTCTCATCATAGAATTCTCATTGAATCAGACTGCTCAGAGGTCATTAGAATGATTAGTAATCCGAGCCATGCACATTGGAGTCTCTTTAATCTAGTGGATGAAATTCACCAGTCCTTATATAGTGTAGTTTTATCACACTCCCCAAGAGAAACAAATTATGTTGCTGATTCTCTAGCTAAACATATCTCTGTCCATAAATATAGTTTCATTTTTTTGTCTGTTTCTCACATGCCTACCATGTCTAGGGGTATTTATAATCTTGATAAGGTAGATCAGCTGCTACGTACTCTCATTGGATTTGTCTTGTCTCTATTGCATGTTCAATGGATCGAGATTTTAACATTGCTGCAACAGTGACCAGCGCTACTGAGCCTACATCACAACACAGAAACCTACTTCTCTCTCAAAGCTGAGCTGCATCCAAAGTTTATATATTCAAGATGCTTTTAATTTACTGATCTTAACATATCTAGTTTTGAGAAATTATAAAACTCTTGGTGCCGCATTGTGTTTTGAGTTTTCAATTCACTAATAGGTTTTGAATCTTCTATAATGATCCCTACTGATATCATCATATCTACACTATATAAATATAGATAAGTGTATTTTTTTGGAACATTATTATGCTTCAAGGCCACTATGTGATCGCCAATGTTTCTTTTCTCTTTCCCCTGTCACTATTTGTAGTGATATGTATAACTCTAGCAAAGATTCGATTTTGGCATGATTTTTAAGATTGGGAGCCTAATTTAATTCCCTCCATCTCTCAATATGTTTAACATTAGAAAAAATATGATCTATGCGTTCGTGCATAGCGTATTGGTGTCTATAAACATGATGGGTACCTTTTATGAAAATAATTAAAATTTAAATAAATATAATATGACAAATTGCATATTACAAAATTCATATCAACTAGCTAGTGGCTAGATATTTTAATATAAATAAATAAAAAATATAAACATTACTAAATTAAATTAAACAAAACCGAGTAAATGGATAAGTCTAAGGAGTGGAAAATTAACCGTCGGACATATGGATGGAAAAGTCAAGTAAAAAAATCCGAGTTAAACCAGGATACACAACCTATTCCAAGCACGAAACGGACCTAGAATCCGGCAACCGATAGGAAAAGGAACAACACCATTTTCCTTGTAAACAAGTATATATATACTACCCACTGATGCATTCTCATCATTATTTCTCACTCTTAAATAATAAGGATGACTAAAGATATGAATTGATGGAAGAAGGTGCACGAATTAGGCTCAGGGAGTTATAGCACCGTGTGGCTTATTCCTCCGGTGATCCCATTGCCGTCAAATCGGCCTACTGGGAAGACACCTTTGCCATCGAATTGCTTGAGAGGGAGGCTCAAATACTTTACTATCTAGCCGGAGCACCGAACATCGTCCAGTGCCTTGGTAACGATACGTGCGTGGAGGACAATAAATATACCTACAATCTCCTTCTCGAGTATGCCCCTTTTGGAGATCTCGAAGATCTCATCAACAAACATGGCCCGATGTCGGAGCCAATGGTCGCGTGCTACACGAGCATGATCCTCAGAGGGATAGATGAAATGCATTCTCGGGAAATCGTTCATTGTGATTTGAAACCGGCTAATATCCTCGTCTTCCAAGGTCGTCACGGTGACATCATCAATGAGCTCAAAATAGCTGATTTAGGGCTTGCAAAGTGGGTCTCGGAAGGGGTGATAAACAATGCCCCAATATGGGAGGGATCGGGAAAGAGATATTACAACCGCGGGACGGCCACAACGGCTTCGCCTGAATCGGTTAGGTGGGGTACTTTTGGCGACTGTGACTACCATGGTCGCGCCGATATCTGGTTGATAGGATTCATAGTGTATCAGATATTGACCAAACAGGATATCTGGAATTTTAACGGAAATATGGAGAGATTGTATGATCGGATTCTGAATGATCCGATTCCAATTCCGGTAACTCTCTCTCCGGATGGGATCAAGTTCTTGGAGAAGTGCTTGACGAGAGATAAGACTCTTAGGAGATCTGCCAAGCTGTTGTTGAAGCATCCATGGATTGTTAAGAACCTGCAGATTATGTCTGAGACTTTTGGCATTAATGTCCTGGCTCAAAATGATAAGGCACCGCGCACTTGGATTTCCGGAATGAATCTCTTTTCAGATAGGATGAATGATGGACAGCTCTCGAGCGAATGGTGCTCGACATTGATTTCGAATCCGGTTGCATCTTGTTATCATGAAAATCAGTTGTCAGCCTCAAGTTCTAATATGATTGCATAGGATTAGTTGAGGGAGATGTGTAAACTAATTAGAAGGAAGATCTATTATGATTTTTCTTGTTTGGATAAATTTCATAAGATTTCCCCTACATGTATAAAACTTTGTTGAGATTGTTATAATTTGATACCACTATATTCCTGCCTATTCTTTACACTTTTCAGTCAATTTTTTTAGGATATGTTTGATCATAAATTGTTCAAATAGTATATGTTTAATATTATTATCATTTGAGATATTGCTAGATTTACAATGCACATTATTTTTAAGTTATTAAAAAAATTATATATATTATAAATGTAAAAGAAGTTATTATTGGTCATTCATAACTTGAAATAAATTGATTTTTAATGAAGAATGTTTTGGGATGAAGTTGTGTTTTAGTTTATCTTTGCTCGATTGTTGGGAGAATGTTAGTCCAGCCCAAATCCGTATATTTTATGGAAAAGGAATTATCTCCTTTATATATTTGGAAAAGAATAAAGAAAAGTATATAAAGAGGTTTAGGGGTTTCTTGTGTATACGTGAGACAAAATACAAGAATACAGAGAGAGGAAAAATAAGGGTTTTAGAGGAGTTGGAAAAATCCCGTTTTTTGTGAGCAGTTCTGTTTTGGAGATCTGATCGAGGGGCAAACGTAGTCTGATTTTGCTGAAATTTTGTCAGCATGTTCGTGACTCTTGAGAATTCATTCTGAACGGTTGGATCGTCAGTTTGTGCTCTGGTTTGGGAGTTATAGCAGTTCGAAGTGCAGCCTTATTATTTGGTGATATCTTGCACCTTTTATCCTCTTGTTCTTATTGATGATGCTTGTGGTAGGTTGTAACCCTTTGTAGACTGATTGGGGTTTGTTTCCCTCATTTTATCATAATAAGAGAGATTAGGTGGACGCCTCCAGTCCCGTGGTTTTTACTCTTCACACCGAAAAGGTTTTCCACGTATAAATCGTTGTGTTCTTTGTCTTTTTTTTCCGTTGGCTGGTTTTATGTATCTTCATCGCTGGTAGTTTTTGTGATTGCGTTTAGAATATTGGTTGGTTGTTTTTCCGTGTCCTTGTTGTGGTGTTTTTGAGTTTTATCTCTTCCGCTGCGCCCCAACAATTGGTATCTAGAGCTTTGGTTCACTTTGGCATAATCATGGATTCTGGTGGAAGTGGTTCTATGATTAAGTTGACATCAACCAACTATTCTATTTGGAAACCTATGATGGAAGATTTCTTGTATTGCAAGGACTTGTATGATCCGATTGCAGTGACTGTTGCTGCAGACAACAGTAGTACATCCAAGCCTACTAAACCGGAAAAAATGTCTGATCCTGACTGGGTCAAGTTGAAGAGGAAACCTTTGGGGACTATCAGACAGTGGATTGATATCAGCATATTCAATCATGTCTCTCAAGAGTCTGACCCATATGTTTTGTGGAAGAAACTGGAAGGTCTTTATGAAAGGAAGACCGCTCATAATAAGGCTTCTTTGATCAAGAAACTTGTTAATTTGAAGTTGAAAGATGGTAAGTCTGTGTCTGAGCATTTGAGTGACTTCCAGGATATTATTAACAAGCTTATTACTATGAAGATAAATCTTGATGCTGAACTGCAAGCTTTATTTTTGTTGAGCTCTTTGCCTGATAGCTGGGAGACTTTGGTGGTGACGCTTAGTAACTCTGCTCCGGATGGTGTTCTTTCTGTGGATGTTATCAAGGATAGCATGTTTAATGAAGAACTACGTAGAAGGAAGATGGGAGTTGATCAATCGCAGACGCTTGTAGTTGAAACTCTTGGTCGTGGAAGAAGCAAGAGTAGAGGTCTGAAAGGGCGTGGCAAGTCGAAGAACGTACAGGTCTAAGTCCCGAGATGGGAAAGAGCCATTTACTTGTCACTATTGCAGCAAGCCTGGTCACATAGCAAAGCATTGCTACAGGAGGAAGAAAGAGCAAGGGAAGAAGAACGCTTCATCTAATGATGGAGGTGATAAATCTACTGCAGCGGTTGTTTCTGATGATGATGATGAAGGAGTGTCTCTGGTTTGTTCTGCTGGAGAGTGTCATCATGTCGATGGTTCAGATACTGAATGGTTAATCGATTCAGGAGTTTCTTTTCACTGTGTATTCAAAGAGGAGTACTTTATGAACTACCAAGCTGGAAGTTTTGGTAGTGTGAAAATGGGAAACAAAAGCACTGCAGATGTTATTGGTAAAGGCGACATTCATGTGAGGACAAGTGTTGGTTGCCAGCTGATTTTGAAGAACGTGCGCCATGTACCTGATTTGCGCCTTAACCTGTTATCAGCTAGTACACTTGATCGTGAAGGATACCATCACTTCTTTGGAGATAGTAAGTGGAGGTTGTCTAAGGGCTCAATCATTACTGCTCGGGGTGATTTATGTTGCAGTCTCTACAAGACGTATTTGACTATTTGTCATGATGAGTTGAATGTCGTTGAAGATAAGAGTTCTCCGAATTTATGGCATCGAAGGTTGGGACACATGAGTGATAAAGGGCTGAAACTTCTAGCAGGTAAATCTTATATTCATGTGGATTCTAGTGTTTCTCTTAACCCTTGTGATCACTGTTTAGCTGGAAAACAACATAGAGTTTCTTTCTCTGGTAAATCTACTAAGAGAGAAGAAAAGTTGGAGTTGATTCACTCTGACGTGTGTGGTCCTTTGGATGTTGAGTCACTTGGTGGAAATCGTTATTTTGTGACTTTTATTGATGATGCTACTCGGAAGACTTGGGTGTATATGATGAAAACCAAAGGAGAAGTGTTTGAAATTTTTATAAAATTTCATGCCATGGTTGAAAGGGAGGCGGAGAAAAAGCTTAAATGTCTTCGTTCCGATAATGGTGGAGAGTACACTTCTAATGAGTTTAGAAATTATTGTATGGAGCACGGTATTAGGCATGAGAAGACGGTGCCTGGAACTCCGCAACACAATGGTACTGCTGAAAGGATGAATAGGACCATTGTTGAGAAGGTTAGATGCATGCTGAAAATGTCTACTCTTCCTAAGTCATTTTGGGCTGAGCGGTTCAATGTGCTGTTTATTTGATTAATCGATCTCCATCGATTCCTTTGGGTTATGAAATTCCCAAGAGAGCTTGGAAGGGGCGTGATCCTTCTTATAAGCATCTTAGAGTGTTTGGATGCAAGGCATATGCACATGTGCCTAAGGAGGAAAGATCGAAGCTTGATTCGAAGACCAATCCTTGTGTGTTTGTTGGATATGGTGATGAAGAGTACGGTTTTAGAATCTATGATCCCAAGAAGAAGACAGTTGTACGAAGTAGAGATTTGGTGTTTTTTGAGCACGAAATTGGTGCTGATCTTCTGAGTACCAGGTACAACTCTAACTCAGATTTGTACACTGATGTTTCTGCTACTTCTAGTCCTGTTAATCAGCCACCGACTGAGAATGTTGAAGACGTTCAACATGAGGCTGATGCACCTGAAGGTGGTGACGAAGTTCCTCAGAATGAGGATGAAGGGATTCATGAGTAGGGGGAGCAACCTACCCCTGAAGTACCGCAAGAGCAGCTTCGAAGGTCCAGTAGAGGACGTATTCCGAATACGAAATATTCGCCTGATCAGTATATTCTTGTTACCGCGGATGACTTGAGAAACCGCTGGGTTTTTAAACTCAAGAAAGATGGTGATAAGGTTGTGAAGTACAAGGCCAGGTTGGTGGTCAAAGGATGCAACCAGAAGAAAGGCGTCGATTATGGCGAGATCTTCTCACCGGTCGTCAAGATGACTTCGATTCGTATTGTGCTGGGTTTGGCTGCTAGACTTAACCTGGAACTGGAGCAACTTGATGTGAAAACTGCGTTCTTGCATGGCGATTTGCAAGAGGAAATTTATATGATGCAGCCTAATGGTTTTGAAGTTAAGGGGAAGGAGAATCATGTTTGCAAGCTGAAGAAGAGTCTTTATGGGCTTAAACAAACACCTAGGCAGTGGTATCTGAAATTTGATTCGTTTATGAAGAGCACTGGCTACAAACGAACTCAAGCTAATCCTTGTGTCTATTTCAGAAAGTTCCCCGGAGGTAACTTCATTATTCTGCTTTTATATGTTGATGACATGTTGATTGTTATATATATGTTGCTTTTATATGTTCAAGGAAAGGACCAACCCTTCATCAATATCCATATAGGAAACCTAACTAGCTAGACATTAAAATTTTCTCCTATATATAAACCCCTCTAATGCAACACAAAATTCTCATCTCACTTATTCATACCCCGAGAGACACACAGACAAAAATGGAGTTGCTGAGAAAGAAGGAATGCTGGAAAAAGGTGGAAGATTTAGGGTCAGGGACTTGCGGTAGAGTCTACCTAGCTTACTCATCGGGATCCTCAAAAACTTCGATCGCCGTGAAATCCGCCTACTTCAGCAACATGGCCGTGAGATCGCTCCTGAGAGAGGCGAAGATCCTCCGCCAACTGGCCGGAGCTCCGAACATCGTCGACTGCATTGGCGAGGATCGCAGCGTGGAGGACCACGCTCCGACGTACAACCTCCTCCTCGAGCACGCACCACTCGGGAGCCTCCACGATGTCATGAAGAAAGCAGGCCCCATGTCGGAGGTCCAAGTGGCGTGCCACGCAAGCATGATCCTCACCGGCATCGCCGCGATCCACTCCCGGGGAGTGGTTCACGGCGATCTCAAGCCCGGTAATATCCTCGCATTCCCGGGCCCGCACGAGGTGATACCCGGGCTTAAGATCGCCGATTTCGGGCTTTCCAAGTTCGTTTCTCCGGAATCTATATTATGTGGAGACGACACCGGTTTTAACTCCGACGTAGGAGCGATCGGAAGCATAGTGTACGAGATGATGGTCGAAGAAAGCGTGTGGAAGGGCAATGGGAATCTTGGGGGAATCTTAAATCAGCTTCAGAGTTGGAGCTTTGCGAGCCTGGACTTGCCTGAGAAGATGGTTTCCCGAGTCGGGAAGGATTTCTTGTTCCGATGTCTGAACAAGAATGCCAAGTGCACTTGGTCTGCTAAGGATCTGCTGATACATCCGTTTATTGTGGAAAATCTGAGGATCATGTCTGAGATTTATGGAGTTGATGTGACTCAGTTCGGACAGACTTCGAGGAATGCGTGCATTTGGGTTCAGGAACGTGATCTGTTTTCTGATAGTGTGATGGAGCCATCTGCATCTTCTAGTTACATGAATGCGACGATCGGGTCCGGCTATCAACCTCAGATATGTTGCTCGGACATGGCAGTTTAGTGGTGTGTCCCCTTGTCGGATATGTGTCGTGTCGTGTGTCGTGTCGGATATGTGTCGTGATATAGCTATGTGTCGTGTCGGATATGTGTCGTGATATAGCTATGTGTCGGATATGTGTCAGACACGACACGACACAAAACGGTTTAGTGCTATTTTGTCTGTATTGCTTTAAAAATTCCATGTCCAGTGTCGGATATTAGAATAAGATATATGTGTCCGTGTCCGAGTAACATAGAACCTCAGCTAGTTTGAATAGATCATGAAGAGATTGAATTGTTTCAATGTTGTTTGTATCAGTTTGATAAGACCAGCTGAAATGTATAGAGAAATTTGAGGTTCATCATGCAAGAGTCTTGGTTGTTTCAAATAATGTCTTAATTAGTTCAATATAGTCTCATTTTGAGATTTTGCTTGTTTACAAATTTTTTTTTATTTTTCAGTAATCAAATAATAGCACATTCAGAATAATTACAATATGGACAGTTTATTTTGGAATATCAATAATTTTTTATACCAATATTGTCAATATATTTGATATAATATCATTTTTAGTTCACCTGAATGGTACCTGAATCGACATGCCAGAATCCAAAGCCAAAGTTTGTGAACCTCTCATCAAGCAATGCAGCTTCATATTCTGCTTTCCTGGCAATGTTCAGAAAAACTTTTTCTAGAGTTGTAAGACCTGCTCATCAGAACTCCAAAGTATGGACTAGGGTATAGACCTACTTATCAGCAGCAGAGAAGCATATCTCAACTACGATGGGAGGAAATGTGTAACTATTGCCGACGACCAAGGCACTACAAGAGACGCTGCTTTCAACTTTTGAGAGATTTGATGCAAAGACCAACAAATGGAGCACGTTACAACATAGGAGAATGTTACAACATGGTGCAACCAGAAAGGTTTCAGCATTCAAAAAAGGTATGGGTTCTTAAAACCAACTACTGCTATGCTGTACATATCTGTTATAGCTCATATGCCAGAGATGCTTGGTGCTTCGATAGTGGTTTTTCTAGACATATGACATGTACTCCTGAGTTGTTGAGCAATATTGTTCCCTGGACTGGAACAGTGAGATTTGGAGATGGGAAGAAATGTAGGATAACTGGAAAGGGGGGTTACAAGTCAAGAACTTTCCAGTATTTCAAGACGTACTTCTTGTGGATGGACTAAAGGAAAATTTGCTAAGTATTAGCCATCTGTGTGATAACAAATTAACAGTTTTATTTGATGATAAAGTGTGTACAGTCAGAAAGGATGATAGGGGTGTCCTTATTGGCACTCAATCGTCAGACAACTGCTACATTCTGGATGATTCTGTAAGCTGCCTCAAAGTTAGTGTTGACGACAATATTTTATGGCACAAGAAGTTTGGCCATGCGAACCTGAAGACACTGTCTAAGGTGACCAGGCTTGAAGAAATAAGAGGAGTACCACTACTGTCCTACACAAAGGAGTTGACCAGTCCACCATGCCACGAAGGTAAACAGGTCAGGTCACCACATTCTAAACTCCATGAGATTACTACTTCTTATGGTCTTGAATTGCTTCATATGGACTTAATGGGACCAATCAGTCCAACTAATGTTTCGGGAAAGAAATATATCTTTGTGTGTAGATGATTTTACAGGTATACTTGGGTGGAATTCTTGAAGGAAAAATCCGATGCAGTGAGCATTATAATTAAGCTCATCACCCAAGTCAACACAGAAAGATCACATGATGGTCTTAAAGTTGTTCGATTAAGGAGTGACCATGGGAGGGAATTTGCTAACTCAACAATGACGGACTTCTGTACAAAACTTGGAATCAAGCATGAGTTCTCTGCCCCAATCACACCACAGCAAAATGGTATTGTTGAACGCAAGAATAGGACACTCATCAACATATCGAGAGCTATGATGGCAGAAAATGATACTCCCAGGAAATGGTGGCCTGAGGCAGTTCATACTGCTTGTTATACCATAAACCGAGTCTATCTCCGCCCATTCACTCAGAAAACTGCCTATGAACTTTGGAAAGGAAGGAAGCCAAATGTCTCTTACTTTCATGTATTCGGGAGTGCATGCTACATTCTCAGAGATCGTGAGCCTCTCGGTAAGTTTGATAAAAGGGCTGATGTTGGTATTTTTCTTGGTTATTCTCCAAATAGCAGGGCGTACAGGGTTTTCAATAATCGTACAAATGTCATGATGGAGTCCAACAATGTGGTCGTTTAAGATCTGAAGGACTTCAGCAGTGGAATTCTACTTGAAGATGAACCTGATCTGTCAATCAGTTCAGATATTGATTCATCTCTGCCTGATGTTACAACATTGTCGGATGTTACAACATCGTCTGATGTTACAACACCACCTGAAGTTACCACAGTTCCTGAAGTTACCACTGTAACTGATGTTACAACATCTGATACATCTGCACCTGTAAACTCTCCACCTAACACATACAATCTGAGGCAAAAAGAACGGAAGGGCTACGCCAAAATGAATGTTGGAATGCATGTGTTGCAATGCTTTCTCTCCTCCATAGAGCCCAAGAATCACAAGGAAGCATTGAATGATGAGTACTGGATTTCAGCCATGCAAGAGGAACTGGAGCAGTTCACTAGGAGTGATGTATGGTATCTTGTTCCACGACCTCCAGGAGTCAATGTCATTGGTACTATGTGGATTTTCAAGAACAAGTCTGATGGAGATGGTAATATCACCGTTAACAAGGCCAGACTTGTAGCTCAAGGGTATACTCAAGTTGAAGGTGTTGACATTGATGCAACCTTTGCTCCAGTTGCAAGGTTAGAATCTGTCTGTTTCGTGCTTGCTATGTCGTGTATTATGAAATTTAAGTTGTTTCAGATGGATGTCAAGAGTACATTCTTGAATGGCATTGTCAATGAAGAAGTGTATGTTGAACAACCCAAGGGTTTTGAAGATCCCTATCTCCTTGATCACTTTTACAGACAAAAAAGGCGTTATATGGTTTTAAGCAAGCTCCCAGGTCTTGGTATGAGCGTCTCACCCAATTTCTTCTGCAGAAAGGCTATCGACGAGGGGGAGTAGACCGGACGCTCTTTGTGTTTAAACATGATAAACATATATATTCTGCTTGCCCAAATTTATGTAGATGATATTATTTTTGGGTCAACATCTCAAAAGTTCGTTGATAACTTTATAGAGATAATGAAGAGTGAGTTTGAAATGAGTATGGTTGGTGAGCTGTCTTATTTTCTAGGGCTCCAAGTCAAACAACACAACGAAGGTATCTTCATTAATAAAACCAAGTACATTTTAAATTTGGTTAAGAGATTTGGGATGGATGATTCTAAGAGTATGCGAACTCCCACTACTACAAAGGGGTAGATGCAAGACACATATTTAAGGTGTTTAAGCCAAATGCGTTTTTTTACGCCTTGATTGAAGGTAGCGATCTCGCTACAATGTCTAGCTAGCAAAAAAAATTACATTCAAGACGGAAAGAAGCAGTTAAAGGCGGAAATGGGTTTTGACGTTAAAAAATACTTGACCAAGGCGGAAAAAATGTATCCGCCTTAAATTGAATTGCTTGTTGCGATCCCGTAACCGTTGTAGTATAATAAACGTGTCGGTAACGATGTCGTAGGTTAGCTCGTTAGTCGTAGGTTTGTGCGTTGCGATCTCGTAAGCTTTGCTAAATCCTAATTTTAGCAGGCGAGGATATGGGAGATGTCGTAACTGGGACGCTAGTATATTGCGTTTGATGTTACGGTATCGCTTCTGTGAACGTAAAATTTGTCATTGTTCAATGTACAGTGCATGTGAGGGTGATTGAAATGTTACGAGTTCGCTGGCTATTCAAAGTTGTTAGCGACGTATTAGCGACTTCGCAAGAGCGTATGGGTCACATATTTAAGCTGAACTGGCCGTTCTAACTCCAAAAACAAAAACTTTAAAAGGGTCTAAACAGGTGGGTATTGAAGGGTGATCAGTTGAAGTGTTCTCGGAGGTCTCATTGTTCCCGTGTTGGTGTAGGTAAGGTTTAACTTGCGTAATGTACTGGCTTGTCTCTTAATTTTGGTTGATTTTATGCATAATTTTTGGTTGCATTTTGGTTTATCTTGGTTGTTTTGTTAATGCAGTGTGTAGTTTATGTGTTGATCATCTAAAGTTAGTGGGTTAGTAGTATTGTGTAGCTATTTGTCTGATTTGTGAATTATGGATTGCGAAAGAATAATGAAGGAGAATGCTCGATTATCGAAGGAGTACTTAGATTTGGTTGAACATTTCTTAGATGTTGGGTTGCGACATTGTAGACAGAACAACATAGGAGGGGTTAGATGTCCATGCAACAAGTGTAGAAACAACGCCATATTTGAAGATATTGCTGTAGTGCGTGAACATTTATTTTGTACAGGTTTTGACAAATCCTACACAGAATGGGTTTGGCATGGGGAAGACCATTATGGAAGTGACCAGGTGGAGATGGAGGAGGGAAGCGCCGAGGAAATCCTGCAGTATAATGAACAACTTTCAGATATGTGTGACGATGTTGTTATGGAGTTTGTTGGGAAGAAAAGTATGTTGGAGGCAATGTATGACGATAAAAAGACAAGCTTATATGTTGGGGCTAGGCATTCTAGACTGGGAGCAACATTGTTGTTAATGAACCTAAAGGCAATTCATGGTATTTCTGATAAAGGAATGACGGAATTGCTAGAGTTGGTTAAAGAGTTACTTCCTCAGGACAACTTATGTCCTGACAGGGTTTATGCTGCGCGGAAGATATTGTGTCCTATGGGCATGGAGTTTACTAAGATTCACGCATGCCCGAATGATTGTATGTTGTATAGGGGGATTGTTGATTCTTTGAGGGATGATTGCAAGGTATGCGGTGAGTCTAGATGGAAAAAGAAGGAGGGAAAGATCGAGGCATGTAGAGAAACAGTGACAACATCGACAAAGCAAGGTCCTGCTAAGGTGATGTGGTACATGCCCTTGAAACCGAGATTGACGAAACCGAGATTGACGCGTTTGTATGCCAATCCAGTTGATGCAAAATTTTTAACATGGCATGCCGATAGGGTTCGAGAGGAAGATGATGATATTATATCTCACGCTTCTGATGGTGATCAGTGGAAGAAGATGGATGCTATGTACCCAGAATTTGCTGACGAACCTAGACACGTGCGCTTAGGACTATCTACTGACGGAATGAACCCTTTCGGGAACATGTCCAGCACCCACAGTTCATGACCAGTGATGCTTGTTATTTATAATCTACCTTCATGGTTGATGATGAAACGAAAGTATGTGCTTTTGAACACTATGATCTCGGGGCCTAAGCAGCCTGGTAATGACATTGATGTATATCTAGCGCCTCTTGTGAGGAGTTGGAATCCTTATTTAAGCATGGGATTCATATTCCTAACGGAAGTCGAGGGGACGCGAAATTCAAACTTAAAGCCATGCTGATGTGGAGCATCAATGATTTCCCTGCGCTGGGTAACCTTGGAGGGTGTTCTGTGAAAGGTCATTTTGCATGTCCAGTATGTGAGAGCAATACCAGCCATTGTCAATTAAAGCACGGTGGTAAGCCTGTGTATCTAGGTCATAGACGATTCCTTCCTAAATGTCATCCGTGGAGGAGTGCTAAGAAGTGGTTTAACGGTCAGGAAGAGCATGGTGTTGCCCCTGTCCCATTATCAGGTTCTGAAATATTTGCAAAAGTATCAGGTATGGAGAACGTGCTGGGAAAGGGAAAAAAGAAAAGCACTCAAACTACGATATGGAAGAAATGTTCGATATTTTTCAAACTCGGTTATTGGGAGCACTTGGATGTGCGCCACTGTCTAGATGTCATGCATATAGAAAAGAATGTATGTGAAGCTTTGGTTGGGACGCTTTTGAATACACCGGAAAAGAGTAAGGATGGATTGAAAACTAGAAAGGATCTAGTTAATCTTGGCATAAGGACGTCACTTGCTCCCGTGCAAGAAGAAGTAGGCACGACATACTTACCACCTGCTTGTTATTCCTTGTCATCTGAGGAGAATGAGAGTTTTTGTAAGACTTTGAAATCAGTGAAGGTGCCTTCTAAATATAGTTCTAATATTAGTAGTGTGTATCTACTGCTGAGCTGAAATTGGTGGGAATGAAGTCGCACGATTGCCACAATCTGATGCAGGATTTGAACGTAATTTCTCTGAGAGGTTGCTTGTCTTCTCACGTTGGAGACGCGGTTGCAAGGCTCTGTTATTTTTTTAAACAGATATGTCACAAGAAAGTGAGTCGGCGTAAGTTGGATGAATTGCAGGATATGGTAATTGAAGTATTGTGCAGGCTAGAGATGTATTTTCCCCCTTCCTTTTTTGACATAATGATTCATTTGATAGTTCATTTGGTGCGGGAGGTGAAGCTGTGCAGACCGGTATACTTGAGATGGATGTATCCATTCGAGCGGTACATGAGCATATTCAAGCATTTTGTTAAGAATCGTTACCGACCAGATGCCAGTATAGTGCAGCGATATGTCGCGGAAGAGGTAATAGAATTTTGTACCAAATATTTACAGGATGTACCTACTATAGGATTGCCGGTCTCTAGACACGATGGTAGATTGGATGGTGTCGGACTACGCCATAAGTCTAAATTTAGCCCTTCTTCCAATGATATCTCCATAGCCCATCTCTACATTCTGCACAACCATCATGAAGTGAATCCTTATGTTGATGTTCACCTTAATGAGCTTAGGTCAACACACCCGAGCTGGTTGGAACCTAGGATTCTTGAAACTCATTGCAGCGACTTTACTAGTTGGCTCAAAATACATGTGCAGAATGGCGGTGAACACCCTGATGTTGTAAAATGGGTTGCAAAGAGACCCCTCGGCACAGTCACGTCGTTTAGCGGGTATGACATCAATGGATACACGTTTGGTACTAAGTGGAGTGATGATAGATCTGCAACCCAAAATAGTGGCGTATCAGTACCTGGAGAGGGCGACAATGGTTTTTTTGGTACCATTACTGATATATGGGAAATGGACTTTGTTCATGTCCGAATCGCACTGTTTAAATGTGAATGGGTAGATCAAGCTGAAGGGGTGCGCTTAGAGGATTTAGGCATGACTCTAGTCAATAGGGGAATTCTTGGGTCTAGAGAAGATCCATTCATCATGGCGGCTCAAGCTCATCAGGTATTCTATGTGGAAGATCCAATTGATCCTCTTTGGGAGATCGTTGTTGATGGAAAGAAAACATTCATCTATGGTGACGGCTTGTTCGATGATGACTCCACTGTTTCTACCGACACCATTCCGCCCTCGGTGTACGAAACTCTGGAGGAGGATGATGCCATTGTTTGTGCGTCGGTGTGCAGAATGGATCATGAGGAAGGCATGTGGATTAATTCTGCGGGGAAAACTACAAAGAGGAAGGGGAGGCAACCAAAGAAGAAGAAGACTAAAAAGAGTAAAAAACAAAAGTAACTATTTGATAACCATTGTTTTTTAATATTATGCTGTATTTCATGGTTCATGTAGTTAAATTTTGATTTAATTAATTTTAGTACACTAAATCTTCTAATTCTAAAAAATTTGAACACTACTGTAGACGTGGCGATAACGTAACTAAACACGCTAGAAACCAATGCATATAAACTTGTTACATAACGAGTTCGTAACATTGGCGAATCGGTTACGATTTCGCAACAAAAGGCTGAAATTCGCAGATGAGCTTCTGTCTCTTGAGTCTGACAGGTTACGATCTCGCTTGATGTGTATAAATTTGTATAAATTTGATTAACTTGGGTTTAGCAAACTCGGTAGTAGCTCGCCAGGTGAGTAACTTGATACTGGCGAGATCGCTAGTATAAAGCCACATACCAAAAATTTAATTTTAACTCCTTAGTAAAGTGGTGTTATATTTTGAAAATTTAGCCACACTAAATAAATAATGGAAGTTAAATAATCAAATATACATAATAAAATAGATGACATTCAAATTCAAATATTCTTTGCAATGTTGTTTGAGAAACTGACAAAAACAAATTGAAAATGAAATTGTTTGGATTTGAGTACAACTACTAGCCAACATGAACGAATGCAAATCTAATCATCATTGCTAGGAGGTGGTGTCAGTGATGGTGCTGGTGGATCCCCCTTCGATTTTTTCCTCGCACTAGCCCTTTCAATGCCACGTATCACCTTCTCCGTTAACCAGTTTGCGTGATTGATTTTGGCCATCTTATCCCTGAAAAGGTCGACCATGTCTTCTACACCCTTGTAGTATGCCTCTGAGGGTACACCTGTTCATGTAAGTGAAACACAAAAAGGGTGAGTATAGCAAATAAATTGTATAAAACAGAAATTAAACTGTAGGGGTTTAGTGTGGCTAACCTTCGACGTTCTCTCTGACTTCTTCAGGATTAAACTGTAGCGGTTTCTTGGGTCCATCCGCTACTTTCTGCCATAACAAACAAATTTGGGCAAAAAAAGAAAGAACATAATCAAACAACAAAAAACTAAAACATTTAGCATCAAAGAGGACCGAGGACGTGAAGCAATTCCTGATCGCAGGTGCATGCATCACATGAGAGGTGCGCTGGATCAAGCCTCTCCCAGCGATCGTACCTCACTCTGCGATTGAGGGCAGCATGTTCCACGCAGCAGATCGGCCTCGTGACTACTCCATCTCTGAGGAACCTGTAGTAGTGCGCCCAACCCCAAGCGTTACCCAAACCGGCTCTGACGCGTACTCGAGCTTCCAGGAGGCCTTTCTTATCGGTTCTCTTCAGGGTGGTGATCACATTCATGCCTCTCTGAATATCACCCTCGCAGCATATTGCAAATATGGCCAAGACATAGGTCGAGTCTGTGTGACCTAGTGCAAAAGCGTCGGTGAGCCACTGTCGATGCCATTCTGTCGCTCTTCCGGTCGCGTACCGACGAAGAACCGAGTCGAAGTAAACACAAATCATGATTAGATCTATCATGTCATTTGGGAGGGCGTTGAATGTAGACAAATCCATGGGAAGCAAAAGGCAAACAATAGGAGAAGGGAGAAGGGAATGTGGGAATAAAGGATCTAGTGGGGTTCTAAAGGGAGAAGGGGTCGATATTTATAGGGTTGAGGTGCTCCATATTTCAAAAATATCTGAGAGTTCCTAGTAAAAACTTAAACCCATTCTCACCTTTTCAAGATCACCTCATGCAAACCCCCAAAATAATTAAATTTCTTCTGGAATTTGAAAGGTTTTACTGAATTTTTTTGAATGTTATTTCATCAAATCAAACTAAACTAAATTGAAAGTACTGAATTTTCAAAGGTTTTTACTGATGGGTTCCTAGACTGTAGCGATATCGCTAATCTCCAAGCCTAACAATTGTTTGTCAGGTGTGTCAAGCTTTGTTGTTACGAACTCGCTTGACAATCTCAAGCTAGGCTCTGTTGACTGAATACGACTTGTTGCGAGGTCGCTACTATAAGTTACACAGGTAGCGAGTTTGCTAGTGAGGCGCCAACTTGGCTCTGTTGACTGAATACGACTTGTTGCGAGGTTGTTACAATCAGTTACACAGGTAGCGAGTTCGCTAGTGAGGCGCCAACTTGGCTCTGTTGACTGAGTACGACACGTAGCGATCTCGCTAGTTACACGTAAACGGGAGAGATGACAAAGAAAGCTCGCTAGGAGCATGCACTATACCAAAAGTACTTGATTTTGCTGAACTGAAGTAACAACAACTCTATAAAAAATTTAACTGTCTACATCTAAAAATTGTAAAATTTATTGACCACATTCTTGTAACCAAAACGGCATCTTTGGTGACGCGTACACAAGTGATCATAATCCAAAAACTAGTTAATATTCAAAAAAAGTAAATGTTTAAACCAAACTAAACTACGAAACCACAGTCCTCTGACTAAAATATCATGCAAGTCATCAACACACATCTTGTCGCTGCCTTTGGCCTTCTCCCCCGAACTGCCTTCATTGTTTTGCTTGTCTTGCTCATTCTGGCCTGCTGGTTGAGCTTCAGTCTCGATGCAGTTGTTCTCTTCTTTGCCTTGTCTCGGTTCAACATCCTCGTCGGGTTCTCCGATCAGCCTCTCTTTCCTAATCATCTCATACCTCGCCGGCTCATCTTCTGCATCAGAGTCGCTGTCATGATGATCACCATCATCACCATCATCACTGTCCGTATCTGCATCCCTTATATGATCAGCAACAAGCTTTCCATGGGCTGGCTCCTTCTCGCTGGCTGTAGGCAAATCTTGGCTAGGACCCGTGGTGTCTTTTTGCTTGGGAAATGTGGTGCGGAAACCAGGTATCTCCTCCTCATCGCTCATATCGCACTCCACTACCCCGCTGGATATCAGTTCGCCGAGCCGTTCGTTGTTAGCACATGCCCATTTCTCGGCCATTTCAATCTCATTCAATAACTGGCCCATAGACACCACAAGCCTACCACGGGCATCAAAAACAGCATCTACACAAACACATCAAGGTTGATAAGAACAAAAACATGACAAATGAAACAACTTGAACCAGCTACAGTTAATAACAAGCTAGAATCATACCTGATACTCCCAGCCTACCCCTTGCCCTTATGGCTGCCTCTTCTACTTCTTTCTTTCTCGCGTACTTCCCATCGGCCTTCAACTCTAACCTCTTATGCTTGAGCCACTCCTTGTCGTATTTGCCGAGCGGCATGGGACGACCTCTTGGAAAAATACTCACTTTCCTGATCAGAGCTACAATCAAATTGCCATACGGAAGCGCGGCGTTCTTGTGTCTGGCCATCTTCATCATTTGAGTCAGAGTTGTGAAGCCGGGGTTGATTGGAAGCTTCTCCATGATATAGTAGAACACCATGAGACTGCAAACTGTGGGCTCACATGCATTCCCTAGGGACGGGACCACATTACCGCAGATTAGCTCAAAAACTAATCTCTGCTCCTCTGTAAGCCTGTGGATCGGGTAATTCCTAGTTGTACCCGGCCTATCAGAAGTCCTTTTAAACCACTTCTGACCCATCTCACCGGCCTTCAACGGTTGCTTGGGGCTAACAGAAGGAAACCTCTGCTCGTAATGTACCTCGTACGGACCATCCTTTTTGGTAGGCCTCAGTTCGTTACGAGACAGATAAGGACATTTCAGAACTTCATTGATGCTAAACTTATCGACCGTAAACTTAACACCCCCCACCATTGTAGTTATTTCCTCCACCCCTTCCTCTAAACCTAGATTCGCATAAAATTGGAGAACCTCTTCATGGTAAACAGGCTCAGGCAACATAAGCAATGTATCTAGATGTTGTGGCATAAAATGGTCTAGCACGTAATCTAGTTGCAGCGAAGGCACCACACTACTATCAAACACATTATTATTTACAAGTTTTCGAGAGGAACAACGCTCATACCTAGCTATGGCGATGCGTTGAAGAACTCAGGAGTGTCCTCCTCTTCACTGGAACTGTTGGGCCCTTCCCCACCATCATTTCCGGCAGCAGCGGCGGCGGCATGGACGACTGGAACTTGCCCGGTGACTGGAACCTCTGCCTGAACCGCAGGCTCCTCAGTCCGAGGCCGTTTATTTCCCACCGCCGGACCACGTCCCCCTCCACTGTCTGAGCCTCTACCAACGCGTCTCCGCACCTCTGGAACTTGCCCGGCGACTGGAACCTCTGCCTGAACCGCAGGCTCCTCAGTCCGAGGCCGTTTATTTCCCACTGCTGGACCACGTCCCCCTCCACTGTCTGAGCCTCTACCACCGCGTCCCCGCACCGCTCCTCTGGTCTTTGGCCGCATTTTGTCGGAGAAGTTACAGCGTCGTCGCCGGTTTATAATTTCAGTAGGGTTTTCAATTTGGGGCTAATTAATTTTAGCCCGATCCCTTTTTTTATTTATTTATAGTACTGTTACTTGCGATATCGCTAAAGGACACGCTTCCACATGTTGCGAGCTCGCTAGCACACACGTATCTGCATGTTGCGAAGTCGTTAATATCTCGCTCAAGCCTGAGTTTCTAGTAGAGAATCTTAAAAAGTCTCGCAAGGCAAGCGTTCGAGTAGCGAACTCGCTAAAGAAGAATCATTCTAATTAGTAGCGAGGTCGTAACCCAAAAAGCCTTTTTTTTATTTGAACTACTAACTAGCGCTATCGCAACTCCTTCATACTGGTTTTCTGGGTTATGTGGGTTTGTGGGTTTGCGGGTTTGTGGGTTTAGGGTATAGGGTTTAACTATGGTAACGTGTATACTAGCGATTTTGCTACTACAAAAGCTAATTAGATTGTAACTTAAAAATAAAACTTTTTAATTTTTTATTAGCAATTTTCACATTCTAACATATATATATTTTATATAGATGCAGTATAATACTCTATTTGTTAAATATCCATCATGATATTAACTCAGGTAGAGTACATCTATGTACATAAGCAGTATGACATAACTCTATGTAAAACATCAATAATTCGGTTTAAATTTTGAAACGCAATATCGTATTCTTAAATATGTACATTTTTTATATAAACAGTATAATACTCAATTTGGAAAATATCGAACATCACATTATGTCAAGCAGAGTACATCTTAGTACATCAGCATGCAATGTTATTAAGCGATACTCGGTAGTATGATGAGTGATGACAGTTGGTGAGTGAACGTGTGCGTGATACTTTGTTTAATTCAAGAATCGTGCTTGTAATCACATAAATGAGTTATAATAAACTAAGTATCTCTAATGAAATGCACGTGAACTGCGCATATATATATATATATATATATATATATATATATATATATATATATATGTAGTTCATGTGTGAAGCTCTACTATGCTGTTGTCTCTAAAGGTAAGCGATGGATAGCGTTTTCAAGCGTACACATGATGTGTAGAGTTTCTTATTGTCTTACAATTAAAGACTAAGTTTCTTAAAACTCTTTCAAATTATGTAATTGCAGATTAAGTGACCAAATCCCTATCCCGTTCTACATGAGCATACGACGGAACAAATGAAAATTATTCTTAAAATACAATGATTAGTGTCGTATACCATCATTTCGTTTAAATCGTTTAAATCGTGATTTAAAAATGTATGAGTGCATTTTAAAAATATACATATCTTAAGTAGGGTTCTAGCGAACATCCGTAGCGAAATCGCAACATCCTAGTAACATACTTTATGTCAGCTTTTCAGTTATGATGTCGCTAGAAGGATAAAGTAGAGCATAAAAGGCAATCACATGAGCACGTACCGAATTCGTAAATAGCCACGTCAGGTGTAACGAGAGAGTTCCGATTTCGCAACAAGGTAAGCTAGAATAAAGTAAACACGTTATAGAACAGAAAAACACTACACTTTTGGCATCTTATCCATCACTTCTTACGGGTTTCATCTCCAAAAGTTCAAACTTTTGCACATCTTCTCAAATCTCCTCAACTTTCTTCACATCAAATCTCCATTACCCATCCCATACATGTTGGACACATCAATTGTGTCAAAACAAAGTGGAACTAGCCACTAATTGCATGCAAAAGATTGGTAAGTTTTGCAATAAATTCTCAACCACATTTTTGCCTATAGTTTTTGCAATTAATGTCAATCTTTATTTGTTCTTGTTCAATTTGGTAACATCCTTTGTTATGGGTAGGAGAGGGACAAACAAGGTAGACCATCCCCAACCAAAATAATCAATTCTACCGACACAACTTTGTCATATACCAAAGGTACGATTTTTTTCATTCTTATTTGCTAAAAATTTGATTTTCTTGTACATAGTGCCTCCATTTATCATGTTATTACTAAATATCATGTCAGAAGCATGTCCTGAACGAAAATCAAGAGTTTCTTTTAAAATTCTCCATAGCTTGCTTAGCCCTAAATTTTAGGATTATGAAATATAATGTTTTTACTACAAAGTACAACTTTGATTTATTAGTATTGTATTAGTCATTAACTAATTTCAATATACAAAGAAAAGCAGAATGGAGAGCCCTTCAAGTTCCGTTAACACCGACTCAAGTGGGGGGGGTGGGGGGGGAATGTTGTTGGCGGTTCAAGTGAGGTTAGAAGACAACGAGAAGTGACTCGCGCATCGAAAGAAGCTCAACTCCTCACACATTGTCGCGAATTAGAGATTAGGATCGATAACAAAATATTAACACATGTCAAGTTTAATGACATTGGTGTTGCTATTTCACCCGACGATGATGCCGCGCGATGGTCGAGTTGGTGTGCTAAGACGGGTAGGATACGCACACCATTAGACACAATGGATTGGAGGCTACTAAGCATCGACATAAAAAAGGATATATGGAAGGAATGCAAGGTTAGTGTGGTACTTGTTATTTTTAATTTCAATTGAAATTTGTGAGTGTGACTATTTTTATGATCACATTTGTAGTGCCCCTTTATTATCGAAGCAACATCCTATGATACAGTGAAGAAGAAGGCTATTCAAATCGCATCAAAAGCTCATCGAGAACACAAATATACCCTTGCCAAGGATTATATCAAACCGAAGGGCACGAGGTTTGGGCAAGATCCAAGTAC
Organism: Sherardia arvensis; assembly: GCA_948330725.1. Lineage (NCBI taxonomy): Eukaryota > Viridiplantae > Streptophyta > Magnoliopsida > Gentianales > Rubiaceae > Sherardia > Sherardia arvensis. The sequence continues at coordinate 9,438,404 of OX415244.1, forward strand.
GCGTTACAATCACATTGTAACCCTTACTTGGGAGGCATTCAAGAAACGATGTTTAGAAAATGACGCAAAGGTTAGTTTACTTACTATATCTTGCAATAATAGTGTCATGCGAATTAGCCAAATATTTTTGTTTCGGTTAGTGCTTTATTCCTAAAATAACATAGAATTTTTAAAAGGGTTTGGGGGATAGGAAGCGCAAAGCCACTGCTGATAATGTTATGCCTTACACCGGGGGTAGGGCGGGGTACTTGGGTGTGGGGAAGAAGACCTCAAAAAAAAACATGAAACCGAGGTGAAAGAGCTTGTGGATGGGGGCATGGACGCGGAAGAGGCGAACAAGCTAGTCATTGTCGAAGACCCTACAACATATAATAGACAACAATTATTCGTCTTGGTTAGAATTAAAAAAGACTAAACACTGTGGAGTTAGAAATAAAAATAAAGAAAAGTGTCAAATGGGTTGGATGAGCCAACACTTATTGGGCTAAAAATTCCGTCTGGGCTGAAAACAGAATCTTGGACTCATATTTATTTTGTGAGGGACAATTGATGAATTTCTGGAAATTATGGACTGATGTGCAATTATGGATATATTTTCCATGTTGGGTCTGGATTTGAATTTCAGAAATTCCAAAAATATAAGAGGGAAAAAGTTTTTTTCTGCAACCACCCAACCCCCGACGTTCCCAATTCCAACAAACCCTCTCCATCGAATCGTCAATCTCCACCGACGAGAAGCTTTCAGATCAATCTCCGACACTCCAGCCAATCATTCTGCACTGCATATTGCCGGATTAGCACCCTAACAGCAAGAAAATCTCAAAGCTTTGCGTTTCCGGAGTTTCAAGCCAATCTGCACATGCAAGATGTATTTTGCTAGTTCTTGAATCAAGATTGTGTTTTTCCTGTTGTACTAGCAAATTAGAGGGCGTGTTGAGTCTAGGGGTCTGCTATTTGTGGATTCTGGAGTATTGTCTGTGAAGTTCGGTTTGTGTTCGAACCTAGTGCTGTGTTTAGACTATCATGGGAAGCCCTCAATTTAAGAACCCAGCCACCCCAAACCCCACTGCCATAATTAGGGAGGATCTGAATCTGGGGATTATCAATAATCCCAACCCTCTCAGAGCCACACCAGAATCTGTGGCTCATGATAGTTACCCTACTGTAAGGGTAGATGTTGAGTTTGAAGGAGGGCCAGTCCTGGATTTCTTCTATGAGAGTTCAGAGTTTGGTGAAGAATCTGAGCAGACCATGGGGTCAGAAAAGGTAGTATCAGGTCCGGTGGGTAAAAAGGTTTATCAGAGGAGGAAGAAGAGAGAGCAAGCAGATGGAAAAGTGAAGTTTGGTCAAGGTGTGTTCAGTTCTGTAACTGAGGGAAAGACTACTGTTGAGAAGGAGAAGTCCATGGAAGTAGAGGAACCAGTGGATGTAGAGAGAATTTTGGAGAATGTTCGCACCATGATGGAACCACTGGATGAGATTGCACCAGATAGTGAGGATAATGAGCCATTGAGCTCAAAATTTGAGGAATTGCAGAAGCTGAAGAGGGAGAAGTTGAGGAAGAAGCCACTGCCTCTAGTGATTCAAGTTTTTTCTTCAAAACCAGGCAAAAGGAAGAGAGATGAGGTTCCTGAGCTCAATCTGGAATTTGAGGAAGTGCTACTTCCAGAGGATCAAGAGTTGCCACCTACTGAACCTGCTGCAGAAGTTCAAGTAAGCAGTTCAGAATCTGAGTCTGAGGAGGGTGATGATGCTAATGATGAGGTGCCACTGGTGTTTCCTGATGATGATCCCCTGTTAGAAAAGGCTTTGGATGAGACTTTTTACTCCAGGGGGTAATGACTATGTATGAAGGGTTGATTAACAAGAAAATGCATGTGGAGAAGAGGCTAACTGAGAAGTTTAAACATCCTGCATTTGTGAACTACATGAAGAGGATTCACATGTTTGGTCCAGCCAATTTCCGTGAAAGTCAATCACTCACTGGTGCTGGAGTTTTATGCAAACCTGAGAGGAACCAATAGTGCTCCAGATTCTGCTTGGTACAGAAAGGTCTACATCAGAGGCAGGCTCTACAGGTTTGATGCCTCTTTAATCAATCTGGTATTAGGGACAGCAGGACATGACTCCACTTGTCCAAATGGTGCTTATCCAGGGGACTTTACTCTGGATTATGATGTGATAGCATTGGAACTATCAGGAGGCACACTTGGAGAATGGGGTGCAGCAAAGACTATCAAGGCAGCTTATCTCACTCAGAAGTATTTATGTTTGTATAGGGTGGTTGCAAACTTATGGGCAATGTCTAAAAATGTGTCCCTGGTGACTGAAGAAATGGTTTGTCTGATGTACTGCATTGGTACAGGAAGACCTTACAATCTGGGATGGTTCATCTATGATAGGGTTTTATTAGTGGCTCAGCACCAGAAATCAGATGAGTACATCACCTATCCTGCCCTCATTACTAGTCTGCTGTATCACGTTGGCTTAGCTGATGATCTTGATGATAAGATCACCTTCTGTGATGATGTGCAAGTAAACAGAACCATTCTTCAGAAGATAAATGATCTACCTGCAGCAGCTGAACCAGAGGAGGATGAATCAGATGCTGAACCAGTGCAGGAGAACTTTGCCACTATCAGAAAGAGGGAACTGAGAGGGCAGATCAGATATCACAGACAGAAGATGTTGGATCTTCAAGAGGAGCTGGATGCTATAGCAGAGGCTGATGATGAGACCAGTGGATTTGAAGCCATCTGAGATAGTCTGATTGATTTTATTATCTCTCTCTCTCCTGCACTTATTACTTCTGTTGAATTATGGGAATTTTTTTTATTTTTGGGATAATTTTGGTGCGGCTTTGGCACATTTTCTGTTCCCAATGGGGAGATTATTTTGATTATATTGGTTGGTCATTTATTTTGGATGTCCTGACATTTATTTTTGGAACATAGTATGGCCGTTAGCTTGAATGAGTGTCTCTATCTACGTCTGGTGAGTAGGGGGAGTTTAGTTGATATTGCATGTTGTTTCTGATAATTGATGCTTATGTGAATGAAGACTGGATGTCTAAATGAAAGGGGGAGTTATGTATTGTCATGCATCAAAATAAAGTTTATGGTTCCACAAAATGCCAAAGGGGGGGATTGAAGAGTCCAGAAGACTCAGCATTAATTTGTTGGCTATTTTGTAGAAGTTGACTATGTTTAAACATACTCTCATGTTTAAACACTTGCTCAAGAAGATCAGAAACCGAGCAATAGTCATTATGGTAAAGTACAACTCGCATGCTATCAACGAAGATATTTCAAGGTGCAGAAGATATTTGAAGATATTGAAGAACAGATTTGATTCGCATAGGAATATATGATAGAGTTGTATTTGAGTTAGGATTAGTCTTAAATAAGGAAAGAATATATTTCTTATTCTATAGCTATAGAAATAGAATATAGCTAGAAGACTAAGTGTTGCTGTGATGTGCTGGATGATAGGATCAGCCTTACCGTGATTGAAGGACCGAGAAGATCAACACGGAAGAACAACCTTGAACTATAAATGGAGAAGAAAGCTGCGACAGAAAGTATCCAACTTGAGTGAAAGTATTCTGGAGTTCAGAATAGCTTTATAGTTCTTGGAGCAGTATATTGAACGGAGATTCAATAGGCCTTCGCCATCGCTAGAGTCTGGAATCAAGAAGCCTTAATATTTCGGGAGAAGTGGTCAAGACACCAACGAGGAGTTGCTGAGCGGCAGTGAGGGGATCTCACGAATCCACACGGAAAAGATAAGTCTAGATAGTTAATTGTTTGAGGAACATTGTAACTGATCTTGATTATATTAGTGGATGATTTTCAGACTGGGCAAGGCCCCGCAGATGTAGGTGTTTTAGTACCGAACTGCATAACCAATTCTTGTGTTCTTACTTTTAGTGTTTAAACTCTGAAGCATGTTTAAACATACTTGCTAGAGTAGAAATATTGGTTAAGAACATTGTGAATATTGGTTAAAAACACTGTGAAACTGATCGATATCTATTTCAGACCTAGACACCGAAACTATGTTTAATGGTCAGCATTTTGCCTTTTTGCTTTTTTGCTTTCTGTTTCTTTGGACTAATCAGTTTGTTGACTGGTGCTGAATATCACCGTAGTATATGGAAGGTAACTCAAAATATATCCAATTCGTCAAGCAATTAGTTGTTATGCATTCATTTTAGTCACTCAGTTACTTTGCCTTTCTTAAAATTAGTTGCAAGATGGTGGGATCACAACTCTCTGAAGCTGAAGAGAGTTTGCATTTGATAGTCGTCTTTTCATGCAAGTATTCTTCCTTTCAAAAAATTTTGATTTCTTCTCAGTGCTATAGTATTGCTATTCTCCGAGCCTCGTCTCAATACTGTATTTTCCCTCATTATAAAAGATAACAATTACTATTTTTATTTATTCTTTCTAAGACAATGTTCAATGTTGTCTTAAAGAATGCTTGCAATGAGCAAGGTGCTAGCATGTCTTCCATGGGCATTTCCACCAGAATGAACTGCTTGATCACCCTTACTTATAACAGGTATCTCTTCTACCTTACGTATCCGTACAGAAACAGTTAACTTCTCTAATGGTCTCGATAATATACACTTATAACTGTCTTAAATCTTCCTCTTAGATGCATAATTAAGAAGATACTTATTTGTCCCGGAACTTGGTCCTCCTCTGCTTATTTATTTTTTAGGATTTAGTTCTAGTTTTAAGCTAAGTTGAGCTGCATATTTGTTCTTGTTAGTTTTTGATGATATATCTCATCTCTTTCTTCCCCATCTTTATTGTTTGACTAAACCATTGGTCTTCTTGTTTCATGTTTCTCAAATAAGTGATCCAGCTGTGATTCAACTGATAAAGACATATGGATGTCAATAACCAAGGTGAAATATATTGATGTCTTCTTGCAATATTCAATCTTTTCTTTCCAATGTCGTTGTATTTGCCACCAAAATTGTTACCGTTACTTCTATGCATTTAACCCCTAATATATTTGCACTTCCTGACATATCTTTATACTGTCTACACTGTTATCTAATGTAATTTATTATGTGCAATATTGTTTTGGTATATTTTGACAGTTTTGCAACATTAGTATTTAATAGCCTGGAGTTTAAAGCGGATATTTTTGGGATATGTGATGAAATTATGGAACGCTTCCACCACATAAGATTTGGTCTTTCAAAAAATATTTTGATATTTAAGTTTATGTTTAGAAAGTAAATTTCTAGAACTGTGTGTATTTATTCATTAGCTTTGTTGTAATAACAATGTGAGCATATTGTACTTTGTCCATTTTCCATTTTCCATTTAATGCTTTATGACTTGCATATGCTTTCCATGGTATATATTTTTATCTGATGCAACTTTTTTGTGTCTATCATTTGGAGATAATCGAGGTACTCTTGGAGGCATGTGATTCCATTGTGGGCTAGAGATATGTGAAGAAGGTTCACATGCATTTACTTAAACCATTTAGAATCTGATTTTTATTTTGTAAGCGTTGTTGATATAAGTATATGTTTGGAATATGGCCATAGCTTGACAATTGTCTAAGTTAGCTTTTAATTTTAAATATTTCTAAGCTAAGTTGTCATTTAAGTGATCTTGTAGGTTAATTTATATACAAGGGAACACTTGGATCAAATTGTAAATAGGAAGACAATATGGAGCGATTTGAAATTAATGGAATACCAAGGACCGTACAATATGTGTATTTTTTTTTAATTCTGGTTGCTCATTTGTTATACTTTCAAGTGTCATATTATGTCGTAACACTTCCAAATGTAATCATCATTAGTTACAATTCCAGGTATTTAAATTTTTTTTTTTTTTGAAGGCAAACACTAATTTGTTATTAGGAAAGAAAGTCATTACATATAGATCTGCCCAAACTGAGTGCAATGTTATGCTCCTTTGTGAGAACATCTCTACCTACCTTGGATATTTTAAAGAAAGTAAAATGCAAAGAAATAAAAGTACATATTGATTCAACTTAGCTTTTTATCTCCCATGGTGCAAGGTCCGGTTGATTGATCGCCGCCACCATTTCTACTGAATCTGTTAGCATACTGACCATCTGGTCTCCCGACCTAGCCGTTGCTTTGATCGCTCTCCATATCGCCATCGCCTCTGCTTGTAGAGGTGTGTTGCAGACGAAGAAGTCAGAGCCTGTAGTCTGGAAAGTAGAATCCCTGGACTGTCGTTTAATCGACCATCCTGCAGACCCTAAGTTTTTGGCTCTTTGAAAAGAGCCATCCACCCTCACCTCCGTGTATGGATGGAGGCTTGAGGTGTGCTGCCAGGTCTGTCTACCAGGGAAACTCCCAGAAATTATTGTTTCCACCGAGTCTTCCAGTACAGCCTCCTGCTGTTTCCTCATCACTTGATGATTGAGCTGGGATTTTTGTTGCGCCATTTAGATTCCCCCTATTGGGTCGGTATTCTGGCCGGCCACCGCTTTCTTGCACCTCTGATTCCAGATCTCCCATAGAATGAAAACTGATCTATCAAAATCTGTTTGGCTTGCAGCTTGTGACCAGTAGTCCATCCAGGTTCCGAAATTTGTCATGTGCTCCTGTGCTTGATCATCAGTGGCCTTTTCCATATTTGCCATTATCCACATTTGCCTGGATTCTGGGCATTTAAGGAGGGTGTGTACCTCATCTTCATCTGAAATTGAGCATCTGGAACATGTTGATGTCTGGATGATGTTTCTTCTATTCAGATTGGTTGCTGTTTGGAGGATACCATTTATGGATCTCCATAAGAAGACTATAAGCTTGTATGGCACTTTTAGGTTCCAAATCTTGTTCCAGAGCTTCTTCCTTCTGTGATCCACACATCCAATTTCTTTCATGCTAAGATGATATCCTTTCCTTACTGAGTATGTGTCATTCCTGTTTGGATTCCATATTGGTTTATCACTCCCCTCTCCTTGTTGAGGTATGTGAGTTGCCTGAATATGTGGGACCATCCTTGCTGGAAAGATTGCTCTAATGAGTGGCATTCTCCATTGTCTCTGATTGTCTATCAGATGTTCTACCTTCAGATTTGTATGTTGAATAGCACTGCCAGATTCCAACAAAGAATTGTGGCAAGTCGGGATCCATTGATCTGAGAGTTTGGTGGTTCTTCCATTAACCACCTGCCATGAGAGGTTATTTGTTATGAGCTCCTTTGCCCATATGATGGATCTCCACCCCCATGAATCTCCAGGTTTTACAACCATTTCTTTTAAGTCCCTCCCTTTAATATACTTGTCCTGATACACTCTGGAAATGAGGGATGATTTGTTACTCAGGATATTCCAGAACTGCTTTGCCAGTAGGGCCTTGTTCATTCCCTCAGCCTTCCTTATTCCCATACCTCCTTCCTCTTTGGATTTTGTAATGTGTGACCATGTTTTCCAGTGTATTGTCTTTCCATCTGTTTCACCTTTCCAGATGAAAGTAGCTGTCATTCTATCAATCTTTTTCAACACATGCTTGTGAACTCTGAATATGCTCAGTGGATATATTGCTAATGAGCTCAAAACATGTTTTGCCAAAGTTATCCTCCCAGGTAGTGACAGCAATTTGGTTTTCCATGATCCATATTTCTCTTTGAATTTCTTGACTATTCCTTGGTAGAGAACTCTTTTCTGCTCCTGGAAATTTATCTCTATGCCCAAGTATTTCCCAGTCAGTCCCTGATTATGGATATTCAGTGTATACATCATGTACTCTCTCATTGCCTCTGATGTATTTGGACTGAAGTAGATTGAGCACTTTTCAAAGTTCAACCTTTGTCCTGAGTGTCTGGCAAAAAGGTCAATTGTCTTTGCCAGATCTAATGCAGATTGATTTGTCACCCTGGTGAAAAGGATGGTGTCATCAGCATACATTAGATGGGTGATTGTTGGACCATTTCTAGATATCTTTACTCCCAAGTTCTTGTTTTCTCTAATCTTGGCATCCAGCCATGCTGACATAAATTGCTGCACAATGATATACAAGTATGGGGATAATGGACAGCCCTGCCTCAAGCCTTTGTTTGGGGCGAATGTCTCAGATGTGTGACCATTCACTATAATCTCATATGAGACTGACTGAACACACCACATGATCAGGTTAATCCATTTCTCAGAAAAGTTCATGCTTCTCAGTGCCTGCTCCAAAAATACCCATGAGACTCTGTCATATGCCTTACTCATATCTAGTTTTATGGCTGCAATGCCTTCACATCCTCTTGTCTTTCCTCTCATATGGTGAACAACCTCATGTGCTAGCAACACATTCTCCACTATGCTTCTGTTTGGGACAAAACCATTTTGAGTCTCTGAAATTAGAGAGCCTATGTGCTTTTTCAGCCTATTTGCCAAGACCTTAGCAATGAGTTTGTATTTAACTGTACACAGTGCTATTGGTCTGAAATCTGCTGCCTTTTGTGGCATTTTATTTTTTGGTATCAGTACTAACTGTGTCTTGTTCCAGTTCAAGGGAAAGTTTTGATCCTGTAGACAATTAAGTATTGTGCTGGTCACCTCCTTACCTACTATCCTCCAATATTTTTTATAGAAGCCCACGGGAATTCCATCTTCTCCAGGAGAAGTCCAAGGTTTCATCTCTTTTAATGCATCCCATACCTCCTTACCTGTGAACTCCCTATCAAGGCTGCATTTCTGATTAGGTGTGAGTTTCCTCTCATTCTTGCTCAGGTAAACATCTCTGTTCACATCTCCAGAAATCATTGGAGGATAGCTTTCTTCCTGAATAAAAGTGGATTTTATATGGTCAGCCAGTATTTGAACCACCTGATCTTCTTCCACCTTCCACACTCCATTTTGATCCAAGATTCCTTGCACTGTGTTATTTTCCTTTCTCCTGGTTGCCTACTTGTGGAAAAAGGCAGTGTTTTTCTCACCTTCTGTCATCCACTTCACTTTCGCCCTCTGCCTCCAATATTCTGCCTGCTTATCCAGCAAGTCCTGTAATTCAAACTCCAGGCCTCTGATTCTATCCATGTAATTACCTGGATTGGTCTTTTGCTGAAGTTCATCTAATCTCTTGATCACCTGTTTTATCCTCTTTTCCAGATTACCAAAGGTTCTGTTGTGCCAATTTGTTAAGTGTCTGAGTGATCTTTGAAGCCCCTCATCCAGACTATCTGCTGTAAATGTCTGTGAATGGTTTTCTGTCACAATGTCATCCCATACTTTCTTGACAATCTGCTTGGGGGGCTCCAGTTTTGCCCAAAAGGCCTCAAACTTGTTGATTTTTTTCTTTGCTCTGTGTTGACATCTGGCTTCCAAAACCATTGGTCCATGATCAGATTGTAACATAGGCAAATTGGTAACAGCTGACTGAGGGAATTTGAGGTGCCACAGATTATTTCCAAAAGCTCTATCAAATCTTTGGAAGATGTTGTGTGGAGGTTCCCTCTTGTTTGACCAAGTAAACCAGCTCCCTTTGTGTTGCAGTTCCACCATTCTATATTTATCTAGAAGATCATGCAATCCAGTGTGCAAGTTACTAGACACTGAATTTCCTCCCTTCTTATCCTGCTGTGCTAAGACTTGGTTGAAGTCTCCAATTAAAACAGAGGGAAAATCCCTAACATAATCAAAAGAACTGATTTCATTCCATACTGCAGACCTACTAGCCTGATCAGGAGCACCATAAATCATTCCTAAGCACCACTTACTGCTACTGTGGTCTTGGACTTGAACAAAGATGAAATTAAGAGACACATTTACTACATCTACCCTTACTGAATTATCCCACATAAGAACTAAACCCCCTGATCTACCAACTGGTTCCACTATTTCAGCATTCACAAAAGAAGTTTTTTCCCGCCATTTATTTAAACAATCCCTGGACGTTTTTGTCTTCATGAGACCAAGGATGGATGGTTTCTGCTGCTGCACCAGTCGATAGACCATGTTTTGTGTAGAGGCTTTATTAAAACCTCTACAATTCCAGAAAACGCCTATCATGGCTCCCTGGGGAGGTGATTTGGCACACCTCTCACAGGCCTCAGCTCCACAAAGGTCGCAGTTCCTGTCTCTGCCTCCCATGGCAGCACTGAAGGGTTATGGAGTTATCTGTTACGCCATGATTCATCACCCCCTTTTATACATTTATCACACTTTCAAAATTGTCACAAATTTTTTATTACACTTTTAAGTGTAATTATTTGGAAAAAGAGTGTAGCAACTAGCATCATTTGTTGTTGTGATTACAAAGATAAATTTTTTAAAGTAAACTTCAAAGTAGTGAATAATCAGTTAACTTATAGAGAACATCACCCCGGAAAGATTTGATACTCTCAGCCCAGCTCTTAGATGTTTAAAGAAGTTGAAGAAGCAGCCAAGTTTATCCCCAACCTCGATATCTTTGGCTAGACATGGGGATGATAAAGCGAACAATGCGATTACCACCATCGCAAAACTCATCAGCTTTATTGCAGCCATTGCCAATGAAAACGATGATCAGAAAAATGTGAATTAACTAGGAAGAAATGCTAGAGTATAAATTCTCTAAATGAACTGGGATTAATACTTATCGGTGTCAGGACCGTACTGGCCCACATTTGTCAAGAACAATTCATCCTATGTCGACAATTATCAAGAGCAGTGAAACACGTATATCACTCTATCAACGTTTTTTTGTGACCGTAGAAACATCTGAACTTTCTAAAATGTCAAATATTGATCACTTTTAACTTCTAAACTCAATTTTTTGGATGATTATGATAAATTTACTACATATGAGATACTAATCACATTCATTTAATTAAAATTAGTTCATTCAGAGGCACGTGTAGTGGTAATTTGGATAGTTGAAACAATCATTCACTGCTAATACAACAACTAGTTACTTAATCATATGGACGTTTGAGTCATTTCCAACCATAGTTGTGAATAAATATTTGTACCACATACAAAATGAATTAGATATGAGTGTTCACAAGTATATTAACATTAAAACATTCTACAAGTCCTTAATGCATTCATTCTTCAAATCAACAATCAACGTCTATCATGATTTCCCTGCAATAAGCACGAAGAATTTAAGTGAGAAAATAGATATTCTTCATAAAGCTACCAATAAAATTTACATTCCCCTAAAAGCATAACAACGTTTATCAAGCATGAAACTGATATATGGAACACACATTCAATCCAGTGCATATATTAGTGCAAAATTTATAATATTCTTTAAACAGACTACATGAATAGACTACAACAGAACACAAAGTCAAGCTTATTATGGAACACACATTCAATCAAGTGCATACAATCATGCATATATTAGTGCAAAATTTATATTCTTTGGACAGACTACATGAACAGAAGAAGATGTGCAAAAAAACAAAATTCAAGAGATTTCTTTACAGGTATTGGGACAAAAAAAGGTTGCCTTTTTATGCCTTAATTAATGATGATTAATAGATTTACTTAAAAAACTGATAAGGTTAGGGGATATGTGAAAATGTGACAGAATTAAAAGCTAATAAATACACTTAAAAGCTAATAACAATCATTTATAGGCATGCGTATTATAATTATGAAGTATATATTGATATATTTTAAATGAACAGATGAATATCCAGGTGGGTGGGGATGGATATTCAGGTGAGCATGGGTATCCAGGTAAATGGGTATGGATCTCAACATGATATCTATCATGGGTTGGTGGGTGGTGATGAATGTTAAATTTTTAGATGGGTATGGGCATTGATATACTGGTATCCACGCCCATTTGACCCAGTGAACATCCCCACCTCTATGAAGTTATGGTGAAGAAGGTGAAAAAAATCATAATAAATCTCAAGCTAGACAATCCCCAAATTGAGCAAACTACTTTTGAGAGAGCGTTGTTGAGGGCTAACCTGGATTACAGTGAGTCTGTGCTTGAGAGTTATTCAAGGTCCTTGGATAAGTTTGCCAAGAAAATTCTGAAACTGACCAAAATTGTGATCAATGCTGAATATGAGACAACTTCTCCTTCTCTCTGAAGACTGTGGCTTGAAGACTTTGTTCTAGCTTCTCTTTGCTAGTTTCCTTATCTATTCTATCTTCTGAATAATTATAATTTTAAGAGTCTGTATAAGACTTGCTATAAGACTTTGAAACTCTATGGTATTGTAATAATTTGATAGATGTTGAGCTCTCTTTCATTTATTTTGATTCCTCTTTATCTATTTGGATGTTTATTTGGTTCATAAATTGATCATATGGGTTTATAAAAAAATAAAAAAAAATAAAAAAATTGAGGGAAGAGAACATTTTTGGCTCCAAAAATAGAAAATTCAAAAATTTCGTGTTTCAACAGTATTTATGGAAAGGGGGTACGTATTTAGGTATAAAATGATTAAAATATTAGATTGTCACTATCATTTATAAAGATTGAAGTCATGAAATTTATTGAAGTGGCTTAAAAGAATCGACTGGGCCTTTAATTAGTGGGCCGGTTCAACATCAGGTTACTACTTTATTATAGTTTGGTAATTTGTAAGTTTTTAAGATTACAATTTTTTCATATATACATTGTTTATACATCACTAGCATGGTCAGGCTGCGCAAGGCGCGGTCAAGGCCCGATTCAAAATTCAAATATTGTTGAAGTTGGTTTAATTATTTTACAATAAAAAAACGAAAGTTATCTATAATTTTACATGGTTGAGAAGGAAATGACAATCACAATTTTGTGTAGAAATACTACAAAGAAAAGTACTTGTTTTTATAGTCTTAAGTTAAAATACAAACCAATAACTTGTAAAAATGGCATCAGTTCAACTTGTAGAAATAATAACTTTAAAAACAAGAAAATGAACTATAAGCATTTCAAGTATGAGAATCTTGAGGCCATTATCTGTGGAGTTTATCAGTAGAACAATTTAGTATAATCAAGTTAGTTTGATTCAATTCAATTCAATTCATAACAGTTCAGTTAAACGAAAATATCATTTGATAAAATTCAGGTGATTTATACCTACTAATTCTATTTTTCGATAGAATAATTTTCACTACAATTCAGTTCAATTCAGTTAAGTGGTCTCTTTTCTAATTGATGAAAAGATTAATAAAAAGGTGGAGTCAAGAGGTACAAATTGAAGGGAGTGGAGGAGGGTGAGGGGTGCTACAATAAGAAAGTTGAAAAGTATTTTCACCATTAGAAAAGACTTTACACACATGTATATAACGTTTTGCTGACTATAAACGGTAGAAAGGGTGAATAATGGAGTTGAATGAAAGAAATGATCAATGAAATAATTAAAGAAGAAAGAAGAGGAAGAGGCAGGGGAGGTTTAAAAGAAGTTGAAAGAAATTTTGGTAAAAAATTTTTATAAATTAGAAGGTGGGGTCAAAATATTTAGGTGGAGATGAGATGGCGCACAGGTGACATGGCACATGGCAAGAGGAGAAGGTAGGTTTGTTAAAACTATCATTTAATTTATTGGATTAAAGTTGATATCAATGTGTTTATATGTGCAATATTTGGACTGTTCTTCTCAATATATACCTATTTTTTCTAGTTTTGTTTTAATCAGCTTAGTATTTTCAGTTCAATTATGTTTTAATGAAATTCAGTTTAATTTAATCATACTATCATTATTTTCAATACATTGATTATTATTTTATTTCAATATTTTACAATTCAGTTAAGTAAATTAAGTTGGGAGAATAGTATCATTGTGTTACCGATGTTTAAGTGAACAAACAAATCATAATTTCTCATAGAATATATTGGAAAGTAGTGTTTTCCTATATCTTTTGCAAGGTACTTTGTTTTAGTATTTTTCTCTATCATTTGCAAGACACTTTGTTTAACTTCTTAAATGGCTTTCACCATTATGTTTTTAACTTACAGATTCTAATTTGCTATATTCTTATTTTAAAATTAATTAATCATGTATTTCAATTTAGTTCTTAACTAAGACGCGATCATGATCCATGTATACATGGTAAATATGTAAAATATGTTAATATTTATATATGTACAATAAAATACATAATGATTAGCCACAATATAGCCATCAAGTAACACATTCATGCACAAAGAGATACTAGTATAATGCTCGTGCCGATGCACGAATATTTATTTTAAAATTATTATATGGATATATTAATTAATTATAATAATTTTATTCATGAAAAATTACATACGAATGTGCATGACATTCTAATTTCTCACAGATGATGTATCTCCAATATACAAAATATATATAGTTTTAATGAGTAGTATAGATGGACCAAAGATTTTTTTTTAATCAAATATGAAAACTGTTAAAAACTAAACAAAAGAAATGTGTTATAAAAAATAAAACTGAAAGAATATATAATGCAAAACAAATTAATACGATCAAAGAAATAAAAGATTCATTAATTCCCAATTTTTATCTCTTTGGTTGAATGAATTATTTGAGGATTAATACACCAAATTAAATGTCTATTACCGACTGGACCTTATGTAATACCAATCAAATAAAACGTTATTTGGTTTCACTCATCAATTAATTTACATTGATACGGCTATGATGCATAGGAGGCCAAATATAACATTTTATATTAATTCACTCATCAATTATTTTTCATATTAATTCTAAACGTTTCTTTGACCACAAACTAACTATACTGGCTGTATCATGAAAGACATTACAACAATTTACATCTAAACGAATATTTTCTTAATTGGTTAAGTACTAATAAAATATAGTTATATTTTATATTTGACTTTTATGAAACTTTTATCATTTAAATAATTTTGTCAAAAATTTGATCATTTTTCAAATCATATGAAATTTCCTATGCATATAGTATGCATATATTATCGGTGAATGAAAATATTAATAATTTTCATGGCAAAATTGGTGAGAACGGATCGACCCATAATAAATAATTTGTGGTAATGAATAAGTATAGTTTTTATTTAAGTGAACGTTACGATTAAGGTTCTAAAATTAAGTTTTACCGTTACAAAAATAAAAAGTTATTTGTGACGATCATTAAGTGCAGTCTTTATTTCATGAAAACGTTATGATGGAGGTTTTGAAATTAAGTTTGAATAATTATAATGAAATAATTGAAGGTTACAAAGAGGCAACAATGAATCACCGTTACAAAAATAATAAAGAATTGGAGAGGATGATTTAGCACTGTTTTTATTTCAAGTAACGTAACGAAACAGGTTTTAATCATTTGTAACGAAATCATTGCAGACTATAAAGAAGAAAGAGTGCATGAATTACCGTTACAAAACTAAGAAATAATGTGTGAGGATGATCAAGTGTAGTTTTTATTTTAGGGAACGTGATGCAGGTTTTAAGTGCAGTCTTTATTTCATGAAAACGTTATGATGGAGGTTTTGAAATTAAGTTTGAAAAATTATAATGAAATAATTGAAGGTTACAAAGAGGTAATAGTGAATGAATCACTGTTACAAAAATAATAAAGAATTGGAGAGGATGATTTAGCACTGTTTTTATTTCAAGTAACGTAACGAAACAGGTTTTAATCATTTTTAACGAAATCATTGCAGACTATAAAGAAGAAAGAGTTCATGAATTGTCGTTACAAAACTAAGAAATAATGTGAGGATGATCAAGTGTAGTTTTTATTTTAGGGAACATGGTGCAGGTTTTAAGTTTTAGTTTGACCGTTACAAAAATAAAAAATAATTGGCGAGTATGATTAAGTGCAGTACTTATTTCAAGTAACGTTATGGTGCAAGGTAAGTTTTAATATTTTTTAATGAAATAATTGCAGATTATAAAGAAGAAATGGTGACTAAATGCACAAATCAGATACCAATATTCATCAACACCATAACTATGCTTGTAAATGAAGATAATTCAACTACAAAAAATGAAGTACAACAATCCCTTTAAAACAAATCAAATTACACAAAGTGCTGCCTTTTAGAAGATTTGAGATTGCCTTTTAGTTATAAATATATAATACATTGAAAAACATTTAAACATAGATAATGGAATTTCCCACACTCTAATAGATGGAATATATTAGAGTATGGTCTAAAGCCATACTTTAGCTCTAGACCTCACTAAATCATAAAAAGTGACATAAAAAGGAAATCTTTATCATAAACAATATTCAAAAGAGTTCAAAAAATTAGCACAGCAATCATGACATAGTCTGAGAGCTTGTTCTCATGCTCCAGGTTGAGTAAAACATCGACGAAATCGCCTGAAACATCATCATTGGCATCTCCCTTCGACCTTCTTTGCCGCCTTCATCATCCTGTGCTCATCAATGATCTTCTCCACGAACAGGTCCACCTTTTGTTTCTGAGCCAAGCCCTTGCACCTCTTCGCTGACTGTAGAAGTCGTAGCATTTCCCAAACACGCTCATCATCACATTATTCAGTAACTCCGTTTCCCTGTTGATATATTATAACATGAAAAGATTAGTACACAGCCAGCATAACTGAGCATATGTGATTCATAGTATCAACTTATGTGTTCGACAGTCGACACTAACTTTTTGAGCTCTCTATCTTCACTGTCTCTAAGCTGCAGTGTAGATGATTTCCCGTGCTCTCTTTATCCACCTTATGATCCCTATATAACAGAAGAAGTCACCAAACAATAGCCAAACAGAAGAAGTTGCCAAACAATAGTCCTGAGCCACCGGCAATTAAAATCATCCCCCTTAGAAATTAACAGTTCAACGATCTCCTGAAACAACAGAGAAAGAAGGCAGAAGCTAGGATGATCGATTCTAAAACCACAAAACAGAAAACTAAAGTAACTAAAAGCCAGTAACTGAGACCTGTAAATCGCATAAAACCACCACCAGTTTAGTATTAAAAATGAATCCTTACTCTCAATAAACATTAACTCATGATATTAAAAGGCAAGCATATAATCATTTTAGCATCAAATACAAAAAAAACATGATTAATTAATGGGGGAAAAAATTACCTTCCGAAGACCTGAGCAGTGATGCGCTCATAGGTGGCGATTTTGTCCCTGGGGCAATCAACGGTGATGAGTCAGTGATTGTAATCACAGCCCTCGAATAGAATGGTGTCTTCTCAAATACTCCAATTTGGCACAAACGTGGAAAACTCCGCTAGGCCAGATACATCACAAACCTTAGAAATCATATACAAAAACACAATAGATAGGATGTTTATATTTGTAGCAAATACCTCATATATTAGACATGTCCTCTCGTAATGATGAGCGTGGCCGTAGAAAGCAATATCAACTTTGTAATTTTGCCAAAGCTTCTGGAGGTTTTCCCTCCCCATTGGTTCTCCAAAGGATCCTTGATCAGCGTACCAAGAGGCAGAAGAATAACCGACAACTCTGTGAGCTAAAAATATTAGCCATGGCTGCTTTTGTCGGTCTACTGAAGCAAAGCAGTTCTCGATGAACTTATACTGCTCGGTTCCCTCTCTCCAATCATGTTCAGTGTCAGCCACACACAATCTAAACATTCCATAGTTTGTGGAGTACCTAAAATAACGAAAAACAATTCTCTTATGATAAAATGAAATTCTTGATTAACAAATATTGTCACTAAGAAAATGAAAATGCCAAACCCCTACCAGAATTTGGCTCGGTTTTCAACAGGGACTTAAAACATGTTCTCAGCCGGGACACCACACTCTCCACGGAGTCTAAGGTATCGTAGATTGATCGATCGGAACAGTCTTAGGGATTGCAGCCTGGCGAGGGGAGAAGCTGCGGCGGAGCTAGGGGTTGAAGCGGTGGAGGCGATCGAGTGAATTGGGGGTACTGAATTGCTAGTGCGGAGGTGGTGTGGATGAGGGATGAGCACGGAAGCAGAGCTCGATGAAGTCGCTCGGCGGCGTGGAACCCCATCTCCGGTGATCGGTGAAGTTTACAGCTTACCCCACCGAATCGGCTCCTTATCAGCTTACCAGCTTATCGGCGGCCACCACATACCTCCCGCTGAAACCACCGCTACCTCCCGCATCCTCAGCACCAACCTGAAACCATCAATTTCATATTCGAACTATCAAAAGCATAAGGAGGGGATTGTGATTGGTAGGATTAATAACCTGCCAATCCAGAATGAGAGGGACGCCCGAGGCCAAGGGGATCAGCTCTGAGTACCTCGAAACCACCGGCGAAGACATGGCGAAAGCCTCCGATCCGGAACTGAAACCAAAATCTGAGGATATTCTTCTAGGATGATTTAATCGAAATCAATGAATACGTTCTGAAACGGAAGGAATCAATCATGGAGAGGATGAAGAAAAGGGACATAAATTCTCATAAATGCTGATCGGTAACGTGAGAGGAAGAGGGGAAGAGGGGAAGAAATGGCAATCTATCTATACTATTAAAATAGCAACTTTTGGAAAAATCAAACCTCTCCTCCTTACGCCACGTCAGCTTTGAGAACCCTCCTAAAAAGACACCACGTCAGCTTTTTAATACCTTCTAAAATTGCCACCTATCATGTTTCTTTTTTCCTTTTCTTTTATCCTAATCAAGGCTTCTTTCACACGCTCTCCCTTGCCGTTTCAAACTTCTGGACTCTTCTTCTACTTCCCACCTTGAAAAGTGAAACCGTAATCAAAGCTCTTCCTTCCCGAGGTTTCCCAATTCATTGCATTCTTTCATATTCAAGAAGATTTTGAAATTTTCTGGCTTCACACATTCTCTTCTGTTATAGGTAAAGCCTCTTTTACGGTTTCCTGTAAGATTTTGTGCTGAGAGTGTGATTGGATTTTTGTTGTGTGATTGATCTATGAGGTTTATTCAACCATTCTCAATTCACCCACCATTTTCAGTCAAAAAGTACCAATCTTTCCACTCCAAGAACCCTAGAATCACCTTCAAAGTCCTCTGCAAACAAAAACATGCCCGGCTAAATTTAAAATCCTCTGCTTGGTTGCTGTTTCGAAGGCTCTCCTCTGCAATCTTTCCATGTTGAAGCTTTGTATTCGAGGTACGAGGAAGGGAGGAAGGCCTGGTCTAAGGTGATTTTGGTGACTAATCTGATTCTTTCGTGTTATGCCTATATTCGGAGAGAAGCTCCAGAAGATCGGAATAGGCCCTGCGCAGGAGCCAGTGATGCCGGAGACGACGTTGAGCCCCGTTTTCTGGTGGCCAGAGGCGGTTTCCGTCGGCGGAACGCCGTCGGGCAAGGCGGCGAGGATGTTAACACCAGGAGCGGTTATGTAAGATTTTGCATTAACAGACCTTTTATTTGTGAAGGGTATTTTCCGAGCGATGGGAATTTGTTGAATTCTGAATGCACGGGAATGATTTGGTTTCTGATCAAACGATTGATTTGAGTTCTTGGTTCTGATCAAACGATTGATTTGGGTTTTTGCAAAAATTAAGGTTTTTCCCCTCTTTTTTTGGCAGATTGACTATAATTATACTGAAAGGGATGCTGCCAATTATGCCCTGGGAATTGGAGCTTGTGCAAAGGATGCTTTAGATGATAAGGATCTCAAGTATGTGTATCATCCTGATGGTCAGCAGTTCATTCAGGTAAATTAATTCAGTTTGTTCATTTTCAAAAGGTGTAAAAGATTGGTTTTTGAGGAGTTTTAGGATTAGGATGTGTAAAAGTTGCCTGCTTTAATGATTAATTCAGTTTGTTCAGTCTCATATGGTGTAAAAGATTGGTTTTTGAGGGGTTTTAGGATTAGGAGTTGGTGTAAAGGTTATCTGCTTTACTGAGGAACGCTGATTAATGAGTGTTTCCATGTATGTGTCTCAAGGTTTCATGCACTTCTCATCTTTCTTGGTATAATTTCTTATTGTATCTGTGTACAAAAACTAAATGATTGGATCTTTCTTTTGAGTAGCTTTAATATAATTTACATTTGTCGATTTGGTTTGTGTTGTGATCGAATGGATTGTGACCTACATAACGAGGCTGGATTAACTGTAGGAGCAGGTTAAGAGGAAAGAGC
Organism: Sherardia arvensis; assembly: GCA_948330725.1. Lineage (NCBI taxonomy): Eukaryota > Viridiplantae > Streptophyta > Magnoliopsida > Gentianales > Rubiaceae > Sherardia > Sherardia arvensis. The sequence goes on from OX415244.1 coordinate 9,458,347, forward strand.
TAAAGGAAAGAAGCAGGTTAGTTCTTGAACATATTTACTCAACTTTCTGCAATTTATGCCTTGGAAGTATTTTGATTAATTTGGTTATGAATTTATATCTTTGAGTTACAAACTGTTTGATTCTTGTGATTTAAACTATGCCTATATGTATGATGTTTTTGTTTCTGTTTCATGTCGAATGTTTGAATGGAAGTTGCTATCTGAACTGAAGGTGTTTATGTAGTTATTACAAGGCATTAGAATTGACAAGAGTACCCTCAGACCTTACATTTCCAGGCTGTGTAGGAGCCAAGATGTGTTTTTTCATGGTGGTTTGATTACTCAATGCTCTGTTGTTGGTTTTTGAATTGCGGTTCTTAGTTATTTTGATGTGTAATGTGTGGGATCCAAGCTGCCTTTGTATGCTTACAAGAAGCCGACCAAAGTTTCTGATGTTGCGGTGGAGCTGAGCCACAATGAGACTGAGACTGAGCCTCCAGTTCTTTTTCTGGATTCCCTCTTTTTGAAGGCAATTCGCAGCTGGTGGGCGGTTACTATGATGCAAGGGATGCGATTAAGTTTCATTTTCCCCAAGCGTATGCCATGACCATGTTGAATTTATTGATCGGATTGCAGCATGTTAGTTTTTTGTCTGTATTTGCCTTTGATTCATGTTTATTCATTGCTTTAGTTTACTTTAAAAAAATTGTTTAAACATCAACGAAAGATAGGCTTCATGATGGAGCTGCTCCAGTTGGCTAGATTCATTGCCCTCCTTCCAACCAGATTGGATTTTAGTTTGTTGACATCGGATTGTTTGATGGGTTTAAGGAAGAAATCATCAGCCCCTTGCTCCAAACATCTCTTCATCATCGCAGGTTGATTTTCAGAAGACATAACAACAACTAGAACATCCTTGAGGGATGATGAAGATTCCTTAATCTTCTTCAGCAGTTCATAGCCAGTCATTCCAAGCATTTGCTGGTGATAAATAAGGATGCGTTTGAATATGATGATGGAAAAACGGGTTCTTCATCTCTTGTAGGACGTTCATATGCTAAAATACAAGCAGAATCAGACAAGGCTTGCGTTGATGAAAGAAAAAGATACCTGTAAAATATGAGAAGCAGCTAAGAGATTCTAGAGCGAGGTTAATGTTAAAAAAGGAGCCATTCTTCAAAGGAATATTATACTTAGAAATGCTGATTATTATTGTCTAAGGGATAGGAAGTTGATTTTCACTATCAAATTATAAACAGTTATGCTTTTGCCAATAATGTCGAACATTTGAGAGAATATCCTAAACTCTGTATAAATTGGAAGTGTTGGTTAGCAGATAATTAACTATTTTGAATGTATTTTCTTGAACATTTCTTTGTTTTCTTTCAATGTATTTTTTCATAGTTGGAATTATATCATTTGATTGACTTTTTGTGACTTTTAACTATTGTGGTATTAGTTATTGTACGGTACATAAAAAAAATTTCATCATCAATTAGGAGTGGGAAATATAAAGATGGACACGTTGCTTAATCGTTTTAGTAAGATTTATTAGCTAATTTTTTTTGTATAATGGTTATCATAAAATAAATTATAGTTTTATTAATTTGATTTTAACTATATACAACAATACAATTGAATTGTAAGACTTTAATTCTTCTTCATAGAATTTGTATGCATATATTATTAATGAATGATATTATTAAGTCGTTACAACTTAAATCATTTTTCATATGCTTTATAAAGTTCGTGTATACACATGAATTGATATTTAAAATAATTTTTGAATAAGCACCGTGCATCGGCACGGGTATCATCTAGTTCAGAAAAAAAAGAAAACAAAAAACAATTGTGGTGAGTTGGCTGACATGTCAATTTGTGGTAATTTTAAAAATAATTTAAAATTCTAACAAAATTCTAAATCATCCTCTTTTAAAGTATTGTATAGATTGTACATAAAAGACATTCATGTGAGAATTTATGAAACACAAATAGGAGTTCAGCTACGAGTGTAGAGACATATTCCAGACAATAAGTACAAACTAAATACAAAGACGTTGTTTACCTCAATCACCGGATTTGTTTGACTCACTTGATCTGCCTTGACCTTCCACTTCCCCTTCAGGTTAAGCTCCTTGACGATTTCTGCCTTCACACAACCTACTATCTTCTTCGTGAAGGAATACCTACAATTCAAACATTATTATCACTTGAAAACAAAAATTGAGAACAATAATATGAACAAAATGACGAAACTATTGAAATCTGTAGGACAGGAATACCTCCAGGGGGTGTCAAATGCTAGTTCAAACGCCTCCACATTGTCTGGAATCTTACGATAAGCCTGTCGAAGCATAAAAAACCCATGTTTAGAAATGGCAGCAAATCCTAACAATTGAACAACACAATCCGAACAGCAAATTAATTCTAACAAAGGTAAAACTGAAATTTTGATAGAAAATAAATTGGGAAATTAATGAAGAATGGAAAGATGGCAAGAATGGATAACTTAAAGATAGCAAGGTTTTTGGAAAGAAATAAAGGGTTTAGGGATTAGCGGTGGTTTGAGAATAGAGGTCATGAATGTGTGAGATCGGCGAGGTGGCAATGAATCCGGCAGCTGAGGGTTAAGGTCTGACCACCGACGTTAGTTTGGTGGAGGGTATAATGAATTAAAGAAGAAAAATCAGAGGAGGAGGAGAAGCGGGGTCTGGTAGATTAATGGCATTGAAACTGAATGTGGAAGTTTGGAAGACTGCATGGAATTGGAACAAGGTGGCTGAGAAGAATGAGAAATTAAAGTTATGTAAGACGATAGTATTAAGAAAAGAGGGTTTAACATAATTGGAAAAGGTTATAAGGTAATAAATTAAGGCATGAGATTAAATGGGTGGGCCAGAATATTACGTGTATCTGAGTTGGCAGCTGAGGTGGTTTGCCACGTGTCAAGCAGGGACGATACTTTTGCTAAAAATGGTTGTTTTCTTATATATGGTACATATATATGATTAAGTTTTAATTGTTAGATTTTAGCTTGGAAAAGTTATCATAAGTGTTCCTTTTCTGGTTAAGATGTAATAATCCTTAAATTACTTATATTATGCACTTTTTAATCACCCTATAATCTTATAAATAGGGTGGTGCACGAATTTATTGAATACACTTCCTACAAATAATCATGTGTATTGAGTTTTACCTCTTTCCGTTCGGTAGATTATGTGAGTCATTAGATTGAAAAACCCTAATTTTGAGTGTATCCATCTCAAATCGGTGCAAGTAATGCTTGGTGTGTGGAGATTGACATCGTGTTACTGAACTTCGAAGTTGTGTCTTTCAAGTTCATCTCAAATAATGTCTTTTTCGTTGGAAAAAAAAATGCTACGAAGAGTACTCTTAATAATCATTCTGCAAAACTAGAATCTTTGCAAGGAGATTCATGCTATCAGTATATTTCGTTCATTCAATAAAAGCAAGATCAAAAACAAGGCGAAGAACAAAATATATTGTAAAATGAATGTATAAATGCCCTTCCTATTTGCGTAATTGAATTACTTTTTATAAACTAAAATGACCAAATAGTACTCGTACAAAATTATAATTTCAAAATTAGTGGAGTAGTTATGTCATTTTAGAACTGAAACCGGGCATGAAAGATTACTTTGGTCCTTGCACTACTACATGACACCCCAATAGGCACCGGTATTTTCGCACCGGTAAATAGAAACCGGTGCTGCTTAAATATTCGCACCGGTAAAAATGGTTATGGAACCATTTTGTAAAGTTATCGGTGCTAATTAATAATTGTGGCACTGCAATCATTGGCATACCGGTGCCGTCTATTTTTACCGATGCGATGATAATTTATGTCACCGATATAATAGCACCGTAAAACATGTACCGGTGCTAATCAATGATTGTGACACCGCAATCATTGGCATACCGGTGCCGTTCATTTTTACCGGTGCGATAATAATTTATGGCACCGATATAATAGCATCGTAAGACATGTACCGGTGCTACTCAATAATTGTGGAACCGCAGTCATTGGCATACCGATACCGTCCATTTTTACCGGTGCCATGTTAATTTATGGCACCGATATGATAGCACCGTAGACATGTACCGGTGCTATTAATTGTGGCACCGCAATCATTGGCATACCGGTGCCGTCCATTTTACCGATGCCATGTTAATTTATGGCACCGATATGATAGCACCGTAGACATGTACCGGTGCTAATCAATAATTGTGGCACCGCAATAATTGGCGTACCGGAGCCGTCCATTTTACCGGTGCCATGTTAATTTATAGCAACGATGTGATAGCACCGTAGACATGTACCGTAGCTTGATAAACAGAAATGAACTGAAGCATAATGACTTGAACTAAACCAAACTTAATTAAGTTGAACTTACAAAAGTATGCATTGATACAATTAAATTAGAAAATGTTTATCAAATCATATTTCATCAATTTTAAACTGACTTGAACTGAATCATACTGAACAAAACTTAATTAAACTGAATTGAAGAAAACGATCAATGCATTGATATAACTAAATGAGGTTGTCTTTTATCAAGAATACAAAATAGAACTACATTGAACTACATTGAACTGAATTGAACTGAATAAACTGAATTGGACTACACTTAACTGAAATAAACCGAGTTGAACCACACTTAACTAAAATGAACTAAATCGAACTACACTTAACTGAAATGAACTGGATTTTCAATATGAACTTAAAATCATTAAATTATATTTTCGTTGAACTAAATTGAAGAAAATGATCAATGCATTGATATAACTAAATGAGGTTGTATTTTATCAAGAATAGATTACAGAACTAAATTGAACTACACTGAACTGAATTGGACTACACTTAACTGAAATGAACCGAGTTGAACCACACTTAACTAAAATGAACTGAATTGAACTACACATAACTGAAATAAACTGGATTTTCAATATGAACTTAAAATCATTAAATTATATTTTCGTTGAATTGAATTGAAATAAATTATATTTTCTCTAAACTAGATTGAATTGAGTTGAATTATTAACATTTAATTTGTTTAAATATTTTTAAAAGTATAATGCACTGAACTGAAAAATATTCAGTTGTTACTTTTAAAACTGGGACTCGAACCCTGGTTGTAACCAATCCATACGCCTCTAACCATCTCACCATCGAAGAAAATTTGACATGTGAATATGTTTTGATATATATATAACCACCGTAGTTTTGGAAGTTTGTTAAAATTTATGGTGATTTTTTCATTTTTGGAAAACATATATGTTGATTTTATAGAATTATGATATTGAACATTTGTTTTTGAAGAGTATAATTTCGTTTTTGCTCGTTATGTTAAAATTAGCTTAATCAAATTAACCAGTCAAAAAATAAATCTCACTTGTTTTACCACATATAATAATGCTTAAATTATATTTAAACTTTTATGAAATTTGTACTTGAATTTTAAACTTTTAGATCATATATACAAAATATCAACAAATGTCGACTTTTACATGAAATGTAGACATTACCTTATTGAATATACTGATCAAAGGTCAAAACTTACTTAATTATAACTAATCTGACTTTAACTAATCAAAAGTCAATTCTTACATGACTTTCTATAGCCGATACCTAATTGAACTGATTCGAGGACAAAAACTTTTTCGACGATAATTAATTTTACTTTTTAACTTATGAAGAGTCAATGTTAATTGCCTTTATAATCACAATTGAATTTAATTAAACAAATATCAGCTAACACTAATTATAATGCGTATACATACCTAATTAAAAATCAATATTTAACTTGAACTTGTATACACACTAACTAATATTAGAGTAATTAATCAAATGTCAAATCTTATTTGATTATTTGTAAGTATAATTGAAACTAATTATATTAAGTTTAACTTATGAAGCATTAACCTTAATGTCAACATATACTTATTTCTTTGCATAACATCAATTCTATTATGTAAAGTGAGTTTAACAAAAGTCTCACTTATGAAGTTTATTAGCTACCTTAACTAGTAGAGATGAACTGAAAGGTGTTGAGTTAAAAATTGTTGAAAGAATGTTCAATTGTGAAAGAATAAGATGTCAAATTGGAAATTGTTAAATTCAAAATTGTTGATATATCACTAGTAGAAACTGCCGGAATACGGCGCCGGAGGACGGCGGTTCCGCGGGAAAATAAGGAAACCGCCGTCCTTCTACATTTACGAGTTCGTAAATGTTCAATGTCTAGCCGGATGGCTTGTTACACGGCGGTTGTGATGCAACCGCCGTGTAACTGCCATTTTTGGTCGGCGGTTGCGTTTAACCGCCGACCAGCCTACATTTCCGACACCGGAAATGGCTAGCCGGAACTTTCCCCGTTGACCGGCTTGACTTTGACGGTCAAGTCGACGGGGCAAAGTTCTGATGTCGGTGGAGTCAAGTCAAAAAGTCGTCCGGGTAAGTTTACGATACCGTAAACTTGGCCGGATAGACGGAAAAATGGCCGGGCTGGATTTACGAACTCGGAAACGTAACCGGATGAGCTAAAACAGAATCTTATAAAACGAGAAACGGATCCTTTTGTTCTATCTACTCTATTCCATCTTTGTTTTGGGTTGAAGGACGCAGAGAATCTCCTAATATTTGGGCTCGCTGAATCCTAGGCCGCGATGAGGTAATCTCCCGCTAAATTTAGTATTGATGGGCGGATGTTTGTTAATTTCAAGCATGAATATGTATGTGTGTCCCTAATTTCCTTGAATAATATATGAACTTGCGTGTTGATTCCTAGTTATTAGTGTTTATGAAACCATATTGTATTTGATATGTTGTCAAGTAGCACGATGTAGATGAATGAATTCATTAATATTTGCTTACATTTATGAAAATAGGTACACAAGTGTTATGGAACGTAGTAGGATTATTAGGGAGAATCGTCGGACCTCACCAGAGTATATGGGACTGGTTGAATATTTCATTGATGTTGCTTCTGATAATGCAAGATTAGAAAATCAGTCGGTCATGCGGTGCCCTTGTAAGGATTGCACTAACGATGTGTATTTAGGAGTTGAAGGTTTGCGTGAACATTTGATTGTTAGGGGTTTCCAAAATTCCTATACCACGTGGGTATGGCATGGGGAAGAACGTAGCACTGTTGTTGTTAATGAACCAATGGAGGTTGTAGGAGAAAACGAAATGGTTGGTAATTATGACGATAAATTGGATGACTTGGTAGATGATGTTGCCATGCATTTTTTTGGAAAACCAGAGGCGCTTGAAGCGATGTATAATGATAAGCAGACCCCTTTGTATGAGGGGTCAATCCACACTATTTTAAGCGCGACCTTATTGTTGATGAATTTAAAAGCCAAGCATGGGCTTTCAGATAAGGCATTAACAGAGGCGCTGGAGTTGATTAGACAGCTGCTTCCCACTGATAATTTATTGCCTGATAGGGCATATGCTGCCAAGAGGGTACTATGTCCAATGGGTATGGAACTTGAGAAAATTCATGTTTGTCCTAATGATTGTATGTTGTTTAGAGGGGAAGATGAGATGAAATTGGAAAATTGTAGCGTTTGTGGCGAGTCACGATACAAAGCTGTGAAACAAAAAGTGGATGTGGGAGGAGATGTTGTTAAGGAAACCAACAAACGTGTTCCCGCGAAGGTCATGTGGTATCTCCCCATTATACCTAGGCTTCAAAGGTTGTTTGCTAACAAGGAAGAAGCTAAGAACTTGACATGGCATGCAGATAGAGAGAAGGTTGAAGATGATGATGTGATTGCACACTGTTCAGATGGTGATCAGTGGAAGAAAATTGATGAATTGTATCCTGAATTTGGGAAGGAAGCTCGGAATGTAAGGTTGGGTTTATCCACTGATGGTATGAATCCGTATGGAGATTTGAGTAGTACACACAGTTCTTGGCCTGTGATGGTTGTTATTTACAATCTACCATCGTGGTTGACCATGAAGAGGAAATATGTTATGTTGTCGTTGATGATAGCAGGGCCAAAGCAGCCTGGTAATTACATTGATGTGTTCCTAGAACCTTTAGTTGACGACCTTCAGAAACTGTGGTTCGAAGAGAATTGGACGTGGGATGAATATCGGCAGGAATGGTTTAAGTTGAAAGGAATGTTGTTCTGTACTGTGAACGATTTCCCTGCACTTGGTAATCTAGCTGGTTATTCAGTCAAAGGTCATCTAGCTTGTCCTGTTTGTGAGGAGAATACTAGTTTCTCTCAATTAAAACACGGGAGAAAAACTGTTTATCAAGGACATCGTCGTTTCTTACCATGCAGTCACGAGTTCCGTAAGGCTAAGAACTGGTTTAATGGGAAGGAAGAAAATGCACCGCCCCCCTCCTATCAGTGGCGAGGAGGTATTCGAGAAAATCAAGGATATTGAAAATGATTTTGGGAAAAACCGTAGGAAGATGCCCATCCCCGGCCCTTGGAAGAAACGATCCATTTTCTTTGACTTACAATATTGGAAGCACTTGGCTGTCATACATTGTTTAGATGTAATGCACATTGAGAAGAATGTCTGCGAAAGTTTGCTTGGTACGCTGCTGAATATTCCAGGAAAAAGCAAAGATGGACTTCAAGCACGTAAAGACTTGGACAGAATGGGTATTAGAAAGGAACTGGCTCCTGTAATCGAGAATGGGAACACTTTCTTGCCTCCAGCTTGCTACAATATGTCGTCAGCTGAGAAGACAAAATATTTGCAGTGCCTAAAAGATTTGAAGGTACCCTCTAATTTTTCCTCAAACATTGGTAACTGTGTCAATGTTAAGGATCAAAAATTGATAGGGTTAAAATCACATGATTGTCACACTTTGATGCAAGACTTGAACATAATTGCCATTCGTGGTTCTCTTCCAAGCCACGTTAGGATGTGCATCAGCAAGCTCTGCTTATTTTTTAAGGGAATTTGCCAGAAAACAGTTAGCCGTCGTAAGCTAGATAAGCTGTAGACAATGGTGGTTGAAGTATTGTGCCAATTGGAGATGTATTTCCCCCCTTCTTTCTTTGATATAATGGTGCATTTGATTGTCCATCTTGTGCGGGAGATCAAGGAGTGTGGTCCGGTGTTCCTCCGGTGGATGTATCCTTTCGAGAGATACATGAAGATATTTAAATTCTTTTCGCAGAATAGGTACAGGCCTGACGCAAGCATTGTATCTAGATATGTCGCGGAGGAGACGATTGAATTTTGTACGGCTTACTTAGATGAGGTTGACACGGTTGGACTACCCACCTCGAGGCATGATTTTCGTTTCAACGGGCATGGAACTAGAGGCACGCTGCATAACCCACCAGCGGTCGATTTGCAGGCTGCTCATCTGTATGTGATGCGAAACCATGAATCGGTTCGCCCTTACGTTGACATTCATATGGAGGAATTGAGAAGTCTATACCCAACCCTAAAGCCTTTCCAACTACATGATAAACATATTAGAACCTTTTGTGAGTGGTTAAGGGACACGGTAGAGATTGGTGACCATCCCGAGGACGTGAAATGGCTATCCAGACGGCCGCTTACGACGGTCATCAGCTACAGCGGCTATGATGTGAAGGGTTACTCGTACGGGACCAAACAGAGCGATGCTAAAGGTGTTTCGCAGAATAGCGGTGTGACTACATTTTCCGAATCAATCGCTGTGTCGCGGAAGAAAAATCCAGAAGGATCCTACTCATTTGATAGGTATTTCGGTACCATTGTTCAGATCTGGGAGTTAAACTATGTGGCATTGAAGGTGGTTGTATTCAAGTGTCAGTGGGTTGATCAAAAGACAGGAACTAAGACCGATCCTTTAGGGTTTCAATTGGTTGATAGGAAGAAAGTTGGATCAAAGTCGGATGCGTTCATACTTGCTGGCGAAGGTGACCAAGTTTACTATGTTCAGGATCCTTCTGATCGGCACTACGAGATTGTTCTTGATGGGAAACAAATGGTGTGTGGTGATGAGCTATTCGAGGAGTATGACAAATGAGCTGCTCACATTTTTGTGCCAATGAAGAAAGACGCGATTAATATGGAGGAAACAGAGGAAAACATGTCAAAATATCGCGCAAGATCCGATCACGCCGAACGCATAGTGATAGACAGCAAAGGAAAAGAACGGAAGAGGAAGTTGATTTTCAAAGTTAAGCCGAAGACTAAGTTGAGGCGTTAGTCGTTGATCTTTTTGTGTTATCAATTATTCATAATACAACTAGTCCAAATTTAGTTTGAATATGTAATTCATGTAAACATTTGGTTGCACCTTTGTTTGATCTATCCAATAGAATAAAAGAAAGTCGACGAATCTCAATTTTTAACCTATCCGGGTAGTTTTACGGTATCTGAAACATTACCCGAATAGTGTTAAATTAGGGTTTACCTACTTCCGGCTAACCATCCGGATTAGCAAATGTAGAACAAGCCTATCCGGCTAACTTTCCGAGTTCGGAAACAAGTTACCCGGAAGTTTTTTGTTTTGGCAAGACATTTTATTCAACTTCCAGACGGGTTCCCTGGTTGTCATCCGGTTTAGTAATCATATAATGACTTATCCGGCTAGAATTCCGAAGTCGTAAATCTACCCGGAAGTGTTATTTTGAGGCGAAAACTAGCGCGCACTCACTAATCAGTAGTTATATAAAATTGATACTGCAAACACTTGTACGAATTGTAAATGCACAAACATTTGATCAATTTCCGTAGCATTCAAACGTTACTGAAATACAGTTAAAATGTAATAATATTCGATAAGGCAAATCCATTCTTAACTAAAAATTCAAAACAAATTAAACTAAATCAAGGCTCCATGTCATAGTCGGTGTGATGATCACCGCCACCATGTCCCTGCGAGGCTTCCCCACTTGTGGAAAATCCTTCTGCACGCTTGAGGGCTCTCAACTCCTTCCTTGCCTCGTAAGCGTCCTTCCTAACGCCAATCAATGTGAGCACCTTAGATTTCATGCCAGCGTACATAGCTTTCATGTTGGCAACATGCGGTGAAGGCTCTCCATCAGGTACCTCCCTACCTAAAAAATGAAAATTCATATTTGAATTAAACAATGATAAAAAGTAGCATAAATTGTGAATAAGGAGGTGAAGATGACTTACTTCTTGATGCCCGCTTAGCCTTTTGTTGTGGAGGCGCCACAATCCATTTTCCATCGGCCAAAGTCCATTTCGGCCTATGGTTTTCAAAGTAGTGGTAGTCGTATAGCTTGCAAGGGGTGGGATCATCTTCAAATCGGAAATTTTGGTCCAATTTCAAGAGCAACTTAGTGATTAAGCTCCCGTAGGGTAGGTTTTTCTTATGTCGCTCGTTAGCCCACGCAGTTCTCATCCAATTACATATTGCAAAGCCGGGATTGATAGGAACCTCCTTCACGACATAGTAAAATGTCATAACCGTGGTAACATTAGGCTCGCCGACATTTCCTCCTGTAGGGATGAAACTTCTATGCACCCACTCGTACACAATGCGATCATCAATGGGGAAAAACGCCATTTTGCACCCATCGGCTGAACTTTCATCATATGGGTCCCGACCAAAATAGTGATGTCCTAAATTCAAATAATTCAAGTACGGGAGTTTAATCATATGCGTTCCCGGCCACGCATTAGCATAGAAGATATCAAGTGGCCCATCCTTGAGCTTGGGATAAAGGTCCTCATCGGATTTGATAGGATTCCCCAACAACTCATTCATCACCTAACAATCAAACTCAAACCTTTGCCCATTAACCATGGTAGTGTACTTACCATCACTAGGTTCATCAAAATTAGCATAAAATTGCAACACCTCATCCTTATAGGTGGGATTACTAACATCGAATAACAAGGCATCACAATTTTGAATAGCAAACTTCTCAATCATAGGGCCTAAACCTAGTGCCTCAACCCGATCTCTATCCAACACATATGTGTCTAGTACTGTAGCATTGTTAACAAGAATACCATAATACTTATAAGCATCGAGACTAATAAACTTGTTAGCATCATACCAGTTTGGATTTGGCTTCCTCGCCGCGGTCTTGCTTCTCGGTGCCATGGGTTGATCGGGAATTGGTTGTGGTGGAACTGATGGAGAGATTCGTCCGGGTAGGAGACGGGATTTCCGAACTCTGAATTGGGGGATGTGAGGGAAGTTTGTGAGTTGTGATCTGAAAAAAAGTCAATCACCCATATATATAAACCCGTTTCCGAACTCGGAAACCTAGCAGGATGGAAAATTAAGCTTATCCGGGTAAGTTTACGGTGTCGGAAACCTATCCGGAACTATTTAATTAAAATTCTCGTTTTTTGGTCAATTTTCCCGAAGGTTTCCCTGATAGCCATCCGGATAAGTAAATTACCCATCCGGTTAGGTTTCCGAGTTCGGAAAAATAATTAACACTATCCGGATAGTGTTTCAGAACTCGGAAATCTACCCGGAACTACACTTAAACAGATTTTCACCATCATATTTGCCTCTTTATCTAAACAAAATGCATGTACAAAATAAGCGCCAATAGATTGAAGCACTAAAATCTTTAAAATCGACCAAGTTTACATCCATATGAATAAGGTACTAGGATAGATTAGTTTCACAAACGAAAAGAACAAATTCAATGTTTAACTAGAACAAATTCGATGTTTAACTAGAATAGAACAAATTATTAACTAGAAACAATGCCCTACTCTCCAGTCGCCCTACTGCTGGGAGATGACCAAAATCCGGCTCATTCAATTCCGGGCTAAGTTGGAGATCAAGTCCCTTCCGATCAATGTAAGCCCTTTGTTCGGCACGGAGCATTGCTACTTCTTCTTTAGCCTTGTCGACTTGTCCGGTGAAGCATTCCCACATTTTTTAGAGCTTACGCATCCACCGGCCCTCCTCACCTACAAAACAAACAAATGATTAGCTTTCGAAAACAAAAGCATTTTCACATGCGAAACTAAACAATAAAGGGAAAACATATATTCACTTACTTGTACCCGATGAACTCACACCTCTGGCTTCTAGTTTTCTTCGCCTCGCAACTCTTCCTGCTGCGCCCGGAGCTAAGGCCTTCAAGACGTACCTTTGAGTTTCTTTATCCAGTGCAAAACCCTTATGATCAAACCAATCACCATCGTAGTACTCTAGAGGCTCAGGACGATCAACAACACCTCCACCTTGCTTCTTAATCAGCTCAGTGACAAGTCCGGCGTATGGAAACCATTGCCTCGACCCTTTCCCCACCTTGAACATGTATTCAACTATCGAGTGTCCAGGATTTATTTTCAACCCTTCCATCAAGTAATAGAAGAGCTAAACACGTCCACAACTAGGTTCACAACTATGACCCCCCGATGGATACACATTCTGACAAACCCAGTCAAATACAATCCTCTGCTCAACCGTAAGCTCCTCAACATTAAAATCACCTGGACAACTACCCGCCCCCTGACAAGTAGTTTTGAAGTACTTACGTCCCATTGCTTCAAGGTCTAAGGGTTGGTTTGTCCCGGTTTCAGGAAACTTGTTGAAATTATAAATCTCATAAGGGCCTTCTGGGTGGTTAGGGCGCAAGTATGAGTTATCAACATAAGGGCAGCCTAGGACCTCATTTATATGAAACTTAGTGACATTAATCAGTTTACCATTCACCTTAGTGCACAGCCTATTCGACTCATACTCTCCTAAATTTGCATAAAATTGCACAACCTCATCTTGATGGCATGGGGATTCAAGCAAGAGCAATTTATCTAAATAACTAGGCTGAAAATGAGCAACCAAATACCCCATATGCAAAGTGTCAATAGAGGTAGGGCTAATCACCTTGGTGGTGTGTGTTTTCCGCCCACACCATTCCACATAGTTGGCCTCCGCCCTACGATTGAAGAAATTCCGACTTGCCGATGCTTCAGGGGGCCTATCATGGCCTCTTTGCCGCTTTGTCTTCCTCGATTTGGCCTTGCTTAATCGGCTCCCACCCTCGTGTTCTTCGGCTCTTGGAGGTGACTCTCCTTCCTCCTCGGAAGAGGACTCGTATTCCACCTCTTGTTGTCGTTGGATTTCCGCAACTTGCTTGCCCGTGGAAGGATTTTTAGTCCTAACCATGGTGAGAGATTGGACTGAAAATTTTGGAGAGGGGCGGACTGATTTGGGGATGAACTTGGGGAGGGTTTGCAGATTTGGGGAAAAAAACCCGTTTGCCCCTTTTATAATAAACACTTCCGGCTAGGTTTTACGAGTTCGGAAACCTAGCCGGGTGAGGTTAATTTTTTTTTGCCTTATCCGGCTAACTTCACGGTTTCGGAAACGTGGCCGGTCAGTACAAAAAATCAGAATAAGTAACACTTAGACTATTTTCTTAGCTAGTCCTCTACCCATTCTCAACATTAGTTCCGAAAATTTCACTTTCCTCCCACCCATTTACTCTCTTCCACCAACAAAATCTTCTTCTCCAACCACCAAGAACACCATTACTCACATTGGCCCCATTTCTTGAGTTCTAGAACAAGAAAGTAGCTTCTTTGTCCATACTATTAGGGTTTTTATTCTACTTGAAAAGGTATTTCTTGGCACTTTGCTTCAATTGTATAATCAATGTTGTTTATTGGCTAATTTGTCTTATTTGTTCATGGGCTTTGCTTAATTATTACTACAAACTAGTTTTGTTTTATGGGCTACATTCTTGATTAATCAATTGGGATTATGGGCTATATTCTTGATTAGTCTTGATGGTCACTAGTTATGTTACTACTAATCTAGGGTTAAGTATGTCATATATGTATGCACTAATTTAATTACAAAGAATTAAGGGTGAAGCATGTGATAGGCAATTTATATTAGTCTAATAGGATCCTAATTAAACCCTACTTACCATTAGTCTAATAGGATAATAATAGGATTATTAAAGTGACTACTTACCATTAATTTAGCATATAATTATTCTTTCTTGATAGTGAGGTTATTTAATATATGTAAACTATTTTTTGTAGAGGAGTTATGGCACCACCTAAGAAGAAGGTAGTAGGAATCCCCAAAAGGTCTAAAACGCCTAGCACCGCGGGAGGTGTTAAAAAAAAGGGGGTGAGGCGTCCTAGGACATATTGTGCCGTCTTACAAAAAAGGATGAAGAAGGGGATTTTGACGGACATGACGTTCAACGATGGTGGGGAACCAATATCGGAAGAGTATTATTTATGGAAGAGTTGGGTTGGTAAAATTGGTCGAACTCGTGTGGATATAAAGTATGAATCTTGGCACGAGGTCCCCGACAAGGAGAAGACTAAATTATGGGAGGAGTGTTTGGTAAGTTTCTACCTTCATTTAAGGTTTTTTTTTTTGTACACATGAATGAGATTTTATCCAAATTTTCTTATAACCTTATGTAGGTACCATTCAAAATTGTTGCCCCAAATATGGAGAAACTTTTTGACACAACCATGTTTCGCTTGAGTAAGGCGGCACGGGATCATAGAGCAATGTTGTCTAAACATTACATTTATGGAGATTTTAAGGATGAGGACCCTTGGGTGGCCTACACCGATATTCTACAAGATAGTTGGGCAATATTCAAAGCACGCACCTTGGAGAATGACCGACTAGTAAGATTAATTCCTACCATTCTAGTATTACTCCTTCGTTCACATAACTTAAATTCATTTATGTGTTAGGGTGTGAGGTTGACGAATAGCACCAATGCGAAAGCTAATACGACACCTCACACAATGAGTAGGGAGGGCTATACTATAAGACTAATGAAACATGCAAACAAGAAACAAGAAGATGAGGTGCAAGAAAAAATGGATAGTGGGATGACGGAAGAGGAAGCGCGGGAGAGCACCGAGGTGGTTAATCCTAAAGAGTTCGATAAACTCACTAGCTTCTTGATTGGTCGACAAGATAGCAAAGGCGAATACACACACGAGGGAAACAAGAAGTTGATAAAAGATATTGTAAGTTGTTTCTTTGAATATATTGAGCTAATATTATTACAAATATTATTCCTATCTATTTTTCTTTCTACCATATATTTTTTTTCTATTAAATGATAGGATGATGTCAAAGAGAAAATTGCCTCGGGAGAATTCGTTCCCACACAAGACGATGACATCCTTTGTAAGGCGACGGAACGGAAGGAACACCCCGGTAGAGTTCGTGGATATGCATCACATGTGGTGAAGAGAGATCTCATCGGCAAACCAAAATCTTCTAAACCACCAAGACACACCAAGTACAACAAGTTGCAAGAGGAACTTGGAGATACAAAAAAAGAGCTCGGTGATACCAAGAAGGAGCTTGATGAGGCCGTGAAGAATATGATGAAAAGGGACATAGCTCTCCACATAATAGCCAAGCAAACGGGCGCAATTCTCCCACCAAATTTGAATGATCTAAGCGACGATTGGGAACCTCCTTCATGTGGTTCACGTCACTCACCCGATGTTTGTGAGGTGCAAGGCAATCCACCATCGCCACAACCAAATCCACCATCGCCACAACCAAACATATGTGATGATAACTTAAACCGACCAAAAAAGGTAAACACACTAACTCACTTTTCGATCGCATTCTTATTCAAATTCTCTATTCGTTCTCTTAATAGTTTTAGCATGTTTACCTCGCCTTACTTTAAAAATGGAATCCACTATTTTAATTAGGTCAAGGTCGATGTCACATATCCATGCAAATTATATATCGATGGTGGAGTGAGGAAGCCTACTATGCATGTTGCAAATGGAATTTTCAATGAGTCGGCGAAGATGCATGGCGACGTTAAAATTGCAACCGGTTTGGGGGAGGTTTGCTTGAAAAAAGCTTTGGTTTCAACCGCTCGAATTCCCATACCCAAAGGCCCGTGTAAGGTTGTTGGACCGGCGGAAGGTATTTATTTACTTTGGCCTCGTAGGCTAATTGTTGTCGAGAGTTTAGGAGAGACTCAACCCGCTAGCCTATACAACCCAATTACGAGCGTTGCACGCAAGGTTGAGCCAAAAATTACAAAAAAAATTCCCTAACCCTTGACCGCCCCAAAGACCTCCCCAAAAGATGTTGTAGTTAAATCTATGACACCGCCTATGAAGGTGTTGTATGATAAATTGTCTACACATTGCAAATTTGGATACTACGAATTCCCGGCTCCAACGGAATTATTTGGTGGTATTGGAAGGCAAATTGTAATGTGTTGGGGTGATTTTGAAGATCTATGGAAGGGTGACAAGGTAACCGAGCCCCTAATGTCCTTATTCCAACTGTAAGTAATTTTAATGTCGAGACTATATTATCTTGTGTGTTTTCAACCGCCGTTCTCCCCGTTGTTTTAACCATTCATTTTTTTTTCTTAAGTTTCTTGAATCAATTAGTTCAAAAACGGTTGAAGCCATGGATAGGCTTCCTATGCCCTGAGCGAATCCAAGAATTAGGTCATACTGATGAAGAGCGATTAAGTTACATGAGAGAGGCTCTCGGTGTGGAGGACAAATTATTCTTCCTAGCACCACTCATTTCCGGGTAAGCATTTCATATTAACTAATTCTATACATTATTATCTCATGTTAACTTTTATGTTGTCATTATTGACAAATGGATATGCATTTTTTATTTAGTAAACATTGGAGCTTGGTTTTTCACCCATTTTCCCGAACGTTTCCCTGGCAGGCGTCCGGTTAAGTAAACTCTTCTGTCCGGCTAACTTTCCGGTACCGTAATCCTATCCGGAACTACATATTTTGCGCCACCGTTTCACGGTGGCCGGATTACTGCCGCCGCCGGAAAATCTCCCGGCTTACTGTCCGGGAGCGCAAAAACGTCGTTCCGGCTAACCGTCCGGCCCGTAATGGCCGGGTAGCCTCCTGCTAGCAGCAGGTGTTTACGAGTCCGGAAATGTACCCATCCGGGTAAGTTTCCGAACTCGTAAACCTTACTCGGCGGTTTCAACCGCCGAGTAACGGTGGCGCCAATTGGACGGCGCCACCATGGACGGCGGTCAAAACCGCCGTCCAACCGGGACGGAACCGCCGTGTTCCGTCCCGTTTTCCACTAGTGTATGCTGAAAGTGTTGAGTTTGAACTTTTAATAAAACTCTTTAAATAATAATAGTTTAATAAACAGCCAAACACTAATAGCTCCATTAAATTTAACTTAATTGACATTAAAATTAAAATTAAATTAGATGATAAACTTTCTGAGAAAGACATAATTTATTTCTTAAGTCTGATATTCATGAAACAAACTATATGTTGTTTTGAGTAATTGAGTTGGTAATAGTGAATGTTAATAAAATAAATAATGAAAATATATTTATAATAATATAATAAGTATAACTTATCTTTTTCCTAAAACATAATATTTTGAATAAAAACGTATTCATTGTATTTGTGTAATCGAGTAGTGATTAAATAATATTAATAATTCTAAAATAAAATTAGCGAAAATTTATATATTTTGAATTGATCTAAACCATTAATGAATTTCTACAAATTATCTCAACCATTAATTCCTTGACTATATAAAAGCAATCTCAAAGGATAGGTAGCCTGAGCCCTTATCCATATTATCTTGTTATCTTCTTCAGAGTCGCCGCTTGCGCTTCCTCCGCCCTCCGCCAGCAGAGTCGCCGGAGGATGGATCCTCCAGGCCGGAAATTGCAGGCCCGTACAGATTCAGGCCAAGTTTATGCCGGAAAGGGATGCCGTAATCATGCTTCTCGATCCTGGTCAGGCTGAGGAGCTCGTCGGCGATCCGCTCGAGCTTTTGGGTCCCGGCGTCGGGGGAGAGCTTTTGGGTCACCCCTTCTTGGTCGAGTTCTCTAACATCCCGGCACCGGAGAAGATGAAATCAAACTTCCCATCCCCAAACGGCTTCTTAATTCCCTACCCGGAGATCACCAGCAGCTTCGCCGCCTTCTTTGAAACACCGATGGAATCTGCAACTCCGATATCCTTCAACGCGAAAACATCAGCACCAGTGGGAGTATCAACACAGAGAACCTTGAAACTGGGAGCCAGAAACCCCTCGGAGATGAGATCCTGAAACACGGACGAGTAAAAAGCCACCGCCTTCTGGAAACCCTTTGTCGCCCAGATCTCGGGGAGATTACTCGGCTTCGCCGGCGCCGACTTGCCGGAATCAATAACCGCCGACGACGACGATGCCTTGCTCAAAGCCTGGCCGGTGCCGAAGACGATTCCGTTCAGATTATCCGGTAGAGCGAAGAAACAGAAATCCCCCAAATCACAGGATTCCCCACGGAGAGTCACGATGTAAGCAAACCTCACACCGATTATGAACACGCAGAACAAGAACAGCCTCACCAGAATGTTCCTCAGGAAGCTCGGCTTCGCCAAAGGCTCCATTTTTACACCCAAAAAAAATACCTAATTAATCATTCCATTTTTTGCAAATGATTTTACTTAACCTCTGCATTATTATCATATGCATTTTCCTGATTTATTTTAAAAAAAAACTGAAATCACAAGGCATGGATAAAAGACTGTGATGAATATGTGGCTATCATAGATGGAGTAAATGTGCCCTTCTATGAACATAATTTTGCAGATGGTGGATTTAGTTTTGTGCCTGAAATACGTTTCTAACTCTCTTTGCAAAATTGCCCTGTGGCAGCTTGATGCTGTTGTGAGGGAACTTTATAGCATGAACCAGAAATGGCCTCTGATTATACTGCACAAGAAGTGTCTAAATGCACTTTTACTGAATCCGCTCTATAGAGACATAATTCAAAAGTGGATCAATCAAGGAATTGTCTATGGTAAATGACGATTGGTATGTGATCTGCATCTGTTTTTTTAGAACCTGTTGGCTTTCACACACACGTATATAGTATCTGTAATTCATTTCTATAAGCAGCAGAAATGCGAAGCTTGGCTTTAAGAAGCTGTGAAGCTTGGGTGTATGCTTGTGACGAATGATGAAATGCAAGATCACATATTCCAGTCTTTTTGTATGATGGAAAGAAAGGCATCAGGTACGCATGTTATGTTATTTTTCTATCCACCTCTTCTCCTGTATGTGTAGTTTGAGTTGCTAATGCACTCCACAAGCATGCCCTTGTTGATAAAGATAGATACTTTTTGAATATTGCATGATCTGGTTTGGATGGAACTCTTTGTGACACGGTTTAGAGGTGGACATATTTCAAAGGTAATTTCAATATTCTTTTTCTAGATAGATGTCATGATTTTTAATTAGTTCCAAGTTCTTACAACAATATGTTAACGACATGTACAATTTGATTTATGTAGCTATTCCCACATCAGTATGTTAACGACATGTACAATTTGATTTATGTAACTATTCCCACATGATAAAGGATGCTATCCAAGAGAGGAGATAAATGGTGTAAAAGTATGCTATCGTAACGAGATGGTGCCAAAATCTGGTGGAAAAGTATGCTCCTATTTGCCGAGCCCAAGCCAATATAAATAAGAATTTGCCCTCCATTGTCGGTTAATACTTTCAAGGTGTAATAATATGAATTTTTTTTGTTGTCACATACATGTTATGATGACTAGTATTTCTTAGAATAAAGCATGCCACGATAATATTTTGTATGATGTTGACAATAATAAGTCTAATCAGCTATTTGAATTATTGGAAAATTTTTGGTTGATTTAGCACCAGTTGAAATGACCATGGTCATTACTTACCGGTTCGAACTTAGAATATCCGAACGACTTACCGGTACAAAAAAATGTCACTGGTAAACTAACTGGTGCCAATAAACCACTGCTGAATATTGTATCGGAATAAAAGTGCATTCATATGAACCGGTACAAACTATGGCACCGGCTCATAAACCGTTGCTCATTGGAGCACCGGAATAAAAGTGCATCCATATGAACTGGTACAAACTATGGCACCGGCCCATAAACCGCTGCAGATTAGAGCACCGGAATTAAAGTGCATCCATATGAACCGGTACAAACAATGGCACCGGTAAAGTAACTGGTGCCCATAAACCGCTGTTGACTAGAGCACCGGAATTAAAGTGCATCCATATGAACCGGTACAAACTATGGCACCGGTAAATGTAACTGGCGGTGCCAATAATAATCCGGCACTACTGGACGCATACAGCTATCACGGCGCAAGACCCACCCCTATGACGGCGTTTCTGACCGCCGTTGGTGGCTGCGACGTCGTAGGGGTTCACCCGTTAGCAGCGTTTCATGGAACCGCCGTTTATAGGTTCCGATATCGGAACCTAACTAGATTAGGTGTTCCGATATCGGAACTAGTTAAGAATTTTAAAAAAAAATCTGGGCTTTCCGATCGAAATCGGAAAACCCAGATTAACACGAAGAACAAACCCAGATGAACACAAAAAAACTCAGATGAACATGAAGAACACATGAAGAATGTCAAGAACAAATCCATCCTAACAACACCAAAGAATATATTCATCCTAACATCAAGAAATTTACCTACAAATCACACTAACAACTTCATACTCAAAAACACATTCATCAACATTAGATTCATCAACCAAAAAAAACTTCATCCTCAAATCAATCACAAAAAACTAGTCTTTATGTAAATTCATCAACAACAACACATTTATAGAGATCCATCAATAACATTATATTCTAACACTTCAACAACAACAAATTCATTGATTAGATACATAATTCGAAATGGGTTCCGATGCAATCAAAATCAAGAAACTAAGATTCACAAAAACATCAATGAAAATTACAAATTACCTCTTTATGATTGAATCTCCATGGAAAAGAGTTAAGAGATCAAGGAAAATATTTAACATTTAGAGAAGAGAGTGATGTGGATTGAGATTTTGATTAGAATCAAAGATAGAAATAAATTTGGGAGAAAGTTGGGAGAATTGGGGATGAATGTGAGAAGATAAGATTGTGGGTAGAAAGATAGCATCTAATCCGCTGACTGAGATTATATATCAAGTCGTGTTCCTGAACCGGAACCACATTATGTTCAACCATATAACACGGGCTTTCTTGTTCCACCTTAAATATTATGACTTCACAAGTGGGACCCGCTCAACACAAACACAGATTCTGATTAGTTCCGATTGCGGAACCTACACAGAGAACGGCGTTCTTGGAATTCCGCCGTCACACAAGCGTCGTTAACAAGTTCCGCCGTAAATTATGCGGCGTTTATGAGCCATACGCCGTAAATTCTGGTTGGCCCTCATCATCACCAACATTCCGATATCGGAACGTTAAGAAGAACGGCGTTTATGGAAAAATACCGTTTTCGGGCGCCGTTGTAGCCTTGCTTTCCAGTAGTGCGGTTCTACTATCCTAGTACCGTTATTTTAATAGCACCGGAGTGTACATAGTTCCGGTGCTTGTAATTATAGCACCGGAAACCTACCAACCGGTGCCAATCCTATAGCACCACCCCGCATAGACATCGGTCTCTGAAACTCCAAAAACAGGTGCTTTGACCTCAAAAAATAGGTGTTAGAGGGGGTGACGTCTAATAGTGTTATAAATAATTAATAATCCTTTATATTCTCTCATCGACTTTTATTTTATTTGATAAAGTCCACTAGCTATATCTATATAATGCAAATGCTACTAGTCATTCTTAATAATCTCGAAAAAAATTGGTTAGAGTTCTGAGAGTATTATATAGCTGAACTTGCATTGGTTGTAGAGAATCCACATGGTCTCCATTAAGTTGTAACGTAATCCCAGTTACAGAATTGAATAGTTTGATCATTCTAACTCATTACATGTACTTTTAGGGCTTAATTAATTAAGATCAAGTACCAACTGGAGAGTTAACCTTGAAGTTTATATTCAAGTGGAAATATAAAAATGCTCAAGTGGAATTTCATTTACCTATAGAAAACTATTAAATTTACTTTTTATCATTCATTGTAAAGTTAATTTGAAGAAAACTAATCAATTTTTACTATACGCTTGCGATAAAAACAGGCGGGTCAATTTTTAATGGAACTCTTTTATAAAGCATAGAAAGAGTGACGTCTTCTCAAAATCCTTCGAGTAAAAATGTGACTTCTGATTTATTTAAATTTAAAATTAATGAAAAAATAAATACCTATTTCGCATTCAGCAATTACGAAATGGATTTATTTCACATTTACCAAATGCGAAACGCCTATCAATAGAAAAAAAATGAAATTTTCATCTAAAAATTCTAACACCTATCATATTTTTCCTATTTCAAGAAAGTCAAAGATAGTCTGTTTACGGAATAATTTTTCATTAGTTACCTTGTTTCGTGCTAGATCAACTTTTAAAATGCGCTTTGCCGATTAACATATCAAGTATTTGTACATTTTTATTAAACAAATTATTTCATTACAAATTATTAGATTTCGTAGATTAAGTTAAGTAATTTAAATTTTTACTAGATCCAGTTTGGATCAAAGTATTGTAATTAAACAATTTCAACTCAGCAACCTGCCGTAAATTTGTTGACTTGACAGTTCGACTTGATTATCAGCCTAAATCATTTCAAGGTTTTAATTTTGACTCCATGGTATACAGAGGTGCTAACCTGCAGCCTTCGAATCTAGCGGATATTAATTTCAGATTTAAGTATCACCGTGGCATCACCGTCAATCTACACTATCACCTACTCTCATATAAATTTTAGATCCGCTATTGGGATGCGTGCATATACATGCTCTTTGGGTAAATTTTCGTTTATGCATGCAATTTAATTGTAAGTTCATTGATATGCTTGCATTTGTGACGTAATTAAATAACTGCATGTTGATCCATATATTTCAATCCATTTCTGTACTTTTCTATGGTTGGAGAGAAAATGCCATAGAGGGCAGTACACGGTCAGAGAAAAACAAAACTTTGGAAATATTATACATCGTACTGAAAGAACCTATGATCTCTTAAAAAAAGCTTAATCTGTGAAACAAGTACAGATAGTCAGTGAGATTATAAACCCTAAGCCTGGATAGCTGCCGCAATTTAGGTATCATTAAAAACCCCAACAAGGGCAACCAACTGGTCTATAAAAGGGGAGCATTTCTTCCCAGTAAACTCACCTCTACCACAACTACCTCATATATTCCTTGCATAGCATCAAATACAGCAGCAATGGCTTCTTCTTCGACAGCCACTAAGTTCTTCTGCTTGCTCGTAATCATGAGCTTAGCTTTATCATCTCCAAGCTTAGCCACTAGCTACAACGTCGGCGGTCTAACTGGGTATTGGACCACTGCCCTTGTCCCTATTCTTCCGACCTGGGTCCTCAGCGAGGTCTTCATCGTTGGTGATGTCCTCGGTAAGTTCATCATTCTCACTGGAAAATGAAATATAATATCATCCATTTCTTGATTTATGTATTGATTTTGTAACAAATGCATGGTTTGGTTTTTGTGTGTGTGTAGAATTCAAAACGTTGGGCCTGTTGCCGGCGGTGCCGTTTTACGTTGTGACGGCTGAGAACTACGCCAGCTGCGTTACCGCCGGAGCCCTGTTCTCCGGTGTAGCTCTCAACCCTGCAATTTACACTCTTCCTACAGCTGGAGTCCACTACATCATTGCCGATGCACTCAGCTGCACCCTTGGGCTCAAGTTCCAAATCACCGTCGTCGTCGGTTAATCAAGCCGGGAAAAGCTCCCGTATGTCATCAGAGATGTTGCTGTTCTCGTTTCTTTAGTTTGATTATTAATTCCATGCATGCATTTCGTGTTATCGCTTGTTTTTCCTGTTTTCTAGTGTTGTACTCTAATAATATATACTTTCCTTGGTTAGATAGAGTATATTTTTATACTCATCCATCAGGAAATATTATTAGGGTTCATGATCAATAAAATGTCTCATCTGATGATTAGTTAATCTCTTCTCAATGTGCATGTCTTCCCAGCAACATCTTTTCAAGTACTTTTATTCTCTTATCTAAAACGCCATGCACCATATATATCTCTGCTTTTAGATTGGTCATGCTATTTGCGAGTTGTATTTTACTTTTGCAGTTTGAATTATTCTTGAAAAAGACCACAACGCCCTTACCAGTGACTACAATTCAAAATTAATAAATTAACAAGGAACAATCTTGTCAGTTCCTGTTAAAATACAAACTGCGTAAGTTAAAAAATCTACAAATAGGAATTCCGTTCCTAATTGCATATGTGTGTAAATTTCAATACTAACAATTAGAGAAGATTTTTTCGCTCTGATCTCTCTCCTAACTTGCAAATACGCGCCACCAATCAATGCTGATAACGTCTTTTTCAACCACCCCTTATTACCGTTTCCTGCACTTTTCTCACTGATAACGGTCGATTAACGGCCATAATGGGGGAGGCTCCGCCCAATTACGGCGGTCCTCCTGCCAGAAAATCATACGCCCAAATTCTCTCAACACTGCAATTCAACCCCCTTCTCTCTCCCCTCTTCCATCCAATCTAGAAATCCGTCCGATTACTACCTTCAACGGCAAACCAGCCTGCATGTACACCAGAGAATCGGTACAGATTCTGTCCAAGCACTACGAACACGCCTTAACCGGCAAATTCCAGAGAGCCAAGCCGTCAATGGTGGTGATTCAAGTAGCCTTCCAAAAGATGAGCTTCACCGGCCGTTTCCAGATTGTGTCTTTGGACTACAAGCACATACTCATCAGGTTTGCCACACAAGAAGACTACCAACGCTGCTGGTTAAAGGCATTCTGGTCGGTGTCCGGAGGCTCAATGAAAATTCTGAAATGGTCGCCGGACTTCTCGCCAGAGCACGAATCTCCAGTGGTACTGGTCTGGGTCTCGGTCAAAGACATCCCCTTTTACTACTACAACAACACGCTGATTCAAGACGTAGGCAACCAAATCGGGAAGTTTATCAAGATGGACTCATCAACTACACATATTACCAGGCCTTATTCACTGAAAATATGTGTTGAACTGGATCTCACCAAGGAACTAATGCCCTCCATACAGATAGGATTCCCAGATGATCATAAATATTGCGAGATAGAGTATCACAATCTCCCTCTGTACTGCCAACACTGTAGAAAACTGGGCCATGAGAATGCAAACTGCAGAATCCTACATCCAGAACTGAAGAGAGCTTGGCAGGATAGATACCAAACAGAGGGCTCAAGGCCAGAAAGAAATGGTACTCCTCAGCAACAAAATTTCAAACAAAGGGACACTCATACTCAAAGGAATGATGGAGCAAGTTCATCAGGACTAACTCCACAGCAGAAAGAGCAAACTTGGGTTAAAGTTGCAAACAAACTCCCTGAGGAAAAGAGGATGATTGTATACAAACCACAGAGAAGGGAGCCCCTTTTTGCGGGTTTAACAAAGCCTCAATTATCTGTTTACTCACTAGATGAACTTGATTTAGCTAGCCAGAAAAAGATGTTGAAGCTTCACAGCCACACACACACAATCTTTTCTTCACACTCCCTCACCTACCCAGAAACCCCACCTAAAAAATGCACTCAGCATAGTCCCATATAAACCAATAGAACTGTCGAATTCTTTTGATATTTTGCAGGAACAATCCAGTGATGATAGCTCAGAAGATTCATTTGATGATGCTCAGGAACACACTTGATGGAATTCAGACTCTCAACTCAGCCTGATTGGCAAACAAACCTCTTCACCTCTCAGAGATGATCTACAAATACAAGTATCTGAGACCAACTCAGATTCAGGTAACACTCACTTCACCTCTGCAACAAAGAATCTCACTGATAGTTTCAGTAGAATTCTTAGACCAAAACAAAAAATTAACTACTTTAAATGAATAGCTTTAAGACTAATATGCTAGTTTGGAACATTAGGGGTTATGGAACCTCTATTGATAGACTAAGAACACTTATATTGTTGCATAATATATCAATTGTTTGCATCATAGAGCCAATGCATGATAGAAATGAAATTTTTCAATTTACAGCATGACATAGGTTTTCAGCATTGTATTGCCGCAAATTCAGCAAAAAAATGGCTTTTTTATAGAGACCACTTCCACATTGATGTTCTTTCAGAATCTGATCAGTATATACAGGTTAAGATCACAGAAAAGAACTCAATGTTGAACTGGTGCTCCACTTTTATTCATGCACAAGTCACTAAAGTACCTAGGTTACAGCTCTGGTCTGATTTGCTTAGTTTACCTAGACAACCAACAATATATGCTGGGGACTTCAACACAGTGGCATCTGTGTTAGAGAGAAAAGGTAGACATAGACCACCTTTAAAGAGTATCAGAGAGTTTAGGGCCTTCATAGAAGCATTACAGCTTCAGGATGTTCCAACTGTTGGGAATCAATATACTTGGACCAATAACAGAATTAGAGGTGATAGGCTACTCCAGAAGCTAGATAGAGGTCTGTGTTCCTTTGACTGGTCAGTAAATTTCCCCCACTCATCCATACAAGTGCTGAACAGAACCACCTCTGATCATAATCCCCTCCTAATCACCATCCAAAATTCCACCCAACATGAACCAAAACCCTTTAGATTTCAGGAAATGTGGCTAAACAGAAGTGAATTTATAGATTTGGTTAGAACCAACTGGGATGAGCCAAGCCAATATAGTGGGATGTACAACATGGTCTACAAAATGAAAAGGTTGAAATCTGCCTTAATCTCCTGGAACAAGAATATATTTGGAAATGTGCACCAGAACTTACAGCTTGCAGAAGAAAGGGTCTCAGTGCTTGAAGAAATTTATCAGATGTCATGCTCAGGTCAAGACCTCTTGGAACTTAATGAATCTAGGGCTGCACTTATTAATGCTGAAAAGGAACATACAGCCTTTTGGAGACAGAAGGCAAAAATTAAATGGATGCAGGATGGGGATGTAAATTCAAAGTTTTTCCACAATTTTTTTCAGTAAAGGAGAAAAGGTACAGAGCTAAGATCACAAAAATAAAAACTGTCAAGGTTTATGGACTACTGATACAGCAGAGATTCAGGAGGAAGCAGTTAAATTCTATACACAGCTACTGAATGAGGATATGGGGTAGGCAGATCTTTCTGGGTAGTACATGAAATATTTTTTATCTGTCATCCCCAGACTTATTACAGATAGTGACAATGTTGAGCTCCTGAAAGATATAAGAATGGAAGAACTCAAAACAGCCACTTTTGGTCTAAATAAAGACAGTGCAGCTGGATCAGATGGATACTCATGCCTATTTTTTACAAGCTGTTGGGAGATAATTAAAAGGGATCTATTTGATGCAGCACAAAAGTTTATGTCAGGAGAAAGGATTCCAAGAGCAATTTCAAGTACCTGGTTAGCATTGATCCCAAAAAAACCTAATCCTAGTTCCTTTGGAGAGTATAGGCCAATCAGTCTCTCTAATTTTCTGAACAAGATATTTTCAAAGATACTAATGGAGAGATTGAAAAAGCTCATGCCAGCCATAATCTCTGAAGAACAGTCACGCTTTATGGAAGGGAAAGATATCTCAGATAACATACTCCAGATGATAGAAATGGCAAGATTGCTTCCCAAAAACCAGAAATATGGCAACATGATAGTTAAGTTGGACATGCAAAAAGCCTTTGATAGAGTTTCATGGGCTTTTCTCAACTTAGTCATGATCCAGTTTGGATTTCATGGTACTTTTGTCAGACTAATTCTGCAGAATATTGAGAGTGCTTGGTTCTCAGTCATTGTAAATGGGATTGCAACAGGTTTTTTTTCCTTCAAATAGAGGGATTAAACAAGGGGATCCCATCTCACCCTTCCTTTATAATATTGTCACAGAAGCCTTCTCAAGGGGTATAAAAAAGCTCTTCTCAGTTAATTACCTAGACTACTTCATCATGCCAAGAAATGTCCCTACAGTCTCTCATCTAATGTATGCTGATGATACAGCCATATTCTTGAATGGAAAGAACAGAAATATGAGAAGGCTGAAACACTTTCTATTTGCTTATGAGGCAGTATCTGGACAGAAAATAAGTTATGAAAAATCTGAGTTTTATGTGCACCCACACACAGTTCAAACCAGAAGAAATATTATGAAAAGGATTTTAGGAATGAAAAATGGATCTTTGCCTTTTTTATACCTGGGAGCTCCTATTTTTTATGGAAGAAATCTGGTGAGATATTATCATGGATTGTTGGAAAGAATGGAGAAGTCTCTCTCAGACCGGAAAAATCAATGGTTGTCACAAGCAGGTAGACTGGTGCTTATCAACCATGTTTTGATGGCAATTCCCACCCATATTTTCTCAGTACTACAGCCCCCTAAACTGATAATAAAAAGGATGGAAAAATTGGCCTCAAATTTCATCTGGGGTTCCACAGATATGGGGCAGAAGAAGATCTGGAAGAGATGGTCAAATTTGGCATTGCCAACTGAAGAAAATGGAGTAGGGCTGAGGGATATAAGAGCCGTGGTACAAGCATTTTCATGCAAGCTATGGTGGAAGTTGCAGAACAACAGTACATTGTGGACCAGACACCTTTGGGCACTCCCTGATTCTTATAAAAATTCCAATACATGGCAAAGGATATGTGCAATTACAGAACATGCAAATTCTCAGTCCCAAGTAATATGTGGAAAGGGTGGAAACTCATTTTGGAATACCAACTGGCTGGGAGTAGGAGACTTATATTATCACTGGAACCATCACACAATCCCCTTCCCTAATCTCACAGTTACACAGTTTCTAACTAGTAAACATTTCTATATTAATCATCTGGAGCAATTTTTGCTACCAACATCTATTCACTTTTGCAGGACTCTGGAGTCACCTCAAATCATCAAGACAGGTTGATATGGAAGCCAGGCTGGGATGTGAATTTTTCAATATTCTCAGCATACAAATCTCTGAGAAATGCAAGAACAGTCAATCAAAACTTCCAACAGGTTTGGAAGTCAAAAATACATGGGAAGATTGCCATTTTTTTTAAAATGAAAAATGAACTTTACCTTTTGATGATATCCTCACAAAATTTGGTTTTAATTTTCCCTCAAAATGTCTGTTTTGTGACAACTATGATACTCTGAATCATTTTTTTAATGAATGTCCAAGCAACTTGCAGGTCTGGGAGACAATGCACACCAAATTGCTCATGCAGGTACCTAATTTTAGGAGTATCAACTATAGATTGAGTTTTTACTTATCATACAATGGTTTTTCCAAAATCCATACTGAGGTGATCAGAATCACCATGATGGTCACTTTCTGGCACTTAGAAGAAATAAAATACTATATGATGAGCAAAAACTCTCTACTGGAGACACATGCACTATGATCACCACTCAGATTGCCCTGATATTTACTGCTAAGCCTTTAAAAGGAAACAGGGACAGAAACCTATTCTTGATCATTACTAGACTGATTCCATTCATTAGGATCAAGAGACCTAAATTGATTAAAGTTACTAAATGGTACCCCCCGAGGTTGGTTTTAAAGTTAATATAGATGCATCTTTCAAAAATGGGAACTGTGGCATTGGTGTGATCATAAGAAATACTAGAGGTTCGGTTATCTGCATTAAAAATTTTAACACCTCTTCAGTATCAACCCTCCAGTCAGAACTCCTTGCTATTAAATTTGGTATATCTGTAGCATTGGAATTAGACCTCCAAAATGTTATAGTTGAATCAGATTGTAGTCAGGCAGTTACAGGATCAAATAATCCCCACAGATGTGAGTGGAAATTTTTTTCACCATGCACACAGATCCAGGATTCTATATCCAATTTTCTCCAGATCAAACACATTTATAGAGAGGCTAATAAGCCTGCAGATTATTTGGCAAAATTTAGTCTGACTCAAATTAGGGATGCTACTCTTGATCTAAATAATGCACCAGCTACACTGAGAGGGCTAATTACCCTTGACAGGATAGGGGTAGCAAACATTAGAGCCAATGCTTAAACAATCATGCTGGAACAGGCTCACTTGTTTTTTTCATGCCTTCACAGATCACAGACTGCAATCTTGCTCAGGCCATACAGTCAAGGCAAGGTGAAATCTACTCAGGCCTGCATCAGATGGATCTGCTCGGGCTATATATACAGTCAAGGAAAGTTGAAATATCTGCACAGGCCAGGATCAGATGGTTCTGCTCAGGCCATAAGGAAACTCAGTTTTTATAAATCTAGGCATTTTTATTTTTCTCTGCTCAGTCCAGATGAAAACTATACTACTTTGGCCATTTTTTGAACCATTTTTATGGTTTTTTGGGCCTGTAAATATACTAGCTTGGACACTTCTATGTTTTTCAAATCTAAGAGTGGCTAAATTGTGATTCGATATTTGTTTACTCGATCACTAAATTGCTCCTCTTTTGAGATTTGGAACATCAGATCTTCATAGCCAGCTAGTCATTGGGGTTATCTTTACAATTTTGAGAAGCTTAGTTGCTTCTAAGGGTGAATCCCTTTTTTTGTAACAAACTTTAGGCAAGGACTAATTTTGGTTTGGGGTGCCAAATAAATTCCCCAACTATGGTGCTTAATAATAGAAAAAAAGGAATTCCGTTCCTAGATGATCTGTAAATTTCTTAAGATTCTCAGTATTTAGTAGTTTGGTACGTACGTAGTATATGTAAGCCAAAAATAAGTACAGAATAACCAAGAAATGTGTAGTGAAATTCGTTTTCCCTTGTTTTCTTAAAGTTATATTTTTTAAAAAATTGACTTTAATTTGAAGTAACTTTACATTCTCCTCCCTAGACTAATAATTAAGAAGTTAATTTTGACAAATATATCGACGGAAGAAAAAAAATTTAATGGTTTAAGTCATTGACAAGTGCTTGTAAAATATATGATTTTTATTTGAACATTAAATTTACGCGATTGAACTATTTCCACTTGTGATTCTTAATTAAAACCTATTATAAATAATTTTTGTTTGAAATCGGATATAGGGAGGTGTGGACATTGACTTGGTTGAATCAAGTTTCGATTAATTTAATTTTATCTCTAAGCATACAAATCATTCATCTCTAGTTTATCATATGGTGATCTTCATCGGATTTTTTTAAAAACAAAATTTATCCACTAACACTGGGATAAAGTTTACTTAGCGAATAATTCACCATCTGATGAAAATCGTGCTTAAAATAAAAATTTAACATGTTTACAAATGGGTTTTATAGTGATTTATTTTGTAGCCATAGTTCCAATCTATTACTCTCGTTGAGACCCATAAAGGTTTGATCACTGTACATAGAGAATATATATACACATACCGCCCCAAAATCCGATAATATTCAATTTTACCATTTAAATACTTATAAAAATTTGGGGAAACTTATATCCTTCTATGTATAAAAGCGGCTATCCAGGAAGCTACGGTCCAGTTTCGTAGTCGCCTATTATTTTAATAAGTTTTATTTGGCTGCCGTCTTTTTCTTCCAATCAAATTATTCTGTTCTTATTTTTTATAAATTTTGTATTCTGGAACGCAGTTCCATCAATCCCTCCCTAAATTTTATGGTGCCCGGATCAGTCGGTGAATGAATTGTGGCACTGACTCCGGTGACCGGAGATGTTTCACGATATGCGGAACAACTCATCACTCCACAATTAGGTTAACAGTTTCCTCTTTCTCAGTGAGACCTGAGAGAATCTCGATGTCCCCTTCCGATGTAGCTGAATCCTCTTCACTTGAATTTGATCACGAAATTAGAGCATCTACCAGAGAGGTTATGTCATCGGTGATATGTTGATGGCGAGCAGGCGGCGCCACTAGTTTCCGCCGATTGAGGATGATGGCCCTCCGACTCCCCCAAATGATTAACACTTCCGACCCTGGAGTTCAGAGTATTTGCAGTGGTGAAGTGATCTTATGTCTGTAAGTGGTGGCGGATGAGTGGTGGCGGATGAGTGGATGATCAAGGGTTTAGCCACATCTAGCAGAGTAATCGGATACAGGTTCATTGCGGCAATACTGCGAGCTGTCGGCCAATTTGTCAAAGAAATGCTCTGCAGCCAGCATGCTTGATGAAGGTTAAAAATGACAATAATTTTCCTCTTTTTTTGATTGTTGTTGCTTATGTTTTTTTTATATTGTTATGTATTTTCTTGGTCTGTAAAAGTTTAGATTTTTATGCAGTAAGATTGAAGTATGCTGATTGTACTTGCCAGTTTTCGAAATTTTAGCTCGTTTTTCAGCTGATATTTGTGCTACATGTTTCACACTTTGGCCATTTCAGGTCAATATTCAAACCACGATTGTTAAATCCCATTTTTTCCTCTCTGTGTTCATGTATGATATGTGAAGGCTTATGCATTTTTTCATCAAAATGTCATTAGTTATCTGATTCTGTTTTCAAATGCTACAAAACAGATAAAGCAAAAGATATCTGAAGTTAGAACTGGATTGGATGATGCTGATGCTTTGGTACCGTGTTACTAATTGATGAGACTATATCAGTGATTTATGTTTTATACTCTTTTACTGTTACCTACTGACTGAGCAGATTCAGTCAAATCTACTCTGAATACCATTATTGAAGAATATGTTTACAATGGATGTTTAGGAACCTATTTTCCTTCAAATAATCCTGATTTACTCTATGTTTGAAGGGTCGAGGAACTGTTGCTACTGGTCGTATTGAACAAGGGACTATTAAAGTAGGAGAGGAAGTGGGGATTTCAGGGCTGATGCAGGTATTCCATCATTCTAAGATTTATTTTTATTTTGATAATATCCTTAATTTCAAGGAAACTGTTGAGGTTGTGCTTCAGGTTTTTGAGATCAAGCATAGTTTAATAAAGTATCAGTTACCAATATTCTCCACACGATGTGTTTGCCTTTTGCCTTTTGTATAATCCATATTCGACATATTTCTCACATGAAGTCCAGAGCTAAAATCAGAACAAACAGTCTGCCAATATAATTCTGGTAGATAGGATGCATACATAAGGCTTTTGTACAGCCCACACTATCCTGTTTGGCCGGAGATACTTTGAAAATCAAGTTTTTTGTTGATTCTTGGACCCTTAACCAAAGCTGAAACCTCTTATCCTGTTATGTTTTAGAGGATTGGGTTGATTCCCATGCTTAATGTCAGTACTGCACTAGACATTGGTTATCCATTTTATGTGTTTGATCTAACGGTCCCTGCGATATTATCTGAATTCTATGTATTTTGCTGCAAAATCTAAGCTATATATATATATATATGTATGTATATATATATATTAATATTACAGTCAGTTTCTAGAATTTTTTCCTTCAAAATTCAGTTCCACAGTTAGATGACGGCGTAGACAATTTGTTACAATTGTTTGAGAAAATAAGTTGTGATTATTTAACAACCAAGTACGTGGATCTTCCTACTTTTCTGACTCATTAAAGTGAACTTCATCATGTGAAGAGCTGAATCCGCTTTCAAAAAGGAGTATATACCTTTTAATACCTATCATCGATCATTATCAGTTAGTACTAAGTTACATTTGAGGCTGTTTAGATATGAATCATGAAGCTGTGTGGTATGTTTAGATATGAGTTTTATACATCAACTTCTGAATCTTCTTCCTAAATATATTTGTTTTTTATTTCAGGGCTTCAAACAATATAGAATATCTGAATCAAATTGGGAACAACAAATTATACATAAAAGAATTTCAGTCTATTCGGGAACCTAATATCAAGCACATCCACCGAATAAGCCAAGTTATTTGCATTAACAAGCCAGTAAGTTATTTTCTTATGATACTTTTACATACTACTATATTTATTATCAGTCCGAATTGGACTAGTAGAAACTTATGTTTTGACATTTTGGTGGCCTTTAAATAAAACTGGTCGCTGCTTGCAAGCCTTTTTAATGTATCTTATACAGCTATCATGTATTTCTTGGCTGTACAATCTTCTGAGTTGTTATAACGGCGGTGCCTTTCCGATTTCTCCAGTGATTCGAGGGATAGGGTGAAAGAAGGTTCTACCTTAAGATCATCTAATGGAAGCGGTGGGAAATGGGTGTTCTCAAGAGTGGTTGCCTTACCCACAGCGTAGCTTCGCCGGTGATCTCAATTAACCAAACAACCCTTGCAATACATTCCCGATGATTAGTAAGATTCGGCGTGATGGATGAGCTAATTCCTCATCCTGGTAGGGCAGCCCAAAGGGTTGCAACCATGATGGTTTAGCTCATTTTTCACCAGGTATCTGAAAAGTCTCAGAAAGGATACCAATGAATGAGGTGGCAGTTGAGCCTGGTATTTTTCCCAGGGTGGTTGCCAATCTCTGTTTAGCCTGTGATTTCGCCCCCATTAAACCCCTTATCGCCCTTTGAACTGGTATATAATAATATTAATAATAATAATGATTCCGAGTCTTGAGTACTTGGTTACTACTTGTTGTCTTGCTGCTGCTGATAATGATGCTGATGAATGTTAGTTGCTGTGTAATTGGAGATTATCCGACGCGTAGCTTGGTTTGGCAAGTCTCCGATGGCATTTGTTTCTTACATATGCAACTGTTGATTTGCAGCCATGGCGTGCTTGGCTTTCTCTGTATGCTTCTGATAAACATATCTGACCCTCAAACAGTTGTTTTCCCTGTTTTTAAAGTGATTTTTTGTTACTGTATTTTGGTTCTTATTCATTCTGGAACACTGAAGGTTTTGAGTTCAGTACTCTTTAATCATCTTTTCTTCTGTATTACCATGAAAAAGAATTTTATTTCAGGATTTCATTTCTAATCTGAAACCTGAAATCAATCTGTAGTTTACATTTTGTTTACATATGGATTTCACTAATGACATCAAATAATTAGGATGAAGGTCAGATGTCGAGAATATTGAATAACATCTATTAAATACATTTAGAATATAGACCTTGGACTTTTGTTAAGCAATATGCTGGTTTTAATTGCTAGGTGAAAGAGTCTGAAGAGAGGGTTTCTATTCTAAGTAAAGAAACAGAAGATATTGTCAAACAAAGAGATGTTGCTGTTGGGGAAGCACATCTATGGCATACTGAGGTTGCAAAAGCTAGAGAGCATGTTGTTATATTGGAAGGAATGGCTGTCAGAGCTGAAGAAAGGGTTAGAGTCGCGGAGGCTGTTGCAGAAGCTCGAATAAAGGCAACAGCTGAAAATGAGGCAACTGCCAATAAAGAAAAACAAGAGTTGCTCGCATATCTAAACATGTTACAAGAACAACTATAAAGATTAGATATTCATCCATCTTGCATATTTAGATATATCTTAAACCGGCATTCTTAAGTATGTTGGGTTATATAATGTTCCTGTAATGGATCTTTTCAGCTCTTCAGATAGTAGGTTGATACCAAGCAAGTATTCGAGGAGACATCTGAGTCATGTTCCAGTACTAATAACAGTGTTCCTTTGATCAAGCGGGTTGACCCATCGGATGAGAATGTTAATAAAGCATGCCTGAGTGTTTCCTTGGCAATTCCCATGAATGGAGAAAATGTAAGAGAGGGCGAGTGGAACAACATTCAAACAACAGAAGCACAAATTGTTGATGTAAGAGAGGTGTCTCATGAGAGAGAAGGAAGCAGCCACGATATACCAGTGGGGACTCTACCAGTGCATTCAGTTTAATTCAGGGCATGAGTCTGATTGGAACTAATCAGAAAATCACAGCCCGCGCGTAGCGCGGGGTGAATAGCCTAGTCGAACTATAAAAGAAGAGTATTCAAACTTGATTAGCCTTTTCTAATGGTGATAGCAAATGAATATGGTTTGTCAATTTGTTTATTAATTAGTTACTGAATAATGATTACGATAATTAAAATGACACAATAATTAATATACTGAATATATTTATTTTATTTGTTGTAATCGTGAGTGTAGGCAAGTTGTCGTACATCTAACAAAGATTACAATTAGTGAAACTAACACAATTATAGATGATAGATCTATAAAATTAATTGTACATGTGAACTAAACACCAGCAAAAATCATGATAATACGCTTAAGAAGAGATTCACATGTCTAGTACAATCGTTCTTATAATTATAGATCTACAACACTACAAACAAATTAATTTGTACATCGTCCACAAATTTTACACCTTAAAAATGCTCGAATCAAATATTCAAATAATATAAATATATAATCTCCTTGTGCTATAATGATTAAATTATCTAATGTAGAATAAATACAGTATTATTTGTGACGGATGGTATTTAAAAATCAAATATACTAAATTGGGGAATGGTCATTTACCGTAGATGGATTTACAGTACAATGGCTTATTTGTAACTTGAGATTGCCGGACCCTTGGTCCAATACTGTATCCCAACTGACCATAGTCTCTTCGGTCAGAACATTGCGTACCTACCAAAATTGGCTACGGTCTCAATTATCAAGTAAGCAAAATTCCCTGTTACGTGGATTGGGATGATTTTCTCGTAGTTCAAATACGTGGATCGGGGTGTATTATCGTATTTCAGGTATGTGCTCAGTGACTATTTAAGTCACGACAATGGTATTTACCATTACCATCTTTTCCACTGATTTCTCTTCCACTTCTGGGAAAGAATAGAAGTTCTAAAAAATATATTATATCAAAACTTAGTCTGCCTCTACTGGAGGGAAATATGGTCTCTTAAAAAATAACTACGATAAAATTCAATCTCCCTCTTATAGGAGAGAATTTATTGCAAACACACTTTCTACGGGAAATGGAGTAGTCACGCACTTTGTAAATTCACTCTCCTTCCATTGGGAGGAGATTTACTGTACTCACATTTAATTCAGGAATGTGGCAGGACCAGTGGGATGGTTCTAGTAAATATATAGAAACTTCTTTGATGGCATCTCCAAAGCCAATGTTCTCTAGATGATTTCCAACATCTAATACCCAAGATTAGTCTGAGATTTTCAAAATTAATTATATAAAAAAGAAGAATATATGAAATAAAATGCACAATACTTACAAAACAATAATTTGTTCATTTTTTCTCTGAATCCAATTTGTATAACATGTTCTTTGTAGATTGCGCTGATTCAACTTTGTGAAATAACCTTGGAATTTTTTGTTGGTAGACACTCGTGCTGATAATGTAGTGTAAAATATATATAAAGTGGAACTAGAACAAGAGAGAGAAAGAACAACAGATGAGAGTGTGTTTTTTTGAAGGAAGAAGAGATGAGAGTGTATTGTTGTGTATATATGTTCATGAAATACACCCTATTTATAGGGTACACACAGGTCATCAAATTCTATGTGCGTGGAAGGGATTGAAGATGACACGTTATCTCTTATTTAGTCTAGTGACATTATCTCATCTTATCATTTAAAATAATCATTTAAATGAATGGACCACTCACACATAAGTACGTGAATAATTTAATTGATAACATGTTTTTGTTTTTTTAAAATCCTTATCCATCGAAGGTCTTTTGTTTAACGAAATAAATGGTCACGAGGTTTAATTAAAACAAAATGTCAATTCCATGCATTCCCGGAAAAAAAATCTTCGTATCATTTCGTAACTATAAATGTCATTTTACACTATATATCACACATTCACATATCCAGAGACACAAAGTTCAAATCTATGTCGATTAACAGGGAAATAAAATAAACACATTAATATGCCTTAACAAAGACGAAACAACATTTTAATTCATGATATGCTCCGATATACATATATAAAGATCATTCACTATGTATTTTATTAATGCTAGGAATACCCTAGCCACTTAATAGTCATCGTAGTGCTCCGTTTCTTGATTCTTGGGGTAGAGCTAAATAAACGATGGTGGTGCCGGTTCCAAAGCCATCTGTACTGGTGGTTTTGGTGATCCAGACGGCGGTTCCGGTGATCCAGACGGTATTCCGGCCGGTGGCGGGACTATAATTTGGCACTTACACCTGGGCATTGGTAGGACGGTGATATTGAGCCTCAACCCAGATCTGCAGCTTAATGCGTCTCCAATGAAGTAGTAATTCCCTGGTTTAAGGCATGGGAATGATGAATTCCCGTTCATTCCTTTCCAAAATGATTTGCTTACATTGCACGTCTTGTACGCATTTGTGTTCACCAAGTAGACCGGGATCGGCACAAACGGCCACGGCGTAAGGAAGTCTAAACACACCAGGAACAAAGCAGCAGATTTAGAAATATACACGGAATTGATTAGTCTGAGTTTTACATTCCATCAATTATTCATTTAGGGTCTTTCTCAATTTATTTAGTCACAGTCGCGTTTAAATTGAAGTGAACTGAAGTAAAAGTGATTGTATTAAATATGACTAAACTAAGTTTTTTTTCATCAAAATAACATCATATACAGTGGCAGTGGCGCAGACAGAAAAAAAATTTTTAGGGTAGACTGAAATGATAGTCGCTCTAATAATTTTTTTAGTGACGCTTAGCATGACATTTTCTATCAGGGACAAACCTACCAAAAAAGTAAGATCGATAAATTCAATCACTATATGCCTACACCACTCTAGACGGAAAAGCTAACCCGTAGGCTCGGAAACAGTATTACAGACTCTAGGTTGGGGAGAACATGCATTGCATTGTTTTGAGAGATGAATATAAGAGAAACGTACGGAGGATGTCGCCGACGCAGATGAGTTTCTTTAAGCACCACTCGAAGGGTTTGAGAAAGGGACACCACCCGCATCCAAATGAGTCGCCGACGTAGAGATCTTTGGCCAAAACTGGGGATGCTAAAACTCCGGCAGCAAGGATGACGCCGAGCAAACACAAAGACTTTGTCTTTGTATTTGTGGATGAATTCGTCATCGTTTCGTATGGATATTTATTTGGTTTGGTTTGAGTATAAATGGCGGGTACGAACAATTATATATAGAGAGGGCAAGAGATTTGAGGGATGCATTTCTTTTTTCATGAATCTTTCGTTAAAAACACAAATTCTTTTGTAACATAACTTTGATCAAGTTAATCAATGAAATGAACTTCTTGTTATGTTTGTTTGTTAAATATTTTAGGCAGAAGCTCACCAATTGTTAGATGCATTATCTTTATTATCAATGTGCATTATCGAACTAATCAAAAATTTAAGTCAAAATTTAATAATATCCATTTATAAAGAATGAAATAATGCACATATTTTCAATTTGAAATGCCAGAATACGTATCCCTATATCTAATAATTTGCAAACATGTATTATATGCACGGTTTATTTGATAAAGTGCATATAATAATATGATTCCAGTTCCATCCAAGTAAGTCTCAAAAAATCATACAATTTTAAATATTATAGTCCATATATTTTTATTATTGCTACTTTTGATATGATGGTATAATATCCACTTTGATTGGTTTCAATCTTGTATAAAACAAAAAAGTTAAGCCAGGAACTTGGTATATTTTCCAATTAATTAACCTACCAAGTATATTTTAATTGAAGGACTTTATTTTTCCGTTTAGCCATGAAAGATTAGGCATGCATGTTGTGCTTCAACCTATCGTGAAGAACTTCAACCAGTATAGGCGCCCAATGCATGGCATGCGGAGGCGTTGAAGAAATGAATTGTCTAACATATGGGATTATTAGATTATAACATTGTGAGAAATTAGATTTATTTAAGTGTCGTATCTATCTTTAAAACTCGACCGAATACATCAAGAAAATTGTTTATCATCCTATGTTACTTTTGTGCATTGCTTAAACATACTATTATGATACTGGAAACTAAGGAATGGATGGGATTGGGCGAAATTGCACTGGTATTAAAATGGGTTAGATTTAAATGGGCAAATATAGAAACAACAATGGAGCGGGTTTATATGGATATCTGTTTCAAATTCGCCCCATTTAAGTGTCATTAGGTTCATAAGATGGAGCGGGTATGTATATGATTTTTAAACCCAAGGTAGGTATGGCCGGGCATGGATATCTTTATAAATCCACCCCATGTCCACCTGCTCCATACCCAGCCGTAATACCCGTATAATATTCCCTATAACATAATATGTTACTATGATTTTACTAATTATTATTTATTTTTAGTAAAATAATAATTATTTAAAAAGAAAGTCAAAAAGCACTAAACTAGTATATACTATATATCAAATCTATCAAAATTTTCAATCCAAGTCCAAGCCCTAGACGGCTTTCGTACCCGCTCCCTTCCAGCTTCAGTCCCGCATTTTATCCGATTTGAAACATATTTTTACATATTTGAAATTTAAGAGAATTTTATAAGTGCGTGTGCTAAATATTTCGTAATTTTCTTTATTATAGATGTGAATTTTCAATATGTTTTACTCTTTTTATTTACTATTAACTAGGTTAGCTATCAGTGCGTTACACCGAACGTTATAAAAAATATAATAATTATAAATATTGAAAATTATAATATAATATGTCAAACTAACTTTTTTTTATGCTGAACCACCAAGAAATCAGTGGAGGGAGTTTTTATTTGGCATCCCCAGACCGTAAATGACAAAAACATAAATACTATTAACTCCCAAAAAAGGAGGCAACTAGTGCGATTACAAAGAGAGTTATAGAAAACTCTCTCTATATCCTAAACGAAAAGTACTAAGAGCCGGTAATAACCCATCTAAATCCTACCTAAAAATAGAGAAAAAAATACAAGGGGAATGTAAGACTTGTGAATATAGTTGTCATCAATGGCTCTTTTGGCCAGTCCGGGTCGAACTGGCTGATTGCAGACTGATAGTGATATCGGATGATCCCCCTAAAACTCCAGTCGCTTCCAGGTTAGTCTCTTTAAACGTTGATGATACTCCCTCGAGACGTAGGAGGCCTTCCTAGCTGCTTCTAGAGAATCGGGCATCTGTATGGTGCCTAACGTGAATCAGAGTGGATAATCAAATGATGATCCAATCCCTTCTATCTACAAATCTGACTTAAATGAAATCGCCATAAAGTAAGTAGAAATACTACAAACCGACTTCTCCTGTCCATATGCAACATCAGATGGAAAGCCAACTTTCTCTACCAAACTAGTACTCGTTGGAAAAGCAAGGAACTGGCAGACAACATACGTAACTAATATTTCAGCAAAAAAACTCATTGCAAAACACATCCCCTTGTATTAAAAGAAAATAAAGTCTAAAGAAGTCTAAAAAATAGGGAAAAAGAAGTAACCCTTTTCAGACAGGAAGAGGCAGTTCGCGGAAGAAACTCCGATGCGGTTGCGCTCGGACCACACGCGCGGGCGCCAAAGCGAGGCGTCACGTGTGGCGCGTGACCTACTCGCACGGAGCTTGGCGCGTGCGGGAGCGGGAAGCGCGTGGCGTCACGGCTGACTTCCCCTCCATCTCTCCGGCTGGACTTTCTCGTCCCTCTCCTCGATGTGCCGGCATCACTTCGGACTGATAAGAGCATCAGATGCCTGGATCTGGCTTTCCGGAGACGTCAAGCCGGAAAATGGACCGGACTCCACGAGGCGTCGTCCCTGCGTGAAAGTGTGACCAGATCCGTGCGGAACTGGTCACACGACGGACGGCAAGTGCCGGGAAGATGCCGTAGTGGTTCGGAGTTGAAAAACGTCCAGTTTTGGGGGTTAAGGGGGGATGATTCTGAGTTTTATTGGTTTAGGGGGAGAGAGGAAGGGTGGTCACCTCCGGATCGGCGAAGGCGCCGGCCGGAGCCTCCCCGGCGACAGATCTGGAAAATGGGGGTAGAAAGAGCGTGGGGAGAGTTTTCATGAGAGGTGAACAGGACTAAAAAAACTATGTCAAACTACCTAGCTGTTACTTAATATGAATGATACTAAATTAAATTCAAGATTATATTATAATATTTTATTATACAATATTAATTCATTTAGATTAATTCAACCTAACCAGTATTTAACCAATAAATTATAAATATTCTTAGCCAATGAATTAAAAATTATATGAATTTACGTTGTTTTAATTAAGAAGTACCATTTTTGATAAAAATATATCTAACCAAAAAAAGTTAGGAATAGATCACAACGTGACACTAAAACGTCATTTCACATGTATGTTCTATTTACAAGATGCATGCATATTAATTTTTTCCCCTTAAATCTAATTATGCATAAAGATAATTCTCCATACAATCAAATTATTCAGAAAAGATAAATCCTAAACTACATAGGATACTAGAGCCGGTCATAACAACTACAACTATTACAACTAGGAGAAAAATAACAAGTCTTGGGATGGTATCTAGAAGGAGATATTATAAGGGGTTATTGGTACTAATGCTAAACTTTAGGATCTGGAAAAGGGTAGGATGGGTAAAACCGGCTTTTAACTCTAGCAAATCTATTCACATCTACAATGACCACAATGATGAAGATGATGATGGATAGATATGTGCAATAAAGATCTATGTCACCAACTACTCCAGGAAAACCTTTGAAGGCCATTGACTAAAAGACTCAAAAAACACTCAGAGATAAACACATCATCACCTCAAATGTAGGAACTTTACCATTAAATCTATGATTGAAATCGGCATCAGAAGTTGTTGGGCGTTATAGACAGTATTTTTCACTCTGGAACTGTTAGCCACCGTCTCATCGTTGGCGTGTTTCTTCTTCTTCCACGGGTCAATAGATGCCTAACCCCCCCCCCCTTTATTTTGGGTTGATCATATCAGTCACGGTAAGTCCAAGCGCTCTCTCTCTTGGATTTGCACCCAAACAGACGTGAAATAAGGTTAAATACTTTTGGGTTTGGTCCCTCGTATGCTCCAAGCAGGAAAACCCGTCTCATATTAACTTGAATCTCCATTTTTGCCCCAAGAAAGTTGGCAAACATCAACTGCTCCACTTGGATGGCTAGGTACTGGACCTTTCAGTGGATGTACCAGAGGCGGAGCTAGGAATTCAAGGATGGGTGGCAAAATTAACAGATATTATGGGTACTAGTACTATTTTTTTAAAAGTGGGTGGCAAAATTATAATTTTTCAAA
Source organism: Sherardia arvensis (assembly GCA_948330725.1). Classification (NCBI taxonomy): domain Eukaryota; kingdom Viridiplantae; phylum Streptophyta; class Magnoliopsida; order Gentianales; family Rubiaceae; genus Sherardia; species Sherardia arvensis. The sequence goes on from OX415244.1 coordinate 9,502,127, forward strand.
ATTTATAAGGTAAAAATTCATTAAAAAAAATTTGGGTGGCATTTGCCACCCAAGGTAAGGCACACCTCCGCCTTTGGGATGTACTGAGGATGAATTTGTAGGATTTGGAGTGCACACTTCCTTGGTCCCATAAGACAAGGATCCTTCCATTGGGGCAAATGTCAAAATTATGTGCATGGTGCCAACCCTTGAACCTCCTGATGAATTTCTCGGATTGCATCTCATTCAAATTCGTTTCCATAAAACCACACAGTCTGATGTTATGATCAGAGACATGCCTTCGCATAAACCCCTATTTTTCTCGGCAGGTTGACATGTCTCCCCTTATATTCCAGACGGTTGTATTCATTCCGGAACCGAGGCTGCTTTAGGCTTCGAGCCGCCGCCTTGTTCCTTCCCTCTTTTTGGCTTTCATTTGGGTTGTGGCCCAGCCCTCATTTCCTCAGGCATGGGGTTAGCCTCCTTTTTGCCTTGCCCAATTTTCCCAAAGGGTTTGGATGTGGGGGTTAACTCCTGACGGGCCGGGGGTGGGCTAGCTAGTGGGGTGTATGACGCGTTTGTGAGGTCTGCCGCCGCTAGCATGAACCGATGCGTCTCCTCCTCTGAGATGCATATGTCTTTATCAATTTCTGCACAGACAATTTGTTGTAGTAGCTCCAGATGAGACTTTATTTGCACTCCCTGGGGACCTTGGACCTCATCCTCTGACTCCTCATCCAAGCCCTTTTCTGTGGAAGGGTCTGTGACCACTCGATGCTTAGAGTAGAACTCATATCTGGGGAGTACCTTCCATTCCTCGGGAGTGGGTTGAGTGGGGCTGGTTTATGTGGGATAATGTTGTCTGGGACTGGATGTGGGGTGGTGTTGTCTGGGGTGGTGAGGATGGTGTGGATTTCAGTGGGTATTGGGAACAAGGTAGGGCTGTCTTGACCTTAAGGCCGAGTTTCAGGAGAGTAAAGACTTTGGCTGGTGGTTCAGGTGGTGGTTGTGTGGTGCTCGTCTGGGGTGGTTTGGGGGGTTTTTGGGCCGGGATCTTCACAGTCTTTCCCTTCCTTCTGGTTTGGGGGGTTTTTGGGCCGGGATCTTCACAGTCTTTCCCTTCCCACAGTTTGCCAGTTGCCTTCCTCTTTTCCCTTTTTCCTTTTATCTGCCATCTCTTGCTACTGTACCGCTGCACATGACTCATGATATGCTTGGCATGTATCCCTTTGGTTGAAGCTCCCATTGCACTCTATACAGAATTCAGAGCAGTGTTCTTACACCACCCTTACCTTGCATGGTGTCCCATCTTCCTTCCTGAACTTCAACTCTAATTTCGCAGGCTTGGATAGGTCCACACCGATCAGCAACCTTGCATCATACCCCTTTTTGTTGCAGGTTGAGTTGTCCATGCATATTTAGGTACCTACGGCTGATCCCATCTTGTTCAACGCCTTAGGGTGCCAGCATGGCTTAGAGAGATTCTTCAATTTAACCCACAATGGCCTGCTAGCCACATCCAAGGAGGTATACTTTCCCGTGTCTGGGAGTGCCTTGATGAACATCTTCATGCCAAACAGGTAGTGGTCATCTCTAGCTAGGACCAAGTCCCTGTCCTCAGCAGTCTCAAATATGAATCTGACATGATCGTTGCTAGCATACTCCGGCTTGCAATTTACTCCCCACTTTTTCAGTACGAGGTTCCGGATCTGAAAGAAACCGGGGAAGTAGCCTGAGAAGGAGGCTAAGAAACAAAACCATTTCCTCTCTGGGGGTGCTAACTCCTTTCCCTCTTCCAGTACCCAATCGAAGTACTCATCTGCCCTGAGTAATTCAACCTCCAATGCGAGTTTCGGGCTGTTCCAAACCTTCTGAGTACTAACAAAGGGTTATACCAGGCCCTTGCCTTGTTTCTGTAGCTCTGTGGGCAAAGTCTCCTCAATAACTGTTTCCACTGTTTCCTCAACTAATACCGCTAGACCAGTTGTCGACGGTATGCTCTGCTCAGACTGTGAAGGTACGCTTTCACCCTGTTGTTTCCAGTTCAGCCTGCTCTGTTCAAGTGCAGTAGGTTTGGTTCTCTTCAGCTGCAGTGATTGGAACATGTTCTGGGTGCCATGGATGGAACCCGTTTCGCTTGCGTTGGACATTTTTTGTCGTGGTACCTTGAGGGCCGTTATCCGCTAAGCCTCAGAAACTGTTGTGGGGTGTTGCCCAAAATAGAGGGAGGAACCTAAGGGAAGAAAGGGAAAAAATGGCAGGTTAGGGAAACAAATATTTTTTGAAGCTGAGGGGCAGGTCGACCTCCTTCAGCTCGCCGGAAAACTAGAGATTCCAGCCGTCCTCAAGTCGATGATTGGGTGGAAATGGTGGCTAGAGATTGTTGCTAGTAGTGCAAGGAGTGGAGCTGGGCTTCCCGTTTCTGTCCAAACGCGGCCGTCAGCGTCGAAAAGTGCTCCGAAACTCCGGCCGTGAGCAATGTTCGGCCCGCAAGTGGGTCTTTGATTCCGGGCAGTTCGAGGTTCGTGGTTCTGGTGGAAATGATACTGGCAGTGCAAGGAGCAAAATGGCGGCGTCGGTTTGCGGCGGGAGAGCATCGGGAAGGCCGTGTGTGGACTGGTTTTTCCGGGGCCGGCGGTGAGGTCGGGTATCTTCAATCCTGAAGTCTCGGCCAACTTGTGATAGTGCGTTGTGAAACCTTTCCGACGGGGAGCAAGATGGTGGTGGTGAGGTGGCTCGAAACGCCGTCTGGCGGCGGCGACGGCGGCGGGAAGATTCGCCGAGAAGGACTTTTTCCGATCTCCTCTAGTGAGGTGATTCGGGAGCAAAGGGTGTATAGGTTCTGTTGCATATGGCCCAAGGAGCAAGAAAAGGAGCTCCTTTATCGTCGAATCGCCGGTGGGAAGGTCCCTCCAATCTCTGCAAATTCGGCGAGTTTCAACCAGCGGTGAAGAATAGCTGGTTCTTCAACCCCGTGGTGATTTGATGCCAATGGAACACTCCGGCTGTGAAGAATAGCGGGTTCTTCAACTGTGGTGATTTGATGCCAATTTTTCTCTAGAGGTTGCAGGGAGTCCGAATCTGCCATCGATTTCAACGATTTTCATTGATTTTTTCGGGAATTTGGGGTTATGGAGGCGGTCTTTCAGATCCCTAGGTACCCATAACGTGAATCAAAGTGGGAAAAAGTTTTCTTGACGATTTGTGTATTCTCGAATTTTCAAGAAAATATTTCTCAAACATTCTGTCAAATCTTCAATTTTCTATGTATTCGACTGAAATTTGGTATCAAGCGGACGGATGTCTACTAGATCTCTCCATAGCGCCGTTCTCCCTCTTCTACCCGTACTATATCCATACACGAAGGTGCAGAGAAACTCCACTTGGGTGGCTAGGTACTGGACCTTGCATTAGATGTACTGTGGATGAATTCGTAGGATTTGGAGTGCATATTACCTTGGGTCCAATAAAACAAGGATCCTTCCATTGAGGAAAATGTCAAAATTACGTGCATGGTGCCAACCCTTTAACCTTATGTTGAATTTCACGGATTGCACCACATTCAACTTCGTTTCCAGAAAACCACACGGTCCAATGTTATAATCCTTTCATGCTAGTATCAAAGTCGATGATGTGCGGTGGAGGGTGACGTTGGCCACTCAATTCCTCCACAAATGAGGTGACTAAGGTTTCAACAAATTTTACCCTATTTCATGGTGGGATGAACAAAATCTTCTCTTGCATTTCATGGAATAGTTCAGCCTCAAATCTGCAACAAAAATTCACAAGGCCGAGATTAATTGGGACATTCGAGTTTTGATTCAACTTCCTCCTAAACTCTTGAATGATTGGTGTAATGGCCATCACAATTTCAGGTTGGATTTGTTGAATGTGTGCCATCTTACTGAGTTGGTGTGTGGTGTTCTTGCAAGAAGTGAAAGATAGAACAAAGAAATTGGGCTTCCACCGAAGATAGGTAATTGCTTGATGATTCATCTATGCAAATGAGACGGGTTAAATAGAAGATTCAAAGAGGATGGGTAATAACATCTATCACCGCATGAAATTATGTTAAAGGAGAGACATGACCAGGGATGCTTATCGAGCGAGTCTATTGCGAGTAGCGGGTAACTCGACTCGACTCAAGAACCATATTAACCGTGTTCGACTCGATTCGAGAACTCGCGAGTCTAATATTACCATGTTCGACTCGAACTCGTTATTATTTATTAATTGTAGACTCGACTCGCGAGTTCGAATTATTTTTTTCCTTATTCTGAATTAGTCATAAAAGTAACCTCCGGAGAAAAAACCCAGTGGTCCATTGGCATTGAATCACCACGGTATCCCGCTATTCTTCACCGCAGGCTCAATCAATGCCAAAGGACCGCTGGGTTTTGTTCCGGAGGTTGCAGAGAGTCCGAATCTATCCTCGCCCAAGGCCGAATCGCCGCCGAACGGCGGCGTCCGCAAGGGTTGACTTTTTTGGCAGAGACTTGTTTTACCCGATCAGCGGCCAAATTCAACGATTTTTTCTGATTTTATTGGTGAATTTGGGGTTATGGGTGGTGGGCTTTCAGATCCCTAGGTACCCATAACGTGAATCAAGACTAGAGATAGTGTTCTTGACGATTTGTGTATTGTCGAATTTTTTTGAAAACATTTCTGAAAAATTCTCTCACATCTTTAATTTTCCATGGATTCGACTGAAATTTGGTATCAAACGGACAGATTTCCGCTTGATATCTCCATAGCGCGGTTCTCCCTCTTCTACCCGTAGTGTCTCCATTCACGAAGGTGCAGAGAAACTCCACTTGGTTGGCTAGGTACTGGACCTTGCAGTGGATGTACTGAGGATGAATTTGTATAATTTGGAGTTCATATTTCCTTAGGTCCCATAAGACAAGGATCCTTCCATTGGGGCAAATGTCAAAATTATATGCATTGTGCTAACCCTTTAACCTTCTGATTAATTTCTCGGATTGCACCACCTTCAACTTTGTTTCCAGAAAACCACACAATCCAATGTTATGATCCTTCCACGCTAGTATCAAAGTCGATGATGTGCGGTGGTGGGTAACGTTGGTCACTCAATTCCTCCACAAATGAGGTGACTAAGGTTTCAATCAATTTTACCCTATTTCATTGTGGGATAAACCAAATCTTCTCTTGCATTTCATAGAATAGCTCAGCCTCGAATCTACAACCAAAATTCACAAGGCTGAGATTAATTGGGACATTCAAGTTTTGATTCAACTTCCTCCTAAACTCTTGAATAATTAGTGTATTGGCCATCACAATTTCAGGTTGGATTTGTTGAATGTGTGCCATCTTACTGAGTTTGTGTGGTGTGGTGTTCTTGCAAGAAGTGAAAGATAGAACATTGAAATTGGGCTTTTCACCGAAGATAGGTAATTGCTTGATGATTCATCTATGCAAATGAGACGGGTTGAATAGAAGATTCAAAGAGGATGGGTGATAGCTTCTATCACCGCATGAATATTATGTTAAAGGAGAGACATGACCAGGGATGCTTATCGAGCGAGTCTATTACGAGTAGCGGGTAACTCGACTCGACTCAAGAACCATATTAACCGTGTTCGACTCGATTCGAGAACTCACGAGTTTAATATTACCATGTTCGACTCACCACAATGTTAAATCGAATCACCACAGTTGAAGATCCCGCTATTCTTCACAGCCGGCTCAATCAATGTCAAAGGACCACTGGGTTTTGTTCCGGAGGTTGCAGGGAGTCCAAATCTATCCTCGCCCAGGACCGAATCACCGCCGAACGACGGCGTCCGCAATGGTTGACTTTTTTTGCCGGAACTTGTTTTACCCGATCGGCGGCCAAATTCAACGATTTACTCTGATTTTTTCGGGGAATATGGGGTTATGGGTGGTGGGCTTTCAGATCCCTAGGTAATCATAACGTGAATCAAAGCTAGAGATAGTGTTCTTGACGATTTGTGTATTATTCATTGTTTTTGAAAATATTTCTGAAAATTTCTCTCAAATCTTAAATTTTCCATGGATTCGACTGAAATATGGTATCAAACGGACGGATTTCCGCTTGATATCTTCATAGCACGGTACTCCCTCTTCTACCCGTAGTGTCTCCATTCACGAAGGTGCAGAGAAACACCACTTGGTTGGCTAGGTACTGGACCTTGCAGTGGATGTACTAAGGATGAATTTGTAGGATTTGGAGTTCATATTTCCTTGGGTCCCATAAGACAAGGATCCTTCCATTAGGGCAAATGTCAAAATTATGTGCATGGCATGCCAACCCTTTAACTTTCTAATGAATTTCTCGGATTGCACCACCTTCAACTTTGTTTCCAGAAAACCACACAATCCAATGTTATGATCCTTCCACGCTAGTATCAAAGTCGATGATGTGCGGTGGTGGGTAACCTTGATCACTCAATTCCTCCACAAATGAGGTGACTAAGGTTTCAAGCAATTTTACCCTATTTCATTGTGGGATAAACCAAATCTTCTCTTGCATTTCATGGAATAGCTCAGCCACGAATCTGCTACCAAAATTCACAAGGCCGAGATTAATTGGGACTTTGAAGTTTTGATTCAACATCCTCCTAAACTCTTGAATGATTGGTGTAATGGCCATCACAATTTCAGGTTGGATTTGTTGAATGTGTGCCATCTTACTGAGTTGGTGTGGTGTGGTGTTCTTGCAAGAAGTGAAAGATAGAACAAAGAAATTGGGCTTCCACCGAAGATAGGTAATTGCTTGATGATTCATCTATGCAAATGAGACGGGTTAAATAGAAGATTCAAAGAGGATGGGTGATAGCTTCTATCACCGCATGAATATTATGTTAAAGGAGAGACATGACCAGGGATGTTTATCGAGCGATTCTATTGCGAGTAATGGGTAACTCGACTCGACTCAAGAACCATACTAACCGTGCTCGACTCGATTCGAGAACTCGCGAGTTTAATATTACCATGTTCGACTAGAACTCGTTATTATTTATCAATTGTCGACTCGACTTCGAGTTTGAATTACTTTTTTCTTTATTCTGAATTAGTCATAAAAGTAACCTCCGGACTCCCTCCAACCTCCGGAGCAAAACCCTGTGGTCCATTGGCATCGAATCACCACGGTTGAAGATCCGGCTATTCTTAACCGCCGGCTCAATCAATGCCAAAGGACCACTGGGTTTTATTCCGGAGGTTGCAGGGAGTCCGAATCTATCCTCGCCCAGGGCCGAATCGCCGCCGAACGACGGCGTACGCAAGGGTTGACTTTTTTTGCCGGAACTTGTTTTACCCGATCGGCGGCAAAATTCAACGATTTATTCTGATTTTTTCGGGTAATTTGGGGTTATGGGTGGTGGGCTTTCAAATCCCTAGGTGACCATAACGTGAATCAAAGCTAGAGATAGTGTTCTTGACGATTTGTGTAGTGTCGAATTTTTTTGAAAACATTTCTGAAAAATTCTCTCAAATCTTCAATTTTCCATTGATTCGACTGAAATTTGGTATCAAACGGACGGATTTCCGCTTGATATCTCCATAGCACGGTTCTCCCTCTTCTACCCGTAGTGTCTCCATTCACGAAGGTGCAGAGAAACTCCACTTGGTTGGCTATGTACTGGATCTTGCAGTGGATGTACTGAGGATGAATTTGTATAATTTGGAGTTCATATTTCCTTAGGTCCCATAAGACAAGGATCCTTCCATTGAGGCAAATGTCAAAATTATGTGCATGGTGCTAACCCTTTAACCTTTTGATGAATCTCTCGGATTGCACCACCTTCAACTTTGTTTCCAGTAAACCACACAATCCAATGTTTTGCTCCTTCCACGCTAGTATCAAAGTCGATGATGTGCGGTGTTGGGTAACCTTGATCACTCAATTCCTCCACAAATGAGGTGACTAAGGTTTCAACCAATTTTACCCTATTTCATTGTGGGATAAACCAAATCTTCCCTTGCATTTCATGGAATAGTTCAGCCTCGAATCTGCAACATAAATTCACAAGGCCGAGATTAATTGGGACATTCAAGTTTTGATTCAACTTCCTCCTAAACTCTTGAATGATTGGTGTAATGGCCATCACAATTTCAGGTTGGATTTGTTGAATGTGTGCCATCTTACTGAGTTGGTGTGGTGTGGTGTTCTTGCAAGAAGTGAAAGATAGAACAAAGAAATTGGGCTTCCACCGAAGATAGGTAATTGCTTGATGATTCATCTATGCAAATGAGACGGTTTAAATAGAAGATTCAAAGAGGATGGGTGATAGATTCTATCACCGCATGAATATTATGTTAAAGGAGAGACATGACCAGGGATGCTTATCGAGCGATTCTATTGCGAGTAATGGGTAACTCGACTCGACTCAAGAACCATACTAACCGTGCTCGACTCGATTCGAGAACTCGCGAGTTTAATATTACCATGTTCGACTAGAACTCATTATTATTTATCAATTGTCGACTCGACTCCGAGTTTGAATTACTTTTTTCCTTATTCTGAATTAGTCATAAAAGTAACCTCCGGACTCCCTCCAACCTTCGGAGCAAAACCCTGTGGTCCATTGGTATCGAATCACCACGGTTGAAGATCCGGCTATTCTTAACCGCCGGCTCAATCAATGCCAAAGGACCACTGGGTTTTATTCCAGAGGTTGCAGGGAGTCCGAATCTATCCTCGCCCAGGGCCGAATCGCCGCCGAACGACGGCGTCCGCAAGGGTTGACTTTTTTTGCCGGAACTTGTTTTACCCGATCGGCGGCAAAATTCAACGATTTATTCTGATTTTTTCGGGGAATTTGGGGTTATGGGTGGTGGGCTTTCAGATCCCTAGGTAAGCATAACGTGAATCAAAGCTAGAGATAGTGTTCTTGACGATTTGTGTAGTGTCGAATTTTTTTGAAAACATTTCTGAAAAATTCTCTAAAATCTTCAATTTTCCATTGATTCGACTGAAATTTGGTATCAAACGGACGGATTTCCGCTTGATATCTCCATAGCACGGTTCTCCCTCTTCTACCCGTAGTGTCTCCATTCACGAAGGTGCAGAGAAACTCCACTTGGTTGGCTATGTACTGAACCTTGCAGTGGATGTACTGAGGATGAATTTGTATAATTTGGAGTTCATATTTCCTTAGGTCCCATAAGACAAGGATCCTTCCATTGGGGCAAATGTCAAAATTATGTGCATGGTGCTAACCCTTTAACCTTTTGATGAATCTCTCGGATTGCACCACCTTCAACTTTGTTTCCAATAAACCACACAATCCAATGTTATGATCCTTCCACGCTAGTATCAAAGTCGATGATGTGCGGTGGTGGGTAACGTTGGTCACTCAATTCCTCCACAAATGAGGTGACTAAGGTTTCAACCAATTTTACCCTATTTCATTGTGGGATAAACCAAATCTTCTCTTGCATTTCATAGAATAGCTCAGCCTCGAATCCGCAACCAAAATTCACAAGGCCGAGATTAATTGGGACATTCAAGTTTTGATTCAAATTCCTCCTAAACTCTTGAATGATTAGTGTAATTGCCATCACAATTTCAGGTTGGATTTGTTGAATGTGTGCCATCTTACTGAGTTGGTGTGGTGTGGTGTTCTTGCAAGAAGTGAAAGATAGAACAAAGAAATTGGGCTTCCACCGAAGATAGATAATCGCTTGATGATTCATCTATGCAAATGAGACGGGTTAAATAGAAGATTCAAAGAGGATGGGTGATAGCTTCTATCACCGCATGCATATTATGTTAAAGGAGAGACATGACCTGGGATGCTTATAGAGCGAGTCTATTGCGAGTAGTGGGTAACTCGAATCGACTCAAGAACCATATTAACCGTGTTCGACTCGATTCGAGAACTCGCGAGTTTAATATTACCATGTTCGACTCGAACTTGTTATCATTTATCAATTGTCGACTCGACTCGCGAGTTCGAATTATTTTTTTCCTTATTCTGAATTAGTCATAAAAGTAATATCCGGACTCCCTGCAACCTCCGGAGCAAAACCCAGTGGTCCATTGGTATTGAATCACCACGGTTGAAGATACCGTTATTCTTCACCGCAGGCTCAATCAATTCCAATGGACCACTGGGTTTTGTTCCGGAGGTTGCAGAGAGTCCGAATCTATCCTCGCCCAAGGCCGAATCGCCGCCGAACGGCGGCGTCCGCAAGGGTTGACTTTTTTGGCAGAGACTTGTTTTACCCGATCAGCGGCCAAATTCAACGATTTTTTCTGATTTTATTGGTGAATTTGGGGTTATGGGTGGTGGGCTTTCAGATCCCTAGGTACCCATAACGTGAATCAAGACTAGAGATAGTGTTCTTGACGATTTGTGTATTGTCGAATTTTTTTGAAATCATTTCTGAAAAATTCTCTCACATCTTTAATTTTCCATGGATTCGACTGAAATTTGGTATCAAACGGACAGATTTCCGCTTGATATCTCCATAGCGCGGTTCTCCCTCTTCTACCCGTAGTGTCTCCATTCACGAAGGTGCAGAGAAACTCCACTTGGTTGGCTAGGTACTGGACCTTGCAGTGGATGTACTGAGGATGAATTTGTATAATTTGGAGTTCATATTTCCTTAGGTCCCATAAGACAAGGATCCTTCCATTGGGGCAAATGTCAAAATTATATGCATTGTGCTAACCCTTTAACCTTCTGATTAATTTCTCGGATTGCACCACCTTCAACTTTGTTTCCAGAAAACCACACAATCCAATGTTATGATCCTTCCACGCTAGTATCAAAGTCGATGATGTGCGGTGGTGGGTAACGTTGGTCACTCAATTCCTCCACAAATGAGGTGACTAAGGTTTCAATCAATTTTACCCTATTTCATTGTGGGATAAACCAAATCTTCTCTTGCATTTCATAGAATAGCTCAGCCTCGAATCTACAACCAAAATTCACAAGGCTGAGATTAATTGGGACATTCAAGTTTTGATTCAACTTCCTCCTAAACTCTTGAATAATTAGTGTATTGGCCATCACAATTTCAGGTTGGATTTGTTGAATGTGTGCCATCTTACTGAGTTTGTGTGGTGTGGTGTTCTTGCAAGAAGTGAAAGATAGAACATTGAAATTGGGCTTTTCACCGAAGATAGGTAATTGCTTGATGATTCATCTATGCAAATGAGACGGGTTGAATAGAAGATTCAAAGAGGATGGGTGATAGCTTCTATCACCGCATGAATATTATGTTAAAGGAGAGACATGACCAGGGATGCTTATCGAGCGAGTCTATTACGAGTAGCGGGTAACTCGACTCGACTCAAGAACCATATTAACCGTGTTCGACTCGATTCGAGAACTCACGAGTTTAATATTACCATGTTCGACTCACCACAATGTTAAATCGAATCACCACAGTTGAAGATCCCGCTATTCTTCACAGCCGGCTCAATCAATGTCAAAGGACCACTGGGTTTTGTTCCGGAGGTTGCAGGGAGTCCAAATCTATCCTCGCCCAGGACCGAATCACCGCCGAACGACGGCGTCCGCAATGGTTGACTTTTTTTGCCGGAACTTGTTTTACCCGATCGGCGGCCAAATTCAACGATTTACTCTGATTTTTTCGGGGAATATGGGGTTATGGGTGGTGGGCTTTCAGATCCCTAGGTAATCATAACGTGAATCAAAGCTAGAGATAGTGTTCTTGACGATTTGTGTATTATTCATTGTTTTTGAAAATATTTCTGAAAATTTCTCTCAAATCTTAAATTTTCCATGGATTCGACTGAAATATGGTATCAAACGGACGGATTTCCGCTTGATATCTTCATAGCACGGTACTCCCTCTTCTACCCGTAGTGTCTCCATTCACGAAGGTGCAGAGAAACACCACTTGGTTGGCTAGGTACTGGACCTTGCAGTGGATGTACTAAGGATGAATTTGTAGGATTTGGAGTTCATATTTCCTTGGGTCCCATAAGACAAGGATCCTTCCATTAGGGCAAATGTCAAAATTATGTGCATGGCATGCCAACCCTTTAACTTTCTAATGAATTTCTCGGATTGCACCACCTTCAACTTTGTTTCCAGAAAACCACACAATCCAATGTTATGATCCTTCCACGCTAGTATCAAAGTCGATGATGTGCGGTGGTGGGTAACCTTGATCACTCAATTCCTCCACAAATGAGGTGACTAAGGTTTCAAGCAATTTTACCCTATTTCATTGTGGGATAAACCAAATCTTCTCTTGCATTTCATGGAATAGCTCAGCCACGAATCTGCTACCAAAATTCACAAGGCCGAGATTAATTGGGACATTGAAGTTTTGATTCAACATCCTCCTAAACTCTTGAATGATTGGTGTAATGGCCATCACAATTTCAGGTTGGATTTGTTGAATGTGTGCCATCTTACTGAGTTGGTGTGGTGTGGTGTTCTTGCAAGAAGTGAAAGATAGAACAAAGAAATTGGGCTTCCACCGAAGATAGGTAATTGCTTGATGATTCATCTATGCAAATGAGACGGGTTAAATAGAAGATTCAAAGAGGATGGGTGATAGCTTCTATCACCGCATGAATATTATGTTAAAGGAGAGACATGACCAGGGATGCTTATCGAGCGATTCTATTGCGAGTAATGGGTAACTCGACTCGACTCAAGAACCATACTAACCGTGCTCGACTCGATTCGAGAACTCGCGAGTTTAATATTACCATGTTCGACTAGAACTCGTTATTATTTATCAATTGTCGACTCGACTTCGAGTTTGAATTACTTTTTTCTTTATTCTGAATTAGTCATAAAAGTAACCTCCGGACTCCCTCCAACCTCCGGAGCAAAACCCTGTGGTCCATTGGCATCGAATCACCACGGTTGAAGATCCGGCTATTCTTAACCGCCGGCTCAATCAATGCCAAAGGACCACTGGGTTTTATTCCGGAGGTTGCAGGGAGTCCGAATCTATCCTCGCCCAGGGCCGAATCGCCGCCGAACGACGGCGTACGCAAGGGTTGACTTTTTTTGCCGGAACTTGTTTTACCCGATCGGCGGCAAAATTCAACGATTTATTCTGATTTTTTCGGGTAATTTGGGGTTATGGGTGGTGGGCTTTCAAATCCCTAGGTGACCATAACGTGAATCAAAGCTAGAGATAGTGTTCTTGACGATTTGTGTAGTGTCGAATTTTTTTGAAAACATTTCTGAAAAATTCTCTCAAATCTTCAATTTTCCATTGATTCGACTGAAATTTGGTATCAAACGGACGGATTTCCGCTTGATATCTCCATAGCACGGTTCTCCCTCTTCTACCCGTAGTGTCTCCATTCACGAAGGTGCAGAGAAACTCCACTTGGTTGGCTATGTACTGGATCTTGCAGTGGATGTACTGAGGATGAATTTGTATAATTTGGAGTTCATATTTCCTTAGGTCCCATAAGACAAGGATCCTTCCATTGAGGCAAATGTCAAAATTATGTGCATGGTGCTAACCCTTTAACCTTTTGATGAATCTCTCGGATTGCACCACCTTCAACTTTGTTTCCAGTAAACCACACAATCCAATGTTTTGCTCCTTCCACGCTAGTATCAAAGTCGATGATGTGCGGTGTTGGGTAACCTTGATCACTCAATTCCTCCACAAATGAGGTGACTAAGGTTTCAACCAATTTTACCCTATTTCATTGTGGGATAAACCAAATCTTCCCTTGCATTTCATGGAATAGTTCAGCCTCGAATCTGCAACATAAATTCACAAGGCCGAGATTAATTGGGACATTCAAGTTTTGATTCAACTTCCTCCTAAACTCTTGAATGATTGGTGTAATGGCCATCACAATTTCAGGTTGGATTTGTTGAATGTGTGCCATCTTACTGAGTTGGTGTGGTGTGGTGTTCTTGCAAGAAGTGAAAGATAGAACAAAGAAATTGGGCTTCCACCGAAGATAGGTAATTGCTTGATGATTCATCTATGCAAATGAGACGGTTTAAATAGAAGATTCAAAGAGGATGGGTGATAGATTCTATCACCGCATGAATATTATGTTAAAGGAGAGACATGACCAGGGATGCTTATCGAGCGATTCTATTGCGAGTAATGGGTAACTCGACTCGACTCAAGAACCATACTAACCGTGCTCGACTCGATTCGAGAACTCGCGAGTTTAATATTACCATGTTCGACTAGAACTCATTATTATTTATCAATTGTCGACTCGACTCCGAGTTTGAATTACTTTTTTCCTTATTCTGAATTAGTCATAAAAGTAACCTCCGGACTCCCTCCAACCTTCGGAGCAAAACCCTGTGGTCCATTGGTATCGAATCACCACGGTTGAAGATCCGGCTATTCTTAACCGCCGGCTCAATCAATGCCAAAGGACCACTGGGTTTTATTCCGGAGGTTGCAGGGAGTCCGAATCTATCCTCGCCCAGGGCCGAATCGCCGCCGAACGACGGCGTCCGCAAGGGTTGACTTTTTTTGCCGGAACTTGTTTTACCCGATCGGCGGCAAAATTCAACGATTTATTCTGATTTTTTCGGGGAATTTGGGGTTATGGGTGGTGGGCTTTCAGATCCCTAGGTAAGCATAACGTGAATCAAAGCTAGAGATAGTGTTCTTGACGATTTGTGTAGTGTCGAATTTTTTTGAAAACATTTCTGAAAAATTCTCTAAAATCTTCAATTTTCCATTGATTCGACTGAAATTTGGTATCAAACGGACGGATTTCCGCTTGATATCTCCATAGCACGGTTCTCCCTCTTCTACCCGTAGTGTCTCCATTCACGAAGGTGCAGAGAAACTCCACTTGGTTGGCTATGTACTGAACCTTGCAGTGGATGTACTGAGGATGAATTTGTATAATTTGGAGTTCATATTTCCTTAGGTCCCATAAGACAAGGATCCTTCCATTGGGGCAAATGTCAAAATTATGTGCATGGTGCTAACCCTTTAACCTTTTGATGAATCTCTCGGATTGCACCACCTTCAACTTTGTTTCCAATAAACCACACAATCCAATGTTTTGCTCCTTCCACGCTAGTATCAAAGTCGATGATGTGCGGTGGTGGGTAACGTTGGTCACTCAATTCCTCCACAAATGAGGTGACTAAGGTTTCAACCAATTTTACCCTATTTCATTATGGGATAAACCAAATCTTCTCTTGCATTTCATAGAATAGCTCAGCCACGAATCTGCTACCAAAATTCACAAGGCCGAGATTAATTGGGACATTCAAATTTTGATTCAACTTCCTCCTAAACTCTTGAATGATTGGTGTATTGGCGATCACAATTTCAGGTTGGATTTGTTGAATGTGTGCCATCTTACTGAGTTGGTGTGGTGTGGTGTTCTTGCAAGAAGTGAAAGATAAAACAAAGAAATTTGGCTTCCACCGAAGATAGGTAATTGCTTGATGATTCATCTATGCAAATGAGACGGGTTAAATAGAAGATTCAAAGAGGATGGGTGATAGCTTCTATCACCGCATGAATATTATGTTAAAGGAGAGACATGACCAGGGATGCTTATCGAGCGATTCTATTGCGAGTAATGGGTAACTCGACTCGACTCAAGAACCATATTAACCGTGCTCGACTCGATTCGAGAACTCGCGAGTTTAATATTACCATGTTCGACTAGAACTCGTTATTATTTATCGATTGTCGACTCGACTCCGAGTTTGAATTATTTTTTTCCTTATTCTGAATTAGTCATAAAAGTAACCTCCGGACTCCCTCCAACCTCCGGAGCAAAACCCAGTGGTCCATTGGCATCGAATCACCACGGTTGAAGATTCTGGTATTCTTCACCGCCGGCTCAATCAATGCCAAACGACCACTGGGTTTTATTCCGGAGGTTGCAGGGAGTCCGAAACTATCCTCGCCTAGGGCCGAATCGCCACCGAACGATGGCATCCGGAAGGGTTGACTTTTTTTGCCGGAACTTGTTTTACCCGATCGGCGGCAAAATTCAACGATTTATTCTGATTTTTTCGGGTAATTTGGGGTTATGGGTGGTGGGCTTTCAAATCCCTAGGTGACCATAACGTGAATCAAAGCTAGAGATAGTGTTCTTGACGATTTGTGTAGTGTCGAATTTTTTTGAAAACATTTCTGAAAAATTCTCTCAAATCTTCAATTTTCCATTGATTCGACTGAAATTTGGTATCAAACGGACGGATTTCCGCTTGATATCTCCATAGCACGGTTCTCCCTCTTCTACCCGTAGTGTCTCCATTCACGAAGGTGCAGAGAAACTCCACTTGGTTGGCTATGTACTGGATCTTGCAGTGGATGTACTGAGGATGAATTTGTATAATTTGGAGTTCATATTTCCTTAGGTCCCATAAGACAAGGATCCTTCCATTGAGGCAAATGTCAAAATTATGTGCATGGTGCTAACCCTTTAACCTTTTGATGAATCTCTCGGATTGCACCACCTTCAACTTTGTTTCCAGTAAACCACACAATCCAATGTTTTGCTCCTTCCACGCTAGTATCAAAGTCGATGATGTGCGGTGTTGGGTAACCTTGATCACTCAATTCCTCCACAAATGAGGTGACTAAGGTTTCAACCAATTTTACCCTATTTCATTGTGGGATAAACCAAATCTTCCCTTGCATTTCATGGAATAGTTCAGCCTCGAATCTGCAACATAAATTCACAAGGCCGAGATTAATTGGGACATTCAAGTTTTGATTCAACTTCCTCCTAAACTCTTGAATGATTGGTGTAATGGCCATCACAATTTCAGGTTGGATTTGTTGAATGTGTGCCATCTTACTGAGTTGGTGTGGTGTGGTGTTCTTGCAAGAAGTGAAAGATAGAACAAAGAAATTGGGCTTCCACCGAAGATAGGTAATTGCTTGATGATTCATCTATGCAAATGAGACGGTTTAAATAGAAGATTCAAAGAGGATGGGTGATAGATTCTATCACCGCATGAATATTATGTTAAAGGAGAGACATGACCAGGGATGCTTATCGAGCGATTCTATTGCGAGTAATGGGTAACTCGACTCGACTCAAGAACCATACTAACCGTGCTCGACTCGATTCGAGAACTCGCGAGTTTAATATTACCATGTTCGACTAGAACTCATTATTATTTATCAATTGTCGACTCGACTCCGAGTTTGAATTACTTTTTTCCTTATTCTGAATTAGTCATAAAAGTAACCTCCGGACTCCCTCCAACCTTCGGAGCAAAACCCTGTGGTCCATTGGTATCGAATCACCACGGTTGAAGATCCGGCTATTCTTAACCGCCGGCTCAATCAATGCCAAAGGACCACTGGGTTTTATTCCGGAGGTTGCAGGGAGTCCGAATCTATCCTCGCCCAGGGCCGAATCGCCGCCGAACGACGGCGTCCGCAAGGGTTGACTTTTTTTGCCGGAACTTGTTTTACCCGATCGGCGGCAAAATTCAACGATTTATTCTGATTTTTTCGGGGAATTTGGGGTTATGGGTGGTGGGCTTTCAGATCCCTAGGTAAGCATAACGTGAATCAAAGCTAGAGATAGTGTTCTTGACGATTTGTGTAGTGTCGAATTTTTTTGAAAACATTTCTGAAAAATTCTCTAAAATCTTCAATTTTCCATTGATTCGACTGAAATTTGGTATCAAACGGACGGATTTCCGCTTGATATCTCCATAGCACGGTTCTCCCTCTTCTACCCGTAGTGTCTCCATTCACGAAGGTGCAGAGAAACTCCACTTGGTTGGCTATGTACTGAACCTTGCAGTGGATGTACTGAGGATGAATTTGTATAATTTGGAGTTCATATTTCCTTAGGTCCCATAAGACAAGGATCCTTCCATTGGGGCAAATGTCAAAATTATGTGCATGGTGCTAACCCTTTAACCTTTTGATGAATCTCTCGGATTGCACCACCTTCAACTTTGTTTCCAATAAACCACACAATCCAATGTTTTGCTCCTTCCACGCTAGTATCAAAGTCGATGATGTGCGGTGGTGGGTAACGTTGGTCACTCAATTCCTCCACAAATGAGGTGACTAAGGTTTCAACCAATTTTACCCTATTTCATTATGGGATAAACCAAATCTTCTCTTGCATTTCATAGAATAGCTCAGCCACGAATCTGCTACCAAAATTCACAAGGCCGAGATTAATTGGGACATTCAAATTTTGATTCAACTTCCTCCTAAACTCTTGAATGATTGGTGTATTGGCGATCACAATTTCAGGTTGGATTTGTTGAATGTGTGCCATCTTACTGAGTTGGTGTGGTGTGGTGTTCTTGCAAGAAGTGAAAGATAAAACAAAGAAATTTGGCTTCCACCGAAGATAGGTAATTGCTTGATGATTCATCTATGCAAATGAGACGGGTTAAATAGAAGATTCAAAGAGGATGGGTGATAGCTTCTATCACCGCATGAATATTATGTTAAAGGAGAGACATGACCAGGGATGCTTATCGAGCGATTCTATTGCGAGTAATGGGTAACTCGACTCGACTCAAGAACCATATTAACCGTGCTCGACTCGATTCGAGAACTCGCGAGTTTAATATTACCATGTTCGACTAGAACTCGTTATTATTTATCGATTGTCGACTCGACTCCGAGTTTGAATTATTTTTTTCCTTATTCTGAATTAGTCATAAAAGTAACCTCCGGACTCCCTCCAACCTCCGGAGCAAAACCCAGTGGTCCATTGGCATCGAATCACCACGGTTGAAGATTCTGGTATTCTTCACCGCCGGCTCAATCAATGCCAAACGACCACTGGGTTTTATTCCGGAGGTTGCAGGGAGTCCGAAACTATCCTCGCCTAGGGCCGAATCGCCACCGAACGATGGCATCCGGAAGTGTTGACCTTTTTTGCCGGAACTTAATTTACCCGATCGGCGGCCAAATTCAACGATTTACTCTAATTTTTTCGTGGAATTTGGGGTTATGGGTGGTGGGCTTTCAGATCCCTAGGTAACCATAACGTGAATCAAAGCTAGAGATAGTGTTCTTGACGATTTGTGTAGTGTCGAATTTTTTTGAAAACATTTCTGAAAAAATTCTCTCAAATCTTCAATTTTCCATTGATTCGACTGAAATTTGGTATCAAATGGACGGATTTCCGCTTGATATCTCCATAGCACGGTTCTCCCTCTTCTACCCGTAGTGTCTCCATTCACGAAGGTGCAGAGAAACTCCACTTGGTTGGCTAGGTACTAGACCTTGCAGTGGATGTACTGAGGATGAATTTGTATAATTTGGAGTTCATATTTCCTTAGGTCCCATAAGACAAGGATCTTTCCATTGGGGCAAATGTCAAAATTATGTGCATGGCATGCCAACCCTTTAACTTTCTAATGAATTTCTCGGATTGCACCACCTTCAACTTTGTTTCCAGAAAACCACACAATCCAGTGTTATGATCCTTCCATGCTAGTATCAAAGTCGATGATGTGCGGTGGTGGGTTACGTTGGTCACTCAATTTCTCCACAAATGAGGTTACTAAGGTTTCAACCAATTTTACCCTATTTCATTATGGGATAAACCAAATCTACTCTTGCATTTCATGGAATAGCTCAGCCTCGAATCTACAACCAAAATTCACAAGGCCGAGATTAATTGGGACAATCAAGTTTTAATTCAACTTCCTCCTAAACTCTTGAATGATTAGTGTAATTGCCATCACAATTTCAGGTTGGATTTGTTGAATGTGTGCCATCTTACTGAGTTGGTGTGGTGTGGTGTTCTTGCAAGAAGTGAAAGATAGAACAAGGGCTTCCACCGAAGATAGGTAATTGCTTGATGATTCATCTATGCAAATGAGACGGGTTAAATAGAAGATTCAAAGAGGATGGGTGATAGCTTCTAACAACGCATGAATATTATGTTAAAGGAGAGACATGACCAGGGATGCTTATCGAGCGAGTCTATTGCGAGTAAAGGGTAACTCGACTCGATTCAAGAACCATATTAACCGTGCTCGACTCGATTCGAGAACTCGCGAGTTTAATACTACCATGTTCGACTAGAACTCGTTATTATTTATCAATTGTCGACTCGACTCGCGAGTTCGAATTATTTTTTTCCTTATTCTGAATTAGTCATAAAAGTAACCTCCGGACTCCCTGCAACCTCCGGAGCAAAACCCAGTGGTCCATTGGCATCGAATCACCACGGTTGAAGATTCCGCTATTCTTCACCGCCGGCTCAATCAATGCCAAAGGACCACTGGGTTTTGTTCCGGAGGTTGCAGGGAGTCCGAATCTATCCTCGCCCAGGGCTGATTCGCCGCCGAACGTCGGCGTCTGCAAGGGTTGACTTTTTTGGCCGGAACTTGTTTTACATGATCGGCGGCCAAATTCAACGATTTACTCTGATTTTTTCGGGGAATTTGGGGTTATGGGTGGTGGGCTTTCAGATCCCTAGGTACCCATAACGTGAATCAAAGTTAGAGATAGTGTTCTTGACGATTTGTGTATTGTCGAATTTTTTTGAAAACATTTCTGAAAATTTCTCTCAAATCTTCAATTTTCCATGGATTATACTGAAATTTGGTATCAAACGGACGGATTTCCGCTTGATATCTCCATAGCACGGTTCTCCCTCTTCTACCCGTAGTGTCTCCATTCACGAAGGTGCAGAGAAACTCCACTTGGTTGGCTATGTACTGGACCTTGCAGTGGATGTACTGAGGATGAATTTGTATAATTTGGAGTTCATATTTCCTTAGGTCCCATAAGACAAGGATCCTTCCATTGGGGCAAATGTCAAAATTATGTGCATGGTGCTAACCCTTTAACCTTCTGATGAATTTCTTGGCCATCACAATTTCAGGTTGGATTTGTTGAATGTGTGCCATCTTACTGAGTTGGTGTGGTGTGGTGTTCTTGCAAGAAGTGAAAGATAGAACAAGGGCTTCCACCGAAGATAGGTAATTGCTTGATGATTCATCTATGCAAATGAGACGGGTTAAATAGAAGATTCAAAGAGGATGGGTGATAGCTTCTAACAACGCATGAATATTATGTTAAAGGAGAGACATGAACAGGGATGCTTATCGAGCGAGTCTATTGCGAGTAAAGGGTAACTCGACTCGATTCAAGAACCATACTAACCGTGCTCGACTCGATTCGAGAACTCGCGAGTTTAATACTACCATGTTCGACTAGAACTCGTTATTATTTATCAATTGTCGACTCGACTCGCGAGTTCGAATTAGTTTTTTCCTTATTCTGAATTAGTCATAAAAGTAACCTCCGGACTCCCTGCAACCTCCGGAGCAAAACCCAGTGGTCCATTGGCATCGAATCACCACGGTTGAAGATTCCGCTATTCTTCACCGCCGGCTCAATCAATGCCAAAGGACCACTGGGTTTTGTTCCGGAGGTTGCAGGGAGTCCGAATCTATCCTCGCCCAGGGCTGATTCGCCGCCGAACGGCGGCGTCTGCAAGGGTTGACTTTTTTGGCCGGAACTTGTTTTACATGATCGGCGGCCAAATTCAACGATTTACTCTGATTTTTTCGGGGAATTTGGGGTTATGGGTGGTGGGCTTTCAGATCCCTAGGTACCCATAACGTGAATCAAAGTTAGAGATAGTGTTCTTGACGATTTGTGTATTGTCGAATTTTTTTGAAAACATTTCTGAAAATTTCTCTCAAATCTTCAATTTTCCATGGATTATACTGAAATTTGGTATCAAACGGACGGATTTCCGCTTGATATCTCCATAGCACGGTTCTCCCTCTTCTACCCGTAGTGTCTCCATTCACGAAGGTGCAGAGAAACTCCACTTGGTTGGCTATGTACTGGACCTTGCAGTGGATGTACTGAGGATGAATTTGTATAATTTGGAGTTCATATTTCCTTAGGTCTCATAAGACAAGGATCCTTCCATTGGGGCAAATGTCAAAATTATGTGCATGGTGCTAACCCTTTAACCTTCTGATGAATTTCTTGGCCATCACAATTTCAGGTTGGATTTGTTGAATGTGTGCCATCTTACTGAGTTGGTGTGGTGTGGTGTTCTTGCAAGAAGTGAAAGATAGAAAAAAGAAATTGGGCTTCCACCGAAAATAGATAATTGCTTGATGATTCATCTATGCAAATGAGACGGGTTAAATAGAAGATTCAAAGAGGATGGGTGATAACTTCTATCACCGCATGAATATTATGTTAAAGGAGAGACATGACTAGGGATGCTTATCGAGCGAGTCTATTGCGAGTAGAGGGTAACTCGACTCGACTCAAAGACCATATTAACCGTGTTTGACTCGATTCGAGAACTCACGAGTTTAATATTACCATTTTCGACTCGAACTCGTTATCATTTATCAATTGTCGACTCGACTCGCGAGTTCGAATTATTTTTTTCCTTATTCTGAATTAGTCATAAAAGTAATATCCGGACTCCTTGCAACCTCCGGAGCAAAACCCAGTGGTCCATTGGCATCGAATCACCACGGTTGAAGATCCCGTTCTTCTTCACCGCCGGCTCAATCAATTCCAAAGGACCACTGGGTTTTGTTCCGGAGGTTGCAGGGAGTCCGAATCTATCCTCGCCCAGGGCCGAATCGTCGCCGAACGACGGCGTCCGCAAGGGCTGACTTTTTTGGCCGGAACATGTTTTACCCGATCGACGGCCAAATTCAATGATTTTCTCGGATTTTTTCGGGGAATTTGCGGTTATGGGTGGTGGGCTTTCAGATCCCTAGGTACCCATAACGTGAATCAAAGCTAGAGATAGTTTTCTTGACGATTTGTGTATTGTCGAATTATTTTGAATCTATTTCTGAAAAATTCTCTCAAATCTTCAATTTTCCATGGATTCGACTGAAATTTGGTATGAAACGGACGGATTTTCGCTTGATATCTTCATAGCGCGGTTCTCCCTCTTCTAGCCGTAGTGTCTCCATTCACGAAGGTGCAGAGAAACTCCACTTGGTTGGCTAGGTACTGGACCTTGCAGTGGATATACTGAGGATGAATTTGTAGGATTTGGAGTTCATATTTACTTGGGTCCCATAAGATAAGGATCTTTCCATTGGGGCAAATGTCAAAATTATGTGCATGGCATGCCAACCCTTTAAATTTCTAATGAATTTCTCGGATTGCACCACCTTCAACTTTGGTTCCAGAAAACCACACAATCCAATGTTATGATCCTTCCACGCTAGTATCAAAGTCGATGATGTGCGGTGGTGGGTAACGTTGGTCACTCAATTCCTCCACAAATGAGGTGACTAAGGTTTCAACCAATTTTACCCTATTTCATTGTGGGATAAACCAAATCTTCTCTTGCATTTCATAGAATAGCTCAGCCTCGAATCCGCAACCAAAATTCACAAGGCCGAGATTAATTGGGACATTCAAGTTTTGATTCAAATTCCTCCTAAACTCTTGAATGATTAGTGTAATTGCCATCACAATTTCAGGTTGGATTTGTTGAATGTGTGCCATCTTACTGAGTTGGTGTGGTGTGGTGTTCTTGCAAGAAGTGAAAGATAGAACAAAGAAATTGGGCTTCCACCGAAGATAGATAATCGCTTGATGATTCATCTATGCAAATGAGACGGGTTAAATAGAAGATTCAAAGAGGATGGGTGATAGCTTCTATCACCGCATGAATATTATGTTAAAGGAGAGACATGACCTGGGATGCTTATAGAGCGAGTCTATTGCGAGTAGTGGGTAACTCGAATCGACTCAAGAACCATATTAACCGTGTTCGACTCGATTCGAGAACTCGCGAGTTTAATATTACCATGTTCGACTCGAACTTGTTATCATTTATCAATTGTCGACTCGACTCGCGAGTTCGAATTATTTTTTTCCTTATTCTGAATTAGTCATAAAAGTAATATCCGGACTCCCTGCAACCTCCGGAGCAAAACCCAGTGGTCCATTGGTATTGAATCACCACGGTTGAAGATACCGTTATTCTTCACCGCAGGCTCAATCAATTCCAATGGACCACTGGGTTTTGTTCCGGAGGTTGCAGAGAGTCCGAATCTATCCTCGCCCAGGGCCGAATCGCCGCCGAATGACGGCGTCCGCAAGGGCTGACTTTTTTGGCCGGAACATGTTTTACCCGATCGACGGCCAAATTCAATGATTTTCTCGGATTTTTTCGGGAAATTTGGGATTATGGGTAGTGTGTGTTCAGATCCCAAGGTACCCATAACGTGAATCAAAGCTAGAGATAATGTTCTTGACGATTTGTGTATTGTCGAATTATTTTGAAAATATTTCTGAAAAATACTCTCAAATCTTGAATTTTCCATGGATTCGACTGAAATTTGGTATCAAACGGACGGATTTTCGCTTGATATCTTCATAGCGCGGTTCTCCCTCTTCTACCCGTAGTGTCTCCATTCACGAAAGTGCAGAGAAACTCCACTTGGTTGGCTGGGTACTGGACCTTGCAGTGGATATACTAAGGATGAATTCGTAGGATTTGGAGTTCATATTTCCTTGGGTCCCATAAGACAAGTATCTTTCCATTGGGGCAAATGTCAAAATTATGTGCATGGCATGCCAACCCTTTAAATTTCTAATGAATTTCTCGGATTGCACCACCATCAACTTTGTTTCCAAAAAACGACACAATCCAATGTTATGATCCTTCCACGCTAGTATCAAAGTCGATGATGTGCGGTGGTGGGTAACGTTGGTTACTCAATTCCTCCACAAATGAGGTGACTAAGGTTTCAACCAATTTTACCCTATTTCATTGTGGGATAAACCAAATCTTCTCTTGCATTTCATAGAATAGCTCAGCCTCAAATCTGCAACCAAAATTCACAAGGCCGAGATTAATTGGGACATTCAAGTTTTGATTCAAATTCCTCCTAAACTCTTGAATGATTAGTGTAATTGCCATCACAATTTCAGGTTGGATTTGTTGAATGTGTGCCATCTTACTGAGTTGGTGTGGTGTGGTGTTCTTGCAAGAAGTGAAAGATAGAACAAAGAAATTGGGCTTCCACCGAAGATAGGTAATTGCTTGATGATTCATCTATGCAAATGAGACGGGTTAAATAGAAGATTCAAAGAGGATGGATGATAGCTTCTATCACCGCATGAATATTATGTTAAAGGAGAGACATGACCAGGGATGCTTATCGAGCGAGTCTATTGCGAGTAGTGGGTAACTCGACTCGACTCAAGAACCATATTAACCGTGCTCGACTCGATTCGAAAACTCACGAGTTTAATATTACCATGTTCGACTCGAACTCGTTATTATTTATCAATTGTCGACTCGACTCCGAGTTTGAATTATTTTTTTCCTTATTCTGAATTAGTCATAAAAGTACCATCCGGACTCCTTGCAACCTTTGGAGAAAAACCCAGTGGTCCATTGGCATCGAATCACCACGGTTGAAGATCCCGTTATTCTTCACCGCCGGCTCAATCAATTCCAAAGGACCACTGGGTTTTGTTCCGGAGGTTGCAGGGAGTCCGAATCTATCCTCGCCCAGGGCCGATTCGCCGCCGAACGGCGGCGTCCGCAAGGGTTGAATTTTTTGGCCGAAACATGTTTTACCCGATCGACGGCCAAATTCAATGATTTTCTCTGATTTTGTCGGGGAATTTGGGGTTATGGGTGGTGGGCTTTCAGATCCATAGGTACCCATAACGTGAATCAAAACTAGAGATAGT
Source organism: Sherardia arvensis (assembly GCA_948330725.1). Taxonomy (NCBI): domain Eukaryota; kingdom Viridiplantae; phylum Streptophyta; class Magnoliopsida; order Gentianales; family Rubiaceae; genus Sherardia; species Sherardia arvensis. The sequence goes on from OX415244.1 coordinate 9,527,711, forward strand.
GTTCTTGACGATTTGTGTATTGTCGAATTTTTTTTGAAAATATTTCTGAAAAATTCTCTCAAATCTTAAATTTTCCATGGATTCGACTGAAATTTGGTATCAAACGGACGGATTTTCGCTTTATATCTTCATAGCGCGGTTCTCCCTCTTCTACCCATAGTGTCTCCATTCACGGAGGTGCAGAGAAACTCCACTTGGTTGGCTAGGTACTGGACCTTGCAGTGGATGTTCTGAGGATGAATTTGTAGGATTTGGAGTTCATATTTCCTTGGGTCCCATAAGACAAGGATCTTTCCATTAGGGCAAATGTCAAAATTATGTGCATGGCATGCCAACCCTTTAACTTTCTAATGAATTTCTCGGATTGCACCACCTTCAACTTTGTTTCCAGAAAACCACATTATCCAATGTTATGATCCTTCCACGCTAGTATCAAAGTCGATGATGTGCGGTGGTGGGTAACGTTGGTCACTCAATTCCTCCACAAATGAGGTGACTAAGGTTTCAACCAATTTTACCCTATTTCATTGTGGGATAAACCAAATCTTCTCTTGCATTTCATGAAATAGCTCAGCCTCGAATCTGCAACAAAAATTCACAAGGCCGAGATTAATTGGGACATTGAAGTTTTGATTCAATTTCCTCCTAAACTCTTGAATGATTGGTGTAATTGCCATCACAATTTCAGGTTGGATTTGTTGAATGTGTGCCATCTTACTGAGTTGGTGTGGTGTGGTGTTCTTGCAAGAAGTGAAAGATAGAACAAAGAAATTGGGCTTCCACCGAAGATAGGTAATTGCTTGATGATTCATCTATGCAAATGAGACGGGTTAAATAGAAGATTCAAAGAGGATGGGTGATAGCTTCTATCACCGCATGAATATTATGTTAAAGGAGAGACATGACCAGGGATGCTTATCGAGCGAGTCTATTGCGAGTAGTGGGTAACTCGACTCGACTCAAGAACCTTGTTAACCGTGTTCGACTCGATTCGAGAACTCGCGAGTTTAATATTACCATGTTCGACTAGAAGTTGTTATTATTTATCAATTGTAGACTCGACTCGCGAGTTCAAATTATTTTTTTCCATATTCTGAATTAGTCATAAAAGTAACATCCGGACACCCTGCAACCTCCGGAGCAAAACCCAGTAGTCCATTGGCATCGAATCACCACGGTTGAAGAACCCAATATTCTTCACCACCAGCTCCATCAATGCCAATGGACCACTGTGTTTTGCTCCGGAGGTTGCAGGGAGTCCGAATCGCCGCCGAACGGCGGCGGCGACAAGGGTTGACTTTTTTAGCCGAAACTTGTTTTACCCGATCGGCGGCCAAATTCAACAATTTTCACTCATTTGTTTTTGGGAATTTGGGATGATGGATGGCGGGCTTTCAGATTTCTTGGTACCCATAACGTGAATCAAAGCTAGAGATAGTGTTCTTGATGATTTGTGTATTGTCGAATATTTTTTAAAACAATTCTGAAAAATTCTCTCAAATCTTCAATTTTCCATGGATTCGGCTGAAATTTGGTATCAAACGGACGGATTTCCACTAGATATCTCCATAGCGCGGTTCTCCCTTTTCTACCCGTACTGTCTCTATTCACGAAGGTGCATAGAAACTCCACTTGGGTGGCTAGGTACTGAACCTTGCAGTGGATGTACTGAGGATGAATTTGTAGGATTTGGAGTTCATATTTCTTTGGGTCCATAAGACAAGGATCCTTCCATTGGGGTAAATGTCAAAATTATGTGCATAGAAGGATACCCCGAGCATGATGCCCCGAGTTGTCTCCCTCGAGTTATTGGTCTTCCCTCGAGAAGCAAGCCTCTTCTTCAGCCTTCGAGATGGAGCCACCTAAATTCTGAAGATCTACCTTAGGGCTACGGATAAGTCCATTGTTCGTATTCTGGACCTCATTCAGTTTCGGACCAGGGCCGAAGAAGGGTCATGGGCTCGAGTTACGCGGAGCATGGATCCACGGGTCCATCAATCCAAATCCTTATAAGGAGTGCGTATACTATGAATGTTCTGCAAGGAATACACATCCTTCTAAACATGGTAAATACAGCCATGAATGAAATACACTTCTTCTATACATGGTAATACAACTGTTATCTCTATAAGAGTTGTATTTCTACCATAATTACATATCTTGGTGATCTACGGATTGTAGCCATATAAATATCAAAGGTTTGATACACCTTTTCTATCTCATAACTCATACAATACGCCTTACGCACATACTAACTTGAGCGTCAGAGTGTTTACCCTCGAGACACCCGATGCCTTGTTTTGCAGATCCGTTCGAGTTCGTCGTCAAGCGTGGTGTGCCATACATCAAATAGACACAAGAATGCCACGCACCATCACTTGGGTTAGCGCACAACTTTTTGGTGCTTGTTGTTGTTCCTGCTGCACTTTGGTGATTTCTCCATTCTTTTTCTTTATTATTTTAAATTTTATTAGTTTCCGGTTGTGTTTTTATTTTCTTTTTTTAAAGTTTTTAGAGATGGGATTAATGTGATATGTTCTTGAATGGCCTACTTTTAATAGAGTATTGGTCGAGTATGTTGGTCTGCTAAGTCTTGAATTTTTCTGATGAGTCCTTTTGCTCGTTTAAAACATTGTTGGCTTCTGATCTAAATTCAAAGAGAATAGGAGAAATTCAAGTCAATATAGTTTTAGTACTTACCTTATGGCGTTTACTCTTGAATTAGATTTGTAGATCGTACAATGTGGTTTTTAATTTCATTTTCCACACGGATGCCCCACACGGATGCTAGCGCGCTACGCAGGGGTTTCATGTGCCACGCAGGTTTATTCTGGTGATGTCTCTTTATCGATACTTTTATTGGACAAGATTCTGGGTTGATTCTTTTTGCTGCTTTCTTAGAGTTTTTAGATGTTATGAGATGGGTGATTGAAACTTTGACTTTTTGCAAAATTTCTTTGACAATTTTATTGAGTGTCCTTGCCCATTTGTTTGTCGCCTCCCTCTTACTTTGGGAAGACCCCTTGGGTTTCGGTGTGTGCAGTTACAGTAGAGGAGAAATCCAAGTCGTGGTACTTTCTTAAGCTACAATCGGCGTCTATGTGCATACACTTGTAGATTTGAGCATTTAGTGCAGACTTTATGTTTCAAATTAGGGATATTACACCTGTCAAAGCATTTTTACGCTTTTGTGTCGGTCTTTTAGGAATCATTCTATTCATCTCTTTTTTAGGTAGTACTATCGAAGTAGTGAATTAGTATGGCTGTATCTAGCTACTAAAGGTTTTAGTTCCTGCTTCAGATACAGAGAAGGTTTAGAGTTGTCATATTTTTAGAAACCTCTCTGTAATCTTACAAATTGCCTCCCGTAGAGGAGATCATTGTATTTTATTTTATGTCAATTTAATGGTTTGGGGATGCCAAATATAATATCCCTCCACAAATGGTGGTTTAATCCAAAAAAAAAAAATCATTTTCCAGCTTTGATATGGTTGGACCAACTTTCACATGCCTTGAATCCATGAAACTAATCTAGAAAGACTCTTATTGGGGGAGAGTAATTGAGACTTATCGGGATGGAACTGCAGATTTAGTGAGCAGGTCCAATACGGTACCAGATTTTGTGCTTATATTAGTCAGAATTGAATTAGCTAAGATCGCGGTTGGTTACAAGACCACTATGCTTATACCCTCCTTTTTTTCATCCTTTAGTTTAGGACTAGATAGGCCGCACTGGTTTTCGCTCATCGATTTAGATACAAAGAGAATTATTCCCTTTTTTATAATTTTATAAATCGTCTCCGCCTTTTGAAGTTATTATTCTGTTGTTAATGATTTGGTACGGGATGCCTAATAAAATAACCCTCCGTCGTTTGATGGGTTTATCTTAATATAAAATAATAATATAAAAAAGACACCTCATGGTACGCCATTTATTTCTCAGAGATGTGTATCCAACCGTAAAACGTCATATGGAGCCACATAATTACGTAACATACATAGTCTGTGTATTTATTAAATTTAAAAAAGCTTGCTATTCTATCGCATATCTGTGAGACACATCACGCTTAACCTTAATTAGGACAAAGTTAAAAAAAATTAAAAAATTGGATCAATTCATGATCGGCATCATTTTCGTGTGAGCATTATTCATATCAGAAAAGTATCTTCATTCATACAAAGTACGTGTGTGCTGATGATATAGCGCTCGGTCCCGAATGTTCCTTTTTGTGATACATGATGAATGCTTTATTGATTTCTGCCTTATTTCTGTTATTCTTTGGTGGTAATTGTACATATTTTAAATGTCAAAATATAAGACATAACAACATGTATAAACACTTAAACAGAGGGACTGTTTGATCCCTATTTATTAAACTATATATAATATTCATATGCTGTTTTTATTAAGTCAAATGCATCTAAAATGGAGGAGACGATTGTTCAATCCTACATAAAAAAGCGATAAATATATAATTAAATTTGGATAAATCCATTAATACACATAAAATATTTTTAGAATTTTTATAGTAAATTTATCTAAACTACCCTAGCGAATATAATATTATTAACTTACAGTATAACATATGCAAAGTTTACACAATCTATGCAGCTAAAAATTAGGGTAAATAAGAATTTAGTAATTTCCAGAAATTTAATGAATTTATATAATCCCTCCGCCCCATCTATATTGTCCTCTTTGAATAGTAAAAAATTTTAATCTCATATTTGGCCATTAATGAGTTATGATATATAAATTATATATCATGCTATAATATATTGTTAGATTTCTTGAATGATTTAGTTTTAGAATATAAAAATTTTATATATCATTATTGAGTATGATGTAAAATTAATAATGATTAAATATGACATGAAAAGATTTTACTGGAAAATTGAGACAATAAAAAGAGAATGGAGGGAGGGAGTACAGTATAGCTTGCAGAGACCGTTGAAATGGATGTTGACAGTAGAGGGAATATTGCTCCTCGACTCAAGCTTGTAGTGCATATACAATATCAATATACGAAAGGTATGGTCTGTATATTTCAAGCTCAACCCGTAACATTCACCGTAATGTAAGGGCTTCAAGGAAATCCATTAGTTTTAGCTTGTAATTAAGATCTACAAGTGGTATTCGGAGTTGATGTTGCCATTGCACAACTATATTAAATTTGATTCGGATTTTTGGCTATACGTATTCATTATGGTTATCAATGGTGGAATTAGGGATGCACGGAGTGATGCTGGTAATATAAAAATATAGAGTTGGTCTAGTGTGAAATGCAAGCATATTATAAAAAACAATCTGTTTGGTCTAAAAAACAAGCATTTAAGGGTGAAATTCAAGCATGCTCTATAAAATTTTTATTTTTTGCTTCAAAATACATGAAGTCTAAAAAGCAACTTGTTAACTGTGAAATGCAAGAATTCTCTAAAAAACAACCTGTTAAGTGTGAAATGCAAGTATGTTCTAAAAAATAATCTATTTGGTCTAAAAAACAAGCATTCAAGTGTGAAATTCAAGCATACTGAATGCAATTTGCATAAATTGCAGAAAAACCCCCGTCCCAAACTCCTTTGCATATAAACCCGTCACTATATAGTGACCGTCACTTCCAAGACTAACTAAAAAATATATATGACTGTAATTTGAAATAAAAATATAATATTAATTTAGATTTCGACAATCCCAACCTGCCATTTAACAACTCTAAATATATTTGTTTGATTCCGTTTCTGGGGTCACAGCTCAAAAACGTTCATTATCATCTCCGTTTCCCTTTTGCTCTTTTAAGAGGGAATAACCACGTTCATAGGTTCAAGTAATCAAGTTCAAATTGTTTTCCAGATTCATCAACTTTGCTGTGTCAAATTCCATATCTAAGTTTTAAACGCAAACATATATATTATTCAACTGTAAACATATATGATAAAATCTGTAGCTAAAATAAATTATAAATCCGTAACACACCTAACCAAATCCCAGACGAGATCAGAGAGCCGTGAATCAGCGTACTAGTGATTGTTAAAAATAAACAAGTAATTATTCCTGGATCTTCCTCTTGTTCGTAAGATTTGGGTCAATGCATTAATCAATGTTTGCCACGCTAATGTATTTTAATTAAGTAGACCAGATTTCAGCAACAATAACATAATGAATATCAGAGATGATTTTCTTTTTCTGTTTGTTTGGACTTCATTTGACGTCGTTATCGTTTTAAAATAAACTATAAATCTGAGTTGTGCTACTAATATTTTCTCTGGCAGATCATCCTTGTGCCTCCAATTGTGATAGTATGTTGTGAACTGTGATAAATACAAAGTATAACATCATCAAAAATATCAAAACAGGATTTGTAAATATGTCAATAATAGTTTTTATTCATAATTCTTACTCATATCTCATCATTAAGCAACCCGAATTTATGACATATATGCTTTTGTGGTGCGGAATATTGAGAGAAGGCAGTAAGTAAACGTATAGAGAAAAATAAGAATATAGAGATTTACGTGGTTCACCAATGACTGACTATATCCACGTAAGGAAAAAATTACACTAGATAAGTATCAAGATTACAAAATGTTTCTACTGTCTAATACCCAGAAAACATAATGAATAGGTTACCACAAGAGAAAGAGCGTTAAAGAGATTTTTTCACTAAATCTTGAGTATTGGGACCGAAAACATCCTTTCAACCCAAGTCACCCACATCCCCAACAAAGAGGTAACCCATACCGTTGGGTTGGGGCATCTCCGTCCCCAAATCCCCAAGGTCAGGGTGCGCTCTACCCCTGACTACCAACTCGCTGATCAGTCAGCAAGATCCTGTGCTAACTCGCAACGAGTATATGACATTCAAGATATATGCCAACACCTTTATTGTTTTTTAAAAAACTTGCAGTGCTGTCAGTTCTGATCCGAACAGAATCAATCGACCGAACCGAATGATACCGAACCGAATTCAACCTGAGAAAAAATTATCCGGGACTGAAACCGACCCGAACCGAATTAATCTGAAAACTGATCTGATCCGAGAATCTTGATCAGAACCCGATCGATAACCGAATTTGCTCGAACCGAACCCGATTTACATCGACCCAAAATCAATCGAAACCAAACCAAAATCCTTAGTACTAAGTCAAATAAGGATTGATTTTTGATTAGATAAAACTCATTTTAGTTGATGTCTATTAAAAGTCATATAAGTGCTAGTATTTGTAGAAAGTTCACTGAGAATGATTATTTAATTAGTTAAACTCAACTTAGTTAGTCTATATCCATATTTAAACTACCAAAAATTCAAAATTAATACCATCCAACTCATTTTGAATCCGAATCCGAATGGAACCGATCAACATATGACCGAAATCGAATTGATCTGAATCCGAATTGATCTGAATCCGAATTGATCCGATTAAACTTGAGCCGATAGTAATCCAACCCAAACCGATATTAACCGACAAAAGAAAATTTTACCGACTCAACCGACCCATTTTAATCCGAAACCGATTCAGACGAACTGAAACCGACCGAACCGACCGATTTGACACCACTAAAAACTTGACTTTTTTACTGTTCTGATGTAAGATTCAATTTAGATTGATGAATCGTTAATATCATATTATAACAAACATGAATTAATTTAGAGTCGGAGTATGAGGGTAAAACAAAATTGACCATTGCAGATTAATTGGGGTACAAGGAAACAGATAATGCCCGGCTGTCCGGCTTGATTTGATGGCAGACTCATCCAGTCATGCCATGATTAAGAGACACAAGTCATTTTCTTTTCTACTATTTATAAACAAAAATTTTGTGTACACCATTGCAAATTTGCAATTAATCACCACATTGTGATTGTGTTACCACTTGCTATTTTTCAAACTTTAATTAATACTGAATCCACGTTATCCCCTCTTCCAATTAGTTTTAATAAAAATATTATTTAATTATTTTCGAATTAAACTAAAGTAAATAGAATAATATATTGTAAATTAGTGATAAAATGATGAACTGAAGATAAATTTCGTAACATTATATTTCATTATATGTGTTTTAGATCCAGACTGATTGAATCCGCGGAGAAATCTGATCTCAATAAATATGTCGAAACTGAATGCAATTTTAAGAATGACAAATTTTATTTTGCACATTGACAAATAACCTAACGTGTTAGTGATCGTTAGACTATTATCGGCCAAATTTCATCTAGTAAAGAAATTTGTTGCAATGACCATGGTTAAGTCAAATCAAATTGAATTAAAATATTGAAGAAGTAAAATGTAGTGAAAAGACGATAGTTGATATAATACTAATTTTTTATATTGACGTATTTTTTTACTCAATTTATATCATTCAATAAAATTCAACGAGAAATTACCATGACCTTACACATTTTTCTTCCCCGTCCCACATTCCTTGTATATAAATATATACACCTCTCTCTTCTCACATCCAATGCCTCAACTACCAGTTCTCTCTCTTTCTCCTCCCTCCACCGTCTTTCTCTTTCCCAAAAACAAACAAACAAAAAAAACCTAGAAACACAAAAGAATAAACCATGGGAATTCTCGATCACTTTGCAGATGTGTGCTCTGATGCAGCCGATGATGTATCCCGGATGACGAAGCGAAAGCGTAAACCGTTGCAGGTACATATATATCTTCTGCACACTCCGACTGTGTGTGTGTCTGTGTGTCTGTGTTTGAATATCTGTTTTCTGATATCGTGAATCTTGTTTGCAGACGGTTGATATCAAGGTGAAGATGGACTGTGATGGCTGCGAAAGGAGAGTTAAGAACTCCGTTTCAGGCATCAAAGGTACGATATGATATATAAGATCACTGTGTGAAATGTTCCAGACAGAGAAAATCTCCAGGAAATTTGATGACAGTTAATCGAAAGTACTTTATGATTCCCCGATCTCATTTTTTGTACTTTGCTTTCTTCTTTCGCATGTTTAGGTCTTTTGCTTTTCAACCTCCCCTGTTTTCCAAGAAAACTATACTACTTACATAACCGTACTATTTATTTGATGAAAAGCTAGAATTCCATAACATATATCGCATATCATCACAGAATTTCAGAAGATTACTTCAGAACTTGCTCGGATATGGCAGTTAACTGTCGTGTCTCAGTGAATGATTTATAGTAGACACGTAAAATATGACATGACAGTTTAGTGATTTTGTCTATATTACTTTAAAACTTCCATATTCCCATATAGGATTTTAGGATTAGACATGATACATAATCTGTGTTCGAGTAACATAGTTGTAGAAGATATCCCTATTGAACTTATTATATATTTTTCATTACTTTTAGCCAAACAAAATTATAATTAATGATCTAAATAATTCATGTTAAACATATCAGCTGGTTGGGCAGATGGAGTATCATTTAATAGAGATTTAAGATATATTGGACATATGGAGGGAAATATAGGAGAAATTCAAAAATAATCATGTTTTTAAATTATTATTTTTTGTCTTGAAATGGAAATCTCATGATTTAATTAAAGCCAACTGCTTATATAGGACGGTTGGGGTTTTAATAATTCGTTTCGTTTGTTTTTCCGTGAGAAACTTCTCTTTTTTGCCCTTTTCTGATGTATTGGACAAAAACGGTTACCACTCCCACAACAACTTCGAAGGTAGTTATAGTAGGTAATAATTTAGTACAAAATTGCCCCAAAAGTTTTGTTAATATTTTACTATAAACGACCATCCTTTGTATGACTTATTATTATCTACTAATTATTCTTCCTCAATGCAAAATAAGATCCTTTTATAATTCTTATTTAGCTAAAGGTCATGTTCTCTTGATGTTACCGACATATTGATTTAGTGTCAGTTCAAACAAAATTTTATAAATAAATTTTATAAGTTAATAAATTTACTTTTATAAATAAATTTTATAAGTTAATAAATTAACTTTTACTTAGTTCTCAGTTAAGTAAGAAATGAATTTAAGATAGAACATGATTAAGATTCACAATTTTCTTATACGTTAATTGATATGTACCATCATTTATCAACATTTATAAGTACGTATTTTAAAGTATTATTTGTGCATCAAAAATTATTTTCTTGCTAATAACCACGTACATATTTAGGTTAGAATTGAACATTCCTTTCGAAGTAGTAGTGTAGTGGATATAGTGGTAGTAAAGAGTAGGAAGGCGCGCCAGGTAGATCGAAAAATACTATTTACATAATAGTTCGGCGGATCCGAGGCAGGTGCCTGCCTACCCTAGACATAAATCTGTCACCGTTTCTAATTGATTCTTCCTCCATACAATATAACACCACCTTCTTGATTATAAAATTTCAAATTACCTTTCATAAAGTATCCTAAGTTTCTTAGCAAATAATTAAGTATGTAATCTATGATTTAGGTGTCAAGTCCGTGGATGTGAACAGAAAGGATAGCCGGGTGACGGTGATCGGAAATGTTGATCCGAATAAAGTCCTGAATAAAGTGAAGAGCACCGGAAAAAGGGCTGAATTCTGGCCATATGTAAAATACAACTTGGTGTCCTATCCATATGCTCCACAGGCCTATGACAAAAAGGCACCATCTGGGTATGTCAAGAACGTGGTTCAGGCTTTTCCAAGCCCAGGTGCTCCCATGGAGCGCTACTCTTCTCTTTTCAGTGATGATAATCCTAATGCGTGTTCAATCATGTAAAATTTGTAGCAGTTTCAGAGATTAATTACTACTTGATTGTCTGTAATTTGGTATGTGCTCTTAAACCATGTATACATAGAGGTTGAACCCAAAAACATAGATTGTGTTCGGTTTCTCTTGTTTTAATATAGATCTATATGTCATTTTTCATTTGTAGATCACTTGTCTTTCATATTACTTTTTAAAGTCACTATACTAATTAATAAAAATCAAGTGTTTGAGGTCACTCTACTACAGTAACTCCTTATTGCTAAACTGTCTAAATTTTAGTGTTTTAAATTTATTAAGACCATAATTTTATTATAATTAGATTTAGGGGACATTTTAGGGTTATTCAAACTTATGGGGTTGATTTATAATATTTCATTAATAAAATTACTCGTCCTATCTATCCGGTCACATCTCCGTCCTCCACCACTTTACCACCAGAGATGCCGGCGTCCTAAAGGACATTGGGGGCTTCGTGGGAGAGAACCTATTCCATTTTAGACTAGAGATGCACTCAGTCTGTCGCCCGAGATCTTGACGAAACCAAAGTCATTCTACATAATTATGTTTATTTTTTGAATATTTTAAACAATTTTTGTCATTTCACATGATGTTGTCATTCTATCTACTTTTTTAGAATATATTTCTGTATTCTAAAGAGGCTCAATGGGTATACTGCTAAAGAGTTTAAAACATGCTTTGCTAGTGTGATTCTGCCTGAAAAATTCAGAAGTTTAGCCTTCCATGATCCAAACTTTTCCTTGAATCTTCTTATCAGGCCTTGATTCCTGGAAGTTTACTTGGATACCCAGATACTTTCCATCCAAACCTTGGTTATGGATGTTTAGAGTATACATCAAGTATTACTACATTTCCTCTGGAGTACTGGGACTGAATGGTATTGAACACTTCTCAAAATTCAGTCTCTGACCTGAATACTTGGCATATAAATCTATGGTTTTTGCCAAGTCTAGTGCTGACTGTTGTGTGACTCTAGTGCTGAATGGTTTTTGCCAAATCTGCATACATTAGATGGCTTATTTTAGGAGCTCTTCTTGATATCTACACTCTTAGATTTCCGTTTTCCCCGAGCTTATGCTCCATCAAACTGACATGAACTATTGTGCAATTATGAAGATATATGGTGATAAAAAAACATCCATGTCTTAGTCCTTTATTAGGGATAAAAGTATCTGATGTCTTTCCATTTACTGAGACCTAGTAGGATACAAATTGAACACACCACATCACCATATTAATCCACTTCTCGGGGAACTCCGTGTTTCTTAGTGCATGTTCCAGAGTGAGCCAAGATATTTTATCATATGCCTTACTCATATCTAGCTTTATTGCTGCTATTCCTATGTCACCATTCTTTTTCCACTTAGGATGTGCACAACATCATGAACCAGCCATACATTCTCCACAATACTTCTGTTGGGTACAAAGCCATTCTGGTTCTCAGAATTAAGATTTTCCACACATCTCTTTAGTCTGTTTGTCAATAATTTTGTAACGATTTTATATTTAACTGTGCGGATATAAGGCAATTGGTCTAAAGTCTAATGCTTTTTGTGACATTTTTTTCTTAGGTATCAGTACTAACTGTGTTGCCCTGTTTCAAAATGTTATTTCAAAATGTTGCCCTGTTGGATTGCTCAGGAGCACCATATACTAGGCCTAAGCACCAGTTCAACTGACTCTGGTCTTGCACAAAAGTAAAAATGAAGTTATCAGACAAACTAACTATTTCTACTAACACTGAACTATCCCACAAAACTACTAGTCAAGCCCGGCTCAATAGGTGAAACATGTGAGACCTGCGTTTCAAACCCCCCAAAAATGAGATAAAATGGGGCCCTATTTTTATAAAATAATGGGTCAAAATAGGGTCCCATTTTTATTTAAAAATTCAGATTTAATATTTATAAAACTATTCTTCAAAAATGGGCCCAAAATAAGGGCCTCGTTTTTAAAAAAAAATTATGACTTTAATTAATTTTAATTTATCTTCTCCCATTTATATTTAAAAAAATTTGGACCCTCTAATAGGATTTTTTTTGTTAATCGCTTCAGGCCCCCAGAAACTTTGGGCCGGCCCTGCTACTAGTCCCCCCGATCTACCGATTGGTTCAACTACTTCCATGCCCACAACATATGAATATTCGTTCCACCTGCTCAAGCAATCCATGCTTGCCTTGGTTTCAATTAGGCCTAAGATGTTTGGTTTCCATTGTATTACCGGTTGGTGGACCGTACTCTGTGTAGAGGCTTTGTTGAAGCCCCTACAATTCTAAATAGGGACATCATGGTGATTTGGGGAATTGATTTAGCTCAACTCCCGAAAGCCTCAGATTCATATTGGCAGCAGCTCCTTCACCTGCTTCACTTGGCAGCACTGCTCCATTCTTCAAGATTTCTTATGTGCATTTCAGTTCCTCTTCCTTCTTCTCATGCTTGTCCTTGTCCTTATTTGCCTCCATGGTCTCTTCTTCATCAACTGATTTTGGAGACATTTCCATCTTCACTGGCCCTTCCTCAGTTGTTTGCCTAACATAGTTGAACTTGAGCTTCTTTAGAGGGGTTTTAATTGTGTATATCATGGTCTCCTCATCGAAACTGGCTACTGAGCTAGCTCTCTTTTTCGGAAGTGGCTCAACTACATTCATTTTTGGATAAGACTCAGTTGGATTCTCTACTCCTCTAATCCGCACATTATGACTCCTTTGCTCCCTCCACTCCAGCTCCTTTTCCAAATCTTTGTTGTTGCTTGGATTTCTTTCTCTCTGTACAGATGTGTGTGCGAGAATACCAATTTTACTAAGTTGGAAAGTTTTGATGAAGTTAAGGAATGAGATGGGAACCATCAAAGGGAGGTTCAACCTGGCATATTTATGTCAAATACATTTGGAGTTCAAAATTTTTGCCAAAACATAGCTTTTTTCTCTGAATGTTATCAAAAGGTAGACTCTCGACATTGACTGAATTACAAAGATTATACATTATAATTATTGCAGAGAAGAGATTACTGCAAAACTTGATTTTTCATTAACTCAAGACTCCTATTTATATACAAGGATGTCCTAATATTAATACAAAAGGAATTCCCATAATACAGGGAAATCAAATATTCTATGACTAAAACAAAATATACTACAACTCATATACAATTAATAATAACCAATAATGATCAATCTAAATATTCTCTAATACCCTCCCGCAAGCTCATGTTCGGGCACGAACAAGAAACTTGGAACGCAAGTCTTTGAATCTAGACGTCCCAACGGCTTTAGTAAACACATCAACAACTTGATCAACTGAGCTAACATGTCGAACCACAAGGGAACCATCACAGACTTGTTCACGAACAAAGTGAAAATCTAGTTTGATGTGCTTCGAACGGTGATGAAGAACAGGATTAGCTGTGAGAAAAGTTGCACTCAGATTATCACAAAGAACTGTCGAAGGGCCAGAAAGAGCAATATTCATTTCCTTGAGAAGCTGTTGCAACCAGATTAATTCAGCAGCAACAAACGCAATGGCATGATATTCGGCTTCAGTACTGGAGCGAGCAACAGTACCCTGTTTCTTGGATGCCCAACTCACCAAGTTGCCACCGTAATACAAGCAAAACCCATGCTGAGAACGACAATCATCTGGATCTGAAATCCATCCAGCATCAGTATAGCAAACAAGGCGAGAATCCGAAGCCGGGCGGAAATAAAGTCCAACATTGATAGTGCCTTTGAGATATCGAAGAATGCGTTTGACAGCAAGCCAGTGTTCAGTTGTTGGTTTGTGCATGAACTGACAGACACGGTTCACAGCATAAGAGATTTCAGGGCGAGTGATGGTAGCATACTGAAGAGCTCCAACAATGCTGCGATAAAGATGTTGATCTGGATAAGGATCACCTGAAGTCTGGAGCCGCGAGCCAGGAGTAGCTGGAGAAGAAAATGGCTTAGCACCAGTCATATTGCTACGATCCAAGAGATCCAAAATGTACTTCCTTTGAGACAGAAGTAAGCCTGAGGAAAGATGGTGCACTTCAATGCCAAGGATCAAATTAAGACGACCAAGATCCTTCAGAGAGAAAACCGAGTTCAGGTAGAGAACGAACTCATCAATGAACTTGGAATGAGAACCAGTGATAATCAGGTCATCAACATAAACCAACACCTAAATGACATGACCATCATGAGACTTGATGTAGAGGGAAGTATCTGAAACACACTGCTTGAAGCCGTGTTGGAGCAGAGCATGACTGAACCAAGCTCGGGAGCCTGTTTGAGACCATACAGAGACTTCTTCAACTTGCACACATAGTTCGGATGTGAAGAAGAAACAAACCCTGGCGGTTGTTGCATGAACACAGTCTCGGAAAGATCCCCATTCAGAAAAGCATTGTTGATGTCCACATGACGAAGAGTCCAGCGCCGAGTGACAACAATACTGAGTACAAGACGAATGGTAGTAGGTTTGATAACAGGACTAAATGTATCAAAGTAGTCTACACCTTCCTCTTGGTTGAATCCCTTAGCCACCAACCGTGCTTTGTAACGTTCCACAGTGCCATCAGCCTTCGTTTTAACCCGGAAAATCCACTTACAACCAACAACATTAGAAGTATAGGGCTTTGGAACTAAGTCCCAAGTCTCATTAGTCATTAAAGCATCATACTCTAACTGCATTGCCTGTTGCCAATGAGGATGTTTGACAGCTTGTTTAAAAGTCTTCGGTTCAGGGTTTGAAGAGTCACGATTAACAGGATATTTGGTGACAATTAGAGCTTTAGGTTCAAGAGAATTGGTGGCTGCACGAGTGGTCATGAAATGTTGAGAAGTGTCTGATTGTCTGAAGTAAGAAGGGACACGTGGGGAAGGAATAATGGCCAAAGAAGAAGAGGACTCAGAAGTTGACTGGTCAAAGGCTGTTGATTGGTCCAAGGTTGTTGACTGGTCAAAGTCAGCTGAAGAGGACCCCGATAGCTCTGTTGGATGAGACTCGGTCGAGGACGCAGCAGGATCGGCGGTCAGTGAGCCCGAAGGCGAGGATTCCGATGACGACTGACCTCCGGCGGACAAGGATTCCGATGGCGACGAAACTCCGGCGAACGAGGACCCCGACGGTGACGGACCTCTGGCAGAAGAGGCTACAGCCGACAAGTCTCCGGCGAACAGGTCTCTGGCGAACGAAGCTACAGTCGTCGAATCTCCGGCGGACGGGTCTCCGGCAGAAGATTCGGATGGTGATAAACAGGTAGAGCCGAGCGACTGGGACGCGCGAGATTCCAGAAAGCCGGTAGACTCGGCCGACGACGGAGGGCTGTCCGGCTGTGATGCAGATCCAGGCGAGGACGACGACCGAGAGACTGAACCGGACGCCGACAGAGGTCCGACGGATGAGGGTGGAGACACGACGGACAACGACAGAGGAGAGGCTGACGAGGACTGCCGACCGTCGGAAGATGCGCTGGGATCGGACGACGTCGATGACTGGCGACCGGCGGACGATGACTGAAGACTGGAGGACGTCGACGGAGCACCGAACGAGGTGACAGAGACGAGAGGAGGAGGAGACACGTCTACAGGCTGACTGGGCCTAATTTGGGGTTGGCTGGGCCGAATTTGGGCCGAAAACTGGACAGAGTCCAACAAGGAAACATCATAAGATGGAGAAGTTGAGGAGGGATATTGGGCCACGTGGGGTATGGGAATTTTGACTCATCAAATACAACATGGCGGGCAATATAGGTCCTAGAAGATGGAGCATGAAAACAAAGATAACCTTTGTGCTTTGCACTATAGCCCAAGAAAATACAAGCAACGGAACGAAACTCAAGTTTGTTGTTATTATATGGCCTTAAATAGGGAAAACATAAGCATCCAAAAGATTTTAAAAATTGATAATCAGGTTCCCGTTTATAAAGACAGGAGTAGGGAGATTTATAATCTAAAATAGGAGTGATGGTTCTGTTATTTAAATAGATGGCAGTGTGAAAACCTTGTTCCCAAAATTCTATAGGAAGATGGGAATGAGCTAACAGTGTCAAACCCTTTTCCACAACAATACGGTTCCTCCTTTCAGAAGCACCATTTTGTTCAGGTGTGTGAGGGGAAGAAATTCGATTTAAATTCCTTGAGTTTGAAGAAAAGTTGATACATTACGATACTCACCACCCCAGTCAGATTGAAAAGCCTTATTTTTCGCAGAAAACTGAGTTTCGACCATAATTTTGAAAAGTTGAAAAGTAGAGAAAACCTGAGATTTAGTTTGGAGAAAATAAATCCACACAAATTTAGTGCAATCATCAATGAATAAAACAAAGTAGCGATTACCATTTAACGAAGGAACATAGGCAGGACCCCAAACATCTGAATATATTAAATCAAAAGGTTCACTTGATGACACATGAGAAGAAGGTAAATGCAATCTATGACTCTTGCCTAATTGACAAGCACTACAAAGAGGTAAATTTATTCGCAGAAACTGGTAGATTAAAAGCAGACAGCTGACGACGCAGAACAGACTCGTGAGGATGAGCAAACCAATGGTGCCAACAAGCAACAGAAGCACATTCACCAACAAAAACTCTAGGCTGGGAGATGATGGGGAATTCAGACAATACCGACCATTCTCAACGATTCCCTTGAGAAATTTTTGACCCTGAGGATCCTTAACGAAACAATGATCCGCAGTTAATTCAACAGATGCATTATTATCTCTACATAATTTTGAAATACTGGTGAGATGTTTTGAAACCTTGGTACAACTAAAACTTCATTAAGAGAAAGAGATTTATTGGCAACATGCAATGAAGAAAGATTACGAGTACCGATATGAGTAATGGGAAGGGACTTACCATTGCCAACGACTAAGTTGTCAGTGCCAGTGTAGGGAGATTGAAAATTGAGAGCATCGAGGTCCGCTGTAACATAGTGAGAGGCTCCAGAATCCATCACCCAAGGATCAGTGAGAGCCGATGGACTGGTGTACGCCACATGAGCCTGCTTGCGAGCTAGATTACGCTGCTTCTGACGTCCCGCTGGTCGGCGAATTGTAGGTGGATAGTCCACATCGTTGAAGCGTTGTGGCAGTTCTTAGTAGAGTGATGGGGTTGTCGCAGATTTGACAGACAGTGCGAGGTGGATCACTTCCGACGGCTACCCCTTCTGACGGCTGAGCAGAGACAGTAGAGGCACAGCGGTGAGCAACGAGCGCCGAGGGAGCCACGGAAGCACACAAATCTAGGATTCGTTGTTCCTCTTGGAGAAGAAGGTCGAGGAGTTCATTGGAGGTGACTGAATCACGCATGCTGATCGCCGTCTTGAAAGCGGCGTACTCAGCACCCAGGCCGAAGAGGACGTATGATACAAAGTCATCATCAGAGACGGCTGAGAGGCATTCCGCCAGTGAATCAGAGATGCCCCGTTTCTTCTCGACATACTCCATGATGGACATGGAGCCTTTAGGGAGAGACTGCAGCTGCTGTTTGAGGTGATTCTGGCGTGCTCGTGTTTGAGACTGAAACATCTGGGAAAGCATAGTCCAGACATCAGCGGCAGAGGTGGCACGAGCAACATGACCAAGTATCGGAATGGTGAGAGTGGTACGCATCCAAAGGAGAACGAAATTGTCGTTTCGTTTCCAAGGTTTGTATGCCGGATTAGGGGTCGGCGTGGTTGACTCCGAGTCTCCAGTCGGTGCAATGGTTTTGGCCGGAGTCTGGTCGGAGAGAAGGTGATTATCAAGCTCGAAGGCTTCAAGAGCCGAGCGCACAATACCTTTCCACAAAGAGTAATTACTGTGGTCTAGGCGAATGGAAAGATTGGGAAGCTGGAGGGTGGTGGTGGCTCCGCCAGCAGCCATGAGGAGATTCTGCGCTGAAATTGAAGACACAGATGATTGCGATGAAGCGGAAGACGTAGATGAGGTCATTGGTAAGGACCGCGTGCTAAACTGATACCATATAATTATTGAAGAGAAGAGATTACTGCAAAAGTTGATTTTTCATTAACTCAAAACTCTTATTTATGTACAAGGATTTCCTAATATTAATACAAAAGGAATTCCCATAATACAGAGAAATAAAATATTCTATAACTAAAACAAAATATACTACAACACATATACAATTAATAATAATCAATAATGATCAATCTAAATATTTTCTAATATACATGAATATTGCTGGGGAGTGGCAAACATATGTTTTTTTAAAAAAACAGTGGCAAACATATGTTCGCATGTGCTAATTGCATGATATATACTATTCTTAAATTCTATTCAATTTCTTAGGTAGCAATTATTCGAACGCTGGATAGTTAGGGCTGTACAGCCGGGTCAACCCGGTCCGACCCAGATCTGGATTGATTCAGACCTGAAATATCATAAATCCTTGAACTGGGGCCCGGCCCGGTTGCACGATTACTTGGACCGGACCCGGTCCAAAATTTTTCCGGGTTTAACCCAATTAGAACCTCTATTATACTTTTTTTACGAAAAGAAGGATCCATTGAGAATTGAACTACAATCCATTGTGTAACAATCTTCTTACTACTGGACCACATTGTTGTATGTTAATTAATTGTATGACTAATAAATACACTGTATACAAATGTTCAATTTATTTTAAAAACGAAACACTAAGTGATATTTTTGGTGAGACTTGAACTCTAATTGTAAATTATAAAATGACATGTCTTACCACCAGAACAAGATTAATTTTGTATAACATTTGACTATCGAGTATATATGACCGGGCTTCCGGGTTGACCCGGAAAAATTTGGGTTTGACCCATATAAACCCGAAATCCAGAATAGACAAAAGAGTTGATCCGGAGCCCGGCTCGTAATGAAAAAAATTCGAATTCGGATCACCAATTCTGATCACAGGACGGATTATATTTTCAGATTGACCCGACTCATGTACATCACGAAGGAATTTCGTGTCCAAGTCAATCCGAATCCGGGCCTGAATCCGGATTGCTCCGCTTGAGTGTCACCCTTTGCTTTTCAATGTTGGAGCAGTAACGATATTCCATACACGCATAGGCACTGTAGCCAAGAACAAGTTGTGTGTGAGACACAAATTCCCCCTCTCAATTAAAAATGCTTCTATTTTGACCTGAGCCTGTGGCCATAAATTAACATTTACACACAATTTCTCGGAAATTCATCTCTCATATTCCAACAACATCGTACCTAGCAAGCCATGCACACCGTTCAATAAATCAAAAATCAAAATTGTGTCGTAAATAAACTCCGAAAAATGTAAAGATAATAGTGAGCCGTTGTCTCATGCTCAGAAATGCTGCAAAATGCAAATGCACCACAGCCCACAGGCAGCAAAGAAACAAAACATACGGCTAAACATCAACGAAAACGTTTTGTCAAATACAAACCATAATCCGCACGAGTTGTATTAGTATCTATATATATAAGAAAGAAAAATATTTATCAACGTATATCCACGACTAATTGATTTTTATGGTTCTAATATATGTTTAAATATTAACTATTCAATGGAATGATATTAACGACATCAAACAATATCATTGATAATTATATATTCTTTCAAATATTTAGTTCAATCATAAATAATTTAGAAGTCAAAATAAGTGCTAGTTATTTTATAGTATTTTGAACCGATTCTCGTGTGCAGGTAGAAAAAAAAGAAGATAGTACGCACGTGAAAAAGACAAAGAAGCCGGCTTGTCAAGTCGCTGTTACACTTTTATTATTTTCTGAGTATATTTTTCGTAAAATCACATCAGTTCAGAATTCAGACCAATTCCACACTCTTCATCTCACTCATTCCCTCTCCTTCCCCAACACTCTTTTCGTCTCTGCTCATTAAATACCCAACAGTGTAATGCCAATTTCTCTCTTCTTGCCATTAAATCTAATGTTTCCTACAATGTATTGATCGCACTCCATCAAGGAGATAAGGGCTTCTGTTAATTTCTACTTGTAATTTTGTTTACCTTTTGTAGCAGATCTTTGATTCCAAACATCAGGGGAAGAAATGGCTAAGGATGAGGATTTTAAGCTCCTGAAGATCCAGGTTATCCCATTGTCTTCTTTTTTAGTGACATGAATCAGTCATTCCTTGTTCTTAATAATGTATGACTTTTTTTGGGTCTTCTTTTGTGTGTGTTCATTTTCATGTGTAGACTGTTGTCCTGAGAGTGAACATACATTGTGATGGATGCAAGCAGAAAGTTAAGAAGCTTCTGAAGAGGATTGAAGGTACCAGCAAGCATACATTTTTTGTTTATAATTGACCTTTTTTTTAATAAAATGTGGTGAAAATGATGTCCCTTTTGGAGTTTGTCTTGACCATGTCCTTTAAGGTTTAAATGGTTGAATATGGTTTGGAAAGTTCAAAACTTTATGCTAGCTATACATGTTTCTTGAATTTCACTCATAGGTCATGTCTTTAGATTGTTTACTTTTAGGCTTAGATGGTGTAAAGTTCAAAACTTTATGCTAGTTATACTTGAATTTCACTCAAAACTGTTACTTTAAGATTATTTACTTAAGCCCTGAATGGTTGAATCTGGTGTGGAAAGCTGTCAATATTTAGCTTAAAAGATTGAGTCTTTGTTATTGCAGCCTCTGTAATGGGCTCATATTTTCCACTATATAATTGTTTTATAGGTGTTTACCAAGTTAGCATAGATGCAGAGCAACAGAAGGTCACTGTGTCTGGAGGTGTTGATGCTGCGGCCCTAATTAAGAAACTGGTTAGAGCTGGGAAGCATGCTGAGCTTTGGTCGCAGAAGACTAACCAAAGCCAGAAACAGAAGGGGAATTGCATGAAAGATGACAGCAAAGGTCAGAAGCAAGGTCTGTTTAAGGGTCTGGAATCTCTCAAGAACCAGCAAAAGGTTAGCTTTAACTTGAAAGAGGATGCAGACTGCATTGATGCAGATGGCGGTGAGGATGATGATGGCAAAGATCCTGATTTGATGTTCGTGAGAGGGACAGCCAACCAGCTTAATCTACTCCAACAACAGGCTGCTATTATGCAAGCCAATGCGGCGAAAAAAGGTGAAATGGCTGCCAACAATGGTAAAATGATCAATTCTGCTGGAAAGAAGGGAAATGGTGGAAATGGGAATCACCCGAATAATAATAACCAAGGTGGGATTGATCAGAGAACAATGCAGGCTCTTCTGATGAATAATGGTCAGTTTGGTGAGGGTAAGAAGGCGAACGACATCAATGCAATGATGAATCTTGCTGGTTTCCGCGGAAATGGTGGGAATCATGCTTCAGCTGGAGGGGGAATGTACCATCAAACTCACCCGAATGGCGGAGGCCTTCACCCTTCTCCCATGATGATGAACATGAACCATCCTTCATCAATGCTGATGAACTTGCAGAACAGGCAAGCTATGCAGAATCACCAGCCTCAGATGATGTACAACATATCTCCTCCCATTCCTGCTAGCACTGACTATTATTACAATGGTTATGGCCCCTACATGAGCACTCATCCTTCTTATTATCAGGCATCCTCATCCTCTGGTATGTTCAGTGATGAGAACACCAGCAGCTGTGCAATCATGTAATCTTGGAAGGTTTATCACAAGGAGACAGCTTAGTGCTTTTTATGACTATTATTAATAATAAATAATATTTTGACTACATTTGCTGAAAACTTTCAGCAGTGCGAAGAATGGATTAGTATGAAATGTCCATCTCTTTTGGCTAGCTACTATTTTGTTAATATGTACTTTATGCGTTTTAAACTTGTATTATTGTATTTAACGATGGGGAAATTAATTAATTATTTACTATGCTGTTTTCCATGATACATTGTCATTATTTTTGTGTCTTTGTTCTTTCTTGAAGGCTTGAAATTTGTTTAACTCTCAATTTCTTATATTTGGTGCAAAATAGCTTCTTAGCATAAGATAAATATTTTTATAAAATGAAAATGATTAGCTATTATCAAAATTTCTGCACAATGCTACTTCAAATTAAGCTCTTATTCTGATTTTTGTATTAAATAGAGCACATGGACCACATATTTTCTGTGCATCTTTTAAAGATTGTAAAATCTTTAAATATTCCGATTATAAAACCAGTTTATCCTCAAATGTTATTTATAATAAGATAAGAGGATGCATGAAATTATATTGAGATTAAAGGTAGAGAATAAATATATTTAGTGATAGTATTATATTATGAATAAATATTTAATATCATATTCAATCTTAATATTATATTTATTTTTTATATATTTCCTAATATGAAACTAAAACTGAATATATTTATTTTATACCATTAATCTCAAGGGAAAATTCCCACAAAAGGCGTAATAAGAGTTGAAATTCCTACTTAGGGCGTAAAACTTTTAATATTCCTATTAAGGGCATTCAATTACTTCTAAGACAAATTTACTCCTTTTATTCTTTTTCTAAATTTTATTTTACTTAATTTTATTATTTAAATTATCATGTATAAAATTTTTATCATGGACTTCTCTCCATGTATTAAATTTTATTTTTCGTCTCCATATCATTGTAATTGGTTAATTCAATATATAAACTTGCAGGATGTTACTGGGATACAATTTCATTAGAGACTTGGCTTTAATTAATAGGGGATTTAGGGTATATTAGTCAAATTTTAATTAATATATAATGTAAATTTACATAATAAAAAATATTTTTATATTATTGTTAACTGTAAAATTCTTATTCTTGATAATTTCCATGATAAAATTTCCATGATAAAATTCTCATTCTTGATAATTTACATGATAAAATTTCCATGATAATTCTTATTCTTGACAATTCTTATTCTTGACAATTATTGATGATTTATATGATAAAATTTCCATGATAAAATCTTTATACATGATAATTTACATGATAAAATTAAGTAAAACTAAATTAAGAAAAAGAACAAAAGGGGTAAATTTGTCTTAGAAGTAATTGAAGCCCTTAACAGGAATATTAATAGTTTTACGCCCTAAGGAGGAATTTCAACTCTTATTACACCCTTTATGGGAATTTTCCCTAATCTCAATACCCTCCCTCAAGTTGGAGTATGATGATCCGAATGCCCAATTTGCGAAGAAATATCATGTAATTATTGTCCGAAAAATCACACACTACTACAAAAAAGGGTCATGCAAGACACATATTTAAGACGTATAATACAAATTGACAATCATCCGCCTTTAAAGACACTTGCGAACTCGCAACTCTCACTTCTCTCGTAATAAAAAAAGAAACTAAGGGCGGATTCATTGAATATTAAGGCGTTTTCAATATCCTACATCTTACTCCCAATCCCAAACCTGAACCCAGCCATCTCAGATCACCATGAACTCAAGGTGGTGGTTCCGATCAGGTTCTGAGATGTGGCTCAGCTTTAGATGCCCACCGCCGGAGGAGCTTGCCGCGTTCACATGGTCTGGCGATTGGGGGCCCTCCTAGCATCCCGATCTGAATCGAAAGGCGTTTCCCTGGGCTTCTAACCACCAAACACAAGCTCATTCTCAATTGCTTGTTCCCAATTGCTTATTCTCATATTTTTCTGCAATTCGAATTCGGAGCACCATGTTTTCCAGCAAGCTGTTGGGTTTTCTGGCTATTTCGGTCTTGCTGTTGGGTTTTCTTGAGGCGACAACTTCTAGGGTGGAGGCTGGCTTTCCGGGCAATGAGCTTTCGGGTAAAAGATTGAATCTTTATCAATTATTTTGTCATTCTTGTGTTATTTCCTGAGTTTTGCTGGGATTTTGAGCAGGTTTTGTAGGGGGGGAATGGGATTATGGATTGGCCTAATGTTAAGACTGAGAGGTTTGTGTTGGAAGGTGACAATTCCTCCCTGAAACTGGCTGCGCGGAGAGAACTCATTGGAAAGATCCACTGGAAAACCTGAGATACTACACTGGTGGATGGAATATCAGTGACAAACATTACTTTGCTGTAAGTTCTCTTTTTTTTTAACCCTAACTCTTGTTTGCCTTGCTGGGATTATGCTAATTGATTTGGCTTTAGGGAAATGGTTGATAATTGTAAGGATTGAGGGGGTTATTTACTATGTATGAATTTAGTCACATGTGATCTCCAGTCACTTGGTTTGTCTTATCAATTTATCGTTGTGTTCTGCTTATGAATGCTCTATTCAAGGATTTGTAAAGATTTTGTGGCAGAGTCTTATTCACACCTTCTTTTCAAAATTTGTGTTGTATCTGAGTTCCGATTTATGCCTAAATCATTAAGACTTGTTCGGAATTGTAAGAAATCTTATAAAAAATAATGGCCTATGGGAGAAGAACATGGCATGGATTGAATGAGTCCCCTTGTAACTACATCTTTTGCCAATACATGTGAATTAGTCTTTCTTGTCTTGTTTGACAATGTTTAGGCTGTCTCTTTTTCTGCAAAATTTGGGAATCTTACTTTAAAAATTCACTGTATCCATGGATGTGACATATTTGATGTTTCATTAATGGTAATGGTTAATAATTAAGCTCCCTGTGTGATTAAGTTGCATGTGGTTCTAATTCCCAATTCAGTCTCTTTTTAAGTTCTGAACTTCTTGTCTGCATCTGCTGCTAATGTTACAGTTTTTTAATTAATTGCAAATTTATGGATCCGACTATCTAAGATTTCTTTTTCCTCTGCACGCAGGGTGAGAGTTTACGCTATCCTGAGAAGGACGCAAAGGTTATCATGTGTGGCACGCTTCGGAGGTCTGTCAGACTCAGCAAGAGGGATGTAGTGTTGAACTGCACCAGTAGGGTTTCGCAGAGACCAGCCCTGGAGCTCATCAGGGAAAGCTTGCCTAACTCGGTACAGAACAATGGAACCGTGCCTGCACCAGTACCATTACATGTACCAAACAATCATGTGGCCGATGCTGCTGAGGCTGATGCTGAGGCTCCCGGTCATCAAGAGAAGGAAACACCCGAGATGCAACGCAAGATCGACTATCTTGTAGAGTCTGTCAAGGAATTTAGGGAGAATGTATGTATTTTAATCAGCTGTAGTAGAGTATATATAACCCGATTAGCACCCCTCGTGAATCGTGATGCATATTTTGTTTCGGCTTAATTGCATTTCAGGGTGTTAAGATAGTTTCTCAGGACACCAACTCGGCCCGTGAGGCCACTTATAAAAGCATGTATTTTGAGTCACAGAGGAAGGTACTAAAACCGCTTCACCCCATCTGCTTCATTGTATTTCATGTTGTCTTACTGCCATCATTTCCTCTGGTTTTCAGATTGAAGAGTTGGTGGAAGAAAACCGAGAATTCTCGAAAATGTATGATGTTTCTCAGGCAAAGTTTGAAATGGTATCACACTCCACTCCTATTATATAATGTCAAAGACTTTATATCTTTTGTTATGCTGACATCGAACTTTCTTGTGTCGAATAGAGTAGCATTTCTATTTTGGTTTATGGTTGCTTAAGACTTAGGATTTCATTAGTTTGTAGGTCTTTGAGGTAAATTTGAATAATCAGAGTTAAGGTTTGGATAGAAGTAGCTGAGAATTTAGATTCATGTGAAGTGAACTTTGTTTTTGTTTAATGTATCTTGTTAATATTAAGCAAAGATTGAATTCATTGACTGGTTGCTAAGAATTGCCCTGCTTCCTTCCTTAAATAAGGGTGGGGTGTGTAGATTGATCTCTTTGGATAGACCCTACCAAAAATGTACCTGCACATAATCTTTATGTTCTTGTTGGTTCTGGTAATCTATATGATGTGCTTTATCTGGTTTGGTGCTAATGTTATGCATGTTTGTAATTGGCTTATTTGATGATGTAGCCTAATCGAATCTGTTCTTACTGGCTTTAAGCACTTCAGACACTTTTATTTCTTCTGTATGTGTTCATTCTGGAAGAAATTTATTCTCTACTATCTTCTTCTGGAATCCTAACCCATTTATTCTGTTTTGTTTTTCAGGACCAGCCCAGAGCTTTTGCTTAATTTTGTGAGATTCCTGATTCCTGGTGTAGGCCTAAGAGGAGACGAGTTTCAAATTTTAGAACGCTTAGACATTGCAATTGATATAGTGGACAATGGTGTTGCTTGTATGGTACAGTGGACAATCGATCATTTTAGCTACAATTATGCTTTATAGATGAACTTTCAATTTTGTAGAAGTACTGAACTTTAAAGGAACATAGTTTGATCCTTGGAATTTCAATGTTATGTAGTTTGTTTCGTTCACAAGAATTGTTTGATCATTTGAATTAGTGAATGATTAAAAGAAAGTAATGATGTCATGTTTACAGAGCTCTTGATCCTCATTTTTTTTACCGAGGAGAATGGATTTGAGACATTGCAAGCTGTCCAGCTTGCTATAATAAAATTGACTTGAGATTTCGCAAACTGTTCCGCTTGCTAGGGTTTTTTTTTCTCCAAACGAGATTCCTTGCGAACTCGCAAGTTACGTTTAAGGCGGAAAACCTGTGCTTTAAGGCGGAAATAAACGCCTTAAAACTGAAAGCATTTAAGTCGGAAGAGGAACAGCCTTAAACCTTTTTCATGGTTTAAGACACAACAAGACAAGACATTTGTCTTCTGCCTTAAAACATGAAGGACCAACCGCGTTAAATGCCACAATTTTGTAGTAGTGAGACTACCTTATTAAAAAACCAGGGGGGGAAAGAGGAGTATATTGTAGCCTTCTTCATAAGCTCCAAATTCTTCAATCCATTTGCTAAATCAGCAATAGAGAAAAAAAATCACAGATAGTGGCCAAGGGTAGATCGGTGGTCCGAGTACACGAGAACTCATCAAGCACTACAACTCGCCTCTGCACGTGCAAGACACGACCTTAGATCTGTTGAACTTGGACATCATAGTAGATTAATTTTTCCATAACAAAATAAAAGAGAGTGTGAACAAAATAATAGAGTCGGTTGATGATTGCAGAGGGTGGAGTAAAGATAGATTTTCTGATAATGCAAGTGAGAGATAAGGTGTGACGTGATTACAGTTACGATGTTAATAATTCAGTAAGTATAACTTTTATCGTGATAATTCTGACAGGTAGAATATGTTGATTTGATTAGAATGAATGAAAATTAAGATATCTAATCTGTTGTAAAGAAAAAAGATATCTAATCTATATAACTGTCGTCTTGGTTTCATAATATGAACTACCTTGTATATCTGTTGATACATGTAATAGAGAACTATTTTTTCTGGTGAATAAACTGACAAATATGATTATGTTGTATAAAAAGTACTGGATATTTTCTGGAACGGGCCGTAGTCAGTAGTCACATGAAGATGTATGTACCAAACGTTACACTTTGATGATTGAATCAAATCAAAAGCAAAGGACAAATTTATGACATAAAAGTCCCCAGTAGACTCATGCATGTCCTCTAATTCACTTTCTCTCCCCATCTCTTCTTTTCATACTTTTCTTGAGCATCCCTTTTTCTTTGCTATACATATACTGCCATTTCAGCTGCAAAAACACACAGTCACACAGTTGACAGTACTCGAGCTTCTGATGAAGATGATGATGGCAGAGGGAAGGACATGGATTCTATGTGTTGGTGTTCTTGTGATTGTACTGCTGGTCGGAACAACCTGGGCTGGTGAAGAAGATCTAAAGCTCATGGATCCATCCAAGTTGAAAATGTTCGTCGATGAACTTCCAGATATGCCCAGAATCCATGGATATGAGCTCATCAATGGCGCTGCTAAACCTAAATCTCTCAGAATTGGCATGTTTAGCAAGAAATGGGTACGTACGTCAATTTGCTTATGTGATTTCAGAGTTTTTAGAGAGTTCTTGATTCTTCCTGGGAATGTCCAACTAAATTGGTCGGTTATTAAGAGTTTCCTAACTAATACTTTGAAACAAATCTAGATGTTGATAAAATCATTGGCCTAGATCCTATTTCTTGTTTATTCATCATTTTATTTAATCACTATATAAGTTGTTTTCACTGTTAATACTATCAAATAACTTGTTGGGTTAAAAAAGATTGAATATTATTATTCAACATTTGCTCTTGATGCTTATAACAATCATTTCACTTCAGAATAAATATCATTTATTACATAATCTACCAACATTTAATTTATAAAATGATGAAGATCAGTACTAAAGATGGTTCCAAATGATAATTTTCCCCACTATGATTATTGCTGATTTTTCTAGAACTCAACTAATTAGTGCCATATGAATGTACTTTACACTCCATAAGGGAAAAGAAAGGCACTTAAGACATGTCCTAATTAACTTTCATATATCTATAATCTATAAAAGAGCGAGAGTTATCGACTTTTGATACAAAATCACATAATCTATAAATATTAGATTTTATTGGACACTGTACTTCCTCGTGAACAACTTTTTAAATGTGAAAGGAATTTTAAACTGAAGTCGAATACTATTTTATTCGAAAAGGGAGAGGCCAGCTTTTATTCATATATTATTGTCCCAAACCGAACAAGAACAAAGAAGAATCGAGTCATTACGCAATAGCTCTTGTTTGGCTAACACATTATTCACAACCTGAATTATTATTACTTTTTTGAAACCTATAGCTGTGTTATATGTTGCTTTCTCCCATTGTTTGATTCACCAATATATAAATGTACTTAGTGATAATCGGGCAAAACTTAGCTTAAATAAACAAATTAATCCCCTGTTTCGTGTATTACCAAGTACGGACTAATCAGCTTATGACATTTCAATATCATTAGACTTGGACATTAAAACTTAAGTAGTCAACTCATCACATTTCAAAATCAAAGACTTTGGACTTTAAAACTAATGGTGTTCTCCTAATTTATATTTTACTAATTCAATTTACTCCAATTCAGTTCTAGTCTAGATGAAATGTGTGATCTCACAAAATTCATCTTTATTTAGGGTATTGTTGGCAGAGTTTTTCAAGCTACTGTGGTTTAAAGAAAAATAGTTTTTAGTGTTTGGTAAACTATCAAAAAATGCTTATTTCATAAGCAGAAGACATTTTTATCCCAAAAGTAGTAACCCAAAATCACCACAACAGAAGCCGAAAGTACCCAGATTTTTTTTAAATACAGCTGCACCATACACACTCTTAGAGTGTGTTTGGTTCGCAAGATTTTTGAGAGTCTGGATTTTGTTTTGGGTTTTTGAGAGTTTGAGTTTTTGTTTGGGATTTTGAAAGTCTGGTTTTGCAAAATTTTTGTTTGTTGGGTTGAGTTTGTGAGTATAGAACAAAATCTTTGATTGGTTTTAGGATTTTGCAAGTCTGGATTTTGGAAAACTTGGTGAACCAAACAAGATTTTACAAAACTGGACTTGGATAGTTCAAGCTTTGCAAAAACTTGTCCAACCAAACACACCCTTAGTTGTGTAGTTCATATTTATCAATGCATTATGTTTTTTTATTTAAATTTTATTTAGTTCAGTTCAGAGTTTCAAATCGTTTTATATCGATCAATACAATTTCAGTCAAATAAGTTGACAAGAACATGTCAAGAAAGAAACAATTTTGTTCCATCTTTTGAAACCATTACTCAATGGAATCACGTAAGGTGATTATAGTTTTCACTTGTGTCAAAAGTTATCACTGAAGCATCAGTGCATCACCATTCACCATTGCAAAGGATAAGTAGGTCCAGCAAAAATCTGTGCATTTGTTCTTACGTGCTGCGAAATTACATTTTTACACACCCTTCAATGATTTGTGCAGAAATTCCACAGAGATATCCCAGCAACCCCCGTTTTTGCATACGGTTCGTCAAAACGGACCGCTTCGGTCCCCGGTCCGACCATCGAGGCCCTTCACGGCGTTTCCACCTACGTAACGTGGCTCAATCACCTCCCTTCCAAGCACATTCTTCCTTGGGACCCCACCATCCCCACCGCTACGGCGCCTCACGGCCAAGGCATCCCCACCGTGGTCCACCTCCATGGCGGTGTTGATGAACCGGAAAGCGATGGTCACTCCGGTTCATGGTTCACCCGGAATTTCAAACATCGTGGACCGACCTGGACCAAGAGAAGTTACCGTTACCACAATTTTCAGCACCCAGGGACCCTTTGGTACCATGACCATGCAATGGGATTGACCAGAGTCAACCTCCTAGCTGGCTTAGTTGGCGCCTACATCATCAGACAACCTGACGTGGAAATTCCACTTGGACTGCTCTATGATCAAGAGTTTGACCTTCCCTTGGTTGTGTTTGACCGTAGCTTCCGCTCGGATGGTTCAATCTACATGAATTCCACCGGAAACAACCCTGAAATTCACCCACAGTGGCAGCCGGAGTACTTCGGCGACGCTATCATCGTCAATGGTAAAGCATGGCCTTACAAGAATGTTCGACGGAGGAGGTATCAACTAAGGATCATCAATACAAGTAACGCTCGATTTTTCAGATTTTATTTCACTAATAACATGTCGTTTGTCCACGTGGCATCTGACTCGGCATACAACGAGCACCCTGTCACCCTTAAACAGCTACTACTCGCACCATCTGAGATAGCTGTCGTGGTTGTTGACTTTTCAAAGTCGACATCCAAAACAGCTATCTTAGCCAACGATGCACCATACCCTTACCCTTCCGGTGATCCGGTGAATCGGGAGAATAGCATGGTCATGAAATTCATCATAAGTAGTCATCAAGAAAGAGAAATCTCCCACATTCCGACAACTCTTGTCCAATACCGGAAGCCAGATGAAACCGAGGTGGCCAAAATTAGGTACATTGCAATGTACGAGTATGCAAGTGCCATAGACGAGCCAACACATTTGTACATCAACGGGTTTCCCTACGAAGCTCCGGCGACGGAGACTCCGACAGTCGGAACTAGCGAGATATGGTACGTTATAAACCTAACCGAAGATAACCATCCATTGCATATCCATCTAGGGCTTTTTGTTGTGTTGGATCAAACGGAGTTGGTTGATGATCGGGAAGAGTTCAAAACCTGCATGGGGAAGCACAATGATGCTCTGAGATGCAAGGTCGGAAAATACGCACATGGAGAAAAGGTTAGAGTAGAAGCTCATGAAAAAGGATGGAAGAATGTTTACAAGATGATGCCTGGATATGTTACCAAGATATTGGTGAAGTTTTCGTTCATACATTCCAACCAGTCATATCCATTCGATGCAACTGCAGAACCTGGATATGTGTTCCATTGTCATGTGAGTAGTAAACGTTTCTTAACAAGTTACAGTAATTTTCGGTTTTATATTTGCTGAGCATTGATATATTTTGATTATTTACAGATCCTTGATCATGAAGATAATGCGATGATGAGGCCGTTAAAGATCATTAAATGATCTCGATCTCCATTGAGGAATATTGATTCTATGTAGTGATTTGTGTAATTTCATGTGATACCTATAGCATGAAATGTGTATCTATAATTAGCTTGGATATGTATAATTTATTCACATTCACGTACACGTATGTCATATATATATTAATGCAGACTATCTTGTTTTGGACTGGCTTGCATACTTTCAAATTATTGTTCAATTTTTTTGGTTATGGTAGACACGGTCTCACCAGGAGGATATTGGAGTCGTATAATACAAGTGACATACACCGTCCACAAAATTTAATTTGAACTTTATAATATATTTTTATCCGCGAATGACGCGTATATTAATTTACACAGTTTTGGACAGACCGCTCCATTATAACCTTATGATATGACCATTTTTTGTTTCACTTTTTTATTAGATTAGTTAATTTGTATTATACTTTTAATCATTATATTAACGAAACAATCATTTAATTGGTGTAAAGATATGCATACTCACTTATTTCATATGTCTGAGTAATTATTTATATTTTCTTGTATTTTCATCCGTTACTAATTTTATTTAAATATTATAAATAAAATAATCCGAGTTAGAAACACAAATTATCGTGAGAAATCATTGTTATTGCGTAAGTTTTCCTTTCTAATGCCATGTTATCCAAACAGCAACATGCCATAAAATATACCCAAAGAGATCCAAATTCAAACAAAAGTAAACAAACATATCTTACATATGTCCTGGCATTTGCATGAAAATAGCATCCCAACACAAAATGAATTCTATAGGAATTTAATTATCAAATGAAACCAAAATAACTCACTAGTATCTATATCATCAATCAGCAATAGTTTGTGAAAGAGAAGTTGCAGCTTTATTGTCACTTGAGAATTGAGAGACACAGGGCAAAAGGTAAAGGGAACTTTTGTTCAGTGCAGCAGTATTTTATGGAGCCGCTGCATTTTCGTCGTTGAAGTTAAGACAATACGTGATGCCATCACCATATAAGAAACAAGTTAACCCAGGACAGCAATGTACATTCGGTGTGCGGAAGGGAGTCCATGGCTGATCGGTATTATAGTCGCACAGAATATCACCTTCCTCCAAACACCTTGGCTCCTCCTGCAGCAACTTCCGGTATATTGAACCGTAACTATCACGCCCACCTTCGATCTTTGCTACAAAACCTGCAACATTGAGCATAATCAACTTGCAAACTAATGATCAGCATACTATACATTATACATGCATATATTTTTGTATTGCTACACTCACATGATGTGAACATGAAGATTAGAAGAAGGGTGATGGAGAAGGCATTGGCCTGCTTCTTGTTCTCAGCCACACTATACTTTGTTGTTGTAGTGGAAATTGTGAGTGAGTTGAATGTGAGAAAAAAAAGTCTATTTATGGACTCTAGAGAATAGAAAATGGGGATTTAATAATATACACTTGCTCTATTTTACTTCCTCCCAAGAGTTGACCAACCCAAATGATTCTGCCCTGATGCAAGTAAGATCTTTTTTTTTTGGATAATCACATGCCAGAGTTGAATAAGTAGAAGGCTCTGTCTTAGTAGTATTATATATTACCTTGATGATAACAACTATGTCTCTGTCTTATTAGTTTTTGATTTTAGTTATTTGATGTCTGTATTATTGCTCGAGCACTTTCAATCTTCAACTCTCATTTACAATTAAATTTAAGTAGAGACCGGATTAATATTCCTTCTTGTATTGGTTAGTGTAATAAAAATGCATGGTATATGACTGTTATTCAATAACATTCAAAGAAACAGAGATTTCACTCTGTTGAAGCTTGTGGTATATGCAGATATCAACCCTTAAGCAACAGCCTAACAGTTCACCTGACATCTTCTTACTATTTAGATCCAATTGTTGGTTTTCAAGCTCCTTCATCTCCATCTTCAGTCGTAAATGATGGAGTATAGCAGTCCGGAATAGGGGGCGGGGGAGGGACTGCCAGAAGCTGAAAATCATGAAACATGGCACATTTTAGACTTGAAAGGCCATTGAAAAGATTTAAATAATTTTTCCTCAAAAGTAATAGGATTTCATAATCAGCATTCTCAAGATGCAATTTCTTTTCCTCTTTCCATCACTGAAAAGTAATTTATGAACTATTAACAAGCAAAACACAGCGCGAGGATGTGATCTACTCTCTTAGTTTCTCTAAAGTCAATTCACTCTGGCTCAGAGGAAGTGATCAATGCAATGCAATGCAAGAACTCAATAAGAACGTTAACAAATGTGTAAGCAGATAACAATTCAAAAATCTTAGAATGATGAAGTTGAGAACCAAAACATGACAATTGAAGATCAGTTACTTTCCCAATCTTATTGCAAATACAACAAAAGCAGCATTTAGCCATTCACAAGCTATTAAATGAAACGGTAATATAATACATGTTACAGATGCATTTCTATTTATACGAGGAAAAGTAAGCAGGATGTCAGAACTATTAAAGTAAGAACAAAAACAAAAGAAAGAGAAACAATTGGTTCCATATTTTTCTCTTTTCTTTATAGTCCTGTTTTTGCTCCATATTTCTGTTTCACGTTCTTGGCTTTTAGTTTGTTTTACTAGTTTGTTCGGATACTCCACTTGTAACAGATGATGAGTAACTGCTTAAGCAGGTCCGAGAAGATAGAGAATGGAGAATTCAAGGTGCCAATGTAAAGCAACAAAGCCGAAACAAATCCTTTCTGTCAAATGTAAGCAACCTAGTTCTGATGCATTAACATGATTCCTAGGAAATGAATCAATTGTGGCAACTAGCTAGTAAGCAATATTCATTTAAGGAGTCGGTCTAGCAAAACAAAAAACAAGCTTTTAACTCGACTTATTCCTCTCAGCATCATTAGTAATAGGCATTTAATAACCATCTTCGAGCCAGAACTACCTAGCTCAGAATCCTAAAATTCAAGCTGGATTACCAAAAAGTTACAGAAAACTAGGAGCTACTTACGAGCATTGCAGAGATTGGGTAAACCGAACCGTCCAAGACATCATCACTACTCTCTCCTGATCATCCCTCTTCTGTTTGCGAATGACGAAGAGATTAGGCTCCCTCACTCATCTATACTCGGATCCTGTCATTTTACCGAATCACAAACAACGTAAGAAGGGGTCAAATGATTAGGCATGGCTTTTTCTTCCTCCCAAATGTCCATTTACCCATGAATTATTCGATACATAGGAACAAACTGCAGATCATAATCACCAATAGCACCACTGAATCATACAAACGTAATACATTAAAAGCAGGCCATGAAAAGAGCAGCAGAGCTTACCAGAGATGAGCAGAATCGAGTGTTTGCCGCCATTGATTTACAATTTCGCACCTAATATAGCTACCGGAGTACAAGTGGAGATGAAGGAGTGGACAGTAAATATGAAAAGATGTCTTCTTTAAAAAAGTTCTTATCTTTTATGATTCATCTTTATTCAAATTCTCCACGTTTGAAATCCAACCGTAGCCATGACACTGCCGGCTCTCAGCCGTCCATTTTTCTCCGGCGGCCTCTTCCACCACTACCACCACCATCGCCGCCACTCCAAATGCAGAGTCTCGTGCTCACATCATATCCCCGCCAACAAGGTTGCGTCTTTATCCCCAAATTCTCCTCTTTATGCGCAAATGGCCTTGCTTGTTGTGCTACTTTACCCAACTATGTTTTACATGCAGCAGTTCCAGAGACCTTACACAAGCGTGATGATAGTGCCTACTGGAGTTGGCGCTGCCATTGGCGGCTACGCTGGTGATGCTTTGCCCGTGGCTCGAGCTCTTTCTACTGTCGTTGATTGCCTCATCACTCATCCCAATGTATGCTTCCTTAACACTCTGTGTTTTGATTGTACATTCTGAATGTAAAGTAGCTTCTTTACTATTTCATTTTATCGCTTGTGATTGCATATAGTGAAATGTTGGAATTTTGAAAATGTAGGATTAGGCGGATAATTTTATAAAGTATGGTTAGATTTATAGTTTATTCTGATCAAATGATTAGTGACATTTGATGATTTGAAAGTATATGTTTCGTGTTTTCGCTTTTAAGCATAATGAGTAATGTGAAGGAAGACTAGTAATCAGAATTTGATGAATTGTCAGAGGGAAATACTATCGAATATATTTCCCAATAGTGATATCAAATTTTGTTTTTGATCGTTGTTGGAGATTTAGTAATTGTGAAATATGTAACTTTGACTGTTCAGGTTCTTAATGCAGCAATGCTATATTGGCCGATGCCAAATGTGTTGTATGTAGAGGGCTATGCGCTTGATCGATTTGCTGAAGGGCTGTGGGCGTTGCAGCCAGTTCACCAGAATAGGGTAGGTGTCCAGATCAATTGTTTTATGTTTCTCTTAAATCCTCATTAAGACTTTATATAACAGCTTCAATATTTTCTACTGATTGCCTATCATTAAATCATGTGCTGGATTGGTCATGAAGATCAGGTTGGATTGATTCTTGATGCTGGAATAGAAGAAGATCTTCGTCTTCGCCATCTGCAAGTAGTTGATGCAGCAAGGGCTTCCCTTGGCCTGCCGATTGTAGAGTGCACAGTTACTGATACTCCTTTAAAGGTAGATTACAGTACATTAAACAGAATTGATATAAATTGCATTCCAGTGATTTCCTGCTGCATTTCAATATATTTACCAATACTTTAGAGTCTAGATAAATGCAGTTGGACATAGTATGACGTGAGCATGGTGAGGCTTTTTATTTTCACTAACCTTTCAAATGGGAAGAATCTTTTATTATATTTGTGTTTGTCAGCTGTGCATATGTTTTTCTCACTCTATGGAAAACAATTGACCTCATACTCAAATTAATGCGGTTTAATTCTTTGCCTAAATAAGGCCAGTCTGTGCAACATAACTGTTCTAGAAATTCTTGATGCAATTAATATGATGGATAATCACAATTTCTTTAGTCTAATCTTACTCTTTTTAAATAGGCAGAAATATGGATTGACCCCAATAGTGGGCAATCAACAGGCAGATTACAGAATCCTGACTCGCTATTAAGGGCTGTGGAGACATTGCTCACGAGATCCAAAGTGACTGCAGTAGCAGTTGTGGCACGTTTCCCTGATGATGACATTGGAGATGTTGATAATTACCGGCAAGGAACAGTATGTGATTTAATACAGAATACTTGTTATCTTAACTTTGTTGCTATCTTTAAAAGTGTGTCTTTATAGAAATTTGCCTGAGTATAGTTCTGTTAAAGGGATATACAACATTTCCATTTCGTGACGCGATATATATTGGCCGCTTAATTGTCTTCAATGGTAGTGATCACATGTGTTCTTCGAAATCAGATTTGAAATATGTAACTGCCACGAAGATCATCTTTAATAAAGTATCTGTAGCTGCTGATATATTTTTAGAACAATCAAGACATTTGGTTGCATGTATAACTAAGTAGTTTTGGTGCAGGAGCTTGCGTTAGGTTGTACAGGGAAAACAATTTTCCAAACCTTGCACCTCTAAGATGAGTTAAATGGGGAGTAAGGCCTAAAAAGACCTGGAAAGGGACTCTAAAAAATGATATGCCGTGCTAACATATGGTTGATGATTCTGTGTATCTTGACCGCTTGTAATGGCTAGTATAATCCATATAGTTGTTCCAGTGTACTGGGATAGGCTTAAGTTTGATAAAATAGTTGGACTACCTACAAACACAAATTGGTTAGTTCCAGCCCGTCCCTCTATTCAATCGGAGGTAGATGCCCTCGTGCTGTTGTGACTAGTGAGAGACTCACATAAATTTGATTTTCATTTGAACTCCCTATTTACTAATTAAAGCCTCAGCGTTTGAGTTCTATTTTATATTAAGTCGTCATGCTTCCAAATATATCGCAGGGAGGAAACTGTAGGTAGCAGACTCTTGTACGCTAACTGTCATAAGTATCATGATTATTTTCGTACCTTTTCAAATACAGGGAGTAGATGTATTGGCTGGATTGGAGGCAATCATAAGCCACTTAGTTGTGAAGAATTTCTCTATACCCTGTGCTCATGCCCCTGCAGTATCACCTCCTCCATTAAGTTTTTCACTGAGTCCAAAATCTACTGCTGAAGAGGTTAGCAAAGTTAGTGTAATTGTAAAAATGTATGGTAATGGATGAGCATCAAGCATCATTATTCTTTGCTACTCGTTACTCAAGTAATCAAGTTTACGTCTGTAAAAGTTAAGAACTGTTTCCTATCAAATTTGGCTTGCACAATGTTATCTTCTTTCTTTTGCTTCTATCTTTCTTTTGGAGATAACTTATATTAATTGCTTTATTGATGTACATTATTTTCTTCTATTGCATACATGACAGACTGGATATACATTCTTGCCATGTGTTCTAGCTGGGCTAAGCTCTGCACCGCAGTACTTAACGAACTCTTCTCAGTTCAATGGGAGAGATTGCGTAGTATCAAGTGATGTAGATAGTGTCATATTACCTATTAATGCTTGTGGAGGTGATGGGGCACTTGCATTCGCAAGCTGCAAGGGAATCAAGGTAAAATTTTGTAGTTTCATTTAATTTTATTGTTGTTTCAAGTTGGGAGATGTGATCTTCTGTTTTAACGTAATGGAGGGAGTATATAACTAGTGATATCTCATACACCAATAATTTCTCTACTCCTAACTCCAGTTTTTTTTTGCAGCCACTTATTATCGCAGTGGAAGAGAATGAAACAGTTCTTCATGACACACCTGAAAAACTTGGGATTGATGCGGTATCACCTTATTTCACTCAGTTCAAAGTCTTATATTTTTATTTTTCCAAGTATACAATATGATTGGCTTGCTATAATGTATTTTTCGTATATATAAAAAATGGCCATGAGAACTTTCATAAGGTTTGGGCGAGCCATATATATGTCTCGATGAGATATGATCCACTTGGTTTTAGTCGGTATTGAGTGAGTTCTTACTGATATGAATAACAATTTGAACTTGATGTTGCAGATCAAGGTGTCTAACTATTGGGAAGCCATAGGTGTGATTGCAGCCCACAAAGCAGGAGTTGACCCGATTTCACTTAGAAGGGACGCAGTTAAAAACACCAAGTGCACTCTTTTGAAAGCTTCAAATGGTTATGCTGTTTCTGGAGTCAGATAACTAATTCAGTAGAGAGCATTTCACACCATTCTTTCCCTTAGCTCTAGGGCGAATTTGAACATTTTTGGAATGAGCATGATTTTCGTATAGTAGTACTAGTGCTTGGTGAATTTGAGGTGAAAGAGAGAAGTAGAAACTATATATATTCTGTTTGGTTGAACTCTGTTGATCAATCATATGCATATCTCAGGTATAATGAATTAATAACACAGTAGCTTTCATATCTTGCGTCTCTAAAATCATCCATTTAACAATTACTAATAAATGTATTGATTTGAAGACCCTTTCTTGTTCAATTCCCATGACACGAGCATCATATATCATTGTGGCCATTCTTTATATTCATATAATTAAGTTGCATAATTGAGTATACTTCATTATCAAATGGACTTTTTCTTATGTTTTGGCGGGGACAATGTGTTCAATTAGTCAGGACATGAAGACGTGTTTGGAGCTCTCCAGCTGATCGGTCGTTAACCGACCTTAGGATCAAAAGAAATTGTCAGAATTGCTAAGGATTGTAGATATTAGCATAAATAAATGCTAGGTCAGAAAAACCCACACTGCAAATTGGTATGTAGTGTTTGTTGGAAACACACCATTATACAACACTACAAAGCAAAATAGTGAAATACTACTAATAATGGATGATTCATTTGGTCATGCACATATTTTTCAAGTTTATTTGTTGTAATGTTTTCACAAATTTTTTGTATTGGAATTGGCCAGACAAAATACTAAAAATGTACTGGTTTAATTTTTTTTTTATTCCTCCCTTAAAATGCAGTTTGAATTGGAAATACTTCTGCAAAATTTCTTTTAAAAAACAACGTAAATTATTGCCATAGATTTCAAATAATCTATAATAGTGTATCATCTTGAAGTTGAAAATAAACAAGTTAAAATATTCATTACTATTTAGTTATCTCATTACTTCACAAGAAAGAATCTAACACCACTCATTCAAGTAGAAATTTCTAGTTCAATACATTTTAACATGATAACGATACAACTTATCAACTCATATGAGCACTTCTCAACTCAAATTAACAATTTTATCATAAAATCAACATTTAACATGTCGGTAAAAGAAATCCTTATCCACACTACATAACTCCTCAACTCTAATCAGTATAGTATATTACTAATCAATACTACAACATTTATCAATGACCATTTCAATTTAGTGGAGGATACAAATGTTCAGAAGATATTACCATCTAATTAAGTTCACGAAGAATCGCACGATATTTGTCGATGAAAATAAGAATGAAATAAACCTCACAATCAACATAAAATCAGCATTTAACATGGCGGCATAAAAGTGTTCATCCTCATAATTAACTATTCAACTCTAATCAGTATAGTATATTACTAATCGGTACTATACCATTACAAGTTCATCAAATGACCATTTCAATTTAGTGAATAAAAAACCAGCATTTGGAAGATAAAACTATTTGATTCCGCGGTATTTGTGAAGGAAAAAATGAAAAAAACCTCAAAATCATTTATCATAGCAACTTTTTAACCATTTTTATCAGATTAAAAACCATTATAAACAAAATTGGTGATACCTATGCATTGGATAAGCTAGCTGTAAAAGGATGGGCTGGCCGTCGTTGGACAACGATTCTTGCTACCACACTCCTGCCAATCACAACAAGTCATCCCCACAACTAACGAATTTGTCATTTTAAAGTTAAAAAACTCAGATAAACAAATAAAACCCTGTCAGACTACAATAAACAATGCCAGTCGAGCAACAAATGTAGCTTTCCAGCCATAGAATTATTCAGTAGAGCCTTTGGTTTCATGATATTCTTTCTTCAATGTAGCTTTCCAACTGGATTTAATTGTTAGATTTTCTTACACGGTTGCATAAATCTCGCCATCTTTCCCGGTCTCCTCTGTGCTGCAATTATTCATCATCTTGGTACGGTGTGGCCTCCTTGTTTCAACACCATCCATGTTGGGAAGGGAGCCGCTACGTATAACCAGCGGTTAGACCAATCATATCTTTTAATAATTTAATATTTATCATGTGATAATACTATACTCACTTAAAAACTCCATCAGTTCAATATTTTCAGTCTCAATATTTTATTTGTTAATAATAAATATTTTTACTATATCTAATTTTTTTCAATTCAGTTCAGATAAATTTTTTTTCAGTTCAGTATATTTATATTTTTCAGTTCAATCCAACATATTTATATTTTTTCAGTTCAGTTCAGTATATTTGTATTATTTCAGTTCAGTTAATATTTTTGTATTTTTTCAGTTTATTTCAGTATTTTTAAAAACATTTTAGTTCAGTTCAGTATTTTTTTTTTATTTTTCTAGTTCAGTTTAGCGAGAAATAAACTTTAGCAAACATGGCCGAAGATGGTGACGCTGGAAACGGGTAAAAGATATATAAAAATTGTTTAATCTGCGGGTTAGACCCGTGCACTTTTACCCATATGAATCCATTGACCCAACCCGTTTTAACCAGTCTTTTTAAATTACTCATTTATGCACATATCTGTTTTACCCGTTTCCATATTATACCCGTATTCATCATATGAATAAAAAATAAATCTCGTTTTACCTGCAGATAACGGATAAAAATTGACAAGTCTAATTAATTGTTGGATTAGGAACTTTTAAAATGCCCAGATTTTTCAGTCAAAAATAAAAATTTTACTTGTGAAAATTACTGTTGATAATTATCATGTGAAAATTTTACTTAGTCTTTACATAAATAATTTAATAGCCAATTTAGATTAAATTGTAGATAGATTTACATGTACATACCGGTGGTTGGACAAACCACCGATTATACTTACACTTTCCGTGTTTGGAACACCTTGGTTTTGATGAATTCGTTTTGTGAAAGATCCTTGTAACTATGTACTCATGCTGTCATTTAGTTATATTATAACATTTTCTTACTTAGATATTAGTCTCACGTTCACACACAGCTCCGCCTCTGGTGAAATCCAATATTCCCTTCGTTTCAGTCGAAATTGTAGAGAGAGAGAATGAAATTTGAATTTTGAACTGTGAAGTGTATGAAAGAGGTGGAGCATCCTTTTTGTGTTGTCTTTTACCATACACGGGCTCTAAATAATTTTTTAAAAAATAAAATTAAAAACGAATCATATTTCATTCATATTATATTAAATAAAAAGTTAAGAACTAAAATTTTAAGTAATTCAATTATCTTATACTACTGTAATGCATTATGCATACGAACTATCCAGAGGAAGGTAAAAATTCCATTCTTTTAATCTGATTTTAACCCAAGAATTTGAATAGCACCTTCTAATTTTAAACTGTATATATATCGTCCATATATACCAAAGCAAAAAGGAAGTATCACCTTTCAAGTTTAATTTAGTAAGTCTTTGTGGTAACGTTAATTAATTATATTGTCATACGTAAAAATGAAGATTGTTTTTTCAGCAAGATTTATCCTTGTACTGAAAGGAAGCATGTTGGGGTTACTCAATTCTCTGTTTCTTTTTTTCATTGGAGAATGTCCAAGACTACAATCTTTCGTTTTGAGTCTCTTCTTTTATATGATATTCTTTTTTGAAACTTAGAATAGTAACATAAGAAAAATAAATTAACGAAAAGGTGTCTTTTAAATATATATGATCATACAATAAATATATTGGGGAGGTAGCTTATAAGTTTAAACTACCTAATCATAATAAAATCCACTCAGTATTTCATGTGTCCGTGCTCAAGAGACATGCGGGATACCCTCTTGTTGGTAACACTGAAATTCCAAGTGAGCTGGTTCAAGACATACCGTAATTGGTCCCAGCTAAAGTGATGGACAAAAGACTGGTGAACAAAGATAATGAGAATAGAACACAATGGATGGTTGAATGGAATGTCTTCCACTTGAAGATGTTTCTTAGGAATTTGCAGATTTCATTGCTACTCAGTTTCCTAGTTTTGCAGCTTAAGGACAAGCTGGCTTTTAAGGAGACATGATTGCCATGACTGGGCTTACCGATGAAGGGCAAAAAAGGAAATTCCCAACTTGTTGATTGCTGATGTTGAGAGTTGACTAGAGGAGATGCGACAGTAACTGGAGCTACATTTGGGGATATATTGTTGGTGGAAGTTTAGAGGTAGTTATCGGATTCTTTAGCATTCTTATCAAATATATATTCTCTCTCCTCTC
This sequence comes from Sherardia arvensis, assembly GCA_948330725.1. Classification (NCBI taxonomy): domain Eukaryota; kingdom Viridiplantae; phylum Streptophyta; class Magnoliopsida; order Gentianales; family Rubiaceae; genus Sherardia; species Sherardia arvensis. Next base: position 9,570,993 of record OX415244.1, read on the forward strand.
AATCTGTAACCGCTTTCTCATCTCTCTTTGAGTTTCGGCTTCAAACTATTGTATTGATTTTACCTATTAATTCAATTAAGATTCCGTAGCCGTGTCAGTTTTAGTTTTAAAATAGGCCCAGAAAGGAAATTTTAAATTAGAAAGAGCGCAATATTTTTTAAAAATGGACTCCCTAAAATTGCTTGAATTTTTAAGCATGGGCAAAGTGCAACATTAGCCTCAATATAAGGTTGCCCTGTTTGATGTACTTAACTAGGTTAGGGTAGCTTCTGACGTCTCTTGCTCAACATTTTGCATCTTCAGATCAAGGTTCTTCATCTCTTATTTTTCTTTTTCTGTTCCGTGGTGTTTTGTTTGGAAGAAAAGGAGAGAGTTTGTTGGTGTACATTGTGGTTAGTGAACATATTTTTGTTAAATAGTACTTCAGTAGTGTGTGAGTGCGTGTGAGAGATTTTCTAATTTGAAATATTTTCTTTAGTTGCAGTTTAGCCCATCATTTCACTAGATTTCCTCTAGGATCATAGATACTACTATAGGAACATGGTTAATAGTTGATAAAATTGTACAAATTCATATTGTTTTATTAAATTGGCGAAGTGACACTCAAAATTTTGAATTGTGTACTTAAAGATATGATTATGTATGTGATAAAATGTGGGTGGTGGAACTTTAAAATATCATTATAATACTCAGTTGTGATATTGTTGGTGATACCAGGCCCAAACCCAACTACCTTGTAGTAGTTCGGGATCGGCCCATGATGAGGTAAGCTAATATGGAGGCATCCGGGATAGTACAACTCGGATAAGGATAGGTACACTAAACACCATAGAAAGCATGGACCACATTAAGAGCATGTATCACTGTATAAATAGTGCCCCTCAGCACTATTCCAAGTAAGTATTCTCTCATTATTCTAGTGAGTACCCCTTTTCTCTCCCGGATCCATCTTTCATCATCACGCCGGAGGGTCTACCCTCGGGTACCTCTCGGGGCTCTGTCTTGCAGGCCCAGGTTGTCGGATCGGGGATCAGGGGACTACTCGGACCGACCAGGCGGGCAGCATCAAGTTGGCACGCCCGGTGGGACACGATCTTTATTCACAAAACGCATTAAGATGCCGCCCCGAGGTCGGCCGCCACGAAGAGGCAGGGGAGGAAGAAGGGCCGAAGTGGCCGAGGAGGATCTTACCCTACGCCAGATGAGGGATCGAGCGCGCAAGGGGAAGGCTCCAGCGGATCCGGATCCGGAAGCCTCGGAAGGGGAGTCGGGGCCGGAGGAAGGAAGGGAGCCGGGGATGATGCAGGATGAGCGTGACAGGATGGAGTTTGCTGCTACTCAGGAGGAGGAGTATCGTCGCTGGCTGGCGGCAAAGCAGGGACCGGGAGCGGGGATGCAACCGACCGGGGAAGGGCAGTCGAACCCTCCGACGACTGAGGTCCCGTTGCCCCCGGTTCAGCCTTGATCAGGACCCAATCCAACCCCGTTGGTGCCTCCTACGGGGTTACCTCCTTTGGCAGCGGAGGTAGTCAGCCGGGGACCTCATGTCGTTCCTGGACAGGAGAATCCTCGGCCCCCGGTTGTGATAGATCTGGAGAGGCATGCCGTGAGCGCAGGACAACAAGCTGGTGTAGGGCCGGGGTATGGCCAAGGTGGGGGCCACCCCGAATATGGAGCTCCAGGATACGGGACGTCTCAAGCCGGGTATCAGGGGTATCAGGGGTACCCCCGGCACCTGGAGGATATTATGCTCAACCCACTGGAGTCCCGGGGGGCTGGGCTCCCGGGATACAAGGGCAGGTGTGGATGCAGAATCAAGTACCAATGACGGGGTACGCTATGGCCCAACCGGCCCCGGTCGTAGGGACCTATGGGATGTACCCGGTGGTAGTGGACAGGGCTCCGGCGGCTCCAAACTCGGTGAAAGAAAGGTTGGACCGGCTGATAGGATGGAACGGAGGGAGGCCGACATCCCCGTGGATAGGTTACATCAGCACCTTCCCTTGACCGGTGGAAATGAGGGTCCCGGAAGGGGTGCCAACCTATAATGGGGAGACGGATCCGGAGGAGTTCGTCAGAACGTACCATAATGTCATGGGGACGCGTGACATCCGGGAGGAGTTTATGTATAAGCTGGTGAGCTCGTATCTGAGGGGCAGTTGTTTGTCGTGGTTTGAAGCCCAACCCCCGGAGAGCTTCAGAAATTACTATGATTTCTCAAGAGCTTTGATGCACAGATATGAGACCAAACGAAAGAAGTATCTGCCTTTGGCCGAAGTGGCTTACAGTCGACAGGCGGCGAAGGAGGATGTCTGGGGATTCCACAGGAGGTACATGGACGACTCCATGAAGGTGATAGATGGAGATGCTCAAGTGAAGGCCCTGATCGCGGGATTTATAGCAGGGTTAAGGGATGAGGTGTTATGGGCGAAGCTTATGGAGAATGTCTCGACCACTTTTCATCAGCTGGACCTTGAGGTGGAGATGTATTGTTCGCTGCTGGAAGGGAGCAAGAAGAGGAAGGAGGAAGGGTATTTCGAGGACAGGGGGATTGGAAAGGGCGATAAGGCTCGGGCTGCTGATCCTGGCAGGAGGGATGCAGTTCAGGCCCTAGTAAGATCGAGGGTTGACCCCCCTCGGGCCGAAACATTTACTCCTCTAACCAAGACCCGGTCGGAGATCCTAACTATTCACCAGAACCTGTTTCAAGACCCGGCCCCCATACCGGGAAATCCGACACCAGCAAACGCTGCCAAATATTGTGCATTCCACAAGTCTAATGGACACACAACAGAGGGTTGCCGAAACTTAAGGGTGGAGATCGAGAAGTTGATCGAGAGGGGACAGTTGAGAGACTGTGTGAGTCAGGAGAACCAGCGTCCGGCAGTCGGGCAGCAGGCAGGAGCTGGGAGGAAGAGGAATTGGCGGAATAGGCCGCAGAATGATAACCAGCGAGGGGCTCCCGCACCGGCTGCCCAGCCGGGAGAAGCAGCTTTAGTTATGGCCCCGGAGCCGGTTAATCAGGTCCCTCCCCAGATGATAAATGTTATACACGGAGAAGTAGGTGATGGGCCCCATTTCCATGCAGCGGCCAAAGCCCGGAGTCGGTACGTGCCAGCTGGTGAAGACAGAGAGAAGAGACTACGCCCAACGGAGGTCATCACCTTTTCGGACGAGGATCCGATGCCTAGTCTAACGCCCCATACAGATCCAATGGTGATTACGTCGGAGATAGAAGAATTTACAGTCAAGTGAGTGTTCATTGATGATGGAAGTAGTGTGGAAATCATGTTCGCTTCTTGCTTCGACCAGCTGGGGATAGGGCGCCACAATCTTCGCCCGAGCACCTTTCCGTTGTCAGGGTTCACAGGCCGGACAGAACATCCTTTGGGGGTTGTGTCTTTAATAGTGACAGTGGTAGATGACCTTGACAGGAACAAGAAGACCTCGGTCCGGTGCAATTTCGCGGTCATAGACGCCCCGTCTCCCTACAACATCATCATCGGGCGACCGTGGATGGCTCAAGCCAGGGCCATTTGCTCAACGTACCATTTGACCATGAAGTTCCCAACCAGTCAGGGGGTGGCGACGGTTCGAGGAAGTCAGTCTACGGCCAGAAGTTGCATGCTCACGGCCCTTCAGGAAGCCAGGAAGGCCCCGGTCGGGGCAGTGCAGGGAGAAATGGGGCCGGGAGAGGTGGAGGACATGTAGGTCGGGAGCCGAGGCACAATCAAGGTCGGGAAAAAGATGCCAGTCAATGTAAAGGAACAGTTACGATCCCTGCTTTCGAAGTATGAGGATGTGTTCGCATGGGAAGAGAAGGACTTCACTGGCGTACCCCCGGAGTTAGCTCTCCACAAGCTGAATGTATACCCGGAGTTGAAGCCAATCCGGCAAAAGAAGAGGGCCCTGACAGGAGATAGGGCCGAGGTGGTGAAACAAGAGGTGCTGAAGTTGCTGGAGGCCGGGGTAGTGGAGGAAATCATATACCCAGAATGGCTAGCTAACTCGGTGCTGGTGAAAAAGCAAAATGGGTCCTGGAGAATGTGCATCGACTTCACCGACCTAAACAAGTGTTCCCCGAAAGACAGTTACCCCCTTCCCCCAGTCGACCGGTTAGTGGAAGCCATCACCAGGTACGAGGCCCTGGCTTTCTTCGATGCATACTGGAGTTATCATCAGATTCAAATGTTAGGAGAGGACAAGCCGAAGACAGCCTTCATCACAGAGTTTGGGACCTATTGCTACAGGCGAATGCCATTCGGCTTGAAGAACGCGGGGGCAACGTACCAGCGGATAGCAGATGCGATATTTCGGGATCAGTTGGGCCGGAGCATGGAACTATACGTTGATGACATGGTGGTGAAAAGTAGGAGCTACCCAGGTTTCATAGAAGACTTGGTGGAGATGTTCGGCATTTTGAGAAAAGTTAACCTAAAGCTGAATCCCGAGAAGAGTGTGGTAGGAGTCGGGGCCGGGAAGTTCCTCGACTACATGGTATCTAGTCGAGGAATAGACGTCAATCCGGAGAAGGTGGAGGAGATAAGCCGGATGCAGTCGCCAAAGAATGTGAAGGAGGTGCAGAAGCTAATGGGTTCCCTGGCATCCTTGAGTCGCTTTCTGTCAAAAGGCGCGGAGAGACAACTTCCTTTTTCAACATCCTGAGGAAGGCAAAGAAGTTTGAGTGGGCTGAGGAGTGTGAGAAAGCGTTCGAGGATCTGAAGGAACATTTGAGCCGACTCCCGACCCTCTCGAAGCCGAAGGAGGGGGAGGATTTGCTTTTATACCTGTCTGCGTCCGCGTCGGCTGTTAGTGCAGTGCTGGTCCAAGAGAAAGATTGGAGGCAGTGTCCGGTGTATTTTGTCAGCCGGGCATTACAAGGTCCGGAGACTCGGTATACAAGTTTGGAACAGTTGGTGTTGGCGCTGGTTTATGCTTCAAAACGGTTGCGCCCGTAATTTCAGGCCCATCCGATCGTGGTCCTGACAAACCATCCATTGAAGCAAGTGATGCTCAAGCCCGAGGCATACCTTCTGACTCCTGGATGGCACCGATCCGGGCATACCTTCTGACGGGTGGTGGCCAGAAAAATCCGGGTCAAGGCGCCGAAGTATACATTACAGGAGGGCATCCTGTACAAAAGAGGTTATCTCCAACCGTTGCTGAAGTGTGTGGAACGACAGGAGGGCAAGTACCTGGTCCGGGAAGTTCATGAAGGTCCGAATGGTAGTCATCAGGGAGCCAGAACAGTGGCCAGGAAAATCTTACGGATGGGGTATTACTGGCCTACCATGTTTGAGGACTCGCAGGACAGGGTTCGCTCGTGCCTTCAATGCCAAAAGTTCGCGCCGCTAGTGCACATACCCAGGGAAGAGATGATGGGGATAACAGGTGCCTGGCCTTTCAGCAGATGGGGACTGGATCTGGTCGGACCTTTTCCCACTGCTCCTGGCAGTTTGAAGTACCTGATTGTGGCTATCAATTACTTTACTAAGTGGGTGGAAGCCGAACCTTTGACCAACATCCGGGGAGCTACTTGTGTGAAGTTTTGTTGGAGGAACACTGTTTGCCGGTTCGGAGTGCCGAGGGCTATAGTAACCGACAATGGAGTGCAGTTTGAAAATGACCCTTTCAAATCCTGGTGCGTGAAGTATGGGATAAGCCAGAAGCTCACGTCAGTTTATCATCCGCAAGCTAACGGTCAGGTGGAGGTGACGAACCGGACGATCGTGAGTGGGATTAAGGTAGACTCCAGGAAGCGAAGGGGAACTGGGTACACGAGGTCCCGAGCGTCCTATGGGCTCATCAGACTACGGAAAGCTCGACGACTGGGGAGTCCCCCTACAGCCTGACGTATGGATCGGAGCCGTGATTCCGGCTGAGATCGGTGTTCCAAGTCTTCGATCGGCCGAGCCGGTGCCCGAGGAGAAGAATGAAGAAGAGAGCAGGACGAATTTAGACCTGCTGGAAGAAAGGAGGGAGAAAGAGGCCTTGCATGAGGCTAAAGTAAAGGAAAAGGTCAAGAAGTATCATGACAGGAGGGTGAGGAAGGAGAAATTCAAGGTAGGCGACAAGGTAATGAGGCGAAACGACAAGAGTCACCAGAAGCCGGAGGGCAAGCTGGCACCCAACTGGGAAGGACCGTACCGGGTGACAGAAGCCCACCCGGGCAGAAGTTATGTGCTGGAAGATTCAACGGGGAAGGGAGTCCCCCGAAGATGGAATATAGCAAACCTCAGACGGTTCTATGGTTAGTCTTTGGCACTAGATGCCTAGAAAGAGTAACCTCTGGTACTAGATGCTTAGGTAGGATAGCCTCTGGCACTAGATGCCTAGGTAGAAATCGCTCCGGGCTTCAGATGCCCGAGAGTAAAGCCCCGAGGTCGGATGACCGAGGGGTAGGTAGGAGGACCCTCTGGTGCTAAACGCCTAGGGAATTTTTGTAACATGGGCATGCCCTTTTGATCGATTTAAATGAAACTTAGGAACGAGTATATTATAAGCTTATGAAAACTGATATAAAAAGAAAATGCTTAAGCACAAAACAGATACAAAAATCGGTAGTCAGAATCAAAGGACAACTGTCTACAAGTCAGGGCCGCTACAGTCACAAAAAGAGTTGCACAGTAGGGAGCTATTCTATTCCGGGGCCTGGGAGGTAGACGCCTCGCCCGGAGGAATTCTCTTGGTCTCGCACCGACTCCTTTGGACAGCCAGCTCTAGCATTCGTTGCTCCTCATCCGGGTTCTGAGGAGCGTCCGGATTCTCATCAAGCGTACCCTCGGTCCCCACTACCGGGTTAGGTGTACAGACAAGAACCCTGTTGGTAGCAGTAGGACTCCAAATTCGGACGGGAGTTTGTCTCGGAGCTCTTCGTCTAGTCTGGGCATCTTCGGAACCTACTACTTTCTTTTTTCCTTTCCTGTCATTTCGAGGTGGGCGCGAATCACCACGAGGCGGGGGGTCGGTCCTCTGAGTAGAATCGGAAGCTCTCCCCTGAGTGGGGTATCGGGCGCGGAATCGGGCAGCAACCGCCCGGAGCTTGGCCAAACGCCGCTCAGAAGCTTCCAAGTCTAGAAGTTGAGGGGCGTGCTCATAACGTTCATAGGCCAGATCGACGTCTTCAGGAGGGGGGGATATGCGACAAGGACTCGGGAAGGATTTTTTGACTCAGAATGTTCTTCTTCCAGTCCTTAGCCGCTTGGTAAGCAGCCGCCCAGTTGCCGGACGACCGATCAGAACTTTCCATCCAGGCAATGAGATCATTGACTGCCTGAGGAACGTCAGTTAGCACAGGGATGTCGACCTCCCCCTGGCGGAGACTCAGCAGATGATAAGAAAGGTGGACTATTAATAGCTGCTGCTGCAGAGTCCGGTTCCTCGTGGCCAACCTCTCATTCTCGGTTTCCAGCGTGGTAACCTGCCTACGGAGCTCGGTCTGGTTCTGCATCCGCATGCACTTGTTATAGTATAGGATGACGTCATGCCACACCTCGTCCAGCTCCTTCTGGATCCGGACTTGAAAGTTGTGATGTTGGGCTTCCTGCTCCGACATAATCTGGTCGAACTCTAGAACTCGGTCGATACTCTCGAAGGCCAGCCTGTAACGTTTCGGCAAAGACCCGAAATCCTCCTGGATTTGGAGAAGGCAAGTGAGCAAGCAATCAGCATCAGGGAACTCCGATATCAGGGGACCGAGCCCTCCCTCAAATAACAACTCCATCAGCCCCGGACAACCGGTTCTGGTTGGCCTCGGGGAAGGAGCCGGGAAAGAAGGGTTAAGAGGTAACCCCTAATAACGACAAAATCAGAGTTAAGATGCAAACAAAAAAAAAGATCAACCTAAAAGAGACGAATATCGAGTAGAAAAAGAAAGTTGTTCATTAATAACCGGGGAACTGGGCAACAGAATACAAGAAAAACAAAAACAGAAAGGGGAATAGCCTAACGAACATTGTTGGAGTGTCCTTTCCCCCGTCATCGTCGCTGTCGTTCGCCTCGTATTCATCTTCAGAACCGAACACCAGTTCTGGGGATGAGAGTGGTTCAGCACCGGCATTACCAGTAGCACCAGGATCGGGAGATGGAGAGCCGCTAGCTTCAGCATCCTTCAGATCAAATAAGCCCCGGTAGAAGTCATACATTGTGCAATACGGGGTGAAATCATCGTCCTCTGGAAGGTCTGATCCGGAGGAAAGAGCAGGTGGTAGAGTCCCGGGCAGCCGAACCACGTGCGATGACCAGTTCCGGACGTCGTCGGTAGACATGCGATTCTTCTGCAGAGCATCACAAAGTGCAGGAGAAAGGCCCTTCATTCCCCCCTTCTGAAGAACCTCCAGCAAGTGAAGTTGTTGAGCTTCAGAGTTGGGATTAAACCACTGTTTCTTGAAGGAAGCACGGATTGAAGGAGGGAACCAGCCTCGGATCTCCATGTAGGTGTTGTGGCATTGGTGCGAGCTCGCAGCCAGGTTAAGTTCGGTTAAGCGAAGAGATAGGGTCCCGCTTGCCAGGACTTTGTCCACAACGGTCTCGGCAAAGTTCAGACGGTCTTGGTAACCCAACTCCCTGGCCTCGGCCAGCTCCTTCTCCAGGCGACTTATCCTCTCCTGAAGCCTAGCCGATCCCTCCCTCTCGGCCCTGATTTCCTCATCCTTCCTCTCCAGCTGACGAGAAAGGAAGGACGAGAGGGCAGTTTGAAACTCCGAGGAGTTGGTGAACTCAGAGCTTAGCAGTTGGACCTACGAGAGAAGATGGAAATATTTAAACAAAAAAGATGTGTAAAAAAAAGAGAGGGATAGGAATAATAGCCACCTGCTGATTAGAAGAGGTGACAGGATGTTCACTGGCAGCGGTCGCCGTAGGGTCAGGGACCCGCTGTCTCGGGGCTTCTTGGCATCCTTGCTGGGGACCTCCCCAGACTTCCGCTTGTTCGAGTATGATGGAGGGATAGGGATGAAAGGAGCAGACAAGGTGGTATACTTGGCTGCAGGGGACCTCGTATCTGATGATGACGAGGTACGGAAAACAAACCTTCCACGACTGGAAGACCCAATATCGCGGTTAACATCCGGCGGTGCTCCCGAGGAGGGTACAGCAGGGTCGAGAGGAGGCCGGGACCCGAGAGGGTTCATTTGGACATTCCGAAGAGCTAAGTCAGAAGGGATAACAGGAGTCACCTCGGGAATGTCCTCGTGGATCGGAGAGTCGACCTCCACCACTTCGGGGATCCGGTTGTCGAGTTCCTTGTGGTCAGGCTGCAAAGGCTTGGCAGTCGGAGTAGGAACAACAGGAGTATTTGGCGGAGTATTAACCATCGGAGTTTTTTGCTTCCGACCGCCAGGCTTGCCGTTGGTTGATTCGGCCGTTTCAGTCCCGACCTTCTTTGCTTTCTTCTTCTTTGGGATGGGGGCGGCAGGATCGTGGGAAACAGTAGGAGCTGAGAAAACAGAGGATAAGAAAGAAAATCGCAATAGTAAAATAAACACAAAGGCAAGACAGGGTACCGGATTCGAACCTTGCAAAGGCCTGGTCATGGCCCACCGGCTAACCCGGAAAACATCAGCCGGGTATATCTCGGTCGGGAAGAGGTAGATAGAGTTGTTAGCTAACCAGTACTGATCCAAGTTCAGGGGCTGGGAGGACAGGATGGTATGATTTGCCTGGTGCTTGTCCGGCAGGAAGGCCTCCCTAGCATCCGGGACTATCTGCTTGTTCCACCCAGGACCCGCATACAGCTTTGGATTCACCTTGGTATACCCTTTCTGCTGCCAGTACTTAGCGGAATCCTTCTTCTCCACTATAAAGTCCTGAACACCAGGCCGAGCCTGGACAGAGCATATCTCCTCTTTGCCAAGGCACTTGATCAGGAGATAGAAGGACTTCCAGAGGTTGAAGCAGCGAACAATCTTGAACCTCGCACATTGAACCAGGAAACCCATCATTACCGCTACGGCATTGGGATGGACCTGGGCGGGGGAAACCTTGTACACCTCCATAAATCTGGAGTACAGTCGAGGGATGGGTAGGCTCAGACCCCACATGAAGTGGATCCGAGGGATGCACAGGACGTCCTTGATTGACTCATCCGGAGAGACAGCCACAAGCTGAGCGTCGATCGGCAACGGGATACCCATGCCACTGAGGCACTTCTTAGTCCAGTCATCGGCCGAAAGGGAGTGCGCCCGGGCATCGTCCAAAACCCTCTGCTCTGCATTCTTGGACCTCCTAAACTTCAGCCCGGAAGGAGTCACAGACCGAGACAAGTACACGGGTTTGAGTGGAGAAGGTGGCCTCTGGCCCGCTGGAAGGGGAGGAGAGCTCTCGCGCGATGTACTGGCGAGAGTATAGGCAATCGGAGACGGGGCTGGGCATCGTTGTTGGCATTGGGATTCGCGTCGGCAGAGGCCATAGTTGACGGTAGAAGGAGAATTTGAGGGGAAAATCTGAGATTTGAAAGCGAAAGGTAAATCTGAGATTTGAAAGCGAAAGGAAAGATTTTAAAGCAACACGAAAATGAAGAGGTTATTTATCGAAGAGGATAAGAGAAAAAGGTTAATAAAAGCAATGATTACTGCCTTCGAGAAACGAGAAAGGAGCGCAGGCGTTAATAAATGGTGCTCGAAAATCGCGGCCACGTGCCACTTTTGTCGGGCAGGACAGAATTTAGAAAGCCACCCCTTCCGCCCTCGGACAAGCGAGGTTTCCTTCCTCGGCCGAAAGGACCGGCTTCCGGGGGGCTAGTGGTGATACTAGTCCCATGCCCAACTACCTTGCAGTAGTTCGGGATCGGCCCATGATGAGGTAAGCTAATATGGAGGCATCCGGGATAGTACAACTCGGATAAGGATAGGTACACTAAACACCATAGAAAGCATGGACCACATTAAGAGCATGTATCACTGTATAAATAGTGCCCCTCAGCACTATTCCAAGTAAGTATTCTCTCATGATTCTAGTGATTACCCCTTTTCTCTCCCGGATCCATCTTTCATCATCACGCCGGAGGGTCTACCCTCGGGTACCTCCCGGGGCTCTGTCTTGCAGGCCCAGGTTGTCGGATCGGGGATCAGGGGACTACTCGGACCGACCAGGCGGGCAGCATCAATTGTTACAAACCTAATCACTCTTAAACTTTCAAAATGCCCCTTGACAGGTTTACATAAGTAACAAAACACTTTTAACGTAGTGATATTATTTTTTACTAAAATTCTCCTTCACAATTTTACAAAAAAAACAAGAGTAGATGCAACGTACACAATCACACCCCAAGTGGTACCGTGCTATATATAAATTTTTGTACTACAACGATTAAATTATTTCTGAGTTGTACTATTAATTAATAATTATCATATATGCAACCAAGTAATGTACATTTTTACTAATAAGGTCAATCATCGAGCAGCCATTCTCGGTGCCCGTGCGGTTGCAGCTTAAAAGGGAAGGTTTCAAATTAAAGAAGAGTTTGTTCTATACAACTTATATAAAAAACTTCCAGTGTCTATTCATTCCCTGCACTATGACACACATAGAAAAACCTCAATATCCCGACCAAAAAAGCGGCAGAAACCTTAATTCAAGGTAGTTCTTATATGGCGGAGAAGTTTGGGGCATTTCCGATTAACCTCAATGAGACACCTCTTCCGTCTCCGCGAGTAGCGACAGCAAAGGAGGAGAATGACGACGTTGTGATCATCGAACGCCCTTTCTTGGTGCTGGCGCGGCGCATGGTGGTTTGTGCCTCGTGTGGTTGTAGTTTCAAAGGGAAGGTTTCAAATGAAATTAGAGTTTGTTGTCCATAACTGATATAAAAAAATTTCAGTGCCCATTCTTCCCCTGCATTATGACACACATAGAAAAACCCCAATATTCCAACCAAAAAAGCGGCAGAAACCTCAGTTCAAGGTAGTCTTTCAATGACGCAGTAGTTTGGGGCATTTGTGATTGACCTCAACGAGCCACCTCTTCCATTTCCGCGAGAGGCGGCGGCAAAGGAGGAGGACGACGACGTTGTTATCATTGAGCAGCCTTTCTCGGCGCTCAGATGGCGCACGGTTATTTGTGACTCGTGCGGTTGCATTTAAAGGGAAGGCGGTTGGGAGCAGAAAAATCATTATTATTCTAATACAACACTAACTATCATTTAAATAGATGTGTGTGTGCATAAGTGCATGAGGTGAGTGCCTGCCTGCCTATGTCAAACATCAAATTGGATATATTTTATCACATATAAATTCATATAAGAATTTAAATAAATAAGATTACTTATATTTCTATCCATGTTATATAAAGGAAGGTACATATATAGCTTTTTTGAAAGAAAAGAAGGTACGTATTTATCATTCAAATAAATGCATTCCTCATTTCGCAATCTAATAAACTCTGATTCTATTGAAGAATTCTTTGCACGTGTTTTATAACACAGATGTTGAAAATATTAAAAAGCATAAAATGTGTACATTGAAATTGTACTAATGCAAAAAAGAAGAACCACAAATTCTATTGGAGCGAACTAGACGTTTTATCCTGCATAAAAATAATGGTGTATCTATGTGCATGTCCAGTTTAGTTCAGCAGGTCCAATTAAATCTAAAATGACAATAATGTCCCTTTTAAATATGTATTATGATTCACGAAGCAATAATTTATTATTTGGACACGTATTCAATCATTACATAGACGGTTTTATGCATTCAAGGTTATGGTTTTAGAAATTTATTTTTAAAAACTAATGAAATAATAAAAGGTAATTATGATATTTTCTCACTTCCATCAGACCTGCTGCTTAAGTAAATTTAACCTACATATAGCAAGTCCCTAAAAATAAACATGTGTTATAATTTATCCATTTGTTCCAATAATCCCTTCGAAAAGTGTGATAGATTTGGCCAAAGTCCATGATGTGGTAAAAAGAGTTTGCAATTTGTCAATAATCCATTCAAAAAGTCGTGTGAAGATTACAACATACAGCAAAAGCTCACCTCGGTGTATTGGAACAAATGGTCAAGTAGAGGTCGTCAATCGAATCCTTGTAAACGGCATCAAAGGACGTCTGCAGGCTGCAAATGGAAACTGGATCCATAAACTCCCAAGTGTCACATGGGCTCACAGAACAACACCAACTACTGCAACTGAGGAAACCCCTTCATAGTTTGGTGTATGGGGCCGAACCTGTCATCCCAATCTTTAGATTAACGTTCTTCATCTCTTGTTTTGTCTTTTCCTGTTCGGTGGTGTTTTGCTTGGAAGAAAAGGAGAGAGTTTATTGGTATATATTGTGGCTAGTGAGCATATTTTTGTTAAATAGTACATCAGATTGTGTGAGTGTGTGAGAGAAATTTTCTAAAACGAAATATTTTCTTTAGTTGCAGTTTAACCCATCATTTCACTAGATTTCCTCTAGGATCATAGATACTACTATAGGAACGTTGTTAATAGTTGATAAAATTGTACAGATTCATATTGTTTTATTTAATTGCCGAGAAGTGACACTCAGAATTTTGAATTGTGTACTTATAGATATATTATGTATGTGATAAAATGTGGGTGGTGGAACATTAAAATATCATTATGATACTCTGTTGTGATATTGTTACAACCCTAATAACTCTTAAACTTTAAAAATGCCCCTTGACAATTTTACAAAAGTGACAAAACACTTTTAACGTAGTGATATTGTTTTTTGCTAAAATATCCCATCACAATTTTACAAAAAAAAAGAGAGTAGATGCAACGTACACAATCACACCACAAGTGGTACCGTGTTATATATAAATTTTTGTACTACAACGATTAAATTATTTCTGAGTTATTGTAATATTAATTAGTAATTATCATATATGCAACCAAGTATTGTACATTTTTACTAATAAGGTCAATCATCGAGCGGCCATTCTCGGTGCCGGCACGGTGCACGGTTTTTTGTGCCTCGTGCGGTTGCATCTTAAAAGGGAAGGCTTCAAATTAAAGTAGAATTTGTACTATACAACTTATATATATAAATTTCAGTGCCGATTCATCCCCTGCATTATAACACACATAGAAAAACCCCAATATCCTGACTAAAAAATATGCAGAAACCTCAGTTTAAGGTAGTCCTTCAATGGCAGAGAAGTTTGGGGGCATTTCCTATCAACCTCAATGAGACAACTCTTCCGTCTCAGCGAGAGGCGACGGCGAAGGAGGAGAACGACGACGTTGTGATAATCGAACGCCCTTTCTTGGCGCTGGTGCGGCGCATGGTGGTTTATACCTCTTGTGGTTGCAGTTTCAAAGGGAAGGTTTCAAATGAAATTAGAGTTTTTTGTCCACAACTGATATAAACAAATTTCAGTGCCCATTCTTCCCCTGCATTATGACACACATAGAAATACCCCAATTTTTCAACCAAAAAAGCGGCAAAATCCTCAGTTCAAGGCAGTCTTTCAAAGGCGCAGAAGTTTGGGGCATTTGTGATTGACCTCAACGAGCCACCTCTTTCGTTTCCACGAGAGGCGGCGGCAAAAGAGGAGGATGACGACGTTGTTATCATTGAGCAGCCTTTCTCGGCGTTCAGATGGCGCACGGTTATTTGTGACTCATGCGGTTGCATTTAAAGGGAAGGCGGTTGGGAGCAGAAAAACCATTATTATTCTAATATAACACTAATTATCATTTAAATAGATGTGTGCGTGCATAAGCGCATACGTGCATGAGGTGAGCGCCTGCCTGCCTATGTCAAACATCAAATTAGATATATTTTATCACATATAAATTCATATAAGAATTTAAATAAATAAGATTACTTATATTTCTATCCATGTTATATAAAGGAAGGTACATATATAGTTTTTTTGAAAGAAAGGAAGGTACGTATTCATCATTCAAATAAATGCATTCCTCATTTCGCAATCTAATAAACTCTGATTCTATTGAAAAATTCTTTGCACGTGTTTTATTACATAGATGTTGAAAATATTAAAAAGTATAAAATGTGTACATTGAAATTGTACTAATGCAAAAAAGAAGAACCATAAGTTCTATTGGAGTAAACTAGACGTTTTATCCTGCATAAAAATAATGGTGTATCTATGTGCATGTCCAGTTTAGTTCAGCAGGTCCAAATTAAATCTAAAATGACAATAATGTCCCTTTTAAATATGCATTATAATTCACGAAGCAATAATTTATTATTTGGACACGTATTCAATCATTACACAGACGGTTTTATGCATTCAAGGTCATGGTTTTAGAAATTTATTTGTAAAAACTAATGATATAATAAAAGGTGATTATGATATTTTCTCACTTCCATCAGACCTGCTTAAGTAAATTTAACCTACATATAGCAAGTTCCTAAAAATAAATATGTGTTATAATTTATCCATTTGTTCCAATAATTCCTTCGAAAAGTGTGATTGATTTGGCCAAAGTCCATGAAGTGGTAAAAAGAGTTTGCAATTTGTCAATAATCCATTCAAAATGTCGTGTGAAGATTACAACATACAGCAAAAGCTTACCTCGATGTATTGGAACAAATGGTCAAGTAGAGGTCGTCAATCGAATCCTTGTAAGCGGCATCAAAGGACGTCTGCAGGGTGCAATGGGAAACTGGATCCATAAACTCCCAAGTGTCATATGGGCTCATAGAACAACACCAACTACAGCAACCGAGGAAACCCCCTCATAGTTTGGTGTATTGGGCCGAAGCTGTCATCCAAATCTTTAGATTAACGTTCTTCATCTCTTGTTTTTCTTTTTCTGTTCGGTGGTGTTTTTCTTGGAAGAAAAGGAGAGAGTTTGTTGGTATATATTGCGGCTAGTGAGCATATTCTTTTCAAATAGTACTTCAGTATTGTGTGAGTGTGTGAGAGAAATTTTCTGAAACGAAATATTTTCTTCAGTTGCAGTTTAACCCATCATTTCACTAGATTTCCTCTAGGATCATAGATACTACTATAGGAACGTGGTTAATAGTTGATAAAATTGCACAGATTCATATTATTTTATTTAATTGTCGAGAAGTGACACTCAGAATTTTGAATTGTGTACTTAAAGATATATCATGTATGTGATAAAATGTGGGTGGTGGAAATTTAAAATATCATTATAATACTCAGTTGTGATATTGTTACAAACCTAATCACTCTTAAACTTTCAAAATGCCCCTTGACAATTTTACAAAAGTAACAAAACACTTTTAACGTAGTGATATTCTTTTTTGCTAAAATGTCTCATCACAATTTTACAAAAAAAAGAGAGTAGATGCAACGTACACAATCATACCACAAGTGGTACCGTGTTATATATAAATTTTTGTACTACAACAATTAAATTATTTCTGAGTTATTGTACTATTAATTAGTAAATATCATATATGCAACCAAGTATTGTACATTTTTACTAATAAGGTCAATCATCGAGCGGCCATTCTCCGTGCCGGCACGGCGCACGGTTATTCGTGCCTCGTGCGGTTGTAGCTTAAAAGTGAAGGCTTCAAATTAAAGTAGAGTTTGTTCAATACAACTTATATAACAACATTCAGTGCCTATTCATCCCCTGCATTATGACACACATAGAAAAACCCCAATATCCCGACCAAAAAAGCTGCATAAACCTCAGTTTAAGGTAGTCCTTCAATGTCGGAGAAGTTTGGGGGTATTTCCGACTAACCTCAATGAGACACCTCTTCTGTCTCCGCGAGAGGCGACGGCGAAGGAGGAGAACGACGACGTTGTGATAATCGAACGCCCTTTCTTGGCGCTGGCGCGGCGCATGGTGGTTTCTGCCTCGTGTGGTTGCAGTTTCAAAGGGAAGGTTTCAAATGAAATTAGAGTTTGTTGTCCACAACTGATATCAACAAATTTCAGTGCCCATTCTTCCCCTGCATTATGACACACTTAGATAAACCCCAATTTTCCAACCAAAAAAGCGGCAAAAACCTCAGGTCAAGGTAGTATTTCAAAGGCGCAGAAGTTTGGGGCATTTGTGATTAACCTCAACGAGGCACCTCTTTCGTTTCCGCGAGAGGCGGCGGCAAAGGAGGAGGAGGACGACACTGTTATTATTGAGCAGCCTTTCTCGGCGCTCATATGGCGCACAGTTATTTGTGACTCGTGCGGTTGCATTTAAAGGGAAGGCGGTTGGGAGCAGAAAAACCATTATTATTCTAATACAACACTAATTATCATTTAAATAGATGTGTGCGTGCATAAGCGCATACGTGCATGAGGTGAGCGCCTGCCTGCCTATGTCAAACATCAAATTAGATATATTTTATCACATATAAATTCATATAAGAATTTAAATAAATAAATTTACTTATATTTCTATCCATGTTATATAAAGGAAGGTACATATATATTTTTTTTGAAAGAAAGGGAAGGTAAGTATTCATCATTCAAATAAATGCATTCCTCATTTCGCAATCTAATAAACTCTGATTCTATTGAACAATTCTTTGCACGTGTTTTATTACATAGATGTTGAAAATATTAAAAAGTATAAAATGTGTACATTGAAATTGTACTAATGCAAAAAAGAAGAACCATAAATTCTATTGGAGTAAACTAGACGTTTTATCCTGCATAAAAATAATGGTGTATCTATGTGCATGTCCAGTTTAGTTCAGCAGGTCCAAATTAAATCTAAAATGACAATAATGTCCCTTTTAAATATGCATTATAATTCACGAAGCAATAATTTATTATTTGGACACGTATTCAATCATTACACAGACGGTTTTATGCATTCAAGGTCATGGTTTTAGAAATTTATTTGTAAAAACTAATGATATAATAAAAGGTGATTATGATATTTTTTCACTTCCATCAGACCTGCTTAAGTAAATTTAACCTATATATAGCAAGTTCCTAAAAATAAATATGTGTTATAATTTATCCATTTGTTCCAATAATTCCTTCGAAAAGTGTGATTGATTTGGCCAAAGTCCATGAAGTGGTAAAAAGAGTTTGCAATTTGTCAATAATCCATTCAAAAAGTCGTGTGAAGATTACAACATACAGCAAAAGCTCACCTCGATGTATTGGAACAAATGGTCAAGTAGAGGTCGTCAATCGAATCCTTGTAAGCGGCATCAAAGGACGTCTGCAGGGTGCAATGGGAAACTGGATCCATAAACTCCCAAGTGTCATATGGGCTCATAGAACAACACCAACTACAGCAACCGAGGAAACCCCCTCATAGTTTGGTGTATTGGGCCGAAGCTGTCATCCAAATCTTTAGATTAACGTTCTTCATCTCTTGTTTTTCTTTTTCTGTTCGGTGGTGTTTTTATTGGAAGAAAAGGAGAGAGTTTGTTGGTATATATTGCGGCTAGTGAGCATATTCTTTTCAAATAGTACTTCAGTATTGTGTGAGTGTGTGAGAGAAATTTTCTGAAACGAAATATTTTCTTCAGTTGCAGTTTAACCCATCATTTCACTAGATTTCCTCTAGGATCATAGATACTACTATAGGAACGTGGTTAATAGTTGATAAAATTGCACAGATTCATATTATTTTATTTAATTGTCGAGAAGTGACACTCAGAATTTTGAATTGTGTACTTAAAGATATATCATGTATGTGATAAAATGTGGGTGGTGGAAATTTAAAATATCATTATAATACTCAGTTGTGATATTGTTACAAACCTAATCACTCTTAAACTTTCAAAATGCCCCTTGACAATTTTACAAAAGTAACAAAACACTTTTAACGTAGTGATATTCTTTTTTGCTAAAATGTCTCATCACAATTTTACAAAAAAAAGAGAGTAGATGCAACGTACACAATCATACCACAAGTGGTACCGTGTTATATATAAATTTTTGTACTACAACAATTAAATTATTTCTGAGTTATTGTACTATTAATTAGTAATTATCATATATGCAACCAAGTATTGTACATTTTTACTAATAAGGTCAATCATCGAGCGGCCTTTCTCCGTGCCGGCACGGCGCACGGTTATTCGTGCTTCGTGCGGTTGTAGCTTAAAAGTGAAGGCTTCAAATTAAAGTAGAGTTTGTTCAATACAACTTATATAAAAACATTCAGTGCCTATTCATCCCCTGCATTATGACACACATAGAAAAACCCCAATATCCCGACCAAAAAAGCTGCAGAAACCTCAGTTTAAGGTAGTCCTTCAATGTCGGAGAAGTTTGGGGGCATTTCCGACTAACCTCAATGAGACACCTCTTCTGTCTCCGCGAGAGGCGACGGCGAAGGAGGAGAACGACGACGTTGTGATAATCGAACGCCCTTTCTTGGCGCTGGCGCGGCGCATGGTGGTTTCTGCCTCGTGTGGTTGCAGTTTCAAAGGGAAGGTTTCAAATGAAATTAGAGTTTGTTGTCCACAACTGATATAAAGAAATTTCAGTGCCCATTCTTCCCCTGCATTATGACACACTTAGATAAACCCCAATTTTCCAACCAAAAAAGCGGCAAAAACCTCAGGTCAAGGTAGTATTTCAAAGGCGCAGAAGTTTGGGGCATTTGTGATTAACCTCAACGAGGCACCTCTTTCGTTTCCGCGAGAGGCGGCGGCAAAGGAGGAGGAGGACGACACTGTTATCATTGAGCAGCCTTTCTCGGCGCTCATATGGCGCACAGTTATTTGTGACTTGTGCGGTTGCATTTAAAGGGAAGGCGGTTGGGAGCAGAAAAACCATTATTATTCTAATACAACACTAATTATCATTTAAATAGATGTGTGCGTGCATAAGCGCATGCGTGCATGAGGTGAGCGCCTGCCTGCCTATGTCAAACATCAAATTAGATATATTTTATCACATATAAATTCATATAAGAATTTAAATAAATAAATTTACTTATATTTCTATCCATGTTATATAAAGGAAGGTACATATATAGTTTTTTTGAAAGAAAGGGAAGGTAAGTATTCATCATTCAAATAAATGCATTCCTCATTTCGCAATCTAATAAACTCTGATTCTATTGAACAATTCTTTGCACTTGTTTTATTACATAGATGTTGAAAATATTAAAAAGTATAAAATGTGTACATTGAAATTGTACTAATGCAAAAAAGAAGAACCATAAATTCTATTGGAGTAAACTAGACGTTTTATCCTGCATAAAAATAATGGTGTATCTATGTGCATGTCCAGTTTAGTTCAGCAGGTCCAAATTAAATCTAAAATGACAATAATGTCCCTTTTAAATATGCATTATAATTCACGAAGCAATAATTTATTATTTGGACACGTATTCAATCATTACACAGACGGTTTTATGCATTCAAGGTCATGGTTTTAGAAATTTATTTGTAAAAACTAATGATATAATAAAAGGTGATTATGATATTTTCTCACTTCCATCAGACCTGCTTAAGTAAATTTAACCTGCATATAGCAAGTTCCTAAAAATAAATATGTGTTATAATTTATCCATTTGTTCCAATAATTCCTTCGAAAAGTGTGATTGATTTGGCCAAAGTCCATGAAGTGGTAAAAAGAGTTTGCAATTTGTCAATAATCCATTCAAAAAGTCGTGTGAAGATTACAACATACAGCAAAAGCTCACCTCGATGTATTGGAACAAATGGTCAAGTAGAGGTCGTCAATCGAATCCTTGTAAGCGGCATCAAAGGACGTCTGCAGGGTGCAATGGGAAACTGGATCCATAAACTCCCAAGTGTCATATGGGCTCATAGAACAACACCAACTACAGCAACCGAGGAAACCCCCTCATAGTTTGGTGTATTGGGCCGAAGCTGTCATCCAAATCTTTAGATTAACGTTCTTCATCTCTTGTTTTTCTTTTTCTGTTCGGTGGTGTTTTTATTGGAAGAAAAGGAGAGAGTTTTTTGGTATATATTGCGGCTAGTGAGCATATTCTTTTCAAATAGTACTTCAGTATTGTGTGAGTGTGTGAGAGAAATTTTCTGAAACGAAATATTTTCTTCAGTTGCAGTTTAACCCATCATTTCACTAGATTTCCTCTAGGATCATAGATACTACTATAGGAACGTGGTTAATAGTTGATAAAATTGCACAGATTCATATTATTTTATTTAATTGTCGAGAAGTGACACTCAGAATTTTGAATTGTGTACTTAAAGATATATCATGTATGTGATAAAATGTGGGTGGTGGAAATTTAAAATATCATTATAATACTCAGTTGTGATATTGTTACAAACCTAATCACTCTTAAACTTTCAAAATGCCCCTTGACAATTTTACAAAAGTAACAAAACACTTTTAACGTAGTGATATTCTTTTTTGCTAAAATGTCTCATCACAATTTTACAAAACAAAGAGAGTAGATGCAACGTACACAATCATACCACAAGTGGTACCGTGTTATATATAAATTTTTGTACTACAACAATTAAATTATTTCTGAGTTATTGTACTATTAATTAGTAAATATCATATATGCAACCAAGTATTGTACATTTTTACTAATAAGGTCAATCATCGAGCGGCCATTCTCCGTGCTGGCACGGCGCACGGTTATTCGTGCCTCGTGCGGTTGTAGCTTAAAAGTGAAGGCTTCAAATTAAAGTAGAGTTTGTTCAATACAACTTATATAACAACATTCAGTGCCTATTCATCCCCTGCATTATGACACACATAGAAAAACCCCAATATCCCGACCAAAAAAGCTGCAGAAACCTCAGTTTAAGGTAGTCCTTCAATGTCGGAGAAGTTTGGGGGTATTTCCGACTAACCTCAATGAGACACCTCTTCTGTCTCCGCGAGAGGCGACGGCGAAGGAGGAGAACGACGACGTTGTGATAATCGAACGCCCTTTCTTGGCGCTGGCGCGGCGCATGGTGGTTTCTGCCTCGTGTGGTTGCAGTTTCAAAGGGAAGGTTTCAAATGAAATTAGAGTTTGTTGTCCACAACTGATATAAACAAATTTCAGTGCCCATTCTTCCCCTGCATTATGACACACTTAGATAAACCCCAATTTTCCAACCAAAAAAGCGGCAAAAACCTCAGGTCAAGGTAGTATTTCAAAGGCGCAGAAGTTTGGGGCATTTGTGAATAACCTCAACGAGGCACCTCTTTCGTTTCCGCGAGAGGCGGCGGCAAAGGAGGAGGAGGACGACACTGTTATTATTGAGCAGCCTTTCTCGGCGCTCATATGGCGCACAGTTATTTGTGACTCGTGCGGTTGCATTTAAAGGGAAGGCGGTTGGGAGCAGAAAAACCATTATTATTCTAATACAACACTAATTATCATTTAAATAGATGTGTGCGTGCATAAGCGCATACGTGCATGAGGTGAGCGCCTGCCTGCCTATGTCAAACATCAAATTAGATATATTTTATCACATATAAATTCATATAAGAATTTAAATAAATAAATTTACTTATATTTCTATCCATGTTATATAAAGGAAGGTACATATATAGTTTTTTTGAAAGAAAGGGAAGGTAAGTATTCATCATTCAAATAAATGCATTCCTCATTTCGCAATCTAATAAACTCTGATTCTATTGAACAATTCTTTGCACGTGTTTTATTACATAGATGTTGAAAATATTAAAAAGTATAAAATGTGTACATTGAAATTGTACTAATGCAAAAAAGAAGAACCATAAATTCTATTGGAGTAAACTAGACGTTTTATCCTGCATAAAAATAATGGTGTATCTATGTGCATGTCCAGTTTAGTTCAGCAGGTCCAAATTAAATCTAAAATGACAATAATGTCCCTTTTAAATATGCATTATAATTCACGAAGCAATAATTTATTATTTGGACACGTATTCAATCATTACACAGACGGTTTTATGCATTCAAGGTCATGGTTTTAGAAATTTATTTGTAAAAACTAATGATATAATAAAAGGTGATTATGATATTTTCTCACTTCCATCAGACCTGCTTAAGTAAATTTAACCTGCATATAGCAAGTTCCTAAAAATAAATATGTGTTATAATTTATCCATTTGTTCCAATAATTCCTTCGAAAAGTGTGATTGATTTGGCCAAAGTCCATGAAGTGGTAAAAAGAGTTTGCAATTTGTCAATAATCTATTCAAAAAGTCGTGTGAAGATTACAACATACAGCAAAAGCTCACCTCGATGTATTAGAACAAATGGTCAAGTAGAGGTCGTCAATCGAATCCTTGTAAGCGGCATCAAAGGACGTCTGCAGGGTGCAATGGGAAACTGGATCCATAAACTCCCAAGTGTCATATGGGCTCATAGAACAACACCAACTACAGCAACCGAGGAAACCCCCTCATAGTTTGGTGTATTGGGCCGAAGCTGTCATCCAAATCTTTAGATTAACGTTCTTCATCTCTTGTTTTTCTTTTTCTGTTCGGTGGTGTTTTTATTGGAAGAAAAGGAG
Organism: Sherardia arvensis; assembly: GCA_948330725.1. Classification (NCBI taxonomy): domain Eukaryota; kingdom Viridiplantae; phylum Streptophyta; class Magnoliopsida; order Gentianales; family Rubiaceae; genus Sherardia; species Sherardia arvensis. The sequence goes on from OX415244.1 coordinate 9,594,310, forward strand.
AGAGTTTGTTGGTATATATTGCGGCTAGTGAGCATATTCTTTTCAAATAGTACTTCAGTATTGTGTGAGTGTGTGAGAGAAATTTTCTGAAATGAAATATTTTCTTCAGTTGCAGTTTAACCCATCATTTCACTAGATTTCCTCTAGGATCATAGATACTACTATAGGAACGTGGTTAATAGTTGATAAAATTGCACAGATTCATATTATTTTATTTAATTGTCGAGAAGTGACACTCAGAATTTTGAATTGTGTACTTAAAGATATATCATGTATGTGATAAAATGTGGGTGGTGGAAATTTAAAATATCATTAAAATACTCAGTTGTGATATTGTTACAAACCTAATCACTCTTAAACTTTCAAAATGCCCCTTGACAATTTTACAAAAGTAACAAAACACTTTTAACGTAGTGATATTCTTTTTTGCTAAAATGTCTCATCACAATTTTACAAAAAAAAGAGAGTAGATGCAACGTACACAATCATACCACAAGTGGTACCGTGTTATATATAAATTTTTGTACTACAACAATTAAATTATTTCTGAGTTATTGTACTATTAATTAGTAAATATCATATATGCAACCAAGTATTGTACATTTTTACTAATAAGGTCAATCATCGAGCGGCCATTCTCCGTGCCGGCACGGCGCACGGTTATTCGTGCCTCGTGCGGTTGTAGCTTAAAAGTGAAGGCTTCAAATTAAAGTAGAGTTTGTTCAATACAACTTATATAACAACATTCAGTGCCTATTCATCCCCTGCATTATGACACACATAGAAAAACCCCAATATCCCGACCAAAAAAGCTGCAGAAACCTCAGTTTAAGGTAGTCCTTCAATGTCGGAGAAGTTTGGGGGTATTTCCGACTAACCTCAATGAGACACCTCTTCTGTCTCCGCGAGAGGCGACGACGTTGTGATAATCGAACGCCCTTTCTTGGCGCTGGCGCGCGCATGGTGGTTTCTGCCTCGTGTGGTTGCAGTTTCAAAGGGAAGGTTTCAAATGAAATTAGAGTTTGTTGTCCACAACTGATATAAATAAATTTCAGTGCCCATTCTTCCCCTGCATTATGACACACTTAGATAAACCCCAATTTTCCAACCAAAAAAGCGGCAAAAACCTCAGGTCAAGGTAGTATTTCAAAGGCGCAGAAGTTTGGGGCATTTGTGATTAACCTCAACGAGGCACCTCTTTCGTTTCCGCGAGAGGCGGCGGCAAAGGAGGAGAAGGACGACACTGTTATCATTGAGCAGCCTTTCTCGGCGCTCATATGGCGCACAGTTATTTGTGACTCGTGCGGTTGCATTTAAAGGGAAGGCGGTTGGGAGCAGAAAAACCATTATTATTCTAATACAACACTAATTATCATTTAAATAGATGTGTGCGTGCATAAGTGCATACGTGCATGAGGTGACCGCCTTCCTGCCTATGTCAAACATCAAATTAGATATATTTTATCACATATAAATTCATATAAGAATTTAAATAAATAAATTTACTTATATTTCTATCCATGTTATATAAAGGAATGTACATATATAGTTTTTTTGAAAGAAAGGGAAGGTAAGTATTCATCATTCAAATAAATGCATTCCTCATTTCGCAATCTAATAAACTTTGATTCTATTGAAGAATTCTTTGCACGTGTTTTATTACATGGATGTTGAAAATATTAAAAAGCATAAAATGTGTACATTGAAATTGTACTAATGCAAAAAAGAAGAACCATAAATTCTATTGGAGTAAACTAGACGTTTTATCCTGCATAAAAATAATTGTGTATCTATATGCATGTCCAGTTTAGTTCAGCAGGTCCAAATTAAATCTAAAATGACAATAATATCCCTTTTAAATATGTATTATAATTCACGGAGCAATAATTTATTATTTGGACACGTATTCAATCATTACATAGACGAATTTATGTATTCAAGGTTGTGGTTTTAGAAATTTATTTGTAAAAGCTAATGATATCATAAAAGGTAATTATGATATTTTCTCACTTCCATTAGACCTGCTAAAGTAAATTTAACCTGCATATAGCAAGTCCCTAAAAATAAGTATATGTTATAATTTATCCATTTGTTCCGATAATCCCATCCAAAAGTTTGATTGATTTGGCCAAAGTCCATGAAGTGGTAAAAAGAGTTTGCAATTTGTCAATAATCCATTCAAAAAGTCGTGTGAAGATTACAACATACAGCAAAAACTCATCTCGGTGTATTGGAACAAATGGTCAATTAGAGATCGCCAATCGAACCCTTGTAAACGGCATCAAAGGACGTCTGCAGGGTGCAAAGTGAAACTGGATCCATGAACTCCCAAGTGTCATATGGGCTCACATAAGAACACCAACTACTGCAACAGAGGAAACCCCCTCATAGTTTGGTGTATGGGGCCGGGGCCAAAGCTGTCATCCCAATCTTTAGACCAACGTTCTTCATCTCTTGTTTTTCTTTTTTCTGTTCGGTATTGTTTTGCTTGGAAGAAAAGGAGAGAGTTTGTTGGTATATATTGTGGCTAGTGAGCATATTTTTGTTAAATAGTACTTTAGTATTGTGTGAGTATGTGAGAGAAATTTTCTGAAACGAAATATTTTCTTTAGTTGCAATTTTACCCATCTGATGCTGTACGCCTGGTCGGTCCGGATGCTCCCCTGATCCCAGATCCAATAACCTAACCCTGCAAGACAGAACCCCGGGAGGTACTCGAGGGTAGACCCTCCGGCGTGATAATGAAAGATGGATCCCGGGAGAGAAAAGGGGTATTCACTAGAATAATCAGAAGATACTTACTTGGAATAGTGCTGAGGAGCACTATTTATACAGTAACCCATGCTCTTAGTGTCTTTTAGTGTGCTTGTCCCTATCCGAGTTGTACGGCCCCGGATGCTGCCATACTAGCTTACCTCATAGTGGGCCGAGCCCATGCTACTTGCCGAATAGTTGGGCCTGGGCCTGGTATCACCACTAGCCCCCCGGAAGCCGGTTCTTTCGGCCGATGGTGGGAACTCTCCTGATCCGAGGGCGGAAGGATTAGCTTTCTGTATTCCCTTCCCTGCCTGACAATGATGGGACGGGCGCGCCTTTCTCGAGGACAGTTAATAACTGTCATTATTATTTTCTAGCTTCTCGAGCCCATTTAATCACTGCCTTTTCATTTCCTTTTTTCCGTCTTCTATAAAAAGGCCATTCTATCAATCGCTTTAACTAATCGCTTTCAGATCTCAAAGTTATTCTGCAATTCTTTTTCTTCAAACCTCCATATTCTCTCCCTTCTCCATCGCCATGGCGGCTAACAATGCTCAGTCTGATGCCCAGCCCAAGGCTATAGTCACCTACTCTCTCGAGAGCACTGCTTCCTCTGCCTTGCACTCTGTTGGCTCGTCGGCGTCCTACAAGTCGATTTACCTTTGCAGCAATATGTCTCCTTCTACTCCGATATTCAAGCGCTCCAAGAACCGGGAACAGAGGGAGATAGACACCGCCCGGGCCCCTTCACTTCAAGCCGACGTCTGGACCACGAAGTGTCTCATCGGTATGGGAGTCCTTGTACCTTTGAATGCTCAGATGGCCTCTGTCTCAGCCGAAGAGTCTGTGACGTCCGTCCGGTGTATCCCCCGGATCCATTTCATGTGGGGGTTAAGCCTTCCCTTCCCCCCGCTGTACTCCCGGTTCCTGGAGTAACAAGATTTCGCCGACCCAGATGCATCCGAACGTTGTCGCTGTGATGATGAGTTTTCTTGTAAGGAGCCTCCGATGCGGGATTGACCCCTCCTTCAATCTTAGGTCTTTCTACATGCTTATCAAGAACCCGGGCAAGGAGATGATATACACTGTCCAGGCGAGTCCTGGTGTTCAGGACTTCATCCTTGGCAAGAAAGATTCGGCCAAGAACTAACAGGCGAAGGGATTTGTGAAGGTCAATCCCGGGCGATACGGGGTCCCCGGTTGGAATGACAAGGTTGTTGTTGACGTCCGGGAAGCCTTCCTTCCTGACATGCAACTGGCCAATCACACTACCCTGTCCGCCGAGTCCCTTAACCTGGACCAGTATTGGCTGGCAGGTAATTCCCTCTACCTCTTCCCCCGGGCGATATACCCGGCTGACACCTTTCTAGACAGCCGCTGGGTTGTTATCTGGCCGGTTCTAGGTAGGCACTTTGATTTCTTTTTATTTCAATATCCCTATTTTTTATAAACAAAAACTCTGCTTGACTTTCCTCTCCCTACAGCTCCCACCTTGGACAACGATCCTGAGGTTCAGGTCCCAAAGAAGAAGAGCAGGAAGGTCGCTACGGCGGGGGCCGGGACTGAGTCTGAGACGGCCAAAGTGGAAAGAGGAGAAAACCTACCAAGCAGCAGCAGGGGCATCAGCAGGATAAGAACAAGACGGAGGAAACCGTTCAGCACCAGCTGGCTGACCCTAACTCGCAGCAGGAGCTTAAGCATGATAAGAACAAGGCGGGGGAGACCCCTATCTCCACTACTCAGAACCCTCTTCTTCCCTTGGCCCGATCTCAGCCCCCTTTCTATAGAGGATATCACTTCTGAGCTCGAAGTCATTCAGAAGGATCAGGAGGAGTTTATCCCCGAGGTAGTTGCTCAGCAGGAGACTGTTCGGGATCCTGCCGGTACCAAGAATCCGCCCGAACCTTTCCGAAACCCTGTCACTTCGGCATCTAACCAGGATGCTAGTCGTTTGGAGTTGCCCTTCGGTCGTGGTAAGCCTTTGTGGTCTCCGCCCGGGAATGGGAGGTCTCAGGCCTCTAGATACACCACTATACCTGCCCATGAGATTCCTCCACCACCTCCTTTTTCTGCAACAAAGTGGAAGGGAGAGAATTCCGAGAAGGGAGGGAAGAGACCTCGGACCAGCCAGTCCCAGACTCCACCTTTGTCCTGCGCCAGCACCCCTCCTGTCTCATCTTTCAACCAGCAGGTACTCTTACACCTTTTGTCTTTTTTTTCTTTTTTTTAATGTCTCTTCCTATAGGTTCGGATCCTCAGCTCCGAGTTCGCCAATTCCCCCGACTTCCAAGCCGCCCTCTCCACATTCCTCACTCGTCACTTGGAGGGAAAGGAAGAAGAACTTAGAGCCGAGAAGGAAGAAGAACTTCGAGCCGAGAAGGAAGCATTGGCTCAACTTCGGGCGAGGGTGAGCGACCTGGAGAAGGAACTGGAGGCTGCCCGTGAGGTGAACTATAAAGAGCGTCTGGAGTTCGCCGAGGCTGTTGTTGACAAGGTCCTGGCGAGTCAGACCCTGTCGCTCCGTCTGACCGAACTTAACCTCGCCGCCAGTGCCCACCAGTGTCACAATACATATATGCAGGTCCGGGGTTGGTTTCCTCCCACGATCAGAGCTTCATTCAAGAAGCAATGGTTCAACCCGAACGCCGAGGCCCAGCAGCTGCATCTGGTAGACACTATCCAGAAGGGTGGGATGAAAGGCTTATTACCCAAGCTATGGGAGGCTCTGCGAGAGAACTGCATGTCGACTGAAGAAGTCTGAAGCTGGTCAACTGATGCGGTTCGGCTGCCTGGTCCTCTTCCTCCTGCTCCGCTCTCCGGATTGGACTGGCCTGAAGATGAGAACTTTACCCAGTACTGCACCATGTATGGGTACTACCGGGGCTTGTTCGACCGGAAGGATCTGGAAGTTGAGAACTCTTCCTCGCCGAACATCGGCACTGAGACCCCCGGGACTGCTGATATGCCCTCTTCTCCTGCTCTAGTCTTTGATGGTTCCGGGGATGACTCGGACGGTACAACAGCGATGGCTGGGACGACCAAGGGAATGGCGCCCCTCAGAATGTTAGTTAGATTTTTTTTCTTTTCTGCTTTCATTAATCTGTATCTTGTTACCCAGACTTCAATTTTATCAATAAAGAACTTCTTTCGTTATACTCGTCCTCTTCTTTGCTTCTGCTCCGTTCCCCCCCCCCCCCCGTTTTTTAAATCTTCATCTTAACCTTGCCTTTGCCATGTCCAGGAGCCACCTTGGGTCCTCAACCCCCCGATCCCTTCCCCGTTGCGAGCCGGAACCGGTTGCCCAGGCCTAACTGATCTCCTGTCTGAGGGAGGACTCGGTCCCCTTGTTTCTGAGTTTACTGACGCCGACTGCCTGATCACCTGCCTCCAAATCAAAGAAGACTTTGGATCCTTACCGAAGTGTTATAGACTGGCTTTCGAGAGTTCTCGAGTTCGACCAAGTCCTGTCTGAGCAGGAGGCTCAACACCACAACTTCCAGGTCCGGATCCAAAAAGAGTTGGACGAGGTGTGGTATGATGTCCATCTATACTAAACAAGTGCATGCGGATGCAGAACCAAACCGAGCTCCAAAAACAAGCTACCAAACTTGAAATAGAGAACGAGAAGTTGGCCACTAGGAACCGGACCTTGCAGCAGCAGCTTGTACTAGTTCATCTCTCCTACCATCTGCTAGGACTTCGCCAGGGGGCGGTCGACATTCCTCTTCTGACCGACGTTCCTCGGGCGGTCAATGACCTTATCGCCTGGATGGAAAGTTCTGAAAGGACATTCGGCGTCTGGGCGGCGGCCTATCAGGCGGCTATGGGCTGGAGGAAAAACCTTCTGAGCCGGAACGTAAATACCTTCCCTGGAAGACGTCGACCTGGCCTACGAGCGATATGAACACGCTCCTCAACTCCTAGATCTGGAAGCTTCTGAACGGCGCCTGGTTAGACTTCGGACGGTTGCTGCAAGATTCCGCGCCTGATACCCCACTCGGGAGGGTACCTCAGACGCTAATCGGTGACCCGGCCCTCCCCCTACTGCTTATTCACGCACGGCTCGCAATGACCAAAGGGGAAGCAGAAGGCCATCGAAACCGGGAGTACTTCAACCAGGCAACGAATTCCAAGACAAACTCCCGTCCGAATCGGGGGTCCGGGCGCTTCTAGCAGGGTTCCTGTCTGTACGCCCGAGCCGGCAGTCGAGCCGAGAAATGATCATAGTGATGACCCGGACGCGCCTCGGAATCAGGACGAAGAACAACAAATATTAGAGCAGGCTGTCTGAAGAAGCAGGCATGAGACCAGGAGAATTCCCCCCGGTGAAGCCTCCACTTCTAGGGCCCCATGAGGATTCTCCCTTGCGCGAGTCACCAAGAAAAGACAAATCAGGATATTTGGCTATAATTATGCCTAACAACTCCTTCGATGTCAATATCTTCTGAGTGGAATCCAGTTGGGCCAAGAGCTCTGTCCCGGCGAGAGGATTTCAGCCGATCACCTTGTTTGGAATTCAGCAGTAACATCACCTTTCCAGCTGCATATCCAATCCCCTCGTGAATTGCGATTTCAGACTCTCTATTAGCATTTTTTGGCTCTCGATCTGGTCCGAAATATTCCCAAATTGATCGTTGAAGCCAAAATCTATCTTTTCGAGAAGATTGTGAAATCCGTAGTCTAGGACGTCCAATTTTTTGGCGAGATCAGACACATGCTTTGCAGTTTGCTCCATTGATATTTGTAGCTTGGCGAGCCTAGTTTCACTCAGTTCCACTTGCGCGTTGAGCTATTCGATATCCTTGCGCCTTGACATGGTCGGAGAAACGGCGCTCCGATACCAAGTTGACACATCCACGGAGTCGTAATTGAATTAATTGGTTAAATCAGTACAACAGTTTGGAGCCAAAGTTCGAGAGAAAAGAGAAAGCAGTTACAGATTCAGAGGATAGAGAATATGCATTTGATCAGAATGCTCAAGAATCTGATAACTACCTCTAAACTACCACCAACAATATATCCCCAAATGGTAGCGCCAATAATTGTTGCCACTCCTCCATTCAACTCTCAACGGTCAGCAGTCAACAAGTTGTAAATTCCTTTTTTGCCCTTCATTAGTAAGCCCAGTCGTGAAAAAATAGTATCTTAAAGGCCCTTTCTATATAAAACTAATTTAATTTTAAAACATGAAAAGGGGAAACGAAAGGGCTTTCATTCTCCATCCTCACACATCCTCATCCTTCATCGTCATGACACCTTTTAACCGGACAGTCCGGATCGGAGCCGGAGGTATACTGCTTGAGACAGAGTGTCGACTAATCCAATCCTTTGATTTTCGAACATCTTTATGTAGACTGTGCTCAAATCATCTTTATTCATCCATTAAGGTAAACACCCATAATCCCAACTTCAATATATCTAAATATATATAAGATTGATTATGTGGTGGAAAAATATTTTTTTGGCTCTTGTGCAACTGTACTTAAGTATGTGTGTGATTTGATGTGAAAAATTTGTGTTTTAGTACTTTATTATATACATTTTACATTAGTATACACGACGTCATGTTTAAGAGACTAAAGAATACAAATACTAGGAGATATGTGCTATTAGAAAATCAAATTAAACATATATACTTTGACTAGTTTTGAGTACTTATGCTATATATGTTTGTCGGACTTATTCATTCATTTATAGTCAATTTTATTACAAAATAAGGTTCCATCAAGTGGTAAATATGAGGGTCCTTTTTGGAGGTTCGAAAAGGAGGAAAAAAATTAGTTATGATTTTGAATATTGGGGACCATTTTTTTAGCCATCTCAAATCCTAAAATATTTAGGACCGACACTAACATCAAGCATATGTTAGAGACTCACATTGGACTTGGGTTATATCAAGTTGGGTTGTGATGAACTAAAGTCAAATGAAATCACTGTATAGTCAATAAATATAACAGAGTTGAGTGAAAAGGGTTACAGTCAACTGTAGATATAATGAAATTAAAGTGAACATGGTCAGGTAATTGACAGTCCCACTTTAATACTTATCAATATGGTATCTCCCCACTGATGCAACATCACATTTTATGTCTGTAAAATTTACTCTTTTTTTAACAACAAATTCTGTACGAAATATCAATATTTGTTTAGTTTGGACAATTTTAATCGTGCTCGTTTATAATTTATATCATTTCTCGTAGACAAGTACAATGTTTCAAAAAAATCTTGATATAGATAATCAACTTGATCCATTAAAGAAAAATTGAGTCGCGTTTCATTGATGATTGCATTTAAATTGCACTTGATATGTTTTTATACGTTGGAGACTTTTAATTTGATACGGACACTAACTACGTTTAATTTGAACCGGAAAATTCTAAATTGTTTGGTTGATAAGAATGTGGTAGTTCAAGTTTTCTAAGAAATTCAATCCTAAGAACTTTTCAACATATGCAACCAAATAAAGTTTCGAACTTTTTAAGGATTGTAGTATGTTGAATACAAATTCTTGAGTTTATTTATTTTTTCTCATGCAATCAAACAATCCTTGAACAAATCATTACTTTTTCTTATTATATAAACAATGCATAAAAATGAGATAAATTACATTAAGTTCTATTAAGTCAGAAAACTGAAACTACCAAACTCTCCAAACTACCAAAATCCCAGAGTTTTTCCTCAAAAAATAACAAATAAATCCAGAGTGCCTGGTGCCTCAATTCATCGCCAGACACTCTGGTTGAAACTGTTTGAGTTGGTTGGAGCCGCTAGATGTTAAAATTGCTTGAATTAAATTAAACTGGACATGACCTTATTTACAAAAAAAAAAAAAAATAGGAGTAAGGCCCTGTCAAGTTCAGCTTATATTTTACACCTTGCAGTTAAATTAAGCTAATTTCATCTTTTTTCAGCAACTTGCAGCGTGCTTCAGCTAACTGCAGCTTGCTTCAGCAAACTGCAGCGTGCTTCAGCTATTTGCAGCGTGCTTCAACTAATTTCAGCTGGTTTCAAAAAAAATTCAATAAATTTTGTGAAATAAAGTTATTTTTATCAAATTTCAATCATATATATTTTTAATTTATCAAGTAAAGTTATTTCAATATGTTTAGTTTAGTACTCGAGAATAAATCAAATTAATTTATACTCGAAAGTAACAATTTGAGCAAATATTCCCAAAATGCATATTTGTTGCATCCAATACTAATCGCTATCATCTAATCTTTAAATTTACTAGTATCACCACCTACCAAATTCCAAATATGTTCAGCTATACCTTCACGCACTTCTGCATAACACTTTTTCGATGTTCATCAATATAGTGAAATCATTAGTTCCTAGTGTAGACCCGTGATCTAAAATAAAATTGTCAATCTCTTGCATTCGAATGAATTTTTAAAGCGTGAAACATGCAACAATAATTGATATTTGATGACAATTTTCAATTTGAGGCATTCTTTTTATAGCACTCTCCAAGCACTTTTCAATTGTCCAAATCACTTTCGATTTTCATTCTAAATGAAGAATATCGTTTGTGAAAATGTTCCGTCTTACCTCTAGGTGGTGCATGTCTAAACTCTGGTACATATTTTCTTGCTCTTGTACCGGATACATGAGATCTCAGGATGATTCAGATGAATCTTATTAAAGGGAAAAGAGATAAGTTTTGAGATTAATTTTTTTAAAAAAACTATGTAGTGCATTTAAAAAAAGAAAGGAGAAAAATAAAAATAAAAGTTAATAAACTTTTAGTTATGTGCTAAAATTTATAAGATTAAAAAAATATATTTTTTTAACTTATTTCAGCGAATTTCAGCTAAATGCAGCATGCTTCAGTGAACTGCATCATACTTCAGCTAAGTTCAGCAACTTGAAGCGTGCTTCAGCTACCTGCAGCGTGGTTCAGCTAACTGCAACTTGCTTCAGCAAATTTCAGCTAACTTCCACGCAGTTCAACGCAGTTGAGTTAAAAATAACCTGAACTTGACAGGGTTTAAGTTGTTCTTTTAAATATAGCACCAACTTATTTGAAAAGTCCAAGGAAATTCATTGAACCAAACAAGATTCGGTGTAGTACCAACGTTATTAGATTAGTTTTTAATATTGAGGGATCGAGAGAAAGTAAAAGTATGGTCGAATTCCATCATTGACCTTCAAAGTTAGACATTTTAGCTTATAAATTATTTATTGAAAAATATATTTTTTAACATCAGTATTTGCCGTTGGACAATGCTCCATTGAACGGAATGCTAAAACTCCACTATAATTAAACAAATGCAAATGTTGGTATATCTGATATGTGAATTACTTTAATGTTTTACTATTTTTTTTTTTGAAAACTAAGCTCTTATTTGCTTAAAGTAATTTCTCGCATATCTAAATAAAGTCTTAAAAAGTAAAGGTTTTGAAAAATTAAAGTCGGAAGGAAGAAATTTGTCCATAATAAAGTACTTTAAGTTTATCAAATTTTATTAAAATAATTTAAATAAATTTGGAGGGAAGAGTACCTAATCGGATATTATAATCACTTTCTACTATCCTCTGGTTATATGGAATTTTATTGAGATCAATATTCACTCGTAACTGAGTTATCCACAAGTTCTCTTATAATTTTGAAATATTAAGTTTTCTATTATGACTTCTTATCATCAAATAAAGTCTCAATGTAACAATTCACCAGTATTTATTATAAATTTTTATTGTATTATTTAATAATAACTACATTATTTTTAATAATTTGATTATATTATTCTGACATATTATTTATCTTTTTTTTCCTGCACTATTTTACAATTTTAACGTTATATTCCATTTTTTATTTGAAAATATAGACGAATACAGTTTGTTATTTAATATTTTAAGTAATGATACTGTTAGAATTTACTATCGTGACCAGTTAAAATTTATATAGAATTTTGTTTTTCGATTAAGGGATTACAATAAAACTTTAAATAAACTAGCGGTACGCGAAATTTACTCGGTAATAAAAAATAACTTGAGAATTCAGGATTAATACCATAGTAATTTCTCTTAATTTCATCTAAACCAAACACAAAATGAGGAGTAAAATAGTAGTCCAGTTGGTGATTGATACCCTAACCCAGCTGTCCATTAACTTTTTCCAAATGATTGGCATTTATTACTAGTAGTTGCACATATCAATAAGTCGCAGATTCAGTTCTGAATATTGTAACACACTCAATAACGGACTGATTTAAAGGGAATTTTTCTAACCTACTTTCCACTTTCCATACTGCTTTTTCATGCTCCCCTTTCGTACAGAAGGAAATTTCGAAAATTAATTTAAGAATTGAGTTTGAAAAATAAGTCGGTGAAACGAGTTAGATTAAGCATTTTCATAATTAAGGGGATAGATGATAATACATTAATCTCACTTTACTTTTCATTCTAAATAACAAAAATGGATTGATTCAATCGGATCTGATTTTAAGTCTCCATTTTTTTCCCGTTTACATGTTTAAGTTTAACTTAGTGACGGGAATTACATTTATCAAAGTATTCAGTAGAATTACGGTTCTTGAAATATTAAATTAGTGACGATAATTGTCAATCTATGTATGCATTAAGTAGAAGTATTACCAACTAAAAGTGCACTTTTAGGTGTTAAACTTAAGTTCTATATTAGACATAATTTTGTGTAAAAAACAAAGTATTTGTAATGAAATGTATAAAAGAACAATATGGATGTAAACAATCATCACTGGAACTAGTACCTATACGTTAATCAAGTATTCTACCCCACTTAATAAGAGATTTTGTCTCACATCATTTCAAATCATTTTATCCTCTGATCATGTGTCAAAGTCTCTAGAAGTACTCGAGTAAAAGCCGGGACTGTATCGACAGTGTCAAGAGCAGGAGAGCATCAAAGTCGATATAAGTGAGATATTCACCCCTCACTAACCAGCAGAGTGAGGAAGTCGGTCACTCAACGTACGAGATCAGTAGAGTAGAGTATGGAAAATTATAATATATGTAAAATTCTTGTACCATATTAGATCGTTGTAATATCAAACAAGTGTGCGCGTTAATATCATAATAAAATATTACACGTCTGTTCATTAATATTTTAAAACATCAACAAAACGATAGATTGACATTATTTATTCCTTGATTTTTGTGTTTTTTCAAATTGCCTTAACACCGCGGAGTTAGTGTATTTTACTTTTCAGTTTTTTATTATTTAAGAAATGTCTAATATAATATCCCAACCTGCATTATTTTTAAAAATGATAATACACTGATCTAACTGTACATTATTAATATTTATAAACATCAATGAATATTAACTTATCATTAGCATGTCACATGTGTGTTTACTACTAGTTAAAAACATCAATAAGACTAATAGGTGCACAAAAAATTCAACTAAAAAATGTGACATGTCTTTGATGATAATGAAGAAATTTTGGTATTTTCAATTTTCAAACACAGTTTCTTAATATAAATCAAAGCACTAAAAAATATTATAAGTATTCCATAATTCCACTCCAGAAGACCGACGCTCCTTCTAAATAAATCAATTGCAGAGAGATGACATATTCCACGCAAACAAAAAATAGAAAACCGGAGACAATGAAACCAAAGGAATAAGAAAGAGATCAAAGCCTTTTACAGCTAACTCTCCCTTCCTTTATGCCCACAGCCACATATTCGTCTTCCTCCCCGCAACAAAACACAAACACGCATATGGCCACCGCCGGCGACGCCCCCGCCGTGGCCGGAACCACTCTCCGGCTGGTGCAGGACGTGGTGAAGGTCTCCCGGGCCGGGTTCAACGGGCCCTTCAAGAGGGACTGCACTGATCTCGGGAGGAGAGTTTCCCTCCTCGCCCATTTGCTGGAGGAGATCAAGGACTTCAATGGCGATATGGGGCCTTCGTCTTCTTCCGCTTGCTGCCTCTATGATCTCTCGCTTGCCCTCCACGCTGCCAAAAAGCTGCTCCTTGCTGTGAATAATCTGGGCTCCGACGCCTCTCCGGTGAGTCTGATTTTCAGTGATTGTTTGTGTGTTGTTTTCCACCTGGAATTGTGCATTTTGGATATGGTGATTGTGTTGTCATTTCTTCATTGTGTGGGGTTTATGATCATATCTGCAATTGATTGCCTGATGAGCACCTATTGGTTTAAGATCAGTGTTTTACTTGTTTTTGACTTGTGAGAAATGGATTTCAAAGCTGGAAGCTTGATTGACTTTGTTCACAGTGTTGATCTTTGCTACTTGGAATATTGGAATGCAAATTGTTAATCGCTATTGAGTTTATGCAGCTATTGATTTTATTGAATGTGTTTTCTACTCCTTTCTGAAATTTAGCTCTTTCTTATTGAAGGATGAATCTACGAAGAAGTTTGCGTTTCAGTTCCACTGTGTGACTCTAAAGCTGGAGAAGGCGTTGGCGAGCATACCATTTGATCACTTTGACATCTCAGAAGAGGTTCTAGAACAGGTAACGTCTGAGTTTTGATTTTGTTTACTCTTTACTGGCTGTCGTTTTTTCTGCATTTTCTCATCTTTTTGTTACTTGGCCAGGTTGATTTAGTCCGATCACAGTTGAGAAGGGCGACAAGTCGATATGGTGAACCTTTGATTTCCAACATAATATCGCGTGCACTGTCGCAGCCCTTGGATACACAGATTAACCAACTTCGCCCTACCACTGGTGTAAATGGATCTCCCCGTGTACCTTATGCCAGGAGCTTAGATCTTTATGTGGCAGAAAAGGTTGTAGGTGATATAGAGGGCCATGGCTCAGACTATACTGTTCAGGAACAAGGAATGAGCAAGAATCCTACATCATCTGCATTTCATGTGCCAAAGGGTTCTGAAACTGACGGCTCAGATTCAAGCAAGAGTACAGAAGAGAACAAGAAGGTTGATTTTTCAGTTCTTCCAGATGATTATCGATGCCCAATCTCTCTTGAATTGATGAGGGATCCTGTTATTGTGGCTACAGGACAGGTATTATTCTTACGTATTATCTACTGTTTTACTTTCATTATGCATTTGGTGAAGTATTCATAAGGATCTTGGTTTTGCAGACTTATGAAAGATCATATATTCAGAGATGGATAGACTGTGGAAACACAACATGTCCGAAAACTCAACAGAAATTGGAGAACCTTAAGCTCACTCCCAACTATGCTCTAAGAAGTTTAATAAGTCAGTGGTGCACGAAGCACAATGTTGAGCAGCCAACAGTGATTGCCAGTGGGAGGATTAAGAAGAGCGATGGTTCATTTCGTGATGTTAGTGGCGATATAGCCACTATTCAAGCAATAGTCCGAAACCTGTCAAGTGTGTCTGTCGAAGAGCGAAGAGCTGCTGTGGCAGAGATTAGGTTGCTTTCCAAACGAAGCACAGATAACCGGATTCTGATTGCTGAAGCCGGAGCTATCCCAATTTTAGTCCATCTCTTGACATGTGATGATCATCAAACACAGGAGCATTCAGTGACTTCTATTCTCAATCTCTCCATTTATGACAACAACAAAGGGCTGATCATGCTAGCTGGTGCTGTGCCTTCAATAGTTCATATCCTCAGATCAGGAAGCATGGAATCAAGAGAGAATGCTGCTGCAACCATCTTTAGTCTCTCCCTTGTGGATGAGAACAAGATAATAATCGGTTCATCAGGGGCAATACCGGCATTAGTTGAGTTGCTTGAACATGGTAGCCCTAGAGGGAGAAAAGATGCTGCAACAGCACTGTTTAACTTGTGCATATATCAAGGAAACAAAGGAAGGGCTGTGAGATCAGGGATAATCTCATCATTGCTGAGAATGCTGACTGATTCAAGCAGTGGCATGGTGGATGAAGCTCTAACCATTCTCTCAGTTCTTTCTGGTCATCATGAAGCTAAGGCTGCTATCGTGAAAGCTAGCACAATACCAGTGTTGATAGACTTGCTGAGGACAGGCTTACCTAGAAACAAGGAAAATGCAGCTGCAATATTGCTCTGCTTGTGCAAAAGGGATGCTGAAAACCTTGCCTGTTTAAGTAGGCTCTGTGCCATTATACCGCTCAGTGAGCTTGCCAGAAATGGCACGGAAAGAGCCAAGCGGAAGGCCACCTCATTGTTGGAGCACCTTCAAAGGTCTCACCAGCAAGTGTAGAACGTGCGGAGAATTTGCTTTGCCCTAATTCTTTGAAATCTCCAATTCTTTCATTTCTGACCCTTACATTATACGACCAGAATCTCTTTCTCCCGAGTTTGAAGGAATCTAGAGGTTCTTCCACAGGTGAGAAGCAAAATTTAGCTTTTCTCATCTGTTATACTGATCATTGCTGTTGTATTATGTGTGCCTTAGAGGTCTTTTTATTTTTTGTTCTTTGAGTGTGTACCAAAGAGTTCATTCAACACACAGATTGTGCAGAAAATGTGCAGTGTTTGAGACCTGATTTTGGTCTCATACATTAAATTGTATCTAGAAGATTGGCCAGGAGTACAAGGAATGAGAATTATGTAAATTTCTGGTACTTATTGGCGATTATATTATGTTATTGAATGGATTGCCGCCAAATGTTCTGCTGTAATGTTGATTGACTATGTCTATAAAAGGAAATATTAATTTGAAATGTTTTCGTTTCATCAGACTTGGAATATAGGAGGATTGCAAGGAAGTGCATAGAAATTGCCTGTAACGTACACTACCAGATTAAAGAAAACACCCTTTACCAAGTCAGCTTAGAATTTTATATTCTAGCATACGTAATGTGTTACAATTAGTGGCGGAACCAAACGGAAATCCATGAGTTGCTAAATAGGGTGATGTCTGCGGAAGTTGCTCTCTATAACAAACTCACCGTACTACCACCTGAACTAAAAGAAAATTAAACATTCAGCTCTAAAATTTGAGGTTGCCGCCGCCAATTCTGGCAGCCCCCTATGGTTACAATACCTAGTCTAGCTCAGTACACGAACATAAACTTGTCTAAGTGTGCTCACTTGAACACATATCATGAGAAAACAGATTTGAGACGAGTCATCGCCACCTCTTTTTTTTTTTCTTCTAGAAAATGGAATCGGGTTGCTCACTTGATCACACCTATAAAAAAATTTATACTTTTCTTGAAGATGAAATCCTGATTGCTGCTGGTCGGGCGTAGCAGTTAGTTGCTGCCCAAAGTGTTTAGTTTTTTAAAAGAGAAAATGCAGAATAGAAAAAAAAAATCAGTTTAAAAAAGGAATAGGAAACTCAAAAGCCACCATACCAAGTCCATATATAACGTGTTCTTGTACAAAGACGTGCTCTACATTAAGGGCTGACATTTTGAACACAAGTACTTATTATACTATCACGTACCAATCGAATCATTCATCATATTCTGTTAAATTATGATCATATAATTTATATGCTATTTTAAATTAAAATAATCATAGGCTCAATGGAATTACGAATGGTAATCATGGATGTGATCTTGATTATGATATTATAATAGGGTTGAGATTTGAGTTAAATTATCGTGACAACTAATTAATTGATCAATCGAATCACTGCTATTAATACCATACAATAGTTTGCTGTTGAAATGGCCATGATTTTAGTATTTAATTTTACGTATCAAGATTCTAGACTATTGGTTGTCAAACCACTAGCGAAAATAGTTTCAAAAATACATTCGGTATTCGCAACACCAAAAATACATTGATATATTGTCCAAACCGTAAACATCATTCTCCAAATTATAAATATCTTGAAAATTCAATTATTTGGAACTGGCGTTGTTAGTACAAGATTTTACCATTAGGTCCGATCCCGATCCTCCAGTGGGATATAGCCTACTCAACTTATATTAGGAGAAATTCAGCGACATAATCCGTTTGTATTTGCTAGTAAAATTGTGGATTTGTTGCAATCCAATCTGAATAAAGTAGGATCAAATAAGCATGGATGCGACGCAATATCGTGCTGCGCAAACAAAATGCCTATGCAGTTTCGTACTGCTTCAACAAAACGGGACACACTCCTGGTTACAAAACAAAACAGTGATGCGCTACCGTGCTGCTACAAAACAAAACGGAACCACCTGCACCAGATTCAATGGAACTTAGAGTCGGATGTCATATCATATGACATGTGGCCATCATTTCAAACAAGTTTCTCTCATAGTTTAGATAGATTATTGTGTGAGGCTCATCCCAATTGTGTGAGTCCAATAGATAATTTGGTTATTTAAGGGAGTTTATTTTTAGATCATAGCTAGACTTATTGTAATTGCCATCCGCGCGGCACAAATCTAGCAAACTGTTGTAACATCATGTTTAAAATGAGATAAGTATCACTGTTTAAATGTGTTGGCACAATAGTGTTACTGCTAAGTTTACCACATTAAACAATCACTCTTGTAATTGATTAATATATCATCCACCTATGATGGTGTTGGATTATGGACTAAATCTAATGTAATTTCTAATTACATATTTGTTGTTAAGTGTTTAGAACCTGAAGGGTCACACACAATAGAACAAGTTATTGGGTATAATGGATTAATAATGTTATTAATTCATGGATTGAATAGGGACTTGTAACGTTTGACGTTACGAATTCATGGTGATGAATTCAGCATTAAGTCCCCCCCTTATCAATTCTTATAAATAGCCATAGTCAGATTCATCTAAACATAAGTTGAAATACAACAATATTAGAAATCAGTTCTATACAGTTGCTTTTAGATGAATGGAGCTGGCACGTTAAACTTACTTTCCCAATAATCGAGTTCGTGTGGATACCGTCAGAGGTCGGACCATTTGTGCGACTAAAGATCGACTTCAATCGGTATAGCACTTCTTCACGAATATAGAGGATTCGACAATCCGGTATGTCATTTACGCATTACACATATCATGATCCGGGCTATTTAGTATCATAGAATACTTACAGATGGTGAATTTTACTTTTCAGTCTCCACACAAAACACGTATAGTTGATATGTATTGAAACTCAAACCAGATTGATGCAGCATTCTTATAATATAACACGTACACAAGGCTCAGCAAACATGCAGAATAACAATTAAAAGTGAAAACAGATTACATCCAGATAGCCCCAGCATTCAGAAGCAACGGCTTCAACCTTCCCTTCAAGCTGAGCCCAAAAACCTCCTGTGAACCGCCCACAAACAGCCTCCCAATGAAAACCGCCGGCACAGTTGGACTACACCCTAAACCGAGCAATGCATTCTCAATCTCCCTTCCTCGTGGAATCTGGTCAAGATTATAAACCGTCGGGTTCGCGCCGAAGCTGCAGATAAGCCTCTCAGTAGCGTAGGACATGCCGCAGTTGCTTTTACTGAATATCACCACCGGTTTCTCTTTGCCCAACCTCATCAATGGCTCCATTAATTTCTACTGATATGCAAATAAATGCTGGTAATTTGTGTGAGTAAATATTCATCTTTAGCTCAGAGTTTATATAGAAACGAACTGGGGAATAAACATTTTCTCCCTTTTTTCCTTTAGCGAAAGATATTGCGGCTTGCATCGAATCCCAGATTCACCATTAATTACCCATGCATGCAGTTCATTGCATGGAATCTTTGAAATTCCTTAAATATGTAGTCAATCATATTGCAAGACATGAACAAAATCTAGAAAGCCCTTGAGAGATTTTCTCGATACTCTCCAAGACTATATAACTAGTTAAAATGTCACATGTATATGCTTGATTAGTGGTGGAACCATATCGTAATGAGGGCGTTGAATAAGTATGCTTCAACACATTGGTGACATGGAGATTACTCCCCGTTACAAGTTTAATGTACTGTCGCATGAGTTACAGTAGATTAACCCTTCAATTCTAAAATTTAGGGATTGCCGCCGCCACCTCTAACTGATTCTGCCCTTGCGCTTGATATATAAGAGAATACCCAAAAAATGTTTCTGATATAAGGGTCAGTATTAATTAAATTAAAGGTAAATATTTAATTATATATTGTGTTTCACGTACTCATTTAGAGTTGGCATTGCGAAAAATAATTGATAGAAATCAAAACTACTCATCCTTCTTCCACATGAATCAACATATTTTTTTTGACTGAAGATTTGAATGATTATATAATCAAAAATACTATCATATTCAATAAATTCATTATATCATGTATTTTATGATCATTTATTTATATTTCCAGTCAAATACGTATTTTAAAGTCTGTGAAAATTCATTACGAACTCAACTGAGGCGGAGAGATAGTAGTCAAAAGTTCCCGTGTTTATGAAAGTATTGTTTAAAAATTCTATAGCTTAAATCGACATAGATATAAATCTATTCTAGTCTATCAAAACCACTATGAATATAATAAACACAAGAATAGTATTTTGCACAGGAGAATGACGAAAATTAGAATTGAATAATTAATAATATATGAGTAAGAATAAGAATCGGTGGTGCAAGATGCGTCAGATTCGACGAGCAGCAGCGGTTAGTTCTGTATCCCGCGGATCCGCCCCAGTAATTAGATCATCATATCAACAGCAGTTTGTTTTTAATATATACAATATGATCATCAACAGCCTTAATCCCCATTGTGATATTTATCTAGATTTTTTGTATTGCTTAATTGTTAGTGTTTCCGAGGAATGAATTTAATTTATCATCAAAAAACAAAAGAAAAATTCTTACTACAAATAATATAACTTTCTAAGTCTTAAAAAATAAATAATCATATCGAGTTTGTCATATTTTCATGCAAAATTATTTTAAAAAAACCAGAAAAATGATGTGAGTGATCATGATCGTTTCTTTCGGTGGTCTTTTATTCGAATTTCAAATGATGTCATTTCTACTTAACGTAATCTTGTAAGGAATAGTATAAGATCAAACCATGAACATTTAGGGCTAAACCAGCATATTCTCTTCTGCTTTGCAATTTCTAGAATCAGGAAAATGTGTAGAAATGCTGGTATATATGTACAAATTTGAACACATGATAAATGGGTTCAATCTTTTTGGTGGATCCAAAATCTCAAGCACCCGACCATATCCCTTTAAGAGATGCTTAACATAGTCTGCAATCAACGCTCAATACTACTCCTTAACAGTACCTATTTAGCTATACATTAAAAAGTTTAATTGATAAGTTTAATTGATGGACCAGTTTAACATTATTAAATGGTGAATTTTATTTATTTATCTGTCACTGCTATTGCTATTAGTGTTATTAGTTATATTTAGAAAAAATTTCTAGATCAGCAACTAAGTATATTCCACTTCTCTATTTGCTCTCTAGAAACAAGCACCGCAGTTTAAAACCGAACCGTGAAAGAAAGGAAGGGTCAATAATGGAGTTCTGAATAAATTGATCATTTCTTTTCATTTTCAGAAACTATATATGTCTACCTTGCACACCTTCATTTTTATTTATTTTCTTAAAAAGATTTAAAACCTCCTAAGTGGGGTGAAATTTTATTAGTCTCACCAAACCATAAAAAACCACCAAGTATATTTGTACATCGAAAAATGAGTAAAAAATAATATTGATACTAAAACTAAGTGGCATATGATAACAGAGTGAATAGCCTTTATTTACACCTATATCAACTTTTACAAGCATGTTATTAGTATCGCTATGCAACGACCAAATATGCCGACAAAGAATTCATTGCTCGCAAGTATTAGAGATCGCAAAACAAAACTCAATTTTACCGACGAGCACTAAATAAGAAAGACTATTAAGAGCTTGTTCCAGCTCCTCTCTAAGATCACCAGTATTGCTTTAATATTGTCTCTTTCGTGTCTCCAGCCCATCATTCCATGTTGGTTCTGCATTGTCCCAAAGCTGATTCCCATTCTCCAACCCTCCATCTCAGCTTGTACCTTTCTAACCTACAATCAGACACTAACCAGCATTATCTGATACAACAAGATTAAGATCTAACTCTCAAGTAAGGTAATTCCCTACAATCAAGAGCCACAAGACCTTGAATATGTCTAGGTAAATTCCGTTGAGAGAAAGTATGTGAAATTTCAGATTTGCTAGCCAATTTTGACAAGGAATCGGCAACTGAATTTGCCTCTCTAAAAATGTGAGAAAAGGTTAAAGAGAGCTCACTTTGTAGACCAGATTGCTCTGATCAGAGCAGTAACCTTCCAGGGCACCTTATACTCTCTTTTTTTTATAATTTTCAGCAAGACCAAAGAGCCCACTTCAATGTGTATGACATGATGATCTCCAAAATAGGCAGCCTCTAATCCCACTGCTAGTGCTTTTGAGCAACTCCACGGGAAATTTTCAAATTTGGTGTTCACTACTCTACATTTGATGTTACTAAAGTAGTTTTGCACTTTTTCTCCGACCAACAACACTATGTTTTACACTAAAAAGAATAATCCATTTTATATGCTAAAATAAAAACATATTTCATTACACTATTCTATTTTTTAAAAATATTATGATTTTTGTTTAGTATGTTTTTGTAATTTAATTTAAGCTTTGATTTTTATTATTTAATAATTTAAATTATACTATTGCAAATTTGTCATTGTTTGGAGTATATACTTAATTAGAAATTCTCAAAAGAGGACGTTTATAATTTAGACTAGACTACTCTTAACTATAAAAAAAGAAGGTCTTTATTTGCAAAACACAGAGGGATTTAGTTACAATTTTTAAGACCTTAAATCTCCCTACTTAAATCACGTGCGCACGTGTTAATAGGTGGGATTCACCACGTTTGATTCCATTTTTTCCCCTTTCTTGCAAAAATATTGTCTTTAGAACTCAAACCCATGAGCTCATAATGTGGAAGAATTAACTTTGCCACTAGACCAAACCATCTTTAATGAATTTTTCTGCCTAGACACACACACACACACAATATATATATATACAACTAACATCAAATAAAACTTTACATTTTAACGTTAAAACCTTTGTGTTATTAACCTATTAAAATTTAAAATGTTTCTACTTTTAAATTGAAACCTCCATATTTAAAATTCAAATTTTCTACTTTAAATTAAAATTTTCCGTATTTTAATCTATAACCAATTAAAAATAAACAATATACTTTTAATTAAAAATTTCCATATTTTAATCCACAACCCGCTAAAAAGCAACATTGTACTTTAAATTAAAAACCTCTGTATTCTAACTAAAATCTATTAAAAATCAAACATTTTACTTTTAATTAATAATCTCTTTGTTTTAATGTACAACATATTAAAAATGAAACAATCTACTTTTATTTAACAACTTCCTGTTTTAATTACAATACATTTGTGAATAGTGTTGGGTTGTGAATAGTGTGCGTGTGAATCGTAATGGGCTACGAATAGTACGCGTGGATGATAATTTTCTAAATTTCAGTGAAGGGTCTCCTTGTTTTTATTCAAACATACATTTACTACTTAGTCCCCGGTGTATAATATAGATGGTCTCTCACAAGACTATCTCTTACTTAATTTGTAAGGATTCAATTTCGTGTTAACATAAATTCAACAGAATAATATATTAAGCGCTCAACCGCTCAACCGCTCAATTTATAGATAAAACAAATATCCGGATCATTGAGTAAAAGTACTATGATGATAAACTATAAAACAATTGTAAAAAACATGAGAAATAAATAAAGTATATTAAATCAAATATGCTTGATCTACATGTATGTTTGTCTAAAAGGTGGATCAAGGCAGAGCAAAAGACAAAACAATTCAAATATATAAATAAGATATTGAAGAACCATATTTGGTGTTTTGTACAGTAAAGCAACAAATATAATGATTTACTGTTACTTCCTTGAGAAACAATTAGATAATGCAACCTTATAATATGACAATACCTTATTTATACTACACAAAGTGCACGGGTTCTTTTTTTAAAATAATTTTAAAACATCAGGGACCAATATACAAATAGTTCAAAGTTTATTTCATCCCCAAGCCGAACCAATGTGAGAAACCACCACAAACGGAAGCCAAATCCCACCACCTGTTGTTCACTGGAGGCTAGGATTTCTATTGTATCCGGCCGTATTTGATAAGCACTGATCGATTTTGATCGTATTTGATAATGGGGGAGATCAATTCCGATCGTATTTGACAGCCGCGGCCCGTGACCATTTCTCTGTTAGAGCTCACCCGCGACCTTCTCCCCAAGTTCACGATAACTTCTCAAGCTTTGTACGCCAGCTAAATATATGTACGTGTTTATCTTTACAATTTCTTTTTTTTTATGTGCAAGTTCTTGAATGAAAGGGTGAATTTTTGATAATTACTTGTTATGCAGTAGCTGTGTTACTGTGTTGAAATAGGGGTTTAATGTGATTTTCAGTTTACTTGTATGAACGTGCTTCAAATTTATCAACTTTCTATTCTTTGTATACGGTGTGAGAGGATGCACTCAAGGTATTTGACAAAATGTCTAAGAGAATGTGGTTCATTGAATATGTGCTTTGATTATTTGATGTTGATTATGATGATTTGATGTTGATGATTGATGGTGGTTAATTAACATAATCTTTGGACATGTGTGTTGCATTTCATGATTGATGTTTGATGTCGATTATTATGATTATTGATGATTTGATGATCGATTATTGATGATTTGATGTTAATGATTGATTATTGAGTTTTTGAAATTCGGTTATGATAATTTGATGTTGATGATTGATGAGTTAATGTTTATTATGATGATTTGATGTTTGTTATTGTGTATTTGATGATTTGACGCTGATGATCGATTATTGATGTTCGGTGTTGATGATCAGTTATTGATGATTTGATGCTTAGTTCCGATTATTTGATGATATTAATGTTGATAAATTGATTATTGATGATTTAATGTTGATGATCGACTATTGATGATTTGATGTTTAGTTATGATGATTTGATAATTGGACGTTGACGATTGATTATTTAAGATTTGATATTGATGATCGATCGTGATGATTTGACGTTGTTTATGATAATTTGATATTTGTTAGGATTATGATGATGATGAACTGGAATATTGATGATGATGAACAATAATGTTGATGATTAATGGAAATGATGATTTTGTTAGTAATGATGAATTGACAAAATGGGAATGAAATTTGGGAAGCGAGGCGTGAAGAGGGGATCAAAATTTGGGAAAATTTGTATTTAATGAGTGTTATTTCAGAATGGTCCCTGTATTTTGTAAAAGTTTGTACTGTAGGACCGAATATAAAATAATTATATTTCTGCCCAAAAAATTATTTTGCTTGATCATGATAGCCCTCTGCCTTGTGGTAAGGCTGCCTTACACAATAGTTTCTCTACTTCCTTTATATTTAGTGCAAAAAAAAAAAAATCTCCATTGGAGATGCAGCAAATTTGGTGTTTCACTAAAATAGAGCCGGTACTCACATTTCACACTATATTTGGCGTTGGGTTGGAAATGCTCTTAGCCTCAACTTCAAAACTACCATGTGACTGCACTGGTGGTGCCTCAGATTAACTACAACACTACACTAAATATAACGTGGCTTGTGAGTAACAGATAAATTATACAGTTGCGCTATTTTTGCAGAATTTCCAACGCGCGCTTTCACCTATATTTGAAACATAGTTTGATGTGGATAGTTTGGCACTTTAACAGAAACTTTTGTAATAGTGTACGCACTCTTTTTATGTATTATATTAATAATAATAAACTTTAACTTTAAAAAAACTTATATTTGATGGGGATAAACAGTAAATCACTTCTTTTGCTATTTCACTGTGCACAAACGCTAAATATGAGATAATAATATTTTATTCCTGTATTTGAATTTTTGGGTTTGGTTGGTTTCTTGTTACTTTACTTTATGTATTAGGTTTACCTTGTTCTTGTAAGTATTTGGATTTAGTTTTTTCTTAAGTTATATTAGCGTGATGTTACTGTGCATAAAACTCATGCTGAGCTATAAAATAAGAAACATTTAGATCAGGGAAGGGCAAATCAAAATCATCATTCTATGCATCAATTAGAGCTATATAATCTAGCCATTGAGATTGCCAGAATGATACTTCCCCTTTGCCAATCCATATAGTCACATTTGAAGCAGCCAGGTCATTGATTTCTTTTATTCTTCTCCAGCGCTTGGTATTTTTTAGATCATTTGGTATTGACCACATAAAGGTAGACCGTAGATTATTTTCATTTTGCAGCTTCCACCATAGCTTTATAGAGAAGCTCCTAACAAAGACGTGAAGATTCATTACTCCCAATCCATTCTCAATTAATGGATATCATAGCCTGGACCAAAATCTCCATATCTTTCTCTGGCCAAAATTAGAAGTACCCCAAAGAAACTTTGCAAACAAGACATGTAGCTTATCAAGTACACCTTTGGTAGGTTTAATAACAGTTAATATACACAAAGGTATGGCTGATAGCACATGCTTTATTAAAACCAACCTGCCTGCAAAGTTTAACTATTTGTTTTTGCCGACCTGATAGCTTAGAAGCCATTTTGTCAAATAAGATCTGGAAGTAGGAGTGCTTTGTTCTACCTGTGTAGATAGGGCATCCCAAGTATATGAATGGGAAACAACCTTCACTAATCCCAGATATTTGATGTACTAGGGATTCACTAATCCCAGATATTTGATGTACTAGGGATTTGACTGCAGCTGGAGCATGTCTTGTTATGTAAAAAAGCAGATTTGTCAAGGTTAATTCTCTGTCATGTGGCTCTTACACAGTATAACAAGAATTCCTTCAAATTTTCAAGGATGGATTTTTTTGCCTTTAAAAAGACCACCGTATCATCTGCGAAATTCAAGTGAATAACCTTTATAACAGAATTTGGCAGCTTTTAACAATGAATAAACTTGCTAGAGTATAACAAGCCAATGTTTTTAGAGAACAATATTGTCAATAGGATAAACAAAAATGGAAATAAGGTATCTCCCCATTTGATACCCCGAGAAGCATTGAAAAATCATGTGACTTGCCATTAACAAGTATTGAGAATCTTGCTTCAGCTATGTTGCCCATAATATTGCTGACAAAGAGACGGTGGAATCCAATTTTAGCCAAAACTTTTTCAATAAGTTCCAGGATACTATCAAAAACTTTTATTATATCTAATTTGAAGATGATATTTGAACCCCCAATTTTGTGTGGAGAAAATTAACCATTTCTTGCATTAGTAGGAGATTGTCAGCAAACTCCCTTCCCTGAACAAATGTTGACTGTTCAGAGGAGATGAGTTTGGGACTTATGAGTTTTAACCTTGCAGTATAGACATGCTTTGTAAATATTTTACTCAAAATTTTGGGTGGTTCTATATGCAGGTCCACTTTACTTCTGCAGGTCCAAATTAACTCTGAAGTGACAATAATGTCCCTCTTAAATATGCATTATAATTCACGAAGAAATAATTTATAATTTAGACACGTATTCAATCATTACATAAACGGGTTTAGGCATTCAGGGTTAGGGATTTAGAAATATATTTGTAAAAACTAATAAACGAATGAAGATAATTATGGTATTTGGTATTTTCTCGCTTTCATTGGACCTGCAGAAGTAAACTGGACCTGCATATAGTAAACCCCAAAATTTTTGATAAGCTGACAGGATTATAGTCTGAAAAGTAAGACACTACTGGCTTCTTAAGGATAAGTGTTGATATGTAATGAAGCTCAAACCAGATTGATGCAGTATTCTTATAATATAACATGCAGTACGCTAGCTAGCACATAGCAATTACGTGTGCTAACTAGTTTGTACTGCGATTAAGCATGCAGAGTTAAAGTGAAAACAGATTACATCCAGATAGCCCCAGCATTCAGAAGCAACGGTTTCAACCTCCCTTTCAAGTTGAGCCCAAAAACCTCCTGTGAACCGCCCACAAACAGCCTCCCAATGAAAACCGCAGGCACAGTTGGGTTACACCCTAAGCCGAGCAATGCATTCTCAATCTCCCTTCCTCGTGGAATCTGGTCGAGATCATAAACCGTCGGGTTCGCGCCGAAGCTGCAGATAAGCCTCTCAGTAGCGTAGGACATGCTGCAGTTGCCTTTACTGAATATCACCACCGGCTTCTCTTTGGCCAACCTCATCAGTGGTTCCATTTCTACTGATATGCAGGTAAATGCTGGTAATTTGTGTGAGTAAATATTCATCTTTACCTCAGGGTTTATATAGAAACGAACTGGGGAACAATTTTTCTCCCTTTTTCTATCAGCGAAAGATATTGCGATTTGCATCAAATCGCAGATTCACCATGACCATGCATGCACTTCAATGCATGGAATCTTTGAAATTCCTTAAACATATTTTAGAGCATGTTAAATATATCAGACTATAAGGGATATTTTAGAGCATATTTTGAAATTCCTTAAACATATTAAATTTCAAATGTGTACTAAGGGATTACCCTGAAAATATTTCTGATATCAGGTTAGAATAAATTAAATAATTAGAAGGTAAAAGTTTCAAAATGTAATAAACTAAAAGGTAATTATTATATATAGTATTGTGTTTCACATATTCATTTAGAGTAAGCATGATGTTAGATACCATCCTAGTTCTTATCATTAAGACAGTTCCTATACCATACAACGGGTGTATGTACCCGAGGGTTCTTTCTATAAATAAATCAATTCCATATACTAATTTGGATAATTGCAATGTTACGTGCTACAACATTACGTGGAAAACTGTATTTACTCCCACGTTCTTCCTAAATTCCACGGTGCTCTTAACCCCCACTTTCTTCTTAAATTCCACGGTGCTTGACCGTGAAAAATAACGTTAACGGATAATATGCTCGTGGTAAACTGTTACGTACTCCCATGTTCTTCCTAAATTATTCAACGGTGTCTGAACTGCAAAAAAAAAATAACGTGAAGGGACAACGTGTGCATATTGCAAATGAAATTATATGAATCTCGAACCTAATGGATGTATATTTCCAATGAATTGTATGTACATTTTGAATAGACTGCATGTGCACCTTAAATTTTGCAATCAAGTAAAATTAATTTACATTTGAAAGAAAAATAAAAAGCATGTGCATTTCAATTATATTGATGTACATTTCCAATAAACTATATGTACATTTTGAATAAACTTTATGGGCATGTTAGATGTTGCAATCGAGTAAAACTAATTTACATTCGAGCATAAATATAAAGCATGTGCATTTCAAATATATTGGATGTGCATCACAAATGTATTATATGTGCATTTTGATAAACTGTATAAACATTTCAAATAAAATTTATATTTATATGCATCTCAAACATATTGAATTTGCATTTTCTAACTATCGCAACCTAAAATTTAGAAGATTTTGATAAACATAGGTGTAGAAGGTATGTTATTAGGATATTTCTCGTTAAGACTATCGCAACCTAAAAATTAAGAACAGTTGGATAAACATGGGAGTGAAAGGTATGATATCAGAATAGAGATGTTGTGTGGATAGATAGATACACAACGATGATGAAGAATTGACGTACGGTAAAACAGTTGAACATGGAGGATAAATAAGATAATTTTTGAAATTTATGAAAAAGGGTCTGGGATACGTATTGTATAGTATAATTTGCGTCATTAAGAAGGTAAAAGGAAAAATAAATAGAATTGTTGGGAAAAACATTTGATAGAATGCACCCCTTCAATTAAACTACACAACCTAGCTATACTCATGTGAATCTGCACGGATCAAACATTTGAATGAATATATTATATTTGAGAAAAATATTATCATATCCAATGAGATTTGTTATACCATGTAGTTTACATATTAGCATCTTATTTTAAAATTCATTTTTAATAAACAAAAATTATTATATATAAGTATAGACTTACTCAAAGTTTGTCATATATTTTGCCTTAAAAAAAAGAGAAAGCTTGTCATATTTTCATGCAAAGTAGAAAAAGGTCGAGCGTCATCGTCTCTTTCGGCCCGGTGGTCATTTATTCGTATTTCAAATGATCTCATTTCTGCTTGACGTAATCTTGTAACGAATAGTATAAGATCATACCATGAACATTTAGGGCAAACCAGCCCTGAAGCATATTCTTCTTTTGCCTTGCAAATTTCTAGAATCTAGAATCTGGAAAATGTGGAAATGCTGGCATATAAATTTGAGCACATGATAAATGGGTTTAATCTTTGTGATAATTGATCCAAAATCTCAAGCACCCGACCATATCTCTTTAAGAGATGCTTGTTTTTCTTTTAGTTTTTTTTTTTTTTCAAACCAGAGATGCTTGTGGAATTAAGTTGATTATTGTTATGGATGTATCTACAACCAGCGTCGGACTGGGTATTTGGGGGTTTGAAGCGAAATTTTATTAAAAAATATCCTTAAAAAAGAGAATTCGGTGAAATTCGGTTCTGTGGTGATGGTGAAATTTAATTTGTAAGAGAATTTTTAATACGCAAAAAAGAAATAAAATTAAGATAAATTAAAATGATGGATTATTTTTTCAAAAAATGAGACCTTTAGTTTGGCCCATTTTTTAAATAAATAAAGGTTTAAAAGAAAATTTTATTTTTTAATATATAAAATCTGATTTTTATTAAATGGAGTTCTATTTTATTCCATTTGGGAGTTTGAAGCGCACGTTTCACATGGTTCAGTCTTGGGCCGGGCTTGTCCACAACCATAGTCAATGGATTAGTTTAGAATTATCAAGTGATTGTTACTTCTGCTTATTAGTCTGCAACAACTACTAATGCTATATATCTATTAATTATATTTCAAAAATTATTCTAGGTCTATCACTGATTGCTCATATTTGTATTTGCTCTAGATACAATGTAATTTCAAATCAATCCTAAAAGGAAAGAAAGAGTCAATTATGAGAGTCAGAATAATTTGATCATTTCTTTTTCATTTTTTCAGAACCGAAGCCGAAAAAACATGTCAGAGTGAATTAATAATTTGATTATAGTCATGGGCGGATGTATACCCATCAACATAATAGATTGACTAGAGCTAGAATTATAGAACAATGGTTATTTTTAGTTATTTCTAACTAATTAATCCACCATGATTACAACTATTATACCTATTCAAATCATATATTTGATCTACAAAATATGATCATATTTGTATTTGATCGCTGTGTAAGAATATTATTCTTTCCAATTAGGTGGTCTTATATTAATCCAGTTTTCTATTGGAATATTGCTATTCCATAATATATTTGATAACTTATTAAATTAAGTATAAATGAATAATTCCTAATAATCTCTACTTTGATGGACGGTTGATATTAATCCTACGGAAACTAGAAAGAGGATTTAGGTACTCTCTCCACCTATAAATTGATGTGTTTAATCCATTGTAAATGCATTGAAATGATAAACTTATGAGAATCATTATGGGCACTAAAGCTCAAGCGAGTCCGAAAGGCTGCCGATTCACACAGCACATAAAGCGCATAGGCGAGGAGAGAGAAACCTAAACCCCTAGTCAAGACTCACAGATTCAGGACATCGGTCTTTCCACTACAATGAGTACTGGAGGTAAGTAATTGTATAACTTCTCATGATTCTGTCACTACTGCAAACGCTGCCATTGAAGGCACAAAACAAAGGTGTTTGTGCCCGATCGTTTTTTTCCGCCTTCACATGGAGTTACGACATCGCAAGTCCTAAAGCATGTAGCTGAAAATAAATAAGAAAGGCGGAAACGCCACAGATTAGGGCGTAAAAGTTTGTATCTTTGAAATTTAACGTTGAAGGTGTTTAAATATTTTCCGCCTTGAAAAATAATAGATGTTACGATCTCGCCAGTAACAACGACAGAAAAACATTCTTTCTAACGATTTCGCAACAAATATGTTTTCATTAACATATTTAACGAGTGTGGTTACGAAATCGCAACTAGTTGTTCTCCACATATTGTTTGTATGTTGTTGTTGTTACGATATCGCAATGAAGCGCGACTAATTTGTTAAAGATGAATGTTTTCATGTTATTGTCTGTCGACTAAGCTAGCGAAATCGTTACTGACTTTAACATGAAATTTGAATGGGTAGCGATATCGTAAGGTGCTGTAAAAACTTGCGCAACTTTTTAAATGAATACATGATAAACAAATGAGTAGACTAGATAGAGAGATTGAAGTTTTGGGTAAGTTGAATTAGGTGATTGTGGAGTAGGACATTGTCGTGGGCATTTCATCCAACGCTAAAAAGGTAAGTTTCGACTTCTATAAGTAAATGTGATTATATGTTGATATTTGTAGAAGAAGTAGATATTGAATATGGTTGTTTGATATTTTGTTTCGAGGTTGTTGTGAAGTGTGGGTTAGAATTATTGGTGCTATGGATCGTGAAAGAATTATTAGAGGGAATGCACGTTTGTCAAAAGAGTATTTGGATTTGGTTGAAAACTTTATTGATGTTGGTTCGAGGTATTCTAGGAAGAAAGACATAGGTGGGTTTAGATGTCCATGTAGGGATTGTAGGAACAATGCTATATTCGAAGATGTGGATGTGTTGCGTGAGCATTTAATTTGTAGAGGTTTTGATCAATCATATATCGAATGGGTATGGCATGGAGAAGGTTATTATGGAGATGAGAGTATGGAAGATGAGGTTGGAACCGAAGAGGAAATTCTACAGTATAAGGAACAACTAAATGACATGTGTGATGATGTTGTAATGGAGTTTAGTGGGAAGCAGAGCATGTTGGAGTCAATGTATGCGGATAAGGAGACGAAATTATATGTTGGTGCTCGGCATTCTATATTGGGCACAAGTTTGTTGTTAATGAATTTAAAGGTACGCCATGGCATCTCCGATAAAGGAATGACTGAATTGTTGGAATTAGTTAAAGAGTTGCTTCCACAAGATAACCTGTGTCCTGATCGTGTGTATGCTGCAAAGAAGATATTATGCCCAATGGGGATGAAATTTACTAAGATTCATGCTTGCCCTAATGATTGTATGCTTTACAGAGGAGGTGATGCGCTGAGGGATGATTGTAAGGTATGTGGTGAGTCGAGATGGAAGAAGAAGGAAAGTAAAGTTGATGTTTGTGGGGAAAACGAGATATGTTCGACAAAACCTAGTCCAGCTAAAGTGATGTGGTACATGCCCCTAAAAAAGAGATTGACACGGTTATTTGCTAATCCTCGCGATGCTAAACTGTTAACATGGCATGATGATAGGGTTCGAGAGGGTGTCGATATAATATCCCACGCTTCAGATGGAGACCAGTGGAAAAAGATGCATGTCATTTATCCTGAATTTGCAAATGAACCTAGGTATGTGAGATTAGGATTGTCGACTGATGGAATGAATCCATTTTCTAACATGTCAAGTACCCACAGTTCATGGCCGGTTATACTTGTGATTTATAACCTCCCTTCGTGGTTGATGATGAAACGTAAATATGTGCTATTTGATGTATGCCGGACACCAACACTTCGACGACGAACCAGGCTCTCGAACTGATCTGCAAGACAAAGGCCCGGGTGTCCCGGGAATAGACACTCCGACACTCAAGTCAGTATATTTGCTTAAGGCGTAAAGTATAAAGTATGAGATTAGATGAGAGGTCTACCAAACCTTTAGGGTATTTATATGGCTACAATCCGCACCAAGATATGTATTAATGGTATGAATACAACTCTTATGGGAATAGAGGTTGTATTACCATGTATGATAGAGGTATATTTCGGACAAGGTTGTATTACCATGTTTAGGATGATCATATTACCATCTTAGAGAAGATGTATATTTCCTGTAGAACATTCATAATATACGCATTCCTTATAAGGATTAGGCTTGATGGACATGTGGATCCACCCTCCGCGTATCTCGAGCCCACGACCCTTCTCGGGCCTTGGTCCGAGTGTGAATGAGACCCGAATACGAACCATGGACTTATCAGTAGCCCCAAGATAGATCTTCAGAATATAGAGTACTCCAAGGCTTGCTTCTCGAGGGAAGACCAATAACCCGAGGAAGACTGACTCGGGGTGTTAAGCTCGGGGTGTTCTTCGGGGACTCTCCTCTCGGGCTTACCCTTCTGAATATCTAGCTTCAAGTTCTTTCGTATTCCATTAAATATATGGATGGCTGAGATTAGCTTCTTTTGTTATCCAGATGGTAGATACACGTGGCGTGTCTTCATTGGAAAAAAGAGACGATCTGTCCCCCGTCTCTCCAATTACTTGCATTGGAAACAGAATCGAGGTAATTGCTCGTCTTCAATGCTGTCTGGGTTTGGATTAAATTTCCCAAATCATTCCCATTGTCTTCTCTTATTCGAAAAAGTTTTTCTTTCCAAGTTCAGAAGACGCATCAGTATTTCATCAATTTCGAATCCCCATATTTCTGCTTTCTGCTTCCATCATTAGTAAGTGCTATCTTCTTTCTCTGCGCATTTGCTTGTGTCTGTTTTTTCCTTTTATCTTTGTGTGTGTATTTCCCCCCATACTCTCTGTAATCATGAGTAATAGTAGTAGAACAATTTCCTTCCCCCATCATGATGAGGGAGAGTGTAGAAGCTCAGGCTGAGGAGAGTAGCTCTCTTGAACTCCATAGGGCTGAGGTAGCAAGTGGGAAAAAACATGTAGTTTTGAAGAAGAAAGCCTCTGAGGAAGAGAAGAGGTTGAGGGCTATGGCCAGGAGGGCTCAGATAGAGAGGAATAGCCCCATGGTAGTGCATGCATCCGGAGGTATAGTATCTATGGATGGCGAAGGTAGTAGTAGAAAGTCGCAGAAGGTGGATAAAGCACGCGCTGATGCTGCTATCTTCGCAGAAGGTTGTCCCTTCTCAATTCCTACTGCTGCTGACCTCATGTACTTTGGAGAAGACAAGTCTGCAGCTGAATTAGTAACTCCGACCTGAGGGGTCATATACGGGAGGTTTCTGCAGCATGGGTTAGCCTTCCCTTTTCCCCCACTGTTGGATAATTTTCTTCAACATTATAGGATGCATCCAGGGCAGTTACATGCCAATGTGATAGTAATCATTATAGCCTTAATAACTTGGTGTGCTTGTAAAGGTTACCGTCCCAGTCTCTCCTTGTTGCGGACCATGTATAAGGTTTCCGTTGTTAAACAAAATGTGACCTTGACCTCTCGGGATACCTCTTTAGGTAAGATTTTTGTGCTTCCTGTGAACAGCGGGAAGTGGGATAAGGTAAAACTAATTTTCGATAAAACCAAGTATGAAGTTCCTGATTGGAATGAAGAGGTCCAAAATGAGATCTAGCATGAAGTGGAGTCGTCCCGCAAACTGCTGAATATAGCTGGGGAGTTGGTGAATGATAAGATCAAACTTAGAGAGGATAAGTTTGTATCTGGAGATCATCAAATGGGTTGGCAATGGCCTATGGAAACGTATGATTGGTTGAATCAACTATTCGGCCGTACTCTTCAAAATTGCAACTTCTTGAAGTTGACACATTTTGATCAGCCAGAAGGTGTTGAGATGGATTGGCATGAAACCCTTCTGTCAATGGAGCAGGATCCAGCTGGTGCAGCTAAGGTGTTGCAGGCCTCTAGGGCATTAGAAGAGAGAGCTGCCCGAGATGAGGTATCCGAGAAAGAAGTAGATAAGGAAATCTCGGGTTTGATGAAAGATGCTCGACGTGGGCGTCGGTTCAAAAGGCTGGTTCAAGGGCCTTAGAAGACTCAATCCCAGCGTAAGGTGATTGAGGAGGCAGACTGCCTATTTGTTCCTGTGGCTTTAGATCCATCAGATGAGGAAGAGGATGAGGGTCCTGCCTTAGTCCGAGGTCCGAGAAAGAAAATGTCTCGGACCTCTAGTGTCCTTCCCATCATGACTGAAAATGTCGATGAGGTCATGATGATAACTTCTGTGGTAGAGTCAGATGCGTTGCAAGAGGGTATTTCTTCTTGTTTATTTTATACTTGTCCACAATGTGCCAATCGCTTCTTATGCTGACTTCCTTCCTTTTATACGCAGTGGGTGCTTCTAGGATGAACAAGGCAGCAAGTTTGTTGGCTCAGATAGCTGAATCAAGGGGGCCGTTGAATAGTAATGAGAAGAAGAGGGATATCGAGGCTTCAGGGAGCTCTGCTGACAAGTCTCCAAAGAGGCCAAGGCTCGAACTCGGACCATTGGAGGAGTTCGAGAAATATGTGTCACCTCCTCCTTTCGAGGTTCTGGTCGAGGTGGTACCAGGCTGTCCCGAGATTAGCCAGGTATGATTCGGCTTAGCTCTCAATAGGATTAGCTGTGTAGTTAGCTAACTATCTTTATCTTCTTTTACAGTTTGTGAGTAAGATGAAGTATATGTACAACTCCATCCGGACACTGTACAACCGTTCTTAAGGGCAGGTGTCCGAGCTCGAGCTGATGAAGGAGGAGATGTCCAAGAGGTCTAAGGAACCTTCAGATATGCTAAAGCACCTCCAGAATGAGATGGCTCAGGATAAGGCCAAAATAAAGGCCTTGGAAGAGGAGAATCAAGCCTTGAAGAAGGCAAAAAGGCTGTCTGATGGTTCCTTCTTAGATCTGAAAAGGAACATGGCTCTGGTGGAAGCGGAAAGAGACTGCTATGTTGATCCCATTAGCAAGAGGCGGCTAGTTCGGTTGATAATAGATTTCTGCCTCAACTGTTCAGAGATGGAGGCTCATCGCCAAGAGTATGGTGAATTCTACCATAAAACTGAGCTCTCGAAGATGTGGATTCCTCTGAAGGGGTTTCTCAATGAAGAGATTCAAGGATGTGTTACCCCTGAAGTTTAGCCTACACTTGGCCGGAGTGCCGGAGAATTTGAAGGAGTTTCGGGCAAAGTTTAGCCAAATTGGGGGGTTTGAGACCAGTCTACTAACTAGCCTGGAATCCTTGAAGAAGGCTTTAACTCTGGAGGAGTTCCAGAACAAGCTATCCAGTTTGTATCCTGAGCTGTCATTCCTGGTGGAGAAGCCGGCTACAGAAACTTCGATTGAGGACCCGAAGACTTCTGACGGGCAGGAGAAGACTGTAACTCCTTAGAGCCTTATCTTTTACTTCAAGATTTTTCTCTTTTCGCCAGATTTTGGCGTTTCATGTATTCTGAACATGTGCTTTGTCTTTGGAATTAATTGGTTTTTACCTTCCTTTATGTCCAGTGTAGCTCTGCCGCATGTGCTGCTTTGCAGGTCAAGTATGAAGATGTCCTTCAGAAGAATAAGAAACTGGAGGAAGATTTGGGTGAATCCAAGGACTGTTTTAGCATCATGCGGGAAAAATGTGAGAGTCTTCATGGCGGGCTGAAGATATCTTTAGAGAGGAGAGCCGAACTGAATCAGAAACTGAGCGATCTTCAGAAGAGGTATAAGGATCTAGAAGAAGCGCTCAACAAGGCTTTGGCCACCAATAATGAGTATGACCAAGAATGGAGGAAAGTCAAGAGTGACTTAATGAAAGTCAAGGGTGAAAGTCATGAGAAAGGTCTTCAAATTTCTAACCTCCGGGATGAGAATATCAATGTGAATCACAAGATTGTCTCCAGGATAGATGAGTTGAGGATGTGCCAGGCCGAGCTTAACGCTTGCAGGTTCCAAATAAAGGAACTAGAAGCTCAAGGTGTGTTTGTCATACCTTCAGGATCTTCAAGGAGGGAGATAGGTGGACCTTCTGGTGTCCCATATTCAGGACCTTTAATAAGGCTTCATGTCCAAGGGGGTGTATCTCGAGGGATCCCACGTGGAAGGGGCAGAGAGGTGATACCTACTCCTAGAGCTCGTGGCTCTATTGACTCTCCTGCTCGACCTGTAATTATAGAAAATAGGAGTGGATCCCCTACGTCCTCACAGTTGATGAGGATAGCAGAAGAAAGTAATTGGGGCCGTGGCCTCCAGAGTGTTCAAGGTCGTGCCTCTACTTCTTCTCGCGGTCGGGGTGTACCCCTATATTTAAAGACCTTCACGAGGGGTAAGAAGTTTTTAGTATAATAACACTTTTTGGTTTTGCCTTTATAAAGGTTTTTGCATTGCAATCCTTGAGAAGATTGACTCTCGGGCTTATGAATAGCCTGAATAAATAGTGATGTGTACCTTAATAGGAGTATCACGAGGAGAGTCGAGTTTCAAACTTTGTGAGTTTGTGTTACTCGTATCATGTTGGTCTTTGACCAAATACTTTTTATAAGTATATTATTTTATTTTAGCCCGAGGTGACTGTGGCTCGGACACTTGGTTCGAGCAGCCCATATTAGATAAGCATCAATCACACGCTTATAAGCGTATATCTCATAGGCAAGTATCATATTCTGATGTAATAACACCTTTGATATGAGTTACTTGTGTTCGAGGTTTTTCCTCAATGTATCCCTTTGGGAAATTTTAGAAGCATCATATTCTGATGTAGTAACACATTTGATATGAGTTTGAACTTCCGTTTTTGAGGTTTTTCCTCTTTGTTATTCGAGATGATTGATTTCTGAGCACATCTGCCCTTTTGGTTTATAAACCTCAATCAAGTGCTTTTGTGAAGTACTTTCTATCTCGAACCTATCTCTTTTATTCAAAACGATTGGTAGTTGAATTTTGGATCCAAACAGCTTATCTTATATAAGCTAACCAATCATACACTTTATAAAGCATATTGTTTTGAATAGCAATCCATGTTATACTTAGGATAACAATCCTCTTTTTAGAAAAGGACCATTAAGATTGCTTAGTGAAAAAGATAAGTGTAAAAAAAATATCATGACTTCAATCCAAGTTTATAACTTTGACGAAAAGAAGTAAAAGAAATAGTAGGTTTGAGTTTGAGTACCCGTTTGTGCTATAGCAGGATTGTCTCGGACCTTGATGAGGCTCTCGGACAAGGTTGTTATTCTCAAACCTTTGTGAGGCTCTTCTTTGAGTTTCATCTTCCATGATACTTTCGTAAGTTAATCACGTTCCATCTTCGTGGTATGGGTTCGCCCTTCACGGTTTCACAGTGTCTCTTTGTATTAGAGGTTTATCGACTGCTGCGTAGGAAGGAAGCCATTATGACAGGGTCCAAGTGCTCTCCTTCCTGGCGTCACGGATGGCCGTGACCATGCATGAACGTGCCACTCCTTGGTCTCCTTTAATGGAAGCTACTCCTTGCGGTGTTGGGAATTTTAGCATCAGGTGGTAAGGAGACCATACAGCCTTAGCTTGGCACATCCAAGGTCTGCCAAGGATAATGTTGAAAGGTGTGACGGTGTTGACCACCACAAAGGTGCAGTATAGGGTTATGCTCTTCGCTTCCACTGCTATTGTGACTGGGAGTGTGATTTCTCCAAGAGGTATGACTGGATTTCCGGTGAACCCCAAGATTGGATCCGTAGGTTTGAGGTCGTCCTTGGTGAATCCTAGCTTGTTGAAGCAGTCTTGGAACATCACTTCTACCCCGCTCCCATCATCCACAAAGACTCTCTTTACCAGGGTATCCTGTATTGTTGCCGAGATAATAAGTGGATCATAATGGGGCACCTGGTTTGGCACGGCGTCCGCGTCCTAGAAGGAGATAGTTTCCTCGGGGCAGAACCTCTTGTCAACTGGCTCTGTGTGGGGTATGGCCCACACACTATCCTTCAGCTTAGTAAGGTAAATTGCTTTTCCTGTGTAGCCATTGATGCCGTTGATGACTCGGTTAGCACCATTTGGTGGCGGCGCAGGAGGATCTTGTGGATTATTGCCTACGCCCCCTTGGTTGTTGTTGTTATTGTTGTTGCAATAGCCGTCCTTCTTCTTCTGCCAAGGTTTTCCCCCATATCTTTTCTGAGTACCTGGCCGTCTCCAGCTATCGACGGTGCAATTTATTGCATAATACCTTGTCGAATCAGTTTCTCGATCTCGTTCTTGAGCTGATAGCATTCCTCAGTATCATGCCCCCGATCTCGGTGATATTGGCAGAATTTCGGGGACCTTTGACGCTCGGCTGAGTCCTTCATGGCGGGCGGGTCCTTTATGAGGTGCTTGTGAATGGATAATATCTCAGCCCGAGATCTAGCTAGAGGAGTGTAGGATTCGAAGGTTGGTTTAGGAGTGCCTTCTGTCTTTTCGACCTTTGGTATTTTCATCTTGGGCTCCTTCACCTTATTGTCAAGGTCTTGGGATCTTTTGCATGTCACTATATCCGTTTTGCTGGCATATTCCTCCATGATAGTTTGGAGATGCTTAATAATGGTAGGATTCGTCGTTGTCAGCTTCGTCCTCAGAGTATCATCATCTATACTCCTTCGATAAAGATTTATCAAGACGATTTCGTCTGGATTATAGCGCCTTGTGGCTAGATCCATATACCTGTGATAGTGTTCTATCACAGACTCTCCTTCCCTCTGTCTGTCTGCAAGGATTTGTCGATCCCTTTGTGTTCTTTCTTCCACAGAGAAGATCGAGTCAGATTCACTGTATTCTGTCCCATTCTCTTGGTCAAGTCCTTCTGGATTGTTGATGCAGTTGTTATAGCTCGTGTTGGTCTAGATCGAGATTCTCTGGTCCGAGTTTGGTACTTCAGATCCCAAAGGATTCGATCCAGAAAGTGGTACCCCGGATGCGGCAGGATTTGGACCGGAGAATGGTGTTTCGGATCCGACGGGATTTGGACCGACGGAATTCGGAGTGCTGGAGTTTATATTAGTCTGGATCAAGATCCTCTGGTCCGAGTTCGGTACTTCAGATCCCAAAGGGTTCGATCCAGATGCTCCAATACGGTAGGATTTGGACCGAGGGAATTCGGAACGCTGAAGTTTCCTGCCCCCACGGAAAAGTTTAATGGTGGTTCGGAGGTGGAGCGCGCTTGAGATCCTCTAGGTTATTCTCGTCCGAGTCTTCGGGGAGGCTGCTCTGCTTTTGGATTCTCCTCCGGTTTTTAGCCCTGGACTCGGGCGCTTCGCCTGGGTTGCTCAGCTTTAGACATGGCTTGAAAAACTTTGTTGAACAAGTACACAAGATCAGATCAGATACAAAGTTCGGCGACGTCGTCAAGGGGTGTGGAGGTCCCACCGGGCGTGCCAAATTGATGTATGCCGGACACCAACACTTCGACGACGAACCAGGCTCTCGAACTGATTTGCAAGACAAAGGTCCCGGGTGTCCCGGGGATAGACACTCCGACGCTCAAGTCAGTATATTTTCTTAAGGCGTAAAGTATAAAGTATGAGATTAGATTAGATTAGATTAGATGTTAATGTGGAGCATCAATGATTTTCCTGCTCTAGGAAATCTGGGAGGGTGTTCAGTGAAAGGGCACTTTGCATGTCCAATTTGTGTAGGAAAGACAAGCTTTTTCCAATTGAAGAATGGTCAGAAGGCAGTTTATCAAGGACATAGACGTTTCCTTCCTGCAAGCCATCCATGGAGGCGTGCCAAGAAATGGTTTAATGGTAAAGAAGAGCACAGTGTTGCCCCTGTACCCCTATCTGGTTCTGAGATTTAT
Organism: Sherardia arvensis; assembly: GCA_948330725.1. Lineage (NCBI taxonomy): Eukaryota > Viridiplantae > Streptophyta > Magnoliopsida > Gentianales > Rubiaceae > Sherardia > Sherardia arvensis. Next base: position 9,635,382 of record OX415244.1, read on the forward strand.
GAAAAAGTATCTGGCATGGAGAACGTGTTAGGTAAGGGGAATAAGAAAAGTGCCTCGACTGGTATTTGGAAAAAGTGCTCAATTTTTTTCAAACTTGATTATTGGGAACACTTGGAAGTACGCCATTGTCTAGATGTTATGCATATAGAAAAGAACGTTTGTGAAGCTTTAGTTGGGACCTTGTTGAATGACGAGGGTAAGAGTAAGGACGGCTTGAAAGCAAGAAAAGATTTAGTCCATCTTGGCATAAGGCCCTCTCTAGCACTGGTGCAAGAGGAAGCAGGTAAAACCTACCTGCCGCCTGCATGCCACACAATGTCGTTAGAAGAGAAGGACAGTTTCTGTGCAACGTTGAAATTGGTTAAGGTGCCGTCTAATTATGGTTCAAACATTAGTAGTTGTGTTTCTACTAAGGATTTGAAATTAGTTGGTATGAAATCGCACGACTGTCACAATCTGATGCAGGACTTGAATGTTATTGCACTCAGAGGTTGTCTTCCAGACCATGTTAGAGAGGCAATATCGCGACTTTGCTTTTTCTTAAGCAGATTTGTCGGAAAAAGGTAAGTCGGAGGAATTTGGATGAACTGCAGATGATGGTTGTTGAGGTTTTGTGTAGATTGGAGATGTACTTCCCCCCTTCCTTCTTTGACGTTATGGTTCATGTGATTGTCCATTTGGTACGGGAGGTTAAGTTGTGCGGACCGGTCTACTTGCGATGGATGTACCCATTCGAGCGCTATATGAGCATTTTTAAGCATTTTGTGAAGAATCGGTATCGCCTGATGCCAGTATAGTTCGGTGTTATGTCGCAGAAGAGGTGATTGAATTCTGCACAAATTATTTGCAGGATGTTCCGACTATAGGTCTGCCAACTAGTAGACACGAAGGGCGTGCCGATGGAATTGGACTGCGGCATAAGGCAAATTTTAGCCCTTCATCCAAAGAGTTATCAATTGCCCACCTGTACATACTTCGTAATCACTCCACGGTGAGTCCCTATGTAGAAGTTCACCTCGATGAGCTTAGGAATAATCACAGTAATTGGTCTAATCCTATGATCCTTGAAGAGCATTGTCGAGAATTCACTAGTTGGCTAAAAATACATGTGCAGAATGGTGTTGATCATCCTTCTATTGTTATTTGGCTTTCTAAAAGGCCACTTGGCACAGTAACTTCTTTCAGCGGTTATGACATCAACGGCTACACATTCGGTACAAAGTTGTCGGATTCAAATTCTGCGACCCAAAACAGTGGTATTTTTTTCCCTGGAGAGTTGTTAGTTGCTGAGAACCATTCATACTATGGCACCATCACAGATATTTGGGAAATTGACTTTGTTCATGTGCAAATCACTGTTTTTAAATGCGAATGGGTAGAGCAATTAAAGGGGACACGAACATAGGATTTGGGATTGGTGCTTGTGAATAGGCAAATAAGAGGCTCAAGGATGATTTATTCATTATGGCGGCACAAGCTAAACAGGTGTTTTATGTTCGAGATCTCACTGACAATCGATGAGAAATCATGGTTGATGTAAAGAAACAGTTCATCCATGGTGATAGTTTGGTTAAGGACAGAACTCCACACGATGCAATACCATCTTCCGTGTATGAAACATTGGAAGAGGATGATGATTTAGTGGCTAGTATGTTAAGCAGGATGGATCATGAAGAAGGAATATGGATCACTGCTGGTGGCAAGACTTCAGGCAGAAAAAGGAAACATCCAAGGAAGAAAAAGAAGTCGAACAAGAAGTAGTAGCCGTCGGGTAGGGCTAATTAGTGTTACATGAAATGTAATTGAGGATAGTTTATTGTTGTTCAACAATCATATGTATTATATATGTTTCAATTTTAGTTACTTGAAATGGTTATTATATATGAGATTCTGTAGCGAGTCACAGTTACGATATCGTAACTTGGTTTATTAGGTAAGCGATATTTGTCACGATAGCGCATGTAAAATCGCTGCTACACATCATTTGCTAAGATTTAGTTTTTTAATCATGAACACATGGTTACGAGATCGTAAGGTTGTCAGTAACATATTTTTTATAGAAATTGTGTGATGCGATATCGTAAATGGTTCCGGCATAATTTATTTACTATAAGCGAAATCGTAAGCCGGTTCATCTAATTTGTCTCTGTCTATCAGTTTGTTAATGTAACGATATCGTTGGTGTGTTCACTTAAAATTCTTTCATGGTTGCAAGCTCGTAAGTATGTCTCCCAAACTAGTGATCTCGTAACATACTGCGTACAAGTAGAAATATGATTTTGAACAACAATGTTTGTAGAGTACATTTACCCAAAACTTGTACAATTACCCAAACTAGTACATTTACCCAAACTATTAAACTGAATATAATCAACCGCCTCAAAAGACGTCATTTACTGAAATAATGAATTTAAGTTAATACATAAGATTGTTGGTATCGAATTCCAAAACTAAAACAAGAGAAATCATATTTCTAAAACAGTTTCTAATCACGTATTGGTGATGCTGGGGGTGTGGATGTCGATACCGGAGGTGATTGTTGCGCGGGTGCTGTATCAACCTTTGCCTTTTTCCTAGCTTCTGCTCTTTGAATGCCCCGTAGCCTGCTGCTTCACTCGACCAACATCTTGGCGCACAAGTTCGACAGTGTCTTCAAGCCCCTTGTAGAACAAATCGACAAGCACCTCTGTGAAACAAAATATTAGAAACTGGGTCAATAAAGTTGGGAAAATAACTCGAACAGAACATGTATAAAAGAAAATTTACCCTGTACGTCATCCTGGACCTCATTCTCGAGTATGTGTTGCTTATGTGCATTGGATACTTCCTTCCATCTTCCAGATTCCAACTCACTCTTCCCGTTCCTCATAAAATATTCTAGGGTATAGAATATGCACTCCACTGGTTCCCCCGAGAACTTGAATTTCTTTTTTCTTTGGGTTAGGAAGAATGTGATGAAATTCCCGTACGGTAGCTTCTTACAATGCCTCCCATTCTCCACCACACTTTCTTTCATGTGTTGAAAAATTACATGACCGGGGTTTGAGAGCCTTCCCATCATGAGTGTATAAAACATCGAAACCGTTGTGTAATTGAGCTCGGTTATGTAGCCACCCTTTGGGGTAATCGTCCTAGCAACAAACCATACAAAATGCACTCATCACAGCTTAAGTGATCGAGCTTGTACTGCCGAGCCGTTCCAAGTTCAGATTCAGTCCGGCCAAAATATTTAGTGGCTAGTTCAAGCAACTTAGCTTTCGTCAATTCTTCATCATTTTCCGGCCAACCACCATGCGTGTAAAATCCATCGGGAGCATCTGCCTCATGTTTTTCCCCATCATCATCCACAGTTACATACTTGACACCCAACAACTCGTTGAATATATCCGGCCCCATCTCAATGTCTTTCCCACCCACCCTAGTGTAAAAAATACCAGTTTTTTTCTCTTCCTCTACCAACTCATGAAAATTAGCATAGAATTGGCTAGTTTCATCCTTATACGCCGCATAATTTAGACCAAACAGTTAATGCAACATTTTTCAACTTTTTTCATCACCTTTTTCAACCCTAATTGATCTATCATGCTAAAATCAAGAACATAGTAATCCAACAAATCCTTATTTTTCTTGTACTTATCATACTTATCGTGGGCTTGAGGACTTACAAACATATTTGAGTCATAATCCAAACTCGATGAACTGGAAGCAGGTAGAGGTCGTTTGGTTCCTCGGGGAGCGGCCGTTGGACGGGGAGCAGCCTGAACAGTCGTAGCAGCCTGGGATTGCGTCGTCGCCTGGTTGGGATTGGAAACGGGGAGCTTAGACCGGGCCATACCTTTCCCTAGCAGCATCGTTGAAGAACAGTGGTATCTCCGGTACCTCGGCATTCTGAGGGCCATCTGCAGCGGCGGCGACTGGTGGAGATCGCGGCGGCGGCTCCACTGGTGGTTGCTGAAGTGGTGGTAGTTTTTCCTCATATTCAGTCGGGACCTCTTGTTTTCGGCCCGACCACGACCTCTTCCAGTTGGTGCCATTGAAATGGGTGGGTTCAAAATCACAGATTGGTCGGAGTGATTGAACGGAGGTTGCGACGCTTAGGTTTTTTTGGGAGTTAGGTTTTTGGTTTGGGGGAAATTTCTATTTCTCCCAGCCCGCTTTTTTTATAAGTATCAATTATACTTACGATATCGGAACCTCTTCTGCCATATATAAAATAAGTGATATTTACAGGTTACGATATCGCAGCTTACTTAACGTTTCAATTATAGTATAAAGCAGCGAAAAACTAGTCACGAGATCGTAACAACTAATTCCTTAAAATTCTAGCGATTTTTACTTCCAACCTCGCTACTTGCATACAAACTTTTATCCCACATCGTCATAGCAGGTCTAGATTGATCAGTATATATGTTTGTAGGTTTAACAAGAGCTCTATAAGTCTCCGACCCGAGCAAATAGCCCATGAAACACACACTATCAGACATGCATGCATTGAGCCACAGTCCACTGAATCATTATAATACTAACGACCAAGGCCCAAGCCATGGCCAACCCAAGCCCAATCCCATTTTTTTAAAATTCATTGATTACTTGCGATCTCGTGACTACTCACGCCAAGACTTCATTATTCAAAGAGGGTTTGGGGGTCTAGGGTATGGGGGTCTAGGGTTTGGTGGGTTTAGGGTTGGCGTGGGTGTGGGGTTTTATTGGTTGAGGGCTTACTTACGATATCATTAGACCTTTTATGTAAAGGGTGAAGAACTTGATAAATGTACTAAAAATGATGAACAAACAATTTTAATTCACTTCATTCTTGCATTACAAATAAGTTGGTACTATTTTAAAAAAGGTTTATATCTTTTCGAACGAAGAATCAAGTCTATCATAGTATAAACATACAGGTTCACATGCCGAAAGTATCTGAAACATGTAAGTAAATTTTATATTATTTCATGTTCTACTTATCGTCTAAAAGGATATATACTAAATTCCCAAAATGTTATCAAATCTACACTACATCTGCATTAAATTTAGCTTAAAATAATAAGGAGTAACATATAGTCAATGTTTACCAACAAACACTGATCACAATCTTTTGCGAAACTTTCGAGATGTATCGTCAGAACATTCAATAAATGTATAATGTCATATCATTTCTGTTATAGTAAAGGGTATGTAATTCACGAGATTCGGACTTTCAATATCAACCCATGAAACATGGGTCCTGTGGGTTTAGGGTTTTGCATGGGTTTCGCCAAGACCTGTTATGCTCTTTGTCATCATCGTTTGTAATTCCAATCATTTGTGTACACAAAGTAATTAGGTTCAATGCTTGGATGTGTGAATCCAAACCAAATTGTGTATCATCACATTTTGTGTACTATTTTTCTTATGTTATGGTAATCTAACATCATCTATCTAGAAACATCTATGTGAATTATAAGCAATAATTGTCTACGTTCATGAAGGACTTACAAAAGAATGTATTAATTTTTAAAATACCATTTGTGTTACTTGATCGTCTTTGTTCTTCACGAGTTCTTGGTTTTCAAATAGTTGGAAAACCATAATCTTAATTCTCAATTAATACCATAATCGGAACCAGGAACGATATCGCAAGCACTAATTTTTGGAAATATTGTTGGTTACGATATCGTAACCTATCATGAACGTTAAGTCAACTCAAAATTGGACCACAAAAACTAGATCTTATCCCTATTTGATTGCGGGTTCACCTCCAAAAAACACATATTTCTCTTGTTCTTGATCAGATTTTCATACTTCTCAACTCCATACTTCAATCCACTTCCAAGTTCCATCACAAAGTTGAATCCATACCCTAAACCCATGAAATTGACCATATAAACCCATTCATAAGGTTGGAGTTGCTTGCAATTAATGCAAAATGACAAAAAACACATGGTATACACCATTATTGCCAAACTCTCTACATGTTTCCCGTGGGTACGAGTGAGACAAACTAGGGTTAGCGCCATTCACATCACAAAATCATATTGTAGCTCATTCCAAACTTCTCTTGAAAAGGTAAGATATTTTCTAGTCATTTTCAATTATATTTTCATTATACATCCTATTATTAGGGATACATGTTCAACCTAGGTTAAAAGTGTTACTATACTACATGAATTTAGGTCCTTACGTGCATGTGATTGTACAATAAATTTAGTAGCACTAATTTGACTTTCGAACTTAGTTTAGAGTTATGGTAAGCCCAACATCATCTTCCTCGTCCCCAATTAGCGATGATATTATGTCAAAAGCCGACTCTACTAAAGTAAGTAGGAAGAAGAGAGTTAGGCGCACTTGCACGGAAGAACAATTAAGAACGCATTGCCGCGAGCTAGAAATTAGGATTGATAACAAGATTCTAACACATGTCAAATTTAATGACTTGGGAGTTGCGGTCGCGCCCGACGATGATGCCGCTCGATTGTCAAGTTGGTGCGGAAAAATGGGAAAGACTAAAGTACCATTAATAACTGAGGATTGGAGGCTTCTACACCCCGACATTAAAAAAGATATTTGGAAAGAGTGCAAGGTTAGAATATTACTCACCATTTTAACAAATTTTTCATTTCAAAGGTCATATGACTAACATGTTTGATGTGTAGAGTCCATTTGTTATTGAAGCAAGGGATTTGGAACAAGTCAAGAAGAAATCTTTCCAAATCGTATCAAAGGCTCACCGGGAGCACAAATATACACTTGCTAGGGATTACCTAAGAGTAGGCGGCAAGAGATATGGTCAACACCCAATGGATCGGTATAACCACATTGTAACAAAATCTTGGGATGTGTTCAAGAAACGATGGCTAGAGAACGATGCAAAGGTTAGTGTGTTTCTTTTATTATTCAAACAAAGTTAATCCTACTTTATATCATATCTTTAAGATTGTGACAACTAACATGTGTACTACCTCCTTCAAAGGGCGTTGGTCTGAAGAAGCAAACGGCCGCGGCTTTCAACACCATGCCCTATACCGGTGGTCGTGCTGGCTATTTAGGGGTCGCCAAAAAAATCGAAGAATAAAAAAATATAGGAAGTGAAGGAGCTTGTAGATGGGGGAATGGATGAGGAAGAGGCAAACTAACTAGTAGTTGTCGATGACCCTACAATATACACGATGCGACAATTATTCGTGTTGGGTCGAATCAAGAAGGATGGAAAATTCTCTAGTACCGAGGCAAAAAACATTGCCGACAAAGTGGTAAGTTTTCTACTCGTGTTTCATTTACAATGTTTATACATCATGAACGAGAAAAGTTAACTATTTTATTAGGACGAGGTAGACCGTGAAGTTCAAGAAAAGTGATTCATTCCCGTGGGTAAAACCGATGTCTTGAACAAAGCTTTGAAAAAAAAGAACATCCCGGGAGAGCCAAGGGAGTTGGAGGCTATGCGACCCAAATTGAGGCCTTCGGTATCAAGCGTAGTAAAGACCCTAAGCCCTCAAAACTCCAAGTAGCTGAATGAAGCTACACAATCTAAGCAAGAGTTGAAGAAGATGAAATCTTGGATAGCCGACGTGTGTAGGTTTGTTAATTTCCCTATTCCTGATAATTTTGTTGAACCACAACCCTCGAGGAAGCCTTCTTCAAAGGGCCTCACATCCCTCTCCTCCTCATGAGGATGTGGTTCAACAAAATGTTGAGGTAGGTAACGAAAACAACACACCCACGCACCCCTTACATGAGCAAGGTGAGGTAAACCAATCAAAACCCATCCCTAAGATGCGTTCCTTTTAAGTATCAAATTCATCTTCCTATGCAATTATAAACATACTAGTTCCAAGCAATTTATAAGTGAAAGAATTTATTTTTGTCTAATTGACCTAGGTTGACTCTTCTTGAAAGTTATATGTTGTTAGTGGGAATGATGACCAACCAAAACACGTTGCAAATGGAAATTCATATGAAACCATGATGACTATTCATGGGGAAAACATCCCTAAGGACTTTATTAGGGTTAGTATAGGTGAGGTGTTGGTAAACGATGCATTATTGCCTGTGGCAAGTATAGAGCACACAACTGTTGGTCAAGGCTTGGGTATGTTCTTTGTGTGACCTAAGTGGTTAGTGGTTGATGCAAAATCCACATTTATTCCCAAAAAAAGAAAGACGCCCATACAAGCCACCGACCTAAATTTTCCGATTGCTAGAATTCCAATTCCAATCGAAAATATGAACTTCTTAAAATCCCTCCCTGGCTTTGTTAGAACCTTGTATGATTCTATGAGTCACCACGACCACAATTCCATCTACTATTTTGTTGCTACTGCAGTGGTATTTGGAGAATCAAAGGAAGTTATGGTTCCATGGGAAGATTTTTCCTATTTTTGGAACTTTAAATCACTTCCACACACCATCTTTGTGAAGACCCATTTTAGAGTACTAAATACTTTGCACTATACTAACTATTAAATCGTCTCAACCAATTATCTATCGACTTCGATGACTATAATTTTAGTTTATTAATATTATTATGCAATAGCTGGTCAAAGTTTATACTAATGATAATATTAATAAATATATATATGTTTGGACATAGACATGTTAACTAAGGAGTGAAGAATGAATAAAATTATACAGTTAAATACAAAGAAATAAATGAAATAGAATATATTTTTTTTAAAAAAAAGAGAACAATAATAATAGTATAAAGAAGAATTTTAAACTGATGAAAAGAAAGATCAAAATTGAAGGAAAAAAATTAGATAAATATCAATCCAATCTTTTAAGTGTAAGCAGGAGAATATAGGGAGAGTTAATATTACTTTCTACATCATTGGTGAAAGATAGAAAAAAAAAATCAAAATACGTTCCGGGTAAGCTCCAAGATACAGGGTTTTTAGAAACAGAGGGAAGAGGGAAGAGGGTTTCTAAACTAGGAGGTTAAAAACCATCTCAGAAAAAGGGAATCGGAAGAGGGGCAAACAGATATAAGGTAATCCTTTTTCTGAGTTTTATGCTTCATCTAGGTTACTGATTTCAACCAGCCCGAATAGAATGTGATTTTGCTCTCTGCACTTAGGGATTTTTGAAATAATCTGATTTGTGTAGGATTAACGAGTTACCCGTCAGCCGATTGATTGATATATATATATATATATATATATATATATATATATATATATATATTCGTTCCCATTAGTTGACGTTTGTGTAGGTTTCATTCATATTAAAGAAAAATGGTGGTAATTAAGATGTGCAGAAAATATATAAACTTTGAGTTAAATATATATGGAGCTTTGAAAATAAATGTATATATGGTATTGGGAATTTTGGGGTAGATGTATGCTTAGAATTCCTGGTTGGATCATTTTTATATGCTGATTTTATAATATAAAAATAAAAGAGTTTATAAACATGATACACAGGGTTTGAAAAATAAATAAATATTGTTTTTAGAACTGTGTGATCTAAAAGATGAAGAAATTGTGTATTCATGCACAGTACTTCCTTTTCATTCAACTTGTAATAACCTCTTTTTCATATTTAAATTCATTCAGTTTGGAATAAAGGGAATGGTTTGA